>JASDDO010000008.1:5000-2913619 GCA_030015575.1 Agapanthus africanus | reverse complement strand
GTTGTAGGAAGGTGGTTGCTTAAACTCCAATATTTATAATTTTCCCAAACCCTAAAAAGCCAAAACCCAAGATTTAAAACCAAAGCCAAATTAAACTAAAACCAAACTGCTTTCATAAACCCTCAGCCCATTTAGATTTTTCCATTTAAATTCATAATTAAATCCTTTCAGCCCAGCCATTCTCTTCAGCCCAAAGTTTTAAGGAAATTTAATTATTAACCTAGTCAGCGTTTTTTAAAAATGGGAACTCTCGATCCACGACATATTTGAACGATGTGAACCATTCAAGTTGATCACTCTACCTTTAAGTCTATGTGTATGTAAAATCAAAGGATTTGAAGATCTCTAACCAATGTGATGGAGTTTATGTTGCTATATTGAAATACGTTCATTTTGCACGCATTCGATGCATGAGTTAGAGGTCTTTAAATCTTTTGATTTTTCATACACATATATTTGAGGGTATAGTGATCAACTTGAACGGTTCAGATTATTCAAATATGCTGTGAATCGAGAGTTCCCATTTTTAAAAAACACGGATCGATTTGCAATAGATCACTCTTATAGATAGATAGATAGATAGATAGATAGATATAACCTTGTCAATACAATATTTAGTTTTAACAGCAATTGAACCTGAAGTGTATGCTGTTGACTTTGCGGCGCACTCCACCTTGATAGATAGATTATTATAAGTTTTTGGAACGATTAATAGAATATGCTAGATGTTATTCGCATGGTTATGGTACGGAGTTGTAGCTGTTCAAACATAATGACATAGTTCGATATGCATGCATTACTCTTGCTTATTATAATTATTATTATTAGGGTTTCACGAGTGTATTAAGGATATTCGTTAAAATCTCATTAAATGTTCACTATTTTGGAAGAGAAAAGAAAACCTAATTAATGCATCAAGTGTTTTTCAATATACATAAAAGTATTTTGTCTATTACCATAGATATACTTGAAGTGTTTCCTTTTATTTTTCGTAGTGTTATATATATATTCCACTTGTAATTTATCTCTTATCCAATTTATTTAATTTTTTGGTAGAAACTTATCCAAATTATTTGTCTAAATTTATTTATCTTTTTTCATCAAAAAGGCGAAAAATAACTCTGTATTCAATCTTTTAAATTTTGTTGCAACTTGAGGTATTTAATTTTTTTTTTATTTTCCTACAACTTAGGTTAAAATTAAACTCAATAATTTTGGTCTATATAAATACAATGAAATGTTATTTATTAGGTATTTATATACCTTACCAAATATGGCTTAAACAAATTTTGGTCTATAGGTAACCGTTGTCAGACTATATACTCTTGTTTCATGTCTATGGTTTTCATATAAATATATAAAAGCTAACAATAGCAACCACAAGAAAATGGATCGTTGAAAATATTAAAGTCGTAGACGTCACCCTATATACATGCATGCATTAATTGTGTAAAAATATGAACGGATGAAGGCCGTTTCAAATTAACAAGGCGTACCTACTTTCATGCATAAGCATGAAAAATTAATCATGAGAGGAAAATCTCGTAGCTTTACTCTAATATTGTCCCAATTCATACTTCTCTCTTTTAAACACATCAGCCAGCCAAATTAATGCATAGAATTGCTGCATGCATGCATGTTAAAATTGATCAAAGCCTGCCTCGGCAATTTATAAGGCGCGCATTAGCATCACTTATCCTAAGCATTGCCACAATTGTCAAAAAAAGAGGGAACAAGAAGCCAAGCTGAGCACGAGAGTTCGTAACTTCAATAACAACGGTCTGCACTTGGTTCAGGCTCTCGAGGGAGGTTTTTTCCTCTTCCTTCAGCTCGATATTTCTTTACTTTCTTCTCTTGTTTGAGTCTTTTAAGATGCGGTGTCATGCATGCGGAATTACGCATGTCTCTATTAAAACAGAGGATCGTCCAATCAGAATGTCACTTGTTTTGAAATTATAGCAAACATATATAGGGTGGATATGTAGTAGAGCAAAATACCAATATATATATATATATATATATATATATATATATATATCAATGGTGATTAATTTGCTGTCTTGCTTAACTAGCAAGCCTCCCCCGTCCAGCCGCCGCGTGTAATGGAGAGGACGAAATCCAAAGTCAAGAAAAATCATATTTCAATATTTTCTTAGTCATAGCATACGTAAACTGCAAATTTTTAAAATCTTAAAATTTTCTTTTTTCATTGCTTTTGAAATATTTTGTTCCTTATAGCACATGAGAAATACGAAATGTACAAAAATCCTTTTTTTTTTTTAAGTTTTCTTATAAATTTTCAATATTTTGCACATACGTACATGAATATGACAAAAATTTAACAATATCAACCAAGAAAAAAATTCTTTGGTTTTCCAATATTTTTTATCTACGACCAACTTATGGAAAAATGAAAGGATTTAAAGATGTATACAAGTCGTTGCAAAATGAATGTCTTTTCAATTATGCAACATTAAATTCATTCATTATTGCTCGAGCCAGAGACCTTCAAGTCCTTTTGAATTTTTTACAAATGGGTTGGAAGTTACAGAGAACTACATGAACTGTACATATTGTCCAAATATGTTGGATTAAAAGTGTTTGTTTTTTTATTTTGCAAACGGGTTTGCAATGGATCATTCTCATATATTGATATGTGCATGAAAATGGTGGAGGACAGATGTCATAGGAGAAAATCCCTCCTGCACTAGCACTGGTAAAAGTAGTCAACGCTACACTCTTCTTTTGGACGATCGGCAGTACCGTCTTAATCTTAATTGTCTATAACATACATACAACAACATTCATGTGATTATAACACTTCTTACACATGCATTGATCTAGTGAGTGCAAAATCCCTTGGTTTTTAGAGAATATAACCTATTCCATCACCAGACCGATTCTTCAAAATATTACAACCATATGAAAGTTAGTGTGTCTATGTTCAAAATGATGAAGATCAAGATGGATAATTCCGATCATCCAAAACAATGGTATAAAGCTGATTTTTTAAGCTGCAATTTTAAAATCCTTGCTTTCTAACAAATCGTATTCATATTATTGATTTTAATTCACTACCATATGCAAAGACTTGCAAGTGTATATTACAATTTATCATATACACTTACGCTTTCTGACACCACATCTAGTTGAATGTCTTCCCTTGTCTCATAATAGTAAATATTAATATTAGGCCGTAAAAAATATTACAAAATGGAATGTAAATATCTAATTACCTCGTTCCATGTAAAGTATAAGATTTCCAATTTAGTTTGTCTGTTGCCCTCACCTTTTAGGTGGGGATCATCATATATATATATATCCTAATTAAACACAAACAATAGTTGAGCTGTACGTAATGTGTGGTGCTTTGGTGTACCGTAGAAAAGTAGAGGAAGAGCCTATACCTACTTTGAACAGCGAATAATAACAAGTAGCTACTGTGATAGCCATCTTTTTGTAAAAGAAAGCTTAAACATTGGATAAAATTTGCATGTTTGTGGGAAATAAATAATGCCTTGAAGCCTTCGACGTAAGTATATCACAGACTTAATTAAAATACCTGTTGGTCGCTATAGCTTCTTGGGCTACAGCAACCCTTATCGCTGTTGCGGTAACCCTTGTCGCAAAAGGGCTACAGCAACCCAGTTAGTTATAGTGGCCCTTTTGCGACACTTGTGCGGTCCTCCATCAAAAGGTGCCATCATGGCTCACTTGACACTTGGTCATGGCGCCCGACACTTATAGCGGTAGTTAACCCGCAATTAAGTGCCCAAAGAAGCTATGGTCTCTGGCGTGGATCTAATCACATTCTTGTCCTCCACCTCCTAATCCTCAATTTCCATTTTATTAATGCGGTTTCTTCTACGCCCTTCTACGCCTACCGTTAGCCACCTGATGAAAGAATTTCGTGATCAAGTCCTCATCTTTTACCTATTGCATCCTGGATCTTTGTCTCCACATGATCTATTCTTTCCTATGAATGTCCTTCAGAGACTCCCGCAATACGCTCATCTCTTCCCACTCTTGGATAGACAAGTCGTCTAATTCTTCCTTTTTCTAAAATTGCTCCAATTTACTTAGCAGATCCCTTTTTTGGTCCTTTATACTTTCATAAGTTTCTTTCGCCCATTTGGATAGACTAGATAGTTTGGCGACCAATCTGTGAGAAACCGACGAGTCAACCAAACTGGCGTGATTGTCCCAACAGTGTTTTTTTCACGTCCCGCTTCCTAAAATACAGGGTACGAGGGGTTGACAAGGCCAGTCATGCTCCTACGGTCGAGGAAACATCCTGCCGTAGTCACACTTCGGCTTCTAACTTTACGTGGTAATCAGTAATCAATACACAGGTAATGAGATATGCAGTCACTAAATCAAAACAGATACAAAAACTAACCAGATAGAGATCAAGGAAATATAGCGCTGAGTCGCTGATCTAGATATCCGCAATGTCCTCGGGATACGTCAGATCCTGGTCCGAGCTAAATCCACTTCTCACTCTGAGCATGCATACTCAAGTCGTCAAAGCGACACAATAGCAATAAATAGAAATACATATGTAACAAGTGTAATAATGATGAATATGAAACAGTAAACATGGAGTGATGATATGAGCATGAAGGAGCCAGTACAGATAAACAGTAAAGCGGGTAAACAGTAAGACAGGTATATCAGTCAGTAATCAATGCATGTCACTAAACCTATCAGTCTCTAAGTCTCACTGTTCAGGTCGCTAAACCTATCGTCGGTCCATGTGTGAGAGTCAACCACTCGTGAGTATCTCCCACCCAAGGATAGGGCCCCAGGGGCAAGGAAACACGGGCCTGAGTCGCTAATAATCAGTAATATCACCCATATAACTCCCAGAATCGCTGTGTATGCCGGCAATGGGACTCCCGAGATTCCGTTGAACTCACACTCAAACTACCCCACACCCCGTGGTCTACATCAAACACCAACCATAAACTCAAATACTAGTCGGTCCATGACAAGTCTACGCGAGAACTGAAGACATGATCTCCATCAAGCATATCTCGACCGGTACCCAAGATAAATGGACAGTATTTGGTGCTTTACCTATGACACTAATATAAGTGCTTCTATAATCGTCTCATACCAATTATAGTCACACTTATACATGTCCCATAGACGTCGACAACGCAATAAATTAACTGGGTACGTTGATTGTGTACAAGTACGTGTCACTTTCACTTATTCATTCACGTTTTAACACTAACGTACTTGCCACAATCAAAACACTGATACCTAACACTGGGTAATGTACACGATCACTAGGTTACCAATGTATATGAGCTCTACATGATATGATGAGAATGCAATAGTTCTGATATGAATAAAATATCATCAGCAAGTGTCCTGCCACTTGTATAATTCACTATAAATCATACATGCAGAATCGAGTGAAACAATGTAAAAGGGGTAAACAGTATATTTAATTATCTATCCATAAATATTGGTTTCGCGTCAATCGGGTTTCAGGTTTGCTAGTTATGGCCATTTCATTTTAAGTGTTCACTGCTGGAAATCCAATTTCTGAATTGTAAGTCCGTTTCGTAACGCGCTTTACTCTCAATTGGGATCATAATTAGGCGACACTATAGTTGAACAATATTTAGGGTTATCAGTTAGGTTTCCAACACACCAGACGGATTGATAATATCCATGGCGTACTGGAAGTTATGCATTGAAAATGAAGGGGTATACGTTCTGTCCCTGTTTGGGACAACTATGTGTTCTGTTGATTTAAAATATACTTTAAATAGTAAAAGACAGTAAAAACGAACGAAACCACTTTCAACGGTTAGCTAACAGATTTATATTTGCTATGGTATAGGATTCCGCATTATAAAATTTTCATACAGCAAAGTAAAAGCATTACAAAACGAGACTCGACAGCCAGAGCTGCTCCGGACTGCAGTCCAGAGCCGCATTCCGAACCAGTTTCCTTCACCTTTTTAGAATAGAAACAGATTAAAACTCTTATAGGGTTCTAGGTCGTCGAGTCGGCTTCGATATGAGCCCTTGAACGCAAAATTCCGATTTGTAATCAATTAACTGTGATTTTTACGAGTTTCAGGTACGGGAAGATTTCAGTTTTACGGGTCTAAAAAGGAAAGGCCTATCACGTCAATAAAGACCGTATTTTCCAGCCAAATCGTAACACGACGTTCGTTATTACTCGGTCCATCCTATGTGATCAATTTCCTTCAATTTAACGGGGGTTTTCCATTCGGGTTTTGCATCGAACACTTGCATTATATTGATTCGCACGAAAAGTATATGAGGAATTTATTCGGTAACTGAATCGAATAAGTAATATTAGCATGAAGCAAGCATTATACTTGCCTGGTGACGTATTGACGACGGTACGGCAGCGGCAATAGTGCGATCGCGACACGCGCACGGCACGGCAACCCGACTTGGCTCGAGCTCGAGTTCTTCGACAGCGGCGGCTTGGTTGCTGGGTCTTGACGGCGAGGGTGGTGGTGGTCGTTGGTGTCGGCTCTCGATGGCGAGGCAACTGGGATGGCTGAGGTGGTCACCGCCGACAGGGGAGGAACTCGGCTGGGTGCACGAGAGAAGAGGTAGTGGGTTTCTTGAGTTGGCGTTGGGTTATTGTGGTGATGGCAAGGGGTAGGAAGGTGAAGACGAGGTTGGTGGCACGGGTCCGGTAGCGACGACGCGGAGGCGGTTGGAGATGCCGTCGATGGTGAGGGGAGGCTCGGGGGTCGGGGTATGCAGGCGAGGGGCTCTGGTTGATGGTTGGAGTTGAGGGTGAGGGTGGCGATGAAGGGGAGAGGAGAGAGGTGAGGTGTGAGGGGGGAGGATGATGGAGGCGACGGTGGAGGCGGCGTGGGGCGACGGCGATGAAGGAAGTCCTCGGTGTAGCAGGAAGCGGAGGCCACGGTGATGGGCTGATGTGGGTGAAGGTGGTGCTCTGGGATGAAGACGACGATGGTGGTGGTCGGACGTGGTGATCAAGGTGGCTAGAGCTGGCGGTCGCGGTGGAGGTGGTTAGGGAGAACGAGAGTGAGGGGAAAAGAGAGATCGGTTTTGGTGAAGAGGTGGTGGAGGTGAGGGAGCTCGGCTCGTATGAGAGAGAGGGAGACGATATCGAGAGAAGGAAGCAGCGTGCGTGCGCGAGGTCGTGGGTCGAGAAGTGGAAACGTGGTCGCGACGAGGAGCGGGGCGTGGAAACGAGCAACGGCGACGTGGGGAAAAAGAAGAAGAGCGGGAAAGGAAGAAGGCGGGGAAGAAGAGAAGCGGATCGGGTCGGGTCGGTAGGGGCTGGGCCGGGCTCGGGATAGGAAAAGAATTAAAAGAGTTAGAGAGGGAGTGGGCTGGGCCGGGGGATGGAAATAAAATAAAATAAAAGGATTAGGGTTTTAAAATAATTATAAATATAGATAAATAAATTTTGTAAGCAGCGCTTTATAAAAATACGAATATTGGTGTACAAAAGAACTGGGTATTAAATCATATCCCCCTTAAAGAAAATTTCGTCCTCGAAATTAAAATAACGATAAGCTATAAAGTGTAATGCGAAAAACCACAAAATCAAACACCAACATATGGTGATTTACTTAAAAGCGGCTAGATAAAATCCAAGGTCTATATATGTATAAGAAATAACGCAACTAAAAGAATAGGTCTAAGTAAGCATAAGGCAGGACCATCTATAATGATAAATTATATGCACAATACCAGAAAATAAAATAGCAATAACAAACAATAGTGAAGGATTTGCCGATAGGTCAACATGTTTTAGAATAAATATATCGATCAAACAATTTAAAATAACTTGAGAAAACCCATATGGTGAAATAAGAAAAATAGTATGTGCGACATATAATTACGCTATTGAAAATATGACGAATAGTAGAGTATTCAGAGTAAGTAAAACGGAAGTAATTATTAACACGCAGGAATTTTTTTTTTTTTTATAAACACAAAATAACGAAAACTAGATTTCAAATAGCAATGTCACTGAATGTAATTATGGTAATAGGAGATAGCACCATAACTGTATGGGACTATCCAGGGTATGGATTACGGTGGAATGTGGCCCATTCAAAAGGTCGGAAAGTGGTACTTTTAATCTGAATGTTGAAGAGACTGGGGTCAGGTCAGCACAAGGTGCAAGGGTGAAGAGTAATGAATTTCAGGATGGAAAGAAATTTATTGGGAAGGGAAAACAGTCAATGCATCATGCGAATCAATACTCAAAAGATTAGCGAACTCAGAAACTTTATTATTTATTATTTCCCAAAAAGATTTTAGACAAGGTATACTCGAAAGATAAAAGTGGCCCTAAGTTATACATAGATTTATTTGGCCACAGGAAACAAAAGATAAATCAAGTCAGTAGCGGTTATGGAAGTTCAGCAGATTACGTTAAGCTCACGCGCTAAGATAGGGGTGTCCATTTCCATAGCGCCTCGCAGAGATTGCCACTGGAGATTCTTCTTCCACGGTGTCTTCTTCTCCTGGTCCTTCTTCCTCGGCTGGAGCTTCTTCAACGTGGTATGCTTCCAAGTGATTCATCTCTTCTGGATCTTCTTCCACGGGATTTTATTCCACTCGATTCTTCTCAGGGTCTTCCTCGGGATCGTCCTCTATCGGGTCCTCTTCGGGGTCCTCTTCGTCGTCGTCAGAGTCGCTGATCATGTCAACTTCTGGGGCTGCAACTCTCTCGTCCTTGGAATCGCTGTTGCCCAAAATAACCTGGGGGCCATCGATCTTGTTATCTGAACTCACCAGCATGCAGTCCAAGGAAACGCAGGATCGAGTGTCCTCATCGATAGGCGGCGCTGCTCCAGGATTAGCCATGGCCTGAAAAGAAAGAGTCATGATCAGACAGTGGAACACACCAAGAGAATAACCAAGGATATGGAGCGAAAATGTACGGTAGGTAAGGACTGAAAATCAAAATTTAGAATACCGATGCAATAAGCTGTATGAGGAAAAGGAGTGGCAAGGGGACGATACATACATCACAACTCACAATTTTATTGCATTCAAACTAAAAAGTTCAACGGATACAAGATTTTAAATGAAAGGAAACATTTACTAAAGAGTGACAATATTTTTATTGAAAGCAGAAAAGGTGGTAATTCTTCGTTGATATCTAGACCGCTGCATTCTCGTCAAACGAATGGAATCATGCACTGGGTCTGTACCATCATCGAAGCGTGAACTACGAGATAACCAAGTCACTTAGTAGTAGTGGAGGGTGTAAACGAATCTCCTCCTTGCAGCTCCTTCCTTCTAGGGCAACTATTGATAAGATGTTCGTCGGATCCACAAATCAAGCACTGCCCTTTGGCGCCGCGACAGTCCCTCTGAAAGTGTCCTGGTCTCTTACAGTATCCACAACGTTGAGTTCTCCTTTGCCTCTGTTGCTGAGGAACAAATGGGTGATTCATCTTTACATCTTTTCCTTGTTTAACAGGGATTCCCTTACGATTGGAGGCTTCTGCTGGCGCTCGAGCCATTTGCCTTCTTAATCCTTCAGCTAAAAGGTCGTTCGTTCGCTTCTGGGCTTTCTTCAAGCCTTGCAGTACATCCAAAATCTCGACGGTCTGACTCTGGGGAGTGGAGCTAGAAGAAGCGTCGTTAGAAGACATGGTCCTAAAACAACAATTTTATGACGGCATAAGGTACAAGATATAAGAATCAGAATAACATATAAAACGAAGCAAGCATAGGGGGTGAGTGAAACTAAATCGAGGAGGAATCAAGTGTAGAACTCCAAGTCACTCAAACAGAGTACAGTATTGTAACTATACTGCAGTTCATAATTACAATCACATAACTCTACTAAGTCACCCAAAACTCTAGCGGATAGATCAAAATATGTAGCAGAACACACTATAAGAATCAAGATCCAGGATAACAAGTTCACAATCTAGACCAAAGGGTGGCTTAGATTGTCAAGCCCTACACGGAAACTGCAATCCCAATCATAGCAAAACCTGGCTCTGATACCAACAAAATCATGTCATGCCCCGCTTCCCAAAATACGGGGTACGAGAGGTTGACAAGGCCAGCCATGCTCCTACGGTCGAGGAAACATCCTACCGTAGTCACACTTCGGCTTCTAGCTTTACGTGGTAATCAGTAATCAATACACAGGTAATGAAATATGCAGTCACTAAATCAAAACAGATACAAAAACTAACCAGATAGAGATCAAGGAAGTATAGCGCTGAGTCACTGATCTAGATATCTGCAATGTTCTCGGGGTACGTTTGGTCTTGGTCCGAGCTAAATCCACTTCTCACTCTGAGCATACATACTCAGGTCGTCAGAGCGACACAATAGCAATAAATAGAAATACATATGTAACAAGTGTAATAATGATGAATATGAAACAGTAAGCATGGAGTGATGATATGAGCATGAAGGAGCCAGTACAGGTAAACAGTAAAGCGGGTGTATCAGTCAGTAATCAATGCATGTCACTAAACATATCAGTCTCTATGTCCCACTGTCCAGGTCGCTAAACATATCGTTGGTCCAAGTGTGAGAGTCAACCACTCATGAGTATCCCCCATCCAAGGGTAGGGCCCCAGGGGCAAGAGAACACGGGCCCGAGTCGCTAATAATCAGTAATATCACCCATATAACTCCCAGAATCGCTGTGTATGCCGGCAATGGGACTCCCGAGATTCCGTTGAACTCACACTCAAACTACCCCACACCCCGTGGTCTACATCAAACACCAACCATAAACTCAAATACCAGTCGGTCCATGATAACTCTACGCGAGAACTGAAGACATGATCTCCATCAAGCAAGTCTCGACTGGTACCCAAGATAAATGGACAGTATTTGGTGCCTTACCTATGATACTAATATAAGTGCATCCATAATCGTCCCATACCAATTATAGTCACACTTATACATGTCCCATAGACATCGACAAAGCATAAATTAACTGGGTCCGTTAATTGTGTACAAGTACGTGTCACTTTCACTTATTCATTCACGCTTTAACACTAACGTACTTACCACAATCAAAACACTAATACCTAATACTGGGTAATGTACACGATCACTAGGTTACCAATGTATATGAGCTCTACATGATATGATGAGAATGCAATAGTTCTGATATGAATAAAATATCATCAGCCAGTGTCCTACCACTTGTATAATTCACTATAAATCATACATGCAGAATCGAGAGAAACAATGTAAAAGGAGTAAACAGTATATTTAATTATCTATCCATCAAAATTGGTTTCGCATCAATCGGATTTCAGGTTTGTTAGTTATGGCCATTTCATTTTAAGTGTTCACTGCTGGAAATCTAATTTCTGAATTGGAAGTCCGTTTCGTAACGCGCTTTACTCCAAGTTGAGATCATAATTAGGCGACACTATAGTTGAACAATATTTAGGGTTGTCGGTTAGGTTTCCAACGCACTAGACAGATCGATAATATCCATGGCGTACTGGATGTTATACTTTGAAAATGAAGGGGTATACGTTCTGTCCCTGTTTGGGACAGCTATGTGTTCTGTTGATTTAAAATATACTTTAAATACTAAACGAAAGTAAAAACGAACGAAACCACTTTCAACGGTTAGCTAACAGATTTATATTCTCTATGGTATAGGATTCCGCATTATAACATTTTCATACAGCAGAGTAAAAGCATTACATAACGAGACTCGACAGCCAGAGCTGCTCCGGACTGCAGTCCAGAGCCGCACTCCGAACCAGTTTCCGTCACCTTTTTAACATAGAAACAGATTAAAACTCTTATAAGGTTCTAGGTCGTCGATTCGTCTTCAATATGAGCCCTCGAACGAAACATTCCGATTTATAATCAATTAACTGTGATTTCTACGAGTTTCAGTTACGGGAAGATTTCAGTTTTACGGGTCTAAAAGGGAAAGGCCTATCACGTCAATAAAGACCGTATTTTCCAGCCAAATCGTAACACGACGTTTGTTATTACTCGGTTCATCCTATGTGATCAGTTTCCGTCAATTTAACGGGGGTTTTCCATTCAGGTTTTGCATCGAACACTTGCATTATATTGATTCGCACGAAAAGTATATGCGGAATTTATTCGGTAACTGAATCGAATAAGTAATATTAGCATGAAACAAGCATTATACTTGCCTGGTGACGTATTGACGACGGTACGGCAGCGGCAATGGTGCGATCGCGACACGCGCGCGGCACGGCAACCCGACTTGACTCGAGCTCGAGTTCTTCGGCAGCGGCGGCTTGGTTGCTGGGTCTTGACGGCGAGGGTGGTGGTGGTCGTTGGTGTCGGCTCTCGATGGCGAGGCACCCGGGGTGGCTGAGGTGGTCGCCGGCGACAGGGGAGGAACTCGGCTGGGTGCACGGGAGAGGAGGCAGTGGGTTTCTTGAGTTGGCGTTGGGTTATTATGGTGATGGCAAGGGGTAGGAAAGTGAAGACGAGATTGGTGGCACGGGGCCGGTGGCGACGACGCGGAGGCGGTTGGAGGTACCGTCGATGGTGAGGGGAGGGGAGGGCATCGGGGTATGCAGGCGAGGGGCTCTGGTTGGTGGTTGGAGTTGAGGGTGAGGGTTGTTCCCCGTCGAAACACGCGCGAAGACGCGATAAACGTCTTGCCTGAATTTCGGGGTAGATGCTAATTGGTGCTATCCATCCACCTCTCCGAAGATGCCATGTTGATTTATGGCACCGTGTATCGAAGCTTTAAACGGATGCGGCCGATGTAGAAGACTTCGTCAGATTCACCCTCGTTTGAGGGGTTTTTGATTGTGGGGACGCTCTTCCCTGCAGGCGCAAGCCCCTGCAGTTAATTATGCTACCGTATCGCGGTAACCACTTTCTCCTTCTCCAGATGGTCACTTCGTGTCGTGGATGTTTGTTTTGTTTGTGGTTGCCCGTGGATTGTATACGGAGATTAATTTATGTTGTCGTCCGTAGGGCGTGGATTAGTCCAAATCCGTATCTTCTTAGATTTGGGTTTGGGGTTTGGGTTTAAGAATACATTGGCCTCATTTGAGACTAAGATCAACTTAAACGTATGTTAAGGATACGTTAGTCCAATTTTTAGACTAAGATCAACTTAACAGGATCATTTAGATCCAACAAGAAAGCATTTGGACTCTGTTGTTTAGTTTAGGGACATTGCGGTCGATTACCAGTTTAAGGACATGTTGGTCCAATGTTAGTTTAATGACATCTCGGTCCAGTGTTAGTTTAAGGACGTCTCGGTCCAGGTTAAGGACATCGTAGTCCATGAGTTTAAGGACCCCACAGTCCGGTTTAGAGACATCGTAGTCTATAAGGTTTAAGGACGTCGTAGTCCATGAGTTTAAGGACCTCACAGTCCGGTTTAGAGACATCGTAGTCTATAAGGTTTAAGGACATTGTAGTCCATGAGTTTAAGGACCCCACAGTCCGTAGTTTAAAAACATCGTAGTCTATGAAATGTATGGTTGTCAGGACCCGTCACCTCTCTGAAGACGTTGAAGGATTACAACGACAGATATCATAGGAGTAAAGAGATGTACCTTCGAACCGGTGTGAGTTAGTTGGAAGATCTGTAGCCCAGTTTGGAACTGAGACCTGTTAAATATTCGTGAGCGCACGGGCTCAATTGAATATAAGTTGAGGACTTATGGCCAGAATTGGGCTAAGTCCAATAAAATTAAAATGTTTTAACATTTTGTTATTCTGGGCTGTTGAGCCTTTATTTGGGCTTGGCCCTTTTAATAATGCAGAGCATCAGATCCTGACAATTTTAGTCTTGTAATGAATACATAGCATTCGTCAGAACAATGTGTGTTCTTACAGTGCGCTACGTGGCGCGCCAGACGCATTGCGTCAATTAAAGAGCGCATTGCGCTTCTGCCAAGTAGCGCACATGAACAGGACACGTGTCGCGCTTAGCGCTAAGCGCCAGTTTATAAGCGCATTGCGCTTTCAATTTGTGAGCGTGTTGCGTAGTTCAGTGGCGCACCAGTGAGTGACACGTGGCGCGCTTGGCGTTGAGCGTCGGCCCATGAGTGCAGTTGTAAATCCCCGTTCCCATCTTAATAAAAGTTTTCTATTTTTCTAAATCCCAGAGATGTCCCTTTCTTTTGCCCTCGTAAATGTTGTAGGAAGGTGGTTGCTTAAACTCCAATATTTATAATTTTCCCAAACCCTAAAAAGCCAAAACCCAAGATTTAAAACCAAAGCCAAATTAAACTAAAACCAAACTGCTTTCATAAACCCTCAGCCCATTTAGATTTTTCCATTTAAATTCATAATTAAATCCTTTCAGCCCAGCCATTCTCTTCAGCCCAAAGTTTTAAGGAAATTTAATTATTAACCTAGTCAGCGTTTTTTAAAAATGGGAACTCTCGATCCACGACATATTTGAACGATGTGAACCATTCAAGTTGATCACTCTACCTTTAAGTCTATGTGTATGTAAAATCAAAGGATTTGAAGATCTCTAACCAATGTGATGGAGTTTATGTTGCTATATTGAAATACGTTCATTTTGCACGCATTCGATGCATGAGTTAGAGGTCTTTAAATCTTTTGATTTTTCATACACATATATTTGAGGGTATAGTGATCAACTTGAACGGTTCAGATTATTCAAATATGCTGTGAATCGAGAGTTCCCATTTTTAAAAAACACGGATCGATTTGCAATAGATCACTCTTATAGATAGATAGATAGATAGATAGATAGATATAACCTTGTCAATACAATATTTAGTTTTAACAGCAATTGAACCTGAAGTGTATGCTGTTGACTTTGCGGCGCACTCCACCTTGATAGATAGATTATTATAAGTTTTTGGAACGATTAATAGAATATGCTAGATGTTATTCGCATGGTTATGGTACGGAGTTGTAGCTGTTCAAACATAATGACATAGTTCGATATGCATGCATTACTCTTGCTTATTATAATTATTATTATTAGGGTTTCACGAGTGTATTAAGGATATTCGTTAAAATCTCATTAAATGTTCACTATTTTGGAAGAGAAAAGAAAACCTAATTAATGCATCAAGTGTTTTTCAATATACATAAAAGTATTTTGTCTATTACCATAGATATACTTGAAGTGTTTCCTTTTATTTTTCGTAGTGTTATATATATATTCCACTTGTAATTTATCTCTTATCCAATTTATTTAATTTTTTGGTAGAAACTTATCCAAATTATTTGTCTAAATTTATTTATCTTTTTTCATCAAAAAGGCGAAAAATAACTCTGTATTCAATCTTTTAAATTTTGTTGCAACTTGAGGTATTTAATTTTTTTTTTATTTTCCTACAACTTAGGTTAAAATTAAACTCAACAATTTTGGTCTATATAAATACAATGAAATGTTATTTATTAGGTATTTATATACCTTACCAAATATGGCTTAAACAAATTTTGGTCTATAGGTAACCGTTGTCAGACTATATACTCTTGTTTCATGTCTATGGTTTTCATATAAATATATAAAAGCTAACAATAGCAACCACAAGAAAATGGATCGTTGAAAATATTAAAGTCGTAGACGTCACCCTATATACATGCATGCATTAATTGTGTAAAAATATGAACGGATGAAGGCCATTTCAAATTAACAAGGCGTACCTACTTTCATGCATAAGCATGAAAAATTAATCATGAGAGGAAAATCTCGTAGCTTTACTCTAATATTGTCCCAATTCATACTTCTCTCTTTTAAACACATCAGCCAGCCAAATTAATGCATAGAATTGCTGCATGCATGCATGTTAAAATTGATCAAAGCCTGCCTCGGCAATTTATAAGGCGCGCATTAGCATCACTTATCCTAAGCATTGCCACAATTGTCAAAAAAAGAGGGAACAAGAAGCCAAGCTGAGCACGAGAGTTCGTAACTTCAATAACAACGGTCTGCACTTGGTTCAGGCTCTCGAGGGAGGTTTTTTCCTCTTCCTTCAGCTCGATATTTCTTTACTTTCTTCTCTTGTTTGAGTCTTTTAAGATGCGGTGTCATGCATGCGGAATTACGCATGTCTCTATTAAAACAGAGGATCGTCCAATCAGAATGTCACTTGTTTTGAAATTATAGCAAACATATATAGGGTGGATATGTAGTAGAGCAAAATACCAATATATATATATATATATATATATATATATATCAATGGTGATTAATTTGCTGTCTTGCTTAACTAGCAAGCCTCCCCCGTCCAGCCGCCGCGTGTAATGGAGAGGACGAAATCCAAAGTCAAGAAAAATCATATTTCAATATTTTCTTAGTCATAGCATACGTAAACTGCAAATTTTTAAAATCTTAAAATTTTCTTTTTTCATTGCTTTTGAAATATTTTGTTCCTTATAGCACATGAGAAATACGAAATGTACAAAAATCCTTTTTTTTTTTTTAAGTTTTCTTATAAATTTTCAATATTTTGCACATACGTACATGAATATGACAAAAATTTAACAATATCAACCAAGAAAAAAATTCTTTGGTTTTCCAATATTTTTTATCTACGACCAACTTATGGAAAAATGAAAGGATTTAAAGATGTATACAAGTCGTTGCAAAATGAATGTCTTTTCAATTATGCAACATTAAATTCATTCATTATTGCTCGAGCCAGAGACCTTCAAGTCCTTTTGAATTTTTTACAAATGGGTTGGAAGTTACAGAGAACTACATGAACTGTACATATTGTCCAAATATGTTGGATTAAAAGTGTTTGTGTTTTTATTTTGCAAACGGGTTTGCAATGGATCATTCTCATATATTGATATATGCATGAAAATGGTGGAGGACAGATGTCATAGGAGAAAATCCCTCCTGCACTAGCACTGGTAAAAGTAGTCAACGCTACACTCTTCTTTTGGACGATCGGCAGTACCGTCTTAATCTTAATTGTCTATAACATACATACAACAACATTCATGTGATTATAACACTTCTTACACATGCATTGATCTAGTGAGTGCAAAATCCCTTGGTTTTTAGAGAATATAACCTATTCCATCACCAGACCGATTCTTCAAAATATTACAACCATATGAAAGTTAGTGTGTCTATGTTCAAAATGATGAAGATCAAGATGGATAATTCCGATCATCCAAAACAATGGTATAAAGCTGATTTTTTAAGCTGCAATTTTAAAATCCTTGCTTTCTAACAAATCGTATTCATATTATTGATTTTAATTCACTACCATATGCAAAGACTTGCAAGTGTATATTACAATTTATCATATACACTTACGCTTTCTGACACCACATCTAGTTGAATGTCTTCCCTTGTCTCATAATAGTAAATATTAATATTAGGCCGTAAAAAATATTACAAAATGGAATGTAAATATCTAATTACCTCGTTCCATGTAAAGTATAAGATTTCCAATTTAGTTTGTCTGTTGCCCTCACCTTTTAGGTGGGGATCATCATATATATATATATCCTAATTAAACACAAACAATAGTTGAGCTGTACGTAATGTGTGGTGCTTTGGTGTACCGTAGAAAAGTAGAGGAAGAGCCTATACCTACTTTGAACAGCGAATAATAACAAGTAGCTACTGTGATAGCCATCTTTTTGTAAAAGAAAGCTTAAACATTGGATAAAATTTGCATGTTTGTGGGAAATAAATAATGCCTTGAAGCCTTCGACGTAAGTATATCACAGACTTAATTAAAATACCTGTTGGTCGCTATAGCTTCTTGGGCTACAGCAACCCTTATCGCTGTTGCGGTAACCCTTGTCGCAAAAGGGCTACAGCAACCCTAGTCGTAAAAGTGCCGCAACAACCCAGTTAGTTATAGTGGCCCTTTTGCGGTAGCCAAAAGAGCAGCTATTTGGCTATTGCGACACTTGTGCGGTCCTCCATCAAAAGGTGCCATCATGGCTCACTTGACACTTGGTCATGACGCCCGACACTTATAGCGGTAGTTAACCCGCAATTAAGTGCCCAAAGAAGCTATGGTCTCTGGCGTGGGATCTAATCACATTCTCGTCCTCCACCTTCTCCTCCACCTCCTAATCCTCAATTTCCATTTTATTAATGCGGTTTCTTCTACGCCCTTCTACACCTACCGTTAGCCACCTGATGAAAGAATTTCGTGTTCAAGTCCTCATCTTTTACCTATTGCATCCTGGATCTTTGTCTCCACATGATCTATTCTTTCCTATGAATGTCCTTCTGAGACTCCCGCAATACGCTCATCTCTTCCCACTCTTGGATAGACAAGTCGCCTAATTCTTCCTTTTTCTAAAATTGCTCCAATTTACTTAGCAGATCCCTTTTTTGGTCCTTTATACTTTCATATATAATTTTCTTTCGCCCATTTGGATAGACTAGATAGTTTGGCGTCCAATCTGTGAGAAGCCGACGAGTCAACCAAACTGTCACGTCCCGCTTTCCAAAATACGGAATACGAGGGGTTGACAAAGCCAGCCATGCTCCTACAGTCGAGAAAACATCCTGCCGTAGCCACACTTCGGCTTCTAGCTTTGCACGGTAATCAGTAATCAATACACAGGTAATGAGAAATGTAGTCACTAAATCAGAACAAATACAATATACTAACCAAATAGAGATCAAGGGAAGATAGCGCTGAGTCACTGATCCAGATATCCGTAATGTCCTCGAGGTACGTCAGATCCTGGTCCAAGCTAAATCCACTTCTCACTCTGAGCATGCATACTCAGGTCGTCAGAGCGACGCCATAGCAATATATATATATAAATACAATATATACACATGCAATGATAACAAACGTGAAACAATAAGCATGGAGTAATAACATGAGCATGAAGTAGCCAGCACAGGTAAACAGTAAAACAGGTAAACAGTATGGCAGGTAAAATGAATCAGTAATCAATGCATGTCACTAAACCTATCAGTCTCTAAGTCTCACTATCCAGGTCGCTAAGCCTATCGTCAGTCCAAGTGTGAGAGTCAACCACTCGTGAGTATCCCCCACCCATGGGTAGAACCCAAGGACAAGGGAACACGGCCCGAGTCGCTCGCTAATAATCAGTAATATCCCCATATATCTCCAGAATCGCTGTATGTGCCGGCAATGAGACTCCCGAGAATCTGTTGAACTCACACTCAAACTACCCCACACCCCATGGTCTACATCAAACGCCAACCATAAACTCAAATGCCAGTCGGTCCATGACAAGTCTACGCAAGAACTGGAGACAGGATCTCCATCAAGCATGTCTCGACTGATACCCGAGATAAATGAACAGTGTTTGATGCCTTATCTATGACACCCATATAAGTGCTTCCATAATCGTCCTATACCAATTATAGTTACACTTATACATGTCCCATAGACATCGACAATGCAATACATCAATAGGGTTCGCTGATTGTGTACAAGTACGTGTCACTTTCACTTATCCATTCATGCTTAAACACTAACGTACATGCCACAATCAAACACTAATACCTAACACTGGGTAATGTACACGATCATTAGGTTACCAATGCAATGACATCAATACGATATGATGAGAACACAATAATTGTGATATGAACAAAATATCATCAGTCGGCGTCCTACCACTTGCATAATTATTATAAATCATACATGCAGAATTTAGCGAAACAATGTAAAAGGGGGTAGACAGTATGTTCAATTATCTATCTGTCAAAGTTGGTTTTGCATCAATCGGGTTTCGGATTCGCTAGTTATGGCCATTTCAATTTAAGTGTTCACTGCTGGAAATCCGATTTCAGAATTGGAAGTCCATTTTGTAACACATTTTAATCCCAGTTGGGATCATAATTAGGCGGCTCTATAGTTGAACAATTTTTAGGGTTATCAGTTAGGTTTCCACCGCAATTAACGGATCAGTAATATACTATCTCAATAGAGAGTTATGATCAGGTTAAGGTTGACGTGTAAAATCTGTCACTGCAGAATTCAGCTAGACACGTCGACATTATAAAGTGTGTTAAAAATATAAAAAAGAACAGGAATTCAGTGAAACTAGTGGAGTAAGAAAGATAACTCAATGTTCTACGTAACGATATAGGGTTCCGCACATTCTCGTATTTGAACAGGAATTTACAGGGATTTAAAAACAGGGGTTAACTGGGATTTCCGTTCTGGACTGCAGTCCAGAAACGTAATCCTACGTAATTATCTCTATCATAATTTGTTAAAATTCAGTGATCAACTATAGAATACTGTAGGTTAAACAGTTAGCTTCGATACGAGCCATGGAACGCTAAAATATGATTTATACATAATTTATTATAAATTTTACGGTTTAGCATGTACGAAAGTTTTCAGGTTTTACGACAGAAATCGGGACACCATTTTACGTGAGCAAACGACATTGTTTTGTA
Organism: Agapanthus africanus; assembly: GCA_030015575.1. Lineage (NCBI taxonomy): Eukaryota > Viridiplantae > Streptophyta > Magnoliopsida > Asparagales > Amaryllidaceae > Agapanthus > Agapanthus africanus. The sequence goes on along the minus strand of JASDDO010000008.1, from coordinate 2,893,263 downwards.
ACCAAAATCTTAAGGGATATTCATTATAACTCGGGCCATCAAATGTTACTTGTTTCCGTAAATTTAACGGGGTTTTCCATTCGGGTTTTGCATCGAACACTTGAATTATAACGATTCACATGAAAAGTATATGCGGAATTTATTAGTAAATTAAATTGTAATCGATAAAATTAGCATGAAGCAAGTATTAAACTTTCCTGGTGACGTATTGACGACGGTACGGCAGCGGTAACGTCCGCGATCGCGATGCAAGCACGGCTAGGGTTCGCGGGCTCGGCTCGATCTCGAGTTCTCGGCAGCGACAGCGAGCTTGGACGGCGGCTGGAGGTGGTCGGTTGAGGTAGGCGAGGGTCACTCCGGTGGTGGTCACGGTGATGCTCAGGTGGTGATGGGAGAGAGAGAAGGAGCTGGAGGTTGCGGCTGCGGCGATGGAGACATGGTTGTTGGGCACGGTAGCAAGAGTGCTCGGGGGTCTGTGATGATGGAGACGGGGTCGGAGCTGCGATGGGCACAGTAGTCGGGTGGCCGGTGACGCGGAAATGGGGAAAAGATCGGGTACGGTCGGAAAGGAGGGGCTTGTGATGATGGCAAGAGGTTTATGGCGGCGGTGTGCAGGGAAGGAGTCATCGGAGATGGGTTGCAGTGACGTGGGCGACGGGGATTGCAGGTGCGGGTCACAGGAGGAGGCGGAAGCACTCGTGGTGCAGGCGACGGTTGCCGGCAAGGAGCGGGCAGTGGCTGCTCCGGCGGTGTAATTGGTGATGGTGGTAGCGTGGTCGGCGGGGGTCTCGGCTAAAGATGGAGCGAGCGAGAGGGGTCTCGGCGAGAGGGAGATCGCACTCGGGAGCGCAACAGCAGGAGGCGCGAGAGGTCGAAGGCGAGGGTGTGGTTGTCGTGGACGGTAGCGCCGGTGAGAAGGAGAGAGAACGGGAGGTTGAAGGAGGTGTTCAGGGAAGGCGGTGGTGAGGGGTGGAGCTCCGACGAGGTGATCGAGGTGGGTCGTCAGGGAGATGACGAGGTCGACGACGACAAGGTCACATGCGATCGACGGTGAGGGTGCAGTCGTTGGCGTCGAGGACGGGTGTGCAGGTGGGGAGAGGTGGTGATGGTGCACTGGTATCGAGGTAGGCGTGGTAAGCAGGCGATGGGGATCATGGGATAGCTGTAGAGAGGAGCGGGTCTCGGGGCGTGAGCACGAGGAGCCGGGAACGCGGGGGGGCGTTGGAGGAAGTTGCGAGGGAGGGCGAGACGTGGGCGAGGGGGCCATGGGTGTGAGAGAAGCGGGGCGAGGAGGAGAGAGGGAGAGAGCAAGTAAACAGGGAGAACGAGAATGAAGGGGGAGGAGGAGAGAGAGGGTGCAGGTGACGGGGCCGCGGCGGTTGCGACGACGTGGGAGCGCACGGCGGGGTTGTGGCGAGCGGGAGCCGTTGGAGAAACACGGGCGGGAAAAGAGAAGTGTGGAATAGAAGATGAAGGAATAGGGAGTGGGTCGGGTAGGAGCATGTTGGGCCGGTTCGGGGGAGAGAAGAAAGTGAGTTTGGGATTTTAGGGAGTGGGCCTGGGCTGTGAGGGAAAATAAGAAAAGGAAAATTGAAGTATGGTTAGGGTTTGGGGAAAAGAGAGAGAGGATTTGGGTTTTGGGGTGACGAATTGGGCCGGGCATGAATTTGGGAAAGGGTTTAGGAGTTGAGTTTTTACAAGTGGGTTTTGGGCCGGGGTAAAATAGGATTTAGGGAAAAATAGTTTTAGGATTTTAGTTTTAGATTAGTAGTTTAAGAAATTATTTTAAATAAAAATTACATATATATATATATATATATATATATATATAATGAAATAAATCTGGATTAAATTCTGGGAAAATACGGAAAATCTGTAGAAAATTTGGGAAAATATCTGGAGACTTATTTATTAAAATACGCTAATTATTTATAGGGACTGGGTATTGCACAAACTGGCGTGATTGTCCCAACAGTGTTTTTGTCACGCCCCGCTTCCCAAAATACGGGGTACGAGGGGTTGAGGAAACAAGGCCAGCCATGCTCCTACGGTCGAGGAAACATCCTGCCGTAGTCACACTTCGGCTTCTAGCTTTACATGGTAATCAGTAATCAATACACAGGTAATGAGATATGCAGTCACTAAATCAAAACAGATACAAAAACTAACCAGATAGAGATCAAGGAAGTATAGCGCTGAGTCGCTGATCTAGATATCCGCAATGTCCTCGGGGTACGTCAGGTCCTGGTCTGAGCTAAATCAACTTCTCACTCTGAGCATGCATACTCAGGTCGTCAGAGCGACACAATAGCAATAAATAGAAATACATATGTAACAAGTGTAATAATGATGAATATGAAACAGTAAGTATGGAGTGATGATATGAGCATGAAGGAGCCAGTACAGGTAAACAGTAAAGCGGGTAAGCAGTAAGACAGGTGTATCAGTCAGTAATCAATGCATGTCACTAAACCTATCAGTCTCTAAGTCTTACTGTCCAGGTCGCTAAACCTATCGTCGGTCCATATGTGAGAGTCAACCGCTCGTGAGTATCCCCCACCCAAGGGTAGGGCCCCAGGGGCAAGGGAACACGGGCCCGAGTCGCTAATAATCAGTAATATCACCCATATAACTCCCAGAATCGCTGTGTATGCCGGTAGTGGGACTCCCGAGATTCCGTTGAACTCACGCTCAAACTACCCCACACCCCGTGGTCTACATCAAACACCAACCATAAACTCAAATACTAGTCGGTCCATGACAAGTCTACGCAAGAACTGAAGACATGATCTCCATCAAGCAAGTCTCGAATGGTACCCAAGATAAATGGAAAGTATTTGGTGCCTTACCTATGACACTAATATAAGTGCTTCCATAATCGTCCCATATCAATTATAGTCACACTTATACATGTCCCATAGACGTCGACAATGCAATAAATTAACTGGGCCCGTTGATTGTGTACAAGTACGCGTCACTTTCACTTATTCATTCACGCTTTAACACTAACGTACTTGCCACAATCAAAACACAAATACCTAACACTGGGTAATGTACACGATCACTAGGTTACCAATGTATATGAGCTCTACATGATATGATGAGAATGCAATAGTTCTGATATGAATAAAATATCATCAGCCAGTGTCCTACCACTTGTATAATTCACTATAAATCATACATGAAGAATCGAGCGAAACAATGTAAAAGGGGTAAACAGTTTATTTAATTATCTATCCATCAAAATTAGTTTCGCGTCAATCGGGTTTCAGGTTTGCTAGTTATGGCCATTTCATTTTAAGTGTTCACTGCTGGAAATCCAATTTCTGAATTGGAAGTCCGTTTCGTAACGCGTTTTACTTCAAGTTGGGATCATAATTAGGCGACACTATAGTTGAACAATATTTAGGGTTATCAGTTAGGTTTCCAACGCATCAGACAGATCGATAATATCCATGGCATACTGGAAGTTATGCACTGAAAATGAAGGGGTATACGTTCTGTCCCTGTTTGAGACAGCTATGTGTTCTGTTGATTTAAATATACTTTAAATAGTAAACGGCAGTAAAAAATGAACGAAACCACTTTCAACGGTTATCTAACAGATTTATATTTGCTATGGTATAGGATTCCGCATTATAACATTTTCATACAGCAGAGTAAAAGTATTACAAAACGAGACTCGACAGCCAGAGCTGCTCCGGATTGCAGTCCAGAGCCGCACTCCGAACCAGTTTCCGTCACATTTTTAGCATAGAAACAGATTAAAAATCTTATGGGGTTCTAAGTCGTCGAGTCGGCATCAATATGAACCCTTGAACGCAATATTCCAATTTGTAATCAATTAACTGTGATTTTTACGAGTTTCAGGTACGGGAAGATTTCAGTTTTATGGGTCTAAAAGGGAAAGGCCTATCACGTCAATAAAGACCGTATTTTCCAGCCAAATCGTAACACGACGTTCTTTATTACTCGGGCCATCCTATGTGATCAGTTTCCGTCAATTTAACGGGGGTTTTCCATTCGGGTTTTGCATCGAACACTTGCATTATATTGATTCGCACGAAAAGTATATGCGGAATTTATTCGGTAACTGAATCGAATAAGTAATATTAGCATGAAGCAAGCATTATACTTTCCTGGTGACGTATTGACGATGGTACGGCAGCGGCAATGGTGCGATCGCGACACGCGCGCGGCACGGCAACCCGACTTGGCTCGAGCTCGAGCTCTTCGGCAGCGGCGACTTGGTTGCTGGGTCTTGACGACGAGGGTGGTGGTACTCGTTGGTGTCGGCTCTCGATGGCGAGGCAACCAGGGTGGCTGAGGTGGTCGCCGGCGACAGGGGAGGAACTCGGCGGGGTGCACGGGAGAGGAGGCAATGGGTTTCTTGAGTTGGCGTTGGGTTATTGTGGTGATGGCGAGAGGTGGGAAGGTGAAGACGAGGTTGGTGGCACGGGGCCGGTGGCAACGACGTGGAGGCGATTGGAGGTGCCGTCGATGGTGAGAGGAGGCTCGGGCGCCGGGGTATGCAAGCGAGGGGCTCTGGTTGGTGGTTGGAGTTGAGGGTGAGGGTGGCGATGAAGGGGAGAGGAGAGAGGTGAGGTGTGAGGAGGGAGGATGATGGAGGCGACGGTGGAGGCGGCGTGGGGCGACGGCGATGAAGGAGGTCCTCGGTGTAGCAGGAGGCGGAGGCTACGGTGATGGGCTGATGTGGGTGAAGGTGGTGCTCTGGGATGAAGATGACGACGATGGTGGTCGGAGGTGGTGATCAAGGTGGCTAGAGCTGGCAGTCGCGGTGGAGGAGGTTAGGGAGAATGAGAGTGAGGGGAAGAGAGAGATGGGTTTTGGTGAAGAGGTGGTGGAGGTGAGGGAGCTCGGCTCGTATGAGAGAGAGGGAGACGAGGTCGAGGGAGGGAAGCAGCGTGCGCTCGCGAGGCTGTTGGTTGAGGAGTGGAAACGTGGTCGCGACGAGGAGCGGGGCGTGGGAACGAGCAGCGGAGACGTGGGGAAAAAGAAGAAGAGCGGGAAAGGAAGAAGGTAGGGAAGAAGAGAAGCGGATCGGGTCGGGTCGGTAGGGACTGGGCCGGGCTCGTGCTAGGTAAAGAATTAAAAGAGTTAGAGAGGGAGTGGGCTGGGCCGGGGGATGGAAATAAAATAAAATAAAAGGATTAGGGTTTTAAAATAATTATAAATATAGATAAATAAATTTTGTAAGCAACCCTTTATAAAAATACGGATATTGGTGTACAAAAGAACTGGGTATTACATCATATCCCCCTTAAAGAAAATTTCGTCCTCGAAATTAAAATAACGATAAGCTATAAAGTATAATGCGAAAAGCCACAAAATCAAACACTAACATATGGTGATTTACTTAAAAGCAGCTAGATAAAATCCAAGGTCTATATATGTATAAGAAATAATGCAACTAAAAGAATAGGTCTAAGTAAGCACAAGGCAGGACCATCTATAATGATAAATTATATGCACAATACCAGAAAATAAAATAGCAATAACAAACAATAGTGAAGAATTTGCCGATAGGTCAACATATTTTAGAATAAATATATCGATCAAGCAATTTAAAATAACTTGAGAAAACCCATATGGTGAAATAAGAAAAATAGTATGTGCGGCATATAATTGCGTTATTGAAAATATGACGAATAGTAGAGTATTCAGAGTAAGCAAAACGGAAGTAGTTACTAACACGCAGGATTTTTTTTTTTTTTGATAAACACAAAATAACGAAAACTAGATTTCAAATAGCAATGTCACTGAATGTAATTATGGTAATAGGAGATAGCACCATAACTGTATGGGGCTAGCCAGGGTATGGATTACGGTGGAATACGGCCCATTCAAAAGGTCGGAAAGTGGTACTTTTAATCTGAATGTTGAAGAGACTGGGGTCAGGTCAGCACAAGATGCAAGGGTGAAGAGTAATGAATTTCAGGATGGAAAGAAATTTATTGGGGAGGGAAAACAGTCAATGCATCATGCGAATCAATACTCAAAAGATTAGCGAACTCAGAAACTTTATTATTTATTATTTTCCCAAAAAGATTTTAGACAAGGTATACTCGAAAGATAAAAGTGGCCTAAGCTATAAATAGATTTATTTGGCCATAGGAAACAAAAGATAAATCAAGTCAGTCGCGGTTATGGAAATTCAACAGATTACGGTAAGCTCGCGTGCTAAGATAGGGGCATCCATTTCCATAGCGCCTCGCAAAGATTTCCACTGGAGGTTCTTCTGCCACAGGGTCTTCTTCTCCTGGTCCTTCTTCCTCGGCTGGAGCTTCTTCATCGTGGTAAGCTTCCAAGTGATTCACCTCTTCTGGATCTTCTTCCATGGGATTTTTTTCCACTCAATTCTCCTCAGGGTCTTCCTCGGGATCGTCCACTATCGGGTCCTCTTCGGGGTCCTCTTCTTCGTCATCAGAGTCGCTGATCACGTCGACTTCTGGGGCTGCAACTCTCTCGTCCTTGGAATCGTCGTTGCCCAAAATAACCTGGGGGCCATCGATCTCGTTATCTGAACTCACCCGCATGCAGTCCAAGGAAACGCAGGATCGAGTGTCTTCATCGATAGGCGGCGCTGCTCCAGGATTGGCCATGGCCTGAAAAGAAAGAGTCATGATTAGACAGTGGAACTGTAACACCTTAGGATGTGTTTAGTAGCTAATTATACTTTAATATATGGTTTTGAATAAAAAGTTTACCAAATCGATTTTCAAATATTTTATCATATTTAATAAATATTTTATTAGATTTTTCATAGGCTTGCACACACTTGTGCATGACAACTAGGGTTAAAATGGGGTTAGACCATGATTAGCAATCATGGTGGGTTAAACCTTTTTCCTTAAGCTAATTTTAAAATTTGTATTAAGTGTTTTGGAGTTATTGTTTTTTTTTAAACAATTGGAAATGGTTTGAATTTTCTTTTGTTGACTTGGTGACAGAGAGGGGGGGAATGGCACTATGGCCTTGCCCATGTCTACATTAAATGAAGGAAGAGAGGGGGGTTTGACTTGTGTGCTCTCATCTCTCATTCTCACTCTCACTTCTCTCACTCTCACTCACTCACAAACACACACACTCACACAACAGCAGCAGCACCTGCAGCCTCAGCAGCAGCTGCAAACAGCAGCAGCAACCACAACAACAAGAAGCAGCAGCAGCAACAGAGGCAGCAGCAGCTGTAGCATCAGCATCTTTATCATCATCAGCAGCAGCGCAACACCTCTTCTTCTTCCTCTTCTTCCTGCACACTAGACCTAGAGAGTGAGGTATTATTGCCTAGCCCAACTTCCTTGCTTGCTAAACTAGTGGTTGTTAAGCTTAATTAGTGTTAAAAGTGAGATTTAATGCTTGAAATGGTGAATTGTGTGGAGTTTTGGTTAAGAGATGTTTTTATTGGTTAGCCTAGCCTACTTAAGTGTTATTAGGGCCACTTAAACCTAGTTAAACCCCTGATTTCACTAAAATACCATAGGGTTCCGATTAGTGCTAAAATTAACGTTTTTAAGTAAATTCTTGGCTTTCTGTGATCTGCTCTTGACCCGGGTACTTCAGGAAAAAGTTGCTGATACTGTAGCATAGTGACCAAGCCAGACACACACACACACGAAGCACGGGGACCCCTCTCCCCCTTTAGGCCGCAGATTTATTCTGTCTGGCCGCAAATTGCGGCCAGAAGGTGGGTGTGGGTGTTGGGTTTTGGTCTGTAGGAGTCTGTTGTATAGTTAGGGTTGTTGGTATATGCAACTTTTTATATTTTCACTCGAGTCAAAATCTGGAGCTTAAAACCCTTTTTCGATACTTTTTAACTCGTGTAACACGTGTGTTTTGTGTGTTGGGTCTGTGGTGCACTGCGCGATACAGCGAGTCGGGGTGGTTTCGGGTGAGGTTACACACGCTTTGACGTATCGAGTGCACGCGCGTTTAGTTTCCAACGCAAGTTTTTCCTTTGATCGTGATATCGCGTTTTGCAGGGTTTTTGCCATACGTGTGTTACTTTGTGTAAATTCTAGCTTCGCGGGCGGGGACTTCGAGCGCCGCGGAGAAAGGGAAGCAGGTGGTCGGATACATCTAGCGCAAGATCACGGGTGAGTAGATTTAACATCTACGGGGAAATCGCCCGTATGGCATTAAGTCGTCAGGGCGTAATAGGATATTTTAGTTGTATGTGTTCATATATATATACTATAGTAGCATACCATCTCCTGTTGCATATAGAATGATAGATATAGAACACTGCACTGTCACTAACGGTTCAAGCTGCACGAGCACATTTGTATGTTACACTCACACCGTTAGTGATTGCCATGACACTTGCACTATAAGATTGCTACGAATTATATATCGTCTTGATTTCCGCATCATTGATGATTGTCATGACTTGTCGCATATTGGCATACACATATATTGATATCTTCATACTTGAGCGCATGCACCCTTTATATTCACATTAGTGCATACCTTCATTGATATATCACTACTTGCGCACATGTACACTTTATATTCTCATTAGTGCATACCTTCATTGATATACCACTACTTGCGCACATGTACACTGTATATTCACATTAGTGCATACCTTCATTGATATATCACTACTTGCGCACATGTACATTGCTACACTCACATTGCATATATATTTTTTTGCACCATACATATATATATACATATGTTACATACATGGATGATATTGTCATGATTTAAAAACTAAGGGACCGCATGAGATATTTCCAAACTGGATCTTTTTAAAAGAGCGGTTTTCCCTTTCTTTTACTCTTAATGTCATACTACATATTGTATGGATTTACGCATCTACTTTGGATTTATATGATTTCTGGATTTGAGAACCGTGGTATTATTTTAAGAAAATACGCATTGTTTTAAAGACCCGGTTTCTCTTGATATGATATTTCAGTGCGTCCACCACGCGTTTTCTCGGTTCTGATACGTGTGCTTGAAACCCGATTCGAGGAGTTGGATGATCCGTTTGCGGGTTCGTGGTGGACCCGGTATGGTTCCCCGGGGCGAGAAATGTTTTTCGTGGAGTAGACGATGAGCCTGGCAGGATGGCTAGTACCTACCGGTGATTGGTTGGATCTGGCAGTTATCCGGAGGATACTGACCAGAGTTGAGAGATGGATACGGGACGACACGTACTGCCGGGGCCGAGGGCCGATTCCGCAGACGGAGCCCGATACTTGAGGATTTACGTGTCGATGCTTGGCACGATGATTTATGATATTTTCGAGTGCCGATGCTAGGCATTCACGATTCCATGAGCTGTACAGGATTTGAGGGCCGATCCGAGTGACGGCGCCTGAGTTTTATTGGGGTTTGGGTGTATTGATAGACATCGGTTATTCTTCCACGTTGACATTCCGTGTAGATGATATTTATTCCCATGCTAGCATTCATCATTTTGCATCTCATCCTGTAGTTATAGTACCTGATAGAGTACTTTTGCATGAATATTGCATACCTTGCTCATCATATATAGATGCTATTAGATTTCACCTGTTATGCACAATTATTGCATACCCTGCTTATCATATAGAGATGTTATTAGATCGCACTTGTTGCATGATTATTGCTCATATAGCTCATCATATAGATATTATATGTTGGCATAGGTTAGAGTATCGCAGCACGTGCATACTCGCGATTACCTTTATATGTTATCTACTACTCACGAGTTGGAAGCTCACCCCCGTTGTGCCACAGTGTTGCAGGTTGCCCCTCAGAGTAGTCGCGGCAGGCTGCTTTCTTGCATCTTTTGATACAGATACCACTACAGTTGGCGTGTTAGCCATTTTGCCGATAGGTGGGTTTTTGCGGTATCTGTTTATTTTTCCAGTTGTATACACTGTTGTATCTAGTACTTTCCATCTACTTTCATGTATTGACTTAGAGACCAGTTGTGAGGACGATGTATATTATTTTGTACTCTGGTGTCGGGCTCGTTGTGAGCCGACTTTATTTATGCAGTTTTATATTTCATGTCGTTTTCACTTATATTGCTCATTTCTTCGCTACGGCGTCGTATATTTTTATTGTGGTGATTGTTCCGCTGTTGGGCATGATTGCTCCCGTTTGAGATGCTTTATTTTTATTGTATATCATTTTATTCATATATTGTCTTGTATCCGATTTCGGGGCTAGTTTTTACAAAGGAAATGCTGCCAAAATTTTAAGATAATAACTTGAACTTTAAAGAATTTTTTCTAAATTACTTAAGGTTTTCTAAACGTTTTAACAAATGTTTCTATTAAATGTTTAAAACACTCAATATTTTTATTGGTTTTGATTTCTGGGTTTCGGCTTACTTAGTCGCGTTACGCCTGTAGACGTCACGTGGTTAAGTGCCGGTCACGGGCCAAACTTTGAGTCGTGACAAAGTTGGTATCAGAGCGTAGGTTTTACCTTCGGAGTGTAGGATGACCCTGGTATGATGGAGTAGGTAGCTGAAGCAGAGTGGCGTAGCGTGTGTATGTTCCACGGCATACTCACGACACGGTACTCCGCCTAAGCGACCTTAGTACTTATTGATTGAAATTCTTTCATGGTTGTATACATCCTTGTGTTCGATTTTCGTATCCTCGTCGAATAATACTTCTTTTCAGCCATTATGCCGCCAAGGACTACGAGGGCGCAGAGAGCGGCCGCGAGAGCTGAGATTAGAGTTGACTCGTCCGAGACGAGGACTGATCCGGGTAGTACACCCATTGTACCAGTGCAGTCTGTTCCACCTCCGACAGACCAGATCCCTAGACTAGTGGCAGAGATGCAGGACTTGCGCCAGACGATAAGCTCATTGGTTGAGACCATTGGAGCGCAGCGACAGGAGGTTGTCACCCCTGTTATCAAGTTGTTCCTTGCGATTAGCATGCAGCATTCCGTCACCTACATAGCACCAGTAGATGCAGCCCCGGTTTACGAGACACGTCTTCCAGAGACTTTGAGAGTTCCGGAACAGTGGAGGAATCGTACTGGTGTACCAACCCAGAGACAGAGGCTTAGTCTTCGAGACAGATTTCGTGACCGTCGCGGGAGTAGCAGAGGCTTAGGACGAGGACAGTCGTTCAGCTCTCTTCCCCAGAAGGGTCAGCAGTCAGCGCGTGGATGTTTTCGATGCGGAAGCCTTCAACACTTCGTCAGACATTGTTCCTTAGCACCACGTCAGGGTCATATTCTGATACGTCATGGACGCGGAGGGTTCGCTCAGAGGGGTCAGTCTAGCAGAGGACGAGTTCGGCCTGTTGCGGGTAGATGGCAGACACCAGAGTTTGCTTCTACTCATCGGGACACGAGGGCGTCCAATGCAGAGTTTTCAGGTATCCTTAATTCGTATGTTCTTTGATGTATTTGATTGTTTTTCACACTTGTGACGTGGTTGGGACGAGAGTCATGTTAGGTAGATCAACCGTTTGTTATGTTAACTTCTGTCACCAATTCTTTTGTTGCGCGACACGTAATTCGGTCGTGTGTCAATCGGATAGGAGATAGAGATTCGTCTGTCATTTTGCTCCTTCTAGAGATGTTGGATTTGGTGTTCTCCTGGGAACGGACTGGTTAGCTATGTGCTAGGAGTTGTGGACTACCGTGAGGAAACAGTCAGGTTTTGTTTTCCCCGGCGAGTCAGTTCTTGTTGTGCAGGTGGATAGTTGTGCCGTCTCTCACAGCTTGAATTCAGCCTTTTTCGCTAGTCGGCTTTTGAGGAGATGTCGTGGATTCTTGGCGTTCATTCGTGATACTGTAGCCACAGTTGGTTTGTTGGACCGGTTTTCTTTCGTGCGAGAGTTTTCCGACGTTGTTCCAGATGAGCGGGCGAAGCTTAAGGAGCTTAAGGATCTGCTGCAGAGTTGTTTGTTGGGGGAAGTTTCGTGCGTCTGAGTGTTTCGTATTAGGAAGCTCCTATTTCTGTTCGTCAAGGAGAAAGACGACAGATTGAGGTTGTGTATTGATGGATCGTCAATTGAACCGGCTTACGGTGCGGATAGGTATCCTTTACCTCGCATTGACGATTTCTTCAATCAGCTCCAGAGTGCAAGACATTTTCTAAGTTTGTTTGGGATCAGGTCATCATTGTTGCGGGTTCGGAGTGATGACATTCCGAAGACTGCCTTGTGCGTGCTACGGGCTTTGTGTGTATTGGTGTGTCATTGGATTCATCAATGCCCTAGCAGTATTCGTAGATGTGATGAACCGGATTTCTTCAGGCCGTTCCTCGACCAGTTATTGTTGTGTTATTTACGACATTCTGGTCTATTTAATGTGTCTTGAGGGGCAGGAGTAGCACTTGAGGATTTGTTTTGCAGATGCTGGGAGAGCCCAGCGGTTTGCTAGATTCTCGGAGTGTTCCTTCAGGCTTGTTTGTGTTGACTCCTAGGTCTTGTAGTTACGGGAGACGGTTTTGTATGTTCCGAGGAAGATCGTGGTCGTATATCTTAGGCCCAGACTTGTGATCAGGACGGAGGTCCGCAGATTTTTGGGCTTAGCAGGTCTTTACCGCCGTTTCGTGCCGGATTGCTAGTGTAGTGCTACACCGTTGACTAAATTGACCGGAATGGAGGTTTCTTTTCTTTGGACTAAGGCATGTGTGCGGAGTTTCGGCAGTTGAAGATTCGGTTAACAACTGTATCAATTCTTTCTTTGCTTTTTGGTTCGGGCGACTTTGTGGTTTAACTGTGATGTTTCGTGAGTGGGGCTCGAGTGTGTACTGAGGTGACACTATAGAGTTATCGCTTTTGCTTCCCTATATTTGGAGGAAGTGCGAGAAGGATATCTCACTCATGATCTGGAGATGGCCGCGGTGGTTTTGCGTTGGAGATTTGGAGACACTACTTGTTCGAGAGTCGTGTCAGATTTTCACGGACCACCAGAGCTTAATGTACATCTTCCTGCAGCGGATTTTGATTGTTGTGATAGTCCTCTGCAGATTTACAGTTCTTATGCGATCGTTGAGTACAGCTTAAGTTCGTCTCTACTGAGGGGGCAGCTTTCTCATGTCCGCGCCCGACCACTTTTCTTTAATCACTTTCGCGAGACACTGCCCGCCGACGCTCGTTCGTCAGAGATACTTGAGCCTATTCGGCTGGGTAATGATTCGGAGTCCTTGATTTATGACGAGGGTGTGCTAAGTTTAGGGACGCGTTTGTGTACCTGATATTATTGGGTAGAGACGTGAAATCATAGAGCAGGCACATCGGTCAACTCTCTGTACTCGTTCAAGTTTCACCAACATTTAACGTGACTTGTGAGATAGTTACGGGTGGGCAGGGATGTAAAGAGAAGTTTCGGGTTTCATTTCAAGGTGTCTGTCTTGTTGTGTGCTTGGGTTGAGCAACCGAGACCGGCTGGAGAGTTGCAACCTTTAACCGTTCCAGAGTGGGAATGGGAGCAGGTCTCCACGAATTTCATTATGGTGTCTACCCAGGTTTAGTCAGGGTGTGACTCCATTCGGATGTTTGTCGTCCGGTTATACTCAGTTTGCTCAGTTGTTCTTTGTTAAGTTTGTGCGTACGTATTAATTGTTGTCGGCGGTTGGGGATCGTCACTCGCCATTGTTAGGGTTCTCCTTCGATAGCTGTTATCAGGAGACACTCCAATTGGCAACCTTTAGGTTTAAGGGTTAGGTCGTGTCGATCACCAGTCTGCTTTTCTGACTCTGCGTTGTAGGATTTTTGGACCCCAGCTAGTCTAGAGACTTCGGAGATGATCCAGTTGTTTAGGTCAGGATGAGAATTGTCCATTTTGGACAGAGATCATATTCCGACCGAGATGGTCACAGATGCGAGTTCGCAGTGGCAGATCATGTATTCCTACGGATTTTTCCGATAAATGACGTGTTGAGTTTTGGGAAGCTTATCCCAGGATTGTAAGTCTTTTTAAGATCCTTAAAACGAGTTAGTTTCGTTGCCTTTAATTTGGCACTTTCGCCAAGATTATTGAGTATTCACCCCGTATTTTTTTGTGTCGATACTTTGCAATTACCTTCATGACCTTTCTCACATGATTCAGCACCAGACCATTTAGCTCGAGCGCGATCTTTCATTCACCGAGCGGCCGGTCGTGATATTAGACCGGCAGGTGAGGAAACTTCGATCGAGGGTCTTGCTATCAGTGAAGGTGTTTTGGCGCATCCCGAATGGTGAAGAGATCACTTGGAAGGCCGAGGGCGAGATGCGAAAGTAATTCCCTCATCTCTTTGAAGATATGCGTATATATATTTTTAAATTCGGGGACGAATTTCTTTAAGGGGGAAGATTGTAACACCTTAGGATGTGTTTAGTGGCTAATTATACTTTAATATATGGTTTTGAATAAAAAGTTTACCAAATCGATTTTCAAATATTTTATCCTATTTAATGAATATTTTATTAGATTTTTCCTGGGCTTGCACACACTTGTGCATGGCAACTAGGGTTAAAATAAGGTTAGACCATGATTAGCAACAATGGTGGGTTAAACCTTTTTCCTTAAGCTAATTTTAAAATTTGTATTAAGTGTTTTGGAGTTATTTTTTTTTTTTTAAAATCAATTGGAAATGGTTTGAATTTTCTTTTGTTGACTTGGTGAGAGAGAGGGGGGGATGGCACCATGGCCTTGCCCATGCCTACATTAAATGAAGGAAGAGAGAGGGGGGTTTTGACTTGTGTGCTCTCATCTCTCATTCTCACTCTCACTCACTCACATACACACACTCACACAACAGCAGCAGCACCTGCAGCCTCAGCAGCAGCTGCAAGCAGCAGCAACAACCACAACAACAAGAAGCAGCAGCAGCAGCAGAGGCAGCAGCAGCAGCAGCATCAGAGGCAGTAGCAGCAGTAGCATCAGCATCTTTATCATCATCAGCAGCAGCGCAACACCTCTTCTTCTTCCTCTTCTTCCTGCACACTAGACCTAGAGAGTGAGGTATTATTGCCTAGCCCAACTTCCTTGCTTGCTAAACTAGTGGTTGTTAAGCTTAATTAGTGTTAAAAGTGAGATTTAATGCTTGAAATGGTGAATTGTGTGGAGTTTTGGTTAAGAGATGTTTTTATTGGTTAGCCTAGCCTAGTTAAGTGTTATTAGGGCCACTTAAACCTAGTTAAACCCCTGATTTCACTAAAATACCATAGGGTTTCGATTAATGCTAAAATTAACGTTTTTAAGTAAATTCTTGGCTTTCTGTGATCTGCTCTTGACCCGGGTACTTCAGAAAAACGTTGCTGATAATGTAGCATAGTGACCAAGCCAGACACACACAAACGAAGCACGGGGCCCCCTCTCCCCCTTTAGGCCGTAGATTTATTCTGTCTGGCCGCAAATTGCGGCCAGAAGGTGGGTGTGGGTGTTGGGTTTTGGTCTGTAGGAGTCTGTTGTATAGTTAGGGTTGTTGGTATATGCAACTTTTTATATTTTCACTCGAGTCAAAATCTGGAACTTAAAACCCTTTTTCGATACTTTTTAACTCGTGCGACACATGTGTTTTGTGTGTTGGGTCTGTGGAGCACTGCGCGACACAGCGAGTCGGGGTGGTTTCGGATAAGGTTACACACGCTTTGACGTATCGAGTGCACGCGCGTTTAGTTTCCAACGCAAGTTTTTCCTTTGATCGTGATATTGCGTTTTGCAGGGTTTTTGCCTTACGTGTGTTACTTTGTGTAAATTCTAGGTTCGCAGGTGGGGCCTTCGAGCGCCGCGGAGAAAGGGAACCAGGTGGTCGGATACACCTAGCGCGAGATCACGGGTGAGTAGATTTAACATCTACGGGGAAATCGCCCGTATGGCGTTAAGTCGTCAGGGCGTAATAGGATATTTTAGTTGTATGTGTTCATATATATATACTATAGTAGCATACCATCTCCTGTTGCATATAGAATGGTAGATATAGAACAATGCACTGTCACTAACGGTTCAAGCTGCACGAGCACTATTTGTATATTACACTCACACCGTTAGTGATTGCCATGACACTTGCACTATAAGATTGCTACGAATTATATATCGTCTTGATTGCCGCATCATTGATGATTGTCATGACTTGTCGCATATTGGCATACACATATATTGATATCTTCATACTTGAGCACATGCACCCTTTATATTCACATTAGTGCATATCTTCATTGATATATCACTACTTGCGCACATGTACACTTTATATTCTCATTAGTGCATACCTTCATTGATATATCACTACTTGCGCACATGTACACTGTATATTCACATTAGTGCATACCTTCATTGATATATCACTACTTGCGCACATGTACATTGTTACATTCACATTGCATATATATTCTTTTGCACATCCATACCTATATATATACATATGTTACATACATGGATGACATTGTCATGATTTAAAAACTAAGGGACCGCATGAGATATTTCCAAACTGGATCTTTTTAAAAAAGCGGTTTTCCCTTTCTTTTACTCTTAATGTCATACGACATATTGTATGGATTTACGCATCTACTTTGGATTTATGTGATTTCTGCATTTGAGAACCGTGGTATTATTTTAAGAAAATACGCATTGTTTTAAAGACCCGGTTTCTCTTGATATGATATTTCAGTGCGTCCACCATGCGTTTTCTCGGTTCTGAGACGTGTGCTTGAAACCCGATTCGAGGAGTTGGATGATCCGTTTGCGGGTTCGTGGTGGACCCGGTATGGTTCCCCGGGGCGAGAAATGTTTTTCGTGGAGTAGACGATGAGCCTGGCAGGGTGGCTAGTACCTACCGGTGATTGGTTGGATCTGGCGGTTATCCGGAGGATACTGACCAGAGTTGAGAGATGGATACGGGACGACACGTACTGCCGGGGCCGAGGGCCGATTCCGCAGACGGAGCCCGATATTTGAGGATTTACGTGTCGATGCTTGGCACGATGATTTGTGATATTTTCGAGTGCCGATGCTAGGCATTCACGATTCCATGAGCTGTACAGGATTTGAGGGCCGATCCAAGTGACGGCGCCTGAGTTTTATTGGGGTTTGGGTGTATTGATAGACATCGGTTATTCTTTCATATTGACATTCCGTGTAGATGATATTTATTCCCATGCTAGCATTCATCATTTTGCATCTCATCCTGTAGCTATAGTACCTGATAGAGTACTTTTGCATGATTATTGCATACCCTGCTCATCATATATAGATACTATTAGATTTCACCTGTTATGCACAATTATTGCATACCCTGCTTATCATATAGAGATGTTATTAGATCGCACTTGTTGCATGATTATTGCTCATATAGCTCATCATATAGATGTTATCTGTTGGCATAGGTTAGAGTATCGCAGCACGTGCATACTCGCGATTACCTTTATATGTTATCTACTACTCACGAGTTGGAAGCTCACCCCCGTTGTGCCACAGTGTTGCAGGTTGCCCCTCAGAGTAGTCACGGCAGGCTGCTTTCTTGCATCTTTTGATACAGATACCACTGCAGTTGGCGTGTTAGCCCTTTTGCTGATAGGTGGGTTTTTGCGGTATCTGTTTATTTTTCCAGTTGTATACACTGTTGTATCTAGAACTCTCCATCTACTTTCATGTATTGACTTAGAGACCAGTTGTGAGGACGATGTATATTATTTTGTACTCTGGTGTCGAGCTCGTTGTGAGCCGACTTTATTTATGCAGTTTTATATTTCATGTCGTTTTCACTTATAATGCTCATTTCTTCGCTACGGCGTCGTATATTTTTATTGTGGTGATTGTTCCGCCGTTGGGCGTGATTACTCCTGTTTGGGATGCTTTATTTTTATTGTATATCATTTTATTCATATATTGTCTTGTACCCAATTTCGGAGCTAGTTTTTACAAAGGAAATGCTGCCAAAATTTTAAGATAATAACTTGAACTTTAAAGAATTTTTTCTAAATTACTTAAGGTTTTCTAAACGTTTTAACAAATGTTTCTATTAAATGTTTAAAACACTCAATACTTTTATTGGTTTTGATTTCTGGGTTTCGGCTTACTTAGTCGCGTTACGCCTGTAGACGTCACGTGGTTAAGTGCCGATCACGGGCCAAAGTTTGGGTCGTGACAGGAACACACCAAGAGAATAACCAAGGATATGGAGCACAAGGAAAATGTACGGTAGATAAGGACTGAAAATCAAAATTTAGAATACTGATGCAATAGGCAGTATGAGGAAAAGGAGTGGCAAGGGGACGATACATACATCACAACTCATAATTTTATTGCATTCAAACTAAAAAGTTCAACGTATACAAAATTTTAAATGAAAGGAAACATTTAGTAAAGAGTGACAATATTTTTATTGAAAGCAGAAATGGTGGTAATTCTTCGTTGATATCTAGACCGCTGCATTCTCGTCAAGCGAATGGAATCCTGCGCTGGGTCCGTACCATCCTCGAAGCGTGAACTACGAGATAACCAAGTCACTTAGCAGTAGTGGAGGGTGTAGACGAATCTCCTCCTTGCAGCTTCTTCCTTCTAGGGCAACCATTGACAAGATGTTCGTCGGATCCACAAATCAAGAACTGCCCTTTGGCGTTGCGACAGTCCCTCTGAAAGTGTACTGGTCTCTTACAGTATCCACAACGTTGAGTTCTCCGTTGCCTCTGTTGCTGAGGAACAAATGGGCGCTTCATCTTTACATCTTTTCCTTGTTTAACAGGGATTCCCTTACGATTGGAGGTTTCTGCTGGCACTCGAGCCATTTGCCTTCTTAATCCTTCAGCTAAAAGGTCATTCGTTCGCTCCTGGGCTTTCTTCAAGCCTTGAAGTACATCCAAAATCTCGACGGTCTAACTCTGGGGAGTGGAGCTAGAAGAAGCGTCGTTGGAAGACATGGTCCTGAAACAACAATTTTAGGACGACATAAGGTACAAGATATAAGAATCAGAATAAGATATAAAACGAAGCAAGCATAGGGGGTGAGTGAAACTCAATCGAGGGGGAATCAAGTGTAGAGCTCCAAGTCACTCAAACAGAGTACAGTATTGTAACTATGCTGCAGTTCATAATTACAATCACATAACTCTACTAAATCACACAAAACTCTTGCGGATGGATCAAAATATGTAGCAGAACACACTATAAGAATCAAGATCCAGGATAACAAGTTCACAATCTAGACCAAAGGGTGGCTTAGATTGTCAAGCTCTACACGGAAACTGCAATCCCAATCATAGCAAAACATGGCTCTGATACCAACAAAACTATGTCACGCCCCGCTTCCCAAAATACGGGGTACGAGAGGTTAACAAGGCCAGCCATGCTCCTACGGTCGAGGAAACATTCTACCGTAGTCACACTTCGGCTTCTAGCTTTACGTGGTAATCAGTAATCAATACACAGGTAATGAAATATGCAGTCACTAAATCAAAACAGATACAAAAACTAACCAGATATAGATCAAGGAAGTATAGCGCTGAGTCGCTGATCTAGATATCCGCAATGTTCTCGGGGTACGTCAGGTCCTGGTCCGAGCTAAATCCACTTCTCACTCTGAGCATGCATACTCAGGTTGTCAGAGCGACACAATAGCAATAAATAGAAATACATATGTAACAAGTGTAATAATGATGAATATGAAACAGTAAGCATGGAATGATGATATGAGCATGAAGGAGCCAGTACAGGTAAACAGTAAAGCGGGTAAACAGTAAGACAGGTGTATCAGTCAGTAATCAATGCATGTCACTAAACTTATCAGTCTCTAAGTCTCACTGTCTAGGTCGCTAAACCTATCATCGGTCCATGTGTGAGTGTCAACCACTCGTGAGTATCCCCCACCCAAGGGTAGAGCCCCAGGGATAAGGGAACACGGGCCCGAGTCGCTAATAATCAGTAATATCACCCATATAACTCCCAGAATCGCTGTGTATGCCGGTAGTGGGACTCCCGAGATTCCGTTGAACTCACACTCAAACTACCCCACACCCCGTGGTCTACATCAAACACCAACCATAAACTCAAATACTAGTCGGTCCATGACAAGTCTACGCGAGAACTGAAGACATGATCTCCATCAAGCAAGTCTCGACTGGTACCCAAGATAAATGGAAAGTATTTGGTGCCTTACCTATGACACTAATATAAGTGCTTCCATAATCGTCCCATACCAATTATAGTCACACTTATACATGTCCCATAGACGTCGACAATGCAATAAATTAACTGGGCCCGTTGATTGTGTACAAGTACGCGTCACTTTCACTTATTCATTCACACTTTAACACTAACGTACTTGCCACAATCAAAACACAAATACCTAACACTGGGTGATGTACACGATCACTGGGTTACCAATGTATATGATCTCTACATGATATGATGAGAATGCAATAGTTCTGATATGAATAAAATATCATCAGCCAGTGTCCTACCACTTGTATAATTCACTATAAATCATAAATGCAGAATCGAGTGAAACAATGTAAAAGGGGTAAATAGTTTATTTAATTATCTATCCATCAAAATTAGTTTCGCGTCAATCGGGTTTCAGGTTTGCTAGTTATGGCCATTTCATTTTAAGTGTTCACTGCTGGAAATCCAATTTCTGAATTGGAAGTCCGTTTCGTAACGCGTTTTACTTCAAGTTGGGATCATAATTAGGCGACACTATAGTTGAACAATATTTAGGGTTATCAGTTAGGTTTCCAACGCGCCAAACGGATCGATAATATCCATGGTGTACTGGAAGTTATGCATTGAAAATTAAGGGTTATACATTCTGTCCCTGTTTGGGCGAGCTATGTGTTCTGTTGATTTAAAATATACTTTAAATAGTAAACGACAGTAAAAACGAACGAAACCACTTTCAACGGTTATCTAACAGATTTATATTCGCTATGGTATAGGATTCCGCATTATAACATTTTCATACAGCAGAGTAAAAGCATTACAAAACGAGACTCGACGGCCAAAGCTGCTCCGTACTGCAGTCCAGAGCCGCACTCCGAACCTGTTTCCGTCACCTTTTTAGCATAGAAACAGATTAAAACTCTTATGGAGTTCTAGGTCGTCGAGTCGGCTTCAATATTAGCCCTTGAACGCAACATTCCGATTTTTAATAAATTAACTGTGATTTTTACGAGTTTCAGGTACGGGAAGATTTCAGTTTTAGGGATCTAAAAGGGAAAGGCCTATCACGTCAATAAAGACCGTATTTTCCAGCCAAATCGTAACACGAAGTTCGTTATTACTCGGGCCATCCTATGTGATCAGTTTTCTTCAATTTAACGGGAGTTTTCCATTCGGGTTTTGTATCGAACACTTGCATTATATTGATTCGCACGAAAAGTATATGCGGAATTTATTCGGTAACTGAATCGAATAAGTAATATTAGCATGAAGCAAGCATTATACTTGCCTGGTGACGTATTGACGACGGTACGGCAGCAGCAATGGTGCGATCGCGATACGCGTGCGGCACGGCAACCCGACTTGGCTCGAGCTCGAGTTCTTCGGCAGCGGCGGCTTGGTTGCTGGGTCTTGACGGCGAGGGTGGTGGTGGTCGTTGGTGTAGGCTCTCGACGGCGAGGCAACCGGGATGGCTGAGGTGGTCGCCGGTGACAGGGGAGGAACTCGGCGGGGTGCACGGGAGAGGAAGCAGTGGGTTTCTTGAGTTGGCGTTGGATTATTGTGGTGATGGCGAAGGGTAGGAAGGTGAAGAAGAGGTTGGTGGCATGGGGCCGGTGGCGACGACGCGGAGACGGTTGGAGGTGCCGTCGATGGTGAGGGGAGGCTCAGGCGCCGGGGTATGCAGGCGAGGGGCTCTGGTTGGTGGTTGGATTTGAGGGTGAGGGTGGTGATGAAAGGGAGAGGAGAGAGGTGAGGTGTGAGGGGGGAGGATGATGGAGGCGACGGTGAAGGCGGCGTGGGGCGACGGCGATGAAGGAGGTCCTCGGTGTAGCAGGAGGCGGAGGCCACGGTGATGGGCTGATGTGGGTGAAGGTGGTGCTCTGGGATGAAGACGACGACGATGGTGGTCGGAGGTGGTGATCAAGATGGCTAGAGATGGCGGTCGCGGTGGAGGAAGTTACGGAGAACGAGAGTGAGGGGAAGAGAGAGATGGGTTTTTGTGAAGGAGGTGGTGGAGGTGAGGGAGTTCGGCTCGTATAAGAGAGAGGGAGACGAGGTCGAGGGAGGGAAGCAGCGTGCGGGCGCGAGGTCATAGGTCGAGGAGTGGGAACGTGGTCGCTACGAAGAGCAGGGCGTGGGAATGAGCAGCGGCGACGTGGGAAAAAAGAAGAAGAGCGGGAAAGGAAGAAGGTGGGGAAGAAGAGAAGCGGATCGGGTCGGGTCGATAGGGGCTGGGCCGAGCTCGGGCTAGGTAAAGAATTAAAAGAGTTAGAGAGGGAGTGGGCTGGACCGGGGGATGGAAATAAAATAAAATAAAAGGATTAGGGTTTTAAAATAATTATAAATATAGATAAATAAATTTTGTAAGCAACCCTTTATAAAAATACGGATATTGATGTACAAAAGAACTGAGTATTACAGTTTTATGACGTTTTTGCATGATGAGTCCTCCAACCACATCCTCTCGAATCTAAAAAATTTATTCTGGACGTCAAACGCCCGCACCCTATTAAACAAGTTTAAAGGGACGTGTCGCGAGGTGGAGCTTTTAAGTAAAAACAAATGTGCCAAAGGGAACCTAGCTTCCCAATTCAAGGACACGAAAATCCTATCGAGTTTGGCAAGATAAGATTTAGCTTGACGATTCGACCAGATGAACAACTTATCATTGTTGATTAAGTCAACCGGTTGCAGGTCGTTAATCAAACCGTTGAAAATTCCGTTATCGCTCTCATCATCCTTACCTCCCTTTCTTGCCTCCATATACATGCCTGCGTTAAAGTCCCCACCTAACATCCAAGGATGTTACCATTTGCTGACAACGTGTCTAAATCCGTTGAAAAAACATTTCTTTTTTCTCTTTTGTTGGATCCGTACATGGCAGTAATTGTTTCGTATCTCCCCCCATTTACCGATTTAAGTACTACGGAGACTGTGAATGCACCTATCCACTCGTCGACAATCAAGAAGGAATACCGGTTTACCCCTACCAATATCCCCCGATGCTTCTTCCAAGTTCTCGTATCTCCATAAAAAATCTTTATTGCCTCCCACAATATCTAATACCGAAACAAGTGGATCTGTCAGCTTCGTCTCGGACAGACAAACACCATCTGATTTATTATCCTCTAAGCCCTCCCCAATCATCCTACGTTTGTGGGGCAACTCCAAATCCCTAACGTTCCAGAAGATGTAATTCATTGAAAACGGTTTTTGATCTCCCCCTTCGTCTAAATCATCAGAGTCTAATAAATTAAGTATGTCGTTGCTAACTTCAATTAATTTACCATAGTTAAAATTAGCAAAAACATCCTCATTATACACTCGTCTATATCCATCTAGTATATTAGACAGTAAAAAAGGAGTCTCATCTGGGATAGAACCGAAAAAAGATAGAAGGAAAAAGTAATTACCTGACACCCGAATGTAGTCCTTCCTCTCACTGGCTCTAGCCAGCATACGTTTTAGATTGAGAACCTCCCCTTCGTATCTAGCGCTCCTCCTCAGATTGCTAGCCTCAGATCTATCAACGGTCCCCTTAATCGTGATGTCATCCGCCCCTCCTGTCACAGCTTCCAGCATAAAGGGATTCCCCAATTGAGTTTCTTTCAACCTTTCAAAATCTGATTGCCATTTGCTGTAACAATCTCCACTCCTCCGGCATCCGTATCATGCATGTCACCCAAATCTTCTATAGAAACCAATTTAGGCTGGGCCGAACTGCCCTTATATTGGCCAACCCTCCCAAAACTTTGCTCTAACCAATGATCAAATTAGTTTTTTTGCCTAAATCTTTCCTTTGGCCCAAATTCCCGAAATTCTCCCGGCCCAGCTCATGCAGTAACAATAGCTCTAAACCTTTGCAGCAACACACGTGATATTTGTGATAAGAGGTTCCCTGTTCCAGAATTCAATGAGATATCAGTAAAGAGAACTACAAAAGAGATTCAAAGCGTGACATAAATGGAGGTGATAAACTAAAAATATTAGATTCAGTTAGAAGAGCAAGACTGATGCCTGATACTTCCCAGCCACAAAGAAAACGAACTTGACGTGTCATGCTTCACATTTTCTAAAAAAAGTTCCCAGTGATAGTATCGATTAAACATGTAGTAATAATGGGATGATCAAACAAATCATATTTGGATGGTTAGCTCAATCCTAAGGGTCCTGTAAGTCAGGGGATTTAGAAAATCTACTATACTATACTAAGGTAATAAAAATTTAGAATTAATGGTTCTCATATGATAGCAATATGAATGAATAATTTCTTTTCAGCTTCAAACAAAAATCCAATGCAACCGAAAAAGCATGGTCACAAATGTCCATATTGAATATCTAGGATTTTAAATCAAGAAAAGATATAAATCACAAGCACGCAAAAAAAAAAGTACACATAAATGCCCACACTGAATATCTAGGATTTTAAATCAATAAAAGATACAGGTTTACAAGCAAAATAGAAACTGTGTTGAATGCAGCCGAGAAGCATCTTCTCATTTATTCACTACACAGAACCAGTCGTGCAAAGAAAGTCAAACTGGGGGAAACTGGCAGGGACTCGCAAGATGTAAACAAAAAGGCAATTAATCAGCGAGGATCGGATTTTAAGGAAAAAAAATAACTAACCTCAGAAAGTAATTGCATTGTGTTAAAATATCCGTGTTACAATAATTCTAACCTTCGACCAACAGGAGGTCTCCTCATAAGGTTGTCTGTTGGTGGTTCAGTTGCCAATGCAAGTGCTCCAAGAGTGTCCATGAAGAGTTTAACCCTAAGAAGCTGGTTAAAGAAAGAATGTAGATATTAGATTCAACAACAATATAGATATATAGGAAAAAGCGATATCACATTGCTCGGTCTTGTTTAATCATTTTAGACTACAAAAATCCTGCATCCTGGATGAAAATATCTTGAAATATTTTCAACAAGTTTCAGATGGATATCACTGAGCATGTTGTTTTTTGATACTTGAATGAAGTTTTTAATCGATAAGGGAGATGCAGGCAAGAAATATCAAATCAGACCTGAACAGAGTTCGAAGGAACTTCACCGGAACTAACAGCAGCAGCAACATTAATAACAATTGCTGCAACATTGACGGTCAGCTGGAACTGGATAAATTTCTGGATATTTGCATATACTGATCGCCCCCAACGGACAACCTAAAGCAGAAGTCATAAATCGCCATATTCATTGCTTTACTCTTTCATGTCTACATGCATAAGTATTACAATTGAAGCATGTAGTCTAACCTTCACAACTGATGCAAAATTGTCATCAAGTATGATTATGTCTGAGCTTTCTTTTGCAACTTCTGTTCCAGAAATTCCCATCGAAAGACCTATATCTCCCTAAAAAAAACAGGAGGGGAGTAAAGTGACCATATATGATATTAATGCTTTAATATCTAGTCCAAATAAGCTGGATTAAAAGTGTTTGTTATTTTATTTTGCAAACCGGTTTGCAATGAATCGTTCTCATATATTGATATATGCATGAAAATAGTGGAGGACAGATGTCATAGGAGAAAATCCCTCCTACACTACACTGGCAAAAGACCTAGACCCTTCTTTTGGACGATCGGCAGTGCCGTCTTAATCTTAATTGGCTATAACATATATACAACAACATTCCTGTGATTATAACACTTCTTACGCATTGATCTAGTGAGTGCAAAGTCCGTTGGTTTTTAGAGAATATAACATATTCCATCACTAAACCAATTCTTAAAAATATTATACCATGTGTATGATCAAAATGATGAAGATCTAGATGGATAATTCCGATCATCCAAAACAATGGTATAAAGCTGATTTTTTTAGCTGCAATTTTAAAATCCTTGTTTTCTAACAAACGATTCATATTATTGATTTTAATTCATTACCATATGGAAAGACTTGCAAGTGTATATTACAATTTATCATAAACACTTAAGCTTTCTGACACCACATCTAGTTGAATGTCTTCCCTTGTCTCAATAATAGTAAATAATAGCCGTAAAAACTATTACAAAATAGAATGTAAATATCTTACCTATTCCATGTGAAGTATAAGCTTCTGGGATCGGACCTTAGTCCTCAAGGCAAAGGTTGATGCAAGAAATCTCAGAGCGTATGTTGTAATGCAGATGGTAGCCTGCCATGGCATTATCGCAAGGGCTGCCATGGGTAAAACCCTAGATGGACATCATTTCCATGATTCACACAATTGGTCTATGCTTTATAGGCAACACCGATGGACATCATTTCCATGATTCACACAATTGGTCCATGCTTTATAGGCAAATTCAATCATCTAAAACATATAAATGCATGCACATCTCAAATTTTAAGATAGCAAGTTTTTACCTCAATCGTAAAATTAGGCAAGACATAATTTCTCCCTGCATTAATAAAATGCATGAACATATGCATGCCTTTTTTGATTTACATGCATCTTCTTGCGGAGTTGGATGCTTGCATCTGACAGTCAGCACCCTCTGTTTGTCATGAATTTAAATCATTTGACTTATTTAACTTCATGAAAATAAGATTTCCAATTTAGTTTTGTCTGTTGCCTACGCCTTTTAGGTGGGAATCGTATCCTAAACACAAACAATAGTAGAGCTGTAATGTGTAGTGCTTTGGTGTACCATAGAAAAGAATAGGAAGAGCCTATACATATTTTTAACAGCGAACAATAACTACTGTGATGGCCATCATTTGTAAAAGAAGGCTTAGACATTGGATAAAATTTGCATATTTGTGGGAAATAACGCCTTGAAGCCTTTGACGTCAGTATATCACAACTTAGAATACCTGTTGGTCGCTATAGCTTCTTGGGCTACAGCAACCCTTGCCGCTGTCGTCCTATCAAAAGTGCCGCAACAGCCCAGTTAGCTATAGTGACTTTTGCAGTAGCTAAAAGAGCAGCTGTTTGGCTATTGCGACACCTGTGCGGTCCTCCATCAAAGGTGCCATCATAGCTCACTTGACACTTGGGCATGGCGACACTTATTGCGGTGGTCAACCCACAAGTGCAAAAAGAAGCCATAGCAAAAAGCATTAGGCAAAACAAAAGACGCCCATTGCGGCAGACAAAAATACTAAGCAGGACATTGAAAGGCACATATACATAAGAGTTCACTGTAGCAATCGACGGAACCACATTGCCAAGGCACAGAAAACAGGAAGGAGTGATGGTAAAAAGCAAAATGCTGTGACAACCACGAGAGCAAAACAGAAACATAAAGGGATTAAAAGTCGGCATTCCTAAAATATATGGGTAACATCAAAAACAAACAAGACTTAAACTGCAACATTCACCATGAGGATGATGGAATTACTTGATATTTACAAACTGATCTACTGAATATGCACTATAATTAGTTCCTATCTCCTTGGTACTAAACAGCCGAATCTCCAATTATCTCTATCTCACGATCATCTACAACAAAGGGGGAAAATTCATCACAGAATTTATGAAAGTGGTTAGTTTACAGGTTTGGAGAAAAAGAAAAGAGATACGAATGAAGAGTAACCTTTTTGTTTCTTCCCACAACTCCTCATGCAGTATTCCTGAATCGGAATCTTTGGCACCGGGAGTAATTTTCCAACTAAAGCCAGTGGCCAACTATGAGCACAAAAAAGAAATAGGGGGCAATAATATTAGATGCAAATATTATGATTCAAATGAATAAATGAAAACATGGTACATTCCAAAAGAAATGCAACTCATGGAATAACTTGCACGAAGACCAGAAGACCAGACAACGAATGAAGCATGATAGCTACAACTTTTTTATAGTTTTATGATTCAAATGCATCTTACTATCATATTGTTAATTATAAGATGGTACCAAATTTTGGATACCAAATTTGTACTCGCATGCATTTTTATTGAAATGTCACATGACCATCTATTATATCTCATGTGGCATTGTCTACAAAAGCCATTTCCTAAAAATTTGTAAAATAGCAAGAGAATTATTTTATAAGAAATACTTCAATGATATCTTTTTGCAAACGAGTCTTTATAGTAATGTAGTTTATTTTAAAACTATAAATAAGATTAAAATTATATTGCCCAATACAGTTGAAAAATCAAACCTTTGTAATGTCAAAAGAAAGAACTAGAGATGGAAAGATACCATACCCAAGGAAAGCAATAGCAAGTGAAACCAACCACAGTTGCCAACTTAACTTGACCGTTGTGAAAAACTTTCCAAGGAACTCAATAATCAAAATCTACAACAAAAAGATCCATTGTAAGTAGCCAAAGATCAAATATAAGATAGAGCTGCATTAATTTACAACTTGTACTCACTTGAAGAACAACAGTTATTCCTATTATCCCCATAAAGAGGCGGTTCTTTGTTATTCCACGCAGCATATTCAGTTCATCTGGTTTCCTAGCATTGAACTCGTTGAATACCTAAATCAAAAATAAAGAAATTAAATATCTTAAGGGATATTATAAATATTTCAAGACCGCAATCTCAAGTACTGTTACAGGATCTGGTTATGGCTAGATTATCTGAGCATGGTAAATGCTCATGTAAGGAACAATTGAAAAAGGTCAAAAATGGAGGAGGAAGGTAAAGTGATTGCATTTGAATTTATTTTTTTTTTAATCTAGTTCAAAAGAGAAGGAATTATTGCTCCATACTTGACAAAATACAAAAGTATTGAATATGACGGTATTCTTCACTTGGTCTGCATGTTGCCTTGTATCATTCTTCAAATGTAAAACACTCCTACCAGCAAAATTAAAGATAAGGAGAATTGTCACTTGATATGCAGCCTGCATTAACAAATGACAAAAAGGAAAAATCAACCAATGAATACCAAAATAAAAAATGAAAACTGGAAATCCCCCATAAACAGCTAGGAATAAATTATAAGAGTACATATGCTCCATACTATTACCTGAATGAACAGATTTCTCCACATGATATTTGTGATAAGAGGTTCCCTGTTCCAGAATTCAATGAGATATCAGTGAAGAGAACCACAAAAGAGATTCAAATCGTGACGCAAGTGGACATGATAAACTAATATTAGATTCAGTTAGAAGAAGAAGACTGATGCCTGATAATTCTCTGCCACAAAGAAAACGAACTTGATATGTCATACTTCACATTTTCTAAAAAAAGATTCCAGTGATAGACTAATAGTATCGATTAAACATGTAGTAATAATGGGATGATCAAACAAATCATATTTGGATGGTTAGCTCAATCCTAAGGGTCCTGTAAGTCAGGGGATTTAGAAAATCTACTATACTAGGCTAATAAAAATTTAGAATTTTAATGGTTCTCATATGATAGCAATATGAATGAATAATTTCTTTTCAGCTTCAAACAAAAATCCAATGAAACCGAAAAAGCATGGTCACAAATGTCCATATTGAGTATCTAGGATTTTAAATCAAGAAAAGATATAAATCACAAGCACAAAAAAAAAATATATAGTAAACATAAATGCCCACACTGAATATCTAGGATTTTAAATCAATAAAAGATACAGGTTTACAAGCAAAATAGAAACTGTATTGAATGCAGCCGAGAAGCATCTTCTCATTTATTCACTACACAGAACCAGTTATGCAAAGAAAGTCAAACTGGGGGAAACTGGCAGGGACTCGCAAGATGTAAACAAAAAGGCGATTAATCAGCGAGGACCCGATTTTAAGAAATAAAAAGAACTAACCTCAGAAAGTAATTGCATTGGGTTAAAATAGCCGTGCAAAAATGTAATTACAATAATTCTAACCTTCGACCAACAGGAGGTCTCCTCATAAGGTTGTCTGTTGGTGGTTCAGTTGCCAATGCAAGTGCTCCAAGAGTGTCCATGATGAGATTAACCCAAAGAAGCTGGTTAAAGAAAGAATGTAGATATTAGATTCAACAACAATATAGATATATAGGAAAAAGCGATATCACATTGCTCGGTCTTGTTTAATCTTTTAGACTACAAAAATCCTGCATCCTGGATGAAAATATCTTGAAATATTTTCAACAAGTTTCAGAAGGATAGCACTGAGCATGTTGTGTTTTGATACATGAATGAAGTTTTTAACCGATAAGGGAGATGCAGGCAAGAAATATCAAATCAAACCTGAACAGAGTTCAAAGGAAGTTTCAGAAGGATAGCACTGAGCATGTTGTTTTTTGATACTTGAATGAAGTTTTTAATCGATAAGGGAGATGCAGGCAAGAAATATCAAATCAAACCTGAACAGAGTTCAAAGGAACTTCACCAGAACTAGCAGCAGCAACAACATTAATAACAATTGCTGCAACATTGACGGTCAGCTGGAACTGGATAAATTTCTGGATATTTGCATATACTGATCGACCCCAACGGACAACCTAAAGCAGAAGTCATAAATCACCATATTCATTGCTTTACTCTTTCATGTCTACATGCATAAGTATTACAATTGAAGCATGTAGTCTAACCTTCACAACTGATGCAAAATTGTCATCAAGTATGATTATGTCTGAGCTTTCTTTTGCAACTTCTGTTCCCGAAATTCCCATCGAAAGACCTACATCTGCCTAAAAAACAGAAGGGAGGGGAGTTAAGTGACCATATATGATATTAATGCTTTAATATCTAAAAAATTAATAGTTAATGAAATAAATATAAATACATGGCTATAACTAGCAAACCTCATGCAAAGCAGGAGCATCATTAGTGCCATCTCCAGTTACAGCAACCACATGACCTTTTCTCCTCAATGCCTGGACAAGCAGAAGCTTGTCATTGGGAGACGACCTTCCCATTACCTATGCATCAAAGTCATAAAAACCGTAATGAAGAGACAAGGGGAAGTGAAATGGGGACCGAAGACGTATATGAAGAAATATGTTTAACAGTCATAAAAATAAGGGGAAATGATTATGATTTTTATGTATGACCATAATCATGAGGCTTCTCCCAATTATTGCTTTATGATTTATATTAGCTGATCATTTTTAGGAGGAATTCCATGCATCTAACAGATGACACCTGAAAACAGATGGCTATGATGTTTGGATTCATTTTTCAGTCTTAGGTTGTGACCAGTGTTATAAAAGTGTGCTTACCTGGGCTATATTAACCACATTCTCAACACGCCCCCTCGCGTGAGGGAGGACGAGGACTTCACGTGCAACGTGGACTCAAGCCTCTTGTGCAACGCGGACAAACAAGGACGAGGACTTCACGTGCAACGAGGACTCAACCCCTTGTGAGGGAGGACGAGGATTTCACATGCAACGAGGACTCAAGCCCCTTGTGCAACGTGGACAAACAAACACCCGAGCTCTAATACCATGTGAATCTCGGTTAAGATCCACACGTGGGCCCACAAACGGATGCACATGTACTTTCAATACAGTGGGACTCCATCCAAAAGACTCAAGCCTTGTGGAGGTTTATCCCATCTTATATCTTATACCCATATGCATCACATAGTCTTTCCAATGTGGGACTATGTTAACCACATTCTCAACACTATCAAAGTGAAACTCTTGTCCAAAGATTTTACCCTAAACAATAGGATCACATTTTATCTGGATCTAGTTAGCACAAGATTCAACATTGTAAACTATATTAGCTAATATCTCATCCAGACTTTTTTCTGCTGAAGGGAAGTTGACGAGCCACCCTCACTCGGTTGTGTTCTAAACTATAAGGTCATTGGTTTCAGAGGCATACAGAGATCTTTTCAGCAACGGCTTCTCTTGCTTTTTCAGATAATGCACGGAATGCTCTTCCCTCTATCAGAGTCGGCTCTGTCGCTTCAGCTTCTGAATTGAGTATGCCGCACTCCAAAGCTATGGCTTTAGCAGTATGAAGATTATCTCCAGTGACCATTCGCACCTGTTTATTCATGAATTGCCTATGTCAGTATTAAGAGGAACAATATATACAATATGAACAATGTATACACTATGACATGCACAACAATGGATAAAGAAAAGAGGAAAAAGGGGTAGATTCCCTCCCTGCTATGGCACCAGACTCCAAAATTGTGGGTGACCAGGGATACGTTTTTACAATCTAACATGCAGCCACAGGATGAGCGGCATTTTCATAATGGGCCTGGGCCTTATAAAATGTAATTTTTACCTGTAAGCCGCCTTTAGAATGTACACCCAGTAGGTACTAAACCTATGTTTCTATGATACCATCTTAAAATCTGGGTCGCTGCACCAAAACTCTGAAGTTCTACTTCTGGTGAGGGGTGAGAGATATTATATATAATATGCTAATCATACCTTCACACCAGCATTAGTGCATAACCTCACAGCGTCTTTGACCCCGGGCCGACAAGGATCCTACAAGACATGCATAATAGTAGCTAAACATAAGACAAATTAAGGAAACTAAAATGAAGTAAACATTTATAAACTTGTATAATTGATCAACCCAATAGATTATGTGTGGATTGCTTATAAGCTGGTATAATTAAGGAAACTAAAATTGAAATTATGTGTATGATTAATTATAAGCTAATATAATTAACCACCCAAATAGATTATGTATGGATTTTAATATATTTTTCATAATTATCTGTTGTAAACTGGTAATGCAACTATAGCACCAAGATTAATCTGTACATCAGTTGGTGCACTGATAGCTCATTTAATCATTCATTAGCAGGCCACTAATATTTAGCTTCCGGGCCATCTAAATACCAACCCAGGCATGTACAGCACTCTGAAGAAATAAGTACTGGAGAAAGGAAGGGGGGAAGGTACAACTGTTGCTAAAGACTATTGGGTGTGGATTTGACTATAGAATTTTGAAGTTTAAGTATTTCTAATCATCCTATTCCAAATTCACATAAATATCTGGTGCCAGGAATAGTAAGAAATAAGGAAACAAATTTATTTATTTAAAAAAAACTTGACAAATTTACTCATATATACGTGAAAGACGGATTTGAGGAAATTTCATAATCTGCCATTATATTACCTTTATCCCCACAATACCCAGCAGAATCAGGTCACCTTCAGGTAATAACCAATTGACGCACTCTTCCTCACTAGGAACTTTATCCAAGTCATATAATCTGTATGCAAATGCAACACAGCGAAGGCTAGCTACTGCCATATCTTCAATACATTTCTTAAATCCATCCATCTGCAATGGAAGAACAGATTCAAAAAAAAAATAAAAGCCACAATAAGAAAACAACGATTTCTGACATGCAGAAGTTACCTGTATAGAAGTCATGCGTTGCACTGAACCATTCTCATCAATCCAGCTTGTGCATGAGGCAAGGACTATTTCAGCAGCTCCTTTCCAGTGAATATGAACTTCAGACCCTCCCTAATATTATAAGCATAACAAAAGCATTATAATCAAGCACCTGTGTTCACGCGGGACAAGAAGGACAAAGGCACAAACATATAACATGAATGCAACAAAACAAGGGAATCCATGTTTTTCTTTTTTATTTCGTGGGTGTTTCTTTGTTCTTTTTTTTTCTTTTTTTGGTTTGGTTGGGGGAGGGGGGAGTTCATTATAAGCTCGCACAAAACTAAAGAGACACGCGGCATGTATTAAAAGACCCTCTAATGAATGTGAAGATTGAGACTTAAAATTGAAGTCGGCAACCACTATATGATAGCTACACTAAAAATTTTGAGACCACGCCATGCGTTCTAAGCTAGTGTTTTATAGGATTAAAAAAATCGCTGAGGTAGAAGCAACAGCATTCACCAAACTAATGCAGCAAAATTAGAATAAGGGTGTAATCTAATATATTTTCTGCCTAACAAAAAGTTCTTATGGCATATCAAATGACATACCACATCTACTGCCACACCTCCACGTTTCTTTTCAGAATTGAAAGGGGAGACATGAAGTATTGAAGATTTGGATCTGACTTCATCAAATCGCATCCCCAACTGTGAACCAAAGAAATTAAACCATTGTCAGAGGTAGATGAGAAAAGATGGCAAAGGAAGTGATCCAGAAAGAAGGGAAGTGTACCTTGACCCCCCAAGAAAGGATTGCCTTCTCAGTAGGTGAACCAGTAACCTCAATAGCTCCACCATCCTGTGGTCATGATAATTTTAAATCATAAGGACAGATTTTCATGTCGACATTCCTACTATACAGAGGGGGGGGGGGGGGGAATAGAAAATACACAAAACTTGCGACATAATGAGGTATCACACATATAATCATTTCTGCATCAGTAAAGGCATCCATTTGCTGCAAAAAATAACATGCTTACAGCAGGATGCATCCATATATTTCACAAACTTCAGAAATGTAGATACTATTGTTAAAATACAGGTTACAAAACAGGTAACAAGTTTTGTACCCTTAATCACCGACCCTTGATCAGATTTTATGTCTGGATCTAATCATTCATTAGCTGGCCATCCTCCAACCGTCAACTATGTAATTAATTTAATAGCTAACGGCTACATATAACAGTAAATATTGCCATTTTGGATGATAAAGATTAAAATCAAGTAATTAAAGTTTGGTTGTCTCCACCTAATACCGTGGAGCAAGTTACATAATTGCAGATTACCTTTTCGTAGACAAAAGACACTGAAAGACAACAATATTGATAAAGCTAATACAAGATATATGTTGCAACTAAAAAACAAACGCTTCATGTCTCTGTTATTAGAATTCTCTAGTTTTTTTTTTAAAATAATAAAAAAAAAAGATAAAAAGCACAAACAGAAAAAGCAGAGAAGTCCCGCCATAAATAAATTAATGTACTTAGTATCATCCTAGACCTTCATAAAAATTAGAATAAGGATGATGAGAACAATTATACCTCAGGCTCATAGACATTTCCAGTTGTATTTTGTGCAATGCCTTCAACTAATAAAGAGAATGCAGTAGACGACAACATATCAACATTATCTGGGGGCACAATCTTCTTTCCGCCAACATACGCATCGACAACAGTCATCTTCAACATCACAACAGAACTCTTAGAGAATAAAAGCATAATCATACTAGAAAATACAAACTCACGAGCATGTGAAAGCTCTATGACAATTTCAAATAATGGTAATTTTTTGCTTCTTAGATCTACAATGACTGGTAAAACTCCAACAAATAAGAGAAGCAAAACCGCAAAATGCCTCACTTGATTCAAGGTAAGAGTTCCAGTTTTATCACTGCAAATTGTTGTAGCCGATCCCATAGTCTCACAGGCTGAAAGCCTCCGGACCTGTAAATGACCATTTCAATATCATCAAAATATGTCTGAAAGCTATCCCACGCTCCAGTTCAAGGAAGGTATGTACCAGAGCCTTATCCCTCATCATCTTTCGCATTGAATAAGCAAGGCTACGGAAAAAATAAAGCCATGGTAAGTTACGTGGAAGGAAGGATAAACAGTATGAACTCTCTGCAATACAGAAAACTAATAGATATTTTAAGTTGTGATATACTGACGTCAAAGTCACAGCAAGAGGCAGCCCCTCAGGCACAGCTACAACCACGATAGTCACCTGGTTATATTTTAATGGATCAGCGATAATCAAAGAAAAATAGTCGTCAATAGAAATAGTTAGACATTAATACATACTGCAACTGTCAAAATCTTCACAACCGCATTAAATGCTTGCTTCACACTTGTATGCCCTCCGACAAACTGAGGTGACCCATCAGGATTTTCTGAATGTCCGGTAAAATATCTGAAGGTGAATCATCAAAACCGATAGTGTTAGATCAACGTAAAATGATGTTCAGAATAACACATAAAAGGATAAATACCTGACCAAAAGGACAACAAGAACTAAAGCGGCAACAGTGAGACCTACTATGCCAATGAGAGTAGCAACACCATTCAAGCGCACCTTTTCAAGAATATTCCATCAATAGAAGAAAATTATGGATCAGCACACAGAGCTGATTAACAAGTGTGAGGAGAAGAAAGATGATATATGAGAAAGCAAACCTGTAGAGGAGTTTCTTCACCATTATCTTCTGATATACCGGCCATTAATAAACCCCACTCAGTATTGATTCCGACTGCAGTAACCTGGAATTAGATAATTCCCGTAAGCAATAATTTATTAGTCACATACAACCCACAGTAAATAAAGGTTTTTTTTCCATTTCTTTTCAGGAGACTCCACTTGAACAGTAAATTGATAATTACATTCAAAACCAAATTGATATAATGTATTAGCTGTTGATAGTAATAACAAAGAGTTACAATAATCCACAAAATGAAAATAACGATGAGGAACTCACCAACATAGTACCATAACCATCAGCAACCTTGCAACCGGACATCAAAAACGGTGCCTTCTGATTCTTGTGGACCTGCAAAAGCGTTGTACGGTAATTGGCAATAATACACAAGACAATGATGCCCAAATCAAAGAAAACTCACAAGATTGCTCTCTCCTGTCATGCTTGATTCATCAGTCGCAAGAGAATGACCAGAGACCAGAATGCCATCAGCAGGAACCTGAGAAACAAGTCTCGGTTATTCAGAAAACAATACATGATGAGGACTATCAAGGCATCATATTTTATTAGATGACGAAGATAAGATATTGAACCTGTAGGAGAGTTACAAAAAAATAGAACTTTCTAGTGGAGTCTAGATATGAGTTGAGTAATTCGAAGAGATTAAAATCCTTTCGAATGTTATATTTTTGCAGTGTTAAAATATAGCGAGACTATTCTCGTTCATATTGTAATTAGTTGCAGCTGGCCCATCCCTAAATCAACAGATGTAACCGGATGCTATTGTAGTTGTTGTTTGGATGATAAAAAAACATGTCTCAAGAAGTTTTCCTCTCAAGCTTCATTACCGTGTGATAGCAGATGGGATTTTAATAGCAGCCAACAGTATATATCCAGCTGAATACCAACCACCCTGTTCCACCATTAAACTATAGATTTTCTTGTCCTCTTCAATCTAACATAAATTAATCACAAGCTTAGCCTTAACCCCTTCACTTTTGAGCCTAAAGTCCTAGTTTTCAGCTGTGGCAGAATTAGTCCAGATCTGAACAAAATTCTAATTTTGACCTCTTAACCCTGGATCTTCAATCAAAAATGCTAAAATCTTTGCATCCAAAGCATGATTACCAAGAATTCCCAGTCTGGTGTGTATCGCAATCTTGTCACGGGTAGCAACAGAAGGCTTCAGAAAGGGGTCATGCCATAAATCCACTTTCCTCATGTGTTGCTCTCATCTCCTGAATTGTTTATGTTAATCTGTTGTTGCGCTTGATTCTTAGGGATTAATTGATTTATATTTTGTTTCTAGATATACATTATTCTTTGTTCATTGCTATATATCCACATTGGATCTTGGTGTGTTTAATCTTACATGT
This sequence comes from Agapanthus africanus, assembly GCA_030015575.1. Lineage (NCBI taxonomy): Eukaryota > Viridiplantae > Streptophyta > Magnoliopsida > Asparagales > Amaryllidaceae > Agapanthus > Agapanthus africanus. The sequence goes on along the minus strand of JASDDO010000008.1, from coordinate 2,855,876 downwards.
AACTTATAGGCACCATGTTATTCTACATTTGTTTTTGCTTATTATAACCCTCATGCACTGCACTATTAGTGTTAGAATTTCCCTCTAGCTTCAGCTAGGATTAGTTAGGTTATTTGCATCATTAGTGATTGGCTCCATGTTCATCTCATCGTCTTAGCACCTCCAATTCGTATATACATACATAAATGTGAAGACATAAGACTTGAGATACAATATTTGCTGACAGCCTACCTGGTCACCAATTTTGAGAGGAATAATATCACCGACGACTATGTCAAATATTGAAATCTCAATTCGTCTGCCGCCTCTCATAACCTGAAAATCCACATAAAGAAAAAGACCAAAATAACAGATATATAGGTAAGATGAAGCCAAGAAAACCCAGCATATAACCAATAAATGTTCTCACACACCTCCAAATGTATATCCTGCTTCTTGTCATTTAAATTTTGAAACTGAAGTGACTGTCTGTAATCACTGGTTGCTAGAGGGAATCAAAACAGACGAAATAATCTATTAGTAATAAGTTAAATATAAAGATGCACATAAAACTATTTTAAATAAGGAAACCACAAATAATAAATCTAGATAACCATCCAACATAAAATATTTTCAACGTAGTATTATCATAATTGCATCAGGACGGGGAAAACTTATTGCTTAAAGGTGGTAAGCAGGTAAGGATATGAAACAAGGGTTCATGAAAATTTTGACAAAGTTTTACTATTGGCTGTCTACTTAAGATCAAAATCTCTCTTAATAATGCCAGATCTATGGATGAGAAAACTATGCGCAAGATAGGGGTTGCCATAAACCTAAATACTGGCTCCCGAGTGGCATCCTACTAACATTTTTGAATAAGGGGGAACGTTAGAATAATGGGGGAAATGGAAGAATCGCTATAAGATATTACATTTAGCTCTAGAGCATGAAGAAAGCCAACATGAAAACTGAACACATTACCCTTTTTCTTGTTGGCGGCGGCGGCCTATTTTATTTTATTTTTTTGGGTGGGTGGGTGGGGAGGGGGGTTGGACAGTTTAACACGGAACAAAAGTGAATGTGACAACAACCGCAAAAATTATACGCTGGTTCTCAGTTAAAAGAAGACGAACAACAGAATATAAGAACTCTATGTATATATGACCACTTTATTGAAGGCATACCTGTAACAAGTATAACAATCATAACAGCAAGGGCAATGCTCCCTCCATCATACCAACCTTCTTTGATACCCTAACAAGAAATGAATTCAAGAAAATAAAAATAAAAAAACAGTTCAAATAAAAGCTAAAGCTGGCATATAAGAATTCAGCAGACTAAATTTAAAAAACAGTTCAAATAAAAGCTAAAGCTGGCATATAACAGAATGCAAAATCGATACTAAATTTATTTTTATTTTCTTGTTTAACGGGTTGAATCAAAATAATTACAGGTGGGTATCAAATTCCCAGTTTCACTTAATCCATTAATGAACAGCACCCAAACTCCCAGGTTCCACTTCCAGTTTAGATTACGGTCAAGGTTATCTTGTTTGCAAAAAGGGATGCAAAAGTCGGGTTGAAACTGCAAATGGAGGCGGCAAAAAAAGGCGAACAATATTCTTTCCATCCAACACCGTAACCTGCCCTCATGACGTTGATTACTTAAAAAATTAAAATAGCGGTGTAGCCATTTATAAACCAAACGTATACATATCTGCCATGGCCATGCTTGACCATCTTTACTCAGAAGCATTTTCATCAAGCTTTAATAAAAAATTAGTATACTTGCTTGAGCACAAAAAAAAGGAATGTTAAGCAGTTTGCTGCATAGTCATGGTCTAATTTAAAGGTCAACTCAGCCACGTTAATTTATGTTTTTAGCTTTAGTTATGATATAATAATAATCTTCAAATGAGGCATGGCGCTTAGGGACGATCTTGTGTTTCATACGCAGGATTATCTCCATGGTCCAAAGCAGGAATATTCTGATAGCATACTGGCAATAGATGAGTTCAATGAACCCAGCTACTGGACTCCATATGCTATACGAGCAACACACCAAGGTATTGTAGAAGCAAAATAAGAAAAATGGAATTATCAGAAAAATTAATTTAACAGAAACAAAATAAAAATTTGAATAGAATTATTACATTAAAAAGAAACAATTAAGAATACTTGACAAAACTATATAAAAGAATTGAGCATCAAATTCACCTCAGTCTTTATGCCCAGAACTAAAGATAATACAGCTGCTATAATAAGTATGATGAGAGTTAAATCTTGCCAAGCTTCCCATAGGAAAACCTACGGAGAGAATAGAGAAGGATAAACATTGGTTAGAATGAGAATGAAGACGGAAAATGAGAAAAAGTAACCAAGGAACAGGAGTTCAAAACAATACCCAAAAGCTTCTTCCCTTCTTCCGGGGATAAGTATTAGCCCCAAATGCATTTCTCCTGCTTAATATATCAGCGTCATCCCCAGGAATTCCCTTATCCACGTTAGTCTTTAGCATATTGGCCAAGCCTTTAACCTGAGAAATAGAAGAATACAATACATTAAACAAGCCGGTAAGATTTGTATGTTCTTGTTATATAAAAAAAAATTCAAAGTACTTGCCCCTCCATAATTTTGTAGGGCAGAAAAATCGTGATCTCTGGTCATCGCAGTAAGCTGTTCCATTCCAATTCCATAACCACCGCTTGGAAGTACAGGAGGAGGACCTATCATGGAGTCACATAAATAAGACAAACATAAGGAAGGCTACACAGCAGCAACAGAAAGTAAACTTCAATTAATATCCATCATGATGAACAGAGGAACCAGGTCTCACCGAGATGAATAAAGTATTAAAAAAATCAATAAAAAAAGTTACTGCTAGCAGGAATTATATTTGCTTCCTCATTCATAACAGGGAAAAACTTTTTCAGTAAGAAGAAAAAACTTCATGCTTATTTCGGGCATACATGCAATTGAAATTTACACAGCGGATGTGTTCAGGCGCATGCACACATACTTGCACTTTCACATGTATACATGCAACAATGGCTGTTTGTCTGTTAGGCAAAGAGTTTTGGTGGTGCAGGTAAGTATAGGTAGAAAACCACGCTTACTGATTTAAAAGCTTGCTAAAGAACAGATGCACCAGGGCATATGCTTACTAAATAAAGGGAAAATGTGCTCTCCCGATACCAAACATACAATCGAAGGGCCAAATATGGCTCTTTCCACTTTTTTATGGTTGGACATGGAAGATGGTGAGAGTTGGATAATAAGAAGAAACTGAGAACAAGACCCAAGTAAGCAAAAAAGAAATTTCAGGATGTCTTCTCACCTGATATCTCTTTTTCCCCGGCCTCCTTGAAAAGAATTGCTGCCTGTAAAAATCGACAACAAAATGAGCACACACAATTTATTACAATACCAAAGATGCCAAGAGGTAAGAATATACCCGTATCACTTGAGCATGAGACCTGATTTTCCTCCTTAACTGTTCCTTCTCTTCTTCCTTTTTCAGATCCAAAGTATATCTAAACCGACGAGAAGCATTTAACACAAGAGCTGCTTGCTGTAAAAGTTAAAAGAATATGGGCATACAAGCGGTCATCAGACTGTATTTGCATATAGCAAAACTCCAGATAAAACTTGCACGTTGAAATAAGATTGACTCTTAGCATAACAAAATGCACAAAATGATTCGGAAGGCTTAAAATCTCTAGCATATTTAGAACATCTTTTGTTTAGGTGTTGCCTGCCATCCTACAGTTCTCTTTAAGATTCAAATACTCAAAACCTGCACATAAGCTATTTGCCTATTCATATTGACAATTCTCAAGGCTCTTGAGCATGTGAATCATTACTTAAAGCTCTTGGACTATAGTGCAGGCTCGGTAAATATCATTTAGAAGGGTGCCATTTTAATCATTTGTTTATAGAGAACACTCAGTGACGTACAACCCAGACTCTTTCGGGGCGGCTAGAATCACTGAATTACATGGACTAATGGCAGGTTGTGTCTGCTGTTCAGGTGTCCTAAATTGTCAGACTAGATAATGTTGTATTTTATAGAAGTAAATTTACTAGTTTGTAATAAGCGACGCTTAGGATTGATCCATAATTTAATAAATAAAACAAGAGCTGTCTGAAAGAAAACCAACCCCAGACTTCACTCGCATAAATGTTCCATATGTTGCAATGAAATAGTGATATAATAATTTCATGGGTTCTTCAACTGCAGTGGAAGTGTTTGAATGTCTCATGAAGTCAAAAGAACAAAATTTCAAAGTGACTGGGTATCCGATGGATTATAATATCCCAGAAGAACAAATTCTCAATGTACAAGGGTATAGCCATTGTAGAATCCTCTAAGAAACAAATTAGTTATGGAATCTCTTCTCCACATAATCGTCATCGTAAATTTATTTCGCACATCCTGACCAAGGAGCAAGACTACAAGTAGAGGGATTGAGAAAAGTAATGAACATGTTTCTGCCAGTTGGCTATCAACTAGAGGGGTGGGATCACTATAATGTGGTAATCTGATAAGAAATAATTGGAGAAGACAGCTATGAGCACGAAAGGACTTGCTACTGATGATCAATGGCTAGACTGATAAGATAAATATAAAACCTTTCCCGGCCACGCAATTCAGGCCCATCAAATAAAGAAGAGCCTCTAATTCTCGCAAACTACAAAGGAAACTAATCATATAGTTCATGATGTCAGCCTCAATTCCCTGCTCTCGGCTTCCTATTTGTTTGGTTTATTCCCAAATGAATATGATTTGAGGAGAAGGTTCAATTTGTGAACTGATATCCAATGCTCTCCATTAACCCCCAAAAAGAAAATAAAAATAAACTAAAGAAGGCTTTCACAAAATCGAACAAAGTAACTTCACGATAGGAATAGGATGATGCCACAAGAGGCCCCTAAGTGTAAAATCCTTCATACAAGGGACCGTGTTTGCACTAACATGTCAAACCATCAACTGATGAAGTTTAGCTACACGTGCACAAGCAATATACATTATCTTCCCTCCACCCATCATGAACCCGAACATTGTTAGACTGTTTCTTCCATGCTAGGTACCCTCATTCATTAAATGTTCTCTCCAACATAAGACAAGACAACTAATATGTAAATAAGTCCTCTAATCTATGCAGTTGGACCATTATGTCTTCTGACTGTCCTATAGTGACAGCTAAAATATCTACAGATCTAAATAATCCCAAAAAGCAAATGCTTCCGGCAGTTCAGGATTCAGTCTTAGGTAGTCCGGTGGTTCGATTTAGGTTGCCCGCTTATAAAATAGCAGAACCTACTCATTAAACTCCCTATAGTGCAATTACATATACAACCTAAGATACCTAATGCAATTTAACAGAAAGAAACAATTGCCCAGTGATGCAGTTCACATTATTTACCATTACGTAACAATTCAATTAAGTTCAGCTCCTAAATGAAAATAACTTTGATTTATACGTCGATTCTTTAAGTATTGCGCTTTAATTGATTCATATAATGTATTTGTCAGAGATCTACATATTTATTTGCTTAAGCTGTTGTTTCCTACATTATCAGCACTTCCATATTTGCTCTCAAGTGTCAATTGACTCAATTCCCCATTGGAAACCAATAATTAACAAGAATAATGCATGAAAGGAAGATAGAGGGAAAAACAACTAAAAATAAAATGAAAGTAAATTGTCGATATATATGCCTGACTACATACCTATAGCTTTGATAATTACCAGTGAGGGACACATGCATCTCAGTAGAATGAATTTACATACAATTGTGCCAAACTGCCAATACTATAAAGTGTATGCGAGTGAGTGAGTGAGAGAGAGAGAGAGAGCACAAACATAAAATTATCTAACAACTGAAAAGCTAGTGTCATAATGATCTGTTACAATACTACCTGCCAAGATGCTACAAATGTGATCGCGGAATAAACACAGCAGATTACTCACAAGAAAAGGGAAAACCTTCATCGGTTTGTTTGTTTGCTGTTTTTAAGTAGATTTTTTAACACTGGTATCAATAACATTATAATATATAAACACAACCAGGGCCAGGCAATTAAAAAAGATTCTTCAAAAAAATAAAACATTGATGTGATTATCCAAAAATATAACACAATGCAAATTCCTGCCTACAGAAGAAGCAGCATCAGTCAAAATAAATCAGTTCTCTGCTTAATCCTGACCCTAATTTTTGAGATTCAACAAAACAAACTCACCGCGTTGACATCAAACGAACTAATGAATGAAAACTCAACTACAAAGATAAAGTGAGAACTTACTCTCCACCGCCTCAATCGCTCGATAGGGGCATTTTTGGGCGGGATATCAAACTTATCGTCAGAAAAAGAACAGATCTCGTCTCCTCCTCCTCTCTCATCGATCGAATCCTCGTCTCTCCGCCGATGGTAACGATTTGGAGACGGCGTCATCGTCAGATTGTACCGATTCGGCGACGGCGATGAATCCATTTCCCCAAAGGTCGCAGAAGAGATGATGCCCCCTTTAGCCTTTTCTCTTTTCTTATCGTTTGATCTCTTGAAGCCCAATCAAAGAACAAAGAATCGAAATCAGCGTAGCTTTTGAGAGAAGGAATGGTGTTCTAGGGTTTTAAATTCCATACCTTTTATATAGGCTGAGGATCTGAACAGAGAGCGCTTCGCTTCGTGTCTTCTTCACTTCGCGTCTTCTTCGCTGCTTCGTTGGATTTCCCAGTTAGAATTTCGACGCGGAGTAATTATTCCCTATTTAAAAAATAGATCTTTTCTTTAAAAAAAATATTGCTGATTAAAATCGCCTCCAGTACTATATAGGTGATCTTTCGAAGGTTCGCGGCAACTTCGCCGTGAACCAAACATTCGAAATCTGAACCGTTGATTTTGCAGGAAGATGGGACTTTTTATATATCACCACAGATTCTCCTCTTATTTCAGGGAACTCTTTCATATAAGCCCTCGTGTGTTCTGATTTGATATTCTGCACTAAAATTTGATAATTTCCATATATCGTGCGTAAAATCTTTACCTTGTTCATATAAGATGCAATATGGCAGGTCTGCCAAAATTTCTTTGCTTTTGTTCCATGACTAACATCGATTGATCTAAATTAACATGATGATATTGTGCACATGCCATTTTTACCTTTGGTTTCCTTTTTTAAAGGTATAATTGATTCCGGTATATTAGAGCTAGAGCACGAAAACATAAAATAACATATATATGACAAAGACATGCAAGAGCATAATGATTTTTAAATTGATTTGATGGTTTCGAACCACCAACCATCTCAATATGAAAAAATTTAAAACCTTACAGGCAATACAAAAAAAAGGAAAAATACTTTACCTGCCCGACTATTTCCTCTGCCCGCATGTACCCAAGATATAGAAAGTTGAGGTCGCATCACATAGATACTCGTGTCATGCATGGAGTCTAGGATGTTTATCTCTCGGGCAGCATGCCGAGAGGAACAAAAGTGGGTCGGAAAATATGGAGTGTTTCTCGATTAACATATAAATTCAAAAGGGTCTCAAAAAAGACTAAATATTAAGAAGGGATCAATATATATCGTCAATTCGTCAGCAACGTAACAAATAGACGGATTGTTTTTCCTCTAAAATAGTATGTGAGTTTGTTGACGACAGTGATATTTTGGGTAGCTGGATAGAGACTGTTGTGGGTTTGTTGAGATTTATAAGCACAAAAGAAGAAGTAAACAATGGTTCATTTAGTTAGTTGCGTAAAAGCAGAATTATATATGGCTACGTCTGCATTTGGAAAATTTGTACTACCAACTTAAGTTGGTATCCAAAAGGCGAATGGGCCCTCTTCACTTAAAGAGCCCAAGTAAATAGCGTGAATTTAGTTTGTTGTTGGTATATATGCTGTTATGCACTTTAGCAGATAACACCCTTTTCTCTTTCTTTTTCTAATATCGAATCCATAACCTCAAACCTCTTGCTTGGCTAAGGCTATACCTTCCATCTTCGATATATAAAAAATTTGGGCTTTTTGCCCTCGGTTTTGACAAAATTAACAAACAACCGAGGCTATACCACGGATCTGTAGTTGTACACGCTCAATTAATGAATAATGCATTTGGAAACGGTAACGTCATTGGCATTATATGTGTGAAAGAGAAAGGATGCAGCTAAGTTTAACCATAGCTAATCAGCTGTCATCAACTAAATGAAAAACACAAGAAAGACCAACCCTCTCGTTTTCACCCAATCACCTAATTAACTGAAAATGCATTAAAAGCTATACAAAAACTCATATTGATTGTGCTATATCATTTGGGATATATTCAAACCTTGAAGCTACAAAGAAAAATCTATTTGATCATTAATATGATAGAGAGAAAAATAAACACCATTGTATCATGGTTCACAAAAGTCGGACAGGGCATGTTGAGAGTTAACGTATTTCTTCTCCGTGTCCAAGATAATCGTGCATGACATATACCAAATAATTTCATATGCTTAAACCTTTGAGCTTATACAAAAACGAGCATGTGGCACCTGCATGCCGAAGTTAACAATTTATTTTATATAAATATTCGAGGCACAACTTTATTAACTTCACTGCGACACGCTTATAATTAACCAATGGGCAATAGCTCAGTTGGTATGGTGGTTCCTTTTTCGGAAAGAGTGCGGGGTTCGATCCCAAGAAAAGGAAGTGACCACCGATGACCACCGATCAACACTTTCAGGGCAAGTTCCGTGCGTCAGCATGTATTGTGTGAGTGTGTTGTGAGCTGTGTAGGGTTTAGTCTTAAGGGTCAGTTTTTTTTAAAAAAGAAAAACTATATATCAAGAATTAAAATGAACTCAGTCAATTAATGAAAATGTTTTGTAATGAACAGTATTGAATTTTCCACCATATTAATCTCAAGGGAGAAATACGATATGCCTTTCAGTAAAACGGATCGATCAAGATGATAATTAACATGTACGTGCCTTTATTTGCAGTTGCAGGTCTTTTGTATGATATTTTTTTTAGGGTTATTTATTTTTTTATTTTATTTTTGGAAGAGGGTGGGCGTCTCCTGTATGATATTGTTTGGATGTTTAATTTGATTATAGATCACGATGGAGCTAATCCATTTATAAATATTTGTAAGGAGACGCGCATGCAGCGCCCGTGGCAATCTCGTGTCCTTTTTCTGTCGAAGTCTTTAGCTTCCTTCAATTGGATAGGCTAAAGGACAGGTGGGAATTAAAAGCAGGGGATAATAGAAAAAGAAAAATCTAGCAACTTACTTGGAGAGTACCAGGAAATTCCATTACACGCCAGCTAGGATCGGAGGGTCATGTGCACCTTATAGCAAAAAAGTACTTGTGCCCGTGCGATTCCACGTGTCAAATATAATATTTCATTTATGATAATGATTATATATGTAAATTTGTAAATAATGAAGGTTTATGTGTAAATGTGCATTTCACATCAGCGAGAATGAGTATAGGTGTAAAATTATAAATATTGAGGGTTAATGTGTAAATTTATAAATATTGAGAGTTTATGTGTAAATTTACATTGCACGACATTATTTTTTTTGTTCTCTTCCTTGATGAAGTGGAGGCCCTAGAAGAAGAGCTCTACGCCATTGGCGTTATTACTTGTTGCATCGGGAATTCATATCTGGATGACGAGGTGGAGACCTTGGGAAAAGAGTTTTTTTCTGCTCTTTCTTTGAATTTTTGAGAAAGGAGAGGTGCACCTCACGAAGGGGGCATTCGCATTATAAAGAAGAAAATATTGCGTTGGCTTACGTTAATTAATTTTTTACTCTATCTGCTTGATGTACATTTGAGGCCTCTACATCTCGTGATGTTTTATTCGTAATCTATTTATGACATGTTGATCGTCATGATGATCGGTCAGATCTCGAAGAAAAACAGGACGATTTAATTAAGAGTTTGAGGAGCTGGACCCATTTCAAAAAACGAGCCCCATGGTCAATAATGGATCAACCCCCTGTATTTATATATTCATATCTTGACCTACTGATACAAATTCTGGGTTGTGATATTATTTGATGTTGGGAGGGGAGAAGGCAATCCACGGAACAATACTCGCGACAAATCAATCATCCAAATAACAACCACGCAATTAAAAACCATGAGTTTTCTTGTTTTGATGATATGAGTACTATCCGAAATCGAGGAAGGGACCGAGAGACTGATTACGGATACATGGTGGACCGGTACGACACCGAGGGGTAAGAAGTCCGTAAGGGAGTACGGGGAGCTCAGCAAGACGGATCGATACCGGAGAAAGATTAGAGCGCGACGGATATCCGGGAAATACCGACCGAAGCTATTGATATCGGGAAAGGACCGGTATGACGAGATGATGAATACGATATATGGGTTTTACGTGTCGATACTGGACACGGGATTTATGATGATTTCGAGTGTTGATGCGGGAGACTCAGTTTTTATGAGGATTTTGAGTGTCGATGATGGACACTCACTTGATGATATATATACATATGTTATGGATAACATATTTCCACATATTAATTGATCACGGAGATCATGATTGTTGTGCGCGATCCGATATGATGCGCTTATAGTTACTGATATGATACTTATGCATATACATATTTATATTCGTTATCACATAGTATGATAGTATTATACTGTACGACCTTGGTAGATCGTTATGAATTTCGATTTCTACCTGGTGATATTTTTTACTCACGAGTTTGCAACTTACCCCCGTTGTGCCATAGTTTCTTGCAGGACGGACCGCTCGGATTGGTACCGGCTTGCTGGCATGCTTCTTCTTCTTCGGGTGATTACTTTGGTAGGCAGGTTACATTCCAGATCGTAACCGCCACTTATATATGTATATTCTTTTATAATTTAGTTAAAAACTCTATCGACCAAAACTTGTATAATTTTTTGTGGACTTAGAGACGAGACTTGTGTTTCCCCAATTAGAGCAAAGCTCTGTTCAGAATTCAAAATTTGAATTACAGCTGCGCTTTTATAAAAGCGCTTCGCTACAACTAGCGCGCACCCCGTGCAAAGCACATATGCGCTAGCTCTAGGTGCGCTGCGCTCCAAGTAGCGCACAACGTGCAAAGCACGTGTGTGCTAGCGCTAAGAGCGCCGCGCTCCGATTAGCGCACCATGGGCAGAGCGCATAAGCGCTAGCGCTGGAACTAAATGTTCCTCACCGTTGGATCAAATATCCAACGGATATGATTAAATCATCAATTAATAAGAATAAAATTCTGTTGAATCTTTCCAAACAGAAAAGATTGTGCCCTGAATTTGGAACACTGTTGGATCAATGATCCAATAGTGATTAAAAATCACTAAAATACAGAACAAATTCTGTAAAGAAGGAAAAATTTCTCAATCTTGTTAAAACAAGAAGATTATCTTCTGTAAATCAGAAACTCTTGGATCAAGGATCCAACGGTGGGGAAATTCCCAAATCAATTGGAGAATAAATCTCTTTAACTGATTCAACAAATCAGCTTCCCCTATATAAAGAACCCAAGACTTCAAGTTTAAAAGAGAGGAAACCCCCCCCCCTCCCCAAAATTTTGAGAAAGTCTCAAGAAGAAGAAGTAGTTCTCGGTAAAAGAAGATTTTTCTTCAAGGTAAAAAAAATGGTGATGAACAAAGAGATGAAATCATCTCATAATTAAAGAGAAAAATTCTCTTCTTAAAAGATCATAGATCTACAAAGACCAAGGTCTTTTATATAAAGAGATAAAAAAAAAGATCTCATCACAAAAATAAAGAAGTACTTACTTCACAGATCATATATCTATAAGACAAATTGTCTTTCTGAAATCATGAACATCTCATTATAAAGGGGTAGAGAATTATCTAATTCTCTTAGGATCACAGATCCATAAAGGCAAAGCCTTTCATCAAAAAGAGATTGAAGTATCTCCTATAAGTTAAGAACTTTGTTCTTGGAATCTTGAAACAAAGTCTCTTATCAAAGAAGATAATCTCCAGAGCGCAAAGTTAACCTAAGAAGAGCCTTAGTGCTCCTAATTTAAAAGTGCCTTAGTGCTCTTCATTTAGCGCAAAAAGCTGCAGTGCAATAGTACTTCAAACACAGCGCACCGCGCTCATTGGCTAGCGCTAAGCGCGCCACGTGCTCCTCACGTGTGCGTTGCATTACTAAAAGAGTTTTGCGCTCATTATATGGCACCAGTACCGAGCACCTCAACGCTTCAATTATAGCGCATCAACGCTCTTCACTTAGCGCAAAGCGCTAAACGTATCAGCGCTTAACATCTGGTGCAAAGCGCCAAGCGCACTAGCGCTTTAACCATAGCGCACTGCGCTCATCGACTGGCGCTAGTGCCATGCGCGCTATATACTTTTATGTGCGCTTGGGCAGAACATAAATTGTTCTTTGGATAAGTCCTCGAGCTATGATGAATACTTAGCATTCAATAAAAGACAAACATTGTCAGAATTTAAATCCATGCTCTGCGTTGTTAAAAGGGCCAAGCCCAAACAAATGCTTAACAGCCCAAAACGAATGTTAAACATTTTTAACTTGATTGGACTTAGCCCAAGTTGGCCATAAGTCCTCAATTCAGACTTAACTGAGCTATTGTGCTCATAACATAATTAATTGATCTTAGTTCCAAATCGGACTGCAGATCGCTTAACTCACCCTGGTTCAAGGGTACATCTCTTCACTCCTTTGATATTTGTCGTTGTAATTCCTCAATGTCTTCAAAGAGGTGACGGGTCCCGACAACCACACATTTCATAGACTATGACATCTCTAAACTACGGACTGTGGGGTCCTTAAACTCATGGACTATGATGTCCTTAACCTCGACCGCGACATCTTAAAACTAATATCGGACCGTGGAGTCCTTAAATCCACGGACTATGATATCCTTAACCTCAACCGTGATGTCTTAAAACTAATATCCGACCGTGGGGTCCTTAAACTCATGGACTATGATGTCCTTAACCTCGACCGTGATGTCTTAAAACTAGCATTGGACTGTGGGGTCCTTAAACTTATGGACTATGATGTCCTTAAGCTCGACCGTGATGTCTTAAAACTAACAACGGACTGTGGGGCCCTTAAACCCATGGACTATGATGTCCTTAACCTCGACCGTGATGTCTTTAAACTAACATCGGACTGTGGGGTCCTTAAACCCATGGACTATGATGTCCTTAACCTCGACCGTGATGTCTTAAAACTAACAACGGACTGTGGGGTCCTTAAACCCATGGACTATGATGTCCTTAACCTCGACCGTGATGTCTTTAAACTAACATCGGACTGTGGGGTCCTTAAACCCATGGACTATGATGTCCTTAACCTCGACCGCGATGTCTTTAAACTAACATCGGACGGTGGGGTCTTTAAACCCATGGACTATGATGTCCTTAACCTCGACCGCGATGTCTTTAAACTAACGATGGACCGTAATGTCCTTAAACTAATTATCGACCGCAATGTCCCTAAACTAAACAATAGAGCCCAATTGCTCTCTTGTTGGATCTAAACAATCTTGTTAAGTTGATCTTAGTCTAAAATTAGACTAACGTATCCTTAACAAACGTTTAAGTTGATTTTAGTCCCAAATGAGGCTAACGTATCCTTAAACCCAAACCCCCAAACCCAAATCTAAGAAAGATACGGATTTGGACTAGTCCACGCCCTACGGGCGACAACATAACCTAGTCTCCGTATACAATCCACGGGCAACCAAACACAAAACAAACACCCACGACACGAAGTGACCATCTGGAGAAGGAGAAAGTTGTTATCGCGATGCGGTAACGTAATTAACTGCAGGGCTTGCGTCTGCAGGGAAGAGCATCCCCACAATCAAAAACCCCTCAGATGAGGGGGAATCTGACGAAGTCTGCTACATCGGCCGCATCCGTTTAAACCTTCGATACATGGCGCCATAAATCAATTTTGGCCTAGAGCTAATGGCTCTAGAAGATCGCTTCCTTCCCCTTGCCGTCTGCTTTTTGGGCTGCTTCTTAGTTTTGACAGAGAGAGGAGACTTCTCCAGGACCTTCGCCAAGGGGATATTATCATCAGAGCTGGGTTTTACATCCGGAACCGGTACGGTATCCGTCATTGGTCGTTCAAGCGAAGCATCTGTTGGCAATGAGATGCGAAGCCTTTCCTCCTCTCTAAAGGTTTTAAGCGAAGCAGCAATAGCTTCTTTTGTAGAGGCACCTGTTAAAATAGCAAGCGTCAGTCAAAGCATGATAAAAGAATGAACAACGGAGAGATAAGGGTAAAGTATACCTGACTGCGCAAGGACAGCCAGTTCCTTTTCAAGGATGGCTGACTGTTTGGAAGCTTCGATGGCAGCCTCCAAATCGGTATCATCAAGCGTCCCGAATAAGCCCTCATTGGTCTCATATTCGCTCAAGCCTTCGCTAGACGGATCAAGGGGCGTCAAGCCTAATATGGTGTCCAAAGAAAGTACTTGTTTCCTTTTCTTCTGAGGACGGGCGCCGGTGGCCGATAACACGAGTTTGCGTTTGGTAGACGCCTTTGGACGACGAGTCCCAATTTCTTTTCCTACGTCCGACTCGGGGGACGCGGCAGCCACCTCTTTTTCAGGCACCCTGGGTGGAGGCAACCCACGCGTAGGACTTAACACGTATGGGGGCTCAACTACAGTGACCTCTCTCAGGGGAGGATGAACAATGTTCCGTCGCTTCAGAGGAATATTTCGATCACCAGCCGGCACTGCACCCTTGCGATCGAGCAACAATCACTTCTCTTCCCTGATGACGGCGCCCATTGAATGCTGATACCACGCCACGTACGCATTAAGAGCCTTTGGGACGCAACTCGGTTCGCTGATAAAGAAGTTGGACCCTGTGTTCAAGCGCATGAAATGATGCAGTGCGCTCCGCATTCCCTCTTCGGTAGCAGCAGGCTCGGCCAAGAAGGCTTCAAGTGGGACGCCCTGATTGTAACTTAGCCGCTGGGCGAAACGGTGCGGATTGTATCTCATGAATAACGCCGCATCATTTTTCCTGAACACTAAGAAACCCAGTCTTATGGAGTATAAATGAAGGATCTCCCGAGCTTTCAACACAGAGGCCCCATCTTTAAATATGTCCTGCAGTGGCAGCACCATCTTCTCCGACTCTTGGCCGACGGTCAGAACTTTATCAGTAAAGGACATGCCAGCCCCAACCGTGCACGGGCAAAGAAGCAAGCCTCTAGCTTCCCATTGCGTCGGAGTCACGATAGAAGCGCCAACCAGTCGCATGATCCGAGGGAACCTGCACCTGTTATAAAAACCTGGCCTCTTGTGGACGCCAAAGACACCTAGCACGTGTAACTCGAGCCATGAAGTAAAATAATGCATCGGGAAGTTTACCGACTGCACCCCTGGCTCAGTGGTATCAGCCGCCAAGCTGAGGCCGTGATACATATGGGCTAACCCAGCAATCCCCACAGCCACTTGTATCTCAGCAACCATCCGATGCGCAGGATAGAAGACGGATGACCTCATACGGCAAGGGTGCATGGGAAGCGCGAACCAACTTAGCCACAGCCCGAGGAACCCTAAAAAGAACGCTTCTTTGTCGATCCCAGAAGCCGCCAGTTCTGCAAAAGGGATGACCGGGGTATCAGGTAGAAAGAAGCTCTTCTGATCCGCCTTCACCGCTGGCAAATTGCCTAAACCCAAGCCGAAGGGGTCGTCAAGACTGGCGAATTTCTCGACTTCTTCCTTCAATATTTCCGGGCGAAGAAAATCAGCAATAAAAGCCGGAAAACTAACTCCACGACCTTCGGATGCAAGAGAGAGGTTCTCGTACATATTCAACACATTTATTAAGCCCGGAAATTTATGTTGAATAGCATTCTCGGGAGTAAGACCCATTACCACTAATTTGGTAGCGAAAACATACTCATCCGGGGGGAGCAATTCCTCATAATGTTCCCCCCTAACGGGTAAATCCGAGACCTCTGCAAACTCCTCCAAAGAAATGGAGACTTCTCGATCTGATAGAAGGAAGGTGTGGGTCGGGATGTTCCACTGTTCCGGAAATGCCCTGACCCACCATGTAGGGTGTGTGGAATATTGAAACAAAGAGGCATAAACGGCGGGATACAATCCGAGCTTCATCAACTGTGGCTTCCTCGCCGATAGGATATACCGGGCCCACTGCAAATACCCGGCTGGGTGACGGGGAGTTAGTCCTACATTGTACGGCTATCCCCAGGGGCGTGACTCGCCCTGACATATGCGTCGCCCTAGGATGTCCAAACCCACCGGCGGCTGCACGGGTATTGCGGCAATAGAAGGCCGAAGGAGACCTTCTGAAGCTCAGTTGGCCTCCTCCACAGTGTAATTCATCGGAGGCGCATTTGCATAAGCAATCGCTGAAATAGGCTCCGAGGGTGTCGCACAGGAAAAGCTCCATCGGCCCATGATAATTTGATCATACCATTTACCCCATAGATGAAGACTCTTATGCTCCGGGTCATGGTCTTTTATCAGCGTGAAAACCTCTCGGTCAACGGGTGCTTCAGGAAATCCACCTTCTGAACGAATGAATGGGAAGGAGGTGTCGGAAGACATAATGCCTGTGCAGAAAAGAACGAATTTTTAAGCCACCGATGCTATAAATTAAATTCTGTTACAAGGTACTATAAATCCGTACCGCACTGCAATGCAGTTAAAGGGGACCAAAGGGGACCCACAGGATCTAGATGACAGTTCATCATTAATAAAACAGCCTCATCATTGGATGAAGATGACATTAAATGAGGAAATCCTCAAGAGATTCTCATTAAATGAGAAATCTCTCGGGCAGAGGAGTAAAACTCCCATTGAGAGCAGCGCTCTTTACTAGGCAGACATCTGTCAAAGTCTAATGATGAAGAAATAAAATTCCTCAAGAAGACCCTTACTCTGAAAAGATGATGGAATAATCTATCAAAAATAAAATTTCAATTTGATCTTCAAGATCCATGAACAAACTCTTAAGAGTTCTTCTATATAATCTGAAAGGAGCAAAGCTCCATTTACGGATTAAGAAATCATAAGCAAGATCCTTTTAGATCTATGATTCAAAGAGAGCAAAGCTCTATTAATAAAACCCTAAAAAGGATTTTCTTTAGATCAAAGATCTATGAAGAGCAAAGCTCTGTTAATGGGTGAAACCCTAAAAGATGTCTCAAAAAGATTTAATCTTTTACCTAATCCGACAAAGTTCTGTCCTTAAAATTTCTTAAGAAGAAGAGCTGCGCTCTGAAGAAGAAAATAAATTTTCAAGAAGGATTGAAGATGAACATGTAAGTCTACGGTAGCGTCCCGGCCGTCTTTCCGAGGCCAAAATGCGGAAACAAAAACTTTTCTTTAACTAAAAACCGGCGCTACCGCGGACTATAAACCCGGATCGGACCATTAACCGCTAACTGGAGAAAGGGTAGAGAGCTATACCGAGCGATCCGTGTCCTTCGGTCTTCGGCCACCTTCCCAAGCTCCTCGCGGCATCACTGATCTCCGGTCTCCTCGTCTGAAGGGCACCACATTGAGAAGTCTTTTTACGGGCTCCCACCTCTGAACCGAGGCAACTCGGACACGAAGTTGGCTAGCCGACGTGTCCAAGATTGCTGTAGAATATACGTAGATTGCTATGTCTCGAGGGGTTGTTTGAAGTTGCCATTTGGATATGAAGGTGGAGGAATGAACTTTTTAAAATGGAGCTATGGAATTTTGTGTGAGTAAATGAGATAAAATCCCTACACCAAAATTTTGGACAACCCCCCTTCAACTAGTGGCCGGCCATGCTCCAAGAATGGAGAGAGGAGAGAGGTAAGCATAAGTAAAAGAGTGGGATCAACACAAGGAAATGTCACACCAAGAACTTTTCAATCCCATCACAATCCCATCTCAAAAAGTAAGTAATGATGCACAAAATAATCATAACATGCTAGAACCATCATGAAGCAACAATGTGCCACAAAAACCCTCTCCATAACAAATTGCACATTTGCAAAAAGAACCCCCTTGTTTCCCCCAATCAGAGCAAAGCTCTGTTTGAATTTTAAAAATTCAAAAATTGAAGCAACGCTTCAAATCCCGTGCGCTGCGCGCAACGCGCCATGTGTCAGAAGTTGATACGTCGGCGCAGCGTCCAAGGCAGCGCGCCCAATCAGAGCAAGGCTCTATTTAAAACAAAAATTAAAGGAAGCAACGCTTCAGTTGCGCAAGCGCAGGTACGTTGCGCTGTGCGCTGAGCGACACGTGTCAGCACAGTTGCGCAGTTGCGCTGCGCTGTGCGCTGCGTAACACGTGTCAAGCGCTGGTGCATCTGCGCCAAACAAAATTAAAATTCCAGTAAGATCTTTCTGTTTTTGTTAAAATAAGAAGATTGTCTTCTGTAAAACAGAAGCCCTTGGATCAAAGATCCAACGGTGGGGAAAATTCCCCAAATCACTCAGAGAATGATCTCTTTAACAAATTTAACAAATTAATGGGCACTATATAAAGGCCCCTAGACCCCAATTAAAAACAACAACAACACAGAGAGAAAAACAGAGGCAAAAGAATTTTGAGAACAACTCAAGAAGAAGAAAAAAGAAGAAGGTAAAACCTTTGAATAAAAAAAAGAAGAAGAAAAATTTCTTCTGAATAGACCATTGATCAAGAACAAGATCAAGAATCTTTAATAAAAAGAAAAATAAAAAATAACAAAGGCATTGCCTTTTTTATGAACCATTGGTTCTGAAATCTTAAAAATTCTTTTCTTGGAACAAGAAATTAAAATAGTGCCTTACACTTGCAAATCTGCACTGTTGCGCTCCTGGGTTGGCGTAAGCCACCAGAGAGCGTCATGTGTCAGCTCCAGAATAATTTGCGCTATGCGCTTTTAAGATAGAGCATTGCTCTCTGAAGTTGGCGCAACTCACCAGAGCGTGCCACGTGTCCGCAGCGCAACAGCGCAGCGCACTGACGCAGCGCACTGCGCTGTTGCACTTGCGCTCACCAGAGTGTGACACGTGTCATCTCCACATGCGCTTGCGCTCAATAATTGGCGCAAAGCGCCTGACAAGCCACTGTCAGTTTGATTAATGCACTGCATTATTTACAGAAGGGCCAAGCCCAATTAAAAAAAAGGCCTAACAGGCCAAATTAAATGCAATGCATTATTTTAAAGAAGGGCAGAGCCCAAACAAAGGTCTATCAAGACAAAAACAGATGTTGTGCATCATTTATAAAGGGACTGAGCCCAAATCAAAAAGGCCTAGCAGGCCAAAAGAAAATGCAGTGCATTATTAAACAAGGGCAAAGCCCTAGCACAGGCCTAATAGGCCAAAGATAAAAACGTTGAATATTCTCAACTGGACTTAGCCCAATCATGGCCGTAAGTCCTCAAATTAACTTGACTGAGCAAGACTGCTCTCCTAAATCAATTTACACCTGGTTCAAGGGTACATCTCCGAACTCCTCTGACACCTATCGTTGTAAACCTTCAACGACGTCAGAGAGGTGACGGGTCCCGACAACCACACATCGATACGGACTGCGGGGTCCTTAAACTCGTGGACCGAAACGTCCTTAAACTAATATTCGTCCCAAAATGGGAATGTTGGACCGAAATGTCCTTAAACTAATGCTCGTCCCCAAATGGGAATGTTGGACCACCATGTCCCTAAAACTGGAAATGGACCGCTATGTCCCTAAACTGGAGCAATAGAGTCAATTGCTCTCTTGTCGGATCCAAACGATCCCGTTAAGTTGATCTTAGTCTGGAGATTAGGCTAACGTATCCTTAACAAAAGTTTAAGTTGATCTTAGCCTTAAATAGGGCTAACGTATCCTTAAACCAAAACCCTAAACCCAAATCTAAGAAAATACGGATTTGGACTAATCCACGTCTTATGGGCGACGACATAAATTAGTCTCCGTATACAATCCACGGGCAACCACAAACAAAACAAACACACACGACACGAAGTGAAATTCTGGAGAAGGAGAAAGTGGTTACCGCGATGCGGTAGCGTAATTAACTGCAGGGGTTTGCGCCTGCAGGGAAGAGCGTCCCCACAATAAAAAAACCCCTCAAATGAGGGGGAATCTGACGAAGTCTGCTACATCGGCCGCATCTGTCTAAACCTCTGATACACGATGCCATAAATCAACTTGGTATTTTCGGAAAGGTGGACGGATAAAACCAAATAGCATCTGCCCCGAATCACAGGCAAGACGTCCCCACGTCGTCTTGGCCGCCATTCGGAAGGGAACAGATTCTGGCACGCCCGGTGGGACCTTTTTCTCTTTCCACTCCACACTTCGTGTGTCGTCTTCGTGAATGAATCGCGGTTTGTTAATTGTTGCCTTTGGATTTCAAGTCACTAAGATTTGGTCTTTTGGCCTGGCGCAGAAATCAAGCATCGATGGACTCCAACTGCTCGAGCTGCTCAAAATGCCAAATCAACCGACGCTCCACCTCACCTGGAGGTGTAGCTTATGGGCCTCAAGTGGCCTCCATCCTTGCCATGCCGATGGAACAAGTGACCCAGGCCACCACCGGTCTGTTTTTCGGGACCATGCTCCCACCTGCAAGCTTCACTATGCCAGTGCCCGCACCAGAAGCGAACAAGAAGTCGGTTTTCAATCGGCTCACTGCTACAACGGCCCCTTTCAACGGGTCGTCCAATATCAAACCGGCAGCCTCTGTCTTTGCCAGGCTGGGTCAGAATCCTGATGGGCCCGCCAGGAAGCCCATGAACCCTGAAATGGTCGTCCCGAGAAATATAGCCACCCCTGCTCCAGAAGTCGCCAAGGCGGCTTCTCCTGTTAAAGAGTCAGTCTTTTCAAGGCTGACTATTCTGGCTTCTGCTCCTGCTCAAGGATCTGTCTTTGACAGATTGAACATCGCTACTCAAAGGACAACATCAGTCTTTAAGAGGCTGACACCAGCAGCACCTCATTCGGACAGGGGGCAAGATGAAGCTATCCCTATCTCCGAGCCATTCCCAACGGCTCGTCATGCTCGACGTCGCCACTGGCGCAGAGTAAGGAAGGCCGGGGGCAACTCCCCCTCAGGGCTAACTCCACCCGCTCCAGTGGTGGAAGTTAATGCTGCTGTTCCAACTGGGAACAGCTTTGAACCACTTAGGAGGGTACGTAAGAACTCTCCAACTGCTAGGCTAAAAAGATCTCCCCCACCTGCGGAGAGGGTTACAGAAACAAAGTTGGAGCAGCCCCCTCAACGGCTGTCCTCCAAAATTTATAAGGTCTGGCGGAGGGTTCAAGATTCCGTAATTGATCTAGATCACTCTCGCCAGAAGAAGAGGGTGAAAGTGCAAGAAGAAACGAACCGTCTCGTCAAACAGCAGAGGACGACAACCGCCAGGGTGCCCACTGCAACGGCCCCTTCAACTTCAACGGCCCACAAGAGAAGGAGGCCGGAGAAAATTCCCACGCCTGCGGAAAATGTCAAAGGCGGCGAGCCCAAACGCCCTAAGTCCGGGGGCATTGTAGTCCATACTGTATACATGGCGTCGGGGAAGGAGGACAGCCGTGCATCTACAGGTCATAGACCGCTTACACGGTCAGTGACCAAAGCTCAGGAGCAACAGCAAAAGCTCTAGGAAATGATGAACGCGATGGCTGCACTCACTGGGCCAAAAGAAATCCCCGAAGCGTCCTCGGATGAACGCCAGGAGTAAGAAACTGACGCTGAATTCCTTCGTCGGATATTGGAGAAGAAGGATAAAAGGGCTGCTGAACAAGCAGCCAACATAAAGCGAATGACCCTCCTGTTCCAGGACATGGTGGGAATGATGATCCAATAAGATCCTCCTGATGAAGATCCCCCGATCGTCCTTGAAGACGATAGGGGAGAAACGTCAAATCCTCCACCGGCTCTGTCAACAGCCAAGGAGGAGACAATCTCCAAAGCTGACTTGGACGAATATATAGCTCAGCAAATCCAAGTTCATCAGGCGACTGAGGCAGCCGGCCAGATCGTAAAAACGGGGCGACGATATTCGAGCTG
The DNA here is from genome assembly GCA_030015575.1 of Agapanthus africanus. Taxonomy (NCBI): domain Eukaryota; kingdom Viridiplantae; phylum Streptophyta; class Magnoliopsida; order Asparagales; family Amaryllidaceae; genus Agapanthus; species Agapanthus africanus. The sequence goes on along the minus strand of JASDDO010000008.1, from coordinate 2,833,860 downwards.
GTATAATCAAATCAAGTACCCGCCGGGCTATACAATACCGAAATTTCATGTCTACAAGGGGACGGGCAATCCCCACCAGCATGTTGCCTAGTTCGGGGCACTTTGCGGCAACACTGGCGGTGATGATAAATTGTTACTTCGCCAGTTCGTTGGTAGCTTATCGGATACAGCATTCGAGTGGTACTCCGAGCTCCCAAACGACTCTATCAAGACCTTCGCGGAGATGGAGCTGCTGTTTACCCAGCGTTTCGCAAGCGCCAGCGAACGCACCCCGATAACAGCATTGATTAATGCCAGGGTGAAGCCAGGTGAAACGTGGGTGCAGTACGCGATACGGTGGAGGAACTTATGGTCAAAATGCGAGCAACGCATCGAAAAGGCTCCTGCGGTAGGCATGTTTGTGGGAACCCTCGATCCGCAAGCGACCATATCGCAATTCATGATGTTCTTCAAGCCAACTACCTTCCAGGCCCTGATCGACAAGCTAGCTCAGATGGGCCATAGACCTCCCCCTCCAAAGCCGGACTCTCGAAATGAGAAGGGAAAGGGAAAAGCAATTGTTGTCGCTAATTCTCAACAACAGCCGAGCAACTTGAAACCGGCTGTCCGTCAAAATAATATGCGTCCACACCTGTCCCTCGAGGAGAGGCTGGGACGTCCTTACTCGTTTCCCCGAGATAAAACGAGAAGATTGTTCGAGCTGGCCTTGCGCAACCGACTCATAAATCTGCCGGATCCAAGACGTCCGTCGCAGCCAAACGACGTCAATGATCCCAATTACTGTCCTTATCATCGAGTACTGGGTCATCCGATCGAGGACTGCTACGTCTTCAAAAACTGGATTGAGGACCAGTACCAATAGGGCAAGTTCGTGTTGTCTGAAAGATGGAAGGTGAACCCGTCGCAACCTCATACCTCTAAAAAGGTGAATACGCCGGGGGCAACGTGCTCTATCGTTGAAGAAGCTCCATGGGAGGTTGTGCTATCAGCCAAAACAAAGAGAATGTTGAACGATCTTCAAACATGCCCAGCGATTAGGTGGAAAAACCCGTTGGAACCTCAGATCATTGAAGGGATGTTGAAACCGCGTCCAACTCCAAAGACCGATGGTGATGGCCCAAGCACTCACAACCGGCCGTCAAAATCCAAGAAGAAGAAGAAGAAGAAATCCAAGAAGCCCGTGAAGCCTGGGGACAAGCGTACGGACTTACAGAAACAAATTGACGCGCTGGAGGAATACTACCAGAAAGCGCGGACTCCCATTACACTCCAAGAGTTCCTCAACTACGTTTTTCAAGAGGAAGATGAGGGAGACAGTTCGTCGGATGAATCTGAGGAATACGTGGCGAGCTGTCATATGATCTCCCATTCGTTTACAGACGATGAGGAAACTCCTTGCACTGAAAAGCTGGGGGCGGATCCTGAACCGGAAGTTCTGGGGCTATCGGATGAAACAATTGACGCATTCCTCAACGGAGCTCTGTTGAAAAGTAAAGCTGATCGGGAACGCGAGACGGCTATATTTGAAAGGGCCAGGCGCCAGCGACTTGATGAAAGAGCTGAGACATTCCTGCTGGAGCAAAGTACATCCACTGCGGATTGTTTCCTGATTTAAAATCAGGAAGGCTCACGGAAAAGGCTTCAGAAAGGGTCACGTGCTCCCACGTGACCTGGGTCACGTGTTGGCACGTGACACCTAAAAGTATCGGCAAGGCAAATTCAGTTTCCCAAATACATCAAAGAAAAGGGCTTCAGAAAGAGTCACGTGCTCCCACGTGGCCAGGGTCACGTGTCGGCACGTGACATTTAAAAGCAAGCGGCATAGGCACATTGGTTCCCTGATCAAATTAAGGAAAATGCTTCAGAAGAGATCACGTGCTCCCACATGACCAGCGTCACGTGTTGGCACGTGACGCTCAAAACATCAGACTCATTCTCCGGTTAAATCAAGAAAAAGACTCCAGACGAGGGTCACGTGCTCACACGTGACCAGGGGTCACGTGGTGGCACGTGACAGCTAAGCAGCAGAAGAAGGCAGAGCGCAAAGGAAAGAAGAGGGCTCATTCCAAAGAGGGTCACGTGCCCACACGTGACCATGGGTCACGTGGTCACACGTGACCGGCTTTCAAAGCCCATTTTGTTAACAGAATTCTGAAAGAGATTCAAATCTTTCCAAAGGAAAGCGATTTTCTGGAACCAATCGAATTAAAGATTCAGAGGTGATTAAATATCATCTATCTATGGGAAAATCTCGAGTTTGGAAAGATTTCCCCTTTAAATCTAACTGAAATAACAAAGGAGAATCCCTGGATTTGAAATCCAATGGTGAATAAAATTCACCTAATAATCCAAAGGTCAAAAACGAATGATGGATGCAAATCAAATCTCTCAAGGAAGATTCGTCAGAAACTAATTGACTCGGCTGCTTCCCCTATAAATAGGAGCCAAGAGACACAAAAAAGAAGGATATATAGGCAGAGGGAAGAAAAGAGAGAGAGCCTGGATACTTTGAGGAATTTGGATCTTCTGCAAAAGAAAACCCTAGGTAAGAAAGGGAAGGCTCCTGGAAAGAAAAGAGAATTTAATTCTCGACAGAGTTTAACTCTGATATATGAAACAGAAGAACATATTTCTTCTCTCTTTGATAGAGGATCTGCAAAGTGCACATCTTCCCTTGAAGTTGAGAATTTAATTCTCAATGGGTCGAGATCCTGCCATGCAGATCCAAAACATAGAGAGGGAACGGAAGCACGAGAATTTAATTCTCACAGAACTATAGGAATTTAATTCCTTTAAAATAAAATTAGGGCTTGACCCTGTGTTATGGGAATTTAATTCCTTCAGAACAAAAAGAAACAGGGTTTAACCCTAATTAAGAACTTAGTTCTGTTGAAGCAACGGGAATTTAATTCCCTTAATCATAATTCTTTAACAGAGAATGAGAGTTTAATTCCTTAAAAGCTTTTATTAGGGTTTAACCCTATTCAGTGCGTCACATATATGAGGAATTTAATTCCTACAGAAAATTCAGAGTTCAACTCTTCAAAAGAAGCTAGGAATTTAATTCCTCTGAAATTATTGTCAGGGTTCAACCCTACGAGGAATTTAATTCTTGGAAAAGATTAACAGATCCTCTAAACAACATACATAGAGGCAGGGTCACGTGTCACCACGTGACCCCCCCAAAAGATCTACAGAAAGCCCCTTTGAGGCAGTGCCCCACGTGACCCACGCGACCCTTGACAGAAGCTTTAACACACAAGCATTTGAATGCCCGTCACGTGATGGCACGTGATGCTCTGAAAGATGCGATAATCTCAGCAGAGTAAATGAAGGGAGGGCGCTCTCACGTGTTGCCACGTGACCCCTCTTGCCTCAGTGTTTAACACTAAATTGGAACTCCCGAATCCAGTGTTAAAACACTGTTGGGCCTTAGTGTTCAACACTAATCAAAGAACTTTATTTGCCAGTGTTTGACACCGATCTGTTTTAGTGTTTAACACTAATTTGAAAGCCTTGTTGCTGGTGTTTAACACCAATTATCTTTTAGTGTTAAACACTAACTTGTCAATCTCATCCCCAGTGTTCAACACTGGTTGGTCTTTAGTGTTTAACACTAGACATTAGTCCAATTGGCTAAATGGATAGAGGCAAAGCCTCTCCTTCAATGGACCAACAGGAAGCCAATCTTCCGGACCTGACTGGACTTAGCCCAAGATGGCCATAAGTCCTTAATTCGTAATTAACTAGGCTAATGGGCTCACAACATAATTAATTGGTCTTGATCCCAAATTGGGCCAAAGACTATTTAATCCACTCCGATTCCAGGGTACATCTCTTCACCCCTTTGATACTTGGCATTGTAATCCCTCAATGTCTTCAAAGAGGTGACGGGTCCCGATGACCACACATTGATATGGACTGTGGGGTCTTTAAACCCATGGACTATGAGGTCCTTAACCTTGACCGAGATGTCTTAAAACTAACAATGTACTGTGGGGTCCTTAAACCCATGGACTATGAGGTCCTTAACCTTGACCGAGATGTCTTAAAACTAACAATGGACTGTGGGGTCCTTAAACCCATGGACTACGACGTCCTTAACCTTGACCGAGATGTCTTAAAACTAACAATGGACTGTGATGGACTGTGGGGTCCTTAAACCCATGGACTACGACGTCCTTAACCTTGACCGAGATGTCTTAAAACTAACAATGGACTGTGGGGTCCTTAAACCCATGGACTACGACGTCCTTAACCTTGACCGAGATGTCTTAAAACTAACGATGGACCGCAATGTACTTAAACTACCCATTGACCGCAATGTCCTTAAACTACCCATGGACCGCAATGTCCTTAAACTACCAATGGACCACCATGTCCCTAAACTGGAACTATAGAGCCACGCATGCTCTCTTGCCGGATCTAAACGATCCCGTTTAAGTTGATCTTAGCCTCAAAGATGGCTAACGTATCCTTAAACCTTCAAACAGACCGGGCTATGAATCTCCCCCAATTAACTCTGTTTCGAGGGTACATCTCTGAACTCCTCTGACATCTGTCGTTGTAATCCTTCAACGTCGTCAGAGAGGTGACGGGTCCTGACGGCCATACATACGATGGACCACTATGTCCCTAAACTGGAACAATAGAGCCCAAATGCTCTTTTGTCGGATCTAAACGATCCCGTTAAGTTGATCTTAGTCTCAAGTTAGACTAACGTATCCTTAACAAACGTTTGAGTTGATCTTAGCCTCAAGTATGGCTAACGTATCCTCAAACCAAACCCCCAAACCCAAATCTAAGATGATACGGATTTGGACTAGTCCACGCCCTACGGGCGACGACATAACTCGGTCTCCGTAAACAATCCATGGGCAACAAAACATAAAATAAACACACACGACACGAAGTGACCATCTGGAGAAGGAAAAAGTTGTTACCGCGATGCGGTAGCGTAATTAACTGCAGGGGCTTGCGCCTGCAGGGAAGAGCGTCCCCACAATCAAAAACCCCTCAAACGAGGGGGAATCTGACGAAGTCTGCTACATCGGCCGCATCCATTTAAACCTTCGATACATGGTGCCATAAATCAACTTGGTATCTTCGGAGAGGTGGACGGATAGCACCAATTAGCATCTGCCCCGAATCTCAGGCGAGACGCCCACGTCGTCGCCGTCGTTCGGAGGGGAACAGATTCTGGCACGCCCGGTGGGACCTTTTCCTCTTTCCACTCCACACTTCGTGTGTCGTGTTTCGCGAACCAATCGCGGTTCGCTAATGGTTGCCCTTGGGTTTCAAGATACTAAGAATTGGCGTCTTGCTTATTGCAGAACGCAATGGATCGATGGCTTCTACTTCTGCGAAATCCTCCAACCGCTCAGACTGCAATTGCGACCAACCCTTTGCCTCGTCAGGAGGTATAGCCTACGGACCCCAAGCTGCTTCGTTATTCACAATGCCAGTGGATCAGGTGACTCAGGCCACTACCGGATTGTTCTTTGGGACTATACTCCTGCCAACAAGCTTCACGGCGCCGGTGCTGACAAAGGAAGCTTTCAAGAAGTCGGTATTTGATCGCCTTACCCCTGCCGCGGCTCCTCTCAACGAGTCGCCCAACGTCAACGCCTCGGTCTTCTCTAGATTGGGCCAGAAATCCTGCGAACTCATCATGGGGCCTACAATCTCAGAGAAGGCTGCTTCTAAGAAAGTGGCCGCTCCTGCCCCCGAAATCGTCAAGGCGGCTTCTCCGGCCAAAAAGTCGGTATTTACAAGATTGACGGTTTTAGCTCCCGCTCCTGCTGCCCAAAGGACATTGGTCTTTGACAGGCTAACACCAACAGCGACCCCCACCCATACAGGGGGCAAGACGAAACCATTCTTACCGCTGACCCTACGCCGTCCGCTCGACACGCTCGACATCGTCATTGGCGCCGAGTAAGGAAGGCTGGGGGCAACTCCCCCTCTGGGTTGACTCCATTAGCCCCGATGGCAGAAGTTAATGCTGCTGTCCGAACTAGGAACAGCTTCGAAATGCTAAATAAGGTGCGAAGGAATTCTCCTACTACAGTGCTGAAGAGGTCTCCTCCCCCATTAAAAAAGGTTGTGGAAATAAAATCAGAACAGCCCCGATCTCCTCAACGGCCGTCTTCCAAAATCTATAAGGTTTGGCGGCAGGCCCGAGACTCGATCATCGACCCAAACTTCTCCCGCCAGCACAAGAAGCTGAAAATCCAACCGGAGGCTGGTCATCAGGCTAAACCCCGAAAGGCTGTCTGGACGCCCACCTCAACGGCCCCCTCAACCTCCATGGCTCATAAAAGGAGGAAGCCAGAGAAGACCCCCCAGCATGCAACGACGGCTAAAAGCACTGAGCCCAGACGCCCTAAGTCTAGGGGCATGGTGGTGCACACTGTTTACATGGCCTCTGGAAAGGAGGAAAGCCGCACTTCTACGGGCCACCGACCGCTAACCCGATCCGTGACGAAAGCCCAAGAGCAGCAACAAAAGCTTCAGGAAATGATGAATGCTATGGCCGCACTTACCGGGCCAAAAGAAAACCCAGAAACGTCCCCAGACGCACGCCAGGAGGAAGAAACCGATGCTGAATTCCTTCGCCGGATACTGGAGAAGAAAGACAAAGAGGCTGCCGAACAAGCAGCCAACATACAACGTATGGGCCTTCTCTTCCAAGATATGATAGGAATGATGATCCAACAGGACTTACTCGCCGAGGATCCCCCAATCATTCTTGAAGACGACCGAGGAGAAACGTCAAATCCACCACCAGCCCTCTCAACGGCCAAGGAGGAGGCAATCTCTAAGGCTGACTTGGTTGACTACATAGCCCAGCAAATCCGGGTTCATCATGCGACTGAGGCAGCTGGTCAAGTCGTAAAAACGGGGCGGCCGTATCCAAGCTGGTATGACCAAATCAAATACCCGTAAGGTTATACGATACCAAAATTCCACGTGTATAAGGGGACCGGCAATCCCCATCAACATGTTGCCCAGTTCCGGGCCCTCTGCGGTAACACCGGCGGTGATGATAAACTGTTGCTTCGCCAGTTCGTGGGCAGCTTATCAGAAACAGCGTTCGAATGGTATTCGGAACTCCCGAACGATTCTATCAAAACGTTCGCTGAAATGGAGTTGTTATTCACTCAGCGATTCGCAAGTGCCAGCGAACGCACTCCAATAACTGCATTGATTAACGCCAGGGTAAAACCAGGCGAAACCTGGGTCCAGTATGCTATACGCTGGCGGAATTTGTGGTCGAGATGCGAGCAACGCATCGAGGAAGCACCCGCAGTGGGCATGTTCGTGGGGACCCTAGACCCCCACGCAACTATCTCCCAGTTTATGATGTTCTTTAAGCCAACCACATTCCAGGCTTTAATCGACAAGTTGGCTCAGATGAACCAGATGGGTCATAGACCACCTCCCCCGAAGTCGGAACCTCGGAATGACAAGGGTAAAGGAAGGGCAACCTTCGTCGCGAATGCCCAACAGCAACCTAACACCCCGAAGCCGACAGATCAATTGGAAGAAAGACGCCGGTATTATAATGAGAAGATGAAACGTTCCTACTCGTTCCCACGAGACAAGACGAAACGGTTATTCGAGCTGGCAATACGCAACAGACTTATAAACCTACCAAATCCAAGGCGACCGCCGCAACCCACCGAGGTGAATAACCCTAACTATTGCCCTTACCATCAAACGGTAAGTCATCCGATTGAAGATTGCTTCGTCTTCAAAGGATGGATTGAAGATCAATACCTCCAGGGGAAGTTTGTACTGTCCGAAAAATGGAAGGTGAACCCACCACAACCGCATACTCCTAAGAAAGCAGATACACCGGGGGCAACCTGCTCCTTTATTGAAGAAGCTCCATGGGAGGTCGTGCTATCAACTAAAACCAAAAGAATGCCGAGAGACCTTCATGCGTGCCCTGCGGTCGAATGGGAGGACCCTCTTGAACCTCAAATTATCGAAGGGATGCTGAAGCCCCGCCCAACTACGAAGATGCGCAATAAGGGCCCAAATACTCACGCCCAACCGTCAAAATCTTCGAAGAAAAAGAAGAAATCCAAGACGCCCGTGAAGCTTGGAAACGAGCACACAAACTTGCAGAAGCAAATCGACGCGCTGGAAGAATACAATCAAAAGGTGCGAACCCCTGTCACACTGCAAGAGTTCCTCAACCACATCTTTCAAGAGAGAGACGATGGAGAAAGCTCGTCGGATGAATCCGAAGGGTATGTGGCGAGTTGTAACGTAATCTCCCACTCGTTTACCGATGATGAGAAAACTCCTGGCACTAAGAAGCTGGAGGCAGAGCCTGAACCAGAGCGTGCGTGGCCGACAAATGAAATGATCAACGCCTTTCTAGACGAGATTCGTCTAAAGAGTAAAGCGGATCAGGAGTGTGAGATGGCCGCATCGGAAGGAGCCAAATGCAGACGACCGAACGAAAGAGTTGAAGTGCTCCCGCCGGATCGAAAAGCATCCGAGGCAGACAAGAAGATATTCAAGACGAGAAAAAGGTTTGCCAAAGCCATGTCAATGGGAATGAAGCTACCACCTTCGGAAGGAAATACGCTCGATGGGGTGGAGAAGCATCCTGATTATTGCGCATATCATCGGAAAATTTCACACCCCACAGAGGAGTGAGACGCCTTTAAGATATGGTGGCAAGGATATGTTGCTCGTCGGCAACATTTTAAGCGCATGAAACGCAAGATTCGTCGGGAATGAAGAAGCATTGTCGACGGGCGCAACAGAACTACTGGCAGCTGTTACATGGTTAACGCCGGGGGGTCACAAGTTCTCACCTTTGGGAGTGACTCTGATGAAGAAATGGCTTTGGGCCCTCTCTTTAAAGAATCCTTTTTAGGGAAAGAGGAGGAATCGGAGGCCTGCGAGAACATTCAGCTGCGCAATCGTACGCTCCCAGAAAAGAATCTCGGGCCCGCGAGTAGAAAAGATAAGGGAAAGGAAAAGGTCACTGAGGATATCACTTTAGATGACCAGGTCATGAAAGAACTGACTACCAAAGACCCTCCCAGGATGGGTAAGGTGGACTACAATATCCTAGCGCACCTAAGGAAGCTACCTTCTCAGCTTAGCATTCTCGATGCCCTCCTATTATCAAAAGAAGCGCGAGACTCACTAATTAAGGCGCTACAAGAACCTGAGCAATTCCAAGCCTTCCTCGCCACTGAAAGGATGAAGGATGAACTGGAGGAAGTGCATACGGCCGACATCACTTTTGGTAACGAAGCCCTCTTTCTCGGGACGTGCGACCACAACCGTCCCCTATATGTCTCTGGATACTGCCATGATATCAAGATAGGCAAGATCCTGGTGGATAATGGATCCTCCGTCAATCTCCTTAATGTTCGGGTATTGAAGGAAATCTGCATGAGTGTGCAACACCTCGCTCGTGACAAAATTACTATCTCCGGTTTCGATTCACAATCGTCACGGACTCTCGGATCTGTGATACTAACATTACGCTTTGGACTTCTCGTCACAGACATCAAATTCCATGTCATTGACGCCAAGACCTGCTACAACGCTTTGCTCGGTCGTCCTTGGCTACACGAGTACAACATCATCCCTTCTACACAACATCAGTGTATGAAGTACTTTAAGGATGGTTTCGAGTATACCGTGACAGGAGAGTTAAACCCATTTTCCGTGAACGAAGTCCGCAAATACGAAGATGCGAAATACTTTTTGCCAGATTTTGAGGATACAGAAAGGTGTCGCAATCCGGAGAACAAAACCGCCGCCACCATCCCTGTTTTCGGGAGCGATACCGAAGAAGAGGAAGAGATGGTTTATGCAGGGCCATCTCAACGCAACAACCTGGGGACGTCCGCCCCCATGTTGGTCTTCGGAAGTGATTCAGAAGATGAAGTTAATGCCGTGTTCTCCAATCGGCTGTCAATACAAGCACACCCTAGCGATGATCATAGTTTGCAAATCACCATGGTACCGCGAGAGCACTACAAGGATCTCGACACGCTTCAAGCTCACAATGTGCAGGACCTGCAAACATTTTACGTCCCTCCTAGGCAAAGGGGTGAGAAGGTGATCCTATTCTACCGATCCTCAGAGTCGAAAGTAGAGAAAGAGATCTGGCATGGCGCGGATGCTACACTCGACAGGCTCCAACCCATCCGTTTGCCCAGATACTATACAAATGGATTAAAGAAGCTATTGAAGCGCCAAGGAGTACCCTTAAAACAGACTGTTCGGCAGGCTCAGTTCTACAGCAGGATTTGGGATGTCCCTGGGACTCAACGCAAATTGCCCAACGGAAAAATGGAAACACTCGGGCTTGGATACGCGAGAACCGGAAAACGGGAACGGGCTCACAGCAGTTACGCTATATATACCTTTGATGAAGAAGAGGACGCCCTGTCAGGAGATGCCAACCCCTCATCAAAACTAGACCCCGCGATTGAAGCGCCGAGTCCGTCGTTTGAAGAACGAATGGGCAAGCCTATCAGGAAAGTGGGTCAGAAAGCTCGGGAAGACCACAACCGCGAAATGGCCATCTACGAGAAGGCCCGGACGCAACGTCTATTTCAACAAGCTGCAAAAGACAAAGATGTTCGTCTTTGTCAACCCGTTGTACGAAAGGCCCGATGCGGAGACGGAAATAAATCAAGAAGCGGAAAGAGGAGCCGACAACAACGACGCAGGATTAGAGGGTTACGTGATCGGGTATTGCACGGCTCGAATTTGTCCCTCATGAAGAAGACGAGTCGAGCGTACTCCTTCCCCCGAGACAAGACGGAGAGGTTACTCAAGCTCGCTTTAAAACATCAAATGATCGCGCTTCCAGGGTCTAGACATCCTGAGCAAGCTAACAATGCTTCTCATCTGAGCTATTGCTCTTATCACCGAGCCATAGGACATCCTACCGAAGACTGCTTCACCTTCAAGAACTGGGTCGAGGACCAGTACCAACAGGGCTGATTCGCTTTATCCGACGGTTGGAGGGTAACGCCGCCACAAAAGCATGAACCCAAGGCCGCAAGAGCAGAACCGGATCCACCTCAGTCCTGGGAGCGGATTCGCACCTGTTATACGATTACGATATTAAAAGAAGAGCCCGAGAACATGGATGACCTTCCCTGGTGCTTTGAGAACAGCGATGATGAGGTGATCTCAGAATTTCCGCCCGCTCCGAAAGAACTGGAAGATGGTATACATACTACTGCAGATAACCTCAAGAAGATCGAGTTAGGATCGTCGGATGACCCGCGACCGACATTTGTCAGCGAGCTGCTATCTGAAGAAAGGGTGGCTGCGTTAAAGAACGTGCTTCTACGGCATAAAGACTGCTTCGCGTGGAACTACTCCGAGATGCCAGGATTAGATCCGGAGATTGCTGTGCATAAATTAGCAATATCCCCAGATATCAAGCCAGTCAAGCAGGCGCAAAGAAGGATGCGACTCGAGCTTGAGATGAGCATCAACGTCGAAGTCAAGAAACTGATCGATTCTGGATTTATCCAAGAAGTCCAATATCCCGACTGGATCGCCAATATCGTCCCGGTAATGAAGAAGAATGGGACGGTACGCATATGCGTCGATTTCAAGGATCTCAATAAAGCCTGTCCAAAGGACGATTTCCCAGTACCAGTAACCGAGCTAATGATAGATAACACATCCACTCACGAGGTTTTCTCCTTTATGGACGGTTCGTCAGGATACAATCAGATAAAGATGCATCCCGAAGACCAGAAGCACACCGCTTTCCGGACCCCTTTGGGTATATTCTGCTACAGGGTTATGCCCTTTGGTCTAAAGAACGCTGGTGCTACCTATCAAAGGGCCATGACAAAAATCTTCGATGACCTCATACATGACATCGTCGAGTGCTATATCGATGACCTCGTAGTAAAGAGCATGTCGTACGATGATCATTTAAAGCATCTGGAGACTGTATTTCGACGCCTTCGGCAATATAATTTGAAAATGAATCCCCTCAAATGCGCGTTTGGAGTCTTCTCGGGCAAATTTCTGGGATTCATCGTTCGACACCGAGGTATTGAAATAGATCCGTTAAAGATTAAAGCGATCATGGAAATGCCTCCGCCAAGAACCCTCAAACAGTTGCGGTCTCTCCAAGGGAAGCCCGCATACATCCGGCAGTTTATCGCCAATCTTTCAGGCAAATGCCGTCCTTACAGCCACCTGATGAAGAAGGGAACTCCATTCGTTTGGGATCACAAATGCCAAGGTGCACTAGACGAGATCAAGCAGTACCTGCAGAACCCTCCGGTGCTGGCTGCGCCGGTCAAGGGAAAACCCCTCATTCTTTATACGACCGCCCTCGAAGGTTCCCTGGGCGCATTATGAGCACAAGAGAACGATCAGGGGAAAGAGAGAGCACTCTACTACTTAAGTCGAGTTCTACTGGGGGCAGAAAGCAACTACTCTCCCATTGAAAAACATTGCTTGGCGTTAATCTTCGCGATAACAAAGCTCAGACACTATGCGTTGGCGCATGAAGTCCGTCTCATTTCAAAAATGGATCCCCTTAAATACTTGATGTCAAAAGCCATATTGACGGGACGACTCGCTAAATGGGCCCTGCTCTTGATGGAGTTCTCGATAACGTATCAACCTCTTAAGGCAGTGAAAGGCCAGGCCATTGCCGACTTCCTCGCTGAGCACCCGATACCGGCCGATTCTCCTCTGAACTGTGATTTGCCGGACGAGCATGCATTTGATGCGATTAGCGGCGGAAACACCCGATGGGAACTCTATTTCGATGGAGCGACCTCCGTGAAGAAGCGCAAACAAAGTACCCCTATAATCAAATCGGGGGTAGGACTCATCTTTGTAACTCTACAAGGAGGGATAATGCGCTACGCGTTCTCCCTGATGGAGCCGAGGACAAACAACGAAGCCGAATACGAAGCCCTGATAGCAGGTCTCGAGATCGCCATTGACATGGGAATTGAAAACCTCCTCATATACGGGGATTCTCAACTGGTCGTTAGTCAAGTAAATGGTGACTACCAAACGTGCAAACCGGAGTTGGTGAAGTACGGCGAAAAGGTGCAACAACTATTGGCCCAAATTCCCTCCTATACTTTGGAGAACATACCGCGCGCGGAAAACAGCAAAGCAGACGCGTTGGCCAAACTTGCTAAAGAACTGGCTGACGAGAACCTCGATGACGTCAGAATCGTGGTACAAAGCCGTCGAGTGCTCGCCCCGGCAGAAATACCTCCGGAATTATATAAAGAAAAGGGAGCGACTGAGCAGACGACCCTACAAATAAAAGACCATGAGAAGGCCGAGGACTGGAGGGAAGTCTTCATAGAATACTTTAAGTCCCACCGAATGCCCAAAGAAGCGTCCTCAAGACATCAGCTCATGAAACGAGCTCTATCTTTCGCTTTCGTCAACGATACTCTATACAAGAGATCGTTTGATTCTCTATGGCTGAGATGCTTAGGACCTGACGAAGCAGAAAGAGTCATTCAGGAAGTTCACGACGGACTTTGCGGTTCTCACCAAGCAGGCCCAAAGATGAAGTTAAAAATTAAACGGATGGGTTACTACTGGCCCACGATGATCCAGGACTGCCTCGAGTATGCGAAGAAATGCCACTCGTGCCAGATTCATGGAGACTTTATCCACCAACATCCGAACCCACTACACCCAACGGTGGCTAGCTAGCCATTCGAAATGTGGGGGACTGACATAGTCGGCCCCATCGAGCCAGCATCATCCCGGGGACATCGTTTTATCCTGGCGACAACTGATTACTTCTCCAAATGGGCAGAAGCAGTACCACTGAGGGAAGTGAAGACGGAGAATATCCTCCATTTCTTCAAGACGCACGTCATCTATCGGTTTGGAACCCCACGGCGGATTATCTCCGATAATGGGCCAGCCTACAGAAGCCATAAGATTAGCCGCTTCGCGCAGCAGCACAATATAGACTGGAGATATTCTTCAGTTTACAACCCACGAGCTAACGGTCTGGCCGAGGCCTTCAATAAGACCTTGACGAAGATCATAAAAAAGACCGTTTCCCGGAATAAGAGAGACTGGCACGAAAGGCTGCAAGAAGCCCTTTGGGCTTATCGAACTACATTCAAGACAGCCACGAACACAACGCCGTACGCGTTGGTATTTGGGACGGAAGCAGTGCTCCCCCTCGAGATAGAGTTACCCTCTCTACGAGTGGCAGTCCACCACGAGCTGACGGACGAAGAAAATGCTCACCTTCGGCTTGAGGAGCTTGATGCCCTCGACGAAACCCGGCTCATAGCGCAACAACATCTAGAAGCCTACAAAGCAAAGATGACACGCTCGTACGAAAGATTGACCAGGCCGAGGACATTCCGCCAAGGCGAACTCGTACTAGTGGTCAAAAGACCTATGATCCCCAATCGTGCCAAGCGGGGAAAATTTGAGCCAAACTATGAAGGACCGTACATCATAGACAAGGTCTACCAGGGTGGAGCCTATCTACTCGTGGACATGCACGGTGAAAGGCCTTTCAGGCCAATAAACGGCCGCTTCTTAAAGAAATACTATGCTTAATGAGCCACGGCCTGGGTCAATGATAGATGACGACGACTATGTCCGCTCGCTATCTTCCTAGGCTCAGACTTTACAAGCAGCAGCCGGCCTTCCTATATCAACGGACCGAAACGTCCTTAAACTAACGACGGACCGAAACGTCCCTAAAACTACTACCGCAGCATCTTTAGGCTGACGAGATAAAAAAAAGGAGAGAGAAAGAAAAAAATAAAAAATATATGAAAAAGAAAAAAAAAACGGTATGTCCATAAGCAAAATGGGCACGGATGAAAATCCGAAAGGGCTCCGTGAGTAAAAACAGCAGGGCTGCCGGCAAGTGTTCGTGAAAACCCGAAAGGGCGCGACCTTGTAAAAAAAAAAGTGAAAAAGAATAAAAAAGCGGTATGTCCATAAGCAAAAGGGGCACGGATGAAAACCCGAAAGGGCTCCGTGAGTAAAAAACAGCAGGACTACCGGTGAGTGTTTGTGAAAATCTGAAAGGGCGCAACCTCGTTAAAGGACGCTTACAGAGTCCTCTCGACCTTGTAGGGAGAAACCACCTGCGTGAGATCCTTACGACTCACAAAGGAGCAACACACTTAGGGATCCTCACGATTCCTAAGGAGAAAATGCACTTGCGAGATCCTTACGACTCGTAAGGAGAATTCTCTTATGGGACCCTCACGGCTCATGAGATTTGAAAGTCTTAAGTTACAGAAACCTAAACCTGTTCTTAAGCAAATCCTCCACAACCTTCGATATTGCCCTACAAGGGACTCAATACTGACCCTTGTATACAATCCACGGGCGCGAATATACATTTCCCCAGCAGAGTCCCACCCGCGACTAGGGATATGTCCATATGATGAGCAACCCTTGTAGGTCCTCTCGACCCATAAGGAGAAAACCCTCTTGTAGGATCCTTACGACTTCCGGAGGAACACACACTTAGGAATCCTCATGATCCCTAAGGAGAAAATACACCTGCAAGATCCTCACGACTTGTAGGGAAAAATACCTTTGTGAGACCCTTACGGCTCATGAAGTCAAAAGCCTTGGTCGACAGGACCCTTAACCTTGTTTGCTGAGCCACCTTTGTTCATCATCGACAAAGGCAAATGATGATTCGCTCCTGGCAACATTCCAGTTGTAGCGGTGCTGATGTCGAAATCGGTGTCTAAAATCCAAGCTTGCGGCGAAAAAGCTAGCAAGCCACACATGCCTACAAAATAGCCGAAATGATGGGGAAACTTGCAATAAAAAGCAGCAAGTAAAAATGTATGCATGAAAAATAGCCGAAATGATGGGGCAACTCGCAATAAAAAGCAGCGAGTAGAGAATAAATAAATAGCCGAAATGATTGGGCACCGCGAAGAATAGCCAAAATGATAGGGCAATCGCGACCTCCGCGATATAAAAGCTGAAATGATAGAGCATCGCGGAAAAAGAAATAAAATAAAAAAAGGGGCGTAAACAAAAAGGGAACATACCTCCCCCCCAGGTTTCACCAAAGAAAGAAGCTAAATCTCGACGGGCCACAAGCGACCTAGAGATCATCCCAATATTCGTCTCGTAACGACAGACGCAACATCACCAAAAGGAACAGCGGCAACTCCCAGTTCCATGACTCGGTGATATACAGATCACCGAAAGTCAAATCACCATTCCGTGAAATGCGGATATGTTCAGCAAAATTCCTGGTTACGTGGAACGCGGATAACGTCACTCTTTGACCCCGTGAAAAACGTCCAGAGCGGATCCTGGTCCTCGCGGAACACGACAGTGAACCCGTGTGAAGCATCCAGAGCGGAGCCTAGTCCTCGCCGAGCACGGCAGTGAACCCGTGTGAAGCATCTAGTGCAAAATTCCTGGTTACGTGGAACGCGGATAACGTCACTCTTTGACCCCGTGGAAAATGTCCAGAGCGGATCCTGGTCCTCGCAGAGCACGGCAGTGAACCCGTGTGAAGCATCCAGAGCGGAGCCTAGTCCTCGCCGAGCACGGCAGTGAACCCGTGTGAAGCATCTAGTGCAAAATTCCTGGTTACGTGGAACGCGGATAACATCACTCTTTGACCCCGTGGAAAACGTCCAGAGCGGATCCTGGTCCTCGCAGAGCACGGCAGTGAACCCGTGTGAAGCATCCAGAGCGGAGCCTAGTCCTCGCCGAGCACGGCAGTGAACCCGTGTGAAGCATCTAGTGCAAAATTCCTGGTTACATGGAACGCGGATAACGTCACTCTTTGACCCCGTGGAAAACGTCCAGAGCGGATCCTGGTCCTCGCAGAGCACAACAGTGAACCCGTGTGAAGCATCCAATGAGGAGCCTAGTCCTCGCCGAGCACGGCAGTGAACCCGTGTGAAGCATCTAGTGCAAAATTCCTGGTTACGTGGAACGCGGATAACGTCACTCTTTGACCCCGTGGAAAACGTCCAGAGCGGATCCTGGTCCTCGCAGAGCACGGTAGTGAACCCGTCTGAAGCATCCAGAGCGGAGCCTAGTCCTCGCCGAGCACGGCAGTGAACCCGTGTGAAGCATCTAGTGAAAAATTCCTGGTTATGTGGAACGCGGATAACGTCACTCTTCGACCCCGCGGAAAATGCCCAGAGCGGAGCCTGGTCCTCGCCAAGCACGGCAGTGAACCCGTGTGAAGCATCCAGAGCAAATACCGGACTGTGGAGTCCTTAAAATCCACGGACTATGATGTCCTTAACCTCGACCGTGATGTCTTAAAACTAACGATCAACCCTCCCCAATTCCCTACGGATTCTGCCTTGGTTTAAGGGTACATCTCTTCACTCCTTTGATACCTGGCGTTGTAATTCCTCAACGTCTTCAAAGAGGTGACGGGTCCCTGCAACCAAACATCGGACTGTGGAGTCCCTAAATCCACGGACTATGAGGTCCTTAACCTTGACCGTGATGTCTTAAAACTAACATCGGACTGTGGAGTCCCTAAATCCACGGACTATGAGGTCCTTAACCTTGACCGTGATGTCTTAAAACTAACATCGGACTGTGGAGTCCCTAAATCCACGGACTATGAGGTCCTTAACCTTGACCGCGACGTCTTTAAACTACAATACCTAAAGAAACCCCTGACTCCGTGAAACACGGATAAGGATGATCACATCCGACACTTGCAGGTCCTCACGACCTGTAAGGAAAAAAAAACTCTCTTGTGAGATCCTTACGACTCTCAAGGGAAAACCCGCTTAAGAATCCTCACGATTTTTAAGAAGAACTTACACCTATGGGATCCTCTCGACCTGTAGGGAGAAAAACTCTTTATGAAACCCTCGTGGCTCATAAAATGCAAAAGTCTTGAAAAGCAGATCTTAACCCTGAATCCTGAGCCATTGCTATCCTGCAAGGAGATCAAGGTAGAATATCCGCAGAATACATTCAATAAAAAAGGGAACACACCACTGAGAAGAAAAATGTATCTTTTATTCATAAACCAAAATGGATACAAAGTACAATTCATGAAAGAACAAAAAGAAAATACTCTCATCCATGAGTATGTACAAAAAGGAAGGAAAAGATACAAATGTTTCAAGCCGGCGGGCGATTCAACAGCTTGGACAGCTCATCTTGCTTTTGTTGGACCACGGCTTCATGACGCAAGATCTCCAAAAGACGAGCCTCCGCCTGAGCTTGTTGGGCCTGATATGAAGCAAGCCGGGCTTCAAGCTCTTTCTCAGTGGCCTTATGAGCCTCGACCCTCTCACGAGTGAACATGGCTGCTTTATCGAGAGCCACCACCTCTTTGATGGACTCCTGAAGCACCCGCCAGAGTTCATACGCTTTGTTGGCTTTGGCTGTGAGATTGGCTTGAAGCTCGCCCAGCGCCTTGGAGGCTAGCTCCCTCTCCGAGAACTTGCGACCGAGCCTCTTCTCACATGACGTCATGTTTGCCGCGCACCGTGCTATCAGCCCCCGTAACTCCGCCTTTGCAGCCACGGCCTCCGAGGAAAGGTGGGAACATTCGAGGGCGTGCAGGCAAGCCTCCACCCGCCGGCAGAACTCCATCCAGACTCGCACCACCTCTTCGCTGTG
The DNA here is from genome assembly GCA_030015575.1 of Agapanthus africanus. Taxonomy (NCBI): domain Eukaryota; kingdom Viridiplantae; phylum Streptophyta; class Magnoliopsida; order Asparagales; family Amaryllidaceae; genus Agapanthus; species Agapanthus africanus. Next base: position 2,815,233 of record JASDDO010000008.1, on the reverse strand, counting down.
GTAGGTGGCAAGAAAAGGAAGAGAACCGTTAGCCTCGGCAGCGAATGCTTCAGCCATGGTCGCGCTGCCAGCACGAAGCTCCTCGATCAGAGACGACAAGGAGACGAGGCTTAATTGGGCCAAGCGTTCTGAAGCCCGCAAGGCATAAGGGCCGGGCGGCATCACGATGCGCGACTCCAACGCTGTGGAGACTGGCAGAGCTGTTCAAATTTGGAAGACGTCAGCAAAATTCTTAAGCAAAGAACGAATGAGAGTATAATGAAATGTCGCTTACCGACAGTCGTGCAAGTAGGAGCTGAAGGCTCCCCTGGCCCTTCGAGAACCTCGACCTCATCATCGGCTTCCAGAACTATAGAAAACATCAATGTCAGTACGCAAAATAACGACGACGCTATGAGAGGGGATGGACGACACCAACCTTGCCCAGATGAGAGGACAATGCGTTGGGGGGATATCGCTTGTGGAGCTGCCATCTCCAGCAGACGCTGAAAGGATTGCCGGGGAGACAGATCGACAATAGAGGCCGCCAACTCGCGTAATTCTGAGAAAACAAAAGAGTTCAGACAACGGAAAGACTGCTAATTTAAAATTCAGAAAGGTTACCTTCAACACTCCTCCCATTCTGAGCCGGGGGGATAGCGGCTTCGACAGCCTCTGTCGGAACCCCGGACTCCAACAGAGGGGGGGAAGTCCCCACTACCTCCATCTCAGCCACGGGGCCGCCTTCGGGAAGAGCCGTTGGGGCAGCAGCCTCCAAATGAGTCTCTCCCAAAGGGGCGAGCACTACCTGATCAAGAACAGCTACTGGAGGCTCTATCGCAAGAGGAGCAGCCTCATCAGCCCCCTCCGCATCAAGCAATGTTTCATCGGGGATTTCGGCAGGCGTCAGCTTCAATGAGCCCGTACGAAGCTCCCCCAGGGTCGAAGATTCTGCACGATTCGAATAAAAATAATGATACATATGCACGGGCATAAATAATCGGAAAGACTACAAAAGGAGCACAACGTACCTATACGCAAGGAAGCCCTCAATATGGCTTCTTCAAGCCGCTGCTCCTTCTCAAGGAGATAGGCTCGCCGGGGTTCAAGAGTAGACTCATGACCGCCGGTCCATAAAGAAAGTGCATCAGCTGCGTCTTCTGAAGCGGCCTGCTTCAAAGCCCTTTCCCCCCATTCCTCCAAGGGACCGATGAATCGCCGCCGAATCCACGAAGGATCTTCGTAAAAAATTACAGCGGGATAAGACTTCTTCGGAACCTTGGCATTATAAGACGCGTCTTTTGAACGCCGTATGGCCTCAGCCAGCTGTGCGGCCTCCTCATCAGCCGAACTCGGGAAGAGAAGTCCAGCGTCTGACTCTTGCAGGGCCAATGGTTCATCTTCAAGGATAGGCTCAGACTCCGCCACAGAATCAAGCAGGGTGGTGGCCGCTTTCCTCCGCCGTTTAGACCCAGAGCCGGTCGCTGAGAATGACCGTTTCCTCCCGCGCGAAGCCTTAGGGCGGCGCTGACCCACATCGCCCTCAGCGCCCTCATCCCTGTTACTCTCGCTCGGTGCCACAACCGAGGACGACATCACCATTGTCGACGCCACAGAGGGCGGTACCGCCACCGGCAGGGGTGCTACTACTGGGGCCCGTTTACCCCGCGATCGAGAACCCAAGGGCATACCAGCTATTGGAGTAAGGTCTACCCCTGACTCCCCCGGAATGAGCGCGGTGCCAGTCTCCCTCAAAGGGAAGCGGACCGGAACCCTTGGTTGTAGCTTAGCCCCCGAAACCTGAGGAGGGGCGTCGTGACCAAGAAGCACCCTTCTTTCTTCAAGGATAATTGGGCTGATCCGATGAAGGTACCAGCCCATAAATGCACCCACACACCGGGGCATGTACTCAGCTTCAGGGACCATGAAACGGGAACCGGTGTTCAGCCTCATGAAATGGTGAGCGGCATCGCGAACAGCATCGAGCGAAGGGATCGGGGCGACTATAAAAGCCTCGAAAGGAACACCCTGGTCGTATCCGAGCTGCCGGGCGAATCGATGCGGATTGTACCGCATAAAAAGAGCTGCACTGTCCTGGCGAAACACCAAGTAGCCTGGTCTAATTGTATACAAATGCGTGGCCTCCCGGGGCTTCAAAGAAGGTGCGTGGTCTTTCGACTGGTCCCAGAGTTGTTGAACGGGACCCGAAGGAGTGGACAGGACCCGATCATTAAAAACCAACCCGCCAGCGGTGGCATGAGGAGAAATCAGCACCCGAATAGCCCCGAATTGAGTCGGGTCAGCAGAAGAAGCACCCACCAGTCGCATGAGTCGCGGGAAGGGATCGGCGTCGTAAAAGGCGGGCCTCTGATGCATAGCGAAAGCCCCCAGCACATGCATTTCGACCCAGGACGTGAAATAATGAAGCGAAAAGTTCACTACATCCACGCCAGGTGTAGAGGTATTAGCTGCGGTGCCCAATCCATGATAGAGGTGCACCAAGGCCGGGATGCCGATGGCCAACCGTGTCCCCTCAGCAATACGATGAGCCTGGTAGATGACCGAGGCTCTCATGAAGCGGCGATGCATGGGGATAACGAACTAACTGAGCCAAACACTAACGAACCCCACAAAGAACGTCTCCTCGTCCATGCCTGGGACAGCAATGGATTCAAAAGATATCGGCGATATAATATGGATGTAGTACTGAGGTAAATCTGATTCGGTGGTCGGCAACCTCTTCGGACCGAACCCAAAGGGGTCCCCAATGTTGGCAAACTTCGGGGCTGTCTTCGATAAGGCGTCCTCATGAAGGAATCGAGCAATGAAGCTCTTGAAAGTAACACCCTGCTCCTCGGACTCGGTGAATAATCGGTCGAAGATGCCTAGCGCCTTGATTAAACTGGGGCGCTTGTGGCGAACAACATTCTCAGCAGACAGGCCGTCAACCGGGGCGGGCTCGGGTTCAAAAACGTACTCGTCAGGAGGCAACAACTCCTCATACAAACTACCCCTGATTGGCAACCCTGAAATATCATAGAATTCTGCTAGGGAGATCGAGACCTCGCAATCTCCTAGGATGAAAGTGTTGGTAGGAAGATTCCATTGGTTTAAAAACGCCTTAACCCACCAGACATGCGGGGACTTATAATGGAATAGTGACGCGTAAATGGCCTGATAAAGCCTGACTTTCTGCAACCGCGCACGATGGGCAGAAAGGATGTAGCGAGCTCAGAGAAGGTAGCCCGTAGGATGCCGGGGAGTAAGCCCTATCTTATAAATTTGCCCCCACGGGTGGGCCTCACCCTGGCAGATACGCCGCCCCAAGATGTCTATAGCCGGGATCGGATGGTTCGGAATACCGGTCGTCGAAGGCTCGAGCCTCCCCGTTGGAGTCCAGTTGGGCATTTCCACAGCAAAAACTGTCCTCGGAGTATCCATCGGTAAAAAAGGGAAAGTGGGCTCCGTCGGCACCGCGCAAAGAAAACTCCGGCGACCCTGAATAATCTGACTGTACCAAGATCCCCATTGAAGAAGGTTGGTGCAGTTCGGGTCATGGGCCCGAATCATCGCCATCGCTTCCTCATCAGATGGTGACTGAGGAAAAGCAGCCTCCGAAAGAGAAAAGGGAAAGCGTAGAACAGAAGCCATCGCACCTGAAATCCAATAAAGGAATACCGTTAGAAGAAAAGTCAGCAATATATATTCATGCATGAACATGAAGACTAGTTAAAGAAAGCAACAGCAGAGTTTTCTGGGACCATTGGCTATAAAACATATGGGCCCCACAGAATCCGGATGACGGCTCATTAATAATGAGACCAAATAGTTACAATAAAACAAAGGGAATATCCTCATTTAATAAAGAATGATGACCATGCACATTCCCCCCAACAGGATCTGTCTCGGGCTCTACAATGAATCCAACAAGATCAAAGGAATTAAATTCCCACAGAAGACATCATTACAAAACCCCTATTTCATTAATTGCAGAAGAACAACCTCGGGCCAAGAGACCCCAGGAAGCCTCCGTGTGAAGAAATCGAGTCCTTCATTGGAATTAAATTCCCAGAAAGCATTTTTTGGATGGAAATTAAATTCCATGGAGTTGAAACGCCATCATCACCTCCCCAAAGATCATTTAAGCCCTAAGATGTCTACAGTTTGAAGATTAGATGGCTTTCTGTTCCTGTTGATGAATTTGAAGGAAATGGGTTCATATTAAAAGGGTAAAAACCCTTGTTTTGGATTTAAAATCCAAAGGAATGTGAAGGTCCATCGTTTGTCCAAGAACATTACCTGAGGAAAAGAATTCTTTTCGAACAGAGTTAAACTCTGAAAATTATTTCAGGGCAGAGAACTAAGCTCTGAAAGAAGAGAATTAAATTCTCAGAAAAAAGTTTGCAAGGAGGAAGATAAGCAAAGTGGAGGCTCTTCTGAAATGACCCCGATATTTATAGGAAGTGATGAAAACGCTTCATCTCCTCCAGATCCCTAGGGGAATCCAACGGTCACAGGAAGTGACAGCATTGCACTCACGTGCTGACACGTGAGAACAACGCTGTGGGGGCATTTGTTTCCTGATTTAAAATCAGGAAGGCTCACGGAAAAGGCTTCAGAAAGGGTCACGTGCTCCCACGTGACCTGGGTCACGTGTTGGCACGTGACACCTAAAAGTATCGGCAAGGAAAATTCAGTTTCCCAAATACATCAAAGAAAAGGGCTTCAGAAAGAGTCACGTGCTCCCACGTGACCAGGGTCACGTGTCGGCACGTGACATTTAAAAGCAAGCGGCATAGGCACATTGGTTCCCTGATCAAATCAAGGAAAAGGCTTCAGAAGAGATCACGTGCTCCCACGTGACCAGCGTCACGTGTTGGCACATGACGCTCAAAACATCAGACTCATTCTCCGGTTAAATCAAGAAAAAGACTCCAGACGAGGGTCACGTGCTCACACGTGACCAGAGGTCACGTGGTGGCACGTGACAGCTAAGCAGCAGAAGAAGGCAGAGCGCAAAGGAAAGAAGAGGGCTCATTCCAAAGAGGGTCACGTGCCCACACGTGACCATGGGTCACGTGCCCACACGTGACCGGCTTTCAAAGCCCATTTTGTTAACAGAATTCTGAAAGAGATTCAAATCTTTCCAAAGGAAAGCGATCATCTGGAACCAATCGAATTAAAGATTCAGAGGTGATTAAATATCATCTATCTATGGGAAAATCTCGAGTTTGGAAAGATTTCCCCTTTAAATCTAACTGAAATAACAAAAGAGAATCCCTGGATTTGAAATCCAATGGTGAATAAAATTCACCTAATAATCCAAAGGTCAAAAACGAATGATGGATGCAAATCAAATCTCTCAAGGAAGATTCGTCAGAAACTAATTGACTCGGCTGCTTCTCCTATAAATAGGAGCCAAGAGACACAAAAAAGAAGGATATATAGGCAGAGGGAAGAAAAGGGAGAGAGCCTGGATACTTTGAGGAATTTGGATCTTCTGCAAAAGAAAACCCTAGGTAAGAAAGGGAAGGCTCCTGGAAAGAAAAGAGAATTTAATTCTCGACAGAGTTTAACTCTGATATATGAAACAGAAGAACATATTTTTTCTCTCTTTGATAGAGGATCTGCAAAGTGCACATCTCCCCTTGAAGTTGAGAATTTAATTCTCAATGGGTCGAGATCCTGCCATGCAGATCCAAAACATAGAGAGGGAACGGAAGCACGAGAATTTAATTCTCACAGAACTATAGGAATTTAATTCCTTTAAAATAAAATTAGGGCTTGACCCTGTGTTATGGGAATTTAATTCCTTCAGAACAAAAAGAAACAGGGTTTAACCCTAATTAAGAACTTAGTTCTGTTGAAGCAACGAGAATTTAATTCCCTTAATCATAATTCTTTAACAGAGAATGGGAGTTTAATTCCTTAAAAGCTTTTATTAGGGTTTAACCCTATTCAGTGCGTCACATATATGAGGAATTTAATTCCTACAGAAAATTCAGAGTTCAACTCTTCAAAAGAAGCTAGGAATTTAATTCCTCTGAAATTATTGTCAGGGTTCAACCCTACGAGGAATTTAATTCCTGGAAAAGATTAACAGATCCTCTAAACAACATACATAGAGGCAGGGTCACGTGTCACCACGTGACCCCCCCAAAAGATCTACAGAAAGCCCCTTTGAGGCAGTGCCCCACGTGACCCACGTGACCCTTGACAGAAGCTTTAACACACAAGCATTTGAATGCCCGTCACGTGATGGCACGTGATGCTCTGAAAGATGCGATAATCTCAGCAGAGTAAATGAAGGGAGGGCGCTCTCACGTGTTGCCACGTGACCCCTCTTGCCTTAGTGTTTAACACTAAATTGGAACTCCCGAATCCAGTGTTAAAACACTGTTGGGCCTTAGTGTTCAACACTAATCAAAGAACTTTATTTGCCAGTGTTTGACACTGATCTGTTTTAGTGTTTAACACTAATTTGAAAGCCTTGTTGCTGGTGTTTAACACCAATTATCTTTTAGTGTTAAACACTAACTTGTCAATCTCATCCCCAGTGTTCAACACTGGTTGGTCTTTAGTGTTTAACACTAGACATTAGTCCAATTGGCTAAATGGATAGAGGCAAAGCCTCTCCTTCAATGGACCAACAGGAAGCCAATCTTCCGGACCTGATTGGACTTAGCCCAAGATGGCCATAAGTCCTCAATTCGTAATTAACTGGGCTAATGGGCTCACAACATAATTAATTGGTCTTGATCCCAAATTGGGCCAAAGACTATTTAATCCACTCCGGTTCCAGGGTACATCTCTTCACTCCTTTGATACTTAGCATTGTAATCCCTCAATGTCTTCAAAGAGGTGACGGGTCCCGATGACCACACATTGATATGGACTGTGGGGTCCTTAAACCCATGGACTATGAGGTCCTTAACATTGACCGAGATGTCTTAAAACTAACAATGGACTGTGGGGTCCTTAAACCCATGGACTATGAGGTCCTTAATCTTGACCGAGATGTCTTAAAACTAACAATGGACTGTGGGGTCCTTAAACCCATGGACTACGACGTCCTTAACCTTGACCGAGATGTCTTAAAACTAACAATGGACTGTGATGGACTGTGGGGTCCTTAAACCCATGGACTACGACGTCCTTAACCTTGACCGAGATGTCTTAAAACTAACAATGGACTGTGGGGTCCTTAAACCCATGGACTACGACGTCCTTAACCTTGACCGAGATGTCTTAAAACTAACGATGGACCGCAATGTCCTTAAACTACCCATTGACCGCAATGTCCTTAAACTACCCATGGACCACCATGTCCCTAAACTGGAACTATAGAGCCATGCATGCTCTCTTGCCGGATCTAAACGATCCCGTTTAAGTTGATCTTAGCCTCAAAGATGGCTAACGTATCCTTAAACCTTCAAACAGACCGGGCTATGAATCTCCCCCAATTAACTCTGTTTCGAGGGTACATCTCTAAACTCCTCTGACATCTGTCGTTGTAATCCTTCAACGTCGTCAGAGAGGTGACGGGTCCTGACGGCCATACATACGATGGACCACTATGTCCCTAAACTGGAACAATAGAGCCCAAATGCTCTTTTGTCGGATCTAAACGATCCCGTTAAGTTGATCTTAGTCTCAAGTTAGACTAACGTATCCTTAACAAACGTTTGAGTTGATCTTAGCCTCAAGTATAGCTAACTTATCCTCAAACCAAACCCCCAAACCCAAATCTAAGATGATACGGATTTGGACTAGTCCACGCCCTACGGGCGACGACATAACTCGGTCTCCGTAAACAATCCACGGGCAACAAAACATAAAATAAACACACACGACACAAAGTGACCATCTGGAGAAGGAGAAAGTTGTTACCGCGATGCGGTAGCGTAATTAACTGCAGGGGCTTGCGCCTGCAGGGAAGAGCGTCCCCACAATCAAAAATCCCTCAAACGAGGGGGAATCTGACGAAGTCTGCTACATCGGCCGCATCCGTTTAAACCTTCGATACATGGTGCCATAAATCAACTTGGCATCTTCGGAGAGGTGGACGGAGAGCACCAATTAGCATCTACCCCGAATCTCAGGCGAGACGCCTACGTCGTCGCCGTCGTTCGGAGGGGAACACGGATAAAAGAAAATTAAAGACGAGGAAAAGGTTTGCTAAGGCCATATCAATGGGTATGAAGTTACCATCCTCTGAAGGAAGCAGTACTGGTGAAGCGGAAATGCACCCCTTCTACTGCTTGTATCATCGGAAGATTTCGCACCCCACTGAAGAGTGCAAAGCTTTCAATAGATGGTGGCAGGGATATGTTGCAAACCGACAATATTTTAAGCGGGAGAAGCGCAAAACTCGTCGGGAGCGGAAAAGTATGACCGAGGGGCTTAACAGAACTACCGGCAATTGTCGCATGGTTAACGCCGGGGGATCGCAAGTGCTCACATTCGGGAGAGATTCTGACGAGGAGCTGGCTCTTAGCCCCCTCTTTAAAGAGTCCACCTCGGGAAAAGGAGAAGAGCAGAAGGTCTGTGAAAATATCCGGCTGCGTAATCGGACGATGCCCGAAAAGAATCTTGGACCCTCAAACAAAAAAGATGAAAGGAAAGAAAAGGTCTCCGAGGATATCGCCCTGGATGACCAAGTTGTGGAAAAGCTAATTGCCAAGGACCCGCCAAAGAGAAATAAGGTGGACTATAACGTTCTAGCGCATCTGAGGAAGCTACCCTCGCAGCTCAGCATCCTTGACGCCCTTTTACTATCAAAAGAGGCAAGAGTTTCGTTAATCAAGGCACTACAGGAGCCGGAACAATTCCAAGCTTTCCTGGCCGAAGAAAAGATGAAGGATGAATTGGAGGAAGTGCACACGGCCGATGTCACTTTTGGCGATGAAGACCTTCTCCTTGGGATGTGCGAACACAATCGCCCCCTCTATGTCTCAGGATACTGCCACGATATAAAGATAGGCAAAATCTTGGTCGACAATAGATCCTCCGTTAATCTCCTCAATGTGAGGGTGTTAAAAGAAATCTGCATGAGCGTCCAGCATCTTGCTCGGGACAAGATCACCATCTCCGGGTTCGACTCCCAATCATCAAGAACTCTTGGGTCTGTGATACTGACGCTACGCTTTGGGCTACTCGTCACGGACATTAAGTTCCATGTCATAGACGCCAAGACATGCTACAATGCTCTGCTCGGCCGACCATGGTTACACGAGTATAATATCATCCCTTCTACACAGCATCAGTGTATGAAATATTTTAAGGATGGTCTCGAGTATACCATGACGGGAGAACTGAATCCGTTCTCTGTGAACGAAGTCCGCAAATATGAAGATGCCAAATACTTCTTACCGGATTTCGAAGACACGGAGAGGTGTCACAAGCCGGAGAACAAAGCTAATGCCACCATCCCTGTCTTCGGGAGTGATACCGAGGAGGAAGAGGAGATAGTTTATTCGGGTCCGCCCCAATACAACAAGCCGGGACCATCCGCTCCTACGTTGATCTTTGGTAGTGACTCGGAAGATGAGGTCCATACTGTATTCTCTGCTCGGCCTTCAATTCAAACGTCCGCTGACGAAGAGCAAAGTCTGCAAGTCGCCATGGTTCCACTTAAACATCATAAAGAGCTGGATGCGCTCAATACCTACAGTGTAGAGGAGCTGCGGACATTCTATGTCCCTCCTAGGCGAGAAGGCGAAAATGCAATTCTATTCTACCGCTCTGAAGAAACCAAAGTGGAGAAAGAAATCTGGCACGGCGCGGATCCTACGCTTGACAGGCTTCAGCCCATCCTTCTGCCCAGATATTATACAGAAGGCTTGAAGAGGCTGCTGAAGCGCCAGAGGATATCCTTCAAACAGACCGCTCGAAAAGCCAAATTCTACGACAAGGTCTGGAACGTCCCCGGAACTCAGCACAAGTTGCCTAGTGGAAGGATGGAAACAATCGGACTTGGATACATTCGGTCCAAGAAATGAGAGCTACTCCGCGACTGTTACGTCGTGCATGACTTCAATGAAGAAGCGGATGCTCAATGGGAGGACGCTAATCCTGAACCAGTAAAAATTCCTGATACAAAAGTGCACAGTCCATCGTTCGAAGAACAAATGAACAGGCTTATAAGGGAAGCTGGTCAAAAAGTCCGAGACGACCATAACCGCGAAATGACCATCTACGAGAAAGCCAAGACGCAACGCCTCCTCTAACAGGCCGCGAAAGATGAAAGTGCCGCTCCCTGTCAACCTGTTATCAAAAAGGCTCGACGCAGAGGCAGAAATAAGTCGAAACGCGAAAAACACTCTCAACAGCAACAAAGCGGGACTAGAATCCACGCAAGCGGGAATCAAGCGGTTCCGATCTATCCCTCATGAGGAAAATGGGTCGAGCGTACTCTTTTCCTCGGGACAAGATGTAACACCCGAGCCCAATACTACTATTTTCTGTTACTGGTTGAGCATTAGATGGTACTCATTTCATTTAGCTTGCATGTTTGTCACTTACCGTAAAATTTTATCTGGCAAAGTCATTTCTGCATATAACAAATTTTAGCATCTAAAATAAAATTAAAAATATCCATCTTGGCCTACTCGACACCCCTAGCCTTGTGTTAGCGTCCGTGCATCGAGTTCTCATCCCGTTCGGTGAAACGGGCGAATTTGGACGGCTACGCGCGCGTACAGGTGTCCGTCTTGGGGGTATGCTTTTTACTCATAAAACACTTAATTTTAAAATTTGGAACCCGCTTAAAATCCTCTTATTTAAATTTCAAATTTTTGGACCCGACCCGGGCGCGATTTGGAAATGTTTTATTTGGCGCCAAAATCCCAAATTTTAATAATTTAAAACCTCAGTATATATTTTTCTAACTATACAAATCTTACGGTTATATATTAAATCTTTAAATATTTTTTTTCCCCTTAAACAATCCCAACCCCAGCCAATCACGAGATTCTGTTATCCCCGTGGGCCCCTCTCCATTCCTATCTCTCTCTCTCTCTATTTCTCAAATCTCTCTCTCTCTCTCATAATCTTTCTCTCTCTCTCCTTTTAAAAACTTTTCCCCCTCACTGTTCGTGATCACGAGAACAGTACCCCCGCGAGAAACCCATCGGCAGAACCCTAGCCACCTTCACCCCGTCGCCGCCGCAGCCCCGACGCCGACGCCGATACCACCAGCACCCTCGCCTCCTCCTCCTCGCCCCATCTTCCATTTTTCCTTCAACCCGAGATCCTACCCCAGCCGCAGCCATCATCTCCATCACCGGCCGACCCCATCTCCTTCTTCGAACCCAACTTCAACCGAACCCATCACCCCGTCGTCCGACAATCGTTGTCGTCGTCCCTGCCTCCCTAGTCTCGAAACTCTTTCCGAGATCGCCGTTGCTTTTTGACCCATCTCCACGACTTCAACCGAGACCTCGACAATAACCCATCTCATCATCGCCGTCGTCGTCATCGCTGCACCTAACTCCAGTCGCCTCCTTTCTCGTTGCAGCAGAGAGTCACCGCGGGCGTTCCAGTCACCGTCGCTGCATGGACCTCCATTGATCTTGACGGCACCGATCGCCTCTCTGCCGCGTTGCCGTGAGTGCATCCATCATTGTCCAGATCATCATCTCTATCTCGAGCACTGCCACTACTATCAGCTTCATCACCCTCGCCATCATCAGAGCAGCCGTCGTTGTCTCCTCGCCGACACGACCTTCTTGCTCATCTCCACCTCCTTATCTCGCAACACCCGGCAACCTAGTTCTTCACCGTTGCCATCATCGTCCCTTCATCTCTGAGGTCGGTCCGAGCACTACCTTGATCCCAGTTAAGCCCTTGCTGATATCGTGTCGCGTGGGTTCGCGCCTCCGTTTTCGTGATCGTCATTTTCGAGGCAAGTATTTGATACTTGCTTACATGCTATTGAAACTTTAAACTTGCCTTAATATTTATCCATGATCTAATAATGTATTATTTAGTAAATCATCTTACATACATTGCTTTCTGTTTAACCCTAGTAGCATGCCAAATTAATTATTTTCTTGTTAAAACCCTATTTAGAAGTGATAACAGTGGAGTTCCAATTAACCGTATCAGGCTCCGCTGCACATTTTATGATTCCGAACCTGAGACTTAATCTCGCATCGAATTATTCATACCTAACAACCCCCGTACATGATAGATTACATTTTGATTTACTGCTATGGTGCTTTTATTCCAGTTTAGCCTATCAGATATTCATGTACAACTTAAACCGGTCAAATTACAATTGCATTCTTTAAACAGATTATACATGTCGTTGCATTCTCGGAACACTCAATGTTTTATTAACCTAATTCCAGTAGTTACATTTACCATTCTGTATTCACGTTATTTTGACACCATCAATTTAACACGATTGATAACTGTACAGCTAGATAATAAATCCGCTTTATTGCTTAACGCATTGATTAGATCATGATGTTTGCTTATATATCTGATTGTGAGCACACCCACGATATTGTTTATATCTTGACCTGACATTGCTACATATATATATATATATATATATATATATATATATATATATATATATATATTGATACACCTGACATGGTACTGTATACTGTTGACTTGACCTGATGTACCATGATCTGACCCGTTACATGATCTTGTGTCTAATGCCAACAAACCTGACATGTAGTCCTCATGGACCGTTCCTGTTGTCTATCTAGACAAACCTGCTTTTACCTGATCCTGTGTTGGCATTAGTTCTTGATTACTGAATACCTGACTCGACATACATAAATTGGGGGTATGGGGAAATCAAAGGTGAAACCGACTTGTAACTCAACAGTTCGATACCTGTTCTGATCAGTCTTACGGGTTCGGCCAGCCCCGGAGTGATGATGCTGACATCACTCGCCCATCCTGCTACCTGTTACTGCCTAGCGGCACGTCTCGGATTCAGCCCCGAGGATCTTGACCGTGGTCCCGGGCATGCACGGGATACTATTGAGTTACATCGACGATTCATCAATTGATTTCGAAGACTTTAGAATATGAAACCTGATAGAACGGTTTAGTTTACCCACTGCACGCTACCCTGTACTGGTATGATTCATATTATTGTTATTCTTGCTGTATTCATGTTTATATTACATTGCCTGCTACCCTGTTCATATTATATTACTTGATGACATGACGCGCTGACGTCTGGGTTTTGCATGGCCCAGATTCCATACCGCTGTTGCAGTCCGAGCAGGAGTACTTCAGCCAGCAGGCTGAGCTGTGAGTTCAGTAGTAGTTAGTTTTATTTCCTGCATTTATTTCCTGATGTGAGCCCGCATTATGGGACACACTTTTCAGTTATTTGTATTGGATCATTTGCTTCCGTATTTATTTATTATTAACTCCTGTTATTCTGGATTATGAACATGTTTTAGATAGTTTTATCTTATTCTTGATATCTCTACAGCCGTAATGTGACTGCGGATGGATACTTCCTACCCACAAGTAGCATGGTTGGCTATGTCACGTGCCCAATCTAGCGTACTCTGGGAAGCGGGGCGTGACACAAGATGAAGAAGATACTTGACCGAGCTATAAAATACCAGATGCTTACGCTGCCGGAGTCTAAACACCCCGAACAAGCAGGTGAAGTTTCTCACCCAAACTATTGCTCTTATCACCGAGTAATAGGGCATCCTCTCAAAGACTGCTTCACCTTCAAGAATTGGGTCGAAGATCAGTATTAGCTTGGCAAGTTCGCTCTGTCTGACAACTGGAGGGTAACGCCGCCATAGAAGCATGAACCCAAAGCCATGAGAGCAGAACCAGCTCCACATTGGTCTTGGAAGCGAATTCGTACTTGTCACATGATAACGATATCAAAGGAAGAGCCCGAGAACATGGATGCCCTTCCTTGGTGCTTCGAAAACAGCAACGATGAGGTGATCTCAGAATTTCCACCAGTACCGAAAGAACTGGAGGATGGAATACATACTGCCGCAGATAACCTCAAGAAAATTGAGTTGGGGACGGCGAATGACCCGCGCCGACATTCGTCAGCGAGCTGCTATCTGAAGAAAGGGTGGCTGCGTTAAAAGACGTGCTTATGCAGCATAGAGATTGCTTCACATGGAACTATTCCGAAATGCCGGGACTAGATCCAGAAATTGCTGTACACAAATTGGCGATATCCCCGGACGTCAAGCCAGTCAAACAGGCGCCAAGAAGAATGCGGCTCGAGCTCAAGATGAGTATCAATGCTGAGGTCAAGAAGTTAATCGACTCTGGCTTCATCCAAGAAGTTCAATATCCCGACTGGATCGCCAATATCGTCCCGGTGATGAAGAAAAATGGGACAGTGCGCATATGCGTGGACTTCCGGGATCTCAATAAAGCTTGCCCGAAGGACGATTTCCCAGTGCCAGTCACCGAACTGATGATAGATAACACGTCCACTCACGAAGTCTTTTCCTTTATGGACGGCTCATCAGGATATAATCAGATAAAGATGCATCCCGAAGACCAGAAGCACACCGCCTTCAGGACTCCGCTAGGTATATTCTGCTACAAGGTGATGCCCTTCGGTCTAAAGAACGCCGGTGCCACCTATCAGAGGTCCATGACGAAGATCTTCGATGACCTTATACATGAAATCGTCGAATGCTATATCGACGACCTCGTGGTGAAAAGCAAATCGTACGAGGAACATCTCGAGCATCTAAAGACCGTATTTCAACGCCTTCGACAATACAACTTGAAGATGAACCCTCTCAAGTGTGCATTCGGAGTTTCCTCGGGCAAATTCTTGGGATTCATCGTCCGACACCGAGGTATTGAGATAGATCCGTCGAAGATCAAGGCGATCATGGAAATGCCCCCGCCAAGAACTCTGAAACAGCTGCGGTCTCTCCAAGGGAAGCTAGCGTACATACGGCGATTTATAGCCAACCTTTCAGGCAAGTGCCGTCCTTACAGCCACCTGATGAAAAAGAGAACCCCGTTCGTCTGGGATCATAAATGCCAAGGCGCGCTGGGCGAAATCAAGCAATACCTCCAGAACCCGCCAGTATTGGCTGCTCCGGTCAAGGGAAAGCCCCTCATTCTTTATACAACCGCCCTCGAAGGTTCCTTAGGCGCATTATGGGCGCAAGAGAATGATCAAGGGAAAGAAAGAGCACTCTATTATTTGAGTCGAGTTCTACTGGGGGCGGATAGCAACTATTCCCCTATTGAAAAACACTGCCTGGCGTTGATCTTTGCGATAACAAAGCTCAGACACTATGCATTGGCACATGAAGTCCGTCTCATTTCGAAAGTGGACCCCTTAAATATTTAATGTCGAAGGCCATATTGACGGGATGACTCGCTAAATGGGCCCTGCTCTTGATGGAGTTCTCGATAACGTATCAACCTCTCAAGGCAGTGAAAGGCCAGGCAATCGCCGACTTCCTCGCTGAGCATCCGATACCCGCCGATTCTCCTCTGAATTGCGATCTTCCAGACGAACTTACGTTTGATGTGATCGACGGTGGTGATACCCGATGGGAGCTTTATTTCGATGGAGCATCTTCCATGAAGAAGCGCAAACAAAGTATCCCTATAATCAAATCGGGGGTAGGACTCATCTTTGTAACTCCACAAGGAGGGATAATGCGCTTTGCTTTCTCCTTGACAGAACCGAGGACAAACAATGAAACCGAATACGAAGCTTTAATAGCAGGCCTCGAGATCGCCATTGACATGGGAATTGAAAACCTCCTCATATACGGAGACTCCCAACTGGTCGTCAGCCAAGTAAATGGCGACTACCAAACGTGCAAACCAGAATTGGTGAAGTACGGCGAAAAGGTACAACAATTGTTGACCCAAATTCCCTCCTACACTTTGGAAAACATACCGCGCGCGGAAAACAGCAAAGCGGACGCATTCGCCAAGCTCGCTAAAGAACTGGCTGACGAGAACTTCGATGACGTCAGAATTGTGGTACAAAGCCGTCGAGTGCTTGCCCCAGCGGAAATATCTCCGGAATCACCCAAAGAGAAGGAAGCGACTGAGCAAATGGCTATGCAAATAAAAGACCGGGAAAAGGCCGAGAATTGGAGAGAAGTCTTTATAGACTACTTCAAATACCGTCGAACGCCCGAAGATGCGTCCTCAAGACATCAGCTTATGAAACGAGCTCTGTCTTTCGCCTTCGTCAATAATACTCTTTACAAGAGGTCATTTGATTCTCTGTGGTTGAGATGTCTAGGACCTGAAGAGGCAAAAAGAGTCGTTCAGAAAGTTCACGACGGACTCTGCGGTTCTCACCAAGCAGGCTCAAAGATGAAGCTGAAGATCAAACGGATGGGCTACTACTGGCCCACGATAATTCAGGACTGCCTCAAATATGCGAAGAAATGCCACTCATGCCAAATCCATGGGGACTTCATCCACCAGCATACAAATCCACTCCATCCAACGGTGGCTAGCTGGCCATTCGAAATGTAGGGAACTGATATAGTCGGCCCCATCGAATCAGCATCGTCCAGGGGACATCGTTTCATCCTGGCGACGACTGGCTACTTCTCCAAATGGGCAGAAGCAGTACCGTTGAGAGAAGTGAAGATGGAGAATATCCTCCATTTCTTCAAGACGCACATCATATATCGGTTTGGAACTCCGCGACGGATCATCTCCGATAACGGGCCAGCTTACAGAAGCCACAAGATCAGTTGCTTCGCGCAGCAACATAATATAGACTGGAGATATTCCTCAGTTTATAATCCGCGAGCTAATGGTCTAGCCGAGGCCTTCAACAAGACCTTGACGAAGATCATGAAGAAGACGGCGTCCCGAAATATGAAGGACTGGCATGAGAGACTGCAAGAAGCTCTCTGGGAGTATCGAACTACGTTCAAGACAGCCACGAACGCAACGCCATATGCGTTGTTATTCGGTACAGAAGCAGTACTCCCCCTCGAGATAGAGTTACCCTCTCTATGAATGGCAGTCCACTACGAGCTGACGGACGAAGAAAATGCTCACCTTCGGCTTGAGGAACTTGATGCCCTCGATGAAACACGGCTCATAGCGCAACAAAATCAGGAGGCCTATAAAGCAAAGATGACGCGCTCATATGAAAGATTGACCCGGCTGAGGACATTCCGCCAGGGCGAACTCGTGCTAGTGGTCAAAAGGCCTATGATCCCCAATCGCACCAAGCGGGGAAAATTCGAGCCAAACTATGAAGGCCCGTACATCATAGATAAGGTCTACCAGGGTGGAGCCTATCTACTCATGGATATGCACGGTGAAAGGTCTTTCAGGCCAATAAATGGTCGCTTCCTAAAGAAATACTACGCTTAACAAGTTACCGCCTAGGTCAATGATAGATGACGACGACTATGTCCGCTCGCTATCTTCCTAAGCTCAAACTTTATAAGCAGTAGCCAGCCTTCTCCTAGATGGACCAAGACGTCCTTAAACTAATGGCGGACCGAAAAGTCCTTAAACTAATGACGGACCGAAACGTCTTTAAACTACTACCGCAGCATTCTTAGGCTGACGAGATGAATAAAAAATATATTAAAAAATATAAAAAAAATAATAATAAACGGTATGTCCATAAGCAAAATGGGCACGGATGAAAACCCGAAAGGGCTCCGTGAGTAAAAACAGCAGGGCTACCGGCGAGTCTTGTGAAAACCCGAAAGGGCGCAAGCTCGTTAGAAAAAAGAATAAAAAGAATAAAAAAAAACGGTATGTCCATAAGCAAATGGGCACGGATGAAAACCCGAAAGTGCTCCGTGAGTAAAAACAGCAGGACCACCGGCGAATGTTTGTGAAAACCTGAAAGGGCGCAACCTCGTTAAAGGACACTTACAGGGTCCTCTCGACCTTGTAAGGAGAAACCACTCGCGTGAGATCCTTACGACTCACAAGGGAGCAACACACTTAGGGATCTCCACGATTCCTAAGGAGAAAATACACTTGCGAGATTCTCACGACTCGTAATGAGAACTCTCTTATGGGACCCTCACGGCTCATAAGATTTGAAAGTCTTAAGTTACAGAGACCTAAACCTGTGCTTAAGCAACCTCCACAACCTTCGATTTTGCCCTACAAGTGGTTCAATACTGACCCTTGTATACAATCCACGGGCGTAAATAAACATTTCCCTAACCAAGTCCCATCCGTGACTGGGGATATGTACGCATGATGAACAACCCTTATAAGTCCTCTCGACTTACAAGGAGAAAACGCTCTTGTAGGATCCTTACGACTTACAGAGGAACATACACTTAGGAATCCTCACGATTCTTAAGGAGAAAATACACCTGCAAGATCCTCACGACTTGTAGGGAGAAATACCTTTGTGAGACCCTTACGGCTCATGAAGTCAAAAGCCTTAGTCGACAGGATCTTAACCCTGTTCGCTAAGCCACCTTGGTTCGACATCGACCGAGGCAGATGATGATTCGCTTCTGGCAATATCCCAGTTGTAGCGGTGCTGATGCCGAAATCGGTGTCTAATTTCAGGTTTACGGTAAAAATCCAATAGGCCGCACATGCATACGAAATAGCCGAAATGATGGGGCAACTTGCAATAAAAAAGCAGCATGTAAAAACGTATGCACATAAAATAGCCGAAATGATTAGGAAACTCGCAATAAAAAGCAGCGAGTAAAAATAAAATAAACAGCCGAAATGATTGGGCACCGCGAAAAATAGCCGAAACGATTGGGCAATCGCGACCTTCGCAATATAAAAGCTGAAATGATAGAGCATCGCGGAAATAAAAAAATAATAAAAAAAATATGATGAAACTTTCGCCCTACAGGTGAGATCACATCGATCCCTGTATACAATCCAAGGGCACAAACAAAGAGGGAACCACACCTTCCCAACAGGCTCCACCGGAAAACGAAGCCAAATCTCGACGGTTCACCAACAACCTAGAGACAACTGCGACATTCGTCTCGATACAGCAGATGCAGTGCCAGCAAGCGAAGCAAAGGCCGAATTCCTAGCTTCAGGGTCTTGACGGTAACTCATATAAAACCTGAGAGGCCACCAGAGATCATCTCAACCTCCTTCGACTCAGGGAAACTAGCGTCCTTGATGAGAGCCTCCTGATTCGCGTCGGCCCGCAGAGAAACCAGTGTCTCCATAGGAATACTCCGATTCGTTTCAACTCCGAAGAAACCAGTGTATTCGGCAAAATCCTTCGACTCAGGGAAACTAGTGTCCTTGACGAGAACATCCTGATTCGCGTCAACCCGCAGAGAAACTAGCGTCTTTGCAGGAATACATCGATTCGTTTCAACCCTAGGGAAACCCGTGTCCCTGGCAAATACCTCAACTCAGGGAAACTAGCGTCCTTGATGAGAGCCTCCTGATTCGCGTTGGCCTGCAGAGAAACTAGCGTCTTTGCAGGAATACTCCGATTCGTTTCAACCCCGAAGAAACCAGTGTCTTCGGCAAAATCCTTCAACCTAGGGAAACCAGTGTCCCTGGCAAATACCTCAATTCAGGGAAACTAGCGTCCTTGATGAGAGCCTCCTGATTCGCGTCGGCCCGCAGAGAAACCAGTGTCTCCGCAAGAATACTCCGATAAATTTCAACTCCGAAGAAACCAGTGTCTTCGGCAAAATCCTTCAACTCAGGAAAACCAGTGTCCTTGACGAGAACATCCTGATTCGCGTCGGCCCGCAGAGAAACCAGCGTCTTTGCAGGAATACATCGATTCGTTTCAACCCCAGGGAAACCAGCGTCCCTGGAAAATACCTCAATTCAGGGAAACTAGCGTCCTTGACGAGAGCCACCTGATTCGCGTCGGCCCGCAGAGAAACCAGTGCCTCCGCAGGAATACTCCGATTCGTTTCAACTTTGAGGAAACTAGCATCCTCGGCAAAATACTTCGACTCAGGGAAACCAGTGTCCTTGACGAGAACACCTCGATTCGCGTCGACCCACAGAGAAACTAGCGTCTTTGCAAGAATACCTCGACTCGTTTCAACCCCAGGGAAACCAGTGTCTCCGCGAGAACTTCCCTATTCATCTCAACTTGAAAGATAAAGCCTTAGGTAGCAGGGATTAAAAAACTTGTTTCCTGAGCACTGGGACCCTGCAAGTCGGTCTAAAACAGTCTCTTGCATACTATTCACGGGTCTCACTCTCCAAAGTCGAATCTCGACAAGGAGGGAAACAACCACTTACGGGTCCTCTCGACTCGTAAGAGGGAAAATTCTCTTATAAGATCCTTATGACTTATAAGAGAAAACGCACTTAGGAATCCTCACGATTCCTAAGGAGAAAATCCACTTACGAGATCCTCTCGATCCGTAGGGAGAAAAATCTCTATGAGACCCTCACGGCTCATAGAGTTGAAAAGTCTTAGGCAGTAGATCTGAACCTGCGGCCTAAGCCATCGCTATCTCTTGAAGAAACTAAGATGCTTACTCTATTATCTGTCAACCATGTTTATTAAGACAACATGCTGATAATAAGAGAAAGGGAGAAAGCAAAAGAGCATACAAGACATTGTAAAGAAAAAATGTATATCTTTATTTATTAATTCAATCAAGTACAAGGTGAATCGTACAAAAGAATAAAGAATGGATACATCTTATTCGAAAAAGAAAGATTTTACAAGTATATTGATACAAAGGCAGCTACTGGGAAGGAAGCGTCTTAAATAGCCCTATCAGTTGTTCGCGCACTTCTTTCCATGCTTTTTCCTGATCGGCCACCACCGCCAGTTCCGCCTCCACTTGAGCCCGTTGCTGCAAGAAGGATGCAAGCTGCTCCCCAACGGCCTGCTGAGCTGCTTCGCGGCCTTGGGCATTACGCTCGGCAGCGTCGAGTTTCCGCTTCAGTGTTAGCCCATTAGAGATACGCTTCAGAAGGCCCTCGAAGATAGCCTTCACCTGGGCAGCGTTTGCCTCGACTTCAGCACGTAGGCGAGCAGTCTCGCTTGAAGACTCTTGACATTCCTTCAGCTTTAAAGCTGCTTCTTGTTCCAAATGGCGGAAGTAAAAAGCGCTTTGCTCGATCCATGCTGCCCGTTGAGTACTCACGGCCAAAACCTCAGGGGCAGGACTCACCGACTCCAGCTGATGCAGGTGGGCCTCGATTTCCCTGCAGTGATTAACCCAAGATTTGATGACGCATTCGTTATGAAAATTTACAAGCGCCGCCAACATTGGGCTAACCTCCACAGCGAAATCTGCGGCAGATGGGAGAGCGTCTGCGTCAAGCTCTTCGATGTATCCGCTCAGTATGCCCAAACTCATCACGGCACCCTTTGAAGATGGACGTTTCAAGAAGGGGCCTGCCGGCATTAGGATGCGAGACCTAAGAGGGACCGGAACTGGAACGATAGCTGCAAAACAAAATACGATTAGATGACGGTTCAAGAAATAAAAAAAAGTCATCGATGCGATAGTTTACTATACTAGCTGCAGTAGGTGGTAAGGCCGGAAGGGCCGGTGGCGCGACCGATCTCTCATCCCCTCTTTCGATTTGTAGCACTGCAATCAGGACGAGAGAAAATTAGAAATGATTCCCTTACTGAAAAAAGAAAGACATCAGTTGGAAACTATACTCACCAGCGCCACTGGAGGAAGAAGCGAGTTCAGATGGGAAGGAGAAGTGCGGGTGCAACACCTGATAGAGATGATCAAAAAGCACCCCTGAAAAGGCACAATAGTACGACTTTAGTACATAAATTATGCGGCTGAAAGATAAAGCTAATGGGTTGCAAATCCATACCTTCCAACATCTGCGATGGTACGAGGGAAAGCTGAGAGGTGACCACCGCCAAAGCAGTAGTTGACGGCGCTCCCTCGAGCAATGGAGCATCAGCACTGGCCGCACCTGCGTTAAAAACAAAGATAAACTTGTCAGAAAGGATTGCAAGATAAAAAAAGGGGACAGTAACCCGAAATTTACCTGATGAGCCGCCAGCCGAGACGGAGGCGTCTCCCTCCTCCATCGACATAAGTCCACCTCCCGTGGCCTAATCACCAGACTCTACGGGGGCCGTCGTCGTGCTCGCGAGGCCAGCAGACGGCGGAGGACCGTAGGCGGGGAGAGCAATGATCGGAGCATTGCCAGACTCTTGAGAAAGAGCGGCCGGCTCGTCCTCAGGAATCATGCCCGCCTCACCCGCTACTCCCTCGGGCTCGGTGGTCGCCATTGTCTCATCCGCCGTCACCATGGGGTCGCCGATCTCTGGCGCCTCATCCGCCGCTGCCTCAGGCTCAGTTATAGCGGTCTTCTCATTTGCCGCCACCTCAGGCTTGGTATCAACGACCTTCTCTGGTGCAGCTCCCTCAACCCCCAGCTCAGGCTCAGCAACCCCGGCGACGTTGCTCACCGTCAGCTCGGGTTCGGCCAATACCTCCTCCACTGTCCCTTTAGGCTCAACGGTTTCCGCCTCCCCTTCAGTTGGACTTGGCCCTGCAGGACGAGATATATAAGAACCGACAAGTTTACAATTCTCACAAACAAATCTTGAAAGATACATTACCTGAAGTGGACTTATCATTAGCCCCGCGAGCTGCACGCGCTACCTGTCTGTGAGCCGTGGACAAGGCGACCGAGGGCTCTTCCGAGGGAGTATCAGCACGAGGGACGGTGCTTGGGCCAGCTCCCACGGCCAAAGCAGCCCTGTGTGCCTTCGCCTCGCGCCTTAGCCGCTTTCTCTCCTCCTGAGCCGTTGAGACAGATCTCTTCAAAGCCTCCTTCATTGAGACGTCCTCTTCTGTAAACAGGGATGCCTCCAAATCCTTCAAGGCATCCCTCGTCGACTTGTCGAGTTGAGGCTTTCGCGGCAGCCCCGAAGAGACTGGGACTTCAGTAGAGGGCCCGGGGAGAGTCCCCACATCAGTTGGCGCAGTCCCTGCAATAAAACAAAGGAAATGTTAGATTGACCATAACAAAGGAGAATAAAGACTTAATGAATCGAAATGTACCGAGCCCTAACGATGCTCTGAGTCGTTCCTCCTCTTGAAAAGTTTTGAGGGAGGCAGCGATAGCCTCTTCAGTGGTGATACCTGTTTAAAGAAAAGAAAGGAAAAGCATTAGTCAAAGACAATAATAAAAGTACGATGCAATAAAGAAAATGTGACTAGTAATTACCCGATTGTGCAAGCTTAGGTAGCCATGCGTCACGCCTCGCCAATCGCTCTGAAGCTGCGATGGCGGCCGCCAGATCAGTGTCATCTGGCGGCATGACCAATCCTTTATTGGTCCCGTACTCGTCCAAGCCCTCGCTATAGGGAGCATGGGGTTCCTGACCGAATACAACTTCAGCTGAGAAGAGCGACTTCTTCTTCCTCTTCTGCCCGCTAGCCTTGGGTGCACCCAAGATCAACTTGCGCTTTGCAGGCACCTTAGGGCGGCGGGTCCCGATATCCGCACCCACGCCGGACTCCGACGATACCACATTGACCGTTTCCGCTGGAGCACGGGGCGCTGGTGGCGCTTCTACCGTATCGGGACGTGGCAATCCGTGCGGGGGGCTCAACACGCGCGGTGGCCTAACTCCGGCATCTTTCAGCGGAGGAATGACCAGGGTCCTTGGCTTCAAGGGAGCCTTGCGATCGCCGCCGGGAGGCGCACCCTTGTGGTCAACCAGCATGCGCTTCTCCATAAGGATAACTGGACCCATTGCATGCGCGTACCAAGCCACGTACACGTTGAGCACCTTGGGGACGCAGCTCGGCTCGCTGATGAAGAAAAAGGAACCCGTGTTAAGCCGCATGAAATGGTGCATTGCATTCCTTATCCCCTCTCGGCTGGCCACGGGCTTTTCCAAGAAAGCTTCCATCGGGATCCCTTGGTGATAGCTCGATTGCTGAGCAAACCGGTGAGGGTTATACCTCATGAAGAGTGCCGTCTCATTCTGCCTAAACACCAAGTAGCCCGACCGAATATAGTAGAGGTGGAGGATCTCCCGAGCTTTCAATATGGAGGCCCCGTCCTTAAAATCATCACGCAGTGGCACTACCGACTTGGCGGTCTCTGGGCCTATGGTTATGACTTTATCCAAAACAGAAACCTTCGCTCCGACCAGGTGTGGACGAAGGAGCAGCCCCCTAGCCTCCCATGGAGGTGCAACCACGATCGAAGCGCCGACCAACCGCATGACTCTTGGGAGTCTGCATTTCTCAAAAAATGGAGGGATCTTATGGGCGCCGAACACCCCGTGCACATGCATTTCCATCCAAGAGGTGAAGTAGTGCATCGGGAAGTTAGCAGGCTGCACCCCAGGCTCATTAACGTCCGCCGCTACGCTAAGTCCATTATAAAGGTGAGCCAGCCTGGCGATTCCTGTTGTCAACTGCAGACCAGCCACCATCCGATGCGCTGGGTAGAAAACAGATGACCGCATGTGGCGCGGATGCATAGGTAGCGCGAAGCTGCACAGCCACAATCCCAGGAACCCTACAAAAAAGGTCTCTTCATCCATGCCCGGGATGGCGATTTCTGACAAGGACATGATGGCGGTGCCGGGGAGATAAAAGTCCTTGTGATCATCCTCCGATATGGGTCGGCGGTCCAAGCCGAAGCCAAAAGGGTCATCAAGCTGGGTGAACTTCTCGCTCCGCTTCGATAGGAACTCCGGTCGAATGAAGCGGGCGATAAAATCTGCGAAACTGACTCCCCGGATGCACGATTCCAGATAGAGCCCTTCATAGATCTCCAGCACCTTCACCAAACCCGGAAACTGGTGCTGAATAGTGTTCTCCGATGTCAGAACAAACACCAGCGGCTTGGTGGCAAAGACGTATTCATCGGGAGGAAGCAGCTCCTCGTAATGCTCCCCCCTCATCGGCAGACTCGAGATTTCAGCAAATTCCTCCAAGGAGATATAGACTTCCCGGTCCGTCATCAGGAAGGTGTGGGTGGGGATATTCCATTGCTCGATAAAAGCCTTAATCCACCACGTTGGAGGAGAGGAATACTCAAAGAGTGAAACGTAGATGGCCGAATACAAACCAATCTTCATCAGATGAGTCCTCTTCGCTGATAAGATGTACTGGGCCTACTGCAAATACCCGGCGGGCGGTCGCGGGATCAATCCAATGTTATAGGCCTGTCCCCAAGGGCGTGCTTCACCCTGACAGATTCGCCTCCCCAAAATGTCTATTGCCGGCGGTGGCTGCACGGGAACAACACCAATAGCAGGCTGGAGGAGGTCATCCAAATTCCAATTTTTGACCTCCACGGCATACTTCACCGGGGGTTCATCCGCATAGGGGATCGAAAATATGGGCTCAGACGGCGTAGCGGAACCGAAGCTTCGGCGACCTTGGATGATCTCGTTATACCACCTACCCCACAGGTGAAGATTCTTGTGCTCAGGGTCATGAGCCTTGATAAGAGTGAGCACCTCTCGGTCTACTGGTGCCTGGGGAAATCCTCCCTCCGAGCGAACAAACGGGAATGATAAGTCAGCAGGCATGTTTCCTATAGAGGGACAAAAGTTAGCCGTCAGTGTTGTAATTCCAACGCTTGACATTTTAAAATTTATACTACATTGCAATGCAGTAGGTAGGGGACCAAATGGGGACCCACAAAATCTGGATGACAGTGCATCATTTAATAAGATAGCCCCATCATTGGATGAGACTGTCAATTAATGAAGAGATCCCCAATAGAATATTCTCATTGATAGGAAATCTCTAGAGACAAGGAGAAAATCTCCTCTTTCAGAGCAAAGCTCTGTCATAGAGTGACATTTGTCAAACTCTGGTCTCAGGGGAATAAAATTTCCTAAAAAGAGCCTAGCTCTGTAATAATGATGGAAAGATCCATCAAAAGAAAAATCTAACTCTTAAAAAGAATTAAAAATTTTGGGATCTTAAAGATCCATGAAAACTCTTAGGAGTTCTTCATTTTCAGATCAAAAAGATCTACATTTGATCCATGAGCAAAGTTCTGTTCATGGGTTAAAACCCATGAAAAAAGATCTCTGGATTTATTTTTGAGAGCAAGGCTCTGCTGATGAAACCCCAAAAGGGTTTTCTTTATATCAAAGATCTATAAGAGCAAGGCTCTGTTAATTTAATTTAATTTAATTTAATTTAAATTTTACCTAAGTTGTTCTAAAAGTCTGAACTCTGGAGTTCTTGGAAAGAAACAAGAGCAAGGCTCTAAAGTTCTCAAAGGCAAGAGCAAGGCTCTGAAAATTCAAGTTCTTAAAAAATGGTAAAACGTTTTCTAAGGACCAAGGGTCCTATTTATAGGCGCCTGCGCCCCTTCAGCTCACCCGTTGATCCAACGGCCAACATCTTGCCACCGCTGCACTCACGTGTGCGCCACGTGAGCGCAACAGTGGGGGGCATTTGTTTCCCCCAATCAGAGCAAAGCTCTGTTTGAATTTAAAAAATTCAAAAATTGAAGCAACGTTTCAAATCCCGTGCGCTGCGCGCAACGCGCCACGTGTCAGAAGTTGATACGTCAGCGCAGCGCCCAAGACAGTGCGCTCAATCAGAGCAAGGCTCTATTTAAAACAAAAATTAAAGGAAGTAACGCTTCAGTTGCGCAAGTGCCGCGCTGCGCGACACGTGTCAGCGCAGTTGCGCTGCGTGACACGTGTCAAGCGCTGGTGCATCTGCGCCAAACAGAATTAAAATTCCAGTAAGATCTTTCTGTTCTTGTTAAAACAAGAAGATTGTCTTCTGTAAAACAGAAGCCCTTGGATCAAAGATCCAACGATGGGGAAAATTCCCCAAATCACTCAGAGAATGATCTCTTTAACAAATTTAACAAATTAATGGGCACTATATAAAGGCCTCTAGACCCCAATTAAAAACAACAACAACACAGAGAGAAAAACAGATACAGAGACAAAAGAATTTTGAGAAGAACTCAAGAAGAAAAAAAAAGAAGAAGGTAAAACCTTTGAATAAAAAGAAGAAGAAGAAGAATTTCTTCTGAATAGATCATTGATCTAAGAACAAGATCAAGGATCTTTAATAAAAAGAAAAATAAAAAATAACAAAGGCATTGCCTTTTTTACGAACCATTGGTTCTGAAATCTTAAATTTTTTTTCTTGGATCAAGAAATTAAAATAGTGCCTTGCACTTGCAAATCGGCACTGTTGCGCTCCTGGGTTGGCGCAAGCCACCAGAGAGCGCCACGTGTCAGCACTAGAATAATTTGCGCTATGCGCTTTTAAGATAGAGCAGTGCTCTCTGAAGTTGGCGCAACTCACCAGAGCGCGCCACGTGTCAGCAGCGCAACAGCGCAACGCACTGACGCAGCGCACTGCGCTGTTGCGCTTGCGCTCACCAGAGTGTGACACGTGTCACCTCTACATGCGCTTACGCTCAATAATTGGCGAAAAGCGCCTGACAAGCCACTGTCAGTTTGATTAATGCACTGCATTATTTACAGAAGGGCCAAGCCCAATTTAAAAAAAAGGCCTAACAGGCCAAATTAAATGCAATGCATTATTTTAAAGAAGGGCAGAGCCCAAACAAAGGTCTATCAAGACAAAAACAGATGCTGTGCATCATTTAGAAAGGGACTGAACCCAAATCAAAAAGGCCTAGCAGGCCAAAAGAAAATGCAGTGCATTATTAAACAGGGGCAAAGCCCTAGCAAAGGCCTAACAGGCCAAAGATAAAAACGTTGAATATTCTCAACTGGACTTAGCCCAATCATGACCGTAAGTCCTCAAATTAAATTGACTGAGCAAGACTGCTCTCCTAAATCAATTTACACCCAGTTCAAGAGTACTTCTCCGAACTCCTCTGACACCTATCATTGTAATCCTTCAACGACGTAAGAGAGGTGACGGGTCCCGACAACCACACATCGATACGGACTGCGGGGTCCTTAAACTCGTGGACCGAAACGTTCTTAAACTAATATTCATCCCAAAATAGGAATGTTGGACCGAAATGTCCTTAAACTAATGCTCGTCCCCAAATGGGAATGTTGGACCACCATGTCCCTAAAACTGGAAATGGACCGCTATGTCCCTAAACTGGAGCAATAGAGTCAATTGCTCTCTTGTCGGATCCAAACGATCCCGTTAAGTTGATCTTAGTCTGGAGATTAGGCTAACGTATCCTTAACAAAAGTTTAAGTTGATCTTAGCCTTAAATAGAGCTAACGTATCCTTAAACCAAAACCCTAAACCCAAATCTAAGAAAATATGGATTTGGATTAATCCACGTCCTACGTGCGATGACATAAATTAGTCTCCGTATACAATCCACGGACAACCACAAACAAAACACACACACACGACACGAAGTGAAATTCTGGAGAAGGAGAAAGTGGTTACCGCGATGCGGTAGCGTAATTAACTGCAGGGGCTTGCGCCTGTAGGGAAGAGCGTCCCCACAATCAAAAACCCCTCAAACGAGGGGGAATCTGACGAAATCTGCTACATCGGCCGCATCCGTCTAAACCTCTGATACACGATGCCATAAATCAATTTGGCATCTTCGGAGAGGTGGACGGATAAAACCAAATAGCATCTGCCCCGAATCACAGGCAAGACGTCCTCACGTCGTCTTGGCCGCCATTCGGAGGGGAACACCCCTCCATCAAAGGAATTTCAGCCAAGAAGGAATAAAGAAAAATGGCCGAAACGGAATGTAAACTGGCAACTTCAAAAAAGCGATCCCATAATAAATTACAGGAAAACCCCGTGACTGTATATACATACCCGCATTTGTATTCCGACCGAATACAAATGCAATGAGACAAAATCTACACTGTATAATACTAGGATCCGGCTTAAACCAAAGCCCGCTAATATTATCCGTCCGAACCATGACACGTGCACAAGTGCACGCGTATGTTCGAACCCTGCCATAAACCCAAACGGCCTCTACAACGTTTCGCCCGAAACTTGAGAAACTGTCTGTAGGGGACTCTAAAGACTCGTCAATACTTTGGATGTGGGTTTAACCACTAGCACGTCAGAGGTATTAGCCATACGTAACGAGCTACCAGGTATTGACCAAAAGGAAGGTCGATGAGCGAACTCATCCTGGCACCCTACTGAGCCTATCAGTGACAATATCCGTACAGTCCGGTCCGTTCGTCTATGAGCATCGCATGTCGGGCCTAGGGGGTTGGTAAAAGTCAGACCCCCAAAAGCGGTACAAGTCGTGTCGGAGTGTAGCCCAGAACACCCTGAGATAATACTGGAATACCTACCAGTAAATCTACTGCCTTGGCCAAGGACTTCATGTAATGGCTCTCCTAGACACAGCGCGATCTCACCCCCAATACCGGGAGAGACGAACCCCTACCGATCCGCTCACTGCCTCCATGTGGCTCGGGACTGTACCCAACTAAAACCTGTTTGCACGACTCCTTTGAGCCGTGGTAGGGTAGTAATCAAAATACAGTGGGAACTCATACGAGACAAATGACGATCTCATGTCGATGAACTAACCTGTACACATGTCACCAGGGAAATGCTATCTGACGCTAGGTATAAAACCAACTAGCATGTTCCCGGCGAGTCCTGTCCGGTGTACTCATAACCCAATGAGCACCTGTATACATCTTAGGTGATCCAACTGACACCAATGGCTTGTGAGACCGGCTACCGCCCCTCGTCGGGGTCTCGACTGTATACACTAGTCTACTAATGGAGTATCGATGCCCAGTCTCGAAACTCCCACGACTAGGGACCACTTTAAGGATGTGCTTATAGACTACCCAACTCTCACGTATATGATCGCCATCATACTGCTGGTAGTCAAGCAAGAATCCTATGGGTTCCATCAATGTGCAATAGTGACCTGTAAGGTCACCTAAAGCAGTACACGATGATAAAGACAAACCATGGTGGCATACAATTCTCCATCAACGTGTAATAGTGAACTACAATGTCACCTAAAGCATGTACATGATGATAAAGACAAACCAGATAGTATACAAACCTCTCGAGTAAGACTGTTCTACCGGTATAGGTCCTCCCTCAATCTTGCAATCACGTGCCTGTGATCCAATAATTGACTCTGAGGGCTCTATATCCAACAGAACAGAAGTCATTTCAAGCTTATTTGTAAAAAGAATAAGAATGGGGAATATAATAATGCAATATTATGGTATGAACAAATACCCCCAAACTTATCTTTTGCTCGTCCTCGAGCAAACTTAGTTTTATTCTTGATAAAAAACCTAACCGCACTTTCGCAGGGAATTGCGATTGCACCGAGCTCGTGCAACAAGCCGTTAAATCTCTAGGTGTCCCTAGTAGGAGTGTTGTCTCCTGAGGGTTTTCAGCGGATACTACCCACAAAATCCTATCAATTTGGCTTTTTCGATTTTTGTTTTCCAATTAGGTTTTCTAACAAGGAATTCTATTACCGTCGACTCATAAATTATCCACCCATATTCTTCACACTTCCTCATCATTTAACTTAAGATTATATATGTTCTGCAGACCTACTTAGCTTTCGGCATCTCCTAAGTTTTTATTCTAGGGTTCTATCTCCACTTAGGAATTTTTATCATCTCTACTAAAGATACAAGTTCTATTCTTCATTCCTATCTCTTATCTAAATCCCGATCACATACCCCTACGTGTGTGTATATATCACCCCTACATTTGGAAATTCAAATCAAGCAATCGTACTCTTGTCCGTTGTCCAAAGCACTTCTTAATTGGTGAATTTTTAAATGAATTTTGCTTACACATCCTTCATGCGACCGTTAATACTTCTTGAGGTACCAACAACCGATTACAAGATGTGTTTGCACATTAAAGCGTACTTCCTAGTCTTGCAACACCCAAGGCTTTGTAGCAGTGACTCCCAAACCAGTTGGTCTAAGGCACTAGGTGATTAAGCACCCTCGCTAAATATTTTTTTATTTTTGCTGCCTTAAGTAATCACAAAAACCAGTGTTCATACTTGTATTATTTTTATTTTTGATCGTACTAAGGACTTTAGACAAGAGTATTTCAAGGTCTCTTCTACTATTCCAAGTTTCAAGGTGCGTGATTATGCAAATTGTAGGGTATAAATTTTCAGAATCTAGACTTAAGCTAGGAATTATTTTTCAAACTTATACTCTAATAAAAATATCAATACTTTTCCTTTGTTTCAACTTAGCCCAAGAACTGAACTAAAAATTTGCCTCTTTCTAAATAAACTATAAAGACATATACTTTCTACCGTTAAGCTTTAAGGAAGGTTATTTTTAGGGTTTTTAATTTACTAGGTCTAAGATCTAGTTGTTCCTAGCCAGTTAACCTATTTGTTAAACTCAAGTCAAATAAGGCCAAAATTGAATACATTAATTTTTATAATTTTTCAAAATTTTCAATTCTTATGGGTTTTAAAATAAGTATGCAATTGCAAAAATATGTACAAATCAATGTGAAGGATAGAAGGCTTATCGAGCATACCCCCAAACTTATCTTTGACAGTGTCCTCACTGTCATGCTATACCAAGAGGGTTGAGAATGTCGACACTCCCCTGTTTATTTATTTACAAATTATGTTTTTTTAATTGTTAAAAGAAAAACAAAAATATATATACAGAAAGGCCCCCCCAAACTTCATTGAAACAATGTGAAACGTCATTGCCAAACTTTGCAAAGACCAAACGTCAACACCAGCCATTCGAAAAATTTATCTGTATAGAGTATCGGTTGGTGGAAGAATATGTTGTACCGATCCAAAAAGAATTGGGGAAGATAGAAGTGGTGGTATGGAAAGTGTGGAAGTGAATAGATAGGAGGTGGTGATGAATCAAAACGAGAATGGGAATGATCAGCAATCAGTGGAATATTGGTATTCTCGTAGCTTATTAAAAGAAAAAGGGGGTGATTCAACTTCTAAAGGAGGAGCTTGACTAACCACACTATCCCCAAGATATTTCTGTGGATCCTTTATCGACTTGGCATCATCTATCATATGCATATGATATTCAATTATGAGGGAACTAATCTTCTCGATGTCCGCCATAGTCCAGCCGAAAGCTTGCCGCCTATCTTGTAAGATCATTAAAAGGGCTCTCTCTTGCTCGAGGGCTAGAGAGGCCGATATGATAACGGGAAAGGTCTCATTCTCACCTATGTAAGCATATTTAAGGTGAGACGGCAAGGGCTTTAGTTTGAGTTTCGGGGGCGAAACAATCATAGGTAAAAATGGGGGATCCACCTCGAACTCAAAGAACTCCAACACAGGTTCGAAATCACTGCAAACAACCGATTCAGATGGTTCAACTAACTCATCTGAAAATTAAAAAGACTCATATTCGGGCTGTGAGTCGTCAAAATCATCCGAAAAAGTGAAACATTCATAATCAATATCGGTTGTGTCAACTGTGGTAGATTCAAGGAGGGACGCACTAGTGGCGTCAAAAATGTTTTCATCAAACAAAAATCTTTCAAGCTCGCAGTCCTCCTGCGTGATTTCGTGAATAGAGCAAACTTCTCGTGTACTAGTTTTGGGCACGGGGGGCAGACTTCCTAACTTATAAATATTGAACTCACTAGGCGTCTTCCCGAAGGATAGAGTCATGGAGCCAGTGCGCCAATTTATTACGGCATTGGAAGTGGCCAAAAATGGTCGACCGAGGATCACCGGAATTTGGTTCCATGGGTTAGCAACAGGTTGTGTGTCCATAACAATAAAATCAACGGGGAATATGAAATCCCCAACTTTGATCAAACATCCTTTAACTCACCCCTAGGATGGGTGATTGATCGATCAGCCATTTGGAGAGTACAACGAGTGGGTTTCAACTCTCCAACCCCTAATTGCTCATACACGGAGTAGGGAAGCAGGTTAACACTAGACCCAAGATCTAAAAGTGCTCGATTGATTTTCTTATCCCCAATTGTTATTGAAATCGTAGGACAGCCGGGGTCCTTTCGTTTTTGGGGTAAGGGTTGAGGTTGGTTAATAGCATTGCTCACTGCACTGGCCACTAGCATTTTCTTGGGTATTTGAGACGACTTTCTCTTTGAGGTGCATAAGCCCTTTAAGATTTTCGCGTATGAAGGGACTTGTTGGATTGCATCCAAGAGAGGTATATTTATGCTAACCTGTTTAAATAACTCCACAATCTTCTCCATTTGTGGAGTTGGTTTATTGGGACTCAACCTGTTTGGAAATGGAGCATTTTGAAAATCTGTTGAGTCCAATGTCTGTGGAGTAGAATGTGGAGTTGGAACGGATCCCAGTGTGGGTGGGTTCGTGAAGTGAGAAGTGGGTCTGTTCGGATTAGAAGAAGAAGAGCCTTTTAAAGAATGAAGAATAGGCTCTAGCGGAGGAGATGAAGGTGAAGAAGAGGACGGAGAAGAAGAAGAAGTAGGAGAAGAAGAAGAAGAAGAAGGAGAAGATGAAGAAGAACCACCGGCGGGGGTGTCATCACTAGTACCCATATTATTTTGCAACATTCTTCCGGATCTCAACGTGCTCACAGCATTTACATTGTGATATTCATGTGCGTTGTGTGTGTGACCGGGATTTGGCAATGGTTGAGATGGAAGTTTTGCCTTTTCTCTCTCGCTCAACGCAGCAGTTAATTGTGCAATTTGTGCCTCAATAGATTTGATGCTTTGATCGTGTAAAGTATTGTTGTGCACCAAAGACTGGACGCAATTTTCCAATCTTGCTGCGGATTCTGTAGATTGCTTGAGAAACGCATCTAGACTTTTTTCTAGCGAGATAACCTTATTATCATTGGGTTGAATCAAATTGTTCGTTTGATAAGGTTGTGGTTGGAAAGGTTGCTGGTATTGAGTTTGTTGAGGTGCTTGTTGTTGTGGAGGAGGAGGCCTTTGAAAGTTGTTGTTTCCTTGGAATTGTTGATTTTGATTCCAAGCAAAATTTGGGTGACTCCTCCAACCCGGATTGTAGGTCGAAGAGTAAGGATCATTTCGTTGTCGTTGCTGAAAGGCAGCATTGACTTGATCTTGTCCTTGAACAGGTGGATTGTAAGGACACTCTTCGGTAAGGTGTGATGGATCCGAACAACAAGCACAAACCGTTCATGGGGGTAAACAGGGGCAGGAGAAGACGATGAGATTTTGGTCTCAATGGCTTCTAGCTTTTTCATAAGTGCGGCCATCTCGGCCTTCATAGCAATCGACATATCTACTTGATGTATGCCTGCCCTAGATTGACCAATAGAAGAAGATGAGGTGGTCTTTGTGCTTTCCCACCGAATTGTTTGTTCACTAAGATCCTCGAGAAACTGCCATGCTTCCTCACTAGATTTAGTTAGAAAGTGACCTTGACAAATAGTTTCTAGCAACTGCTTCGTTGCCGGGTTCAATCCCTCGTATAATGTTTGGCAAAGTTGCTAATTTTTTATCCCATGGTGAGGGCATTGAACAAGTAGGTCTTTGAATCTTTCAAAGCACTTCCAAAATGGTTCGGAAGGAAGCTGGGAAAATTGTATTATCTCATTGCGAATTCTCGCGGTCTTGTGATGAGGATAAAACTTTTTAAGAAAAGCTTTAACAATCTCGTCTCAATTTCTAATTGAATGTGATGCTGTGCTGTATAGCCACTTCTCGGCTAAGTCACATAAGGTGAAAGGAATGACCCTTAGCCTTATAGCGTCATCACTTAATTGGGTTGTTTTCATCATGGCGCAAACGTTTTGGAATTTATTGATAAAGATATAGGCATCTTCGGATTCCAATCCATGAAATTTTGGCAGCATATTGATGAAGTGGGGTTTTATTTCAAAATTGTCCCCATTTGCCGGTGGGGGTGAAAGACATGTAGGTAAAGAGGTGCGGACAGGGTAGAAGAGATCCTGTAGCGCGATTCGTTGGGGCGCTACAACAGGCGGGAGATTCGGGTTATTCGCACCTAACGGAGGTGGAATCAGTCCCGTGGGTAAGGTGTTGTTGGGATATATCCCGACATACCTTCGGAAGAAGAATTTGAAGGTGGAGGTAAGGAAATGGACGGAATTTCGACTTCGGAGTCGAAAGGCTCGTCGGTCGGTACCAACGAAACACGGACCAATCGGGCGCTAGTGTCCCTAGTCCAAAGTGACATACACTAAAAAGGTAGTGTAGTCAAAAAAGGTGAAAAACAGAATGTGGGGGTAAGAAAATGTCAATGAGAAGAAAGTGAGTGGTGGTGGGCTGCAAGGATTTTTAGCGACAAGTTGCAAGTTTTTATAAAAGATTTTTCCTTTTTATTTTATTTGGAACTTTTTGCAAAAAAGATTTTTGATAAAGGGCTAAGACACACTTTCGATCAACCAAAAATGCACAATCAGGCCTAGATCTAGGGTCACCTAGGTCAGCTAGACAGCTCCTAACTATTCCAAAGGGCTAGAAATAGGACCTCAAACCGCCTCTTTACCGCCAATTGCGGCCAGGTAAGTGCCAGGTAAGTGGGAGGCTCCCCGCTACAAGTAGCGGTCCTAATTAAGTAACCACTTGCCTTAGACACACTTGTCTAAACACCGCAAAGTCAGGTTAGGATAAACGGTCAATGCCTATAACTAGTCCTCTGTCCTATTGAGCGCGACGTCCTTAGGGCTGAATCTAGTATTTTTTTAATTAAAGATTGGTCAATGCAAATGTCTTATGTGATTTCTGGGGTCCTGGGAAGGGTGATGAAATCCCCACCCAATCTGAATTGGTCAAAAGCCCCTTAAACTTATACTTTAATAAAAATATCAATACTCTTCCCTTGAAAAATAATTCCTAACTTAAGTCTAAAAACAACGGCGCCATTTGATTTATCTCAAAAACTATCTATTAACCGCAATCAAGAACGACGTCGCTTGGTAGCTAGCCGGTGAGTACGGGTCGGTCCACAGGGATGTTATGAATTTCCTAGTCGCTCAAACGAGTTAATTCCGATTGTGGTCGGATTGATTATTAAATCTAAAAACTAAATCTATCTATACTAAGATTATCTAGATCTAAATCTTGCTAGGGTTAGGTTTAGGGTAGGTTTGGAAATGTAAATAAATCTCAACGCTTTCTATACCCAAATTAGGATCTAAGAGGAGTTATGGTAATTATCAATAAAAGGGATTAGAACCATTCGGGAAGATATTTTCTTCCTCTAGCTTCTTGTCCTTCCTTTATCGATCCTTACCCTAACCTCCATGGAAAACCATCACAACTGGGCCTTTATACTACGGTATCACCGCTACCTCATGGGATAGGGTGCCGTAGGGAGCCGTATGTGCATGTATGCATGGAGTCCTATTAAAAAGTATGATGGGCAAGAAATGGATGAGAGATCTCATCTCTTAAAAGCCTTCCCCAAAACTAACCCTAACAAGTGAGGAGACTACTCGCTCATTAGGGAATTGAAGAACATTTATTTAGGGCAGAGAACAAAAGATCTAACTATCTAACTAGGGCAAGGAATTAAATTTATCTAGGGCAAGAAAAATAAATTAAGAACTTACAAATTGATGCTCTCCAAAGAAATCTGAATTTTATTAATGAAGGGAGGCATAAACAAATACAAGAGTTTGGGTATCTATTTATAAGACATAGAAAACCCTAAGTTTACAATTGCCGCATGTCTGCATTTACCAAAATACCCCTAGGTTGACCAGTCAAAGCCGCCACAGATTATAGTAAAAATTTTATTCCTTAAATTCCCAACCCTGCCGCGGAACCGCGGCCTCAGGCATGGTTTGGCCGCTGTTCCGCGGCCAAACAAGAGGATTACGTCATCAAATTTGGTTTGCTGTCTCTTCTGTTCTTGTACTTCCTGTTTCTGCAGGTCTTTTCTCAGATTGGCTTCTATTTATTCTCCAGATCTTCCCAGTGAACATTGAAGTGGACTTTTATCGTTTCTTCGTGTCTCTGCCTTTATACTCGGTGAACTGTTGTTCATTGTTCCTCAAAATGTAAGCGCGATCAAGATTTCACCATTTATCATTCGTAGTCTCACTTTTGCATTGTCTTCTCATTGTTTTCACTGTTTTAGATCTAAGAACCTGTAACCTGTACTATGTTGCAGACATGGGTCAAAAGCACCTGTTTATTTGTAAAATGTATAAGAATGGGGAATATAATAATGCAATATTATGATATGAACAAATACTCCCAAACTTATCTTTTGCTCGTCCTCGAGCAAACTTAGTTTTATTCTCGACAAAAACCTAACCCCACTTTCGCAGGGAATCGCGATTGCACCGAGCTCGTGCAACAAGCCGTTAAACCTCTAGGTATCCCTAGTAGGAGGAGTGTTGTCTCCTGAGGGTTTTCAGCGGATATTACCCACAAAATCCTATCAATTAGGCCCATTGACTTTTATTCTCCAATTAGGTTTTCTAACAAGGAATTCTATTATCGTCGACTTATAAATCATCCACCCATATTCTTCACGCTTCCTCATCATTTAACTTAAGACTATATATGTACCGTAGACTTACTTAGCTTTCGGCATCTCTTAAGTTTTCCTTCTAGGGTTCCATCTCCTTTTAGGAATTTCTATCAACTCTATTAAAGATACAAGTTCTATTCTTCATTCCTTTCTCTCATCTAAACTCCAATCACATACCCCTACGTGTGTGTATATATCACCCCTACACTTAGAAATTCAAATCAAGCAATCATACTCTTGTCCGTTGTCTAAAGTACTTATTAATTGGTGAATTTTTAAATGAATTTTGCTTACACATCCTTCATGCGACCGTTAATACTTCTTGAGGTACTAACGACCGATTACAAAATGCGTTTGCACTTTAAAGCGTACTTCCTAGTCTTGTAACACCTAAGGCTTTTTAGCAGTGACTCCCAAACCAGTTGGTCTAAGGCACTAGGTGATGAAGTACCCTCGCTAAATATTTTTCTATTTTTGCAGCCTTAAGTAATCACAAAAACCAGTGTTCATTTTTTTTTCTCTTTATTCACTTTTTTCTTTTATTTTCTTCGTACTAAGGACTTTAGACAAGAGCATTTCAAGGTCTCCTCTACTATTCCAAGTTTCAAGGTGCGTGTTTGTGCAAATTGTAGGGTATACATTTTCAGAAGTTAGACATAAGGTAGGAATTATTTTTCAAACTTATACTTTAATAAAAATATCAATACTCTTCCCTTGTTTTAACTTAGCCCAACAAGTGAACTCGAAATTTGCCTATTTCTAAATAAACCACAAAGACATATACTTTCTACCGTTAAATTCAAAGAAATGTTATTTTTAGGGTTTTTAATTTACTAAGTCTAAGATCTAGTTGTTCCTAACTAGTTAACTTTTCTATCAAACTCAAGTCAATTAGGCCAAAATTGAATACTTTAATTTTTATAATTTTTCAATTTTTTTTCAATTTTTATGGGTTTTAAAATAAGTATGCAAATGCAAAGAATATACACATGAATGCGAAGGAAAAAGGCTTACCGAGCACACCCCCAAACTTAAACTTGACAGTGTCTTCACTATCATGCTACACCAAGAGGGTTGAAATGTCGGCACTCCCCTGTTTATTTATTTATAATTTTTTTAATATATTTTTTAATGTTTTGAATTTTTTAATATTTTTTTATAGAAAAAGAAAACAAAAAATATATATACATATATACAACAAGGTCCTCCCCAAACTAAACAAGGCCTTACACAAGCCAAATGTTAGCACCAACCATTCAAAAATTTTATCGTGGTAATGGTGGGTTGGTGAAAGAATGGGGTGTAGAGGAAAGAAATGAGAAACACACGAGACCGTGTGGGAAGAAGGGTAGAATATGGTCTCGGTGGAAGAGAAGAGGGGCGGAAAAGAGAAAGAAGTGTAGTACGATCTTGAGGGTGTAAATCGAGTGAATAAATTAGCGCAATATGTGATGACCGATGTGTTAAAAGCGATTATGCTAATCTATCAACCCGTCGAGAAATGGGGTCAAATCCCTCAAGATTCGTGAGCAAGCATGGGTACGTCGAACTTGGTATTGGAGATGAAACCGTAACGGTCTCTTGTAAGGTCGGAACGATAGGAAGGACGAAAGGGGGTGAATTAGGGATAGTCTCATTCTCACCGTAGTAAACTGTCTCGAACTTGAAAGATTCCATCAATGGTTCGAAGCGATTGTAAGCAACCGAGTCTGGTGGTTCAACTAACTCATCTGAAAATTCAAAGGACTCAAACTCGGGCGGTGAGTCTTCAACATCGTCCGAAAAAGCGAAACACTCGTAGGTGTTATCGGCTGTGAGAACTGTGTCAGATTCAAAGGAAAAATTTTCAAGCTCGCAGTCTTCAAGCATGCTCTTTTGCGTGGTCGGAACGATGGAAAGGAGGGAGGGTGAGATAACAGTTAAAGGTTCAGGAGGATGGATTGGAAAATCAGACACATCAAACAAAAATGGTTCAACCTCAATATGATCCTCAATACTCTCCTCAATACTATCCTCATAATTCTCCTCAATATTTAGCTCCTCCATGCCATTATCATCAAAATCAAGACGCATATGAAATTCGGGAGAAACATTTAATGACTCGGGATGATGACTTGGACATAAAATTTCAATCAAATCTATGGGTTCATCATCCAAAATATTCCCGGCGTCTATATCCTCAATCAAGTGAAAATCAATTTTTTCTGACACCTCCTCAAAAGCATGGATATTGATAAAATTAGGTTCAAGATTGGAGGTGTAAAGATCGAAAGGATTAGGTGTGGTTTCACTCGAAAGGGTTTCTTCACAGTCTGGCAAATCAAGCACTACAAAGTCACACAACTCGTTTTTATTTTCGACTGGTGAACTATTTGAGACAATCGATGGAAAACCGGAGTTGTGGGATTCAATTGGGTATGGGTAGGTCTGATTTGGGAATGTGTAGAACTCACTCGCTCCTCTCAAATTCTCACTCTGTCCAACCGTCTCCTGATACATTAGAAAATTTAGAGCTAGTTGGAAACTAGCTGCCGGTTCACTAGGTTGCATAAGGGCGGCAATGGACGCATCCACATTCCTAACCATTTTGTTTGTTGCTGAAATATAAGCTTCCAACGACTGTTCCAAACTAGACATGGGTTGTGAAGGGGTTTCGGTAAAAAATTCGAAATTGTTTGGATAAGTGAAACTCCCAAAAGGCTGTGTAGAAGCAATGTCTAGTGACGGTGGGAAAGTCGGGTAGGATAGGTAAGAAGTGGATGGTTGGACAGGAGTAGGATCAATATGTGGATAAAAAGGTGAATGGACTTGTTGATCCCTATAACTGATGTGTGGAGAGGAGTGAAAGATCGGCTACGAGATTGTGCAATATACTCAGCAATAGACATCGGTTTAGGAGTTACAACAGGACTCGAAAAAGTGGTATCAACGTACGAAGGTGGTGAAGGTTGACATGGTTGACACAAAGTGGATTGCAACGTCGAACTGTTTCTTCTAGACACTTCTATTTGATCTTTCAAAGAAATTTTGGGTATGGAGGGGTCGTCCTTAAATCGACTGAAACAATTCGCATACGAAGCAAAGTTTGGTTCAGGGTACCAAAGTTCGGCAAGAGATTTATGAGGTGGGGTACCCATGATATCAGAAGGAGAAGAGAAAGAAGGTAGGTGGTGCAAGGATTTCTTAGCGGCAAAAATTTGCAAGTTGTTTAAAAAAAAATTCCTTTTTCTGTTTGCTCTTTATTTGGAAATTTTAGCAAAACGATTTTCGATAAAAGATATGCAAAACAGAAAATCACTTGCAATCAATTTCTATTTTAAGCGCGGCGCAAAGAATTCTGCACAAGATTAGTTATTTGGAAGGGAAAAGATTTTTAAGCGCAAAGAACATGCAGGAGATTTTTCAGAAGATATATATCAAGATTTGCAGAGGAGAGAAAAACGAAGCTTACAATGCAAATTCTAGAGGCTGATGTCACGACGGCGCCGCCCTTCCGCGGCCGAAACCAGGTTCACACCGCGGTTCCGCGGTTGTCTAGCATGCACGGTTCCCGAGAAATTTTTGCAGAGGACGATGCCACCTATTCACCGCGTTTCCGCGGTCGGAAGTCGGTTTTTGCCGCATTTCCGCGGTCTGCTGGTGGGTCGTGTCTCGAGAAATTTTCAGTCCCTCCGTTGTTGCAATCTTCTGTGGTTAGGATCGTCTAGTTTCTGTTTTGATCTCTGTAGATTTCCAGATCCGATTTTGTTCGTAGATCCTGCAAAATTCTCACAAAAATACCCTTCCAAAAATAACAG
This sequence comes from Agapanthus africanus, assembly GCA_030015575.1. Classification (NCBI taxonomy): domain Eukaryota; kingdom Viridiplantae; phylum Streptophyta; class Magnoliopsida; order Asparagales; family Amaryllidaceae; genus Agapanthus; species Agapanthus africanus. The sequence continues at coordinate 2,774,149 of JASDDO010000008.1, read as the reverse complement.
ATGATATACTTTTATAATTTTTTTGTGATTTTTCAGATTTTTCAGATTTTTTTTAATTTTAGATTAACCCGAAATTGCAAAAAGGAAATAACACGCCATCCCCGGCAGTAACGCCATTTGATTTAAAGAGATTTTATCGATCAAAAATATAAGTTACCGTAATCAAGAACGGCGTCGCTTGGTAGCTAGCCGGTGAGTACGGGTCGGTCCACAGGGATTTTGTGTTTTCCTAATCGCGCTAACGAGTTAATTCCGATGGGTGTCGGATTGATTATTTCTAAAAAGCTAAATTAATTTATACTAAGATTATCTAGATCTAAGTCTTGCTGGGGTTAGGTTTAGAAGAAGTTGAGAGATTAAAGGTTTCCTCACCGCTTTCTATGCCCTATTATAGATCTATTCGGTGCTATGGTAATTATCAATAAAGTGGATTAGAATCATTTGGGAAGATATTTCTTCCTCTAGGTTCTTGTCCTTCCTTTATCGATCCTTACCCTAACCTCCATGGAAAACACGCGCAACCGGTCCTTTATACTACGGTATCACCGTTACCTCGAGGGGTAAGGTGCCGCAGGGAGCGGTGTGTGCGTGTATGCATGGAGTTCTAATTCTTATGTGTGAAGGGGCAAGAAAGGGGTGAGAGATCTCATCTCTCAAACCTTTCCCTAAACCTAACCCTAACAAGCGAGGAAACTACTCGCTCATTAGGGGATTAAAAGACATTCTAAATTAAAAGTAAACTAAGGCAAAGAAATAAAATAACTTACTAATTTTTATTGATGGCTCTCTCCAAACATCAACGCAGTACCGATCTGAATTTATGAAATGAAAAGAGGCATGCCCTAGAAAAGGTTTTTAGGGTTCTATTTATAGATTCATAGAAACCCTAGGTTACAATTGACTCGCACATCTGCTATTACAAAAATACCCTCTAAGAAAAGACCTAGTCAAAGATCCGCGCCGCCTCTAGAATTTTGGTAAAAATTTCTTCAAGTCCGGGCTCAAGACGGCCGTGGAACCGCGGCCCAGTGGTGGTGTTGGCTGCTGTAATTTTGTGTGATGGATCTGGGCCTTTTAGGCTTCCTATTTCTTTGGTCCTTTTCTCAGATTGGTTTCTCGTTCTCTTCCAGATCTTCCAGTGAATAATTGCAGTGAACTTTTAACCGTTCGCTTTGTAATCTTGGACCTTGCGTTGCCTTGTACGGATCTTTGTGTAGGCTTTATCAAAAATCCTTCTGTTTGCTGGTCATAGTCTCACTTTTGCATCGTTTTGTATCTTTTTCACTGTTTTAGATCTAAGAACCTGTAACCTGTACTATGTAGCAGACATGCGTTAAAAACACCTGTTTATTTGTAAAAAGAATAAGAATGGGGAATATAATAATGCAATATTATGGTATGAACAGCTAGCGCTAAGAGCGCTGCGCTCCAATTAGCGCACCATGGGCAGAGCGCATAAGCGCTAGCGCTGGAACTAAATGTTCCTCACCGTTGGATCAAATATCCAACGGATATGATTAAACCATCAGTTAATAAGAATAAAATTCTGTTGAATCTTTCCAAACAGAAAAGATTGTGCCCTGAATTTGGAACACCGTTGGATCAATGATCCAATGGTGATTAAAAATCACTAAAATACAGAACAAATTCTGTAAAGAAGGAAAGATTTCTCAATCTTTCTAAAACAAGAAGATTATCTTCTGTAAATCAGAAGCCCTTGGATCAAGGATCCAACGGTGGGGAAATTCCCAAATCAATTGGAGAATAAATCTCTTTAACTGATTCAACAAATCAGCTTCCCCTATATAAAGAACCTAAGACTTCAAGTCTAAAAGAGAGGAACCCCCTATAAACTTTGAGAAAGTCTCAAGAAGAAGTAGTTCTCGGTAAAAGAAGATTTTTCTTCAAGGTAAAAAGAATGGTGATGAACAAAGAGATAAAATCATCTCATAATTAAAGAGAAAAATTCTCTTCTTCAAAGATCATAGATCTATAAAGACCAAGGTCTTTTATATAAAGAGATAAAAAAAAGATCTCATCATTAAAATAAAGAAGTACTTACTTCACAGATCATAGATCTATAAGACAAATTGTATTTCTGAGATCATAAACATCTCATTATAAAGGGGGAGAGAATTATCTAATTCTCTTAGGATCACAGATCCGTAAAGGCAAACCCTTTCATCAAAAAGAGATTGAAGTATCTCCTATAAGTTAAGAACTTTGTTCTTGGAATCTTGAGACAAAGTCTCTTATTAAAGAAGATAATCTCCAGAGCGCAAAGTTAACCTAAGAAGAGCCTTAGCGCTCCTAATTTAAAAGTGCCTTAGTGCTCTTTATCTAGCGCAAAGCGCTGCAGTGCAATAGTACTTCAAACACAGCGCACCACGCTCATTGGCTAGCGCCCAGCGCTAAGCGCGCCACGTGCTCCTCACGTGTGCGCTGCATTATTAAAAGCGCTTTGCGCTCATTATATGGCACCAGCACCGAGCGCCTCAACGCTTCAATTATAGCGCATCAGCGCTCTTCACTTAGCGCAAAGCGCTAAACGCATCAGCGCTAAGCGCTAAACGCATCAGCGCTAAACGCATCAGCGCTTAACATCTGGTGCAAAGCGCCAAGCGCACTAGCGCTTTAACCATAGCGCGCTGCGCTCATCGAATGGCGCTAGTGCCATGCGCGCTATATACTTTTATGTGCGCTTGGGCAGAACATAAATTGTACTTTGGATAGGTCCTAGAGCTATGATGAATGCTTAGCATTCGATAAAAGACAAATATTGTCAGAATTTAAATCCATGCTCTGCATTGTTAAAAGGGCCAAGCCCAAACAAATGCTTAACAGCCCAAAACGAATGTTAAACATTTTTAACTTGATTGGACTTAGCCCAAGTTGGCCATAAGTCCTCAATTCAAACTTAACTGAGCTATTATGCTCATAACATAATTAATTGATCTTAGTTCCAAATCGGACTGCAGATCACTTAACTCACCCTGGTTCAAGGGTACATCTCTTCACTCCTTTGATATTTGTCGTTGTAATTCTTCAACGTCTTCAAAGAGGTGACGGGTCCCGACAATCACACATTTCATAGACTATGACGTCTCTAAACTACGGACTGTGGGGTCCTTAAACTCATGGACTATGATGTCCTTAACCTCGACCGTGACGTCTTAAAACTAACATCGGACTGTGGAGTCCTTAAATCCACGGACTATGATGTCCTTAACCTCAACTGTGATGTCTTAAAACTAACATCGGACTGTGGGGTCCTTAAACTCATAGACTATGATGTCCTTAATCTCGACCGTGATGTTTTAAAACTAGCATTGGACAGTGGGGTCCTTAAACTCATTGACTATGATGTCCTTAACCTCGACCGTGATGTCTTAAAACTAACAACGGAGTGTGGGGCCCTTAAATCCATGGACTATGATGTCCTTAACCTCGACCGTGATGTCTTTAAACTAACATCGGACTGTGGGGTCCTTAAACCCATGGACTATGATGTCCTTAACCTCGACCGTGATGTCTTAAAACTAACAACGGACTGTGGGGTCCTTAAACCCATGGACTATGATGTCCTTAACCTCGACCGTGATGTCTTTAAACTAACATCGGACTGTGGGGTCCTTAAACCCATGGACTATGATGTCCTTAACCTCGGCCGTGATGTCTTTAAACTAACATCGGACGGTGGGGTCCTTAAACCCACGGACTATGATGTCCTTAACCTCGACCGCGATGTCTTTAAACTAACGATGGACCGTAATGTCCTTAAACTAATTATCGACCGCAATGTCCCTAAACTAAACAATAGAGCCCAATTGCTCTCTTGTTGGATCTAAACGATCCTGTTAAGTTGATCTTAGTCTAAAATTAGACTAACGTATCCTTAACAAACGTTTAAGTTGATCTTAGTCCCAAATGAGGCTAACGTATCCTTAAATCCAAACCCATAAACCCAAATCTAAGAAAGATACGGATTTGGACTAGTCCATACCCAACGGGCGACAACATAACATAGTCTCCGTATACAATCCACGGGCAACCAAACACAAAACAAACACCCACGACACGAAGTGACCATCTGGAGAAGGAGAAAGTTGTTATCGCGATGCGGTAACGTAATTAACTGCAGGGGCTTGCGCCTGCAGGGAAGAGCATCCCCAAAATCAAAAACCCCTCAGATGAGAGGGAATCTGACGAAGTCTGCTACATCGGCCGCATCCGTTTAAACCTTCGATACATGGTGCTATAAATCAACTTGGCATTTTCGGAGAGGTGGACGGATAGCACCTGTTCCCCTCCGAACGACGGCGTGATGGACGTCCTGCCTGAGATTCGGGACAAATGCTAATTGGTGCTATCCGTCCACCTCTCCGAAAATGCCAAGTTGATTTATGGCACCGTGTATCGAAGGTTTAAATGGATGCGTCGGATGTAGCAGACTTCATCAGATTCCCCCTCGATTGAGGTTTTTTTTTTATTGTGGGGACGCTCTTCTCTGCAGGCGCAAGCCCCTGCAGTTAATTACGCTACCGCATTGCGGTAACAACTTTCTCCTTCTCCAGATGGTCACTTCATGTTGTGTGTGTTTGTTTTTTGTTTAGTTGCCCGTAGATTGTATACGGAGACTGAGTTATGTCGTCGCCCGTAAGGCGTGGACTAGTCCAAATCCGTATTATCTTAGATTTGGGTTTGGGGTTTGTGTTTAAGGATACGTTAGTCTCGCTTGAGACTAAGATCGACCTAAACGTTTGTTAAGGATACGTTAGTCTAGTTTTTAGACTAAGATCAACTTGACAGGATCGTTTAGATCCAACAATAGAGCAATTATGGGAGCCCTGTTGTTTAGTTTAATGACGTTGCGGTCAATAGGTAGTTTAAGGACATTGCGGTCCATAGGTAGTTTAAGGACATTGCAGTCCAATGTTAGTTTTAAGACATTGCGGTCAAGGTTAAGGACCTCATAGTCCGTGGATTTAAGGACTCCACAGTCCAAATTTAGTTTTAAGACATCTCGGTCAAGGTTAAGGACGTCATAGTCCATGGATTTAAGGACTCCACAGTCCAAAGTTAGTTTTAAAACATCTCGGTCAAGGTTAAGGACCTCATAGTCCATGGGTTTAAGGACCCCACAGTCCGTCGTTAGTTTTAAGACATCACGGTCAAGGTTAAGGACCTCATAGTCCATGAGTTTAAGGACCCCACGGTCCGTATCAATATGTGGCTATCGGGACCCGTCACCTCTTTGAAGATGTTGAGGGATTACAACGCCGAGTATCAAAGGAGTGAAAAGATGTACCCTTAAACCGAGGTAGATTAAATAATCTTTGGTCCAATTTGGAACCAAGACCAATTAATTATATTATGAGCCCATTGGCTCAGTTGAATTTGAATTGAGGACTTATGGCCAGCTTGGGCTAAGTCCAATCATGTTTAGGATATTGGCCCTCTGTTGGTCCATTAGAAGAGAGGCTTTGCCTCTAGACACTTAGCCAATTGGGCTAAAGTTAGTGTTAAACACTAAAGATCAGCAGTGTTGAACACTGGGAACAAGTTAGTGTTTAACACTAAAAGATAGTTAGTGTTAAACACCAGCAACAGGGCTTTCAAATTAGTGTTTATACACTAAAACAAATCAGTGTTAAACACTGGCAGTGGAGATTTCAAATTAGTGTTTAACACTAAGGCAGATCAATGTTAAACACTGGAAACAGGGTTTTCCAGGTTGGTGTTCAACACTAAGAAAGTCAGTGTTAAACACTGTAAATAGAGTTTTCCAAATTAGTGTTTAAACACTAAGAAAATCAGTGTTGAACACTGGATATAGAGGTTTCAACTTTAGTGTTAAGCACTAAGGCAAGAGGGGTCACGTGGTAGCACGTGAGAGCGCTCTCAATTCATTTTATTCTTCCAAAAGTATTGAATACTTTGGAGCATCACGTGCTGTCACGTGATGGGAATTTTGGTGCTTGTTCGTTAAAGCTTCAGCCAAGGGGTCACGTGGTAGCACGTGATCGCGCCCTGTTTCCCTTTATTTTGTTCTACAGATAAGTGTTTTAACACCTTTAATTCTGAAAGCCATCACGTGTGGGCACGTGATGGGGGCTTACGCTTTGATCTGTTAGAATGTTCATTAGGGGTCACGTGTCGACACGTGAGGGCGCCCTAAAGCTCTTTTCTGTTTCTTTCTCTTTTGTATGCTTTAGAGATCACGTGGGGCACGTGAGGCATTGCCTCAAAGCCCTTCTCTGTGGAACTTTTCAGGGGTCACGTGGTAACACGTGACCTTGCTTCTTTGCATGTTTGTTTATCTTTTAAGAATTAAATTCTTCATAGGGTTAAACCCTAGCTATAACTTTAGAGGAATTAAATTCCCACTTTTCTTTTTGAAGAATTATATTCTTAGATGGAGTTAAACCCCGGCTTTTCTTCTGTAGGAATTAAATTCCTGATGTATGTGAAGAACTGAATTCTATCATCTGGTTAAACCCTAATTTCTTCTTTCTTAAGGGAATTAAATTCCTGTTATTTTGACAGAATTAAGTTCTTAACTAGGGTTAAACCCTGGTTCTGTTCATTTTGAAGGAATTAAATTCCTACAACATAGGGTTAAATCTTAATTTTATTTCAAAGGAATTAAATTCCTATAATTCTATGAGAATTAAATTCTCAAACTTCCATTCCCTCTCTATGCTTTGGATCTGCATGGCAGGATCTCAACCAAATGAGAATTAAATTCTCAATTCATGGGGAGATGTGCACTTTGCAGATCCTCTGCTAAAGAGAGAACTAAGTTCTTCTTTTTAATATAAGAGTTAAACTCTTTTTGAGAATTAAATTCTCTTTTAGAGGCCTTCCCTTTCTTACCTAAGATTTTCTTCTGCAGAAGATCCAATTCTTCCCAAGTCTCAAGGCTCTATATTTCTTTTTTTTTCTATCTCTCTTTCTCTGTGTATGTATCCCTTCCTCTGTGTGTCTCTTGGCTCTTTTATAGGAGAAGAAGCAGAATCAATTAGTTTTGGTGAATCTTTCATTGAGAAATTTGATTTGTATTCACCATTCGTTTGGACCTTTGGATTATCAGGTGAATTTTATTCACCATTGGATTTTAAATCCAAAGATTTTCCTTCGTTATTTCGATTAGATTTTAAGGGGAAATCTTTCCAAGTTCAAGATTTTTCCATAAATAGATGATATTTAATCACCTTTAAATCTTTAGTCCAATCGGTTCCAAATAATCATTTTCCTTTGGAAAGATTTGAATGATCTCTTCAGAATTTGATTCTGTTAAATAAATAGGCTTTGAAAGCCGGTCACGTGTGGCCACATGACCCCTGGTCACGTATAAGCATGTGACCCCTGGTCACGTGTAAGCACGTGACCCTTGGAACTAGCTTTTCTTCTCCTTTTTGCGCTCTGTTTTCTGGCCGCTGCTCAATCGTCACGTGCCAACACGTGACCCCTGGTCACGTGTGAGCACGTGACCTTTTCTGAAGCCTTTTCCTTGAATTAGTCAGGGAACCGATGTGCTTTTGCTGCTGTTTTAAACGTCACATGCCAACACGTGACTGCTGGTCACGTGCTAGCACGTGATGCCACCTTCGTAATCTTTCCTGATTTTAAATCGGGAAACAAATGCCCCCACAGCGTTGTTCTCGCGTGTCTGCACGTGAGTGCAATGCTGTTACTTTTTTGACCGTTGGATTCCTCTAGAGATTTGGGGAGATGAAGCGTCTCCATCACATCCTATAAATGCCCATGTCCTTTCAGAAAAGCCTCCACTTTGCTCATCTTCTTCTCTTGCAAACTTTTCTGAGAATTTAATTCTCTTTTTCCAGTGCTTAGTTCTCTGCCTTGAAACCTTTTCAGATTTTAACTCTGTCTGACCGATTCCTCTTCCTCAAGTAATCATCTTGAGTGGTCGAAGAACTTTTTTATACATAAAATTCTCTGGATTTTAAATCCATTTCAAGGGTTTCACTCCTTTTTTAACAAAGAACCCATCTTCAAGTTCTTTAACTAAAATATAAGACCACTTAACCTCCAACAGTAGATCCCTTAGGGTTTAGATGATCCTTTAGGGAATGATGGTGATAATCCATGGAGTTTAACCCCGTTCTCAGAAAACATGTTTCTGGGAGTTTGATTCCCTTTTTCTCAATAAGGAATTTAATTCCTATGAGGAACTCAGTTTCTTCGCATGGAGGCTTCCCAGGGTCTCTTTGCCCTAGGTTGTCCTTCTGTAATTAATGGAACAGAAGTTTTGTAATAATTCTCATGATCTTCATTTCAGGTATCATGGATGCCCATTTGTATGGTCTTGACGAAATCATTTCCTACGGGAACATTCGTGCATTGGGTCACAGTCAGAATCAGGAGTTCACCAACGCTCAATGCGCCGAGATCATGAGCCGCTTCGGCGAGTACAATCATCGGCTACTCTCCCGTCGCTCTTCTCTTCTGAGACTGATCGTGCTGGCTATCTGGGAGGCACTCCCTCTCTTTTATACCGGCGTACCGCTCAGGGCCTTGGACACCGCTGAGGATAAGGTACATTCGGTGTACCTGATGAGCTTGATTTCAAAGAGGAGGCAAGATCGCCTCATTGATCTCTTGCACCAGGCCTTTCAGCAGTCAGCCATACTTGCTGCCTATCGGAGGGTGGAGGATATCCGTGAAGACCCCGACGCTTGCGACCGCGAGAGGAAACATACCAGGATGGTTCGAAGCGCCTGGAAGATCTTGGACAAAGTCAAGTTTGAATTTCTCAATCCATGCCCCACGTCCGAGGTCTTGCCATTGTAAACTTGTTCCTCTTTATTTGTATGACCTTCTTGAAGTATGAATGATAAGTTTTATTATGTCTTTGTATGCTTGCATGCCTTTCTGTGGGGTTTTATCATTTTACTATTGTTGTGGCTGATGCTTTTAATATGCATGGTGCTATTCTATTTTTTAGCGCACGTCAAGTTTGGGGCTCACGTGTTCTTCACGTGGGGTCCTTTGATGGGACTGTTCAAAATTTTTCCATGCCATATTTTTAGTGCACAGTATCAGATGCAGAAAAGGAGCCTTAGAAATAGTTCCATCCCCCTGATTTTCGATGCCTTTCCTTTTTTGGGCCTTGGAAATAGCTTCATCATGCAAGATTTTCCGCGCTCAACACTTAATGCATCTCTTTATATCTGAGGCTATAGCCTTCTTTTCCCTTCACAGAGAGATTTATTTTTTCATTTTGGTGTAATTTGTCTTGAGAAACAACCGAGCGCCATGGCCTGCAATCGCCTTCATGCTCGTCGACAGGCATGGGAAGTTCCTATTGAGGAGATGATCCCCCGCTTTGCTGCCCGATTGGTGGATCCACTCCTTACCGATGACGAATGCGAATCGGCGATGTATGAACTCTCAATCCGCAGGGGGTCTCCTCTCCCAATAGGCTCCCTCTGGCTCCGGATGATTCTTGCTGCCGTGCTTGCCGACATCCCTCCTCACCCGGCGGAGATGACCCTGGCGATGCTTGACGCGGCCGAAGAAAAGCTCGAGGGCTTTCACGAAGCGTACCTAATCACTCAAGCTTTGAAAGATCGCTCGGTTCACCTTTTAAGCGAAATAAGAGCCCGTCGGGCTGTTATGTCTGCTTTTGCGGATGAACATGGCGCCAATCGGTGGGGAACGACTCCTCGCGAGAATCGGCGCTTTGACGTGTTGGAGAGAGCGGAGAGAGAGATGGAGAATTTTGTCTTTTGTTTGGTCAACCCTTGCGCTACCGATCCTTTATTCGGCGACCTTTTCCCGCTAGTGTAGTACCTTCAAATTAGTTTTCGCTTGCTTTACCTAGAACTTTAATGTGTGTTGGGTATCCGTATGTATGTTTTTGCTTGCATAAATGAACTTTGTGTTCTTCCCATGAGAATTTTCTTTAACTGCGAACACTGTTACTATGTTGCATGCATATCCGAGCTTCGGGTATTATTTCTTTTCGGATATTCATATAGTTGCGAACGCATGCTTCGTCGGAAATTTTCTCGTTGCTTTTCATACCAGGTGATGTGAGCGTGTTTTAGATCGACTATCGCTGTCGACCGGAAGCCCATTTATACGGTTTTGAGCGTGTATGTCCCGTTTCCAAGGTTGCGGTCGCAAAAGTGAGCTTACGTGGCCTGATAGAGTGACACGTGGCGAACATATTGTCGTGCGAGAAAAGAGCTCGGCCGTAAATTTTCGGAAAGGGAGCTGGCTTCTAAGGTGCTGAGCGAGCTTCCAGCTAATCTTACCGTCAAGGCCAACAAAGCATATGAACTCTGGCAGGTGCTTCAAGAGTCTATCAGGGAGGTGGTGACTCTTGATAAAGCTGCTACGTTCACTCGAGAGAGGGTCGAGGCTCATAAGGCCACCGAGAAAGAGCTTGAAGGCCGGCTCGCTTCGTATCAAGCCCAGCAGGCTTAGGCGGAGGCCCGTCTTCTGGTGATCTTAAATCATGAGGCCGTGGCCCAACAAAAGCAGGATGAGCTGACCAAGCTGCTAAATCGCCCGCCGGCTTGAAACATTTATATCTTTTCCTTCCTTCTTGTATATACTCATAGATGAGAGTATCTTCTTTTGTTCTTTCATGAATTGTAGTTTGTATCCATTTTGGTTTATGAATAAAAGATACATTTTTCTTCTCAATGGTGCGTCTCCTTTTTGTTGAATGTGTTTTGCGGACAATTTATCTTGATCTCCTTGCAGGGTAGCGATGGCTTAGGATTCAGGGTTAAGATCTGCTTCCTAAGACTTTTGCGCTTTATGAGCCACGAGGGTCTCATAAAGTGTTTTTCTCTCCATGGGTCAAAAGGATCCTATAGGTGTGAGTTCTTCTTAAGAATCGTGAGGATTCTTAAGCGGGTTTTCCCTTGAGAGTCGTAAGGATCTCAGAAGAGAGTTTTTCTTCCTTACAGGTCGTGAGGACTTGCAAGTGCTGGATGTGGTCACCCTTATCCGTGTTTCACGGGGTCAGGGGTTGCTCAAGGCATCGTAATTTAAAGACGTCGCGGTCAAGGTTAAGAACATCATAGTCCGTGGATTTAAGGACTCCACAGTCCGATGTTAGTTTTAAGACATCACGGTCAAGGTTAAGGACGTCATAGTCCGTGGATTTAAGGACTCCACAGTCCGATGTTAGTTTTAAGACATCACGGTCAAGCTTAAGGACCTCATAGTCCGTGGATTTAGGGACTCCACAGTCCGATGTTAGTTTTAAGACATCACGGTCAAGGTTAAGGACCTCATAGTCCGTGGATTTAGGGACTCCACAGTCCGATGTTAGTTTTAAGACATCACGGTCAAGGTTAAGGACCTCATAGTCCGTGGATTTAGGGACTCCACAGTCCGATGTTTGGTTGTAGGGACCCGTCACCTCTTTGAAGACGTTGAGGAATTACAACGTCAGGCATCAAAGGAGTGAAAAGATGTACCCTTAAACCAAGGTAGAATCAGTACAGAATCAGGGTGGTTGATTGTTAGTTTTAAGACATTACGGTCGAGGTTAAGGACATCATAGTCCGTGGATTTTAGGGACTCCACAGTCCAGTATTTGCTCTGGATGCTTCACACGGGTTCACTGACGTGCTTGGCGAGGACCAGGCTCCGCTCTGGGCATTTTCCGCGGGGTCAAAGAGTGACGTTATCCGCGTTCCACGTAACCAGGAATTTTGCACTAGATGCTTCACACGGGTTCACTGCCGTGCTCGGCGAGGACTAGGCTCCGCTCTGGATGATTCACACGGGTTCACTGCCGTGCTTTGCGAGGACCAGGATCCGCTCTGGACGTTTTCCACGGGGTCAAAGAGTGACGTTATCCGTGTTCCACGTAACCAGAAATTTTGCACTAGATGCTTCACACGGGTTCACTGCCATGCTCGGCAAGGACTAGGCTCCGCTCTGGATGCTTCACACGGGTTCACTGCAGTGCTCTGCGAGGACTAGGATCCGCTCTGGACGTTTTCCACGGGGTCAAAGAGTGACGTTATCCGCGTTCCACGTAACCAGGAATTTTGCACTAGATGCTTCACACGGGTTCACTGCCGTACTCGGCGAGGACTAAGCTCCGCTCTGGATGCTTCACACGGGTTCACTGCCGTGCTCTGCGAGGATCAGGATCCGCTCTGGACGTTTTCCACGGGGTCAAAGAGTGACGTTATCCGCGTTCCACGTAACCAGAATTTTGCTGATTGTATCCGCATTTCACGGAATGGAGGTTTGACTGTTGGTGATATGTATATCGCCGAGCCATGGAACCGGGGGTTGCCGCTGTTCCGCTTTGTTTGAAGTTGTGTCCGTTGCTACGAGACGAGTGTTGGGATGATCTCTAGGTCGCTTGCGGCCTGTCGAGATTTAACTCCTTTCTTTGATGAAACCTGGGAGAAATGTGATCACTTCTTTGTTTACGCCCTTGGATTGTATACAGGGTGTGATGGAACATCACCTGTAGGGCATAAATTAAAAACTCTTTTTTTTTATTTCATTTCTTTTTTCCGCGATGCTCCATCATTTCAGCTTTTATATCGCGAAGGTCGCGATTACCCTATCATTTCGGCTATTTTTCGCGGTGCCCAATCATTTCGGCTATTTTTTATTTTTACTCGCTGCTTTTTATTGCGAGTTGCCCCATCATTTCGGCTATTTTGCGTGCATACATTTTTTACTTGCTGCTTTTTATTGCAAGTTGCCCCATCAGTTCGGCTATTTCGTATGCACGTGCGGCCTACTGGCTTTTCGCCATAAACCTGAAATTAGACACCGATTTCGGCATCAGCACCGCTATAACTGGGATATGGCCAGGAGCGAATCATCATCTGCCTCTGTCGATGTTGAACAAGGGTGGCTTAGCAAACAGGGTTAGGGTCCCGTCGACTAAGGCTTTTGACTTCATGAGTCGTAAGGGTCTCACGAAGGTATTTCTCCCTACAAGTCGTGAGGATCTCGTAGGTGTATTTTCTCCCTAGGAATCGTGAGGATTCCTAAGTGTATATTCCTCTGTAAGTCGTAAGGATCCTACAAGAGGGCTTTCTCCTTATAAGTCGAGAGGACTCATAAGGGTTGTTCACCATAGGGACATACCCCTAGTCACGGGTGGGACTTTGCTGGGGAAATGCTTATTCGCGCCCGTGGATTGTATACAAGGGTCAGTATGAGCCGCTTGTAGGGCATTGTCGAAGGTTATGGGGGATTTTTCTTAAGCACAGGTTCAGGTTCCTGTAACTTAAGACTTTCAAGTCTTATGAGCCGTGAGGGTCTCATAAGAGAGTTCTCCTCGCGAGTCATAAGGATCTCGCAAGTGTATTTTCTCCTTAGGAATCGTGGGGATCCCTAAGTGTGTTGCTTTCTTGTGAGTCGTAAGGATCTCACGCGGGTGGTTTCTCCTTACAAGGTCTTGGGGACCCTGCAAGTGTCCTTTAACGAGGTTGTGCCCTTTCGGGTTTTCACAAACACCCGCCGGCAGCCCTGCTGTTTTTACTCACGGAGCCCTTTCGGGTTTTCATCCGTGCCCATTTTGCTTATGGACATACCGTTTTTATTATTCTTTTTATTCTTTTTTTTAACGAGGTCACGCCCTTTCGGGTTTTCACGAACACTCGCCGGTAGCCCCGCTGTTTTTACTCACGGAGCCCTTTCGGGTTTTCATCCGTGCCCTTTTTGCTTATGGACATACCGTTTTTTTTGTTTTTTTTATATTTTTTATTATTATTATTTTTTTTATTCATCTCGTCAGCTTGAAGATGCTGCGGTAGTAGTTTTAAGGACGTTTCGGTCCGTCGTTAGTTTAAGGACGTTTCGGTCCGTCGTTAGTTTAAGGACGTTTCGGTCCGTCCTTAGTTTTAAGGACGTTTCGGTCCGTCGTTACTTTAAGGACGTTTCGGTCCGTCGTTGGTTTAAGGACGTTTCGGTCCGTCGTTAGTTTAAGGACGTTTCGGTCCGTCTGAGGAGAAGGCCGGCTACTACTTATAGAGCTTGAGCTTAGGAAGATAGCGAGCGGACATAGTCGTTGTCATCTATCATTGACCTAGGCCGTGGCTCATTAAGCGTAGTATTTCTTTAGGAAGCGGCCGTTTATTGGCCTGAAAGGCCTTTCACCGTGCATATCTATGAGTAAATAGGCTCCACCCTGATAGACCTTATCTATGATGTACGGGCCTTCATAGTTCGGCTCGAATTTTCCCCGCTTGGCACGATTGGGGATCATAGGCCTTTTGACCACTAGCATGAGTTCGCCATGGCGGAATGTCCTCGGTCGGGTCAATCTTTCATATGAGCACGTCATCTTTGCTTTATAAGCTTCCAGATTTTGTTGCGCTATGAGCCGGGTTTCATCGAGGGCATCAAGCTCCTCAAGCCGATGGTGAGCATTTTCTTCGTTTGTCAATTCGTGGTGGACTGCCACTCGTAGAGAAGGCAGCTCTATCTCGAGGAGGAGTACCGCTTCCGTACCGAATACCAGTGCGTATGGCGTCGTGTTCGTGGCCGTCTTGAACGTAGTTCGATATGCCCAAAGAGCCTCTTGCAGTCTCTCGTGCCAGTCCTTCTTATTTCGGGACACCGTCTTTTTTATGATCTTTGTCAAGGTCTTATTGAAGGCCTCGACCAGACCGTTAGCTCGTGGATTATAAACTGAGGAGTATCTCCAGTCTATATTATGCTGTTGCGCGAAGCGGCTAATCTTATGGCTTCTGTAGGCTGGCCCGTTATCAGAGATAATCCGCCGTGGAGTTCCAAACCGATAAATGACGTGCGTCTTGAAAAAGTGGATGATATTCTCCGTCCTCACTTCCCTCAGCGGTACTGCTTCCGCCCATTTGGAGAAGTAATCAGTCGTCGCCAGGATGAAACGATGTCCCCTGGACGATGCTGGTTCGATGGGGCCGACTATGTCAGTCCCCCACATTTCGAATGGCCAACTAGCCACCGTTGGATGTAGTGGATTCGGATGCTGGTGGATGAAATCCCCGTGGATTTGGCATGAGTGGCATTGCTTCGCATACTCGAGGCAGTCCTGGATCATCGTGGGCAAGTAGTAACCCATCCGTTTAATTTTTAACTTCATCTTCGGGCCTGCTTGATGAGAACCACAGATTCCGTCATGAACTTCCTGAACGACTCTTTCTGCTTCGTCAGGTCCTAAACACCTCAGCCACAGAGAATCAAACGACCTCTTATACAGAATATCATTGACGAAAGCGAAAGATAGATCTCGTTTCATGAGCTGATGTCTTGAGGACACTTCTTCGGGCATTCGGTGGGACTTAAAGTAGTCTATGAAGACTTCCCTCCAGTCCTCAGCCTTCTCACGGTCTTTTATTTGTAGGGTCGTCTGCTCAGTTGCTCCCTTTTCTTCGTATGATTCCGGAGATATTTCTGCTGGGGCGAGCACTCGACGGCTTTGTACTATGATTTTAACGTCATCGAGGTTCTCGTCAGCCAATTCTTTAGCGAGCTTAGCTAACGCGTCCGCTTTGCTATTTTCCACGCGTGGTATGCTTTCCAAAGTATAGGAGGGAATTTGGGTCAACGGTTGTTGCACCTTTTCGCCGTACTTCACCAACTCCGGTTTGCACGTTTGGTAGTCACCATTTACTTGACTAACGACCGGTTGAGAATCCCCGTATATAAGGAGGTCTTCAATTCCCATGTCAATGGAGATCTCAAGGCCCGCTATCAAAGCTTCGTATTCGGCTTCATTGTTCGTCCTCGATTCCGTTAAGGAGAAAGCAAAGCGCATTATCCCTCCTTATGGGGTCACGAAGATAAGGCCTACTCCCGACTTGACTATAAGGGTACTTTGTTTGCGCTTTTTCATGGAAGATGCTCCATCGAAATAAAGTTCCCATTGGGTATCACCACCGTCGATCGCGTCAAATGTATGTTCGTCCGGCAAATCGCAATTTAGAGGAGAACCGGCAGGTATTGGATGCTCAGCAAGGAAGTCGGCAATGGCTTGGCCTTTCACTGCTTTAAGAGGCTGATAGGTTATCGAAAACTCCATCAGGAGTAAGGCCCATTTAGCGAGTCTCCCCGTCAATATGGCCTTCGACATTAGATATTTTAGGGGGTCCACCTTTGATATAAGACGAACTTCATGTGCCAATGCGTAGTGCCGGAGTTTTGTTATCGCAAAGATTAGCGCCAGGCAATGTTTTTCGATCGGGGGAGTAATTGCTTTCTGCCCCCAGAAGAACTCGACTTAAGTAGTAGAGTGCTCTTTCTTTCCCCTGGTCATTCTCTTGCGCCCATAATACGCCTAAGGAACCTTCGAGGGCTTTTGTATAAAGAATAAAAGGCTTTCCCTTGACCGGAGCAGCTAACACTGGCGGGTTCTGCAGGTATTGCTTGATCTCGTCCAGTGCGTCTTGGCATTTGTGGTCCCAGATGAACGGAGTTCCCTTCTTCATCAGGTGGCTGTAAGGACGGCACCTGCCTGACAGGTTGGCAATAAACCGCCGGATGTACGCGAGCTTCCCCTGGAGAGACCGCAGCTGTTTGAGAGTCCTCGGAGGTGGCATTTCCATGATCGCCTTAATCTTAGATGGATCTATTTCGATACCTCGGTGTCGGATGATGAATCCCAGGAATTTACCCGAGGAGACTCCGAACGCGCATTTGAGGGGATCCATTTTCAAATTATATTGCCGAAGGCGTTGAAATACGGTCTTCAGATGCTCTAAATGCTCTTCGTATGACATGCTCTTCACTACGAGGTCATCGATATAGCACTCGACGATTTCATGTATGAGATCATCGAAGATCTTTGTCATGGCCCTTTGATAGGTAGCACCGGCGTTCTTTAGACCGAAGGGCATAACTTTGTAGCAGAATATACCTAAAGGAGTCCGGAAAGCGGTGTGCTTCTGGTCCTCGGGATACATCTTTATCTGGTTGTACCCTGATGAACCGTCCATAAAGGAGAAAACCTCATGAGTGGACGTATTGTCTATCATCAGCTCGGTGACCGGCACTGGGAAATCGTCCTTCGGGCAGGCTTTACTGAGATCTCGGAATTCCACACATATGCGTACTGTCCCATTCTTCTTCATCACCGGGACGATGTTGGCGACCCAATCAGGATACTGTACCTCCTGGATAAACCCGGAATCGATTAGTTTCTTGACTTCGGCGTTAATGCTCATTTCAAGCTCAAGCCGCATCCGTCTCGGCGCCTGTTTGACTGGCTTGATATCCGGGGATATTGCTAATTTATGTACCGCAATCTCTGGATCTAATCCTGGCATCTCGGAATAGTTCCACGCGAAGCAATCTCTATGCTGTAGAAACACGTCTCTTAATGCCGCCACCCTTTCTCAGATAGTAGCTCGCTAACGAATGTTGGTCGCGGATCGTCTTCCGATCCCAACTCAATCTTTTTGAGGTTATATGCAGTCGTATGTATGCCATCTTCCAGTTCTTTCGAAGCTGGTGGAAATTCTGAGGTGACCTCATCATTGCTTTCGAAGCACCATGGGAGGTCATCCATATTCTCGGGCTCTCCTTTTGATATTGTTATCATATAACAAGGACGTGCTCGCTTCCAAGACCGATGTGGATCTGGCTCTGCTCTTGCGGCTTTGGGTTCGTGCTTTTGTAGCGGCGTTACCCTCCAGCTGCTGGATAAAGCAAATCTGCCTTGCTGGTACTGGTCTTCGACCCAGTTCTTGAACGTGAAGCAGTCTTCGATAGGGTGTCCTATGGCTCGGTGATAGGAGCAATAGCCCGGATGAGAAACCTCGTTAACTTGCTCAGGGTGCTTAGACTCCGGAAGTGCGATCATTTGATGTTTTATAGCGAGCTCGAGTAGCTTCTTCGTCTTGTCTCGAGGGAATGAATACGCTCGACTCATCTTCTTCATGAGGGACAAGTCCGGACCGTGCAATGCCCAGTCACATGACTCTCTAATCCGGCTTCGTTGTTGTCGGCTCCTCTTTCTGCTTCTTGACTTACTTCTGCCTCTGCGTCGGGCCTTTTGTACAACGGGTCGACAGGGAGGAGCATCTTTGTCTTTTGCAGCCTGTTGAAGCAGACGTTGCGTTCTGGCCTTCTCGTAGATGGCCATCTCACGGTTGTGGTCTTCCCGAGCCTTTTGACCTGCTTTTCTGATAAGCTTGTCCATTTGTTCTTCAAATGACGGGCTCGGCACTTTGCTCGCGGGATCCAGTTTTGACGAGGGGTTAGCATTCCCCGACAGGGTGTCCTCCTCCTCATCGAAGTTATATATGGCATAGCTGCCGTGGACTCGCTCCCGTTTCCCGGATCTCACATATCCAAGCCCAAGCGTTTCCATTCTCCCGTGGGGCAATTTGCGCTGGGTCCCAGGGACATTCCAAATCTTGTTGTAGAACTGGGCTTGTCGAACAGTCTGTTTTAAGGGTACTCCTTGGCGCTTCAATAGCCTCCTTAGTCCATTTGTGTAATATCTGGGCAAACGGATGGGTTGGAGTCTGTCGAGTGTAGGATCCGCGCCATGCCAGATCTCTTTCTCTACTCTCGTTTCAGAGGATCGATAGAATAGGATCACCTTCTTACCCTTTCGCCTGGGAGGGACGTAAAACGTCTGCAGGTCCTGCACATTGTAAGCTTGGAGTGTGTCGAGATCCTTGTAGTGTTCCTGCGGCACCATGGTGATTTGCAAACTCTGATCATCGCCAGGGGATGCTTGTGTTGACGGCCGACTGGAGAACACGGCATTAACCTCATCTTCCGAGTCACTTCCGAAGACCAACATGGGGGCGGACGGTCCCGGGTTGTTGCGTCGGGACGGACCAGCGTAAACTATTTCTTCTTCTTCTTCGGTATCGCTCCCGAAAACAGGGATGGTGGCGGCGACTTTGTTCTCTGGTTTGCGACACTTTTCTGTATCCTCGAAGTCAGGCAGAAAGTACTTCGCATCTTCGTACTTGCGGACTTCGTTCACGGAAAATGGGTTCAGCTCACCTGTTACGGTATACTCGAAACCATCCTTAAAGTACTTCATACACTGATGCTGTGTAGAAGGGATGATGTTGTACTCATGTAACCAAGGACGACCGAGCAAGGCGCTGTAGCAGGTCTTGGCGTCAATGACGTGAAATTTGATGTCCGTGACGAGTAGCCCAAAGCGCAATGTTAGTATCACGGATCCGAGAGTCCGTGACGATTGGGAGTCGAAACCGGAGATGGTAATTTTGTCACGAGCGAGGTGCTGCACGCTCATGCAGATTTCTTTCAACACCCGAACATTGAGGAGATTGACGGAGGATCCATTATCCACGAGGATCTTGCCTATCTTGATATCATGGCAGTATCCAGAGACATATAGTGGACGGTTGTGGTCGCACGTCCCGAGAAGAAGGTCTTCATCACCGAAAGTGATGTCGGCTGTATGCACTTCTTCCAGTTCATTCTTCATCGTTTCTTCGGCGAGGAAGGCTTGGAATTGCTTGGGTTCTTGTAACGCCTTGATTAATGAATCTCGCGCTTCTTTTGATAATAGGAGGGCATCGAGAATGCTGAGCTGAGAAGGTAGCTTCCTTACGTGAGCTAGGATGTTATAGTCCACCTTACCCTTCCTGGGAGGGTCTTTGGCAGTCAACTCTTTCATGACTTGGTCCTCTAAGGTGATATCCTCGGCGACCTTCTCCTTTCCCTTATCTTTTCTATTTGCGGGCCCGAGATTCTTTTCCGGGAGCGTGCAATTGCGCAGCTGAATGTTTTCGCAGGCCTCTGGTTCTTCCTCTTTCCCTAAAACGGATTCTTTAAAGAGAGGGCCCAGAGCCATTTCTTCATCAGAGTCGCTCCCAAAGGTGAGAACTTATGACCCTCCGGCGTTAACCATGTAACAGTTGCCAGCAGTTCTGTTGTGCCCGTCGCCAGTACTTCTTCGTTCCCGACGAGTCTTGCGTTTCATGCGCTTAAAATGTTGCCGGTGAGCAACATATCCTTGCCACCACATCTTAAAAGCGTCGCACTCTTCTGTAGGGTGTGAAATCTTCCGATGATATGAGCAGTAATTAGGATGCATCTCCGCCCCATCGAGCGTGTTTTGTTCCGAGGGTGGTAGTTTCATTCCCATTGACACGGCCTTGGCAAACCGTTTCCTCGTCTTGAATATGTTTTTATCTGCGTCGGATGCCTTTCGATCTGGCGGGAGTACTTCAACTCTTTCGTTTAGTCGCCTGCGTTTGGCTCCCTCTGATGCGGCTATCTCACGCTCCTGGTCGGCTTTACTTTTCAAACGAATCTCGTCTAGAAAGGCGTCGATCATTTCGTCTGTCGGCCACACAAGCTCTGGTTCAGGCTCTGCCCCCAGTTTCTTAGTGCCAGGAGTTTTTTCATCGTCGGTAAACGAGTGGGATATTACATTACAACTCTCTATGTATCCCTCGGATTCATCCGACGAACTCTCCCCCTCATCATCCTCTTGAAAGATGTGGTTGAGGAGCTCTTGCAGCGTGACGGGAGTCCGCGTCTTTTGATTGTACTCTTCCAGCGCGTCGATTTGCTTCTGCAAGTTCGTGCGCTTGTCTCCAGGCTTCACGGGCTTCTTAGATTTCTTCTTCTTTTTCTTCGAAGATTTTGACGGTTGGGTGTGAGTACTTGGGCCATCACCACCGCTTTTTGTAGTTGGGCGCGGCCTCAGCATTCCTTCAATGATCTGGGGTTCCAGCGGGTCCTTCCATTCGACCGCCGGGCACGCATGAAGGTCCCTCAGCATTCTTTTGGTTTTAGTTGACAGCACGACCTCCCATGGAGCTTCTTCAATAAAGGAACAGGTTGCCCCCGGTATATCTGCTTTCTTAGGAGTATGCGGCTGTGGGGGGTTCACCTTCCATTTTTCGGATAGTGCAAACTTCCCCTGGAGGTATTGATCTTCAATCCATCCTTTGAAAACGAAGCAATCCTCAATCGGATGACTTACTGTTTGATGGTAAGGGCAATAATTGGGGTTATTCACCTCAGTGGGTTGTGGCGGTCGTCTTGGATTTGGCAAGTTTATAAGTCTGTTGCGTACTGCCAGCTCGAATAACCGTTTCGTCTTGTCCCGTAGGAACGAGTAGGGACGCTTCATCTTCTCATTATAATACCGGCGTCTTTCTTCCAGTTGATCCGCCAGCTTTGGGGCATTGGGTTGCTGCCGGGCATTCGCGACGAAGGTTGCCTTTTCTTTACCCTTGTCACTCCGAGGCTCGGGCTTCGGGGGAGACGGTCTATGACCCATCTGGTCCATCTGTGCCAACTTGTCGATTAGAGCCTGGAATGTGGTTGGCTTAAAGAACATCATAAACTGGGAGATAGTTGCGTGAGGGTCTAGGGTTCCCACGAACATGCCCACCGCGGGCGCTTCCTCAATGCGTTGCTCGCATTTCGACCACAAATTTCGCCAGCGTATAGCATACTGGACCCACGTTTCGCCTGGTTTTACCCTGGCATTAATCAATGTCGTTATTGGAGTGCGTTCGCTGGCGCTTGCGAATCGCTGAGTGAATAGCAACTCCATTTCAGCGAACATCTTGATAGAATCGTTCGGGAGTTCCGAATACCATTCGAACGCTGTTTCTGATAAGCTGCCCACGAACTGGCGAAGCAACAGTTTATCATCACCGCCGGTGTTACCGCAAAGGGCCCTGAACTGGGCAACATGTTGATGGGGATTGCCGGTCCCCTTATACACGTGGAATTTTGGTATTGTATAACCCGGCGGATATTTGATTTGTTCGTACCAGCTCGGATATGGTCGCCCCGTTTTTACTACTTGACCAGCTGCCTCAGTCGCATGATGAACCCGGATTTGCTGGGCTATATAGTCGTCCAAGTTAGCTTTAGAGATTGTCTCCTCCTTGGCCGTTGAGAGAGCCGGTGGTGGATTTGACGTCTCTCCCCTGTCGTCTTCAAGGACGATCGGAGGATCCTCAGCAGGTGGGTCTTGTTGGATCATCATTCCCACCATGTCCTGGAATAAATGGGCTATCTGCTTTATATTGGCCGCTTGTTCCGCAGCCTCTTTATCTTTCTTTTCCAATATTCTCCGAAGGAACTCGGCGTCGGTTTCATGTTCTTGTTGCTGATCCGAGGACGCCTCGGGGCTTTCTTTCGGCCCAGTAAGCACGGCCATTGCGATCATCATTTCCTGGAGCTTTTGCTGTTGCTCCTGAGCTTTGGTTACTGACCGTGTAAGCGGTCTATGACCTGTAGACGCACGGCTGTCTTCCTTCCCGACGCCGTGTATACAGTGTGGACCATCCTGCCCCCAGCCTTAGGGCATCCGGGTTCAGCGCTTTTAGCTCTCGTTGCAGGCCCGGGGATCTTCTCCGGCCTCTTCTTTTTATGAGCAGTGGAAGTTGAGGGGGTCGTTGAGGTGGGCACCAAGGAAGCTTTTCGTGGCTTAGCCTGGTGACTGGCTTCCTGTTGGATTTTCAGCTTCTTGTGCTGGCGGGAGAAATTTGGATCGATCATCGAGTCTCGGGCCTGCCGCCAGACTTTATAGATTCGGGAGGACAGCCGTTGAGGAGATTGGGGTTGTTCTGGCTTTACTTCTATAGCCCTTTTCAGCGGATGGGGAGACTTCTTTAGCGCCGCGGTAGGAGAATTCCTATGCACCTTATTTAGCACCTCAAAGCTGTTCCCAGTTGGAACAGCAGCATTAACTTCTGCCATCGGGGCTGGAGGAGTTAGCCCAGAAGGGGAGTTGCCTCCGGCCTTCCTCACTCGGCGCCAGTAACGACGTCGAGCGCGTCGTGTTGATGGAACCGGCTTGGTGAGGGTGATAGTCTCGTCTTACCCCCTGTGTAGGTGGGGGGTCGTTGCTGGTGCCAGCCTGTTAAAGACTGATGTCCTTTGGGTAGCAGGAGTGGGAGCTTGAACAGTCAATCTTGTAAGGACCGACTTTTTGGAAGGAGAAGCCGCCTTGACGACTTCAGGAGCGAGACTGGTTATTTTCTTAGGAGCAGCCTTCTCTGGGATTGCAGGCCCCATTGCGGTTCCACAGGAGCTCTGGCCCAGTCTGAAGAAGACCGAGGCACTGGTGTTGGGTGACCAGTTGAGAGGGGCCACGGCAGGGGTAAGACGATCAAAGACCGGCTTCTTTGGAGCATCCGTTGTCAGCACCGGAGCAGTGAAGCTTGTCGGCGGGAGCATGGTCCTAAAAAACAATCCTGTGGTGGCTCGAGTGACCTGTTCCACGGGCATTGTTAATAGCGAAGCAGCTTGGGGTCCGTAGGCTATACCTCCTGGCGAGGCAGAGCGTTGGTTGCAATTGCAGTCCGAGCATGTCGTACAAGTGGAAGCCATTGATTCTTTGCTTTCTGCAGCAAACGAAACACCAAATCTTAGTACTTCGAAACCCAAGGGCAACCATTAGCGAACCGCGATTGGTTCGCGAATCATGACACACGAAGTGTGGAGTGGAAAGAGGAAAAGGTCCCACCGGGCGTGCCAGAATCTGTTCCCCTCCGAACGACGGCACGACGGATGTCTTGCCTGAGATTCGGGGCAGATGCTAATTGGTGCTATCCGTCCACCTCTCCGAAAATGCCAAGTTGATTTATGGCACCGTGTAACGAAGGTTTAAACGGATGCGTCCGATGTAGCAGACTTCATCAGATTCCCCATCGATTGAGGGGTTTTTTTTATTGTGGGGACGCTCTTCCCTGCAGGCGCAAGCCCCTGCAGTTAATTACGCTACCGCATTACGGTAACAACTTTCTCCTTCTCCACATGGTAACTTCGTGTCGTGTGTGTTTGTTTTTTGTTTGGTTGCCCGTGGATTGTATACGGAGACTGAGTTATGTCGTCGCCCGTAGGGCGTGGACTAGTCCAAATCCGTATTATCTTAGATTTGGGTTTGGGGTTTGTGTTTAAGGATACGTTAGTCTCGCTTGAGACTAAGATTGACCTAAACGTTTGTTAAGGATACGTTAGTCTAGTTTTTAGACTAAGATCAACTTGACAGGATCGTTTAGATCTAACAATAGAGCAATTATGGGAGCCCTGTCGTTTAGTTTAATGACGTTGCGGTCAATAGGTAGTTTAAGGACATCGTGGTCCATAGGTAGTTTAAGGACATTGCGGTCCAATGTTAGTTTTAAGACGTTGCGGTCAAGGTTAAAGACCTCATAGTCCGTGGATTTAAGGACTCCACAGTCCAAAGTTAGTTTTAAGACATCTCGGTCAAGGTTAAGGACGTCATAGTCCATGGATTTAAGGACTCCACAGTCCAAAGTTAGTTTTAAAACATCTCGATCAAGGTTAAGGACCTCATTGTCCATGGGTTTAAGGACCCACAGTCCGTCGTTAGTTTTAAGACATCACGGTCAAGGTTAAGGACCTCATAGTCCATGAGTTTAAGGACCCCACGGTCCGTATCAATATGTGGTTATCGGGACCCGTCACCTCTTTGAAGACGTTGAGGGATTACAACGCCGAGTATCAAAGGAGTGAAAAGATGTACCCTTAAACCGAGGTAGATTAAATAATCTTTGGCCTAATTTGGAACCAAGACCAATTAATTATATTATGAGCCCATTGGCTCAGTTGAATTTGAATTGAGGACTTATGGCCAGCTTGGGCTAAGTCCAATCATGTTTAGGATATTGGCCCTCTGTTGGTCCATTAGAGGAGAGGCTTTGCCTCTAGACACTTAGCCAATTGGGCTAAAGTTAGTGTTAAACACTAAAGATCAGCAGTATTGAACACTGGGAACAAGTTAGTGTTTAACACTAAAAGATAGTTAGTGTTAAACACCAGCAACAGGGCTTTCAAATTAGTGTTTATACACTAAAACAAATCAGTGTTAAACACTGGCAGTGGAGATTTCAAATTAGTGTTTAACACTAAGGCAGATCAATGTTAAACACTGGAAACAGGGTTTTCCAGGTTGGTGTTCAACACTAAGAAAGTCAGTGTTAAACACTGTAAATAGAGTTTTCCAAATTAGTGTTTAAACACTAAGAAAATCAGTGTTGAACACTGGATATAGAGGTTTCAACTTTAGTGTTAAGCACTAAGGCAAGAGGGGTCACGTGGTAGCACGTGAGAGCGCCCTCAATTCATTTTATTCTGCCAAAAGTATTGAATACTTTGGAGCATCACGTGCTGTCACGTGATGGGAATTTTGGTGCTTGTTCGTTAAAGCTTCAGCCAAGGGGTCACGTGGTAGCACGTGATAGCGCCCTGTTTCCCTTTATTTTGTTCTACAGATAAGTGTTTTAACACCTTTAATTCTGAAAGCCATCACGTGTGGGCACGTGATGGGGGCTTACGCTTTGATCTGTTAGAATGTTCATTAGGGGTCACATGTCGACACGTGAGGGCGCCCTAAAGCTCTTTTCTGTTTCTTTCTCTTTTGTATGCTTTAGAGATCACGTGGGGCACTTGAGGCATTGCCTCAAAGCCCTTCTCTGTGGAACTTTTTAGGGGTCACGTGGTAACACGTGACCTTGTTTCTTTGCATGTTTGTTTATCTTTTAAGAATTAAATTCTTCATAGGGTTAAACCCTAGCTATAACTTTAGAGAAATTAAATTCCCACTTTTCTTTTTGAAGAATTATATTCTTAGATGGAGTTAAACCCCGGCTTTTCTTCTGTAGGAATTAAATTCCTGATGTATGTGAAGAACTGAATTCTATCATAGGGTTAAACCCTAATTTCTTCTTTCTTAAGGGAATTAAATTCCTGTTATTTTGACAGAATTAAGTTCTTAACTAGGGTTAAACCCTGGTTCTGTTCATTTTGAAGGAATTAAATTCCTACAACATAGGGTTAAATCTTAATTTTATTTCAAAGGAATTAAATTCCTATAATTCTATGAGAATTAAATTCTCAAACTTCCATTCCCTCTCTATGCTTTGGATCTGCATGGCAGGATCTCAACCAAATGAGAATTAAATTCTCAATTCATGGGGAGATGTGCACTTTGCAGATCCTCTGCTAAAGAGAGAACTAAGTTCTTCTTTTTAATATAAGAGTTAAACTCTTTTTGAGAATTAAATTCTCTTTTAGAGGCCTTCCCTTTCTTACCTAAGATTTTCTTCTGCAGAAGATCCAATTCTTCCCAAGTCTCAAGGCTCTATATTTCTTTTTTTTTCTATCTCTCTTTCTCTGTGTATGTATCCCTTCCTCTGTGTGTCTCTTGGATCCTATTTATAGGAGAAGAAGCAGAATCAATTAGTTTTGGTGAATCTTTCATTGAGAAATTTGATTTGTATTCACCATTCGTTTGGACCTTTGGATTATCAGGTGAATTTTATTCACCATTGGATTTTAAATCCAAAGATTTTCCTTTGTTATTTCGATTAGATTTTAAGGGGAAATCTTTCCAAGTTCAAGATTTTTCCATAAATAGATGATATTTAATCACCTTTAAATCTTTAGTCCAATCGGTTCCAAATAATCATTTTCCTTTGGAAAGATTTGAATGATCTCTTCAGAATTTGATTCTGTTAAATCAATAGGCTTTGAAAGCCGGTCACGTGTGGCCACGTGACCCCTGGTCACGTGTAAGCACGTGACCCGTGGAACCAGCTTTTCTTCTCCTTTTTGCGCTCTGTTTTCTGGCCGCTGCTCAATCGTCACGTGCCAACACGTGACCCCTGGTCACGTGTGAGCACATGACCTTTTCTGAAGCCTTTTCCTTGATTTAGTCAGGGAACCGATGTGCTTTTGCTGCTGTTTTAAACGTCACGTGCCAACACGTGACTGCTGGTCACGTGCTAGCACATGATGCCTCCTTCATAAGCTTTCCTGATTTTAAATCGGGAAACAGCACCAATTAGCATCTGCCCCGAATTTCAGGCAAGACGTCCGCTGCGTCTCCGCCGCGTCTTTCGGAGGGGAACAACTTGTATGTTATTCTTTTAGATGTCGAGTTTGGATATGTCAACTTGATGATGTTTTAGTAGTTTTCTTATTTTTTCTTATGTTGATCTTCGTCTTGGGCGTCGTATATTACTGCGTGATTGTGTTTCCACCGATTGGGCGATGAGATAGCTCCTAAGTGGGGACGCTGACAGTATATTTATGTGTATATATCGGTTTTATTAAAATTTAAAAGGAAGGTGCTGCCAAAATTTTAAATGATGAAAATGTTTTCAAATCTTAATCTAAAACTCACCTGTATTTTCAAAAAAACTTTACTTATACTTTGAAAAGGAGGAACTTGATTTCATTAATAACCATTTTCCAAGACTTCACCTCTACTATTTACTTAAAAATGTTTAGATTCCTGGTTTTCGGCTTACTTGGGTTATGGTGGGGTCCTATAGACTTCACGTGATTCAAGTGCCGGTCACATGCCGTTTCCGGGTCGTGATATAATCTATTTCCAAACCCTTCGCTAATGTGTTACACCCCACGTCTTAATACGGACGGTATTGTTCGCTCTGGCCGAAATCACACGGTTTTATCCTTTAGAGCGAACCGGACTCGAGAAGGGGTCACTTTCCAGGAGGTCACCCATCGTAGGATTTTCCAAACATGAGTATGCTTAACTACGAAGTTCTTTAAACTCTGGAGTGCCTGTTCATACAAAAGGCGTCTCCGTAATTGAGGATGGTATCATTACATTTATAATACAGTTCGGTTCTCCTTCGGAATGTGCTTTAGGGACCCGATCCCCTTGTTCTGAAGAGGTTCCACACTCAGATCACTATGTGTCTGCAATAGACCGCACTGAGTGTGGACAAAGTAGATAACCATGATGTCCTGAAGACCGCACTACTCTGGGGTATTATATTCCCCCCTCTAAGAACAAAGGTTCGTCTTTGAACCATAGACCTGCTACTAATGCAGTTCAGTTCTCTTTTGGAATGTGTTTCAGGGACCCGATCACATTCTTCTGAAGCGATTCCACACTCAGATCACCATGTGTTCGCAACAGACCATATTGAGTGTGGACAGAGCAGATCACCATGATGTCCTGAAGACCGCACTGCTCTGGGGTATTACATTCCCCCTACCTAATGTCGGGACCCGGTTCTTGCTCACGGAGCAAAGTGCCACACGGAACAAAGTGCCACGCTAAGTGTCGTGTTAAGTGGGCGGGGGCCACCTCTTGAATCCATGGGGGCCACCTCTTGAGTCCGTGGGACCCACTGTAGAACAATGGGGGCTCTTCGGAATACATTCTGAAAGGGGGCAGATCTATACTATAAATGGAATGATACCACTCTTCAATACAGAGGAGCCTTTTAAGTGAACCGGAACTACAGGAGCTTGAGAACTCCGTAGTTAAGCATGCTCGGGCCAGGGAAGTCTTGGGATGGGTGACCTCCTGGGAAGTGGCCCCTGGTCGGGTCCGGTTCCCTCTAAAAGGGAAAACCGTGCGGTTTCAGCCAGAGCGGACAATACTCTCTATATTGGAGGTGGGGCATGACAGAATGGTATCAGAGCTGGTCCCTCAATAGTAGGTTTGTGGTTCGAGGACGAACCATTGTTCAAAGGTGGGGAGAATGTCGGGACCCGGTTCTTGCTCACGGAGCAAAGTGCCACACGGAACAAAGTGCCACGCCAAGTGTCATGTTAAGTGGGCGGGGGCCACCTCTTGAATCCGTGGGGCCACCTCTTGAGTCCGTGGGACCCACTGTAGAACAATGGGGACTCTTCGGAATACATTCCGAAAGGGGGCAGATCTGTACTATAAATGGAATGATACCACTCTTCAATACAGAGGCGCCTTTTAAGTGAACCAGAACTACAGGAGCTTGAGAACTCCGTAGTTAAGCGTGCTCGGGTCAGGGAAGTCTTGGGATGGGTGACCTCCTGGGAAGTGGCCCCTGGTCGGGTCCGGTTTGCCCCAAAGGACAAAACCGTGCGGTTTCGGCCAGAGCGGACAATACTCTCTGTATTGGAGGTGGGGCGTGACAGAATGGTATCAGAGCTGGTCCCTCAATAGTAGGTCTGTGGTTCGAGGACGAACCGTTGTTCAAAGGTGGGGAGAATGTCGGGACCCGGTTCTTGCTCACGGAGCAAAGTGCCACATGGAACAAAGTGTCACGCCAAGTGTCGTGTTAAGTGGGCGAGGGCCACCTCTTGAATCCGTGGGGGCCATCTCTTGAGTCCGTGGGATCCACTGTAGAACAATGGGGACTCTTCGGAATACATTCCGAAAGGGGGCAGATCTGTACTATAAATAGAATGATACCACTCTTCAATACAAAGGCGTCTTTTAAGTGAACCGGAACTACAGGAGCTTGAGAACTCCGTAGTTAAGCATGCTCGGGCCAGGGAAGTCTTGGGATGGGTGACCTCCTGGGAAGTGGCCCCTGGTAATTTTGCTCACTGAGCAAAGTGCCACACGGAACAAAGTGCCACGCCAAGTGTCGTGTTAAGTGGGCGGGGGCCACCTCTTGAGTCCGTGGGACCCACTGTATAACAATGGGGACTCTTCGGAATACATTCCGAAAGGGGGCAGATCTGTACTATAAATGGAATGATACCACTCTTCAATACAGAGGCGCCTTTTAAGTGAACCGGCACTACAGAAGCTTGAGAACTCCGTAGTTAAGCGTGCTCGAGCCAGGGAAGTTCTGGGATGGGTGACCTCCTGGGAAGTGGCCCCTGGTCGGGTCCGGTTCGCCCCGAAGGACAAAACCGTGCGGCTTCGGCCAGAGCGGACAATACTCTCTGTATTGGAGGTGGGACGTGACAGAATGGTATCAGAGCTGGTCCCTCAATAGTAGGAATGATACCACTCTTCAATACAGAGGCGCCTTTTAAGTGAACCGGCACTACAGGAGCTTGAGAACTCTGTAGTTAAGCGTGCTCGAGCCAGGGAAGTTCTGGGATGGGTGACCTCCTGGGAAGTGGCCCGTGGTCGGGTCCGGTTCGCCCCGAAGGACAAAACCGTGCGGCTTCGGCCAGAGCGGACAATACTCTCTGTATTGGAGGTGGGGCGTGACAGAATGGTATCAGAGCTGGTCCCTCAATAGTAGGTCTGTGGTTCGAGGACGAACCGTTGTTCAATGGTGGGGAGAATTTTGCTCACGGAGCAAAGTGCCACACAGAACAAAGTGCCACGCCAAGTGTCGTGTTAAGTGGGTGGGGGCCACCTCTTGAATCCGTGGGGGCCACCTCTTGAGTCCGTGGGACCCACTGTAGACCAATGGGTACTCTTCGGAATACATTCCGAAAGGGGGCAGATCTGTACTATAAATGGAATGATACTACTCTTCAATACAGAGGCGCCTTTTAAGTGAACCGGAACTACAGGAGCTTGAGAACTCCGTAGTTAAGCGTGCTCGGGCCAGGGAAGTCTTGGGATGGGTGACCTCCTGGGAAGTGGCCCCTGGTCGGGTCCGGTTCGCTCTAAAGGGAAAAACCGTGCGGTTTCGGCCAAAGCGGACAATACTCTCTATATTGGAGGTGGGGCGGACAATACTCCCTCAATAGTAGGTCTGTGGTTCGAGGACGAACCGTTGTTCAAAGGTGGGGAGAATGTCGGGACCCGGTTCTTGCTCATGGAGCAAAGTGCCACACGGAACAAAGTGCCACGCCAAGTGTCGTGTTAAGTGGGCGGGGGCCACCTCTTGAATCCGTGGGGGCCACCTCTTGAGTCTATGGGACCCACTGTAGAACAATGGGGACTCTTCGAAATACATTCCGAAAGGGGGCAGATCTGTACTATAAATGGAATGATACCACTCTTCATTACAGAGGCGCCTTTTAAGTGAACCGGAACTACAGGAGCTTAAGAACTCCGTAGTTAAGCGTGCTCGGGCCAGGGAAGTCTTGGGATGGGCGACCTCCTGGGAAGTGGCCCCTGGTCGGGTCCGGTTCGCTCTAAAGGGAAAAACCGTGCGGTTTCGTCCAAAGCGGACAATACTCTCTGTATTGGGGGTGGAGCGTGACATATCATGTGATGCATATCTATCAAATAGATACCCAATGTGAAACTGTAACGAGTATCGGAACACGGTAAACACGACTGATACCAGGATGCATACGTGTCTGTCTGTAATAACCTTTTATACGTCCATGATTACGTATGATGCAGACTAGATAACATGTTGTAATAATGTAATAGTAAAATGATATCACGATGGTCCGGCACGCAATTAGATATGCAATTGTCAGTACGGATACGAACGGATATCGTAAAACGGTAAATCTATACTATTTGTTCCATAATCTAACACATGTATTATTTTTATTCATATAGATATCGAATAATATAACATAGCATGTTGCAAGATAAACTTGTCTGATCGGATCTCACGTCGGGATACGTACGTCACGTTCGACGTCGGATAAACGTCGCGACGCAACTCATGCGCGTACAGGACTGAACTTGGCTGATCAAAGACGTGACTATGCTGGACGACGACGATGACTGGGTCGCCCGGATCGTCGGCGACGTGTGCGACTCCGGCGACGGACAAGAATCAAGAAATAAAGAAAAGAGAAAGAAAGAAGAAGAAAGAAGATAAGAAGAAGAAGGGGCTGTGGTGTCAGCTCTGGATGCCGAGGACAGAGGATGGCTGACGGGGATGATGGGTAGCCGTCGGCGATGGGTAACGGCGAGGGCAGTGGGATGCTTGGGTTGAAGGGGTTTTTGTTTGGGTTGTCGGGGATTGTGGTGTATGATTTGTGGTGTTGGGAGTTGGAGAAAGAGGTGAGGAGGTGATGGAGAAGATGACGGCAAGGTGAGGGTGATCGGCGGTGAGGGTTTCTAGGTTGCTCGGTTGCAGGGTTCTTGGATCGAGGTTCATGGGTTGCTGCAGGGATGTCGGGGAGGAGGAGGAGAGGAGGTGGTGGTGAGGGTGGTGGTGAGGGTGGTGATGTCGGGGTGAGGGCGACGGCGAGTCGCCGACGATGAGTACTTGGGTTGGCTTGGGTTTGGGTTGTAGGGATCTCGAGGGGAGGAGAAGGGCGAGGAAGAGAAGGTGACGAGGGTGGCAAGGTTGTGGGGAGGTGATGAGGTTAGGAGGTCGGTGGTGAAAGCGAGTGCGCAGGCATGGGTTAAAGTTAGGTTTAGGTTTCTCGTGAGGTAGAGAAAGAAAGGGAGGGGGAGAGAGAGAGAGTAGGAATTATATTTAGTTTAAATATTATATGATTAAATAAACTGTTGGATTAGTTTAGGTTTTAAAAATATTATAATATATATTCTGGGTTTATATAGTTAATACAAAAATACTCCGAAAATTATCCGGGTCTTTTCTAAAATTCTAGTTTTAAAATATGAATAATATATGTATAAGCCAAAACCATAATGCGATGTCCGGTTAAATAAAATACATACCCCAAGAACGGATATACGTAAACTCACGTAGCGATCCAAACGAGTCTATTTTATCAAACTGGACATGAACATGATGTATGGACGCAAACATGTGATATAGGGTATGATAACAGGTCATGCTAGATATTAAAATGTGTTATTTGGTTATAATTTGTATTATTTAACGATATGCATATACCAATTATATTATACAAATATATAGAATATAGATGTGCACGGATGTTCTGTACTAGTAATTATATGACATAATCTAAAATCAATATGGGTTTCAAGCATGCAGTTCGGGTCGGATATTAACCACAATTACCAAATGCACCATCCGCACATAAAAGCAATAATAAACAAGAAAACTGTCACAAGATTAGGAAAAACCCAAATAAAATATGGTATAAATGCACTAGGGTGTTACACAAGTTGAGCGGTTCATTATATTCCTTCAGTGAGAGCAGTGGAGGTTCGGTTGCATTATGCAATAACCAGAGCAGTGTGGTCTTCAGGACATCATGGTGATCTGCTCTGTCCACACTCAGTGCGGTCTGTTGTGTACACGTGGTGATTTGAGTGTGGAGCCGCTTCAGAATAATGATGTAACGACTTTGAATTTACTGTACGGAATTTTCGAATTTAATGTACAGAAAATGAGTTATACAGCCTGAAATTGGGTTATAAGTAAATTTTGTTAAATAACGGCACGAAATAACTTGTAGTTCACTGGTAAAGCCTTTGCACTGCTGTAACGTAGCCCCTGTTTTCGATCCCCATAAGACACATTATATTTTTCTTTTTAACTTTTTGGATGCACAAAAGTTTACAAGTGCAATACACATAAAAATGAAAAGTCAGAAAATCAAACATGTGGAAAATGTAGTTGTGGGGTATTTTTCGTCACCCCATTGAGATGGAAAATACGCGTCGCTTGTCAGGCGTACTACAAATTCCCCCTGCCTAGGATAGGTATGGGTTTATTGATTGTGGAGATCCGAATCTCCGACAGCTGCGGACTAAGCTGCCATTAATTACCCTTCGTCTTTGGAGCGAAGAAACTCCGATTGATGGGTCAAATTGGTCATACAAACTCAATTTGCAAGTGTGCGTCTGTTGTGTTTTAAGGGGTCTTGGGTATATTGGGGGCCTCGCAGAATTTACAGGGGTACTGCTACTCGGATAATGAGCTGGGGGTCAAGGGGGCTAGCAGCCCCCTTGCGGGGTGCGGGGCAGCGTCCCGTTAGAAATTTTTTTAACGGGGGAAAGTGTTGTGGAGTGTATATATATATAAAAGGGAAAATAGCATCCAAAGGACGCGTGGGTTCCAGCGCCTCGCGTGCCCAGCACGCGGGCGCTGGGCGCCGGCGCCTCACGTATTTGGCATGTGGGCGCTGGGCGCCTGCGCCACACGTGCTTGGCACACGGGCGCTGGGCAATGGGCGATGATGCCTCTCGTGCTTGGCACGCGGGTGGTGGGTGCCAGCGCCTCACGTGCTTGGCACGCGGGCGCTGGGCGCCATCTGGAAAAAGGGGCTTAGCCCCTATACTGGGAGTTGTACTCCCAATTGACTTTTGAAGTTAAACTCCAAAAAAAGGACAAAGGGGCTTAGCCCCTGCACTGGGAGTTGTACTCCCGATTGACTTTTGGAGTTCAACTTCTAAAAGAAAATTTTATTATATATATATATATATATATATATATATTGTGGAGTTAAACTCCCAAGAGATTTTCGGAGATAATGAAAGGGGACCCCGTTCTTCTCCCTTGAGTCCTGGGTTTTCTCTTGAGCCTTAGATCTTTCCCAAAGTGGGATTTTTGGAGATGAGACTTCTTCTTCCTCCTCTCTGTTGGTTGGATCTTGGAGGAAAAGGGAGTGAGGCTTAAAAATCACTCATTTTGGGGATTTGATGGGAGATCTGAGTTCCCCTTCAAAGGTTTTATTGTGAAAACGGTTTTTTTTGGAAAAAGAAGAGTTAAACTCTTGATTTAATTCAAAAGGGGGAAGAAAGTTTAGAACCTTGAGGAAGAAAAAGGAGACACAGAACCCTAGTTTTTTAGGGGAATCAAATTTTTTTCTTCATTTTATCATCATGTTGTTTTCTATAAGCTTACAAATTTATACATAGCCCCGTGGGCTTTACAAAATGGCATTTTGTTCATCCCATGCCTATACAAAATGGCATTTTGCCCATCTCATGCCTCATGTGCTTATTTCTTTTGCACATAAGCCATGGGCTTTACAAAAATTTGGTTTTATGCCCACTTTTCTTACATTTATTCATAAAAATTATATCAAAATTATTTATTACATAATTTTCATATTGGCATGGGGAGGGTAGCAGCGAGGCTCGACTTGGGCATGGGCCCACTTGACCTGGGCTTGGGCCCGTTTACTTGGGGTTGATTTTGACTTTGATTTGGTCAACCGGGGTGTAATTTTTGACCCCAACAGTAGTAAATCCTAATTTTATCTGGTGGCACGAAGCTCGATGCCGGATGGCACAAATCGACCAGCCAAACCCAATAAATAGCCGACGCCGACGGTTGATCCAAGCCCATAGAGCCCCGGGCTCTGCACATTTGACCTTTCCCTACCCCTAACTCCCCTGCACTATTTGATTTTCCTGCAATCAAACAGAGACCCTTCAATTCACAATTTATCATAATTTTAATGTATTTTAATTCCAAAACCCTAATTCTACATCATAAATACCATCTCATACTTTGATTCGGCATCATTCTGAAATTTCTAGCCAAAACTTTCAAAAATTCTCCAAATACAAGTGGAGTAAAGAGGGGTTAGCAAGCGGTCAACTTCCGGCGAAGAATCGAAACTATTCCGGCGCTCCCGCGATGCTAAGAAACTCATCCCCCCTTCTTCAATCTCTCTTTAAGCCTCCTAACTTGTAAATCCCTTCTAATATTCTTTTCTCTTCTTTAAAATTTCTTTTTAAAACGTATATCGGTAAGTGGAGTTAATACCGATATCACTTCTTCCAAATCCTATAACTCTAATTTTTTTTTATCTTTGGTCAAACAAAATTTTACACAATAATTGTAATCTTAATTATATATGTTTAGAATAGATTTTAACCTAGATTTCCATACAAAATAACTATAATTTAAGTTTTTCATTTAAATACCATGAACTTTAAATATCACCACTTTTAGTTTTTACTTAAACTTACTTTTAGGAAAACTTCCCGGGGTAACAACCTACCTCTCACATACACTCTTGTTCCATAGCACGATGCCTTTGTGTGATTTTGGTTACAAAGAAAATATTACATTAAAATACCACCCACTTTAAAAACGGTTTTCTTTTAAAACAGTATTCTTATTTCCTCTGCAAATATACCTCTACAACACTCTTTAGGAGACCCGATATTGGATAGTGTGAATTATAGCACATACTTGGGCTAGTAGAACAAGATGCAGATCTTCTCACGGAGCATTCGGTCTCGAAAGATTTAAATACGGTTTTTAAGAAAAACAATTTTTTCTAATTAAATAAAATTAATTTTTAATAATTATATAAAAATTACAAATCCATATATTTTCAAAATATAATAAACTTACATCTTTTTAAATGAAAGAATTACAGATTTCACTAAAATACCATCAAGATATCAACAAAAGACAAGTTTTACAATAAAATACCATGAACTTTCCAAGCTAAGCAATTATCACTAAAATACCTCAAATCCTTAAAATTCATATCCATGAATACCCTAAATAATATAAATAACTATTCTAGATTTATTTTGAAATTTTATTAAAAATATTTTTCATAAAACCCCCTCGAGTTATATAAAACAATATTTAAGGATTTTAGTAAATATAGGTTTAAGCGGGATCAATCCTCTTGAGCCCCAGGGAGCCAGAGAAATGAGTGCTTGCCTATTTATGGTAGAAAACTTAATGAAGTTATCAATGGTAATTGTCTTGGAAAAAGACACAAATCATGTTGTCTATATGTAGCAGTTACCGATGACTCCTGAACCTAATTCAGGATTTAAATCAGTTACAAGTGTCTGACTCAGTCTGAGTCTAACTCAAATATGAATCCAAACTCAAATTAGAGTCCAATTCAAATATGAATCCAAAGTCTAACATGAATATGAATACTTGAATTCAAACACCAATATCAACATGAATACTTAACTTGACTTGACCGAACCATGGTTATATCTTAACCTGACTACTTGAATTCATGATTACATCCTGAACCTGTTTACTTGAAAAAATGGTATCCATGGTCTCGGCAAAACTTGTAAACATAACTCATATAATAGATTACGCGGGGATAACGGGGTAGATTGGTATGGAATGTTTTAACGTGGCACGAGATGGTCACTTAAAAGACACCCACATGAAATCTCGTGCCGTTGTCCCATGGGTTTTGACGGGGCCTTGTACTACATGTTACCATGTCCACGGGGTAAGATGGACTCCTCTCGTATACACAAATACCTTTTGTACCAAGCTACAAACAACTACGTTAGAATAACAAGTATATACTTGTACAAATTACCAGTTTCATTTCATATTACTTGTTATATTCCATTCCTTCTTTTGGGACTTACCGAGCGCTAGTTCGCTGACGATATTCCTGTCTATTTCTTTTTTTGGAATGTTCGTCAGGAGGACCGGACTCTCAGGAGATCGAGCCTAATCAGGAGGATTTGGACCAGCTCACTGTTGGGGTCAAAAATTACACCCCGGTTGACCAAGTCAAAGTCAAAGTCAACCCTAAATCAGGTGGGCCCAAGCCCAGGCCAAGTGGGCTCATGCCCAAGTCGAGCCCCGCGGCCAACCCCCCATGCCAAAATAAAATCATGTAATAAATAATTTTGATGTAATTTTTTTATGCATGAATGTAAGAAAAATTGGCATAAAGCCAATTTTTTGTAAAATCCATGGCTCATGTGCAAAAGAAATGAGCACATGAGCCATGGGATGGGAAAAATGCCATTTTATAAGGTCCAAGGAGCTATATGTAAATTTTTATGCCTATAAAAGGCAACATGGTGATGCAAAAAAGGATTTTTCATTCCCCTCAAATCTAGGGTTTCTGTGCCTCCTTCTCCTTCCTTAAGGTTCTAAATCTTCTTCTCCCCTTTTGAATTAAATCAAGAGTTTAACTCTTCTTTTTCCAAAAATAAACAATTTTTCACCATCAAACCCTTGAAGGGGAACTCAGATCTTCCATCAGATCTCAAAAGGGGGAGATTTCTAAACCTCACCCATCTTTTTTCCATGATTCAGCCAACAGAAGAGGAGGAAGAAGGAGACCCATCTCCAAAAATCCCATCTTGGGAAGATCCAAGGCCTAATAGAAAATTCAGGGCCAAAGGGGAGAAAAAAAGGGGCTTCCCTTTGATCATTTCCAAAGATTTCTAGGAGTTTAACTCCATTCGAGATCTGTTGGAGTTTAACTCCATAAATTAATATCTTTTTAGGAGTTTAACTCCATAACTCAAATCGGGAGCACAACTCCCAGTGCAGGGACTATGTCCCTTCTTTTGCAGGCGCTCGGCGCCTACGCGCCAGGCACGGGAGGCGCTGGCGTCCAGCGCCCACGTGCCCGGCACGTGAGGCGCCGGCG
Source organism: Agapanthus africanus (assembly GCA_030015575.1). Lineage (NCBI taxonomy): Eukaryota > Viridiplantae > Streptophyta > Magnoliopsida > Asparagales > Amaryllidaceae > Agapanthus > Agapanthus africanus. The sequence continues at coordinate 2,736,313 of JASDDO010000008.1, read as the reverse complement.
CCCAGCACCTACGCGCCCGGGACATGAGGCGTTGGCACCCAGCTCCATGCACGCGTCTTTAAGACGCTTCCCCCCTCATTTTATATGCACTCCATGCTAAATATACCTCCCCCGCTAGAAATTGTTTTCTAACGGGGCGCTGCCCCGCAAGGGAGCTGCTAGCCCGCTTGACCCCCAGCCCGCTAACCGGATAGCGGGACCCCCGTAAACTTTGCAAGACTTCCGATATATCCAAAACCCCTCAAGACACACATACGCACACTGCATATTGAGTTCGCATGACCAGTTTGACCCGTCAATCGGAGGTTCTCTCGCTCCAAAGGCGAGGGGTAATTAACGGCAGCTTAGTCCGCGGCTGCCGGAGATTCGGATCCCCACAATCAATAAACCCTCTCCTGCCCTAGGCAGGGGAATCTGTAGTACGCCTGACAAGTGACGCGTATTCCCATCTCAATCGGATGACGAAAAACACCCTACAGATTCTGGCACGCCCGGTTGGACGACTCTCTCCTCCCATATTTTGGGTTAAATATCCATGCGAACTCAATCAACATATACATTGATTGCCTATACTGAAATCATGCTTCTATTTGCAGGTTAATGACTTTCGATTGCAATTTTCGGACACAACAAAATGTCTCCAAGGACAATCTCAGCTCTCAGCGCAATTCCCATCTCCTACACGATGATGATGGACGCCAGGACGGTCCTCCCGGCCAGTTTCGGGCGACAATGGGAGGAGCCGCTGCTACCATTCGACTCTATTCTGTTCGTTCCAGCTAACGCCATCTCAGCTCCTCAAGCTCCGGTGACAGATAAACCGGCCTCAAAAGGCAAGAGGCCAAATATGGTGGTCTCGAAGGCACCCCAACCCAAACACAAGTCGGTGTTTGAACGAATTTTCTTGGCCCCAGCCGGGGGCAAGGCCATCAACACCAATAGAGCAATAAGGCATCTCGAACAAGCTCCAGCAGTGCCCCTGACAACTGCTCGATCGGGTATTTTCTCTAAGCTCCTCGTCAATCGACTCACGATGGCTTCCTGGATGATGGATGCCCGTCAAGCCTTCAAAATCGAGAAGCTTAGACAAAAAAGGCTCAGATATAGAGCTAACAAGAGGGCTAGGGCTCATGCTAGGCTGAACTTCATGAGGTTCGAAGAACATGGTTACCCCGCCAAAGATAAAGAGACAGCTGGATATGTGGTCCACACTGTTTACATGGTGGGCACACGTGGCAAGAGTAAGGATGGGGCCACTACATCTCAAATCCAATCTGGTGTGATGTGTTGTCACTTCCCAAGACTAGCATCCTCCGGAAGGTAATGAAAATCCTCCCGGTGAGGCTGATAAGCAGAGAGATCTCTCGATTCATGAGGAGTCGGGCTCGGAAAGCGAAGAGGAGCCGATCTTCCGTCCCAAGAACAAAGAGCAGCAACTTCTTCAAGAGCTCCGAAAACAGCTCAGAAGTATAGACAAGGAGATGGCCAAGCTCTACTCAAAGATTTACGACTTGACAAACGTCGTCTTACGGCTCACGGCCCAAGTTGCCTCTCATCTGCCCAAACAAGCGCAGAGCTCTGCTCATGAACCGGGAAACGGTGTCCTGAGGCAGCCGACGCCTATTCCCTTAAATTCAAAGGTGGGCGAGTGTAACACCCGAGTTCATTTATACCAATTCCAGTTTCAGTATTTACTTATCTATGGTCCATTCTTGATTTATCGTGTTTGGGTCGAATGGTAGTTACTTGGTACATTGCATTCGACCCGAACCGCTTACTTGAACCTGTTTAACTCTTATTTATAAATTATCTTGACTGGTTGCATGAACTAGTACACCTCATGATTTAGTTTATACTGATATTTTATTTAGTATCGCATCTGTTGCGTATAACAATTTACATCACGTAAAATAAATTAGAAATTGCATTTCATGGCCTGCTTGATATCCCTAATCCTGTGGTAGCGTCCTTGCATCTTATTCTCATTCCGTTCAGTGAAACGGATGTGTTTGGATGGCTAAGCGCACGTACGTGCGTCCGTTCTTGGGGGTATACATTTATGCTACATAATCCTTCATTTTAATTTTGGAACCTGCCTATAATTTTCATATTTCAAATTCAAAATTTTGGACCCGACCCGGGCGTTTTCTGAATTGTTTTACATCCCACTAAAATATTCAATTGTTTGAATTTTTAAATTTCACTTCTAAATATTTTATTCAGTGTGTGAGATTTCAAAACTAACTATGAATCTTTTATATTTTTCTGGTAAGTGCAAAGATTGTTTTCTCCCTTTATTCTCCATTAACCAATCAGAACATTTCTTTTCTTCTTCTGGGCCCATGTCTCTCTCTCTCTTTCTTCCCAAATATTTCTTTCTCTTATATATCGTGCTCATACATTCCTTCAACCAATCAGAAAACCCCTTATATTTTACCAGGCCCCACCGTCTCTCTCTCTCTCTCTCTCCTTCTCTCTCCTCCCTCCTCCGCAGCTCTCTCTCTCTCCCCTTCTCTTTCTCTCTCCTCTCGCGCTCTCTCTCTCCCCTCTCGCGAACACTGTTCGCGACTCGATTATGCTCACCGCCCGACGAGTCCCGTCACCTCCCTTCTCTCTTTCTTCTTCTCCCTCATTCAAAATCCTGAGCACGAGAAACCCATAAGCACATCGAACCCTAACCCTAAACTCCTCTGGCTATATATTCTCTACCTCACCATCTCCACCTCATCTTCATCTCCCCTTCCTCTCTTCTCCTTTCCTCGCCACGTGAACACTGCAACCAACCCTGGACCACAGAACCCATCGCCTCACCTGCACCCATCGCCGACGACCTCCTCTACTCGTCGACACCTCACCCCACTCCTTCTCCTCCTCCTCCTCTTCATCCCCTTCTAGTTCTTCCTCCTTCCCAAGCCCTCACCAACAACCTGCACAACCCCCAACTACTGCAACCCAACCTCAGAAACCCTCGTCGCCGACGACCTCCTTCACCTCGCGATCACCACCACCATTCTCCTCACCTCTCTCCCACCCCGACGCCACCATCACCCACACTTGCAGCCCCGACGAACCCATCACCAGAGAACCGACAGAAAACCATACCCACGCCTGAGCCCTTCCTCGTCTCTGCTTCGCCGCCGGCGATCGTCCCTCGCCGTCACTACCCCTTGTTCCCTATCTCCCTTCTCTCCTCTACCACTCCAGATCACAATGCTATCCCCTGCAACTTTGATCCCCGACGGCCAAGAACCCATGCACACTGCTACCTTTCGCCGGGGAACCCACACGCCGGCAACCCTCGTCGTCATCGCCGTTGCCGACTCCCCTGAAGTCCCAGAACCCATAGCCACAGTGAGACCTTCTTCTTAGTCTTCTCTTCTTCTCATTCCTTGTGTTTTCCCTCTCGATATATTCACTGTTGTTTCTCGTTTGCCGGGATCCGACGTGCCGACGACGATTCCGAAAACCCAGCGAGGATACCTGACCCGTGTGATTCCATCGTGCGTTGTTTGGACTCATTCCGTGTACCGTGCGCGCGTCGCGACGTTTCCGCCGACGTGAGACATTCCGTATTCATGTTCTTGATCCGTCCAGGCAAGTTAATCTTGCTACATGCTACTTTAAACTACTACTTATGCTAATTAAAGTTCTATATATATCCCTTGATTGCACGTCACACCTGCAGCTTACATCTAATGCTATAATTTTCCTTGTAACAGTTTGACGTTCCGTTATATCATTTTGTTTTATCGCATGAAACATGCCTTGCTGCATTTAGTTCTACTATACATAGTACCCACAATCATAATTAAATCACATAACAATTATTGTATAGTCCACAGTATCCTTTTATGTTTTATACCCTGTTGGACACCCGTGGGTTTCTTAAATCGGTTTTAGTTTTAATTGCATCTTTGAACCTATTATACAGGTTAGTGTATCTCTAAATTACGTAGTGCATGTTAATATGATTCTAACATCCATATTTGTATACTGTAGATAAGTAATGATGACCGTGCATCAATATAATGTAATATGTACCAGTTGCTTACCATATTACCTGATCTAGTTTATTGTTCTGATAGTATTCATGCTGGTTCATGTATAATCTTGTTTATGTTAGTTTGAGTACCAACATGACATCTTGTGCTCCCGACATGACCTGATGCACTGCATACTCGATATGACATGGTACCTACACCACTTGACCTGACCTGATGTACCATGGCTTGACCCGTTACCTGATCTTGTGTCTAATGCCAACCAACCTGACATGTAGTCCTCACGGACCGTTCCTGTTGTCTATCCAGATAAACCCGCTCTTACCTGATCCTGTGTTGGCATTAGTTCTTGATTACGGAATACCTGACTTGACACATATAACTTGAGGGCATGGGGAAATCAATGATGAAATCCTGACTTGTAACTCGACAGTTGCTCGCTTATACTGATCAGTTTTAGAGGCTAGGCCCGCCTCATGACGATGCTGCTGACATCGTTGGTCTGTACTCCTTTCCTGTTAGTGCCTAGCGGTACGTCTCGGTTTCAGCCCGAGAGTCTGTAGACCGTGGTCCCGGGCATGCACGGGATACTATTGAGTTACATCGATGATTCATCAAATTGATTTCAAAGACTTGAGAGTAGATAACCCAATAGAACAGTTTAGTTTACTCCCTGCACACTACTCTTCACTGCCCTGATTTACATCACTGTTACATCTGCTTTTCATTCATGATTATATTTGCATTGCCTGTTACCCTGTTTATATTTTATTGCTGGATGACATGACGCACTGACGTCTGGGTTTTGCATGGCCCAGATTCTTCTACCTTGTTGCAGACTGATCGGGAGTATTGCCGCTGGTAGACGAGCAGTGAAGTTCCTGTCGGTATGTAGTTTCATTTCCAGGTATTTCATTTATTGTATCTTTTGGCTTCCGCATATTGTTATTTCTTGACTCTTTTACTCTGGCTTATGGACATGTACTAGATAGTTAGTTTACTTTTCCCGTTCTTGATATCTCTACAGCCGTAATGTGACTGTGGAAGGACTTTTCCTATCCACAGGTAGCATGGTTGGCTATGTCATGTGCCCATCTTAGCGTACTCTGGGAAGCGGGGCGTGACAGCGAGCTGCATGAAAGTCGGCCGTATCCTATCCCAAGAAATGTCTTGGTTACCGATGACAGCAACCCGCTAACTCAAGATCAAATCATGGATTTGGTTGCCAACAAAGTCAAAACATTGGTAGCCGAAACGCAAAAAGATATCAGCGGTAGTGGGAGACAGTATGATCTGGCAGAATTTCCAAGCGGCCGTGTCATCCCCAAATTCGGAAGGTTTGATTGGAAGAGAAATGCGAATCAGCACATCGCCCACTTTAAAGTCTCATGCGGGAATACTGGGGGCAATGATGCGCTCCTCCACCGCCAGTTCGTTAATAGCTTAACCGATATCGCTTTCGACCGGTACGCGAGCATACCAGATGGCTCCGTTACCACTTTTGCCCAAATGGAATATTTGTGTTGGCAAATGTTCATGAGTGTCAGCGATAAGATCACCATTGCCGACCTCGTAAGGACCAAGCCAAAGAACAATGAAAGCAGCACGGATTTTATAACCAGATGGCGTAATCTCTCCGTCAAATGTGAACCGCCGATAGAGCATGACCAATCTGTCAGCCTCCTCGTCGGAAATCTCAACATTTGGATGGCCCCGTTTCTATGCATTGCAGGTCTCAAAACATTCCAAGAGCTGATGCCAACAAAAATTTCAAATCCCTTGATGTCCCAAATGGCAAATGATGAGTCGCTCCTAGTACTATATTCCAGTACAGCAATGCAGACGCCAACCAAAATTTCAAATCCCTGGATGTTCCAACGGCGAATGATGAGTTGCTTCTGGTACCATATTCCAGTGTAGCGATGCAGACGCCAACCAAAATCCAATTTCCCAAAATTCTCCCAGTCTTATGGTTGGTCCCTAAACTGATTACCGTATATAATCCACGGGCTCAAATAATTCTTATCACACCCATACCCCACCGCAATCACCAGTCACGTGACCGGTCTCCGCCCTTGGAATTATGCTCCATTAGGGAAGACCCACTCATGTGTCCTCACGATACATGAGGATAACAAACCTTACGAGATCCTCTCGACTCGTAAGAAAACACCTTCGTGGGATCCTTACGACTCACAAAGGAAAAACACATTTTGGAGTCCCCACGACTCCTAACGAGAAAATACACCTACGAGATCCTTCGACTCGTAGAGAGAAAATGCTTTTATGAGACCCTTACGGCTCATGAAATTGAAAAGCCTTAGGTGATAGGGATATAAACCTGTCTCCTAAGCCATCGCTCCCCAACAGGCAAAGGCAAATGATGAATTGCTCATGACACCCGTGCTTCAGTGTTAGCAACGCTGATGCCGACCCCTATCCCAAAATTCCAAACTTCTGATCCAATAGACCCCTAAGACTTTAAACTGGGAACAGATGGCCTCTCGGTCGTTAAACTGGGAACAGATGACCCCTAAGTCATTAAACTGGGAATGAGGGAAATCCCTTCATGGCAAATGATGATTCGCTCCTGGTACCATATTCCAGTGTAGCGATGCTGATGCCAAACTAAAACCAAAATCCCCTCATGGCAAATGATGATTCACTCCTAGTACCATATTCCAGTGTAGCGGTGCCGATGCCAAACTGATTGGTTCTGTATTTTAAAGAAGTGTGTGTAGTAACCGCAATCAATAACGGTGTCGCGTGTAGCTAGACCGAGATGAGTACGAGTCGTCCTCAGGGATATGTGGAATCTTTCAATCTTACTTTAGACGTGTTGAAAAAAAGGAAGAATAGAGGAATAAAGAATAGTGGAGAACAGTTTCTAGATATACGTCAAAATACGGATGTAAAATACAGATCTAGTTTGAATACGGATATAGATTTTATAAGAAGAATGCTTGTAGGGTTCGTTCGGATTTAGTAGTCATGGATGACTAATAAAGATTACTCTTTTTATCTATTGATAGATTTAATACTGGATAGATAGTGATAAATGAGAATTAGGGTTCTTGGAAGAAACTAAGGTTTCCTCACTATTGACCATCGTCCTTTCATTGATTTCTACTCATGTCTAGCCCTTAACAAAACAATTGTTAATATGATCTCAAATCACGGTCGAGACTAGCAATAAATTGGTAGCTCGCCCGATAAGGATGTTAACATTTATTTGGCTAAAATTTATAAACTTCATAAGACTTAAAAGAAGTTAAAACATTTTCTCATCCATTGTTCTACCATAATCCTACGAACCCTATTAAGCGGAGAATTACTCGCGCATGATGGAGATAGAAGAACGGATAGAAATGAAATTCATAATGTAACTAAATAATTAAACGAATTAAACTAAAGATCTACCTTTATTAATCAATTTCATAAGTACAAACTTCAAGTTTAGATTACAAGAGGAAGAAGAAGTTGCTCTCGATCTCTGCCTTGTCGGATGTAGATGTTCCGTCGAATCTCACGCCGCTTTATCATGTCGAATCTTGGATCACTTGTTCTTTGACGGTGATTAGCTTGTGTACAAGATTGATGGTTTCTAAATTTAGCCCTACGTCTTTTATATAGCCCCAAAACCAGAAACCAAAGATCCCTAGAATTAGGGCTTGTTGTTGCAAATCACAACTAAAAATACCAAATCCTGACTCAGTGAATCGGCCGCGGATCCACCGCATATTGCATTGGTTTGGCCGCGGATCCGTGGTTTGTTGGTAAGATCTTGGCTTCAGAATTCTGGAGCTGCTTTGTTGTGACGCATGGAGATTTATTTGATGTCTGGAATCTCCATATCTTTTCTGAGTCTCTGTCAGTATTGATTCTTCGATTTTATTTAACTTTATCGGCAGATTTTTGATTCCCGATATCTCAACATCTCGATCTCCTGACCTGAACTAAACCTTGCATAATATCTCAATGAATAATGTTAGTAATATTTGGTATTTTTGAGGTATTATCCTAACCAATTTGATATGATATTATATTTTAAGAATATTGATTAAGGATATTTGATATGATATGCATATTTAAATTATCAAAATATTATATAAATATTATATGCATACATTTTCCTTCATAATGTTAATTATAATATATAAACATATAATAAATAGTATTTTTACAGATAAACCCAAATATTTGTCATATTTATAATAAACACCTTTAGATATTTAAGAAAAGTAAGGAAAATATTATATCAAAAGTGCGATATTTTCGACTGAACAAATACCCCAAAACTTAATTTTGATCTTCCCGAGCAAACTACTTATTCAAGAGAGGGAGAAAAAGAAAAGGAAAAACTTAAGTAGCACACTTTCGTAGGCAACACGATTGCATTGAGCACGTGCAACAAGCCGTTAAATCTCTAGGTGTCCCTAGTAGGAGGAGTGTTGTCTCCTGAGAGTTTTCAGCGGATTACATCCACAAAATCCTATAATAAAAGAAAGATAGTGAAAGTTACATACAAAGATAAGAACTATAAAAGAAAGAACTTGAAAATAAGAGTTTCCAACTACACCGGTTTTTCGGTTGTCATGAGCCCTATCTTAATGGTCGTGAAAAGATATTAGAAATCACACCATCCCTCAATAAAACACCGTCTTTAGTTTTTCTCCCTATCTTTCCTCCAAATATTGATCATATACCCCTATGTGTGTGTAAAAAATATCTCTACACTTAGAAAATTCAATTCAAGCTATCATACTTTTGTCTATCTTCCTTAATACTTTTTAGTTGGTGAATATTTTAGATGGAATTGTTCACACATTCTTCATGCGGCCGTTAATACTTCTTGAGGTACTAACCAACCTATTACAAAATGTGCTCGTATATTAAGGCGTAATTCCTCGTCTTGCAACACCTAAGTCTTAGCAGTGGCTCCTAAACCAGTTGATCTAAGGCACTAGGTGATAAAGCACCCTCGCTATATTTTTTATGCTGCTTTAAGCAATTACAAAAGCAATGTTCATTTTTTTCTTCACCGCTTATATTTTATTTTATTTTCCTTCATACTAAGGCTTTTAGATAAAAGCATTTCAAGGTATCCTCTACTATCCTAAGTTTCAAGATGTATGTAAGTGCGTATGGTAGGGTATCAACGTTCAAATGTTTGGCCTCAAGAATAGGGACTATTTTTCAGACTTATTTTTATTCTCAGATTAGCAATTTCCTTCATCTTACTAACTCTTGGGACAACGGCTCATAATTACTTATTACTAGTTTCATTTAAGAAAACATATAATTTTCTTGCTTTTCTCAAACTAATCATATATTTCATATGTAAATTTTCACTTTCAAACTTTCATTATCAAAATTTTTTGTACCTATATATAGTATAATGCAAAGTAACGCGTGAATAAGTATAAACCTCCCCCAAACCTGTTTACAACAGTGTCCTCACTGATGTCATCTGTTAAGCTTAAAAAAATTGTAGACTTGGTAGGAAAAGTTAGTAACGGGGACATGAAATAGTGAAAGTAATATTCTCCCCCAAACTTATTTTTGGTTCAAAATTTTATAAAAATTTTCTTTCAAGAGCCAAAATAACCCCTCCCCCAACTTGAGTAAAATAGTATAAAGCATTTAAAATTAGAGGGGTTTAAAGTTATTGGTCAAAGTAAAGCCTTCCAAAGACTAAAAGCCAACACCAACCATTCAAAATTTTTATCGATGTAACGCACTGGTTGATGGAAAATCTAAGATTTGAAGAAGTGGGGAGATAGGAGGCGATATGGTTTACGTCTCGGTTGATAGAGACGAAACAATAATGGTGAACAGAAACGAGAATGTGGATGATTAGGAATGATAAGAATGGTCACATTCTCGTATGGGATAAGAAGAAATGGTGGTGGTTCAACTTCTTCAGGTAGAGGTTGATTAATCACAAAATCCATGTCGGTTAGGAATGCGAGTTCGCCGGCGAAAATATCTTCGAAACTTTTATCGATGGTCCGATTGAACGTTTCAATGTCAATAAGTGTCGCGCCAGAATTCAACACACTTGATTTGTAAAAAATTATGGAGGTAGGAGACTCGTAAAGCTCATCTACCTCATTCTCAAAAGAGTCTAAATCAAGCTGTTTTTCTAGAATTATCGAACTCGAAATATCGGATTGTGATTCATCAACACTCGCTGTCATTAAAGGAATATTAGAAGAAGAATCAGAGAAAGTGGAAGATGAAATGGGTAAACAAATTGGTGTGTCGAGTATTGCTGAACTAGATGTGGGAAATGAAGGCTGAATTTCGTTATGCCTTTCGGTTATACATTTATCATCAACTTCAAGACGCATATGGGGTTCGGGAAAATAGTTAAAGGTTCGAGATGATGACCATACGGGAGTGAAAGGACCTGATGAATTGGTGGGACAAACTCATCCAAAATTTCAGGTTCATCATCCAATATATCCCCAATGTCAATATCCTCAATCAAATGAAGGTTACAAGTTTCAGACACCTCATCAAAAGCAGGGTTTTCAATCAATTGTGGTTCTAGAGTGGAGGTGTAGAGATCACAAGGGTTGGGTGCGGCTTCACTTGAAATGGACTCCTCACAATCGGGTGAATCAAACACTACAAAATCACACAACTCATCAGACATTCTATCTTCAATTGGTGAATCATTAGGTGTACTCGATAGATCTGTGAAACTGGAGGTGTGGATTTCAATTTGAGATGGGAATGTTTGATTTGGAAGGGTGTACCGCTCTCTCTCACTACCAAAATTCTCAATTTGTCCTATAGCCGTATCATACGTTGGAAAAATTTGAGTTGGTTTGAAATTAGTTACTCGTTCATTTTGTTGTATGAGGGCGGCCATGTACTCATTTAATTCCTCTCTGGCGCGGCACGACGCTACCACATATTCTTCCACGGTCCGTTCAAGACTAGACATGGGTCGATAAGGGGTTTCAGCATAAGATAGAAATTCTTGTGGATAAGTAAAATTTTCAAATGACTGATTAGAAGGAATGTCTCAAGAAGGTGTAAAACTCGGGTAGAATTGATAGGAATCGAAAGCTTGTGAAAATTAGGCAGGAGTAGGATCAACATTGTGATAAGAAGAATATTGATATTGGTTGTGTGGTTGGCGACTGTCAACAGATGTCATATACGCCACAAACTGAGTAGTAAAATCTTCTTTAGATGGTGGTGGCGTTTGTTGTCCTAACGGTTTGACCGGATTGAAACTTTAGTCGTTAGTCCTTGCTATATACTCAGCGATGGACATGCGTTTAGGAGTTCCCTCACACGCTTTAGATGGAGTATCAACAAAAGAAGATGTAGAATTTTGATGCGGTTGATAGGACCTGGAGTGAGGTGGCCAACTGTTTCTTTCCGCTTGCTCTATCCAATCTCTTAAAGACATGGTAGAGTCGGATGGTATACCGAAGTGATTACGATAACAAGAAATATCTGGTTCTGGATAGCAAAACTCGGCAAGAGTCTTTTATTTGGGTTACCCATTATATGAAGGTGAAAAGATGGAGGAGGGTGAAAAGATTTAAGCTCTATTTGGATTGTTTTGATTTGAAAGTGGGATTTGAGGGTTGACTCAACAAATCATAAAATGTACAAGCAAACCCTAGAACTAAGGTTACCTAGGTCAAGCACTATACCGCTCCTAGACTTCCAAAGGACAAGCCGCAGGATTAATCCTCTACCGCCTCTTTATAACTCTTGTGGCTAGGTAAGTGCCAGGTAAGTCGGAGGTATTTGCTATACGAATCACCGAAAATAGCGGGCCTAATTAAGTAACCATTTGCCTTAGACACACTTGCCCAGATACCACAAAAGAAATGCGGATAAGCGATAGATTGCCCACGACCTTCCTCTGTCCTATTTGAGCGCGACGGTCTTTAGGGTCTTGATCTAGATATTTTTTTAATTAATATAGGGTTATGCGGATGCTCGTTTTATGATTTGTGGGGCCTAGGAAAGGTAATGATATCCCCACCTAATCTGAATTGTGGTCTTGCCTCTTAAAGTCCGTATTAAAATATACAAAAACAATCCGCAAAACAAAACACGCAAAAAGATTTTTGAGCGGCGATATTTTCCAAAGAATCCTGCAGAAAATATATTATTGGATTTTTCAGAGGAGGGAGAAAGATGTAGGAAAGTTACCAGAAAAGTTTAAGGGTCTAACTCTCCAAGACCGCCGCGGTTCCGCCACGCTTTAGAGGGTTCTTTGTTTAATTTTTTTCACTGTGGCTTTCTTTGCTCCTCTGGGTCTTGATGAATGTCTCTGAATATTTATCTCCTCGCTAAAGCGACTCCAGATTGCCCCGCAAAAATCGCACACTAATCGTTAAATATGCAAGTTGTTGTTTTGTTTTATTATGATATGGATCGAATAAGAATTCAACACGAATAGCAAAAAAAAAATTACGCACGTATCCCCGGCAACGGTGCCATTTGATTTATTTCTATTTTAAAGAAGTGTAGTAATAACCACAATCAATAACGGTGTCGCGTAGCTAGCCGAGATGAGTAAGGGTCGTCCTCAGGAATATACGGAATCTTTTAATCTTGCTTTAGACGTGTTGATTAGAAAAGAGGAAAGAGAATAGATAATCGTGAAGAATAGTTATAGATTCTACATCTATGTTAAACACGGATGCGGAATATAGATCTAGTTTAAAAATGGATGTAGATTTTATATCAGAAGAGGGCTTGTAGGGTTCATTAGGATTTAGTAGTCATGGATGACTAATAAAGATTACTTCTTTTTTCTATTGATAGATTTAAAACTAGATAGATAGTGATGAATGGGGATTAGGGTTTTTTGGAAGAAACTAGGGTTTCCCCACTATTGACCGTTGTCCTTTCATTGATCTCTATTCATGACTAGCAATAAATTGGTAGCGCGTCCGATTAGGATATTAACGATTCTTTTGCTAAAGTTTATAAATTTCATAAGACTTAAAAGAAGTTAAAACATTTTCTCATCCATTGTTCGGCCCTAATCCTTCGAATCCTATCAAGCGGAGAATTACTCGCGCATGATGAAGATAAAAGAACGTATAGAGATGAAATTCATAATGTAATTAAATAATTAAACTAATTAAACTAAAGATCTACCTTTATTAATCAACTTCACAAGTACAAACTTCAAGTTTCGATTACAAGAGGAAGAAGAAATTGCTCTCGATCTCTGTCTTGTCGGATGTAGATGTCCCGTCGAATCTCACGCTGCTTTATCACGTCGAATCTTGGACCTGTCTTGGATCACTTGTTATTTGACGATGATTAGCTTGTATAAAAGATTGATGATTTCTAAGTTTAGCCCTCGGTCCTTTATATAGCCCCAAAATTAGAAACCAAAGATCCCCAGAATTAGGGTTTGTTGTTGCAAATCACAACTAAAAATACCAAATCCTGACTCAGTGAATCGGCCGCGGATCCGTCTCATATTGAATGGTTTGCCCGCGGATCAGCGGTTTGTTGATGAGATCTTGGCTTCAGAATTCTGGAGCTGCTTTATTGTGACACATGGAGATTTATTTGATGTCTGGAATCTTCATATTTTTTCTGAGTCTCTGCCAGTATTGATTCTTCGATTTTATTTAAGTTTATCGGCAGATTTTTGATTCCCGACATCTCAACATCTCGATCTCCTGACCTGAACTAAACCTTGCACAATATCTCAATGAATAATGTTAGTAATATTTGGTATTTTTGAGGTAATATACTAACCAATTTGATATGATATTATATTTTAAGAATATTGATTAAGGATATTTGATATGATATGCATATTTAAATTATCAAAATATTATATAAATATTATATGCATACATTTTCCTTCATAATGTTAATTATAATATATAAACATATGATAAATAGTATTTTTACAGATAAACCCAAATATGTGTCATATTGATAATAAACAACTTTAGATATTTAAGAAAAGTAAGGAAAATGTTATATCAAAAGTGCGATATTTTCGACTGAACACAAACCAAAACCAAAATCTCTAAATCCCCTCATGGCAAATGATGATTCGCTCCTGGTACCATATTCCAGTGTAGCGATGCTGATGCCAAACCAAAACCAAAATCCCCAAATCCCCTCATGGCAGATGATAATTTGCTCCTGATACCATATTCCAGTGTAGCAATGCTGATGTCAACCCAAATCACAATCAGCAAGACAACCAACAACTTTCCTGGCGGAATCAAGCTCCACCTCGGAAGCAAGTCAAATCAAATCTCGACAACGCAGAAAGCGGAGCAAGTCAACTTCAACCACTGGCACCACAGAAAGCGGAGTAAGCCAAATCCAATCCCTGACACCGCAAGATGCGGAGCAAATCAATTCAAGCACCGATCGTCGAAGTCGCAAAAAGGGCAGCATCGACCGTCCACGTCGCTAAAATGGCAGCACCGACAGTCCAAGTCGCAAAAAGGGCAGTATCGACCGTCCATATCGCTAAAGGGGCAGCATCTACCATCCACGTCGCTAAAAGGGCAGCATCGACCGTCCACGTCGCAAAAGGGGAAGCACCGACTGTCCATGTCGCTAAAAGGGCAGCACCGACCGTACGCGTCGCTAAAAGGGCAGCACCGACCGTCCAAGTCGCAAAAAGGGTAGCAACGACCTCCTCGTCGGAATTATGCTCCGCCTTGGAATCAAGTCAACCAGACACTTCATGCCGGGGAAACGTCGACCAGCGACACTGAGTTCCCAAACCAGCCTTAGCATACTGGAGTGACCAGGCGCTCGGGGACACGTCAAACAGATACTCCGCTTTGGGGATACGTCAACCACCGACACTCCATCTCGAAGACACGTCGAGCATTGACCGTCCATGTCGTAAAAAAGGCAGTGCCGGCTTCCGAAAAAGCGGGAACCAAATCAAGTCGCCTCCACGTGAAAGAAGATCCATCAATTTCATGCACACGACCCACATATGCGGTGTGCATTTATTGATGGGGGCACTTTATTGGGTTCAAAAATTATATCGTGCTTGACCAAGTCAAAGTCAACCCCAAGCCAGGTGGGCCCATGCCCAAGTCGAGCCCCGCGGCCAGCCTCACCCATGCCAAAATGAAATCATGTAATAAATAATTTTGATGTAATTTTTTTATGCATGAATGTAAGAAAAATGGGAATAAAGCCAAATTTTTGTAAAATCCATGGCTCATGTGCAAAAGAAATGAGCAGATGAGGCATGGGATGGGCAAAATGCCATTTTGTAAAGTCCAAGAGGCTATATGTCAATTTGTAAGCCTATAAAAGGCAACATGATGATGAAAAAGGGACTTTTCATTCCCCTCAAAATCTAGGGTTTCTGTGCCTCCTTCTCATTTCTCAAGGTTCTAAACCTTCTTCTCCCTATTTTGAATTAAATCAAGAGTTTAACTCTTCCTTTTCCAAAAATAAACAGTTTTTCACCATCAAACCCTTGAAGGGGAACTCAGATCTTCCATCAGATCTCAAAAGGAGGAGATTTTTAAACCCCACCTCCCTTTTCTCCAAGTTCCGGCCAACAGAAGAGGGGGAAGAAGGAGACCCATCTCCAAAAATCCCATCTTGGGAAGATCCAGGGCCTAATAGAAGATCCAGGGCCAAAGGGAGAAAAAAAGGGGTCCCCTTTGATCATTTCCAAAGATTTCTAGGAGTTTAACTCCATTCGAGATCTGTTGGAGTTTAACTCCATAAATTAATCTCTTTTTAGGAGTTTAACTCCAGAAATCAAATCGGGAGCACAGCTCCCAGTGCAGGGACCAAGTCCCTTCTTCTGCGGGCGCCCAGCGCCCATTCGCCAGGCACGTGAGGCGCTGGTGCCCGGCGCCTACACGCCCGGCACGTGAGGCGCTGGCGCCCGGCGCCCATGAGCCCGGCACGTGAGGCGCTGGCGCCCAGCTCCATGCACGCGTCTTTAAGACGCTTCCCCCCTCATTTTATATGCACTCCACACTAAATATATCTCCCCCGCTATTTTTTCTAACGGGGCGCTGCCCCGCACCATGCAAGGGGGCTGCTAGCCCTCTTGACCCCAGCCCGCTAACCGAGTAGCGGGACCCCCGTAAACTCTGCAAGGCTCCCGATATATCCAAAACCCCTCAAGACACACATACGCACACTGCACATTGAGTTCGAATGACCAGTTTGACCCGTCAATCGGAGGTTCCCTCGCTCCAAAAGCGAAGGGTAATTAACGGCAGCTTAGTCCACGGCTGCCGGAGATTCGGATCCCCAATCAATAAACCCCCGCCTACCCTAGGCAGGGGGAATCTATAGTACGCCTGATAAGCGACACGTATTTCCATATCAATGGGGTGACGAAAAACACGCTACACTCACCGCTCAGCCGGACTACTAGCTTTCCTTGTACTTACTTTCAATTTGTATGCCATTGTTTAGGCACTGCTTATTTCATTGTGTCTTTCCTTTTCAAAACAGTTGTATGTAAAGATAAATGTTAATAAAAGTTGTTGTTTATTATTTTATATCACTTGTCATTCTTGTGCATTTTATATTTATTGCTTATTTAAGCATAAAATATTTATTTCTTAGTAGATACGTTGCGGACCGCCACGTCACCGTTTCCGTACACTGGGAAGCGGGGCGTGAAAAATGAGATCGGGTCCCTGAAGCACATTTGAAAAGGAACCGAACTGCATTATAATTGTAATGATACCGCCTTCAATTATGGGGCACCTTTTAAATGAACCAGCACTTCGGAATTTGAAGAACTTCGTAGTTAAGCTTGCTCGGGCTAAGGAAATTCTAGGATAGGTGACCTCCTAGGATGTGTCCACTTCTCGAGTCTGGTCCGCTCCAGACTAAAAAATCGTGCGATTTCAGCCAGAGCAGATAATACCATCCATATTGGGGCATGGGGCGTGACATTTATGGTAGCTCGTACAGGTCCTTCGGTAGTAGGTTTGTGGTTCGTAAACGAACCATTGTTCTTTGGTGGGGAGATTTCTTAGGTGTCACGCCCCACCCCCCAATACAGAGAGTATTGTCCGCTCTGACCGAAGCCGCACGGTTTTGTCCTTCGGAGCGAACCAGACCCGACCAGGGGCCACTTCCCAGGAGGTCACCCATCCCAAGACTTCCCTGGCCCGAGCACGCTTAACTACGGAGTTCTCAAGCTCCTGTAGTTCCGGTTCACTTAAAAGGCGCCTCTGTATTGAAGAGTGGTATCATTCCATTTATAGTACAGATCTGCCCTCTTTCGGAATGTATTCCGAAGAGTCCCCATTGTTCTACAGTGGGTCCCACGGACTCAAGAGGTGGCCCCCACGGATTCAAGAGGTGGCCCCCGCCCACTTAACACGATACTTGGCGTGGCACTTTGTTCCGTGTGGCACTTTGCTCCATGAGCAAGAACCGGGTCCCGACATTAATGTACTATAAATGAAACCGCACGGTTTTTGCTCACGGAGCAAAGTGCCACAAGGAACAAAGTGCCACGCCAAGTGTCGTGTTAAGTGGGCGAGGGCCACCTCTTGAATCCGTGGGGGCCACCTCTTGAGTCCGTGGGATCCACTGTAGAACAATGGGGACTCTTCGGAATACATTCCGAAAGGGGGCAGTTCTGTACTATAAATGGAATGATACCACTCTTCAATACAGAGGCGCCTTTAAAGTGAACCGGAACTACAAGAGCTTGAGAACTCCGTAGTTAAGCGTGCTCGGGCCAGGAAAGTCTTGGGATGGGTGACCTCCTGCGAAGTGGCCCCTGGTCGGGTCCGGTTCGCTCTAAAGGGAAAAACCGTGCGGTTTCGGCCAAAGCGGACAATACTCTCTGTATTGGAGGTGGGGCGTGACAGAATGGTATCAGAGCCGGTCCCTCAATAGTAGGTCTGTGGTTCGAGGTCGAACCGTTGTTCAAAGGTAGGGAGAATGTCGGGACCCGGTTCTTGCTCACGGAGCAAAGTGCCACACGGAACAAAGTGCCACGCCAAGTGTCGTGTTAAGTGGGCGGGGGCCACCTCTTGAATCCGTGGGGCCACCTCTTGAGTCCGTGGGACCCACTGTAGAACAATGGGGACTCTTCGGAATACATTCCGAAAGGGGACAGATCTGTACTATAAATGGAATGATACCACTCTTCAATACAGAGATGCCTTTTAAGTGAACCGGAACTACAGGAGCTTGAGAACTCCGTAGTTAAGCGTGCTCGGGCCAGGGAAGTCTTGGGATGGGTGATCTCCTGGGAAGTGGCCTCTGGTCGGGTCCGGTTTGCCCCAAAGGACAAAACCGTGCGGCTTCGTCCAGAGCGGACAATACTCTCTGTATTAGAGGTGGGGCGTGACAGAATGGTATCAGAGATGGTCCCTCAATAGTAGGTCTGTGGTTCGAGGACGAACCGTTGTTCAAAGGTGGGGAGAATTTTGCTCACGGAGCAAAGTGCCACACGGAACAAAGTGCCACGCCAAGTGTCGTGTTTAGTGGGCGGGGGCCACCTCTTGAATCCGTGGGGGCCACCTCTTGAGTCCGTGGGACCCACTGTTGAACAATGGGGACTCTTCGGAATACATTCCGAAAGGGGGCAGATCTGTACGATAAATGGAATGATATCACTCTTCAATACAGAGGGGCCTTTTAAGTGAACCGGCACTACAGGAGCTTGAGAACTCCGTAGTTAAGCGTGCTCGAGCCAGGGAAGTTCTGGGATGGGTGACCTCCTGGGAAGTGGCCCCTGGTCGGGTCCGGTTCGCCCCGAAGGACAAAACCGTGCGGTTTCGGCCAGAGCGGACAATACTCTCTGTATTGGAGGTGGGGCGTGACAGAATGGTATCAGAGCTGGTCCCTCAATAGTAGATTTTTGGTTCGAGGACGAACCATTGTTCAAAGGTGGGGAGAATGTCACCCGGTTCTTGCTCACGGAGTAAAGTGCCACACGGAACAAAGTGCCACGCCAAGTGTCGTGTTAAGTGGGCGGGGGCCACCTCTTGAATCCGTGGGGGCCACCTCTTGAGTCCGTGGGACCCACTGTAGAACAATGGGACTCTTCGAAATACATTCCGAAAGGGGGCAAATCTGTACTATAAATTGAATGATATCACTCTTCAATACAGAGGCGCCTTTTAAGTGAACCGGAACTACAGGAGCTTAAGAACTCCGTAGTTAAGCGTGCTCGGGCCAGGGAAGTCTTGGGATGGGTGACCTACTGGGAATTGGAGGTGGGGCGTGACTTGATATGTCTCGACACACTACTTGACTTGTTACATTGATCTTGTTACTAATACCAACAATACTGACTTGTTGTCCTGATGGACGTGACTTGTTGTCTACATAGACAAAACATGTACCTGCTTGATCCTGTGTTGGTATTAGATTCATATCATAAATACCTGACTCGAACACACAACCTGGGGAGTAAGGGGAAATTAATAATGAAACCTGACTTGTAACTCAACAGTTCGATACATATACTGATAAGTCTTTACGAGCTAGGCCAGCCCTGGGATGATGCTACTGACATCATTTGTCTGTATATATTACCTGTTTACTGCCTAGCGGCACGTCTCGGATTCAGTCCGAGAGTCTTGACCGTAGTCCCGGGCACGCACGGGTTACTATTGAGTTACATCGACGATTACATTAATTGATTTCAAAGGCTTTTTAGATTAGATAACCTAGAAGCACAGTTTTAGGTTACACATCACACATCACATACATACACATACCTCACTGTTTATTTCTACGTTATTGTTTATATTCATATTTACCTATATCGTCACATCCTGGTTATTACTGTTATTTTGGGTATTATGACGCACCGACGTCTGGGTTTTGCATAGCCCAGTTCCTCTATTTTTATCGCAGGCTGAGCAGGAGTACTTTAGCCGTCAAACCGAGCAGTGAGGAATTAAACATGTGTGATTTAGAGATGTTTAGTTTAGTTTATTTTCCGTAGTTTTATTTCTTGGATGTGAGCCCATATTGGGACATGCATCAGATATTGTTTATTGGATCTTAATTCGTTTCCGCTTATAAATTTTCTTGACTCTTTTTATTGTGGCAAATGGACATGTACCGGATATATTTTATATTTTTATGTTCTTGATGTCCTATAGACATCTGTAATGTGTTTATGAAGGGATGTTTCCTAGTCACATGTAGCATGGCTGGCTCTGTCACGTGCCGTAATTTGCGCACTCTGGGAAGCGGGGCGGACAACTTGCCCCTTGCGACCACCAACGATCGTTTGGAAATCTTCCATTCAGAATTACCAAACAGGTCATATAACCTTCCATTGTCGTGCCGACTTATATAAATTAAGCTTTTCTTCAGATCTGGAATATGTCGTGTGTTTTTCAGCTCGATTTGACCTCCTGCTGATGGTTGCAAGATAATTGTCCCTTTACCAACGATCTCACACGGCTGACCATTTCCTACCGTTATGTGTCCAAGATCGCCTTGAACATACTCGCTGAAGTGATGCCGACCCGACGTGCAATGAAAAAATGCGCTCGAATTTAGGAACCAAGCATCCTCCTTTGTGTTCTTGCTCGCCAATAGTCAAATACTTTGTTCCCCTTGTTCTTATGTAGACACTACATTCGCTTCCTTTTCGGCTGCCTTCTTATTTGAGCATTTCTTTGGAGATTTGTAGTCATTTTTCCTGTGACCCTTTCTTCTTAAAATTCCAACAAGTGCCTTAGATTTTTCTTTAAGATTTTTCTCGGCTTTTAGACTTGCCCTTTCCCCTTTCCATCGTTTTACCGCTATTCTCCACCGAAAGTGCAAAAGTTCCCGAACTCCTACTCACGTCCTTTCTCCACATCTCATCGTTTAATACGCAACTCACCGCATCATTAAATACACGTAAGAGTCTATGAGATAAAGTTGCTAACCGCCATAACTAACTTCTCCCAACTCTCCGGCAACTAATAGAGGAATAACAGGGCCCGAATCTTGTCTTCAAACAGGATCGAGACGGATTCTACCTAGCTCGTCACGCTGTTAAACTCGTTCAGGTGCTCCGTCATCGAACCGCTCTCAGCCATCTTCATGTTGAAAAGTTTCTTTATCAAAAATATCTTGTTTGATGTCGAAGGCTTTTCAAACAACTTTGCTGACGTCATCATTAGCGCTATGGCTGTCTTCTTCTTTGAGACGTTAAAGACCACTTGCGGAGTCAACGATGATCTGATCGTCGCCAGGGCTTTCCTATCTAAAAGGTTCCACGTCTTATCGGTCATCTTCTCGGGTTTTTCTCCTAGCAACGAAAAATACAGGTCTTTTTGGTATAGCAATTCTTCTATCTGAATGCGCTACCGACCATAATTGTGAAAATTGAATTTTTCGATTCTTATTTTATCCTCCGTCATTTTTTCGTCTAGTGCCGCAGCAAAACAGAACTTCTCGCTTGATCTGAATCAACGCCTTCAAAACAACGATCTAAAAAATGGGGAAGATTACATAGGCGTCGTTACTCACCGTTAACCTAGATCGTGGAATTGAAGAACTCTAGATTCTTTAACCAAGCTCTGATACCAGTTGTTAGGGATGGAGATGCCGTTGCACGGAACAATATTCGCGACAAACCAATCACGCAATAAATAACCACGTAATTAATAACGATGTGAGAATAAATAAATAAGAATCACAAACCAAACAAGAAATAGATTTGTTAACGAGAATCACCCATTGTATGGCTTGTCCCCGGCAATGCGGAATCTGCAATGTCTTCTATAATCTTGAATCAAGTACATCACGAGCAAGCCCTAGAAGATTTCTCTCAAATTTGTTTAGATCTAAACCGTCACTCTCTCATACAATGATCTCTTTTTTAGCTGTACATAAAACATATAAGTGTTCCCTATTTATACACAAACCAATTGCTTAATTAAAAAAACTAACATAATTAAGAAACTGACATAAGACACTCATTGATTAAGAAACTGTCATAAGAAACTTCTTATTAAGAAACTGGCATAAGACACTCCTTAATTAAGAAAGAGGCATAAAACACTTCTTAATTAAGAAACTGTGGTTTTGATGAAATCTGATATGATTTGTGTACACGTACAGACTGCCTGAAATTTCTCCATAATTTCAACCTTTGATTTACAAGCAATAGGACCTGACGTGTGTCTGAATGGTGCTAAAGGTCCGATGTTACTCAACCAAGGGGCATGCGTACCGACAAGGCCAAAGAGAAATATTATTAGGTCCTATTCTAATTGGGCCATGCATGTGCATGGAATAAAGAGGGGGAAATTTATGGACATGCACCCATGCTGCTGTAATTTTGCAGGACCCATAGTTCTAGGTCTTCTTCTTCAGATACGGGTGGTACCTCCAAGGAATTTTTCATATAGTGGTGGTTGCCGGGATGCATGTTTAGATTAATCTTTCCCCTGTTACCAACATTAAGCACAGATTTGGTATGATTTTTCAACGTTCGGGTTATATTAATTGACACTTATAACTATTTCAAATGCATCCACGCTATTTCTCTTATATATGTCTATCAAACCTTTGATGTTTCCATTCACTTTATTCATACAAAAAATGTTCCGTTCATATTTTATTACTGAAACGCAAGAGTTGTACCAACCGTTTAATTCAACACCCCTCAAGAAAAAAGAATTTTTTCCATGCTTGGATTCGCCTAACTTGTCATAATTCTGCAACTAACATGATAAATAATTAATGCATTGCATGCTGATGTAAATCCTTTCCAAAGGGAAGCATTTGATCTGTGGGCAATATAGACATTTGCATTGACTGTCTAATTAGTCATCAGCACAACAAACTTAGTATTGCACCCTTTCTGGAGAAATTTGTGGATAACTGTGGCAAAGTCAATATTCTTCATCTAATGAAAGGGATCAAAATTAACAAAATGAGGAGTCAAAAAACAAATGGAAGGGAGCTGTCATGAAAGATCTTAAAGATAGAACTAGCTAGCTTTCCTTAATACCCAAGAAACCTGTTCTATTGTTTCAAGACTAGTGATATATACAGTTCATGAACGTGAAGTGGAAGCGTGTACACACACACACACGTGAAGTGGAAGCTTGTACACACACACACGAGAATAATGAAGGAAAGATGTCATAAGAGAGAACTTTTACACCATTGATTTAGCAATGTAAAAAGTTCTATTGTCGGTAAACCGTTAATTTTGAACCCACTAAATCAACGGTGAAAAAGTTGTAGAATCACATGATATTTTGTATACCCACATCTTAGATGATAACGATGAAGATGGTGGGTGCCGATCGTCGGAAAAAATGAGGGAGGGTGTATTTTTTCGACGCCATAGGAGGAAATTCTTTCCTATGGCCTCTTTCCTCCATTATATATTCTCTCTCTCTATATATATATAAAATATTAGAGGAAAGATGCCATAAGAGAGAATTTACTTCTATGGCATCGAAAAAATACGTCCTCTGTCGTATTTTCCGACGATCAGCACCCATCATTTTCATCATTATCATCTAAGATGTGGATACGCCAAATTTCATATGATTCTACAACTTTTCACCGTTGAATTAGTGAGTTCAAAATTAACGGTTTACCGACAATAGAACTTTTTACATTTCTAAATCAACGGTGAAAAAGTTGTAGAATCACATGAAATTTGGCGTACCCACATCTTAGATGATAACGATGAAGATGATGGATCCCGATCGTCGGAAAATACGACGGAGGACGTACTTTTTCGACGCCATAGGAGAAAATTCCTGGCCTCTTTCCTCCATTATATATATATAGAGAGAGAGAGAGACACACACACACACGTTCAACTCTCTCTCTCTTTCTATGTATATATATATAGAGAGAGAGCTGATTCAAGGAGTTCCGGCCTCATTTCTTATTTTGAGGTCTAATTTTCAAACACCCAACTCTCCATGTTTTTCATCGATCCGCTCCGGCCATCGTGATCTACACATGTTAGATAGGCTGTGTATCAAATTTTACGAGATTTAGAGATCTCTAACTAATCTATCAAGCGATCTTGTTTTTCATGCGTCGTAAAGCCGTCGGTTTTTTAGTCTGTTTCATATATATTATATATGAATGGATGGTAACCATTTTATTTACTGTTCCATGCTTAATTATTATTTTCCCCACGTAATGTGTAAATGAAGTATTATGAGGAAGTTTCATGGTTGTTTCCGTAAGGTCCCTGAAATTCCCATTCACTTTTATGATACAATATTAACAAAATAGTGTATTTCTGTTCTATTTTCGAATTATAAGTTATTATTGATAACTTATATACAAAAAAGCCTTTGTAGTTTACTGGTTAATACACTCTGCTTCTGTTCCATAGCCTATGTGTTTGAATCTCAAAAAAAACAATATTTTTATTATTTATTTTTACGACGTTTGGAAGCCTAAAAGTTTACATGAGTATCGCACAGAGTTACGAAAAGTTTCAGAAAAAATGATGTATGAAAATGGACCCACCGAAGCGGGTCGAGCCAACCACCTAAGACCCGACCCCAGACTCCCCAACCTGACCGAGTTTAATACGCTAAAACCCCTGCATTCATCCCCAACCACCTATGAAAATGGTTCTGTCTTTTGCGTGTGCGTCTCTTCGACCCCCCTCAACCCCTTTTAATACGCTAAAACCCCTGCATTCATCCAGAGAACTGCAGTTCTTTCTCCTGTTCCATTAATCCTTTTTAAAACATTTTTTTAATGCATTTTAGTTTCTTTAAATCACCATACACCCTCTTCATCCTCCTATATATGCCTTAGCTGTTTAATTATTTTTGCTTCTCTAACATTTTCTTAAAATTCTCTCCAAAATCATCTTAAAATCATAGTGGGGTTCTTTTAAAAAAACGATCCCGATCCTCTTCTCCAGAACTCGAGTTCACTCAAGTCGAAGCCTCTCAAGTCTTCATGAAACTTCTTCCTTCCTCTACGTTGCTCTACAAATCGCCAAAGCACGTCGGTAGCTCGCCATCCGTCGCATTCATGTTTTCAGTCTCGGTCTCGGTTCTTCAAACCGAGACTACTTTTCTTCGATTTCTTGCTCGTACGAGTTCCAACGAAACTTGTAAATCCCCTATTCTTTCCTTCTTCATCCTTTGTGGCTCCTATTTGTAAACCCCATTCTTTCCCTCTTCCCTTTCTCCTTCTTTTCTTTTTATTCTTCTTCATTCTCTTATTCTTATCGATTTCACTACATCCATTTGGTTACCCGCAGCCTTGACTTGCCGCTTATAATTTTCATGCTAATATAAAAAAAAATATAAAATGGAAATAATAAATAAAATTACCATTCATGCAATCTTTAGCCATGTCTCATTTAGTTGTTTTTAATCTTATATTTTCTTTAAATTGGAATTCTTGTCATGCTTATATAATATTAGTCGATAACATAATATTTAGATTTAAAATAAAAACAACGTAATGAACCAATACTTTGCATTACCTCTTTTAAATAATATTTTGTTGATATTGTAGATCATGCACGGGGTAACGACCTACCCCATATGTACACTTTGGAATCATAGCACGATCATACACTTGTGGCGTTGTTTTAAAAAAAACGTATTTCGCTGAAATACCCCTAAGAAAATACGAATTTTAGAACTTAGTTAAACAAATTGAAAATAATTTAAAACATATATTCGTAATTTCAAATTAAACCAATTTTGTGAAAATTAGATTTTATAAACACTCTAAAATGAAAGATTGAAGTTTTAAGAAAATACTCTCAAGTCCTAAAAGATAGATTTTTCATTAAAATATCATAAACTTTTAAATAATAGGTTTGACACTAAAACACCATAAATCTAAAATACATTTTTATAAAACACCTGACAATCTAAATACCATAATTTTACATAAAACACCCTCGAGATTATTTTCCAAAATAAAACATTTTACAATAAACCCCCTCGAGTTTTCAAATGTAATATTTACATAAATAACCTAAGGTATTTAGATAAAAATGGGTGTAAACAGGGTTATTTCTCTAGGTCTCGAGGAGTCGGAGAAAGTGAGTGCTTGCATATCTAATTTAGATAAAACAAATTAAAGGAATTTTCATTGGCAATCGTACTTGAAAAGGTCAAAAATCCTGCCGTCCATATGCAGTGGTTGTCAGATTATTCCAAACTTAAACTTGACTTGAACCCTGACTTGAACTCGAACATGACTCAGATTTGAACATGATCTAAAACTTAAACATGAATCTGAACTTGATACTTGAACTTGATATAAATACCTGAACTCAATAAGTATATATGAATCCAACTTGACTTGAACCATGAATACAAATGACATGACTTGCAACTGACATGACTACATGATTTGACATGAAATCAATCCCGAGATTACATCATCTTTTGTATTCATGGATTCGATCAAGACTCGTAACATTAATCATAAACTAATATACACAGGGTGTTGGATACTTTGAGTATGAATCAAACGTTACAATTAACGTCGTTGTGGTACCGAGCTGAACGTTGCTGCGGTACCAGGCTGAAACGGTACATAACGGATTCATGAATGAGGGCCCGTGTTTCCAAGCTTCTGGGGCCTTACTCTTAAATTTGGAATACTTCAACGATGGTTGAAGTCCCGTCACTTTTGGGTCCGCGTTTCCGTGCTCCTGAGGCCTTACCCTTGAGTTTGTGAATACTCTTGTGATTGGTTGATATTCACACTTAAACTTACATTAATTAGATTATCTTATAGAGACTCTTTAGGACACATTGTTATTCAACACTTTTACTTGTTGCATGCTCAACATACCTACACTATACGGCCATACTATACTTGTTTGCCATACTCATATTACATTGTTGTGCTTATATACATAGTGCTATACACATGATGCCTTACCATGTGCATATAGTTGTTAGGTTTAATTGACACACTTATATAACCATATTAGAATTCATATTCTACTTACATACTGTCCTTTATCACATTCACATTTCTGTCCTTTTGAAGACTTACCAAGCGCTAGCTTGCTGACGTTCATTCCACACATCTTTATTTTTTTCAGAATGTTTGTCAGAGAAAATCGAGTCTAAGCGAGGAGGACCACTCTAAGCTTGCGGAGCAGACCGTCTACTAGCTCTTTCGTTTTCAATTTTCTTTTCAGTATGCCATCTATTTAGGCATGTTCATTGTACCGTTCTTTTAAGTTTTCTTGTATCAGTGAAAACCTTATAAAGTTTAGAATGTAAATATATAAAATTGGTTTTTTATTATCATATCACTTCTTGTCACTTTCATATTGCTTATATACCCTTAGCGCATTTGTTTCGAGAAATAAACTTTTCGGAATAAATACGTCGCAGGCCTAGTTACATGCCGTTACCGTTCTTTTGGAAAGCAGTAGGTGACAATTTCAATTTCATGTAAATTATATTTGCGCCTACCAAAAGAGCAGTAGCTGCAAAGATTGATAAGCTGAACATATGCTTCATCATATAATTACCAAAGCAACACATAACTAGCAGTTGATGAAGCCAAAGCTAAATGCTATGTTCACAGATTCCTGATTTGCTTTGTTTCGAAATTTTTAATTAATTTTCAGGTGTGGAATATATTTTGCCAAAATTGGGAAGAGTCGGTACCAAGGTATTTAGCTAAAGGCCGATTGGAGCATAAACTGTAAACGAGATTTGCTTTTGACTTTTGATCTTCACAGAATATATCCCTTTGCATCATGTTATCTATCAATCAATATATATATATATATATATATATATATATATATATATATATATAACCACAGCCCACCACACTAAAGGTGCTGCAAATTGTATTTACACCTTTGGAAAAGGGCGTTATCTCATTTCTTGAGCATCTTTTTTCATCCCTTTTCTTCTTCTTCTTCTTCTTCTTTTCCTTTTTATCTCTTTCATGCATGGCTCCTTTTGTTTTTGTCTTACAACACAAAACAATTTCATTTGTTATGATTTAGCTGGTGATTCAAAGACATGGGTTGCTTCAATACTGGACTTTACACATGAAGCAAGAAGTCACCGGTCATTTGATCCATAATTAACAATGATCCAGGCAATACATAGCCCATGAACCTAAACCCAGGCCTTAGACAATGTTTGCGGTTGGAATATGATGCATTGTCTCCTATTTTTGTATTAGTTTTAAATTCAAAGAATCAAGAACAACATTAATGAAGAAATTGATTGCCAACTATTCAAAGCTAAAGATTTAAAAAGCCCCTTTCTCTAATTTGTTGTACAGTATCTGCATTATAAATCACTTCCTCCTTGTTTTCATATATTTTAAATAAAAACAGTCTATCTAACTATTAAACTACTTTTCCCCCATTATTCTGCTTTCGTTGACTTTGAGGATAAATTGTCTAGTTTCCTGCAATATATACCCTGCAATATCTATGTGCTAATTAGATATTACAGATAACTATACAGCTATTGCATGTAATGGTTTTTTGACAGCGGAATGCTTTTCCGTTTTTTAATTATTATTTCAAGCGATTCTTTGGGGCTAGGAGTTTTTGATAGCAGAAAACTTTACCTTTATTTTATTTTTATTTTTATTGTGATGATTTAGCCTTTTGATCAAGACTCAAGGCCTTGTATAGCACCAACACAAAGAGGCCCATAATTAGTTGGGCTTGCTTACCCAATGAAATGGTGTTTTCAGTTTCATCCTCAATCTCTCACATCGAAACCCTAACGACGAGACCCCGCCTCCCCTTTAAAACCCTAGAACCTCAGTCGCCCCCGCCTCCTCTATTCTTCTCAAGGGTTAGGGTTAAGGGTTAGGGAGAGATGGCCGTTGAAGAATCGAAGGCGGTGATCCCAGAATCGGTGCTGAAGAAGAGGAAGAGGGCCGAGGAATGGGCGTCGGCGAAGAAGCAAGAGATGGTGGAGAGGAAGAAGAAGGATCGAGAGAACAGGAAGCTTATCTTCACCAGAGCCCAGCTATATGCCAAAGAGTGCCACACTCAGGTTTCCAAAAATTTCCATCTTTTTTTCCGTTGATTTTGGTTGGATTTTCCTGTTGCTTTAGTTTATGTAACCCTTTATTGTGGATAAATGTGGGTTTGATTTCAGGAGAAGGAGTTGATCCGATTGAAGCGCGAGGCGAGGTTGAAGGGAGGGTTTTATGTTAGTCCTGAAGCCAAGCTTCTCTTCATCATCAGGATCCGAGGGTATGTTCTGTATTCAATTTTGTTGCTTTCTTTTATATTGTATTGAATATTCATGTTGTTCATGGTGTATTTATTATAAAATGTTTTCTATAACGTTTGGCCGCATAACTATCACATCAGCATTGGTTCAATGTCTTGAGGACCGAACATTTAGGATTTGTATCTGCATTACGAAAAGCCATTGCGATCGTGCTGTTTTCATGTCAAAACTTAAGGCGTGATTTGGTATAAACAGTTTCATTTTTATGTTAAAATGAAAGTATACCAGTAAATTTAGCCCATGTATTCCTTGTGAGAATGTTATATACTGGTGACACTGTGCCGACTGTCGACGTATAACTTAAATTCTAATGTGGCCTATGCTATTCTTCTCCCTATTATCCTTTATACTATTTAACTATTTATTTTGCATCAAATGATGTAAAATAATTTTTTTTGGCGGGGGGGGGGGGGGGGGGGGCTGATAGCAGAAAATAAGACAACTAAGCATTGTTTCTAAGAGATCATTTCTGGTATTTGTTTCTGTAATCTTGCTTTATTGCGCTATTGCATTATGGTGTATCTCAACAGGGCACCATTTGAACTAATCTAGCACTAATTTTCTAAATCGATCTCCCAATAAGTTTCTCCGTGGATACCCCTGAAATGCCTATGAATTAATCAAACCTTTTTCTACTTGCTCTATCCTGTGCGCATTGGGCCTGAGACCTGAGTTGGAATTATACGTTAGCTCTTCTGGAGACAAACCTACTGATTTGTGTTTTGCGCTTTTGCTTACTTTATGACTAGGGTTTGAAACATAATCATATTCATGCCAAGGAAACAACTGGATTTCTCAGAAGAGATCTGCTATATGTTGTTTACAGGGGCCGTGCTATCCACATTCACATCTCCTGTGTCTGCTCTTTAGGCGGACATCCAAATTGAGGGTTGTTAATGAAATGACTGACAGTTGATAACAGAGCATTGTTGACTCTGACATAGAAATATAGAATATTCTTTACTATGTCATACATGCTATTTATTTCTTAGTATTTTAAGGTGCTAATGCAAATAATGAACTTTACTATTATGATATCATCCATTCATTCTTTATGTGAACACCGTCCTTTTTAACATAAGTATTGAACCTTGAACTTCTGGAAGATACACACCAAACAAATGAACGTATGTTCTTTCTATATTATTCCCAAGTTCGTTCTTTTATATTGACAACTGTGTTATTAATCTGATATAGAATTAATGCAATGGACCCAAAATCTCGGAAAATTTTACAGCTCCTTCGTCTGAGGCAGGTTAGTAGGCTAATTTTTAATACCACATAGTCTGTGTGACTCCTTCACATTTACCACCCTACTAATTATTGTTGACAATAACTTGCAGATATTCAATGGAGTGTTCCTCAAAGTTAACAAGGCTACCATGAACATGCTGCATCGTGTTGAGCCTTATGTTACTTATGGGTATTAACAGCTTCCGTTAGTCTATTACTTTATTTATATTCAACCATCATTTTAATTTTGAAAGCTGTACCGACTGACTACGAAATGTTTTTTGTAACAGATATCCTAATTTGAAGAGCGTCAGAGAATTGATTTACAAGAGGGGGTTTGGGAAACTGAACAAGCAGAGGATTCCTTTAACTGACAACTCTATCATTGAACAAGTCTGTTGCTAGTCTCTTCTTGTTCTTTTTCTTAGTTTCCTTTATCTGTGGAGGAGACTTGGGTGTCTACAACAAGTCAATGTTGCATTTATGCCTGTTCAGCATTTATGCCTGTTCAGACCTTTAACTGTCCCATAAAAACTAGTAATTAATTTAGGTTAAGCTTCGAAGTAGTTAGGCGTGGTATATGGGAACCACACATCCATCCTAAGAACGCTAATTAGACATTAATTTATATATTAGAACTGTTTCTAATGATATGAAATATAAATTAACAACAAGACCAAGCCTTTTATCCCAATCTTTTGGGGTCTGCTACAGATAATTTTTTTTTCACTAGCTAATGTTAATAGTCATCGTTATCGTCAACTAACATGTCTTAATTTGCTCAATCCATGTTTGTTTGGGGCCTATTGCTAGCATACTTGCATGTACAATTTTGTCACTCGTAACATGCACATCTCTGCACATGTCCATCTTCATCGGTTCTTTTTTATTTCATCCAACTTTCTTAACCATGTAACAATCATGATGATGTTATAGGCCTCTTATGAATTAAAAAAAAAGTTTAAAATATCTAAAATGGGTCGAGTATATTATAATCTTATAGAAACTACACATCATGTCATGAGCCATCAACTTGACAATAGATCCCGGGGCAGCTAGAGCTATCTTGCATTGATGAAATTGAGCCCTATATCTTTTGTGTGTGTGTGTGTGTGTGTGTGTTGTGTTGTGTTGTGTTGTGTAGAGTAGTGTTTATTATCAATGTTTTTTTCCTACCGACTCTGACTTTTGGGTGTGATACTTTTGATGTGGCACTCTTCGTATCTTTATTTTAGCTTTTGTTTTTGTTCTCTAGTTCTGTTAAACTATGTAATTGAATGAAAAGAAGAGGGTATTTTAACCTTCTGTTTTTACTCTGAAAAACTTGACATTAGATCGCATACAAAGTACAGTCGGACTATACGAGGGTATTTAGTTTTGCGGTTAAAATGTCATGGTGTTTTGCTGATGTTTCAGGGGTTAGGAAAGCATGGAATAGTGTGCATTGAGGACCTTATTCATGAGATATTGACTGTTGGGCCCCACTTTAAGGAGGCCAACAACTTCTTGTGGCCCTTCAAGCTCAAGGCTCCATTGGGTGGCCTCAAGAAGAAGAGAAACCACTATGTGGAAGGCGGAGATGCCGGGAATAGAGAAAATTACATCAACGAACTCATCAGAAGGATGAATTAGATGCTAGTCTCATGAGGTTTCCTATATCGTCTTTTCTATCGTTGTTTGTATCAGACTTTTGTTTGGAGGAACTTCTGCAATTTTCGATGTTCATGGTTAAATTACTTGTGGTTTTCTTATTATCCTATGAATCATGTGCAATTTTTCTCTCGCTCATAGGATATTAGCTTGTTGTTCCTGTGCACCTTTTATGTTTTATAACTGTATGTAGGTGCTGTTCCATGCTCCTTCGTAATTTTGATAAGTGCAGTAAGATAGTGTTCCTTACGTCCGTGACGTATTTATCTAGCTTCTAGTTGCATCTGATATCCCTTTCTATAGAGTGAAATTCAGTGACTGTACTCATCACCTGTTTTATTTTTCTCTGCAATTTTTTACCCATCACACCTACCTTTTTGCATAAGTTCTGTTTGTAGATTTTGTTTCTTCACTGTCATGATAGTTGTTTAGCTATTGAATTATTTTAGATCGAGTTATTTTGTTTAACTCTAACTAAGGTTTGAATTTGATCGAATTAGCGGCAGCTCAACCTGCTTGAGATTCGTTGTTTGCATACAGGCAACAAGCAGTAGTTTACATTTACGGGACAGTGGATCTGGCCAACGCCGTGTTTTCTGCTACAGCGCAGCGCCGCAGCGCCGAGTTGCACAGCATCACTGGCCTCTTTCAATTTAGTGGTCTCATTTTTCTGCACTGTTCTATTGCCGTCATCAATTGTTACTTGGGCCATGCTGCCTCTTTCAATTTAGTGGTCTCATTTTTCTGCACTGTTCTATTGCCGTCATCAATTGTTACTTGGGCCATGCTGCTTCTTTTCGCCGTTTAAAAACACGAAAGGAAACAATGTTTTAATATTAAGAAGTAAAGAAATAAGCTTATATTTGAACCATGTGACACATTAAGCTCCAACAATGCAACTGCCAATTTCCTTTATTTTTCTACTGCTATCCTTTAAAAGGGCCCCCACCCCCGCACCCCATAAAAGCCGAGAAAATTGGCACTATAACACTTTTGGTGATAATTATTATAATGACATTCATGCATTCAACGATTCAATTTATTAGGTGGTTTGGTGTTGACAAACAGCAAACGATATTGGAAAAACTCACTAGCATGCATCTCTATTTTCCCATTTTATATAGTTTGTTGGTCTTGGTATATTTCTTTGTTCATGGGTCCACCATATAGCACTACAAATCTGGTAATGATAAAATGGGCACTAGTCGTATATGTATATGGTTCAGTTCTCTCCAAACAAGTTAAAAAAAAGACCTCGACACAAGTAGAATTTACAGTTCAGATCTGTTGCCCACTGGTAAAGGCTTTACCACTTGGCTTTGCTCGATTAAATCGATTGCGCTTGATCTGATAATGCCATCAAAATTCACTTGATTCAATTGTTCTGATGAGACGTAGTAGCCTGGTTTACATCATTTGGTTAAAACAATTGAATCTGCTTAGCAAATTAAATCATATGTTTACTTGTTTTGTTTTGTTTTTCTTCCAAAAAGGGCCTGAAAGAATAACTGATCATTAAGAAGTTTATACGGTTACAGTCGACCGCGCCCCCAAAGGGGGGTTATAGACGGAATGCACACCCCCACCATTTTGGACTTGATAGACGCGACTTGTGCTTGCTAAGTTCTGCAAGAAGAGAGTAAAGGACTGCCAAAGTAGAGTCACCATCTGACCAATATCCATTCGATGATTTTCTTGTTTGGCTTATAACCGGTGCCTCATGTAGGTTACAAATAACCTATATAGTTTCTTCATACTATATGAAGTTATATGATAACTTCAGTTGGAATTTGAAGTAACAAGAAGAAGGGTATGTTGTCAAAACCTATCGAGCACTTTTTTCTGTTGTCAAAAACCTCTCGGCCTCAAAAAGTTTGTTAAAACCTCTTAAAAAAGTTTAGTTGTCAAGAAACTATTTACCTGTGATATTTAGTAGCTGCATGCTATATCTTGTTTCCTGCGATATCTCAGCAGTTGACTGTGATATCTAAACCGTTTCCTGCGATATCTAAATAGTTTATATGAATTGATTAGATATAGCCGGCTACTATAGATATTGTAGAAAAAAATTCTAAGAGGTTTTTTTACTACTGTTTCAAGGCTGAGTGTTTTTGAATGAGGAAAAAAGTGCTTTGTTTTTTTTTTTATTTTTTTGACAATTTACCGTAAGAAGAAAGATGGAATTCTTTGATAATCTTTCCTTCACATTGGTGTCCATCTCATCCAGAATTAATTAGCACCTAAATTTCATAATACCAGTCTTGTTTTTTGCCCTCCGGAAAATTATTAAAAAGACCAAAGCACTTTATGTAATTCTTTGTTAATTGCAATTTTAGGATTAGGCATAAAACTCTATATTTAAAATGCTTGGGTGATAGAAACCCAGAATAAAACATGGTGCATGATATTATAAAGCAACAAACAATTTGTGAAATTCCCATTTAGATTAGAAATAAAATTAATAATAATAATTAAAAAAAAGAGAGGATAATTTACATAACAGATCCTGTCGTACAAAAATAAAAAGAAAACATTAATTGCGCAAATGAAATCCCTAGCTAAGGAAATTTGACGAGGCGGCGGGAGCAGCGGGAGCAGCGAAACTTGCGCTTGGTGATGAGAGAGAGGGGCAGCCAGCAGCAGAGCTTCCACGAGACCTCCACGTCACTGGCGATCACCTGCCCGCCGCAGCACGGGCAGCTGCCCGGGGCCTTGTGGGTTCCGATCACCCTCACTTCGTGCTCGCATGCTAATAAAAAAAAGCACATTACTTTTCTTCCTTTCTTTTTTTGTCTTTTTTTCCCCCTGATTTATTTCGATCGATCGATGATACTTTTTGGGGCAGAGGCGGTGAGCTTACAGGGGTGTCAGGTTTATATAGCGAAGCGGAGGATCCGATAGAAACATACAGAGAGAGTGCTCTGGAACTTTTGGATGTAGATTCTTTTGCATATGAACCCTTTTGATTTGGAGTTATTATACTCGGATGTTATAGTGCAAAGTATCGAAGGCTTGCGTATTTTGGCGGTTCTAATTTGCATGCCTTGAGGAGCTGTTTGGTTGCGGGATTGTGAAATCTGGATTTTCAAATAGAATAATTGAAAAAAATCTGTATTATCTAATTTTGTGTTTGGTTAATATTGGATTCTTAGTGTTGAATTTGTAGATCTTTATAATTCTTGTTTGGTTGTGGAAAAGTAAGTGAGATTTGGATTTAATTTGAGAATTAGAAAGGATATTTTAATAACTAAAGTACGCAGGCCCCACGTGAATAGTACCGAATCTTTTGTAATCCATAGTATTTTTGAGAATTCAAGAATCCAAAAAAATGGTGGGCCCCTCACAGAATGAAAAACGTTTACGGTTATAACCGTGAACAAAATGAAAAACGTTTACGGTTATAACCGTGAACGGTTCTTAGCGTTAATAGTTAAAAAATCAGTTAGTTGATGCGCCCCAGGTTTTTCTTTACGGTTCTAACCGTGAACAAAACAAATTATGGGTCACGGTTACAACCGTGAACAAAAGTTGTAACCGTGACCCATAACACAGACTTGCTCCAAATATTAGTATCTGGAGCAGCCTTTTGTTCACGGTTGTAACCGTGAACAAATGTATTTAATCACGGTTACAACCGTGACTAAACCTTTTTTTCTATAGTAAATTAATTTTCCGCGCTTCACGCGCGTTAATTTCAATCACAACCAGCAATATATACCCATATATAATTATCATTCACGCAATATATTCAAATCTCACGCAATATATTCAAATCAAAGTAATAAGCTCCGAATCGCATACAAATATAAACAAAAAATATACATACAATCAATATGATCAATACTCCACTAATCAACAAATCAAAAAATTTGTGTCGAAAATTCGTCCAATATGATTAATACTCTATTAAAGCTATGTGTCGAGAAATCAAAAAATGAAACTAACGCCGTTGGGACGACGATCCACCTCCATCGTCTCGTGGTCTAAAAAATGCGCTCAACTCATTCCGTATGGCCTGCTAGACGGAATCGGCGTGCGACTGCCTCATGTCTCGGATTTCCGCCCTAAGCTCCTGCAGCTCGTGCCGCGTCTGATGCTGCTGCTCCATCTGCCCGCGGAGCCGATGGATCTCCTTCTGCGACCCAGCTGCCGCATCCGTCCGCGTCTAGATCACGGCGTACTCATCCGCGGTCGAACGTCTATCAAAAAACCGATGGACCCTGAGACCAACCCCGCGCTCATACCCACAGTGATGCCCGTCGGATATCGAATCCAGGACAGGGACAATGGTGGGGATCGAGCCGCCGGGGCCAAGTCCCAAGACGTACGTCTGCTCCTGAAACTGGGTATATATATATGTATGTGTGTGTGCGTGTGTGTGTATATGTATGTATGTATATGTATATATACACATGTGCTAACTTAAAATACGTAATCAACTTGATTATATGAAACTTATCATGTACGCGCCTGTGGTCTTGTGTAAAGCGGCCCACCCCTTGGCTTCATTGTAGTTGGCGGGGTCTTTCTTTCTCTGCGATGAAACTAGGATTTAGTTTAATAATTAATTAATGATATAGAAAACATATGGAATTAAGCGTCGAAATACTCACCAAGTGCCACCGTGTATTGGCCTGTGTGCGCTTCCCTTAGATCAGGATAGTGCGTTCTCGCACGCCGCTGTTCTGGTTCTGCTTATTTCGAACCGGCACCGTCTTGCAAAAATAAAGATTATAATATATATTAGAACATGACTTCATGTTATATTGTTAAAATCTTAAAAATTAAATTGATACCTGCACATCATCGCTATCAAAATAGACGACAAGAAACGACTAATCCTCTCTTGGGACCTCCAGCGCTATAACCTTCATCAAGTGTATCCACTGATCCTCGGTCGCCGCGGCCCAGGGAAGATAAAGTTCACTTTTCACTTCCTATCGGCGATGTCACTTGATCACTTGACACTGGCCAAGGAAGTGAGCGAAGACGCGATCTATATCGAATGGCCTGTATCCGCCATCCTCGCCAGGCTCGCGCAACGAATCTGTAATTCTTCCTGGTCTGAAATTGAAATATATTAAACAAATAATTATATGTATATGTATATAACGACGATTGAAATTTAAATGTGTAAAAAGGTATGTCATATCCCCTCCGACCCAAAAATCCGCGTAGCACGCTCGGTCTGAGTCTTGTTCCACTGAAGATGGAGTGGGTACTTATGATAAGTACGGACCTCTTACCCAACATAATCTTCCCACTGGGTCAGGTGCTCTCCAACAGGCACACCTGTCATGTCAAAGATCAGATCCTATGGCCCAGCATCCGCCCGTGGCCTGCAGCAGTCGGGCCCAGTAGGACCCCTCGTCCTAACACCACTCGAGCCTGTGAAAAAATAGATATACATACACATTATTATAATATTTAGAATATGAATATAGAATTTAAAAGCTTTAAGAAATAACGATTATACCCGTCGTTCTCGGCGTGGCGCCAGAACCGGCGCCAGATGCCATCCCGCGAGTAGAATACGGATCTGCAAATAATAAATTGTTAGATGATTCAATATCCACCTATATTGTAATGATTTATCAAATTATAAATGAGTAAACTACGCACTATGCGCAGAAGTGACGGGGGTATGAGGACCCGCTGATGCACTAGTAGGGATAGGGGAGGCTGCGACGCTGCGGGTGATTTGGCGGTAGTATGGGGAGTGCTAGTAAAGATAGAGGGATGGTCGTGGATGATGCGGTGTGAGTAGCAGGGCCATGGAGGTGATGTGTTGGTAATAGGAGGAGCGCTAGCAAGAATAAGGGGACAGTCGGGGATGATGTGGTGTGAGTATGGGGGGCCATGGGGGGTGATGTTGCGGTAATAGAGGGAGCGCTGCTAGGGATAAGCGCTGCTGCTGTGGCTCCCGTGCCTGCTGAGGGTCCTGAGACAGTCTCGTCTGCGGGTATAGATCGACTCAGAATGTCTTGTAGATACTGTCTCTTGTTAGTGCCTTTGCCTGCGCCCATGATCAAATCTTATATATATATAAACGTTATTTCATTAGTTATAATCATTATAAAATTTAAAACATTCAATTTAACTTCATTACCTAACACGTTTATGTGGTACATTATCTAAAGATTCGTTGGATGGATTCTTAAAATCTTAATCCGTGACAATCAATTAGCCGATGTCACTTCTTACAAACGTATGGATGGGCGGTGCAGAATAGTTTGGATCCATGGTATGTTCAATAGATGGACAGAGACGTGTTATCGCGAGATCTTCATCGTCGCTCTCGTCTCATAGCCATTCAATGTCGGCACGTTATAATAATCTCTCGGTTTTCAACGACAAACAACATCCCAGTTAATCTTCTTCAAGTCCCGAGAATAATATATTTTTGTTGCCATTGTGTGAAAAATAAAACTATCGTATTTTGGTCCGTTTGGTGTTTACCAAAGTCAGACCGTATTGATCGACCTTCATACCCTGGTCAGTCTTGGTATCGTACCATCTGCATTGTAATATATGAAATGGGATAGTCGTATCTTGGTATGAGACCGCTATAACTTCCTCAAGAAAACCGTAGTAGGGATTTCCATTCTCGTCGACGGTTGCGACGCTGCTATTTTGCGTAGCCTTAATATGTTCCGTACTTTCTACCTCGAATTTATATCCGGATACCCGTACCCGTTGTAAAACCTAGCTGCAATCGTTAGACCATTTAAAAGATCGTGGAACTCTCTATCAACGTGCTCTCCACGATTCAATTGTTCGTTCACTTATTTTATAGACCAAGCGGCGAAACTGTGCCTCTGTTCTTCTTCGATCCTATCATTCGACCAAGTCATAGAATTTGATTTCATGAGTATATCTTTGTGCGCTCTGTTCATTAATAAACAGTTGATTAAATAAATTAAATTGAATTTCGAACGTTTAAAACGATGGAATAATAAATATTTACTCTATATATTTAGCAAAACAATTGCTGTTTATCAAGATGTATGCATGTACACTGGCCGCGAGATTGTAAGACATGGTTTTTAGCCTTCCTGCTCTAATTGGACCATCAGGAACACTCTGCGGTTTATTCAGTTTCGTCCTGACATCGTCATTTAGGAAACGAGCACAGAAAAACGTGACTTCTTCAAGGAGATAACCTTGAGCAATCGTATCTTCAGGACGATACTTGTTGCGGATATAGTTTTTTAAAATTAACAGATATATGTTGAAAATGAAATAAATTAATAATTTATGATTATTCTTTGCAATTTAAATGATGAATAATAAACGTCGATAGTACCTCTCGATTGGATACATCCAACGATAATGGACCGGACTGCCAATCCTGACCTCGGCTGCACGGACAAGTGAATAATAATGTCGAAAAAGGAAGGTGGAAAGATAGTTTCGAGCTTGCAGAGGATCAAAGGATTGTCTTTTTCGAGCTCTGCTATCTCATTGACGTTCACGTTTTTGGAACACAATTGGCGGAAATACGTGCAAAATTCATTAAGCATGAGACCAACTTCTGGTTTTACCGATACTCTGAGGCGTGAAGGAAGAAGATACTACATCAATATGTGGTAATCATGGCTCTTGAGTCCTACGGTTTTTCCGTTTTCTATCTGCACCTATTTGGAAATGTTTGATGAGAAACCGTCTGGGACTTTTAATTCTTTCAACACCTGCAAGAACCGCCGCTTCTCCTCTTCGTTCATATTGTAGATTGCCGGTGGGATCTCGTAATAACCCGGTTTACCAGTCATAGGCTGAGGTTGCAATTCTTTCCTAATGGACAAACCATCCAAATTCGTAAAATCATGATGGGCGTTGAGATTGCCTTTCGTTTTTCCATCCTTACACAGTAAAAAATTGATGATGTGCTCGGAGACGCCCTTCTTGATATGCATGACATCTAAATTGTGGCGCGGAGTTAGATTGGACCAGTACGGAAGCTGAAATAATCCACTAAGGTTCTTCTAGCCAGATGGTCATGGCATTGTATATTTGTTCCGTTTCTTTCCGAATGTGATATTCTGATAACCTCTCCATTGTTGCAATATGTTGTTACCGGAAAATGATTCAGGCGGCATACCGGTCTCCGTCTTGCCATTGAACATTTCTTTATTCTTTCTGAATCTATGAGTTATAGACAAGAATCGTCGGTGACCCATAAACGACCCTTTCCCGCTAAATTTCAAGTGTACGCTGCTCGTATGAATATGACAACCAGGACAAGTAAGCTTAGCTTGAGTTGTCTACCCTGACAGCATGCCATAGGCAGAAAAATTATTAATCGTCCACAACAAAATAGCACGCATCTAAAAAAATTGTTAACCATCCGTGTCATATGTTCTCATACCAGGTTCCCATAGCAACTTTAACTTATCGATCAAGGGTTGAAAATACACGTCGATGTTTTTTCCAGGAGACGAGGGACCGTCGTTTAAAAGCGCCAACATAAAATAAGACTACGTCATAGCCCTCTATGGCGGCAAGTTGTATATAGTCACCACAACGGACCAAGTACCGTGAGTACGCCCGCCGCGAACCATCCCAAATGAACTAAAACCGTCGCTCGTAATCTCCATCTTCACGTTATGAGGGTCTGCGCTGAACGAAAGATGTTTTTCATCTAAAACTTTTCATTATATCGAATCTCTAGGATGACTCATTTTTCCCTCTTCACAAGGCGCTTTATGGTACCACTGCATTTTGGACGCCTTCTCCTCAGACATAAATAACCGTTGCAGTCTTGGTATTAACGAAAAATGAAGAAAAAATTTCACGGGCACATCACTCAAACGAGAGTCTTTCTTAGTCTTGAATCGGTTTTTCCCACACACTGGGCAGCTTTTGAGTGCGGCGTGTTCTTTCCGGAACAAAACGCAGTCATTCTCGCATGCATATATCTTCTCACACTTTAGGCCGATATTTGTGATTATCTTTTGCGTCTCGTACCAGCTCGGTGGCATTTCATTTTCGTCGGGAAAAGTTTCCTTCAGCAATGCTAGAAGATCGGTGAAAGACTGGTCACTCCATCTGTTCTTGGACTTGATTTGGAAGAGATGTACAAAAAATGATAGTATCGAAAACCCTTTGCAATTTGGATATAGAGGTATTCTCGAGGAAGTCTTGTATTTCTCAAATAACGCGGGTCCAGTGCTTTCCGTATCATAAGAAAGTCCAGCGGCATTTATAAGCCTATCCATATCATCGACCGACGCGAACACAGCATTATCGTCTTCGACGGCTTCGTCTTCTTCAAACTGCCATTCCTACTCCTCTTCTACTATCCCTTACCACTCTTTGGTTTCCGCTTCAATGAATTATTTTTCGTCTCTTGCACTGGCTTTCCATCATCCTTTTCTCCGTGAATATCCCACTTAGTGTAATCTTTAATGAAACTATTTTTCATGATGTGTAACTCAACATCCGACTTCTTCTACAATCGCGTGTTCATACACTTATAGGATGGACAATAGATTTTGTGCTCTTTCGGTATCCCAAGACGTGCGTAGGAAAAATCGGTGAGAAAGTAAACACCGTTTAGGAAAAAATCAGTGGCTCTCAAGAAAAAATCGACGTACATCCAACTCTTGTCGTGGAGGTACGGGATTGCCATATTGAAAGAAAATGAAACGTAGCAAGATTCTTATAGATAAGAGTCGTGAAATTAAGATTTCATGACAAATACGACATAGACGGATAATAAGAAACGTTAGTGTTAGGTTTAATTGACGACTTCGTTAAGTTTGATTTCAATTGTTATTGGATTGGGCTCTCCTCAAACTCCTATTGAGAACTTTCTCCTTCTAATCTCAAAGCCCGAGAATTGGATTCTTCTTCCAAGAAAAATGATGATAATATTAAATGTTTTTTATTGGATATCAAGGGTAAAAGCTGTAGGGGTAAGGCACCTATCCCATTAAGAATGTATAAAACATACACTCATTCACTTGTACTTTCAACTGTTTCAAGAAAATTTCGGCAACACTTCCCCGCTGTTCTCCGAGTACATTGTAATAGAACAGATAATTGTTTCAATACCATGAAACACCATTGAAACGAACATCTAATCTATCGTTGTACACGGAGAACCAGTGGAAAGGTACCGACAAAATATCCTGAAACGAATGAAAAACAGAAGTGAATGCAGGTGTCTGCTTTATACATTCCTAACTTGTCCACATGGGACAAATCTATCGGTTATATACGATCAAATATTAATTCTCTTCACATAGACTACGCGACGGTTGTTAGAAATGTATCGATAACGTACGGTGTTTAACAACTTTCGTGTAGTTTTATGTCACGACGAACACCGAACGTATGTTAACCGATAGACGGGAACCAAGTCACGTTTTTATTTTCACATATGATTAATTATCGATGAGAATATGAAAATTTCATATTATTATCGAAAATCATATACTTAGTTTAGGATTCGATTTCAATTAGTTTTACGTTTATGTTTCATGTACAAGGTTTTGAAGTTATAAGTTTAGGGTAATTTTTTTTAAAGATGAGGGTTTTCTTAATTGAGTTTAAGATTTTGGATTTATGGTTGGTTTTAAGGTGGGATTTGACAAGAATTTAATATAGGGGAGAACGATGATGAATTAAAATTCGACATTGTTATATGTGTGCGTGCGCACGCGCTTATGTGTGTATGTATATGTGCATACACACACACAAGCGCGTGCACCCCCCTTATGCAATCAATTTCTTCCATTTTACTAATTACACTCAAATACCCTTAACTATTCTTGTGTTTTCACTAACTACCTAAAATTAAATAAATTGCTATGAATTCCACTAAAATACCTTTAACTATTGTTGTTTTTCACTAAAGTACCTTAAAAATTTAACTAAACGATTCATCTTAGTAAATTAACTAAATTACTATAGATTCCACTAAAATATCCTTAAATTTTCTTGTTTTCACTAAACTATCATTAAATTTTTTAATAAAAAACCCCTATTTGATCAATGCTACTTATTTACACTAAAATTCCCTTAACTATTGTTGTTTTCCACTAAAATACCCTTAACTATTGTTACTTTTCACTAAATTACCTACAAAAATTTGCTAAATTACTTTAACACTAACCCTATGTAACGAATCTGAATTTACTGTACTGAATTATCTATTTTAATGTACAGAAATGAGTTTTACAATCTGAGCTAGAGTTATAAGTCAATTTTGTTAAATAACAGCAAGAAATAACTTATAGCTCACTGGTAAAGCCTTGCACTGCTGTGACGTAGCCCATGTGTTCGATTCCCATCAGACACATTATTTTTTTTCTAAATTTTTCTTTTAATTTTTAGAAGCCCAAAAGATTGCACGTGCAATACACATGGAAATGAAAAGTTCAGAAAAATCAAATATTTGCAAAAGGGTTTAAACACAGACAAATACACGTGGCATAAATCTCAACACCCAATGCCCTAGATTGAATGGCCAAAAGCCTCAAAGGGCCAGCGGGGACGGGTAAGATGAAGTCAAATGTTCTCGGGCTTTGCACAGTAGTCCTTTCACCTACCTCTAACTCCTCTGCACTGTTTGATTTCCATGCAATCAAACAAAGACCCTTCATTTCACAATTTGTCATAAATTTAATAATTTTTAATCCACCATTTTAATTCTAAAACCCTAATTCTTCACTATAAATACCATTCCCTACCTTGG
Source organism: Agapanthus africanus (assembly GCA_030015575.1). NCBI lineage: Eukaryota > Viridiplantae > Streptophyta > Magnoliopsida > Asparagales > Amaryllidaceae > Agapanthus > Agapanthus africanus. The sequence goes on along the minus strand of JASDDO010000008.1, from coordinate 2,692,523 downwards.
CTCAGCACCATTCTGAAAATTATAGAAAAATTCTCTCAAAAAGTTCCTAAATACAAGTGGAGTAAAGAGGAGTTAGTAAGCAACTTCCGGCGAAAATCAAAGCAACATTCGGAGCTCCCGCGACGCCACGACGACACCCTTCTCTTCTTTTACCTCTTCTTAACATAATCAAACAGCATGTCCCTCCCAAACTTCCCTTCTCTTGATTGAAAATTCTTTTTAATCAAAATCGGTAAATGTGGAGTTATACCGATATCATCTTTTATAAAAAGCCATAACTCCAATTTGTTTTATATTTTGGTCAAACAAACTTTACTTTTTCACTTGTAATTTTAATATCAACATTTAGAATCAAGATTTAACCTAGAATCGCATGTAACACAACTATAGTTGAATTTTTCATTAAAATACCTTGAACTTTATAAACACCACTTTTAGTATTTGTTAAAACAATACCTTTAGGCACTGTTTTACTCATTGTATCTTTTCTTTTCAAACAGTTCTATGTAAAGATGAATGTAAATAAAGTTACTGTTTATTTTAAATACTCTTGTCATTCTTGTACATTTTATATATTGCTTAATTACGCTTAACGTATTTATTTCTTAGTAAATACGTTGCAGCCTGCTACGTCATCGTTTCCGTCTACTGGGACGTAGAGCGTGACAGGTTTTGTTGGCGGCCCATGCAGGTCTGTTCTGCATGAAATTTTAAGCAATATATCATAAGAATTAGAAGAATCAGCAACAATACATTCTTTATATTTCAAATATATTGAATCTATCCTAACCATTCCTTTTTCTATCAAGGTCATGGATTCTCTCAACAACACCAGCATGAACGTTAATGGCAACACCCCGCCGCCTACTCTACCACCACCACCTACCATTGCAGCTCCTATCAACGAGCAAACGGTATTGCTTGAGGCTATCAAGAGCCTTTTGGAGGGTCAGCAGCAGTAGACTGCTATCCTCATATACCGCCTAGAAGTCGAGGAATCCGGAGTCAAGCAATTCCGGGCACTGCACCCGAAACATTTCTCTAGGAAAGAGGGCCCACTGGAGGTAGAAGAATGGGCTCAGTCTATCGAAGATGATCTGGTAGCAGCTCAAGTGCCAGATATTTCTTGGGTGAGAGTTGCGAAGCTGTAACTAACAGACAACGCCAGAGTCTGGTGGAAGGCTGAAGAAAGCCATCTCACCCAATCGATAGAATAGAAGACATTTCGCGATATGTTCGATGCGAAGTACTTCCTTGAGATTGTCCGTTTTGACATGGAGCAGCAGTTCATTCATCTACAGCAAGGCTCGATGCGGGTCAAGACCGTGGATGAATACGATGCCGAGTTTACCATGCTTAGCAGGTAAGATACTGTCTCAAATTCAAATTCCTGATTTCACTCATTACACTACTAACACAAGGTCGTAACAGGTTTGCTGCACACTTGATTTCTACTGCTGAGATCTGGGCACGACTATTTCAGCAAGGGTTGGACCCGAAAATCCAAGCTGCACTCGCTATAGGGGATTTCCCAACCCATGAACTTGCTTTGAAGGCTGCCTGACGCTATGAGGCAGTTATGAAGAAGAAAGACAGACCGCAGACTGCCGGTGTGAAATGCCCTGCCACACAGATGACAGGAGGAGCCTCTTCTAGGCCTACATTTGCACCCAGAAGACCGGGAGGAACATTTAACCGGCCCAGTCTAGACTTTTGTTTTTACTGCAAAAGGACGGGACACCTAGCGAAGGACTGCAGGCGTGCAAATGGCCCGTGTTTAGTTTATGGCGCATCTGTTCACTCTATTAGAGCATGTCCATACCGTTTCAACACAGCTCCAGCATCCCGACCAGTAATCACAGTTCCGCAGCAGCCATCCATTCAGTCTTCTGCATCCCGACTAGCTCTCCCTGCACCAGCTCCACGAGGCCTCCTACACGGCCTCGACGTTAATTCTATCAGGCACAGAGAAACCTGCCTCAAGGGCAGAGAAACATGTCCCAAAGACAGAGGAATGTGCTTCCAGCAAGGATGAATGTACTCCGACGTCAGGCTTTCACAATAACGGTCGAGGAGGCCGAAGCCACAAGCCAAGTCATCACTGGTAATTTCCAATCCTTTCAAACCTTTTCAATCCTTGTATATCAATATATTTTTTCTATACCTAAACCTATCCCACACAACTTAGGTACAATCTTAGTAGCCTCCCTACCCGCTTCAGCTCTCTTCGACACTGGAGCATCGCATTGCTTTATGTCGCAACGGTTCGTCTGAACTCATGCGATTCCAGTTAAACCGTACGTATCCAGCTGGAATGTCAGTTCAGGGAACGACATTCTAAAAGCAACTTTGGGATACGATCTGTGTCCAGTGGTCATCTGCATTAGAGAATTTTATGCGGACTTCAAGGTGCTGGACATACCGAACTTCGACGTAGTTTGGGAATGGACTGACTGGGAACTTTTTCGCTACCATCGACTGTCGCCAAAGGAGGGTAGTGCTCGAAATACCAGATCATCCAGTGTTCTATTTCAAGAGTGGAGACTGTACCTTGGAACCTAGCGTCTATAAAGCAAAACCAAAGAAGGCAGTGATTGCAGTATTACAAGCGGAAGAATCGAAGCCAGAAGTAGTTCGAGAGTTCGAGGATGTATTCCCTGAAGATATATCAGGTTTGCCTCCTGATCGAGCTCTTGAATTCATCATTGATTTACAACCTCGTGCGCAACCGGTAATCAAAGCTCCATACCGGTTAAGTCCAGAAGGATTGAAAGAGATCCGCATTCAGTTGGACGAACTCCTGAAGAAAGGTTGGATTCGTCCCAGTACTTCAAGCTGGGGATCTCCAGTGTTACTTGTGAAGAAGAAAGAAGGTTCATACAGGATGTGTGTAGATTATCGAGCTCTGAACGAAGTGACGATTAAGAACAAGTATCCACTACTGCGCATCGATGACCTTTTCGATCAGCTCAGTGGGTCTTGTGTATTTTCGAAGCTAGATCTTCGTTCGGGTTATCATCAGGTGAAGGTCAAAGAGTCTGATATTCCGAAGACGGCATTCAGGACTCGATATGGTCATTATGAGTATCTCGTAATGCTATTTGGAGTGACCAATGCACCTGCTATATTCATGAATCTGATGAACCAAGTTTTTCGAGAGTACTTAGACAGGTTCTTTGTCATCTTCATCGACGATATCCTGGTGTATTCAAAGAATCGGAAAGAACACACCGAGCATTTACGGATTGTCCTGAAGACATTGTGACAACATCAGCTCTACGCCAAGTACAACAAGTGTGAATTTTGGCTAGATCAAGTCGGATTTCTCGGGCATATCGTTTTAGGCGAAGGAATCCCAATAGATACAGCTAAGATGTCAGCTGTCAGCGAGTGGCAGACACCAAAAACAGTGAAAGATATACGAAGTTTTTTGGGATTACCAGGATACTACCGACGATTCATTGAAGGCTTTTCGAAGATTGCAGCACCTCTGACCAAGCTCACACATAAAGATGAAGCATTCGTGTGGTCAGAAGCATGTGAAAATGCTTTTGTAGAACTCAAGTCAAGATTAACTTCTGCTCCTATTCTCGTAATACCGGATCAATTTGGAGGATTTGTTGTGCATTGCGATGCGTCCAGTATGGGATTATGATGTATTCTACACCAGCATGGAAAAGTTGTAGCTTTTGCATCAAGATAGCTGAAGGTTCATGAGCGCAACTATCCAACACATGATATGGAGTTGGCAGCCGTTATATTTGCACTTAAGATTTGGCGCCACTATCTTCTGGGAGAACGAGTGGATATATACACTGACCACAAGAGTCTGAAGTATGTATTTACTCAGAAGGAATTAAATATGCGGCAGAGAAGATGTCTAGAACTCACGGCGGACTTCGACATCAACCTCTAGTATCATCTTGGAAAGGTGAATGTAGTTCCTTATGCACTTAGCCGCCAATTATTAGCAATGAATCTCACCACTCAGTGGAATATATAGCAGGAATTTCACGGATTGACAATCGAAGTAGTTATGCCAGGTAACGCTTCATATTTGATGAACTTACAAGTCCAGTCCACTCTTGTCAATCAGATCAAGGCGGCTCAAGCAAATGATGCCAAGCTGCAAAAGATCCGAGAATAGGTAGAAAGTGGACTTTGAACCAACTTCATCATTCACGAAGATGGATCCTTAAGATATGAAAGTCGATAGTGTGTACCACACGGCCTAGTTCGAGAAGAGTTGATGAAAGAAGCTCACAGCTCTCCTTATTCTGTACATCCCGGTGGTACAAAGATGTACAAGGACTTACGGCAACACTACTGGTGGTATGGAATGAAGCGCGAAGTAGCCAGAAGCGTATCCAAGTGTTTGGTGTGTCAGCAAGTGAAGGCTGAACATCATAGAACTGCTGGTCTACTTCAGCCGTTACCAATCCCAGAATGAAAATGGCAGCACATTACCATGGACTTCGTGACCGCCCTTCCTCGCAGCACGAAGGGTAACGATGCAGTATGGGTTATTGTGTATCGACTCACCAAGTTGGCTCACTTTATTCCATTTCGAATTGGCCAATCTACTAAGACGTTAGCAAAGAAGTACACGGAGGTAAGCATAAATCTAAAGTAAGATTTAAACTTTCAAAGTGTACTATATTTGATACCTAAGAACTCACGCAGGAGATCGTGAGATTACATGGAGTACCTGTTTGCATCGTCTCCGATTGTGATACTAGATTCCGATCACAATTTTGGCAGAGTTTGCAAGCTAGCCTGGGAACGAGTCTGAACTTCAGCATGACTTACCATCCACAAACGGACGGACAGTCCGAGCGAACAATTTAGATTCTGGAGGCTATGCCAAGAGCTTGTATGTTTGACTTCGGAGGTTCGTGGGAAGATCATCTACACCTTGTGGAGTTTTTCATACAACAACAGCTATCAGGCAAGCATTGGAATGTCACCATTCACAACACTTTATGGACGGAAGTGTCATTCACCGCTAAGTTGGGACGACATCGGAGATCGTGAACTCCTTGGTCCAGAGATGATCGTGGCAACTGTGGACATAATTCGCACGATCATGGAAAGAATGCGCATAGCCTAAGACATACAGAAGCATTGGGCAGATGCTAAGCGGTGACATCTGGAGTTCCAACCTGGAGACCATGTTTTCTTAAAGATCTCTCCAAACAGAGGAGTGATCCGCTTTGGCAAGAGGGGTAAACTAAGTCCGAGATACATAAGACCGTTCGACATACTCGAATGAGTTGGAGAAATGGCATACCGTTTAGCACTACCACCCTCATTGGAAGGAGTGCACAACGTGTTCCACATATCCCAGCTACGACGATATGTGAGCGACCCCAGCCACATCCTTGATCACTCCGAGCTTACAGTACAAACGGACCTAGCTTGTGAGCAACAACCCTTGAGATCCTGGACCGAAAGGTGAAGACACTGCAGAACAAGGAAGTAAAATTGGTCCGAGTGATGTGGAGAAATGATTCTCCAGGAGAATCACCGTGGGAACGAGAAGAAAACATGCGTACAAGATACCCTTACCTCTTTGAAAATTAGTCCATATGTAATTATAAATTTTGAGGACAAAATTTTTATAAGGAGGGTAGAATGTAACGACTTTGAATTTACTGTACTGGATTTTCTATTTTATTGTACAGAAATGATTTTTACAACCTGAGCCTGAGTTATAAGTTAATTTTGTTAAATAACAGCAAGAAATAACTTGTAGCTCACTGGTAAAGCCTTGCACTGCTGTGATGTAGCCCATGTGTTCGATTCCCATCAGAGACATTATTTTTTTATAAATTTTTCTTTTAATTTTTGGAAGCCCAAAAGATTACACGTGCAATACACAGGGAATGAAAAGTTCAGAAAAATCAAACATATGCAAAAGAGTTTAAACATAGACAAATACACGTGGCACAAATCTCAACACCCAATGCCCTAAATCGACCGGCCAAAAGCTTCAAAGGGCCGGCGGGGACGGGTAAGATGAAGCCAAATGTCTCCGGGCTTTGCACACTAGTTCTTTCACCTATCCCTAACTTCTCTACACTGTTTGATTTCTCTGCAATTAAACAGAGACCCTTCATTTCACAATTTATCACAATTTTAATGTTTTTTAATCCACCATTTTAATACCAAAACCCTAATTCTCCACTATAAATACCATCCCCTACCTTGGCTCAGCACCATTATGAAAATTATAGAAAAATTCTCTCAAAAAATTCCTAAGTACAAGTGGAGTAAAGAGGAGTTAGCAAGCAACTTCCGGCGAAAATCAAAGCAACATTCGGAGCTCCCACGACTCCACGACGACACCCTTCTTTTCTTCTACCTCTTCTTAACATAATCAAACAGTAAGTCCCTCCCAAACTTCCCTTCTCTTCGTTGAAAATTCTTTTTAATCAAAATCGGTAAAAGTGGAGTTATACCGATATCATCTTTTATAAAAGCCATAACTCCAATTTGTTTTATATTTTGGTCAAACAAACTTTACTTCTTCACTTGTAATTTTAATATAACCATTTATAATCAACATTTAACCTAGAATCTCATGTAACACAACTATAGTTGAATTTTTTCGTTAAAATACCTTGAACTTTATAAACACCACTTTTAGTATTTGTTAAAAACAATACCTTTAGAAAAACTTCACGGGGTAACGACCTACCCCACACTCACACTTGGATCCATAGCACGATATCTCTTTTGTATGGATATTTGTTACAAATATAATATTACGATAAAATACCACATAACTTTAAAAACCGGATTTCTTTTAAATCGATATTTCATATCCTTTGCGAATAAGTATCTACAACCCTCTTTAGGGGACCCGCTAATAGATGGTGTGGATTATCGCACATCCTTGGGCTAGTAGAACGAGATGCAGACCTCCTCACGGATCATTCGGTCTCGAAAGGATTTAAATACGGTTTTTTAAGAAATACGAATTTTCTAAATAAAATAAAATTATTTTTTTAAAATTAAAATTATATAAAATTATTAATACATATTTTAAAAATATAATAAACCTATGTTTTTCAAAAATGAAAAGATTAACAAATATCAATAAAATACCATCAAGATACCAAAAAGGCAAGTTTTACAGTAAAATACCATGAACTTTTCAAGCTAAGTATTTATCACTAAAATACCCCAAATACTTAAAATCCATGCTCATAACAATCTCAAATAATACTAATCACCCTCGAGCTTTTATTTTTAAACCATATTAAAATATTTTTCATAAACCCCCCCTCGAGTTATATAAAAACAATATTTAAAGACATTAGTAAATATATGTTTAAGCGGGATCAATTCTCTTGAGCCCCAGGGAGCCGGAGAAAGTGAGTGCTTGCCTATTTAATGTAGAAATGTTAATGGAGTTATCAATGGTAATTGTCTTGGAAAAAGACACAAATCCTGCCGTCCATGTGCAGCAGTTACCGATGACTCCCGAACCTAATTCAAGATCTAAATCAGTTTACAAGTATACGACTCAGTCTGAGTCCAATTCAAATCTGAATCCAATATCAAACATGAATACTTGATCATGAACAAGAATACTTGAAATCAAACATCAATATCAAACATGTATACTTGAGTTGACTTGACCGAACCATGGTTATAACTTGACTTGACTACTTAAATACCTGACTACATCCTGAACATGACTATTTGAACAATTTGTATCCATGGTTTTGATAAGTCTGATAATTATAATCTATACAACACATTACGTGCAGATAAAGGGGTAGATTGGTACGGAACGTATATCGTGACACGAGAGGTCACTTAAAAGACACCTACATGAATTCTCGTGCCGTTGTCCTGTGGGTTATGACGGGGCCTTATAATACATGTTACCATAGTCTATGGGGTAAGATAGACTCCTTTCGTATACATGAATACCTTCTGTATCAAACTACAAACAACCACGTTATAATAACCATCTTATACCTGTACAACTTACCTATTCATTCACATTACTTGTTATATTCTCTTTCTTCTTTTGGGACTTACCGAGCGCTAGTTCGCTGACGACATTCCTTTCTATTTCTTTGTTTAGAATGTTCGTCAGGAGGACAGGACTCTCAGAAGATCGAGCCTAACCAGGAGGACTTGGACCGACTCGTGGCACAGCCTGACTTCTAATTCCTTGTACTTACTTTCATTTTGTATGCCACCGTTTAGGCATTGCTTTACTCATTGTATCTTTTCATTTCAAACAGTTCTATGTAAAGATGAATGTAAATAAATTTTCTGTTTATTTTAAATACTCTTGTTATTCTTGTACATTTTATATATTGCTTAATTATGCTTAACGCATTTATTTTTTAGTAAATACGTTGCGTCCTGCTACGTCATCGTTTTCATCTACTGGGAAGCGAGACGTGACACCCTAACCCTATCCCTACCCCCAACTCCAACCCCAACCCTAACTCAATCCCTAACTCTAGCCTTAGCCCTAATCCCTAACCCAACCCAAACCTTTACTCTTCCCCAACACCAACACCACCACCAACACTATCACCACCACCAACAATAACAGCAACAACTACAACACCACCACCAACATTAACATCACCAACAATAACAGCATCAGCAACAACACAGCAGGGGAAAAAATTGGGTAATTAAGCTGGAAAAATTAAGAATTAAACCAAAACACATCTAAAATTTACCTCTTGACGACGATGGCGACAAGCTTTAATGACGACGGCGACGACATAGGTCCCCGATCAGATACGACGACGACCTAAGGCAAAAATTAAAATTAAAATTAAATCAAAACAATTCAAAATTACCCTAATCCTAATCAATTTTACTTACCTCTAGACGACGGTGGCGAGCTTTGATGATGGAGAGCTTCGACGACGACCGAGCTTCGACAACGGCGATGACGAGCTTCGATGACGAGCTCAATTAGGTCTGGACCTTCGATGACAAGCTTGACTAGGGCGGCTTCGTCTTCTAAGGGGCCGGGCCTCGACTACGGAGGCGAGGTGGCTCCGGCGGCGGAGGAAGTGAGGGGCGGGAGAATTGGGAACGAGGGGGGGGGAGGAATTTGGGAGAGGGAAAATAAGTGATCGGGGGTAAATTTTGGGGTAAATTTTGTTTTATGGCTCGAGGGTCGTGGGACCCACTTTATTTTTGGTTTAGTCACCGATATAACCGTGAACATATCTTTTGAAACTGTGACTGAAATAGGTCACGGTGGTAACCGTGACCATTTCCCCGTTAATATTAGCCATATTTATAGTAATGGTGCAAACAATTATGAAGAAAAAATTTCTTTTATTTAAATATTGCCATAATTGTTTGGTCAATACATTAATTGCTTATAGATTTCTTAATTTCTCGATAACAAATTTTACCTGCTCTTAGATCAATGAGCAGATAACATCATACATTTAGTTTAGGGGTAAAAAACAAGTATAGATGTATTTTACACCCATTTTCCTTGTTACAAATTCAAGTGGAAGGATAGGTGGGTGCAAATTTTTCTGATCACAAGTCATGGGCCCGATTGATCTTACTAATTAAGCGGGCTACTTAATTAGTTCCAAACTTGTCACTTTTGAGCGTAATGATAACATTATGGTAGATCTACGTTCTTAGAGCTCCTACTTTCTTCTTTCGTAAATTATATAGACATTCCGTATATATGCCCAAATCAAAATATAGAACAAAAAATTACAAATACCAATAACGATAAGCCATTCATAAAATCCAATATTATCCGAATGAACAAGGGATCTGATGGAGGTCAGAATCTCGCTCAGATGTTTTCATCCGTCGATCTTGTGGCCAGCGGGGTTGAAGGGCTGTGATTTGGAGAGAGAGCATGGCTCTTAATATGTTGTTGATTGATGTTGATGCCGAGCTACCTGCACAAGAAGTCCCAGGATAAGAAACCACCGTAGGACTCTTCGACGATCAAGTAAGTACTGGGGAATATTTAGCAGAGTAGCGACGTATTGGAATTAGTTCGAGTTACCTGAGTCGTTTGGAAGAGGGGTTTATATAGTGGTCGCTTGGAGCGAGCCGATACAAGATCCTCGCCGCTCATTTCGCTCCTGCGTAACGTCCGCATTGATGGCGAGATACGTCCATCAATGACGAGATACGCTAGCGTGGAATGCGAGATGTGGAGCAGCGAAGATCTCGGCATGGCGAGATATACGGAGCCGTTACGAGGTCGCTCGTGCTCCATACTCCCGGTCAAGCAGGGGTGCTGAGGAAACTCAGTTATAGGATAGCTCGGAGACGAACAAGGAAGCCGAGGAATTTCTGTTCTACGATTGCTTGGAGACGAGCTATTGGCCGGCGGTTGGTCGAAGGAGGAACACACCAAACAGAGGCCTTGAGAGGTCGGAGCCTATCCTTCAGACTGAGCCTCGAAGATGAGACTCCAAGGAATACTCCCTTAGCATCATAATTATTCCAGTTCCGTAGCCTCCAAGAATCTAGCGAGCTTACGTGGATGACATGTCATCTTCCACGTGCTTTGATCAGGGGAATCCCTATTGGTGAGCACCATCATTAGTCCCCAACACTCTTTTCGATCTATTTATGGGTCGGGTTGTGGGTGGATTGACCGGTCTTCTATCTTCGGCTTTTTGCCGAGAGATCTACGTGGTGGATCGTCCTGCAACTACGTGACCACGTGGCGATCCTCGAGTGCTTTAATCTTCGAGCGTATCTTTTGGATGATGTCAGCGGATCATTGACGAGACGGCGTCATTATGGCAATTTCGCATTGCCTGCCCGTCGTGGCGTCGAGATGGGTGTCGATTTCATGCCATGCGGTTGCATCCGAATGGCGTATGCAAGACGTCGCTTCAGCCGATCAGATCCGTGTGAGAGGAAGGTGTCCAATGGTCGGCTGCCGTGTGGCACCACATAGATCGTTGGACGTAACGCTTCATTTTGGCGGGAGAGGATCTGGGCTACAGGATTGCCTTCGCTAAGTATATCAATAGGGGCGGTCTGCCTCCAGGAAACACTTTTGTTCACTTGTCTCCTGTTTTCTTCGGATTGCTCGGCGCTCCTGCTTTTAGGTCGGCTTTGCAGTTCAAACCCTCTTTCAGCTCTTCCCTCCTTTGAATCATGTCAGATGACTTCCTCTAACCCCTTAGTAGATGTAATTAGGGTAGAGTCAGACGATGGGGCTTCGTCCTCTGAAACCGAGTCTAGTGGGTCTTCTTCGTCTTCCTCGGATTCTGATAGCCATGGAAGCTCTTCTTCTGCAGTGTTGGGTTCGCCCCCAAGGGGGGGCGATTCCCCTATTCTTCGACGCCGAAGGGCCAAGAAGGCCCCTAAGGTGCTTATCGAGAACATTCATGACACTGCCTTAGTGCGGAACAGGTTGAGTGAGCTTTCCGACATTCGGGCTTGCTTCCATATTCCTTCCGGCTACACGCTTCGTTTGGTTAGGGAGGGTGAACGGGCAGACCAGGTACATGTGAATGAGATTGTTTTGTACTTAAAAGCGTTCCAAGCAGAGATGCGTCTTCCCTTCTCGCCCGAGATCTATACAGTCCTTTATTATTTTCAACTCGCCCCGAGCCAGCTAGTACTGAATTCGTGGAGAATTCCCCTCGGGTTCCTGGTCCGGCTCAAAATCGATCGCATCCCCTTTAATCTAGGGTTCTTCTTGGCCTTTCTCTACTACAAGAACCATCCGAATACCTGTAAGGACGAGCCGAGTTGGGTATATTTCTCCTTTAAGAATCACAAGGATAGGGCGGCCGGGTCAGGAGTAGTGGTCGTCCTTTCTTCCATCCACGAGTGGAAGGAGAAGTTTATTTTCATCGGTCTTTCGAAGGAAGAGGACTGGCCGGTGCCCACCGAGTGGTATAAAGCAGATTGCCTATAGGCCAAGTTGTCGAAAGCCCCAGAGGTGGGGGTCGTGTCCCAGTGGCAGCCTTTCCAGCGGCCCAACGTCCTGCTTTCCGAGCAGGTCTTGAGCTAGGAAAGACTTAGTCCCACACGTTTCTTAGTTAAGTTAGGTCCCAGCAGCTCAATTTAGACTTAACATATTTTTTTGCTTTCGTTACTAACCCTTTCTTGTTCCTCCTCACAGAACCCATAGAACGGTCAAAGATTATGGCCGTCTTGGCCTCCAAGACACAAGATAGGAAGGGCGACAGCGCAAGCTCGTTCAAGCCCGCGCCGAGCGAGGCACCCCACCAGGAGCCTTCAGCAAAGACTGTCGTCCCTCCATCAGTCTCCGAGGAGCGCATGAGTAGTGGGTAGAAACAACCTCGGGAATAGATTACCCGGTTGAGGCCGGAGGCGCCTTCTTCCTCAAGTCTCCAGCCAAGAGGCTCAAGAAGGTGATTTCTCGGTCGTCTTCGGTCGGGGTACATATTCAGAAGGGCGACTTCCACTTTGAGGTGCCGTCGGGACTATCTATGGCTGATAGCCTCTTGGCAGACATGAAAAAGGCGGCGGGGGCCAAGATACCTCAGGGCACCATGAAAGTCCTAGTCGCTGCGATAACCAGGAGGCCGTCTAGGTTAGTGAGCTCTCCATAAAAATTTCCCCCTGTTCAGTCCCTGACGGATGCTGTATTCTTCCTTCTGAGATTCTTCATCACTATGCCTTCATGGCTGCCATGGGGGTCGAAGAGGTTTCCCCGGCGATAAAAATGGCGTGGGAGACCTCTTCGCATGAGGAAGAGATCCTTACCAAGCTGAAGGAGGCCGAGGACAATGTCACCTCCTTTGAGTCGTGGCTGGTTTCGGAGGAGGTGAAGGCCTTGAGGCTGACCGAGTCCATCTGGGCTCTGACCGAGTCCAACCGGGACCTCCAGACCGAGTCGACGAAGTGAACGAGCTCTTTGACGTGATGAAGAAGCAGTGAGACTCATCTAAGAAGGTTGTCCAGACGGCTAACGAAGCGGCGAAAAAGGCAGAGGAGAGGGCGAAGAAGGTTGTGGAGGACTATAAAAAGTCCGACCAGTTCTACCTTGACTTCGTCGACGCTGTGGCCGTTGGGTGGCATAATGCTCTTGACGCAGTTAAAGAGATCACGCCCGAGCTCGATGATCAGGAGCTCCGCGCAAGGTACCACCTCCCCAAGGAAGAGCCAAAGAGGGAGGCGCCGCGCAGACGGGCGGCGATGAGAACTTAGGCGAGAAGACGACTTGAAGCCGCCACTCTCTCTTCTTTTTTTCCTTTATAAGCCTTCGGGCATTTTTTTAGCAATTCTGTAAAGCTGAGAAGTTTATAATACCTTGTACATCAATTTTGAAGTTAAAGAAGTATTTTTGCTCGTCTGTAATGTGTTTGATTAGAAAATTTTCGTTTTTATTTTTCCAAGTGTGGGTAGACTGGTGTCCCTCCTTTACCCCGGAGACGAGCTAATGTGAGTCGAGCAAACATTAGGTTTATTCTTCCAACGGTGGGTAGACCGATGTCCTCCCTTATAACACCCTAGTGTATTTATACGATAATTTTATTTGGGTATTTTTTAATCTTGCGATAACTTCTTGATTATTCTCGTTTTTTTTATGCGGATAGTGTATTGGTAACCGTGGTCAGTATTTGACCTGAACCGCATGCTTGAAACCCATCATGGTTCTAGATTACGTCATATATTTACTAGTGCAGTGGATCCGTGTACATCTATGATCTATATACATGTATAATATAAGTGGTATCTGCATATCTTTAAATAATAAAAATTATAACCAAATAATATATTTTAATATCTAGCATGGCCATATCACATGTTTGCATCCATATACCGTGTTCCTGTCCAAATTATTAAAACAGTCTCAATTGGATCGCTACATGATTTTACGTATATCCGTTCTTGGGGATAGGCATTTTATTTAACCGGATATCGCATTATGGTTTTGGCTTGTATGTATATTATCTATATTTTAAAACTAGATTTTTAGAAGAGACTCGGGTATTTTTCGGAAGTATTTTGGTATCAGCTGTATAATCCTATAATATATATTATAATATTATTTTAAAAACTTAAAAACCTTGAAAGTTTATATAATCATATATTAATATATATATATATATATAACTAATTATTTTATACCCCACCATCTCTCTCTCTTCTCACCCTCCCTTCTCGCACTCTTTCTCTCTCTCTCTCTCTTATTCTGTATGTCTGTCTCTTCTATATATATATATATAAATATATTTTTATACCTGATATAATTATACAACCCCATCTCTCTCTTTTCCTCACTTCTTCTTCGCAAGCGACGAACCCAGAAAACTAAACCTTAGCCCTCGTCGCCGACCACCCATCGTCTCACCCTTATCTCATCGCCATCATCATCACCTCCACCTTCTCCTCCTGTCTTTTCTCCTCTAACCCCGACAACCCCCGACGCCACCTGCAACCCAAACCCTGCAACCCAAGAAACCCCGACCTGTCATCGCCGCAGACCTCGTCGCCGATCGCCTCACCTCCTCACAACCTCATCCTCCTCTTCTCCACCTCCTCTCCCTCTCCATCCCCAACCACAAGAACCCACAACCCTGCAACCCTCGACAACCCACGTCCATCCCTGCACATCCTCGATGCGACTCTCGAAACCTCACCGCCGGAGACCCACGATCTCGTCGTCGTCACCCTTTCCTTCTCCTCACTTCCCTCTCCAACGCCCGACACCACCACTATCGACCTTACCACTTTCCTGACCCGACAGCAACCCAAGACCCCTCTGCCCATCGCCGTAGACTTCGCCGTCGAAGGCTACCCATCGTCTCCGTTATCTTGTCCTCTGACCCCAGAACCCAGAACCCAGAAACCCAACCAAGCAGCCCATTCCTCTCCTTCTTCTCCTTTCTTTCTTTCTCTCTTTCTTGATCGGTTTTTGGCCGTTGCCGGAGTCGCGCACATCGTCGATAATCCGGGTGACCCAGTCATTGTCGTCATCCAGCGTAGTCACGTCTTTGATTATCCAAGTCCAGTCCTGCACGCGCGTGAGTTGCATCGCGACGTTTATCCGACGTCGAACGTGACGTACGTACCCCATCGTGAGATCCGATCAGGCAAGTTTAACTTGCAACATGCTATGTTAATATATCTATTTATATATGAATAAAAATAGTACATGTGTTTCATTATGCAACAAATACTATAGTTTTACTGTTTTACAGTATCCGCTCGTATCCGTACCGATAATAACATTTTTAATTGCATGCCGGAACATCATGATATGATTATACTATTACATTAGTACAATGTGCTTTCTAATGTGCATCATACGTATTCATGGACGTATAAAAGGTTATCACAGATAGATACATGTGCATCCGTGCATTAACCGTGTTCCGATATTCATTATAGTTTCATATTTGGGTATCTATTGGTTATATATGTATCACATGACATGTTCACAACACCTTACTTGACTGTTACTTGGATCTAGTTACTAATGCCAACAATCCCTACTTGTGGTCTTGACGGACGTAACTTGTTGTCTGTATAAACGAGAACTGTACCTGCTTGATCTTGTATTGGTATTAGACCTATATTAGCAATATCTGACTTGATCACAAACTTGGGGGTAAAGGGAAAATCAAGAATATAATTGAAATGTAACTTAAGAGGATATTATTACATGTTTGCCGTTTTTCCGGGCGTTACGGAATGATTACTTGTTTGCCGTTTTTCCTGGTGTTACGGAATGATTACATGTTTGCCGTTTTTCCGGGTGTTATGAAATAATTACCTGTTTGCCGTTTTTTCGGGCGTTACGGAATAAATCCTGTTACTGTGATCCCATGGAGAATGAACGGGATATATTCTGTTGGGTTACGATGAGGATTACATTAATTGATTTTAAAGACTTTTAGAATACATAACCTAAAAGCACAGTTTTAGGTTACACCTCACACCTCACATACACATACATACCTCAAATTTTTTATATATGTGTTATCTATTTATATTCATGTTTACTTATATCTTTATATCTTAGTTATCACTGTTTCTTTTATATTATGATGCACCAACGTCTGGGTTTTGCATGACCCAGTTCCTCTACCTTTATCGCAGGCTGAACAGGAGTACATTAGCCATCAAGCCGAGCAGTGAGGAATCGAACATGTGTTATTTAGAAATGTTTTAGTTTAGTTTATTTCCACAGTTTTATTTCTTGATGTGAGCCCATATTGAGATAAGTTTTCAGATGTTGTTTATTGGATTTGATTTGTTTTTGCGTATGCATTTTCTTAACTCTATTCACTGTGGCAAATGGACATGTACTAGATAGATTTTATATTTTACTATTCTTGATATCCTATCGAGAGCCGTAATGTGACTGTGGAGGGTTGTTTCCTAGCCACAGGTAGCATGGTTGGCTCTGTCACGTGCCGTTGTCTGTGCATTCTGGAAAACGGGACGTGACAGAGTTTGTTTGGTATCAAAGCCCTAGGATTTAGGATTAGTCGGGTTTGGTTCTTTTGTAGTTGGGTATTGAACCCAATACACTAACCAGGAAACCCGGAATTAGGAACATGTCCTGCCACATTATTGTCTTGTCATTCAAATTCTTGAATCTTATCCTTCTCTTAAACTTTTTTATCTCAACGATTTGGAAATGACTTCGCATCTCGGCTTGGAATCCTTTTGGTTCCTTATTGTTTCTCCTATCTTATTCTCTCGATTCTGTTAGTAGGATTTGGACGACTTGAATGGAGTTATGTAGTTGTAACTATGTACCACAGTTTGGTTACAATGCGGTACTCTATTTTGGTAACCTAGAATCCTATTTCGATTCATTTTCTTGACTTATGGTCGTTGTATTACCTTGTTTCTTCTCGGTGTCATTGCTTACGAGTTCATGCCTTATCGCGAGCTTGAATCCAGCAACCACGTTATATTTTTCCTCTCGTCCCGTAAGAACCAATCTGTTTGTGTTTCGGAGAACAAGGAGAAACATAGGAGAACATATCATGATTGCAGTAGTACAGACTGCTTCAAGACCGATCAGATGTAAGATATTTTGATTGAAGAAGTTCTGACAAACCCGTCTCAATTTATCAGAGTAGTGCAACGGAAGTGTGGTTGGTTGTTAACTCACAAGTTTCAGAACAAACTTGCAAATTCATGATGAAGGAAACCATTTACTGAAAGGTGAAGTTCGTAAACAAGTTGCATATGAAGCGCTGATAGTAGTTCGGGATTTCATGGATGTGTTCAAGGACATCTCGAGTTTACCGTCTAAACGAGATGTGGAGTTTGGGATTGATCATATTCCTGTAGCAGCGCTAATTTCGAAGGCTTATTATCCGATGGCACCGGTGGAACTGGAAGAGGTAAAGAGATAAGTTTCTAAATTACTAGAAAAAGGTTGGATTCGCAGCAATGGTTCACCGTGGGAAGCTCCACTTCTTCTAGCCAAGAAGAAGGATGGCACGCGGAGGATATGCATTGATTATCATGAATTAAACCGGGAGACTATTAAAAATTAGTACCCGACCCATTGCATCGGTGAATTATTCGATCAACTCAGTGGCGCGAGGGTATTTTCGATGCTGGATTTGCGATCCGGATATCATCAAGTTCGGGTGAAATCAGAAGATATTTGTAAGACCGCGTTCCGAACTCGGTATGGGAATAATAGTATTTAGTGATGCCGTTTGGAGTTACTACCGCACCAGCAATATTTATGGACTTGATGAACTGAATCTTTTCACCATATTTGGACCAGTTCGTAGTAGTGTTTATTGATGATATTCTGGTCCACTCAAGGAGCCAAGAAGAGCATGCAGAGCACTTGAGGATCGCACTGCAAACGTTGAGACAAGAAACGTTATATGCTAAGATAAGCAAGTGCGAGTTTTGGCTTGAAGAAGTGATATTTTTGGGTCATGTCTTATCCGGAGATGGAATTTCCGTTGACCCTGAAAAGATTGCGGCAATTCATGATTGGCCGATTCCAAAGAATGTAGCGAAGATCAGAAGTTTTCTTGAGCTCGCTAGATATTATAGAAGGCCTGTGGAGAACTTCGCTCGAATAGTAGAACCGTTAACTAAGCTAACGCGAAAGGAGGTACCGTTCATATGGACGGAGAAATGTGCGTCAGCTTTTGAAGCGTTGAAGCAAAGATTGACCACCGCTCCTATCTTGACAGTACCAGACAGTTCCGAAGGGTTGGTTATTCACAACGACGCATCTGGGAAAGGTTTGGGATGTGTTCTAATCAAGAATGGGAAGGTTATAGCCTACGCGTCAAGACAATTGAAGACTCATGAGAAGAACTACCCAACTCATGCTTTGGAGCTGGCAGCAGTGATTTTTCGCTTTGAAGATTTGGAGACACTACTTTTTGTGCGAAAGGGTAGAAGTATTTACCGATCAAAAGAGCCTAAAGTATGTGCTCACACAGAAAGAGCTCAACATAAGGCAACATGGATGGTTGGCGCGGATGACTGACTATGATCTTGATCTAAAATACTATCCGGGAAAAGTTAATGTAGTGCCGGATGCGCTAAGTCGGTTGCCAGCGATACGGATGTTGACTACACAAAAGGAGATTATAGATGATTTCAGAGATTCGAGTTGGCGATTGTACTACCGCATTCTTCGGGACAGTTGATGCAATTGCAAGTATAGTCATCCTTGATCGATAATATTAAAGCAGCGCAGTCGCATGATCCAAGATTGCAGAAGTTTCGGGAACAAGCAGAAGCGGGACTTCGAATAGACCTGCTAATCCACGAAGATGGTTCGTTACGATATGGTAGTCGTCTATGTGTGCCGAAAGGAGATATTCATGAAGAAGTCATGAAGGAGGCTCATAGTTCACATATTCCATACATCCGGGAGGCACAAAGATGTATCGAAATCTACGACAACATTTCTGGTGGGAAGGCATGAAAAGAGAGATTGCTCGCTACGTATCGAAGTGCTTGGTGTGTCAGCAAATCAAGGCTGAACATCAGAGGGTAGCTGGTTTATTGCAACCACTTCCGATTCCTCAGTGGAAGTAGGAACACATAACCATGGATTTTGTGAAAGTTTTACCGTGGAGTCTAAAAGGCAATAACGCAGTTTGGGTATTGTTGATCGATTGACCAAGCCAGCTCATTTCATACCCTTTCGAGTTGGTCAATCGATGGAGGCTTTGGCAGAGTGGTACATGCAGGAGATTGTGAGATTGCATGGAGTACCTGTGAGCATCGTTTCCGATCGTGATACCCAATTTTTATCACACTTTTGGAGGGGTCTATAGGAAAGTTTGGGGACTCGATTGAAGTTTAGCACAGCTTATCAACCTCAGACAGATGGCCAGTCTGAAAGAACGATCCAAACTCTTGAAGATATGTTGAGAGCATGCATGTTAGACTTCAATGGTTCATGGGAGGATCATTTTCACTTTGTGGAGTTTTCTTATAATAACAGTTTTCAGGCGACTATACAGATGGCTCCATTCGAAGGATTATATGGTCGTTAGTGTCGTTCACCCATCTGTTGGGTCGATGTTGGAGAAAGAAGATTATTGGGACCGGATCTTATTGTGAAAACCGTGGAGAAAGTCAATATGATCTGAAATCATATGAAGGTGGCACAAGATCGACAGAAAAGTTGGGCTGATACATGACAGAAAAGTTGGGCTGATACAGGATGAAGACCTCTGGAGTTCACAGTTGGTGATCTTGTATTCTTGAAGATATCATCGACCAGAAGAGTGATTTGATTTGGTAGTTGAGACAAGCTTAGTTTTCGATTCGTGGGGCCTTTCGATATTATCGAGCGCGTTGGAGAAGTAGCTTATCAATTGGCTTTACCACCATCCTTGACGAGTGTTCATGATGTATTTCATGTATCTCAACTCCGCAAGTATGTTCGAGATGAGACACACGTTCTAGATCACTCAGAGCTGACAGTAAGGGAGGACTTAACATATGAAGAAAAGCCGATGGCGATCGTGGATCGACGAGAGAAACTCCTAAAAAACAAGGTTATCCCTCTAGTACTTGTTTCATGGGGGAATCGTTCGCACGGAGAATCTACTTGGGAACGAGAAGACGAGATCCGACAGAAGTTTCCACACCTCTTTTCTTAGATTCATGTTTTCTTATCTTTTTTTATTCTGGGAATTTCGAGGACGAAATTCTTTTGTAGTTGGGTATAATGTAAAACCCTAGTGCATTTATACGATAATTTTATTTAGGTATTTTCCAATCCTGCGACAACTTCTTGATTATTCTTGTTTTTGGGTGCGGATAGTGCATTGGTAACTGTGGTTAGTATTTGACCCAAACCGCATGCTTGAAACCCATCTTAGTTCTAGATTACGTCATATATTTATTAGTACAGAGGATCCGTGCACATCTATGATCTATATACATGTATAATATAAGTGGTATCTGCATATCTTTAAATAATAAAAATTATAACCAAATAATACATTTTAATATCTAGCATGGCCCGTTATCATAACCCATATCACATGTTTGCATCCATATATCGTGTTCCTGTCCAGACTACTAAAACAGACTCGATTGGATCGCTACGTGATTTTACGTATATCCGTTCTTGGGGTAGGCATTTTATTTAACCGGACATCGTATTATGGTTTTGGCTTGTACGTATATTATCCATATTTTAAAACTAGATTTTTAGAAGAGACCCAAGTATTTTTTGAAAGTATTTTGGTATCAGCTGTATAATCTTATAATATATATTATAATATTATTTTAAAAACTTAAAAACCTTGACAGTTTATATAATCATATATTAATATAAATAACTAATTATTTTATACCCCACCGTCTCTCTCTCTCTTCTCACCTTATATCTTTCCTCTCGCACTCTCTTTCCCTCTCTCTTATTCTGTATCTCTCTCTCTCTCTTCTATATATATATAAATATATTTTTATACCTAATATAATTATACAACCCTACATCTTTCTTTCTTCCTCACTTCTTCTTCGCCCGCGATGAACCAAGAAAACCTAACCCTAGCCCTCGTCGCCAACCTCCCATCGCCTCACCCTTATCTCCTCGCCATCATCATCACCTCCACCTTCTCCTCCTGTCTTTTCTCCTCTAACCCCGACAACCCCGACGCCACCAGCAACCCAAACCCTGCAACCCAAGAAACCCCAACCTGTCATCGC
Source organism: Agapanthus africanus (assembly GCA_030015575.1). Lineage (NCBI taxonomy): Eukaryota > Viridiplantae > Streptophyta > Magnoliopsida > Asparagales > Amaryllidaceae > Agapanthus > Agapanthus africanus. The sequence continues at coordinate 2,671,379 of JASDDO010000008.1, read as the reverse complement.
CGCAGACTTCGTCGCCGATCACCTCACCTCCTCACAACCTCATCCTCCTCTTCTCCACCTCCTCTCCCTCTCCATCCCCAAGAACCCACAACCCTGCAACCCTCGACAACCCACGACCATCCCTGCACAGCCCCGACGCGACTCCCGAAACCTCACCGCTGGAGACCCACGACCTCGTCGTCGTCACCCTCTCTTTCTCTTCACATCCCTCTCCAATGCTCGACACCACCACCATCGACCTCACCACTTTCCCAACAACCCGACAGCAACCCGAGATCCCTCTGCCCATCGCCATAGATTTCGCCATCGATGGCTACCCATCATCACCGTTATCTTGTTCTCTGACCCTAAAACCCTGAAACCTAACCAAGCAGCCCATTCCTCTCCTTCTTCTCTTTTCTTTCTTTCTCTCTTTCTTGACCGGTTCTTGGCCGTTGCCGGAGTTGCGCACGTCGTCGACGATCCGGGTGACCCAGTCATCGTCATCATCTAGTATAGTCACGTCTTTGATTAGCCAAGTCCAGTCCTACACATGCGTGAGTTGCATCCTGGCGTTTATCCGACGTCGAACGTGACTTACATACCCCGTTGTGAGATCCGATCGGGTAAATTTAACTGGCAATATGTTATGTTAATATATCTATTTATATATGAATAAAAATAGTACACGTGTTTCATTATGCAACAAATAGTATAGTTTTACCATTTTACTGTATCCGCTCATATCCGTACCGATAATAACTTATTTGTAAACTAGTCCTTATGTAATTATAAATTTCAAGGACGAAATTTTTATAAGGAGGGTAGTATATAACGAATCTGAATTTACTATACAATTTTTTTTCAATTTAATATATAGAAAGGAGTTTGCAAGCCTTAGTACAATTTAAAAGTTAATTTTTGTTTAAGAACAGCAAGAAATAACTTGTAGCTCATTGGTAAAGCCTTGCACTGCTGTGACATAGCCTCTGTGTTCGAACCCCATCAGACACATTATATTTTTTCTGATTTTTCTTTTAAACTTTTTGGAAGCCCAAAAGTTTACACGTGCAATGCACATAAAATAAAAGTCTGAAGAAATCAAACATATGCATAATATAGTTAACATGGACATGTACACGTGGCAAGAATCCGACGGCTCCCTGTTTACCTCAATCAGAGCAAAGCTCTGTTCAAATTCCAAGGTGTAAAAAAAAAAAAAAAAAAAAATTGCGCAAAGCGCAACTGTGCAGTGCAGGCTGCGCAATTTTTTTTTAAAAAAATAAAAAAAAAAATAAAAAAAAAAAAAAAAAAATTTAATTAATTAAAATTTTTTTAACTGCGCGACACGTGTCAGGCGCTGGGGAGTTGCGTAAAAACAGAATGAAGATTTAAGAAAATCTTTTCTGTTTTTTGTTAAAACAAGATGATTTCTTCTGTAAAACAGAGACCTTTGGATTAAAGATCCGACGGTGGGGAAAATTCCCCAAATCACTCAGAGAATGATCTATTTAACAAACTTTAACTAATTTATGGGCACTATAAAAAGGACCCTAGAGCTCAATTCAAAGGCATCAAAACCTTGCTAAAAAAAAGAGGAGAGAACTCTTGAAGAATAAAAAAAAAGGTAAAAATCTTTTAAAGAAGAGAAAATTCTCTTATGAACAAGATCATAGATCTTCAACGATAAATAAATAAATAAATAAAATAGTGCCTTGCACTTGTTTGATGAACCATCGGTTCTTGAACCTAAAAGGTTATTAAATTAATAGTGCTTTGCACTTTCATGAACTTTTGGTTCTCTGAGATAAGAATAACAAGAAAAAAACTTGTTATTTTTTTTTAAAATCTAAATTCAATAGTGCCTTGCACTTGTTTTATGAACCATCGGTTCTTGAACCTAAAAGGTTCTTAAATTAATAGTGCTTTGCACTTTTATGAACTTTTGGTTCTTTGAGATAAGAAAAACAAGAAAAAACTTGTTCTTTTTTCTTAGATCTAAATCAAATAGTGCTTTGCATTTCTTTTATGAACCATCGGTTCTTAAATCTAAAAGATTCTCAAATTCACAGTGTTTTGCACAAATGCAATGCATTAATTAAAGGGCCAGGCCCAAATCAAAATGACCTGACAGACCAAAATAAATTGCAAGGCAATAAATGGGCAGAGCCCAAATAAATTGATGCTCTGCATCATTTATAAAGGGCAGAGCCCAAAACAAATTGATGCCCTGCATCTTTTCTGGGCAAAGCCCAAATAAAAATAAAAACAAATGCAAATAAAATATTGGACATTTTTAACTGGACTGAGCCCAATCATGGCCATAAGTCCTTAAATTAAATTGACTGAGCAAAATGGCTCTCCTAAGTCAATTTACATCCGGTTCGAGGGTACATCTCCGAACTCCTTTGACATCCATCGTTGTAATTCCTCAACGACGTCAAAGAGGTGACGGGTCCCAACGACCACACATCGATATGGACTGCGGGGTCCTTAAACTCGTGGACCGAAACGTCCCTAAACTAATATTGGACCGAGACGTCCTTAAACTAATATCGGACCGAGACGTCCTTAAACTAATGACGGACCGAAACGTCCCTAAACTAATATTGGACCACCACGTCCCTAAACTGGAATACGGACCACCACGTCCCTTAACTGGCACAATAGAGCCCAAATGCTCTTTTGTCGGACCTAAACGGTCCCGTTAAATTGACCTTAGTCCCAAAATGGACTAACGTATCCTTAACAAACGTTTGAGTCGATCTTAGCCTCAAAAATGGCTAACGTATCCTCCAAACAGACTTTAGTCCCAAATTGAACTATGCATGTCCCTAAATTGGAACAATAGAGCCTCCAAATGCTCTTTTGCCGGATCTAAACGGTCCTGTTTAAGTTGATCTTAGCCCCAAACATGGCTAACGTATCCTTAAACATTCAAATGAAATATAAAACACTAAATCAACTTCGGTTCGAAGGTACATCTCCGAACTCCTCTGACACCTGTCGTTGTAATCCTTCAACGACGTTAGAGAGGTGACGAGTCCCGACGGCCATATATTAAATGAATCACGTTTAAGTTGATCTTAGCCTCAACGAGGCTAACGCATCCTTAAACTAAAATATCAAACCCAAATCTAAGTAAATACGGATTTGGACTAATCCACGTCCTACGGGCGACGGCATTACTAGTCTTCGTATACAATCCACAGGCAACTACAAACAAAACAAACACACACGACACGAAGTGAAATTCTGGAGAAGGAGAAAGTTGTTACCGCGATGCGGTAGCGTAATTAACTGCAGGGGCTTGCGCGTGCAGGGAAGAGCGTCCCCACAATCAAAAACCCCTCACCCTGAGGGGGAATCTGACGAAGTCTGCTACATCGGCCGCATCCATCTAAACCTCCGATGCAAGATGCCATAAATCAACTTGGCATTTTCGGAGAGGTAGACGGATAAAACCAATTAGCATCTGCCCCGAATCTCAGCGTCAGGACATCGCGGTCCTGTGCGCCGCCTTTCGGAGGGGAACAGATTCTGGCACGCCCGGTGGGACCTCTTCCTCTTTCCACTCCACACTTCGTGTGTCGTGTTCGCGAACAAATCGCGGTTTGCTGTGATTGCCTGTGGATTCAAGATACTAAGATTTGGTGTCTTGCTTTATGCAGAAAACAGAAAATCGATGGCTTCGAACTGCACCGTCCGCAGCGATAACTCTCGCTCCGTCATTGCTGGAGGAGTGACTTATGGGCCCCAAGCGGCCTCCTTTTTCAAAATGCCGGTGGAGCAGGTGGCTCAAGCCACCACTGGATTATTCTTCGGGACCATGCTCCCACCATTGAGCTTCAATGCCACAATGACATTGCAAGAAGCTCCAAAGAAGTCGGTCTTCGGTCGACTTACCGCTGCCGCGACCCCTCTCAACGGGTCGTCCAACTCCACTGCTTCAGTTTTTAACGGACTAGGCCAGAGCTCTAACAGGCTCATGAAGAAGCCTGCCATACCAGAAGGCGTTATCCCGAAGCGGATAGCCATTCCAACTCCCATTCCTGGCAAAATCACCAAGGTTGCTTCCCATGTTCAGAAGTCCGCTTCTGACAAGTTGGCCGTCCCCGTTCAACGGACATCGATCTTTAAAAGCTGGTACCAGTATATTCTGACCAACACAGGGGGCATGAGGAGATCACCCCTATAGCTGAAACAACTCCATCAGCACGACATGCCCGACGTCGCTACTGGCGCCGAGTGAAGAAGGCTGGGGGCAACTCCCCCTCTGGACTTACTCCTCCAACTCTAATGGTGGAGATCGATACTGCTGTTCCAACCAGGAACAACTTTGAGTTGCTGAACTCGGTGCGCAGAAACTCTCCTACTGCGGTGCTAAAGCGAACTCATTCATCTGTGAAGAATATTCCAGAGAAGAAGCTAGAGCAGCCCCTTCAACGGCTGTCCTCTAAAATTTACAAAGTCTGGCGACAGGTTCAAGAGTCGGTGATCGATCAAGACTGCCTCCGACGACAGAAAAAGCTGAAGGTTCGGCAGGGGAAGGATTACTCTGTCAAACCACAAAAAGCAAAAGCTACTTGGGTGCCCACTACAACGGCTCCCTTAACTCCAATCACTCAAAAAAGGAGGCCGCAAAAAGCCCCTGTGTCTTCGGCAAATCGCAAAGACACCGAACACAAACGCCCCAAGTCTGGGGGCATGGTGGTGCACACTGTTTATATGGCTTCTGGAAAGGAGGAAATCCGCACTTCTACGGGCCACCGACCGCTCACCCGATCCGTAACGAAAGCCCAGGAGCAGCAACAGAAGCTTCAGGAGATAATGACCGCAATGGCCGCACTTACTGAGCCAAAAAAAAGCTCTGAAACGTCTTCGGATGATTGTCAAGAACAAGAAACCGACGCTGACTTTTTACGCAGAGTCCTCGAAAAGAGGGACAAAGAAGCTGCAGAGCAAGCGGCTAACATAAAACAGATGGCGCTCCTCTTCCAAGATATGGTAGGGATGATGTTACAGCCGGACCCTCCTGCTGAAGATCCTCCGATCGTCCTTGAAGACGACAGGGGAGAAACGTCAAATCCTCCGCCGGCTCTGTCAACAGCCAAGGAGGAGGCAATCTCCAAAGTTGACCTAGACGAATATATAGCTCAGCAGATCCGGGTTCATCAGGCGAATGAAGCGGCTGGGCAAATTGTTAGAACCGGACGACCGTATCCGGGCTGGTATGACCAAATCAGTTACCCGCCAGGATATACGATCCCTAAATTCCACGTATATAAAGGGACAGGGAATCCGCATCAGCATGTCGCTCAATTCAGGGCCTTATGCGGCAATACTGGAGGCGATGACAAATTGTTGCTACGTCAATTCGTCGGCAGCTTAGCAGAAACAGCCTTTGAATGGTATTCGGAGCTACCTAACGACTCTGTCAAAACATTTGCAGAGATGGAACTGCTGTTTACACAAAGATTCGCGAGTGCTAGTGAACGCACCCCGATAACAGCACTAATAAATGTCAGGATAAGGCCAAGCGAAACGTGGGTTCAATACGCAACACGATGGCGGAACCTATGGTCGAAATGCGAACAACGCATAGAAGAGGCACCTGCGGTAGGCATGTTTGTGGGCACTCTCGATCCGCAGGCGACCATCTCACAATTCATGATGTTCTTCAGGCCGACCACCTTCCAGGCCTTGATTGACAAATTAGCCCAAATGGACCAGATGGGCCATAGACCGTCTCCTTCAAAATCAGATTCCCGAGATGAGAAAGGAAAAGGGAAGGCAACCTTCGTTGCCAATACTCAACAACGGTCGAACAACTCAAAGCCGGTCGTTCGCCAAAACAACGTGCGCCCACGCCCATCCCTCGAAGAGAGGCCGGGACGTCCTTACTCGTTTCCGCAGAATAAAACGAGAAGACTGTTTGAGCTGGCAGTGCGCAACAGACTTATTAATCTGCCGAGTCCGAAGCGTTTGTCGCAGCCAGGCGATCTTAATAATCCCAATTATTGCCCTTACCACCAAACGGTAAGTCACCCAATTAAGGATTGTTTCGTCTTTAAGGGATGGATCGAGGATCAATACCTGCAAGGCAAGTTCACGCTGTCTGAAAGCTGGAAGGTAAACCCACCACAGCCGCACTCTCCAAGGAAGACGGACACGCCGGGGGTAGCTTGTTCTTTAGTCAAGGATGAAAATAATGGAGAAAACTCATCGGATGAATCCGAAGACTACGCAGCGACTTGTCATATGATTTCTCATTCACTGACGGATGATAAAGAGGCTCCTTGCGCTGAGAAACCAATGGCGAATCCTGAGCCGGAGATTCTACAGCCATCAGACGAGTTGATCGATGTCTTCCTAAGTGAAATTCGTCTGAAAGCAAAAGCCAATCAAGAACGTGAAATGGCCATACTAGAAAGAACCAAGGTATTCCCGTCAAATCAAAAGCCATACACTGCGGGTAAAAACAAATTCAAGACGAGGAAACGGTTCGCCAAAGCTCTATCAGTAGGAATGAAGCTACCGCCCTCTGAAGAAAATTCTTTCTCTGAGGTAGAGATGCACCCTAACTTCTGTTTATATCATCAGAAGATCATACATCCTACCGAAGACTGCGAGTCCTTTAACTGTTGGTGGCAAGGGTATGTCGCTCAAAAGCAACACTTCGACAGGACAAAGTGTGAAGCTTGTGGACATCGGAAAAATGCGATATATGAGCGCAAAAGAGTCGCCGACAATTGCCATATAGCCGACTCTAAGGTATCGCAAATTATCACCTTTGGAAGCAACTCTGACGAAGAAGCTATCCCCAACTCTTCCCTCGGGGAATTTATTTCAAAAATAAAAGAATTGAGAAGCTGCGAGAACGTTCAGCCATGCAATCGCATGCTACTCGGAAAGAATCCCGGCCCTGCAAACAACGGAGCGAACAAAAAGGATAAAAGAAAAGGAAAAAAGGCCCTCGTCGCCAGCGCTCACTAACAATCAGGTGACCCTAGACCGGTTGCTTGCCAAAGCAACAAGCGGCAATCCCTCCAGGAAAAGTTGAAACGTCCTTACTCGTTTCCGCAAGATAAAACAAGGGGACTGTTCGAGCTGGCAGTGTGCGACAGACTCATCAATCTGCCGAGTCCAAAACGTCCGTTGCGGCCAGGCGATATTAATAATCCTAATTATTGCCCTTACCACCAAACGGTAGGTCATCTGATCGAGGATTGCTACGTCTTCAAGAACTGGGTTGAAGACCAATACCAACAGGGTAAGTTCGCGTTGTCCGAAATTTGGAAGGTGAACCCGCCACAACCGCATGCTCCGAAAAATATGGACACGCCGGGGGCATCATGCTCATTCATAGAGAAAGCCCAACGGACCACTACGTCCTAAAACTGGATAACGGACCGAAACGTCCTTAAACTAACAACGGACCGAGATGTCCTTAAACTAATGATGGACCGCAATGTCCTAAAACTTGCAAATGACCGAAATGTTTTTAAACTACTACCGCAGCATTCTCAGGCTGACGAGAATATAAAAAAAAAAAACGGTATGTCCATAAGCAAAATGGGCACGGATGAAAACCCGAAAGGGCTCCGTGAGTAAAAACAGCAGGACTACCGGCGAGTGTTCGTGAAAACCCGAAAGGGCGCGACCTCGTTAATAAAAAAAAAGAGAAGAAGAAAATAAAGAAAAAAAAAACGGTATGTCCATAAGCAAAACGGGCATGGAGGAAAACCCGAAAGGGCTCCGTGAGTAAAAACAGCAGGGCTACCGGCGAGTGTTCGTGAAAACCCGAAAGGGCGCGACCTCGTAAAAAAAAAAGAGAGAAAGAAAAAGGAATATAAAAAATAAAAAGAATAAAAAAAAACGGTATATCCATAAGCAAAATGGGCACGGATGAAAACCAGAAAGGGCTCCGTGAGTAAAAACAGCAGGGCTACCGGCGAGTGTTTGTGAAAACCTGAAAGGGCGCAACCTCGTTAAGAAACACTTATAGGGTCCTCTCGACCCTGTAAGGAGAAACCACCTGCGTGAGATCTTTACGACTCACAAGGGAGCAACACACTTAGGGATCCCCACGATTCCTAAGAAGAAAAGACACTTGCGAGATCCTCACGACTCGTAAGGAGAACTCTCTTATGGGACCCTCACGGCTCGTAAGATTTGAAAGTCTTAAGTTACAGAGGCCTAAACTTGTGCTTAAGCAACCCCCACAACTTTCGACATTGCCCTACAAGCGGCTCAATACTGGCCCTTGTATACAATCCACGGACGCGAATAAACATTTCCCTAACCAAGTCCCATCCGTAACTGGGGATATGTCCACACGGTGAACAACTCTTGTGAGTCCTTTCAACTCATAAGGAGATAACACTCTTGTAAGATCCTTACGACTTATAAGAGAACATACACTTAGGAATCCTCATGATTCCTAAGGAGAAAACGCACCTGCGAGATCCTCACGACTCGTAGGGAGAAACACCTTTATGAAATCCTTACGGCTCATGAAGTCAAAAGCCTTAGTCGACGGGATCCTAACCCTGTTTACTAAGCCACCTTTGTTCGAAATCGACAGAGGCAAATGATGATTCGCTCTTGGCAATATCCCAGTTGCAGCAATGCTGATGCCTAGACCGGTATCAAATTCCAAGTCCTTTTACGGCAAATGATGATTCGCTCCTGGCAATATTCCAGTTGTAGTGATGCTGATGCCTAAATCGGTATCAAATTCCAAGTCCTTTCATGGCAGATGATGATTCGCTCCTGGCAATATCCCAGTTGCAGCGATGCTGATGCCTAGACCGGTATCAAATTCCAAGTCCTTTTACGGCAGATGATGATTCGCTCCTGGCAATATTCCAATCGCAGCGATGCTGATGCCAAGATTGGTATCAGATCCCAAATTCCCTACTCGCAAAAAAAAAAAAAAAAGCGAGCCAAAAAATATATATATATATATATATATTTATGCATACGAAATAGCCGAAATGATGGGACAGCTTGCAAACAAAATCAGCAAGTAAAAATGTATGCATGCAAAATAGCCGAAATGGTTGGGCAACTCGCAATAAAAAGCAGCGAGTAAAAAGAAAAATAGCCGAAATGATTGGGCACCGCGAAAAATAGCCGAAATGATTGGGCAATCGCGATTTTCGCGATATAAAATGCTGAAATGATAGAGCATCGCGGAAAGAATAAAAAAAATGAAAAAATGAAACTTTTTGCCCTACAGGTGAAATCACATCGATCCCTGTATACAATCCAGGGGCACAGATAAAGAAGGAACCATACCTTCCCAACAGGCTCCATCAGAAAGCGAAGCCAAATCTCGACGGTTCATAGACAACCTAGAGACCATCTCGACATTTGTCGCAATATTACGGACACGATGTCAACAAATAAAGCAAATGAAGATCCCGAGCTTCAGGGTCTCGACGTCAACGTCGACAACTTAGAGGTCACCAACGGCGTTTCTCCTCACTTCAACTAGATGCAGACATGACGTCAACAAAAGACCTCACGGTCGAAACAAAGTGGAGTAACGGCAAAATCCCAACTCCACCTTAGCATTCGTCTCGTTACAACAGACGAAATGTCAACCTCAGCGTTCTTCCTCCAGCAGGGGTTCAGATATGATAAAGCAAATGAAGCGAAGGCCACATTCCTAGCTTCAACGTCTTTACGGTAACTCACATAAAACCGGAAAGACAATCGGAGATCATCTCGCATCAGCACAGAGTGGTCACCACCTCGACGTCCGTCTCAATATAGCAGACAAGATGTCACCCCAATGTTCGTCTCGATACAGCAGACGCAACATCACCAAAAGGAGCCACGGCAAAATCCCTATTTCCAAACCTCGACGGTTCACCAGCAACCTAGAGACAACCATGACATTCGTCTCGATACAGAGGACGCGATGCCAGCAAACGAAGCGAAGGCCAAATTCCTAGCTTCAGGGTCTTAACGGCAAGTCATATAAAGCTTGAAAGACCACCGGAGATCATCCCACATGGAGTGGTCACTACCTCAGCATTCGTCTCGATACAGTAGACGCAATGTCAACAACAGCGTTCTTCCGCAGTCCAGCTGGAGGCAGATGCAACGTCAACAAAAGACCTCACGGTCGAAACAAAGCGGAGTAACGGCAAAATCCCAACTCCACCTTAGCATTCGTCTCGTTACAACAGACGCAATGTCAACAACGGCGTTCCTTCACAGCCCAGCGGGGTGTACATGCAAAGTTAACAAAAGACCCCATGGTCGAAACAAAGCGGAGTGATGACAAAATCCCAGCTCCACCTCAGCATTCGTCTCAATACACCAGACGCAGTGTAAGCAAACGAAGCGAAGGCCACATTCCTAGCTTCAACGTCTTTACGGTAACTCACATAAAACCGGAAAGACAATCGGAGACCATCTCACATGAAGTGGTCACCTCCTTGACGTTCGTCTCGATACAGTAGACGAAATGTCAACCTCAGCGTTCTTCCTCCAGCAGGGATTCAGACATGACAAAGCAAACGAAGCGAAGGCCACATTCCTAGCTTCAACGTCTTTACGGTAACTCATATAAAACCGGAAAGACAATCGGAGATCATCTCGCACCAGCACAGAATGGTCACCACCTCGACGTCCGTCTCAATACAGCAGACGAGATATCACCCCAACGTTCGTCTCGACACAGCATACGCAACGTTATTAAACGAATGGAGCCATGGCAAAATCCCTAGTTCCAAACCTCGACGGTTCACCAGCAACCTAGAGACAACCTCGACGTCCGTCTCGATACAGCAGACGAGATGATTCCCCAACGTTCGTCTCGACACAGCAGACGCAACGTCATCAAACAAACGGAGCCACGGCAAAATCCCTAGTTCCCACCGCAACATTCGTCCCGATACAGCAGACGCAATGCCAGCAAACGAAGCAAAGGCCAAATTCCTAGCTTCAGGGTCTTGACGGCAACTCATATAAAGCCCGAAAGACTATCGGAGATCATCCCCACACCAGCGCGGAGTGGTTATGACTCATCGGGGCTCTCTAAAATGAGCCTAACCTCAAGTAAAAAGCGGCATGGCAAATTCCTAGCGCTTGCTCTTCCGACGGTCAAACTGCCAAGGAGGATTGCTTGAAGACGTCTTGTCCAGCCCCCGAAGGGATCAGAGACACGGCAGTCGCAGGGCTACTCGAACAGCACGATTGCCTATCGAGGACTATATCAGCTTATGCGACGGTACGATGGCCAAAACCCTAAGTACCACCAACCTTAACGGGCTTCTGTCGTAAAGAGCAGAGGTTAAATGCGACGTTAAGATGTTTTTGCGAGAAACGTTCGATTCGTCTCGACTTGTGAAAAATTGTCGAGGCGGCTCGACTCGTGAGATAAAGCCTTAGGCAGTGGGCATAAAAGAAGCCTGTTTCCTAAGCATTGGGACTCTGCGAGTTGGCCCAAAACGGTCTCTTGCATACCATCCACGGATCTCACTCTCCAACGTCGAACTTCGACAAGGAGGGAAGCAACCGCTTACAAGTCCTCTCGACTCGTAAGAGAGAAAAATTCTCTTATAGGATCCTTACGACTTACAAGAGAAAACCACACTTAGGAATCCTCACGATTCCTAAGGAGAAAAACCCGCCTACGAGATCCTCTCGATCCGTAGGGAGAAAAGTCTCTATAAGACCCTCACGGCTCATAGAGTTGAAAAGTCTTAGGCAGCAGATCTGAACCTGCGGCCTAAGCCCTCGCTATCTCATGAAGAAATCAAGAACCTTACTCTATTACCTGCTAATTGTGACGACATGCTGAGAAAGAGGAAAAGCAACAGAAAGAGCACCCGATTTACGTTTGATCAAGCGTTCAAGACACAATCATTCATGCATGGGCAAAAAGACTCAGGACAAAAGATATATAATAAAGACAAGCTGAGATATAAATTTTTTTTCCATTAATATTGCCCGAAGTTCTTACAGTCATAAAAACAATAAATGAAAGTTACAATGGAATAACCTCAGATCCAGGGCATGGATTGAGGAATTCAAAAGCGACCCTATCTATGACTTTCCAAGCCTCGCGGACCATCCTAGTGTGCTTCCTTTCGCGAGCACAAGCGTCAGGGTCCCTTCAGATGTCTTCCACCCTCCGATAAGCAGCGAGTATGGCAGACTGTTGAAAGACCTTGTGCAAGAGGTCGATAAGACTGTCTCGCCGTCTCTTCGAGATAAAATTCAATACGTACACAGAGTGCACCTTGTCCTCAGCGGCATCCAACGCCCTAAGCGGCACGCCGGAACAGAATAGGGGAAGCGCTTCCCAGATAGCTCCCACGATAAGTTTAAGAAGAAAGGAACGTCGGGGATGCAGGGGACCGTTGTACGCGTCGAAGCGACTCATTATTTCAGCACACTGCTCGTTTGTGAACTCCCGATTTTGAGAGCGGCCAAGTCGGCGGATGCCCTCATGAGAGATGATCTCGTTTAGAGCATACATATGGGCGTCCATTGTTCCTATGAAAGAGGATCAACAGAATTATCAGAAAGACTGATTAAGCAAAACGATATAATGCACTGAGAAATAAAATGCCATATTTAAGTTCCAAGATCCATGAAGAATCCTCAAGAGTTCTTCTATATAATTTGGGAGGAGCAAAGCTCCATTAATGAATTAAGAAAACCCAAGGAAAATCTTTCAGAGAGCAGAGCTCTGTGGAACCCTATTAGGGTCCCCTTTAGTTCTCTTTATATCTTTTTAAGACCTGTAGAGCAAAACTCTCCTAAGTGAAACCCTAAATAGGTTTCCTTTAGATCAGGAATCCATTGAGAGCGAGGCTCTATCGATGAAAATTAATTTAATTTAATTTAATCCTAATTAAAATTTTCACCTAAAAGTTTTAAGAATTTAACTTTTAAAATTCTTGAAAATAAAGAGCAGGGCTCTGAGTTCTGAAAGTAAAATTTTAGAAATAAGAATCATCTAAGAGACCAAATATCTTATTTATATGTATCAAGTGCCCTTTCAGCTACCAAGGGATGGCACGACGGTTTAGAGTCTGCCACCGCTGCGCTCACGTTAGGAGGCCACGTAAGCGCAACGGTGGGGGGCATTTGTTTACCTCAATCAGAGCAAACCTCTGTTCAAATTCCAAGGTGTAAAAAAAAAAAAAAAAAATTGCGCAAAGCGCAACTGAGCAGTGCGCGCTGCGCAATTTTTTTTAAAAAAAAAATAATAATAAAAAAAATAAAAAAATTAAAAAATTAAAAAAAAATTTAATTAATTAAAAAAATTTTAACTGCGCGACACGTGTCAGGCGCTGGGGAGTTGCGTAAAAACAGAATGAAGATTTAAGAAAATCTTTTCTGTTTTTTGTTAAAACAAGATGATTTCTTCTGTAAAACAGAGACCTTTGGATTAAAGATCCGACGGTGGGGAAAATTCCCCAAATCACTCAGAGAATGATCTATTTAACAAACTTTAACTAATTTATGGGCACTATAAAAAGGACCCTAGAGCTCAATTCAAAGGCATCAAAACCTTGCTAAAAAAAAGAGGAGAGAACTCTTGAAGAATAAAAAAAAAGGTAAAAACCTTTTAAAGAAGAGAAAATTCTCTTATGAACAAGATCATAGATCTTCAACGATAAATAAATAAATAAATAAAATAGTGCCTTGCACTTGTTTGATGAACCATCGGTTCTTGAACCTAAAAGGTTATTAAATTAATAGTGCTTTGCACTTTCATGAACCTTTGGTTCTCTGAGATAAGAATAACAAGAAAAAAACTTGTTATTTTTTTTTTAAAATCTAAATTCAATAGTGCCTTGCACTTGTTTTATGAACCATCGGTTCTTGAACCTAAAAGGTTCTTAAATTAATAGTGCTTTGCACTTTTATGAACTTTTGGTTCTTTGAGATAAGAAAAACAAGAAAAAACTTGTTCTTTTTTCTTAGATCTAAATCAAATAGTGCTTTGCATTTCTTTTATGAACCATCGGTTCTTAAATCTAAAAGATTCTCAAATTCACAGTGTTTTGCACAAATGCAATGCATTAATTAAAGGGTCAGGCCCAAATCAAAATGACCTGACAGGCCAAAATAAATTGCAAGGCAATAAATGGGCAGAGCCCAAATAAATTGATGCTCTGCATCATTTATAAAGGGCAGAGCCCAAAACAAATTGATGCCCTGCATCTTTTCTGGGCAAAGCCCAAATAAAAATAAAAACAAATGCAAATAAAATATTGGACATTTTTAACTGGACTTAGCCCAATCGTGGCCATAAGTCCTTAAATTAAATTGACTGAGCAAAATGGCTCTCCTAAGTCAATTTACATCCGTTTCGAGGGTACATCTCCGAACTCCTTTGACATCCATCGTTGTAATTCCTCAACGACGTCAAAGAGGTGACGGGTCCCAACGACCACACATCGATATGGACTGCGGGGTCCTTAAACTCGTGGACCGAAACGTCTCTAAACTAATATTGGACCGAGACGTCCTTAAACTAATATCGGACCGAGACGTCCTTAAACTAATGACGGACCGAAACGTCCCTAAACTAATATTGGACCACCACGTCCCTAAACTGGAATACGGACCACCACGTCCCTTAACTGGCACAATAGAGCCCAAATGCTTTTTTGTCGGACCTAAACGGTCCCGTTAAATTGACCTTAGTCCCAAAATGGACTAACGTATCCTTAACAAACGTTTGAGTCGATCTTAGCCTCAAAAATGGCTAACGTATCCTCCAAACAGACTTTAGTCCCAAATTGGACTATGCATGTCCCTAAATTGGAACAATAGAGCCTCCAAATGCTCTTTTGCCGGATCTAAACGGTCCTGTTTAAGTTGATCTTAGCCCCAAACATGGCTAACGTATCCTTAAACATTCAAATGAAATATAAAACACTAAATCAACTTCGGTTCGAAGGTACATCTCCGAACTCCTCTGACACCTGTCGTTGTAATCCTTCAACGACGTTAGAGAGGTGACGAGTCCCGACGGCCATATATTAAATGAATCACGTTTAAGTTGATCTTAGCCTCAACGAGGCTAACGCATCCTTAAACTAAAATATCAAACCCAAATCTAAGTAAATACGGATTTGGACTAATCCACGTCCTACGGGCGACGGCATTACTCAGTCTCCGTATACAATCCATGGGCAACTACAAACAAAGCAAACACACACGACACGAAGTGAAATTCTGGAGAAGGAGAAAGTTGTTACCGCGATGCGGTAGCGTAATTAACTGCAGGGGCTTGCGCGTGCAGGGAAGAGCGTCCCCACAATCAAAAACCCCTCACCCTGAGGGGGAATCTGACGAAGTCTACTACATCGGCCGCATCCATCTAAACCTCCGATGCAAGATGCCATAAATCAACTTGGCATTTTCGGAGAGGTAGACGGATAAAACCAATTAGCATCTGCCCCGAATCTCAGCGTCAGGACATCGCGGTCCTGTGCGCCGCCTTTCGGAGGGGAACACTCCCCTCCACATTTCGACCGGCGAGATTCCCCAAAGGGAAGGCGCCAACGCTCCATCCGTAGGTGATGGTGCCCGAGTTTTGCACATGAGTCTTTTCCCCTACCCCCATCACCCCTGCACTGTTTGATTGCTCTGCAATCAAACATAGACCCCTCAATTCCCTAATTTATCATATTTTAATGCATTTTAATTCACTTTTTTAATTCCAAAACCCTAATTCCACACTATAAATACTATCCCATGCCCCAGCCCTTCCTCATTCTGAAAATTCTAGCCAAAACTCTCAAATTTTCTCAAGTACAAGTGGAGTAGAAGAGGAGTTAGCTAACGACCAACTTCCAGCGAGGAATCGAGGCTATTCCGGCAACCCCGCGACACCACGACGACAACCCACTCTTCTTTTCCCTCTCCTTAAACTAATTCACTTGTAAGTCCCTCTCAATTCCTCACCTTCTTCTTTGAATATCCCTTCTCAAAATATATGTTGAAGTGAAGTTACTGCCGACAACTTTTATTAAAACCTAGAAAACTACTCATTTTTAATACTTCGTTAAGTCCAATTTGTACACACCACTTGTAACTTTAACTCATAGTTATTTAGAATCAAATTCCATCTAATTTTTCATGTAAAATAACTTTAAATTAAGTTTTTCGTTTAAATACCATGAACTTTATATATGTTATGTTATTTTCCTTTGTTGAAACATACCCTTAGAAAACTTCATGGGGTAATGACATACCTCTCACAAACACACATAATTCCATAGCACGATACTCTGCGAACGTATCTTTGCGGCAATTACAATATATTTCATTAAAATACCATCTCTTATAAAAAACGGTTTTCTTTAGAATTGTATTTGTAAAATTCCTTTGTAAATAAGCCTCTACAACCCTTTTTAGGAGACTTGCTATTGGATGGTACGGATTATCGCACATTTTTAGGCTAGTAGAGCGAGATGCAGACCTTCTCACGGAGCATTCGGTCTCGAAAGGTTTTTAGTACGATTTTTAAGAAAAAAGAAATTTCTACTTAATAATCAAAATTAATTTTTAATAATTATATAAATATTATAAAATCCATATATTTTCAAAATATAACAACCTTATATTTTTTCAAAGGAAAGAATTACAAGTTTCATCAAAATACTATCAAGATATCAATACAAGACAATATTACAGTAAAATACCATGAGCTATTCAAGTTAAAGTAAAATCACTAAAATAACCCAAATACCTAAAATACACATCCTTGGAAACCCTAAATAATATAAATAACTTCTCGAGGTTATTTTGATACTATATATTAAAAATATTTTTCATAAAAAACCCTATCGAGCTATATAAAACACTGTTAAGGATTTTAGTAAATATAGCTTTAAGCGGGATCAATTCTCTTAAGCCTCAAGGAGCCAGAGAAAGTGGGTGCTTGCCTATTTAAGATAGAAAAACTTAATGGTGTTATCAATGGTAATTGTCTTGGAAAAAGACACAAATCCTGCCGTCCATGTGCAGCAGTTACTGATAACTCTCGAACATAGTTTAGGATCCAAATCAGTTCTAAGTGTCTGACTTAAGTCTGAGTCTAAATCAAGCTTGAATCCAAACTCAAACCAGAATCCAATTCAAACATGAATCCAAACTCTAACATGTATACTTGAACCTGAACCTGAATACCAGAACAATTTCAACATGCAAATATGACTTGATTTGACCGAACTATGGTTATAACTTAACTTGATTACATGACTACTTGTTTATATCCTGAACCTGATTACATGAACAACTTGTATCCATGGTCTCGGTAAGTCTGATAATTATAATCTATATACAACATTGCACGGGGTTAACGGGGTAGATTGGTACAGAATGTCTTAAAAGTGGCTCGAGATGATCACTAAAAGACACCTACATGAACTCTCGTGCTGTTGTCCCATGGGTTTTGACGGGGCCTTGTACTACATGTTACCATAGTCCATGGAGTAAGATGGACTTCTCTCGTATACACTAATACCTTCTGTACCAAGCTACAAACAACTAGCTTAGAATAATAAACCGATACATGTATAACTTAACAGTTTCATTTCACATTACTTATATTCCATTCCTTCTTTTGGGACTTACCGAGAGCTAGTTCACTGACGACATTTCTGTCTTTTATTTCTTTGGAATGTTCGTCAGGAGGACCGGACTCTCTCGAGATCGTGCCTAGCCAGGAGGACATGGATCAGTTCATCGAGCAGCAGGATTTCTAGCTTTTTCTTGTACTTACTTTTCATATCATATGCCATTGTACTTTCCTTTTCAAAGCAATGTATTATAAAGATGAATATTAATAAAAGTTGCTGTTTATCTCTTGTCATTTCTTGTGCATTTCATATATTACTTATTTACTCTTAACATATTTATTTCTGAGTAAATACATCGCGTGCCTGCCACGTCTCCGTCTCCGTATACCGAGAAGTGGGGAATATAAATTCCCCTATCTTAAGTAACACATCCTTAATTTCACCCTTCGGTTTCTTAATAGATTGGTCAGCCAATTGTAAAGTAATTTTCGTAGGTTGAAGATCACCTAATCTTAACTGTTCATAGACCGAAAAAGGTAGATGGTTCACATTAGCTCTTAAATCAAGTAAAACTCGGTTTTTTACCTTGACACCTATAATGCAAGAAATGGTAGGACAACT
The DNA here is from genome assembly GCA_030015575.1 of Agapanthus africanus. NCBI lineage: Eukaryota > Viridiplantae > Streptophyta > Magnoliopsida > Asparagales > Amaryllidaceae > Agapanthus > Agapanthus africanus. The sequence goes on along the minus strand of JASDDO010000008.1, from coordinate 2,653,209 downwards.
GGAGTCCTTATACATTACGAGTATTGCATTACGGATGACATCTCTAACATTGCCGGCTAGAAAAACCTTCTTAGGCACTTGTGTTTACCTCTTTTTAGTGCATAGGTCTTTAAGAAATTTAGTATAGGAAGGAACTTGGTCAATCATGTCCAAAAAAGGGGCGTTGACCTTTACTTGTTTAAACGTCTTCATAATCTTCGCCACTTTAGTATCTTGCTTCTTTGCCTTTAAACATTTTGGATATGGTGCTCTAGGCTCAAGAAGACTATCCATCGAAGATGGATGGAATGTGAGTGTATCAATAGATGCCGGCTGTGTAAGTGGGGTAGGAGACTACTGCTCCTCATTAGCCGGTATCTCTTCCGAATCTTCTGGCATCCTAACTTGATTATCAACCTGTTTTCCCGATCGCAAAATAATTATAGCAATTGGTTGCGCGGGATTTTCACGTGGATCTCTTGGATTTGTTACAGATTGGCTAGGTAAATTGCCCATTTCTCATCCTCCCAATACTGCAATTAGCTAACCAATTTGCTTCTCAATATTTTCCAGCTGCTTTTCAACCCTATTAAGTCCAGTATTCTCGTCCCCATACTCTTTTTGTTTGTTGGGTTAGATTGGGTGGAGGACTTTGTCTTATGTTTTGGAATTATTGGCTAGTGTTGCCTTAATTCCATTGTAAATTACGGTGGTTCCTCCATCCTTGATTATAAGTTTGAGAATAAGGATTATTATGATTATTTTGATATGCAGCATTGGCGGTCTCTTGCCCTTGAGGATCGCTTAGAAAAAGGGCAACCTTTAGAAAGGTGGAACGAGTCTTGACAGTTTAGACAAGGAGATCGTTTGCTAACTTTTTGGAAGGGGACGGTTGTAGTTGATAACTTTTCTATTGATTTTCTTATTGCTGCTAGCTAGGCTTGCATCCCTATAATAGTTTTAACTGCATGTAACCCTTCACTAGAAGTGGTCGAACCTCTCTCATTAGTACTCTCCATTGCATAGTTTTATCAGATAATTTTTCTAGAAAGTTCCATGTGTCATCTTCCTTTTTCATCATAAAGTTGTCTTGACACATCAACTCTACCATAAGTTTAGACTCCATACTATCATACACTATCTGGCATAATTTCCACTTTGCTATATTGTGAAGTGGGCATTTAATGAGAAGGTCTTTAAAACGTTCAAAATATTTCCAAAAAGATTCCCCCGGTTTTTGTGAAAATGTCCTAATTTCATTTCTGAATTTAATGGTTTTAAAATGCGAGTAGAATGTTTTAAGGAAAGTTTTAGTAAACTCCTCCACTGTGTGAATAGTGTTAACCGGCACACTGTACAGCCAATACTTAGCTTTATCAGTGAGGACAAATGGTATTAATCTAAGTTTTACAGTATCTTGATTTAACCGATTCAATTTGAACAATTGGAATAAATCCTCAAATTCCCTTATAAAGACATAGGCTTCTTCCGATTCTAGACCATGGAATTTAGGAAGTGAGTTTATGAAAGGGGGTTTAATTTCATAGTCACCGGCAGCAATCGGTAAGACTATGCAAGATGGGAGTGAAGTACGTGTAGGATAGCATCTATCTTGCAGCGTAGGTGTAGCGGGGACAATATCAGCTATAGTATCTTTAAAATCAAGACGAGTCAAAACGGTTTGTTTCGTCTTGACCCCATATGTGCATATACCGTACACAAAGTTTTTTATATGCAAAAACTAAGATGCAGAAACTAAACTAGAGATTCTAACAAATCACAATCAAAGATTCATAAACAACCTAGATCTAGGGTTACCTAGGTCAAGTTACCAGACCCGCTCCTAACTGCCTAGAGATAAATTGAGGGATAGATTCTCTAAAAGCTCTTTAACAACCTTGAGGCCAGATCAATGCTAGTTAACGGGGAGGTTTCCGCTATACGAATCACCGAAATAGCGGGCCTTAATTAAATAATCACAACTAGTCACATGTCACTAGACATCTCAAGATTGAATCAGATAACTGTTAGATTATTTACAATCTCCTCTTATCCTATTGAGCGCGATAAGTCCTTAGAGGCTGAAATCTAGATATATATTTTAAATTTAATGTAGGTTAATGCGGATACTCGGTTGTGATTTTTGGGGCTTAGGAAGGGTGATGAAATCCCGCATAATCTGGATTTGGGTTGTTGCCCCTTAGAATCTTCTTAAATATGCAATGCAATCTAAAACGATCAAAGATTTAAAATCTAAACTAATTTTTTTATATGGCGCAAAGAATCCTGCAAATATCTATTTGATTGAATCAAATCGAGATTTTGGGAAGAACGAGATCTTACCTAGATCTGCCTCTATTCGTCTTGATCTTCTCTTCCAGTAAGTCTGTCTCGATTCGTGAAATTTTAAATAGAAATTTTGCAGAATCAAACGCACTAAAGGAAATCTAATTTAATCTACAACTAAAATCTAAAATTTAAATTTATATGTAATTAAACTACTAATTCCCCGGCAACGGCGCCAAAAACTTGATGTGGATTTTATTAGTCCTCCAATTTTATTCGCAAGTATACAGCTTATCGCAGTTGTATTTGAGGATCGTTCCCACAGAGAGGTGTGTTAACTACTTTTAAATTAAGTTAAAGTTGAGTTGTTTTTAAAATCTAAAGATTTAAATGCAAAATAAAATAAAAGTTGGTTTTCAAGAGAGAGAAAAATCTGGGGTTTTTATTTGCTTTATTTTTATGGTTGGTTTAAAAGATTTATCTTCTTTTCTAATCCAGTTCTAATATATTTTCATTAATTATAACTAAGCATAGGTTATATTTAAATTATAGACATAGCCTATCAAAATTATAATATCATCTAGATCATATTAAAACCTTAGTTCTAGTTAATTAGAAATAACCTAGTTTTAATTATCCATAAAAATATGTAGGTCATGAGTTTACAATTAATGTCTTATCGATTAATATAGATCCCTTTTAACTATCTAGGCTGAATATCTAATTATTAAATTATTTTCTTACATTCCTTAAGTAAGTTCCTAGTTTGCCAAACTTTCCTTAACCTAATTAGATTATTGGTGTTATCACCCTTCCCTAATCTTATTCTAGACGTCAACTTTTATTATGAGATTAGTTTATTAGATGAAAAAATATAAAAATGATGATTAAATTATAAGACATTCATCATAAAAGTATAGAAAATAAGAGATAAAAGATTACCCAACCACGAAATAAATACAAACAAAACACTAGAAAAGAATTAGTTACTCATGTTTGTAAAAGAAAAATAGATCTTTATTCATAATCAAGAGAACTTACAATAGACTCGATCTCTTCTTCTTGAAAACCCTCACTTAAATACTATGAGAGAGATATGAAACACTAAGATTATACATGTGCTTATATAGGGTAAGGAAGCTTGGAGAAAAAGTAATAGAAGATACACAAGATCTACTTGCTAACAACTATAATAATCTAATATAATTGCTCTATTGGATACTATTACGTGCCTTCAGAATCTTCAAAAGACGAAACCCTACATCTCATATTAATCTATATGGAAAGACGATCGTGCCTATAAAAAATCTCATCGAACGGCCCAAAATCGACCGCTGATCCGCCCCCGTTTGGTTTCGTGGCTCCATATTTTTGATGGTTTTATCGTTAATTTAGATGATTTTTAGCACATAAAATCTTGAATATCTCGCTGTATCTTTGTAGTTGCTGATTAATTGAGATTTTGTCGATCAAAAATAATTACCGCAATCAAGAACGGCGTCGCTTGAAGCTAGCCGGTGAATACGGGTCGGTCCACAGGGATGTGTAAATCTTCTTTAAGTTCTTACGAGTTAATTCCAAATGGTGTTTGGAAGTTTAATTAAATCTAAAAATCGAAGTTGTATGAAGGTAGAATTAGAAACTTGCTAGGATTAGGTTTAGGGAAAATTTGGTTAATAAAGATTTACATCTCTTTCCATTGCCATCAATTAAATCAATCATATTAGAGTTATGGTAAATATTAACAAAGGTGATTAGGATGATTGGGAAAATTGATTCTTCCTCTAGATCCTTGTCCTCCTTTCTTAATCTTCACCCTAACCTCCATGGAAAACCTTAAGATCCGGGCCTTTAGACTACGGAGTTCACCGTTACCTTGAAGGTAAAAGTGCCGTAGGGAGCGGAATCAAAAGGTATGCATGGAGTTCTAATATTCATAAAAGTTTAGCGATGAAAAGAGATGAGAGATCTTCATCTCTCAAATCCTTCCCTATTCCTAACCCTAACAAGCGAGGAAATTACTCGCTCATTGAGGGGATGAAAGAAAACAAGAATTTATCGAAGAAAGAAAACATCGATTGCAATTTAATAAAAGCTAGACTAAATTAAATTAAAGCGAGAAAATAAGAACAGATAAAAAACTACAATTATTGCAAAGAAATTAACCTACTTACTTTTGATGCACTCTTAGAAAAAAAAACAGAATTTTATTTCATGAGAAGAGGCATGAGAAAATACAAGGTCTTGGGTTCTATTTATAGGACATAGAAACCCTAGGGCTACAGATTGCACCGCATGTCTAAAGTTACAAATATACCCCTAAAAAGATCTTTCCATAGCCGCCACACATTATGGTAAAAATTATGCGCATTAGGGCTTCTTTCCGCCGCGGAAGCGCCGCGTATATGGGCTTTGGGCCGCGCTTCCGCGGCGCAATGATGATGTCAGCTTCTGGATTTTTCTGGGCTGCTTGGTATGCTTCTGGGCTTCTTGTTTATGTATTCAGATACTCATTTGGGATTATACAGTGATACCAGATTTTCAACGAACACTTTGCAATGATTCTTGTAACCGTCTTTCTTGCAAATTTGGATCTTGCGTCGCCTTGTTAATTGTGAACCGTTCTTCTGCTGAGCTTTACTAAGATCTTCCTATTTGCTGGTCAAAATCCTTCTTTTGTGTCGTCTTTTGTGTTTTTCACTGTTTTCGTGCCAAGAACCTGTAACCTGTAACATGTAGCAGACATGGGTCAAAAGCACCTGTTTTTATTCTTAAATGCATAAGAATGGGGCATACAAAAATGCAATATTATGTGATAAACAAATACCCCCAAACTTATCTTTTGCTCGCCCTCGAGCAAACTTATTATTTAAAAATCTAACCTAGCCACACTTTCGCAGGGAAAACGCGATTGCACTGAGCTCGTGCAACAAGCCGTTAAACCTCTAGGTGTCCCTAGTAGGAGGAGTGTTGTCTCCTGAGGGTTTTCAGCGGATACTACCCACAAAATCCTATCAACTTGGTTTCTCGACTTTTGTTCTCCATTTAGGTTTTCTAACAAGGAATTCTATTATCGTCGACCCGCAAATTATCCACCCATATTCTTCACACTTCCTCATTATTTAACTTAAGATTACATATATCCTGTAGTATTACCTAGCCTTCGGCATTTCTTAAGTTTTCCTTCTAGAGTTCCATCTCCACTTAGGAATTTCTATCAACTCTATTAAAGACACAAGTTCTATTCTTCATTCCCTTCTCTTATCTAAACTCTAATCACATATCCCCACGTGTGTGTAAATATCACCCCTACACTTGGAAATTCAAATCAAGCAATCGTACTCCCGCCCATTGTCCAAAGCACTGGTGAGACTTCGCTTTCGCATCCTTCATGCGACTGTTAATACTTCTTGAGGTACCAACAACCGATTACCAGATGCGTTAGCACTTTAAGGCGTACTTCCTAGTTTTGCAACACCCAAGGCTTTTAGCAATAGCACCTTTGCTAAATATTTTTCTATTTTTTTTCTCTCTTTTTTTTTTTTTAGCCTTAAGTAATCACAAAAACCAGTGTCCATTTTTTTTTTTATCCACTCTTTTTTTCTTTTTCATTGTGCTAAGGACGTTAGACAAGAGTATTTCAAGGTCTCTTCTACTAATCCAAGTTTCAAGGTGCGTGTTTGTGCAATTTTGTAGGGTATACATTTTCAGAATCTAGACTTAAGCTAGGAACTATTTTTCAAACTTATACTCTAATAAAAGTTTTAATACTTTTCCTTCGTTTCGACTTAGCCCAAGAACTGAACCCAAAATTTGCCTATTTCTAAATAACCTACAAAGACATATGCTTTCCACAGTTAAACTCTAAGGAAGGTTATTTTTAGGGTTTTTAATTTGCTAAGTCTAAGATTTAGTGTTTCCTAGCCAGTTAACCTATCTATCAAACTCAAGTCAATTAACCAGAATTGAATACATTAATTTTTATAATTTTTGAAATTTTTCAATTTTTATGGGTTTTTCTGTTTTCTAATTTTTTTTTTTTATTATTCAAATTTTTCAAATTTTTATGATTTTTATATAAAGATGCAATGCAGAAATATACATATGAATGCAAAAGGAAAACTTACCGAACATACCCCCAAACTTATAATGGACAGTGTCCTCACTGTCATGCTGCACCAAATGGGTTGATAATATCGGCGAGTTCCTGCTTATTATTATATTTACATAGTATACACACCCCCAAACTTATTTGAAAATAAAGTTTTGGAAAAGAAATTCGAGGGTGAAGGTGGAGGAAATCAGTCGGTGTATATCGGCTCCTGCAAGAACAGGAGCTCCTCCGAAGGGTCCGCTGAGAAGAACGGTTTCAAACGATGTCCATTAACTTTTAATAAAGTACCGTCTTCAGGATTCTCAAGATCAACCGCACCGTGCGGATAAACGGTGCGGACTACAAAAGGTCCTCTCCATCTAGAACGGAGCTTGCCGGGATGAAAGTGTAACCGAGTATCATATAATAAAACCTGTTGACCCGGTTTGAATGTCTTTCGCAAAAGGTTTTTATCATGAAATACCTTAACTCGGTTCTTAGCAATCACGGCATTATTATATGCCTCATCCCGCAGCTCCTCCAATTCATTTAACTGCAGCTTTCGGTTGCTGCCCGCATCTCCTAAGGATAGATTCAGCTCTTTAATGGCCCAAAATGCTTTATGCTCAATTTCTACTGGAAGGTGGCAGGCCTTCCCGTAAACAAGCCGGTATGGAGACATGCCTAGATCGGTCTTGTATGCAGTACGGAAAGCCCATAGTGCATCGATCAATTTTAGTGACCAATCTTTACGGTTTTTAGAAACCGTTTTCTCCAAGATTTGTTTAATTTGTCGATTCGAAATCTCGGCTTGCCCACATGTTTGGGGATGGTATGGCGTTGACAGCTTATGAGTGATAGAGTATTTGCGCATTAAGGACTCAAAAGTCCTATTGCAAAAGTGAGAACCATTATCACTTATTATTGCGCGAGGGTGCCCAAATCGAGAAAAGATGTGTTCTTTAAGAAATCGAACGACGACCTTGTTGTCATTCGTTCGACTAGGCACAGCCTCGACCCATTTTGAAACATAGTCAACAGCCAAAAGAATGTACACATTTCCAAAAGAGTTAGGAAATGGTCCCATGAAGTCTATACCCCAAACATCAAAAATGTCTACAACCAAAATTGGTTGGAGCGGCATTTCATTTCTCCGCGATATCCGGCCCAAGTGTTGGCACCGGGAGCAAGTTTTGCAGTATTCGAATGCATCTTTGAAGAGTCGTGGCCAATAGAAACCACACTGCAAAACTTTCTCGGCTGTCTTCTTTGGGCCAAAGTGCCCGCCACATGCTTGATCGTGGCAAAAAGACAGCACACTCTTGACCTCATTTTCAGGTACACACCGGCGAATGATTTGGTCGGAACAATATTTAAAAAGATAAGGTTCATCCCAGTAAAAATGCTTTACTTGGGACAAAAATCGTAGTTTGTCTTGTTTCGACCAATCGTTAGGTATCAAGCCGGTGGCTAAGTAGTTTACAATATCGGCGAACCATGGTTCGCAAGAAACAGTCAAGAGTTGCTCATCGGGGAAAGCATCAGTGATAGGCAGTTCAAGCGTGGGCGACGAAAGAAGTCGTGAAAGGTGATCGGCCACTACGTTTTCACATCCCTTCTTGTCCCGTATGATAAGGTCAAATTCTTGGAGCAAGAGGATCCAACGTATGAGCCTAGACTTAGCATCCTTCTTCGCAAAAAGGTGGCGAAGAGCTGAGTGATCCGTGTATACTATAACTGGAGAGCCGATTAAATAAGGCCGAAATTTTTCAAGTGCAAACACAACCGCTAAAAACTCTTTTTCTGTTGTTGTGTAGTTTAATTGGGCCTCATTTAATGTTCGGCTAGCGTAGTAAATTACATGCAGCATTTTGTTAATGTGCTGTCCAAGAACAGCACCAATGGCAAAATCTGATGCGTCGCACATAATTTCAAAAGGGTGCGTCCAGTCTGGAGATGAAAGAATGGGCGCAGAAATGAGTGAGTGTTTCAAAGACTCGAACGCTTTCATGCAAGTTGAGTCGAAGACAAAAGTAGTGTCCTTGGCCAACAAGAGAGTCAAGGGTCTAGCAATCTTGCTAAAGTCCTTGATGAACCGTCTATAAAAACCGGCATGGCCAAGGAAAGCTCGGATATCCTTGACGCATTTAGGAGGAGGAAGATTAGAAATGACTTCGATTTTAGCTCTATCAACCTCTATGCCGTTTTGCGAGATCACATGTCCTAAAACAATGCCTTCTCGTACCATAAAGTGGCACTTCTCCCAGTTCAAGGTCAAGTTCTTTTCCCTACAGCGGGTGAGAACCGCGTCAAGATGCCGTAAACACTCATCGAAGGAGTCACCAAAGATGGAGAAATCATCCATAAAGATTTCTAAAAACTTCTCCACCATGTCCGAAAAGATCCCCATCATACACCGCTGAAATGTAGCGGGTGCATTGCACAACCCAAAGGGCATGCGACGATAAGCAAAAGTGCCAAAGGGACAAGTAAATGTAGTCTTGTCTTGATCCTCTTTGGCTATGGGGACTTGATTATAACCGGAATAGCCATCTAAAAAGCAGTAGAATTCGTGCCCCGCTAATCGTTCTAGCATTTGGTCAATGAATGGTAAAGGAAAGTGGTCCTTCCTTGTCGCGGCATTGAGTTTCCGGTAGTCGATGCAAACTCGCCACCCGGTTTGGGTGCGAGTAGGAATTAACTCATTTGCCTCATTGGTGATGACCGTGATGCCCGATTTCTTTGGCACGACATGAATGGGGCTAACCCATTGGCTATCCGAGATAGGGTAAATGATACTGCTATCAAGACACTTAACAATCTCCTTCTTAACCGCCTCTTTCATGATGGGGTTGAGGCGTCTTTGTGGATCCCTTGCTGGCTTGGCATCATCCATCAAGTGTATATGATGTTCGACTATGAGGGGACTAATCCCCTTGATGTCCGCCATAGACCAGCCGAAAGCTTGCCGATTATTGTATAAGACCGTTAAAAGAGCCTTCTCTTGCTCAAGAGCTAGAGAGGCCGATATGATAACGGGTAAGGTCTCATCTTCACCTAGATAAGCATATTTTAGGTGCGACGGCAAAAGCTTTAGTTCGAGTTTTGGTGGTGAAACAATAGATGGTAACAATGGAGTAACTGTTTCAAACTCGAAGGATTCCATCAAAGGTTCAAATTGAGTGTACGCTACCGAGTCGGATGGTTCAACTAACTCATCCGAAAAAGCAAAAGACTCAAACTCGGGTGGAGAGTCTTCAAGATCGTCAACAAAGGTGAAACACTCATAATCTTTGTCCGACGTGAAAGCTGTGTCGGATTCTAGGAGGAACGCACTAGTGGCGTCAATATTACTGTGATCAAACATGAAATTCTCGAACTCACAGTCCTCCTCCGCGATCTCATCGATCGAGCACACATCAAGTACGCTAGAATTAGGCTCGCAAGGCTGACTTCCTAACTTGAAAATGTTAAGTTCAACTGTCATCTTGCCAAAAGATAGATTCATGGAACCATTACGACAGTTGATTACTGCGTTAGAAGTCGCGAGGAATGGTCGACCAAGTATCACCGGAATTTGATTACGGGGGTTAGCGACAGGCTGTGTATCCATAACAATAAAGTCAACGGGAAAAATGAAATCCCCAACTTTAATTAACACATCCTCCAACTCTCCCCTAGGATGGGTGATTGATCGGTCGGCCATTTGGAGAGTGCAATGAGTAGGCTTGAGCTCTCCAACACCTAATTGTTCGTACACCGAATAAGGTAGCAAATTGACACTAGCACCAAGATCTAATAGTGCTCTATTGATGGTCTTGTTCCCAATTGTGATCGAAATAGTAGGACAACCGGGGTCCTTGTGCTTTGGGGGTAAAGAATTGACAAGAGCATCACTAACAGCACTAGCTACAAAAACTTTCTTTGGTACTTGTGATTTCCTCTTTTTGGTGCATAAGTCCTTTAAGATTTTTGCATATGAAGGAACTTGTTGGATTGCATCCAAAAGAGGGATATTTATGCTAACCTGTTTGAATAACTCTACAATCTTCTCCATCTGTGGAGTTGGTTTATTGGATCTCAACCGATTTGGAAAAGGAACATTTTGAAAAGTTGTTGAGTCCAATTTTTGTGGATCAGATTGTTGAGTTGGAACGGAACCCCGTGTAGATGTGTTCGTGTTGTGAGGAGAGGGTCCATTCGAGCTAGAAGAAATAGAGCCATGTGAAGGATGGAGAATAGGCTCTAACGAAGAAGAAGAGGAAGATGAAGAAGGTGAAGAAGATGAAGAACCACCGGCCGAGGTGTCATGGTTAATACCCACATTGTTTTGCAGCACTCTTCCGGATCTCAACGTGGTCACAGCATTCACGTTATGATTCTGCTGTTCATGTGCAACATGTGCGTGACCGGGATTTGGGAGTGGTTGAGACGGAAGCTTTCCTTTCTCTCGCTCTTTCAATGCTGCGTTGAGTTGTGCAATTTGTGCCTCAATAGCTTTGATGCTTTGATCGTGTGAGGCACTGTTTTGCACCAAAGATTGAACAGAAGTCTCTATCCTAGCTGTGGATTGTTGTGATTGCACCAAAGTTTGTGCAGATTGCTTTAGGAATGCTTCTAGACTTCTTTCGAGCGAGCTAACAGCATTTTGAGGGGGAACAAAATTGTTGGGAACAAAATTGTTCATCTGATTAGGGTAAGGTTGCTGTTGGGGAGGCTGCTGAAATTGAGTTTGTGGAGGTGCTTGTTGTTGTTGTGGAGGAGGAGCTCTTTGAAAATTGTTGTTTCCTTGGACTTGTTGATTGTGGTTCCAAGCGAAATTAGGGTGGCTCTTCCAACCCGGATTGTATGTTGAAGAGTATGGATCATTTCTTTGTCGTTGCTGAAAGGCAGCATTGACTTGATCTTGTCCTTGAGTGGATGCAGTGTAAGGACACTCTTCAGTGAGATGTGATGGATCCGAACAACACGCACAAATAGTTCGTGGAGGCACAGTAGGAGCAGGAGAAGGTGCTGAGATTTTGGTCTCAAGCGCCTCTATCTTTTTCATAAGAGCGGCCATCTCGGCCTTCATAGCAATTGACATCTCTATTTGATGTATGCCTGCCCTAGGTTGACCAATAGAAGAAGAAGAAGATGTGGTCTTGGTGCTCTCCCACTGAATCGTTTGCTCACTAAGATCCTCAAGAAACTGCCACGCTTCATCACTAGATTTGGACAGAAAGTGACCTTGACTAAGGGTTTCTAGCAACTGCTTCGTTGCCGGGTTCAATCCCTCGTATAATGTTTGGCAAAGTTGCCATCTTTCGATTCCATGGTGAGGGCATTGAACGAGAAGGTCTTTGAATCTTTCAAAACATTTCCAAAATGGTTCGGCAGGAAGCTGTGAAAATTGAATGATTTCATTACGGATTTTTGCAGTTTTGTGATGAGGATAGAACTTTTTAAGAAAAGCTTTCACAAACTCGTCCCAATTTCTGATTGAGTGTGATGCGGTGCTGTATAGCCACTTCTCGGCTAGGTCACATAAGGTGAAAGGAATGACCCTTAGCCTTATAGCGTCATCACTTAATTGGGTAGTTTTCATCATGGCGCAAACGTTTTGGAATTTGTTGATAAAGATATATGCATCTTCGGATTCCAAACCATGAAACTTAGGCAGCATGTTGATGAAGTGGGGTTTGATCTCAAAGTTGTCCCCATTAGCCGGTGGAAGGGAAAGACAAGTGGGAAGGGCGGTGCGGATGGGGTAGAAAAGATCCTGGAGCGCGACTCGTGCGGGCGCTTCGACAGGCGGGAGATTCGGGTTATTCGCACCTAACGGAGGCGGAATCATTCCCGTCGGCAAGGTATAGTTTGGGTCGTGTCCCGACATACCTTCGAAAGAATGTGATGGTGAAAGTGAAGAAGTGGACAAGATTTCGACTTCGGAGTCGAAAGGTTCGTCGGTCGGTACCAACGAAACACGGACTAATCGGGCGCTAGGGTCCCTAGTCCAACCGGACATACACCAAAAGGGTTAGTGTAGTCGAGACAGAATGTGAGTGCAAAGATTCTTTAGCGACAAGTTGCAAGTTTTGAAAAGATTATCTTTTTTTTTCTTTTTAAGTGTGCTTTTGCAAAAAGATTTTGAAAAGAGACTAGTGACACAACTGCAATTAACCACACATGCACAATCAGGCCTAAGTCTAGGGTTGCCTAGGTCAGCTAGACAGCTCCTAACTGTTCCAAAGGGCTAGATATAGAACCTCAAACCGCCTCTTCACGGACAAGTACGGCCAGGTAAGTGGGAAGGAACCACCACTACAGTGGGCCTAATTAAAAACCACTAGCCTAGTCACCGCAATGTCGGTTAGGATAAACGGCCGATGCCTATACTAGTCCTCTGTCCTATTGAGCTCGACGTCCTTAGGGCTGAGTCTAATATTTTTTAGATTAAAAGTGGTCAATGCAGATGCTTTAAGTGATTTCTGGGGTCCTGGGAAGGGTAATGAAATCCCCACCCAATCTGAATTGGTCAATAGCCCCTTAAAGTCAGATTAAAGTATGCAAAGCAGTAAATCACTTGCAATCAATTTGCTTTTAAGCGCGGCGCAAAGAATCCTGCAGAAAATCAATTATTGGAAGGGGGAAGAAGATTTTTAGCGCGAAGAATCCTGCAGAAGATTTGACAGAGATTTATGGAGATTTGAAGAGGGGAAGAATAAGGAAATAAACAGTGCAAAAATCTCGCAGAGAAGGCTCCAAAATGCGGCGGAAGCGCGGCACGAGCTAGGGTTATGCGGCGGAAGCGCGGCGCTATGGGGGCTTCAGGTCTCCAAATTTCTTCAGCTGCTCTGGAATTCCAATATCCTCCTTTTCTGATGTATAGTTCTCTGTTTCCCTTTCAGTGTTGCTTCAGATCCGTCAAGCCTGCAAAGATTCACAAAGAAACCCTTCAAACAATAAAAGATGATATATTTTTTTTTTATTTTTTTTTTTATTTTTTCAGATTTTTATGATTTTTTATGTTTTAGATTAACCCGAAATTACAAAAAGAAAATTTTACGCCATCCCCGGCAACGGCGCCATTTGATTAATTGAGATTTTGTCGATCAAAAATAATTACCGCAATCAAGAACGGCGTCGCTTGAAGCTAGCCGGTGAATACGGGTCGGTCCACAGGGATGTGTAAATCTTCTTTAAGTTCTTACGAGTTAATTCCAAATGGTGTTTGGAAGTTTAATTAAATCTAAAAATCGAAGTTGTATGAAGGTAGAATTAGAAACTTGCTAGGATTAGGTTTAGGGAAAATTTGGTTAATAAAGATTTACATCTCTTTCCATTGCCATCAATTAAATCAATCATATTAGAGTTATGGTAAATATTAACAAAGGTGATTAGGATGATTGGGAAAATTGATTCTTCCTCTAGATCCTTGTCCTCCTTTCTTAATCTTCACCCTAACCTCCATGGAAAACCTTAAGATCCGGGCCTTTAGACTACGGAGTTCACCGTTACCTTGAAGGTAAAAGTGCCGTAGGGAGCGGAATCAAAAGGTATGCATGGAGTTCTAATATTCATAAAAGTTTAGCGATGAAAAGAGATGAGAGATCTTCATCTCTCAAATCCTTCCCTATTCCTAACCCTAACAAGCGAGGAAATTACTCGCTCATTGAGGGGATGAAAGAAAACAAGAATTTATCGAAGAAAGAAAACATCGATTGCAATTTAATAAAAGCTAGACTAAATTAAATTAAAGCGAGAAAATAAGAACAGATAAAAAACTACAATTATTGCAAAGAAATTAACCTACTTACTTTTGATGCACTCTTAGAAAAAAAAACAGAATTTTATTTCATGAGAAGAGGCATGAGAAAATACAAGGTCTTGGGTTCTATTTATAGGACATAGAAACCCTAGGGCTACAGATTGCACCGCATGTCTAAAGTTACAAATATACCCCTAAAAAGATCTTTCCATAGCCGCCACACATTATGGTAAAAATTATGCGCATTAGGGCTTCTTTCCGCCGCGGAAGCGCCGCGTATATGGGCTTTGGGCCGCGCTTCCGCGGCGCAATGATGATGTCAGCTTCTGGATTTTTCTGGGCTGCTTGGTATGCTTCTGGGCTTCTTGTTTATGTATTCAGATACTCATTTGGGATTATACAGTGATACCAGATTTTCAACGAACACTTTGCAATGATTCTTGTAACCGTCTTTCTTGCAAATTTGGATCTTGCGTCGCCTTGTTAATTGTGAACCGTTCTTCTGCTGAGCTTTACTAAGATCTTCCTATTTGCTGGTCAAAATCCTTCTTTTGTGTCGTCTTTTGTGTTTTTCACTGTTTTCGTGCCAAGAACCTGTAACCTGTAACATGTAGCAGACATGGGTCAAAAGCACCTGTTTTTATTCTTAAATGCATAAGAATGGGGCATACAAAAATGCAATATTATGTGATAAACAGTTGCGTAGATCTCCGAATTGTTCCCAAATTTGGTATATAATTAGGCAGGTTGATTTGTTGCTTTTGATTTGATTTGGTTTCTCCAACTGATTTGTTATTATGATGATTGATTCACCTCTATTTGTTGCAATCTTTGCTGATTTGTAATTATATTCCCAAATTTGTTCCAAATTTACAAACTGTCTTTTGATTTTCTGAATAATTCTTTTAAGTCTCCATTATACGCATGTAATCCTTCTTTTAGGACAATTTTCCGTCTTTTTGCATCCAAACTCTATTATCTGTAATAATTCACAAAACATACCCGGAACAACATAATATATGACAATTACATTATAAACAGGTTAGAAAAATATGCAATAAATTACACCTATCAATAGACCGGGCAAAAATCTGCCCAGCGGCCTCATGAGAGGGCTTCAGATCTATGGAAGGTCGTATTGCCGTGACGTGGACATTTGCACTTCCCCGATTCATGGGGCAATGCGACGTCTAGCAGGTATCCTAGAATCTGCGTGTATCTTCTGGTGGCGTCGTTCAACCTGCCCGGATCTGCGTGAAAGGGAGGCAACCAATGACCGAAAGTCGCGTAGCGACGCCTCATTCGATGGATGCAATACTCCGTAATTCACACCTTGGCGGGGGAGAATCTCGACCGTAAAGGAATTTTTGTTGAGGCTATAAATAGTGGGTCTCAGCCTCCCCTCAGGCACTTCCATGCATTTGCTTTCAGTTGTCTTACACTTGCTCGGCTCCTCCCCTTGTTCTCCTTTCGACCTTCATAATCGATTCATTTCCGATGGCCGGAAATGCATACAACATTCGAGAGATCGTCTTTCGCGACGACATCTACTATTATGACCATGACGACTCTGTTGACACATACAAGACTGTGATAGGTCGGCTGCAACACTATTATGGGCGGTTACTTCTACGCCGATCCTTTTTTCTGCGTGTGCTTGTATATGCGATCTGGAGGTCCTCCCCTGGACTTTTTAGAGCGTTATCTCAACAAGCACTGGACGAAGCCATCGATAAGATGTGCACGGCCATGAGTTGGGTCTGATCTCGAAGAGCAGACGAGATCGCTCGATAAATCTCCTGCGCCAATCTTTTCAATAGAGATTGATCATAGCTTCATGCACGACGGCGGGAGTCCCTGATGACACCATAGCTGCTCGGGTCCATGGACATAGGCAGAGGGAGCGATGTGATGCTGCCTGGGATCGGTTAGAAGACCTTTGCTTCGAGTACCACGACCAATGTGTTCAAGAGCCTCTCCCTCCTTTGTTGTAATTGTTAAGCGACAAAATAATGTTTTCTTTTGCAAGCCCCGGGCACTTTTGTAAGGCTGAGGAGCCGAGAATACCTCTTATTAATGAATTTTTCTTTGCTCGGAATGTCAGAATATCAAAAATTTTCATTTCTGTTTTCCAAGTGTAGGTAGATCGGTGCCACTCCTTCATCCCGGAGTCGAGATAAGATGAGCGGAGCGAGACTTAGATCGGCTACCTGAAGGTGCACCCGCGTTTTATTTACTGAGTAAAGGGCTGGTCTGGGATACTTTCCTTGCCTCTGAGCCGGGTAGGAAACAACCTATAGGCTCGGGAGAGGGCTTCAGACCCTCAGCTAGGTCGGGCAGGAAACCAACCATTGTAAATGGGTGCGACGGGCAGGAGGTTTCCCGCCAGCCCTACGCAATGTCTTAGTTTGGAATCAAGAGAAACAGTCCGGATTGCAAAGAAGCAAGAATTTTTATTATTAAAGGGAGTACAAGTTTAACAATACAATTTAAGCTTTTCTGCATTATATGGCCGCGGAAGGTTACGTCCCAAGGAATCTTGGAGGCAGTATGCTTCTCCGGGCAACTCGGTCATGAGGAGGGGGCCGTCCCACTTTGGGGAGAACTTGTGCAGCTTCCTTTGGTCCTCAAATTCTTTGCGTCGAAGGACTAAATCTCCTAATTTGAACGCTCGGTGTTTGACCCGAGCATTGTAGTACCGGACGTCTGCTGCTGATATGCGGCCATCCTTATTTGTGCCTTGTAGGTCATCACCCTATTAAGATAGGAATGTGCTCTCTTATCAGGCGTATACAGATTCCCCCTGCCTAGGATAGGCTGGAGTTTATTGATTGTGGGGATCCAAATCTCCGGCAGCCGCGGACTAAGCTGCCGTTAATTACCCCTCGCATCTGAAGAGAGGGAACCTTCGATTGACGGGTCAAACTAGTCATGCGAACTTAATATGCAGTGTGCGTATATTGTGTTTTGGACGTAATGGGGGCCTCACAGAGTTTATGTAACAACCTAGTTCATTTATACCAATTCGAGTTCTCGTATTTCCTTAATTGTGGTATTTTCCTGATTTATCGTGTTTTGGGTACGAATAGTATTTTACATTTTATATTGCATTCGACCTGACCCGCTTGCTTGAACTCATTTGATTCATACTTATGAATTATCCTGACTTGTTACGTAGACTGGTGTGTAGGGTGTTTTTCATCACCCCATTGAGATGGGAATACCCGCGCGCTTGTCAGGCGCATTACAGATTCCCCCTGCCTAGGGTAGACCGGGGTTTATTGATTGTGGGGATCCGAATCTCCGGCAGCCGCGGACTAAGCTGCCGTTAATTACCCCTCGCCTTTGGGGCGAGGGAACCTCCGATTAATGGGTTAAACTGGTCATGCGAACTCAATGTGCAGTGTACGTGTGTTGTGTTTTGAAAGGGGGTTTTGGATATATCGGGAGCCACGCAGAGTTTTTATGGGGGTCCCGCTACCCGGATAGCGGGCTGGGGGTCAAGGGGGCTAGCAGCCCCCTTGCGGGGTGCGGGGCAGCGCCCCGTTAGAAATTTTTTTCTAACAGGGACAGTGTCGTGGAGTATGTGTGTATGTACATATGTATACATATGTATAGATATACATGTATATATATAAAAGGGGAAAAGACATCCAAAGGATGCGTGGGGCAGCACCTTGGGCGCTGTGCGCCTAGGTGCTGTGCGCTCAGGCGCTAGAGTGCCACGTGTCGGCATGTGGGCGCTCTGCGCTTGAGCGCTGGGCGCTTGAGCGCAAGCGCGCCACGTGTCGGCACGGGGGCGACAAGCGCTCGAGCGCTTGCGTTGGAGTGCAAGCGCGCCACGTGTCGGCACGTGGGCGCTCTGCGCTCGAGCGCTGAGCGCTTAAGCGCAAGCGCGCCACGTGTCGGCACATGGGCGCTCTGCGCTCGAGCGCTGAGCGCTTAAGCGCAAGCGCGCCACGTGTCGGCACGCGGGCGCTCTGCGCTTGAGTGCCGACGAGGAAAAGAGGCTTTTAGCCTAAAAAAAGATTTCTCGAAAGAGAAATCAGAGAGGAGTTGGACTCCTGAGTGTGTTTTTGGGGTTAATGGAAGGGGTTCTTCTTCTTCCTCCTCTGTTAGCTGGATCTTCAAGATCAAGAGATGTGAGATCTCAATATCTCTCCTTTTGGGGATCTAAAGACAGATCCAAGTTCCCCTTTGTGGGTTTGATGGTGAAAAACTATTTTGTTTTTGAAAAGGAAGAGTAAAACTCTTGATTTAATTTAAGAGAAAGAAGAAGGTTTTGGAACCTTGAGGAAGGAGAAAAGATCTCAGATCTAACTTTTTTTTTGGAGAGAATGAAAAGTGTTTTTTTTATTCATCATCATTTTGCCTTATATAGGCTTACATATTTACATATAGCCCCTTGGGCTTTACAAAAATGGCATTTTAGCCATCCCATGGCTCATGTGCCATTTCATTTTTGCACATAAGCCACGGGCTTATGAAATATTGGTTTTATGCCCATTTTGTTTACATTCATGCATAAAAAATTACATAAAATTTATTTATTACATGATCTATATTTTGGTATGGAGGAGGCTGGCCGCGGGCTCGACGTGGGCATGGGCCCGCTTGACCTGGGCTTGGGCCCACCTAGCTTGGGAGTTGACCCTGACTTTGACTCGGTCAACGGGGGTGTAAATTTTTACCCCAATAAAGTGCCCCCCATCAATAAATGCACACCGCACATTTGAGTTGTGTGCATGAAATTGATGGATCTTGAAGTTGGACTTCGAGGTAGTACATCATTCCAGGGGCGGAGCATCATCCCGGGGAGCATGATTCCCGGGGATCGGAGCATCATTCTGATTCGTGGAGCATAATTCCAGAGATCAGAGCATCGTTCCGAAGGGGCAGAGCTTGATTCCAGAATTCGGAGCATCTTTCCGAAGAGCGGAGCATAATTCCAGGGTTCGGAGCATCATTCCGATGGGCGGAGCATAATTCCAGTATTCGGAGCATCATTCCGAAGGGCAGAGCATTATTCCAGAGTTCGGAGCATCTTTCCGAAGAGCGGAGCATAATTCCAGGGTTCGGAGCATCATTCCAATGGGCGGAGCATATTTCCAGGATTTGGAGCATCATTCCGAAGGGCGGAGCATGATTCCAGAGTTCGGAGCATCTTTCCGAAGAGCGGAGCATAATTCCAGAGATCGGAGCATCGTTCTGATGGGCGGAGCATGATTCCAGAGTTCGGAGCATCTTTCCGAAGTGCGAAGCATAATTCCAGGGATCGGAGCATCATTCCGAAGGGCGGAGCATGATTCCAGGATTCGGAGCATCATTTCGATGATCGGAGCATAATTCCAGGATTCGGAGCATCATTCCGAAGGGCGGAGCATAATTCCAGGGGATCGGAGCATCATTCCGAAGAGCGGAGCATAATTCCAGGATTCGGAGCATCATTCCGAAGAGCGGAGCATAATTCCAGGATTCGGAGCATCATTCCAAAGAGCGGAGCATAATTCCAGGATTCAGAGCATCATTCCGAAGGGTGGAGCATGATTCCAGAGATCGGAGTATCATTCCGATGAGCGGAGCATGATTCCAAGGATCGGAGCATCATTCCAAAAAGCGGCAGACATTCTGACCGAAGCATAATTTCGATGCGGAGGTTGATTCCCAGGCGAAGCATAATTCCGACAGAGAAGGCAAATACTCCGAGGCGAAGCATGATTTCGACATGGGGTACATTCTGAGTCGGAGCATGATTCCGGTGCAGAGCTTGTTGGTTGACTTGATTCCGAGGCGGAGCATAATTCCGGCAGGGAAGGTAGATATCCCGAGGCGAAGCATGATTTCGACATGGGGTAAATTCTGGGACGAAGCATGATTCCGCCGCAGAGGTTGTTGGTTTGATTTGATTTGGGTTGACATCAGCATTGCTGCACTGGGATATGGTACCAGGAGCGAATCATCATTTGTCATGAGAGGATTTGGGGATTGGTTTTTTTTTTTGTTTGGCATCAGCATCGCTACACTGGAATATGGTACCAGGAGCGAATCATCATTTGCGTTTGCTTATTAGGAAACGATGGCTTAGGAGACAGGTTTTAGGTCTCTATCACCTAAGACTTTTCAACTTTGTGAGCCGTAAGGGTCTCACAAAGCATTTTCTCCTTAGGAGTCGTGGGGACTCCCAAGTGTGTTGCTCCTTTGTGAGTCGTAAGGATCTCACGCGGGAATTTTCTCCTCACAAAGTCGACAGGACCTTGTGAGTGCATTTCATCTCTTTCTCACGAGTTTGCGCCCTTTCGGGTTTTCACAAACTCGCCGGCAGTCCTGCTGTTTTTACTCACGGAGCCCTTTCGGGTTTTCATCCGTGCCCATTTTGCTTGTGGACATACCTCTTTTTTTATTTTTATTTTATTATTTTTTTGGAGAGATTGGGATTGTTTTACGCCCGTGGATTGTATACGGTTTTGCAGGATGTATGATCCAGACCATAGGGCCATAAAAATTTCGGGACTTTGTTGGCGTCTGCATCGCTGCACTGGAATATGGTACCAGGAGCGACTCATCATTCACCGTTGGGGTATGGGACTTGGAATTTGGTTGGCGTCTGCATCGCTGCACTGGAATATGGTATCAGGAGCGACTCATCATTCGCCGCTTGGGGATTGGGGAGCAATGGCTTAGGAGACAGGTTTAGATCCCTATCCCCTAAGACTTTTCAATTTTATGGGCCGTGAGGGTCCCATAAAAGCATTTTCTCCCTACGAGTCGTAAGGATCCCGCAGGTGTATTTTCTCCTTAGGAGTTATGAGGACTCCTAAGTGTGTTTTTCCTTTATGAGTCGTAAGGATCCCGCAAAGGTTTGTTCTCCTCATGCATCGTGAGGACACATGAGTGGGTCTTCTTAATGGAGGATAATTCCAAAGGCGGAGACCAGCCGCGTAACTGGTGATTACGGTGGGATATGGGTATGATGAGAATTATTTGAGCTCGTGGATTGTATACGGTAGTCAATTTGGGGACCAACCGTAGGGCCGGGAGAGTTTTGGGAAACTGGATTTTGGTTGGCGTCTGCATCGCTGCACTGGAATATGGTACCAGGAGCGTCTCATCATTCGCTGTTTTTTTTGTTTTTTTTTGTTTTGTTTTTTTTTTTACCGCAATTGCTCTATCATTTCAGCTTTTCTTATCGCGAAGATCGCGATTGCCCTATCATTTCGGCTATTTATTCGCGGTTGCCCCATCATTTCAGCTTTATTCTCATCTTTATTTTTACTCGCTGATTTTTATTGCGAGTTGCCCCATCATTTCGGCTTTTATTTTTCTTTTATTTACACATGTTTTTGTTTATTTACATTTTTTTTACATTCCCAGTTTAACGACTTAGAGGTCGACTGTTCCCAGTTTAATGACGTGGTGGTCGATTGTTTTCAGAGAAAGGCAGATGTCTGAGAGAATCAATTTCACGAAGATTTTCGGTCTTCGTTTGTATAAAATTGGCGGTTGCGACTTGACTGTTTATTAACACGCCTTTGGACAGTTCTATCTCTCCTGTCTTATATTGCTTTTCGACCCAATCTTTGAAGACGAAGCAGTCCTCAATGGCATGACCTATCACTCTGTGATAGGGGCAGTGTTTGGGGTCGTCGGTCCTATTCGCTTCCTGCGGTCTTTTTGACTCTGGCAGTTGTAGACCGTTCTTCAGGGCGTCTTTGAATATTTTACGGATTTTGTCCCTTCTAAAGGAATAGACCTTATCCAGCTTCTCTTTCAGTGGAGATTCTCCTCCCTCTCCGAACATTGGCTTCCGAGGCTGGTTGGCGCTAGGCCCGCTCATCCCTTGCTTATTTCGGTTACCCGAAGTGTTGAAAGATTCAGAATCATCGGAGTTTCCGCCTTTGCGATTGTCGTCCTTTCGGTTTCTCCAGGACCTTTTGTTATTTTGGGAATTCGAGGAGGACTCCTGTTTTGAGCGCTCCAGCATCTGAACTTTCCTGGTCAGCTCTTGGAATGTTTTGAGACCCGCGGTGCATAGAAAAGAGGCCATCCAATTGTTGAGATTTCCGACGAGGAGACTGACAGATTGGTCTTGCTCTATCGGCGGTTCGCATTTGACGGAGAGATTGCGCCATCGGGTTATAAAATCCGTGCTGCTTTCGTTGTTCTTGGGCTTGGTCCTTACGAGCTCGGCAATGGTGATCTTATCGCTGACGCTCATGAACCTTTGTCGAAACAAAGATTCCATTTGGGCGAAAGTAGTAACGGAGCCATCCGGTATGCTCGCGTACCAGTCGAAAGCAACATCGGTCAAGCTATTAACGAACTGGCGGAGGAGAAGTGCATCGTTGCCCCCAGTGTTCCCGCATGAGGCTTTGAAGTGGGCGATGTGTTAATTCGCATTTCCCGTCCCATCGAATCTTCCGAATTTGGGGATGACATAGCCGCTAGGAAATTCTACCAGATCATACTGAGCAGGATATGGTCTTCCACTACTGCTGATATCTTTTTGCGCTTCAGCTTCGGCTACCAGTGTTTTGACTTTGCTGGCAACCAAATCCATGATTTGATCTTGAGTTAGCGGGCTACTGTCATCGGTAGCCAAGACATTTCCCGAGATAGGATGCGATTGATTTTCATGCGGTTCGCCTACTTTTGGATTTGAGGGAATAGGCGTCGGCTGCTTTGGGACACCACTTCCCGGTTCACGAGCAGAGCCCTCCGCTTGATTGGGCGGCTGAGAAGCAAGTCGGGCCGTGAGTTGCATCACGACATTCGTCAAGTCGTCGATTTTGGAGTAGAGTTTGGCCATCTCCTTGTCTTTGTTTCTGAGCTGTTTTCGGAGCTCTTGAAGCAGCTCTTGCTCCGCGGTCCTGGGGCGGAAAGCCGGCTCTTCTTCGCTTTCCGAGCACGACTCCTCATGGACCGAAGGGTCTTTCTGCCTATCATCCTCATCGAGAGGGTCTTCATCACTCAGCAGAGGCGGCTGTTCTTGGGAAGCAGCCACCACATTCAAGCTAGATTGGATTTGAGATGTGGTAGCCCCGTCCTTGCTCTTGCTGCACGTGCCCACCGTGTAGACAGTGTGGACCACATACCCAGCCATTTCCTCATATTCAGTGGGGTAACCCTGTTCTTCGAACCTCATGAGGTTCAGCCTGGCAGGAGTTCTAGCCCTTTTGTTGGCTCTATATCTGAGCCTTTTCTCCCTCAGCTTCTCGATTTTGAAGGCTTGGCGGGCATCCGCTACCCGGGAAGCCATGGTGAGTTGATCAGCGGGGAGCTTAGAGAAGACATCCGATCGAGCAGTTGTCAGAGGCACCGCTGGGGCTTGCGCGAGACGCGTCGTAGCTTTGTTGGTGTTGATGGCCTTGCCCCCAGCTAGGGCTAAGGAAAGTCGTTCAGACACCGACTTGCGTTTGGGTTGGGGCGCCCTTGAGATCACCACATTTGGTCTCCTGCCTTTCGAGACCGGTTTGTCTGCCACCGGGGCTTGAGGAGTTGGGATGGCGCTAACTGGCATGAATACAATAGAGCCGAATGGTAGCAGCGGCTCCTCCCATTGTCTCCCGAGACTGGCCGGAAGGACCGTCCTAGAGTCTATCCTCATCGTGTAGGAGACGGGAGCTGAGTTCATCATCGAAGACATCGTCGGAAGGTGATTTCTTGAAAATCTGCATGAAAAAGCATTATTTTTAGTATAAATACAGGTATGTGTATTGATTGAGTTCGCATGGACGCTTAACCCGAAATATGGGAGGAGAGATTGGTCCCATCGGACGTGCCAGAATCTGTAGGGTGTTTTTCGTCACCCCATTGAGATGGGAATACGCGCGCGCTTGTCAGGCGCATTACAGATTCTCCCTGCCTAGGGTAGACCGGGGTTTATTGATTGTGGGGATCCGAATCTCCGGCAGCCACGGACTAAGCTGCCGTTAATTACCCCTCGCCTTTGGGGCGAGGGAACCTCCGATTAATGGGTTAAACTGGTAATGCGAACTCAAAGTGCAGTGTACGTGTGTTGTGTTTTGAAAGGGGGTTTTGGATATATCGGGAGCCACGCAGAGTTTTTACGGGGTTCCCGCTACCCGGATAGCGGGCTGGGGGTCAAGGGGGCTAGCAGCCCCCTTACGGGGTGCGGGGCAGCGCCCCGTTAGAAATTTTTTTCTAACAGGGACAGTGTCGTGGAGTATGTGTGTATGTACATATGTATACATATGTATAGATATACATGTATATATATAAAAGGGGAAAAGACATTCAAAGGATGCGTGGGGCAGCACCTTGGACGCTGTGCGCCTAGGTGCTGTGCGCTCAGGCGCTAGAGTGCCACGTGTCGGCACGTGGGCGCTCTGCGCTTGAGCGCTGGGCGCTTGAGCGCAAGCGCGCCATGTGTCGGCACGGGGGCGATTTGCGCTCGAGCGCTTGCGCTGGAGCGCAAGCGCGCCACGTGTCGGCACGGGGGCGACTTGTGCTCGAGCGCTTGCGCTTGAGTGCAAGCACGCCATGTGTCGGCACCGGGGCGACTTGCGCTCGAGCGCTTGCGCTGGAGGGCAAGCGCGCCACGTGTCGGTACGTGGGCGCTTTGCGCTCGAGCGCTGAGCGCTTAAGTGCAAGCGCGCCACGTGTCGGCATGCGGGCGCTCTGCGCTTGAGCGCCGGCGAGGAAAAGAGGCTTTTAGCCTAAAAAAAGATTTCTCGAAAGAGAAATCAGAGAGGAGTTGGACTCCTGAGTGTGTTTTTGGGGTTAATGGAAGGGGTTCTTCTTCCTCCTCCTCTGTTAGCTGGATCTTCAAGATCAAGAGATGTGAGATCTCAAAATCTCTCCTTTTGGGGATCTAAAGACAGATCCAAGTTCCCCTTTGTGGGTTTGGTGGTGAAAAACTATTTTGTTTTTGAAAAGGAAGAGTAAAACTCTTGATTTAATTCAAGAGAAAGAAGAAGGTTTTGAAATCTTGAGGAAGGAGAAAAGATCTCAGATCTAACTTTTTTTTGGAGAGAATGAAAAGTGTTTTTTTTTATTCATCATCATTTTGCCTTATATAGGCTTACATATTTACATATAGCCCCTTGGGCTTTACAAAAATGGCATTTTAGCCATCCCATGGCTCATGTGCCATTTCATTTTTGCACATAAGCTATGGGCTTATGAAATATTGGTTTTATGCCCATTTTGTTTACATTCATGCATAAAAAATTATATAAAAATTATTTATTACATGATCTATATTTTGGCATGGAGGAGGCTGGCCGCGGGCTCGACTTGGGCATGGGCCCGCTTGACCTGGGCTTGGACCCACCTAGCTTGGGAGTTGACCCTGACTTTGACTCGGTCAACCGGGGTGTAAATTTTTACCCTAACATGGTGCATTTTATCTGGCATTTGAATTTTTACAATATAAAATTTTAAGTCACATAAAATATTTTAAAAATACATTGCATGGCCTGCATGATAACCCTAACCCCGTGGTAGCATCCGCGCATTTTGTTCTCGTCCTATTCAGTGAAACGGACGTGTTTGGATGGCTACGCGCACGTACGTGCATCCGTTCTTGAGAGTATGCATTTTCGTTATCTGAGCATTCATTTTGAATTTTGAAAGTCGCACATATTTTTCATATTTTAAATCTGAATTTTTAGACCCGACCCGGGCGCGTTTTGAAATATTTTTTTATCCCGCCAAAATTCAATTTATTTAATTTTAAATTTTAGTTTAAATATTTTCATACGATTTCTTTAACAAACTGAAAGCTCTTATCTAAAAGTTTAAATCTAAAAATCTTTTAAAATTTTAAATCTAATTTCCTAACAAACTAACAACCCCTTTCTCTCTCTCTCCTCTACATATGTATATTTATATATTTTATTTATTTAAACTTTTCTTTCCTTATTTAATTCACAACCTCTTCTTCTACTTCTTCTTCTTTTTTCTTTCTTTTTCTTGATCTTGTTTTTTTGATTTCGGTGATCACCGCCGGAGCCGTGCTCGTCGCTGACGATCCGAGTGATCCAGAACGTACCTGGCTTGCGTGATCACCCTCGTGCGTTATTTGGAACCGTTCTGTGTACCGTGCGCGCGTCGCGACATTTCGCCGACGAAGGACGTTCCGTACACATCCGTTCTTATTCCGTCTAGGCAAGTTAATCTTGCTACATGCTATATAATTCATTTTATACCTATTTAAATAAATACCATACCTATAGTTTAAATCTAGTACCCCATGTTTAATTTTATAACGTTTCGATGTTCCGTTTGCATCCGTTTATATCATTTTAAATCTAGATCATGAAAACTTATCTTGTGACATACTAGATTACATTATACTGCATCCATATCATTTAAAATATATATCGTCGTAATATTTCTTATTATTATTTTTAATTAGTGTATAATCTGCATTTTATAATATTATATATTTGAAAATATTATAGTTTACACATGAAACGTCGTTGAAAATCGGATACGACAAATCTGAAGTTTGCTGTACACCTTACCTTATAAAATTCATTATAAATTATAGAAAAATCATTAGTATAACTCTATGAAATATTTACTTGCAAAATAAATTGTTTAAATAACGTAAAATGCAAATGAAAATATCTTTAAACTGCTGTCCAGGGAAATTCCAGCAGCAAACTTTCAACTTCGAATGTTCATAGCTTTTTGTAGGGATAACTTGAGATTCTTATATTTATAAAAATGAAAATCTTATTGAATTATCTTTGTTTTGGTATAAGACACGTCCCTTTTGGAGAACGTTTGTTATTTTCAAGCTATTTTACAAATCCGGGTGACGCTGAATTTCTGAACGGAACTTTCTTGTGCATGGTTAATCAATACCACTTTTATAGTTATTAATCGCTTTGAATATGCTATCCATATTAATATTATTATATCAATATTTATATCACATATTGCTTAGTTGTACATCCCACATTATCATTTTATAGTTTTATAACTTTTCGGATACTCGTTTGCATCCATCGCATTTAAGATACATATAATTGCATTCATAGATCACATTACTACATAATACTGTGATATAACACTCCATGTTTAATAAATTGCAACCTAATTAATATTGGAACTATAAATGTAACCCTAATCGATAACTGTGCATCCATATCCTTGAAATTATATCTATTTGCATACCATATCATATTATTCCATTTTATTGTTATATTAGTACCCCATACTTGTTTTGTGTACCCATACTTATTTTAGTTTGATTATGAGCACCCACATGATACTTGTGCACCCCTGACATGACTTGATACACTACTACTTGACACGACTTGATACTTGTGCACTCCTTGACATGATTGATACTTGTTCACTACCTGACATGACCTGATGTACCATAGCTTGACCTGTTTCCTGATCTTGTTATTAATGCCAACAATCTTGACCTGTTGTCCCTACGGACATTTCCTGTTGTCTATTCAGACAAACTTGTACTTGCTTGACCCTGTGTTGGCATTAGCTCCAGATTTATCAATACTTGACTTGAATACACAACCTGGGGGTATGGGGAAATCAATGATGAAACCTGACTTGTAACTCGACAGTTCGATACCTTTACTGATCAGTTTTAGAGGCTAGGCCAGCCTTGGGATGCTGCTGCTGACATCATCTATCGTTATCCACTACCTTTTAGAGGCTAGGCCAGCCTTGGGATGATGTC
This sequence comes from Agapanthus africanus, assembly GCA_030015575.1. Lineage (NCBI taxonomy): Eukaryota > Viridiplantae > Streptophyta > Magnoliopsida > Asparagales > Amaryllidaceae > Agapanthus > Agapanthus africanus. The sequence goes on along the minus strand of JASDDO010000008.1, from coordinate 2,625,423 downwards.
GTGGACATCATTCATCGTTACCCTTTTCCTTTAGTGTCTAGCGGCATGTCTCGGTTTCAGCCTGAGAATCTTCACCGTGATCCCGGGCACACACGGGATACTATTGAGTTACATCGATGATTCATCAAATTGATTTCAAAGACTTGAGAGTAGTTAACCCAGTAGACCGGTTTAGATTACTCACTGCACATCACCTGTGCCTTACCCTTCACTGTCACTATTTATATTACTGTTATACCTGTTTTACCGTTCATACTCATACCTGCATGCCTTGCTACTCCTTGATTTTATTATTGCTTGATATTATGACGCACTGACGTCTGGGTTTTGCATGGCCCAGATCCTCTACCTTTGTTGCAGGCTGATCAGGAGTATTTTCCGCCGTCAGGCCGAGCAGTGAGGATCCAGTTAGTATCCAGTTTTACTTTCTAGGTGTTTTGTTTCTATTGCGTCCGCATATTATTTCTTGACTCGTTTATTATGGCATATGGACATGTACTAGATAGTTATTTTATTTTCCTGCTCTTGATATCTCCCAGACAGCCATAATGTGACTGTGGAAGGATGTTTCCTAGCCACAGGTAGCATGGTTGGCTCTGTCACGTGCCGATCTTAGGGCACTCTAGGAAGCGAGGCATGACAGTTTATGGGGGGTCCTGCTACCAGGATAGGAGGCTGGGGGTCAAGGGGGCTAGAAGCCCCCTTACGGGATGCGGGGCAGTGCCTTGTTAGAAATTTTTTCTATGGAGGAAGTATTTTTAGTGGGGAATGTCTGGGAAGAAGAGGGGTGAGGAGCGTCGTAAGGACGCGTGAGACAACACGTGACCGCCGGGCGCCAGCGGGTCACATGCGTGGTACGTGGGCACTGGTGGTCATGTGCCAGGCGCGTGGGCGATGGGCCCCAACGGATCACGGGCACGGCACGCGACCGCTGGACGCCAGTGGGTCACGTGCCCTGCGCATGGCCGCTGGGCACCAACGGGTCAAGTGCGCGGCACGCGACCGCTGGAAATACTAGCGGAAGAAGAGACTTAGCTCTTGGGCTGGGAGTTGAACTCTCGAGGGGTTTTGGAGTTAAACACCTAGAGAAGAAAATGGATGTGGATTTAGAGTTAAACTCCCCAAAGGCTTGGATTTAGAGTTAAACTCCTAAGAGTTTTGGATTTAGAGTTAAATTTCTAAACGGTCTGGATTTGGAGTTAAACTCCTTTGAGGATTTGAATCTTGGAGTTGAACTCATAAAAGTTTGATTTGGAGTTAAACTTCTAAAAGATTTAGATCTTGGATGGTGAAAGGAGATCCCTTTTCGTCCTCTTCGAGCCTTAGACTTCCCTAAAATGGGTTCTTTTGAGATGAGTTCTTTCTTCCTCCTCACTTTTTGTTGGATTTTGGAGAAATAGGACGTTGAGATTAAAAGTCTCCCTTTTAGAGATTTGATGGGAGATCTGAGCTCCCCTTCGAGGGTATTATGATGAAAAACTATTCATTTTTGGGAAAAGAAGAGTTAAACTCTTGATTTAATTTAAAAAAAGAAAGAAGATTTAGAATCTTGAGGAAGGAGAAGGAGGAACAGAATCCTAATATTTTTTGAGGCGAATGTATTATTTTTCATTCATTATCATGTTGCCTTATATAAGCTTACAAATTTACACATAACCTCTTGGGCTTTACAAAATGGCATTTTTCCCATCTCATATCTCATGTGCTTATTTCTTTTGCACATGAGCCATGTGCTTTACAAAAATTTAATTTTATGCCCATTTCCTTTACATTTATTCATAAAAATTACATCAAAATTATTTATTACATAATTTTCTTCTTGGTATGAGGGAGGGCCGGTCTCTTCATGTTCGGGCTCGACTTGGGCATGCTCGCTTGCTTGGACTTGGGTTTGGGCTTGGGCCTATTAGACTTGGATTCGGGCTTTTGCCAGGGCCCACTTTTCGGGCATTGACTTTGACTTATTGACTTGTTGACCTCGACCGTGGGGTGTAAATTTTGACCCCAACATGCCCGGTCTCTCTTCTCTAACAGGATGTCCAGGTTGCTTTGAAGGGCCAAGACGTTGGCTTCGTCGTCAAAGTGTTCGACCCGGTAACTGGGTAGGCCGATTTCTGCAGGGACCATTGCCTCGGTGCCATAACAGAGACTAAACGCGGTCTCTTCCTTGGGTGTCTTTCTCGACGTTCATAATGCCCAGAGTACCCGGGGCAGTCGACCTGTCCGCTTTGTCTTCCTTCCAGGTAGGCTTTGAGCCCCCGGATGACACCTCGGTTTGCTACCTCGGCCTTCCCGTTGCACCGGGGATGAGCGACCGTAGAGAACTTCATCAGTATGTGGTAATCGTTGCAGAATTCTCTGACTTTGTCGTTCTCGAAGTTGGTTCCGTGGTCGGTGATGATTCACTTCAAAATTCCAAACAGTGCAATTATGTTGTTCTGCAGGAACTTCACTGTGGAGGCGGCGTCTGGCTTTCTGATCGGCGTGGTTTTAACCTATTTTGTGAAGTAGTCTACGGCGACGAGGATATACTTATGCCCTTCTGTGCCTATGGGGAGCTGGCCGATCATGTTCATTTCCCACTGGGCGAATGACCAAGGGGAGCTCACTGGTAGCTGAGGAACGCTGCTAAAGAGTTGACACGCCTTGCACCTCCGTACGAGTTTCTCTGCATCGGCATGGATCGCCAGCCAATAATAGACATGCAGCAACGTCTTTTGGATCAGATTGTGGGCTTCCTGATGTGCGCCGCCGACTCCTTCGTGTATCTTTTGGAGAACGTCCTCAGTTTCATCGGAATTGACGCATCTGAGCAGTGGTTGGGTATATGAATTTTTATATAAGTTGCATTTGCTCCACACGAAACGACGAGCTTTCATGCAGAGCCTGTGTTGTTCACCGCTGAAGACCGGACTGAGACGTGGAGACGTCTAGCCTAAATTTGGGGCAGATGCTATTTCGACTTATCCATCCACCTCTCTGAAGATACCAAGTTGATTTATGGCACCGTATATCGGAGGTTTGGATAGATGCGACCGTTGTAGCAGATTTTATCAGATTCTCCCTCATTTGTGAGGGGTTTTTGATTGTGGGGATGCTCTTCCCTGCAGGCGCAAACTCTTGCAGTTAATTACGTTATCGCGTTGCGATAACAACTTTCTTCTGCTCCAGAAGGTCACTTCATGTCGTGTGTTATTTTGTTTTTATTTTGGGTTGCTCGTGGATTGTATACGGAGACTAATTTATATCGTTGCCCAAGGGCGCGGATTAGTCCAAATCCGTATATTTTAGATTTGGGTTTTGAACTTAGGTTATATATTACTTTAGTTCAAAAATATTTTGTTTTATTTAAGAACCGTTAATCTAGTTTGAGATTAAGATCAATTTAAATATATGAGCATTTGGGCTTAATTTATTTTAACTAAGGATACGTTAGTGTTATTTGTTACTAAGATCAACTTAGCAATATTTTAAGGATCATTTTTTATTTAAGATATAACAACAGAGCATTTGGGCTAAGCTGCTTTAGAGAGACTTTTAGCCAATTTGGGCTTGGTCTGCTCAGTCTTTTCTTCTTTCTTTTTTTATTCAAAAGTGCTAAGTACTTATTTGGGTTCTGTTTGCTCAGCCTTTTTTTTTTATGCAGGAGTGCTAAACATTTGTTTAGAGCTCCGGTGCTCACATGTGTATCATGTGAAGCATTCAGTCATTTTGACTAAATATATATAGTGCTAAGCACTTTTGTATGGCGTCCACGTGAGGAGCACGTGAGGCGCTGTCTCATTTATTTTGTTGGGCATCCATGTGTGTTTCATGTGAGACGCTGGGCGCTGCCCAATCAATACTAAGCACTCAGCCGTTTTGGCTGTATATGAAGTGCTGAGCACTTTTACTCAACGCTCGTGTGTATTTCACGTGAGGCACTGACCTTCTGTTTTGGGCGCCCACATGGAAAACACGTGAGACGCTGAGTCCTTTGTTGGGGGCACGCACGTGGGAAGCATGTGGGGCATTAATTCCTTTGCTTTAGGAATCTTTTGGGTGCTCACGTGTTTTTCACGTGAGGTGCTGAGTTCTTTTTCTTTTTAGAGATTGAATCACTATTAATGGTATTTTGACCATTAATGATCACCAAGATCTTTATTTTGAAGATCTGAGTTTGAGTTTATTTAAGAAACTAAGTTCTTCTCCCTTTTTTTATATAAGAAATAAGTTCTTTACGTAGGGTTAAATCCTATATTTAGAGAAATTAAATTCCTAGAACATAGGTTCTTTTTCTTTCTCTTTCTTTTTAACCTAGTTCTTTTTCTCTAGATTTTGATTCTGAAGAACAGAATTTCCTTGATGAGAATTGAATTCTCAACTTGTGGAGGAAGATCTAATTTTTTTTTATGAAGGGTTGAACCCTTATTTTCTTTATGCTAGGCAAAAAAGATACATTTAATCTCTATTTTTTTCTTTACCCAGGGTTCGAAAGAAACAAATAGATCTTCTTTGAAAGAGAATTGAACTCTTAGTTGCAGCTTCTATCTTTTTGTTTTAAACTCCACTGTTCATTTAATGAGCACTATTCATTTAATGAAAATCCTTTTGAATTCTCACAATGGGCATATGTCTCATCATTGATGAGCCATCACTTTGATTTTGTGGGGCTAGCATTATTTTTATTGCTAACTTTTCACTGGGTTTCTTTTAAGGTACTATGGCTGGTCTTCTGTATGATCTTGAAAAGATTATCTCTTACGAGGAGATTCGTATCCAGGGCCACTTTCAAGGCCAGGAGTACACTGATGCCCAATGCGATGAGGTGATGCGTCGCTTCGACGATTACAACGGTCGATTGCTCCCCCGCCATTCTGCCCTTTTGAAGATCGTCGTTGGGTCGATCTGGAAAAATATACCTAGGCGCCTTGAGGTTATGCCGCTTCAAGCGCTCGATGATACTGAAGACAAGGTGCATTCTGTGTATCTGATGGGGTTGAACTCGAAGAAATGGCGAGATAATCTTGTTGCCATCTTGCACCGTGTCTTTCAACAAAAGACGATATTATCAGTATACTAGAGAGTGGAGGACATCAGTAGTGACCCCGACGCTTGCATCCGAGAAAAGATGCACAAAAAGATGGTTGATGAGGCTAAGCGTGCATTGCTCAAACTTGCTTTTGAGTTTGAGAATGCATGTCCGTAGTTCAGTGTCTTACCATTTTAGACATTTTGATGATATTTGTTTCGTTCTCTTTTTATCATCCTCAATGTATAAATTTCTTTAAAGCATGAATGACAAAGTTCTTTTTTTTTCTTTTACACCAACGCTCACATGTACTTCATGTAAGGCACAGTTATAGGATTTAATCCTATAAAAAAGTAGCGCTAGTGCTCACGCGTTATACATGTGAGGCGCTACTATAAACTAGCACCGGTGCTCATGTGCCATGCATGTAAGGCGCTATTATGGGATACGACGAAATCGTTTCACCTTCTTGCTCTGTTTTTCATGAGTCAACTCTTTCTTTTCACATGCCTCTTTTTTAGAACTTGGAAATAGTTCCACCATGCACAATATTTTCTGTGCCTAGATTTAAATGCTTCTTTTTATATTCTGAAGCAATATTCTTCTTCTTTTTCACAAGGAAAGAAGCATTTTTTTAACAGATCAAGAGTTATGGCTTGCAATCGTCCATATGCTTGTCGGCAACCATGGGAGGTGCCTATCGAGGGAATTGTTCCTCGTTTTGCTGCATGCTTGGTGAATCCCGTTCTCACGGATGACTAATGCGACATGGTGATGTACGAGCTCCTGACTTGTAGAGGATCTTCTCTTCCCAGCGGCTCCATTTGGCTTCAGATGATCTTCTTGTCCGTGCTTGTTGACATTCTCCCTCATCCAGCGGAGATGACTCCGGCGATGCTCGACGCAGCGGAGGAAAAGATCGAGTGCTTTCATGAGGCACATTTGATTACCCAGCCTCAGAGGGATCGCTCTGTTCAGTTGCTAAGCCATATACAGTCTCGGCGGGCCATCATATCTGCTTTCGCAGATGGGAATAGTGCTGACCGATAGGGAGCGACTCCTCACGAAGATCGCCGCTTCGACATGGTGGAGAAGGCTAAGAGGGCTTTAGAAAAATTTATTTATAGTTTTGTAAACCCTTGTACTTTTGATCCCATGTTTGATGATCTATTTCCTGTAGAATAATGTTTTTATTTAAATGTGTTTCTTTATCGTTGACCGCTGAATGTTTCACCCCTAGCACATATTCATGTGGGCATCTTGCCTCTGCACATGTACTTTGCACTTTACCCTTAGGAGTTTCTGCTGTGTACGAATGCCAATGATGCGCGCATATGTGGCGCGCACGCATGCACACATAAATGAGAATACTTTCAATGCTATTTCTCATTCAAATATGCATCTAGATGTAGGTGAACACATGAATGATGTGAACAAATGCTTCCCCCTATTACCTTGCTCACAGAAGTATACCCGTGAGTGAACCAGTGTCGAGTAATGCATAGCATATGGCTAATTTCGGGTTTGCGTATCGTATATAACTTTAAAAATTTTAAACTTTCTGTTACTTGATGTCTTGATCTGGCGCAAAGTAGTTTATGTACTCATTTCGGAGTTCGTAGTTTATTCACTCATTTTAGAGTTTCTAGTTTATGTACCCATTTCAGAGTTTGTAGTTTACGTGCTCATTTTGGAGTTTGTATTTTATTCACTAATTTCGGAGTCTCTATTTTATGTACTCATTTCGGAGTGTTTAATTTATTCACTCATTTCAGAGTCTCTAGTTTATTCACTCATTTCGGAGTGTTTAGTTTATGTATTCATTTCGGAGTCTCTAGTTTATGTACTCATTTCGGAGTGTTTAGTTTATTCATTCATTTCAGAGTGTTTTTAGTTTACCTCCCTTGGGTTTACAGGCAAACTTGTCCTAATGTTGTATGTAGATAATCCCCATTCTTTTATGATAGAGGTCCGTTAGGTTTGTTTTACTAGGGTTTTAGTCCGTGGTATCATCACGTTGGCTGACGTATTCCTCGATATGCAGTTTTTAAGCTGCTGTTCGAGTAGCCCCATGACTGTCGTGTCTTTGATCCCTTCGGGGGCTGGACAATACATCTTCAAGTAATCTCCCTAGGTTATATTACCATCAGAAGAGCAAGCGTTAGGCATTTGCCGTGTCCCTTTTTACTTGAGGTTAGGCTTAATTTGGAGCCCCGATGAGTCATAACCGTACCCTTCTGGGATGGGATAATCTCCAACGGTATTTTAGGCTTTATATGTACTACCGTCAAGACCCGAAGTTAGGAATATGCCGTCGCTTCGTTTTTGCTTTGATGATGTTGTGCCAATTCTTTGCTGAAGTAGGGTGGATATCTGTAGAACCTCTATGCTGTATGTACTGCAATTGAAGTCCGAAGTTAGAAATACACCATTGCTCCAATTTCATTTGATATCTGCATCTGCATTCTACCGAAATGAAGGGGAACGCCGGAATAGTCTCTAGGTTGTATATGTACCGTCGAGATTCGGAGCTAGCATTTTGCCATTACTTTATTTTTGCTTTGACCCTTGGGTCCCTTTTTCTTATGATGACGTTGCGTCTGCATCATGCCGGAATGAGAAGGAACGCCAAGATAGTCTCTAGGTTGTATATGTACCGTCAATACTTAGAGCTCCTTTTGACGAAGCGTGGTGGGAAAATATGGTTCCCTTTCTTTCATTTGTGCCCATGGATCTTATATGTCACGCCCTGCTTCTCAGTATACGGCAGAGGACGCGATGATGCCGCTACGTATTTACTCAGAAGTAAACACGCTAAGCGTATCTAAGCAATATAAAATAAAATGTACACAAGAGACAAGATGTAAATAAACAACAACTTTATTTATTAAACATTCTTTTTTACAATACAACTGAAATGAAAATACATGGAATAAAAGCAATGCCTAAACAATGGCATAACAGTAGTGAAAATGTAATGTACAAGTGAATCCAAAACTCCGGGTCTTCAGTAAACTGATCCAAGTCTTCACTGCTGGGTTCGATCTCCAGTAAGTCCGAAACACCTGACGACATTCCAAAGAAGAAGGAAGAGAATGTCTTCAGTGAACAAGTCGCTCGGTAAGTCCCGTAGATAGATAAGAATAGAATAGACAGAATAGAGTATAGCTGTTTAATGTTATTATTTAATGTTAACGCTGTTGTTTGTAGCTTGGTACAGAAGATGCCAGTATATATGAGAGGAGTCTCACTATCCCGGAGACTAAGGTATACGGAGTACAAGGAACCGTTCAGCCACGGTACAACGGCAATGGAGATTCAGGTTAGGTGTCTTATGGTTGCAGTCTCGTGCCACTTCTAACACCTTCCGTACCAATCTACCCCTTATAAACCCCGCGATGTATTGATTGTATTGTATTGTCTTGTAAATTGTATAGATGGATGACTTGCCAAAACCATGATATCAGTAATGGAATGGATATAATGGAAGAACATGTAAATGGAATATATCCATGGTTCGGTTCAGTCAATACAGATTGATATAGATTGAATAGATGGATTCATATTGAATCATGTTGTATTGTAGTTTGTACTTGAATCATATTCAAGTCAGACTGATTAGGTTGAGACTCAGTCTGAGTCAGACACTTTTAAAAGAACTTGAAATCCTGATTGTTTTGGTGTTATCAGTAACCGCTGCACATGAACGGCAGGATTTGTGTCTTTTTCCAAGACAATTACCGTGTGGATAACATCGTTTGTTAAGTTGTCTACCTTAAATAGGAAAGCACTCATATATTCGGCTCCCTAAGGCTCAAGAGACTGGTCCCGCTTAAACCTATGTTTACTAGGGTCCTTATTGTAATTTAGTATAACTTGAGGGGATTTTATGTAAAAATAGTTTTTGATATAATTTCAAAATACACCTCAAGCATTTAATTATCGTCTTTAGGGTTTTTATTGATGTATATTTTATAAATGTGATATTTCTAGTGAATAAAACCTAATTTCATAATATATGGTATTTATTTGTAATATGAATATTGTTTTGAATTATCATGGTAGTTTTATGTGATATTTGAATTCTTTTCTTGAGTTTTGAAAACATGGAATAATATATATATTTAAAATAAGTATTTTGGTAATATTTATATATACATATTTAAAAAAACAAATTTATTTATTTTCTTGTAAAAATCTCATTTTCTAAAGAAAAATGTATAAATATTCTATCGAGATCGAATGCTCCTTGCGGAGGTCTGAATCTCGCTCTACTAAGCCCGAGGATGTGCGATAATCCGCACCATCCCGAACGGGGTCCCCAAAATGGGTTGTAGAGGCTCAATTGCATGGAAAGTTAAATACACATTTTAAAGAAAACGGTTTTATAAGTTAAAGGGATTTATTTGTAAAGTCGTATTTTCCGTATTCTATTATCCTAAGATTCATCGTGCTATGATAGATATGTGTGTTGTGATGAGGTAGGTCATTACCTCGTGAGTTTTTCTAAGGTAATACGGTTAAAAGGTATAAGCATGTCGAAATGAAACATGAAGGTATTTTAGTGTAAAAGTGAAATAGAACTTGCTACGGTTATTATTTTGATGTCAAACTTGTTCTATTGTCTTTGTTAATGATTACTAAGCAAGATATCAAAATTTGTAGGTTCGTTATTAAGAAAAGTTGTATTTTTTTAAAAGAAAAGAGAATCGGAAACCGGATAACTCCGTTTCCGACACGTTTTGAGAATGAAATGTTTAAGAATAGCAAACAAGAGAGAGAAGGGGGACTTACTGGCTTGATGAGAGGGGGGAGGTAGAAGAAGGTCTAGGATTAGTCGGTGCTTCGTTTCGTTGCCGGAAACTCCTCGTATCATTACCGGAACTTCATCGGAGCTTCGCCCTTTGCTAACTCCACTTGCACAATATAAATACTTGGGAATTCTTGAGAGTTTTGGCAGGGATTTGTGTATGGGTAGGGGGTGATATGAGGGGTGGTATTTATAGGAAAAGCTAGGGTTTATTGTAGTGAATGGGTGTATTAAAATTTGTAATAAAATAGGGTTAAATGTGAATTTTATTGCTCTCTGGAATAATTCAGAGTAAATAAGCAATATGAGGTTAGTGGGGGTAGCTGAAAGGGTGCAGGGGATAAAGTTTGGGAGCATTTAGGACGGTTCTACCCGATGGTGCCGGTTTTTCCATGGGTTTCGCCGGCCAAATTCCGACGGGTGGGCTTGGTTCTTTGGCCGCGTGTCCCTGTCGTTTGGTCTACCCTCGTGCACATGTTTGATTAGACCATGTCTCTTCAGTTTACGTGTAGTGCACGTGTAGACTCTTGGGCTTCTAAAAAGATTAAAGGAATATAAAATAAAAAGAATGTATGGCTGATGGGATTTGAACTCTGGTGCTATGGTTCAGGAGTGCAAGGTCTTACCAGTGAGCTACAAGCTCTTTCTTACTGTTCAAAAGCAAAATAAGCTTATAACTCGTGTTCAGGCTTAGGTGTCTCTTTCTGTATTTTGAAAAAAATCGTACAGAAAGTTTGGGTTGTTACAGTATACAGGAGTCAATATGGACCTATTTGCAGGGCAGAAAAGTTTCATTTTCATTTTTTTATTTCTTTCCGCGATATTCTATCTTTTCAGCTTTTTATATCGTGAAAGCTGTGATTGCCCATTCATTTTGGATATTTTTGTTTTTTACTCGTTGTTTTTTATTGCGAGTTGTCCTACCATTTCGTTTTTTTTAAAAATCTGATACCAATCTTGACATCAGCATCGCTACCACTGAAATATTGTTAGGAGCGAATCATCATTTGCCATGAGAGGACTTAGAATTTGATACTTATTTAGGTATCAGCATCGCTACAACTGGGATATTGCTAGGAGTGAATAATCAGTTTCCTTTGTTAATTTGGACAAAGGTGGCTTAGCAAACAGAGTTAGGATCCTGTCGACTAAGAATTTTTGACCTTATGAGCCGTAAGGGTCTCATAAAGGTATTTCTCCCTACGAGTCGAGGGGATTTTGCAGATGTATTTTCTCCTTAGGAGTCGTGAGGATTCCTAAGTGGGTTTTTTTCTCATAAGTCGTAAGGATTTTATAAGAGTATTTTCTCCTTATAAGTCGAGAGGATTTACAAGTGTCGCTCACTATATGGGGACATTTCTCGCCATTGGTGAGACTTGGTGGGAGGATATTTATTTATGCTCGTGGATTGTATACAAAAGTCGATATTGGACCACTTGTAGGGCAAATTGGAGGATATGATGGCTTAAGAACAGGTTTAGATCCCTGTAACCTAAGACTTTTGAATTCTATGAGTCGTGAGGGTTTCATAGGGGGCATTCTCCTTACGAGTCGTGAGGATCTCGCAAGTGTATGTTCTCCATAGGAATCGAGGGGATTCCTAAGTGTGGTTCTTTTGTGAGTCGTAAGGATCTCATGCAGTTTTTTTATTTTTATTTTTTTATTTTTATTTTATTTATTTATTTATTTTTTTAACAAGTTCGCGCCCTCTCGGGTTTTCACTAGCTCGCTGGTAGTCCTGCTGTTTTTACTCACGGCGCCCTTTTAGATTTTCATCTGTGCTCATTTCTCTTGTGGACATACCTTTTTTTTTGCGGTCCGTAAGATAATGCACCATTAGCTGTAAACCCCAGTCTCCTTCAAAGGACTACCATGTGGGACCTGAGAGAGTTATGAATCGTTTATGCCTGTGGATTGTATACGGTAATCGATATGGGAATTCACCGTAGGGCTAAACGTGTTAATTTAAGGACATGACTGTCCATTGTCGCCGTATTTTGGGGCGAAATGCTAGTTTAAGGACGTTCCGGTCCAACATTCCCGTTTTGGTGCGAATATTAGTTCAAGGACATTTTGTTCCAACATTCCCATATTTGGGACGAATATTAGTTTAAGAACGTTTCGGTCCATTGTTAGTTTAAGGACGTTTCAGTCCATTATTCCCGTTTTGGGAGGAACGCATTAGTTTAGGAACGTTTCGGTCCAATATTAGTTCAAGAACGTTTCGGTCCAACATTTCCGTTTTAGGGACGTTATTAGTTTAAGGACGTTTCGGTCCAGTATTAGTTTAAGGAAGTTTCCGTCCAATATCGCCGTATTCCAGGACTACAGATTAGCTTAGGGACATTTCGGTCCAACATTCCCGTTTTGGGGACGAATATTAGTTTAAGCATGTTTCGGTCCAGTATTAGTTTAAGAACGTTTTGGTCCATTATTAGTTTAAGGACGTTTCGGTCCAACATTCCCATATTTGGGACGAATATTAGTTTAAGAACGTTTCGGTCCATTGTTGCCGTATTTTGGGGCGAAATGCTAGTTTAAGGACGTTCCGGTCCAACATTCCCGTTTTGGAGCGAATGTTAGTTTAAGGACATTTTGGTCCAACATTCCCATATTTGGGACGGATATTAGTTTAAGAACGTTTCGGTCCATTGTTAGTTTAAGAACGTTTCAGTCCATTATTCCCGTTTTGGGAGGAACGCATTAATATAGGAACGTTTCAGTCCAGTATTAGTTTAAGGACGTTACGGTCCAGTATTTCAGTTTTGGAGACGAACATTAGTTTAAGGACGTTTCGGTCCAGTATTAGTTTAAGAATGTTTCGGTCCAACATTTTCTTTTTAGGGATGAATATTAGTTTAAGCACGTTTCGGTCCAGTATTAGTTTAAGGACGTTTCGGTCCAGCATTCCCATATTTGGGATGAATATTAGTTTAAGGACGTTTCGGTTCATTGTTGCCGTATTTTGGGGCGAAAATCTAGTTTAAGGACGTTCCGGTCCAACATTCCCGTTTTGGGGCGAATGTTAGTTTAAGAACATTTTGGTCCAACATTCACATATTTGGGATGAATATTAGTTTAAGGATGTTTCGGTCCATTATTAGTTTAAGGACGTTTCGGTCCAGTATCGTTGTATTCCGGGGCGACGCATTAGTTTAGGGACGTTTCAGTCCAGTGTTAGTTTAAGGACGTTTCGGTCCAGTATCGCCGTATTTCGGGGCGACATATAAGTTTGGACGTTTTGGTCCAATATCGCCGTATTTCGGGACGACGGAGCTTTTTGGATATTACTCTCAGGGTTTTGACTCAGGAAGATAGCGAGCGAACACAAGCGTTGTCATCTATTATTGACCTAAGTCATGACTCGTCAAGCGTAGTATTTTTTTAGGAATCAGCCGTTTATTGGCCGGAAGGGCCTTTCACCATTCATATCCATGAGCGAGTAGGCTCCGCCTTGGTAGACTTTGTCTATGATGTACGGGCCTTCATAGTTCGGCTTGAAATTCCCCCTTTTTGCACGATTGGGGATCATTAGTCTTTTGACGACTAGCACGAGTTCGTCTTGGCAGAATGTTCTCGGCCCGGTCAGTTTTTCATATGACCATGTCATCCCGGCCTTATAAGCATCCAGATTTTCTTGTGCTATAATGCGAGTTTCGTCGAGGGAATCGGGCTCCTCAAGCCTAAGATGAGCATTTTCTTCATCTGTCAGCCCGTATCGAACCGCTACTCGTAGAGAGGGGAGTTCTATTTTCAATGGGAGCACTGCTTCCATGTCGAACACTAATGCGTATGGTGTTGTATTCGTGTCCGTCTTGAACGTTGTTCGGTACGCCCAGAGAGATTCATGCAGCCTTTCGTGCCAGTCTTTTTTTATTTCCGGACACCGTCTTTTTTATAATCTTTGTCAAGGTCTTGTTGAAAGCTTCAGCTTGACCGTTGGCCCGAGAATTATAGACTGAAGAGTATCTCCAATCTATTTTATGCTGCTGTGTGAAGCGGCTTATTTTATGGCTTCCGTAAGCTGGCCCATTATCCAAGATTATCCGTCGTGGAGTGCCGAACCGATAGATGACATGGATTTTGAAGAAGTGGAGGATATTCTCCGTCTTCACCTCCCTTAGTGGTACAACTTTTGCCCACTTAAAGAAGTAGTCGGTCATTGCCAATATGAACCGATGTCCTTTGGACAATACTGGTTCGATAAGGCCGATTATATCCATTCCCCACATCTCGAATGGTGAATTGGCCACTGTCGGGTGTAGCGGATTTGGATGTTGATGGATAAAGTCCTCATGAATTTGGCATGAGTGACACTGCTTCGCATATTCGAGATAGTCCTGGATTATCGTGGGCCAATAGTAACCCATTCTTTTCATTTTGAGCTCCATCTTTGGCCCAGCTTGATGAGAACCACAGAGTCCGTCGTGAGTTTCTTGGACGACTTTCTTTGCTTCCTCTGGCCCCAGGCATCTTAGCCATAGTCAGTTGAACGATCTTTTATATAGAGTATCATTGACAAAGGCGAATGAAAAAGCTCGTTTCATGAGCTGATATCTAAATGACGCATTTTTAGGCATTCGTCGGGACTTAAAGTAGTCTATGAAGACTTCCCTCTAGTCCTTGACCTTTTCTTCGTCCTCTATTTGAAGGGCTACTTGTTCGGTCATTTCTTTCTCTTCGGATAATTTTATCAGGTCTTCCGACAATATGTCTGTTGGTGTGAGAACCCTGCGGTTTTGTACAATGATTCTCACGTCATCGAGGTCTTCATTGGCCAATTCCTTAGCCAATTTGGCCAATGCATCCGATTTACTGTTTCCCGCACACGGTATGCTTTCCAGGGTACAGGAAGGGATTTGTGTTAGCAGTTATTGCACTCTTTCACCATACTTTACCAGTTCTGGCTTGCATGTCTGATAGTCGCCATTTACTTGAGTAACAATCAGCTGGGAGTCTGCATATGAGGAGGTCTTTGATTCCCATGTCGATAGCGATCTTGAGATCTGCTATCAAAGCTTCGTATTCAGCTTCTATAAGTCAATGTCGCGCACCCCGCGGGTTCATAGGGAGAAGGAATATGTAAAAAAAATGATTTTTACGGGCTTCACAATATCGACTTGAACTCCAGGATCGATAGTAAACCCTAACTAGCAAAACTGTATGAGGTTAACTACTCAGATAGGAAGTTATACCTCACGTTACCATGTCCTTCGAGTCTTCTTGTCGCTGTCCTCCTCGTCATAACCTCTAAGGATCGTTTGGATCGATGCCTCTTCGTCAGCCTCCTCGAGTCAAAGACGATCGACCCGAGAGTCTATAGTCCAAGATCCAACCTCAAATCGGAGGTAACTACGGCATTTACTTCGCTAAACTAGATGTCCTAAATAATATAGAGAGTGTATATGGATTAGTATGCCTCTAAGTACGCTAGGATTCTCAACACATGAGAGATTTAGGGTTAGAGGAAGAAGAATGGGAGCTTGAGGAAAAGCGAGTGTAGTAGAAGATAATAATGAAGATGGCTAAGAGTTATCACTTATGAAGCATACCAATAATTCAAGCAAGAAAATATCTCACCAAAATATCTAGCATGCTAGTAAAATATCAAGCATACTTCAATAGTGATTTAGTGAGTCACCACCATGAGTCACCAAGTAGCCATGCTTCACTTAATGCAAACCTCCACCTCATAACCATTTAATCTAAATGGTTAATACAAATATGAGGTGTCTTCTTCTAGAAACAATCTTGAGTAAATTATAAGAATGCCACTCATCCGTATATACATTCCCGTATCAGTATTCCGATGAATACGAATACAAAGAGACGAAAATAATCCATCAATATAATACTAGCATCCGGCTTAAACCAAAGGCCACTAGTATTATCCGCCCGAACATCATACGTTCATAAGTACACGTATATGATCGAAGCCCTGCCGTAAAACCATACGGCCTTTACATCTTTTGCCTGATGCAGGGAAACCCTCTGTGTGGGACTCTAAAGACTCGACACTACGCTGACAGTGGGTTTAACCATAAGCTGTCAGCGGTACTATCTGCACGTAACGGCTACCCAAGTATCTGACGATAAGAAGGCCAATGGGCAAACTCATCCGAACTCCTACTGAGCCTATCTGTGACAATCTCCGTATAGTCTGGTCTGTTCATCTAAGAGTATCGCATATCGGTCCTAGGGACGGTAGCTGTCAGACCCCTAATAGAGCAATAAGTCGTGCCGGAGTGTTGCCCAAAACACCCTAAGAAACTACCGGAGTACCTACCAGTAAATCTCGCTTGCCCTGACCAGGGACTTTGTGTAATGGCTTTCCGAACACAGCGTGATATCAATCCACAATACCGGGAGAGACGAATCCTATCTAACCGCTACTGCCTCCAAGTGCTTCGGGACTACACCCAACTACTACCTGTTTGCACGACTCCTTTGATCTGTGGTAGGGTAGTAATCTAATAACAGTGGGAACACACTTGAGGCGAAGTAGCAGTGTCAAGTCAACGGACTAAGCTGTACTTATGTCACCTGGGAACTGCTACCCGACAATAGGTATAATACCCACCAGTAGCTCCCTACGAGTCCTGTCCAGTGTACTCATAACCCAATGAGCACCTGCATACTATCTCCAGTACGACGTACTAATGGCTGTGGGATAGACCATCTTCCTTGCTGGGATGAGAAGCGTGTGCACTAGTCTATTCCGGAGTATCGATGCCCTGTCTCGATAATCTTATGACTAGGGACCTGTATAAGGATGTGCTTATAGACTACTCAGCACCCACTAGTGTGACTGCCATCACAACGCTGGTAATCAAGCAAAGATCTTAAGGGCTCTACCAATATGTATAAGCGATATGCTAAAAGAAACACATGCACATATTGAGATTGAAACAAACCAGGTAGTATACTACCATTTCGAGCAAGACTGTTACTATATCCGTGTATATCCCAAGCTTCCAATATGTAATATACAAACCAGTATGATACAATAATGGCCTATAGGGCATATATCACTAACAATCTCCCACTTGCACTAAGGCCATGTATTGGCATATCGCAGACCTATCATCTCGAATAACCTCTAGAACTGTGTCTGAGGGATGGCCTTTGTGAGTGGATCTGCAGTGTTGTTCTCCGAATCAACTCTCTGCACCTCGATCTCCCGGCGATCAACGATCTCCCTGATCAGGTGGTACCGCCTCAAGATATGTTTGAACTTCTGATGGGACCTGGGTTCCTTCGCTAAAGCTATAGCGCCATTGTTGTCACAATACAGAGGTATTGGATCTATAATGGATGGAACAACCTGAAGTTCTGTTAGGAACTTTCTCATCCAGACTGCTTCTTTCGCGGTATCACAAGCAGCTATATACTCCGCTTCCATCGTCGAGTCATCAACGGTGTCTTGCTTGGAGCTCTTCCAACAGACCGCCCCTCCATCGAAGCCTCGATCTGGAGGTCTTTTTCGCCATACACCAAAAACATCTCCTTAGTCCTTCTCAGGTACTTGAGAATGTTCTTTATTGCTATCCAGTGGTTCTTCCTTGGGTTTGACTGATACCGGCTTACCACGCTAAGTGCATAAGCAACATCTGGTCTGGTACACAACATCACATACATTATAGAGCCTACTGCAGAAGTGTAGGGTGTAATCGACAGGCGAGCCCTTTCCAAATCAGTCTTGGGAGACATCTCTTTGGAGAAGGTGATTCCGTGACAAGCCGGTAGATTACCGCGCTTTGAATCTTCCATACTAAATCTCTTTAGTATGGTGTCGATGTACCTGGACTGCGAAAGTCCCAACATCCTCTTAGATCTATCACGATAGATCTGGATCCCCAGAATGTAGGAGGCATTGTCCAGGTCTTTCATGGAGAACTTCTGTGACAAGAATTCTTTAAATGATTGTAGCATAAGAATGCCATTTCCTATCAAGAGAATATCATCTACGTACAAGACGAGGAATACCACAGTTCTCGCTACAATCTTACTATAGATGCATGGTTCATCTGGATTTTTGATAAATTCGAATTCTTAGACCGTCTCATCAAAACAGATGTTCCAACTCCGTGATACCTGCTTTAATCCATAAATGGACTTAAGCAACTTGCACACTTTCCCGCTGCTCCCACTCTGAATGAAACCCTCTGGCTGATCCATATAGATGCGCTTTTCCAGATGTCCATTCAGAAAATCGGTCTTTACATCCATCTGCCAAATCTCATAATCGTGGAAGGCAACAATGGCAAGAAGGATCCGAATGGATTTGAGAATAGCCACTGGAGAAAAGGTTTCATCATAGCCCAAACCAGGTCTTTGACGAAAATCTTTTGCAACAAGTCTAGCCTTATAGGTTTCAACCTGTTCATCTACACTAATTTTCTTTCTGATGATCCATTTGCAGCCTACGGGTTTTACCCCTTCCGGAGCAATGTCCAAAGTCCATACTTTGTTTTTGTACATGGACTCGATCTCGGTCCGCATTACATCCAGCCATTTTACCTAGTCACTGCTCTGGATGGCTTGCTGAAAGCTAGTTGGCTCATCATTGTCAATTATGCAATCCTCTTTATCCCCGTCTATGAGAAAACCATAGTATCTCTTGGGCGGATGAGACTGCCTACTAGTCCTGCGGAGTGACGTGGGAATGTTCTGTTCTTTCGAAATCTCTGGTTCTACCATACTTTCAGTAATAGCTTGCGGTTCTCGAATTTCTTCCAGTTCTATTGCGCTCCCACTAGTTTCTTTTTCCAAAAATTGATTTTCAAAAAGTGGGCATGAAAAGAAACAAAAACCTTTTGTTCCTCTGCGTAATAGAAAAGATACCCCTGGAGTTCTTTGGGTATCCTACAAACTTACACAGTACTGAGCGTGCCTCGAGCTTGTCCGCATCCTGCTTTTTGACAAAAGCTGGACATCCCCATATCTTCAGATACTGAAGATAGGGTTTCTTCCCAATCCACATCTGATATGGTGTGGTAGGCACAGTCTTGGTAGGAACCTTGTTCAAAAGATATGCAGCTGATTCTAGGGCATAACCCTAGAAAGATCGCGGTAACTCAGCGTTACTCATCATGAAAGTACCATATCCAATAGGGTTCTGTTCCGCCTTTCCGATACACCGTTATGTTGTGGTGTGTATGGAGTAAGTTGAGAGAGAATTCCATTCTCTTTTAAGTAATTCAGGAACTCGGCACTTAAGTATTCACCACCTCGATCGGATCTCAGTGTCTTGATACTTTTGCCGGTTTGTTTTTCCACTTCATTCTTGTATTCTCGGAATTTCTCAAAGGCCTCGGATTTATGTTTCATCAAGAAGAAATGTCCATACCTAGAGAAATCATCCATAAAAGTAATGAAATAGGAATAACCACTTCGTGCATTTGTAGACATTGGACCACATACATAGCTGTGTATGAGTCCCAAGAGCTCACTTGCTCTTACTCCGTGTCCAGTGAACGGAGTCTTTGTCATTTTTCCTATGAGACAAGATTGACAAGTTGTATAAGATTGATATTCGAACGGATCCAAATATCCCTCTCTATGTAATTTCGTCAACCGTGTTTCATTGATGTGACCCAGTCTACAATACCATAAGAAAGTTTTATTTAATTCTGTAGACTTTCTTTTAAGTGTGTTCTGAACGTTGAAAATCTGAGCTTGATTTAATACGTATATTCCGTTATCTAGTGCATCTGACCCAATCAAAGCTTGATTTAGGTTGATGTGGACCACATTTCTTACAAATATAAAATCATATCCTTCCATAGAAAGTAAAGATACAGATATGATATTACAAGCTAGACTAGGTACACACAAACAGTTACGTAAAATCAATATCTGTCCACTTATCAATCCTATGTGATATTCCCCTATGGATACAGCGTCCACGCTCATTCCGTTAGCAACCCTGAGAGTCATATCACCTGTCCTGATAACTCTACGGTTTCTCAAATCTTGTAATAAATTACAGATATGAGATCCTGATCCGGTATCTAGTATCCAGAAAGTAGATTTAATTGACAGACATTTTTCAATCACAAACACATCCGAAGTCGAAGCCACAACATGCTTCAGATCTTGGATTCGGCTTTCCAAGCCCTGCATTCCTTCTGCCAATGCCCTTTTTCGTGACAATAGGAACAATCCTCCTTCCCTACTATTAGCCCCGAAACTTTTGCCCTGTCTTTTCCTTCTACCTTACTGACACTGCCTATCGGCTTGGTGGAAGCCTTCTTCTTCTCTCCCTTGGCTTTTGCCTTGGATCTAAAAGAGGAAGATTCCCCAATAAGCAAAGCGTGTGTCTCCTTGGTTTCCATCAGGGTATAAGTAGAAGGTAGGGACAGTAGAATCAAGTTAGTATATAATTCGTTCTCCAACGTGGTCTCCAGGTCCGTGAGCTCTTTAATATAGCTGATCATTGCAGGGATGTGGTCCCCTACAGATGACCCGACAGTCAACCTCGCTTGAAGCAATACCTTCGAGGTCTCATATCTTGCGATACGAGATTGCTCTCCATATAAAGCTTTGTTATGGAGGAAGATGGAAGCTAAGTCCATCTTCTCGTGCTGTCTCCAGTTTACACCATCTACTGGGGCCAACACGAGACACTTGGCATTCGCACTGTCTTTTTTCGATGTCTTACGGATATCAACATCCGCGACGGTGAAAACTGGACCTGGGACGGAGGGGGCTTTAATAGTAAGGAGGTGGCCTAGCTTGTTATAGGTAATGGACATCTGGACAAACCTTTGCCAATCAATATAATTTGGCTCAGTCAATTTATTATCTAGCTGTAACCTAAGTATGGTCACCTGGTCGCTGCAATTCACAGAGAGAGAGAGAGAGAGAGAGAGAGAGCATTTAGCATGATGCTCTTACAAGTTTAGATTGGTTTTTAGTTTATCTAAACAGGATGGCTCCCACTGTATCTCGAATCCTTTCTTAAACCATAAAAGAAGAATTAGTCAGGATTAATCTCACTCTTACAATACTTGCTTAACTTTTCAGCCAGGCTGGTGTTGGTACTTCGAGGGAGGTTTTCCAACGTTTTCGCGAAATTCCTTAATTACATAATCTCTTTTTCCTGGAGACGTAGCCCCGCTAACACCGTTCTAGACACCTACTTGGTTTATAGCATTGACTGTTTTAGTGAAAAAAATCTCCTGAGGAGTAGCGGATACTCACAGTAGGATCGGGATCCAAATATCATTATGTGATAATCCTGAAGGAATACTACAAAATTATCATATTCCAAATGGTATGCAACATTAGAAAATTTCAGTTTCTTTAGAAACTCTTGATGTGGATTTTTGCCCCAAGCTCTTATGATCTTGACGAAGGCCAACATATCATAAGTCGCAAGTCAAGTTCTACCTGTCATTGTTCAGGTTAATTTGAACCCACCCGTACATACCCTTGACGAAGGCCAAAATAGTAGTACGACTGTCCCAAACCAACACATCTATCTACGCTACAGATGACTATTCAGCAACTACCGATCATTATGCCTTGGCGAAGGTCAAAATACACAGCTTGAATACTACTGAATACCCAACTGAAATGACGGAGGGCTACGAATGGTTTTGGAGAAACCATGAACGTAATGAACTTGATATAATCGAAGGAACCTGATAGATTTTAAAGGAGTGGTTTAAGCTCTGCATTTAAAAGTTTTCTTTCTGAAAAAACCGAGTGGTTTTAAAATTATTCCAACAATTCAGTTTTGGTTTGTTTGCTTTGCATTAATCATATAATGTAGTCCCATCATTTACACCTACCATTGCAGAAAGAAACGAAAATACCACGTACACTTATGCCATCCGCATTCACCACTGGGCCCCGTCTAACACCGTTAGGTTACTTAACTAACACCAGAGCGGGGGCTGGACTAGTGCGGATGCAAAACTTAAGCAACGTCTATTATATAACATATATAATATATCCATTCGTCTCACGCAATAATAGACATTCCAAATCACAGATAAACATATTAGATATATTAGGAATTCCGCGTTTCGTTTAAACCTGTAACGAAAGACGGATTCTACGGTCGTGATGAATAGCTAAACCCCACCCTAGAACCCTACGGGTGCGGCAAACTACCCGCCAAATTCCCGAAGTGAAGCAGCCTCCCTCAATAAAATGAGTAGGCCACTTGGCACTTCAAGAATCCGGTAGTTTGTGCACCCTGCCCTGGGTCTATCCTAGGAGCAGAAAACAGTAAAAGAAATAATACAACAGCGGCTACAACCTCAACTCGGATGTGCCCCGCAAATTAATATTACATCACTTTACAATTTACATTGAATGAAAGAACCTCTCTTCTCACATCCCTGTTTATATCAGAATTTTTCATTATTAATATATTCCCCATTCTTAATCATATTGCAAATAAATAGGTGCTTTTGATCCATGTCTGCTAAATAGTTGCAGGTTACTGGTTCTCAGAACAATACAGTGAAATTCAGAAAAAGAAGCTATAAATGTGAGACTACGACCAACAAATAGATGAATCTGTATGATGCCGCCTACAGTTTAAGGAACAAATGAAGATCAATGAACAGTTCGATTGCACAAAGTACGAGGGCAGCACAAGATTCAAGACTTCAACACAAAACTAACGGTAAAAGTCCACAAATTCTGCACTGTTGGAAATCTGGAAGAAAGTAGAAAAGAGTCTGAAGAACCAAGTGAAGAAAACAGAAGAAAAAGGTAACATGAAGCAACCCTGGAAAGATGAGACAGAGAGCCCCCAAGATGGCCGCGGATCCGCGGCCAAACATGGCATTCTGTCGCGGATCTGCGGCCGTGCTGTGCACGTGTCGGTGCACGTGTTGGTGGGTGTCGGTGCTTTGACCCGGCTTTCTTATGGTAGTCTTGTAATTTTAAATGTGGATCAGATGTAAACCCTAGGGTTTCTCCTATCTATAAATAGGAAAGCCTACAGCCTCTTTTAGGGCATGCCTCTTTTTAATTCTATATTTAAATTTTAAATTCCATTGTAATCGTCAAGAGGTGTCAATAAAGTAAGTTTTTATCTTGCAATTTTCATTTCGTCTTTTATTTCTGCAATTTTATTATCTGTCTTTTATTATCAACAAAATTAGGTAATTAAATAAAAAATATAAAAATGAAGTTTGTTGCAATTTCCCTAATGAGTGAGTAGTTCCTCACTTGTTAGGGTTAGGATTGGGTAAGTTTGAGAGATGGAAATCTCTCACTCCTTTCTTGCCCTCATAACTTTATAAATTAGGACTCTATGTAAATCAAACACCCACCGCTCACTATGACACCCTATCCTACGAGATAGCGGTGATTCCCTAGTTAGAACGGTTGTGGTTGATTTACATAGAGGTTAGGGCTAAAAGTTAAGAAAGGACGGACAAGGACCAAAAGGAAGAAACTACGTTTCTTCCTAGTCGTGCTAAGCCCCTTTGTTGACTATTACCCTAACACCCATATTCTTAATTAAGGAAAAAGAAGCAGTGAGTAGAATTATCTTTCCAAACTAAGATAATCCTAACCCTAGCAAGGTTTTAATCCAAATTAAATTCAATCTTAGTTTTTATAAAAATCAAAACCTACCAAAAATAGGACTTAACTCGTAAAAACATAAAGCAAAGAACACGTTTTTCCTGTGGACCGACCCGTACTCAACCGGCTAGCTATTAAGCGACACCGTTATTGATTGCGGTATTTGTTGGGGTAAAAATTTACACCCCGGTTGACCAAGTCAAAATCAAAGTCAATCCCAAGCCAAGTGGGCCCAAGCCCAGATCCAGTGGGCCCATGCCCGGGTCGAGCCCGAACATGAAGCGGCCGGCCTCCCCCACGCCAAGATAAAATTTTTGTAATAAATAATTTTTTTGCATTTTCTTTTATTTTATTTTCGGATAAATGTAAGAAAAATAGGCATAAAACCAAATTTTTGTAAAGCCCATGGCTTATGTGCAAAAAGAAATGGCACATGAGCCATGGGATAGGCAAAATGCCATTTTGTGAAGCCCAAGGGGCTATGTGTAAAATGTATGGCCTATAAAGGCAAAGATAATGAAATATCTCAACAACTTTTTTCTCTCCAAAAAAAGGTTTCAGATCTGAGATCTTTCTCCTTCTTCAAGGTTCCAAAACCTTCTTCTTTCTCTTGAATTAAATCAAGAGTTCTACTCTCTTTTTTATAAAACAAATTAGTTTTTCACCACAAAACCCATCAAGGGAAACTCAGATCTTCCATTAGATCTCAAAAGGAAGAGATTTTTAAAAATCCCACATCTCTTGATCTTCAAGATCCAGCTAACAGAGGAGGAAGAAGGAGAACCCCTTTTACTAAACCCAACAAAAAAAAAACACTCAGGAGTCCAACTCCTCTCTGATTTCTCTTCTGAGAAATTTGTTTTAGCAGTACGCAGCGCAAGTGCGCAAAGCGCCTGTGTGCCGACACGTGGCGCGCGCGCTTGCGCAAGTGCGCAAAGCGCCCGCGTGCCGACACGTGGCGCGCGCGCGCTTGCGCACCTGCACGCTTGCGCAAATGCGCAAAGCGCCCGCGTGCCGACACGTGGCGCGCGCGCTTGCGCACCTGCGCGCAGCGCTCATGCGCAAAGCGCCCGCGTGCCGACACGTGGCGCGCGCGCTTGCGCACCTGCGCGCAGCGCTCATGCGTGCGCGCAGCGCTCATGCGCAAAGCGCCCACGTGCCGACACGTGGCGCGCTTGCGCCTGAGCGCACAGCACCTAAGCGCACAGCGCTCAACGTGCTGCCCCACGCATCCTTTGGATGCCTTTTTTCCTTTATTTATATATATATGTATATATATACATTTGTATAAAAATGTACACATACACATACTCCGCAACATTCTCCCCCTCCAAAAAAATTTTCGGGCCGGGGCGCTGCCCCGAACCCCGCAAGGGGGCTGCTAGCCCACTTGACCCCCAGCCCGCTATCCGGGTAGCGGGACCCCCGTAAAAACTCTGCGTGGCTCCCGATATATCCAAAACCCCCCCTTTCAAAACAGAACACACGCACACCGCACATTGGGTTCGCATGACCAGTTTAACCCGTTAATCGGAGGTTCCCTCGCCCCAAAGGCGAGGGGTAATTAACGGCAGTTTAGTCCGCGGCTGCCGGAGATTCGGATCCCCACAATCATTAAACCCCGGCCTACCCTAGGCAGGGGGAATCTGTAGTACGCCTGACAAGCGCGCGCGTATTCCCATCTCACTGGGGTGACGAAAAACACCCTACAGTATTCTTAACTTTGATTTTAAAACGCACGTAAGCAAAGAATGATCAATCAAATGGCGCCGTTGCCGGGGATCGCGGTAGTTATTTTCTTTTTGTAATTTCGGGTTAATTAAAATTAAAAAAAATCATAAAAACTGAAAAATATAAAAACATAAAAAATATCATCTTGTTATTTTTTGAAGGGTTTTTGTGTGAATTGCGCAGGAAAGGAAGAAGGACAGATTCAGATCTGGGGCAAGCTCGGTGAACAAATCCAGAAACAGAAGATCTGAACAGACAGAGAAAAAACACAACAGACAACAGAAGAATTTTGGAGGATTGAACCAACTAATCGACTGCGGAACCACTGCAGTCTTAAGCTTTTGACCGCAGATCCGCGGCAGCTTGCTGACGTCAACACTTCAAATCCCTCTGTAAGTATTTATTGTCTCTTCTACCCCCTGAGCTCCACTGAAAAATTTTCCTACAGGGTTCTTTGCGCAAAATTTCTTCTCCCTCTCCAATAAATCAATTTTGTGCAGGATTCTTTGCGCCGCAAATATAAAAAAAAATTGGCAAGTGTTTTAGATTTTTGTGTGTTTATTGCTTTGCATTTTTAAAACGGACTTTTAAGGGGCTATAACACTAATCCAGATTGGGTGGGGATTTCATTACCCTTCCTAGGACCCCAAAAATCACAAAAAGCATTTGAATCAACCCTCGAGTTAATTAAAAATATTTAGACTCAGCCAATTAAGGACTGTCACGCTCATTAGGACAGAGGAAGGTTGTGGGCAATCGGTCGTTTATCTAAACCCGACTTTGTGGTGTCTAGACTAGACTAGTGGGAAAGGTAATTTTAAAAGGCCCGTCTCACGGTGATTCGTGAGCGGATTCCTCCTTTCTTTACTTGTGCTTACCTGGCCACAATTGGTGGTGAAGAGGCAATTCGAGAGATATTTCACAACTTGCCCTTTGGACCAGTTAGAAGCAGTCTAGTTGACTTAGGAGACCCTAACTCTAGGCCTGATTGTGCATGCTTAAATTGTGATTGCCTGAAAGTGTGTCTTAGTTCCTTATAAAAAATCTTTTGCAAAGACTTTAAAAGAAAAAATAGAAAAAAAACCCACAAAACAAAATTTTTACAAAAAGCCTGCCATTTTGTCGCTAGAAATCCATTGCACCCAATTTGCACCCACATTCTCTCATTGACGTTTTCTTACCCCCACCTTCTACTTTTTGACTACACTACAACTCGTTAGTGTATGGCCGGTTGGACTAGAGACACTAGCGCCCGTTTAGTCCGTGTCTCGTTGGTTCCTACTGACGACGCGTTCGACTCCGAAGTCGAAATTCCCTCCACTTCTTTACTTTCATCTTCAAATTCATCATCTTCTAAGGAGATGTCGGGATTCAATCCTAACAACCCCTTACCTACTTCGGGACTGATTCCACCTCAACTGGGTGCGAATAACCCACAACACTCTCCTGTTGAAGTGCCCCAACGAATCGCGCTCCAGGATCTTTTCTATCCAACCCGCACCGCATTTCCTATTTGTCTTTCACTTCCACCGGCTAATGGGGATAACTTCGAAATTAAACCCCACTTCATCAATATGTTGCCCAAATTTCACGGGCTGGAATCCGAAGATGCGTACATCTTCATTAACAAATTCCAGAATGTTTGCGCAATGATAAAGACCACCCAACTTTCCGATGATGCTATAAGGCTACGTGTCATTCCATTCACTTTATGTGACCTAGCTGAAAAGTGGCTATATAACACAGTATCGCATTCCACACAAAGTTGGGAAGAGTTTGTTAAGGCTTTTCTTAAAAAGTTTACCCACACCATAAGACCGCGAGAATTAGAAATGAAATTAATCAATTTTCCCAGCTTCCTTCCGAACCTTTTTGGAAGTGTTTCGAATGATTTAAGGACCTTCTTGTTCAGTGCCCTCACCACGGTATCGAGAGATGGCAACTTTGCCAAACTTTATACGAAGGACTGAACCCAGCAACTAAGCAGTTGCTGGAAACCATTTGTCAAGGTCACTTCCTTACAAAATCTGACGAGGAAGCTTGGCAATTTCTCGACGATCTTGCTGAACAAACGCTTCAGTGGGAAAGCACTAGACAGACCGCTTCATTCACTTCGTCTACTTCATCCGGTTTGTCTAGGGCAGGTGTTCATCAACTTGACATGTCAATTGCAATGAAAGTCGAAATGGCCGCAATTACACGTAAACTAGAAGCAATTGAGAGCAAATTCTCATCGCCTTCTCCTGTCCCCGCTTTACCCCCTCGCACTATATGCGCTTGTTGTTCGGATCCGTCCCATTTGTCTGAAGAGTGTCCTTACAACCCACCCGCTCAAGGACAAGATCAAGTCAATGCTGCCTTTCAGCAGAGACAAAGAAATGATCCATACTCTTCAACTTATAATTCTGGTTGGAGGAACTACCCCAATTTTGCTTGGATTCAAAATCAACAACAATTCCAAGGCAATAACAACTTTCAAAGGCCTCCTCCACAACAACAAGCCCCTCAGCAAACTCAATATTAGCAACCTTTCTAACCCCAACCTTACCAAAATCAAATGAACAATTTTGCACCAAACAACTCTTTCCCTCAAAATTATTTTGTTCAACCAAATAACGATAAGGTTTCCTCGCTAGAACGAAGTCTGGATGCATTTTTAAAACAATCTACGCAATCCTCAGCCAACATCCAGTCTTCCATTCAGTCTTTGGTGAAACACACTGAATCACATGAGCAAAGTATCAAAACCATTGAGGCTCAAATTGCATAACTGAATGCTGCTCTAAACGAGCGAGAGAAGGGGAAACTTCCATCTCAACCACTGCCAAATCCTGGTCACACACAAAATGCACATGTTACTCATGAACAACAAAATATGTGAGTGCCGTGACTACATTGAGATCTGGAAAGGTATTGCATAACAAAGTTGGCAATAATAATGACACCCCGGTCGCCGCTTCTTCTTCTTCTTCCTCATCTTCTTCATCTTCTTCAGATCCTGTTCTTCATTCTTCACAAGACTCTACTTCTTCTACTAATTCGAACGGACCTACATCTCACTCCACGAAAACACCAACACTGGGATCCGTTCCAACTCCGCAATCTACTCCACAAACATTGGACTCAACAAATTTTCAAAATATTCTATTTCCAAACAGGTTGAGATCCAATAAACAAACTCCGCAAATGGAGAAGATTGTGGAGTTATTTAAACAGGTTAGCATCAATATACCTTTCTTGGATGCAATCCAACAAGTCCCTTCTTACGCTAAAATCCTGAAGGACTTATGCACCAAGAAGAGGAAATCACAGGTACCTAAGAAAGTTTCTTGGCTAGTGCAGTAAGTGATGCTCTTACCCAATCTTTATCTCAAAAATGCAAAGACCCTGGCTGTCTTACAATTTCAATAACCATTGGGGATAAGAACATCAACCACGCACTTTTAGATCTTGATGCCAGTGTTAATTTGCTTCCTTATTCAGTATATGAACAATTAGGCATTGGAAAGCTGAAATCCACACATTGTACTCTCCAAATGGCCGACCGATCCATCACCCATCCTAGGGGTGAGTTAGAGGATGTGTTGATTAAAGTAGGGGACTTCATATTCCCCGTTGATTTCATTGTTATGGACACACAGCCTGTAGCTAACCCCTGGAGTCAAATTCCGGTGATACTCGGTCGACCATTACTTGCATCTTCTAATGCGGTGATCAATTGTCGAAATGGTTCGATGAACCTATCTTTTGGAAACATGATAATTGAGCTCAACATTTTTAAGTTGGGGAATCAGCCCTCCGAGCCTAATGCTAATATACTTGATATTTGCTCGATCCAAGAGATCACTCAGGAGGACTGTAAGCTCGAAAAATTTATGTTCGATCACAGCAATCTTGATGCCACTAGTGCATTCCTCCTTGAATCTGACACAGTTTTCACACCCGATAATGATTACAAGTGTTTCACTTTTTTGAACGATTGTGAAAAATCACCACCCGAGTTTGAGTCCTTTGAATTTTCGGATGAGTTAGCTGAACAATCCGACTCGGTTGCTTACACTCGCTTCGAACCTCTATTGGAATCCTTCGAGTTTGAGACAGTTTCACCAATTTTACCTTCAATTGTTTCGCTTCCAAAACTCGAACTCTAAGTTATTGCTGTCTCACCTTAAATACGCTTATTTAGGTGAGAATGAGACCCTTCCTGTTATCATCTCGGCTTGTCTAGCCCCCGAGCAAGAGAAAACCCTTTTAACGGTCTTACAAAATAATCGGCAAGCTTTTGGCTGGACTATGGCGGACATCAAGGGGATTAGTCTCCTAATAGTTGAACATCATATTCATAGAGACAACAAGGGATCCATAAAGACGACTAAACCCTATCATGAAGGAGGCTGTTAAAAAAGAGATTGTAAAATGTCTTAATAGTGGTATCATGTACCCTATCTCTGATAGCCAGTGGGTTAGCCCCATTCACGTTATCCCAAAGAAATCGGGCATAACGGTCATAACTAATGAGGCGAATGAGTTAATACCTACTCGCACCCAAACTGGGTGGCGAGTTTGTATCGATTATAGAAAACTCAACGCCGCGACACGGAAAGGCCACTTTCCATTACCTTTTATTGACCAAATACTAGAACGATTGGCTGGGCACGAGTACTATTGCTTTTTGGATGGCTACTCCAGCTATAATCAAGTTCCCATCACCGAAAAGGACCAAGACAAGACCACATTCACTTTTCCTTTCGGTACGTTTGCTTATCGTCGCATGCCCTTTGGGTTATGCAATGCACCCGCTACTTTCCAGCGGTGTACGATGGGGATTTTTTCAGACATGGTGGAAAAATTCTTGGAGATTTTTATGGATGATTTCTCCATTTTCGGTGACTCCTTTGATGAGTGTTTGCTACATTTAGACGCAGTTCTTACCCGATGTAGGGATAAGAACCTCACTTTAAATTGGGAGAAATGCCACTTTATGGTACGAGAAGGTATTGTCTTAGGACATATTATCTCGCAAAATGACATTGAGGTAGATAAAGCTAAGATTGAAGTCATTTCCAAACTTCCTCCTCCCAAATGCGTCCGAGACATTCGAGCCTTCCTTGGCCATGCCTGTTTCTATAGATGGTTCATCAAGAATTTTAGCAAAATAGTTAGACCCTTGACTCTTTTGTTGGCCAAGAACACCACTTTTGATTTCGACTCAAGCTGTATGAAGGCGTTCGAGTCATTGAAAAATTCACTTACTTCCGCTCCAATTCTTTCATCTCCTGACTGGATGCATCCATTTGAAATTATGTGCGATGCATCTGATTTCGCCATTGGTGCTGTCCTTAGACAGCACATAAATAAGATGCCGCATGTAATTTATTACGCTAGCCGAACCTTAAACGAGGCCCAATTGAATTACACAATAACTTAAAAAGAATTCTTAGTTGTTGTGTTTACACTAGAAAAGTTCAGGCCCTATTTAATCGGCTCTCCAGTCATCGTTTACACAGACCACTCAGCTCTTCGCCATCTTTTCACGAAGAAGGATGCTAAATCTCGGCTGATACGTTGGATCTTCTTACTACAAGAGTTTGACCTTGTCATCAGAGACAAGAGAGGGTGCGAAAACGTAGTCGCCGACCATCTTTCACGCCTTCCTTCTTCGCCTACACTTCAAATTCCTATTAAAGACGTTTTTCCAGATGAGCAGCTCTTAACTGTGTCATGCGAACCTTGGTTCGCAGATATTGTAAATTATTTGGCCACCGGACTTATACCAAACAAATGGTCAAATCAGGACAGACTCAGATTTCTATCCCAGGTAAAACATTTTTACTGGGATGAGCTGTATCTATTCAAATACTGTCCCGACCAAATTATTCGTCGGTGTGTCCCCGACAATGAGTTTAAGAGCGTGCTGTCATTCTGCCACGATCAAGCGTGTGGCGGGCATTTTGGCCCTAAAAAGACAGCAGAAAAGATCTTGCAGTGTGGTTTCTACTGGCCACAACTTTTTAAAAACGCACATAAGTACTGCAAGACATGCTCTCGGTGCCAACACTTGGGCCGGATATCTAGGAGAAATGAAATGCCGCTCCAACCAATTTTGGTTGTTGAAATTTTTGATGTTTGGGGATAGACTTTATGGGACCATTTCCCAATTCCTTTGGGAACATGTATATTCTACTCGCCGTTGACTATGTTTCTAAATGGGTCGAGGCTGTGCCCAGCCGAACTAATGACAACAAGGTTGTCGTTAGATTTCTCAAAGAAAACATCTTTTCTCGGTTTGGGCATCCTCGCGCGATTATCAGCGATAATGGATCTCACTTTTGTTATAGGGCTTTCGAGTCCTTAATGCGGAAATACTCCATTACTCACAAGCTGTCAACGCCCTATCATCCCGAAACTAGTGGGCAAGCCGAGATTTCGAATCGGCAGATTAAACAGATATTGGAGAAAATGGTTTCCAAAAACCGTAAAGATTGATCGTCAAAACTTATTGATACCTTTTGGGCATTTCGAACTGCCTATAAGACCGATCTTGTCATGTCTCCATATAGGCTTGTTTATGGAAAAGCTTGCCACCTTCCAGTTGAAATAGAGCATAAAGTATTTTGGGCAATAAAAGAGTTGAATATATCTCTAGGAGATGCGGGCAGCAATAGAAAGCTGCAGTTGAAATAATTAAACGAGCTTCGGGATGAATCTTACGAGAATGCTGTAATCGTCAAAAACCGAACGAAGGTGTTCCACGATAAACACCTTATACGCAAAACTTTCAAACCTGGTCAACAGGTTTTACTTTATGACACTCGGTTACATTTCCATCCCGGCAAGCTCAGATCTCGATGGAAATGGCCATTTTTGATACGCACCGTATATCCGCACGGTGCGGTCGATTTAGAAAATTCGGAAGACGGTTCACTATTTAAAGTGAACAGACATAGACTATAAACCGTTCCTCACTGCGGACCCTTCGGAGGAGCTCCTGTTTTTGCAGGAGCAGATCTACATTGACTGATCTTCCTCCATCTACCCCTAAATTTCGATTATCTAGCCAAAACACCGTTTCAAACAAGTTTGGGGGTATGTATCACTTGTAATTATATATAAAAAAAAATAAAAATAAAAAATTTTGGAAATTTTTTTGGGGGTATATTTGTAAATTTCCAGTTATAATAAAAAAATAATAATAAACTAAAATTTTTATTTACAAATAATTTCCTCTTTTCAGGCGGAGTTTTTTACAAATAACCAACACGTTCTCCTCTATAAATAAAACCCGACCCCTCTCCGTTTTTACCAAACCCTAATTTCATCTCTCTAAAATCCCTCGCCGTCGCTCTAACTTCTGCAAAGAAATCCCTCTACGCCGCCGTCCAACCGCCGCAATTGCCTGCATCTGGCCGCGCTTCCGCCGCGCCCCTGCCTCTTCTCCCTCTGATTTTTTCAGAGGTGGTTTGCATCATCTCTCCCTCTCTGTTAAATTTTTTTATAAATCTGTGAACTTTCTGAATGGCACCAATAATGCAATTAGAACAAGATTTTCCACAAATCTTTTCACACACAATTTACGGAAGTTATTTTGGTGATGAGATCACACGGCGAGAGTGGAACTTTTTAATTTTCAATCATCCCAATGCCTACGCTCTTCCAGATCTAGTCACTCGTTTTTATGAGTGTATGGAGGAAGGTTGCCCAGCACAATACGGTTTTATTAAATTACTTTGGGACGATAGGGAAATAATCATTGATAGGGACTTCATCCATGAAGTCACTTTAATCCCTAGATTACCTGTTCATGACCAACCCCTTCAATTTGAAGACTACTTACCCTTAATGGGTAATGACTGTTTCGAGGGAACCTAGGAAGGGCATACAGGCTAGAACCCTCTTCGCCAATGTATTAACCGTGTGACGTTGGGCACAAAACAACATTTTTGGTAGTTTACATAACACAACATTTTTTACCCCATCTCTTCATATCGTGCACACATTAATGACTAGGAACCCTAGATTTGACATGCACACGGTTTTACTTAATTCAATTGGTGCTGGCAAAAGAGCCGCAAATTACCCATGTCCTATGTTAGTGACACAACTGTGTCGCTATTTCCTCCCTGTGGAGGAATTTGAGTTTTACGTGCATGGAGGCATACCCATTAGGCCTCTTATTGAGGGCGTATCCGCGTCCTGTACCCGCCTAACTGATGTATGGTCGCGAAGAGAACCGGCCGAACATGTACCCGCCAGGACACCCAGTTCCAGCTCGACCGCGAGCGAGGAAGAGCTTACCCCAGCAGAACATGCACGTCTGCTTAGAAGAGCCACTAGGGGGATTGATAGATTGGTAGGGATGGTGACCAACTTGGATCACCGGGTGACAGAGATTGAACATGGCGTATCTACTCTGCTGGCGCGAGAGGAACGTTCCCGTTCACGTTCAAGGGGACGGTGAGCAGTGAGGGCACTGCTTTTAGTAAGTTTGCGGGAGGAGGTGGTTTGTAAATAGTTATCATTGCATTGCATATTTTAATTTTTGTACATATTTTTTTCTTTTCTTTGCATGTTTAATTCTGCATTGCATCTTTAAAAAAAATTATAAAAATTAAAAAAATGAAAAAAAAAATATATAAAAGAAAAGTCAAATAAAAAATTGAAAAACTAAAAAGATAAATTTTTTTTTTTCAATTTTGGCCATATTTGACTTAAGTTTGACAAGACAGATAACTAGCTAGGAAAAACTAGATCCTAAACTTAGTAAATTAAAAACCCTAAAAATAACTTTTCTTAAAGTTTAACCGTAGAAAGTATATGTTCTAGTAGATTATTTAAGGCAAATTTTGAGTTCAGTTCTTGGGCTAAGTCAAAATAAGGGAAGAGTATTGAAATTTTTATTGATGTGTAAGTCTGAAAAATAATTCCGAACCTTTGGTCTAAATTCTGAAAATATATACCCTACAACTCACACATACACGTACTTTGAAACTTGGGATAGTAGAGGATACCTTGAATTGCTTTTGTCTAAAATCCTTAGTATGAGAAGAAAATTAAATAAAAGTATAAGTGTGAATAAAGAGATATAAAAAATGAACACTGGTTTTGTAATTACTTAAGGCTGCGTAAAATATAAAAAAATATATAGCGAGGGTGCTTTATCACCTAGTGCCTTAGACCAACTGGTTTGGGAGTCACTGCTAAAGCCTTAGGTATTACAAGACGAGGAATTACACCTTAATGCGCAAACACATTTTGTAATCGGTTGTTAGTATCTCAAGAAGTATTAACGGTCGCATGAAGGATGTGTGAGCAATTTCATCTAAAATTTACCAACTAAAAGTATTTTGGATAATGGACAAGAGTATGATAGCTTGAATTGAATTTCCAAGTGTAGGGGTGATACATACACACACGTAGGGGTATACGATTGGGGTTTTGATGAGAGATAGGAATGAAAGATAAGGCTTATATTTTCAGTAGAGATGATAAAAATTCCTAAGTTGAGATGAAACCTTAGAAAGAAAATTCAAAAGATGCTAAAAGCTAAATAAATTTACAGAACATATACAATCTTAAGTTAAATGATAAGTGAGTGTGAAAAATATGGTTGATGATTTCTAAGTTAAAGATAATAGAATTTCTTGCTAGAACACCGAATTGAAGAATGAAAGTCAATAGGCCAAATTGATTGGATTTTGTAGGAAGTATCCACTAAAAACCTTCAGGAGAGAACACTCCTCCTACTAGGGACACCTAGAGGTTTAACGGCTTGTTGCACGAGCTTAGTGCAATCGCGATTCCCTGTGAAAGTGAGATTAGGATTTTTCGAGAATAAATTAGTTTTGCTCGGGACGAGCAAAAGATAAGTTTGGGGGTATTTGTTCATATCAGAATTTTGCATTATTATATTCCCCATTTTTAATCATATTGCAAATAAATAGGTGCTTTTGATCCATGTCTGCTAAATAGTTGTAAGTTACAGGTTCTCAGAACAATACAGTGAAATTCAGGAAAAGACGCTATAAATATGAGACTACGACCAATAAATAGATGAATCTGTATGATGCCGCCTACAGTTTAAGGAACAAATAAAGATCAATGAACAGTTCGATTGCACAAAGTACGAGGGCAGCACAAGATTCAAGACTTCAACGCGAAACTAACGGTAAAAGTCCACAAATTCTGCACTGTTGGAAATCTGGAAGAAAGTAGAAAAGAGTCTGAAGAATCAAGTGAAGAAAACAGAAGAAAAATGCAACATGAAACAACCCTGGAAAGATAAGACAGAGAGCCCCTAAGATGGCCGCGGATCCGCGGCCAAACATGGCATTCTGCCGTAGATCCGCGGCCGTGCTGTGCACGTGTCGGTGGGTGTCGGTGCGTTGACCTGGCTTTTTTAGGGTAGTCTTGTAATTTTAAATGTGTATCAGATGTAAACCCTAGGGTTTCTCCTATTTATAAATAGAAAAGCCTACAACCACTTTTGGGGCATGCCTCTTTTTAATTCTAGATTTAAATTTTAAATTCCATTGTAATCGTCAAGAGGTGTCAATAAAGTAAGTTTTTATCTTGCAATTTTCATTTCGTCTTTTATTTCTGCAATTTTATTATCTGTCTTTTATTATCAGCAAAATTAGGTAATTAAATAAAAAATATAAAAATGAATTTTGTCGCAATTTTCCTAATGAGCGAGTAGTTCCTCACTTGTTAGGGTTAAGATTGGGTAGGTTTGAGAGATGGAAATCTCTCACTCCTTTCTTGCCCTCATAACTTTATAAATTAGGACTCTATGTAAATCAAACACCCACCACTCACTACGGCATCCTATCCTACGAGATAGCGGTGATTCCCTAGTTAGACCGGTTGTGGTTGATTTGCATAGAGGTTAAGGCTAAGAGTTAAGAAAGGACGGACAAGGACCAAAAGGAAGAAACTACGTTTCTTCCTAGTCGTGCTAATCCCCTTTGTTGACTATTACCCTAACACCTATGTTCTTAATTAGGGCAAAAGAAGCAGTGAGTAGAATTATCTTTCTAAACTAACATAATCCTAACCCTAGCAAGATTTTAATCCAAATTAAATTCAATCTTAGTTTTTATAAAAATCAAAACCTACCAAAAATAGGACTTAACTCGTTAGAACATAAAGAAAAGAACACGTTTTCCCTGTGGACCGACCCGTACTTAACCGGCTAGCTACCAAACGACACCGTATTGATTG
Organism: Agapanthus africanus; assembly: GCA_030015575.1. Classification (NCBI taxonomy): domain Eukaryota; kingdom Viridiplantae; phylum Streptophyta; class Magnoliopsida; order Asparagales; family Amaryllidaceae; genus Agapanthus; species Agapanthus africanus. The sequence continues at coordinate 2,589,097 of JASDDO010000008.1, read as the reverse complement.
CGGTATTCTTAACTTTGATTTTAAAACGCACAAACGCAAAAGAACGATCAATCAATCCCCCGGCTATTCATCCACGACGATCCAATAAAGTTCGTATACACAATCCAACATCACAGATATGTGCAACGCCCAACTAACCGACATATAGCAGTTAGCGGAAGTTTATGAACACATATATCCAAACACAGAAAACCCGATAGCCAAGAACTTTAGAATTTCGATCGACACATATTTTCCGTGTCTACCCAAAGTGCAAACCAGCACACAAACAATACTGGGTAGAAACCAAATATACCAGAAAACAGAACACTAAAAATAAGAAGCACAGAAGAAATACGAGTTGAATCGGCCTCGACTCGGCCACGGAACGGCGGCGAAACACACTGTTTAGCCGCGCTTCCGCGGTCGTCTCGACGATTCAGTGACTCGTTTTTCTTGAGTGATCTTAGAAAACCCTGCTTGCAATTTTCATTCCTCTGAAATATTTTTTCTGACAGTTTTCAAAATCGACAGCAAGTTAGGGTTTTGTGTTACGTTTTCGGGTTTTCCCGATGATCGAATTTCTAACTACTTTCTAACTAGCTAGTAAAGGTTTAGTAGGCTCTGATACCACTGTAAGTCGATGTTGCGCATCCCGTAGGTTCGTGGGAAGGTGGAATACGTAAAAAATGATTTTTACGGGCTTCGCAACACCGACTTGAACTCCAGGATCGATACTAAACCCTAACTAGCAAAATTGTATGAGGTTAACTACTCGGATAGAAAGTTATACCTCATGTTACCATATCCTTCAGGTCTTCTTATCGATGCCCTCCTCCTCGTCAGAAGCTCCAAGGATCATTTGGATCGATGCCTCCTCGAGTCAAAGACAATCCACCCAAGAGTCTATGGTTCGAGCTCCAACCTCAAATCCGAGGTAACTACGGCATCTAGTTAGCTAAACTAGATGTTCTAGATGGTATAGAGAGTGTAGATGGATTAGTATTTCTCTAAGTACCCTATGATTCCCAACACATGAGAGATTTAAGGTTAGAGAAAGAAGAAGGGGAGCTTGAGGAAAAGAGAGTGTAGTAGAAGATAATAATGAAGATGGCTAAGAGTTATCACTTATGAAGCATACCAATAATTCAAGTAAGAAAACATCTCACCAAAATATCTAGCATGCTTGTAAAATATTAAGCATACTTCAATAGTGATTTTGTGAGTCATCACCATGAGTCACCAAGTAGCCATGCTTCTCTTAATGCAAACCTCCACCTTATTTCCTCCACCTCATAACCATTTAATCTAAATGGTTAATACAAATATGAGGTGTCTTATTCTAGAAACAATCTTGAGTAAATTACAAGAACGCCCATCATCCATATATACATACCCGTATCCGTATTCCGAAAAATACGAATACAAAGAGACAAAAATAATCCATCAATATAATACTAGGATCCAGCTTAAACCAAAGCTCACTAGTATTATCCGTCTGAACATCATACGTGCACAAGTACACGTATGTGATCGAAGCCCTGCCGTAAAACCATACGGCCTCTACATCTTTTGCCCGATGCAGGGAAACCCTCTATGTAGGACTCTAAAGACTTGACACTACGCTGGCAGTGGGTTTAACCATAAGCCGTCAGCGGTACTAGCTGTACATAACGGCTACCCAGGTATCTGTCGATAAGAAGGCCGATGAGCAAACTCATTCGAACTCCTACTGAGCCTATCTATGACAATCTCCGTACAGTCCGGTCTGTTCGTCTAAGAGTATCGCATATCGGGCCTAGGGGCGGTAGCCTTCAGACCCCTAATAGCACAATAAGTCATGCCGGAGTGTAGCCTAAAACACTCTGAGAAACTACTGGAGTACCTACCAGTAAATCTCGCTTACCCTGGCCAGGGACTTTTTGTAATGGCTTTCTGAACACAACGCGATATCAACCCCCAATACCGGGAGATACGAATCCTATCTAACCGCCACTGCCTCCAAGTTCTTCTGTACTACACCCAACTACTACCTGTTTGCACGACTCCTTTGAGCCATGGTAGGGTAGTAATCTAAGAACTGTGGGAACACACTCGAGGCAAAGTATCAATGTCAAGTCGACGGACTAAGATATACTCATGTCACCTGGGAATTGCTACCCGATGAGTACTCTGTTTCCCCCAATCAGAGCAAAGCTCTGTTCGAATTTCAAAATTCAAAAATTGATGCTACGCTTCAGATTCCTTACGCTGCGCGCCACGTCTCAAAAGCAGACACGCCAGCGCCAAGAGCGCTGCGCCTAAGGCAGCGCACCCCCAATCAGAGCAAAGCTCTGTTTCAAAATTCAAATTTTAAAATGAAGCAACGCTTCAGATCACTTGCGCTCTGCGCTGCACGCCACGTGTCAACCACAGGCGCGCTAGCGCAGTTGTGCTGCGCTCTGCGCTGGACGCCACGTGTCAAATGCAGGTGCACTAGCGCCAATTGCGCCAGCACTGGAATTTAAATAATAAATTATTAATTAATCAGAATTAAAATTCTAGAAAGATCTTTCCAATTTTATTAAAATAAGAAGATTGTCTTCTGTAAAAGAGATGCCTTAGGATCAAAGATCCAACGGTGGGGAAATATCCCCAGATCAATCAGAGAAAGATCTCTGTAACTAACTTAACAAACCAATTGGCCCTATATAAAGGCCCCTAGACTCCAAGTCATAGAGACAGAAAAGAGAGAACCCTCTGTAAACTTTGAGAGAAAAAAACTCAAATAGAAAGAAAGGCAAGCCTTTGAAGAACGAAGATCATCTTCATCATCTTTAAAGGTAAAGAATTATATTCTTGAAGAACATAGATGAAAACATCTCACAAAAGAAGAATCCTCTTCTAAAAAGATCAAAGATCTAAGAACAAGATCAAGATTTTCAATAAAAGGGAAAAAAGATCAGAAAGATCTAGTCATAAAAGATTTAAAGAAGTAATTTACTTCATGTAAGTCCGCGGCGGCGCCCCGGCCGTCGATCCGACGCCGGAAACGCGGAAACGAAAAACTTTGCGAAACTTGCAAACCGGCACCACCGCGCACTTTTAACCTGGATCGGGCCATTAACCCAACTCTAGCAAACTAGAATAAGAGTAGAGAAGCTATACCAAGCGATCCGTGTCCTTCGGTCTTCGCCTCCACTCCGATCTCCTCGCGGAATCTCCGGTCGTCGCCTCCTCGTCGAAACGGGCACCACATCGCCGGGTTCTTTTACGGCCTCCCACCTCTGGACCGAGGCAACTCGGGCGCGAAGTTGGCTAGCCGACGCATCCAAGGAATGCTGTAGACTAGTGTAGAAACCATTGTCTCTTTGAGGGTTATGAAGTTGCCTTTGGATGGAGGGAAATAATGAACAAAGGAGATGAACTTTGGTGTATCAAAAATGAGATGAACAAATTTTTCCTTATCAAAAATGAACCCCTTCCCTCCTTACCCTAATGTGTGGTCGGCCCCCTTTTTCAAATGGTGGAGGAAAAAGAATCCAAAACATGAAGGGAGGCGAGTGTAGGAAATAAAAGGGGTGACCACATCCAAAGCAAACCTCACATCATTTCTAATCCATTCTAATCTCAATTAATGCAAGCAAGTGATGGAAAAAGAATATAATGATGATAGTCATATCATAATGCCACAAAATGCAAGAAAACCCCTCCACTAAACTTATTTGCACACTTACAAATAACCCCCTCCAACATAAAGTCCGGCCGTGAAGGAACAAAGGAAAACCAGCCGGAACGGAATGCAAACTGGCAATCTCTGAAAACGGATCCCGTAATAAATTACAAGAAAACCCCGCTACTGCATATACATGCCCGCATTTGTATTCCCACTGAACATAAATGCAAAGAGACAAAATCTAGACTGTCAAATACCAGGATTCGGCTTAAGCCAAAGCCGGCTAGTAAAAAACCGTCCGATCACGATCCATGCAATACCGCACGTATCTGATCGAACCCTGCCATATCTCCATACGGCCTCTACAGCGTTTCGCCCGAAACTTAAGTAACTGTGTGTGGTGGACTCTAAAGACTCTTCAATACTATGGCTGTGGATTTAACCACTAGCACGTTAGAGGTATTAGCCATACGTGACGGGCCACCAGCTATTGACAAAAAGGGACGTTGATGAGCGAACTCATCCTGACACCCTACTGAGCCTGTCAGTGACAATATCCGTACAGTCCGGTCCGTTCGTCTATGAGCATCGCATGGCGGGCCTAGGGGGTTGGTAAAAGTCAGACCCCCAAAAGCGGTACAAGTCGTGTCGGAGTGTAGCCCGGAACACCCTGAGATATTACTAGAATACCTACCAGTAAATCTTCTGCCTTGGCCAAGGACTTTTCATGTACTGGCTCTCCTAGACACAGCGCGACCTCACCCCCAATACCGGGAGAGACGAACCCCTGCAGATCCGCTCACTGCCTCCATGTGGCTCGGGACTGTACCCAACTAAAACCTGTTTGCACATCTCCTTTGAGCGTGGTAGGGTAGTAATCAAAGCACAGTGGGAACTCACACGGACAAATGACGATCTCAGGTCGATGAACTAACCTGTACACATGTCACCAGGGAACTGCTATCTGACGTCAGGTATAATACCAACTAGCAGGTTCCCGGCGAGTCCTGTCCGGTGTACTCATAACCCAATGAGCACCTGTATATATCTTAGGTGAACCAACTGACACCAGTGGCTTGTGAGACCGGCCACCGCCCCTCGTCGGGGTCTCGACTGTATACACTAGTCTACTCTGGAGAATCGATGCCCTGTCTCGAAACTCCCACGACTAGGGGCCTTTTAAGGATTTGCTTATAGACCCCAGCTCCCACGTATATGATCGCCCTCATACTGCTGGTAGTCAAGCAAGAATCCTAGGGGCTCTATCAACGTGCAATAGTGACCTGTAAGGTCACCTAAAGCAGTACACGATGATAAAGATAAACCAGATAGCATACTATCATCTTGAGTAAGACTGTCCTACTGGGACAAGTCCTCCCTCAATCATTGCAATCACGTGCTTGTGATCCAATAATTGACTCTGAGGGCACTATCTCCAACAATCTCCCACTTGCACTCGAGGCTAATTATTGCGATGTCGCATACTCACAGCCCGTGTGATACCGAACACCCAACACTTCTACTAGTCAGTTTCACAAAGCTCGTTTGCGAAACTATTGCGTTCGAAGAATAGCCTCAGTGAGTGGATCCGCTGTGATGTTTCTTTCTATGTCTCTCTATATCTCAAGTTCGCGGAGAAAGCCATCTCCCGAAATGAGCAATACCTGTCTTAGAATATGTCTGGATGTCTGATGGGACCTAGCTCATAAATGAACTCCAAATCTAAACTTCTTAGACTGTATCGTCAACTGAACTTAATCAGTATCCTACGCCATCCTTCCCTCAGTATCCACCTGGACCACCTGTCCAAAATACTGCCCCTCGTTAGAGGGAAAACTATAACTCTGATGACCACCCTGTCGTCCATGTCACCTTGGAAGCCTGAAATGATAACCGTCTCCACAACGAGGCTGTCGTTATCATATCCCTAGAACATCCACTTATGTTCTAAAACTGCTTCCTAACGTTTCTCCAGGATTGGATTAATATCAACTTATTGCATCTACTGCAAGAACAACATCTGGTGTGGTACTTGATATCTCATGATTGACTCATTTGCCTAAGCAAGTGATCTGCCAATCATGCACATCCCTCTCTATTTTAGTCTGTAGGACACCTTTAGGGAGGGTGACTCCATCACTTGCAGGTACACTATCGTGCCAGAAGTCGTCCATTCTAAATACTCATAGAATGCTCTCTAAGTACCCAGATTGGGAAACTACCCAAATCTAGATCTAAAGCCATAGATCCAGTAACCAGAATGTCTGATATAATATCCAAGTCCTATGTGGAGAAACCACTATGTGACGACCAACGAATAACCGATCGTAGTATAGGAATTTCACTTCCTACTCTGTGTATGTCATCCAAATACCAGGACATCACACCCTACTACCTTCTTAACAGATCCATCCCCTATTCTGATGAAGTCAAACTTATGACTGCCGCATCAGAAATAGATGATCTATCTCCGCTATATCTGCTTTAGTCTATAAATAGACATAAGCCACCTGTCCACCAATGCTTCCGCTGCTCCCACTGATCATGACAACCCTCTGGCAGAGTCATATACACGTGCACTTCTAAAGCCAGTTTAGAACGACGCTATACTCATCCTCCTGCCGGGTCTCACAGTTTAGAACAACAGCAATGGAAAGTCTGGGTAAACAAGAACCTCCCTGTCACCGTCCTTAAGGCTACCGGAGTACCTCTCGGGTGCCTGAGGTTACCCACCAAGTCTGCGGAGTGGCCATTGGAATGTCAAACCAGATTGAATCTTTAGGTTCTTTATCAAATCTTCAGTAATCGTTTGCGGTTCTGGAAAGTTCTACCATACTCCCACTACTGTTTTCTGAAAAAATCCATTTCTTTTAAAATTGTGGCGAGTCAAGAACAATATCACTATTGATCTTCCAGATGGTAGAAAGTCAACCCTCGTCATAGCCCGGGTCAACCAACAAACAGCCATTACAGAAATGTGTCTTGAGTCATCCAGAGTCTGGTTTTAAGCATAAGCTGGACGACTCCCCGTATCTTAATAATGTCAAGATATGAACTGTTCCATATCCAATACAGAAACAGAGGCACTGATTTAATTGAACAAGATTCAAATCATGCAGCTGTCTCCAGTGCATGTCAACTAAATGGAAAGAGGCCGATCAGCGTTACTCAACTTAGGAATGCTTCCAATTATGAGTAACCTGAAAAAGAAGCAAGTTCTCGTAAACATTACTATCACCTGAATACCATACACAAGTATCTATATCTTCGATCACCTTGAAGAATCCCGATACTTACAACTCCTGGTTCTCTACTTTATTCATATACCTAACTTCTCAAAACTTGGACCTTGTGTTTCTACGAAACACCTGTCTAAAAACTAGAGAAGTCATAAGTAAACCGAATATAGTACGAGGACCGTCCCCTCTGTCCTAATGGACACTGGACAACATACAATACTCTGTATAAGTCCCCTGAGTCTAATAACTCATTCACTGTATGTCGTAGGTTGAAAACGGTACTTATGGTTAAGAAGAATTGCACCGCTGTTCAATACTCCTTACCTAACCATCCACTGATACAGGTAAATGGCATAGACATAATTTCAAAAAGGTATATCTCACTCTATAAAAATAGACGTACAGATATATCAATTTGAAATTGGTGCATAACAACGGATATTCAAAACCAAACATTTGCCGTCCGGCAAACAACCCAGGTGACTTCCTCAAATATCACCAATTACAACTAATTCCGATATAATGAGGACGATCACCTAATTCCCAATAACTCACTCCCACTTAACATCTGTAAAATCATACAGATGTGAGAATCATACCAGGTAAATACATACTCTGGAGCAACTGTCTAATTGGGAAATCAGTTTTCTTTTAACAGTATACAGTGAAACTGAAACATTGAAATGTTTCGATGGGGTATCCGGGTATTCCTAGTAATGCCTCTTCCATCATCCAGATTCACAATTATAACCGTATATTTCTTTGCCATCTCTCCAGATCCCTTCATATGTCTTTAGTCATTACCTTCTGTACACCCCTTTAGGCCAAATGGTTTTCTTCCTTCCCTACCGTTCGGCACCAGCCTATGGTTTGGAAGAAGACTATCTAATAAGCATAATGGGTGTACTGTCCTAATCCTAGGAGCACTCGCAATGCGAGAGAAGGTAAAGATAAAAGACAACCGAATAAACCTTATTCCTATTTCTCCTGAACCAGAATCCATCCCCGAACTGGAACAAGTTCCTTTCGAGTTCGTATATAACCATACGATGGAGTATCCAATAAACTGTGGATCTTCTTAGTGATATGGAGTGTCCTGGAGAAATACAAAGGTGAAGTGGGAGTGGTAACGAAATACTTGGTTTGGTCGTGAATATCAGTCGCAATTTACTTTGCCCTCCTTCTAATCCCTTTCTTTGTCTTAACTTAATACCTTCTGTACACCGTTTAGGCTAATTGGTTTTCTTCATTCTCTACCGGTCGGCACCTGCCTATGGTTTGGAAGAAGACTATCCAATAAGCGTAATAGGTGCACTATCTCCTAAACTAAGGAGTACTCGCAACCTGAGAGAAGGTAAAAGAAAAAGACAACTGAATAGTCCTATTCATTTTCTCCAGAACCGGAAACCATCCTCGAATAAATTCCTTCGAGTTCGTATATAACCATACGATGGTTTTGTCTAATGGAAGTGGACGTTCGTAGTAATACGGGGTGTCCTGGAGAAAAGGGTAAAAGCAGGAGTGGCAATGAGGTTTGCAACTCTGACAATCCAAAAGCCAGTCTTATAAGAAGGTTCGGTCAACTTGGTCACTGAGTCATAGTCTAGGGTCGGGTCAATAGTCGCTGCCAAAGAGAGAGAGAAAAGAAACACTCAGCGTGCACTCTAACCTAGATCAGAATGGTTATCACTTTATCTAATCAGGAAACCTCCCACTGTAATCTCAAATTCTTCTCCAAACCCAAAAGAAGAATTAGTCGGGATCACCCGAGGAGTAAACCAACTCATCAGTGGGAATCGGGATCCAACTATCATCGCATGATAACGTGACGGAATCCGCTCACGTTATCACACTCCAGAAGGTATGCGCATATCTGGCAAGTTTCAGTTTCAGTTTCTTAAATCAGACTAATGTGTCTTTAACAAACGTTTAAGTTGACCTTAGCCTCAAACAAGGCTAACGTATCCTTGAACACACACCCCCAAACCTAAATCTAAGAAAAATACGGATTTGGACTAATCCACGTCCTACGGGCGACAACACAAATTAGTCTCCGTATACAATCCACGGGCAACCAAACACAAAACAAACACCCACGACACGAAGTGACCATCTGGAGAAGGAGAAAGTTGTTACCGCGATGCGGTAGCGTAATTAACTGCAGGGGCTTGCGCCTGCAGGGAAGAGCGTCCCCACAATCAAAAACCCCTCAAACGAGGGGGAATCTGACGAAATCTGCTACATCGGCCGCATTCGTTTAAACCTTCGATACATGGTGCCATAAATCAACTTGGCATCTTCGGAGAGGTGGACGGATAGCTCCAATTAGCATCTGCCCTGAATTTCAGGCAAGACGTCTGTCTTGCGCGTCTTTCGGAGGGGAACAGATTCTGGCACGCTCGGTAGGACCTTTTCCTCTTTCCACTCCACACTTCGTGCGTCGTGTACGCGAACGAATCGCGGTTTGCTGTGGTTGCCTGTGGATTCGAGGTACTTAGATTTGGTGTCTTGCTCCGTGCAGAAAATAGAAGATCAATGTCTTCAAACTGCAACTGCAACTCTCGCTCCGTCTCGTCCGGAGGAGTGACTTACGGGCCCCAAGCGGCCTCCATCTTCGCTATGCCGGTGGAATAGGTCACTCAGGCTACCACTGGATTGTTCTTCGGGACCATGCTGCCGCCAACGAGCTTCAGCGCTCCTGTACCAACACAAATAGCTCCCAAGAAGTCGGTCTTTGATCGGCTTGCAACTACCGCGGCCCCTCTCAACGGGTCACCCAAATCCAGTGCCTCAGCCTTTGACAGACTGGGCCAAAGCTCATTTGGGCCCATGAAGAAGCTTGTGATACCATAAAGGGTCATCCCAAAAAGGATAGCCATTCCTGCTCTCGAAGTCGTCAAAGCGGCTTCTCCCGCCAAAGGGTCGGTCTTGACAAGACTGGCTGTTTCAGCTCCCGTTTCAAGCGAAATCGTCAAGGCTGGTTCACCTGCTCGGAAGTCTGCTTTCGATAGGTTGGCCATCCCCACTCAGCGAACATCAGTCTTCAATAGGCTGGCAACGACAACTTCTGACCAACACAGAAGGCATGAGGAAGTCACTCCAACAGCTGAGATAATCCCAACGGCTCGACACGCTCGACATCGCCACTGGCGCCGAGTAAGGAAGGCTGGGGGCAGCTCTCCTTCTGGACTGACTCCGCCGGCTCCAACGGTGGAAATTGATACTGCTGTTCCAACTGGGAACAATTTTGAACCGCTAAGGAGAGTGCGCAAAAACTCTCTGACTGCCGTGCTGAAGAGATCTCCTCCACCCGTGGAGAACGCTACTAAGGTGAGGCTAGAGCAGCCCCCTCAGCGGCTGTCCTCTAAAATTACAAAGTCCGGCGACGGGTCCGGGAGTCAGTAATCGATCAAGCCTATCTTCGCCGATAGAAGAAGCTGAAGGTTCAGCAGGAAGAGAGCCGTTCTGGAAAGCCACAAAGGACGACAATTACATGGGTGCCCGCTGTAATGGCCCCCTCGACTTCAACTGCTCAAAAGAAAAGGAGGCCGGAGAAAGCCCCTGTGGCTGTGGCAGACTGCAAAGGCATTGAGCCCAAACGCCCCAAGTCTGGGGGCATGATGGTACATACTGTCTACATGGGTTCCGGAAAAGAAGAAAGCCGCACTTCGACGGGCCACCGACCGCTCACCCGATTAATAAAAAGGGCTCAAGAACAACAACAGCGGAAGCTTCAGGAGATGCTGACTGCAATGGCTGCGCTCACCGGACCAAAAGAAAGCCCGGAGGCATCATCGGAGCAGCGTCATGAACAAGAAACCGATGCTGACTTCCTTCGCAGAGTCCTCGAAAAGAAGGACAGAGAAGCTGCGGAACAAGCGGCCAATATAAAGCAAATAGCTCTTCTGTTCCAAGACATGGTGGGCATGATGATACAGCTGGACCCTCCAGTCGAAGATCCTCCGATTACCCTTGAAGACGACAGAGGAGAAACGTCAAATCCACCTCCGGCTCTTTCAGCAGCTAACGAGGAAACCATCTCAAAAGCCACGCTTGATGATTATATTTCTCAGCAAATACGAGCTCACTGAGCGAACGAAACGGCCGGCCAAGTTGTTAAAACTTGGCGACCCTATCCGGGCTGGTATGACTAAATAAGTTACCCGCCGGGATATACGATCCACAAATTTCATGTATACAAAGGGACGGGCAATCCCCACCAGCATGTTGCCCAGTTCAGGGCTTTATGTGGCAACACCGGAGGCGACGACAAACTGTTGCTTCGCCAATTCGTCGGCAGCTTAGCAGAAACAGCCTTCGGATGGTATTCAGAGCTGCCTAACGACTCTGTCAAAACATTCGCGGAGATGGAGCTACTGTTTACGCAAAGATTCGCAAGCGCTAGTGAACGCACCCCGATCACCGCATTGATCAACGCCAGGGTAAGGCCGGGTGAAACGTGGGTTCAATACGCAATACAGTGGCGAAACATATGGTCGAAATGCGAACAACGCATCGAAGAAGCGCCGGCAGTGGGCATGTTCGTGGGCACTCTTGACCCTCAAGCGACCATCTCGCAATTCATGATATTCTTCAAGCCAACTACTTTCCAGGCCTTGATTGACAAGTTGGCCTAAATGGATCAGATGGGTCATAGACCATCTCTTTCAAAGACGGATCCTCGGAATGAAAAGGGGAAAGGAAAAGCAACTTTCGTCGCCAATACTCAACAACAGCTGAGCAACTTAAAGTCGATTGTTCGCCAAAACAATATGCGTCCACGCCCATCCCTCGAGGAGAGACTAGGACGCCCTTACTCGTTTCCCCAGGATAAAACGAGGAGACTGTTCGAGTTGGCAGTGCGCAACAAGCTCATAAATTTGCCGGATCCAAAACGTCCGTTGCTTCCAGGCGATCTCAACAATCCTAATTACTGCCCTTTCCATCAAGCAGTAAGCCATCCAATCGAAGATTGCTTCGTTTTTAAAGGCTGGATTGAGGACCAGTACCTACAAGGCAAGTTTGCGCTTTCTGAGAAGTGGAAGGTAAACCCACCACAACCGCACACTCCTAAGAAGACGGACATACCGGGGGCAACATGCTCTTTTGTTGAAGAAGCTCCATAGGAGGTGGCCCTCTCGGCCAAAACCAAAAGGATGCTGAATGATCTCCAGACATGTCCGGCGATCAAGTGGAAGAATCCGCTGGAACCCCAGATCGTTGAAGAAATGCTGAAGCCGCGCCCAACTCCAAAGATTGGTGGTGATAGCCAAAGCTCACGCACCCAGCCGTCAAATTCTTCGAAGAAGAAGGAGAAGACCCAAAAGCCCATGAAGTTGGAGGACAAGCGCACGGATCTGCAAAAACATATTGACGCACTGGAAGAATATAATCAGAAGGCGTGGACCCCAGTCACACTCTGATAATTCCTCAGCCACGTCCTTGAGGACGGAGATGATGACAAAGACTCGTCGGATGAACCTGAGGATTTTGTAGCGAGCTGCCATGTGGTCTCTCACTCGTCGATAGACGATAAAGGAGCTCCTTGCACCGAGAGATGGGGGGCAGGTCCTGAATCAGAACTTCTATGGCCGTCAGACGAAATGATCGACGCCTTCCTGAGTGAAATTCACCTGAAAAGTAAAGCCGATCGGGAGCGTGAGATGACCATATTTGAAAAGGCCAAACGCCGACGACTTGACAAAAGGGTCGAAACACTCCCACCAGAGCAAAGTACATCCTCCGTAAATGAAAGCATGATCAAGACAAGGAAACGATTCGCCAAAGCCATATCGATGGGGATGAGGCTGCCCTCTTTCAGAGAAAATTCTCCTGGTGGTATACATCTTGATGAAGTAGACGTACATCCTAACTTTTGCTTATATCATTAGAGGACTGCAACTCCTTTAAGTGTTGGTGGCAAGGGTATGTCGCTCACAGGCAACACTTCAACAGGACAAAGCGTGAAGCTCGTAGACAGCAGAAAAATGCGACAGATGAGCGTAAAAGAATTGCCGGAAATTGTCATAGGGTTGATCCCGAGGGACCACCAGTTCTCACATTCGGGAGCGACTCCAACGAAAAAGTAGCCCTCGGCCCTCTCTTCAAGAAATCCGTCTCTAAAACGAAAGAATTGAGGAGTTGCGAGAACATTCAGCCGTGCAATCGCACGCTACCCGGAAAGAATCTCGGACCCGCAAACAAGGGATCGAGCAAAAAGGATAAAGGGAAGGAAAAAACGGCGTTCGTCACCAACGCTCAACAACAATCGAGTGGCCCTAGACCGGTTATTCGCCAAAGCAACAAGCGGCAACCCCTCTATGAAAAGTTGAAACATCCTTACTCATTTCTTCGGGATGAAACAAGGAAGCTGTTCGAACTAGCAGTGCGCAACAGGCTTATCACTCTACCGGAGCCGAAACACCAGCTACAACTGAATGATGTCAACAGTTCTAATTACTGCCTTTACCACCAAGTATCGGGCCATCTGATCGAAAACTGCTACGTCTTCAAAAACTGGGTTGAAGACCAACACCAACAGGGCAAGTCCGCACTGTCCGAAAACTGGAAGGTGAGCCCGCCACAACTACACGCTCCGAGAAAGATGGATATGCCCAGGGCATCATGCTCATTCATAGGGAAAGCCTCACGGACCGAAAAGTCCGTAAACTAAAAATCCGCCTCAAACACGGCAACGACGGACCGCAATGTCCTAAAATTTGCAAATGACTGAAATGTCCTTAAACTAACAGTGGACCGAAATGTTCTTAAACTAACAACGAACCACTATGTCCTAAAACTAGCTGTTGAACGAGATATCGAGAAACTACGGAGGATTGCAGCGTCCCAAAAGCTGATAAAAAAAAGAATTAAAAAAAGGAAAAAAGAAAAGAAAACGGTATGTTCATAAGCAAAATGGGCACGGATGAAAACCCGAAAGGGCTCCGTGAGTAAAAACAGCAGGGCTACCGGCGAGTGTTTGTGAAAACCCGAAAGGGCGCAACCTCGTTAAAAAAAAAGAAGAGAATAAAAAAAGAGAAAATAGTATGTCCATAAGCAAAATGGGCACGGATGAAAACCCGAAAGGGCTCCGTGAGTAAAAACAGCAGGGCTACCGGCGAGTTTTGTGAAAACCCGAAAGGGCACAATCTCACTAAAAGACACTTGCAAGGTCCTCTCGACTTTGTAAGGAGAAACCACCTGCGTGAGATCCTTACGACTCACAAGGGAGCAACACACTTAAGGATCCCCACGATTCCTAAGGAGAAATTACACTTGCGAGATCCTCACGACTCGTAAGGAGAACCCTCTTATGGGACCCTCACGGCTCATAAGATTTGAAAGTCTTAAGCTACAGGGATCTGAACCTGTTCTAAAGCAGCCCCCCACAACCTCCGATACTGCCCTACAAGCGGTTCAATATTGACCCCTGTATACAATCTACGGGCACGAATGAATATTTCCCTAACAGAGTCCTACCAGCGACTAGGGATATGCTCACACGGTGAACAAACAATTGTAAGTCCTCTCGACTTATAAAGAGAAACCACTCTTGTAAGATCCTTACGACTTATAAGAGAACACATGCTTAGGAATCCTCACGATTCCTAAGAAGAAAACGCACCTACGAGATCCTCACGACTCGTAGGGAGAAATACCTTTATGAGACCCTTATGGCTCATGAAGTCAAAAGCCTTAATCGACGGGATCCTAACCCTGTTTGCTAAGCCACCTTTGTTCGACATCGACAGAGGCAAATGATGATTCGCTCCTGGCAATATCCCAGTTGTAGCGATACTGATGCCTAAATTGGTATCAAATTCTAAGTCCTTTCATGGCAAATGATGATTCGCTCCTGGCAATATTCCAGTCGCAGCGATGCTGATGCTAAGATTGGCATCCGATTTCAAGTTCCACACTCGCGATAAAAAAATCACGAGCCAAAAATGCATATAAAATAGCCGAAATGATGGGGCAACTTGCAACGAAATCAGCAAGTAAAAATGTATGCATACAAAAACAGCTGAAATGATTGGGCAACTCGCAATAAAAAGCAGCGAGTAAAAAGAAACAAATAGCCGAAATGATTGGGCACCGCGAAAAATAGCCGAAATGATTGGGCAATCGTGACTTGCGCGATACGAAAAGCTGAAATGATAGAGTATCGCGGAAAGAAAACAAAAAATATACATATGAAATGAAACTTTTGCCCTACAGGTGAGATCACATCGGTCCCTGTATACAATCCAGGGGCACAAACAGAAAGGGAACCATATCATCCCACCAGGCTCCATCGGATAGAGATCCAAGTCTTGACAACCACATCCACAGCCTGAAGACCCATGACGGCGTTCCTCATCAGTCCAACAGGATGTGGATGCAACGTCAACAAAAGACCTCACGGTCTAAACAAAGCGGAGCGACGGAAAAATCCCAGCTCCACCTCAGCATTCGTCTCGATACAGCAGACGAGAGGTCACCGACGGCGTTCCTCAGCAGTCCAACAGGATGTGGATGCAACGTCAACAAAAGACCTCACGGTCGAAACAAAGCGGAGCAACGGCAAAAGCCCAGCTCCACCTCAGCATTCGTCTCGATACAGCAGACGAGAGGTCACCAACGGCGTTCCTCAGCAGTCCAGCAGGATGTGGATGCAACGTCAACAAAAGACCTCACGTTCAAAACAAAGCGGAGTGATGGCAAAATCCCAGCACCACCTCGACGTTCGTCTCGATACAGCAGACACAACGCCAAAGTGAACGAAGCAAAGACCAAATTCCTAGCTTCAGGGTCTGGACGGCGACTCATGTAAAACCCGAAAGACTATCGGAGATCATCCTACACCAGCGCGGAGTGGTCACCACCTCGACGTTCGTCTCGATACAGCAGACGAGGTGTCACTACAGCGTCCTTCCTTCAACAGGATTCAGACACGCCAAAGCAAACGAAGCGAAGGCCAAATTCCTAGCTTCAGGGTCTTGACGGTAATTTATATAAAACCCAAAAGATCACCAGAGATCACCCCACACCAGCGCGGAGTGGTCACCACCTCGACGTTCATCTCGATACAGCAGACGAGATGTCAATACAGCGTTCTTTCTCCAGCAGGATTCGGACGAGCCAAAACAACGAAGTAAAGGCCAAATTCCTAGCTTCAGGGTCTTGATGGCAACTCATTTAAAGTCTAAAAGACAATCGGAGATCATCCCGCACCAGCGCGGAGTGGTCACCACCTCAACATTCGTCTCGATACAGCAGACAATATGTCACTAAGAGCGTTCTTCCTCCATCAGGATCCAGACACGACAATCAAACAACGGAGCCACGGCAAAATCCCTAGTTCCAAACCTCGACGGTTCACCAGCAACTTAGAGACAACCGCGACATTCGTCTCGATATAGCAGACGCAATGCCAGCAAAGCGAAGCAAAGGCCAAATTCCTAGCTTCAGGGTCTTGACGGCAACTTATAAAAAACCTGAAAGACCATCGGAGATCATCTCACACCAGTGCGGAGTGGTCACCACCTCGACTTCGTCTCGATACAGCAGACGAGATGTCACCACAGCGTTCTTCCTCCAGCAGGACTCACACGCGACAATCAAACAACGGAGCCACGGCAAAATCCCTAGTTCCAAACCTTGACGGTTCACCAGCAACCTAGAGACAACCGCGGCACTCGTCTCGATACAGCAGACGCAATGCCAGCAAAGCGAAGCAAAGGCTAAATTCCTAGCTTCAGGGTCTTGACGACAACTTATATAAAACCTGAAAGACTATCGGAGATCATCTCACACTAGCGCGGAGTGGTCACCACCTCGACATTCGTCTCGATACAGCAGAAGAGATGTCACCACAACGTTCTTCCTCCAGCAGGACTCATACGCGACAATCAAACAACGGAGCCACGACAAAATCCCTAGTTCCAAACCTCGACGGTTCACCAGCAACCTAGAGACAACTGCGACATTCGTCTCAATACAGCGACGCAATGCCAGCAAAGCGAAGCAAAGGACAAATTCCTAGCTTCAGGGTCTTGACGGCAACTTATATAAAACCTGAAAGACTATCGGAGATCATCCCATACCAGCGCGGAGTGGTTATGACTCATCGGGGCTCTCCAAAATGAGCCTAACCTCAATTAAAAAGCGGCATGGCAAAATTCCTAACGCTTGCTCTTCCGACGGTCAAACTGCCTAAGAGAATTGCTTGAAGACGTCTTGTCCAGCCCCCGAAGGGATCAGAGACATGACAGTCGCAAGGCTACTCGAACAGCAAGGTTGCCTATCTAGGGATACATCAGCCAACGCGACGGTACGACGTACAAAACCCTAGTACCACAGACCCTAACGGACCTCTGTCGTAAAAAGCAGAGGTTAACTGTGACGTTAGGATATTCTTGCGAGAAATGCTCGATTCGTCTCGACTCGTGAGGAAAAGCCTTAGGCAGCGGGGATCCTAACCCTGTTTCCTGAGCACTGGGGCCCTGCAAGTCAGTCTAAAACGGACTCTTGCATACTATTCACGGACCACACTCTCCGAAGTCGAACATCGACAAGGAGGGAAACAACCACTTATGAGTCCTCTCGACTTGTAAGAGGGAAAATTCTCTAGTGAGATCCTTACGACTCTCAAGAGAAAACGCACTTAGGAGTCCTTACGACCCCTAAGGAAAAAATACACCTACGAGATCCTCTCGACTCGTAGGGAGAAAAGTCTTTATGAGACCCTCACGGCTCATAAAGTTGAAAAGTCTTAGGTAGCAGATCTGAACCTGCTTCCTAAGCCATCACTACTCCTCGAAGTATTCAAGACGGAATGTTCTATATCACTTACAGGCTACGCTTACTTAAGGAATATGCCAATAACAAAGCAGAAAATAAAAGGAAGGAGGCAAAAGATTTGTCACTCATACTCGGAAAATTCTTATTTCAATGAAGACAATAAACAAAAGCAGCATTATTGAAATATTTACAATGGCAAAACCTCAGATCCAGGGCATGGATTAAGGAATTTGAAAGTAAGGCCATCTAGAGTCTTTCTGGCCTTTCTGATCATTCTCGTGTGCATCCTCTCACCCTCACGCGTATCAAGATCTTCGGCAAGGCCCCCTATCCTTTGATAAGCAGCAATTATCTTCATCTGTTGAAAAATTTGATGCAGAATGTCAATGAGGCTATCTCGCCATTTCTTCGAGATCAGCCCCGACAGGTACACTGAATGCACCTTGTCTTCGGCATCATCCAGCGCATTAAGCGGCATGGCCTTGTGAAACCCCGGAAGTGCTCTCCAAATTGCTCCCAGTACTACTTTCAAGAGAGCAGAACGGCGAGGAAGCAACCAACCAACGCGTGCATACAAACGACCCATAATCTCTGCACACTGGGCATCTGTAAACTCTTGGTTTTGGTGACGGCCCTGTACGCGGATATTCTCATAAGTAATGAACTCGTTTAGACTGTATAAATGAACAGCCATAGTGCCTGAAAGAAACATCATTGGAAGATTAGCAATGAGGAAAAACAGACACAGGGAGTTAAACTCCTTGAGAGCAATGCTCTGCAGACAGGAGTGACACCTGTTAAAATCAATTATTAGGGGAACTTAAAAGAAATTCCCCGAGAATGCTCAGATCCTTGCCCTGAGAAGATGACATAATTCATCAAAAATAAAATTCCATGTTTGATCTTCATGATCTATGAACAAACTCTTAAGAGTTCTTTTATATGATCTAAAAGGAGCAAAGCTCCATTAATGAACTAAGAAATCATAAGTGAAATCCTTTTAGAGAGGAAAGCTCTATTGATCGAACCCTAAAAAGGGTTCTCTTTAGATCAAAGATCTATGAAGAGCAGAGCTCTTTTAATGGGTAAAACCTTAATCTAGTGAAAGTTTTAAACTTGACCTAAATTTTAGCAGAGTTCTGACTCTTAAAAGTCTTTTTTTAACAGGAGAGCAATGCTATGACGAAGAGATAATTCTCAAGGAGGAGATGAAAATCATCTAAGGGACCAAAGGTCCTATTTATAGGCATTGAGAGCCGTTTCAACTTCCAAAAGTCGATCCAACGATTGAGATGTTGCCACCGCTGCGCTCACACTTGGGCCACATAAGCGCAATGGTGGGGGGCATTTGTTTCCCCCAATCAGAGCAAAGCTCTGTTCGAATTTCAAAATTCAAAAATTGAAGCAACACTTCAGATTCCTTGAACTGCGCGCTGCGCGCTGCGCGCCTCGTGACAAAAGCAGACACGCCAGCGCCAAGAGCTCTGCGCTCAAGGCAGCGCACCCCCAATCAGAGCAAAGCTCTGTTTCAAAATTCAAATTTTAAAATGAAGCAACGCTTCAGATCACTTGCGCTGTGCGCCACGTGTCAAGCACAGGCGCGCTAGCGCAGTTGCGCTGTGTCAAGCGCAGGTGCTCTGCGCGCCACGTGTCAAGCGCAGGTGCGCTGCGCGCCACGTGTCAAACGCAGGTGCGCTAGCGCCAATTGCGCCAGCACTGGAATTTAAATAATAAATTATTAATTAATCAGAATTAAAATTCTAGAAAGATCTTTCCAATCTTATTAAAATAAGAATATTGTCTTCTGTAAAACAGAGGCCTTAGGATCAAAGATCCAACGGTGGGGAAATATCCCCAGATCAATCAGAGAAATATCTCTGTAACTAACTTAACAAACCAATTGGCCCTATATAAAGGCCCCTAGA
The DNA here is from genome assembly GCA_030015575.1 of Agapanthus africanus. Classification (NCBI taxonomy): domain Eukaryota; kingdom Viridiplantae; phylum Streptophyta; class Magnoliopsida; order Asparagales; family Amaryllidaceae; genus Agapanthus; species Agapanthus africanus. The sequence goes on along the minus strand of JASDDO010000008.1, from coordinate 2,569,517 downwards.
CTCCAAGTCATAGAGACAGAAAAGAGAGAACCCTCTGTAAACTTTGAGGAAAAAAAAAACTCAAATAGAAAGAAAGGCAAGCATTTGAAGAAAGAAGATCATCTTTTTCATCTTTAAAGGTAAAGAATCATATTCTTGAAGAACAGAGATGAAAACATTTCACAAAAGAAGAATCCTCTTCTAAAAAGATCAAAGATCTAAGAACAAGATCAAGATCTTCAATAAAAAGAAAAAAAGATCAGAAAGATCTAGTCATAAAAGATTTAAAGAAGTAATTTACTTCATTCATAGATATTTTGATCTATAAAGGCACAGCCTTTTGATGAGAATAAGAACCTTGGTTCTTGGATCTTGAGGTAATGCCTCTTTTGAAGAACAGAACAAAAAGAACTCGTTCTTTGATCTTAAATTGATCAAGATGCGCTCTGCGCTATTAGAAAGTGCCTTGCACTCTTGAAATGCGCCTTTGCGCTCATTGGACTGGCGCACCGCGCCAGAACGCGCCACGTGTCAACCACAGAACAGTTTGCGCCTTGCACTTCTAAATATAGCGCATTGCGCTCTTGGATTGACGCACCGCGCCAGAGCGCGCCACGTGTCATTCACTGGCGCAGTGCACTGGCGCAGCGCACTCAGAAAGCGCAGTGCGCAGAACGTGACACGTGTCACCTTCGCATGCGCTAGCGCAATGCGCTCTTTAACTGGCGCAAAACGCCTGACAAGCCACGCGGCGCACTATCAAACCACTATTTTGCTCCTAATAAATGCTATGCATTATTAAAAGGGCCGAGCCCAAATAAAGGCTCAATAGCCAGAACAATAAAATGTTCAACTGAGCCCATATGCTCATAAACCTTCAAACAGACTCTAGTCCCAAATTGGACTATAGATCTCCCAACAAACATTGGTTCAAGGGTACATCTCTGAACTCCTCTGATATTTATCGTTTTAATCCTTCAACGTTTTCAGAGAGGTGATGGGTCCCGACAGCCATATATTCCACGGACTATGATGGACCACCATGTCCTTAAACTGGTAATCGACCGCAATGTCTCTAAACTAAACAATAGAGTTCAAATGCTCTCTTGCTGGATCTAAACGATCCCGTTAAGTCGATCTTAGTCTTAAATCAGACTAACGTGTCCTTAACAAACGTTTAAGTTGACCTTAGCCTCAAACAAGGCTAACGTATCCTTGAACACACACCCCCAAACCCAAATCTAAGAAAGATACGGATTTGGACTAATCCACGTCCTACGGGCGACAACACAAATTAGTCTCCGTATATAATCCACGGGCAACCGAACACAAAATAAACACCCACGACACGAAGTGACCATCTGGAGAAGGAGAAAGTTGTTACCGCGACGCGGTAGCGTAATTAACTGCAGGGGCTTGCGCCTGCAGGGAAGAGCGTCCCCACAATCAAAAACCCTTAAAACGAGGGGGAATCTGACGAAGTCTGCAACATCGGTCGCATCCGTTTAAACCTTCGATACATGGTGCCATAAATCAACTTGGCATTTTCGAAGAGGTGGACGGATAGCTCCAATTAGCATCTGCCCCGAATTTCAGGCAAGACGTCTGTCTTGCGCGTCTTTCGGAGGGGAACATACTCATAACCCAATGAGTATCTGCATACTATCTCCAGTACGACGTATAATGGCTGTGGGACAGACCATCTCCAATGCTGGGATGAGAAGCATATACACTAATCTACTCTGGAGTATCAATACCCCGTCTCGATAATCCTATGACTAGGGACCTGTATAAGGATATGCTTATAGACTACCCAGCCCCCACTAGTGTGACTGCCATCATAACGCTAGTAATCAAGCAAAGATCCTAAGGGCTCTACCAATATGTATAAGCGATATGCTAAAAGAAACACATGCACATATTGAGGTAGAAACAAACCAGGTAGCATACTACCATTTCGAGCAAGACTGTTACTATATCCGTGTAAATCCCAAGCTTCCAATATGTAATATACAAACCAGTATGATACAATAATGGCATCTAAGCCATATATCACTAACAGCTTCGTTATTAGTCCTTCGCTCTGTTAAGAAAAGGGCGTAACGCAATATACCTCCTTACGGGATGACGAAGATAGGACCCACCCCAGCTTTAATCATGGGGGTGTTTTGCTTTCACCTTTTGATGGAAGATGCTCCATCGAACTAGAGTTCCCATTGGGAATCATTTTCTTCTTCGATCGTGTCAAACACATGTTCGTCTTGCAACTCGCAATTTAAGGGGGAGTCGGCTGGTATTGGATGTTCCGCGAGAAAATCGGCAATGGCCTGACCCTTCACTGTTTTGAAAGGTAGATACGTTATCGATAACTCCATCAGGAGGAGGGCCCATTTGGCAAGCCTTCTTTTCAATATGGCCCTTGACATTAGATATTTGAGAGGATGCACCTTCGATATGAGATGGACCTCATGTGTCAATACGTAATGTCTGAGCTTTGTTATTGCGAAGATAAGCGCCAGGCAATGCTTTTCGATGGGGAAATAGTTGTTTTCAATCCCGAGGAGAACTCGACTTAAATAGTACAGAGCTCTCTCCTTTCCCTGATCGTTCTCTTGTGCCCACAATACGTCTAGAGAACCCTCAAGGGCCGTTGTATATAGGATAAGGGGTTTTCCCTTAACTGGAGCGGCGAATACCGGCAGATTTTGCAGGTATTGCTTGATTTCGTTTAGTGCGTTTTAACACTTTTGATCCCAGACGAACTGAGTCCCCTTCTTCATCAAATGACGGTAGGGATGATATTTTCCGGAGAGGTTGGCTATGAACCACCGGTGTACGCGAGCTTTTCTTGGAGAGATCGCAACTGTTTGAGGGTTCTCGGCGTGGGCATTTCCATAATCGCCTTGATTTTTGAGGGATCGATTTCGATACCCCGGTGACGTATGATGAATATTAGGAATTTTCCTGAGGAATCTCCAAACGTACATTTTAGAGGATTCATCTTCAGATTATACTTCCGAAAACGTTGAAACACTATTTTTAGATGTTCCTAATGTTCCTCGTGAGATTTTCTTTTTACCACAAGGTTGTCGATATAGCATTCGACAATCTCGTGTATGAGGCAATCAAAGATCTTTTTCATGGCCCTCTGGTAGGTAGCATCAGTGTTCTTCAAACCGAAAGACATCACTTTATAGCAGAATATGCCCAATGGAGTCCGGAAGGTGGTATGCTTCTGGTCTTCAGGATAAATTTTCATTTGGTTGTATCCTGAAGATCCATCCATGAAGGAGAAGACCTCATTGGTAGACGTGTTAGCGATCATCAGCTCGGTAACGGGTGCTGGGAAGTCATCCTTCGAGAAAGCTTTGTTGAGGTCCCGAAAGACCACGCAGATGCGAACCGTCTCATTTTTCTTCATCACCGGAACGATGTTAACGATCCAGTCGGGATATTGAACTTCTTGGATGAAGCCAGAGTCAATTAGTTTCTTGACTTTAGCGTTGATACTCATCTCAAATTCAAGTCGCATTCTTCATGGCGTCTGTTTGATTGGCTTTATACCTGCGATATGGTCAGTTTTTATACTGCCACTTTTGGATCTAGACCCGGCATTTCAGAGTAGTTCCAGACGAAGTAATTTTTATACTGCATGAGCACGTCTTTTAATATGGCCACCTATATTTCAGATAGCAGTTCACTGACGAACGTTGGTCTTGGATCATTTTCCTTCCCTAAGTCGATTTTCCTTAGGTTGTCCGCCGTGGTGTGTATCCCAACTTCCAGTTCTTTTGGTGCTGGTGGAAACTCTGAGATTACCTCGTCCTTGTCTTCATTTGCGAAGCACCTGTACAGGTCACTCGTACTCTCATACCCTCCCTCTTTTGAGAATGTTATCATATGGCAAGTACGAGTTCGCTTCTCTTTTTGATGTTGACCTGATCCTAACCTGACCGTATAGGTCCTCTTTGGCTCATTCTTTTGTGCTGGGGTTACCCTCCAGCTGTTGGATAACGTAAACATGCCTTGTCGGTGCTGGTGCTCTACCTAGTCTTTGAAGGTGAAGCAGTCTTCAAGAGGATGACCTATTACTCGGTGATAGGAGCAATAATCGGATGATAGACCTCGTTTATTTATTCGGGGTGCCGAGACTCCGGAAGCGTCATCATTTGGTGCTTCATGACAAGGTTGAATATTTTCCTTGTCTTGTCTTGGTGGAAAGAGTATTCTCAACCCATCTTTTTTTATAAAGGACAGGGTCCAATCGAGGTTTTCTCGATTGAACTGCGTCTTTGATCCGCTTTGTTGTCTTCGAAAATTGTTTGCGTTCTTGGCCCTACTTTTGCCTCCATTTTGAGGTTTTCCCCTTTCGCGAGAACATACGGTGGGCCAGGGATGAAGAGCACGGCGGTCTAGTTTCTCCGTAGATAGCCGGCTAAGACGCTGCATTTTGTCCTTTTCATAAATGGCCATTTCGCGGCTATAGTTGTCCCGGTTAGTTTGTCAATTTGTTCTTCAAGCGACGGACTTAACATTCTTAGAGCGAGATCTCGCTCCTATTTGACGTCACGACTATTTGGAAGAGCATTTTCCGCTTCACCTGAGCTGTTTATGAAGCGGCAATTGTAGATCTGCTCCCTCTTCTTGGACCGAACGTATCCGAGCCCGATTGTCTCCATCTTCCCGTTAGGCATCTTTCGCCGAGTCCCAGGAATATCCCAAACCTTTTTTGTAGAATTGGGCTTGTCGAACAGTTTGTTCGAGGGGCACACCTTGGCATCTTAACAGTTTTTTCAATCCTTCCACGTAATATCTTGGCAGATGGATGGGTTGAAGCCTGTCAAGTGCGAAATCAGCACCATGCAAAATTTCTTTTTCTAATTTGGTCTCCGTAGATTGGTAGAAGAAGATCGCTTTTTCACCCTCTCGCCTAGGAGGTACGTAGAAAGTTTGCAGTTCTTGTACGCTGTATGTATCGAGCGCATCAAGTTCCTTGTAATGCCTAGGCGGAACCATTGTAATTTGTAGACTCTGATATACTCCGACAAAAGTCTGCATTGACGGGTGGACGGAGAACACTGCATTGGCCTCGTCCTCTGAGTGGCTGCCAAAGACCAAAATAAGAGTAGATGGTCCGGGTTTATCGCTTTGCCTTAGGGTTGCCCCGAGTAGACTATTTCTTCATCTTTCTCGGTATCGCTCCTAAAGATTGGGATAGTGGTAACGGATTTCTGTTTATTCTCCAGCTTGTGGCACCTCTCAGTATCATTGAAGTCTGGTAAGAAGTACTTTTGTCTTCATATTTCCGAACTTCGTTTACAGAGAACGGATTTAACTCTCGCGTGACGGTGTACTCCGAGCCATCCTTGAAATACTTTATACGTTGATGTTGTGTAGAAGAGATGAAGTTGTACTCGTGTAACCAAGGCCTGCCGAGCAAAGCGTTATAGCAAGTCTTGGCGTCAATGACATGAAATTTGATGTCAGTGACGAGCAGCCCGAAATGTAGCGTCAGTATTACGGACCTAAGCATTCATGATAACCGTGAGTCAAATCCGGAGATGGTATTTTTATTTCGGACAAGGTGCTGAACGTTCATGAAAATTTCCTTCAGCACACTCACGTTGAGAAGGTTAACGGAGGATCCGTTGTCGACAACGATTTTCCCTATCTTGATGTCGTGGCATACCCGGTGAAGTATAACGGGCGATTATGTTCGAACGTACTGAGGAGGAGATCCTCATCACTGAATGTAATATCGACCGTGTGGACTTCTGCCAATTTATTTTTCATCTTCTCTTCTGTGAGGAAAGTTTGGAACTGATCGAGCTCTTGTAATGCCTTGACCAGGGAAACTCGTGCCTTTTTGGACAGGAGGAGAGCATCCAATATACTCAGTTGCGAATGTATTTTCCTCAGATGTGCTAGAACATTGTAATCTACCTTATTTTTCTTAGGCGGTTCCTTTACGGTGAGTTCTTTTACCACTTCATCGTCGAAGGTGATTTCCTCAGGGATTTTCCCTTTCCCTTTTTCTTTTTTGTTCGAACCTTTGTTTGTAGGTCCGAGGTTCTTCTTAGGCAACGTGCGGTTACGCAGCTGAATGTTTTTGCAGTTCTCGCCCCTTCGTATTCTATAAAGCTGACCCTCTTTACTCTATTTCTTGACTTTCCTTGCTGGCGCGGAGCGGTGGCCTAAAAGAGGAAAGGACTTCTCCTCCTCTTCTATTTCGGAGGTGGAGTCTTTGAAGAGAGTGTTGAGAGATATTTCGTCCTCAGAATCGCTTCCGAAGGTAAGAACTTAGGGTTTTTCCCTTTCCGAACTAGTACCAACCATATAACAATTGCCAGACGTTTCTTAACACGCGTTCGTCCCACTATTTTGCCGTCGACGAGTGCGAGCTTCACGCTTCATCCTCTTGAAGTGTTTTTGATGGGAAAGTATCCTTACCACCACTTCTTGAAGGTACTGCATTCCTCGGTGGGGTGGGTGACCTTCCGATTATATAGGCGGTAATTTGGATATGATTCTTCTCCATTGAGGCATATGACCGTGGGAGTGTTCCTTATGAGAGGTGGCAGCTTCATCCCCATTGATAGGGTTTTGGCGAACTGCTTCTCTGTTTTGTTCCTGCTTTTATTTGTTGCAGGTGTGCTTTGTTTTTATTGGAGAACTTTACGACTCATCCTCGCCGCAGCTTCTTTATCCAGACACTGACGGTTAGCCTTTTCTATATGGCTGTCTCGCGTTCTCATTGGCTGTCTCACGTTCTCATAAAACTTTGCTTTTTTTAAAGTCTTCGTTTAACAGCCTCTCAATCGGGTCTTCTTCTGATAGTTCCAAGAATTTTAGCGCCGATTCTGCCCCCATTTCTTCTGCATTGTTTTCTGACGCTGAGAGAGCCTCTTCGTCATATAACGACGAATGGGAAACCATATGGCAACTTCCTACATAATTTTCGGTGTCTTCTAATGAGTCATTTTTCTCATCATTGTCATTATTTTCGCCCTCAAGAATATGCTTGAGGAATTCTTTGAGAGTGATCGTTGTGCCTTCTGGTTAAACTCCTCCAGCGCATCTATGTATTTTTATAGGTCTGTGCGCTTGTCGTCATACTCGGTAGGCCGCACAGGCTTCTTGGACTTCTTGGACTTCTTCTTTTTCTTCGAAGACTTCGAAGTCTTTACTTAGGGGTTTTTCCCTTCGTCAACAATTTTCAGTGCGGGACGAGGTTTTAGCATCCCTTCGATTATTTCGGGTTCAAGTGGGCTTTTCCACCTGACTGCCGGATATGCTTGTAGATCTTTCAGCATTCTTTTGGTTTTCGCTGAAAGAATGACTTCCCATGGAGTTTCTTCCACGAGCGAGCATGATGCTCCCTGCACATCCACCTTTTTGGGAGTGTGCTTCTGGGGTGGGTTTACCTTCCAGTTATCGGACATCACGAATTTTCCATGTTGATACGGGTCCTCGACCTTGTTTTTGAAGACGTGGCAATTTTCAATTAGGTGGCTCACCATTCTGTGATAGGAGCAGTAGTTAGGGTTGTTGACGTCGCGGGTCTGGTAATATGATGAGTTTATTACGCATTGCCAATTCGAACAGTCTCCTCTTCTTGTTACAGGGAAACGAGTAAGCACGTCCTAGTCTTTCTTTCAAGGACAGGCGCAGACGAGCGTTGTTTTGGCAAGCAGCTGGTTTTGGGCCACTCCGCTGCTGTTGCGTATTGGCAATGAAGGTAGCTTTTACTTTACCCTTGTTATTTTGAGAGTCCTTATTTGAGGAGGAAGGACCATGGCCCATCTGATCCATTTGGGCTAGTTTATCTATCAGTGCCTGAAAGATTGTGGGCTTGAAGAATGTTATAAACTGGGACACAGTCATTTGAGGATCAAGGGTCTCGATGAATATGCCCACGGCAGGAGACTCTTTAATGCGCTGCTCACATTTAGACCACAGGTTTTTCCACCAGATCGCGTATTGGACCCATGTTTCTCCCGGCTTTACCCTGGTATTGATTAATGCCGTGATCGGAGTGTGATCGCTCGTGCTGGCGAAACGCTGTGTGAACAACAGTTCCATCTCTGCGAATGTTTTTACGGAGTCATTTGGGAGCTCTGAGTACCATTCGAAGGCTATTTCTGACAAGCTGCCAACGAATTGGCGAAGTAACAGTTTGTCGTCGCCTTCAGTGTTTCCGCACAGAGCTCTGAATTGCGTGACATGTTGGTGAGGGTTGCATGTTCCTTTGTAGACATGAAACTTGGGGATCGTATATCCTAGCGGGTATTTGATTTGATCTTACCAGCCTGGATATGGTCGTCCGATTCTAACAATTTGGCTGGCAGCTTCATTAACTTGATGAGTTCTTATTTGTTGAGCAATGTAATCATCAAGGGCGGCCTTGGAGATCGTTTCTTCTTTGGCCGCTGATAAGGCCCCAGGAGGGTTTGATATTTCCCCTCTGTCATCCTCGATGGTTATCGGTAGATCTTCGGCCGGGGGTTCTGGCTGGATCATCATTCCAACCATGTCTTGGAACAAGAGAGTCATCTACTTTATGTTAGTAGCTTGCTCAGCAGCTTCTTTATCCTTTCTTTTTAGCACCCTTCACAGAAACTTTGTATCGGTCTTTAGCTCTTGGCGCTGTTCAGCCTCTTTGTCCGGACTTTCTTTCTGTCCAGTGAGTGCCGTCATTTTGGTCAGCATTTTCTGGACCTTGTTGTTGTTGCTCCTGAGCCTTTGTCAGCGACCGAGTTTGCGTTCAATGACTCAGCGAGACACGGCTTTCTTCTTTTCCTAAAGCCATATAGACAGTATGTACGGTTATGACCCCAGACTTCGGGTGTTTAGGTCCATCACCTTTGGAATTTGCCGCGGGCGGTAGAGTTTTCTCTAGCCTCGTTCTTTTATGAGAGATTGGAGTTGAAGGAGCCCTTGGGATAGGCACTTGTTTAAGGGAAGTCCCCCGTTTTATGGGGGAGGAGCGATCTTTTCCTCATCAAACTTTCGATTTCTTTGGCCGAAGAGAGTAGTTTTGGTCAATCACAGAGTCTTGGACTTTTTGCCAAACCCTATGAATTTGCGAAGAGAGCCGCTGATAAGGCCGCTCCGGCTTTGCTTGCACTGCAACTTTTGCATGTGGGGGTGATTTCTTTAGCACCACCGTTAGGGAGTTTTTACGCACCCTCCTAAATGGTTCAAAACTGTTCCCAGTTGGAACAACAATGTTGACCTCCACCATAGGAGTTGGTGAGGTGAGTGTAGAGGGGGAGTTTTGAAAGTCTACCTTAACACCACCGTGAGGTTCTAGAGGCATCAAGCATGCCAAATTTTAATTTTTATTAGGTGCTAAGTTAGACTAACAAGATCTTTACTAGATTATTAAGGGTTTACCTTTGTGATGTGATTAACCCAAGAGAAGAAAAGAGCATACAACCTTTGTAGTTCGAGTCCTTCTCTTCTATAGCTCCGGACTAAAGTCCACGCGACTCTATTAGGCTCCTCTTCGATTTGAACGAATCTTCTTCATGATCTTCGCGCTAGAGACGATCCACCCGAAGTTCCTCTAGCCCAAGCTAATTCTACACTAAACTCCTTTAGTGTAGGAAACACACCACACCAAATTGCTAGTTTGTTATGGGATGGTGAAGTATGGGATGTTAAAAGCTCACAAGTTTGTGTTCAAGCTTCATGATTCACATCTCATGTGAGGGTTGAAGCTTGAACCATGGCAATTGAGGAAGAAGATGAAGCTAGAGAGCAACCATGGGAGCAACTCAAGAAAATGGCTAAGTGTTGAGAATGAGACTAGAATGAATGGCAACTCTTGAACCCCACTCATTCAAGTATGGAATTTTGCAATATAAAATTGCAACCAAGCTTGAATAGTGAGTCAAGATGAATAAACTATGAATAAAGCTCATGCTTGCAACCATGCTTTCATTTTCCACTTCTTTTCTATTTTTCTCAAAAATAGAAATCATGCCTTGCATCATTATTATATATATATATATATATTAATATATATATAATGAAGAATAATTAGCGAGCTAATGATATTAGTTAAGATATAATTATATCACATATAATATATATCATATTATTAAATCAACACTTGATTTAATAATCCGGTTATATCACATATGACCAACTAATATCATTCATGTGTATATCACATTATCAAATCAACACTTGATTCGACAATCTAGTTATATCACATATAACCGAACCGATAACAGATAACTGCCAGATTACAATACGGTATCACATCCTCATATTTAATCAGGCCCACAGACATATCAACATATGTGCCCTACTTCATTTCGTTCGAACCAGGAAACTTCTGTATGGGACTCTAAAGACTCGTCAATACGCCAGCAGTAGGTGATGATCACATCAATCACCTACAAGCCGTCAGTGGTACTAGCTGGACGTAACAGCTACCTAGGTATTGAGCTATATGAAGATCAACAAACAAGCTCATTCATACTCTCCATGAAGCCTATCAGTAACACTACCGTATAGTCCGGTCTCTTCGTCTGATATGTCGTATATCATGTCTAGGGGTGGTAAACGTCAGTCACCAGTAACGTGATAAGTCATGCCGATGTCTGGCCTATAACGGTTCGAGAAACTACTGATAACACTTATCAGTAAATCTCGGCAGCAGCCCTGGCCAAGGACTTCTAGTTATAGCCAATCGAGCATGGCGCAATATCAACCCCCAATACCGGGAGAGACAAAACCCCTCCTATCGCTCATTGCCTCCATGTGACTCGGGACTGTACCCAAAATCCACATGTTTGCACGACACCTTTGATCCGTGGTAGGGAGGAAATCAAAGCACAGTGGGAGCCACACAAGACTCTATGACGATCTCGGGTCTATAGACTAACCTGTACCAGTGTCACCAGAGGACTGCTATCTGACGATAGGTATACTACTACATAGGAGTCCTTGGCGAGTCCTGTTCAGTGTACCCATTCTCCAATGAGCACCTGTGTACAATCTTTGATGTCACATACCAATGGTTGTGGGATCAACCATCGCCCTCTAAGGGACAAGAAATATACACACTAGTCTACACTGGAATATCGATGCCCTGGTCTCGATATTCCCACTACTAGGAACTGATTAAAGGATGTACTTGTGGACCTCTCTGGCCCCACTAGTATGATCTCATCATAATCCTGGTAGCCAAGTACATATTCTAAGGGCTTCATCAACATGTGAGAGCAAGACAGTAAAGAATACCCGTCAACATGTTAAGATAAAGAGTAACCAGATAGTATACTATCATGTCGACATGAAGTCCTATATATATATATATATATATATATATATATATATATATATAAGTTTCCCCCAGCTTCTCTCACTCGGCGCCAGTGGCGACGTCGAGCGTGCCTTGCTGAAGAGACCGTCTCAGTTTTGGATGCGGCTTCATCATGCCCCCGGCTTTACTGACGGGTTTCAATCGGTGTCAACCTGTTGAAGACCGACATCCTTGATGGAGTTTGTGGAGAACTGGCCAATCTTTCGAAGACTGATCGTCTGATGGGGGAAGCACCTTTGACGGCTTCATCTGTAGCAGGAGTAGGAATGGATAACCGTTTTGAGGTAGCCCCTTCAGGTATCACGGGCTTCTTTACAGGCCCGCTCGAGCTTTTGCTCAGCCTGTTGAAGACTGAGAATTCAGATTTGGACGGCCCGTTGAGAGGGGCCGTTGTGGTTGCCAGCCGATTGAAAACTGACTTTCTAAGAGCTTCTCCTTATGGTGTTGAGGCACTAAAACTCGCAGGTGTGAACATGGTCCCGAAGAATAGTCCGGTAGTGGCTTGTGTGACCTGCCCCATCGGCATTGAGAAAATAGAGGCCGCGTTAGGCCCATAAGTCACTCCTCCAGTTGAGGTAGAGCGAGAGTTGCTGTTGCATGAGGTGCAGTGAGAAGCCATTGATTTTCTGCACAGGAGCCAGACACCAAGGTTTAGTACCTCGAATCTAAGGCAACCATAGCGAACCACGATTTTGTTCGCGAACCACGATTTTGTTCGCGAAACATGACACACGAAGTGTGGAGTGGAAAGTGAAAAAGGTCCCACTGAATGTACCAGAATCTGTTCACCGCCGAAGACTGGACTGAGACGTGGAGACGTCTAGCCTGAATTTGGGGGCAGATATTATTTGGACTTATCCATCCACCACTCTGAAGATACCAAGTTGATTTATGGCACCGTATATCGGAGGTTTGGATATATGCGACCGTTGTAGCAGATTTTATCAGATTCCCCTTCATTTGTGAGGGGTTTTTGATTGTGCGAACGCTCTTCCCTCCAGGCGCAAGCCCCTGCAGTTAATTACCTTATCGCGTTGCTATAACAACTTTCTCCTGCTCTAGAAGGTCATTTCGTGTCGTGTGTTATTTTGTTTTTATTTTGGATTGCCCGTGGATTGTATATGGAGACTAATTTATGTCGTCTTCTGTAGGACGCGGATTAGTCCAAATCCATATATTTTAGATTTGGGTTTTGAACTTTGATTATATATTCTTTTAGTTCAAAAATATTTTGTTTTATTTAAGGACCGTTAATCTAGTTTGAGATTGAGATCAATTTAAATATATAAGCATTTAGGCTCAATTTATTTTAACTAAGGATAGTTAGTGTTATTTAAGACTAAGATCAACTTAGCAACATTTTAAGAATTATTTTTTATTTAAGATCCAACAACAGAGCATTTGGGCTCAGCTGCTTTAGAGAGACTTTTAGCCAATTTGCGCGTGGTCTGCTCAGTCTTTTTTTCTTTCTTTTTTTTATTCAAAAGTGCTAAGCACTTATTTGGGTTCTGTTTGCTCAGCCCCTTTTTTTTATGCAGGAGTGCGAAGCACTTGTTTGGAGCTCTGGCCCTCACATGTGTATCATATGAAGCATTCAGTCATTTTGACTGAATATATATAGTGCTAAGCACTTTTGTATGGCATCCACGTGAGGAGCACGTGAGGCGCTGTCCCATTTATTTTGTTGGGCACCTTCGTGTGTTTCACGTGAGGCGCTGGGCGCTGCCCAATCAGTGCTAAACACTCAGCCGTCTTGGCTGCATATAAAGTGCTAAGCACTTTTACTCAGCGCTCGCGTATATTTCATGTGAGGCGCTAGCCTTCTGTTTTGGGCGCCCACGTAAGAAACACGTGAGGCGCTGAGTCCATTGTTGGGGGCGCCCACGTGGGAAGCATGTGAGGCACTAATTCCTTTGTTTTGGGAATCTTTTGGGTACTCATGTGTTTTTCACGTGGGTCGCTGAGTTCTTTTTCTTTTTAGAGATTGAATCTATATTAATGGTATTTTGACCATTAATGATCACCAAGATCTTTAATTTGAAGATCTGGGATTGATTTTATTTAAGAAACTAAATTCTTCTCTCTTTTTTATATAAGAACTAAGTTCTTTGCGTAGGGTTAAACCCTATATTTAGAGGAATTAAATTCCTTGAACCTAGCTTCTTTTTCCTTCTCTTTCTTTTTAACCTAGTTCTTTTCCCCTAGATTTTGAGTCTGAAAAATAGAATCTCCCTGATGAGAATTTAATTGTTAACACGTGGAGGAAGAACTAAGTTCTTTTTATGAAGGGTTGAACCCTTTTTTTCTTTATGCTAGGCAAAAGAGATACATTTAATCTCTAATTTTTTCTTTACCTAGGATTCGAAAGAAACAAATAGATCTTCTTTGTAAGAGAATTGAACTCTCGGTTGCAGGTTCTATCTTTTTGTTTTCAGAAGCTTATGGAGGGTTCTCTCTATCTGAGACTTGAAGTCTCGGATCCTTTATATAGAAAGACAAATTTGTTAATTAGTTTGAGAAAATCTCTCATTTGAGAGATACCAATTGATTTAATTAGCCTAAAAGATTATTTGGGGAATTTTATTCACCGTTGGATCTTTGATCCAATAATTTTTGTTTCACAGAATATGTTTTCTTGTTTTTAACAAGATTAGGAAAATATTTTCCCATATACAGAATTTTATTCTGTCAAACGGTGATTTTTAACCACAATTGGATTTTAATTCAAGGGCTCTCTGTTTAACAGGATATATCTTTCTAGTTTAGAAAAATTAGAGAGATAATTTCTTATATAGAATTTAATTCTATCATTTGATCTTTGATCCAATCGAGGGTATCTTTCTCACTTAGAAAGATTAAGGAGATATTTTCTCCTAATAGAATTTAATTTTATCATTTGATGATTTATTATCACTATTGGATTTTTGATCCAATGGTTCTGTTTAACAGAGAATATCCTAATTTTTAAGGAAGTAATTCTCATGTGGGATTTAATTCTACCTACTTTAGTTTAGGCACCGGCGCTCACGTGTTGTGCACGTGGGCGCTACTTAAGAATTTAATTTTTATATATGACAGGCGTTCCTGTGCTTTGTGCATTGGCGCTCACGTGAACTTAACGTGCGGCGCGGCTATAAGATTCAATCCTTTAAGACTGGTGCCGGCGTTGGCGCTCTTGTGGGGAGCACGTGAGGCGCTGCCTCTTTGGAATTTTAAGAGAGCTTAGCTCTTATTATTATGTTTAATTATTAAGGAAACATGCGTGCTTCTGTTCGGTCCTTAGGGAGCATTCCATCCTTGAGAAATTCCACTATGGGCTTTCTCTTATCCGGGGTATCTTCCTGAGTAGCGAAGACCCTGTGTATCACTTCTATATCTTCGACGCTGGGTTGCGATATGATTTCGAAAAGGATGTTCCTCCTGTGGTTGGCCGAATAAGAGGAGGCGAGCTTGATCAAGGCGTCGGCTTCGACGTTCATACTCCGAAGAACCTGCTCCACTTGGACTTCGTCGAGACTTTTCCTTAACCTATTCACCTCGGTAAGATATTTCATCATGATGGGTTCTCGGGCTTTGAATTGCCTGGTTACTTGCCTGACGACCAATGCGGAATCGCTGCTGACTCTGATCTTCTTTAGCCCCACCCCGAGGAGATTCATATGCCGGCCAATAAGGTTTCATACTCCGTGGTGTTGTTCGAGGCCTTGAAGCCGAACTGTTGAGAATACTCCAAATCGGCTTCGTTTGGGCCGCGGATGACCGGTTCGGCTCCACTTCCTTCCTTTGTAGAGGAATCGTCCACGTAGAATACCCAGTTTAGAATTGGACCAAGCTTTTCTTCGATGGAGCGTTGTAGGCCCGGATCCCATGCCGGCTCCTTTTCTCTGTTGGGAATGGTGCATTCGACCACAAAGTCGGTTAAGGCTTGGGCTTTGATAGCTTGCCTTGGTCGGTACTGGATGTCGAACTACGACAACTCCCATCTCCATTTCTTCAAATGTCCTGATGACTCGTGGGAACCGAGGATGTTTCCCAGAGGCCGGTCGGTGAGTACGATTATCGTATGAGCCTGAAAATAGTGCCGAAGCTTCCTGGAGGTGACAATGAGTGCCAAGACTATCTTTTCGATGGCCAGTTTCCTTGTCTCCACATCCTTGAAAATGTAGCTGATGTAGTAAACCGACCTCTGTACTCCCTCGAATTCTTTGATATGGACCGAGCTAGCTTCTTGGACGGAGACGGCCAGGTACAGCAGTAGCTCGTCTCCTTCGGCTGGTTGGGTGAGCAGTGGTGGCGTCGACAGATGCGCCTTGAGCTGCTCGAAGGCGACTTGGAATTCCTCGGACTGCTCAAACCCTGGGATCTTCCTTAAATCCTTAAAGAAAGGTAGGCACTTCTCTCTGGATCTGGACATGAAATGATTTAGAGCAGCCACTCTGCCGGTGAGTCATATGATTTCCAAGTTGTTCTTGGGTGTCGTCATGTCAACTATAGCTTTAATCTTCTCCGGGTGTGCTTCGATTCTTTAGTGGATGACCATGAACCCGAGGAACTTTCCATCTGTGACGCTGAAAGCACACTTAGTCGGATTCAGCTTCATCTTTTACTTTCGTAGGACCTCGATGGTTTCGCCAAGGTCCGTGGTATGCCTGGACGACTGGGTGGACTTCACAAGCATGTCATCGATGTAGATTTCCATGTTCCGCCCAATCTGAGGCTTGAACAGCTTGTTGACCAGCCGTTGATAAGTTGTCCCAGTATTTTTGAGGCTAAAGGGAATTACTTTGTAACAGTAGACCCATCGATCAGTGGTGAAAGCGGCGGGCTCTTCGTCGGCTGGTTCCATCCGGATTTGATTATAACCAGAGAATGCGTCCATGAAGCTTAGCAGGTCGTGACCAGCCGAACTATCTACTGACTGATCTATTCAAGGAAGCAGATAGTTGTCTTTTGGACATGCTTTGTTTAGATCGGCAAAGTCGACGCACATGCGCCATTTCCTATTCGCTTTCTTGACCATGATTACATTGGCTAGCCAAGCCGAGTAGTCTAGGTGTCTGATGAAGTCTGCCGCGAGCAGTCGGTCCACTTCCTCCTCAATCGCTTTCTGCTTGACAGGCGCGAAGCTCATTTTCTTCTGTCGCACCGGAAGGGCTTTTAGATCAACTCCGAGCTTATGTGAGATCACCTTGGGGTCGATCCCCGGCATGTCCGCGGGGGTCCAAGCGAACACGTCGGAGTTGTCTCGGAGGAACTGGATAATGTTGTCCCGGGTTTCCCCGGTCAAGAGGGAGCTGATCTGGATGGTTCGACTACTATTTCCCTCTTTAAGGGGAATCTCGGACAGGGCTTCTACCAGGGAACCCCAGATCTCCTTCTTGTCATCACGGGTGTCTAGCAACTCCCGAGGATCACACGATCCGTCGGTCAGATCAACTTCTCTGTCCTCTGGAACTGTCGTGGCGAGGCATACCCTGGCGCTTTGCTGATCTCCGAAGGCCCGGCTTATCCCACCATCGCTTAGAGGAAACTTGAGCGTGATGTGGTAGGTAGAGATCTGAGCTTGAAGGGCGTTTAAGGTGTGGTGTCCTATAAGGATGTTATAAGAGGAAGGAACCCGAGCGACGAGAAAACTCACCGACATTGTTCGGGTTCTTCTGGCCTCCCCAATGTTGAAAGAGAGAGTGATCGTTCCCTCAGCTTGAATGGAGTAGTTAGAGACCTGGAGAAAACATGTAAGGTAGGCTAGAGATCAGACGGGTTTAATCCCATACGCTGAAAGTAGTCGTAAAATAGGATGTCCGCCGAGCTTCCTGAGTCAATAAGGATTCTCTTGACTTCGTACCTATTTACCTGGGCCATGATCACTAGGGGATCATTGTGCGGGACCAATATGTCATGCAGTGTTGGATATAGGTGCCCTCAGGGCAATTATCATAGTTGCAGGAATACCGTTACTGAATTCAGGAGGATCTATACAAAGAACAGTCTTTCTCGAGATGATAGTACACTATCTGGTTTGTATTTGCCATTCATAAGTATACGTTTTGCTTGCTATAACGTATCACTGCTACATGATGATAAAGCCCCTAGGATCTTTGCTTGACTACCAGAATTATGATAAGGTCATACTAGTGGGGCATGGGTGGTATATAAGCACATCCTTAAAAGTCCTTATTCGTAGGAGTATCGAGGCTGGGCATCGGTACTCCAGTTTAGACTAGTTTATACGTTTCATGACCCTGTACGGGGCGATGGCTGATCCCATAGATATTGGTGTTTGACACCGATGATTGTATAAAGGTGCTCATTGGATGAGTTATATTGGACGGACTCACCAAGAACTCATAGATGGTATTATACTAATCGTCGGATAGCAGTTCTCTGGTGACATGAGTACAGGGCAGTCCCTAGACCCAAGATCGCCATAGTGTCTTGTATATGTTCCCACTGTACTTAGATTACTACCCTACAACGGCTTTAAAGAGTCGTGCAAACAGGTTTTAGTTGGGTACATTCCCGAAGCACATGAAAGCGATGAGCGGTCGAGGAAATTCGTCTCTCCCGGTATAGAGAGTTGATGCCGCACTATGCACAGTTGGCTATGACCATAAGTCTTTGTCCAAGGCAGACGAGATTTACTGATGAACGTTATCAGTAGTTTCTCGGATGGACATGAGCTTGACATCAGCATGACTTGTCGGGTTGTTGGGAGTCTGACGATTTCTATCTCCCAGACCCGGTATGCGACAGTCTTAGATGAAGAGACCAGACTGTACGGTGAATTTCAGTGATAGGCACTAGCAGGTAAGGGTGTAAACGAGCCGAACTCGAGCCAGCCAAGCTCGGCTCGAGTTCGGCTCGTGGTTCTTTTTGTCGGCCCAAGTCCGGCTCGTTTAGTTAATCGAGCTAGAGATGCTCGGCTCGAGGCCGGCTCGATTAAACATGCCCAGCTCATGTTCGGTTCATTTGTGGCCCATTAACTAAACGAGCCGAGTTCACGAGCCGAGCTCAACTGAGCTCGTTTAGAGCTCGTTTGTGAGCTCGGCTCGTTTTCAGCTCATTTACTCATATTAATAGTATCTTCCAAGGAAAACAAATAATTAACAATAATGCTTAAAACTCAGGGTTTTGAGATATGGAAAAATTAAAAAACATTAACATCTAAGGAATTGAATGGGTCTAAGTGCTGGGTTTTATATTTATCTCAGTACACTTTATATACTGTCATTTAATTGAATTAAGTGTTCTGAGAGTTGTATAGAATCTGCTATATATTACATATTACTGTTTTTTTCAAACTGTGTAACCCAGCCGAACCCGAGTCAATACCGAACGAGCCTGGCTGAGCTCGAGTCCGGCTCGTTTAATAAACGAGCCAGGCTTTCTGGCTCATATCCGGCTCGTTAATAAATGAACCGAATTTGAACGAGCTGATATCGATCCGAACCTTAATCGAACCCGAGCTGGCTCGTTCAATTACCACCCCTACTAGCAGGGTATGGACAAGCTTACTTGTCGACCGTCTTTTCATTCAATACCTGTGTAGCCGTTATGTACAGCTAGTACCGCTAACGTGCTTGCAGATTAATCCGGTGGGGGATTGATCTGAAAGTATTTCGGATCAATCGGATATGATCCTGACCTACTGCCAGCGTATTGTCGAGTTTTTAGAGTCCCACACAAAGAGTTTTCCTGTTCTAACGAAATGATGTAGTGTACGTACGACGGTGTGTGCGAAGTCCACTTAAACATGTGTATATGATACTACATGTATTGATTGGACAAATGAAACTAGCCGGTTTATGATTGAACCGGGTCATTAAATCAAGTGTTGATTTAATGATATTATTTATATATGATGATGCATATATAAACTAGTATTAACATGGTATTCTTACTCTTTTATGTAATGGTTACATAACTTGTGTTTGCACATATATTTATATGTATAATGAGTTTATATATATATATATATATATCTATATATATATATATATATTATTTTTCCTCTTTATTATTTTCTTTGTTAATTATTGCATGTCACTTACATTATGTGTGAACTTGTGAGCACTCAGTTGTCATGCTAAGTGATATGTGTGGATGAAAGAGAAAATGAGGTGTAATATGAGAGAAGGGTCTCCACATTACTCTCACAAGAGTTAACCATTTGGTTTTTTGATTTTTCTCTCTCATCCACCAAGAGAAAAATGAAAGAAAGGAAAAAAAGAAAGAGAGGTTTTTGAGAGTTCAACATGTTGGGTTATGCAAGCGCCCGGCCATCAATCCGTGACCAAATGCGGAACAAAAATTTATAAAACTTGGTGCTACCACAACCAATTACTCGCATTTACCCATAAGCCTTAGTTAACAAAACATGTAAAGGAGTTAGAATGGTTATACTGAATAGATCCGTGTCCTTCGGTCTTCAACCATCATCCCAAGCTCTTAGGAGCTTCCTTGATCAAGTTTGATCTCCGGTCTCCCTCCATCGAAGATGATCCACCCGAGAGTCTATGCAACGAGCTCCAACTTCATATCCGAGGCAACTAGGGCACCTAGATCGCTATTCTAGATACCGTAGATGAAGTAGAGAGTGATGAAGGATTAATTTGTCTTAAGACACCCAAGAATTCTCAACTCATGAGAGGGTTTGGGTGGAGTTAGAGGAAGAAGAAGATGCCATGAGGATGAGGTGTTGAGGGAAACTCAAGAGAGAGAGAAAAAGAAAATGAATAATGGTTTGTGTTTTTGTTTGTTGTGTGAGTGTGATAATAAATAATTGAGCCATCAAATAAGTGTCCATGTCTCCAAAATATCTTAGTCAACAAAAATTATCTCAAGTCAACATAATCTCACAACAAACAAAAACCCTAAGCATGCTAAAATAGTAACCATGGGTCACTAATTAGCCATGCCACAAAAATGCAATAAACACCTCATCCTACACCTCAATAACCTTTTAATCCAAAAGGGTCTAAACCATGATGAGGTGTAATCTTCTAAAAGTAATTTTATAATAAATTACAAGAACACCCCTCAACCGTATATACATACCCGCATCCGTATTCCAAAGAATACGAATAAAAAGAGACGAAAATAATCCAACAAATATAATACTAGGATCCGGCTTAAACCAAAACCCACTAGTATTATCCGTCCGAACATCATCCGTGCACAAGTACACGTATGTAATCGAACGCTGCCGTAAAACCATACGGCCTCTACATCGTTTCGCTCGAAGCAGGGAAACTCTATGTGTGGGACTCTAAAGACTCGTCAATATGCTGGCAGTGGGTTCAACCACAAGCACGTCAGCGGTACTAGCTGTATGTAACGGCTATCCAGGTATTGAGCAAAAGGGAGGCCGATGAGCAAACTCATCCTGAAACCCCTACTGAGCCTGACAGTGACAATATCCGTACAGTCCGGTCCGTTCGTCTATGAGTATCGCATATCGAGTCTAGGGGGTGGAAAAAGTCAAACCCCTAATAACACGACATTTAGTGTCGGTATGAAGCCCATTACCACCTGAGAAACTACCGATCCTAGATCAGTAATTCTCGACTAGCTTGGCCAAGGATTTCTGGTGATGGCTACCCATGCACAACCGCAACATCAACCCCCAATACCGAGAGAGACGAATCTCCCGACGATATGCTCACTACCTCCATGTGGCTCGGGATTGTACCCAACTAAAACCTCTTTGCACGACTTCTTTGAGCCGTGGTAGGGTAGTAATCAAAGCACAGTGGGAACTCACACGAGACAAATGACGATCTCAGGTCGATAGACTAACTTATACACATGTCACTAAGAAACTGCTATCTGACAATAGGTATAATACCAACTAGTATGTTCTCGGCGAGTCCGTCCGATGTACTCATAACCCAATGAGCACCTGTATACATCTTAGGTGAACAAACTAACACCACTTGCTTGTGAGACCGGCTACCGCCCCTCGTCGGGGTCTCGATCAGTATACACTAGTCCATTCAGGAGTATCGATGCACAGTCTCGAAACTCCCTCGACTAGGGACATTTAAAGATGTGCTTATAGACTATCCAGCTCCCACGTATATGATCTCCATCATACTGCTGGTAGTCAAGTAAGAATCCTATGGGCTCTATTAATATTTAATAGTGATCTGTAATACCACCTAATGCTGTACATGATGATAAAGACAAACCAGATAGTATACTATCATCTCGAGTAAGACTGTTCTACTGGTATAGGTCCTCCCTCAATCATCATAATCATCTGCCTGCAACTATGATAATTGCCTTGAGGGCACTATAGCCAGCAATCTCCCACTTGCACTTAAGGCTAATTATTGCGATGTCGTATAATCACAGCCCGTGTGATACCGAACACCCAACTTCTCTACTAATCAGTTTCATAAAGCTCATTTGTGAAACTATTATGTTCGAGAAATAGCTTCAGTGAGTGGATTCGCTCCAATGTTTCTTTCTGTGTCTCTCTATATCTCAACTTTGCGGAGAAAGCAATCTCCCGAAATGAGCAATACCTGTCTTAGAATATGTCTGGATATCTGATGGGATCCAGTTCACAAATGAAATCCAAATCCAGCAAACTTCTTAGACTGTATTGTCCACTAAATTTAATCAGTATTCTGCACCATGCCTTCTTCAGTATCCGCTTGGACCACCTGTCCAAACTACTGCCCCTCAAAAGAGGGAAAATTAAAACTCTGACAGTCGCTCTGTCATCCAGGTCACCTTGGAAGCCTGGAATGATAGCTGTCTCCCGAAGGAGGCTGCTTTTACCATATCCCATGAACATCTACTTATGTTCATAAACTGCTTCCAACGTTTCTCCAGGATTGGATCAATATAAACTTCTTACAGCTTATGCAAAAACAACATCTGGTGTGGTACTTAACATCTTATGATTGACTCAATTGCCTAAGCAAATGATATGCCAATCATGCACATCTCTCTCCCCTTTAGTCTGTAAGACACATTTAGAGAAGGTGATTCCATCACCTGCAGGCACACCACCATGCCAGGAGTCGTCCATTCTAAAACACCTTTAGAATAGTGTCAAAGTACCCAGATTGGGAAACTACCCAAATCTAGATCTAAAACCATAGATCTAGTTACCAGAATGCCTGATATATTATCCATATCTAATGTGGAGAAACCACTGTGTGATAACTACAGTATAACCGATCGTAGTATAGGAATTTCACTTCCTATAAAGTGCATGTCAATAAATACCAGGACATCACACCCTACTGCCTTCTTAACAGATCCATCTCCTATTCTGATAAAGTCAAAAACTATGACTGTCACATAAAAAAATAGATGATCTATCTCCGCTATATCTGCTTTAGTCTATAAAAAGACACAAGCTACTTGTCCACTATGCTTCCGCTGCTCCCACTAACTATAACAACGCTCTGGCAGAGTCATATACGCGTGCACTTCTAAAGATAGTTTAGAACGACGCTATACTCATCCTCCTGCCGGGTCTCATAGTCTAGAACAACAGTAATGGCAAGTCAGGGTAAATAAGAACCTCCATGTCACCGTCTTTGAGTATACCGAAATACCTCTCGGGCGTCTGAGATTACCCAACATATCTACGGAGTGGCTAATAGAATGTCAAACCCGATTAAATTTTTAGGTTCTATTAAATTTTTAGTAATCGTTTATGGTTCTGGAATCACTTCCAGTTCTACCATACTCCCACTACTGTTTTCTGAAAAAGTCCATTTTGCTAAAACTGTGGCGAGTCAAGAACAATATCACTTTTGATCTTCCAGATGGTAGAAAGTTATCCCTCGTCATACCTCGGGATAACCCACAAACTGCCATTACTGAAACGTACCTTGAGTATGTCCAGAGTCTGGTTTTAAGCATAAGCCGGACAACTCCATATACCTTAATATCGTTAAGATATGAACCATTCTACATACAATATAGAAACAGAAGCACTAATTTAATTGGAACCAGATTCAAATCATACAGCTGTCTCCAGTGCATGTCAACTAAGTGGAAAGAGGCCGATCAGCATTACTCAACTAGGAGTGCATCCAGATATGAGTAATCTGAAAGAGAAGCAAGTTCTCAAAACCATTACTATCAACGGAATATCTAGCACAAGTATCTACATCTTCGATCACCTTGAAGAATCATGATACTTTGCAACATATGGTTCTCTACTTTATTCATATACCTACAACTTCTCAAAATTTGGACCTTGTATTTCAACGAAATACTTGTCTAAAACTAGAGAAGTCACAAGTAAACAGAATATAGTACAAGCACCAACCCCTTTGTCCTAATGGACACTGGACGACATACAATACTTTTTATAAGTCCTCTGAGTTTAATAACTCATACCCTGTGCGTCGTAAGTTGAAAACTGTACTATGGTTAAGAAGAATTATACCGTTGTTGAATGCTCCTTACCTAACTATCAACTGATATAGGTAAATGTCATGGACATAATTTCAAAAAGTTATATCTCATTTTATAAAATAAATGTACAGATATATCGGTTTGAAATTGGTGCATAACAACGGATATTCAAAACCAAATATTTGCCGTCAGGCAAAACCCCAGGTGATTTCTTCAAATATCACCAATTACAACGAATTCTGATATAAAGAGGATATAATCACCTAATTCCCAATAACTTACTCCTACTCATCATTTGTAAAACTATACAGATGTGAGAATCAAACGTGGTAAATACATACCCTGGAGCAAAGATCTAATTGGGAAATCAGTTTTCAATTAACAACGCATAGGTAAAATGAAATATGAAAATGTTTCGAAGGGGTAGCCGGGTATTCATAGTAATGCCTCTTCCATTATCCAGATTCATGACTGTGACCGTATATTTCCTTGCCATCTTTCCAAATCCCTTTATTTGTCTTTACTCATTACCTTCTGTACACCATCCTTAGGCTAAGCGGTTTTCTTCCTTCCCCACCATTTGGCACCAGCCTAAGGTTTGGAAGAAGACTATCCAATAAGTGTAATAGGTATACCCTCCTAATCCTAGGAGCCCTCGCAACCTGAGAGAAGGTAATGGGAAAAGACAACTGAATAATCCTTACTCCTGAACCAGAATCCATTCTCGAACTGGAACAAGTTCCTTCGAGTTCGTATGTAACTATACGATGGATTATGTCACGCCCCGCTTCCCAGAGTACGCTAAGATAGGCACGTGACATAGCCAACCATGCTACCTGTGGATAGGAAAAGTCCCTCCACGGTTACATTACTGCTGTAGAGATATCAAGAACAGGAAAGTAAACTAACTATCTAGTACATGTCCATAAGCCAGAATAAATGAGTCAAGAAATAATATAGTATGCGGAAGCAAAAGATCAAAAAACACCTGGAAGGTAAGACTGGATACCAACAAAATCCCTACCGCTTGGTCTAATAGCGGCAAAACTCCTGATCAGTCTGCAACAAAGGTAGAGAATCTGGGCCATGCAAAACCCAGACGTCAGCGCGTCATAACATCAAGCAATAATATATAAACAGGGCAGCAAGACATGCAAGTATGATAATAAATGGTAAAGCAGGTGTGACAACAATATAAATCAGGGCAGTGAAAGGTAGTGTGCAGTGAGTAATCTAAACTGGTCTATTGGGTTAACTACTCTCAAGTCTTTGAAATCAATTTGATGAATCATCGATGTAACTCAATATTATCCCGTGCGTGCCCGGGACCACGGTCAAGATTCTCGGGCTGAATCCGTGACGTGCCGCTAGGCAGTAAATGGTAGCATGTACAGATGAGTGATGTCAGCATCATCACCCTGGGGCTGGCCTAACCCGTAAGACTGATCAGAACAGGTATCGAACTGTCGAGTTACAAGTCAGGTTTCATCATTGATTTCCCCATACCCCCAAGTTATATGTGTTCAAGTCAGGTATTAAATAATCTAGAACTAATGCCAACACAGGATCAGGCAGGTACAGGTTTGTCTGGATAGACAACAGAAAAGGTCCGTAAGGACAACAGATCAGGTTTGTTGGTATTAGACACAAGATCAGGTAACAGGTAAAGCCATGGTACATCAGGTCATGTCAGGTGTGCACAAGTATCACGTGGGTGCTCATAATCAAACTATAATAAGTATAGGTATAAATAAACAAGCATGGGTACTAACAGAACAATAAACTGGAACATATAATATGATATGCAAATAGGTACATAATAAACTAGATAGATGTACAGTTATCGATTAGGGTTACATTTATAGTTCCAATATTAATTAGGATGCAATTTATTAAATATGGAGTATTAATATCACAGTATTATATAGTAATGTGATGTATGGATGCAATTATATGTATCTTAAATGCGATGGATGCAAACGGGTATCCGAAAAGTTATAAAACTATAAAATGGTAATGTGGGATGTATAACTAAGCAATATGTGATATAAATATTGATATAATAATATTAATATGGATAGCATATTCAAAGCAATTAATAACTATAAAAGTGGTATTGATTAACCATGCACAAGAAAGTTCCGTTCAGAAATTCAGCGTCACCGTGATTTGTAAAATAGCTTAAAAATAACAAATGTTCTCCAAAAGGGACGTGTCTTATACCAAAACAAAGATAATTCAATAAATTTTTTATTTTTATAAGTATAAGTATCTCAGATTGTCCCTACAAAAAGTTATGAATATTCGAAGTTGAAAGTTTGCTGCTGGAATTTCCCTGAACAGCAGTTTAGAGACATATTCATTTGTATTTTACGTTATTTAAACAATTTATTTTGTAAGTAAATATTTCATAAAGTTATAGTACTCTGAGTTAGCTTCGCAACGAACTAAAGAACATATACTAATGATTTTTTTATGATTTATAATGAATTTTATAAGGTAAGATGTATAGTAAATTTCAGATTTGTCGTATCCACTTTACAACGACGTTTCATGTGTAAACTATAATATTTTCAAATGTATAACATTATAAAATGTAAATTATAAACTAATTAAAGATAATAATAAGAAATATTACGACGATATATATTTTAAATGATATGGATGCAGTATAATATAATCTAGTATGTCACAAGATAAGTTTTTATGATCTAGATTTAAAATGATATAAACGGATGCAAACGGAATATCGAAACGTTATAAAATTAAACATGGGGTACTAGATTTAAACTATAGGTATGGTATTTATTTAAATAGGTATAAAATGAATTATATAGCATGTAGCAAGATTAACTTGCCTAGACGGAACAAGAACGGATGTGTACGGAACGTCCTTCGTCGGCGAAATGTCGCGACGCGCGCACGGTACACGGAACGGTTCCAAACAACGCACGAGGGTGATCACACAAGTCTGGTACGTTCACTGGATCACTCGAATCGTCAGCGACGAGCACGACTCCGGCGGTGATCACCGGAATCAAGAAACAAAATCAAGAAAAAGAAAGAAGAAGATGCTGTGTATTAAATAAGGAAGGAAAAAAAATAAATAAAATATATATAAATATATATATGCAAAGGAGAGAGAGAGAGAGAGCGAATGGGGTTGTTATTAAGGTTTAGATTTTAATTTAAAAAGATTTTGTAAGTTATAAATATTTTAAACTGTTAAATTTTAATAAAGATATTAGATGAAATAAAATTGGATTTTCTGGTAAATACAAATTTAGTCCAAAACATGCCCGGGTCGGGTCTAAAATTCAGTTTTAAAATACGAAAAATTTACATGTCGACCAAAATAAAAAAATGAATGTCCGGATAACGAAAAATGTATACCCCCAAAAACGGATGCACGCACGTGCGCATAGCTATCCAAACAAATC
This sequence comes from Agapanthus africanus, assembly GCA_030015575.1. Classification (NCBI taxonomy): domain Eukaryota; kingdom Viridiplantae; phylum Streptophyta; class Magnoliopsida; order Asparagales; family Amaryllidaceae; genus Agapanthus; species Agapanthus africanus. The sequence continues at coordinate 2,542,373 of JASDDO010000008.1, read as the reverse complement.
CGTTTCACTGAATGGGACGAGAACAAGATGCGCGGATGCTACCATGGGGCTAGGGGTATCATGCAGGCCATGCTAGATATTTTTAAAATATTTTACTTGACTTTAAATGTTATATTAAAAAAAATGCAGATGCCAGATAAAATGCCAGTATGCAGTAAAAAATGAAAATGCATGAATCCATGTAACAGATCAGGATAAATCATAAACATGAATCAAGACAGGTTTCAAGCAAGCGGGTCGGGTAAAATGCAAATACAAATGTTAAAATACTATTCGCACCCAAAACACAGTAAACCAAGAAACTACCAGAATAAGTAAATACTTGAACTGGAATTGGTATAAATGAACTCGGTTGTTACATTATACCCAACTACAAAAAGAATTTCGTCCTCGAAATTCCAAGAACAAGAAAGGATAAACAATCAAGAAACTTACAAGAATAGATGTGGAAACTTCTGCTGGATTTCATCTTCTCGTTCCCAAGCCGATTCCCCATGTGAGCGATTACTCCAAGAAACAAGTACAAGAGGGATAACCTTGTTCTTAAGAACCTTTTCTCTTCGATCCACGATCGACATCGGTCGCTCTTCAAAAGTCAAATCTTCTCGTACGGTTAGCTCCGAATGATCCAACATATGTGTTTTATCTCGAAATACCTATGGGGTTGAGGTACGTAACACACGTCATGAACATTCTCTAAAGATTGTAGTAACACCAAACGATATGCCACTTCTCCAACACGCTCAAAATCTCAAAAGGTCCAACGAATCGAGCACTAAGCTTTCCTCGACTTCCGAAACGAATCACCCCTCTAGTCGGTGATACCTTCAAGAATATCAAATCACCAACGGCGAACTCTAGAGGTCTTCTCTACGTATCTGCCTAACTCTTCTGTCGGTCTTGTACTGCTTTCATATGATTCCGGATAGTAGTAACCTTCTCAACTGTTTGCACGATTAAATCCGGTCCCAACAATCTTCGTTCTCTAACATCGTCCAGCAAACAGGTGAACGACACTTGCGACCATACAATGCTTCGAATTGAGCCATCTGAATAGTCTCCTGAAAACTGTTGTTGTATGAAAACTCCACCAAGTGTAGATGATCCTCCCATGATCCCTTGAATTCTAACATGCAAGCTCCCAACATGTCTTCAAGAGTTTGGATCGTTCTCTCCGACTGGCCGTCTGTCTGAGGATGATAAGCTGTGCTAAACTTCAATCGAGTCCCCAAACTTTCCTGTAAGCTCCTCCAGAAGCGTGATAAGAAACGAGTGTCACGGTCGGACACGATGCTCACCGGTACTCCATGCAATCTTATAATCTCCTGCATGTACCGTTCTGCCAAAACTTCTGTTGATTGACCAACTCGAAAAGGGATGAAATGAGCTGCCTTGGTCAATCTATCAACAATCACCCAAACTGCATTGTTGCCCTTTGGACTCCGCGGTAAAGCCGTCACGAAATCCGTGGTTATATGTTCCCACTTCCACTGAGGAATCGGAAGTGGTTGCAATAAACCAGCAACCCTTTGATGTTCAGCCTTAATTTGCTGACACACCAAGCACTTCGCTACAAAGTGGGCAATCTCCCTTTTCATGCCTTCCCACCAGAAATGCTGTCGTAGATCACGGTACATCTTCGTGCCTCCTGGATGTACGGAATACGCGGAACTGTGTGCCTCCTTCATAACTTCTTCACGAATGTATCCTTTTAGCACACACAAACGACTACCATATCGCAACGAACAATCTTCATGAACTAACAAGTCCGTTCGAAGTCCTGCTTCAACCTGTTCTCGAAACCTTTGCAATCTTGGGTCCTTCGACTGCGCTGCTTTAATACTCTCGATCAACGACGGCTGTACTTGCAGCTGCATCAACTGTCCCGAAGAATGCGGTAGCACAATCTCCAACTCGAATCTCCGAAAATCCTCGATAAGCTCATTCTGTTCAGTCAACATCCGAATTGCTGGCAACCGACTAAGCGCATACGGCACTACATTAACTTTCCCCGGATGGTACTTAAGATCAAGATCGTAGTCATCCATCAGCTCCAACCATCTACGCTGCCTCATGTTAAGCTCTTTCTGTATGAACACGTACTTTAGGCTTTTGTGATCGGTGAATACTTCGACCCTTTCGCCCAACAAGTAGTGTCACCAAATCTTCAAAGCAAAAATCACAGCTGCTAGCTCCAAATCATGAGTTGAGTAATTCTTCTCATGGGTCTTCAACTACCTCGATGCATAAGCTATGATTTTCCCATGCTGCAACAAAACACATCCCAATCTTTTCTCAGATGGGTCATTGTGAATCGCCAATCCTCCGGAACTGTCTGGCACGGTCAGAATAGGAGCGGTTATCAATCTCTATTTCAACGCCTCAAAAGCTGATGCACATTTATCCGTCCACACAAATGGTACTTCCTTGCGCGTAAGCTTGGTTAGAGGCTCAGCCAAACGAGCAGAATTCTCCATGAACCTTCTGTAATACCCGGTAAGTCCAAGAAAGCTTCTGATCTCAGCAACATTCTTCGGAATCGGCCAATCTCGAACTGCTGCAATCTTTTCGGGGTCAACAGCGATTCCATCTCCGGATACGACGTGCCCCAAAAACTTCACTTCTTCAAGCCAAAACTTGCACTTACTCATCCTTGCATACAATCTTTCTTGTATCAATGTCTGCAGTGCGATCTTCAAGCGTTCTGCATGCTCTTCCTTGCTCCCTGAATAGACCAGAATATCGTCGATGAACACCACTATAAACTGGTCTAAGAACGGTGAGAGATTCGGTTCATCAAGTCCATAAATATTGCCAGTGCATTCGTTACTCCGAAGGGCATCACTAATACTCGAAATGTCCATACCGAGTTCGGAACACAGTCTTGCAAATATCTTCTGTTTTAACTCGGACCTGATGATATCCGGATCGCAATTCCAGTTTCGAGAATACCCTCGCGCCACTAAGCTGCTCAAATAATTCGCCAATGTGAGGAATCGGTTACTTGTTCTTAATAGTCACCCGGTTTAATTCTCGATAATCGATGCGCATCCTCCTTGTGACATCATCTTCCTTACTAGAAGAACTGGAGCTCCCCAAGGTGATTTACTACTGCGAAACCAACCCTTCTCAAGTAATTCAGCAACCTGCTTCTTGACTTCTTCCAACTCTACTGGTGCCATTGGATAATACGCCTTTGAGATTGGCGCTGCACCAGGAACAAGATCGATCGCGAACTCCATATCTCGTTTTGGCGGTAAAACCGATATGTCCTCGAACACGTCCATGAACTCTCAAACTACAGCTGGCGCTTCCTTCTTATCATCTTCCATTGACGAAAGAACATTGCTTATCGGCCTAGCCCTAAACTCGACTGGCTCGACAGAACCACTTCCTCCAGCAAAACAAATTCCGGATGTCCGGGAATCTGGAAAATCACTTTCCTTTCCTTACAATCAATATGAGCGTGGAAAGTGCCGAGAAAATCCATTCCCAAGACAACAACAAACAAAGGGATGCACCAGAATTGAATAATTCTAATGCGGGGAAAACATGAACAAGTAATATACCGAGATGACTTCATCCGAAGTCAAGATACTAAAGAGGATTAAGCACGGTAAACACGATTCAAGCTGGCGATAAAACAATAACTGGTAAGCAATGAAACCGAGAGAAGTAAGGTAATATAACGATCATGGAATAGGGAAGTGAATCAAGACCAGGACTCCAAGTTACTCAAATAGAGTACCGCATTGTAACCATGCTGCAGTTCATGGGTACAATTACATAACTCCACTCAAGTCGCCCAAATCCTAGTATCAGAATCAAGAAACAGGGAGAAACAATGGTGAATCTAAAAATATTTCAAGCCGGGATGCAAAGTTGTTTGCATATTGTCAAGGCAAAGGATACGAGAAAGATATGATTCAAGAATCACGATAACAAGGTGGCAGGACATATTCCTAAGCACGAGTATTCTGATTCGTGTATTGGGTCCAATACCCAACTACAAAGGAATCAAACCCGATAAACTTATATCTTATGGCTCTGATACCAAAAGAACCATGTCACGCCCCGCTTCCCAGAGTACGCTAAGATAGGCACGCGACATAGCCAACCTTGCTACCTGTGGATAGGAAAAGTCCCTCCACGGTCACATTACGGCTGTAGAGATATCAAGAACAGGAAAGTAAACTAACTATCTAGTACATGTCCATGAGCCAGAATAAATGAGTCAAGAAATAATATAGTATGCGGAAGCAAAAGATCAAAAAACACCTGGAAGGTAAGACTGGATACCAACAGAATCCCTACCGCTTGGTCTAATAGCGGCAAAACTCCTGATCAGCCGGCAAGAAAGGTAGAGAATCTAGGCCATGCAAAACCCAGACGTCAGCGCGTCATAACATCAAGCAATAATATATAAACAGGGCAGCAAGACATGCAAGTATGATCATAAATGGTAAAGCAGGTGTGACAACAATATAAATCAGGGCAGTGAAAGGTAGTGTGCAGTGAGTAATCTAAACTGGTCTATTGGGTTAACTACTCTTAAGTCTTTGAAATCAATTTGATGAATCATCGATGTAACTCAATAGTATCCCGTGCGTGCCCGGGACCACGGTCAAGATTCTCGGGCTGAATCCGAGACGTGCCGCTAGGCAGTAAATGGTAGCATGTACAGATGAGTGATGTCAGCATCATCACCCCAGGGCTGGCCTAGCCTGTAAGACTGATCAGAACAGGTATCGAACTGTCGAGTTACAAGTCAGGTTTCATCATTGATTTCCCCATACCCCCAAGTTATATGTGTTCAAGTCAGGTATTAAATAATCTAGAACTAATGCCAACACAGGATCAGGCAGGTACAGGTTTGTCTGGATAAACAACAGAAACGGTCCGTAAGGACAACAGGTCAGGTTTGTTGGCATTAGACACAAGATCTGGTAACAGGTAAAGCCATGGTACATCAGGTCATGTCAGGTGTGCAGAAGTATCACGTGGGTGCTCATAATCAAACTATAATAAGTATGGGTATAAATAAACAAGCATGGATACTAACAGAACAATAAACTGGAACATGTAATATGATATGCAAATATGTACATAATAAACTAGATAGATGTACAGTTATCGATTAGGGTTACATTTATAGTTCCAATATTAATTAGGATGCAATTTATTAAATATGGAGTGTTAATATCACAGTATTATGTAGTAATGTGATGTATGGATGCAATTATATGTATCTTAAATGCGATGGATGCAAACGGGTATCCGAAAAGTTATAAAACTATAAAATGGTAATGTGGGATGTACAACTAAGCAATATGTGATATAAATATTGATATAATAATATTAATATGGATAGCATATTCAAAGCATTTAATAACTATAAAAGTGGTATTGATTAACCATGCACAAGAAAGTTCCGTTCAGAAATTCAGCATCATCCTGATTTGTAAAATAGCTTAAAAATAACAAACGTTCTCCAAAAGGGACGTGTCTTATACCAAAACAAAGATAATTCAATAAGGTTTTTATTTTTATAAGTATAAGTATCTCAGGTTTTCCCTAAAAAAAGTTATGAATATTCGAAATTGAAAGTTTGCTGCTGGAATTTCTCTGAACAGCAGTTTAGAGACATTCATTTGTATTTTACGTTATTTAAACAATTTATTTTGCAAGTAAATATTTCTTAGAGTTATATTACTCTGAGTTAGCTTCGCAACGAACTAAAGAACGTATACTAATGATTTTTCTATGATTTATAATGAATTTTATAAGGTAAGGTGTACAGTAAATTTCAGATTTGTCGTATCCGCTTTGCAACGACGTTTCATGTGTAAACTATAATATTTTTAAATGTATAACATTATAAAATGCAGATTATAAACTAATTAAAGATAATAATAAGAAATATTACGACGATATATATTTTAAATGATATGGATGCAGTATAATATAATCTAGTATGTCACAAGATAAGTTTTCATGATCTAGATTTAAAATGATATAAACGGATGCAAACGGAACATCAAAACGTTATAAAATTAAACATGGGGTACTAGATTTAAACTATAGGTATGGTATTTATTTAAATAGGTATAAAATGAATTATATAGCATGTAGCAAGATTAACTTGCCTAGACGGAACAAGAACGGATGTGTACGGAACGTCCTTCGTCGGCGAAATGTCGCGACGCGCGCACGGTACACGGAACGGTTCCAAACAACGCACGAGGGTGATCATGCAAGTCTGGTACGTTCACTGGATCACTCGAATCGTCAGCGACGAGCACGACTCCGGCTGTGATCACCGGAATCAAGAAACAAGATCAAGAAAAAGAAAGAAGAAAGAAGAAGAAGAAAAGGCTGTGTATTAAATAAGGAAAGAAAAAAAATATATATATATATATATATATAAATATATATATATATATGCAGAGGAGAGAGAGAGAGAGAAAGGGGTTGTTATTAAGATTTAGATTTTAATTTAAAAAGATTTTGTAAGTTATAAATATTTTAAACTGTTAAATTTTAATAAAGATATTAGATGAAATAAAATTGGATTTTCTGGTAAATACAAATTTAGTCCAAAACATACCCGGGTCGGGTCTAAAATTCAGTTTTAAAATACGAAAAATATACATGTCGGCCAAAATAAAAAAATGAATGTCCGGATAACGAAAAATGTATACCCCCAAGAACGGATGCACGCACGTGCGCGTAGCTATCCAAACAAATCCGTTTTACTGAACGGAACGAGAACAAGATACGCGGATGCTACCACGGGGCTAGGGGTATCATGCAGGCCATGCTAGATATTTTTAAAATATTTTACTTGACTTTAAATGTTATATTAAAAAAAATGCAGATGCCAGATAAAATGCCAGTATGCAGTAAAAAATAAAAATGCACGAATCCATGTAACAGATCAGGATAAATCATAAATATGAATTAAGACAGGTTTCAAGCAAGCGGGTCGGGTAAAATGCAAATACAAATGTCAAAATACTATTCGCACCCAAAACACTGAAAACCAAGAAACTACCAGAATAAGTAAATACTTGAACTGGAATTGGTATAAATGAACTCGGTTGTTACAGATTATCCAATAATGTGGATTTTCGTAGTGATACGGGGTGTTCTGGAGAAATGCAAAGGTGAAGTAGGAGTGGCGATGATATACGCGGTTTGGTCGTGAATGATAGCAGTCGCAATTTATTTTGCCTTCTTTCTAATCCCTTTATTTGTCTTTACTTATTATTTTCTATACACGTCACTTAGGCTAATTGGTTTTCTTCCTTCCCCACCTTTCGGCACCTGCCTATGGTTTAGAAGAAGACTATCCAACAAGCGCAATAGGTGTACCCTCTCCTAATCCTAGGAGCCCTCACAACCTGAGAGATGGTAAAAGGAAAAGACAACTGAATAGTCCTATTCAATTTCTCCAGAACCGGAAACCATTCTCGAATCTGAAACAAGTTTCTTCGAGTTCGTATGTAACTATACGATGGTCATATCCAATAAATGTGGATCTTCGTAGTGATACGGAATGTTCCGGAGAAATTCAAAGGGTAAAGGTAGGAGCGGCAATGATAAATGCGACTCTGACAATTCAAAAACCAAAGTGTTTTTAGAAGTTTCGGTTAACTTGGTTCATGAGTTTTAGTCTAGGGTCGGGCCATGGTCGCTGCCAAAGAGAGAGAGAGAAAAGAAACACTCAGCGTGCACTCTAACTTAGATCAGAATGGTTAATCACTTTATCTAATCAGGATGGCTCCCACTATTTCCTCGAATTCTCCTCCAAACCCAAAAGAAGAATTAGTCAGGATCATCTAAAATCACCCGAGGAGTAAATCAATTCATCAGTGGGAATCGGGATCCAACTATCTTCGCATGATAATTTGATGGAATCCACTCAAGTTATCACACTACAGAAGATATGCGCATGCCTGGCAAGTTTCAGTTTCTTTAGAAACTCCCGACGTGATTTTTACCCCATGCTCTTATGACATTGACTAAGGCCAATAAATCATAAGTCACATGTCAAGTTCTACCCGTCATTGTCCAGGTTAATTTGAACCCACCCGTACTCACCCTTGACTAAGTCCAACAAGGCTGTACGACTGTCCCAAACCAACACATCTATCTATGCAACAGAAAAGTAACAAATAGCTACCATACACTATGCCTTGACTAAGGCCAACAAATATAACATGAATACTAAGTGCTACCCGTCTGAAATGACGGAGGGCTACGAATGGTTTTTGGAGAAAAACCTTTAATGTGATGAACTTAATATCATTGAAGGAACCGGATAGGTTTACAAATATATAGTGGCAAAAACTTTTGCTAAAGAGGTCACTCCTGGTGAAGGGATCTCGGCTCTTTCCTCGTTGAATGAGGTGCAGGATATTCCTAACTGAATATCACGATGCAAAGCAAAAAGTAATCGATTATAGTGAAATTATTACCCTGACGCAAACTTCTGCCCAAGAGGTCACTCCCGGTGAAGGGATCTCGGCTATTGCCTCGTCGAATGAGGTGCTGGATATTCATAACCGAATATCGCTGTGCAAAACAAAATAAAACGTTATTGTAATAACAGCATTTGAAAATTTGTTCCAACAACATCGAATAGGTTTTTTTCATGCATTGATCAGAATCAACGCAGTCCCATCAGTTAACATATCATACCACAGAAAAAGGAATGAAAAATAAAATGTACTTATATGCCATCCGCATTCGCCACTGGGTGCTGTCATCACCCATTAGGTTACTTAACTAACGACGGAGCGGGGACTGGACTAGTGCGGGTGCAAAACATATACAAAATCTACTAGTATATATATAAATATATATAACAATCATCCCAGGCATGATATAAAGCAACATCTCAGAATCACAGCCAAGCATCATAGAGTGGTGGATAATCCTGGAGCCCCGGGTTTCACTTGAGCCGCAAGTGAAACCCGATGTTTCCCTGGTCGTGTGGATAGCCTGTGAAATGAAAATCTAGACCCCTACAAGTGCGGCAAGTTACCCGCCAAAACCAGAAGTGAGGCCCCCTCCGTGGGTCAACCTATACCCCCTACGAGTGCGGCGAATAGCCCGCCAATTCTAGAGTGAGGCCCCCTCCGTCTCAATGCCATGATATGCAGGCCCGTTGCTTTCTAGAACCCGTCTAACTGTGCACTCCACCATGGGGTAATCCTAGTACAGAAAAGAATAGAATATGTACAACGGAGACATCGACCTCAACCCGGTTGTGCCCCAAACAAATAATATACAAACTGGTAGTGACGGCAGTCCACATGTCGGATGCTTGCCCCGCAATATCAAATGTACAAATAGATCCAAACTGTACCACCATTGCACCCAAGCTATCCACCACGACGATCCTGCCACAACCACAGCACAACACAGAACATCAACGTGAATGTCACGTTCGCAAACCCGTCTAAAAGAGCATATAGAAGTTAGACGAGTTGTACCGCTCTAATGACATTCACGGCCGCAGATAGTAATGTATGTACTGAAAACTACGACATTAGAATTCCGCACGCAATTAGCAAACTAAACCAATTTCCAAAACCATGAAAAAAAACAGTGAGCTAAAGTTCCAAAGACCGACCGTTTAAAGCCAATTTAGAAGTCCGAATCAAAACGAAATGCACCCGAACATTCGTGGGGAGTTAGAGCATGAAATTAACTTCGAGTCGGGAGGCCTAGAGGGGGTACCCTACCCCCGAGGCCACCACGAGGTGGCCAGGGGGTGTGGCAGACCCGAAACTGCACAGAGTGGGGCAGTTTCGGGTCCCCACGGCCAAGACCACCTTATGGTGGTCTTGGGGAGTGGGCCTAGCCATTCGGTCCCCCAGGGATTCCCTGGGGTGCCCATGCATCACCCCGCAGCTTCTCTATTCAAACCGTGAGCCCACGAGGTGTGCAAACATCTCAAAGTTTCAGTTTTTGGAAAAAAAATTTGTCGGCAATTTTTGCACGACAAAAACGGCGGATTTCTAATGTCGCAAAGAGTTAACTAAGGCTTATGGAGTGGCTCTGATACCATGTTAGGTTATGCAAGCGCCCCGGCCATCAATCTGTGACCAAATGCGGAACAAAAATTTATAAAACTTGGTGCTACCACAACCAATTACCTGGATCTACCCATAAGCCCTGGATAACAAAACATGCAAAGGAGTTAGAATGGTTATACCGAATAGATCTGTGTCCTTCGGTCTTCAACCATCATCCCAAGCTCTTAGGGGCTTCATTGATCAAGCTTGATCTCTGGTCTCCCTCCATCGAAGATGATCCACCCGAGAGTCTATGCAACGAGCTCCAACCTCATATCCGAGGCAACTAGGGCACCTAGATCGCTACTCTAGATACCGTAGATGAAGTAGAGAGTGATGAAGGATTAATTTGTCTTAAGACACCCAAGAATTCTCAACTCATGAGAGGGTTTGGGTGGAGCTAGAGGAAGAAGAAGATGACATGAGAATGAGGTGTTGAGAGTAACTCAAGAGAGAGAGAAAGAAAATGAATAATGGCTTATGTTTTTGTTTGTTGTGTGAGTGTGATAAGAAGTAATGGAGCCATCACATAAATGTCCATGTCTTCAAAATATCTTAGTCAACAAAAAATATCTCAAGTCAACATAATCTCATAACAAACAAAAACCCTAAGCATGCTAGAATAGTAATCATGGGTCACTAATTAGCCATGCCACAAAAATGCAATAAACACTTCATCCTATACCTCAATAACCTTTTAATCCAAAAAGGTATAAACCATGATGAGGTGTAATCTTCTAAAAGTAATCTTGTAATAAATTACAAGAACACCCCTCAACCATATATACATACCCGCATCCGTATTCCGAAGAATACGAATAAAAAGAGACGAAAATAATCCAACAAATATAATACTAGGATCCGGCTTAAACCAAAGCCCACTAGTATTATCCGTCCGAACATCATCCGTGCACAAGTACACGTATGTGATCAAACCCTGCCGTAAAACCATACGGCCTCTACATCATTTCGCCCGAAATAGGAAAACCCTCTGTGTGGGACTCTAAAGACTCGTCAATATGCTTGCAGTGGGTTCAACCACAAGCACATCAGCGGCACTAGTTGTACGTAACGGCTACCCAGGTATTTAGCGAAAGGGACGCCGACGAGCAAACTCATCCTGAAACCCCTACTGAGCCTGATAGTGACAATATCCGTACAGTCCGGTCCGTTCGTCTATGGGTATCGGATATCGAGTCTAGGGGGTGGATAAAATCAGACCCCTAATAACACAACATTTAGTGTCGGTATGAAGCCCATCACCACCTGAGAAACTACCGATCCTAGATCAGTAATTCTCGACTACATTGGCTAAGGATTTCTGGTGATGGCTACCCGTGCACAACCGCAACATCAACCCCCAATACCGAGAGAGACGAATCTCCCGACGATATGCTCACTACCTCCATGTGGCTTGGGACTGTACCCAACTAAAACCTTTTTGCACGACTCCTTTGAGCCGTGGTAGGGTAGTAATCAAAGCACAGTGGGAACTCACACGAGAAAAATGATGATCTCACGTCGATAGACTAACCTGTACACATGTCACCAGGGAACTGCTATCTGACAATATGTATAATACTAACTAGCATGTTCCCGGAGAGTCCGTCCAGTGTACTCATAACCCAATGAGCACCTATATACATCATGGGTAAACAAACTAACACCAATGGCTTGTGAGACCGTCCACCGCCCCTCATCGGGGTCTCGATCAGTATACACTTTTCTACTCCGGAGTATCGATGCCGAGTCTCGAAACTTCCTCGACTAGGGACATTTAAGGATGTGCTTATAAATCACCCAGCTCCCACGTATATGATCGCCATCATACTGCTGGTATTCAAGCAAGAATTCTATGGGATCTATCAACATGTAATAGTGATTTGTAATTCCACCTAATGCTGTACATGATGATAAAGACAAACTAGATAGTATACTATCATCTCGAGTAAGATTGTTCTACTGGTATAGGTCCTCCCTCAATCATCATAATCACCTGCCTGCGACTATGATAATTGCCTTGAGGGCACTATAGCCAACACATCATTCTTATCCTACATCTCTCTCATCTCATCTCTAGCAAAGATCATATGAGAGTTTCTTCAATTGGATTGAAGATGAAGCTAGAACCGACGGCCTTCACGTGGATTATCTTCGACGGAGCCGATCGGAGATCAAGCACGTTCTGGAGAGCCTCAGAGCTTAGCCGGAGTACGGAGTTCGATCATAGGAGTATGTGAAGAAGTATCAAAGGTTGTGCATTCCTAACTCCTTCTCTTTAGTTTTTGCAAGCTAGTTGTGTCTATGGTAGTATTCTAGGGTTAGGGTGGTCTGTGTTCGCTCGGAATTTCCGTTTTATGCTTCCGCAAATTTTCTAAAATCTGTCCAGCGAGTATGACCCACCTTACATGTAGGTCCTCGTCGGTGAAGGTGATGGAAACAACCTTCCTGTACTTCTTGGAGAGGGAGCATCTAAGGTCATGATTGGCCGGATACGGCGGGTGTCTTCATCGCTCGGAGTTAAGCCAACGGAAACGACCATGATCTGTCTGACTGTCGATTCTCCGGTTGGAGGTTGGTATGCTTGCTCCCCATCTGCTTGACGTTTGTCTCCTTGGTATTTTGCAAAGTGACCGGAGCGGATCAGCTCCTCGATATAATCGCGCAGCTGTTTGCAGTTCTCGGTCGGGTGTCCCAGTTACCGATGAAAGGAACAATACGAGCCACGGAGTTGCTTGCCTGGCCTTTGTATCATCACTGGCAGCTTGAAGAATCTTTCGCTCTTCGCCTCCTCTAGCAGCTCGGTTTGCGAGACATTTAGAGGAGTGTACTCGTGAAACCTCGGAGAATAGGGTTTTGAATAATCAGTTTTCTTCTTCTCTTCACTGTCCCTTTTCTTTCGGTATTTCTGGTCTCCACAGGGAATATTAGCATTTACCTCAAACTAGAGTTGGATTTCCCGTTCGGTCCAAACATTTACCTTGGCCATGGTCTTAGTTTGCGCCAATGAAAAAGAGCGGAGCCACTCTTTGTGCGTAAGACCAAATCTCAGGATGGTGATGACCATCTCATCTCGGTGCTTAGGTAGCTCCAAGAGAGTATTGGAGAACCAGGTGATATATCCCTTGAAAGATTTTCTGTCATCGTTCTGGATGGTTAACAAGTATTCGATCGACCTCTTCTGTCGTCGGTTGCCGACGAAGTGGCAAAGGAACTGAGTAGCCAACTCATCGAAAGTTGAGATTGAGCGCGGAGTCAGGCAGCAGAACCAATCTCGTCCGGTCCCGATGAGAGTGGTGGGGAATGCTCGGCACTGAGCTGCGTCCGAGTTATCTTGAAAGCTCATGCCCGCGGTGAACGTGTTCAAGTGTTCTTTCGGGTCATACTTCCCATCGAAGAGAGCCAGTTTGGACGGTTTGTTCTGGGATGAGACACGCTCCCTCAGTAACTACTCAGTGAAGGGTTTCGTGAGAGAGTTCACCGAATACTTTGCCGATCCATCGGGCGAACGAGTAGCAAGCCTTATGTCCTCTATCTTCTTCTCAAGGACTTCGATTCGCTGCTGTTACCCCAAGGATTCTCCTTAATCAGAGTGCCCGCTGTCTCTGCTTCGGGCTTGAGCGATAGAGCGGCTTCAGTTTCGCTCTATCGCGTTCCTCTGATCATTGGGGTGAACTTTTCTTGGCTCCCCCAGCATGCGCCATGTGCATGGCCTCAGTGATTATGGTGACGTCTGGCTTTTCTGGAATCAGGCGACCTGACCGACGTCGCCTCGGAGGGTGAGGGAGCACGGCAAGCATTGAAGCGACAATTCGGTTGGTCCAGAGACTTCGGCGTTGGACTATCCAGCGCCTAACGAGTCATGAAATCATTCCTTATATAGGGGTCATGACTGCCGAAATCGGCGCGCCAGTGCTCCGTGGTGTCAAGATTGGCACAAGCGAGGCCGAGAACCTGAATGCGTCCATCTGTCGCCTCGTGCTTATCGTCGTTCTGGGGAGCAGGGTGGCGGTTTGCTTGGCATGGCTGGCAGTTTGAACACGAGCGAGCGCGTCCACTATCGCTATCAGTCGGTCAATCCGTGTCGTTAAGGCTTTGACGATGTTGGATGGAGGAGTGAAACCGCCCCCGCCTCCGTTGCGGAGGATGAGATGGCTCATGCTAGGATCTTCGTTGCGATGATCACCGGCCATCGAATCGAAGGCGGAAGATCTACTTTTGGGTGGAAAAGTTTTTCGGTTCCCACAGACGGTGCCAACTGATAGAGGTTGGAATCTCCCTCAGGTGTTGTCCTCCGTCGATATTGTGGCCAGCAGGGTTGAAAGGCTATGATTTGGAGAGAGAGGGTAGGGATCTCAATGGTTTGTTGATTGATGTTGACGCCGAACTAACTGCACAAAAAGTCCCGGGGTGGGAAACCACCGTAGGACCCTCCGATGATCAAGTAAACACCGGGGAATATTTAGCAGAGTAGCGGCGTATTGGAATCAGCTCGAGTCACCTGAGTCATTTTGTCACGCCCCACTTCCCAGTAGATGGAAACGGTGATATGGTAAGCCCCCAACGTATTTACCATGAAAATAAATATTTTAAGCGTAATTAAGAAATATAATAATGAACAAGAATGACAAGGGTAATAAAATGAAACAACAACTTTATTTACATTCAACTTTACATACAACTGTCTGAAATAAAAGATACAATAATAAAAGCAAATGCCTAAATAATGGCATACTAAAAGTAAGTGCAGGATGGAAAGAGCTAGTAATCTGGCTGTGCAGCAAGCTGGTCCAAGTCCTCCTGGCTCGGCTCTATCTCCTCAGAGTCCGGTCCTCCTGACGAACATTCCAAAGAAAGAAAACAGATAAGACTGTCGTCAGCGAACTAGCGCTCGGTAAGTCCCAAAAGAAGTAAGGGAAAATAGTGTGTAATGTGAAATGAATAGGTAAAATTGTATACAATCTTTCATATGTATAAAGTTAAGGGGAGTCGAAGGGGTGTGTGTGCAAAGCATGGAGCCATTTAGGCTCAATCGAACCGTCGGCGCCGGCCCTATAGGGGAACAAACTGTTAGGATTGAGGCAATCACTTCGAGATTTGTGTCACATGGGTACTTGGGTGTGTACACCTCATTGCGCCTATTTGATTTGTTTGAAACTTTTCATTTCTCTGTGTATTGCACGTGCAACTCTTGGGCTTCCAAAAATTAAAAAGAAAAAATCTAAAAATAATTGGGTCTGATGGGATTTCGAATGCACAGGCTATGTCACGGCAATGTAGAGGTTTTACCAGTGAGCTACAAGTTGTTTCTTGCTTTTATTTAACAAAAATAACTCTTAACACTTACACAGGCTGTAAAACTCTTTTCTGTACAATAACATGAAAATTCTATACAGTGATTTCAGAGTCGTTATATTCTACCCTCCTTATAAAAATTTCGTCCTTGAAATTTACAATTACATAAGGACTAATTTTCAAAAGGGTAAGGGTATCGTGTACGCATATCTTCTTCTCGTTCTCATGTTGATTCTCCCGGCGAATCCTTTCTCCACATCACTCAGACCAAGTTTACCTCCTTTTTCCGTAATGTTTTCACCTTTCGGTCCAGGATCTCAACTGGTTGTTGCTTGCAGGTTAGATCAGTCTGTACTGTGTGCTCTGAGTGATCAAGTATGTGGTTAGGGTCGCTCATATATCGTCGTAGTTAGGATATGTGGAACACGTTGTGCACTCCTTCCAATGAGGGTGGTAGTGCTAAACGGTATGCCACTTCTCCAACTCGTTCGAATATATCGAATGGTCCAATGTATCTTGGACTGAGTTTACCCCTCTTGCAAAATGGATCACTCCCCTGTTTGGAGAGATCTTCAGGAATACATGGTCTTCAGGTTGGAACTCCAGATGTCGACGCTTTGCATCTGCCCAATGTTTCTGTCGGTCTTGGTCTATTCGCATCCTTTCCCTGATCGTACGAACCACGTCCACGGTTGCCACGATCATCACTGGTCCAAAGAGTTCACGATCTCCAACGTTGTCCCAACTTAGCGGCGAACGACAATTCCGTCCGTAGAGCGCTGCGAATGGTTCCATTCCAATGCTTTCTTGATAGTTGTTGTTGTATGAAAACTCCACAAGGTGTAGGCGATCTTCCCACGAACCTCCGAAGTCTAATATACAGGCTCTTAGCATATCTTTCAGTATCTGAATTGTTCACTCGGACTGTCTGTCCATTTGTGGATAATACGTCGTACTGCAATTCAGACTCGTTTCCAGGCTAGCTTGCAGACTTTGCCAAAATTGTGATCGGAATCTTGTACCACGATCGGAGACGATGCAAACAGGTACTCCATGTAATCTCACGATCTCCTGCATGAGTTTATGGGTATCAAATATGGTACATCTTGAAGCTTTAAATCTTACTTTTATATTTATACTCACCTCCATATACTTCTTTGCTAACGTCCCGGTTGACCGACCAATTCGAAATGGAATAAAGTGAGCCGTCTTGGTGAGTCGATCCACAATAATCCAAATTGCGTTGTTACCCATCATGCTGCGTGGGAGAGCGGTCAAGAAGTCTATGGTAATGTGCTGCCATTTTCATTCTGGAATTGGTAACGGCTGAAGTAGACCAGCAGTTCTGTGATGTTCAGCCTTCACTTGCTGACATACTAGAAACTTGGCTACGCTTCTTGCTACTTCGCGTTTCATTCCATACTACCAGTAGTGTTGCCGTAGATCCTTGTATATCTTCGTGCCAACGGGGTGTACCAAATAAGGAGAGCCGTGAGCTTCTTTCATCAACTCTTCTCGAATAGGTCCGATTGGCACGCATAAACGACTTCCATATCGTAAGGATCCATCTTCGTGGATGATGAAGTCAGTTCGAAGTCCACTTTCTACTTGTTCTCGGATGTTTTGTAGCTTGGCATCATTTGCTTGAGCTGCCTTGATCTGATTTACAAGAGTGGACTGGATTTGTAAGTTCATCAAATATGAAGCGTTACCTGGCATAACTACTTCAATCTCTAATCCATGCAATTCTTGTTGTAGTCTCCACTGAGCGGTGATGTAACGATCCTGAATTTTCTGTTAAAAATTTTCTTCTTAAAGTACAGAAAGGAGTTTGCAATCCTGAGCACAATTTAGAAGTTATACTTGCTTAAGAACAGCAAGAAAACACTTGTAGCTAATTGGTAAAGCCTTGCACTGTTGTGACGTAGCCCCTGTGTTCGAATACCATCAGCCACATATGTTTTTTCTGAAATTTTTTTTAAAACTTTTTGGAAGCCCAAAAGTTTACACGTGCAATACACGTCAAAATGAAAAGTCAGATAAAACAAACATGTGAAAAATATTGTGTACACCTCCAGAGACACGTGGCACCAATCCCACCCCTATCTCCTCTAGATGACCGGCGAGATCGGGCCTATGGCCGGCACCGCCGGGCCCCCCATAGGGATGGTCCCCATTCTCTGCACAACAGTCTTTTGGCCTATCCCCACTACCCCGGTACTGTTTGTTTTTCCTGCATTTATCCAAAAAGTTTAAATTCACCCTTTAATTCTATTTTTAATGCATTTTTAATTCATTCTTCAATTTCAAAACCGTAATTTTACCCTATAAATATAACCCCATACCCTAGCCCTCTTTATTCTGAAATCTCTTGTCAAAAATTCTCAAAATTTCCCAAGTCAAAGAAGAATACAAGTGGAGTTAGCCCTAGTTCTATTTCCGGTGAGAATTCGAGATGTTTCCGGCGACTCCGCGACACCACGACGATCTCAATCCCTTCCTCCCTCTATTCTTAACCCACTCAGCTTGTAAGTCCCATCTCTTTTGCTCTCTTCCTACTTTAAAATGATCTCTTTTCAAAACATGTCGGTAAGTGGAGTTATACGGGCTTTTGTTTCTAAAATTTTGAAAACTACAATTTCTTCTTGATAACCACTCATCCATACTACTATACTTTGCTTGTTAATCATTAACTAATGTTTTGAAACAAGTTTCACCTTAAAACTCCATGTAAAACAATTTTATTTAAGCTTTTACAGTTAAATACCATGAAGTTTACATACCACATCTTTTAATACTTTTGCTTAGCATACCTTTAGAAAACCTCACGATGTAATGACCTACCTCTCACATACACACATCTTGACATAGCACGATTCTCTTGAAACCAATATCTTGTGACAAAATACGAATTTTCAATAAAAATACCTCGAACTATAAAAACCCATTTTCTTGTAAATAGTATTTAAATTCCTTCCGATTATACATTTACAACCTATTTTGGGGAACCCGGTCGAGATGGTGCGGATTTAAGAAAAACGAGAATTTCTATTTAATAATAAAAATTAATTTTTAATAATTATATAAATATTAACAAAACATCTATTTTTAATATATAATAAAATTCCATGTTTTCTAGAATATAAAGTTTCATGAAAATACCATCAAGAATCAATATAAGTCTAACTTTACATTAAAATATCTTGAACTATTCAAGCTAGGTATATATTCACCAGAATATCTCACCTTTTAAAAGTTACATCCATGAAAACCTTAAATACGATAAATAAATACTTGAGATTTATTTTGAAAGTATACTAAAAATATTTTTCATAAAAACCTCTCAAGTTATATTAATTTACATTAAGGACCCTAATAAATATAGGTTTAAGCGAGACCAATTCTTTTGAGCCTCAGGGAGCCGGAGAAAGTGGGTGCTTGCCTATTTAAGGTAGAAAACTAAAATGGGATTATCAATGGTAATTGTCTTGGACAAAAACACAAATCTTGCCGTTCATGTGCAGCAGTTACTGATAACACCAGAACTTAATTCAGGATCCAAATCTGTTTAAGTGTCTGACTTAATCTGAGTCTCAGTCTAACTTGAATACAATCCAATCATAACTCCAATTTAACATGAATCCAATATACTCTTGAACCTGAACATGAATACCGAACAATACGAACATGCAACATGACTTGACTTGACCAAACCATAGTTATATCTTGAACTTGACTACATGACTATCCGTTTACATCCTGATCCGTTTACATGAACAACTTATACCATGGTCTCGACAAGGCTGATAACTACAATCTATATAATATACATTACGGGGTTTTAACGGGGTAGACTGGTACGAAATGTATTAGAAGTGGAATAAGATGGTCATTAAAAGACACTACATGAACATCCGTGCCATTGTCCCGTGGTTTTATCGACGCGGCCTTGTACTACGGGTTACCACAGTCCACGGGATAAGTTGGACTCCTCTCGTATACACTGATATATTCTGTATCAACCTACAAACAACTACGTTAACATAACAAACAGAGCGTTAGGTTTAATCTTAGTTCCCGGTCGTGACAAATTTGGTATGAGAGCGTTAGGTTT
This sequence comes from Agapanthus africanus, assembly GCA_030015575.1. Lineage (NCBI taxonomy): Eukaryota > Viridiplantae > Streptophyta > Magnoliopsida > Asparagales > Amaryllidaceae > Agapanthus > Agapanthus africanus. The sequence continues at coordinate 2,522,879 of JASDDO010000008.1, read as the reverse complement.
AATCTTAGTTCGAGTCTAGGTTTGACTATGTGGAGTCTAGGGCATATATATATTTCGGAATCTAGGCTTGACCTTACAGAACTTAGACTTGATTGAAGGGCTATTAGACCCGAACTTTCATTACGTAGGTTGACCTTGGATGATGGAGTTGTTAACTCAAGTAGAGTGACGTATCGTGTGTATGCTCTTTACTTGTCTATTCCTTTCTATCTTTTGGGACTTACCGAGCGCTAGTTCGCTAATGACATTCCTTTCTCTTCTTTCTTTGGAATGTTGTCAGGAGGACCTGACTCTCAGGAGATCGAGCCCAGCCAGGACGATTTGGAGCAGTTTACAGAGGAGCCAGAATTCTAGTTTCTACTTGTACTTACTTTTTTCCAATTCATATGCCATTGTTTAGGCATCGCTTTCTTTTTTTGTACTTTACTTTTCAGTTGTATGTAAAGAATGATTATCAATAAAAAGTTGTTGTTTTATTACATCTCTTTTTATTCTTGTGTTATTCGTTTATATTGCTTATTTACGCTTAACGTGTTTACTTCTGAGTAAATATGTCGCGGCCAGCCACGTCTCCTTCCCTGTACGCTGGGAAGTGGGACGTGATGGATTTTGTTGGTGACCCATGCAGGTCAATTCTGCATGAAGCCTTACCATGCAGGTCAATTCTGCTTGGAAACCTAAGCAATATAATAAAAGAATCATAAGAATCGGCAACTATATATTCTTTACATTTTAATTCCTTGAATCCATCCTAACTGTAACAACTCCATTTTTAGTGTACATAAAATTGCTTTAAATTTAAAGTATATTTGGAGTATTTAATGTTGTTGTTACCACTTTAAGTATCTATTTCACTCCATAATTACAAGAAGGAGCTTGTAGCTCATTGGTAATATCTTGCACTGCTGAACCAAGCCACCAGAGTTCAAATCCCATGCCCCACATTATTTTTAATATTTATTTGTTTTAAATTTTATAGAAGCCCAACAGTTCACACGTGATAACTCCCACATTTCCCACTACACATGAAAATGTTAATGCACCAATGACTACCTCCGGCGACCCCCCATCTTCCGAGCCCCCGATTCGGGCCGGCGCCGCCGACCGGACTCGGCCGGTCGGTCGAGTCGTCAACAGAGAAAATGTGACTCTTGGGCTTCTCAACCCCCCTGCACATTCCAAAAACTCAGATCGTTTCCAGAGAGATTTTAATACCTCTTTTACTCCATTTTTAATGATTTTTTAATACATTTTTACATTTTTTAAATTAAAACCCTAGATCTACCCTAACCCTAGTCTGACCCTATAAATACACCCCTACCCTCTACCCTCTCACCCCAAAACTCTGAGCGAACTCTCTAAGATTTCCATGAAACTTGTGTACTTTGATAACGAGCATGAATCGAAACTACGGCGAAATTCCCGGCGAACTTCTGACGATCGTTCTAGGAGCTCTCGGCGACGAAGCGACACACCGGCGATTCCTCTCCTTCCATCCCACTCTCGTTATTGTCCAAAACCCGTAAGTCCCCAAATTCTACCTCTCTTTTCTTTTCTAAAATACGGATTTACAAACCCGACGGAATCGGAACAAATCCGATTTCCGATTCGGTTTTCTTATAAAACTTCACTTCTCGTTAATACAATCATGCTTAAACTCCCTCATGTTGACTATTAAACACTAATCAACCAAATTGATCAAGTTTCATTTCATAAAATGATGGTTATTTCACTTTATCGTATTTTTCATTTAAATACCACATTGTTTCAATTATACATTTAATTTCATTAAACTTGCTATACCTTTAAGTAGACCACGAGATAATGACCTACCTCCTCATACACTCATATATAACATAACACGATACCCTCGAGAACTTAGAATACGGGAAAACAATCATTTTCATTTAAATACCCTTTACTTAATAAAACCATTTCTAAAAGATTTAGTATTGATACATCTTTACAAATAAATAACGTTTGAGCTAATAATAAAAATATCTAGACTCAGCCAATTAAGGACTGTCGCACTCATTAGGACAGAGAAAGGATGTGGGCATTCAATCGTTTATCTAAAACTGACTTTGAGGTGTCTAGGCTAGACAAGTGAGGAAGGTAACTTTAAAAGGCCCGTCTCACGGTGATTCGTGAGCGGATCTCTCCTTTCTTCACTTGTACTTACCTGGCCACAATAGGCGGTGAAGAGGCGATTTGAGAGATATCTCACAACTTGTCGATTTGGACCAGTTAGGAGCAGTTTAGTTGACTTAGGAGACCCTAGAACATAGAATACGGAAAATCGATATCTTTACAAATAAATACCATTTACTTAATAAAACCGTTTTCTAAAGAATTTAGTATTTATACAGATCTTTGCAAAGCGCCGCTACAACCCATTTTGGGGAACCCGTTCGGGATGGTGTGGATTATCGCATATCCTCGGGCTTAGTAGTGCGAGATTCAGACCTCCGCAAGGGGCATTCGGTCTCGAAAAATTTAAAATACGATATCTTAAGAAAATGAGATTTTTAGAATATAAAATATATATTAAAATTATTTTTGTATAAATATATGTATATTTATCATTAAAATACCTATTTTGTTATGATATAAATATTTCACATTTTTCTAAAAATCACAAGAATCAATTTTACACTAAAATACCATGAATTCCATATAAAACCAATATTACAAATAAATACCACTTAATATGAAAATAGGATATTTTCACTAGAAATATTACAATATAAGATCTACATTCATTACAACTCTAAATACGATTAATAAATATTTGGGGTGTATTTTGAAAACTATACAAGAGTATTTTTACATAAAACCCCCTCAAGTTCTATAAATTACCCTGAGGATTCTAGTAAACATAGGTTTAAGCGGGACCAATCTCTTGAGCCTCAGGGAGCCGGAGAAGTGGGTGCTTGCCTATTTAAGGTAGACAACTTAATAATGGTGTTATCAATACGGTAATCATTTTTGAAAAAGACACAAATCTTGCCGTCCATGCGCAGTGGTTACCGATAACATCAAAACAATCAGGACTTCAATTTACTTTTCTAATTGTCTGACTCAGAGTGAGTCTGATTATAATCTGACTTGAATATGATTCAAGAACAATCTACAGTCTACAATTTACAATCTACAATCTACAATATTCCAATTCAACATGAATCCATGAATCCAATTATCAATCTATACAACTTGACTGAATCGAACCATGGATATACATTCCATTTATATGGTTCTCCAGTTATTCCATTTACATGATTCTACAGTTACATCCGTTACTGATATCATGGTTTTGGTCAGTCATCCAACTATATAATCTATATAATACAATACAACAATACAATCAAAATACTACGGGGTTTAAGGGGTAGATTGGTACGGAAGGTGTTAAAAGTGGCACGAGACAGTAAGATTAAGACACCTAACATATATTCCGTTGCTGTTGTACTGTGGCTTAACGGTTCCTTGTACATTCCATTTTCCCTGGTCTCTAGCATATAGAGACCCCTCTCGTATACACTGGCATCCTTCTGTACCAAGCTACAAACAACAGCGTTAACAAAACATTACAACAATATAATACAACTCTAAAAGATACCTTCTTACTCTGTCTATTCTACTTTCTTCTTATCTTTGGGACTTACCGAGCGACCTGTTCGCTGACGACATTCTATTTCTTTCTTCTTTGAATGTCGTCAGGTAATTTGGACCCGTCAGAGATCGAGCCCACTGCTGAAGACTTGGACTAGTTCAGTGAAGACCCTGAGCTCTAGTCATTGTACACTTTCATTTCAGTACCTTTTCATTTCTGTTATGCCATTGTTTAGGCATTGCTTTATTTCAGTTGTATTTACTTTCCATGCATTGTACAGAAAGAATGTGAATAAATAAAGTTGTTGTTTTAATATATCTTGTCTCTTGTGCATTTATTTTTTTTATATTGCTTAGTTACGCTTAGCGTATTTGCTTCTGAGTAAATACGTAGTGGCCTTGTCGCGTCCTCTGCCTGTATACTGGGAAGTGGGGCGTGACAGGTTTTGTTGGTGGCTCATGCAGGTAAGAGTTGTATGGAACACTGCAATGCAGTTCTGTTCTGCGTGAACAACCTAAGCAATATAACATAAGAACCAGCAACTAAAACATTCTTTACAATTCATGTTCCTTGAATCTTATCATTTCATGTACTTCGAATCTGTCCTAACCCAAATTTTTCTTCAAAGTTATGGATTCCCTGAACAACACCAGCACCAATGTCAACAACACACTTCCACCACTACCATTCACACCTGCCCTCCCTGCTCCACTCAACGAGCAAACGGTTCTGCTTGAGGCAATCTGTAGCCTCCTAGAGGGACAGCAGCAGCAGACTGCTCTTTTAATGAACCGTCCCGAGGCAGAAGCACCTGGGGTGAAGCAATTCAGGGCTTTGCACCCCAAACAGTTTGCAGGAAAAGAGAGCCCACTGGAAGGTGAGGAATGGGCTCATAGTATCGAAGATGATCTGGCAGCGGCATAACTGCCAGAATTAGCTTGGGTTCGTGTTGCAAAATTACAGCTCACGGACAATACACGAAACTGGTGGAAGGCGGAAGAAAGCCATCTTGAACAACCCATCGAATGGAAGACTTTCTGCGACATGTTCGACGCTAAGTACTTCCTTGAGACTGCCAAGTTCGACATGGAACAACAGTTCATTCATCTGCAACAAGGTTCGATGTGGACCAAGTCGGTAGATAAATATGACGCTGAGTTCACCATGCTTAGCCGGTAAGATATGTCACAATAGTTCAATTTTTAAATATCACATACTACAGAGCAACACAATCCTTTAAACAGATTCGCGGCACACTTGATACCGACGGACGAGATCAGAGGCCGTCGATTTCAACAAGGTTTGGATTCGAAGATCCAGGCTGCACTGGCCACATGAGATTTTCCGACTCATGAATCGGCTCTGAAAGCTTCCCTCCGTTATGAGGCAGTGGTAAAGGCGAGGGGAAGACCTCAATCTGCAGGAGTTAAATGCCCTGTCAACCAGATGACAGGAGGAACATTGTCCAGGCCACCTTTTGTGCCAAGGCGACCCGGAGTACCGAACCATCGTCCCAGCCCAGCCTTTTGTACCTACTGCAAGAGAACTGGACATATGATGAAAGACTGTCGGCGAGCCAACCGTCTTTGCTTAGTCTGTGGCTCAGCTGCTCATGATATTGGGTTTTGTCCGCATAGACAAAATCCAATTGCTGCAAACAGGCCAGCAAACAATTACCCACAGCGCCCAGCCATCCAAGCCCCTGCTCCAAGACTTGCACTACCTGCACCACCCAGAGGAGCACAAGCTGCACCACCTCCTCGTCAGTTCCATCAAGCTCAAAAGAATGTTCAGAGGAATGCTCCTCAGGCCAGGAGGAATGCACCAAGGCGCCAGGCTTTCATGATGACAGTGGAAGAAGCTGAGGCCACTGGCCAAGTTATCACTGGTAAACTTTTCTTCTCAAACTTTTCTTTCAGTCTTGTTTATCTACATACTTTCCCTATACCTAAAACATATCCCACATACCTTAGGTATAATATTAGTATCCTCAATACCTGCACTAGCACTTTTTGATACTGGAGCATCTCACTGCTTTATGTCGCAACGGTTCGTCCGAACCCATGCGATTCCAGTCTCACCGCATGTATCCAGCTGGAATGTCAGTTTAGGAAATAGCGTTCTAAAGGCAACTATGGGATACAACTTGTGTTCAGTAGTCGTCTGCAGCAAAGAATTTTATGCTGACTTCAAAGTGCTGGACACGAACTTCGATGTGGTTCTAGGTATGGACTGGCTTGGAAATTTTTATGCTACCATCGACCGTTGTCAAAGGAGGGTAGTATTCGAGATTCCAGACCACCCGGTCTTCTATTTCAAAAGCGGAGACTGTACCCTGGAGCCAAGTACCTACAAAGCGAAGCCAAGGGAAGCAGTAGTTGCAGCAGCTCAAGCGGAGGAAGAATCAAGGCCAGATGTGGTTCGAGAGTTCGACGACGTGTTTCCTGACGATATATCAGGTTTGCCTCCCGATCGAGCTCTTGAATTCAGCATTGATTTAGTACCAGGAGCACAATCGGTGATCAAAGCACCTTATCATTTAAGTCCGGAAGGTTTGAAGGAAGTCCGAATACAGTTGGACAAATTACTGGTGAAAGGATGGATTCGACCCAGCACTTCAAGTTGGGGATCACCTGTACTACTTGTGAAGAAGAAGGAAGGTTCATACAGAATGTGCATCGATTACAGAGCCTTGAACGAAGTCACTATAAAGAACAAGTATCCACTCCCGCGCATCGATGATTTATTCGATCAGCTAAGTGGATCTTGTGTTTTCTCTAAATTGGATTTTCGTTCAGGTTATTATCAGGTGAAGGTCAAGGAAGCTGATATTCATAAAACAGCTTTCAGAACTCGCTATGGACATTACGAATTTCTAGTGATGCCATTTGGAGTGACCAACGCACCAGCAATATTCATGAACCTAATGAATCAAGTTTTCCGGGAGTACTTAGACAGGTTTGTTGTCATCTTCATCGACGACATCCTGGTGTATTCTAAGAGTCGGAAAGAACATGCCGAGCACCTACGAATTGTCCTGAAAACTCTTCGACAACATCAGCTCTATGCCAAGTACAGCAAGTGCGAGTTTTGGCTAAAGCAAGTTGGTTTTCTTGGACATATCGTATCAGGAGAAGGAATCTCTGTGGATCCAGCGAAGGTTTCAGCAGTCGGCGAATAGCCTACACCAAAGTCAGTGAAGGACATTCGGAGTTTCTTGGGTTTAGCTGGATATTATAGAAGATTTATTGAAGGATTTTCGAAGATAGCAACACCCCTGATCAAGCTCATATGTAAAGATGAAGAATTTGTGTGGTCAGAAGCATGCGAATAAGCTTTCGTAGAACTCAAGTCAAGGTTGACATCAGCACCTATTCTCGTAATACCGGATCAATCTGGAGGATTCGAAATGCATTGTGATGCATCCGGTAAGGGATTAGGGTGTGTTCTATATCAGCACGGTAAAGTTGTGGCTTATGCTTCAAGACAACTGAAGATTCATGAGCGCAATTATCCGACGTATGATCAGGAGTTGGCAACCGTCATCTTTGCCCTCAAGATTTGGCGCCATTATCTACTTGGTGAACGAGTGAACATCTACACAGATCATTAGAGTCTGAAGTACGTGTTTACTCAGAAGGAGTTGAATATGCGGCAGAGAAGATGGTTAGAACTCATGGCGGACTTTGACATCAACTTACAATATCACCCAGGGAAGGTGAATGTGGTACCTGATACTCTTAGTCGTCAACCATTATCGATGAATCTCACCGCTCAGTGGAAGCTTCAACAAGACTTGCATCAGATGGAGATTGAAGTAGTCATGCCAGGTAACACTTCAAGTTTTATGAATTTACAAGTTCAATCAACCATTGTCAATCAGATCAAAGCAGCTCAAGCAGGTGATGCTAAGTTGCAAAAGATCAGAGAACAAGTGGAGAATGGACTCAGAACAGACTTCATCATCCATGAAGACGGATCTTTGAGATACGGCAGCAGATTATGTGTACCAAAAGGTCCTGTTCGGGAAGAGTTAATGAAAGAAACTCACAGCTCTCCCTACTCAGTACACTCTGGAGGTACCAAGATGTATAAAGATCTACGTCAGAATTATTGGTGGTATGAAATGAAGCGTGAAGTAGCCAGAAGCGTCGCAAAATGCTTGGTGTGTCGGCAAGTAAAGGATGAACATCACCGAACAGTTGGACTACTTCAACCGTTACCAATCCCAGAATGGAAGTGGCAACACATCACAATTGATTTTGTGACTGTTCTTCCTCGCAGCACAAAGGGTAACAATATCGTATGGGTCATTTTGGATCGACTCACAAAGTCGGCTCACTTCATCCCATTTCGAGTTGGCCAATCAACTGAGACACTAGCAAAGAAGTATATGGAGGTAATAATCTACTTAAAGATTTAAACTCTTCATAATGTACTATCTCTGATACCCATGAACTCATACAGGAAATTTTGAGACTTCATGGAGTACCGGTCTGTATTGTCTCCGATCGTGACACCAGGTTCCGATCGCAATTTTGGCAGAGTCTGCAAGCAAGCTTGGGAACAAGTCTGAACTTCAGCACGGCTTATCATCCACAAACCGATGGTCAGTCTGAGCGAACTATTCAGATCTTGGAGGATATGCTCAGAGCATGTATGTTAGACTTCAAAGGATCGTGGGAAGATCACCTACATCTTGTGGAGTTTTCGTACAATAACAGCTACCAAGCAAGTATAGGAATGGCACCTTTTGCAGTATTGTATGGAAGGAAGTGTCGATCGCCATTAAGTTGGGACTACATCGGAGATAGGGAACTTCTTGGACCAGAGATGATAGTAGCGACTGTTGATGTGGTTCGTACTATCAGGGAAAGGATGCGCATAGCCCAAGATCGACAGAAGCACTGGGTTGATGCAAATAGATGACACTTAGAGTTCCAGCCAGAAGATCACGTATTCTTGAAGATATCTCCGAACCGCGGAGTGATTCGATTTGGAAGACGGGGTAAGCTAAGTCCGAGATATATTGAACCGTTCGACATACTCGAACGAGTCGGTGAAGTGGCATACCGCTTAGCGCTTCCACCCTCATTAGAAGGAGTGCATAATGTATTCCACATATCCCAACTTAGAAGGTATGTGAGTGACCCCAGCCATGTTCTTGATTATTCCGAGCTCACTATACAGCCCGACTTGTCTTGTGAGCAACAGCCTGTGGAGATTTTGGACAGGAAAGTGAAGACATTTCGGAACAAGGAAGTTAACTTGGTCCGAGTGATGTGGAGGAAAGACACTCCAGGAGAGTCCACTTGGGAAAGGGAAGATGAAATGCGTGCAAGATATCCACACCTCTTTGTAAAATAGTCCTCAAATAAAAGTTGTAAATTTCGAGGACGAAATTTTTGTAAGGAGGGTAGACTGTAACAACTCCATTTTTAGTGTGCATAAAATTGCTTTAAATTTAAAGTATACCTTGAGTATTTAATGTTGTTGTTACCACTTTAAGTATCTATTTCACTCCATAATTACAAGAAGGAGCTTGTGGCTCATTGGTAATATCTTGCACTGCTGAACCAAGCCACCAGAGTTCAAATCCCATGCCCCATATTATTTTTAATATTTATTTATTTTAAATTTTATAGAAGCCCAACAGTCCACACGTGATAACTCCCACATTTCCCACTACACATGAAAATGTTAATGCACCAGTGACTACCTCCGGCGACCCCCCATCTTCCGAGCCCCCGACTCGGCCGGACTCGGCCGAGTCGTCAACAGAGAAAATGTGACTCTTGGGCTTCTTAACCCCCTGCACACTCCAATTACTCAGATTGTTTCCAGAGAGCTTTTAATACCTATTTTACTCCATTTTTAATGATTTTTTAATACATTTTTATATTTTTTAAATTAAAACCCTACATCTACCCTAACCCTAGCCTAACCCTATAAATACACCCCTACCTTCTACCCTCTCACCCCAAAACTTTGAGCCAACTCTCTAAAATTTCTAAGAAACTTGTGTACTTTGAAAACGAGCACGAAGCGAAGCTACGGCGAAATTCCCGGTGAACTTCCGGCGATCGTTCTAAGAGCTCTCGGCGACGAAGCGACGCACCGGCAATTCCTCTCCTTCCATCTCACTCTCGTTATTTTCCAAAACCCGTAAGTCCCCAAATTCTACCTCTCTTTTCTTTTCTAAAATATGGATTTACAAACCCGACGGAATCGGAAAAAGTCCGATTTCCGATTCGGTTTTCTTATAAAACTTCACTTCTCGTTAATACAATTATGCTTAAACTCGCTCATGTTGACTATTAAACACTAATCAACCAAATTGATCAAGTTTCATTTCATAAAATGATGGCTATTTCATTTTATCGTATTTTTCATTTAAATACCACATTGTTTCAATTATACATTTAACTTCATTAAACTTGTTATACCTTTAAGTAGACCACGAGGTAATGACCTACCTCCTCACACACTCATATGTAACATAACACGATACCCTCATGAACTTAGAATACGGGAAAACAATCATTTTCATTTAAATACCCTTTACTTAATAAAACCATTTCTAAAATATTTAGTATTGATACATCTTTACAAATAAATAATGTTTGAGCTAATAATAAAAATATCTAGACTCAGCCAATTAAAAACTGTCGCACTCATTAGGACAGAGGAAAATTATGGGCTTTCAGTCGTTTATCTAAAACTGATTTTTTGGTGTCTAGGCTAGACAAGTGAGAAAGGTAATTTTAAAAAGCCCGTCTCACGGTGATTCGTGAGCGGATCCCTCATTTCTTCACTTGTACTTACCTGGCCACAATTGGCGGTGAAGATGCGATTTGAGGGATATCTCACAACTTGTCGCTTTGGACCAGTTAGGAATAGTTTAGTTGACTTAGGAGACCCTAGAACATAGAATACGGGAAATCGACATCTTTACAAATAAATACCATTTACTTAATAAAACCGTTTTCTAAATGATTTAGTATTTATACAGATCTTTGCAAAGCGCCGCTACAACCCATTTTGGGGAACCCGTTCGGGATGGTGCGGATTATCGTACATCCTTGGACTTAGTAGTGCGAGATTCAGACCTCCGCAAGGAGCATTCGGTCTCGAAAGATTTAAAATACGACATCTTAAGAAAATAAGATTTTTAGAATATAAAATATATATTAAATTTTTTTTATAAATATATGTATATTTATCATTAAACTACCTATTTTGTTATGATATAAATATTCCACATTTTTCTAAAAATCACAAGAATCAATTTTACACTAAAATACCATGAATTCCATACAAAACCAATATTACAAATAAATACTACTTATTATGAAAATAGAATATTTTCACTAGAAATATCACATTATAAGATCTACATTCATTAAAATTCTAAATACGATTAATAAATACTTGGGGAGTATTTTGAAAACTATACAAGAGTATTTTTACATAAAACCCCCTCAAGTTCTATAAATTACCCTAAGGACCCTAGTAAACATAGGTTTAAGCAGGACCAATCTCTTGAGCCTCAGGGAGCCGGAGAAGTGAGTGCTTGCTTATTTAAGGTAGACAACTTAATAATGGTGTTATCAATACGGTAATCGTCTTTGAAAAAAACACAAATCCTGCCGTCCATGTGCAGTTGTTAACGATAACATCAAAACGATCAGGACTTCAATTTACTTTTCTAATTATCTGACTCAGAGTGAGTCTGATATAATCTGACTTGAATATGATTCAAGTACAATCTACAGTCTACAGTCTACAATCTACAATATTCCAATTCAACATGAATCTAATTATCAATCTATACAACTTGACTGAACCGAACCATGGATATACATTCCATTTATATGGTTCTCCAGTTATTCCATTTACATGATTCTACAGTTACATCCGTTACTGATATCATGGTTTTGGTCAGTCATCCAACTATATAATCTATACAATACAATACAACAATACAATCAAAACACTACGGGGTTTAAGGGGTAGATTGGTACGGAAGGTGTTAAAAGTGGCACGAGACAGTAAGATTAAGACACCTAACATATATTCCGTTGCTGTTGTACCGTGGCTTAACGGTTCCTTGTACATTACATTTGCCCTGGTCTCTAGCATATAGAGACCCCTCTTGTATACACCGGCATCCTTCTGTACCAAGCTACAAACAACAGCGTTAACAAAACATTACAACAATATAATACAACTCTAAAAGATACCTTCTTACTCTGTCTATTCTACTTTCCTCTTATCTTTGGGACTTACCGAGCGACCTGTTCGCTGACGACATTCTATTTCTTTCTTCTTTGAATGTCGTCAGGTGGTTTGGACCCGTCAGAGATCGAGCCCACTGCTGAAGACTTGGACCAGTTCAGTGAAGACCCCGAGCTCTGGTCATTGTAAACTTTCATTTCAGTACCTTTTCATTTCTGTTATGCCATTATTTAGGCATTGCTTTATTTCAGTTGTATTTACTTTCCATGCATTGTACAGAAAGAATGTGAATAAATAAAGTTGTTGTTTTATTATATCTTGTCTCTTGTGCATTTATTTTTTTTATATTGCTTAGTTACGCTTAGTGTATTTGCTTCTGAGTAAATACATAGCGGCCTCATCGCGTCCTCTGCCCGTATACTGGGAAGCGGGGCGTGACACTAACCCTTTCTTTTCTTTCAAGGTTATGGATCCTTCCAACAACACGAGTATCAACGTGAATAAAACACTACACCTCCTCTACCACCACCACCTACCGTAGCAGCTCCTATCAACGAGCAGACGGTATTGCTTGAGACAATCAAGAGCCTCTTGGAGGGACAACAGCAACATACTGCCATCCTTCCACTCCGCCCAGAAGTTGAGGCACCTGGTGTGAAACAATTCCGGGCACTGCACCCTAAGAACTTTTCTGGGAAAGAGAGCCCTTGGAAGCAGAAGAATGGGATCAGTCCATCGAAGACGATCTGGCAGCAGCACAAGTGCCAGAGATTGCTTGGGTGAGAGTTGCAAAGCTGCAACTCGCTGATAACGCCAGAGTTTGGGGGAAGGCTGAAGAAAGCCGGCTTACCCAGCCGATTGAATGGAAGACATTTCACGACATGTTCGATGCGAAATATTTTCCCAAGACTGCCCATTTTGACATGGAACCGCAGTTCATCCACTTGCAGATAGGTTCAATATGGAACAAATCAGTGGATGAATACGATGCTGAGTTTACCATGCTTAGCAGGTTTGCGGCACATCTCATACCGACTGCTGAGATCAAAGCATGACGATTTTAGCAAGGGTTGGACCCGGAGATCCAAGCTGCACTAGCTACAGGGGATTTCCCAACCCATAATCTTGCTCTGAAGGCTGCCCGAAGATATGAGGCAAGTTGTAAAGAAGAAGGGAAGATCTCAGACTGCCGGTGTGAAGCGCCCTGCCACTCAGATGGCAGGAAGAGCCTCTTCCATGACAACTTTTGCACCGAGGAGACCAGAAGTAACATTTAACCAGCCAAGTCCAGATTTTTGCTTCTACTGCAAGAAGAATGGACACCTAGGAAAAGATTGCAGGCGTGCAAACGGCCTATGCTTAGTTTGTGGCGCACCCACTCACGACATTGGAACATGTCCTCATAGACGCAACTCAATTCCAGCACACATCACCTTTCCGCAGCGGCCAGCCATTCAGGCTCCTGCACCTCGTCTTGCCCTACCTGCTCCACCTTCTCATGGATCTCCTGCACAATCTCCTCGTCAGTTCCACCAGGCAATGAGGAACATGCCTCAAAGGCAGAGAAACATGTCCCAAGGACAGAGGAATGTGTCTCCAGCTAGAAGGAATGTACCCAGGCGTCAGGCTTTCACTTTAGCGGTCATAGAAACCGAAACTATAGGTCAAGGTAACACTAGTAATCCTTCTTCTTTCAAAATCCTTGCATCCTTTTGTTCTTTCAAACATATTTTTTTCATGCACTTTCAGTAGTTCTTTTCACTACCACTATCATTAAATTTTTCTTGAATCTGTTACAACTTCCTTCTATAAATTTCAAGAACGAAATTTTTATAAGGAGGGTAGAATGTAACGATCCTGAATTTTCTATACAAAATTTTTCTTCTTAAAGTACATAAAGGAGTTTGCAAGCCTGAGCACAATTTAAAAGTTATACTTGCTTATGAACAGCAAGAAAACACTTGTAGCTCATTGGTAAAATCTTTCACTGCAGTGACGTAGCCCCTGTGTTCGAATCCAATCAGCCACATATATTTTTCTGAATTTTTTCTTTTAAATTTGGAAGCCCAAAAGTTTACACGTTAAAATGAAAAGTCAGATAAAACAAACATGTGAAAAATATTGTGTACACTTCCAGGGACATGTAGCACCAATCCTACCCCCTATCTCCTCTAGATGATCGACGAGATCGGGCCTGTGGCCGGCACCGCCGGGCCCCCCATAGGGGATGGTCCCCATTTTCTGCACAACAGTCTCTTGGCCTACCCCCACTACCCCAGTACTATTTGTTTTTCCTGCATTTATCTAGAGAGTTTAAATTCACCCTTTAATCCTATTTTTAATTCAATCTTCAATTTCAAAACCTTAATTTTACCCTATAAATATAACCCCATACCCTAGCCCTGTTCATTCTGAAATCTCTTTTCAAAAATTCTCAAAATTTCTTAAGTCAAAGAAGAGAACAAGTGGAGTTAGCCCTAATTCCATTTCCTGACACCACGATGATCTCAATCCCTTCCTCTCTCTATTCTTAACCCACACAACTTATAAGTCCCGTCTCTTTACCTCTCTTCCTACCTTAAAATAATCTCTTTTCAAAGCAGTCGGTAAGTGGAGTTATACTGGCTTTTGTTTCTAAAACTTTGAAAACTACATTTTTTTCTTAATAACCACTCATCCATATCACTATACTTTGTTTGTTAATTATTAACTAATGTTTTGAAACAAGTTTCACCTTAAAACTCCATGTAAAACAATTTTATTTAAGCTTTTACAGTTAAATACCATGAAGTTTACATACGACATCTTTTAATATTTTTGCTTTGCATACCTTTAGAAAACCTCACGAGGTAATGACCTATCTCTCACATACACACATCTTGATATAGCACGATTCTCTTGAAACCAATATCTTGTGACAAAATACGACTTTTCAATAAAATAGCTCGAACTATAAAAACCTGTTTTCTTGTAAATAGTATTATTTAAATTCCTTGCGGGTATGCCTCTACAGCCCATTTTGGGGAACCCGGACGCGATGATGCGGATTATCGTACATCCTCGGGACTAGTAGAGCGAGATGCAGATCTCGTCACGGAGCATACGATCTCGATGGAATTTTAATACAATTTTTAAGGAAAACGAGAATTTTTATTTAATAATAAAAATTAATTTTTATTTAATAATAAAAATTAATTTTTAATAATTATATAAATATTATCAAACCATCTATTTTTATATATAATAAATTCTATGTTTTCTAAAATATAATGTTTCATGAAAATACCATCAAGAATCAATACAAGTCTAATTTTACATTAAAATACCTTGAACTATTCAAGCTAAGTATATATTCACTAGAATATCTCACCTTTTAAAATTTACAACAATGAAAACCTTAAATACGAAAAATAAATACTTGAGGTTTATTTTGAAAGTTTACTAAAAATATTTTTCATAAAACCCCCTGAAGTTATATTAATTTAGATTAAGGACCCTAGTAAATATAGGTTTAAGCGGGACCAATGAATACCGAACAATACGAACATGAAACATGACTTAACTTGACCGAACCATGGCTATATCTTGAACTTGACTACATGACTATCCGTTTACATCCTGATCCGTTTATATGAACAACTTATACCATGGTCTCGGCAAGTCTGATAACTACAATCTATATAATATACATTACGGGGTTTTAACGGGTAGACTGATACGGAATGTATTAGAAGTAGAACGAGATGGTCACTAAAAGACACTACATGAACATCCGTGCCGTTGTCTCGTGGTTTTGTCGACGGCGCTTTTTACTACGGGTTACCATAGTCCACGGGATAAGTTGGACTCCTCTCGTATACACTGATACCTTCTGTACCAAGCTATAAATAACTACGTTAACATAACAAACATATAATTTACCAGTTCCATTCTCTTTACTTGCCTATTCTTTTCTATCTTTTGGGACTTACCGAGCGCTAGTTCGCTAACGACATTCCTTTCTCTTCTTTCTTTGGAATGTTGTCAGGAGGACCCGACTCTCAGAAGATCGAGCCCGGCTAGGACGATTTAGAGCAGTTTACAGAGGAGTCAGAGTTCTAGTTCCTACTTGTACTTACTTTTTTTCAGTTCATATGCCATTGTTTAGGTATCGCTTTCTTTCTTTGTACTTTACTTTTCAGTTGTATGTAAAGAATGATTATCAATAAAAATTTGTTGTTTTATTACATCTCTTATTATTCTTGTATTATTCGTTTATATTGCTTATTTACGCTTAACGTGTTTATGCAGGGTTGCCCAGCACGACAGCAAGGTTTCGGGAGGCATCTCTCATGACATATTAAAATTTTGCCGTTCTAGCTAACGCTAACCCTAGAATCGTATACTAGAAATCCGACGGAATAAAATGCAAACGACTTTGCAAGTAAAGTGAACAAGGAATACAAGCTTTGTAGACCGATCCTTCACTTCATTAGCTCCGTGTAGTCGTCCCTTCGCTGCGATCATGAACTTCCGGACTCTAGAGAGGTTCCATAAGATGTACGGATCAAGTTTGCTAGAAGACTTCGAGGCCGAAGATGATCTACGTCGAGAAGACACTAACCCAAGCTATCTTTTCACCAATTATGGAATTAGTGAAGCAAACTCCCTATACTAAATGGAAAATAGTAGAGGATGATGAAGTAGGAAGTAGGCTCACTTTAGAATTGATTTTCTCACATTTTTTCTCACATCTCCATTGAAGCTAGAAAGCTTTGAGGAAGAAGAAGAAGAATGAGCTCATGAGAGAGTGTGAGGTTAGAATTGCAACCATGGTGGGTTAGTGTCATGCCTAACTCATGTAGAGAATAAACCGTAGATATGAGTTAAGGGTTGGGTTAACAAATATCTTAAGCTAAACAAACAAGTGGACTTAGTCAATGAAACCTACAAGCTTCTACAAGGTTTGAACCATGACTCATTATCCAAATATTTAAAATACTTAAGACAAATAAAACCCAAACTTAACCTAGCATGGTTTGAGTCTCATACTAACTATGTTGCAAGTGTAACCTAGCATGACACACTTATATATATCACATATATATTTTGTGCCAAAAAGAAAACAATACATATATCACATATATGTAAAGTATATCAAATGTGAGAAAAGAAATCATAAGTAAGCTAATACTGGTTAATGTAAATTAATATATCGAATATATAATTATACATTAGATTATCAAATCAACTCTTGATTTAATAATCCAGCTATATCACATATAACCGACTAATATTTATATGTAACAACTTATCGAATTAACTCTTGATCCGATAACCCGGCTATATCGCATATAACCGACCGATGTCACAAATCACGAGAATAGAATACGGTATAACATATCGTATTAATCTCGGTCCCGCACATATCACATATGTGCTCCTACTCCATTTCGCTTGAGCCAGGAAACCCCTGTGTAGGACTCTAAAGACTCGTCAATACGCCGGCAGTAGGTGATGATCATATCAAACACCCACAAGCTGCAAGCGGTCTGCTAAATGTAACGGCCACCCGGGTATTGAGCGATCAGAATATCAACAAGCAAGTCTGCTCGTACTCCTGCGAATCCAATCAGTAACACTACCGTATAGTCCGGTCTCTTCATCTGATATGTCGCATATCTCGTCTAGGGGTGGTAAACGTCAGACCCCAGTAACTCGATAAGTCGTGTCGATATGAGGCTCATAACGGGTCGAGAAACTACTGATAACACTTACCAGTATATCTCTGAAGCAGCCCTGGTCAGGAACTTCCTGTTATAGCCAATCGAGCACAGCGCATCATCAACCCTCAATACCGGGAGAGATGAAACCCCTCCTATCGCTCATTGCCTCCATGTGATTCGGGACTGTACCCAAAAGCCACCGTTTTGCACGTTCTCTTGAACATGGTAAGGTGGAAATCAAAGCACAGTGGGAATCACACAAGGCTCTATGACGATCTCGGGTCTACAGACTAACCTGTACCAGTGTCACCAAAGAACTGTCATCTGACGTGATGTATAATACCATCTGGGAGTTCTCGGCGAGTCCATCCAGTGTACCCAGTCTCCATTGAGCACCCGTATACTGTCTCTGATGTCAAACACCAATGGATATGGGATCATCCATCGCCCATCTACATGGGTCGAGAAGCTATACGCTAGTCTACTCTGGTATATCGATGCCCTGTCTTGATACACCCTCGACTAGGAACATTTGAAGGATGTACTTAACAACTACTCTATCCCCACTAGCATGATCTGCATCATAATCCTGGTAGTCAAGTACTCATCCTAAGGGCTTTATCAACATGTAATAAAGAGACAATCAGTGTACATGTTAAGATAAAGAGAAGCCAGATAGCATACTATCATGTCGAGCAAGAAAGTCCTCCCTATATGTGTCCAAGCATCCACTACAATATACATCGTATGTACAGAAATGGCCTCTAGGGCATACATATAACTAACAATCTCCCACTTGCACTAGGGCCATCTGTTGTAGTATCCTATACCCAACAATCAGCAGTGGTTGAAGTATCTCATACTCAATCCATCCCATAAAAGTCTCTCTTGAGAAAAGGCCTTTGTGAGTGGATCCACCCTGTTCTCCTCTGTGTCTACTCTCCTAACCTCGATCTCCCTGGAGATCAACCATCTCCATGCTCAGGTGATACTGCCTAAGAATATGTCTGGATCTCTGATGGGACGGGGGTTCCTAGGCCTAAACCATAACTCCGTTGTCACACAAAGGTAGGAACGAAGTTCATCTCATGACCTTATATACATCCAGACTGCCTCTTTGGCAGCATCCTTGGTAGCAATGTATCCAGCCTTTATCAACTAGTATGCCACGGTATCTAGCTCGGAACTCTTCTAACATACCGTTCCTCCACTGAGGGTAAAAACAATGCCTGTGACTGACATTCAGTCGACCTTACCACCCTGGAAGCTATCCAGTGATTCTCCCCAGGATCGATTGATACCATCTCACTACACCTAGTGAGAATCCTAACATCCACTTGATCTATCTCACAGATCCAAATCCCAGGATTTAGGAGGTATCACCTTTATCCTATATGGAGAATCCTTGTGATAAGAGGATATTGACCGAGTATAGCATAAGAAACCCCTTCCCTATCAAGAGTATGTCATCCACGTACAATACGAGGATCACCACCATACTCCCTACTGTCTTTTTGTATATACAAGGTTCATCTACCATTTTGATGAAGTCAGACACTTTGACTACCACACCAAAACAGATGTTCCAACTCCGCGATGCTTGCTTTAACCTATAAAGCAACTTGCATACGTTTCCGCTGCTCCCACTGTCTACGAAGCCCTCTGGCTGTGTACTTATAGACGCTCTTTTCTAAATCACTATTTAGAAAAGCAGTCATGACACCTAACCGCCAGATATCGTAGTCATGGTATGTAGCATTGGCAAGTAGGATCCGGATGGACTTAAGCATAGGCACTGGAGAAAAGGTTTCATCATTATCCATACCTGGTCGATGAAGAGAACCTTTTGCAACATGTCTTAACTTTGAAAGTCTCAAATTTTCCATGTACACCAATTAATCTTCTCAAGATATACTTGCTCTTGATGGGGATTTAACCCTTCAGATAAAGCAACCAAAGTCCATACTTTGTTGGTGTACATAGATTCCATCTCAGATCGCTTAGCATCCAGCCATTCTCACAGAGTCCCCATTCTTGATGGCCTGCTCGAAACTAGTTGGGTCATCATCTCATGATGCAATACTTGCTCCCACTATCATAGAGAAAACTGAAGTATCTCTCAGGTGGGTGAGGAAACCTACTAGAGCGGCGGAGAGGCTGAGATTCGTTGGGAACTATTGAATTCTTCGGTTCTACGTTCTACCAAATCTTCAGCTGCAGTTTGTATAGCTGGAACTACTTCCAGTTCTACCTCATGACCACTAATTTCTTCACAATAAATTCCCTTTCCAAAAGGTGGCATGCTGAGAAACAAAACACCTTTTGCTCCTCAGTGCGGTAGAAGATATTCCCTTGCTAATGTTTAGGATATCCAACAAACTTCCACAGAACTGACCTTGCCTCGAGCTTGTCCGGATTTTTGCTTTTAGACATAGACCGGACAACCCCAAATCTTAACTTACTTAAGATATGGGCTTTTCCCATTCCATATCACATATGGAATGGTAGGCACCTGATTTGGTTGGAACCCTATTCAATAAGTATGCAGCTTCTCAAGTGCATAACCCCTAAAAGGAAATAGGCAACTCAGTAGTATTCATCATAGAGCACACCTTATCAAATAGGGTGCGATTGCTCTGCCCCGATACACCGACATACTGTGTTGTAGACGGAGGAGTAATGCTGAGAGAGAATCTCATTCTCCTTTAGAATAATCCAGGATCTCCATGCGCAAGTATTCTCCTCCTCGTTCACATCAAAGGACATAATACTTATACCCGTTTTGGTTCTCTACTTCTAACTTATATTCTTTGAATTTCTCAAAAGCTTCAGACTTGTGTTTCAACAGGAACACATGTGAGAATCTTGAGAGATCATCAGTGAATGTAATGAAGTACAAAGAACCAATCCTGGTATGTGTAGACAGGGGACCGACATACATCATCATGTATCAATCCCAAGAGTTCAGTAACTCTTTCTTTGTTTCCAATAAACGGAGCTATGGTCATCTTATCTTTGTGACATGACTGGCAAGTTTCATAAGATGCAAATTCAAACTAATTTAAATATGCATCTTCATGTAACTTGGCTAGTCGGGTCGCATTAATATGACCTAATCTACAATTCCTCAAGTAGGATTCGTTCATTTCTGAACTCTTCCTCTTTTGTGTGTGTTCTGTACATTAAGAACTGTAATTTAATTTAGAACGTATATGCTTTTAGATAACGTGCATGAACCGATCAACTCTTGATATAGGAAATGTTCAAAACATTATCCAACAATACAAAATTATATCCTTCTTTACTAAATAAAGAGACTGATATGATGTTGTATATCAGGTTCAGTATCTAATAACATTCGTTCGGAATCAATGTATTTGGTAATACAGGTTGATAACTGCCAACACCTTGGCTACAATAATTGCACCGTTTCTAACTCTTAAAAACTTATCACCCATTCTCAGTTCTCTACCTATCTGTAGCCCATGTAACATATTACATATGTGGGATCCTGATCCGGTATCTCATACCCAGGACGTAAAGGAAACTGAGAAACAGTTCTCTGTAATGAACACACCCGAAGAAGATGCATCATCATGCACTTTCTTCGTTTTGGCGGCACGGGAATCCTGGTAATCCCCTATTTCCTGCTCGGTCTTATAACAATTATAAGTTGGAGTGGGATCAATGTTCCCCAGCTCAGTATAACAAGCGGGTTCGGTCAATACATCCGTATTATTATCTTGATTAAGGCGTGACATGGTCGCTACCAGGAGAGAGAGAAGAAAACACTCAGCGTATGCTCTTGCAAGATTAGATTGGTTATTAATTTATCTAATCAGGATGGCTCCTACTGTTTTATTCAAATCTTTCTTCAAACCCTAAAAGGTAAGACTAGCCGGGATTAATTACACCTTACAAGTTCGCCAATCTTTCAGCCAGGCCAGTGTTGATACTTTGAGGGAGGTTCCCCGTGCTTTCGCACAGACCTAATTAAAATAAACCTCATTTTCCCAAAGGCATAACCCCGTTAACACCTTCTAGACACCTACTTGATCGGCTAATTGTGACGTGTAAAACTCTCCCAGGAGTAACTCTCACTCGCAGTGGGTATCGGGATCCAACTATCTCATAGAAGTTATGCAATCTCATTGCAAATTTCAACACTTAAAATTCCCGATAATATTTTGCCCCTAACCTCCTATGACCTTGACGGAGGTCAACAAACCATAGGCTGCTAGTCAAGTTCAACCCGTCATTTCCTGATTGAATTAAACCCACCCGCACGACCCTTGACGGAGGTCAACAAGGTCGTATGATTACCCTAAAATAATCACATCATATGCAACAGATAAATACTAATCAGCTACCACACACTATGCCTTGACGGAGGTCAACAAACGCAGGACAAATACTAAGTAGGACTTATCTGAAATGACGGAGGGCTACGACAGGTTTTTAAGAAAACCTTTTGCGTAATGAACTTGATATCGTTATAGAATCGAGTGAATTTTAAATGGAGTTTTTTTGAGGTTTTTACTAGTTTTGCTAAAGAGGTCACTCCCGGTGAAGAGATCTTGGCTCTTTCCTTATCGAATAAGGTGCAGGATATTTCACAAATACCACTATGCAAAGCAAAAACTATAAATGCAATCAAAAGACAAACCGAGTTTGTAGCATCTGCTAGTTTCGCTAAAGAGGTCACTCCCGGTGAAGGGATCTTGGCTCTTTCCTTATCGAATAAGGTACTGGATATTCTATAAGGAATACCGCTATGCAAAGCAAGAAGTAGAGCTACCGATTTTCAAGACAAGTTTCTACAATATCTTTAGGTTTCTTTTATTTCATTAATCTCATTAATGAAGTCCCATCATTTTAAGTTACCTAAACATCACAGATGAATACAACGTACGCTTTTATGCCATCCGCATTCTCCTCGATGTCCCCTCATGCACCGTTAGGTTAGGTAACTAACGGCAGAGCGGGGCAGGGCTAGCGCGGGTGTAAAACATAAGCAACATCTATATAATATATCACATATACTATATCCAGTATCTATCTCAACATATACAGTGATCACATCACAGATAAATCGCAGCAGAACACAACATATGAAATATTGGATATACTAGAATTTCTAGGTTTTATTTTAAGCCAGTATAAAAAACGGATTCCACGGTCGTGATGAATAGCCAAACCCACATTCCTAGACCCTTACGAGAGCGGTAAGAAACCCTACCAATTCTAGAGTTAGGAGATCCGGTCTCGACTCCTCGAGATGGTCTCCCACTGGACCCTAGAACCCGGTTACTTGTGTTCCCCGCCTTGGGTCTATCCTAATGCAAAAAAGTAAATAATATACAATGGTGACATCATCCTCAACCCGGAAGTGCCCCAATAAAAGAATATTACATACAATGAATTTTACATGAATGGAAATGAAAAACTCTCATCTCACATAAAACCCCCGGTTATTCAAAACACGACGATCCAATATAACATATCCCAGCAACACATAACATCACATGTCATCAACGTAAGTAAATATGCGTATCCCAATTGTCGTTGACATATAGTAACGAAACCGGCGATACACCACATATTACACTTACGGTCGCAGAAAAGAAAGTGAAAACCACAACAGTTGGAATTCGCAACCATTTTAGACATCACATGCCTAACCAAATGAACTCCTTAGACATCGCATGCCTAACAATTATAAACCCCGCATTTTAGTCTCGATCTCGAAAACACTTTTCAATATCAAGTCGGGTAATTCAACAAGATTCCCGACATCCTGATCGAATGCTCGTCGAAAACTTTAGTAGACGGCCACAACTCCCGATGTCGTCGACGAAGTGCACTAAGGCGGAACACCGCTGCCGCGAGCACCCGAACAGATGCTTTTGGCGACGAGGTTCTCCTACAGTCACTTGGTCGGGGCTATGGGGCGTGGATATCTAATAAGATTACCCGGCGAGTATCCGCGTACGCTACGTGATTGTGACGGACTTTTGATCACATCAAAATCCCGTGGCAACCGATCAAATGAGACTAAACTGCTAGATTTATAAAATTCAAATTAGTTATCTCATAACTACATTTGTGGATTCCAAATATTGTATTCCATCACATAATATCCGGACGTTAAACTTTTCAATCGATTTATCAAAATCCCACAATTTCCCGACAGCTCAACACTTGAGCACGGTTCAATAATAGCCAGAATATGCCACAGTATCTATGCACCAGCCGTAAAAGGGCAGACCCAAGCCTCACTCATGTCGCCACGGAACTGCGGCAAACCCTAAGGTATGGCCGCGGTTCCGCGATCCAAAATGTCGAGTTAGGGTTTCATTCTTCTAGAGGGTTCATAGAATTACTTGCATGTTTTTCCGAATACGTTAAATTTGGAAAAATGGGTTTTTGACATTCGATCGAACTTTTAAACTTCGCCTAGACAATATATGAATAACCCGAAACAATGTTAAAACTACGAATTACAAAACACTTCGAATTGCTTATAGTGTAAGATTACATCACATACAAAATTAGCAAAAACAAACAACACCTGAAACAGCAAAACCCAGTCATCGGAACACAGTGAAAATTTCAAGCAAAACCAACACTATTGGGCCGGCCAAAACACCATTGATCTCGGCCAAAATCTGAGCAAACCCCCTGAAATTTTCATGGTGTTCATGATATATCCCATATAATATTCTGTACTTGTTTAAAAAAAATTTTGACAACATTTTTGAATCGACAGAAACCATTTTTTGGCGTTGCAAGTTTCGGAGCATTTCAGTTTCGTAATCTTAACAAAATCCGTCTAATTTTCTGGCATGGCTCTGATACCACTACAGGGTTGCTCAGCACAGCAGCAAGGTTTCGTGAGGCATCTCTCATGCCATATTAAAATTTTGCCGTTCTAGCTAACCCTAACCCTATAATCGTATACTGGAAATCCGACGGAATGAAATGCAAACGACTTTGCAAGTAAAGTGAATAAGGAACACAACCTTTGTAGATCGGTCCTTCACTTCATTAGCTCCATGTAGTCGTCCTTTCGCTGCATTCATGAACTCCCGGACTCTAGAGAGGTTCCATAAGATGTACGGATCAAGCTTGCTAGAAGACTTCGAGGCCGAAGATGATCTACGTCGAGGAGACACTAACCCAAGCTATCTCTTCACTAATTATGGAATTAGTGGAGCAAACACCCTATACTAAATGGCAAGTAGTAGAGAATGATGAAGTAGGAAGTGGGCTCACTTTAGAATTGATTTTCTCACATTTTTTCTCACATCTCCATTGAAGCTAGAAAGCTTTGAGAAAGAAGAAGAAGAATGAACTCATGAGAGAGTGTGAGGTTAGAATTGCAACCATGGTGAGTTAGTGTCATGCCTAACTCATGTAGAGAATAAACCATAGCTATGAGTTAAGGGTTGGGTTAACAAATATCTTAAGCTAGACAAACAAGTGGACTTAGTCAATGAAACCTACAAGCTTCTATAAGCTTTGAAACATGACTCATTATCCAAATGTTTAAAATACATGAGACAAATAAAACCCTAACTTAACCTAGCATGGTTTGAGTCTCATACTAACTATGTTGCAAGTGTAACCTAGCATGACACACTTATATATATCACATATATATTTTGTGCCAAAAAGAAAACAATACATATATCATATATATGTAAAGTATATCAAATATGAGAAATAAGTGAGCTAATGCTAGTTAATGTAAATTAATATATCAAATATATAATTATACATTAGATTATCAAATCAACTCTTGATTTAATAATCCGGCTATATCATATATAACCGACTAATATTTATATGTAACAACTTATCGAATCAACTCTTGATCAGATAACTCGGCTATATCACATATAACCGACCGATGTCACAAATCGCGAAAATAGAATATGGTATCACATATTGTATTAATCTCGGTCCCGCACATATCACATATGTGCTCCTACTCCGTTTCGCTTGAGCCAGGAAACCCCTGTGTAGGACTCTAAAGACTCGTCAATACGCCGGTAGTAGGTGGTGATCATATCAAACACCCATAAGCCGCAAGCGGTCTGCTAAACGTAATGGCCATCCGGGTATTGGGCGATCAGAAGATCAACAAGCAAGCCTGCTCGTACTCCTGCGAATCCAATCAGTAACACTACCGTATAGTCCGGTCTCTTCATCTGATATGTCGCATATCCCGTCTAGGGGTGGTAAACGTCAGACCCCATTAACTCGATAAGTCGTGTCGATATGAGGCTCATAACGGGTCAAGAAACTACTGATAACATTTAGCAGTATATCTCTGAAGCAGCCCTGACTAGGGACTTCCTGTTATAGCCAATCGAGCTCAGCGCAATATCAACCCCCAATACCGGGAGAGACGAAACCCCTCCTATCGCTCATTGCCTCCATGTGATTCGGGACTGAACCCAAAATCCACCGTTTTGCACGTTCTCTTGAACGTCGTAAGGTGGAAATCAAAGCACAGTGGGAATCACACAAGACTCTATGACGATCTCAGCTCTACAGACTAACCTGTACCAGTATCACCAAAGAACTGTCATCTGACGTGATGTATAATACCATCTGGGAGTTCTCGGTGAGTCCGTCCAGTGTACCCAGTCTCCACTGAGCACCCGTATACTGTCTCTGATGTCAAACACCAATGGATATGGGATCATCCATCGCCCATCTATATGGGTCGAGAAGCTATACGCTAGTCCACTCTGGTATATCGATGCCCTGTCTTGATACACCCTCGACTAGGAACATTTGAAGGATGTACTTAACGACTACTCTGTCCCCACTAGTATGATCTGCATCATAATCCTGATAGTCAAGTACTCATCCTAAGGGCTTTATCAACATGTAATAAAGAGACAATCAGTGTATATGTTAAGATAAAGAGCAATCAGATAGCATACTATCATATCGAGCAAGAAAGTCCTCCCTATATGTGTCCAAGCATCCACTACAATATACATCGTATGTACAGTAATGGCCTCTAGGGAATACATATAACTAACAGTTTACTTCTGAGTAAATACGTCGCGGCCCGCCGCGTCTCCTTCCCCGTATGCTGGGAAGCGGGCCATGACAGGTGAGGTTCATTGCTAATAGCTGGTGACTAAGGGCATCGGGAACTATGTTCACATTTCTATAATGATACTGTAGGTTGATGTCAAAATCTGCCATGAGTTCTAGCCATCTTTTCTGCCGCATGTTTAGTTCCTTCTGAGTAAATACATACTTCAGACTCTTTTGGACAGTGTATATATCCACTCGTTCTCCCAAAAGATAGTGGTGCCAAATCTTGAGTGCGAAAATGACGGCTGATAATTCTAGATCATGTGTTGGATAGTTGCGTTCATGGACTTTTAACTGTCTTAATGCAAAAGCCACAACTTTTCCGTACCGGTGTAGAACACATCCTAATTCTTTACTGGACGCATCACAATGCACAACGAATCCGCCAGATTCATTGGTGCAGAGGTTAACCTCGACTTGAATTCTATAAAAGCCTTTTCACATGCTTCTGACCACACGAATGCTTCATCTTTGCGTGTGAGCTTGGTCAGGGGTGCTGCGATCTTTGAGAATCCTGCAATGAATCATTGGTAGTATCCTGTTAATCCTAAGAAACTTCATATATCTTTCACCGTCATTGGTTTTGGTCACTTACCGACAGCTGACACCTTAGCTGGATCTATAGAGATTCCTTCGCCTGCAATAATATGTCTGAGAAATCCAACTTGATCCAGCCAAAATTCACACTTGCTATACTTGGCGTAAAGCTGATGTTGTCGTAATGTCTCCAAGACAATCCGTAAGTTCTCGGCGTGTTCCTTCCGATTCTTTGAATACACCAGGATGTCGTCGATGAAGATAACAACGAACCTGTCTAAGTACTCTCAGAAAACTTAGTTCAGCAGGTTCATAAAGATGGCAGGTGCATTGGTCACAATGGCCATAACGGGTCCTAAACGCCGTCTTCGGAATGTCGGACTCTTTGACCTTCACCTGATGGTAACCTGAACGAAAAGATCATCGATGCGCGGTAGTGGATACTTGTTCTTAATCGTCACTTCGTTCAGAGTTCGATAATTCACACACATCCTGTAAGAACCTTCTTTCTTCTTCACGAGTAACACCGGAGATCCCCAATTTGAAGTACTGGGTCGAATCCAACCTTTCTGCAGTAGTTCGTCCAACTAAATGCGGATCTCCTTTAATCCTGTAGGGTGTTTTTCGTCACCCCATTGAGATGGAAATATGCGCGCGCTTGCCAGGCGTACTACAGATTCCCCCTGCCTAGGGTAGGCCGAGCTTTAATGATTATGGGGATCCAAATCTCCGGCAGCCGCGGACTAAGCCGCCGTTAATTACCCCTCGCCTTTGGGGTGAGGAAACCTCCGATTAACGGGTTAAACTGGTCATGCAAACTCAATATGTGGTGTGCGTGTGTTGTGTTTTGAAAGGGGGGTTTTGGATATATCGGGAGCCACGCAAAGTTTTTACGGGGGTCCCGCTACCCGGATAGCAGGCTGGGGGTCAAGGGGGCTAGCAGCCCCCTTGCGGGGTGCGGGGCAGTGCCCCGTTAGAAATTTTTTCTAACAGGGACAGTGTCGTAGAGCACGTATGTGTGCAAATATGTATACATATGTATATGTATATGTATGTACATAAAAAGAGGGGGAAAGGCATCCAAAGGATGCGTGGGGCCAGCGCCTTGAGCGCTGTGCGCTTAGGTGCTGTACGCTCAGGCGCAAGCGCCCCACGTGTCGGCACGAGGGCGCTTTGCGCATGAGCGCTGGGCGCTCGAGAGCAAGCGCGCCACGTGTCGGCACGAGGGCGCTTTACGCTCGGGCGCAGTGCGCTGGAGCACAAGCGCGCCACGTGTCGGCACGAGGGCGCTTTGCACTCGGACGCAGTGCGCTGGAGCACAAGTGCGCTACGTGTCGGCACGAGCGCGCTTTGCGCTCGAGCGCAGTGCGCTTGGGCGCAAGCGCGCCACGTGTCGGCACGTGGGCGCTTTACGCTCGAGCGCAAGGCGCTGGAGCGCAAACGCGCCACGTGTCGGCACGTGGGCGCTTTGCACTCGAGCGCTAGCGCGCCACGCGTTGGCTCGTGGGCGCTTTGCGTTCGAGCGCTAGCACACCACGTGTCGGCACGTGGGCGCTCGGCGCTTGGGCGCCGGTGAGGAAAAAGGGCTTTTAGTCCCAGAAACAGAAGCTATGCTTCAGAAAGGAAATATTTTTTGTTATATATATATATATGGAGTTAAAACTCCTAAAAATGTTTTGTTTGAGGAAATGGGTTCTTCTTCTTCCTCCTCTGTTAGCTGGCTCAAGAGATGTGAGATCTAAAAATCTCTTCTTTTTGAGATCTGATGGTAGATCCAAGTTCCCCTTTGTGGGTTTTGTGGTGGAAAACTATTTAGTTTTGGAAAAGGAAGAGTAGAACTCTTGATTTAATTCAAAAAGAAAGAAGAAGGTTTGAAACCTTCAGAAAGGGAAAAGAGGTACAAACCCTAGGTTTTTGAGAAAATGAAAAGGTGTTTTTTTTATTCATCGTCATGTTGCCTTTTATAGGCTTACATATTTACATATAACCACTTGGGCTTCACAAAATGGCATTTTGCCTATCTCATGGCTCATGTGCCATTTTATTTTTGCACATAAGCCATGGGCTTACAAAATATTGGCTTTATGCCCATTTTGCATACATTCATGTATATAAAAAATAAATAAAAATTAATTATTACATGATTTTGTTGTTGGCATGGGGAGGCTGGCCGCGGGTTCGACTTGGGCATGGGCCCGCTTGTCCTGGGCTTGGGCCCACCTAGCTTGGGGGTTGACCTTGACTTTGACTCGGTCAACCGGGGTGTAAATTTTTACCCCAACAAATTGCCCCCCATCAATAAATGCACACCACATATGTGGGTCGTGTGCATGAAATTGATGGATCTTCTTTCACGTGGAGGCGACTTTCTTTGGTCCCCACTTTTTGGGATGTTCTGCCCTTTTTACGACATGGACGGTCGACGCTTGACGTGTCTCTGAGATGGAGTGTCTGTGGTAGACGTTTCTCTGGCCTAGAGTAATTCGGTAGACGTGCCCCCGGTACGGAGTGTCGGTTAGTTGACGTGTCCCGGCACGGAGTGTCAGCTTGATGTTTCCCCGGCACGAAGTGTCGTTGTCGGACGTTTCCCTGATGCGGAGTGTCTGTGTTGGACGTTTCCCCGATGCAGAGTGTCGCTGGTTGATGTGTCCCCGGCACTGAGTGTCTGCTTGACGTTTCCCCGGCACGGAGTGTCGTTGTCGGACGTTTCTCTGATGCGGAGTGTCTGTGTTGGACGTTTCCCCGATGCAGAGTGTCGCTGGTTGACGTGTCCCCGGCACGGAGTGTCTGTATTGGACGTTTCCCCGAGATGGAGTGTCGTTGTCGAACGTTTCCCTGATGCGGAGTGTCTGTGTTGGACGTTTCCCCGATGCAGAGTGTCGCTGGTCGACGTGTCCCCAGCGCGGAGTGTCTGCTGGTTGACGTATCCCCGAGACGGAGTGTCGCTGTTGGACGTTTCCCTGATGCAGAGTGTCTGTGTTGGACGTTTCCCCGATGCAGAGTGTCGCTGGTTGACGTGTCCCCGGCACGGAGTGTCGCTGATCGACTTTTCCCCCGCGCGGAGTGTCGCTGATCGACTTTTCTCCGGCACGGAGTGTCGCTGGTCGACTTTTCCCCGGCACGGAGTGTCGCTGGTTGACTTTTCCCCGGCACGGAGTGTCGCTGGTCGACTTTTCCCCGGCGCGGAGTGTCGGGTTGACTTTTCCCCGGCACGGAGTGTCGCTGATCAACTTTTCCCTTGCGCCCCGACACGGAGTGTCGCTGATCGACTTTTCCCCGGCGCGGAGTGTCGGGTTGACTTTTCCCCGGCACGGAGTGTCGCTGATCGACTTTTCCCCGGCACGGAGTGTCGCTGATCAACTTTTCCCCAGCGCGGAGTGTCGCTGGTCGACTTTTCCCCTGCGCGGAGTGTCGCTGATCGACTTTTCCCCGGCGCGGAGTGTCGGGTTGACTTTTCCCCGGCACGGAGTGTCGCTGATCGACTTTTCCCCGGCGCGGAGTGTCGCTGGTCGACTTTTCCCCTGCGCGGAGTGTCGCTGGTTGACTTTTCCCCGGCACGGAGTGTCGCTGATCGACTTTTCCCCGGCGCGGAGTGTCGGGTTGACTTTTCCCCGGCACGGAGTGTCGCTGATCGACTTTTCCCTTGCGCCCCGACACGGAGTGTCGTTGATCGACTTTTCCCCGGCGCGGAGTGTCGGGTTGACTTTTCCCCGGCACGGAGTGTCGCTGATCGACTTTTCCCCGGCGCGGAGTGTCGGGTTGACTTTTCCCCGGCACGGAGTGTCGCTGATCGACTTTTCCCCGGCGCGGAGTGTCGCTGGTTGACTTTTTCCCGGCGCGGAGTGTCGCTGGTTGACTTTTCCCCGGCACGGAGTGTTGCTGGTCGACTTTTCCCCGGCGCGGAGTGTCGCTGGTCGACTTTTCCCCCGCACGGAGTGCCGCTGGTTGACTTCTCCCCGGCCGCACGGAATGTCGTTGATCGACTTTTCCCCGACGCGGAGTGTCGCTGGTTGACTTTTCCCCGGCACGGAGTGTCGCTGATCGACTTTTCCCCGGCGCGGAGTGTCGGGTTGACTTTTCCCCCTGCACGGAGTGTCGCTGATCGACTTTTCCCCGGCGCGGACTGTCGCTGGTTGACTCCGAGTCGAAGCATAATTCCGACATGGAAGGCAGATACACCTGAGGCGAAGCATGATTTCGACATGGGGTATATTCTGGTACGAAGCATGATTCCGCCGCAGGGGTTGTTGGTTTGATTTGTTTGATTTGAGTTGACATCAGCATCGCTATACTGGAATATGGTATCAGGAGCGAATCATCATCCGTCTTCGAGAGGATTTGGGAATTGGGGTTTTTGTTTGGCATCTGCATTGCTGCACTGGAATAATGCCAGGAGCAACTCATCATTTGCCCCGAGAGGATTTAGGAATTGGAGTTTTTGTTTGGCATCTGCATTGCTGCACTGGAATAATGCCAGGAGCAACTCATCACTTGCCCCGAGAGGATTTGGGAATTGGTGGCTTAGGAGACAGGTTTAGATCCCTGTCACCTAAGGCTTTTCAATTTTATGGGCCGTAAGGGTCCCACAAAGCATTTTCTCCTTACGGGTCGTAAGGATCCCGTAGGTGTATTTTCTCCTTAGGAGTCGTGGGGACTCCTAAGTGTGTTGCTCCTTTGTGAGTCATAAGGATCTCACGCAGGAATTTTCTCCTCACAAAGTCGAGAGGACTTTGCGAGTGCATTTTTTTTTACGAGTTTGCGCCCTTTCGGGTTTTCACAAACTCGACGGCAGTCCTGCTGTTTTTACTCATGGAGCCCTTTCGGGTTTTCATCCATGCCCATTTTGCTTGTGGACATACCATCCTTTTTATTATATATATATATATATATATATATATATATATATATATATATATATATATTTTGGTGGGACTTTGAATGTGGTCTCACCAGTAGGACTTGAGAGGGATTGGGATTGTTTTACGCCCGTGGATTGTATACGGTTTTGCAGGATGTATGATCCAGACCGTAGGGCCGGAAAAATTTTGCGACTTTGTTGGCTTCTGCATCGCTACACTGGAATATAGTACCAGGAGCGACTCATCACTCGTCACTTGGGGATTGAGATTTGGAATTTAGTTGGCGTCTACATCGCTGCACTGGGATATGGTACCAGGAGCGATTCATCATTCGCCACTTGGGAATTGGGGAGCGATGGCTTAGGAGACAGGTTTAGATCCCTATCGCCTAAGGCTTTTCAATTTTATGGGCCGTGAGGGTCCCATAAAAGCATTTTCTCCCTGCGAGTCGTAAGGATCCCGCAGGTGTATTTTCTCCTTAGGAGTCGTGAGGACTCCTAAGTGTGTTTTCCCTTTATGAGTCGTAAGGATCCCACAAAGGTTTGTTCTCCTCATGTATCATGAGGACACATGAATGGATTTCCCTCGTTCCCAGTTTAATGACTTAGAGGTCGACTGTTTCCAGTTTAACGACTTAGAGGCCATCTGTTTCCAGTTTAACGACGTGGTGGTCATCTGTTTCTAGTTTAACGACTTAGAGGTCATCTGTTTCCAGTTTAAAGACTTAGAGGTCTACTGTTTCCAGTTTAATGACTTAGAGGTCATCTGTTTCCAGTTTAAAGACTTAGAGGTCTATTGTGCCCAGTTTAATGACTTGGCGGTCATCTGTTTCCAGTTTAACGACGCGGTGGTCATCTGTTTCTAGTTTAACGACTTAGAGGTCATCTGTTTCCAGTTTAAAGACTTAGAGGTCTATTGTTTCCAGTTTAATGACTTAGAGCTTATCTGTTTCCAGTTTAACGACTTAGAGGTCTACTGTTTCCAGTTTAACGACTTAGAGGTCATCTGTTTCCAGTTTAAAGACTTAGAGGTCTATTGTGCCCAGTTTAACGACTTAGCGGTCATCTGTTTCCAGTTTAACGACGTGGTGGTCATCTGTTTCTAGTTTAACGACTTAGAGGTCATCTGTTTCCAGTTTAAAGACTTAGAGGTCTACTGTTTCCAGTTTAATGACTTAGAGGTCATCTGTTTCCAGTTTAAAGACTTAGAGGTCTATTGTGCCCAGTTTAACGACTTGGCGGTCATCTGTTTCCAGTTTAACGACGTGGTGGTCATCTGTTTCTAGTTTAACGACTTAGAGGTCATCTGTTTCCAGTTTAAAGACTTAGAGGTCTACTGTTTCCAGTTTAATGACTTAAAGGTCATCTATTTAAAGACTTAGAGGTCTATTGTGCCCAGTTTAACGACTTGGCGGTCATCTGTTTCCATTTTAAAGACTTAGAGGTCTATTGTTCCCAGTTTAACGACTTGGCGGTCATCTGTTTCCAGTTTAACGACGTGGTGGTCATCTGTTTCTAGTTTAACGACTTAGAGGTCATCTGTTTCCAGTTTAAAGACTTAGAGGTCATCTTTTTCCAGTTTAACGACTTAGTGGTCATCTATTTCCAGTTTAAAGACTTAGAGGTCTACTGTTTCCAGTTTAACGACTTAGAGGTCATCTGTTTCTAGTTTAAAGACTTAGAGGTCTGCGGATGGCGAGCTTGGAATTTTGGGGTAGGGGTCGGCATCAGCGTTGCTAACACTGAAGCACACGTGCCAGGAGCAATTCATCATTTGCCTATTCCTGTTGGGGGAGCAGTGGCTTAGGAGACAGGTTTAGGTCCCTATCACCTAAGGCTTTTCAATTTTATGGGCCGTGAGGGTCCCATAAAAGGATTTTCTCCCTGCGAGTCGTAAGGATCCCGCAGGTGTATTTTCTCCTTAGGAGTTGTGAGGACTCCTAAGTGTGTTTTTTCTTTATGAGTCGTAAGGATCCCACAAAGGTTTGTTCTCCTCATGTATCGTGAGGACACATGAGTGGGCCTTCTCAATGGAGCATAATTCTAAAGGCGGAGACCAGCCGCGTAACTGGTGATTGTGGTAGGGCATGGGTATGAAGAGAATTATTTGAGCCCGTGGATTGTATACGGTAGTTAATTTGGGGACTCACCGTAGGGTCGGAAGAATTTTGGGAAACTGGATTTTGGTCGGCGTCTGCATCGCTGCACTGGAATATGGTACCAGGAGCGACCCATCATTCGCCGTTTTTTTTTTGTTGTTGTTTTTTCTTTTGTTTGTTTGTTTTTGTTTTTGTTGTTGTTGTTGTTTTTTTTAACTGCGATTGCTCTATCATTTCAGCTTTTCTTATCGCGAAGATCGCGATTGCCCTATCATTTCGGCTTTTATTCGCGGTTGCCCCATCATTTCGGCTTTATTTTCATCTTTATTTTACTCGCTGATTTTTTATTGCGAGTTGCCCCATCATTTCGGCTTTTCTTTATTTTTCTTTTATTTACACATTTTTTGTCTATTTACATATATATATTTAGATATATATATATATATATACATATATATATATATATACATATATATATACATTCCCAGTTTAACGACTTAGAGGTCGATTGTTTCCAGTTTAACGACGTGGTGGTCCTTTTTGCTTATCCCAGCTCCTTGAACTTTGATCTTGGCGGAGCTATGTTGATGACCTAGCTCTGTGGTTTGCCGATACATCCGAGGATTGCGAGGTTTTTCCAAGCTTATATTGTCCCTCTGCCCAATCTTTGAAAATATAGCAGTCTTCGATGGTATGACCCACCACTCTATGATATGGGCAGTATATGGGATTGCTGGTCATGTTCATTTCCTGTGGCCTCTTTGGAACAGGCAATTGCAGACAGTTGTTCAAGGCATCCATGAATATTTTGCGGACATCATCCCTCCTGAAGGAGTATACCTTCTTCTTTCTCTCCATTGGAGTAGGTGTCTTTACTGATGCTGGTCCTCGAGGCCGATCGGTCTTTGGTTCGTCCTTTTCAGATAATGGCACATGTCTGGGAGGATTAGGTTCCCGAAAGGCTTCGGTCTCCATTTGTGTGAAATCGGCGGTCGTAGCTTGACTATTTGCCAACACGCCTTTAGACAGTTCTATCTCTCCCGCCTTGTATTGCCTTTCGACCCAATCTTTGAAGACGAAGCAGTCCTCAATGGCATGACCTATCACCCTGTGATAGGGGCAATATTCTGGGTCGTCGGTCATATTCGCTTCTTGCGGTCTCTTTGATTCTGGCAGTTGTAGACCGTTTCTTAGAGCGTCCCTGAATATCTTGTGGACATTTTCCCTCTTGAAGGAATAGACCTTTTCCAGCTTCTCTTTCAGAGACGATTCCCCCCCGGCGTATGTATCGGAGGGACTGGAGGCTGATTGCAGCCATTTTTCGCGAAGGCGCTCTGCTTTTAGGTTGAAAGGGATATCAGTTGGCTGCCCCCGGGTATCAATCCCTGGCTCATGAGCCAAAATTTGATTCTGCTGTAATTGCAATCGGGCGACTTGGGTCGCGAGATCTGCCACGACGTTTGCCAGCTCATCGACTTTGGAATAGACCTCGGCCATCTTCTCATCCCTGTCCTGAAATTGCCTTTGAAGCCATTGGAATAATGCTTGTTCTGTAGTTCCGGCTATGACAACCGAGTAATCTTTATTGCCTGAGCTCAATTCCGTAAGAACCACGGGCTCCTCTGGCTTATCGGCCTGAGCGGGCTCTTCATCATTTAGATCGAGCCGATGCTGGGTAGCGTCAACCATATCATCACCATGGCTGTGAAGAAGAGGAGGGTTCGTTTCTTCATGTCCGGCCATGTAGATAGTGTGGATAACACATTCAGCCATTCTTTCATCGCTGGCAGCTGGTTTCGCAGAGCGGTCCGGGCTTTGGAAATTCATAAATTTTAACATGGCCAGAGCCCTAGCCTTTTTGTTGGCTCTATATCTGAGCCGCTTCTGCCTCAGCTTCTCGATTTTGAAGGCTTGGCGGGCAACCGTTATCCGGGAAGCCATTGTGAGTTGATTAGCGGGGAGCTTAGAGAAGACACCCGATCGAGCAGTTGTCGGGGTACCGCTGGAGCTTGCCCGAGATGCCCAGTTGCTTCGTTGACGTTGATGGCTTTGCCCCCAGCTGGAGCGATGGAGAGTCGTTTGGAAACGGATTTGTGCTTGGGCAGAGGTGCCCTTGGCAACCATGACATTCGGCCTTTTCCCTTTTGAGACCGGTTTGTCTGCTACCGGAGCTTGAGGAGCTGGAACGGCGTTAGCAGACACGAACATAATAGAGCCAAATGGTAGCGGCGGCTCCTCCCATTGTCGTCCGAGACTAGCCGGGAGGACCGTCCGGGAGTCCATCTTCATCGTATAGGAGATAGGAGCCGTGCTGAGAGCTGAGATCGTCCTTGGAGACATTGTTGAAAAGTGATTGCTTGAATACCTGCATGAAAGAGCATTATTTTAGTATAAGTATAGATATGTATATTGATTGAGTTCGCATGAACGTTTAACCCGAAATATGGGAGGAGAGATTGGTCCCACCGGGCGTGCCAGAATCTGTAGGGTGTTTTTCGTCACCCCATTGAGATGGGAATACGCGCGCGCTTGCCAGGCGTACTACAGATTCCCCCTGCCTAGGGTAGGCCGGGGTTTAATGATTGTGGGGATCCGAATCTCCTGCAGCCGCGGACTAAGCTGCCGTTAATTACCCCTCGCCTTTGGGGCGAGGGAACCTCCGATTAACGGGTTAAGCTGGTCATGCGAACTCAATATGCGGTGTGCGTGTGTTATGTTTTGAAAGGGGGGTTTTGGATATATCGGGAGCCACGCAAAGTTTTTACGGGGGTCCCACTACCCGGATAGCGGGCTGGGGGTCAAGGGGGCTAGCAGCCCCCTTGCGAGGTGCGGGGCAGCGCCCCGTTAGAAATTTTTTCTAACAGGGACAGTGTCATGGAGCACGTGTGTGTGCAAATATGTATACATATGTATATGTATATGTATGTACATAAAAAGAGGGGGAAAGGCATCCAAGGGATGCATGGGGCCAGCACCTTGAGCGCTGTGCGCTTAGGTGTTGTACGCTCAGGCGCAAGCGCGCCACGTGTCGACACGTGGGCGCTTTGCGCATGAGCGCTGGGCGCTCGAGCGCAAGCGCGCCACGTGTCGGCACGTGGGCGCAAGGCGCTGGAGCGCAAGCGCGCCACGTGTCGGCACGTGGGCGCTTTGCGCTCGGGCGCAGAGCGCTGGAGCGCAAGCGCGCCACGTGTCGGCACGTGGGCGCTTTGCGCTCGGGCGCCGGCGTCGGCTCATGGGCGCTCGGCGCTCGAGCGCTAGCGCGCCACGTGTCGGCACGTGGGCGCTCGGTGCTTGAGCGCTTGGGCGCCGGCGAGGAAAATAGGCTTTTAGTCCCAGAAACAGAAGCTATGCTTCAGAAAGGAAATATTTTTTGTTATATATATATATATATGGAGTTAAAACTCCTAAAAATGTTTTGTTTGAGGAAATAGGTTCTTCTTCTTCCTCCTCTGTTGGCTGGCTCAAGAGATGTGAGATCTAAAAATCTCTTCTTTTTGAGATCTGATGGTAGATCCAAGTTTCCCTTTGTGGGTTTTGTGGTGGAAAACTATTTAGTTTTGGAAAAGGAAGAGTAGAACTCTTGATTTAATTCAAAAGGAAAGAAAAAGGTTTGAAACCTTCAGAAAGGGGAAAGAGGTACAAATTCTAGGTTTTTGAGAGACTGAAAAAGTGTTTTTTTTTATTCATCATCATGTTGCCTTTTATAGGTTTACATATTTACATATAACCACTTGGGCTTCAAAAAATGGCATTTTGCCTATCTCATGGCTCATGTGCCATTTCATTTTTGCACATAAGCCATGGGCTTACAGAATATTGGCTTTATGCCCATTTTGCATACATTCATGTATATAAAAAATACATAAAAATTAATTATTACATGATTTTATTGTTGGCATGGGGAGGCTGGCCGCGGGCTCGACTTGGGCATGGGCCCGCTTGTCTTGGGCTTGGGCCCACCTAGCTTGGGGGTTGACCTTGACTTTGACTTGGTCAACCGGGGTGTAAATTTTTACCCCAACAAATCCCTCCGGACTTAATTGGTATGGAGCTTTGATTACATGTTGTGCACCGGGTTGTAAATCAATACTAAACTCAAGAGCTCGATCGGGAGGCAAACCCGATATGTCTTCAGGGAACATATCTTCGAACTCTCGAACTAGTTCAGGCTTTTCTTCTTCCGCCGTTAGAGAGAACACTTCTGCATTTTTCAGTTTAGCACGGTAGCTTTCTGGCTCTAAGGTTCTATCTCCACTTTTGAAATAGAAGACTGGATGATCTGGTATCTCAAATACTACCCTCCTTTGACGGCGGTCAATAATAACATAGAATACTCCCAGCCAATCCATTCCCAACCCAACATCGAAATTTTGTATGTCCATTACTTTGAAATTTGCATAGAATTCTCCACCGCAAACTACAACTAGGCACTGATTATACCCCAAAGTTGTTTTCAAGACTCCATTCCCGGAACTGACATTCCAGCTTGAAATGAGTGGCTTCATGGGAATCACGTGCGTTCTCATGAATCGTTGTGACATGAAGCAGTGTGAAGTTCCAGTGTCGAAAAGTGCGAGTGTAGGAAGGGTGGCTACTAGTATAGTACTAAGTTGGGTGAGGTTGTGTTTAGATATAGGAAAAGTATAACGATACATAAGGATTGAAAGATTGAAAGGATGGGGGATTTTACCAGTGATGACTTGTCCTGTGGTTTCGGCCTCCTCGACCGTCATTGTAAAAGCCTGTCGTCTCAGTACATTCCTCCTTACCGGAGGCACATTCCTCTGCCCTTGAGGCACATTTCTCTGTGCCTGATGGAATTGACGATGGGGCTATGTAGGTGGTCCATGTGGAGCTGGTGCAGGAAGAGCTAGGCGGGGTGCAGGTGCCTGAATGGCTGGCCTTTGTGGGGCTGTGATTGCGGGTCTGTGTGCTGGTGCTGTGTTAAAATGATATGGTCATGCTCCTATTGCGTGAGTAGATGCACCACAAATCAAACACAGTCCATTTGCACGCCTGCAGTTCTTCGCCAGGTGTCCAGTTCTCTTGAAGTAGAAATAGAAATCTGGACAGAACCGGTTAAATGATCCTTCTGGCCTCCTTGGTGCAAAAGTCGGCCTAGAAGAGGCTCATCCTGTCATCTGTATAGCAGGGCGTTTGATTCCAGCTGTTTGGGGCTTACCCTTCTTCTTGACTACTGCTTCGTAATGACGTGCTACCTTCAGGGCGAGTTCATGAGTTGGATAGTCGCCTGTGTCTAATGCCGCCTGAATCTTCGGTTCTAAGCCCTGTTGGAATCGTCTAACCCGAATATCATCGGTCGGGATCAAATGTGTCGCGAACCTGATAAGATGATGATGTCGGGATAGAGATGTGTTTTACGGAACAAAATTTGATACAAATTTTTTACCTGCTAAGCATGATGAATTCGGCATCATATTCATCCACTGATTTTACCCACATGGAGCCTTATTACAGGTGGATGAACTGTTACTCCATCTCAAAATGGGCAGTCTCGGAGAAGAACTTCGCATGGCAACACAAAGGTCGCATGTTCGGAACCTGCATAGGCTACCAACAAAATTTGTCACACCCCGCTTCCCAATAGACGGAAACGGGGACATGGCAAGCCCGCAACGTATTTACCATGAAAATAAATATGTTAAGCGTAACTAAGCAATATAACAATGAATAAGAATGACAAGAGTAATAAAATGAAACAACTTTATTTGCATTCAACTTTACATACAACTGTTTGAAATAAAAGATACAATAATAAAAGCAAATGCCTAAACAATGGCATACTGAAAGTAA
This sequence comes from Agapanthus africanus, assembly GCA_030015575.1. NCBI lineage: Eukaryota > Viridiplantae > Streptophyta > Magnoliopsida > Asparagales > Amaryllidaceae > Agapanthus > Agapanthus africanus. The sequence goes on along the minus strand of JASDDO010000008.1, from coordinate 2,482,895 downwards.
GTGCAGGCTGGAAGGAGCTAGTAATCTGGCTGTGTGCAGCAAGCTGGTCCAAGTCCTCCTGGCTCGGCTCTATCTCCTCAGAGTCCAGTCCTCCTGACGAACATTCCAAAGAAAGAAAACAGAGAGGAATGTCGTCAGCGAACTAGCGCTCGGTAAGTCCCAAAAGAAGTAAGGGAAAATAATATGTAATGTGAAATGAACAGGTAAAGTTGTATACGATTATTCATAGGTATAAGATAGTTAATTTAACGGGGTTATTTGTAATTTGATAAGGAAGATATTCATGTATACGAGAGGAGTCCAACTTACCCCGTGGACTATGGTAACATATAGTACAAAACCCGGTCATAACCCACGGGACAACGGCACGTGAATTCATGTAGATGTCTTTTAAGTGACCTCTCGTATCACGATAAACGTTCTGTACCAATCTACCCCTTTATCCCCACGTATTGTATTGTATAGATTAAGAATATAAGTTTTGGCCGAATCCATAAATATAAAATGTACCGGTTCATATTCAGAATGTAATCATATGTTCAAGTAGTCATATCAAGTTAACATCACGTTATAACCATGGTTCGGTCAAGTCGAGTCAAGTATATAAGTTTGAGTTTGATATTTGAATTCGAGTATTCAAGTTCATGATTAAGTATTCAAGTTCGTGTTTGATTTTGAATTCTGGTTTGAGTTTGGACTCAGATGGAGTCAGACACTTGTGAACGGATTTAACTCTTGACTTTCTTAGGTTCAAGAGAAATCGGCAACCGTTGCACATGGACGGCAGGATTTGTGTCTTTTTCCAAGACAATTGTCATTGATAACTCTGTTAAGTTGTCTAACCTGAATAGACAAGCACTCATTTTCTCCGGCTTCCTGAGGCTCAAGCGAATTAATCCTGCTTAAATTTATATTAAACTAGAGTCCTTAAAATATTGTTTTGCACATCTCGAGGTGGTTTTATGAAAAATATTTTAATATGGTTTAAAAATAAACCTCGAGAGTGATTTATAACATTAAGGGTTTTCATGAGCATGTGTTTTAATTATTGGGGTATTTTAATGATAAATACTTAACTTTTAAAAGATTATGATATTTTATTGAAAACTAACCCTTTTGGTAACTTGGTGGTATTTTATTAACATTTTAATCTTTCATTTTAAAAATATAGTTTCATAACATATTTTTATTGAAAACACGGATTTATAATTGTTATATAATTTTTCAAAAATTAGTTTTGTTTAGAAAATTCGCGTTACTTAAGAAAAACGTATTTTATTTTCTTTCGAGATCGAATACTCCGTGAGGAGTTCTGCATCTCGATCTACTATTCCAAAGATGTGTGATAATCCGCACCATCCATTAGCGGGTCCACTAACGAGGGTTGTAGAGGCGTATTTGCCAAGAATTACAAAATACCATTTAAAAGAAACTCGGTTTTTAAAAGATGTGGTATTTTAATGTAAAAATTATTCTTTGAACCAACCATATATATATATATATATATATATATATATATATATATATCGTGCTATGAAACCAAAGTCTGCGTGTGGGGTAGGTCGTTACCCAGTGAAGTTTTCCTAAAATTATTGTTTAAACAATTATCAAAAAGAGGTTTATACTAAAGTTCAAGGTATTTTAATGAAAATGTTCGTTTATATTTGTTTCACATGAAAATTTTGGTTAAACTTGAAGCTAAAAGATTGTAATTAAAGTTACAAGTATGGTGGAAAAATTAGTTTGACTTATGTATAAAGGAAAAGCGAGTTTTAGGTTTTAAAAAGAAATGTATTGGAAGTAACTCCACTTTACCGATATATGATTAGCAGATAAAATGAGATGAAAAAAATAGAGATGAGAAGGACTTACGGTTTGGTAATGTCGAGAAAAGGGTAAGGAAGAAGGGAGGGGGTTTCGTGGCGTCGCGGAAGCTCCGAAAACGGTTTCGATTTTCGACGAAAGGAGCTTGGTTGCCAACTCCACTTACACTTAAAGAACTTTTGAAATGGTTTTGCTAGAAATTTTTAAGAATAGAGGAGAGATAGGGCATGAGTTGGTATTTATAGTATAGAATTAGGGTTTGGAAATTAAAATTTTGGATTAAAAAGTATTAAAAATGTATTAAATGATGAATTGAAAGGTTTCTGTTTGATTGCAGAAAAATCAAACAGTACAGGAGAGTTAAGGGGAGTCGAAGGGGTGTGTGTGCAAAGTATGGAGCCATTTGGACTCGATCGAACCGTCGGCGTCGGCCCTATAGAGGAAACGGGCGGTCGGGATTGAGGCAATCGCGTCGAGATTCGTGTCATGTGGGTATTTGGGTGTGTACACCTCATTGTATCTGTTTGATTTTTCTGAAACTTTTCATTTCTCCGTGTATTACACGTGCAACTCTTGGGTTTTCAAAAATTAAAAAGAAAAAAATATAAAAATAATTGGGTCTGATGGGATTTCGAACGTACAGGCTATGTCACAGCAGTGTAGAGACTTTACCAGTGAGCTACAAATTGTTTCTTATTTTTATTTAACAAAAATAACTCTCAACTCTTATACAGGCTGTAATACTATTTTCTGTACAATAACAGGAAAATTCTGTTCAGTGATTTCAGAGTCGTTACACGTTTGGAAGAGAGATTTATATAGTGATCACATGGAGCGAGCCGATGCCAGATTCTCGCTGTCCATTTCGCCCCTGCGTAACGTCCGCATTGATGACGAGATACGCTATATGGAATGTGGGACGTGGAGCGGTGGAGATCTCGTCGTTACGAGATATACGGAGTCGTTACGAGGACGCTCGTGCTCCATGCTTCCGGCCAAACTGGGGATGCTGAGGAATCTCTGCTAGAGGATAGCTCGGAGACGAACAAGAAAGCCGAGATAGCTCAGTTCTACAATTGCTTGGAAACAAGCTATTGGCCGGCGATTGGTCGAAAGAGGAACGCACTAGGCGGGGGTCTCGAGAGATCGGAGCCTATCAATCGGACTGAGCGTCAGAGGCGAGGCTCCGAGGAATACTCCCTTAGCATCATACTTATTCCAGTTCCGTAGCCCCCAAGAATCTAGCTAGTTTACGTGAATAACATATCATCTGCTACGTGTCTTGATCAGGGGATTCCCCATTGGTGAGCACCATCAGGATCACAGTAAAATCTTCTCATTTTATATAACCGAAAAGAAAAGAAGAGACATCTCATTTTACATTCGGCCAAAGGGCGAGCTTACATAAAAACAATAGATCAATTTGGTTGAGAAACAGATTAAAGTACGAAAGCCAACAAAAGTGCCATAAGATCACTTCAGGTCCATAACCAAGCTGAGGTAATTGATCGTCACTGCTCTGGGTCCTTTCTCAAGTATTTTTTCCACAACGTTTCCTTCTTTTGTTTATATATAGAAAAAGATTGTGAATGATAGCCACATATTTCAAAAGAACTCAATACTAGAAAAAACAAGTGGTGGGGCCATGGGCATAATCTCCCTCCCCAAAAAAAGTTACCGAGCTCTGTGGGCTGGCCACGAACAACTTGTATATAGCTACACTTTTTAGAATTACCGATCAATTATACAGTAATGACTCGTTTCACAAAATGGTTATACACAGTGACAACGAGGTCAGGTGGTTTCTTGGGCCTCCGCCCAGTACTTATGGATTCAAAGGCACAAGAAGACGAACACCTTTATAGGCCGTTTACTCATTTTTCAACAATCATAAGAATCAATTAAAAAACTTTCAAGAGCCAACCGCTACAAGTTCTCGCAACTAACAAGTACGGAAAATAGTAATAAACCAACAAAATAAAATTAATAAAAATTCAATTTCCTTCGTTTCTGAAGACCGGCTGACAAAGAAATCATACCGACAACCTATCGATAAAAGAGGAAAATTATACCATAGAGCTAAGAGCTTTTGTTCCTCATCTTTAATAATGCAACATTTGGGTCCTTACTATTATTTCTGCCTGGTATGATATGCACTTAAATCAACGGTGAGAGTTGAGCTAAATCAAGAGGGCCTACATGTTTATTTTATTTTGATCCGCAATTGTGAATATGATCTTTATAATAGCATGTAAATAGTGGGTTTGTTGAGATATGTGGATAAGTGAGAAAAGAATGGTTTCTATCATTGTATTTTGATCAGTGGTTAATAATATTTTTTTCTCATTCAAATTCAATAGTTTCTAATGGGTATACACAGAGGAGTCCAAATAATGCAATAGGTAGAAGAAAGCATCTCCGAAGAGGAGAATAAATTGGATCCTGGTTGCACTATTGGGATCTGATCCAAGAAGATACATGCCCGTGTTGGTCACCTGACGGTGATGTATAACGCACGCATCGGTGTCGCTTTCTTGTGGTACAGTTAAAAGGGGAAACTGTAGGTTCTCCATCTTGCAAAGTGTTGGGACGATATGGCACGTGCAAGGGGGAGCAGAAGTTTGGTCCCCCCGCCCCTCACGTGTGACACCCAAGGAATCGACCGTCGTAACCCTTACCTTTCAAAACTCCACCGGGCCCTATGTTGCAGACCCACAATGACCCGTTTAGCCTTTAATGCATCCGGATCATCCATCCAATGATGCTATATATATATATATATATATATATATATGAGAAATTTCACCAAAATCATCCAGCATATGTTTCCAAAAGCATCCTTGAGATTTTTTCATGTAAAGATACCCTCTAAACTTTATTCCGTTAACCGCAACCCTCTCCAGACCCCCATCGTTAATTTCTTTATGAAATGGCCAAAATACCCGTCCATATTTGTTCTCTTAAAAGGGGGATGTAAGGGCAATTTCGGAAGAAAAAAGTAAAATTATAACTTAAAAGGTTTAAATTTTAACCGGCGGGGGATCGGGCATAACGGAAAAAAGTTCGGGTGTTTCTATGCACAATTAAATCTTCAGAGTGGTTTTGGAAACATATGCCATAGTCATGGTGGTTTTGGAAACATATGCCACAGTCATGGTGGTTTTGGTGAAATTTTCCCATATATATAATGACAGAACATGGGGTTAACGACGGGAGAATCTCATCAAAAGTCGCTATCAACATTTCTAAATCATTTAAATCTACATATTTTAAGGTATGGACACACAAAAAATATATATCTGGTTTCTATATTTCGTGCAGTTGTATGGAAAGTTGTATCGCAAGGATCGGAAATCTAATGGATTATCAATATCACGACATTTTCTTTAACCAAATCAAAAATCAATGAGTATCAAAATCATATGAAAATTGGTTGTATATGTTGAAGATAAAAAATGGAGCGCTCACCAAAAAAATTATTAAAAGTTAAACTTTTAGGCTAGTATGATAAAGAAACTCTACTAGTTTTATGCTTTTGTAATACCCAGTTCCGCTATACCGTAACCGTATTTTAATGAATATTTTCCAAATATTTTCCTCCAAATTTTCCTACATAATTTTCTATATTTTCTAAAACCTAACTTCTAAACTTTTACCCTAATTATACCCTATCCCCTATTTATATTTTCCCAATTCTTTCTTCCTACCCTAGATCCTATGGTTGCATCTGTATATCGTGTTCTCGTCCCGTTTCTTGAAACAGACTCGTTTGGATCGCTGCATGCATACTATGTGTATCCGTTCTTGGGGTATGCATTTTCTTCAACCGGATATCGTTTTTTGGCTTTGGTTGACACGTATATTATCCGTATTTTCAAACTGTAATTTTAGATCCAACCCAGACATATTTTGGAGTATTTTTGTATTAGCTGTAAAACTCAAATATATTTAAATAAAATATTCTTATTATATAAACTATAAACTGTTTAAAATATATTAAAATTATAATTAATTATGTTTTATATTTTTTGACTAAATATGTTTTAATCCTCAAAGCCTCGTCCAAAATCTCTCTCCTCTCTTTATTATTATATTATAATTAATTTTTACCTAACCTTCTCGTTTTCCCCAGCTTCCTCTTTCTCCTCGTTTTACTTTTTTCCCGCCTCCTCATCCCACGTCCTCGCCCAACGTCTTTCCCTCGCAACGACCCACCTCTCTGCCTCGCTTCCATCTCCTCTAACAACTGACTCTCTCTCTCTCTCTCTTTATCTCACTCTATCCCTCTCAACTCACTCTCAATCCATTGCAAACTCACCACCGAATAGCCTCCTCCCCTCGCAAGCCTGCACCCATCACCGCGGCCATCGTCTTGACCCACGGTCGTCGCCCCTCCGCCGTCAACTCCATAACCGAGCCCTCAACAGTCGACTTCACGACCGCCATCACCACCATAAGCTCCTCCTCGTCTCCTCTACCTAGCCACCAACCTCCCTCTCCTCCGCCGCATCCTTGATGTCATCCCCTCGACCATCTCACCTCTTTCTCTTCTTCCCGGACCTGCACCCACAAACCCCGCGAAGATTCCCCCGTCGCCGCTCCACCCTCGCCGAAGCTCTGACTCCGTCGCTACGACCTCGCCCCCACCACTCACCTCACTTCCTCACCTCCCTCCCTCTCCCCTCCACTTCACCTCCGACGAGATCCCCGAGCCTGCAACCATCACCCGACCCGGCACAGAACTCATCGCCTGCACACCCTCCTTGCCGGAGATCGCCTCGCCGTCGAGATCGCCACCGCTTCCTCACCACTGCCATCTCGACACCTCTGCACCATCACTGCCTCCTCCGCCGAACTCATCGCCTGCACACCCCCTTGCCGGGTTTCCCACCTCGTCGGAACCCGAGCTGCCACCCCTGCCATCGCCACTTCCTGAGCTCCTCATCTCCGTCGACGAACGCGAGCCGCCGGCATCCCCAACTCAACCCCATGGCTCCACCTCGCCAACGAGCCGAGTTCCATCACCTCAGCAACCACCAATGACTCCCTCACGAACTTCGTTGTCTCTTCCTCGACCTCGTGACCCACTCACCGCCACGAGCACCGACCAGCACCATCCTCATCGGCTCATCCAACGCCCCCTGAGCACCCGCACGACCACCTCCACGTTGCCAACAGCCGCATCTCGTCACCAACTTCTAAGCCCCGTACCCGAGCTTCTCTGGCTCCCTCCGCCTGCTCCAGCCACAATCCCGCACTACGCGACGACCACTCCACCATCGACGGCCTCATCTCTGTGAACTCGGAGCCTTTAAGTACCGCCACCAACGTCGATCCATGCGAGTTGTAACCAATCAAAAGCAAGAATTCGAGGCCACGCCACTACGGTTCCAAGGCTCGCGAATTCCGGTTTGTCGCAACGACCACTATCGCATCCGTGAAGTGCATTGCAGCGTCCGACCGATCCATCAACTCCGTGATATCGTCGGTAAGGCAAGTGAATTCCTCACTTGCTTACATGCTACTATTTTTCAAACCAAAATAAATGTTTAATTAGACTATATGTACCAATAGACACAATCGAGATCGATCAACATCAAACCCTAGATCAAAACCTATTTTAATGTGGCGGAACTTGTGATCAATGGAACCCTGCGTTGTTAATGAACACCGTACATAAATTTGACTGTAAGATAAAGTTGGTTAACCCCCTAAAACGACAACCCAATAACCCTTGTGGAAGCTGGTTTTTCTCGGACGAGCCGAACGGATAAAATCATAATAAATTATTTATATATCGGACCCTAGAGTTCTATGGCTCATATCGAAGCCAACAGATAAACCTACAGCACCCCATAGTCCAACCTTGCATTTTGATAAGTTATGACAATGAATCATGAGGCGATTCGCGGCCCTGAACTGCAGTCCAGGGCAGCGTTCGTTTTGGATACCTGGCTTTGGAACACCTATATACCCCTTATTTAAACTGAAAATGCGCGGAGCCCCATATGGTCGCGTAGATAATTTAGTTAGCTAACACCTGAATCTAATCCCACCGTCATTTGATATTTAATTGGCATTTTAACGTACCTAGGTATCCTGCAGTTTTCTGCAGTGACAGTTTGTACACATTGATATTAAACTGAACATATCTCCCAGCACACAGCGGATGTTATCGATCGGTCTGATGCGTTGGAAACCTAACTGTTAAACCTAAATATTATCCAACTGTAGCGTTGCTTAATTATGATCGCAACTGAGATTAAAACGTGTTACGAAACGGACTTCCAGTTCAGAAATTGGATTTCCAGCAGTGAACAATTAAAATGAAATGACCATAACTAGCAAACCTGAAACCCGATTGACGTGAAACAAATTTTGATGGACAGATAATTAAACATACTGCTTACCCCTTTTATATTGTTTTGCTTAATTCTGCACATATGATTTATAGTAAATTTTGCAAGTTGTACGACACTGGCTGCTATATTTTATTTGTATCATGAATAATTGCATTCTCATCATATCATGTAGCAGTATACCCTCATTGAATAGTATTCACATACATTGATAACCTAGTGATTGTGTTACATTACCCAGTGATAAATATTAGTGATTAGATTGTGGCAAGTACGTTAGTGTTAAAGTGTGAATGAATAAGTGAAGTGACACGTACTTGTACACAATCAGCGGAACCAGTTAAATTATTGCATTGTTGACGCCTATGGGGCATATGTAAGTGTAATTATAACTGGCGTGGGACGGTTATGAAGCACTTGCATTAGTGTCATATGTAAGGTGTCAAACACTGTCCGTTTATCTTGGGTACTAGTGGAGACATGCTTGATGGAGATCCTGTCTCCAGTTCTCGCGTAGACTTGTCATGAACCGACTAGTATTTGGGTTTATGGTCGGTATTTGATGCAGACCGTGGGTGTGGGGTAGTTTGAGTGTGAGTCCAACAGAATCTCGGGAGTCCCATTGCCGGCATATACAGTGATTTTGGGAGTTGTATAGATGGTGTTACTGATTATTATCATGCGTGATTCGGGCCCGTGTTCTCTTGCCCCTGCGACCTTACCCTTGGGTTGAGAATACTCCTGCGTGGTTGACGCTCACACTTGGACTGACGATAGGTTTGGCGACCTAGACAGTGAGACTTAAAGACTGATAGGGTTAGTGACATTGACATGCATTGATTACTGATTTGATATACTTACTTTACTGTTTACCTGTACCGATTATTTCATGCATGTCGTCATTCTATATTTACTGCTTTATGTTCATCATCATTGCACGTGTTTACTTTTGCATTTATATATATAACTATTGTGTCGTTCTAACGACCTGCGTATGCATGCTCAGAGTGAGAAGTGGACTTAGCTCGGATCAGCACCCGTCATACCTTGAGGATTTTGCGGACATCTAGATCAGCAACGTCAGCGTTATCTTTCCTTTGACTCTATCTGGTTAGTTTTTGTATATGTTTTGGTAGTATCTAGTGACTGTATTTCTCATCACCTGCGTATTGATTACTGATTACCACGTAATACTAGAAGCTGAAGTGTGACTACGGCAGGGTATGTCCTTGACCGTAGGAGCATAGTTAGTCTTGTCACCCCTCGTATTCCGTATTTTGGGAAGCGGGACGTGACAGCCTTTGATACAAAAAATTATTCCATGTGCCGGCCGCATACACCCAAGCAAGAAAGAAAAAATAGCAGTGTGGGCCTCACACACTGTCTAAAACTGTCCAAAACTCTTCCTCTCTCTCTCATCCCTGTCCGAATATATTACACCTGGCACACCGAATAATCTCTCCTGTGATACCCACATTTCTTTATTAATAAGAGAAGCACAAGGTATCATCGTGCATGCTATTATGATGAAAATAGCATGAGTGCTATGTAGATCCGAACACCACATTTGTTTTGTGTGTGGTTGGGATATATTCACTTTTTTAGAGATTATTTTATCATGTTGATCCCAAAAAATTGATGGTGATAGGAATAGATCCCAACCACACACAAAACAAATGTGTGGTTGGGATCTACACAGCACCCATACTATTTTCTTCATAATAGCATGCATCCCAATCCCAAACCCATAAAAGTGGCAGCTTCAAATAACTGTTGCATATTTTTTGCATTGGTGACCCACAATCCAAACCAGAAACGGTTGAAATACTGCATAACGAGAGGCAATGTATTAAAGCAAACGTACCTTCAAAATAGTTGTATTGTCTCGGTCATGGAAAATTGGAAAACTGGTCTCTCCGAGTGCAACAGCATCTTATGGCCACCATTTAAAATAAGACCTACACACATTTATAAGGAAGCAAAGGGTCCCAACATTTACATGTGCCAAACATCCAGGAATTAAAACACTAATTCTGCTAATTTTCCCCTTTTTTCCTTCTTTTTTTCTTTTTAAAAATAGCACTACATCTTTGTATTTGGTATACGAGTATTGATTTTTAGAACCTATGTTGCAGGATAAAATTTCCTTTATTTCCTACCTTTTAAACAGGGATTACAACTTATAATAAAATAACAGATTTAGCAAGCTCAAAGGAACTCATCCTAGCAAGTAGGAAATAAAATAGTATCGTGAGAGTTATGCTACAACTCTCATGACTTATTCAAATAATAATCTAGCTCCTAATAATTAGGAAGGTTCAGATATTTAGCAATTGTATCAGTATTTTGAATTTAGCGTTCACAACATGGTAATTGGTAATGACCTAAACCGATTGACATAGCAAGTAAGATCTATCATATGAATAGCTCTACAATATAATTCAAAGATATGAATCTATATAAATATGGGCATAATTAACTGACGTCAGCATACAGAGTAACTGTAATAAAAAATATATTCGCAGAAATCTGATGTCCAAAGGATAATATCATTATCAATTTTATTCGACAAGCAAATGGAAATCACCTTACTGAATATATCCCTATCAGTTGCAGGAATATCTGGTTGCTCCTACATCTTTATAGCCTCTCATCCTCTAAGACGAAGACAATAAATATGCAAATTAAGAGTTCTACAGTTATACATAGTACACATGTTCCATGTTTATAACAGTGTTAGACAAAAATTGCTCTAATGTGTGATTCTAATAATTTTATGATCTGATTACCTCAGCCAGCAATGATATTCTCATTATAAAAAAGAAGCCTAAATTGTAATTATGAACTTTCATGTTTTTTTGCGGTTGATACCATGAACTAATTTAATTACAAATAAGTACCATGAACTATCGCGTTTTTGTGAGGACTAGAAGGGGAGGGAAGATGTGGAATCGGAGGAAGGAGACGAGCTGCTCATGGAGGGCGGAGGCTCTCGAGAGGGAGGAGATGACGAAGAGGGTGGGGGCGGCGATGTGGAGGGAGATGGGGGAGGAGCGCTGGGGGCTGGTGGGGCCGAAGGTGGGTCCATTAGATTGGCAAGGAGGCGCCACGTGTCGGTGGCTTGGATTGGGTTGCTGAGGGTTTCGAATCCGCAGCCATTGCTGAGGATCTTGAAGATAAGAGGTGGCATGTCTCCGTCTGCGGCGGTGCCGAGGGAGAGACGGAGGTCGGCGTGGACGAGGAGGCAGATAAGGGTTTGTGGCCATGAGAGATAAAAAGGAAAGGATGATTATATAAAGAAACATTTTAAATTGACACATGAGAGATAAAAATCGGAGGGGTATAACGGTCCATTCATGAAGCATATTTAACGCCGTATAGTATTTATGTGCAAAAAAAGTTCATGGTAACCATCTCTAATTATTAAAGTTTATGGTATCAATCGCAAAAAATGTGAAAGTTCATGACCACGTTTGTGCGATTTAGCCGAAAAAAAATGTTTTTCCGATTGCTCTGGGAAAATCGTGTTATGTAAAACCACTCTCATATAAGAAGTTAGAGAAGAACCAATGTTGAGCCGTGCTTGTGAACAAGTTGTTACTTAATGGTGTTCAAATCTTCCATGCTTTCTTCCAAATTGGCGGATGAAAGGCCTAGGCTTTAGTTTTTCATCTGATTTGCTCTGGAGATCATTTCGATGAAAAATTCTCAGAGGATGGGCTTCTGTGTTGAAAACCCACTCATCAAAGGAGATGTATGATGGGGGTGAGAATAACAGATAGAGATATTTGAGTGTTTCCGCAAGGAAGAAGCTCTGCATCATATTGTCCTTGGCACCTGTATTGACCTGCAAATATCAAGAATGTCATAAACAACACCACCACAAAATTAGAAGAAAATCAAATAGGGATGCCAATCATGACGATTGGGTAATTTAGATAAGCTGTGATGCTGAAAAAAGAAACTAATAACAATCCTGACAGGTATTGTTAGTCATATTTGGAAAAATGCCCACTTAAGGTCTCGCAATTGGTTGGACATTTAAATTGATAATCAAAGCAGACTGTTATAGGATATTTTTAATTTCCTTACCTCTACCCCCATCTTCATCTCCTTCTATACTTGCAACCAACTGGCTTATTTATTTATTTATTTGGGTTTTTTAAGGGGCAGGGGGGGGGGGGGTGCGTTACTGTTTGCTTGCTTGCTAGCTGTTCCATTTTAATGGAATGTCGCACTTTGACCTTCAAACACCTGCAAAGGCAAAAGTCCTAGTGTGTCGACACTCCTATCATTAGGGTGAATGATAAATGAACAAAGTTGCATGCATATTATGGCCTTGAGGTTGCAGGGTGTCATACGGACATGTGTTAAATCTATTTTATATACAAATAGAGCAGGTAATGGATATGCGGCAGAACTCGAGACGGAAAGTTCAAAAGGGAAGGATCATATGAGAATCGGTATGAGAAATACGTACATCCTTGAGCCCAACATAACCAGATTCGACACGGGAATTCTTTTCAAATGCTTGGAATATGTTCCAACCCCAATCTTGGTATGTCTTGTTCCCAGTGTAACGCCAGAGATACACGAGTGACTCAACGGTCTCTGGTCTCAATATATTCCATGATGTACCAACATTCATATCCTGCAAAAGTATTCTCAAAATTTAAAACGATATGCAATCTCATAATAATTTTAACAAACGGTTTTGAAGAAAGGATATCTATATACCTGTCCTGGATGAAAGAAATAATTTTCTCCAGCCAATTTTGTTGGAGTTGATTGGTAGAAGTTATAACAGGTCCAGGCAAGCTGCATAAGAAACCATTTATTTAAGAGAATGCCTAATACGTCAAGAACCATAAATAAACATTAAGATGCAACTAATGCCAGATCAACAAATTAAAATATTCCCAGTCAAGCAACAGACACTGGAATAGCATGATGGAGTAATCCACAAATAACAGAATGTTTTCTATCAGGCAAGAATAGAATAATATAACAAACAACCTAATAAGTTGAAGAGACCCGAATAGTTCAGAAATTGCACTCCATCTATACAAAGAAGAGAGGAAGGCAACACACCTTATACTTCAAATATCAATAAAATCATTAAGTGCTTATATTCACTAGGAAGATTCCTTGAGTAAAGGAGTAAAAGTTTGTTTAATATATCTTTAGAGGCAAATCCAATCATTGAAAATGGTGAGGCTCTATGGCAACAAGAATTGAAATCTTCTACCAGCAGAAAAGGAAGCATCGATTACGTACTTTCCTAAAAGTCCAAACAGGTCTGCCTTCAATCATATTGACATGATCAAAATCTCTTCCTATAAGTATAGATCCCACCGCCTTTAATGATTTAATGAGAAATATATCAACTCTCTACTGTATGGTGCATATATGTTTCTGTGCTTTATGAGCAATTAAAATATAATCTGTAATATTTTGAAATTTACATTCCACTCCTTATATATTTATAAGCAAAATTGGCGGAAACTGTTCTATTTAGCTCTTAATAAGAATGGGTGCTTATTTGACCCTATGGCCTTAACTGAGCCTTAAGGTTTGAATGTAATTCATGTTATGTTACTTATGTAGCAAAACAACCATATATTCTTTTTAACTTCTAGTCAAAGATAATGTGGAGACGACTTCTTGCTTAAAACTGCATGACTGCTCTCCAACCCACCAGCTGTGGATTAATGTTAAGACTTAAGAGAGTCTCTTTCCATAGTTTCCTCGGCCAAGAATTTGGCACTTGGCAGCCATTAGCTAGGTTGGCATTAGGTAAACAGGCAGCCAACTAATTATCACATTTTGTCCGAATTTTCATGGAGCCTCTGCGCCATAAATGACCTTATTTAATGAGAGAAGCTTAGAACGATGCTATTGTTCTACTCGACTCTCATGCCTAATGTTGTGTCGTAAAGTGGAAATTCCCTGGAGCAGACCAATAAATCATAATTTACCCTTATTTGGACCGTTTCTACTAGGTGAAATCCAGAAGGTTTGCCACTTGGTTGCACGACTTCAACTAAATGAAACTAATAAGGTGGGTTTCCCTACCGGTCTGATTTCCGAAGATGTGAGTAAGCCCCTCTTTTTCATTCTCCTTGGCCAGCCATTTTCATCAAGTTAGAGGGTTTGATCAGATTGACATATGACAGTCAACTGTAAGTTCTTCAATTTTTTCAAGGAGCCTTCATGTTTTAGTTGTACTTTATAGACAACTAACAACCCCATCTTTCAGGAAAGACCTAGTAGATATGCTGATCATCATAGCCCAATATGTGGCATGCATGTAGCATTGCACATATGAATTTTGATATGATAGCTAGAGGCTAAAGAATAAAATTCATGGTTAAAATCAACTGACTAAAAAGCACTAAAGAACTTGATTGTACCATCTCCAGCAAGCAGTTATCCCCCAAATAGCACTTAATCAATTGATTTTCATAAACCAGAATGAACTCACCTCCTTGGCAAGAGATAAAATTTGTTCTGCCTTCTCTGGGCCATAACCAGATGATCCTAGAGTCAACATGCCAGGAACAAAGCATGCCAATTCGTCCATCTGCAAAAGGTTGGAACCAAAAGCACATGAAACTCCAGGAAAGAAAATACATACATCATCAGACAGGAATTATCCAACTGTTACACCAGAAACTACCTTGTCCGAAAGAGAATCGCCATTTTTCTCACATATATATGAGAAAGAAGATGGAGTAGTTTTCCGAATCAAGCTTGACAGGCCCTCCATTGATGTTTCCCACATCTGTCTGTTTAAGCATTGGATACGAAATCCATGATTACTACACAATATATTTTGTGAAACTGAAGGGAAATTAAAAGATAACTGTATTGAACAACCTACATATGCTAGTTCCAGATCACATTTCAAGTAAGATAGGTTGTCCATGAACCAAATTAAGTCGATAACATATCCACTTAATGAATATACAATTAATAATATAGTCATATGCACAAACCTGTAATGCTTCACTGTTTCAGTTTTGTTCCCTTGTATCCATACTTTGAGTAGATATTCATAGAAACTGAAATACATTAGTTGTTCAAATAATTAGCTGTTGGCTTGGATCCAAGCTGATGAGACAGATATGTGATTCCAAAATCAAAATGAAACAGTGTGAGAAGGGCATAGACAGTGAAAAAACAATGTGGAAAGAGATGCAAGATATATCAATACTTCCAACAAGGAAAAAGGTGCTACCTATCACCCATAGCACCAAATGTTATTGTTGAATGATATGATGCAGTCCCTGAGTGAGGATTTATAAAAATTGGAAGCAGACCATCACTTGGAAATGTCTTCTGAAGTTGTGTGATAACATTCTCTGCCTGGAATTTTAAAAAATATATCCAGGATAAGATATTAAATGTTCAAAATCATCATTCAGACGAGCATGTAAAGTAGCAGGCTTATCAAATTTAAGGAAGCTAAAACTTGCGAAATAAAAGCTGTGAAGTAACACCAATTTCATAGCAACTGCAGACTGAAAGTTCATACCTGAATGTGCTTAATATCAAGGCCGATCAAAATTTTCTTTCAATATATATAAAATAAAATAACTATCTCAGAGAATCCCTTTTGGGAGATTGCTTTCTAAAATTTGCCAAGTGTTCACGAAATCAGCCATTTTTACCCCTCAACTAATTAATAACAATAATAATTACACTGATGATGGTGGTGATGGTGATGGTGATGGTGGTGATGGTGATGGTGATGCTGCTGCTGCTGTGGTGTTGTTATATTTAATAATTTGTGACAGTGGAAGTGTGTCAATCTGCAGGATGTTTTCACCGATATGCATTCTTCACAAAATTGATACCAAAAAAAAAAAAAACATTCATACATCAGTATGCTTCCACATTAAGAAATCACAAAATAATGAAGCTATAGGTTAAGCAGCAGCCAATACGACTGACCACAAGTAATTCCACAAATTTTCTCAGTCGTCTGCAATGTGTGGCCGACTTGTTATGTGTCCCTTGTATCTAAAGGAGAGAATATCACACTATCTGCTAATCTCAGTTTGCATTTTCAGACCTACCATCCCTCCATACTCCAACGTCTGTTTTCTTACTCATTATTAAAAACCCAAAACTCTCCTCCTCGTGTCTCCATTTCCGTTTGTCTTTTACTTCTCCTACTTCTTCATTATTAGTCATGGACTCGTGGTTGAGGTGAAGACAAATGGGCGGGAGAGCAAGCAAGATGAGTTCAACAGAGATCGGTAAGGAGACAACGACAATGAGGGAAAAGATAAATGGAAATGGAATTAAGTTTAGACAAAAGAGATGGAATAATAGGACCAAAGCTTCATGGAATTAAGAAATGAACTGAAAATGGAAATTTCATAATAATAGCCTGAACAATTGATTATATTTGGACTGTAATTCAACAGAGGACTCCTAACGAGTGGAGCTCACATTGTAAAGTATTAGTATCCAAGTATCGCTTTGGGAAGGACTAACATCGATATATTCAATTTGGGTTTGTGATAGCAATGGTATCCAGAGAGATCACTAACTAATAACTAGTGCTGTCTAAAGCACTACCATAGAGTAGCCTACAGAACAGCCTACAGTTGGTGTTTCCAACAGAACTAACATAGCATGAACTAATACTTGGTGCTGCCTACAACAATAACGCCAGCATAGAGTGATTGCCTTTCATCCCATTTCTTAATTTGCCTTAGCACTATTCTGTGGATTAAACTACATACTTTGATTTCCCAAAGCCACAATCGATGGCCATTATGAGCAGCAAGGTGCAAACATAAAACGATGCACCTCAATGAGCTTATCTTTGCCAAGCAAGGCAAAGGTTCCTTGCTTCCCCTTCACATGTACAATCGTTATCAATACTAGATGTATTCATCAGTTCCAGGGAAAATTATCCATTCTTTGGAACCCTTTTCAGAAAGACAACAAACAAGGCTGTGCGGCTGTGTACCAGAAAGCATTTAGGCTGTTGTTCAGCTTAAAATTTAAGCTTCCTCCTGATGCCTCTGAAGCATCGATTACCATAGGGGTTTACTTTGGAGTAATTACAGGTCAAGCAGAGCAAAACAAGATAAAGTAATAGTGATGAATAAAAAAGTAACCGGACCATTTTGACTGTAATCGGAATTACATACTATTAACCTACCCTAAAACCATATGAGCTTGTGTGCAAGACAAAAGCTAAAACACCAGGCTAAGCATGGAGACAGAACCCAGCTGCATATCATGGCGAATGGTCAAAACAGCATAAGGAACTACATTTAAGATGCATAATCCTTTAACATCTGTAATGCAGCCTCAGCATCAATCCTATTATCTTCCTAAGTATTTGCAACACCAATTGGCAATAAGGCTAATAAAAAACATAAAGAAATACCTTCTGCTGGTACTTCGGGTCTCCTGTCCTTTGAGATAAAGCTATAAATTCGAGCTGTTCAGTACCAGAATCTGCCAGAATGCTATCTCCCTGCAGATGCAAAAAAGTCACTCAGTGAAAATCTTCGACATCTGCTCCATGAAAATTGGTATTGCACATGAAATTTAAGCAAGATAGCAGAATAGTTCATCTACAATCAAAATAATTTCCTTAGCGTCTAATTAATATCCAAATTCAAGCAGATATAAATGTGGTGCATCCAGGCAAAGCAAGATAAAACATTAATAATAGGTAATTGGTTTACAAAAGGCAATTACCATGACCAGGGTCACTTGCTCAAATTATAGTCAATCAAAATGGCTACTAGTTATGGTATTCGAAGGTTCGAACTGCAATAATAAGTCTTAAATTCATCCAAAAGGTTCAGTTGATAATGTTCTCCACCATTTGGCTGTTGCTGTTATTGGTAGTCCCCCCTTGCCAGTACCAGATTAACCAGACATTCTTTAAGTTAGATGTCTTATATTTATTATTAAGTACAGAGCACGGAAGATCATGAGGTGCAAGGCTCAAGGCCAACATAGAGAGATCTGAAGACCAAATATCAATTCATTAAGAGTTGTTGCTTAATTCAAATGTCAATTCAAGTTCAAAAAGCTTTGTCCTTAGCAGAGTTTTGATGTCATGTTTGGAGGTCGAACAGATATATAATAGATATAATAGATGCCCCATAGCTAATAAGAAAGTCCGTACACCAAGATGATCTAGATGTTTCTCTCGAGAAAGGGACGGAACAAATTTGCATGCATTGGCATCCTAAACATGCTTAGTGGAACTATGCATGGCTTGATCCAAATTGAAGCAACAATGACTACAGGTCTATAAGTCCACAGTGCATGATTTGGTGAACAGGTAACTTGTGCAGAACAGAAGTAAATAATTCAAATAGTAGGCAGAAAGAGGATGTTGGCAAAATACCCCAGTCCATCCAGAATTATGCGGATTTCCACGAGCCAAGTTAATTCTGTTATAGGGAATCCCTGAAGGTGTATCCCATGCCGGCAACAGCCTATTGCCTATGTCTTTTGCCTTTTCGAGAAACATTACATCGCCAGAGAGATCGTATGCGCTAAGAAGTCCGCCAACAACTCTGAAATTTCAATTGCAGGAAAATAAAAAGGAGATATATATAAGCAAAGAGCTCCAAAATAAACTAACAGGAGAGAGCTAGATCTAACTCTTGAAAGTAACATAAACAATACATAATTAAGACATGATCAGCAATAACACAGAAAGAGCAAAAGGTTTACAGCAGCATTTTTTTAACGAAAAGATGGTAAAGAACCATAAAAATTAAACCTTATAAAGCAACCTTATGGTCGTCTCAAAAACACTTGCTTCATAGTGCTTGTTGAAATCTAAGGAGTTTGCAACCCACCTGTCATCAAATCCCATTACACATAGAGATAAAACTGTTATTAGTAATGTAAAGATTCCATAGGATTCTTATCTTATTAATATGCAGCAATACGAGGTAGAGTAAATATCTTAACAATATAAACAGTTCAAGTCTTAAAGCCAACTCCATTATAAAACCTAGCATTTCTGTTCAATTACTAGTACTGATGGTTCATTTCATAGGCTGTATAAGACTCTGCTATTGTAATGGTCAGCATATCACATAATGGATTCTGCAATATATGTCTTATACTCTTATATATTGTAGCGAGCAACATCAAAAGGTTATCTAGATGACTCTATTGTATAAATAAGTTGTCTAAAGACTCCAAACTGCAAACTTGCTTCCAAATTAGACCAGAGTCTAAAGGCTAGAATGGGCTCAAATAGATATATAAATTCTGAGGTTGTATAATACTGGAATGTGGCTACAAAAGACATAATCATTGTTAGGTTCACTGAACTCGTACGTTTTCTGGTAGTTCCTTTTAGGATGTATACTAGATGATAAGTTTTCTGGTAGTTCCTTTTAGGATTTATACTAGATATATCATTCTAGATTCCAAACTACTCTTTGTGCCATTGAAGTACAAAATGTCCAGTAGAAGTTAAAAAAACTAACAGTAATGAAGGAAAAGTTTTGATAATGAGCCTGAGTCAAAAATCATATATGCAAAATAGGTGAAAGGTGCATGTCTATACCTCCAGTTCTCATTCCAAGAAGTAGTGACAGAAAGGACTCACCATATCATTTGTGTAAGATTGCATGGTTCTGAAGAAAGGGATGGTGAGAGTAGAAGCTAAAAAATCACCAAAATTATATTCACACACACACCCAAAAAAAAAACCCAACCCCACCTAAAAAGAAATAATTGTTATGCAAATACATAAGCCCCAGTAATCATCGATGATTATCATTTTTCTTTAAGGATATAAACAAAAATCATGGAACCGTACTTTTTAACTGATAACATAAAATTAGAGTGGACTGTGGAGTTTGAGACGAAAATCACACATAATAGTATCAGAAACCTATAGAACCGTGTTTACAAATCTTGCTCGAAATTCTTTAGTCAATACATAAAAAGCTCTTTCTTTGATCAATGTATAAAAAGTTCTGCAGTACTAATTGGATCAAAGATATACTTATAAATGGTATTGCTAGAACTTACTCTCTTGCCTTCCGAAATTCGTCTTCTAGTCCCATTATATATAGAGTGTCAAGGGAGTCGATGAGGGTTGCTCCAAGACCACCAAAATTGTTGACGCCATTCTTCGACTGTGGCTGGACCAAAAGAATCACATATTTTCTTCGAATTTCAACAGGCCGTTTAACAAAAGAGCGTGAAAGTATTAAGGAAATACTAAGTAAATGTGTTGTATGACAGCTAACCTGAAGCTCATCCTGGCCCCATGCATACTTCTCATATGAATTCCACGCATGAAGCATAGCCTCCTTCACTTTTTCTCTTCGCTGATTATTGATAGGATCAAGGTCTAAGGGATCTTTGCCATCAGTGTCGCCCGAGTGATCCTCTACTTTCTGCAGCTACATAGTCCCCCAGCATTACAAAAAGAAATAACATAGACATTAAAACCTTCTGGCTAGAGCACTTGATTCAACAGTAAGTACCTGATCTTGCAATTGATTCAGTTGTGCTGATAATTTCGAAATTTCTTCCTGCAAAAGTGCAGTTTAGAACGCATGGACATCACAATTGAAAGTGTTACAGCTTAGAAAGATGGGAACGCTGTTACAGATTTAAAAGGTTTCGATGGATGGGAGTGTTGGATAATGGTGAATCCTACCGAGAATATAATTAATATTTATTGCCTTAAACCAACTTTGAGATCAACACGACTCTTTCTCTCATCACCAACCTTTAAGACCTTATTGATGAAAGGTTGGTCCTAAGAACCCTATGCTGAAATGGAAAACATTGGATGATAGTTTTATCGTTGTTATTAAGTTATTATTGCTTCCACCTTATTCCATATTTTACAAGTTCTGGTTTGTCGATGCCAAAACACATTTTCATGTAAAGGAGATGTGATATCGTCAAGTAATTTAATGCAAGCTTTGCTGATGAGAAATAAGCAAACAACAATTTAATAAAGCTGACAAATTTTCATTATTGAAGACTGGTCTGCTACCTAAATTCTTTCAAATCTCAGATTTTTACAGAAGGCCGATAAAGAGAAACAGTCCTATCAACTCGAACAGTTGCTACAAAAGGGACAGAGCAAGATCAAAATCCACAGTTATTGGAAAATCATAGATCCCACAGCTACTTTGGAGCTTTATTCATAACAATTATCCAGGATTCCAAAAACATCGCATTGAAATTCGAACAGATCTAACTAACCATAAGCATAGAGATCTAAAGATCGCAGATCAAAGTTGTAGGCATGAAACAGGAATCGAACCTCGTGTTCACGAAGAAGCGATTGGCGATCCCAAACGGCGAAGGTGATAAAGACGAAGCCGATGAAGACCACTGCCAGCCTCTTCGGCCGCTTCAGGTAGTAGGCAGAGTTGAGGTACCGCCATCGAGACGACGACGACGACGATCTGCGGGCCATTCGAAACCCTAGCCCTTGCCCTTAAGATTCCAGAGCTCCAGAGATGAGAAAATGGACAGTTATATTATTTGTTATTATAACGAAGCTGGAGAAGTCAATAGAGGAAGAGATGATGTTTCTCTTCGTGGGTCGTCCGCGGGGCCCACCACAGTTACCAACGGCCAGCCGTTCACGGTACTAGTCTAGTGCAAAGTAACGCCGTTACTCCCGTGCCTTATTGCCCGGCAGAAGAATTCAAACGCTTGCTTTTTCCTTGAACATGTAGCTGAAACCCGTTGTTTGGTTCGTGTGGTTGGAACTTATAACTTAATAACGTGTTTTCAACTCGAGGCATAAAAACAAGCACGTGGTGTGAAGTTGTTAGTATTTTAACGTGCAGTTGGAATAACAAACATTGTTAAAAAATTATGTAAGTGCAACCACGTCCATGTTCAAATTGCATGAGTAAGCAACTTGGTGGGACACATTCAAAAAAGATGGTTATTCTGTGACAGCTGTTAGCTGCATCCAAATAAACACATATTTGTAAACATACAGTAAAAAAATGAACATTACAACTTCAGCAGTTGGATCTATGCGCATATGCAAATGGCAACCACAAGCGGCGCCCAAGGGCCCGCTTGATTGTAGGATTATGGAATTTGGATTCCAAAATAGTACGGTTGAAATTTCTGGATTTGATAATTTGTTGTTTGGTTGGTTTTGGATTCCTAATATTGGATTTGTAGATCCTTCTAATCTTTGTTTGGTTGGTGAAGAAAAAGTGGGATTTGGATTTGAGGATTTTAGAGAGAGATAAATAGAGAGAGGATTATTAAATAAATAAAGGACACGGTTGACATCTAAAAGTACAATGAATAGTGTCAAATCCTTGAAAATTCTTGAAAATTCTTGCAATACTTTAGGATTCAAGAATTCTTATTTTGTGATGGATCTCCTATTAAAAAACAAAAGAACTCTTAGAAATCCAAATACATCAACCAAACACAAAATTATGGAATCGCAGGATTGATCCAAAATCAAAATCCAAATCGATAATCCTGCCACCAAACAGGCCCTTCTGCCATCCAACCCGAGAAAGAATTCATCCCTCTCTCTTCTCTCCCTCTCTTCTCTATAGTCTGTGCTTGTCGACGATGGATTCGTTGCTAGCAAATTACGCTTCTTCCGACGACGACGAAGGAGAACGAATCAAGGAACCCAAACAATCATCTTCTCTCTCCATTATTGAACCCCCTGCTCCAAAATCAAAACCCTCGTTATTCTCAACTCTTCCCCCTCCCAAAACCTCCGCTTCTTCTTCTTCTTCTTCTTCACTGCCTCCTCCGCCAAAATCGACTCGAAATCATGAAATCGAACAGCATCAATCGATCGAATCAGAGCAATCGAAACCCTTATTCTCTTCTCTCCCCCAACCCAAATCCAAACCCCCAATTCCCCCATCTTCATCCCCTAATCCCAAAAGGGTTGTCCGATTCACGCTCCCTTTGAATCCTTCTCTTCTCAAACCCAGCGATTTTGATGACGAAGACGACGATTCTGAACAAGCAAGAAAACCCATCAAGGATTCTTCCTCCAATTCTACATCTTTGAAAGCCCTTTCTTCGATGCTCCCTGCTCCAAAGAACTCCCTTTGCCTGGCCCCAATCGCTGCCTCAAGGCGATCCGCGTTTGATTCCAGTGTATCCTCCTCAAATCCCGAGGGAAGCACCAATTTTGACAACAGTGGGAGTTCGAATGTTGTTGGGAGCTACCCATCAGAGCAAGGAGCAGTCAGCGAATATGATAAATTCGAGAGTTCGAATGTCCAGAGCAGTTACCCATTGCAGCAGCATGGTGTGGGTGGGTATGAGGAGAACTATGGAGGTTATGATGTCAGCTGGGCTACAAATGGATCCTTGGATTCAACAACCTGCGGGACTAGTTATGAGACTAGTGTTGGTGAATATGGGAGTTATGCCGGTAATTGGAGCGAAGCAAATTTGGTAACTGATGCACCCGTGGTGCCTGAGATTGAGAGAATTGTGGGGAAAAGAGGAAGGCGTGAGATTCCAACAAATATTGTGGAGGTGAACCAAGCTGAGTTGATTAAGAATAGACCTAGAGAGGATCAAGTTAAATCGACCGGGATAGCTTTTGGACCAGCTTATCAGGTATGGGAGTTCTTCTCATGCTTTATTTATGAGTCTAGTTTAATGTATTGTTTGTTCTTGTCAATTGCTTCGTTATATCACTTCAAGATTCTTAAGTGCTTCATGTTACCTAAGGTTTCAGTTCTATTATTCATGTAGTGTAAGAAGTGTTTCAGAAGAAAAAGGAAAATTTTAATTGTTGGCGGGTTTAAAGAAGGCAAATGGTAGAAGGGAAGGGAGAGGCAACTCCTTATTGCTTTTGCTACTTTCGGAAGAGGCAAATGGCTCGTTCCACCATGCAACTTATAAGGGAAGCAAATACACAAGCTTGGCTTAGGGGAAAAAAACTGTTTAGAGGAGGATATGCTCTAAATATGTAGACATTGATCAAGTTTGATACCCTAGTAGATGGTAATTCCATGGTGATATAAGAGTAGGCCATATTTTTTAGATAAAGAAAGCATACGGTGTCCGGTATTCACTTGTTTGTGACCCAAATTCAGAAAGAGAAAGTGCAAATAGGAGACATATGAGCCATTTTTCTTCCACTGTAGAAGGCAGGAAGATCCAACCTCAGGAGAACCATTATCCATCTCCTGTTGATTCTTAAAGAGACAAAAAAAACTATGAAGGGCATAACCAGTGTTTTAAAAGCGGAAAAGAATAGCTGAGCGGTGGAGGAGCCAAAACGCTTAAGCGCTGAAGTGGCTGCTCAAACGGCTCAGAAATCAAAACAGCGGTGTTTCATCAATATTCCTTTTCTTGTCAATAAATAATGATCCTCATTACATTCTAACTATTTTTATGTTGCTTTTATACTAACAAATGCCTAAATTTAACTCAAAATTTAACAAATTTGCTTAGACAATATATTATTTGCTAAAATATGCTCAAATAATTCAATACAAAATTGAAATTTTCGTAGAATTTATTAGCTTATATAGTGCTTATAAGATTTTCGATACCCAATATCAAGCATCATAGCTCAAATCAGTAAAAATACTTACTAAATTATTTTTAAAAATGTATGCAAAAGATTGTAACTCGAAACCAGATGGAGTCAAAATCGAATTTGAATTTCATGATTGAAATTCAAAAACTGCTTGAAATCGAAATAGAAAACTCAAGAATTGTCGAAATCGATTTAGATCTCGACTTCTTGAAGTTGATAAATCTAAAATTTTGGAGTTCTGAAACCCAAATCTTGAAGCGTCTCAAAGTCGGCTCGACAACCGTGGGATTTATCGAGTTGAGCACGAAGGATATAAATGTGAAAAAAGAGAAAAAGAAAAGATGGAATGTTATATTAATTGGTATTTATGAATTATTACTCCAATAACAATACTTATATACCCTTTACAACACTTATGAGGTGTATACATCGATAACATAGGTTATGCAATATCACTTGTTTAAACGGGATAAAGCGGAGCGGCGAATCCCGCTCGGCCGCTTAAGCGGCCCTTTTTTAAAACACTGGGCATAATTAGTGTCATCCCTATCCTTCATGTGTAAGAACTAAAGGGCCTGTTCTCAATTGGATTAATTGCCTTAGTATGAGTATTCTAATGCCAAGTTTTCCTTGTCAACAGATTAATTTTAGCAATTTCCATGTTTAGATTATGATATTATTGTTGTAGAATTTCTAATTGGCATTTTGTGTTCGACCTTTTAGTGTTTCTCTCTCCGTGGTCATTTTATGCTAACAATTGTCATAATTCATATTGGCAAATCATTTCGTCATTCTGGTAAATGCATCATTATGCAAACATAGTGGTTCATGTAGACTGACAAGTAAGTTACATATATGCATATTCTTCATATTATGGCAAGGCACCCAAACAAAAGGGGGGAACATTTAAGGACACCATACACCAGCTACCAACACAAATAATAATATAAAGCATGCTTAGATTCCGTATTAATTCATGCTAATACATGGTTTGAGGATTTAGCCACCTCTAGTTTTCTGAATATTTGGAATATGTCTTGGTTGGATCTATCCGAGAGCGCAATACTTCCCTTTGAATATTGGAGTCGTATTTTATGGAATATGTAAAAGAGCACTCTTTGCTATATTTATTTTTTAGAGTTGAATATAATTCCATATAGCAAATATATCATATTTTCTCCTTCTTTTAGACTTCTCTATAGTCATTGAGACTTTGGATGATGCCAACTGGTCATCTAGGATTTTGACATGCCCCTCTTTTGTCTTAGTTTTCTAGAACCGGTAGTTTGACACTTATTTGGAGAGGGTTGATATTAGGTCGATGATGATGCTCATAAGTGAGAATTTCTCCGATCACGACACGTGGCAAATGACGTATCACCCGCGACAGCCCACTAGACTCCTGGGGGCTACCGAGATAAGATCAGTGCGGGCTTTCCACTTCTTGCCCACGAGCAATCTAGCAGCCGAGCTTGCACCCCTCCTCTTTTGTTCGCCTCCGAGCTATTACAGAGCTGAGTTCCCTCGGCCTTCCAGCTCGTCTCCGAGCCATCCGCCGAGCTAAGCCTCCCTAACTCTCCCGATCAAACGAGAACGCAGATCCCAGCGCTTCCGCAATGGCTCCGCGTATCTCACCAAAGCGAGATAACCACCGCCCAACGTCCCACATCCCACGCTGGCGCATCCCTCCACTAATGAGCGTATCCCGTCATTAATGGAGGGATCCCATCATTCACGCAGGCGTAACATCAGGGGCGTAACTGACAGCGAAGATCTCGCACCTGCTCGCTCCATGCGACCACTATAAAAAGCCCTCTCAGACGACTCAGGTAACGTAATTTTCTCTAATAAGCCACTACCCTGCCAATATTTCTCGGCTCTAACTTGATCGTCGGAGGGTCCTACGGTGGTCACCCATCCCGAGACTTACTTGCAGATAACTCGGCTTCCACCTCAAACTCAACCCATTGATATCCACAAACTCTATGAGACAACCTTCAACTCAAAGCTTAGCTGTCAAAGACCGCCATCACAGGATCGACGGAGGACGACATCTGAAGGAGATCCGAAGCTCCATTAGTTGGCGCCGTCTGTGGGAACGAAAGAAATTTTTTGTTCCACAACAAAAGTTGATCTTCCGCCCTCGATCCAATGGCGAGCGATGACCGCAATGACCCGAATACGAACCGCCACAGCGTAGACGGGAGGGGCTCTTCTCCCTCTCCTAACGTCATCAATGCCTTATCCGCTTAGATAAACATGCTCGCATCACTAGTGGATGCTCTCGTTCGCGTTCAAGCAGCAGGCCCTACCCATTAGACCACAGTTCCTCCTTCCCGGGATGACGACGTCCGAAGGACGGGTGACCATGCTCAGGCCCTCAATCATGCTCACCTCAGCGTCATCGAGTGCCGACGTGCCAACTCTGGCAACCACGGCCCTCGCGCGTCAAATGATTCCATGACCCGCTGGGCGTCGGACAGTTCCACACCCCGATCTCAAGAAAGACTAGACCGTCGCTTCAACACTTGCCACGCGCTCATACCGCCTGAGGATATGTCGGTCAGTTCACCTGCTTCCAGGTACAACCGGCACCCCCACTCCCGCCGAGGCCGCGCACGCAGAGAACGTCGGGACTACTCAAGAAGAGCCACGCCTAAGGATTTAAGAAATCTAATAGAGCGGAACCGAAGCCGCTCCGTCGCGCCGACCCGGAGCGGGGGTAGCCACCACTCCGACTGTGCTGAATCCATAGGGTACTACCACCGGCTCGCTGCCCTCGAAAAGAAAATCGAAGGCATGCGACAAGGTAGCCAAAAGTCCGGTGAAGGGGTCCGATATTCTGCCGATTCACTCACAAAGCCCTTTACAGAAGAACTGCTGGCCGAGCATGTCTCATCCAAGAAGAAGCCGTCCAAAGTGGCCCTCTTCGACGTTAGATCCGACCCAAAGGACCACTTGGATGCATTTACGGCGGGCATGAGCTTCCAAGATAACTCGGATGCGGCCCAATGCCGAGCTTTCCCTGTTTACCGCCGAAAGACGCGACCTGGACGTTAGGACGTCTGGCCTTAATTTTGGGGGCAGATGCTATTTGGTTTTATCCGTCCACCTCTCCGAAGATGCCAAGTTGATTTATGGCACCGTGTATCGGAGGTTTAGACGGATGCGGCCGTTGTAGCAGACTTCGTCAGATTCCCACTCATTATGAGGGGTTTTTGATTGTGGGGACGCTCTTCCCTACAGGCGCAAGCCCCTACAGTTAATTACGATACCGCATCGCGGTAACCACTTTCTCCTTCTCCAGATCTTCATTTCATGTCGTGTGTGTTTGTTTTGTTTTTTGTTGTCCGTGGATTGTATACGAAAACTAATTTATGCTGTCGCCCGTAGGGCGGGGATTAGTCCAAATCCGTATTTTCTTAAATTTGGGTTTAATTTGATTTAAGGATCGTTAATCTCGATTGCGATTAAGATCAACTTAAATATTTGCTGAGGATACGTTAGTCTAATTTTAGACTAAGATCTACTCAGCGGGATTTTGGAATCATTTAGATCCAACGAAAGAGCGTTTGGACTCTATCGTCTTAGTTTAGGGACGTTGCGGTCCATTAGGTTTAAGGACATCATAGTCCATAGAGTTTAAGGACACCATGGTCCGGTGTAAAGACATCATAGTCTGTATGGTTTAAAAACATCATAGTCTGCAAGGTTTAAAGACATAGTCTGGTTTAAAGACATCAAAGTCTGTAAGGTTTAAAGACATCATAGTCTGGTTTAAAGATATCATAGTCTGTAGAGTTTTGGTTTAACCGTTTGGGGATGTGCCAAAAGTTACTGGTTATTGGGACCCTCCATCTCTCTGAAAACGTTAAAGAATTACGACATGTATCAGAGGTTTGAAGAGATGTGCCCTTGAACCAATGTTGGTTGGGAGATCTGTAGTCAGATTTGAAACTAAGACCAATTAAAGAGATTATGAGCACATGGGCTCGGTTACTCTGAATTGGGGACTTGTGAGCATATGGGCTCGGTTAATTTTGAATAAAATGTTGAACATTTGTTTTGGCTCAGTCCTTTTTTGTTCAATAATGCTGAGCATTAATTTGGGTTCTTACACCCCTCTTTCTTTTGTTTTTTTATTGAGTGTTGAACACTCTTTATGGCACCGAGGCTTTATTTACAGAGCGCTTTATGTTTCCTCAGTGCCCACGTGAGGAGCGCGTGAAGCGCTTAGCGCTGAGCGCCAGACTCGGAGCGCTAAGGTGTCTCTTATAAAATAGCGCCCACGTGAAGAGACTAGTGGAGCGCTTGGCGCTGAGCGCCAGTCTTGGAGCGCTAAAGCGCTTCTTTTAGAATAGCGCCCACGTGAGGAGCACGTGGAGCGCCAGACTTGGAGCGCTAAAGCGTTTCTTTGGCAGTTCTGATTAGTTTTGTGCTCTGAGAATTAAATTCTCGTTTATAAGAGACTTTGTCTCATGGATCTAAGAACTAAGTTCTTCTTTATGAGAGGATGCTACGATCTCTTTTGTTTTTCTTTACGAGAGACTGTTTCATGGATCTAAGAACTAAGTTCTTTTTTCTGATGAGATGTTGTGATCTTTTTTCTTTTGTGAAAGACCTCGTCTTATAGATCTGTGATCTAGAAAAAGAATTAAATTCTTCTGATGTGAGAGTTAAACTCTCAAATATGGAGGAGATGCTGTGATCTCTCTTCTTATTATTTACCTTGAGAAATTGCTCTCGTCTTTGAAGTTTGAAGTTTATGGGGGGTTCCTCTGTGTTCCTTCTTTTAATTTGAAACTTATAGGGAGGTTTCTCTGTACAAGACTTGAAGTCTTGGGTCTTTTATATAGGGGAGGCTGATTTGTTGGATCGGTTAAGGAAATCTCTCATTGAGAGATCTCTGATTGATTTGAAGATGTTTCCCACCATTGGATGTTTGATCCAAGGGCCTCTGTCTTACAGAAGACATTTTTCTTGTTTTTAACAAGATTGGGCAAGTATTTTCCCATACAGAACTTATTCTGTATCTTGATGATTTTTAATCATCATTGGATCTTTTGATCCAACGGTGCTCTGATTTACAGAGCTCAATCTTTCTTATTTAGAAAGCTTTGAGGAGTATTTCCTCAGTCTGAATTTGATTTTGTGCTCTGATGATTTATCATCTTCGTTGGATCTTTGATCCAAGGGCGAAGAACTTTTAGTTCTGGCTCTGGCGCTCTCGTGCTTTGCACGTGAGGCGCTGCCTCAGAGTCTTTGACTCTTGGCGCTAGCGTTCTCGTGCTTTGCACGTGAGGCGCTGTCTCAGAGTTTTTGACTCTTAGCGCTGACGCTCTTTGCGCTCTCGTGCTTTGCACGTGAGGCGCTGCCTCTTTACCGAAGGTGTCTTTTCGCCTTCTTTCTTTGCTTTTCCTGAGTCAAACTTCTCTTTCCCAATACAGAGCTTGGAAACAGTTCCATCATGCACAAAATTTTCTGTGCCTAAACTTAAATGTCTCTCTTTATAATTTGAAGCAATGCTTCTGTTTTCTCACTTTCAGAGAATTATTTTAGCAGATAAGAGTTATGGCTTGTAATCGTCCACATGATCGCCGGCAACCATGGGAGGTGCCTATTGAGGAAATCGTTCCTCGTTTTGCTGCACACATGGTGAATCCTGCTCTTACGGATGACCAATGCGATACGGTGTTGTACGAGCTCTTGACTCGTAAAGGATTTCCTCTCCCCATCGGCTCCATTTGGGTTCGGATGGTTTTCTTGTCCGTGCTCGATGACAACCCTCCTCATCCAGCAGAGATGACTCCGGCAATGCTCGACGCCGTAGAGGACAAGATCGAGTGCTTTCACGAGTCACTTTTGATTACCACAGCTCTGAGGGATCGCACTGTTCAGCTGTTAAGCCAGATACGGGCTCAGCGGGTCGTCATGTCTACCTTCGCTGATGGGCACGGTGCTGACCGATGTGAAGCGACTGTTCGTGAAAATCGCCGCTTTGACATGGTGGAGAAGGCAGAGAGGGAGTTAGATAATTTTATCCATAGTTTTGTGAATCCCTGTATTTTCGATCCCATGTTTGGTGTTTTATTTCTTGTAGAATAAAATGTTTAATTAAATGCTTTCTTTTTGTCGTTGACCACCAAGTGCTCCCTTTCTAACACATGTTCTTGCTCTGATGTGTGCATGTGCGCATATGAATGAGCCCGATTTCACACATATCTGTAAACGAAACCTAAACCGGTGTAAACAGGAACAAATAGCTCTTGGTCGGAGATTTTGGCAGGAACATTCCCCACTACGCTAATCCAGGCTGGCCGGGACTGGTTCCGGGGGCTTACGCCGCGCTCCATCTCCACCTTTGACGAGCTGGCTACCAATTGCTCGGCCATTTCGTCGGGAACCAACGGCAGAAGAAGACAGTCGGCTACTTATTCACTGTCAAGAGCCGAGACAGGGAATCTTTCAAAGGGTATGTCACCCGCTTCTACAATGCTCTCCTGAAGGTTCCCGAGCACCGCGACGAAACGGTCACTGCGCTGAGGTCGGGTCTTAGACACAAAGAGTGACTCTGCTCTTTTGCATTGGCGCAACCTAAGATCATGGCCGAAGTGAAAGCATGGACCGAGCGAGAAGTCCAACTCGAGTCTGAGATGAACTCTAACATGCCCGAAAGCGACCAAGCTAACCGGAAGAAGAAGGATAGGGAAGAGAAAAGGAAAGACGATTGTCCGAAACCTTACTCCCCGAGGTTCCAGGAGTACACTCCTCTAAACATTTCCCGGACCGAGCTACTGGAGGAAGCTAAGGGCAAAGAGTTCTTCAGGCTCTCGCCAGCTATCCGATGGACGGGCAAATGGCTTTGAGGCCCGTATTGCGCTTATCATCGGACGCAAGGGCATCCGACCGAGGATTGTAAACAGCTGCACGATTGCATCGAGGAGCTGATCCACTCCGGTCACTTAGCAAAGTACCTGCGAGATAAACGTCAAACAGATAGGGGGCAAGCCGTTCAAATTTAAGACGGAGAGCCGACGATCGGACAGATCATGGTCATCGCTGACTGACTCAAGTCCAAGCAACAGGGACTGCCGCCGAATCCGGTCATTCAACATAGAAAAGTTTAAACTGTATCAATGAATCTGTATTTTGTTTAATAATAAAGATTCTTGCTTCCCTACGATCTAAACCGCTTATTTTTGTTTCCATGCTAAAAACATCCCGCAAGGCTGGTGGGTAGCTTTCTACCCGTCAAGCAAGAGCACGCCCTTCACTCAAGTAAAGGAAGCTCGGATTCGTGTATAATTAGCAGATCTAAAGCCATCCTCGTGAGGCCGCCGAGCAATTTCCTGTTGGCCAATCCGCAGTGGGCAGCTTCCTGTCCAACAACGCTGTGGATCAAAGCCCTCACTAAGAAGCCACTGAGCGGCTTCTTGCCTGGTCATCCACCAGCGGGTAGCCTTCTGCCCAATGACGCTGTGGATCAAAAGCCCTCATCACGAGGCCGCCGAGCAATTTCCTGCTGGCCCATCTGCAGCGGGCAGCTTTCTGCCCAACAACGTTGTAGATCCAAAGCCCTACTCGTGAGGCGACCGAGTAACTTCCTGCTCGGTCATCCCTAGAGGGTAGCTTCCTACCCAACAACGCTAAGGATCAAAAGCCCTCATCACGAGGCCGCCGAGCAATTTCCTGCTGGCCCATCTGCAGCGGGTAGCTTTCTGCCCAACAACGCTATGAATCAAAAGCCCTCCTCACGAGGCGATCGAGTAGCTTCCTGCTCGGTCATCCCTAGCAGTTAGCTTCTTACCCAACAACGTTAAGGATCAAAAGCCCTCCTCTCGAGGCCGCTAAGCAGCTCCCTGCTCGGTCCATCCGCAGTAGGGAGCCTACTGCCCAACTACACTGTGGATCGAAGCCCTCCTCGCGAGGCGATCGAGTAGCTTCCTGCTTGGTCATCCCTAACGGGTAGCTTCCTACCAAACAACGCTAAGGATAAAAAACCCTCCTTTCGAGGCCATCGAGCAGCTTCCTTGCCCGGTCCATCCCTAGCGGGTAGCTTCCTACCCATCTATGCTAAGGATCTAAAGTCCTCCTCTCGAGACCACCGAGCAGCTTCCCTACCCGGGCCATCTCTAGCGGGAAGCTTCCTACCCATCTACTCTAAGGATCTAAAGCGCTCTTTCTGAGGCCACCGAGCAGCTTCCCTGTCCGGTCCATCCTTAGCGGGTAGCTTCCTACCCATTTACGCTAAGTATCTAAAGCCCTTCTCTCGAGGCCACCGAGCAGCTTTCCTGTTTGGTCCATCCCTAGCGGGTAGCTTTCTATCTATCTATACTAAGGATCTAAAGCCCTCCTCTTGAAGCCACCAAGCAGCTTTCCTGTCCGGTCCATCCCTAGCGGGTAGCTTCATACCTATCTACGCTAATGATCTAAAGCCCTCCTCTCGAGACCACCGAGCAGCTTCCCTGCCCGGTCCATCCCTAGCGGGTAGCTTCCCTGTCCATCTACGCTAAGGATCTGAAGCCCTCTTAACGATGCCACCGAGCAGTTTTCCTGCCCAGCCTATCCCTAGAGGGTAGCTTCCTATCCATCAACGCTAAGGACCTAAAGCCCTCCTACAGAGGCCACCGTGCAGATTCCTTCTCGGCTAATCTCCGAGGGGTAGATTCCTACCCTATGAAGACGCGGATCTAAGACCCACATTAAGGAGGAATCAGTCAATGTCGACCTATTCTAGCTTGGCTGTTTTTCAACTCATGCTAAGACACGTGATCGTCGCCTCGACTTCGAGGTATGGACTGATACCGACCTTCCTACTCGGGTATTTTTTGACTCACGCTAAATGAACGACCGCTACCTCGACTCCAAGGAGCGGGAGGGTACCGACCTTCCTACACTTGGCTATTATTCGACTTACACTCGACGCGCGATCGTCATCTAAAATCCGGGTAATGACCTACGACCTAACATTTGCAGCAGAATGAAAATTCAAATAAGAAGACTGACGAGCTAAAGTACTCACGCAGAAAGCAGACAATCATGCAGAGGAAAATAAGCTCAACTTTATTTATATTCCAAAATTTTACAAGGTATTCTGGGCTCCTCAGCCTTACAAAAAATGCCCAGAGGCCTACAAAATTTTGGAAAGAAAAACAAAAGCTCCCAAGAGAAGAAAGCTCAGCCGTGGGCTCCGACGGGATCTCGCCCTCCTCGACTCCGCCCTCGAGGGCCGGAGCTTCGGTCTCTTGGACGGCTTCGCCCCCTGCGGCCACCTCGGCGCCCGCCCCCCGCGGCAAATCCTAGGATAGCGGGTACTTAGCGCGAAGCTCACCGTTGGCAAACTCCGGCATTGACACCTTGACGGTGTCGAGAGCCTCGTACCAAACGATGGCGAGGCTTCGGCGAGGTCGGCGTAGAACTGGTCCGACACCTTATACTTCCCCACGGATTTCACCGCTCGGACCTCGGTTAGCTTCACGGTCTCGAGCGCCACCCGGGCGTCCTTCCTGCTGACGTCCCTCGACTTCTTCATTGTGTTATAGAGGTTACCAACCTCCTCCAACTTGGCCTGAATAGCCCGGTTGGATTCACTCAGAAGTCGGTGCGATTCCTTGTACTTGGAGTTCGTCAACTTCTCGACGACGATCCAGGTTTCGAGGGCGGCTATCTTCTCCTCCGCCTGTTGCAGCCAAAGGCACAGATCCTCCTCCCGCGAGGACGATTCGTCTGGCTTCTTCATGGCCAGGGCGATTTCCTCGGATTCCATATTGACAATGAGGGCAGAGTGGTGAAGGACCCGAGAAAAGTAGCAAAAGGAGTTAGAAAAGTTTAAACCGAAAAAAATATACTCAAGAAGATTCTTAAAGGAAAACGGATACCGACCTGAACTGCCTCCTGAGCGATGGCGGCCACCTGGGCCTTCAGGGTCCCGCGGGGAATCTTGCCCCCAGCTGCTTGCTCCATTTCAGAGAGCAAGCTGTCGGCGACGGAGAGCCCCGAAGGCACCTCGGAGCAGAAGTCTCCCTCCTGCACTGGGATCCCGGTAGAAGGCGTCCGAGAAATCATCCTTTTGTGCCTTTTTAGGGGGACGTCGGAGGGCTCGGCATCGGCCTCCTCCTCCTCCCTCGTCCGGGGCGCCGGATCCCGCGCATGCTTCTGCCTCCCGCGGCGCTCTTCGGGGACTCGAGGTGACGCAGCTGAAGGCTTGCTCGGCGGGGTAGGCCTCGGGGCCGAGCTCGGACCAGGTCAGGACGAACTTTCGCCCCCGGTCTTTTTTTGGGCCTTCGCGGCCATGGCAGCTAAGAACTTGGATCGGTCCATTTGCTCTGCAAAATGTAGAATACACAAAAGAGAGTTAGTGACGCTGAAAAGGGTAAAGAAAATTTATCAAAGTCTAAATAGACCTTCTACGGCCCTAACTTACCCAGAAAGCGCACAGGGCTGAGCCCAGCCTAGCTCAGAGCCTGCTCAGAAAGCAGGACGTCGGCCCGCTGGATCGACTCCCGCAACGAAACCACCCTTGCCTCGGGTGAAGATGACAGTTTCGCCCTAAGGCAGTCGGCCTTATGCCACTGTGTAGGCACAAGCCAATCCTCGCCCTCGGGTGGCCCAACGAATATGAACTTCTCATTCCATTCATGGATGGAAGAAGGGACGGCTACCACACCCGACACGGCCACCCCGCCCTTACATTTTTTGAAGGAAAAATACACCCAGCTCGGTTCCTCCTTGCTGGTGCCAGGATGATTCTTATAACAGGGGAAGGAAACGAGGAGGATCAAACTGAAGGGGATGTTTTCAAGTTTCAACCGGACCAGAAACCTGAGGAGGATTCTCTACAAGTTCGGCGCTAGCTGGCCCGGGGCAAGATGGAAGCAACGAAGCACCCCACATACCTCGGTTGAGAAGGGCTGACGCATTCCGGCCCGGAATGCTTCCAAATACAAGGCGATCTCCTTGCTCTGCACTTGGTCCGACCGCTCACCCTCTCTAGCTAAGCGAAGCGAATAGTTGGAGGGAATATGGAATCGAGCCCGAATCTCAGTAAGCTCATCCACGTTCCTCAAGACGGAGGGCGCATCGCGGACATTCCCGATGTGCACCTTAGAGGCTTTTGTCGCCGTCCGTCGGCGAACGACACGGGCAGCCCTGGCTATAGGAGCGAACCCGACACAGATGACGCAGCAGAAGAACCTTCTCGACTATCTGAAGCCGGAGGGAGGAAGAACCGCTGGACTCGGCTCCAACAACTAGAGCCTTATCGTCTGACTCTACCCTAACTAGTTCTACAGACTCCTCAGATGAAGGTATCTAACCTGATTCAAAGGAATGAGCTCGTCGGGGAAAAAGCATGGGTAATCCGATCTAAAAGGAAGGAGCGCCGAGCAATGTTTGACAACGAAAGTAAATTATGGTGGAAGTGTTGGCCCTAGGGGCCCTCCTATTTATACACTCTAAAGAAAGTATCCAACGGCCCAGATCGATTCCCGCCAAAACGGAACGTCGCGTCTGCCAGCCATCAGAGCTCCATGTGGCAATCGGCCATTGGGAACGTCCCTTCGGTTGTAGGTGACAGCGACAGCCTGTCGTGTCCGCCAACCTACGTCGGACACGTGGCTTGTAACCCAACAGACGAACGAGCGAAACGGCGCACTCTCTTTAATGCGCAATCATTTCACTGATCCGCTGATATCATCGGAAATACGCGTAAAGATCCAAGCTCTGGGGGAGAGGCGATGTGGGTTCAAAGATCGAAACGACGCAACTGCCTCACGCCACGTCGCCCCGGAAAATCCGCACGAATGATTCTCGGCATCAGACTTGGCCGAGAAAAACCAAGCAGGTCATTCTCGACCCGACCCATAAATAGGTCGGAACGAGAGTGGGGGGCTAATAATGATGCTCATAAGTGGGAATTTCTCAGATCACGACATGTGGCAAATGACGTGTCACCCGCGACAGCCTATTAGACTCTTGAGGGCTACCGAGGTAAGATCAGTGTGGACATTTCACTTTTTGCCCACGAGCAATCTGGCAGCCGAACTTGCACCCCTCCTCTTTTGCTCGCCTCCGAGCTATTGCAGAGCTGAGCTTTCTCGGCCTCTCGGCTCGTCTCCGAGCCATCCGCCAAGCTAAACCTCCCCAGCTCTCCCGATCAAACGAGAACGCAGATCCCTAGCGCTTCCGCAACGGCTCCACGTATCTCACCAAAGCGAGATAACTGCCGCCCCACGTCCCACGCTGGCGAATCCTCCCATTAATGAGCGTATCCCGTCATTAATGAAGAGGTCTCATCATTCACGCTGGCGTAACGTCAGGGGTGTAAATGATGGTGAAGATCTCGTACCTGCTCGCTCCATACGACCACTGTAAAAACCTCTCTCTTAGACGACTCAGGTAACATAATTTTCTCCAATAAGCCGCTACTCTGTCAATAGTCTTCGGCTCTAACTTGATCGTCGGAGGGTCCTACGGTGGTCACCCATCCCGGGACTTATTTGCAGGTAGCTCGGTTTCCATCTCAAACTCAACCCATTGAGATCCACACTCTAAGAGACAACCTTCAACTCAAATCTCAGCCGTCAAAGACCGCCATCACAAGATTAACGGAGGACAACATCTGAAGGAGATCCGAAGGTCCATTAGTCGACAACATGTAAAACTTTTTTAGATAGGTACTGTATTTTTGCTTCATAACCGGCCTCATTTTGATGGGGAGAAAGACGATGATGGCTGCGGCGGCACTGATGTTTTTCCCAAGGAGGAAAATATGTAGGGTTAATGTTAGATTTATAGATCATGTGAATGTAATCTATGGACTTATTGTTCAAGATAGTTAAAGCAAAGAAGTATTTGAATACTACATGATAATAGAATACCCATGAAGTTGAAGAGGAATTTATGAACAATCAGCCAGGACTATTTTTTGAATTGGAGAAGCCTTTATTTAGATAGGACCATATCATCAGGATTTTGTCATTCTCCCTTTTCTATATAGTTGAAAAAATTCAAGGATGTGGTTAATGCTTTTTCCTTTTTCCTAAGATTGGAAGATTAGAGTTCTGGGTATTTCCATATCATTACGAAGGAAAACAGTGTATAACCACACAGTCCTCCCCAACTATATGAACAGTCCCTAAGGTTGTGTTGGTACATGAAATGGAAGATTACCGGGAATCCTCGTATTCTCGAGAATGGATAATCGGGCATCTAATTCTCAGGAATCTTGCATTAACTTGTTTGGTATATTTTAATCATTTCCGGTAATATATCTATGTGCAACCGTCAACTGGCAGTGAGGCCGACGACAAACAGCCGATCGACGGGGCCGGCGACCGGCTAGCAACTGGTGCAGGGCCGGCTGGTGAACATCCGACGGCGGGCCGGCTGGCGGACGACTGACAATGGACGGCGGGGCCGGGCCGGGCGGCGGATGGCGAGGGAAGCCGGCGGCGAATGGTCATGGCTCGTTTCATGTTAGACGGAAATATCTCATGGTAATTTAGGATAGACAAATGTTTTGGGGGAAATAGGATTGCCATAAAATGGGATCATTTGATTACCATAGTAATCCTATATTCCCGGGAATATCTTTTACGCCTAAACAAGCGTTGTAATATTTCATGCTAATCTAGGATTACCATCTAGATTGCATTCTACCAAGCGCACCCTAAGAAACAATGAGTTAAAAGAGTGAGCATATGGAAAAAAAAATTGGTGTATGTAGAGGATTCGTGGTAATGAGAATAGATACTTTGTTGTCATTGTTGTTGCTGCTGTAGTTGTGTAATTTCAGCACCTTGTAGTAATTAATTATTGTTGATAGTTTATAATTGTATTATCTGATAATGTTATGGGTATAATGAAATGGTTGTATGTGGTTGGTGAGTTTTCTTCTTTACTTCATCCATCCCACTTTCCTCGGCACTGCATGTATAGAGTCTCTATTCCACAAAAGCTATGAGAATCTTCACGGCAGTAGGGTTTAAAATCTTCTAGTATGTATGAAACTTTTCATGCATTTGTTCAACTAGATATCCATATTGAATTTCTCCGACTTAATGAAAATTTCAAAATGGCTGGAAAACGAAATGCAATATTGAATAGAACAAATAGCTAGTTGTAAAGACTAGAAAGTTAGAGATAGCTTAAACAATCATTTTTGTCTATCATTTGATAGGAGTATGCCCATGCTGGAGTTGGTTGTTAAATAGCTCTTTGAAAGACAAACAATTGATACGAGTATGTCCATGCACCGGAAATATGTCTGCAGTGTAATTATTCTTCAGAATATCAAATTTAGCATTTTGGGACGAAACCGTTTCACATTTCAGAATGAAAGTTTCAAGACGGAAAACATAGGGGTTAGAGAGTCTTTTGGCAACTTAGTAGTAATTAGTTAAAAACCATGACCTAATGTTTTTGTAGCAACTAGTTTGTAATTGCGCTTTGTTATTTCATCCATATCGCTTTCCTCAGCACTGATATATTCTAGTCTTTAGTAGCAAGCTACATCTCTTAAACTGGGGGGAGATTATAGGTAACAGATTATAGAAAAGCAGAAGAATTTTAAGGTTCCTCGGTATGAAAATATTCTAGCATGTATGCATTCATGTGTTCCACTTGATTTCTGTACTCCATATTTTTTTAAAAGAAACGATACTCGATTTTCTGAAGTGTTTATTTTTTAAAAATAAAATTGTGATGTAGCCGGTCTCAACGAGCAAGGGAAAGCCTTCGAAGCTGCACAAAAGGAAACATCAGATAGGATCATTGTACTTCGACATGAGGCAGAAAGAGTCTGAACTCGCAGAGAGGCGATCCAAGGGTTTCCTTACTAAAGCCGAGACCCAAGCCAAGTATGGCTGGTAGTAACCAAAATGTCTGAAATCTTACTATTCATTGTAATGTTTCGTGATGGAA
This sequence comes from Agapanthus africanus, assembly GCA_030015575.1. NCBI lineage: Eukaryota > Viridiplantae > Streptophyta > Magnoliopsida > Asparagales > Amaryllidaceae > Agapanthus > Agapanthus africanus. The sequence goes on along the minus strand of JASDDO010000008.1, from coordinate 2,443,253 downwards.
ACTCGACTCTATGCCTGTTCTCAACTTGTTGTAGCATTTTCTTGATGTTAAACTGGTTTTTTTTTGTACCTTTTTGTTGAGGACATGTGCTCTTAATGTGTGCAAAATGAAGCTGATCTCTCTTAAACTTTCTTTGCGGTGATATTTTTGCTTTTGAATATGTTTTGCTGGGGGTTCTGTACCGACCTTTTACAGATATATTAGACAGGATGTGTTCTTGTTGGTTATTTTGTAATAACCGTAAAATTATTGAAATCGGGATTTATGAAAGTTTGATCCTACTAAAAGATGACTATTGCATGATCGATTGATCCATTCTGTTCAAACAGCTAAAATGGTTCGTGGGAAATGCTCATAGGTTATATCATTGTAATTTATATTCATAAACTAATCCCAAGTCACGATTCACATTGTATAGAACAGTTAATACATGCATATCATCACGTGCAATAAACTAGAGTGTAAAACAGAACAATCAAACTGAATCCCGTCTCTTCCCTCTCAAATCCGAAACCCATTTCGTATACAAACACAGAAGATCTCCCTCTTTTTTCTTCTTCGCTTCTCTGTATCTGGGCCGAAAACCTATCATCCCCTTTAAACAAAAAAAAAAAAAAAACAAACACGGGGAAAAGAAGAGAAGGAAAAAAAAAACCTCTCTTTCGCCCCCTAGGGTTTCGACAATGGAGAGCATTTCGATCTCCTTCGTCAATTCGCCGATCAAATCCCCAGCTTTCCGATGCGGGATCGCTAAATCCCACCGCAATCTCGAAATCCTGAGGCTCTCGAATTCGAGTTCGGGTTCTAAAAGGCTTCGGATCGTTGCTTATGGAGAAGAGAATGGGGCAGCTGGGAATGGGTTTCGTTTGGTTTCAGATGAGGGCTTGTCTTTGAGTCTTCAGGTATTCTCTTTCATCCTCTATTTTTATATTTTATTTTTTCCTATATAAGTTTCCAATAGATAGGTAAAATAAGTGTTGAAAGTGATGGATCTTGGAATTTGATGTGTTTTTTTCTATCAAAAGTGTTGTATGCATGACTGGACTAATTATTGTCTTCATCAATAGTAACCAAAATTTTATGAATCTTGTTACAAGAGGATTAATGCTGGAAAGTGGCAGCTTTCTGATCGCGTTGCTTATGGTAAAGATCAAGTCATCTGTAACCTTAGCTTTTATAACGGAGCATAACTGAAAACCAATTATGAGCACATTGACTGTTTAATTAGAGGTAGAAGTAGAACAGAATAGATAGATCATTTAGGCTTCTCTATCACCTGTGAAACCTGTTTCGTGTACGGCACCTTACCAAGGCAGCAAAGATATACAATTTTAAATGAAAATTTGGTGGTTGGTTTTTTGACATATGAAAAAGTGTATCATTTTAAATTAGTTCTACTGCATTTTTAAAAAAAAAAAATTATAAATATTGATTATGTACCACTCCTATCCTTGTATAGGTATCAGACCTTATTTCTTCTCAAATTTACTATTGGTAAGTCTTTTTGGTTGCACGGACTCCGAATAAAACACATTGAATTTGGTAATGTTGAAGTTATAGTTACATATTTTCATTTGGCTTCATGTAATTAAAATGTAGAAATTCATCGCTCCTGTAGATCGGTTGAATGTCTGGGAATTCCTTTCTTACTATACAGTTTATAAATGCGATTATGGTCAATTGCAAAACTTGTACCTCACTTGTTTTGATAATGATTATTCTCTATCCTAACAGAATATTTCGTAAATTTTTTACACTTCCATAAGATATCAATTTTCCTGGATCACAAGGAAGTAAATGACATATTTCGAGCAAATTCTGTAATTGCAATTCTTCTAGTTCTAGGAATTCTATTTCACATGTGATGAAACGAGACCACATTGTACTTTCAAATCTTTAGCTAAGAGTGCATAAGTTACAAGCGCTTCTCTGCTCTCTACTTTTCTGTTTTATCGATTGATGGGATTGGAAAAAGATTAAGGTAGTTTTAATGGTTTCTTGTGTTCTTGAAGAGCAATACCAACGGCGCCCTTGAAAGCGGTGATACAACTGGAGCATCAGGGATTGTAACTCAGGGAACGAGAGCTGGCCTTCTCAGGACACCCATATCTGGCGGCGTGCAAAGTGCAACAGCTGTTCATGATTTGCCACGACCGGCATTGGCTGTTCGCAATTTGATGGAGCAGGTTAGGCTCCCTATAAACAAACTACATGAGTCCTTGCATATGTGTCGTAATTTCAATTGTTTAGACTCTAGTGACAACCTTGTAAATTTTCCCCCCTTTCTTTTAAGGCTAGGTTTGCTCATCTCTCCACTTTGATGTCCCGGATGCACCATCACCGTGAGGGATACCCTTTTGGTTCATTAGTAGATTTTGCACCTGATCCAATCGGTCGTTAGTATTATAGCACATTCTTTTTTCATTTACATTTGCGGTTGGTAGCATGTTTAATAGGGCGTGTTTCGGTTTCAATTTTTTTTTATCACAGATCCGATATTTTCTCTCTCACCATTGGCCATCCATACTCGAAATCTGTTGACAAACCCAAGATGCTCACTCGTTGTACAGGTGCTGTTCAACTTTATTCTTTACGTTACTGTCTTAGGCACTAGATGTCATCTTTAATCTCTACTTTGATGAGAGAGTTTTTTATTTTATCTTATTTTCTAATTGTAGATTCCTGGATGGAATGCACTGTCAAATGCTCGTGTGACCATATTTGGTGATATCTGCCCACTCCCAGATGTACAGCAGGTTTGTCATTATAAATTGTTATCATTTTTGTCTGCGCAACTGTTCATTTCAGTTTGCATTTTCTTAAAAATCTGTTGAATACCAGGTGCGTGTATTACTTGAAACAGTTGACTTATGCACCATTACTCCAACCCTGCAGATGGCTTCTGCTTATCCAATTAGATATTGCAAAATAACTTATTGTTTGGGCTCAGACTCAAAATAATCCCGATAATGATTTTGGAAAAAGTTATTTCTAGCAAGCGGTTTTCGCTAGAAAAGCCTAGTCCATTTCTTGATTTCCTTAGTCTTAGACATATCATTCAAGGATCTTCCTACTCACTAAAACCTTGATGATGCATGCCTTCTTCAGGAATGGGCTCGTAAGCAATATCTTGAAAAACACCTACAGTGGGGATCTCAACAGTGGGGAAATTTTTACTACTACAGGATGCAGAATATAAGGTATTTCGGATCTGCTCCAATATTTTATTTTTTGATGGCTTTCTAGAGGTTAACTTTTGGACCAGAATATGAGATCTTGGCTGGCACACATTGTTGATGGCCATCACATGGGTTTAATTAAGTGCATTTAATAATTTTCAGTGACATATATTTCATCGGAGGGTTCGGTACTGTTGCATGGATTGATGTCGAAGAATACGAGAATCTTCAACCTGATAAGATTGCTGTCAACGGCGGAGAGAAAATTTTGAAGGTAAATTTTAAATTGCTGTAAAGATTTTTGTACACAACACCTTTGCTATCTTCTCATTGTGCAACATAATGCATGATTTATGTATAGGAACTCAATGCATTGTTCTCAAAGTCACTGAGAGAAATCTTATCTACTGAAGTGGAGTTAGATGATGCGGCTTTCATATCAATAGATAGCAAAGGCACTGATATTCGGGTTAGACAAGGCGCACAGGTAACCTACAGCAGAATGTATTTTAAGCTGTCGATGCCCTGTTTTTCATTTCTTTTAGTTGTCCCAGCCAAGGTGATGTTATCAGCTTATAGATCTAGCGACTCCATTATTATTCATAATTTTAAAGTGTAAAATACTATGACTTTGTTCATTTAGATGAGTGAGACGATCCAGCCCCAAAAATTTATTTACCAAACCTTCTCAGTCAAATTATCCTGCAACCTATATAATATTATAAGGCCTTGAACATGTGTATATTTAAAATATACAAGATAATCAAAGGGGCTAGAAATGAAAAGCACAAGGGATGATGGTGATGGTGTGGTGTGCAAGAACATTAGTAAAAAATACTCTAGTCGGTTACGATGAAAGATTGTTGGAGGCTCATGGATGACAACCTGAGTGTAAATGCAGGCTCGCTATGAATTTAAAAAATTTCACATATTTGTTTCTCAGTCATACTCCAAAACAGTATATGATCAAATGAAATTAAAGAAGTGATGGCATCCATATTGTTTCTTTATGTTGGCCTTTGTATAATTCGTCTGTTATAAAAGTCTATTTGCATTGAAAATGCTATATGTAGTATTTGTCATTTAGACAAAATATTGTACTTCTGCATCAATATGCGTTATTATCACAATATCTATATTTGATGTAAAAGTAATGCGATGATTCAATTACATGGAACCACAGTATGAAAATCTCATGAAAATTAGTGTACTCATGTTCTGGACTATGGAGATTAAGATAGACGGTTCCGATCATCCAAAAGGGAAAAAAGAAAACTACTTAGAGATGTTTAAATAGTTATGCACAAATAGTAAATTAGCTGCCCTATATATAATACTTCTTTCTTCATTAAGATATAATGACGATGCATGTTTCTTCTTTCTTTCTTTTTCTTTTCCTTTTTCCTTCTCTCTTTGAAGTTCAAAGATAAGATAAGCCATTATATTGGTTAATGTAGAATTTGGAATCCTTTTTTCAAGCTCTAAAAGGAAGTATGTATATTCTGATTTTTTCTAATTTTATTTATTTATTTATTTTTGTTGATATTTGGTATTAGGTTACTTACTAAACAGTTGTATTTTCTTCTATCGTGCAGTTTAATATTCAGAGGTTATCTTTTGAAGTGGATCATAAGGTTGAAACTCTGGAAGAAGCCAAGAAAGCACTACAAAAGATAATTAGTAAAGGCCTCAGATGATGTTCTCACTAGGGTTCATTCTTATATAATGTTATAAATAAAAAAAACAGAAAGTAAGGATATCCCTCCCCCTCCCCCCCCCCCCCCCAACCTGCTTGTCTGGAAATAAAAAAGTATTATGAACATGGGATTTGGACATCTTCATTTTGGACAGTGCATGTGTTATAGAAGAATCTGTTAGTCTGAAGAGAACTTTTTCACTTGGAAACAAATTGACATGATGTAATTTTTTGGAAGAATTGTGCACTGCTGAAGGTGTAATTATATATCTTTGGAAGAACTATGTGCTTAAGGTATTTGCTTATTGCCGAGCTCGTCATTCAAAAGTTTAGAGAGCCTAAGTAGTTATGTGGTGTAAACCAGAGATACTGATGAGAATTATCTTGCTCTCTGTGTGCAGACTAGTGTAAATTTGATGTCTTTGAGCTCATGTGACGTGACAAAATTTAAGCAATCTAACTGAAGCTAGAATTATGAGCAATGCAAATTCATGTGACAAAAAATAAACATATCGAGTTTTTTTTAAGAGCGGGGCTGACTGAATGGCGAAGGCGGCCATGACAAGTATAGATACAGAGATTCCTCTCAAATTTTCCAAGGCCAACCCACTCTCTATTTTATTATTCAATATTTATTGTTAATGAGTTTAGATTCTCGCATGGCATGTGTTGGTGAGGGTTATGCCAAGCATTTGTGAGATGTAGGGCCAAAGCTGGAGCCCGCAAATGCTAGCAGCTGCAGCTGAGTTATCAGAACCAATCATGATCAAGTTTCTTATTAATCACAAACGTTGCGGTAAAAGCTGCTACAGACCAATACTGTGAAGTAAATACTGAGTCAAACACAAACATCATTGCAAAATAAAGTTGCAAAATAAAGTTCAACACCTAGCAGCAGAAGCAATTACAAGAAATTTCACCAGCATGTATTTTCACCATTCAGAAACCTGGAAGGATTACAATGTGTGCGGGTGATGGTGCTTGCTTAACTTAAGACATGAACAGGGCAGGAAACACAAGATTTCTATGGAACCAAATCTTTTTACCTCACAAATATCTGCCACGCTATTTCTCGCCATTACAGAGTAATCATCCTATATCAGTCCATTCTCGTCACAAAATCCTTCAAGCCTAATAAACAAGAAGTGGAGGAAAAGCGAATTCACAGAAGCTATACAACCAAACCTAAGTCATCAAGGAATACATCAACCCTGCCTGTAACATTCTTTAGTCGTCACAGTTTTCAGACAAGTTCTGTGGAAGTCATATATAACTATGACCAAGTGAAGGAATATACTACACAGGGATGACATCAATCTTTGAAGTGTCTTCGCATCGCAGGACAATTCCATCAAGATTTGCTGGGAGTATGCACTGTAACCACTGGCATCCAGTCGAGAATGGTTCTGATGGAGGAACTATCATCAACACATTGTCATTTCTTTGAACAACCCCCATTACACTCACCGTGCTTCCCTCTTTGATGTACCTATTTAAGATAATCGGACAAAACTAAAGGAATGCATCAAGCTTTTTAGTGTTATAGTTATCCATATAATAGCCAACAAATCTCTTCGCACGAAATTTTGGTTTCCTATGTGCAATGTAGAAACTAGCAAAGGCATATGCGGCTCATTAATTGGAAGGTAAATGTATAATAATTAGCTCAACATGATTGCATTAATACTTGTGCAATTTTTAAAAAATATTTTTTATAAACATCACAAAGCCATAAATTAAGATTTTTCCTCAGTCGATATTTGGCATTAGTTCACAACCCATGAAGTGAGATGTAAAGTGGATAACAAAAAATACAAGGTAAAAAATCTTCAATGAAGCATTCACTACTAGAATCATGCTTAATAATGGAGAGGGTCATTAATGAAAGTATAATAAGCCAGCCAAGGTAAACGGGGTGTTTCTGCTTACAAACTTTTAAACTATTATACCTTTGTGTTACTACAGAAGGTCAATAACTAACACTAGCCATACCCCTTTTCAGTAAAGGTCGTCTTCTAGTAGGCTTTTGTGTGTGTACTTTCTTGATAATTGGACCAAATCAAGGCAAAAGCAAGGAAGGCGCATGTCCATCCATGACTTTCAATTAAACTAAAAGCAAAAACAAAAAAAAAAATTACAAGAGAAAGAAAATTACCCTTCTTTCAAGCGCATTACACGGTCATCGCTTGAAAGATTTCTCTCAGCCAACCACCTAATGAAATCAGGGGACATGTCTTTATTGTTGTTTGGGTTAATGTCAACCACAATAGACTCATCAACATAAGGCATCACTCGTGCACCATATCCCATTTTGACCAAAGCTCTCAACCCCGATTGAAAATCTGAGATGTAAAAGTCAACTACATGCCTCTGCGAAAAATATCAAATGCAACAATATTAATTGATTGGCTACAAATTTAAAAGGAAATGAAATACTTAAAATACCTCCATTGATCTTAGTCCCCATGTAAGACGGGGATGCTTAGAATTGGCAGCCTTTGAATCCCAACCCCTGTATTCATATAAGCTAGTAGATGTGTACACACATCTAGGGACCTTCTGAAATGATGATTCGAGGGGAACATTTCCACATGTAACAACCTGCAACAAGTGTATCCAAGTCCATAATCTGTACAACGAAAGATAAAATAGGATGCCACTAAATACAAAGTGGTAAAGTATTAAATACAATGGGTCTTCCAATCTGTTCAAATGGAATGTATATATAATAGTCCTTGGAAATTAAAATTTTATGGGGATCTGTTCTCCGTAGTCTATAGGGTTTATTTGTGCTTAAGGTATTGACCATAGCTTGCTTCTCTAGCAGATGCATATATGCTGGCCAGTGCCCTGAATACTTCGATTCAATTTTTGAAGTGTTCACATGAGCTATGGTGCATGCTACCTGGAACACTAGCGTTACCTCAGCTTCAAGTCTCAATTAACAATCAAGCCAAACAAAACTTCAACTCTGGAATGGTCATGAATGTATAGTTATTATTCAAAGAAAAAGGTCGCCACATGGTTTGTTTTTTCAGCTTAGTGCCTATTTGGAGCTCAGTTCCAGTAGAATGTGGTGCTTAGATTAAACACAAAACTGTGCACATAATAAGTCCACAAAAGGTAGGAATAATTCAATCTTACAGATAACCTAACTAAAACTAGAATTATTTCCCACCCCCATCCCCCCCGGGGGGGGGGGGGGGGGTAAGGAGAGGAGACATAACAAAGGCCTTCAAAAAACTTTTTAGCTTGGTTTCAAATGAAGCTCGGGTACCATGCTGTCTAAATTTGATGTAAAATTCTGTGAATAGCACATATCTGTTAATAGCACATATCCCAAATGACCATACAAGATTAAAACTATCCAAGGCTAGCTCATATTTGACCAACTTTTAACAGAAAAGAAAATTCTCTAGCAATCCTCAAGATACATACCCCAGAGACTTTGACATATTGCCCATCTTTTGCAGTTCTTAGCTCGGCGTCAGGATAGCGAGCAACATATCCTATGACCGCTGTCTTTCCCCAAATTTTATTCCAAATGAAAATTGCAGCAACCAAACCAAAGAAACCAATGACAACAATAAGGAGGATCGCGTTATGAACAGCACCAAGAATAAACCCTCCTAATATAAACCCCATCAAAAACAGCAGAACCAAAATCCACGTCACAAGCTTGGGTACGCTTCCCTTGAACGATTTATCCTCTTCTTGACTAAGATTAGTCACAGCTTGATTGTGAACAATCGAAGCATTATGTATCTTAATCGAACCCATAGACTCCAAAGGACCCGATATTTTTCTAGGTGCACCCGATGAATTTAATGGGCCAGAAGATATCGGTCCCGAGGTGATAAGGCCCGTGGTAGGTAGCACTGGTGTGAGGGGGCCAGAATTTTGGCGGGTGACCCCACCAGATTGTGGACCCGACAATTTCTTACTATTGAGGGGCCCAGAGTTAGATTTTTGTCGATTTGATGCATTGGAAGCTTGAACACTCGATGATAGAGTGCCAGAATAGCTGGATCGAGCATTGGTAATGATAGGTCCAGAATTTGAAGCGGCCCCACCAAATGAAGCATTCCTAGAAGGAAGATTATTGTTGATGGGTCCCGATTTTCTTGATTTCTCGACGTGGATATCAAACATTTTACCAAGTTCTCCGGATTTTTTGATGTCCCCACCTGTGTATGGCACGGCTGTCGAACTCATCGTAGGAAGCTTTTCCTTTGGTTGCTCAGGCCGGCCTGAAACGTACAGGCCGTTGCTGAGCTGATGTGACGGGAACCTTGAACCCATTGGGTGTTTACGTAGTTGACCTCAATAAATTCCCGGTGTAGTTTGTGTAAACACTCTGCAGATACAAAGGAAAGAAATACAATATTAAGAATGTTTGAGAGATTGCAATGACTTAAGACGCATCATTGGACTGTCTTCTTTATTTTGGCTGCGGGATGCAAAGCGAGTTACAATTCCGAATTGACTTCAATTACTTTCAAGCTTTTCGCCAACTATCTTGGGTCAGCTTTATCGAGCCTTAGATAATATGACACATATGAATATATCTTTTTGTTAAAGGCATCTGATAATCTTACGGTTTTGGAGACTTTTATCAGTGCATCTCCTTAGACGGGCTTATTAACTCGTTTCTCAAACTTTAACCAGTGCTCTGTTACTGAAACTGCCTTTGTACATGCTAAGTGCTGAAAATGGCTGTGCCAAATCACAAGCCTGATATATGGCAAGGGACAAACCTTTTAAATATATTGGAGACAATACTAAATTGCATGCAAATTTATTGTTAGAAGCCTTCCACCTGACATGTAGAGTAATTGTCATGATCTATAAGCAGTGACTCATCTGAAAAAAAGAATCCGGTTTATATATACAATACTGGATATATACAAGTCTCCAGTCAAAATCAAACCCCGGCTCTCACACAACATGAAAGTTTGAAGAAGAGATAGAAGGTGAGCAGAACCTATAAATCTAATCCTGTGACACGAAAATAAAGGAGAAAAACAAAGTACCAAGAAACATATTCAAACAACAATTATCTATGACTCTGTGAACAAACAATATGCATCATATTTCAGTAGCTGAAATACACATAAATCACCTATTTAATAAGAAGATATGGTAGGCATACACAAAAACTAGACAAATTTTATATGCAATCCGGGTGGATAATGGAATCTGGGTGAATCAAGAGTTCAGTGATATTATCATACACCACGAAACAATAGATTATGCATCTCAAACTACACTAACAAAACACCAAGAAAGAATAGATCAAAAGCATGGGTCTCTTTTCCACTCAGCAGAAAGGGCAAGCACAAAAAAGGTAGCAATCTTCAAAAGATTGAAATATAGGGGAAAAGGAATCTTGTCTGTCTAAATCACATGGATGAAGGAAGAGCCATGTAGATTTTGGCTCACAATAACAACAAAATATATAATGCAATTTACATGTATAGTCAACTCAAATAGTCAAATATGCAACTTCAGCCTAGCCATTAGGCGCCATTCACCCCCAAGCCACTTCTAGAACAAAAAGATTCAGCTAGTTCTGTTAATGATAGATCGACTTTTTCCGATCAGCACTGGCTTCTCAGTCTAAATCAGCAAAATGAAACAAAAATCATCCTGAAAGTACTTGGCCAACCATTGAGCTTAAGGTTCCTAAGAATTTAACTTAATCCAAGGGTTGGAATTCTTTTAACTACTCCTTAAAGACGGATGACCTATCATAAAATCTTAACTTATGAACCAAAATGGATCGATGCCGTTTCTAGGTCCACAATTGTACGAGCCCCCTCAACCAATACATGATAATTAAAATAGCGAAGAGCAACCTTACGAAGAATAAAAGAGAAGTTGAGGTAGAAGGTACTAACCTTGACAATAAATTACGCCTGAAGAGCAACTTTATGAAATTGAATACTCCATCTAGAGCCTGCACCAAGTTAAGGGAGAAGTATATTAACTCTAATTTCTCCAATTTCTTTTGATTGGATTAATTTCAAATAATCTCTCCACTATTAAAGGAAAAATAAAGAAATACAGTGAGGAATTGCAGCTAAATCTCCCCATCTCCATTACATAAAGAACGAAAAAATATATATTATTATAAGGAGATTTGACAACATTGAAACCCCACATCCAGAAATAAACATTGTAAATATTTAAATTTCGAATCAAAACAACATTTTCCAACATCAAGATGTCAAGATTAAGGTCCCACAATACCCCAAAAAAAAAAACATTTCATATCGCATGAAAGAAGTGGCTATTAAACGTCAAAATTATTCTATGATTCGTATCAGGAGATTAGAAATCCTGCTTTCATACTTCAACACCAACCAGATTCAAAAGGTTGAATTCAATATCAAAAAAAAATCATGGGACCACTACGACCCACACACTTCAAATCCATAAATAAAAAAATTAATAGTCCAAGATGAAGTATGGAACTAGGTCCAAAAGAAAACCCTAAATGGCCAATTGAGAAATGAGAGTGACAAAGTTAAATATGAGTATTAAAATGAGCTCTGTCATTTTGTTATGTTACCAATACCTGGAGCCACAAAAATTACACTCGGATATCTCATTCTACAAGGAAACAACATACACACATCTCTATATATTATACTCAGCAGTACAAGTATTAATCAGCAGTAGCATTCATTTGAAATTAACGAGCTCTACGCGAAGAAATCAACTTGACTAGAGACTAAAATCCAAAACCCCAGATCCCAATTCCCAAATCATGTGATAGTGAACGTTTAATTTCACAAAAACAAGAATTTTGACACAAATTTCCAACAAATCGTCCTCCAGAAAAAAAAAAACCCAGATCCCAAATCGAGAGAAGCGAAACAAACCTACATTCTCAAATTCAGAGCAGAGCAACACAGATCAGTAGAACAAAACAAACTCATGACTCATTTTTGCTCATCAACAATTAAAATGAAAAAGGATATGTCAATCAGAAGCATAGATTCAAGATCCCAAAACCCACCCAAAAAAAATTTACACTGTTGATTTGAGAAGCCAAAAAATGAAGAAAGAGTATGAGGTAAAGAAGGGATCTCTTCATACCTTGGGCACTATTCACAGCGAAGCAAAGAGATTGGTCATCACAAGTGATGACCAACTCCATGAGGGGGGAGAGATTGTGTTCGGCTCTTGCATGTTGATTTGTTTGTCTCCCACAAAAGTTCCAGAGAGAGAAAGAAGCTCGAGAGAGTGTGGAAAGTAAAACAAAATAAATATATAAAAGAAAAAGAAAGGGGGGAAACGAAAACAAACCTCCCACCTCCCCTCTCCTCCTCCACTCTACTCTTCCTCTGGTCTCCTTGTACTTATTTTTATAGAAATAATATATTATTTGAATTACATAACTGCCTCTAGGGTTTTGTTTCTTTAATGATCTTTTACTTTCCCAATGTATTGTTTATGCTTCCAAGCATTTTCCCTGAATTCAGGGGCTGTTTGGTTTCAAGATTTAGACCATGGAACCCTTGAAAGAAATGCAGGATTCATGAATTTTACATTTGGTTGCAAGATTTAGTTTTGGGTTTTTTTTTTTTTGAAATAGTACGAATTAAATAATTAATTATTAAAATAGGATGGTTGTGTTTAAAATTTGCGAAATAGGACGGTTTTGCCCCCCATCCCACCCCCAATCCAGAATAGGGGGCGGGTTCCTAGAACCCGCCCCCTATATGAACCCGCCCCCTATATAATAATATAGAGGGCGGGTTCCCAGAACCCGCCCTCTATATAATTATAATTATAGTTATAATTATAATTATTTTAAAAAAATTTAAAAATAAATAAACGTAAAAAATATTTGAATAAAATAATAAAATTTTATTATATCAATGTTTTGTACAGAATGAATCCGTCAAAATTTATAATACAAAAAAATCCTATTTGTTTGTAAAATGTAAATTTTATCTCGACGGTCAAATTTATAATAACAAAATGAATCCGTCAAATTTATAATACCAAAAAATCCTATATAATTGTAAAATGTAAATAACTATCGTTTTCATTTTCCCTTTCCCTTATAAAATCCGAGGAGGCTTGACATAAGCCTATGCCTCCTGAGATGACTGGAGGACCCATCCGTTTTTTGGGTAGATGGCGGCGGCGGCGGCGTCTGCTCTTCTGCTTCGGCTCCGGCTTTGGCTTCAGCTTCGTCTTCAGCGGCGTCTTGGACAGGCTGTTGTTCCGCAAATCCTAAACCTGAATGTGTGACAGGTGTCGGATATGTGCTGCCTCCCAACAACTGTACATAGGACGATAAATCCGTGTCCCAACTGGGCAGTTGTAGCGAAGAACCTGTCCCGGTTTCATGCGGCTGCTGTTGCAAAAAACCTGTGCCCCGTGGCTGCGCAAATCCTGAACCCCAAGATTGTTGTTGTTGCGCAAAACCTGACCCCCAAGACGGCTGTTCTGCAAAACCTCACCCCCAAGACTGGTGTTGTTGCGCTTGTCCGGTATGCCAGGGTTGCTGCTGACGGTATGGTGATCCAAACCACTGGTCCTACTGCGCTGGATCTCCGTGATGCTGCGGCTCTGGTGCCGGGTCATGCTGCGGCTCTGGTGCCGGCTCATGCTGCGGCTCTGGTGCCGGCTCATGCTGCGGCTCCGGTGTCGGTTCATACTGCTGCTCTGGTGCCGGCGATAAATATTGAAGAATATTATATGAACCGAATACACCACCAATTAAATGGTCTGCACTTGTAAATAGAGCCTGAGTTTCCGGACCAGCATCAGTCAGGTATGGTTCATACACCATTGTTTGTATAAGATGCAACCCACGAGCATGTCGTTACATTAGAAATAAGAAATAAGAATTGACTCATACCGCCGGATGTTAAAAAGTAATATAATATAAAGAATTCAACTTACCAAATCTCGTTCCACGTGGCCTCTAGGCTCATACCGCGAGATGTTTGGGAAGTTGTTAGGGGGAGCAGAAAGATATCTTATGGTGACACGCTTATACCACTGTAGATATGCTTCGGTAGCATCGGTGGCTGTTTGGTCACCTATTTGCTGTAAGGTAATATTACGCTGCCTATCCTTCCATCTCAGCAAATATGGATGATGATGCTCCCTCCAATCACGCTCCGCCTTTCCTCCTCGCATGTCTCCCTCTATTATCATAGGCGAAGGCGGCGGGACAGAAATATGTTGCGATCTATTAAACTGTCGCAACACACAGTCCGGGAGGTGCATGACAACGACATTAATGCAGAGGAGTAGGCATCGAGCCCGCCAAACCGGCTCTCCTTCGATACAGATGCCGGGTAATCTTTGCAGACGATCTGCTGTATAAGGCGTCCACATGAACTACGCAAATAATATAGTACAAAAATTGTGATGAAGGTATTTCAAAATTTTAATACAAACTTAATTACCTAAGTTATGGTTACCTGAGTCGCCTCCATGCGATCCAACTCATCTCTATAGTATCTAAGTACTCGATGAGGAGCCTTATACGCTTTCTTGTCATTCCACCAACAGCCGAGCGGCTTTCCAGGGGTATCCAAGGCAGTTATTTTAACTCGATCCGGTCTTCCCATATACATATGCTCTTATGACCAGATCTATAAATAAAGTTTCAGATGATAAGAGAGAAAACCAATATTACAATTTTGCAAATTTCTAGCTGTGAAAAACAAGGAATTTACCTGAAGTAATGTAATGCATCCACAAATTTTATTCTTCGTTGGAGCGCATGTCTTATCGAGTTCCTTGTAAAGAAAGGCCAGGACCCCTGCTCCCCAAGCATATTGGCCACACACATCAAAATCCGTAAGGAAGCCAAGCTATAACGGATGGACATGCGTTGCCGATTGGTCCGGCATCAACCAAGAACCAATCATGTACAGAATGTAGGCACGTGCATGTCTATCCAAGACTTTATCGGTGGCTTCATCAGGGATATTACTAAATGTATCTTTTAGCCAGTTTAAACTGATCTTATACCCCTTACTGTAGCCTCCTGGTGCCTGATATTAGCATTTTTTGTGAAATATTAAAGCTAGAAATAATGTACAACATGCAATAGATACACTAAAGAGGGAAACCAAAATGAAATTTTTTACCTGTCCGAGAACAGACTCGGCATATGTATCCCAGTATGGGTGGTCGGTATCTGGACCAACAATTTTTCCTCCAACCAATCCAAGCCCATTGACTCGTAAACCGAGTAAGAGGCCAATATCCTGGAGTGTGATAGTGGCTTCATCCCATCTTAGATGAAAAGTGTGGGTCTCTTTTCTCCAACGCTCAACTAGAGAGGTAACGAAGGCGTGGTCGATTTGGATATGACGAAGCAATGAAGCTTCATAAAATCCGCAAATCCAGGTTCTCCCAGTCGACTGCTGCAGTTACATGCACTCCAGAAGAACAACAAGGATTACCATACACAACCTTCCACAGGTAAATAAATCTGAAACAAGTGATGATTTATTTACGAAAATATTAAGGAATAATATTATAATAACAATTTATATACTAAACGCAGATTTTCCCACACCTCCGCATCATTCCAACACGATCCAAGTAGCGCATTCCAAGCATATCCGTCCACATCTTTCCGGTCTTCTTACCCCGAACCATCCACATTATACCGACCACAACCATCATATATTGCACCCGAGCCTTATGTTGCTACGGGTGATATTGATATGTGTGGCAGTGATGGTGATGAAATCGGTGAAGGTCATCAAGGGGAGGATAGCGTGGAATATGCCGCTGGATTGAATGAGGTAGAATTCTTTGATGGTATGGTTGCGAATAATGATTTTGTCGAACTAGAAGATCCCGGTCTCGATCCGCTGGAAAATGATAGTTGGGTAGACTTAGCCATGGCAGAAGTAAATACGGCACCCTATTTGGAAGCGACAGCAGCAAGCGAAGATTGCGTCAGTGTCGGAGATTTGTTTCAGGAAAAAGGAGATCTTATTTGTAAGCTGAAGTCGTGGTCTATTTAGCAAAACATTAAATTTAACACCCAAGAGTCAAATATGACGTATTATACCGTGGTATGTACGAAAGCTCCTGAATATAAGTGGAGATTGCATGCATGTTGTTCCAAAAGAGCCAAAGCTTGGAAGGTCACGAAATACAACCAAGAACATACTTGCATCAATTCTATTATGTTACAAGATCACCGGAATTGCACTTCATCTTACATTTGCTCGTTAATCATGTCACTAATCCGTACAGATGTGGCGATGACTCCCCGAGAGATACGGCTCTTGGTTAGCGGAGAGCACAAAATTCAGATTTCGTATGTGAAGACATGGGATGCTCGCAGAAAGGCTTTATACAAGAAATTTGGGGACTGGGAAAGCTCGTACAACTCACTAGTCCCTTTTATGGAAGCCATGAAAGCATCAAATCCGGGGACCGTATACCGGTTAAAAACCACAGAAACAGATGTCGAAGGCTTTGTCAGGTTTCAAAGAATTTTCTGGTGCTTTGGTCCATATGCGGCTGGTTTCACACACCGTCGTCCGGTATTGTGCGTTGATGATACGTATCTATACGGTAAGTACAGAGGCCGCATGTTAATTGCTACAGGTGTTGATACTAATAACGGTATATTTCCGTTGGGATTTTCTATTGTCGAGGGTGAAAATACATCATCCTGGTTATGGTTTTTCCGTCAACTCAAAAATATCCCATATGTTATTGATAAAACAGATTTATGCATCATATCTGATAGACATCTAGGAATACTAGCTGCAATGAGATCTGTATTTCCGACGACCCCACATAGGTTTTGCCTACGGCACTTCAGGCAAAATTTTGATAGAAAATTTAAAAATTCGGATCTACATAAGCTTATGTACAAAGCCGGTGAAACGTCTGACCCTAATGTTCATGACATGTACACGACGAAAATTGGGAAGATGAGTCAAGCCGCGAAAGTGTGGTTAGATGAGTATCCAGTATGCATGTGGTCACAAGCACATGATGATGGGTGCAGATATCTACTAATGACGACTAATATGTCTGAAAGCTTCAACGGGGTCCTTAAAGGCGTTAGAGGCTTATCGATACAGGGGTTGATTGTTCGAACCTTTTTCCGGATGAATACTTACTTTGTGCACAGAAGAGAAAAGTCCTTATTGATGGAGACTCCGCTCACCGCGTATTACGAAGATATATTTCGAAAAAGAGAGCGCAGAGCACAATACTACAGATCCGAAAGGTTTGACACGGCGGAGTTTCAAGTAATGGGCAGTAATGGGAATCAATATACCGTGAACTTTAGAGATGAAGGGCTCTCTTCGTGTACATGCGGTCTTTTCCAACAACAACATTTACCTTGTGCCCACGCAATTGCTGCTGCGAGCAGCATGCATAACTCACATTACAATTTTGCTTCCCATTACTATA
Source organism: Agapanthus africanus (assembly GCA_030015575.1). Lineage (NCBI taxonomy): Eukaryota > Viridiplantae > Streptophyta > Magnoliopsida > Asparagales > Amaryllidaceae > Agapanthus > Agapanthus africanus. Next base: position 2,425,946 of record JASDDO010000008.1, on the reverse strand, counting down.
CAGTTTCCAATTACCAAGGCGCATACGATCCAAAATTTCATCCTATACCAAACAGTCGCTATTAGCACTATTATACTGGGAACAGACAAACACCGACTGTATTACCGCCAGAAAAATATATAAGGCCCGGAAGACCTAAGGTGCGTCGAGATCGAATGACAATGGATGCTGATTCTCAGCAAAAGTACGCCAGATGTAGGCTATGCAAACAACCAGGCCATTATAGGACCAGATGTCCAGGACAGTCATCAGGGGCGGAACCTTCGAGATCGTGACAAGTGCACCGGAAGATTTTTTGTATTATAAATTTGACGGATTCATTTTGTTATTATAAATTTGACCGTCGATATAGAATTTACATTTTACAAACAGATAGGATTTTTTTATATTGTAAATTTGACGGGTTCATTTTGATATTATAAATTTGACCGTCGAGATAGAAATCGGATAGGATTTTTTTGTATTGTAAATTTTGACGGATTCATTCTGTACAAAATATTGATATAATAAAATTTTATTATTTTATTCAAATATTTTTTACGTTAATTTATTTTTAAATTTTTTTAAGATAATTATAATTATAATTACAATTATATAGGGGCGGGTTTTGGGAACCCGCCCTCTATATATTAATATAGAGGGCGGGTTCTGGGAACCCGCCCTCTATATTATTATATAGGGGTCGGGTTCTAGGAACCCGCCCTCTATTCTGGGTTGGGGGTGGGGGGGCGAAACCGCCATATTTCGCAAATTTTAAACACAACCACCCTATTTTAATAATTAATTATTTAATTCGTACTATTTCAATAAAAACCCTTTAGATTTGTATGACTACTTTGTTTTAACGCGGGTCCCACTCCAAAACCAAGATCCATGAATCCTTCCAAAAAAAAGATTTAGGGCCCGTTTGGTTGGGCTGTTACGGAAAGCACTTTTGGCAAAAGTACCGTTTCATAAAGCTCTTTTGGAAAAAATGCTGTTGTGGAAAGTGAATTTTAATTTGAAAAGCTGTTTGTTCGAAAAGCAGTTAAAAGTTGTAAAAGTGTTGTTGACTGTTTAAATTACCATAAAAAACATTCCTTCTTATAAAGTTATTAATAGTCATTGACGCTTCTACAATCTTAACCTGTATTTGAAAACTATAAGAAGGCAAGCAACGAATAATCTTAAATCCATTTCTCCATATGCCAAATGACCTTTCAATAATCTCTTTCAACCTTGAATTGTAATAGTTAAATCATTAGCATCCCCCAAAAAATCACAAAATGAAAAAAAATTCCATACATCATGCTAATTTCATTTCCATTCATTAACAAATTTCAACATCACAAACCCACACTACAACTAGCCTCTCACACATCAAAACACAGAAATCAAACAAACTGCATAAAAAAACACAGCAAAAAAGATCATTTATTACGAACTCCACCATCGTCTTCATCAAGCAACCTTGATCTGCACTCTTTGGCAAAAAAAAACCTTGATTTGCACTGTCTTCGTCTTCCTGGGCTCCGGCAGCGGCTACTTCATCACCGTCACCGTCGATACCCCATCCCTACACACCGCCGTCACCTTCTCCACGTCCGTGTCATCCGGCAGCACGTGCTTCCTCATGAAATTCCCCATGCGCCGCTCCATCCTCAGGTACTTGCCCCCCTCCCTCGATCTCCTCCTCGTCGTGCCTCTTCTCGCCGCCGACAATTAGGACGTGGTCATCTTTGATATGGACTTTGACATCTCCTGATGGAGGTCGGTTTCTCCCTCAGATGTTGTCCTCCGTCGATCTTGCAGCAAGTGTTCTGAACGGATGTAATTGAGAGAAAATTGAACGTGTGGATCTCAATGGGTTGTTGAATACTATGGACGCCGAGCTACCTGCAAGGGAAGTCCCGGGGTGGGAAACTGAAAGTATGTCTTAGCACCTCAACTAGGTTTCAAAAAGCATCAAGTATACAATTTTAAAAATCTAAAGGTCTAAGTCATAATTACCTAAAATCTAACTAGAGAATTAGGGTTTAGTAGCAAGAATACAAGTTTTTAACTAAGTTATGGAGGTTTACAACCTTTGTAGACCGGTCCTTCACTTCTAAAGCTCCAAATAGTAGTCCATAGAACTCTTCTTCGACTCCACTTGAAAAAAGGATCAAGCTTGCTTGAAGTCTTCAAAACCGAAAATGATCTACCTTGAAGTCTCTCTAACTCAAACTCACTTTTCACTAATCAAAATATTAGTGAAACAAACAACCTATACTAAAGGGTTAGGATAGTATAGGTTGATAAAATAAGAATTTTGCTCACTAGAAATCTTTTTCTTTTTTCTTTTATCCAACTCAAGAAAATTCTAGAGAGAAGAATGAAGAAGAAGATGAACTTGGATGAGAGAGTGAGATTCTATGAACTATGTGTAGAGTTATGAGATGTGATAAGAATTGATTAAATATCTAAGAATATGACAAGAAATAGAGGTGAGTCATGACTTCTCAATGCTTCTCCAAGCATCCAAAGTCATGACTCATCCTCCACTTCTTTTCTTTTCTTAAAATATAAATCAATTCTTTTTATCTTTTACTCTAGTGTAATTCTCATACATCCATGTTCCTTGTATCATCAACCATGATACAAATCCAAATTCATTTATAAATATATATCACATGTATATTTAAAAGTATGTAAAGAGAAAAAAAATCAAAAGTGAGCTAATATTAGTTTATATATATATATATATATATATATATATATATATATATATCAAATATATAAATATATATCAAATTATTAAATCAACACTTGATTCAATAATCCTGTTATATCATATATAACCGACTAATATCATATATTTATGTATATCAAAATATTAAATCAACACTTGATTCAATTATCCGGCCATATCACATATAACTGACTAATATTCAATATTCGATATTAAATCAACACTTGATTCAATTATCCGATCATATCATATATAACCGGCCAAAATCAAATATATATAAATAAATCAAATCATTAAATCAACATTTGATTCAATAATCCGGTTATATCACATATAACCTAACTGATATTAAATATCGCAAGATTAGAATACGGTATCACATACTCGTATTTAATCAAGCTCCCGCACATATCTCTATATGTGTCCTACTTCATTTCGTTTGAGCTAGGAAACTCTGTGTGGGACTCTAAAGACTCGTCAATATGCCAGCAGTAGGTGATGATCACATCAATACCCATAAGCCGTCAGCGGTACTACCTGGACGTAACGGCTACCCACGTATTGAACGAATAGAAGATCAACAATTAAACTTTTCCAAACTCCTGTAAAGCCTATAAGTAACACTTACCATACAGTCCGGTCTCTTCGTCTGATATGTCGCATATCGAGTCTGGGGGTGGAATCGTCATACCTCAGTAACTTGATAAGTCATGCCGATGTGTGGCCAATAACCTTTCGAGAAACTACTGATAACACTTACCGGTAAATCTCATCATCCCTGGCCAGAGACTTGCCGTTATAGACAATCGAGTATAGCGCAACATCAACTCCCAATATAGGGAGAGACGAAACCCCTCCTATCGCGCACTACATCCATGTGACTCGGGGATATACCCAAAATCCACCTATTTGCACGACTCCTTTGAGCCGTGGTAGGAAGGAAATCAAAGTACAGTGGTAACCACACAAGACACTACGAAGATCTTGTGTCTACAGACTAACCTATACAAGTGTCACCAGAGAACTGCTATCTGACGATAGGCATGGTACCATCTAGGAGTTCTCGGCGAGTCATGTTCGGTGTACCCATTCTCTAATGAGCACCTGTGTACAATCTTTGATGTCAAACACCAGTGGTTGTGGGATCAACCATCGCCCCATACAGGGTCAAAAAACGTACACACTAGTCTACTCTGGAATGTCGATGCCCTGTCTCGATATTCCCTCGATTAGGAACTGTTAAAGGATGTGCTTGCGGACTACACAAGCCCCACTAGTATGATCTGCATCATAGTCCTGGTAGTCAAGCCTACATCCTAAGGGTTTTATCAACATGTATCAGAGAGACATTATAATAATACAAGTGTATATGTTAAGATAAAGAGCAACCAGATAGCATACTATAATGTCAAGCAAGAAAGTCCACTATATATATGTCCAAGCATCCACTATATCATACAATAATGGCCTCTAGGGCATACATATTCCTAACAATCTCCCACTTGCACTAAGAACAGTTGTTGTAGTATCGCATACCTAACATCCCAAAAAGTCTCTCAAACTGTGTCTCGGGGAGGGTCTTCGTGAGTGGATCCGCTGTGTTGTCCTTCGTATCTACTCTCCTGACCTCGATCTCACGGCGATCAACTATCTCCCAGATCAGGTGATACCGCCTCAGAATATGTCTGGATCGCTGATGGGACCGGGGTTCCTTGGCCAAAACCACAACTCCATTATTATCACAATACAAAGGTATTGGATGCTCAATGGATGGAACTACACCAAGTTCAGCAATGAACTTTTTCATCCAGACAGCCTCTTTAGCAGCATCATTGGCAGCGATATATTCGGCCTCCATCGTTGCCACGCCCCACTTCCCAGTGTACGAGGAAGGGACGCGGCGAGGTCCGCTACGTATTTACTCAGAAATAAATACGCTAAGCGTAACTAAGCAATATAATAAAGTACACAAGAAGAGATGTAAGAGAACAACAAATTTTATTTATTCAACATTCGTAAGTCGATGTCGCGCACCCCACGTGTTCGCGGGGAGGTGGAAATTGCAAAAAATGATTTTTACGGGCTTCGCAACACCGACTAGAACCAAGGATCGATCATAAACCCTAGCTAGCAAACTACTTGAGTTTTAATTACTCGGATGAATGTTATACCTCGTAGTATCATGTCCTTCGGGTCTTCTCACTGTCCTCCTCGTCATCGTAGGCTCCGAGGATCAAAACGGATCAAAGATTCCTCGTCGGCTTCCTCGAGTCAAAGACGATCCACCCGAGAGTCTACAGTCCGAGCTCCAAACTCAAATCCGAGGTAACTAGGGCAACTATCTTGCTAAACTAGATGGCCTAGGTGATGTAGAGAAAGAAGATGGAGTGGTTTTTCTCTTGGAACCCTAGGATTCTCAACACATGAGAGCTTTTAGGGTTTAGATGAAGAAGAAGACTTGAAGAAAATGAGAGTGAAGTGTGAACTTGGAAATAGCTTGGCTGTCCACTTGATAAAGAATGAAGCATATCTCATAATTGTTGAGATATAATATCACACACAAATATCTAATAAGCTTCAGAAAATATCTATTTTTTCAAGAGAGTGAGTCATGAGCATGAGTCACCAAGTAGCCATGCTAGATTCAATGTAAAAATCCACCTCATTTCTTCACCCAATTTGTTTAATCCATAAAAGAATTAAACCCTAATAGGTGTCTACTTCTAGAAGCTTTCCCAAGCTAATTACGAGAATACCCCTCATCCGTATATACACACCCGCATATGCATTCCAAAGAATACGAATACAAAGAGATGAAACAAATCCATCAATACAATACTAGGATCTGGCTTAAACCAAAGCCCACTAGCATTGTCCGCCCGAACATCATATGCGCACAAGTGCACATACATAATCGAAGCCCTGTCGTGAAACCATACGACATCTACATCTTTTGCCCAATGCAGGGAAACTCACTATATGGGACTCTAAACACTCGACGGTACGCTGGCAATGGGTTTAACCATAAGCCGCAAGCGGTACTAGCTGCACATAATGGCTACCTAGGTATATGTCGATAAGAAGGCCGATGAGCAAATCCATCCGAACTCCTACTGAGCCTGAATGTGACAATCTCCATACATTTCTGTTCATTTAAGAGTATCGCATATCGGGCCTAGGGGGTGGTAATCGTCAGATCCCTAATAGCGCAATAAGTCGTGTCGGAGTGTAGCCCAAAATACCCTGAGAAACTACCGGAATACTTACCAGTAAATCTCGCTTGCCCTGGTCCGGGACTTTGTGTAATGGCTCTCCAAACACAGCGCGGTATCAACCCCCAATACCGGGTGTAACACCCCACGCCCCAGTACAGATGGTATTGTCTGCTCTGGCCGAAACCGCACGGTTTTTCCCTTTAGAGCAAACCGGACCCAACCAGGGGCCACTTCCTAAGAGGTCACCCATCCCAAGACTTCCCTGGCCCGAGCACGCTTAACTACGGAGTTTGCAAGCTCCTGTAGTTCTGGTTCACTTAAAAGGCGCCTCTGTAATTGAGGGTGGTATCATTATATTTATAATGCAGTCCAGTCCTCTTTCGGAATGTGATCCGAAGATTTCCCATTGTTCTACAGTGGGTCCCACGGACTTTAGAGGTGGCCCCTAATAGCGCAATAAGTCATGCCGGAGTGTAGCCTAAAACACCCTGAGAAACTACTGGGATACCTACCAGTAAATCTCACTTGCCCTGGCCCGGGGCTTTATGTAACGGCTCTCCGAACACACCGCGATATCAACCCCCAATACCGGGTGTAACGCCCCACACCCCAATACAGATGGTATTGTCCGCTCTGGTCGAAACCGCACGGTTTTTCCCTTTAGAGCGAACCGGACCCGATCAAGGGCCACTTCCCAGGAGGTCACTTCTCAAGCTTATGTAGTTCTGGTTCACTTAAAAGGCACCTCTGTAATTGAGAGTGGTATCAGTATATTTATACTGCAGTCCGGTCCTCTTTCGGAATGTGTTCCGAAAATTCCCCATTGTTCTACAGTGGGTCCCATGGACTCTAGAGGTGGCCCCCACAGATTCAAGAGGCGGCACCCGCTCTCTTGGTATGACAATTGGCGTGGTACTTTGTTCTGTGTGGCACTTTGCTTCGTGAACAAGAACCAGGTCCCGACATTCTCCCCACCTTTGAACAATGGTTCGTCCTCGAACCACAGACCTACTACTAAGGGACTTGCATGGGCCACTATAAATGTAACGCCCCACGCCCCAGTATAGATGGTATTGTTCGCTCTGGCCGAAACCGGACCCGACCAGGGGCTACTTCCCAGGAGGTCACTTTTCAAATTCATGTAGTTCTGGTTCACTTAAAAGGCGCCTCTGTAATTGAAGGTGGTATCATTATATTTATAATGCAGTCCGGTCCTCTTTCGGAATGTGTTCCGAAGATTCCCCATTGTTCTACAGTGGGTCCCATGGAACCTAGAGGTGGCCCCCACAGATTCAAAAGGTGGCCCCCGCCCTCTTGGTATGACAATTGGCGTGGCACTTTGTTCTGTGTGGCACTTTGCTCGGTGAACAAGAACCGTGTCCCGACATTCTCCCCACCTTTGAACAATGGTTCATCCTCGAACCACAGACCTACTACTGAGGGACCTACATGGGCCACCATAAATGTAACGCCCCACACCCCAGTACAGATGGTATTGTCCGCTCTGGACGAAACCGCACGGTTTTTCCCTTTAGAGTGAACCGGACCCGACCAGGGGCCACTTCCCAGGAGATCACCCATCCCAAGACTTCCCTGGCCCGAGCACGCTTAACTACAGAGTTCTCAAGCTTCTATAGTTCTGGTTCAATTAAAAGGCGCCTCTGTAATTGAGGGTGGTATCATTATATTTATAACGCAGTCCGGTCCTTTTTCGGAATGTGTTCCGAAGATTCCTCATTGTTCTATAGTGGGTCCCACGGACTCTAGAGGTGGCCCCCAAAGATTCAAGAGGTGGCCCCCGCCCACTTGGTATGACAATTGGCGTGACACTTTGTTCTGTGTGGCACTTTACTCCGTGAACAAGAATCGGGTCCTGACACCGGGAGAGACGAATCCTATCTAACCGCCACTGCCACCAAGTGCTTCGGGACTGCACCCAACTACTACTTGTTTGCATGACTCCTTTGAGCCGTGGTTGGATAGTAATCAAAGTACGGTGGGAACACACTCGAGGTGAAGTAGCAGTGTCAAGTCGATGGACTAAGCTGTACTCATGTCACCTGGGAACTGCTACCCGACGATAGGTATAATACCCACCAACAGTTCCCAACGAGTCCTATCTAGTATACTCATAACCTAATGAGCACCTGCATACTATCTCTAGTACGATATATTGATGGCTGTGGGACAGACCATCTCCCCTGCTGGGATGAGAAGCATATACACTAGTCTACTCTGGAGTATCAATGCCCCATCTCGATAATCCTACAACTAGGGACCTGTATAGGATGTGCTTATAGATTACCCAGCCCCCACTAGTATGACCGCCATCACAACGCTAGTAATCAAGTAAAGATCCTAAGAGTTCTACCAATATGTATAAGCGATATGCTAAAAAGCACATGCACATATTGAGGTAGAAACAAACCAGGTAGCATACTACCATTTCGAGCAAGACTGTTACTATATCCGTGTATATCCCAATCTCCCATTAAGTAATATACAATCCAGTATGATACAATAATGTCCTCTAGGGCATATATCACTAACAATTCAACATTTCTTTACAACACAATACTGGAAAGTAAATACAATTCCGGAATGTAATGCCTAAACAATGGCATAACTGAAATGAAAAGTATATACAAGTAAAGTCAATGCTCAGGGTTATCTGTGAACTGCTCCAAGTGCTCCTGGCTGGTCTCGAACTCCTCAGAGTCGGGTCCTCCTGCCAACATTCCAAAGAAGAAGAGAAATAGGAATGTCGTTAGCGAACAATCGCTCGATAAGTCCCAAAGAAAGAAGGAGAAGAATAGACAGAGAATAGAACGGATGAAGTAGATATGTTATATTTGTTTTACTAACGTAGTTGTTGTAGCTTGGTACATAATATGCCAGTGTATACGAGAGGAGTCCAACTTACACCGTAGACTTTGGTAACCCGTAGTGCAAGGCTCCATCGATAATACCACAGAACAACGGCATGGATGTAATTACGTCTTTTAGTGACCACTTCGTGCCATCTTTAACATGTTCCATATTAGTCTACCCTTTTATAAACCCCGTGATGTTTATTGTATTAATTGTATTGATTGTACTGATTGTATTGTATTGTTTTGTAGTAAATGGAAGACTTGTCGAAACCATGATATCAGTAAACAGAATGGATATAAATGGATAGTCATGTACTCAGAGTATATCCATGGTTCGGTTCGATCATGTTCATGTTGTTGTAAATTGTATTCTGGCATTCGTGGATTCATGTTGTATTATAGTTATACTTGACTTGAATTCAAGTCAGATTGATTTCAGATTTGACCGTGACTCAAACTGAGTCAGACTTTTAAAATAGAATTGATGTCCTGATTGTTTTGGAGTTATCGGTAACTGCTGCACATGGACGGCAGGATTTGTGTGTTTTTCCAAGACAATTACCGTATGATAACACCGTTGTTAGGTTGTCTACCTTAGATAGGCAAGCACCTATATTCTCCGTCTCTCTGAGACTCAAGAGAACCGGTCCCGCTTTAACCTATGTTTACTAGGGTCCTTATTGTAAATTAATATAACTTGGGGTTTTTTTTATGAAAAATAGTTTTGATATATTTTCAAACTACACCTCAAGTATTTAATTATCGTTTTTAGGGTTTTCATAATTTTAATTTTTATAAAGTGAAATATTATAGTGGATATAACCTGGATTCCAATGTATATGGTACTTTAATGTAAACTTGGAATGGTATTGAATTGTAAAGGTAGTTTCATGAAATTGGTGATTCCTTTGATTTAGAAAATATGGAATATATATATAATATATTTAAAGTATATATTTTGATAATATTTATATATATCTAATATTTATAAAAAAAATAGAATTTATTTATTAAATAGAAATCACATTTTTCTTAAAAATTGCATTAAAAATTCCATCGAGATCGAATGCTCTTTGCGGAGGTCTGCATCTCGCACTACTAGACCTGAGGATGTGCGATAATCCGCACCATCCCAATTGGGGTTTCCTAAAATGGGTTGTAGAGGCGTATTTGCAAGGAATTAAGTAATACACTTTTAAAGAAAACGGTTTTTGAATGTTTATGGTATTTAAATGTAAACTCGTATTATCCCATAAACTAATATCCCAAGAGTTATCGTGTTATGCCAAAAATGTGTGTTGTGATGAGGTAGGTCATTACCTCGAGAGTTTTTTAAAGGTAATACAAGGGAATATGATGAATTGTGTTGAAAGTAAAGTATATGGTATTTAACCGTAAAAATGCGATAAAAGTTGCATAATAGATTCTTTTGAGATGAAACTTATTCTAATATGTTTGTTTATATTTTTTGATCATTATGAGGGAATATGTTATTTTATTGTTTAAAAAAATAGAGTTTTTAAAGAAAAACGAATCGGAAGTCGGAATAACTCCGCTTCCGATGAGTTTTGAAAATAGATTGTTTAAGAATAGAGATGGGGGATGGAAGTGGGTACTTACAGGTTGGAAAACAAAAGAAGAGATAGGGGAAACTATCGGAATCGTCAAAGAGTCGTTTCGTGGCCGGAATCATCCCGAAACGTCGCCGGAATCTTGCCCTTTGCTAACTCCACTTGCACAATTTTAGACTTGGAAATTTTAGAGAGTTTTTGTAAAGGAAATTCTGAATGAGGAGGGGTGAAATGGAGTGTGGTATTTATAAGGAAAATTAGGGTTTTAAGGGTTAAAAAATGCATTAAAAATATGCATTAAAATTAGAATTAAAGAGTGAAATTACACTCTGTGGATGAATGTAGAGAAATCAAACAACACGAGGGTAGTGGGATAGGCGAAGGGGTGCTAGGGTTAAATTTTGGGAGTATTTGGTACGGTTTGGACCGATAGTGCTGGCCCAAAACAAGATCTCGCCGGTCAAATCTATGAGGTGGGGGCTTGGATTGAAGACACGTGTCCTTGGCTGTATAAATACCAATTTCCACATGTTTGTTTTATTTGTGACTTTTCATTTTACGTGTAGTGCACATGTAAAACTTTGAGCTTCTAAAAGATTAAAAGAAAAAATCAATTAAAAATATATGTGGCTGGGGGGATTTGAACACAGGGGCTACATCACAGCAATGCAAGGCTTTACCAATGAGCTACAAGTGCTTTCTTGCAGTTCAAAAGCAAATTAAATTTATAACTTGTGCTCAGGCTTAAGTGTTCCTTTCTGTATTTTGAAAAAATTATGTATAGAAAGTTTATGGTTGTTACAATCGTCGAGTCTGCTACGGTATCTTGCTTGTAACTCTTCCAACATACCGCCCCTCCATTGAGGGTGAAGACAAAACCCGAGACCGACTTGTTATAGTTCTTATCACTCTGGAAGCTCGAATCGGTAAAGGACTCCACCAGGAGTTCACCGTTAACATACACTAAGAACATTTCTTTAGTCCTTCTCAAGTACTTAAGAATGTTCTTCACAGCTATCCAGTGCTTCTCCCCTGGGTCTGATTGATATCTACTTACCACACTTAGTGCGTAAGCTACATCCGGTCTGGTATATAACATCGCGTACATGATAGACCCAACTGCAGAAGTATAGGGTATCACATGCATGCGAGCCCTCTCCAAATCAGTCTTGGGAGACATCTCTTTGGAGAGAGTGATTTCTGAACAAGCGGGTAAATTACCATGCCTAGAAGCTCCCCTACTAAACCTCTTTAGTATGATGTCTATGTACCTGAATTGGGAAAATCCCAATATCTTTTTAGATCTATCTCTATAGATTTTTATCCCCAGGATGTAGGAAGCATCATCCAAATCTCTCATGGAGAACCTTTGTAATAGGAAGAGTTTGACCGAATGCAGCATAGGAACATCATTTCCTATCAAGAGTATATCATCCACGTACAATACGAGGAAGACAACCTTACTCTCTACAATCTTTTTGTATATACATGGTTCATCTACGTTTTTGATGAAGTCAAACTCTTTGTCTGCCACATCAAAACAGATGTTCTAGCTCCGCGATGCCTACTTTAATCCGTAAATTGATTTAAGCAGTTTGCATACCTTTCCGCTACTCTCACTGTCTACAAATCCCTCTGGCTATGTCATATACACGCCCTCTTCTAAATCACCACTTAGAAAAGCGGTCTTGACGTCCATCTGCCAGATTTCATAGTCATGGTATGCAGCAATGACAAGTAGGATCCTGATGGACTTAAGTATAGCCACTGGAGAAAAGGTCTTGTCATAGTCGACACCTGGTCATTGACGGAAACCTTTTGCTACAAGTCTTGCTTTGAAGGTCTCAACCTTTCCATCTATACCAATTTTCTTCTTAAAGATCCACTTACTCCCAATGGGTTTTACCCCTTCAGGAGCAACTTCCAAAGTCCATACTTTGTTGGCGTACATGAATTCCATCTCATATCGCATAGCATCTAGCCATTTCACAGAGTCCCCACTTGTGATGGCCTGCTTGAAACTAGTTAGGTCATCATCTTCCATGATGCGATTCTCGCTCCCACCGTCTATAAGAAAACTGTAGTATCTCTCAGGTGGATGAGGAACCCTACTAGATCTACAGAGTGGCTGAGATTCGTCGGGGACTATCGAATCCTTTGGTTCTACCAAATCTTCAGTTGTAGTTTGTGTATCTGGAACTTCTTCCAGCTCTACATCATTACCACTAATTTCTTTCATAAGAAATTCATTTTCTAAAAAGGTGGAATGTTGAACAACAAACACCTTTTGTTCCTTACTGTGGTAGAATAGATATCCATGTGAATTCTTTGGATATCCCACAAACTTGCAAAGAACTGATCGTGTTTTGAGTTTGTCCAGATTCTGTTTTTTAACATAGGCCGGACAACCCCATATCTTAACCCGTTTAAGATATGGTCTCTTTTCACTCCATATCTCATATGGTGTTTTAGGCACGTATTTTGATGGAACTTGATTCAATAGGTATGCAGTTGTCTCAAGTGCATAACTCCAAAAGGAGATAGGTAACTCAGCAACACTCATCATAGAGCACACCATATCTAATAGGGTGCGATTCCTCCGCTTCGATACTCCATTGTGATATGGTATATACGGAGGAGTAAGCTAAGAGAGAATCTCATTCTCTTTTATACAAGCTCGGAATTCCGTGCTTAAGTATTCACCTTCTCGATCAGATCTAAGGATTTTAATAATTTTACCCGTCTGGTTTTCTACTTCGCACTTATATTCCTTGAATTTCTCAAAAATTTCAGATTTATATTTCAACAGGAACACATGTCCAAATCTTGAGAGATCATAGGTGAATGTAATGAAATACGAGGAACCATTCCTGGCATTTGTAGACATAGGACCGTATACATCATTATGTATCAGTCCCAAGAGTTCAGTAACTCTTTCTCAGTGTCCAATAAACGGAGTTTTGGTCATCTTGCCTTTGAGATATGACTAACAAGTTTTATAAGATATAAATTCGAACGGATTCAAATATCCATCTTTATGCAGCTTGGCTAGTCTTGTCGCATTGATATGACCAAGTCTACAATGCCACAAGAAGGCTTCGTTCATTTCTGAACTTTTCATCTTGTGTGTGTTTTGTATATTTAGAACTGTATTTTTATTTAGAACGTATATTCCATTACATAACGTACCAAACCCAATCAACACTTGATTTAGGAAAATGTTCATAACATTTTTCTCCAATGCAAAATTATATCTTTCTTTATCTAATAAAGAAACGGATATTATATTGCACATCATCGACGGTACGTAATAACAGTCGTTCAAAATCAATATATTACCATTTGGTAATACAAGGTGATTGATCTGTTTTTTATGTGTAGTAGTTAACCACAATCAATAACGGTATCGCATGTAGCTAGACCGAGATGAGTACGGGTCGTCCTCAGGGAAACGTTGAATCTTTTAATCTTACTTTAGGCGTGTTGAGAAAGAAAGGCGGAAGAATAATGAATAGCGGAAATAGTTTCTAGATCTACGTTAAACACGGATGTAGAATATATATCTAAATTAACTATGGATATAGGTTTTATATTAGAAGGGGGCTTGTAGGGTTCGTTAAGATTTGGTAGTCATGGATGATTAATTAAAGATTACTCCTTTTATCTTTTAATAGATTTAAAACTAGATCGACAGTGATGCATGTAGATTAGGGTTTCTGGAGGGAAAAGGGTTCCCACTCTTAACCCCTATCTTGACATGATCTCCGTTCATGTCTAGCCTTTACCAAAATAATCATTAATCTAATCTCTAATCGCGTTCGAGACTGGCAATAAATTGGTAGCGCGCCCGATTAGGTTGTTAATGATTCTTTTGATAAAGTTTATAAACTTTATAGGACGTAAAAAGAGTATAAGGATCTTCATCATCCATTAACCTACCATAATCCTACGAACCCTAACAAGCAAAGAATTACCCGCGCATGTTGGGGAAAGAAAAGATAGAAATCATGAAGAAAATAAAATGCAATAGAATAAAATTATCTTTATTAATCAACAAAATCAAGTACACTTTGTTCCCTTAGAAAATGATTACAAAACGCTAGTTTGCTTCTCGATCTCTTCTGAGGAGGTAGATGTACTGTTGATGATCAACCAGGATTCTTGAGCCATCATGGACTTCGTGATCGCGTCGGTATGATGCCTTCTAAGTTTAGCCCTTGGTCCTTTATATAGCCCTCAAAGAAGAAAAACTAGTTACCATATATGGCGACTTCCTAATATGGTGACTTTCCATATATGGTGACTTTCCTAATATGGTGACTTTCCATATATGGTGATTTTCCATATATGGTAACTTTTCTAATATGGTGACTTTCCATATATCGTAACTAGTTGTTAGGATCCCAACCAGAAAATCCAGGGCCCTAACTCCTCAGAAGTGCAGCGGAACCACGGTGGATTAGGAGGATCGTGGGTTCGTTTCTCTTGAGGCTTCTTCTGGTGACACATGTAGACTATTTTGGTATCTGGAATCTGAAAATCTTCTCTACATCTCTGCCAGAATTGATTTCTTCAATTTACTCTACTATTTCGGCAAATTTGATCTCGATAACTCGGATTTCCTTGATTCCAGTCCTGAAATAATTTCTGCACAATTATCTCAATAAATAATGTTAGTATAATTTGTTTTTATTGAAATATTATCTTTAATCATTTGTCATGATATTTTAGTTTTAAGAGAATTGGTCAAAGCTATTTAATAAGGTAAGCATATTAAATGGACCAAATGTTACATGGATATTATATGCTTACTTTTGCCTTCATAATGTTAATTATAGTATATAAACACATGAAAATAGTATTTTTACAGATAAACCCTCATATGTGTCATATATTATAATAAACACCTTGTTTATATAGAAATAGTAGGAAAAATATCATATTAAAAGTGCAGTTTTATCAACTGAACAAATACCCCCAAACTTAATTTTGATCGTCCCGAGCAAATTAGGTATTCAAGAGAAGGAGAAAAAGAAGAAGAACTAAGTAGCAAACTTTCGTAGGCAACACGATTGCACTGAGCACGTGCAACAAGCCGTTAAACCTCTAGGTGTCCCTAGTAGGAGGAGTGTTGTCTCCTAAGGGTTTTCAGCGGATTACACCCACAAAATCCTATAATAAAAGAAAGATGGTGAAAGTTACATATAAAGATAAGAACTATAAAAGAAAGACTTGAAAATAAGAGTTTCCAACTATACCAGCTTTTTAGTTGCTATGAGCCCTATCTTAATGGTCATGAAAAAATGTTAGAAATCACATCATCCCTCAATTAAACATAGCCTTTAGTCTTCCTCCCTATCTTTCTTCCAAACATTGATCATATACCCCTACATGTGTGTAAAAGATATCCCTACACTTAGAGAATTCAATTCAAGCTATCATACTCTTGTCCATCTTCAAAAGTACTTTATAGTTGGTGAATATTAAAAATTGCTCACACATTTTTCATGCGACCGTTAATACTTCTTGAGGTACTAACCGACCAATTACAAAATGTGCTTGCGCATTTAAGCGTAATTCCTCGTTTTGCAATACCTGAGGCTTAGCAGTGGCTCCCAAACCAGTTGGTCTAAGGCACTAGCTGATAAAGCACCCTCGCTATTTTTTTATGCTGCCCTGGTAATTACAAAACCAGTGTCCATTTTTTTTCTTCACCCTCGCTATATTTTATTTTATTTTCATTCATACTAAGGCTTTTAGACAAAAGCATTTCAAGGTATCCTCTACTATCCCAAGTTTCAAGATGTGTGTAAGTGCGTATAGTAGGGTATCAACGTTCAAATGTTTGGCTTTAAAAATAGGGGCTATTTTTTCAGACTTATTTTTATTCTCAGATTAGCAATTTCCTTCATCTTACTAACCCTTAGGACAACGGCTCATAACTACTTATTACTAGTTTCGTTTAAGAAAACTTCTAATTTTCTTGGTTTTCTTAAATTTTTCCAATATTTTGGATGTAATAATTCACTATCTAATCTTTTATTATCTTATTTATGTACAAATTTTTTTTATATGTTTTGTGCTTATGCAAAGTATGATGCAAAGTGATGCGTAAATAAGCACAAACCTCTCCAAAACTTGTTTTCAACAGTGTCCTCACTGTTGTCATCTGTTAAATCTCAGAATTCTGTAAGCTTGGGAGGAAAATTTATTAGCGGGGTCAAAAATATGATCGTGAAAATCCTCTCCCAAACTTATTTTTGGCTCACCATTTTGAGGACAACTTTTATTTTCAAGAGCGAAAAATATACCCCCCAAACTTGATTTAAACAATGTTAATCTTTTAAAATCACAAGAGGGGGTCAAAATTATTGGTCAATGCAAAGCTTTACAAAGACCAAAAGTCAACACCAACCATTCAAAATTTTTATCAGTGTAGTGCACCAGTTGGTGGAAGAACATGTTGTATAGAGGCATGAAGAAGTGGGGAAAAGATAAGTGGTGTAAAAGAAATGGTTTGCGTCTCGTTTTGGAGAGACGACACAGTGATTGTGATGATGGATTACTCGCATTCTCGTGATTTTCAAGAAAAAGGGGTGGAGGTTCAATTTCTTTCTGTAGTTGATTCATCTCAACACCCGTGTTTTCTAAAAATGCGAGTTCATCAGCGAAGCTTTCATCGATATCCCGAAGAATAATGTCATTGGAAAGAACGGGATGATACTCATACTCCATGAAAAATTCAGAATAAGTGTTAGATGTTGACCCAGACAACTCAAAAGAAGGGTCCGCATGTATATGATACATATCTGGGTCAAACAACAACGTATAAAAAGAGTCTAGATCAGTATCGTGAAACTGTTCAAGTTCGCTGCTGTCGACATCCATTGATTCGACAGAACACACTCGAGCATGAGGATCGGAGGGTTGACTTTCCAATTTGTAAATGTTGAGTTCAATTGACCTATTCCCGAAAGATAGGTTCATAGAACCGTTTCTATAGTTGATTACAGCGTTGGAAGTAGCCAAAAAGGGACGACCTAGAATCACCGGAATTTGGTTCCGTGGGTTCACTACAGGCTGTGTATCAAGAACAATAAAGTCCACAGGGAATACAAATTCCCTGATTTTTATCAACCCATTCTCAAGTTCACCCCTAGGTTTGGTGATTGATCGGTCGGCCATCTGGAGAGTTATGTTTGAGGGCTTTAACACTCCGATACCTAGTTGCTCATATACTGAATATGGAAGCAAGTTAACACTAGCGCCAAGATCAAGTAAAGCACGGTTAATGTGTTTATCCCCAATAGAAATAGAAATAGTAGGACAGCCAGGGTCCTTACGTTTCCTTGGTAATTGTTGGAGAAAGGCTGTGTCTACAGTACTCGACATGAACACTTTTTTCGGCACTTGAGTCTTCCTCTTCCTAGTGCACAAGTTCTTAAGAATTTTCGTATAAGACAGAACTTGTTAGATAGCATCTAAGAGAGGGATATTGATGTTAACTTGCTTAAACATGTTCACAATCTTCTCCATTTGTGTATTAGGTTTGTTAGCCCTCAATCTGTTTGGAAATAGAGCTTTATCAATAAGTGTTGGGTCCAACATTTGTGGAGAAGTTTGTGGGGGTGGGAAGGATGAAGTGGGTGGAGGGTTTGAGCCTTGGGGAGAACGAAGAATAGGCTCGGAAGAAGAATGTAAACTAGACGAAATAGGACAAGGAGTAGAAGTGGAAGTGGAAGCCGGGGTGTTAATGATCAATTCATCATTATCAATTTGTTCACCCACATGATTGTCTAGCACTCTTCCAGATCTCAACGTGGTAATAGCACTCACATCATTATAATGCGAGGGTCCAGAATCAGGTAGAGGTTGAGCTAGAAGATTCCCTTTCTCTTTAGCACTCATTGCTGCAGTCAGTTGTGCAATTTATGCTTCTATCAATTTGATACTCTCACCGTAGGAGACAGTGTTTTGCACTAACGTCTGGATAGAAGATATTAAAATGTCATTCGTTTGCATGGACTGTGTAATGAACAAGTCGAGTGCAGAGGGTGTAGCAGTACCGACAGAAGATGGATTAAAGTTGTTGGCCAGGTTTTGAAAATTTTGTGGTTGAAAGGGGTGCTGACTCATTTGTGGTGGTTGCTGTTGCTGTGGAGGGACCCATTGAAACTCATTTTGGTTTGGAACCGTGTTTTGAGTTTGGTGTTGGTTCCAAGCAAAATCAGGGTGCTTCCTCCAACCTTGGTTATATGTGGAAGAAGAAGGATCGTTTCTAGGTTGTTGCTGAAATGCAGCATTAGTGTGACCTTGAAACGGTATATTCAAAAGACATTCTTCCGTCAAATGTGATGGATTTGAACAGCATCCACACAAGGTTTTGGGAAGTGTGTACTGGTTTAGGGAGGCTGAAGAGATTTTGTTTTCTATAGCGTCGAGTTTCCTTTGTATTGCAGCCATTTCGGCTCTCATTGTGACGGAAACATCGAGTTGATTGATATCTTCCCTAGGTGATGGTTAACTAACACTTTCCCATTGTAAAGTGTTTTGAGCTAAATCTTCTAGATATTTCCAAGCTTCACCATCATCTTTAGACAGGAATTGACAATGACACATGATTTCAAGCATCTGTTTTGTCGTGAAATCAATACCCTCATAGATAATTCGACACAAATCCCATCTAACGATTCCGTGATGAGGACATTAGATAAGAAGATCCTTGAACCGTTCAAAGTATTTCCAAAATGGTTCATTGGGAAGTTGGGTAAATTTGAAGATTTCGCTCTGAATACGGGCGGTCTTATGATTGGGATAAAATTTCTTAAGGAATGCTGCAACGAATTCGTCCCATGTTGAAATAGAATGCGCGGGGGTGTTGTAAAGCCACTTCTCGGCTATATCGCACAAAGTGAATGGGAGAAGACGTAAACGCATAGCATCCACAGACAGTTGTGAAGTACCCATCAAAGCACATACGTTTTCGAATTTGGTAATAAAAATGTATGCATCTTCAGACTCGAGCCCGTGAAATTTGGGTAAAAGTTTGATGAAATGAGCTTTAATTTCGAAATTGTCCCCATTGGCTGGCGGTATAGAAAGATAAGTGGGAAGGGAAACACGTGTAGGATAGCATCTCTCTTGGAGAGAAATGCGTGTAGGGTTCTGCGTACCTGCGGGCGGTGGCAGAGTGGTGTTAAAGTGTGATGGAAATCCATCCATCACGGTCGTGGTGGGTGGTGGGAAAGAAGATGAAGAATTACCGACTCTAGGGTCGATAAAAGGAACGTGGACAAGACGGGCACTAGAATCCCATGTCCAGCCGAGCATGCACTAAGCGGGTTTAGCGCAAGTGGTAGCGTGTTTGTGATTTAAAATTGGTTTGTTTTGAAAAAGTGGGACTTAAGACAAATCACACAAAAATGCACAAACAACCCTACAACTAAGGTTACCTAGGTCAAGTCTCTAGACCGCTCCTAGACTTCCAAAGGACAAGCCGCAGGATCAATCCTCTATCACCTCTTTACTACCCTTGCGGCCAGGTAAATGCCAGGTAAGTGGTAGGTATCCGCTATACGAATCACTGAAAATAGCGGGCCTTAATTAAATAACCACTTCGCTTAGACACACTTTCCTAGGCATCACAAAAGTAATGCGGATAAGCGATAAATTACCCATGACCTTTCTTTGTCCTTATTGAGCGCGACAGTCCTTAGAGTCTTGTCTAAATATTTTTTTAAATTAATGTAGGGTTGATGCAGATGCTCGGTTTGTGATTTGTGGGGCTTAGGAAGGGTGATAAAATCCCCACCTAATCTGAATTGGGGTCTTTGCCCCTTAAAAATCCGTATTAAAATATGAATAATCAAACCAATTACAAAACTTTGCAAAAAGATTTTTGAGCGGCAATATTTTGCAAAGAATTCTACAGAAAAGATATTTTATTAGATTTCAGAGGAGAGAGAAAGATATAGAAAAAATACCGGAGAAGTTTGCAACTCTAAATCCCCCAATAAGCCGCGGTTCCGCTGCCAATAGGCTCTTTGTGCCGCGGTTCCGCCGTCGACTAGGAAGATCTGATGAAGAGTTTTGCTATGTCACTTCCCTTGGTCCTCTGGATCTTGATGAATGTCTCTGAATCTTTATCTCCTCGCTAAAGTGACTCCAGATTCCCTCGCAAAAATCACACAATAATCGTTAAATATACAATTTGCAGTTTTGTTTATTTTTATGATATATATCGAATAAGAATTCAACACAAATAGTAAGAATAAAAGTTACGCACGTATCCTCGGCAACGGCGCCATTTGATTGATCTGTTTTTTATGTGTAGTAGTTAACCGCAATCAATAACGGTGTCGCGTGTGGCTAGACCGAGATGAGTACGGATCGTTCTCAGGGAAACGTTGAATCTTTTAATTTTACTTTAGGCGTGTTGAGAAAGAAAGGCGGAAGAATAATGAACAATGGAAATAGTTTCTAGATCTACGTTAAACACGGATGCAGAATATAGATCTAAATTAACTACGGATATAGGTTTTATATTAGAAGAGGGCCTGTAGGGTTCGTTAAGATTTAGTAGTCATGGATGATTAATTAAAAATTACTCATTTTATCCTTTAACAGATTTAAAAATAGATCGACAGTGATGCATGTAGATTAGGGTTTCTGGAGGGAAAAGGGTTCCCACTCTTAAGCCCTATCTTGACATGGATCTCCGTTCATGTCTAGCCTTTACCAAAACAATCATTAATCTAATCTCTAATCGCGGTCGAGACTAACAATAAATTGGTAGCGCGCCCGATTAGGATGTTAATGATTCTTTTGATAAAGTTTATAAACTTTATAGGACGTAAAAAGAGTTTAAGGATCTTCATCATCCATTAACCTACCATAATCCTACGAACCCTAACAAGCAAAGAATTACTCGCACATGTTGGGAAAAGAAAAGATAGAAATCATGAAGAAAATAAAATGCAATAGAATAAAACTACCTTTATTAATCAAAAAAATCAAGTACACTTTGTTCGCTTAGAAAATGATTACAAAACGCTAGTTTGCTTCTCGATCTCTTCTGAGGAGGTAGATGAACTGTTGATGATTAACCTGGATTCTTGAACCGTCGTGGACTTCGTGATCGCGTCGGTGTGATGCCTTTTAACTTTAGCCCTTGGTCCTTTATATAGCACTCAAAGAAGAAAAACTAGTTACCATATATAGTGACTTCCTAATATGGTGACTTTCCATATATGGTGACTTTCCATATATAGTAACTTTTCTAATATGGTGACTTTTCATATATGATAACTAGTTGTTAGGATCCCAACCAGAAAATTCAGGGCCCTAACTCCTCAGAAGTGCGGCGGAACCGCGATGGATTAGGAGGATCGTGGGTTCGTTTCTCTTGAGGCTTCTTTTGGTGACACATGTATACTATTTTGGTATCTGGAATCTGAAAATCTTCTCCACGTCTCTGCCAGAATTGATTTCTTCAATTTACTTTACTATTTCGGCAGATTTGATCTCGATAACTCGGATTTCCTTGATTCCAGTCCTGAAATAATTTCTGCACAATTATCTCTATAAATAATATCAGTAGAATTTGTTTTTATTGAGATATTATCTTTAACCATTTGTCATGATATTTTAGTTTTAAGAGAATTGGTCAAAGGTATTTAATAAGGTAAGCATATTAAATGGGCCAAATGTTACATGGATATTATATGCTTACTTTTGCCTTCATAATGTTAATTATAATATATAAACACATGAAAATAGTATTTTTACAGATAAACCCTCATATGTGTCATATATTATAATAAACACATTTTTTATATAGAAATAGTAGGAAAAATGTCATATTAAAAGTGCAGTTTTATCAACTGAACACAAGGTGATATTCGCGGACAGTTTCGGCAGCAACAATTGCTCCGTTCCCTACTCTGAGAGACATATCATCCTTTCCCAGTTCTCTACTTCTCTTTAACCCTTGTAATATATTACAAATATGGGATCTTAATCCGGTATCCAATACCCAGGACGTAGAGCAGACTGAGAAACAGTTCTCAGTAACTAACACACCCGAAGAAGATGCATCAGAATGCTCTTTCTTCGTACGGGTTGCATGGGAATCCTTGCATTCCCCTATCCCTTACCCAGACTTATGACAGGTGTCATAAGATAGAGCGGAACCAACGTTCCCCATCGCAGTATAATAAGCGGATTCAGTCAATACATCCATATTATTATCTTGATTAAGATGTATCATGGTCGCTACCTGGAGAGAGAGAGAGAGAAGAAAACACTTTAGCGTGCGCTCTTGCAAGATTAGACTGTTTATTATCTTATCTAATCAGGATGGCTCCCACTATTTTTATCAAATCTTCCCCCAAAACCTAAAAGGTAAGATTAGCCGGGATTAATTACATCCTACAAGTTCACCAATCGGTCAGCTAGGCAGGTATTGGTACTCCGAGGGAGTCTTCCCATGCTTTCGCATGGAACTAATTAAATAATCTCGTTTCCACAAGGGCATAACCCCGTTAACACCTTTCTTAGACACCTACTGGATTAGCTAATTGTAAAGTGGAAAACTCTCTCAGGAGTAACACTTACCCGCAATGGGTATCGGGATCCAACTATCATATAGAAAGTATGCAATCTCATTGCAAATTTCAACACTTGAAATTCCAAATATATGTTTTTACCTGCATGCGGTTTATGACCTTGACAAAGTCAACAAACCATAAACCGCAAGTCAAGTTCAACCCGTCATTTCGTGATTGAATTAAACCCACCTGCACGACCCTTGACAAGGTCAACAAGGCCGTACAACTAGCCTAATCCAATCGCATCATAAATGGCAGATAAGTACTAATCAGCTACCGAACACTACGTCTTGACAAGGTCAACAAACGCAGTACGAATACTAAATAGCACTTATCTGAAATGACGGAGGGCTATGAATGGTTTCGAAGAAAACCTTTAGCGTAATGAACTTGATATCGTTGTAGAATCTAGTGATTTGAAAAGGAGTGGTTTAAGCTCCGCTTTAAAATCGAATGGTTTTCAAAACAAACCGAGTGGGTTGTAGCATATTCTAGTTTTGCTAAAAAGGTCATTCCCGGTTAAGGGATCTAGGCTCTTTACTCATCGAATGAGGTGCTGGATATTCATAATGGAATACCGCTATGCAAAGCAAGAACTAGAGCTACCTTTTTGAAAAATTTGATTCTACAACATCTTTAGGTTTCTTTTCTTTTCATTAATCTCATTAATGACGTCCCATCATTTATGTTTCTTAAACATCACAAACGAAAATAAAACACACATATATGACATCCGCATTCGCTACAGGGACCGGGTCTTCACCGCAATGTTACTTAACTTACGGCAGGGCGAGGTCAGGACTAGCGCAGATGCAAAACATATTTAGTGTCTACTAGTATATCATATATATAGGTAGCATTCGTCTCACGCAGTTATATGATCACATCATATCACAGAAAACAGCAGAAGCAAACATATGAAATATAAAATATATTAGGAGGTCCGTGTTTTAGATTAAGACAATAATGAAAAACACGGATTCCACGGTCTTGATGAATAGCCAAGCACACATCCCTAGACCCCTATGAGAGCAGCAAGCAACCCTGCCAATTCTAAAGTTAGGCGACCGGTCTCGACTCCTCGAGATGGCCTCCCACTAGACTCTAGAACACGGTTCCTTTTGCTCTCCGCCTTGGGTCTATCCTAATGCGGAAAAGTAAATAATATATATCAAATGGTGACAACAACCTCAACCCGGAAGTGTCCTAAAAAAAGAATATTATATACAAATTTTTACATGAATGAAAATTGAAAAACTCTCATCTCACGCAAAACCCTCCGGCTATTCAATCACGATGATCCAATATAATATATCAACCGGTAACACAATAACATCACATATCATCAACGTAAGTAAATATGCGTATCTCTAATGTCGTTGAGTATAGCAACGAGATCAGAAATACTGCCACAAATTACACTTACGGTCGTAGAAAAGAAATGAAAACTACAATAATTAGAATCCGCGTCATCCTTAGACAACATAAACCCGGATTATCTCATATTCCGAATTTCATGCCTAACCTTATAAACCTTGCATTTAAGTCTCGAATTGAAAACACTTTTCAAAAACAAGTCGGGTAATTCAACAAGATTCCCGATTAAAAGATTGAATACTCGCCGGGAACTTTGGTCGCACCTCCCCCCGAGACCGTCAACGAAGTGCACTTGGGCGGAACACCGTGGCCGCGAGCACTCGAGTGGATGCTTTTGGCCATGGAGTTCTTCTATAGTCACTTGGTCGGGGCTATGGTGCGTAGCTGTCTAATAGTGTCTTCCGGTGAGTGTTCGCGTACGATACGAGATTGCGACGAAGTTTTGATCCGAATCGAAACTCCGTGGCAATCCATCAAATGAGACTAAAATGTGAGATTTACAAATTGATAACTAGTTTTCACAAAATTAATCAATGTGTATTCCAAAAATTGTATCAAATATCCAAACCATCTAGACGATGTTAAACATTTCGATCGATATTTCAAACACCATCAAATCATAGAGATCTCAACAGCTTGAGCCTCATCAAAAATACCCAGAAAGCCAGAAATGTCACAATGAAGCAACAGAAGAAATACGAGTCCACAATTCCTCATGTTGGCGGCGGAACCGCAGCCAAAACATGGTTTAGGCGGCGGTTCTGCGGCCACATTAAGGAGTTAGGCCCTTATACTTTTTGGGTCTCCATACAATTACCTGCATGATTTTCTGAGAATTTTTAATTAGTAAAATTTCAACGTTTAAAAAATTGGACAGAAACTACCCAAAAGTATTTAAAACTTCGATCTAACACTTTAACGTCGTCTAGTCTTCGCCTAAGTCTCTAGCTTGGCTTTGATACCATGAAAGTATGTCTTAGCACCTCAACTAGGTTTCAAAGAGTATCAAGTATACAATTTTAAAAATCTAGAGGTCTAAACCATACTAACTTAGAATCGAACTAGAGAATTAGGGTTTAGTAGCAAGAATACAAGTTCTAAACTAAGTGATGGAGGTTTACAGCCTTTGTAGACCGGTCCTTCACTTCTAAAACTCCAAGTAGTAGTTCTTAGAACTCTTCTTTGAATCCACTTGAAGAAAGGATCAAGTTTGCTTGAAGTCTTTGATGCCGAAGATGATCCACCTTGAAGTCTCTCTAGCTCAAGTGAAGCAAACAAGCTATACTAAAGGGCTAGAATAGTGTAGGTTGATGAAGTAGAAATTTTACTCTCTAGAAATCTTTTTCTCTTTTCTTTAATCCAACTCAAGAAAATTCTAGAGAGGATAATGAAGAAGGAGATGGACTTGGATGAGAGAGTGGGGTTCTATGAACCATGTGTAGAGTTATGAGATTTCATAAGAATTGATTAAATATCTAAGAATATGACAAGAAATAGAAATGAATCATGGCTTCTCAATACTTCTCCAAGCATCCAAAGCCATGACTCATCCTCCACTTCTTTTCTTTTCTTAAAATATAAATCAATTCTTTTTATCTTTTACTCTATGTAGGGTGTTTTTCGTCACCCCATTGAGATGGGAATACGCGTCGCTTGTCAGGTGAATTAAAAATTTTCCCTGCCTAGAGTAAGCTGGGGTTTATTGATATTGGGTATCCGAATCTCCGGCAGCCATGGACTGAGCTGCCGTTAATTACCCATCGTCTTTGGAGCGAAGGAACCTCCGATTGACGAGTCAAACTGGTCATGCGAACTCAATGTGCAGTGTGGGTGTGTTGTGTTTTGAGGGGTCTTGGGTATATCGGGGGCCTCGTAGAGTTTACGGGGTCCCGCTACCAGTATAGCGGGCTGGGGGTAAGAGGGCCAGCATCCCCCTTGCGGGATGCGGGGCAGCGCCCCGTTAGAATTTTTTTAACGGGAGACAGTGTTGTGGAGTATATATATAAAGGGTGAATAGTGTCCAAAGGACGTGTGGGCGCTAGCGCCTCACGCGCCCGACACGCGGGCGCTGGGCACCCACGGAAAAAAAAAGAATTAGTCCCTGTACTTGGAGTTGTACTCCCAATTGACTTTTGGAGTTAAACTCCTGAAAGAAGGACAAAGGGGCTTAGCCCCTGCAGCGGGAGTTGTACTCCTAATTGACTTTTGGAGTTGAACTCCTAAAATAGAAAGATTTATTACATATATATATATATATATATACATATATATATATATATATATATATATATATATATATATATATATATATATATATTTGTGGAGTTAAACTCCTGAAAGATTTTCGGAGATGATGAAAGGGGACCCTTTTCTTCTCCCTTGAGCCTTGGGTTTTCTCTTGAGCCTTGGATCTTCCCAAAATGGGATTTTTGGAGATGGGTCTCTTTCTTCCTCCTCTCTGTTGGCTGGATATTGGAGAAAAGGGGGGTGAGACTTAAAAATCTCCCATTTTAGATATTTAATGGAAGATCTGGGTTTCCTTTCAAGGGTTTTATGGTGAAAAACTGTTTCTTTTTGGAAAAAACTGTTTCTTTTTGGAAAAAAAGAGTTAAACTCTTGATTTAATTCAAAAAAGGGGAAGAAGGTTTAGAACCTTGAGAAATGAGAAGGCGGCACAGATACCCTAGATTTTGAGTGGAATAAATTATTCTCTTTCATTTCAATATCATGTTGCCTTATATAGGCTTACAAATTTACACATAGCCACTTGGACTTTACAAAATACCATTTTGCCCATCCCATGTCTCATGTGCTCATTTATTTTGCACATGAGCCATGGGATTTACAAAAATTTGGCTTTATGCCCATTTTTCTTACATTTATTCAAAAAAATTATTTATTACATAATTTTCATATTGGCATGGGGAGGCTGGCCGCGGGGCTTGACTTGGGTATGGGCCCACTTGACCTGGGTTTGGGCCCATTTACTTGGGGTTGACTTTGACTTTGACTTTGTCAATCGGGGTGTAATTTTTGACCCCAACACTCTAGTGTAATTCTTATACATTCATGTTTCTTGTATCATCAACCATGATACAAATCCAAATTCATTTATAAATATATATCACATATATATATTTAAAAGTATGTAAAGAGAAGAAAATCAAAAGTGAGCTAATATTAGTTTATATATATATATATATATATATCAAATTATTAAATCAACACTTGATTCAATAATACGATTATATCATATATAACCGACTAATATCATATATTTATGTATATCAAAACATTAAATCAACACTTGATTCAATTATCCGGCAATATCACATATAACCGACTAATATTCAATATTCAATATTAAATCAACACTTATTCAATTATCCGGTCATATCATATATAATCGGCCAATATCAAATATATATACATAAATCAAATCATTGAATCAACACTTGATTCAATAATCCGGTTATATCACATATAATCTAACCGATATCAAATATCGCAAGATTAGAATACGGTATCACATACTCGTATTTAATCAAGCTCCCGCACATATCTCCATATGTGCCTTACTTCGTTTTGCTTGAGCTAGGAAACTTCTGTATGGTGTTAGTTATATGTATGCCCTAGAGGCCATTACTGTACATACGATGTATATTGTAGTGGATGCTTGGACATATATAGGGAGGACTTTCTTGCTTGACATGATAGTATGCTATCTGGTTGCTCTTTATCTTAACATGTACACTTATTGTCTCTCTATTACATGTTGATAAAGCCCTTAGGATGAGTACTTGACTACTAGGATTATGATGCGGATCATACTAGTGGGGCAGTGGTGGTCGGCAAGTATATCCTTCAAATGTTCCTAGTCGTGGGAGTATCGAGACAGGGTATCGATACTCCAAAGTAGACTAGCGTATACGCTTCTCGACCCATATGATGGGCGATGGATGATCCCATATCCATTAGCGTTTGACATCAGAGAAGGTATAAGGGTGCTCAGTGGAGACTGGGTACACTGGACGGACTCGCCGAGAACTCCTAAATGGTATTATACCTATCGTTAGATAGCAGTTCTCTGGTGACACTGGTACAGGTTAGTCTGTCGATCCGAGATCGTCATAGAGTCTTGTGTGATTCCCACTGTGCTTTGATTTCCACTATACCACGGTCAAGAGATCGTGCAAAAAAGTGGTTTTTGGGTACAGTCCCGAGTCACATGGAGGCAATGAGTGATAGGAGGGGATTCGTCTCTCCCGGTATTGGGGGTTGATGTTGCGCTATGCTCGATTGGCCATAACAGGAAATCACTGGCCAGGGTTGCTGAGATCTACTGGTAAGTGTTATCAGTAGTTTCTCGAACCGATATGGACCTTGCATCGGCATGACTTATCAGGCTATTGGGGTCTGACGTTATACCACCCCTAGGCTGCGATATGCGACATATCTGACGAAGAGACCGGACTGTACAGTAGTGTTACTGATTAGATTCGCAGGAGTATGAGCAGACTTGCTTGTTGATCTTCTAATCGCTCAATACCTGGGTGGCCGTTACGTTTAGCAGACCGCTTGCGGCTTGTGGGTGTTTGATATGATCATCACCTACTACCGGCGTATTGACGAGTCTTTAGAGTCCTACACAGAGGTTTTCTGGTTCATGCGAAACGAAGTAGGAGCACATATATGATATGTGCGGGACCAAGATTAATGCGCGTATGTGATACCGCATTATATTCTCGCGATATGTGATATCGGCCAGTTATATGTGATATAACCGGGTTATCGGATCAAGTGTTGATTCGATAAATTGATACATATGATATTAGTCGGTTATATGTGATATAGCCGGATTATTAAATCAAGTGTTGATTTAATAATTTAATATATAATTATATATTTGATATATTAAATTACATTAACTAATATTAGCTCACTTAACCATTTCTTTTTCTCACTTGTGCATACATGATATATGTGATATATATTAATGTATATCATGTTAGGTTATATATGCAACTTGTGTGTATGAGACTTACATCATGACCATGATAATGTTTAGGGTTTTATATATTTTGGTAATTCAAATTTGTGTGTAATTTAGTCATGGTTGAAAGCTTGGAGAAGCTCATCACAACCATTGACTTAGCCCACCAAATTTGTTTTACTTAAAGATATTTATAAACCTAACCATAATCACTTAGCCATGGTTTATTCTCTACATGGGTTAGTGTATGACACTAACTCACCATGGTTACAATTCTAACCTCATGAGATTTATTCTCTTCATCACTTCATCATCTTCTTCTTCATCTCCTTGAAGCTCTCTTGCTTTTAATCAAGTGAGAAAATATTGTGAGAAAATTAAATCTAAAGTGAACCCATTTCCTACTTCATCATTCTCTACTATATTAGCCATTTAGTTTAGGCTGTTTACTTCACTAATCTACCATTAGTGAAGAGGTAGCATGAGCTTGAGTTTTCTCGACGTAGATCATCTTCGGCCTCGAAGACTTCGAGCAAGCTTGTTCATTTCTTCATGTGAACCCTTACTAGAGTTCGGGTGTTCACTACTTGGAGCGAAGGGACTACTACACGGAGCTTTAGAAGTGAAGGACCGGTCTACAAAGGTTGTATTCCTCATTCACTTTGTATGCAAAGTTGTTTGCATGTTGTATT
This sequence comes from Agapanthus africanus, assembly GCA_030015575.1. Classification (NCBI taxonomy): domain Eukaryota; kingdom Viridiplantae; phylum Streptophyta; class Magnoliopsida; order Asparagales; family Amaryllidaceae; genus Agapanthus; species Agapanthus africanus. The sequence continues at coordinate 2,395,907 of JASDDO010000008.1, read as the reverse complement.
GTTTAATTCTCTAGTTAAGATTCTAGGGTTATGGTTCTCTAGAACGGCAAATTTTTGAAAACGGCATGGACGATACCTCCCGAAACCTTGCTACCGCGCTATGGAACCCAACATGTGGGACTCTAAAGACTCGTCAATATGCCAGCAGTAGGTAATGATCACATCAGATACCCATAAGCCGTCAGCGGTATTAGCTGGACGTAACGGCTACCCATGTATTGAACGAATAGAAGATCAACAAGCAAACTTGTCCAAACTCCGGTAAAGCCTATAAGCAACACTTACTGTACTGTCCGGTCTCTTCGTCTGATATATCACATATCGAGTCTGGGGGTGGAATCATCAGACCCCAGTAACTTGATAAGTCATGCCGATGTGTGGCCAATAACCTTTCGAGAAACTACTGATAACACTTACCAGTAAATCTCATCATCCCTGGCCAGGGACTTGCTGTTATAGCCAATCGAGCATGGCGCAACATCAACTCCCAATACCGAGAGAGACAAAACCCCTCTTATCGCTCACTGCCTCCTGTTTCCTCAATATTTAACCTAATAAAGAGCAAAGCTCTGTTCGAACTCAATGAGGCAGCGCCTCACGTGCTCTCCACGAGGGCGCTAGTGCCAAAGCCAATCTTATAAGATTAAAATTCTATGATGGCGCCTTACGTGCTTCTCATACGGGCGCCAATGTGCAGAGCACAGAAGCACTTTCTGAATAAAGAGTCAAACTCTTAAACAGCGCCTCACGTGTTATCCACGCGGGCGCCAATGTGCAAAGCACAGAAATGCCCATCTTAAGAATTAAATTCTTAAGCGGTGTCCACGTGCACAACACGTGAGTGCCAGCACCTAAGTTAATATCTGTAGAATTAAATTCTACATTTCTCCAATAAAAATTGGGATATTCTCTGTTAAACAGAGTCGTTGGATCAAAAATCCAATGGAGAAAACATCTCCCAAATCTTTCTAAATAAGAAGGATACTCTCGATTAGATCAATGATCCAACAATAAAATAAAATTCTATTTCTTGGGAATATATTCTCTCAACCTTTCAAAATAAGAAAGATTGCTCTCTGTAAAACAAAGAACCGGTGGATTAAAAATCCAACGGTGATTAAAAATCACCATTTCACAGAATAAAACTCTGCATATGGGAAAATATTTCCCTAATCTTGTTAAAAAAAACAACAGGAAAATATATTCTGTAAAACAGAAACCTTTGGATCAAAGATCCAACAGTAGGTAAAATTCCCCAAATCAATTTGTCATGCCCCGCTTCCCAGTATACGGGCAGAGGACGCAACGAGGCCGCTACATATTTACTCAGAATTAAACACACTAAGCGTATCTAAGCAATATAAGCAAAATGCACAAGAGACAGTGACAATAAATATAATTGAACATCAACTTTATTTATTAACATTCTTTTTACAATACATCTGAAAGGTAAATACATGGAATGAAAAGCAATGCCTAAACAGTGGCATAACAGAAATGAAAATGGAATAAGTACAAGTGGTTACAGCTCTTGGTCTTTGGTGTACTGCTCAGGGGCCTGCTCCAACTGCTCCTGACTGGTCTCGTACTCCTCAGCGTCGGGTCCTCTTGACAACATTCCAAAGAAGAAGAGAAATAGGAATGTCGTCAGCGAAACAATCGCTCGGTAAGTCCCAAAGAATGAGAGAAGTAGAATAGACAGAAAAGTGAGTATATCTAGTATGATATTTGATTGTTAGGTTAACGTAGTGTTTGTAGCTTGGTACAGAAGATGCCAGTGTATATGAGAGGAGTCCAACTTACACCGTGGACTTTGATAACCCGTAGTACAAGGCTCCATTGATAATACCACGAAACAATGGTATGGATGTAATTACGTCTTAAGTGACCACCTCGTGCCACCTTTAATATATTCCGTACCAGTCTACCCCTTATAAACCCCGCGATGTCTTGATTGTATTATTTGTATTTGTTTGAATTGTATATTGTATATAGATGGAGGACTTGCCGGAACCATGATATCGGTAATAGAATGGATATAATGGATGAACATGTAGATGGAATATATCCATGGTTCGGTTCCGTCAATATAGATTGATTAGATTGAATAGACGGATTCATAGATCCATGTTGTATTGAAGTTTGATACTTGAATCATATTCAAGTCAGATTTATTATATCGAGACTCGGTCTGAGTCGTACAATTAGAACAGAAATTGAATCCTGAATTATGTTTTGGTGCTATCGGTAACTGCTGCACATGAACGGCAGAATTTGTGTCTTTTTCAAAGATAATTACCGTGTTGATAACACCGTTTGTTAAGTTATCCACCTTAAATAAGCAAGCACCCATATCTCCGGCTCCCTGAGGCTCAAGAGACTGGTCCCGCTTAAACCTATGTTTACTAGGGTCATTATTGTAATTTAGTATAACTTGAGGGGGTTTTATGTAAAAATAATTTTGTATAATTTTCAAAATACACCTCAAGTATTTTATTATCGTATTTAGAGTTTTCATGGATGTATATTTTATTAATGTGATATTTCTAGTGAATAAAACCTAATTTCATAATATATGGTATTTATTTGTAATATTGGAATTGTATGGTATTTTCTTGTAAATGAGATGTTTTTCTTGAATTTTGGAAATGTGAAATATTATAAATATTAAAAATAGATATTTTGATATTAATTACATATATATTTATTTATTAAAAATATAAGTTTTATTTATAATAGAAATCACATTTTCTAAAGAAAATTGTATTTTAAATCTTTCGAGATCGTACGCTCCTTGCGGAGGTCTGCATCTCACTCTACTAGGCCCGAGGATGTACGATAATACACACCATACCGAACGGGTTCCCTGAATGGGTTGTAGAGACGCAATTGCAAAGATTTATTAAAATACACTTCTTTTAGAAAAAGGTTTTATAAGTTGAAGGTAGTTATATGTAATGTCGTATTTTTCCTAAATCTATGTTCCCAAATTCCATCGTGCTATGTTAGATATGAGTGTTGTGAGGAGGTAGGTCATTACCTCGTGAACTATCTATAGGTATAACAAGAAATTATGATGGTTTATGTCGAAATTAAATTATATGGTATTTTTCTGAAAAAGTATAATAAAACTTACAAAAATGATTAGTTTGATGTGCAACTTGTTTTATTAAGTTTTTTAATGTTTATTAGTCAACATATAAGAGTATGGTTTTATTTCGTTAAAGAAAAGTGTAGTTTTTAAAAGAAAACCGAATTGGAAGTCGGACTAACTCCGCTTTCGTCGGGTTTTAGTTTTGAATGTTATTAGAATAGAGAAAATAGGAAGAAGTGGGGACTTACTGGATGATTGGCTAGAGGAGAGAAAGAGGAAGAGGTGGGAGTTACTGGTGCGTCGTTTCATCGTCGGAAACTTCTCGGATTGCCGTCGGAAGTTCATCGGAGCTTCGCCCTTTTTGCTAACTCCACTTGCACACAAAAGACTTGGGAATTTTCTTGAGAGTTTAGGCAAGGATTTGGGAGTGAGGAGGGGTGATTTGAGAGTGGTATTTATAGAAAAAATTAGGGTTTTAGGGTAGTGAAAGGGTGTATTAAAAATTTGTATTAAAATGGATTAAATGTGTGTTTTAATGTGTTCTGTAAATGTGCAGAAAAAACAAATAATACAGGAGTTATGGGGGGGTCCAAGAGTAGCCAGAAATAAAGAAAATTAGGGTTTTGGCCGAGTTAGACCGGCGGCGCCGGCTGAGTCAAGGTTTTCGCTAGCCCGAGTCGGGGCTCGTCTTGGTACCACGTGTCCCAGACGCTTGGTCTAATCTCATGGACACGTTTGTTTATGCTGTGACTCTTGGTTTTATGGGTTGTGCACGTGTAGATCTTTAGGCTTCTAAAATATTAAAAGAAAAATAATTAAAAAGATAATGTGGCTGATGAGATTTGAACTCTGGTGTTTTGGTTCAGCAGTGCAAGGTCTTACCAATGAGCTACAAGCTCTTTCTTACTGTTCAAAAGCAAATCAAATTTATAACTTGTGCTCAGGCTCTAGTATCCCTTTCTGTATTTTTGAAAAAAAAAATTGTATAGAAAGTTTAGGGTTGTTACACAATTTGAATCTCTCAATGAGAGATTTCCTCAAAACTAATTAACAAATTGCCTCTACTATATAAAGGACCCAAGACTTCAAGTCTGAGAGAGAGGAACACCCCCATAAGCTTCTAAAAAAAGAGACAGAAAGCTTCAAAAGGTACAGAGAATTAAATTCTCAAAGAAGAAGATCTCCCTCCTCAAAAATTCTAGGTAAATAAAAAAAAATATAGATCAAAACATCTCATTTACCTATTGAAGGGTTTAACCCCTTTTAAAGAACTTAGTTCTTTCTCTGGATCTGAAATCCGCGAGGCAAGTCTTCCACAAGTTGAGAATTTAATTCTCATCGGGAAGAACTTGTTCTTGAAAATCAAAGATTCAGAAAAGAACCAGAAATTGAGTTCCTCAAAAACAAAAGCATACAAGAGAAACCTAGTTCTTACAAAAGAAATTAGTTCTTAAAAATGAAGCTTGATCCTAGATCTTCAAAACAAAGATCCTGGTGATCATTAATGGGCAAAAATGCCATCAACAGAGGAGAAAGGAATTCAGCGCCCCACGGGCTTCTCACATGAATGCTTCTAAAAGCGTTTAGCGCCTCACATGGTCCTCACGTGGGTGACACAAAAAGAAGAGTACTTAGCACTCATTGGGCAGCGCCCGGCATCCAGCGCCGCACGTGAAAATCACGAGGGCGCCATAAAGTGCTCAACACTTCATAAGAAAAAGAGAGAGCCAAACGGCTGAGTATTCAGCACTTATTGGATAGCGCCGAGAGCCTCACGTGTTCCCCGCGTGGACACCATAAAGAGTGCCTAGCACGCCATATAAAAACAAAATGATTAAAGTGCTCAACACTTATTGGGCAATGCCCATGACTGAAAGCTCCACATGTTTATATGTGGGCGTCAGAACTCGTATAAGTGCTCAGCACTTTTTACATAAAAAAAGAGGCACCGAATAAATAGAGCCCAAGCTAGCGCTTAGCAATTTTTCAAAAAAAAATGGGGAGACTAAGCAGACTAAAGCTCAAATTGGCTAAATTGCTAAAGTCTTGCAACTAAGTCCAAATGCTCTATTGTTGGATCTCAACTAAAATTTACTGATCCTTAAATGTTGCTAAGTTGATCTTAGTCTCAAATAAGACTAACGTATCCTTAGTTAAAAATAAATTGAGCCCAAGCACTCATATGTTTAAGTTGATCTTAATCTCAAATTAGATTAACATTCCTTAAACCAAACAAAACATTTTTAGCCCAAATTGGCTAAACATATATTTATGATATCCAAATTGATATCCAAACTGATCCTAGTCTCAAACATGACTAATGATCTCCCGATATCAAAAATGATATTCATCTCATGTCTCCTAAGTTAATCGTAGTCTCAAATATGACTAACGGTTCTTAGGTCCATCACACCCTTTTCCCTCAAATACGGGATTTGGTTCGAGGGTACATCTCTTCATACCTCTGATATATGTCGTTGTAATTCCTCAACATCTTCAGAGAGGTGGCGGGTCCCGACGACCAATAAATTCTTTCGCCGATGCACTTCCAAATTGATGTGCATGCCTCAAATCGAATCGTGCCCCAAATTGGGTACATTCCATATCACCATTGTTCACTTTGCCACGTAACAAATACACGTGTGCGCAAGATGGATATGGACTGAAATGTCCCTAAACTAACATTTCGCCTCAAGCACGGCGATAATGGACCGCGATGTCCTCAAACTAAAATAATCGAACCCAAATACTCATATGTTTAAGTTGATCTTAATCTCAAACCAGATTAATTATCCTTAAATCAAACCAAACCCAAATATAAGAATATACGGATTTGGACTAATCCACGCCCTACGGGCGACAACATAAAATAGTCTCCGTATACAATCTATGCGCAACCAAAATAAAACAAACATACACACGACACGAAGTGAACCTCCGGAGCAGGAGAAAGTGGTTATCGCGATGCGGTAATGTAATTAACTGCAGGGGCTTGCGCTTGCAGGGAAGAGCGTCCCCCAATAAAAAAACTTCTCATAAACGAGGGGGAATCTGATAAAGTCTGCTACAACGGCCGCATCCGTCAAAACCTTCGATATACGGTGCCATAAATCAACTTGGCATCTTCGGAGAGGTGGATGGATAAATTCAAATAGCATCTACCCCCAGGATTCAGGCCAGACGTCCTAACGTCCCGGTCCGTCTTCCGGCGGACTTAAGCCTGTACCCAAAATCCACCTGTTTGCACGACTCCTTTGAGCCGTGGTAGGGAGGAAATCAAAGCACAGTGAGAACCACACAAGACATTACGACGATCTCAGGTCTACAGACTAATCTGTACAAGTGTCACCAGAGAACTGCTATCTGACGATATGTATGATACCATCTAGGAGTTCTCGGCGAGTCATGTTCACTGTAGGCATTCTCTAATGAGCACCTATGTACAATCTTTGATGTCAAACACCAATGGTTGTGGGATCAACCATCGCCCCATATAGGGTCAAGAAACGTACACACTAGTTTACTCTGGCCTCAATGCCCTGTCTCGATATTCCCTCGACTAGGAATAGCGATGCCCTGTCTCGATATTCGCTCGACCAGGAACTATTAAAGGTTGTGCTTGCGGACTACACAAGCCCCACTAGTATGATTTGTATCATAGTCCTGGTAGTCAACCCTATATCCTAAGGGCTTTATCAACATGTATCAAAGAGACAGTATAATAATACAAGTGTATATGTTAAGATAAAGAGCAACTAGATATCATACTATCATGTCGAGCAAGAAAGTCCTTTATATATATGTCCAAGCATCCACTATATCATACAATAATGGCCTCTAGGGCATACATATTACTAACAGAAACCACCGTAGGACCCTCCGACGATCAAGTAAGTACCGGGAAATAATGGCAGAGTAGTGGCGTATTGGAATGAGTTCGACTTACCTGGATCGTCTGGTGGAGGGGGTTTATATAGTGGTCACATGAGTTGAACCAACGCGAGATTCTCGCCATCCATTATGCCTCTGCGTCACGTTCGCGTTCATGGCGGGATACGCTTATTAATGGTGGGATATGCTCATTAATGGCGAGATCCGCTAGTGCGAGATGCAGATCGTGGAGCGGCGGAGATCTCGTCGTGGCGAGATACACGGAACCGTTACGGGGATGCTTGGGCTCCGTGCTCTCTGTTGAACAGGAAAGCCGAGGAATCTCAGCTCGGCAGATAGCTCGGAGGCCGAGGAAGCTCAGCTGTAGGATTGCTCGGAGGTGAGAAAGGAGGCCGATGAAGCTTAGGTGTAGGATTGCTCGGTGGCGAGTGAGGAGGCCGAGGAAGCTCAGTTGTAGGATTGTTCGGAGGTGAGCTGTCGGCTGGTTGCTAGGCGAATAGGGAAGGTACTTCACAGTGGTCTCCAGAAGGTCGGGTGCAACCTCGGAGACAAGGTGCCGAAGAATGTCCCCAATGCATCATACTTATTCCAGCTCCGTAACCCCCAAGAATCTAGCGGGCTTACGTGGATGACGCGTCATTCGCTACGTGTCGTGATCTGGGGAATACTCGTTTATGAGCCTCATCATTAGCCCCTACTCTCATCCTGACCTATTTACGGGTTAGGGCCGAGAGTGGTAAGCCTGGTTTTTAACGATTCAACCTAAGATTCCCCTATAATGGGTTGTCGAACGAAGACGCGGCATTTGGCGTCTACTCATCTTGAATCTTGGATCCATGTGGCGTCTCCCGAAGTGCCTCAGTTCCCGCGTGTATCTTCGGTGACGTCAGCGTATTAGTGAAATGATTGTGCTTAAAAAGGGGGCGCCATTTCGTTCACTCGGTCGGTTGGGCTACGCACCATGTGTCCACCACTGGGTGGCAGGATGTGAGGGGCTGTCACCCGAATCCTGGCGATAGGGAACGTGTCCAATGGCCGGTCGCTACGTGGAGTCCCGGTGGCCGCTAGGTGTGACGCTTCGTTTTGGCGGGAACGGATGTGGGCCGTTTGATGCCTTCTTGCTGAGTGTATAAATAGGGGGGTCATCCCATGGCCGATACTTTACCCTAGCCATCTCTTGTCATCTGAAGATTGCCCAGCGCACATTCTCTTAGGTGGGAACTTCAGCTGTCAAAACTTTTCCTCGGCCAAACCTTTCTTGAATCAAGTTAGATGTCTTCATCCGAAATATCTATTGACATAATAGGGGTTGAGTCAGGCGATGAGGCTTCAGTTTCTGGAGCCGAACCCAGCGGATCTTCTTCCTCCTCGACTTCCGATAGTCGAGAGAGTTCTTCTTCTTCTTCATCCTCGTCTTCATCTTCTGTGTCGGGCTCGCCCCCCAGGAGGAATGATGCCCTCGCCCCTCATCGTCGGGGGGCGAAAAGGGCCCCCAAGGCCCGCATCGGGAATACCCGTGATGCGCCCTCAGTTTTGAACCGTATGGATGAGATTTCCGACATCCGGGCCCGTTTTCATATACCCTCTGTCTATTCACTCTGTTTGGCCAGGGAGGGCGAGCGGGCAGACCAGGTGCAGGGCAAAGAGATTGCTCTGTACTTGAAATTGTTTCGGGCAGGAATGCGTCTGCCCTTTTCGCCGTAGGTTTGTGCTATGCTCCATTGCTTCCGTCTCGCCCCGGGCTAGCTAGTGCCGAATTCGTGGAGAATCCTCCTTGGGTTTCTGTTCTGGTTGAAGATTGATTGTATCCCCTTTGATTTGAGCCTACTCCTTTCTTTTCTTTGCTATAGAAATCACCCCGGTACCAGCAAGAACGAACTGAGCTGGGTGTATCTTTCATTCAAAAAACATAAGGGTAGGATGGCTGGGTCTGGGGTAGTGGTCGTCCCTTCTTCCATCAACGAATGGAAGGAGAAGTTTGTCTTCGTCGGGCCACCGGAGGGTGAGGATTGGATGGTGCCCATCAAGTGGCATAGGGCTGACTGTCCTAGAGTTAGGCAGTCGAATGCCCCCGAGGCAAGAGTGGTGTTTTAATAGGAACTGATCCACCGGGCCGATATCCTTCTTTCCGAGTAGGCTTTGAGCTGGGTAAGACTCATTCCCGTGCATTTTGTGGGTAAGTTAGGGTTTGTGCCGATCTATTTAGACTTGTCTAAATTTAGTTGCTGTTTTTGGTTGCTGACCCTTTTCTTATGGTATCTTGTATAGCCGATGGATCGCTCGAAGATTATGGCTACCAAGGCCCAGGGGAGGAAGGGCGGTCGTGCAAGCTCGTCTCGGCCTTCTCCGGGCGTTGCTCCCCGGCAAGCACCTTCAGCTAAGGTTTCCGCATCTCCCCCTGTTATGGAGGAACGCCTTGGGGGAGGGCAGAAGCACCGCGAGATCCAGCCCCCCGTGCTAGGATGGAAGCGCCGCCTCCTGCTGAATCCCCACTCAAGAGGCAGAAGATGGTGGTTTCTTGGACCCCTCAGGCTGAGATTCAGGTGCAGGAGGGCGACTTTTGCATCGAGATGCCCTCGGGGCTCTCTGTGGCCGACAGTTTACTAGCGGACATGGAGAAGGCAGCGGGGACCAAGATCCCCCGAGGCACCATGAAGGCTCAAGCGACGGCAATAGCTCAGGAGGCTGTTTAGTTCGGTAATTCTCCCAGAATTTCTCCGAATAATGTATAAATAAGCAAGTAAAAAAAATTGCTGCTAACACGACTCCCGTTTTCCCAGGTCCTCCAGCATTGCTCCCTCCTTACTGCAATGGAATCCGAGGAGGCGGCCTCGGCGATGAAGAAGGCGGGCGAATATTCTTCACGAGAAGAAGAGCTCCTTGCCCGGCTGCAATAGGCAGAAGAGAAGGCGTCCCTCCTCAATTCTAAGTTGGTCACGGAAGGCCTGACGGTCGCTAAATTGAAGGAGTCCCATCGGCTCCTGACTGAATCTAACCGGGCTATCCAGGCCCAGATAGAGGAGGTCAACAGGCTCTTCGATGCCATGAAGAGGCAGAGGGACTCGTTCAAGCTGGATGCTCAAGTGTCTTGCGAGGCGGCAAAGCTTGCGGAGGGGAGAACGGAAAGGGCCGTAGAGAAGTATAAGACTTCTGACCAGTTCTACCTCGACCTCGCCGACTCTACGTCCATCAGGTGGCACAATGCCCACGATGTCGTTAAGGAAGCCATGCCCGAGTTTGACAATCTGGAGCTTCATGCTCGGTATCCCATGGCCGAGGAAGCGCCGCAGGGGGCGGTGCTGAGCCGGCCGGGGAAGGCGAGACGGTGGGTGGAATCGCCGAGCCGGACGTTGCGATCGTAGCCCCAGATGGAGGTGCTGATCAAGGGGAAGTGGCGGCTAAGAAGGCAGTTTGAGCTACCCCTGCCTCGGTCAACAAATTTTGTAAGCCTCCGGGAATTTTGTATGGCTGGGGAGCCCATATTACCTTGTATACGATTTTGGATATAAATAAAGTACTTTTATCTCGCAAGTATTTTTAGCTCGCCAGTATTTTATCTCGCAAGTATTTTTATCTCGCAAGTATTTTTATCTCGCAAGTGCAGATAGATCGGTGTCCAGCGGACATCCAGCATATGCAAAGTTGAGTATCGAGTGCCGGGCGAGCGCAGCGTAATAGCCAGCGAAAGCCTAGCATAGGTAGACCAGTGTATACCATCATCCGGAATCGAGGTGACGATCGTACGCCGTGCATAAATCGGACGAACGCCAAGTATAGGTAGGTCGGCGTCCCCCTCACCCCGAAGTCGAGGTGATGATCGTGCATCGCACATAAACGCCAAGTATAGGTAGGTCGGTATCCCCCTCATCCTGGAGTCGAGGTGATAACAGATAGCTATGTCTGAATCAGACGAATGCCAAGTGTAGGTAGGTCGGCGTCCCCCTCACCCCGGAGTCGAGGTGATGATAGATCGACGTGTCTGAATCGTATTTTGAAAGAGCCGAGCAGGAATTTTCTCGGCCGCCTCTACACGAGGGCTTGGGATCCACAGAGTGGCCAGGTAGGAAGCTTCTTTCAGTAGATGAGCTGAGCAGGAAACTACACGGTCGCCTCTTGGCGAGGGCTTTGGATCCGCAAAGTGGCCGGGCAGGAAGCTGCCTTCAGCGGATGAGCCGAGCAGGAATCTGCTCGGTCGTCTCTTGACGAGGGCTTTGGATCGGTAGAGTAGCCATGCAGGAAGCTGCCTTCAGTAGATGATCCGAGCAGGAAACTACTCGGCCGCCTCTTGGCGAGGGCTTTGGATCTGCAGACTGGCCGGGCAGGAAGTTGCCTCCAGCGGATGAGCCGAGCAGGAAACTACTCAACCGCCTCTTGGCGAGGGTTTTCCAGATTCCATGTTTTTCCTGGGAAATGTCGTTCAACCTTCTTTGACCCGTATTTTAAGGAATGTGCGACATGCAATCGGGTGCCACGTGGCCGCACCTTGTCAGGAAAGTGCGACATCCCATGATTTGTGTTGTAGCGCGAGAAGATCTCGGCTGTTGGAAGATTTTTGTTGAGGCTATAAATATCGAAGGCGTGGTCTAATTCTTTCTGGATGCTACATTTCTTGAAGATGACGTGCTACGTATACACCATCAAGGAGATCGTGTCCCAAGACGACATGTACTTTTATGGTCTTGACCGTTCCGAGGCGACGTATGAGGCTGTGATAAGTCGTTTGGAGGGGTACTGCGGGCGTCTTCTTCCGCGACGATCTTCTCTTTTGCAAGTGTTGATCTATATGATATGGAGGTCATCCCCGGGTCTTTATAATGTTTTGCCCCCCAGGTGATGGACAAGGTATTTGATAAGATGCATACGGCCCATGAGCTTGGCCTTATCTCGAAGAGCCGGAAGGATCGCTCGGTGGACATTCTTCTCGAATGTTTCCAACAGAGGTTGGTTGTGGCATCGTGCTCGGCGGTTGGGGATCCCGGCGAATCCGTAGCTTCTAGGGTCCACGGGCACCGCCAGAGGGAGCGGGAGGAGATTTCCTGGCTCGGTTGGAGGAGCTCCCTTCCGAGTACCATCGTTAATGTTTTCTTAATCCTCTTCCTCCTTTACTGTAATGGTTGGTTGTAAGGCTGTGGAGCCAAGAATACTTTCGAATAAAGTATAAATAAATTTTCTTTTGGTCAAGATTGCCGTGTATTATCTCTCTCTTCCCCACCCCCACCCCCGTTTTTTTTGCACCGGCCGACCCATGCCCCTTCCATGTCCCCTAACTCGGATCCGAGGAAAAGAAGAAAGGGTGGGGTAACGGGTCGGTGTCGAAGTCTAACTTGCGTGAGGACTTAGTTTGGAAAATTCAGTTGATGTGGAAAGAAATTACATTATTCGAAAAAAGGAAAACAAGGAGGGAACATTTTTATCTGTACAACTTAAGCTTTTCGGTGTTATATGGCCGAGGGAAATTGTGCCCTTTGGATTCCTGGAGACGGTAGGCTCCACCGGGCAGTGTCTCTGTCACGAGGAAGGGCCCATCCCATTTTGGGGAGAACTTATGTAGCTTCGCTTGGTCTACGAACTCGTTTCGTCGTAAGACCAGGTCTCCTGCCTTGAAAGCTCGATGCCTGATTCAGGCGTTGTAGTAGTGGACGGTTTGCTGCTGATAGGCGGCTATCTTGATTTGCGCCCGATCTCATTTTTCTAATAAGACGTCCAAGTTGCTTCTTAGTGCTAAGGTGTTAGCTTCATCGTCAAAGTGATCGACCCGATAGCTGGGCAGCCCAATTTCTGTGGGGACCATTGCCTCGGTACCGTAGCAGAGGCTGAACGGGTTTCTCCGGTGGGTGTTTTTCTCGACGTCCGCAGTGCCCATAGTACTGAGGTGGTTCCTCCACCCAGCCGCCTTGCCTTCTGTCACGCCCCGCTTCCCGGTATACGGCGAAGAGGACGCGACGAGGCCGCTACGTATATACTCAGAAGTACATACGCTAAACGTATCTAAGCAATATAAAAGTAAGCACAAGAGACAAGAGATATAAACTGAACATCAAATTTATTTATTAACATTCTTCTGTACAATACATGAAAAGTAAATACAACTGAATAAAAAACAATGCCTAAACAATGGCATAACAGGAACTGAAAAGTACTGAATGGAAAGTGTACAATGACTAGAGCTCGGGGTCTTCACAGAACTAGTCCAAGTCTTCAGCAGTGGGCTTGTTCTCTGACGGGTCCAAACCACCCGACGACATTCAAAGAAGAAATAAATAGAATGTCGTCAGTGAACAGGTGGCTCGGTAAGTCCCAAAGATAAAGGAGAAATAGACAGAGAGTAGAAGAGAGAGAAACTTTTAATGTTGTATTATATTGTTGTAATATTATATTAACGCTGTTGTTTGTAGCTTGGTACAGAAGAATGCCAGTGTATACGAGAGGGGTCTCTATATGCTAAAGAACAGGGCAAACGGAATATAGAGTACAAGGCTCCGTTAGAAGGCCCGAAACAACGGCAATTGGATTCATGTTAGGTGTCTTAAGTCTTACCGTCTCGTGCCACTTCTAACACCTTCCGTACCAGTCTACCCCTTAAACCCCGTAGTGTTTTGATTGTATTGTTTTATTGTATTGTAAACTGTATAGATTGTATAATTGGATGACTGACCGAAACCATGATATCAGTAAACGGATGTAACCGTAGAATCATGTAAATGGAATAACTGGAGAACCATGTAAATGGAATGTATATCCATGGTTCGGTTCGGTCAAGTTGTATAGATTGATAATTGGATTCATGTTGAATTGTAATATTGAAGATTGTAGAATTGTGATTGTAGACTGTTGCTCATGTTCAAGTCGGATCGTACTGAGACTCAAACCGAGTCAGACAATTAGCAAGGTAAATTGAAGTCCTGATTGTTTTTATAACTTTGTCTGTCTTAGATAGGCAAGCACCCACTTCTCCGGTTCTCTGGGGCTCAAGAGATTGGTTCTGCTTAAACCTATGTTTACTAGGGTCCTTAGGGTAATTTATAGAACTTGAGGGGGTTTTATGTAAAAATACTTTTATATACTTTTCAAAATACACCTTGATTGGTCTGTATTTTTATGTGTATGTAGTTAACCGCAATCAGAACGGTGTCGCGCGTAGCTAGACCGAGGTGTGTACGGGTCGTCCTCAGGGAAACGTGGAAACTTTTATTCTTACTTTAGGCGTGTTGAGAAAGGGGAAGAATAAAGAATAGTGGAAATAGTTTCTAGATCTACGTTAAATACGGATGCAAAATATAGATCTAGATTAACTACGGATGTAGATTTTATAGTAGAAGGGGGCTTGTAGGGTTCATTGGGATTTAGTAGTTATGGATGATTAATTAAAGATTACTTTTTTTTATCCTTTAATAGATTTAAAACTAGAACGACAGTGATGCATGTAGATTAGGGTTTCTGGAGGGAAAAGGGTTACCACTCTTAACCCCTATCTCGACATGGATCTTCGTTCATATCTAGTCTTTACCAAAACAATTGTTAATCTAATCTCTAATCGCGGTCGAGACTAGCAATGAATTGGTAGCGCGCCCGATTAGGATATTAACTATTCTTTTGATAAAGTTTATAAACTTTATAGGACGTAAAAAGATTTTAAGGATCTTCATCATCCATTAACCTACCCTAATCCCATGAACCCTAACAAGCGAAGAATTACTCGCGCATGTTGGGAGAAGAAGAGATGGAGAGAGAAATCATATTAAAACTATAAAGAGATAGAATAAGAAAACAACTACTTTTATTAATCAACAAAATTCATTTACACTTTATTTCCTTAGAAAATGATTACAAAATGCTAGTTTTCTTCTCGATCTCTTCTAAGGAGGCAGATGAACCGTTGACGATCAGCCTGAATGCGTGAGCCTGTCGTGGACTTCGTGATTTCTTCAGCTTGATGATTTTTCCAAGAGGCTCCCGGTCCTTATTTATAGTCCCAGAGCCAAAACCCTAGCTTCATAATTTGGAAATCAGAGGTTAAGATCCTAACAGCGAAATCTCAACTCCCAAATCGTTTGAACCGCGGCGGAACCGAGGTCAATAGGTGGGTTTGGCCGCGGTTCCGCGGCCTTATAGAGAGTTTGTTGGGTCGTTTCTCCGGGGCTTTGTCTATCTGACACGTGGTGATCTTTTCACATCTCTGGAACTGAAAATCTTCTCTTCGTAACTGCCAGACTTGATTTCTTTAGTTTACTTTCTTAATTAGGCAGGTTTGTTTCGCCAACTTTGATTTCCTTGATTTCAGTCCTGAAAATTCTGCACAACAACTCAACAAATAATATTAGTTTATTTTATGGAGATATTAACTTAACCATTAAGAATTGGTCAAAGGCTTTTAATAAGGTAAGCATATTTAAATGGTCCAAATGTCATATGGATATTATATGCTTACTTTTTCCTACAAAATGTTAATTATAATATATAAACACATGAAAATAGTATTTTTACAGATAAACGCTCATATGTGTCATATATTATAATAAACACCTTTTATTATATAGAAATAGTAGGAAAAATGTCATATTAAATGTGCAGTTTTATCAACTGAACAAATACCCCCAAACTTATCTTTGATCGTCCCGAGTAAACTAGTTTATTCAAGAGAAGGAGAAAGCTAAGCACACTTTCGTAGGCAACACGATTGCACTGAGTGCGTGCAACAAGCCGTTACACCCCTAGGTGTCCCTAGTAGGAGGAGTGTTGTCTCCTGAGGGTTTTCAGCGGATTACACCCACAAAATCCAATAATAAAAGGAAGACCGTAAATGTTACATATAAAGATAAGAATTATAAAAGAAAGACTTTGAAAATTAGAATTTCCAACTACACTAGTTTTTCAGTTGCTATGAGCCATATCTTAATAGTCATGAGAAGATGTTGGGAATCACATCATCACTCAATAAAATATCGTCTTTATTTTTCATACCTATCTTTCATCCAAACATCGATCATATACCTTTACGTGTGTGTAAAAGACATCCCTACACTCGGAGAATTCAATTCAAGCTATCATACTTTTGTCCATCAGCTCAGTACTTACCAACACATACCCCGCTTGTGGCATTTGACCAGTGCAATTTCAGGGGAAGGATTATCCTATACATCTGCATCTTGTCGCTTGCTCAGCAGCACTTTAATATTTAGATGGATTTGCTCACACATTTTTCATGCGACCGTTAATACTTCTTGAGGTACTAGCCGACCGATTACTCATGTGCTTGCTTATTAGGCGTATTTTCTCGTCTTGCAACACCTAAGGCTTAGCAGTGGCTCCCAAACCAGTTGGTGTAAGGCACTAGGTGATAAAGTACCCTCGCTATATTTTTTTATTGCTGCCTTGGCGATAACAGAACCAGTGTTCATTTTTCTTCACCATTTTATATTTTCTTCATTTATTATTTCCTTCATACTTTGGCTTTTAGACACAAGCATTTCAAGGTATCCTCTACTATCCCGAGTTTCAAGACGTGTGTAAGTGCGTATAGTAGGGTATCAACGTTCAAATGTTTGGCTTCCAGAATAGGAACTATTTTTCAGACTTATTTTTATCCTCAGATTAGTGATTTCTTTCATCTTACTAACCCTTGGGACAACGGCTCATAACTACTTATTACTAGTTTCGTTTAAGAAAACTTCTGATTTTCTAGGTTTTCTTAAATTTATCCAATCTTTTGGATGTAATTTTTCACTATCTAATCTTTTATTATCACAAAAAAAAATTTTGAATGCCCAGTGTCAAAGATAATTCAGTGAATACAAACCTCCCCCCAAATCTGTTTTCAGCAGTGTCCTCACTGATGTTGTCTTTTGAGAGCATGGATCTGTATACTTGGGGAGAGACAAAAGGGGTAAAATAATAGTTAAATGAAAACTACCCCCAAACTTGTTCTTTGGCTCGCACAGATATTCAGTTAAGTCCATTTTCACTCACCTCCATTCTTAAAATGAGAAAATGTAACCAAAACATGGAGATGAGGCGGAAGAAATTCAGTTTTGATAAAGCGGCTCCTGAAAAAAACAGGAGCTCCTCCGCTAGGTCAGCAAAGAAATATGATTTTAATTTATGCCTATTTACTTTAAAAATTGAACCGTTTTTTAAATTTTCAACTTCTACTGCCCCGTGCGGGTATACATACCGCACTACAAAAGGTCATTTTCAACGAGATTTATGCTTACCCGGATGAAGATGGAGACAGGAATCGTAAAGAAGGACTTCTCGCCCCGATGTGAAAGTTTTTCTAAAAAGGTTTTTATCGTGGAACACTTTAGTCCGGTTCCTTACTATCACCGCATTATCGTAAGTTTCATCGCGGAGTTCGCTTAGCTCATTCAATTGCAGCTTTCGATAGCTGCTCGCTTGATCAAAATTGAAGTTAAGCCCTTTAATAGCCCACATTGCTTTATGTTCGATCTCGACAGGAAGGTGGCATGCCTTCCCAAACACAAGGCAGTATAGAAACATACCAAGATCGGTCTTATAAGCGGTGCGAAATGCCCAAAGAGTATCCGTCAATTTGGTTGACCAATCTTTACGGTTTTTAGAAACCGTCTTCTCCAAAATTTGTTTGATTTTCCTATTTGAGATCTCAGCCTGCCCGCTTGTTTGGGGATGATAGGGTGTAGAAAGTTTGTGAGTGATTGAATATTTCCGCATCAAAGCCTCAAAAGACCGATTACAGAAATGTGTCCCGTTGTCGCTAATTATAGCGCGAGGGTGTCCGAATCGCGAAAAAATATTTTCTTTAAGGAACTTAATGACAACTTTGTTGTCATTAGTGCAACACGGTATTGCTTCCACCCATTTCGAGACATAACCGCTAGCAAGATATATAAATTCCTAAAAGAATTGGAAAAAGGGCCCATAATCAATACCCCAAACATCGAATATTTCCACAACCAATATAGGTTGGAGCGGCATCTCGTTTCTTCATGAAATCCGACCCAAACGCTGATATCGCGGACAAGTTTTGCAATGATCATATGCATCTTTAAATAATGTTGGCCAATAAAAGCCACATTGCAAAACTTTCTCCACCGTTTTTTGAGGACCAAAATGACCATCGCATGCCTGATCATGACAAAATGATAACACACTCTTGAATTTATCGTTAGGGACACACCTGCGAATGATTTGATCGGAACAATACTTAAACAGATAAGGTTCATCCCAGTAAAAGTATTTTACTTGGGATAGAAATCGAAGTTTGTATTGTTTCGACCAATCGCTAAGAATAAGTCCCGTCGCAAGATAGTTCACAATATCCACAAACCATGGTTCGTAGGATATAGTCAAAAGCTGTTCATCAGGGAATGAGTCATTTATTGGCACGGTCAAAGTTGGTGAAGAAGTGATGCGTGAAAGATGGTCGGCTACAACGTTTTCACATCCACTCTTATCTCGGATGACAAGATCAAATTCTTGTAACAATAGGATCCAACGTATTAGCCTGGCCTTAGCATCCTTCTTCGATAAAAGGTATCGTAGGGCGGAGTGATCAGTGTAAACCACAATTAGCGAGCCAATCAAGTAGGACCTGAATTTTTCTAATGCAAATACAACTGCCAAGAGTTCTTTCTCGGTAGTTGTGTAATTTATTTGTGCATTATTCAAGGTCCTATTTGCATAGTAAATTACATGTGGCATCTTATTAATGTGCTGTCCTAAGACCGCACCAATAGCAAAATCTGATGCATCACACATAAGCTCGAACGGGTGGTTCCAATCCGGAGATGATAGAACGGGGGCTGTAGTGAGCGATCTTTTAAGCGATTCAAAAGCAGCCTCACAATCCGAATCCAAGTGAAATGTAGTAATCTTGGCCAATAGAAGAGTTAAGGGTTTAGCAATTTTGCTAAAGTCCTTAATGAATCTCCTATAAAATCCTGCATGACCAAGGAAAGATCGTATATCTTTAACGCATTTGGAATGAGGGAGGTTATGGATAACGTCAATTTTAGCTCTGTCAACCTTAATGCCTTTTCGTGAAATTATATGTCCAAGGACAATACCTTCTTGGACCATAAAATGGTATTTTTCCCAATTCAAAATTAAGTTCTTATCCTTACAGCGGGTAAGAACCGCGTCAAGATTACAAAGGCAGTCTTCAAAGGAGTCCCCAAAATTAGAGAAATCGTCCACAAAAATGTTCAGAAAATTCTCAACCATGTTTGAGAATATCCCCATCATACACCGCTGAAATGTAGCGGGAGCGTTGCATAACCCAAAGGGCATGCGTCTATAAGCAAAAGTACCGAAAGGACAAGTAAATGTAGTTTTATCTTGATCCTTTTCGGTGATGGGGACCTGGTTATAGCCAGAGTATCCGTCCATGAAACAATAGTATTTGTGTCCAGCTAATCGTTCTAACATCTGGTTAATGAAAGGCAGAGGGAAGTGATTTTTCCTCGTCGCGGCATTGAGTTTTATGTAATCAATACATACGCGCCACCCAGTTTGGATGCGTGTTTGGATTAACTCATTAGCCTCATTAGTTATAACCGTGATGCCAGACTTTTTAGGGATTACGTGAATCGGACTTACCCATCGGTTATCAGATATAGGGTAAATTATACCACTATCAAGGCACTTGACGATTTCTTTCTTTACCGCCTCCTTCATAACGGGATTTAACCGTCTTTGTGGGTCTCGGGTTGGTTTTTCTTCATCCATCAGATGTATATAATGTTCAACAATTAAGGGACTAATCCCTTTGATGTCATCCATTGTCCAACCAAATACTTGCCGATTTGATCTCAACACTGCCAAAAGTGCGTTCTCTTGCTCTAAGGCTAGAGAAGCGGATATAATCACTGGCAAAGTCTCATTTTCACCTAAATATGCATATTTAAGATGAGAAGGTAGCGGTTTGAGATCAAGTATTGCCGGAGAGACAATAGAAGGTGGGGGTAAGGGAATGATATTCGGACTCCCTAAGAGGTTCAAAACTTGCATAGGATATTGACTCGGAAAGTGCTACTGACTTTTGCAACGAGTCAACGGATTCAAACTCAGGGATGGACTCATTGAACATATCCTCACTATGAAGTTGTGCAAGATCAAACGATGTCTCACTAGTGTTGTCGAGATTATCAAAGCAAAGTTCCTCATCCATGCAGCTTTCGGGAGCTATCTCGTGGATGGAACAAACATCAAGCAAATGAGCAGAAGGTTCAGATGGTTGACTTCCTAGCTTGTAAATATTAAGCTCAATTGTCATCTTCCCGAAGGATAAGTTCATAGAACCGTTACAACAATTAATTACAGCGTTAGAAGTTGCTAGGAAGGGTCGACCGAGTATCACCGGGATTTGATTGCGTGGGTTTGCCACAGGCTATGTATCTAAAACAATAAATTCCATAGGAAATATGAATTCCCCGACTTTAATTAACACATCCTCTAGTTCACCTCGAGGTTTGGTGATTGATCGGTCTGCCATCTGGAGAGTACAATGGGCGGGTTTCAACTCTCCAATCCCTAACTGCTCGTATACTGAATAAGGAAGCAAGTTAACGCTAGCGTCAAGATCGAGTAAAGCACGATTAATATTTTTACCCTCAATAGAAATAGAGATGGTAGGACAACCAGGGTCCTTACGTTTCTTTGGTATTTGCTGGGTAAAAGCTGTGCTAACATTACTCGTCATGAAAACTTTTTTAGGCACTTGAGTTTTTCTCTTCCTAGTGCACAAGTCTTTAAGGATTCTTGCATAAGATGGGATTTGTTGAATAGCATCTAGGAGAGGAATATTTACATTAACTTGCTTAAATATTTCCACAATCTTCTCCATTTGTGGGTTAGGTCTGTTGGCCCTTAATCTGTTTGGAAATGGAGCTTGATTAATAAGTTTTGGGTCCAACATTTGTGGAGAAGATTGTGGGGAAGGATTCGATCCTAAAATTGGAGTGGGAATCGTCTTAGATAGATTGGGCGAAGTGTTCGAGCCTTGGGGAAAACGAAGAATAGGCTCGGATGAAGGTGGGAGATTAGACGAATTAGGGAAAGAAGTAGAAGCTGGGGTATCATTGGTATCACTAACATCATCAAATTGCTCATCCACTCGGTTATTCAGCACTTTTCCCAATCTCAACGTAGTAACGGCATTCACATTATGATTTTGTGAGTGGCCAGGATTCGGTAGGGGTTGAGATGGGAGTTTCTCTTTCTCTCTCGCACTCATTGTGGCGTTCAACTGTGCAATTTGGTTTTTTATTGATTTAATACTCTCACCGTGGGAGGCAGAGTCTTTCTTTATGGTATCAATAGAAGACTTCATATCAGCCGACATTTGAATGGTATGTTTCATAAACAAATCCAAAGTTTGTGCGAGTGAAGAGTTATCAGTATCGGCCAATTGCGGTGCAGAAGTGTTGGCCGGATTTTGAAAATTTTGTGACTGAAAGGGGTGCTGACTTTGTGGTTGTGGTTGCTGTGGAGGAGGTCTTTGATAATTGCTTTGGAACTGGTTTTGATTTTGGGGTTGGTTTTGGTTCCAAGCGAAGTTAGGATGATTCCTCCATCCTTGATTGTACGTGGAAGAATAAGGATCGTTTCTAGGTCGCTGCTGAAAAACAGCATTAGTTTCCTCGTGACCTTGAAACGGTGCATTCATAGGACATTCTT
Source organism: Agapanthus africanus (assembly GCA_030015575.1). Lineage (NCBI taxonomy): Eukaryota > Viridiplantae > Streptophyta > Magnoliopsida > Asparagales > Amaryllidaceae > Agapanthus > Agapanthus africanus. The sequence continues at coordinate 2,374,267 of JASDDO010000008.1, read as the reverse complement.
CCGTCAAGTGTGAAGGATCTGAACAGCAACCACACACGGTCTTGGGAATCATTACCTGATTTAGGGAGACTGATGAGAATTTGTTCTCAATAGTGTCGAGTTTCTTCTGTATCGCTGCCATTTCGGCTTTTACTGCGATAGAAACGTCGAGCTGATGAATACCTCCCCTAGATGAAGGCGGTCTTACGCTTTCCCCCTGCAAAGTGTTTTCAGCGAGGTCTTCCAGATATTTCCAAGCTTCACCATCATCTTTAGACATGAAATTGCATTGACAATTTGTTTCAAGCATCTGCTTTGTCGCTGGATTAATGCCCTCATATATAATTCGGCACAAATCCCATCTATTTATTCCATAATGAGGACATTGGACAAGCAGATCCGTGAAACGTTTAAAGCACTTCCAAAATGGTTCATTGGGAAGCTGGGTAAACTGGTTGATCTCGCTCCTAACATGGGCGGTCTTATGGTTTGGGTAAAACTTCTTAAGAAATGCTATTACGAATTCATCCCAATTAGTGATAGAGTGTGCGGCAGTATTATAAAGCCACTTTTCTGCCAAGTCGCACAGAGTAAATGGGAGAAGACGCAAGCGCATAGCATCCACAGTCAGTTGTGAAGTACCCATCATTGCGCATACATTTTCGAATTTAGTGATGAAAACGTACGCTTCTTCAGACTCAAGCCCGTGAAATTTGGGCAACAGATTGATGTAGTGGGGTTTAATTTCAAAATTATCCCCGTTGGCTGGTGGAATACATAAGTAAGTGGGAAGTGGACCACGGATAGGATAGCATCTCTCTTGGAGAGAGATGCGCGGTGGATTCTGCTCACCTACGGGCGGTGGCAGCGTGGTGTTATAATTTGATGGAGCACCGTCCATCTCGGTCGATGTGGAGGATGGTGGGGAAAAAGAAGATGAAGAAGTACCGATTTCGGAGTCGATAGCAGGAACGCGGACAAGACGAGCACTAGAATCCCGTGTCCAGCCGAACATGCACTAAGCGGGTTTAGTGCAAGTGGCGGCGTGTGTGTGATTTAAAAAAAAATTGGTTTGTTTTGAAAAAGTGGGACTTAAGATAAATCACACAAAAAATGCACAAACAACCCTAGAACTAAGGTTACCTAAGTCAAGTCTCTAGACCGCTCCTAGACTTCCAACGGACAAGCCGTATGATCAATCCTCTACCACCTCTTTACTACTCTTATGGCCAGGTAAGTGCCAGGTAAGTGGGAGGTATCCACTATACGAATTACCAAAAATAGCGGGCCTAATTAAGTAACCGCTTGCCTTCGACACACTTGCCTAGACACCACAAAAGTAATGTGGATAAACGATAAATTACTCACGACCTTCCTTTGTCCTTAATGAGCGCGACAGTCCTTAGAGTCTTGTCTAGATATTTTTTAAATTAATGTAGGGTTGATGCATATGCTTGGTTTGTGATTTGTGGGGCTTAGGAAGGGTGATAAAATCCCTACCTAATCTGAATTTTGGTCTTGCCCCTTAAAAATCCTTATTAAAATATGAAATAATAAACCAATAACAAAACTTTGCAAAAAGATTTTTGAGCGGCGATATTTTGCAAAGAATTCTGCAGAAAAGATATTTTATTGGATTTCAGAGGAGAGAGAATGAGTTGAAAATTTCACCAGAGAAGTTTGGAACCCTAGATCTCCAATTCCGCCGCGCTTTCGCCGCTATTTGTCCTTATTGCCGCGGATTCGCCGCTATTTGTCCTTATTGCCGCGTATCTGCCGCGAGAAAGAAGGATCGGTTAATGAATTTTGCTACGTGGCCTCATGTACTCCTCTGGATCTCGATGAATGTCTCTGTCTATCTGTTTCCTCAAGTCTGTGACTCTAGATCTCCTTGCAAAATTCACACACAATTCATTAAATATATAGTTTGCAGCTTTGTTTTAATTATGATATAGATCGAATAAGAATTCAACACAAATAGTAAGAATAAAAAATTACGCATGTATCCCCGGCAACGACGCCATTTGATTGATCTAGATTTATGTGTAGTAGTTAACCGCAATCAATAACGGTGTCGCGTGTAGCTAGACTGAGATGAGTACGGGTCGTCCTCTGGGAAACGTTGAATCTTTTAATCTTACTTTAGACGTGTTGAGAAAGAAAGAAGGAAGAATAAAGAATGGTGAAGAATGGTTGTAGGTTCTAGATCTACGTCAAACACGGATGCAGAATATAGATCTAGATTAACTACGGATGTAAGTTTAATATTAAAAGAGGGCTTGTAGGGTTCATTGAGATTTAGTAGTTATGGATGATTAATTAAATATTACTCTTTTTATCCTTTAATAGATTTAAAACTAGAACGACAGTGATGCATGTAGATTAGGGTTTCTGGAGGGAAAAGGGTTCCCACTCTTAACCCCTATCTCGACATGGATCTCCGTTTATATCTAGCCTTTACCAAAATAATTGTTAATCTAATCTCTAATCGCGGTCGAGACTAGCAATGAATTGATAGCGCGCCCGATTAGGATGTTAACTATTCTTTTGATAAAGTTTATAAACTTTATAGGACGTAAAAAGATTTTAAGGATCTTCATCATCAATTAACCTACCCTAATCCCATGAACCCTAACAAGCGAAGAATTACTCGTGCATGTTGGGAGAAGAAGAGATGGAAAGAGAAATCATATTAAAACTATAAAGAGATAGAATAAGAAAACAACTACCTTTATTAATCAACAAAATTCATTAACACTTTGTTTCCTTAGAAAATGATTACAAAATGCTAGTTTGCTTCTCGATCTCTTCTAAGGAGGTAGATAAACCGTTGATGATCAGCCTGGATGCGTGAGCCTGTTGTGGACTTCGTGATCTCTTCAGCTTGATGATTTTTCCAAGAGGCTCTCGGTCCTTATTTATAGTCCCAGAGCCAGAACCCTAGCTTCCTAATTTGGAAACCAGAGGTTAAGATCCTAACAGCGAAATCTCAACTCCCAAATCGGCTGAACCGCAGCGGAACTGTGGCCAATAGGTGGGTTTGGCCGCGGTTCCGCGGCCTTATAGAGAGTTTGTTGGGTCGTTTCTCCGGGATTTTGTCTATCTGACACGTGGTGATCTTTTCACATCTCTGGAACTGAAAATCTTCTCTTCGTAACTGCCAGACTTGATTTCTTTAGTTTACTTTCTTAATTAGGCAGGTTTGTTTCGCCAACTTTGATTTCCTTGATTTCAGTCCTGAAAATTCTGCACAACAACTCAACAAATAATATTAGTTTGTTTTATGGAGATATTAACTTAACCATTAAGAATTGGTCAAAGGCTTTTAATAAGGTAAGCATATTTAAATGGGCCAAATGTCACATGGATATTATGTTCTTACTTTTTCCTACAAAATGTTAATTATAATATATAAACCCATGAAAATAGTATTTTTACAGATAAACCCTCATATGTGTCATATATTATAATAAACACCTTTTATTATATAGAAATAGTAGGAAAAATATCATATTAAATGTGCAGTTTTATCAACTGAACAAATACCCCCAAACATATCTTTTATCGTTCCGAGCAAACTAGTTTATTCAAAAGAAGGAGAAAGCTAAGCACACTTTCGTAGGCAACACGATTGCACTGAGCGCGTGCAACAAGCCGTTAAACCCCTAGGTGTCCCTAGTAGGAGGAGTGTTATCTCCTAAGGGTTTTCAGCGGATTATACCCACAAAATCCAATAATAAAAGAAAGACTGTGAATGTTACATATAAAGATAAGAATTATAAAAGAAAGACTTTGAAAATTAGAGTTTCCAACTACACTAGTTTTTCAGTTGCTATGAGCCCTATCTTAATAGTCATGAGAAGATGTTGAGAATCACATCATCCCTCAATAAAACATCGTCTTTATTCTTCATTCCTATTTTTCATCCAAATATCGATCATATACCCCTACGTGTGTGTAAAAGACATTCCTACACTCGGAGAATTCAATTCAAGCTATCATACTCTTGACCATCACCTCTGTACTTTTTAATCAATGAATATTTAGATGGATTTGCTCACACATTTTTCATGCGACCGTTAATACTTCTTGAGGTACTAACCGACCGATTACTCATGTGCTTGCTTATTAGGCGTATTTCCTCGTTTTGCAACACCTAAGGCTTAGCAGTGGCTCCCAAGCCAGTTGGTCTAAGGCACCAGGTGATAAAGCACCATCGCTATATTTTTTTATTGCTGCCTTGGCGATAACAGAACCAGCGTTCATTTTTCTTCACCATTTTATACTTTCTTCATTTATTATTTCCTTCATATTTTGGCTTTTAGACACGAGTATTTCAAGGTATCTTCTACTATCCCGAATTTCAAGACGTGTGTAAGTGCGTATAGTAGGGTTTCAACGTTCAAATATTTGGCTTCCAGAATTGGAACTGTTTTTCAGACTTATTTTTATCCTCAGATTAGTGATTTCTTTCATCTTGTTAACCCTTGGGACAACGACTCATAACTACTTATTACTAGTTTCGTTTAAGAAAACTTCTGATTTTATAGGTTTTCTTAAATTTTCCCAATCTTTTGGATATAATTTTTCACTATCTAATCTTTTATTATCACAAAAAAAAATTTGAATGCCCAGTGTCAAAGATAATTCAATGAATACAAACCTCCTTGATTGATCTAGATTTATGTGTAGTAGTTAACCGCAATCAATAACGGTGTCGCGTGTAGCTAGACCGAGATGAGTACGGGTCGTCCTCTGGGAAACGTTGAATCTTTTAATTTTACTTTAGACGTGTTGAGAAAGAAAGAAGGAAGAATAAAAAATGGTGAAGAATGGTTTTCGGTTCTAGATCTACGTCAAACACGGATGTAGAATATAGATCTAGATTAACTACGGATATAAGTTTAATATTAAAAGAGGGCTTGTGGGGTTCATTGGGATTTAGTAGTTATGGATGATTAATTAAAGATTACTCTTTTTATCCTTTAATAGATTTAAAACTAGAACGACAGTGATGCATGTAGATTAGGGTTTCTGGAGGGAAAAGGGTTTCCACTCTTAACCCCTATCTCGACATGGATCTCCATTCATATCTAGCCTTTACCAAAATAATTGTTAATCTAATCTCTAATCGCGGTTGAGACTAGCAATGAATTGGTAGCGCGCCCGATTAGGATAGTAACTATTCTTTTGATAAAGTTTATAAACTTTATAGGACGTAAAAAGATTTTAAGGATCTTCATCATCCATTAACCTACCATAATCCCATGAACCCTAACAAGCGAAGAATTACTCGCGCATGTTGGGAGAAGAAGAGATGGAGAGAGAAATCATATTAAAACTACAAAGAGATAGAATAAGAAAACAACTATCTTTATTAATCAACAAAATTCATTTACACTTTGTTTCCTTAGAAAATGATTACAAAATGCTAGTTTGCTTCTCGATCTCTTCTAAGGAGGTAGATGAACCGTTAATGATCAGCCTGGATGCGTGAGCCTGTCGTAGACTTCGTGATCTCTTCAGCTTGATGATTTTCCCAAGAGTCTCTCGGTCCTTATTTATAGTCCCAGAGCCAGAACCCTAGCTTCCTAATTTGGAAACCAGAGGTTAAGATCCTAATAGCGAAATCTCAACTCCCAAATCGTCTGAACCGCGGCGGAACTGCGGCCAATAGGTGGGTTTGGCCGCAGTTCCGCGGCCTTATAGAGAGTTTGTTGGGTCGTTTCTCTGGGGCTTTGTCTATCTGACACGTGGTGATCTTTTCACATCTCTGGAACTGAAAATCTTCTCTTCGTAACTGCCAGACTTGATTTCTTTAGTTTACTTTCTTAATTAGGCAGGTTTGTTTCGCCAATTTTGATTTTCTTGATTTCAGTCCTGAAAATTCTGCACAACAACTCAACAAATAATATTAGTTTGTTTTATGGAGATATTAACTTAACCATTAAGAATTGGTCAAAGGCTTTTAATAAGGTAAGCATATTTAAATGGGCCAAATGTCACATGGATATTATATGCTTACTTTTTCCTACAAAATGTTAAATATAATATATAAACACATGAAAATAGTATTTTTACAGATAAACCCTCATATGCGTCATATATTATAATAAACACCTTTTATTATATAGAAATGGTAGGAAAAATGTCATATTAAATGTGCAGTTTTATCAACTGAACACACCTCAAGTATTTATTATCCGTCTTTAGAGTTGTAATGAATGTGGATTTTGTATTGTGATATTTCTAGTGAAAATATCCTAATTTCAGAAATAAAGGTATTTATCTGTAATATTGATTTATTTGGAATTCATGGTATTTTAGTGTAAAATTTATTCTTGTGAGTTTTAGAAAAAGTGGAATATTTATATCATAACAAAATAAGTATTTTAATGATAAATATACATATATTTATACAAAAATAATTTTAATATAGTTATTATATTCTAAAAATCTCATTTTCTTAAGATGTCGTATTTTAAATCTTTCGAGACCGAATGCTTCTTGCGGAGGTCTGAATCTCGCACTACTAAGCCCGAGAATATGCGATAATCCACACCATCCCGAACGGGTTCCCCAAAATGGGTTGTAGCGGCGCTTTGCAAAGATTGCAAAATACTAAATCGTTTAGAAAACGGTTTTATGAAGTAAATGATATTTATTTGTAAAGATGTCAATTTTCTGTATTCTATGTTTTAGGGTCTCCTAACTCAACCAGACTATTCCTAACTGGTCCAAACGACAAGTTGTGAGATATCTCAAATTGCCTCTTCACCGCCAATTGTGGCCAGGTAAGTACAAGTGAAGAAAGGACGGATCCGCCCACGAATCACCGGGAAACGGGCCTTTTAAAGTTACCTTTCTCACTTGCCTAGCCTAGACACCACAAAGTCAGGTTTAGATAAACGACTGATGTCCACAACTTATCGTATTTTCATAATAAGAGGTATTTATTTAAAAAGTGTATCAATACTAAATCTTTTAGTAATGGTTTTATTAAGTCAAGGGTATTTAAATGAAAATATTGTTTTCTCGTATTCTAAGTTTTCGATGGTATCGTGTTAGGTTGTTTATGAGTGTTTAAGGAGGTAGGTCGTTACCTCGTGCTCTAGTTTAAAGGTATAGCAAGTTTAATGGAGCTAAATGTAAAGTTGAAACAATGTGGTATTTAAGTGAAAAAAATACGATAAATTGAAATAGCTATCATTTCATGTGATTAAACTTGATCAATTAGGTTGATTAGTATTTAATAGTCATCATGAGAAAGTTTAAGTATGATTGTATTAGTGAGAAATGGAATTTTATAAGAAACCGAATCGGAAATCGGATTTGTTCCGATTCTGTCGGGTTTTGTAAAAAACCGTATTTTTAGATAGAAGAGATAGATAGAATTTGGGACTTACGGGTTTTAGATTACACAATAGAGTGAGGGGGAACTAGAGGGATCGCCGATGTGTTGGGTCGTCGCCGGTAGTTCCTAAAACGATCACCGGAAGTTCCGCCGGGAATTCGTCGGAGCTTCGCCTCGAGCTCGTTTTCAAAGTGCACAAGATTTCTTGGAAATTTGAGTGAGTGGGCTCAGAATTTTGGGATGAGAGGATAGAGGGTAGGGGGTGTATTTATAGGGTTAGGTTAGGGTTAGGGTAGATGAAGGGGTTTTAAATTAAAAAAATGTATAAAATCATTAAAAATTGGAGTAAATAGGGTATTTCAAAGGTTTTTGGAACCGATCCAATAAATTAGAGTGTGCAGGGGGTTTCAGAAGCTGAAAATACAAAACTTTTCAGTTGAAAACTCGCCGGAATCGGCAACTCCGGCCGGCGGCGGCGGGCCGAGTCTGCCGGTCCGCCGGCCGAGTTGGCCAATCCGGGCCGAGTCTGCCGGTCCGCCGGCCGAGTTCGACGGTCGGGAGGTGGAGGGGTCTCGTGAGGTAGGCACTGGTGCTTTTAGTTTTTTAGGTTCAGTTCAAGTTTTGGGAGTTATTGTATGTGGACTGTTGGGCTTCCAAAGAATTTAAAACAAAATAATATTAAAAAATAATGTGGGGCAGGGGATTTGAACTCTGGTGGCTTGGTTCAGCAGTGCAAGGTATTACCAATGAGCTACAAGCTCCTTCTTGTAATTAAATTGCCAATTAATTACTTAAGTCTTGTGCTTAGGCAATAAATACCCCTTTATGGATTTTTTTGAAAAAAAATATTTTGAAAAAAAATTGTATAGGAAATTTGGGGTTGTTACACCTTCCTCCTAGGCGAGCTCGGAGGCCTCGAATGACGCTTCGGTTCACTATTTCGGCTTGCCCGTTGCATTGGAGATGGACGACCGCGGCGAACTTCATTAGTATGTGATAGTCGCTGCAAAATTCCTTGACTTTGTCATTCTCGAAGTTGGTTCCATGGTCGGTGATGATGCACCTTGGGATCCTGAATCAGGAGATTATATTGTTCTGCAGAAATTCTATCGTAGAGGTGGCATCCGGTTTCCTGATAGGCATGGCCTCAATCCACTTTATGAAGTAGTCTACGACGACGAGGATGTATTTGTGTCCACCCGTGCCGGCGGGAAGCTGGCCCACTATATCCATCCCCCACTGTGCAAATGGCCAAGGAGAACTCAGTGGCGTCAGTTCGGTGGTGGGGAGATGAGGGATGCTGCCGAAGAATTGGTAGCTCTTGCATCTTCTGACCATTTTCTCAGCATCTTGATGTATTCCCGGCCAATAGTACCCTTGGAGCAGCGTCTTTTAGACTAGGCAGCGGGCCCCTTGATGCGCCCCTCCAACCCCTTCATGTATTTCTTGTAAGACATAGTCTGCTTCGTAGGGATCAACGCATCGGAGCAGAGGTTGAGTGTATGACTTTTTGTATAGGTTTTCTTTGCTCTATACAAAATGGCGAGTTTTTGCTTGAAGTCGATGAGCCTCGGCCCGGTCATCCGGAAGAATCCCATCTTTTAGAAATTCTACAATGGGCTTTCTCCAATCCGGGGCATCTTCTTGGGTCGTGTAGATTTGGAGTATTGCCTCTCCATCTTCCATGCTGGGTTGCGACAGGACTTCGAAGAGAATGTTTCTCTTGTGATTGGCCGAATAGGAGGAGGCAAGTTTTCTCAGGGCATCGACCTCAGTGTTCAGATTTCTGGGAATCTGCTCCACTTGGACTTCATCAAATTTTCTCCGAAGCATTCTTACCTCCGCCTGGTATTTTATCATGAGTGGTTCTCGGGTTTCGAAACGCTTGGTTACTTGGCCGACGACCAGCTCGGAGTCGCTGCGTATCCGGATGGTTTTCAGTCCTACTCCGGAGGCGATTCGTAGCCCGGCTAACAGGGTCTCGTATTCTGCCGCGTTGTTTGATGCTTTAAAACCAAGTCTCAGAGAGTGCTCCATTTCTGCTTTGTTTGGGCCATAGATGATTAGGCCGGCCCCGCATCCCTCCTCTGTGGAGGATTCGTCTACATAGAGCACCCAGTCCAGGATTGGGCCGGGCACCTTCTCGACTGAGGGTCATGGGTCGGGGCCCTGAGCCGTTGTTCCTTCCTTAGTGGGAATGGTGCATTCGACAAAATTGGCTAAGGCTTGTGCTTTAATTAACCGTCTGGGTCGATATTTGATGTCGAACTGGGACAGCTCCCACCTCCATTTCTCTAAGCGGCTTGATGATTCGGGGGAGGCGAGGATATTCCCTAAAGGTCGTTCAGTGAGGACAAGGATTGTGTGTGCCTGGAAATAATGTCGCAGTTTCTTGGACGTGATGACAAGCGCGAGGACTATTTTTTCTATGGCCGGGTATCTAATTTCCGCGTCCTTGAAGACATGGCTTACATAGTAGACCGGTTTCTGCGTACCTTCGACTCTCTGAATAGCACTGAGCCCACAGCTTGGTCGGAGACGGCCAGGTATAGTAATAGCTCGTCGCCTTCAACTGGCATGATGAGAAATGGTGGGGTCGTGAGGTGTGCCTTGAGTTGTTCTAAAACGTCTTGGTATTCTTCGGACCATTCAAACTGGGGAATTTTCCTTATGGTTCTGAAGAAAGGGTGGCATTTTTCCACGGATCTGGATATAAAGCGGCTTAAGGCAGCCACCCTCCCGGTGAGTCGCATGATATCGACATTTATTTTAGGCCATGTTGATGATGGCGTTGATCTTCTATGGGTTCGCCTTGATTCCTCGGTGGGTGACCATGAACCCAAAGAATTTTCCGCTTGTGACGCCAAACGCGCATTTGGCTGAATTTGGCTTCATCTTGTATTTTCGCAGGACGTCGAATGTTTCGGCGAGGTCTGTTGTGTGTCCGGCCGATGAGGCGGATTTCACGAGAATGTCGTCGACTTAGACTTCCATGTTTCTCCCAATTTGCGGTCTGAATAGTTTGTTGACCAGTCGTCGGTACGTAGCTCCGGCGTTCTTGAGTCTTAAGGGCATTACCCTATAGCAGTATACTCCCCGATCCGTAGTAAAGGCTTTCAGCTCTTCGTCGGCCAAGTTCATTCGGATTTGATTATAACCGGAGAAGGCATCCATGAAGCTCAATAATTCGTGACCGGCCGAGCTGTCTACTAGCTGATGTATCCGAGAAAGCGGGTAGTTGTCTTTGGGGCAAGCCTTGTTCAGGTCCGTGAAATCGACGCACTTGCGCCATTTCCCATTCGCCTTTTTGACCATAACTACGTTCGCCAGCCAATTCAAGTAGTCCAGGTTCCTGATGAAGTCGGCAGCGAGCAATCGGTCCACTTCCTCCTCTATCGCCCTTTGTTTTATTGGTGCAAAACTTCTCCTTTTTGTATGATTTGCTTAGCTTTCGGGGCCCCCGAGCTTGTGGGAGATCACTTTGGGATCGATTCCGGGCATGTCTGCTGGCGTTCAGGCGAACATATCCGAGTTGTTCCGGAGGAATCGGATCAGGTCATCGTGGACTCTCCCTGTCAAGAGAGAACCGATCTGGATAGTCCGGCCTCGACCCCTTCTATGAAGGGAACTTCCGCTAACGCTTCCACCGGTGCACTTCGGATTTCCTTTCGGTCGTCGCGTGTGTCTAAGGTGCCCTGCGGATCATGCGTATCTTCAAAATCGTCGCCCTGCTCCCCGGCGGGCGATGTTGAGGCGAGACAGATCCTGGCAATTTGCTGATCTCCATAGGCGCGGCCTATCCCCCGTGAGGTGGTAAGTTGAGATCTGAGCCCGAAGGGCGTTTAAGGTGGGGCGTCCCAGGAGGATGTTATAGGACGACGTAATCTTGGCAACGAGGAAGTTTAACGATATGGTTCGTGTTTTTCTAGTGTCCTTAATGTTGAGTGGGAGGGTGATCGAACCCTCGGCCGGGATGGAATGGTTGGTGAACCCGGAGAGGGCATGAGAGGTCGGTTGGAGATCGGAGGGACCTAATCCCATACGCTAGAAACAGCCATAGAATAGGATATCCGCTGAGCTTCTTGAATCGACTAATATTCTCTGGTCCTCGTAACAGTGAACTCGGGCTGCTATCATAAGGGGTCATTGTGAGGGTGTGATATGCCGTGAAGGTCTTCCTCGGTGAAGGTGATCGGGTCATCCTTCCTGTGCTTCTTATGGGGCGAATCACTTATAGCCATGACTGGTACGGGGCGGCGGTCCCCCTCACTGTCCAGAGTCGGATGCGTTGAGATGACCATGATCTGATCAATTGTTAACTCCCGGGGAGGGGGTTGGTCCTTCTGCTCTTGTTCCGCTTGTCGCTTGTCTCGTAGGTATTTCGCCAGGTGGCCCGAGCGAATCAGTTCCTCAATATAGTCACGGAGTTGCTTACAACTCTCGGTCGGGTGCCCCTGCGACCTGTGGTAAGCGCAATACGATCCCCGGAGCCGTTTGCCCGCCCTTTAGGTTGTCGGCGGGAGCCTAAAAAACCTTTTGCTTTTAGCCTCCTCTAGCAGTTCTATCTCGAAGATGTTCAGAGGAGTGTACTCATGGAATCTCAAGGCATAGGGTTTTAGACAGTCGGCTTTCTTTTTGTCCTCTCTGTCCCATTTCTTTCGGTCTGCTTGGTCATCCCGAGGCAGGTTGGTGTTCACCTCCGACTCGAGTTGAATCTCTCACTCGGTCCATGCTTTTACTTCGGCCATGGTCCTAGGTTGTGCTAATGCAAAAGAGCAGAGACACTCTTTATGCCTAATACCTGACCTCAGGGCGGTGCTCACCGTCTGGTCGTAATGCTCAGGTACCTCTAGAAGGGCATTGTAGAAACGGATGAAGTATCCCTTAAAGGATTCCTTGTCTCCACTTTTGATGGTGAACAGATAGTTGAACGTCTTTTTCTGCTGACAGTTACCAACGAAATGACCAAGGAATTGGGTCACCAGCTCATCAAAGGTCGAGATTGAGTGTGGCGCGAGCCCTCGGAACCAATCTCGCCAAGCCCGAATGAAGGTGGTAGGGAAGGATCGGCATTGAGCTATGTCTTAGTTGTCTGGAAACTCATGCCTGCCGTAAATGAGTCCAAGTGGTCCTTCGGGTCGGACTTCCCGTCGATGAGGGCCACTTTGAACGGTTTTTTTCTGGATGAGACACGCTCAGCTAGTAGCTGTTCGATAAAAGGCCTTGTGAGTGAGTCAGCGGAGTACCTCGCTCCACACGTTCAATTCTCACTCTCAATCACAACCGTTCAGAACCGCTTGCAGCAAGATCAACGGAGGACAACATCTGAAGGAGAAACTGACCTCCATCAGTTGGTGCCGTCTGTGGGAAGGTGTAACAACTCCAATTCTTATGTACATAAAATTGATTAAAAGTTAATGTACAATTGAGGTATTTACAATTCCTGTGAGTACTATAAGTATTTGATTTAATTTTGAACAGCAAGCAAGAATTTTTAGCTCACTGGTAAAGACATTGCACTGTTAATATATAGCACCAGAGTTCAAATCCCATCAGCCACATTATTTATATTTTGTATTTTTTTAAATCTTTTTAGAAGCCCAAAAGACTGCATGTGCACTACACGTAAACTGAAGAAACACAAGATAATCAAACACGTGCACTGTAGAATACCAAACGACCCCAACCCAATACCCCAACACCAACCCAGACCGTCAGCATTAGGCCGGTGACACACTCAAAAAAATCCGGCGACGTCGGGTAGAACCATCCCAAATGCTCCTAAATTTCACCCCCTACAATGTTTGGCCTACCCCACTACTCCCTTATTGCTTGTTTACTCTGAGTTAATCAAGAGAGGAATAAAATGCCCATTTAACATCATTTTAATGCATATTTTAATGCATTCTTTAAACACCCTAAACCCTAATTTTCCCTATAAATACCACCCTCATTTCACCCCTCCTCAATCACAATTCCCTGCCAAAACTCCCAAGAAATTTCCAAGTTCGCATAGTGTGCAAGTGGAGTTAACAAAGGGCGAAGCTCCGACGAAGTTTCGGCAACGATACAAGGAGTTTCCAGCAATGAAACGAAACACCGACAAATCCTAGACCTCCTCCTACCTCTCCCCTCTCATCAAAGCTAGTAAGTCCCCTTTCTCTCTCTCTTTTGCTATTCCCAAACTCTTCATTCTTATAACGTGTCGGAAGTGGAGTTATCCGGCTTCCGATTCTCTTTTTTTTATATAAAAAATACAACTTTTTCTTAATAACAAACCTATAAATTTTGATATATTGTTTGGTAATCACAATAGAACAAGTTTGACATCAAAATGATAACCATAGCAAGTTGTATTTCAATTTTACATTAAAATACCTTTATATTTCATATCGACATGTTTATACCTTTTAACCGTGTTATCTTTAGAAAACTCATGAAGTAATGACTTACCTCCTCACAACACACATATCTAACATAGCACGATGAAATTTGGGAACATAAATTCGGGAAAATACGACTTTACATATAACTACCTTCAACTTATAAAACATTTTTCTATAATAAGTGTATTTAACAAATCTTTGCAATTTCGCCTCTACAACCCACAATTGGGGACCCTCGTTCGGTATGGTGCGGATTATCGCACATTCTCGGGCCTAGTAGAGCGAGATGCAGACATCCTCACGGAGCATACGATCTCGAAAGATTTTTAATATATTTTTCTTTAGAAAATGTGATTTCTATTATAAATAAAACTTATATTTTTAATAAATAAATATATATGTAATTAATATCAAAATATCTATTTTTAATATTTATAATATTCCACATTTCCAAAATTCAAGAAAAACATCCCATTTACAAGAAAATACCATACAATTCCTATATTTCAAATAAATACCTTATACTTTAAAAACTAGGTCATATTCACTAGAAATTTCATATTGAATAAAAGAAATATCTATGAAAACTCTAAAGACGATAATTAAATACTTGAGGTATATTTTGAAAGTATAACAAAACTATTTTATATAAAACCACTCAAGTTATACTAAATTACAATAAGGACCCTAGTAAACATAGGTTTAAGCGGGACCAGTCTCTTGAGCCTCAGGAAACCGGAGATATGGGTGCTTGCCTATTTAAGTAGACAACGTAACAAACGGTATTGTCAACATGGTAATTGTCTTGGAAAAAAACACAAATCCTGCCGTCCATGTGCAGCAGTTACCGATACCACCAAAACAATCAGGATTTCAAGTTCTTTTAAAAAATGTCTGACTCAGACTGAGTCCCAACCTAATCAATTTGACTTGAATGCGATTCAAGTACAAACTACAATACAACATGATTCAATATGAATCCATCTATTCAGTCTATATCAATCTGTATTGACCGAACCGAACCATGGATATATTCCATTTACATGTTCTTCCATTATATCCGTTCGATTACTGATATCATGGTTTTGGCAAGTTATCCATCTATACAATCTACAAGACAATACAATACAATCAAGATATCGCGGGGTTTATAAAGAGGTAGATTGGTACGGAAGGTGTTAAAAGTGGCACGGGACTGTAACCATAATACACCTAACCTGAATCTCCATTATCGTTGTACCGTGGCTGAACGGTTCCTTGTGCTTCTTATACCTTAGTCCACGGGGAAAGTTGGACTCCTCTTGTATACACTGGTATTTTCTGTACCAAACTACAAACAACTACGTTAACATAACAATCAACATTATAATTGAAAAGTGACCCCAACTCATAAGGTATGTGAGTGACCCCAGCCATATTCTTGGTCATTCCGAGCTCACTGTACAGCCAGATTTATCCTGTGAGCATCAACCTGTTGAGATCCTGGATAGAAAAGTGAAGTCACTTCGGAACAAGGAAGTTAACTTGGTTCGAGTGATGTGGAGAAAAGACACTCCAGGAGAATCGACATGGGAAAGAGACGACGAGATGCGTACAAGATACCCTCACCTATTTGTAAACTAGTTCTTAAAATAAATTGTAAATTTCGAGAACGAAATTTTTGTAGGAGGGTAGACTGTAACAACTCCAATTCTTGTGTACATAAAATTGATTAAAAATTAATGTACAATTGGGGTATTTACAATCCCTGTGAGTACTATAAGTATTTGATTCAATTTTGAACAGCAAGCAAGAACTTGTAGTTCACTGGTAAAGGCATTGCACTGTTAAGATATAGCACCAGAGTTCAAATCCCATCAGCCACATTATTTTTATTTTGTATTTTTAAATCTTTTTAGAAGCCCAAAAGACTACACGTGCACTACACGTAAACTGAAGAGACACAAGATAATCAAACACGTGCAATGTAGAATACCAAACGATCCCGACCCAATATCCCAACACCAACTCAGACCGTCGGCATTGGGCCGACGGCACACTCAAAAAAATCCGATGACGTCGGGTAGAACCGTCCCAAATGCTCCCAAATTTCACCCCCTGCAACGTTTGGCCTATCCCACAACTCCCTTATTGCTTGTTTACTCTGAATTAATCCAGAGAGCAATAAAATGCCCATTTAACCTCATTTTAATGTATATTTCAATGCATTCTTTAAACACCCTAAACCTTAATTTTCCCTATAAATACTACCCTCATTTCACCCATCCTCACTCACAATTCCCTGCCAAAACTTTTAAGAAATTTCCAAGTTCCCATAGTGTGCAAGTGGAGTTAATAAAGGGCGAAACTCCGACGAAGTTCCGGCGACGATACAAGGAGTTTTCGGCAACGAAACGAAGCACCGACGAATCCTAGACCTCTTCCTACCTCTCCCCTCTCATTAAAGCTATTAAGTCCCCATTCTCTCTCTCTTTTGCTATTCCCAAACTCTTCATTCTTAAAACGTGTCGGAAGCGGAGTTATTCGGCTTCTGATTATCTTTTCTTTTAAAAATACAACTTTTTCTTAATAACAAACCTACAACTTTTGATATATTGTTTAGTAATCATTAACAAAGACAATAGAATAAGTTCGACATCAAAATAATAACCATTGTTCCCCTCCGAAAGACGGAGACGTGACCACGTAGGTCCGTCTTGCCTGAAATTCGGGGCAGATGCTAATTGGTGCTATCCGTCCACCTCTCCGAAGATGCCAAGTTGATTTATGGCACCGTGTATCGAAAGTTTAAACGGATGCGGCCGATGTAGCAGACTTCGTCAGATTCCCCCTCCTTTGAGGGGTTTTTGATTGTGGGGACGCTCTTCCCTGCAGGCGCAAGTCCCTGCAGTTAATTACGCTACCGCATCGCGGTAACAACTTTCTCCTTCTCCAGATGGTCACTTCGTGTCGTGGGTGTTTGTTTTGTTTGTAATTGCCCGTGGATTGTATACGGAGACTAATTTATACTGTCGCCCGGAGGGCGTGGATTAGTCCCAATCCGTATCTTTCTTAGATTTGGGTTTGAGGGGGTTGTGTTTAAGGATACATTAGCCTTATTTAAGACTAAGATCAACTTAAACGTTTGTTAAGGATACGTTAGTCTGATTTTTAGACTAAGATCAACTTAACGGGATTGTTTAGATCTAACAAAAGAGCATTCGAGCTTTATTGTTTAGTTTAGGGACATTGCGGTCGATTAGTTTAAGGACATTACGGTCTAATATTAGTTTAAGAACATCTCGGTCCAGGTTAAGGACATCATAGTCCGTGAGTTTAAAGACATCACAGTCAAGGTTAAGGACATCATAGTCCGTGAGTTTAAAGACCTCACAGTCAAGATTAAAGACATCATATTCCGTGAGTTTAAAAACCTCACAGTCAAGGTTAAGGACATTATAGTCCATGAGCTTAAAGACCTCACAGTCAAGGTCAAGGACATCATAGTCCGTGAGTTTAAAGACCTCACAGTCAAGGTCAAGGACATCATAGTCCGTGAGTTTAAAGACCTCACAGTAGACCTCACAGTCAAGGTTAAGGACATCATAGTCCATGAGTTTAAGGACCTCACAGTCCAATGTTAGTTTAAAGACATCACTATCGAGGTTAAGGACATCATAGTACATGAGTTTAAGGACCTCACAGTCCAATGTTAGTTTAAAGACATTACGGTCGTGGTTAAGGACATCATAGTCCATGAGTTTAAGGACCTCACAGTCCAATGTTATGTGTGGTTGTTGGGACCCGTCCTCTCTCTGACGACGTTGAAGGATTACAACGACAAATATCAGAGGAGTAAAGAGATGTACCCTCGAACCGACGTATAAATTGATTGGAAGAGCAGATGAGCTCAGTTCAATTTAAATTGAGAACTTATGGCCAGAATTGGGCTAAGTCCAGTTAAAAATGTTTAACATTTTATTTTTTGTTCTACCTGTTAGGCCTTTGTTTGGGCTCTGCCCTTTTAATAATGCCAAGCATTGGGCTCTGACATCTTTTATCTTGTACTGAATGCATAGCATTTATCATAACAAAGTATGTTCTGACAGCGCGCCACGTGGCGCATTAGGCGCTTTGCGCCAGTCAAAGAGCGCATTGCGCTTCTGTCGGTTAGCGCACACGAGGAGGACACGTGTCGCGCTTAGCGTTAAGCGCTAGTTTGTTAGCGCACTGCGCTTTTAATTTATGAGCGCGCTTCACTAGTTTATGGGTGCGCCAGTGAGTGACACGTGGCGCGCTTGGCGCTGAGCGCCAACCCAAGAGCGTAGTGCGCTGTTTTCAGGAGCGCAAAGCGCAGATTGTGTCTATGGTTGACACGTGGCACGTTTTGGCGCTGAGCGCCGATCCAAGGAGCGCAAAGGCGCGGTTCATGAGTGCAAGGTACTTTTTAATAGCGCAAAGCGTATTTTGATCAATTTTAAGATCAAAGAACAAATTTATGTTCTTCAGAGGAGGCTTTGCCTCAAGATTAAGAACAAAAGTTCTTGTTTTTATAAAAGGCTTTGCCTTTATAGATCAAACGATATGTGAATGAAGTAAAGTACTTCTTTTTATATTTTTATGATGGGATCTTTTAATCTTTTCTTTTTTTTTAATCAAAGTCCTTAGTCTTTTTTATAGATATAAGCTCTCTTTAGAAGATGGTTCTTCTTTTTACGAGATGATTTCATCTCTGGGGTTCAAGAATTAATTCTTTACCTTTAAAGATGAAGAAATGATCTTCTTTCTTCCAAATGCTTGCCTTTCTTTCTCTTTGAGTTTTTTTTAAAGCTTGCAGAGTTTTTTTTTCTTTTTTGAGACTTGAAGTCTTGGGGCCTTTATATAAGGCCAATTGATTTGTTAAATCAGTTGAAGAGATCTTTCTCTGATTGATTTGGGAATATTTCCCACCGATGGATCTTTGATCCTAAGGCTTCTGTTTTACAGAAGATAATCTTTTTGTTTTAATAAGATTGAAAAATCTTTCCATAACAGCATTTTAATTCTGATTAATTAATAATTTATTATTATTGGATCTTTTGATCTAACGGTGGAGAATTCTTTTAATTCCAGCGCTGGCGCACTTGGCGCCAGCGCACCTACGTTTGACACGTGGCGGGCAGCGCAGAGCGTAGCGCAACTGTGCTAGCGCACCCGTACTTGACACGTGGCGCATAGCGTAGACACCCGTGTTTGACACGTGGCGCGCAGCGCAAAGCGCTAGCGCACCCGTATTTGACACGTGGCGCGCAGCGCAGAGCGCTGGATCTGAAGCGTTGCTTTAACTTTTAAAATTTTAATTTTGAAACAGAGCTTTGCTCTGATTGGGGTGTGCTGCTTAGGGCGCAGCGCTCCTGGCGCTGGCGTGTCTGTTTTTGACACGCAGCGCGCAGCGCAAGAGATCTGAAGCGTTGCTTCAATTTTTGAATTTTGAAATTCAAAACAGAGCTTTGCTCTGATTGGGGGAAACAAATGCCCCCCCCACCACTGCACTCACATGGCACACACGTGAGTGCAGCGGTGGCAACATCTGAGCCTTTGGATTAACTCAGAAGTTGAGGAGGCGGTTCAGCGCCTATAAATAGGACCTTTTGGTCCTCATATTATTTTCTTCTTCTTCTTAAGAATTTTATTCAGAGCCTTGCTCTTTTGTTCAAGAACTTTCAAGAGTTAAAACTCTACTAAATTTAGGTAAAATTAAATTAAATTTATTCTAATAAATTAGGGTTTTTACCCATTAACAGAGCCTTGCTCTTCATAGATCTTTTGATCTAAAGAAAACCCCTTTAGGGTTTCATAAACAGAGCCTTGCTCTTCATAAACCCATAGATCTAAACAGATCTTTTCTTAGGGTTTCTTAGCCCATGAGTCAGAGCTCTGCTCTTTTGACAATATGTAGATCTTTTGATCTTTTGACGAAGAACTCTTAAGAGTTTTTTTTCATGGATCTTTAAGATCCCAGAATTTTAATTCTCAAGAATTAATTTTCGTTAATCTTTGATGGATTTTCCACCATCATTACAGAGCTAGGCTCTTTAAGGAATTTTATTCCCTCGTGACCAGAGTTTGACAAGTGTCACTCTGTTATAGTGCTTTGCTTTGAAAGGGAGATTTCTCCTTCTCCCGAGGGATTTCTCATTCAATGAGAATATTCTTTGAGGATTTCCTCATTAATTGACAGTCTCATCCAATGATGAGGCTGTCTTATTAATTGATGCATTGTCATCTGGATTTTATGGGTCCCCCTTTGGTCCCCTCTCCACTGCATTGCAATGTGGTACAAATTTTAAAGTACCAAACTTCGGGATTTTTTAAAAATTAAATTATGACACTGATAATTGAATTTCGTTCTTTCTCGCAGGCGACATGTCTTCTGATCTTTCTTTCCCGTTTTTCTGCTCAGAGGGAGGGTTCCCTGAAGCACCGGTGGACCGGGAGGTTCTTACGCTCATTAGAGATTATGATCTGGAACACAAAAACCTTCACTCGTGGGGTAGGTGGTACGGCCAGATAATCAAAGGTCGTCGAAGCTTCTCTTGTGCGACGCCGTCGGATCCGATCTCGTCGATTTCGTATGCAGATGCACCCCCGGTGAACTATGCCGTGGAGGTTGTCAATTGGACTTCGGAAGGTCTTCTCCAACCTTCGATTGCCGCCATACCCATGCAGCTGCCGACGGCTTTGGATACTCTGGGGCGACGCATATGCCAGGGCGAGTGGCGCCCTTGGGGATAACCTTACAACATCTGGTTGACTCCCCGACATTCGGCCAAATATTTGCAGTGGGCCAGGTACATCTTGTTGGCGAAGAAAACACATTTGCTGAAGCTCGGCCTATATCCTGCAGTTTACGCGTCGTTGTTCCAATATTCCGCTCCTCCGACGTGGTGGATTAAGGCGTTCGTGGAGCAATAGAACATCCCAACCCATACCTTTCTTTTACTGGACAGAGAAGTTTCCGTCTCTTTAGAAGAATTTGCCGAGATTTCCGGTCTGCCGGTGAGGGGGGAGCACTATGAGGAGCTGCTTCCTCCAGATGAATACGTTTTTGCCACCAAGCCGTTGGTGATGGGCCTAACGCCGGAGAAAGCCATCCAGCACCAGTTTCCCAGCTTGATCAAGGTGCTAAACATGTACTACAGCCTCTTCTTGAAATCCGGAGGCCGGGGGGGTCGGTTTCGCGGACTTTATTGCCCGGTTTGTTCGTCCGGAGATTTTATCACAACGGAGCGAAAAATTTGCCAAGCTTGACGATCCCTTCGGTTTTGGCTTGGACCGTCGACCAGTATTGGAAGGTGATCAGAAGGGCTTTTATCTTCCCGATACTGCGATCATTCCTCTGTCAGAAATCGCCGCTCCGGGCATTGACGAGGAGACTTTCTTTCTCGGATTTCTAGGGTTATGGCTGTGTTGGTTCGCGCTCCCCATGCACCCTCGTTATATGAGGCCGTCCGTCTTCTACCCAGCACATCGAATGGTAGCTGGCATACAAGTGGCCATTGGGATCGCCGGGCTGGCCCACCTGTACCATGGTCTTAGCGTGGCGGCGGATACAATGGAACCGGGGGTGCAAGCTGCTAACTTCCCGATGCACTACTTCACTTCTTGGATGGAAATGCACGTGCTCGGGGTGTTTGGTATTCATAAAAGACCCTCGTTTTTTGAGAAGTGCAAATTCCTCAGAATTATGTGGCTGGTTGATGCTTCCGTCGTGAATCCGTCTCCGCGGAAGACTAGGGGGATGCTTCTTCATTCGCGCACGGTCGGAGCCGGTATGTCTTTTACGGACAAAGTCCTGACGATTGGCCAGGAAACTTCTAAGACGGTGCTGGCACTGCGCGACACCTTTAAGGACGGGGCCTCCATGTTGAAAGCCCGGCAGATTCTACACCTATACTCCATTAGGCCGGGCTTCCTCGTATTCAAGCAAAATGATGCGGCGCTTTTTATGAGATACAACCCCCATCATTTTTCCCAGCAGCTAAGTTATAACCAGGGGGTCCCACTGGAGGCGTTTTTAGAAGAGCCTGCTGCCACCAGAGAGGGAATACGGAGTGCACTGCATCACTTTATGCAGTTAAATACGGGCTCACACTTCTTCATTAGCGAGCCGAGTTGCATTCCAAGGGCCCTCAACGTATATGGGGCCTGGTATCAACATGCGATGGGCGCGGTCATCAGGGAAGAGAGACGGCTGCTGCTCGATCGCAAGAGTGCGCCCCTGCCAGCGATCGCAACGTCCCTTTGAAGCGACGGGTCGCTGTCCCTCCTCCTCTAAGAGGAGATGCTGCAGTTGAGCCTCCACGTGTGCTAAGTCCCACGCGTGGATTGCCCCGTGATCCTATGGAGACGGTGGACGTGCCCTTGGTGCCCTGCGCTCCCGTGGAGACGATAAACGCGGCTCTCCCGAATCCGACGTGGGCTCGGATATTGGGACCCGCCGTCCCAAAGTGCCTACAAAGTGCAAGCTGGTTTTGGCTGCGACCGGAGTTCGCGCGCAGAAGAGGAAGAAGAAGTCAATCCTCTCTGTTGACGTTTTATTTGGTCAGGAACCTCATGCTCCTTACAGCGAGGGCTTGAGTGCGTACGGGACCAACGACAGCCTATTTATGCCGCCAGATGACACCGATCTGGCGACTGCCATCGCAGCTTCTGAGCGATTGGCAAGACGCGAAGAGTGGTTGGCTAGACTTACGCGATCAGGTAATCATTAGCTGTATTTTTTCGCCATTGTATCATACCTCTATCATTGTTTTTCGACTAACGCTTTTCCTTCTTTAATAGGCATTTCTACCGAAGAAGCTCTCGCTGCTTCTCTTAAGACTTTTGAGGAGGAGGAACGACTTCGAGCATCTTTAGGCCTTGGTACATTTCGGTTCGCTATGTTTCTGCTTCCGTTTCTTATGAGTAATCTGACCCTCTCTTTGTCTTATCGCAGGGACCACAAGGCCTATTCCGCAAGCCGATGCGAAAACTCTCCCCGGGCCAGCTACCGAAGTCCCAACCGCGAGAGACCTTACTTAAAAAACCGATGATGGAAGCCTTGACGGCTCTGGAGGTAACCCTGAATGCGGACGACGACGCCTTATTGAAGGAGGCCTCTAAAAGGTCTGTTGTGATAGCCCGGAAGGAAAGGAAGCGCCTGAGGCGCGCAGCAAGGGAACGTAGTGTTGCTTTGGCTGCGGGGGAAGGTTCAAGCGCCATTACTCCCGTTGCTACTCCTTCAGAGGAGTTCTCGGGTGCCTTGTCTACTGCTCATAGACGGGCGGCACATGCAGCTCGGGAAGCCAACGGTAAATCAACCCCAGGTAATGTGTTTGGAGGCTTCGTTGTCAAAGCTTTAAGCTATCTGTTCTTATATATCTTGTCCTGCAGGGCCGAGCCTTACTGAAGGAGTGGCGGCGAGCATTGAGCCTGGGAGGCGATGGAGGAGGTAGCCGCTGAACCCGAAGTAACGGTATGCGATGTAACCGTAATTTCCGGGCCTGAGATAGTGGCTGACGAGACAATCACGACTGCTATGCCCGAGATAGCTACAACTGCAGAGCGCGAGGTGGCGGCGGGTGACGGCTACCACGGCCGAGCCTGATACAGCGGTGGAGGAAACGGCTGCTACGGACAAGCCTAAGGCAGCGGTGGATGAGACGGCTGCGACCATTGAGCCCGAGGTGGTAGCGGGCGAAATGGGTACGATCACTGGGCACGAGATGGCCGCTCCTTCTCAAGAGTCGGGCACCGCTCCGATCATCGCTCTCCCTGCCTACAGTTCCTTGTCGTCTCCCGGCGTCGCGAGCGTGACGACGGCTCCTGTGGAGTCAGGGGATGAGGCGACGGGAGGTGCGACCACCCCGATGGAGGAGGGAGATGCCACCGTTGTATCAAGTGACGCTCTCGTCACGACTCCGGCTGGTGACTCATCAAGTAAATTTTGGGTCACCGCCCTTCTTCTTCTTTTTTTATTCTGCAATCTTTCCTAATAAGGTTTATCTTGTTTCTAATGCAGGTGCGGCTAGTGCTGATGTCACGCTACTCGAGACAGCGCCGTCAGTTACCGCCCTGACGGTGACCACCTCTCTATCTTCTCTCGCACCGTCGCAAATGCTGGGAGGTACGGATTTATAACCTATTAGTCTTATCTCTCGGCCGTATAATTCATGTACCGATGTTGCGTTATCGCGTTTTTGCAGGAGTCCTTTTTGACCACTGTACCAGGTGCTGCATCCCCACTTCTCCTTCCCGTCGGAGATTGCTTCATCTAGTGGCGCTGGTGAATACAGCTTCCAATTAATGCTCTTTCTTTTACCGATAATGAAATTATTTCTGTCCCTTCTTTGCCTTGATTGCAGTGCTACAGATTGAAGGAGGGGGTGAGAGATCAGTTGCGCCACCGGTCCTCCCAGCTTTGCCACCTGCTGCAGCTGGTATAATAAATTCCATTGTTCATGAATATCTTATATTTCTAGATTCGTTATCTGATTGTGACTTGTTTTGCAGCGGTAGCTTCGACTCCGGCCTCTTTCGAATCTCGCATTATGATGCCGGCAGGCCCCTTTTCCAGACGTCCATCCTCAAAGGGTGCTGTGACGAGTCTGCGCATGTTGAGCGAATACGTCGAGGAGCTTGACACGGAAGCTCCTACATCTGCCGCAGATTTCGCTGCCGAGGTCAATTCGATGCTGGCGACGCTTGTAAATTTCCATAATGAAGGCGTCTTCGAGTCTTGGGTTAGTCACTGCAGGAAGATCGAGGCCTGTCTGCATCAGCTTGAGCTTATGCATCTTGCCCCTGAGACTCAAGCTTTGAACTCCCAGCGGGCCGCATGGGTCGAGCAGAGCGCGTCCTTCCTCCGCCATTTTGAACAAGAAGCGACCTTGAGGCGGAAGGAATGCGAGGAGGCTTCCGCTGAGTCTATCCAGTTGCGCGCCCAGGTCGAAGCGAACGTCGCACAACTGAGGGCCATCTTTGATACCTTGCAACGATGTATCTCGGATGGGCTTGTATTGAGACGGAAGCTCGACTCTATCGAGCGGGTTACGCAGAGTCGCGTAGCTGCCCAACGGGAAATTGATGAGAAGATTTCATCATGCTTGCAGCAAAGGACTCGAATCGAAGCGGAGCTAGCTGCGGCGGCTGATCATGAGAATGCACTGAAAGAAGTGCGAGAGCAGTTTGCGGACTTGTTGAAAACGCTTCCTTCTCAGTAGCTGCCTTTATATCATACACTTGTAATCTCTGAATAATATGTATCTATTTTTATTATTCCTTCATATGATGTATCTTGTATTCAATTGAGTTTCATGAATAAAGACATTCTTTTTGTTATACTGTTGCTTTCTTCTCCTTGCTGTGTTGTTGCAATGTGATTTTAGCAAATGCGATCTGTAGGTAGCATATAGCTGTCAATCTTGGATTCTTTGTAGGGCGGTGATGGCTTAGAAAACAGGGTTAGGATCTGTCCCCTAAGACTTTTCAACTTTATGAGCCATAAGGGTCTCATAAAGAGTTTTCACCCTACCGGTCGAGAGGATCCCGTAGGTGTAATTTCTCCTTAAGAATCGCGAGGATTCCTAAGTGCGTTTTCTCTTGAAAGCCGTAAGGATCTCACAAGAGAAATTACTCCCTTGCGAGTCGTAAGGATCCGCAAGCGAGGGGTGAAGTTGTCCTTATCCGTGTTTCACGGAGTCAGGGGTTGCTCTGGATGCTTCCCATGGGTTCACTGCCGTGTTTGGCGAGGACCAGGCTCCACTCTGGACGTTTTCCAGGATACCGTAGTTTAAAGACATCGCGGTCGAGGTTGAGGACATCATAGTCCGTGAGTTTAAGGACCCCACAGTCCGATGTTAGTTTTAAGGCATCACGGTCGAGGTTAAGGACATCATAGTCCATGAGTTTAAGGACCTCACAGTCCGATGTTAGTTTTAAGACATCACGATCGAGGTTAAGGACATCATAGTCCATGAATTTAAGGACCTCACTGTCCATAAAATGTGTAGTTGGGACCCGTCAGCTCTTTGAAGACGTTGAGGAATTACAACGACAAATATCAAAGGAGTGAAGAGATGTACCCTTGAACCAAGGTAAAATTAGTTTAAGGACATTACGGTCCATTGTTAGTTTTAAGATATCACGGTCGAGGTTAAGAACATCAAAGTCCGTGAGTTTAAGGACCTCATAGCCCGATGTTAGTTTTAAGATATCACGGTTGAGGTTAAGGACATCATAGTCCGTGGATTTAAGGACTCCACAGTCCGATGTTCGCTCTTGATGCTTCCCACGGGTTCACTGCCGTGTTTGGCGAGGACCAGGCTCCGCTCTGGATGCTTCACACGGGTTCACTGCCGTGCTCTGCGAAGACCAGGATCCGCTCTGGACGATTTCCACTGGGTCAGAAGTGACATAATCCGCATTCCACGTAGCCAGGAATTTTGCTCTGGATGCTTCCCACGGGTTCACTGCCATGTTCGGCGAGGACCAGGCTCCGCTCTGGATGCTTCACACGGGTTCACTGCCGTGCTTTGCGAGGACCAGGATCCGCTCTGGACGTTTTCCACGGGGTCAGAAGTGACATAATCCGCATTCTACATAGCCAGGAATTTTGCTCTAGATGCTTCCCACGGGTTCACTGCCGTGTTCGGCGAGGACTAGGCTTTGCTCTGGATGCTTCACACGGGTTCACTGTCGTGCTCTGCAAGGACCAGGATCCGCTCTGGACGTTTTCCACGGGGTCAGAAGTGACATAATCCGCGTTCCACGTAGCCAGGAATTTTTCTCTAGATGCTTCCCACGGGTTCACTGCCGTGTTCGGCGAGGACTAGGATCCGCTCTGGATGCTTCACACGGGTTCACTGCCGTGTGATCAGTCGAAAATACCGCATCTTTAAACCGGCAATTTCCTTATCATTTGCACTCATCTAGAAGTGTTCGGTATTCATATTGCACACATTAGCAAAACATCCCTGAAATACCAGATTGCATGTGTTATATTCTAAAACCGGCATTTCGAGGGAAATTGTGTGTTTATTATGGCATTGCATCATCCCTATATTGCGCAACACTTGTTTCGAAGTCTGTGCAGGAAATTCCAAAAGACAGGCCAAAATTAGGAAAAGAGCTGATCAAAATTACGCCAAGTCTAAGATTTTTGATCTGGTAGCAATCTAGAAAGAAGTGTAAGATTCAACATCTCAGATAAATACCCCAAAGGAATCCTAAAGCAGCAGAAGAAAAATAGCACAGTGCCCCTGGCACGTGCCGCGGATCCGCGGCACAAGCTGGCACGTGCCGCGGATCCGCGGCGGTTATGCCACGTCAGCACTCCAGTTTTGCTGCATTATTCCTATCTCTGTGCCTACACTTCAGAATAATATGTCAAATTCCAGATGACCCTCGAAGCTTCTGCCAGATCAGCAAAGATCATTAAGTTAAGCTAATCATGATTAAGCTCCTAACAAACTACTTCTAGAAGCCTCTCCTTAACAAACTTTTGGAGGGAAATTCAAATCTCTTGCTAACAAACTTTTGGAGGGAAATTCAAATTTGAAATCCTAGATCTAGGGTTTTGATGGTCTATAAAAGAGAGCCTAGATCTAAGGGTTAAGGGTTAATCATTAGTTCATTAGTTGTTCAATAACTCATCATTCTCTCTTTATCTTCCATCCACAAGTTGAGTGACACAACTTGTGTGAAACCCTAACCCTAATTCCAATTCAAAATCAAGATCAAGATCCCGAGTACCATTCAAGCAAGAGAGCCTTCAACCTTTAAAAGCGACGCCGGATTTCAACGGAGTAAGAGATCCAAGCCGATCCGCGACTCAAGGAGACGTGCGAAGCCAAATCGACGATCGAGTTCTTTCCTCTTGTAGTTCTTGAGCGAATTGTAACGGAATTTTTGATAAATAAAAGGTGAAATTCTTTAATCTTGCTTTCTTTAAATTCTTGCATCATGATTCGATCTCAATTTGTGATTGTGGTTCTTGTTGTGATATTTGAGTAAAACTCTGCTCGTAAAGGAGTCGAGACGATCAATAGAATGATAATGTAACAAATCTTAAAACGATTCTTAAGTCCTACGAGTTTTGTAAACCTTAGCAAATTGAAGAATCGACGACCTAGTTTCGTTGCGATGCTTTCTTAATTGTGATCGCTCGGAATTAGGGATCCACGATCGATTCTTGAATTTACTAAAGGCTAGAATGTGAATGATATCGACGAAGGAACAAGGGATAGATGATGAAACCCTAGTTTTACAAGAAATCCCTAATTCTCGTTGATCATCATCGATCTAGTATCAATTCATCGATGGATAAGAATACGTAATCGCTAGATTTCATCACATCTATAGATCTGATCGATTCCTACGAGCCTCACTTCGATTCTTGATATTTGATTTGGAAATCATCACAAATTCTCAATTCTTGATTTTATCGTTTCTTGATTTAGACTTGATTTTCCTAATTCTTGAACTTCAATTTACAAATCATGAATTGTTAGTTTTCTTTTCTTTAAAGTTTCGACTCATCTAATTCGAAATACGAACGATAACACTTTCCCTGTGGACGATCCGCACTCGCTAACGCGCTACAATCGACACCGTTATTGATTGCGGTCAAATAATTTTTGGTTGTGATTTCTATACAATTTTCTAACCACACACCGAGAAATTCTCATCAATCAAATGGCGCCGTTGCCGGGGATTATACGCTAATTGTTCGTATTTTGAAATTTGAGTTGAAAAGTTTATTCCATTACAATTTTTTAGATCAAAATTCGCGCAAACCTTAATACGTGTTGTTGTGATTTGATTGCGAGGAAATCTCGAATTATTGGTGCTGGAGAAAAAATTTTCTGAATATTCCAGAAAGCTAAAGGGAGCAACAGAAGCATTGTCCTAAAATTCTGTGCAGTGATCTCTTTCCCCCACCGTGATTCCGCAGCAAAGACCCACCTCCTGCGGCGGTTCCGCGGCTTCCCTGCTTCTTCACTGTACCAAATTTGCTCTGTGAGCTTCTAACTTTCTTATCTCTTCCTAAATCTGCTCCAATTAACAATTTGCTGCAGGTTTCTTTGCAAATAATCGCATAGCCGCAAAAGCAAAATAAATTGTGCGTGTTTTGATTTTTGGTTGTTTGCATATTAATACGGAATTTAAGGGGCACGACCAAATCCAGATTAGGTGGGGAGTTCATTACCCTTCCTAAGCCCCAAAAATCACAAACTTGCATCCGCATTACCCTCATTAACTAAAAAATATCTAGAGATGACTCTAAGGACCGTCGCTCTCACTTAGGACAAGAGAAGGCCGTGGGTAATTCATTGCTTATCCGCGTTTCTTTTGTGGTGTCTAAGGCAAGTGTGTCGAAGGCTAGTGGTTACTTAATTAGGCCCGCTACTTACGTAGTGGAGAACCTCCCACTTACCTAGCACTTACCTGGCCACAGGAGAGACAAAGAGGCAGTGGAGGATTTATCCTGCGACTTGTCTTTTGGCAGTTAGGAGCGGTCTAGAGCTTTGACCTAGGTGACCATAGAATTAGGGTTTTGCTTGTTGCATTTGTTATGATCGCATCATTTTTTCAAAAATCCGTATCATTTTTCAAAAACAAACACCAATCACATTCATTTCCCCTAATTATAAATCACGCTGCCACTTGTACTAACCCTTTTTAGTGCAAGATAGGCTGGACACGGGATTCTAGTGCCCGCTAAGTTCGCGTTCCCCCGATCGACCCAAAAGTCGGTACTTCTACATTTACCTCTTCTTTACCCACCACCACACCCACATCGATGGATCCGTCTCCATCGAACTTCTTTTCCACTACCTTGCCGCCGTCCGTTGGTGCGCAGAATCCACCTCGCATCTCTCTCCAAGAGAGGTGCTATCCTACTCGAGGTCCCCTTTCCACCTGTCTTTCCATTCCACCAGCCAACGGGGACAATTTTCAGATTAAACCCCAATATATCAACCTTCTACCCAAATTTCACGGTCTCGAGTCTGAAGACGCATATGTCTTTATTACCAAATTTGAAAATGTATGCGCAATGATGGGTACCTCACAGCTGTCTGTGGATGCTATGCGTCTTCGTCTTCTCCCATTTAGCTTGTGCGATATAGCCGAGAAGTGGCTGTATAACACCACCGCACATTCCATTTCAAATTGGGAAGAATTTGTCAAAGCATTCCTTAAGAAATTCTACCCACATGATAAAACAGCTCGAGTCCGCAGCGAAATAAATCAATTCACAAAGCTTCCAAATGAACCATTTTTAAAATGTCTTGAATACTTCAAGGATCTGTTAGTCCAATGTCCACATCACGGAATCCCTAGATGGGAACTGTGTCGTATCATATATGAGGGCATTAATCCTAACACAAGACAGACCCTTGAATCCATGTGTCAAGGCAACTTCATGACCAAAGATGATGGGGAAGCCTGGAAATTTTTAGAAGATTTCGCTGAAAAATCGTTACAGTGGGAGGGTGTGAGTCAATCGACTAGGGATGGCAATGATGTTTCCATAGGAATTAGAGCTGAAATTTCAGCTTTACACAAGAAATTCGACGCTATGGAAAGCAAATTTTTAGCTGCCGCCCTAAACCAAATGTCACTCTCCAAAACTGTATGTGGATGCTGTTCTGATCCATCACATCTCACGGAAGAATGTCCACGAAATTCTCCGTTTCAAGGTCATGGCATACCAATGCCGCATTTCAAAGACCTAAAAACGATCCATATTCTTCCACATATAATCAGGGTTGGAGGAATCGCCCTAATTTTGTTTGGAACCAATCACAATCTCAAAACACGGTTCCAAATCAAAACAATTTCCAAAGGGTCCCTCCACCACAACAGCAACCACTTCAATTGAGTCAGCACCCCTTCCAATCACAAAACTTCCAAAATCCGGCTAACACTTTTGCACCACATGAAAACTCTTTGCAATTGACCGGTACAGACAATACCTCTGCACTAGCACAAACATTGGATACTTTCATGAAACAATCCATCCAAGGGACGACAAGTTTGCAATCTTCCGTCGAGAATGTGATGAAGATCATTGTCTCTCAAAATGAGAATATCAAATCGATGGAAGAACAAATTGCACAACTAAAAGCCGAAATGCGTGCAAGAGAGAAAGGGAAACTTCCAGCTTAACCTTTACCCAATCCTGGCTATTCACATTATGTGGATGCAATCACGTTGAGATCTGGAAGAGAGCTTGACAATCACATTGGGGAAGAGTTTGATGATACCGATAAATCAATCAATAACACCCCGGCTGAGACCTTTCCTTACACACACAGTTCTAATTCTGACCCCAGTTCTTCTACCCCACCACCTTCTCACGAGCCTATTCTCCGTTTTCCCAAAGGCTCGACACCTCAGCCCACCTCTTCTACTCCTCCACGGACGATCCCCACTCCTATTCTGGGATCACGTCTACGCACACCACCTTCTCCTATGATGGACCCAGCACTTATTGCTAAAACACCTTATCCTAATCGGTTAAGGGCAAACACACCGAGTCCACATATGGAGAAGATTATGGACATTTTAAAGCAAGTTAACATCAACATCCCTCTCCTAGATGCCATCCAATAAGTTCCGTCCTATGCGAAAACTCTTAAGAACTTGTGCACTAGGAAGAGGAAGACTCAAGTGCCCAAGAAGATATTTATGGCAAAAACAGTAGACACAGCTTTTCCCCAACAATTACCGAGGAAACGTAAGGATCCTAGCTATCCTACTATTTCCATTTCTATCGGGGAAAAACACATCAACCGTGCTCTACTAGATCTTGGCGCTAGTGTTAACTTGCTTCCATACTCGGTTTACGAGCAGTTAGGGATCGGAGAGTTGAAGCCAACCCATTGCACTCTCCAGATGGCTGACCGATCAATCACCAAATCTAGGGGTGAACTGGAGGATGTGTTAATAAAAATCGGGGAATTTATATTCCCTGTGGATTTTATTGTAATTGATACACAGCCTGTAGCGAACCCACGGAATCAAATTCCGGTGATTTTAGGTCGTCCCTTTTTGGCCACTTCCAACGCTATCATCAACTGTCGTAATGGTTCTATGACCCTATCCTTCGGGAATAGGTCAATAGAGCTGAACATTTACAAGTTGGGAAGTGTACCCCCCGAACCTACTACTCAGGTATGTTCTGTCGACTTAATAGATGTCGACAGCAGCGAATTTGATGATCCTCCTGATATCGATCTCGACTCTTTTCATACGTTATTGTTTGACCCAACTATGTATCATACACATATGGACTCTTCCACCGAGATGTCCGGGTCAACAATTAACACGGATTATGAACTGTTCTTAGAGTCTGAAGATCACCCCGAACTTTGTGATGACATTATTCGTCGGGGTATTGATGGAGCTTTTGAGGAAATCGTCGTTGATGAACTCGCATTTTTGAATAACACGGGTGTTGAGATGAACCATCTCCTAATCAATGAAATTGAACCTCCACCCCTTCTTCTGGACTGTAAAAAGAATGCGAGTAATCCATCACAATCACTGCATCGTCTCTCCAAAATGAGACGCACACACATTCTATTCCACCACTTACCATTTCCCCACTTCTTCTTCCACCAACCTGAGCACTGCATTGATAAAATTTTTGAATGGTTGGTGTTAACTTTCGGTCTTTGCAAAGCTTGGCATCGACCACTGATTTTTGACCCCCTCATGTGATTTTCAAAGATTAACATTGCATAACTCAAGTTTGGGGGGGTATAATCTGGCTCTTGAAAGGAAAATTTTACAAAATTTTGAGCCAAAAATAAGTTTGGGGGAGGGTCTTCACTTAAATATTTTGCCCCCATTAATAAATTTCCTCCCAAGCTTACAGGTTTTTCGAGATTTAGCGGATGACAACAGTGAGGACACTGTTGAAAACAAGTTTGGGGGAGGTTTGTGCTTATTTTCGCATCATTTGCATCATACTTTGCATAAGCACAAAACAATTTTGAAAACCTATAAAAATTTAAAAATTTCAAAAAATAAAAATATTTTTTGTACATAAATAAGATAATAAAAGTTTAGATAGTGAAAAATTACATCCATGAGATTAGAAAAATTTAAGAAAATCAAGAAAATTAGAAGTTTTCTTATACGAACTAGTAATAAGTAGTTATGAGCCATTGTCCCAAGGGTTAGTAAGATGAAAGAAGTCACTAATCTAAGGATAAAAATAAGTCTGAAAAATAGTTCCTATTCTGGAAGCCAAACATTTTGAACGTTGATACCCTGCTATTCGCACTTACACACGTCTTGAAGCCTGGGATAGCAGAGGATACCTTGAAATGCTCTTGTCTTAAAGCCGATGTATGAAGGCAATAAAAAAAAAGTGAATAAAAAAATATATAAAGTGGTGAGAAAAATGGACACTGGTTTTGTTATCACCGAGGGCAATAAAAAATATATAGCGAGGGTGCCTCTTCACCTAGTGCCCTAAGGCCAACTGGTCTGGGAGTCACTGCTATGCCTTAGGTGGTGCAAGACGAGGAAAATACACCAAATAAGCAAGCACATGAGTAATCGGTCGGTTTGTACCTCAAGAAGTATTAACGGTCGCAAGAAAGTGTGTGAGCAATCTCATCTAATATTCATTAATTAAAAAAGTACTGAGGCTGATGGGCAAGAGTATGATAGCTTGAATTGAATTCTCCGGGTGTAGGGATGTCCTTTACACACGCGTAGGGTGATATGATCGATATTTGGAAGAAAGATAGGAATAAAGAATAAGACGATGTTTTATTGAGGGGGGACGTGATTTCTGACATTTTTTCATGACCATTAAGATACGGCTCATGACAACCGAAAAGCTAGCTTAGTTGGAAACACTAATTTTCAAGGCTTTTCTTTTACAATTCTTGTCTTTAAATGTAATATTCATGATCTTTGTTTTATTATTGGATTTTGTGGGTGCAATCTGCTGAAAACCCTCAGGAGACAACACTCCTCCTATTAGGGACACCTAGAGGTTTAAAGGCTTGTTGCACGTGCTCAGTGCAATCGTGTTGCCTACGAAAGTGTGCTCGTTGGTTTTTCTCTTTCTTTATTTTCTCCTTCTCTTTTTAATAAAACAGTCCGCTCGAGACGACCGAAAATAAGTTTGGGGGAATTTAATCAGTCGAAAATACTGCATCTTTAAACCGGCAATTTCCTTATCATTTGCACTCATCTAGAAGTGTTCGGTATTCATATTGCACATATTAGCAAAACATCCCTGAAATACCAGATTGCATGTGTTATATTCTAAAACCGGCATTTCGAGGGAAATTGTGTGTTTATCATGGCATTGCATCATCCCTATATTGCACAACACTTGTTTCGAAGTCTGTGCAGGAAATTCCAGGAGACAGGCCAAAATTGGGAAAAGAGCTGATCAAAAGTACGCCAAGTCTAAGATTGTTGATCTGGAAGCAATCTAGAAAGAAGTGTAAGATTCAACATCTCAGATAAATACCCCAAAGGAATCCCAAAGGAGTAGAAGAAAAATAGCACAGTGCCCCTGTCACATGACCGCGGATCCGCGGCACAAGCTGGCACGTGCCGCGGATCCGCGGCGGTTATGCCACGTCAGCACTCCAGTTTTGCTGCATTATTCCTATCTCTGTGCCTACACTTCAGAATAATATGTCAAATTCCAGATAACCCTCGAAGCTTCTGCCAGATCAGCAAAGATCATTAAGTTAAGCTAATCATGATTAAGCTCCTAACAAACTACTTCTAGAAGCCTCTCCTTAACAAACTTTTGGAGGGAAATTCAAATCTCTTGCTAACAAACTTTTGGAGGGAAATTCAAATTTGAAATCCTAGATCTAGGATTTTGATGGTCTATAAAAGAGAGTCTAGATCTAAGGGTTAAGGGTTAATCATTAGTTCATTACTTGTTCAATAACTCATCATTCTCTCTTTATCTTCCATCCACAAGTTGAGTGACGACTTATGCGAAACCCTAACCCTAATTCCAATTCAAAATCAAGATCAAGATCCCGAGTACCATTCAAGCAAGAGAGCCTTCAACCTTTAGAAGCGACGCCGGATTTCAACGGAGCAAGAGATCCAAGCCGATCCGCGACTCAAGGAGACGAGCGAAGCCAAATCGACGATCGAGTTCTTTCCTCTTGTAGTTCTTGAGCGAATTGTAACGGAATTGTTGATAAATAAAAGGTGAAATTCTTTAATCTTGCTTTCTTTAAATTCTTATATCATGATTCGATCTCAATTTGTGATTGTGGTTCTTATTGTGATGTTTGAGTAAAACTCCGCTCGTAAAGGAGTCGAGACGATCAATAGAATGATGATGTAACAAATTAAATTAAAGAATCGACGACCTAGTTTCGTTGCGATACTTTCTTGATTGTGATCGCTCGGAATTAGGGATCCACGATCGATTCTTGAATTTGCTAGAGGCTAGAATGTGAATGATATCGACGAAGGAACAAGGGATAGATGATGAAACCCTAGTTTCACAAGAAATCCCTAATTCTCGTTGATCATCATCGATCTAGTATCAATTCATCAATGGATAAGAATACGTAATCGCTAGATTTCATCACATCTATAGATCCGATCGATTCCTACGAACCTCACTTCGATTCTTGATATTTGATTTGGAAATCATCACAAATTCTCAATTCTTGATTTTATCGTTTCTTGATTTAGACTAGATTTTCCTAATTCTTGAACTTCAATTTACAAATCATAAATTGTTTATTTTCTTTTCTTTAAAGTTTCGACTCATCTAATTCGAAATACGAACGATTACACTTTCCCTGTGGACGATCCGCACTCGCTAACGCGCTACAATCGACACCGTTATTGATTGCGGTCAAATAATTTTTGGTTGTGATTTCTATACAATTTTCTAACCACACACCGAGAAATTCTCATCAATTACCGTGCTTTGCGAGGACCAGGATCCGCTCTGGACGTTTTCCACGGGGTCAGAAGTGACATAATCCGCGTTCCACGTAGCCAGGAATTTTGCTCTAGATGCTTCCCACGGGTTCATTGCCGTGTTCGGCGAGGACTAGGCTCCGCTCTGGATGCTTCACACGGGTTCACTGCCGTGCTCTGTGAGGACCAGGATCCGCTCTGGACGTTTTCCATGGGGTCAGAAGTGACATAATCCGCGTTCCACGTAGCCAGAAATTTTGCTCTAGATGCTTCCCACGGGTTCACTGCCGTGTTCGGCGAGGACTAGGCTCCGCTTTGGATGCTTCACAAGGGTTCACTGCCGTGCTTTGCGAGGACCAGGATCCGCTCTGGACGTTTTCCACGGGGTCAGAAGTGACATAATCCGCATTCCACATAGCCAGGAAGGGTTGACTTTATCCGCATTTCACGGAGTCGGAATTTGACTCTCAGTCATCTGTACACCGTCGAGTCATGGAACTGGGAGTTGCCGTTGTTCCGCTTTACTTGATATTGTGTCTGCTGCAATGAGACGAACGTCGAGATGATCTCTAGGCTATCTGTGAACCGTCGAGATTCGGATTCTTCTTATGATGAAACCTGGGGAGGAGGAGTGTGATTCCTTCCTTGTTTGCGCTCCTGGATTGTATACAGGGACTGTCGTGATATCACCTATAGGGCATAAATTTCATTTTATTTTTTCAATTCTTTCCGCGATGCTCTATCATTTCGGCTTTTATATCGCGAAGGTCGCGATTGCCCAATCATTTCGGCTATTTTTCGTGGTGCCCAATCATTTCGGCTATTTTTTTATTTTTACTCGCTGCTTTTTATTGCGAGTTGCCCATCATTTCAGCTATTTCGCATGCATATATTTTTACTCGCTGATTTTGTTGCAAGTTGCCCCATCATTTCGGCTATTTCGTATGTATGTGTGGCTTGCTGACCTTTTGCTGCAAGCTTGGGATTAGACACCGATTTTGGCATCAGCATCGCTACAATTGGGATATTGCCAGGAGAGAATCATCATTTGCCTTCGTCAATATAGAACAAAGGTGGCTTAGCGAACAGGGTCAGGATCCTGTCGACTAAGGCTTTTGACTTCATGAGCTGTAAGGGTCTCATAAAGGTATTTCTCCTTGCGAGTCGTGAGGATCTCGTAAGTGCGTTTTCTCCTTAAGAGTCGTGAGGACTCCCAAGTGTATGATCTTTTGTAAGTCGTAAGGATCTTGCAAGAGTGTTTTCTCCTTATAAGTCGAGAGGACTCACAAGGGTTGTTCACCGTGCGAACATATCCCT
Source organism: Agapanthus africanus (assembly GCA_030015575.1). NCBI lineage: Eukaryota > Viridiplantae > Streptophyta > Magnoliopsida > Asparagales > Amaryllidaceae > Agapanthus > Agapanthus africanus. Next base: position 2,337,289 of record JASDDO010000008.1, on the reverse strand, counting down.
AGTCACGGATCGGACTTGGTTAGGGAAATGTTTATTCGCGCCCGTGGATTGTATACAAAGGTCAGTATTGAGCTGCTTGTAGGGCATTATCGGAAGTTATGGAGGCTGCTTAAGAACAGGTTCAGATCCCTTTAGGTTAAGACTTTCAAATTTTATGAGCCGTGAGGGTCCCATAAGAGGGTTTTCCTTACGAATCGTGAGGATCTCGCAAGCGTAATTTCTCCTTAAGAATCGTGAGGATCCCTAAGTGTGTTGCTCCCTTGTGAGTCGTAAGTATCTCGCGCAGGTGGTTTCTCCTTACAAAGTCGAGAGGACCTTGCAAGTGTCTTTTAACGAGATTGCGTCCTTTCGGGGTTTCACAAAACTCGCCGGTAGCCCTGCTGTTTTTACTCACGGAGCCCTTTCGGGTTTTCATCCGTGCCCATTTTGCTTATGGACATACCGTTTTTCTTTTTCTTTTTTTTTATTCTAACGAGATTGCGCCCTTTCGGGTTTTCATAAGACTCGCCGGTAGCCCTGCTGTTTTTACTCACGGAGCCCTTTCGGGTTTTCATCCGTGCCCATTTTGCTTATGGACATACCGCTTTCTTTTTCTTTTTCTCTTTTTTTATTCTTTTTTTTGTATCAGCTTTGGGACGCTGCAATCCATCGTAGCTTATCGACCTCTCAGTCAACGGCTAGTTTTAGGACATAGTGGTCCATTGGTAGTTTAAGGACGTTTCGGTCCGTCGTTAGTTTAAGAACGTTTCGGTCCATTATTAGTTTAAGGATGTTTCGGTCCGCTGTTAGTTTAAGAACGTTTCGGTCCGCTGTTAGTTTAAGGATGTTTCAGTCCGTTGTTAGTTTAAGGACGTTTCGGTCCGCTGTTAGTTTAAGGGCGTTTCGGTCCGTTGTAAAGTAAGCCGGTTACTACTTATAGAGTTTGGGCTTAGGAAGATAGCGAGCAGACATAGTCGTCGTCATCTATCATTGACCTAGGCCGTAGCTCGTCAAGCGTATTACTTCTTCAGGAAGCGACCGTTTATTGGCCTCAAAGGTCTTTCACCATGCATGTCCATAAGTAGATAGGCTCCACCCTGGTAGACCTTGTCTATGACATACGGGCCTTCATAGTTCGGCTCGAATTTCCCCCGCTTAGCGCGATTGGGGATAATGGGTCTTTTGACCACTAGCACGAGTTCACCTTGGTAGAATGTCCTTGGCCTGGTCAATCTTTCATATGAGCGCGTCATCTTTGCTTTATAAGCTTCCAGATTTTGCCGCGCCAGGAGCCGGGTTTCATCAAGGGCATCGAGCTCCTCGAGGCGAAGGTGAGCATTCTCTTCGTCCGTTAGCTCATAATGGACTGCCGCTCGTAGAGAGGGTAACTCTATCTCGAGGGGGGTACTGCTTCTGTACCGAATACCAACGTGTACGGTGTTGTGTTTGTGGCCGTCTTGAACGTAGTTCGATACGCCCAGAGAGCTTCTTGCAGTCTCTCAGGCCAGTCCTTCTTATTTCGGGACACCGTCTTCTTCACGATCTTTGTCAGGGTCTTGTTAAAAGCTTCAGCTAGACCGTTGGCTCGGGGATTATAAACTGAAGAGTATCTCCAGTCTATGTTGTGCTGTTGTGCGAAGCGGCTGATCTTGTGGCTTCTGTAGGCTGGCCTGTTATCGGAGATGATCCGTCGCGAAGTTCTAAACCGATAAATAACGTGCGTCTTGAAGAAGTGGAGGATATTCTCCGTCTTTACTTCTCTCAGCGGCACTGCTTCTTCCTATTTAGAGAAGTAATCAGTCGTCGCCAAAATGAATCGATGTCCTCTGGACGATGCTAGTTCGATGGGGCCAATTATGTCGGTCCCCCACATTTCGAACGGCCAGCTAGCCACTGTCGGGTGTAATGGATTTGGGGGCTGATGGATAAAGTCTCCGTGGATCTGGCATGAGTGGCATTGCTTCGCATACTCGAGGCAGTCCTGGATCATCGTGGGCCAATAATAGCCCATCCGTTTAATCTTCAACTTCATCTTCGGGTCTGCTTGGTGAGAACCGCAAAGTCCGTCGTGAACTTCTTGGACGACTCTTTTCGCCTCTTCGGGTCCCAGGCATCTCAACCACAGAGAATCAAATGACCTCTTATACAGAGTATCATTGACGAAGGCAAAAGATAAGGCTCACTTCATGAGCTGATGTTTTGAGGACGCATCTTCAGGCGTTCGATAGGATTTGAAGTAGTCTATAAAGGCTTCTCTCCAATCTTCAATCGTTTCTTGGTCTTTTATTTGCAGGGCCGTCTGCTCAGTCGCTTCTTTCTCCTCGGATGATTCCGGAGATATTTCTGCCGGTGCGAGGACCCGACGGCTTTGCACAACGATCCTCACGTCATCGAGGTTCTCGTCAGCTAGTTCTTTAGTGAGCTTGGCTAATGCATCCGCTTTGCTATTTTCCGCACGCGGTATGCTTTCCAAGGTATAGGAAGGTATTTGGGTCAGCATCTGTTGTACCCTCTGGCCGTACTTCACCAGTTCTGGTTTGCACGTCTGGTAATCGCCGTTTACTTGACTAACGACCAGTTGGGAGTCTCCGTATATGAGGAGGTTTTTAATTCCCATGTCGATAGCGATCTCAAGACCTGCTATCAAAGCTTCGTATTCGGCTTCGTTGTTCGTCCTCGGCTCTGTTAAGGAGAAGGCAAAGCGCACTATCCCTCCTTGTGGAGTTACGAAAATGAGGCCTATCCCTGATTTGATTATAGGGGTGCTTTGCTTGCACTTCTTCATGGAAGACGCTCCATCGAAGTAGAGTTCCCATCGGGTATCACTTCCGTCGATCGTGTCAAACGCATGTTCGTCTGGCAATTCGCAGTTCAAGGGAGAATCGACAGGTATTGGATGCTCAGCGAGGAAGTCGGGAATGACCTGTCCCTTCACTGCCTTAAGAGGCTGATAGGTTATCGAGAACTCCATCAAGAGCAGGGCCCATTTAGCGAGTCGCCCCGTCAATATGGCCTTTGACATCAAATACTTGAGAGGATCCACCTTCGATATAAGATGGACTTCATGCGCCAACGCATAGTGTCTGAGCTTCGTTATCGTAAAGATCAATGCCAGGCAGTGTTTTTCAATGGGAGAATAATTGCTTTCTGCCCCCAGGAGAACTCGACTCAAATAGTAGAGCGCTCTCTCCTTCCCTTGGTCGTTCTTCTGTGCCCATAATGCGCCTAAGGAACCTTCAAGGGCGGTTGTATACAGAATGAGAGGCTTTCCTTTGACCGGAGCGGCCAGTACTGGCGGATTCTGTAGGTACTGCTTGATTTCGTCCAGTGCACCTTGGCATTTGTGATCCCAGACGAACGGGGTTCCCTTCTTCATCAGGTGGCTGTAAGGACGGCACTTGCCTGAGAGATTGGCTATGAACCACCGGATGTACGCGAGCTTCCCTTGGAGAGGCCGCAATTGTCGGAGAGTCCTTGGCGGAGGCATTTCCATGATCGCCTTGATCTTTGACGGATCTATCTCGATGCCTCGGTGTCGGACAATGAATCCTAGGAATTTGCCCAAGGATACTCCGAACGCGCATTTAAGAGGGTTCATCTTCAAGTTGTATTGCCGAAGGCGTTGAAATACGATCTTCAGATACTCGAGATGTTCCTCGTATGATTTGCTTTTAACCACGAGGTCGTCGATATAGCATTCGACGATTTCATGTATAAGGTCATCGAAGATCTTCATCATGGCCCTCTGATAGGTGGCACCGGCGTTCTTTAGACCAAAAGGCATCACCTTGTAGCAAAATATACCCAAAGGGGTCCGGAAAGCGGTGCACTTCTGGTCCTGGGGATGCATCTTTATCTGATTATATCCTGATGAGCTGTCCATGAAGGAGAAAACTTCGTGAGTGGAAGTATTGTCTATCATCAGATCAGTGACCGGTACTGGGAAGTCGTCCTTCGGGCAAGCTTTATTGAGATCCCGAAAGTCTACGCAGATGCACACCGTCCCATTCTTCTTCATCACTGGGACGATGTTGGCAATCCAATCAGGATACTGAACTTCTTGGATGAAGCCGGAGTCGATTAGCTTCTTGACCTCGGCGTTGATACACATCTCAAGCTCAAGCCGCATTCTCCTTGGCGCTTGTTTGATTGGCTTGACGTCCGGGGATATTGCCAGTTTGTGGACAGCAATCTCTGGATCTAGTCCTGGCATGTCGGAATAGTTCCATACGAAGCAATCTTTATGCTGCATAAGCACGTCTTTTAGTGTAGCTACCCTTTCTCCAGACAGCAACTCACTGACGAATGTCGGTCGCGGGTCACTTGTCGTCCCCAAATCAATTTTCTTGAGGTTATCTGCAGTGGTGTGTATTCCTTCTTCCAGCTCTTTCGACGCCGGTGGAAACTCTGAGATAACCTCATCATCATTGTTTTCGAAGCACCAGGGAAAGTCATCCCTATCCTCGGGCTCTTGTTTTGATAGCGTTATCATATGGCAGGTACGATCTCGCTTCCAAGACCGATGTTGATCTAGTTTTACTCTCGCGGATTTGGGTTCATGCTTCTGCGGCGGTGTTACTCTCCAACTGCTGGATAGAGCGAATTTGCCGAGCTGATATTGGTCTTCAACCCAGTTCTTGAAGGTGAAGCAGCCTTCAAGAGGGAGTCCTATTGCTCGGTGATAAGAGCAATAGCCTGGATGAGAGACCTCGTTAGCTTGCTCAGGGTGCTTGGACTCCGGAAGTGTAAGTATTTGATGTCTTATGGCAAGATCAAGTATCTTCTTTGTCTTGTCTTGAGGAAAAGAGTATGCTCGACTCATCTTCTTCATAAGGGACAAATCCGGACCGCTCGATTCATGATCGCGTGACTTCTTGGTCTCGCTTTGTCGCTGTCGAACGCCTTTTCCGCTCTTTGACTTGTTTCTGCCTCTGCGTCGAACCTTTTGAATGACGGGTTGACAAGAAGGAGCATTTTCATCTTTCGCAGCTGTTCCCCTCCGTAAGACGGCGCACAAGAATGCGATGTCCTGACGCTGAGATTCGGGGCAGATGCTATTTGGTTTTATCCGTCTACCTCTCCGAAGATGCCAAGTTGATTTATGGCAGCGTGTATCGGAGGTTTAGACGGATGCGGCCGATGTAGCAGACTTCGTCAGATTCCCCTTCGCTTGAGGGGTTTTTGATTGTGGGGACGCTCTTCCCTGCAGGCGCAAGCCCCTGCAGTTAATTACGGTACCGCATCGCGGTAACAACTTTCTCCTTCTCCAGCTGGTCACTTCGTGTCGTGGGTATTTGTTTTGTTTGTGGTTGCCCGTGGATTGTATACGGAGACTGATTTATGTCGTCGCCCGTAGGACGTGGATTATTCCAAATCCGTATTTTCTTAGATTTGGGTTGGGGTTTTTGTTTAAGGATACGTTAGCCATATTTGAGGCTAAGATCAACTTAAACGTCTGTTAAGGATACGTTAGTCCAATTTGAGACTAAGATCAATTTAACGGGATCGTTTAGATCCGACAAAAGAGCGTTTGGGATATATTGTTCCAGTTTAGGGACATAGTAGTCCATTGCATGTATGGTCGTCGGGACCCGTTACCTCTCTGACGGCGTTGAAGGATTACAACGACAGGTGTCAAAGGAGTTCCAAGATGTACCCTTAAACCAAAGTTGATTGGAGGGATTCATAGTCCAGTCTGTTTGAAGGTTTAAGGATACGTTAGCCATATTTAAGGCTAAGATCAACTTAAACGTTTGTTAAGGATACGTTAGTCCAGTTTGGGACTAAGATCGACTTAACGGGATCGTTTAGATCCGACAATTGGCTCTATTGTTCCAGTTTAGGGACGTGGTGGTCCATCGCCAGTTTAGGGACGTGGTGGTCCAACGCCAGTTTAGGGACGTGGTGGTCCAATATTCCCGTTTTGGGGACAAATGTTAGTTTAAGGACGCATTAGTCCATGAGTTTAAGGACCCCACAATCCGTATTAATGTATGGTTGTCGGGACCCGTCACCTCTCTGAAGACGTTGAAGGATTACAACGACAAATATCAGAGGAGTTCAGAGATGTACCCTTGAACCAATGAGTTGGTTGAAAGAGCAGATGTGCTCAGTTCAAGATGATTTGAGGACTTATGGCCAGTTTGGGCTAAGTCCAATTATGTTTGAAATATTGGCCTTTTGTTGGCTCATTGAAGGAGAGGATTTGCCTCTAGAAACTTAGCCAATTGGGCTAAAACTAGTGTTAAACACTAAAGACCAACAGTGTTGAACACTGGAATTAAGATTAGCAAGTTAGTGTTTAACACTAAAAGATAATCATTGTTAAACACTAGCAACGAGGCTTTCAAATTAGTGTTAAACACTAAAGCAAATCAGTGTTAAACACTGGTAGCATAGATTTCAAATTAGTGTTAAACACTAAAGCAAATCAGTGTTAAACACTGAGAACAGAGTTTTCACATTAGTGTTAATCACTAAGAAAATCAGTGTTAAACACTGCAGATAGACTTTTCCAAATTAGTGTTAAATACTAAGGAGGGAGGGGTCACGTGCGGACACGTGAGAGCGCCCTGATTTCCCTTATTTTATTCTGCAGGTAAGTGTTTAACACTTTTAATTTCATGGCCATCACGTGTGGGCACGTGATAGGCATCCATTCATTCGATATTAAAGGGATTCGTTAGGGGTCGCGTGGGGACACGTGAGGGCGCCCTAAATGTGGAGCCAGATCTCCTTTTGGTTTATCCTCAAATCTACGAATAAGTGTTAAACACTTTTGTTTTTATTTTAGAGCATCACGTGTTGGCACGTGATGGAGGCCCCCGCTCCGGTCTGTTAGAATGCTCATTAGGGGTCACGTGGTGACGCGTGAGGGCGCCCAAAATGTGGAGCCAGATCTCCTTTTGGTTTATCCTCAAATCTGCGAATAAGTGTTAAACACTTTTGTTTTTATTTTAGAGCATCACGTGTTGGCACGTGATGGGGATCTGTGCACCAATTGTTAAAGCATTTGCTGAGGGGGTCACGTGATAACACGTGAGAGCGCCCAAAGCTTTCATTCCCTTTGCTTTTTCTTTCTGCGTTCTTGGAGTCACGTGGGAGCACGTGGGGTGATGCTTCAAAGTTCTTTGCAGGGGATCTTTTCAAGGGTCACGTGGGGGCACGTAACCCTAGTTCTTTTCATGAACAGAGATCTTTTAAGAATTGAATTCTTTGTAGGGTTAAACCCTAATTATGATTTTGGAGGAATTAAATTCCTATCGTGAAAGAATTAAATTCTTATTTAGGATAAAACCCTGATTTCTTTTCAAAGGAATTAAATTCCCAGATATGTAAAAGAATTAAGTTCTTGATTAGGGTTAAACCCTAGTTTCATTTTAGGAGGAATTAAATTCCTGTGAGTTTGGGAGAATTAAATTCTCAAAACTCAATTCCTCCTCTGTGTTTTAGATCTGCATGGCAGGATCTCAGCCCAATGAGAATTAAATTCTCAATTCATGGGGAGATATGCACTTTGCAGATCCTCAACCAGAGAAAGAACTAAGTTCTTTTCTTTATGTAAGAGTTAAACTCTTTTGAGAATTAAATTCTCTTTTAAAGCCTCTTTTTTCTTACCTAGGGTTTTTCTTTTGCAGAGAATTAAATTCTCCTCTCTGTTTTTCTCTCCAAAAAAGTAAATCCCCTCTCTTCTCTTCTTGGCTCCTATTTATAGGAGAAGAAAGAGAATCAATTTGTTTAGCAAATCTCTCATTAAGAGGTTTGATTTGTATGTTGAGAGATTTGATTTGCATTCATCATTAATCTGGGCCTTTAGATTGTCAAGTGAATTTTATTCACCATTGGATTTTAAATCCAAAGATATCCATTTGTTATCTCGGTCAGATTTAGGGGGGAAATCTTTCCAAGTCCAAGATTTTTCCATAAATTGGTGATTTTTAATCACTCTTGGATTTTTAATCCAACGGTCCTCATAATTCTTTTCCATTTGGAAAGATTTAGAAGCTTTTAGAATTTTAATTCTATTTCGAAAGATTTAAATGATCTTTTTTTAAATTTAATTCTGTTGAACAGCAAGGCTTTTACAGCCAGTCACGTGTTGCCACGTGACCCGCAATTGAGTCCTTTTCTCAGTGTTTGCTTACGCTTCAGTTGTAACCATCACGTGTCAACACGTGACCATTGGTCACGTGTGAGCACGTGACACCTCATTGAGGTATTTCCTTCAGCTGTTTGTTTACACTTCAGTTTTAACCATCACGTGTCAACACGTGACCATTGGTCACGTGTGAGCACGTGATTCCTGATTTTAATCAGGGAACAGATTTTAGAATTTAATTCTATTCATTATTTTAGAGGCCTTAAAAGCCAATCACGTGTCTGCACGTGACCCATGGTCACGTGTGAGCATGTGATGCCCCATTGGGGTCTTTTCTGAGTTTTTATTATATTTTTTAACTCCTCCAGCGGGTTCTTAAAAGTCCATCACGTGTGAACACGTAATTCCTCATAACTTTTGATCCCGAATGAATTACGAGGCCCATAATATATCAAATCGAAGGGTTTTTCGTGCCGCTTTCGATACCATCAGAATTTATCTGTTTCTCATTCGGGAGTTTGTCAAATAACAGCCTGAAAGATACTGGTTCGCATTTCCTTAAGCATATCGCTGCCATTTGATACCTTGGACTCTTTTGCGCAGAAATTTTTGGCGGGAACAAATGCACCCCACTACTTTGCCCACGTAAGTATATACGTGGGTGAAGTAGTGCAGAGTAATGCATGGCGTATGACCAGTTTCGGATTGGTATATAACTTTCAGGATCTTGATCTGAGAAGATAACGAGCGGACACAAGCGTCGTCATTTATCATTGACTCAGATCTTGACTCTTAAGAGATATAGTTCCAAACCCTTAACTCCATGAGCCGCACCCTTTTATCTCTTTATGTCTTACTCTAGCGTGGAGTAGTTTATACGCTTATGAGTAAGTTCTCCATTTCAGTGGCATGTAGCTTTGGCAAGTGTGGCTCATAGATGGTCCATCTTGACCTCTTTGTAGGGCAGTGATGGCTTAGGAGACAGAGTTAGGATCTGCCACCTAAGACTTTTCAACTTTATGAGCCGTGAGGGTCTCATAAAGACTTTTCTCCCTACGAGTCGTGAGGATCTCGTAGGTGTATTTTCTCCTTAGGAGTCGTGAGGATTCCTAAGTGTGTTTTCTCTTATAAGTCGTAAGGATCCTATAAGAGAATTTTCCCTCTTACGAGTCGAGAGGACCCGTAAGCGGTTGTTTCCCTCCTTGTCGAGATTTGACTTTGGAGAGTGAGACCCGTGGATAGTATGCAAGAGACCGTTTTGGGCCAACTTGCAGGGTCCCAGTGCTTAGGAAACAGGTTTTTTAATCCCTACTGCCTAAGGCTTTATCTCACGAGTCGAGACGAATCGAGAAGTTCTCGCAAAGACATCAATTTCCTCACGAGTCGAAACGGATCGAGCAGATCTCGCAAGAATATCCTAACGTCACAGTTAACCTCTGCTCTTTACGAAAGAAGTCCGTTAGGGTCTGTGGTACTTAGGGTTTTGGCCGTCGTACCGTTGCATGAGCTGATATATTCCTCGATAGGCAATCGTGCTGTTCGAGTAGTCCTGCGACTGCTGTGTCTCTGATCCCTTCGGGGGCTGGACAAGACATCTTCAAGCAATCCTCCTTGGCAGTTTGACCGTCGGAAGAGCAAGCGTTAGGAATTTGCCATGCCGCTTTTTACTTGAGGTTAGGCTCATTTTGGAGAGCCCCGATGAGTCATAACCACTCCGCACTGGTGTGGGATGATCTCCGATAGTCTTTCAGGCTTTATATGACTTGCCGTTAAGACCCTGAAGCTAGGAATTTGGCCTTTGCTTCATTTGCTGGCATCGCGTCCTCTGTATCGAGACGGATGTCATGGTTGTCTCTAGGTTGTCTGGTGAACCGTCGAGGTTTGGAACTAGGGGTTTTGCCGTGGCTCCTTTTGGTGATGTTGCGTCTGCTGTATTGAGACGAACATCGAGGTGGTGACCATTCCGCACTGGTGTGAGATAATCTCCGATTGTCTTTCAGGCTTTATATGACTTGCCGTTAAGACCTTGAAGCTAGGAATTTGACCTTCGCTTCGTTTGCTGGCATCGCGTCCTCTGTATCGAGACGAATGTCATGGTTGTCTCTAGGTTGCTGGTGAACCGTCGAGGTTTGGAACCAGGGGTTTTGCCGTGGCTCCTTTTGGTGATGTTGCGTCTGCTGTATCGAGACGAACGTCGAGGTGGTGACCACTCCGCACTGGTGCGAGATAATCTCCGATTGTCTTTCAGGCTTTATATGACTTGCCGTTAAGACCCTGAAGCTAGGAATTTGGCCTCCGCTTCGTTTGCTTGGTGTGTCCTAATCCTGTTGGAAGAAGAACGTTGTGGTGACATTTCATCTGCTGTATTGAGACGATCGTCGAGGTGGTGACCACTCCGTGCTGGTGCGAGATGATCTCCGAATGTCTTTCAGGCTTTATATGACTTGCCGTTAAGACGCATGAAGCTAGAAATTTGGCTTTCGCTTCATTTGCCGGCATTGTGTCCGCTGTATCGAGACGAATGTTGTGGTGGTGACCACTCCATGTGGGATGGTCTCTGATTGTCTTTCCGATTTTATATGAGTTACCGTCAAGACGTTGAAGCTAGGAATTTGTCCTTCGCTTCGTTTGCTTTGGTGTGTCCTAATCCTGTTGGAGGAAGAACGTTGTTGTTGACATCTCGTCTGCTGTATCGAGACGAATGTCATGGTGGTGACCACTCCATGTGGGATGATCTCTGATTGTCTTTTCGGTTTTATATGAGTTACCGTCAAGACGTTGAAGCTAGGAATTTGGCCTTCGCTTCGTTTGCTTTGGTGTGTCCTAATCCTGTTGGAGGAAGAACGTTGTTGTTGACATCTCATCTGCTGTATCGAGACGAATGTCGTGGTGGTGACCACTCCATGTGGGATGATCTCTGATTGTCTTTTCGGTTTTATATGAGTTACCGTCAAGACGTTAAAGCTAGGAATTTGGCCTTCGCTTCGTTTGCTTCGGCGCGTTCGAATCCTGCTGGGGGAAGAACGCTGGGTGACATTTCATCTGCTGTATTGAGACGATCGTCGAGGTGGTGACCACTCCGCACTGGTGCGAGATGATCTCCGATTGTCTTTCAGGCTTTATATGACTTGCCGTCAAGACGTATGAAGCTAGGAATTTGGCCTTCGCTCCGTTTGCTTTGGCGCGTCCGAATTCTGCTGGGGGAAGAACACTGGGGTGACATTTCATCTGCTGTATCGAGATGAACGTCAAGGTAGAGCTGGGATTTTGCCGCCGCTTTGCTTTGTTTCGACCATGGGGTCTTCTGTTGACGTTGCATCTGCATCCTGATGAACCATGAAGGAACGCCATTGTTGATATTGCGTCTGCTGTATCGAGACGAATGCTGAGGTGGAGCTGGGATTTTGCCGTCACTCCGCTTTGTTTCGATCATGGGGTCTTTCGTTGATGTTGCATCTGCATCCTGCTGGACTGCGGAGGAACATCGTCGTTGACATCTCGTCTGCTGTGTTGAGACGAATGCTGAGGTGGAGCTGGGATTTTGCCGTCGCTCAGCTTAATGGTGTAACACCCGTGTCATGCTGGAATGTGGAGGCCCACCGTTGTTGGTCTCCGGGCTGCAGATGTGGCCATTGAGATTTGCAACTAGAGACTTTGCCATGGTTCCGTTTCGTTGCGACTCTGAGGTCGATTGTTGACGTCATGTCTGTATCTGGTTGGAGTGAGGAGAAACGCCGTTGGTGATCTCTAAGTTGTCGATGTTGACATTGAGACCCTGAAGCTCGGGATCTTCCTTTGCTTCATTTGTTGACATCGAGTCTGTAATATTGCGACAAATGTCGAGATTGTCTCTAGGTTGTCTATGAACCGTCGAGATTTGGCTTCGCTTTCTGATGGAGCCTGTTGGGAAGGTATGGTTCCCTCTTTATCTGTGCCCCTGGATTGTATACAGGGATCGATGTGATTTTACCTGTTGGGCAAAAAGTTTCATTCTTTCATTTTTTTTATTCTTCCCGTGATGCTCTATCATTTCAGCTTTTTATATCGCGAAAATCATGATTGCCCAATCATTTCGGCTATTTTTCGCGGTGCCCAATCATTTCGGCTATTTTTCTTTTTACTCGCTGCTTTTTATTGCGAGTTGCCCAATCATTTCGGCTATTTTGCATGCATACATTTTTACTTGCTGATTTTGTTTGCAAGTTGCCCCATCATTTCGGCTATTTCGTATGCTCATTGGGTGTTTTTTTTGGCTCGCCGATTTTTTTTTCGCGAGTAGGGGATTTGGGATCTGATACCAATCTTGGTATCAGCATCGCTGCGACTGGAATATTGCCAGGAGCGAATCATCATTTGCCATAAAAGGACTTGGAATTTGATACCGGTCTAGGCATCAGCATCGCTGCAACTGGGATATTGCCAGGAGCGAATCATCATTTACCTTGAAAGGGCTTGGAATTTGATATCGGTTTAGGCATCAGCATCGCTGCAATTGGGATATTGTCAGGAGCGAATCATCATTTGCCTCTGTCGATGTTGAACAAAGGTGGCTTAGTAAACAGGGTTAAGGGTCCTGTCGGCTAAGGCTTTTGACTTCATGAGCCGTAAGGGTCTCACAAAGGTATTTCTCCCTACAAGTCGTGAGGATCTTGTAGGTGTGTTTTCTCCTTGGGAATCGTGAGGATTCCTAAGTGCATGTTCTCTTGTACGTCGTAAGGATCTTACAAAAGGGTTTTCTCCTTATAAGTCGAGAGGACTTACAAGTGTTGCTTGCTGTACAAGCATATCCCTAGTCACGGATGAGACTTTGTTAGGGAAATATTTATTCGCGCCCGTAGATTGTATACAAGGGCCAGTATTGAGCCGTTTGTAGGGCAATATCGAAGGTTGTGGGGGTTGCTTAAGAACAGGTTAAGGTCTCTGTAACTTAAGACTTTCAAATCTTATGAGCCGTGAGGGTCCCATAAGAGAGTTCTCCTTACGAGTCGTGAGGATCTCGCAAGTGTAATTTCTCCTTAGGAATCGTGAGGATCCCTAAGTGTGTTGCTCCCTTGTGAGCCGTAAGGATCTCACGCGGGTGGTTTCTCCTTACAAGGTCGAGAGGACCCTATAAGTGTCTTTTAACGAGGTTGCGCCCTTTCGGATTTTCACAAACACTCGCCGGTAGCCCTACTGTTTTTACTCACGGAGCCCTTTCGGGTTTTCATCCGTGCCCATTTTGCTTATGGACATACCGTTTTTTTGTTTTTTGTTTTTGTTTTTTTTTTGTTGTTTTTTTTGTTGTTTTTTTTAACGAGGTCGCGCCCTTTCGGGTTTTCACGAACACTCGCCGGTAACCCTGCTGTTTTTACTCACGGAGCCCTTTCGGGTTTTCATCCGTGCCCATTTTGCTTGTGGACGTACCGTTTTTTTTTTACCACGTCGGCCTGAAGATGCTGGGGGTTGGGAGTAGTTTAACGACGTTTCGGTCATTCGCAAGTTTTAGGACATTGCGGTCCGCCGTTAGTTTAAGGACGTTTCGGTCCGTCGTTGCCATATTTGAGGCGAGTTTCTAGTTTACGGACTTTTTGGTCCATGGGACTTTCTCTATGAAAGAGCATGATACCCCCGGCATATTCACCTTTTTCGGAGCATGTTGTTGTGGCAGGTTTACTTTCCACTTTTCGGGCAGCGCGAACTTGCCCTGTTGGTATTGGTCTTCAACCCAGTTTTTGAAGACGTAGCAATTTTCAAGTGGGTGACCCATTACTCTGTGGTAGGGACAATAGTTAGGATTGTTAACGTCACCTGGTTGCAATGGACGTTTTGGATCTGGCAGAGTGATGAGCCCGCTGCGCACTGCTAGCTCGAACAATTTCTTTGTTTTATCTTTGGGAAACGAGTAAGGACGTTTCAACTTCTCATTGAGGTATCGCGACTTATTGTTTTGACGACAAAATGGTCTCGGGTTACTCGGCTGTTGTTGAGTGTTGGCAACAAAGGCCGTTTTTTCCTTTTCCTTTCTCATTTCGTTTGCTCCGTCGTTTGCGGGTCCGAGATTCTTTCCGGGTAGCGTGAGATTGTACGGCTGAACGTTCTCGCAACTCTCCAATTCTTTTGTTTTAGAAATGAATTTCTTGAAGAGAGGGTTGAGGGCGGCTTCTTCGTCAGAATCGCTTCCAAAGGTGAGAACTCGTGATCCCCCGGGCTCGTCCCTATGACAGTTGCCGGCAACTCTTTTATGCTCATCTGTCGTATTTTTTCGCTGTCTACGAGCTTCCCTCTTTATTCTATTGACGTGTTGTCTATGAGCGACATATCCTTGCCACCAACACTTAAAGGAGTTGCAGTCTTCAGTAGGATGTGCGATCATCTGATGATATAAGCAGAAGTTAGGGTGTACGTCTGTTTCATCAAAATGTATACCACTAGGAGAATTTTCTCTGAAAGAGGGCGGCCTCGTTCCCATTGATATGGCTTTGGTGAATTGTTTCCTTGTCTTGATCCTGCTTTCATTTGCGGCGGATGTACTTTGATCTGGTGGGAGTGTTTCGACCCTTCTGTCCAGTCGCCGGCGTTTGGCTTTCTCGAATATGGCCATCTCGCGTTCTCAATCAGCTTTGCTCTTAAGACGGTCTTCGTTCAGGAATGCGTCAATCATTTCGTCTGATGGTCCTAGAAGTTCTGGCTCAGGATCCGCCCCCGGTTTCTCGGTGCAAGGAGCCTCTTTATCATCTATCAAGGAGTGAGAGATCACATGACAACTCGCTACGTAGTCCTCAGATTCATCTGATGAGTCTTCTCCATCGTTTTCGTCCTCGAGGACATGGCCGAGAAACTCTTGGAGCGTGATTGGAATCCGCGCCTTCTGGTTATACTCTTCCAGCGCGTCAATCTGTTTCTGCAAATCCATGTGCTTGTCGCCAGGCTTCACGGGCTTCTTGGATTTCTCCTTCTTTTTCGAAGATTTCGACGGCTGGGTGTGAATGCTTTGGCTATCACCACCGATATTTGGAATTGGGCGTCGCTTTAGCATCCCTTCTACGACCTCGGGTTCTAGTGGATCTTTCCATCTGATCGTCAGGTATGTCTGGAGATCATTCAGCATCCTTTCGGTTTTGGCGGAAAGCACGACCCTCCATGGAGCTTCTTCAACAAAAGAACAAGTTGCCCTCGGCGTGTCCGTTTTCTTTGGAGTGTGCGGCTGTGGTGGGTTTACTTTCCACTTTTCAGACAGCGCAAACTTGCCTTGTAAGTACTGATCCTCGATCCATCCTTTAAAGACGAAGCAATCCTCGATCGGGTGACTTACCGTTTGGTGGTAAGGACAATAATTGGGATCGTTGACATCGCCTGGCTGCAATGGACGCTTTGGACTCGGCAGATTGATGAGTCTGTTACGCACTGCCAGCTCGAACAGTCTTCTCGTTTTATCCTGAGGAAACGAGTAAGGACGTCCCAGTCTCTCCTTGAGTGATGGGCGTGGACGCATACTGTTTTGACGGACAACCGACTTTAAGTTGCTCGGCCGTTGCTGAGTATTGGCAACGAAGGTTGCCTTCCCTTTCCCCTTTTCATTCCAAGGCTCTGTCTTTGAAGAAAAAGGCTTATGGCCAATCTGGTCCATTTGGGCCAGCTTGTCAATCAAGACCTGGAAGGTGGTCGGCTTGAAAAACATCATGAACTGGGAGATGGCCGCTTGAGGGTCAAGAGTGCCCACGAACATGCCGACTGCAGGAGCCTCTTCTATGCGTTGTTCGTATTTCGACCATAGGTTCCGCCATCGTGTTGCGTATTGGACCCACGTTTCGCCTGGCCTTATCCTGGCATTAATCAGTGTTGTTATTGGGGTGCGTCCACTAGCACTCGCGAATCTCTGTGTAAACAGCAGCTCCATCTCCGTAAATGTCTTGATAAAGTCATTTGGGAGTTCAGAGTACCACTCAAATGCCGTTTCCGACAGGCTGCCAACAAACTGGCGGAGCAGCAATTTATCATCACCTCCAGTGTTGCCGCACATGGCTCTAAATTGAGCGACGTGCTGATGCGGATTTCCCGTCCCCTTATATACGTGGAACTTAGGGATCGTATATCCCGGCGGGTAACTAATTTGGTCATACCAGCCCGGGTAGGGTCGTCCGGTTCTAGCAATTTGCCCAGCCGCTTCATTTGCCTGGTGAGCTCGTATTTGCTGAGCTATATGATCATCCAGTGCGGCCTTGGAAATGGTTTCCTCCTTTGCTGCTGAAAGAGCTGGAGGAGGATTCGATGTCTCTCCTTTGTCATCTTCAAGGACAATCGGAGGATCTTCAGCAGGAGGATCTTGCTGGATCATCATCCCTACCATATCCTGGAAGAGAAGCGCCATTTGTTTTATGTTAGCCGCTTGATCTGCGGCTTCTTTGTCCTTCTTTTCGAGGACTCTGCATAGGTAGTCAGCGTCAGTTTCTTGTTCATGACGCTGCTCTGATGATGCCTCCGAGCTTTCTTTTGGCCCGGTAAGTGCGGCCATTGCAGTCATCATCTCCTGAAGCTTCTGTTGCTGCTCCTGGGCTTTCGTTACGGATCGGGTAAGCGGTCGGTGACCCGTCGAAGCACGGCTTTCCTCCTTTCCAGAAGCCATATAAACAGTGTGCACCACCATGCCCCCAGACTTGGGGTGTTTGTGCTCAGCGCGTTTACGGTTCGCCATGTTCACAGGGGCTTTTTGTGGCCTCCTTTTCTTTTGAGTGATTGACGTTGAGGGAGCCGTTGCAGTGGGCACCCATCCAGCTGTTTCTTTTTTCGGCTTGACAGAGTAGTTCTTCTCCTGCCGAACCTTCATCTTTTTCTGTCGGCGGAGATAGTCTTGATCTATTACAGAGTCTTGGACTTGACACCAGACCTTGTAAATTTTAGAGGACAGCCATTGAGGGGGCTGCTTCAGCTTCTTTTCCGTATCATTCTCCACGGGTAGAGGAGATCTCTTCAGCACTGCAGTAGGAGAGTTTTTGCGCACCCTGTTTAGCAGCTCAAATCTGTTCCCGGTTGGAACAGCAACATCGATCCCCACTGTTGGAGCCGGTAGAGTAAATCCAGAGGGGGAGTTGCCCCCAGCCTTCCTTACTCGACGCCAGTGGCGACGTCGAGCGTGTCGTGCGGATGGAGTTGTTTCGGCCGTAGGGGCGACTTCCTCATGCCCCCTGCTTTGAGGAGAGACTGTTATTGGTGCTAGCCTGTCGAAGACTGACACCCGTTGAGAAGCAATGTCTAATCTGTCAAAGACAGACCTCTGAGGAGGGGAAGCAGCTTTGAGGACCTCGCCAGGAGCAGCAACCGGAATGGCCAGCCTTGTAAAAACTGACTTCTTGGAAGGAGGAGCCTTTCCAATTATTTCGTCCGCTTGAGCCGGGATAGCTATCCGCTTTGGGAGGGCAGCTTCGGGTATCACGGGTTTGCAGACGTTCTGGCCCAGTCTGTTGAAAACTGAGGTATTGAAGCTGGGCGACCCGTTGAGAGGGGTCGCGGCAGTGGTAAGCCGATCAAAGACCGACTCCTTTGGGGCTTCTTGCAACGTCATTGGGGCATTGAAGCTCATTGATGGGAGCATGGTCCCGAAGAATAATCCAGCGGTGGCCTGAGTTACCTGTTCCACCGGCATAGCGAAGATGGAGGCCGCTTGGGGCCCATAAGCCACTCCTCCAGCAAGGACGGAGCGAGAGTTGCAGTTGCAGGTAATGCAGTTTGAAGCCATTGATCTTCTGTTTTCTGCACGGAGCAAGACACCAAATCTTAGTACCTCGAATCCACAGGCAACCACAGCAAACCGCGATTCGTTCGCGAACACGACACACGAAGTGTGGAGTGGAAAGAGGAAGAGGTCCCACCGGGCGTGCCAGAATCTGTTCCCCTCTGAAAGACGGTGCATAAGACTGCGATGTCCTGACGCTGAGATTCGGGGCAGATGCCATTTGGTTTTATCCGTCTACCTCTCCGAAGATGCCAAGTTGATTTATGGCACCGTGTATCGGAGGTTTAGACGGATGCGGCCGATGTAGCAGACTTCTTCAGATTCCCCCTCGCTTGAGGGTTTTTTGATTGTGTGGACGCTCTTCCCTGAGGGCGCAAGCCCCTGCAGTTAATTACGCTACCGCATCGCGGTAACAACTTTCTCCTTCTCCAGCTGGTCACTTCGTGTCGTGGGTGTTTGTTTTTTTTGTGGTTGCCCGTGGATTGTATACGGAGACTGATTTATGTCGTCGCCCGTAGGACGTGGATTAGTCCAAATCCGTATTTTCTTAGATTTGGGTTTGGGGTTTTTGTTTAAGGATACGTTAGCCATATTTGAGGCTAAGATCAACTTAAACGTCTGTTAAGGATACGTTAGTCCAATTTGAGACTAAGATCAACTTAACGGGATCGTTTAGATCCGACAAAAGAGCGTTTGGGCTCTATTGTTCCAATTTAGGGACATAGTTGTCCATTGCATGTATGGTCGTCGGGACCCGTTACCTCTCTGACGGCGTTGAAGGATTACAACGACAAGTGTCAAAGGAGTTCCAAGATGTACCCTTGAACCAAAGTTGATTGGAGGGATTCATAGTCCAGTCTGTTTGAAGGTTTAAGGATACGTTAGCCATATTTGAGGCTAAGATCAACTTAAACGTTTGTTAAGGATACGTTAGTCCAGTTTAGGACTAAGATCGACTTAACGGGATCGTTTAGATCCGACAAAAGAGCAATTGGTTTTATTGTTCCAGTTTAGGGACGTGGTGGTCCATCGCCAGTTTAGGGACGTGGTGGTCCAACGCCAGTTTAGGGACGTGGTGGTCCAATATTCCCGTTTTGGAGACAAATGTTAGTTTAAGGACGCATTAGTCCATGAGTTTAAGGACTCCACAATCCGTATTAATGTATGGTTGTCGGGACCCGTCACCTCTCTGAAGACGTTGAAGGATTACAACGACAAATATCAGAGGAGTTCAGAGATGTACCCTTGAATCAATGAGTTGGTTGAAAGAGCAGATGTGCTCAGTTCAAGATGATTTGAGGACTTATGGCCAGTTTGGGCTAAGTCCAATTATGTTTGAAATATTGGCTTTTTGTTGGCTCATTGAAGGAGAGGCTTTGCCTCTAGAAACTTAGCCAATTGGGCTAAAGCTAGTGTTAAATACTAAAGACCAACAGTGTTGAACACTAGAATTAAGATTAGCAAGTTAGTGTTTAACACTAAAAGATAATCAGTGTTAAACACTAGCAACGAGGCTTTCAAATTAGTGTTAAACACTAAAGCAAATCAGTGTTAAACACTGGTAGCATAGATTTCAAATTAGTGTTAAACACTAAAGCAAATCAGTGTTAAACACTGGGAACAGAGTTTTCACATTAGTGTTAATCACTAAGAAAATCAGTGTTAAACACTGCAGATAGACTTTTCCAAATTAGTGTTAAACACTAAGGAGGGAGGGGTCACGTGCGGACACGTGAGAGCGCCCTGATTTCCCTTATTTTATTCTGCAGATAAGTGTTTAACACTTTTAATTTCCTGGCCATCACGTGTGGGCACGTGATAGGCATCCATTCATTCGATATTAAAGGGATTCGTTAGGGGTCACGTGGGGACACGTGAGGGCGCCCTAAATGTGGAGCCAGATCTCCTTTTGGTTTATCCTCAAATCTGCGAATAAGTGTTAAACACTTTTGTTTTTATTTTAGAGTATCACGTGTTGGCACGTGATGGAGGCCCCCGCTCTGGTCTGTTAGAATGCTCATTAGGGGTCACGTGGTGACGCGTGAGGGCGCCCTAAATATGGAGCCAGATCTCCTTTTGGTTTATCCTCAAATCTGCGAATAAGTGTTAAACACTTTTGTTTTTATTTTAGAGCATCACGTGTTGGCACGTGATGGGGATCTGTGCACCAATTGTTAAAGCATTTGCTGAGGGGGTCACGTGATAACACGTGAGAGCGCCCAAAGCTTTCATTCCCTTTGCTTTTTCTTTCTGCGTTCTTGGAGTCACGTGGGAGCACGTGGGGTGATGCTTCAAAGTTCTTTGCAGGGGATCTTTTCAAGGGTCACGTGGGGGCACGTGACCCTAGTTCTTTTCATGAACAGAGATCTTTTAAGAATTGAATTCTTTGTAGGGTTAAACCCTAATTATGATTTTGGAGGAATTAAATTCCTATCGTGAAAGAATTAAATTCTTATTTAGGATAAAACCCTGATTTCTTTTCAAAGGAATTAAATTCCCAGATATGTAAAAGAATTAAATTCTTGATTAGGGTTAAACCCTAGTTTCATTTTAGGAGGAATTAAATTCCTGTGAGTTTGGGAGAATTAAATTCTCAAAACTCAATTCCTCCTCTGTGTTTTAGATCTGCATGGCAGGATCTCAGCCCAATGAGAATTAAATTCTCAATTCATGGGGAGATGTGCACTTTGCAGATCCTCAACCAGAGAAAGAACTAAGTTCTTTTTTTTATGTAAGAGTTAAACTCTTTTGAGAATTAAATTCTCTTTTGAAGCCTCTTTTTTCTTACCTAGGGTTTTTCTTTTGCAGAGAATTAAATTCTCCTCTCTGTTTTTCTCTCCAAAAAAGTAGATCCCCTCTTTTCTCTTCTTGGCTCCTATTTATAGGAGAAGGAAGAGAATCAATTTGTTTAGCAAATCTCTCATTAAGAGGTTTGATTTGTATATTGAGAGATTTGATTTGCATTCATCATTAATCTGGGCCTTTAGATTGTCAAGTGAATTTTATTCACCATTGGATTTTAAATCCAAAGATATCCATTTGTTATCTCGGTCAGATTTAGGGGGGAAATCTTTCCAAGTCCAAGATTTTTCCATAAATTGGTGATTTTTAATCACTCTTGGATTTTAAATCCAACGGTCCCCATAATTCTTTTCCATTTGGAAAGATTTAGAAGCTTTTAGAATTTTAATTCTATTTCGAAAGATTTAAATGATCTTTTTTTTAATTTAATTCTGTTGAACAGCAAGGCTTTTACAGCCAGTCACGTGTTGCCACGTGACCCCCAATTGAGTCCTTTTCTCAGTGTTTGCTTACGTTTCAGCTGTAACCATCACGTGTCAACACGTGACCATTGGTCACGTGTGAGCACGTGACACCTCATTGAGGTATTTCCTTCAGCTGTTTGTTTACGCTTCAGTTTTAACCACCACGTGTCAACACGTGACCATTGGTCACGTGTCAACACTTGACCATTGGTCACGTGTGAGCACGTGATTCCTGATTTTTAATCAGGGAACAAATTTTAGAATTTAATTCTATTCATTATTTTAGAGGCCTTAAAAGCCCATCACGTGTCTGCACGTGACCCATGGTCACGTGTGAGCACGTGATGCCCCATTGGGGTCTTTTCTGAGTTTTTATTATATTTTTTAACTCTTCCAGCGGGTTCTTAAAAGTCCATCACGTGTGAACACGTAATTCCTCATAACTTTTGATCTCGAATGAATTACGAGGCCCATAATATATCAAATCGAAGGGTTTTTCGTGCCGCTTTCGATACCATCAGAATTTATCTGTTTCTCATTCGGGAGTTTGTCAAAAAACAGCCTGGAAGATACTGGTTCGCATTTCCTTAAGCATATCGCTGCCATTTGATACCTTGGACTCTTTTGCGCAGAAATTTTTGGCGGGAACAGCAGCCTGTTGAAGAAGACGTTGCATCCTGGCTTTATCATAGATGGTCATTTCGCGATTATGGTCGTCTCGAACCTTTTGACCCACTTCCCTTATAAGCTTGTCCATTTGTTCCTCGAATGACGGACTGGGCATTTTTACGGCGGGGGCTTTTTCTGGTTCAGGGTTAGCATTCTCCCATTGAGCATCCCCTTCATTATCAAAGTCATGTACGACGTAGCAGTCGCGGAGTAGCTCGCGTTTCTTGGACTGAACATATCCAAGCCCGATCGTTTCCATTCTCCCATTGGGCAACTTGCGCTGAGTTCCGGGAACATTCCAGATCCAGTTATAGAATCCTGCTTGTCGCGTAGTTTGCTTAAGAGGTACGCCTTGGCGACTTAACAGCTTTTTTAGTCCGTTCGTGTAATATCTGGGCAAACGAATGGGCTGGAGCCTGTCGAGCATAGAATTGGCGCCATGCCAAACTTCTTTCTCCACTCTTGTTTCCGTGGACCGGTAGAATAGGATTGCCTGTTCACCTTTTCGCCTGGGAGGGACCTAAAATGTTTGTAGCTCTTGCACGCTATAAGCTTCAAGTGCGTCGAGATCTTTGTAGTGCTCCCGCGGAATCATGGTAATTTGCAAACTCTGATTATCACCAGTGAATGCTTGTATTGGCGGCCGAGCGGAGAATATAGCATTAACCTCGTCCTCTGAGTCGCTGCCGAAGATTAACATAGGCGCGGACGGTCCCGGCTTGTTGTACTGGGGTGGACCTGAATAAACTATCTCTTTCTCTTCCTCGGTATCACTCCCGAAGACAGGAATGGTGGTGATAGCTTTGTTCTCCGGTTTGTGACATCTCTCCATGTCCTCGAAATCTGGCAAGAAGTATTTTGCATCTTCATACTTTCGGACTTCGTTCATAGAGAATGGGTTCAACTCTCCTGTTACGGTATACTCGAGACCATCCTTAAAGTATTTCATACACTGATGTTGTGTAGAAGAGATGATATTATACTCGTGTAACCAAGGCCGGCCGAGCAAAGCGTTATAGCATGTCTTGGCGTCAATGACGTGAAATTTAATGTCTGTAACAAGAAGCCCGAATCATAATGTCAATATCACAGACCCGAGAGTCCGCGATGACTGGGAGTCAAAACCGGAGATGGTGATTTTATCACGAGCGAGATGCTGGACGCTCATGCAGATTTCCTTCAACACTCGCACATTGAGGAGATTGACGGAAGACCCATTGTCGACCAGGATTTTGCCTATCTTTATATCGAGGCAGTAGCCTGAGACATAGAGGGGACGGTTATGCTCGCACGTCCCAAGGAGGAGGTCTTCATCGCCGAAGGTGATATCGGCTGTGTGTACTTCCTCCATCTCGTCCTTCATCTTTTCTTTGGCGAGAAAAGCTTGGAATTGCTCTGACTCTTGTAGCGCCTTGATCAATGAATCTCTCGCTTCTTTGGATAGTAAAAGGGCGTCGAGAATGCTGAGCTGCGAGGGTAACTTCCTCAAGTGCGCCAGAACGTTGTAGTCCACCTTACTTTCCTTTGGCGGGTCCTTGACGGTCAGCTCTTTCATGACTTGGTCATCCAGGGCGATATCCTCAAAGACCTTTTCTTTTCCCTTGTCTTTTCTATTCGTGGGTCTGAGATTCTTTTCTGGAAGCGTACGGTTGCGCAGCTGGATATTTTCACAGGCCTTCGGTTCTTCCTCTTTCCCCAGGGTGGATTCTTTAAAGAGAGGGCCAAGAGCCATTTCTTCGTCAGAGTCGCTCCCGAAGGTGAGAACCTGTGATCCCCTGGCGTTGACCGTGCGGCAGTTGCCAGTAATTCTTGTATGCTTCTTGGTCGCACTTCTTTGCTCCCGACGAGTTTTGCGTTTCATCCGCTTAAAATGTTGCCGGTGAGCAACATATCCCTGCCACCATCTTTTAAAAGCGTCGCGTTTTTCGGTGGGGTGCGAAATCTTTCGATGATATGAGCAGTAGCTAGGATGCATCTCTGCTTCACCGGGAGTGTTTGCTTCGGAGGGTAGTAGCTTCATTCCTATTGATATGGCTTTAGCAAACCTTTTCCTCGTCTTGAACTTGTTTTTATCCGCGACGGATGTTCCTTGACTCGGCGGGAGTGACTTGACTCTCTCGTCCAGTCGCCGGCGTTTGGCCTTTTCAAATATGGTCATCTCACGCTCCCGATCGGCTTTACTTTTTAGATGAATCTCATTCAGGAAGGCGCCGATCATTTCGTCTGACGGCCATAGAAGTTCCGGCTCAGGACCTGCCCCCAGTCTCTTGGTGCAAGGAGCCTCTTCATCGTTTGTCAACGAGTGAGAGATCATATGGCAACTTGGTACGCAATTCTCAGATTCGTCCGACGATTCTTCTCCATCATCTCCGTCTTCAAGAACGTGGCTGAGGAACTCTTGGAGCGTGATTGGAGTCCGCGCCTTCTGGTTATACTCTTCCAGTGCGTCAATCTGCTTCTGTAAGTCCGTGCGCTTGTCGCCAAGCTTCACGGGCTTCTTGGATTTCTTCTTCTTTTTTGCAGATTTCGACGGTTGGGTGTGAACACTTTGGCTATCGCCATCAATTTTTAGAGCTGGGCGCGGCTTCAGCATCCCTTCGATGATCTGGGGCTCTAGCGGATTCTTCCACCGGACCGCCGAGCATGTCTGGAGATCATTCAGTATTCTTTTGGTTCTGGCTGAAAGAATGACCTCCCATGGAGCTTCTTCAACAAAAGAGCACGTTGCCCCTGGTGTATCTGTCTTCTCAGGAGTGTGCGGTTATGGTGGGTTTACTTTCCACTTCTCAGACAGCGCAAACTTACCTTGTAGGTACTGATCCTCGATCCATCCCTTAAAGATGAAGCAATCTTCAATTGGATGGCTTACCGTTTGGTGGTAAGGGCAATAATTTGGATTATTCGCTTCGCCGGATTGTAGTAGTCGCCATGGATTCGGCAAATTGATAAGCCTGTTGCGCATTGCCAGCTCGAATAGTCTCTTCGTTTTATCCCGTGGGAATGAGTAAGGATGCTTCATCTTCTCATTATAATAGCATCGTCTCTCTTCCAGTTGATCCGCTAGCTTTGGGGCACTGGGCTGCTGTTGGGTGTTCGCAATGAAGATCGCCTTCCCTTTACCCTTTTCGTTCCGCGGTTCCGGTTTCGGGGGAGATGGTCTATGACCCATCTGGTCCATCTGGGCCAGCTTGTCGATTAGAGCCTGGAATGTGGTCGGTTTGAAGAATATCATGAACTGTGAAATAGTTGCATGAGGGTCTAGAGTGCCCACGAACATGCCCACCGCTAGTACTTCTTCGATGCGCTGTTCGCACTTCGACCATAGATTCCGCCATCGGATTGCGTGCTGAACCCACGTCTTGCCTGGTTTCACCCTGGCATTGATCAATGCCGTTATCAGGGTGCGTTCACTAGCACTTGTGAATCGCTGGGTGAACAACAACTCCATTTCTGCGAAAGTTTTGATGGAGTCGTTTGGAAGTTCGGAATACCACTCAAATGCCGTCTCTGATAAATTGCCGACGAATTGGCGAAGCAAGAGCTTATCATCGCCACCAGTATTGCCACAGAGGGCCCTGAATTGAGCAACATGTTGATGAGGATTGCCCGTCCCCTTGTACACATGGAATTTCGGGATCGTGTAGCCGGGCGGGTACTTTATCTGATCATACCAGCCTGGATACGGTCGCCCAGTTCTAACAATTTGCCCAGCCGCTTCATTCGCCTGGTGAACTCGTATCTGCCGAGCGATATAATCGTCCAGGGTGGCCTTTGAGATGGTCTCCTCCTTGGCTGCTGACAGAGCCGGCAGAGGATTTGATGCCTCTTCTCTATCATCTTCAATTATTACTGGAGGATCTTCGGCTGGGAGATCCGACTGGATCATCATGCCCACCACGTCCTGGAAGAGAAGTGCTATTCGCTTTATATTAGCCGCTTGCTCCGCGGCTTCTTTGTCCTTCTTTTCGAGGACTCTGCGAAGGAAGTCAGCATCAGTTTCCTGTTCGTGACGCTGTTCTGATGATGCCTCCGGGTTTTCTTTTCGCCCGGTGAGTGCGGCCATCGCAGTCAGCATCTCCTGAAGTTTCTGCTGCTTCTGTTCTTGAGCTCTCGTGATGGATCGGGTGAGTGGTCGGTGGCCCGTAGAAGCGCGGCTATCCTCTTTCCCGGATGCCATGTAGACAGAATATACCACCATGCCCCCAAACTTAGGGCGTTTAGGCTCAGTGCCTTTGACATTTGTCGAAGGCATGGGGATTTTCTCCGGCCTTCTCCTCTTATGAGCGGTCGAAGTTGAGGGGGCCGCTGCAGTGGGCACCCAAGTAGCTGTCGTCTTTTATGGCTTAACAGGATGGTTTTCTTCCTGTCGGACCTTCAGCTTCTTCTGCCGGCGGAGATAGTCTTGATCAACCACCGACTCTCGGACTTGTCGCCAGATTTTGTAAACTTTAGAAGACAGTCATTGAGGGGACTGTTCCGGCTTCGTTTCTATGACGGTCTCTACCGTCGGCGGAGATCTTTTTAGTACGGCAGTAGGCGAATTCCTGCGCACCTTATTCAGTAGCTTAAAGCTGTTCCCGGTTGGAACAACAGCATTAATTTCCACTGTTGAAGCCGGTGGAGTTAACCCAGAGGGGGAGTTGCCCCCAGCCTTCCTCACTCGGCACCAGTAGCGACGTCGAGCGTGTCGAGCTGTTGGTGTTGGTTCGGCGAGGGGGACGGCTTTGTCTTGCCCCCTATTCAGGTGAGGGGCCGCTGGTGCCAGCCTCTTGAAGACTGACGTCTTTTGAGTAGTGGTATCCAATCTGTCAAAGACAGACCTTCGAGCAGGAACAGGAGCCGGAATAGTCCGTCTTGTAAAGACCGACTCTTTGGTAGGAGAAGCCGCCTTGACGACTTCAGGAGCAGAGATGGCTATCTTCTTTGAGATGGCCACTTCAGGTGTCATGGGCTTCTTGGCAGGCCCATCGGAATTCAGGCTCAGTCTAGTGAAGACCGAGGAGTTAGAGCTGGACGACCCGCTGAGAGGGGCCGTGGTAGCAGCAAGCCGATCGAAGACCGACTTCTTGGGAGCTTCCGGTGCTGGCATAGGAGTGCTGAAGCTCGTTGGCGGGAGCATGGTTCCGAAAAACAATCCTGTGGTGGCCTGGGTGACCTGTTCCACTAGCATCGTGAACAGGGAAGCCGCTTGAGGCCTGTAGGTTATGCCTCCAGATGAGGCGGAGCGTACGTTGCAGTTGCAACTGGAACATTTTGCACAAGTGGACGCCATTAATTCTTTGCTTTCTGCAGCAAGCAAAACGCTAAATCTTAGTACCTCGAAACCCAAGGGCAACCATTAGCAAACCGCGATTGGTTCGCGAACACGACACACGAAGTATGGAATGGAAAGAGGAAAAGGTCCCACCGGGCGTGCCAGAATTTGTTCCCCTCCGAAAGACGGAGATACGACCCCGTAGGTCTGTCTTGCCTGAAATTCGGGGCAGATGCTAATTGGTGCTATCCGTCCACCTCTCTGAAGATGCCAAGTTGATTTATGGCACCGTGTATCGAAGGTTTAAACGGATGCGGCCGATGTAGCAGACTTCGTCAGATTCCCCCTCGTTTGAGGGGTTTTTGATTGTGAGGACGCTCTTCCCTGCAGGCGCAAGCCCCTACAGTTAATTACGCTACCGCATCGCGGTAACAACTTTCTCCTTCTCCAGATGGTCACTTCGTGTCGTGGGTGTTTGTTTTGTTTGTGGTTGCCCGTGAATTGTATACGGAGACTAATTTATGCTGTCGCCCGTAGGGCGTGGATTAGTCCCAATCCATATCTTTCTTAGATTTGGGTTTGAGGGGGTTGTGTTTAAGGAGACGTTAGCCTTATTTAAGACTAAGATCAACCTAAACGTTTGTTAAGGATACGTTAGTCTGATTTTTAGACTAAGATCAACTTAACGGGATCGTTTAGATCCAACAAAAGAGCATTCGAGCTTTATTGTTTAGTTTAGGGACATTGCGGTCGATTAGTTTAAAGACATTATGGTCTAATGTTAGTTTAAGGACATCTCGGTCCAGGTTAAGGACATCATAGTCCGTGAGTTTAAAGATATCACAACTAAGGTTAAGGACATCATAGTCCGTGAGTTTAAAGACCTCACAATCAAGGTTAAGGACATCATAGTCTATGAGTTTAAAGACCTCACAGTCAAGGTCAAGGACATCATAGTCCGTGAGTTTAAAGACCTCACAGTCAAGGTTAAGGGCATCATAGTCCGTGAGTTTAAAGACCTCACAGTCAAGGTTAAGGACATTATAGTCCATGAGTTTAAGGACCTGACAGTCCAATATTAGTTTAAAGACATCACGGTCGAGGTTAAGGACATGATAGTCCATGAGTTTAAGGACCTCACAGTCGAATGTTAGTTTAAAGACATCACGGTCGAGGTTAAGGACATCATAGTCTATGAGTTTAAGGACCCCACAGTCCAATGTTATGTGTGGTTGTTGGGACCCGTCACCTCTCTGACGACGTTGAAGGATTACAACGACAAATATCAGAGGAGTAAAGAGATGTACCCTCGAACCGACGTGTAAATTGATTGGAAGAGCAGATGAGCTCAGTTCAATTTAAATTGAGGACTTATGGCCAGAATTGGGCTAAGTCCAGTTAAAAATGTTTAACATTTTATTTTTTATTCTGCCTGTTAGGCCTTTGTTTGGGCTCTGCCCTTTTAATAATGCCAAGCATTGGGCTCTGACATCTTTTATCTTGTACTGAATGCATAGCATTTATTAGAACAAAGTATGTTCTGACAGCGCACCACGTGGCGCATTAGGCGCTTTGCGCCAGTCAAAGAGCGTATTGCGCTTCTTTCGGTTAGCGCACACGAGGAGGACACGTGTCGTGTTTAGCGCTAAGCGCTAGTTTGTTAGCGCACTGCGCTTTTAATTTATGAGCGCGCTGCACTAGTTTATGGGAGCTCCAGTGAGTGACACATGGCGTATTTGGCGCTGAGCGCCAACCCAAGAGCGCAGTGCGCTGTTTTCAGGAGCGCAAAGCGCAGATTGTGTCTATGGTTGACAAGTGGCACGATTTGGCGCCGAGCGCCGATCCAAGGAGCGCAAAGGCACAGTTCATGAGTGCAAGAAACTTTTTAATAGCGCAAAGCGTATTTTGATCAATTTTAAAATCAAAGAACAAATTTATGTTCTTCAGAGGAGGCTTTGCCTCAAGATCAAGAACAAAAGTTCTTGTTTTTATAAAAGGCTCTGCCTTTATAGATCAAATGATCTTTGAATGAAGTAAAGTACTTCTTTTTATATTTTTATGATGGGATCTTTTGATCTTTTCTTTTTTTTAATCAAAGACCTTAGTCTTTTTATAGATCTAAGCTCTCTTTAGAAGATGGTTCTTCTTTTTACGAGATGATTTCATCTCTGTGGTTCAAGAATTAATTCTTTACCTTTAAAGTTGAAGAAATGATCTTCTTTCTTCCAAAGGCTTGCCTTTCTTTCTCTTTGAGTTTTTTTTAAAGCTTGCAGAGGGTTTTTTTTTCTTTTTTGAGACTTGAAGTCTTGAGGCCTTTATATAGGGCCAATTGATTTGTTAAATCAGTTGAAGAGATCTTTCTCTGATTGATTTGGGAATATTTCCCACCGTTGGATCTTTGATCTTAAGGCTTCTGTTTTACAGAAGATAATCTTCTTGTTTTAATAAGATTGAAAAATCTTTCCATAACAGCATTTTAATTCTGATTAATTAATAATTTATTATTATTGGATCTTTTGATCTAACGGTGGGGAATTCTTTTAATTCCAGCGCTGGCGCACTTGGCGCGAGCGCACCTACGTTTGACACGTGGCGCGCAGCACAGAGCGCAGCGCAACTGTGCTAGCGCACCCATGCTTGACACGTGGCGCACCTATGTTTGACACGTGGCACGCAGCGCAAAGCGTAGCGCAACTGCACTAGCGCACCTGTGTTTGACACGTGGCGCGCAGCACAGAGCGCTGGATCTGAAGCGTTGCTTTAACTTTTAAAATTTGAATTTTGAAACAGAGCTTTGCTCTGATTGGGTTGCGCTGCTTAGGGCGCAGCGCTCCTGGCGTTGGCGTGTCTGCTTTTGACACGTGGCGCGCAGCGCGCAGCGCACGGGATCTGAAGCGTTGCTTCAATTTTTGAATTTTGAAATTCAAAACAGAGCTTTGCTCTGATTGGGGGAAACAACCATAGCAAGTTGTATTTCAATTTTACATTAAAATACCTTTATATTTCATATCGACATGTTTATACTTTTTAACCGTGTTATCTTTAGAAAACTCACGAGATAATGATCTACCTCCTCACAGCACACATATCTAATATAACATGATAGAATTTGGGAATATAGATTCGAGAAAATACGACTTTACATATAACTATCTTCAACTTATAAAACCTTTTTCTATAAGAAGTGTATTTAACAAATCTTTGCAATTGCGCCTCTACAACCCACTATTGGGGACCCCCGTTCGGTATGGTGCGGATTATCGCACATTCTCGGGTCTAGTAGAGCGGGATGCAGACCTCCTCACGGAGCATACGATCTTGAAAGATTTTTAATACATTATTCTTTAGAAAATTTGATTTCTATTTTTAATATTTATAATATTCCACATTTCCAAAATTCAAGAAAAACATCCCATTTACAAGAAAATACCATACAATTCCAATATTTCAAATAAATACTTTATACTTTAAAAACTAGGTCATATTTACTAGAAATTTCACATTGAATAAAAGAAACATATATGAAAACTCTAAAGACGATAATTAAATACTTGAGCTATATTTGGAAAGTATAACAAAACTATTTTATATAAAACCCCCTCAAGTTATACTAAATTACAATAAGGACCCTAGTAAATATAGGTTTAAGCGGGACCAGTCTCTTGATGTCACGCCCCGCTTCCCAGTATACGGGAAGAGGGCACGACGAGGCCGCTATGTATTTACTCTAAAGTAAATACGCTAAGCGTATCTAAGAAATATTAATGAAAATGCATAAGAGACAAAGACAGTAGGTATAACTGAACAACAACTTTATTTATTAACATTCTTTTGTACAATGCATGGAAAAGTAAATACATCTGAATGAAAGCAATGCCTAAACAGTTGCATAACAGAAAGGAAATGTACTGAAATAAAATGTGTACAATGAAGCTAGAGCTCTGGGTCATAAGCAAGCTGATCCAAGTCCTCGCTGGTAGAATCGATCTCCTGAGTGTCCAGATCACCTGACAACATTCCAAAGAAGAAATAGAAGGAATGCCGTCAGCGAACAATCGCTCGGTAAGTCCCAAGATAAGGGAGAAATAGAATAGACAGAGAGTAAGAGAGAGAGTGTAGCTTTTAAAGTGGTATAATATCGTTATATTGTTGTATTTATTAACGCTGTTGTTTGTAGCTTGGTACAGAAAGATGCCAGTGTATACGAGAGGTGTCTCACTTGCCCCGGAGACTAAGGTATCAGGAACTCAAGGAACCGTTTATGCCACGGTACAACAGCAAAGGAATACAGGTTAGGTGCCTTATGGTTGCAGTCTCGTGCCACTTCAAACATTTTCCGTACCAATCTACCCCTTAAACACCGCGATATCTTGTTTGTATTGTATCACAACTTGTATTGTCTTGTAATATAGATTGTATAGTTGGATGACTTGCCGAAACCATGATATCAGTAAATGGATGTAACATGAGAATCATGGATGTAACTGGAAAATCATGTAAATGGAAGTATATCCATGGTTCGGTTCGGTCAATATTGATTGAATATATGGATTCATATTGAATTGTAGTATTGTAGATTGTATTTGAATCATATTCAAGTCAGATTATTTATAATGAGACTCAGTCTGAGTCAGAACAATTAGAAAAGAAATTGAAGTCCTGAATTAGGTTTTGATATTATCGGTAACCGCTGCGCATGGGCGGCAAGATTTGTGTCTTTTCTGAAAACAATTACCGTGTTGATAACACCGTTTGTTAAGTTGTCTATCTTAAATAGGAAAGTACCCACTTCTCTGGCTCTCTGAGGCTCAAGAGATTGGTCCTGCTTAAACCTATATTTACTAGGGTCCTTAGGGTAATTTATAGAACTTGAGGGGGTTTTATGTAAAAATAATTTTGTATAATTTTCAAGATACACCCCAAGTGTTTAATTATCGTCTTTAGAGTTTTCATAAATGTAGATTTTATCATTGTGACATTTCTAGTGATTAAAACTTATTTTTCATAATATATGGTATTTAATTGTAAAGTATTGAACTTGTATGGAATTTCATGGTATTTTCAAGTAAGGTGATTCTTGTGATTTAGAAAAAATTGGAATATTTATAATATATCAAAAATAAATATTTTGATGATACATACATACATATATATATATATTAAAAATAATTTTAATTTATTATTTTCTAGAAATCTCATTTTCTTAAGATATTTGTATTTTAAATCTCTCGAGACCGAATGCTCCTTGCGGAGGTCTGTATCTCGCACTACTATGCCCAAAGATGTGCGATAATCCGCACCATCCCGACCGGGTTCCCCAAAATAGGTTGTAGCGGCGCTTTACAAAGATTTGTGTAAAATATATAATCTTGTAGAAAACGGTTTTAATAGTAAATGGTATTTATATGTAAAGTTTCATTTTCCCGTATTTTATGTTCCCGAAAGGTATTGTGCTATGGTGCTTATGAGTGTTGTGAGGAGGTAGGTCATTATCTCGTGATCTAATTAAAGGTATAGCAAGATTAATGATATTTTAAAGTAGAAAGTAAACTACCTGGTATTTTACTGAAAAAGAGTGGTAAAAGTTACAAAATGAAATATTTTGTTATGAAACTTGTTCAATATGTTTTGTTAAGGATTAATAGTCAAGATGTAAGAGTTTAACATGGTTGTGTTAAGGAAAATTGAACTTTATAAAGAAAACCGAATCGGATGTCGGATTTAACTCCGCTTCCGTCGGGTTTTAGAAAAAGAACTTTTTAGAATAGCAAAGGAAAGAGAGAGGTGAGACTTACTGGATTAGAGTTTATAGAAGAGGGAGAGGAAAACGTAGGATTTTCCGGTGCATCGTTTCGTCGCCGGAAGCTCCTAGAGTCGTCGTCGGAAGATCGCCGGAGTTTCGCCCTTCGCTAACTCCGCTTGTACACAAAATTCTAGAGAGTTTGGAGAATTTGTGAGTAATGGGGGGGTGTTTAGGGGTGGTATTTGTAGGTTATAACCAGTGTTTAGGGTAGATGAAAGGATGTGACAGAAAAATGTATTAAATTGTATTAAAAAATGGTTTAATGGGGTTTTAAAGAGTTATGTTCATGTGCAGAAAATTTAAAGTATACAGGGGTACTGGGAAGACAGAGAGGCACAACTCTCAAGAAGACAACTCGGCATTCCGGCAGAGTTCGGCCGGTAGCGGCAGGCCGAATCTGCCGAGTCAGGCCGGTTCAGGGGTGCCACATGTCCAGTGTCGGTTGGTGATTCTCCTGGGTCAGTTTGTTTTATATGTGACATGGGGTTTTACGGGTTTAGCACGTGTAGACTCTTGGAATTCTAAAAATTTAAAAAGAAATAAATATTAAAAATAATGTGGATGATGGGATTTGAACGGTGCTTTGGTTCAGTAGTGCAAGGTCTTACCAATGAGCTACAAGCTCCTTCTTGCTATTAAAAAGCAAAACAAATTTATAACTTATGCTCAGGCAAAAATACCCCTTTCTGTATTTTTGAAAAAAAATTGTACAGAAAGTTGTAAAGAAAGTTTAGGGTTGTTACACTTGAGCCTCAGGGAGCCGGAGATATGGGTGATTGCCTATTTAAGTAGACAACTTAACAAACAGTGTTATCAACACGATAATTGTTTTGGAAAAAGACACAAATCCCGCTGTCCATGTGCAGCAGTTACCGATACCACCAAACAATCAGGATTTCAAGTTCTTTTAGAAAATGTCTAACTTAGAATGAGTCCCAACCTAATCAATCTGACTTGAATGTGATTCAAGTACAAACTACAATACAGCATGATTCAATATGAATCTATCTATTCAATCTATATCAATCTGTATTGACCGAACCGAACCATGGATATATTCCATTTACATGTTCTTCCATTATATCCGTTCCATTACTGATATCATGATTTCGGCAAGTCATCCATCTATACAATCTACAAGACAATACAATACAATCAATACAATCAAGATATCGCGTGGTTTATAAAGGGGTAAATTGGTACGAAAGGTGTTAAAAGTGGCACGAGACTGTAACCATAATACACCTAATCTGAATCTCCATTGCTGTTGTACCGTGGCTGAACGATTCCTTGTACTTCTTATACCTTAGTCCACGGGGAAAGTTGGACTCCTCTCGTATACACTGGCATTTTCTGTACCAAGCTACAAACAACTACGTTAACATAACAATCAACATTATAATAGTTATACTTTCTCTCTGTCTGTTCTACTTCTCCCTCCTCTTTGGGACTTACCGAGCGACTTGTTCGCTGACGAAATTCTTTTTCTTCTTCTTTGGAATGTCGTCAGGTGTTTCAGACTCACTGGAGATCGAACCCAGCAGTGAAGACTTGGATCGGTTTACTGAAGATCCGGAGTTTTAGATTCACTTGTACATTACATTACATTTTCATTTCTGTTATGCCATTGTTTAGGCATTGCTTTCATTCCATGTATTTTCATTTCAGTTGTATTATAAAAAGAATGTTTAATAAATAAAGTTGCTGTTTATTTATATCTTGTCTCTTGTGTACATTTTATTTTATATTGCTTAGATACGCTTAGCGTGTTTACTTCTGAGTAAATACGTAGCGGCCTCGTCATGTCCTCCCGTATACTGGGAAGCGGGGCGTGACAGAAGGCGATTCTTCTCCATCCAAAAAGTTGATCTTCCACCTCCGATTCAATGACAAGCGACAACCGCGATGACTCCAGCACGAGCCATCCCTTCCTCCATAACGGGGGCGGAAACGGCCCTACTCCTCCCCCTAACGTCATCAATGCCTTATCCGCTTGAATCAACAGGCTCACGGCGACAGTGGACACACTCGCCAGCATCCAAGCGACCGACCATGCCCGCCAGACCGCAGCATCTCCTCCCCAGGGTGACGGCGTTCGCAGGGAAATGGAAGGACACTCTCAGGCTCTTAACCTCACTCTCGCTCATCTTGATGTAGCCGAACACCGACGTGCCGATTCCGGCAGTCATGGCCCACGTCCGGGAAATGATTCCATGACCTGTTGGGCGCCGGATAGCTCGACACCTCGATCTCAGCGGAGACCGGGCTATCACTTTGACGCGCGCCATGCTTTCTCACACCCTAAGGAAGTGTCAGTCAAATCGCCTGATTCCAGGTTAGACCCATGCCGCCACTTCCATCAAGGTCATGCGTATGACGAGCGCCGGGGCTATCCACGAAGGGCCCGCCTCGAAGATTTAAGAAACGTGATAGAGCGGAGCCGGAGCTGCTCTATCGCGCAAGCCAGGAGCGGAGGTAGCAGGTGCTCCGACTGTGAAGATTCTTCGGGATACCAACAATGAATAGAGGCCCTCAAAAGGAAAATCGAAGGCATACGACAGGATGACCGTACGGCTGGCGAAGGCTCTCAATGGGTTGTTGAATAATTTGGACACCGAGCTACCTGCAAGGGAAGTCCCGAGGTTAGAAACCACCGTAAAACTTTCCAACGATCAAATAAGTACCGGGGAATAATGGCAGAGTAGTGGCGTATTGGAATGGGTTTGACTTACCTGGATCGTCTGGTGGAGGGGGTTTATATAGTGGTCGAATGAAATGAACCAGCATGAGATTCTCACCGTCCGTTATGCCTCTGCGTCACGTTCGCGTTGATGACGGGATACGTCTATTAATGGCGGGATACACTCATTAATGGCGAGATACGTTAGCGTGAGATGCGGGCCGTGGAGCGGCGGAGATCTCGTCATGGCGAGATACACGGAACCGTTACGGGGACGCTTGGGCTCCGTGCTCTAGGTTGAACAGGGAAGCCGAGGAATCTCAGCTCGGCGGATAGCTCGGAGGCCGAGGAATCTCAGCTGTAGGATTGCGAGGAGGAGAGCGAG
Organism: Agapanthus africanus; assembly: GCA_030015575.1. Lineage (NCBI taxonomy): Eukaryota > Viridiplantae > Streptophyta > Magnoliopsida > Asparagales > Amaryllidaceae > Agapanthus > Agapanthus africanus. Next base: position 2,301,446 of record JASDDO010000008.1, on the reverse strand, counting down.
GAGTCCGAGGAAGCCCAGCTGTAGGATTGCTCGGAGGCGAGCTGTCGGCTGGTTGCTAGGCAAATAAGGAAAGTACTCCGGAGAGGTCTCCAGAAGGTCGGGTGCAATCTCGGAGACGAGATGCCGAAGAATCTCCAATGCATCATACTTATTCCCGCTCCGTAGCCCCCAGGAATCTAGCGGGCTTACGTGAATGACACGTCATCCGCTACGTGTCGTGATCTGGGAAATACTCGTTTATGAGCCTCATCATCTCCTGATCCGACGCCGGGCATGTCGACGACGAAGGCGTAGAAGGAGGGGAGGTCCTTGACGTCGGCAGGAGTGGCGGCCATGGCGCGGGCGTCGCCGAAGTAGGCGCGGGCGTCACCGAAGTAGGCGTAGACGGGGGCGAAGGACCTGTCAAGCTCGTCGGAGGAGGGGTGGAGGTGGTGGAGGAGGGTGGGGATCAGCTGGGTAGAACATAAATGTGAAAAGTGTTTTTTCCCTAAATGCTTTATATTTTGGGTTTTCCAAAAGGAAGATTTTTTTTTCTTCTGCTTTTTATCCAATAGAGCTTTTTTCTAAAGGCCTGTTAGGTATTAATTTTTCATAAGTGCTTTTTTTAGCTCCAAAAGAGCTTTTGGAAGCTAGAAAAGCCCAACCAGACGGGCCATTGGTTTGGATTTGTACTGTTCATTGTACTTATTTGGTGGGGCCCGTGTACTTTTATGCATAAAAAAATCATCTCTTTTTAATTCTCAAATCCAAATCTCACTTTCTTTTTCCCAACCAAATAAGAATTACAAGGATTTGCAAATTCTATACCATGAATCAAATATCAACCAAACACAAAATTAGTTAATCCAAAAAATTTCATTTATACTATGTGGGAATCCAAATTTCGCAATCCTGCAACCAAACAACCTCTTAAGACAAATTGATAAATAAAATCTTATACTTTCTGTCATTACGACTTACAATATGCTTAGAAGTTTTACCATAGGACCATGTTGGCACGGGCATAATCTCTACTTTATACTCCCTCCATTTTGTAATATAAGTCTTTTTTTTAAAAACTTTTGCAGGCATTAATAAAAGATTGAATTCTCTTGAATAAAGGATGCTATAAATGTAAATATCCAACTTTATCCCTAAATACATTTTAAACTAGTTGTTTGGTGTCATTTGGACCACCAAAACCGGCAAAGTTATCTCCACTTGTAATACCAAACGCAGCTACGGAAAAACTAGCTGGCTATTGCTATGAAGCTGAGTGATTTCACGATTAAGCTGAGTGATTCTATGAATGTGATAACAGCGCAATGTCTCCATCACCACCGTGACCACAAATGGGAGTGACGGCAGATCCAAATACACCATTTGATGAGAGAGCTAGTGTCACTGTCAATGATCACATGGTAGGGATACAGGAGGCCGGCCACATGCCCTACGCTACCCTGTCTTTGCTTTGCTTCTCTAACTAATTTCACATCGTCAATTAGCAATCTTTTTAACACAAAAATACGAGAACTTTTCATGCCTTTAATTTTAGGCAAATATGATTAAACATCCATTATGAATATACTCCTAATGTGCGGTTGGCTCATGCAAAATGAGGATCCAACTCAATTTTACATTTATATAACCGTACCAAAATAAAAGCCTCTTTAAACATTGGCTAACTGGCCATGCAATTTCCCATATTTTCCATCTATATTGCTTGTTAGAGCCCTTTTTGTGGATGTTTGAAGCATATTGAATGAAGGATTAAAAGCAAAAAAACCCACAAATTCTACCACTGTTTAGCACTACAATTAATTTTCCTTCTAACGTGATGATGCTCATAATCTGGAACTGCCCAGATCATGACACGTGGCAGATGACGTGTCCCGAGGCATACGGAAACAGGGCATGAACCAAGAATTAGAGGCGTCCCTGTCACGCCCCGCTTCCCAGTGTACGGCGAAGTGGACGTGACGAGGCCCGCTACGTATGTACTCAGAAGTACATACGCTAAGCGTAACTAAGCAATATAAAATAATCACAAGAGACAAATGATATTGAAATAACAGCAACTTTTATTAATATCATTCTTTGTACAATGCATGAAATGAAAATACAACTGGAATGGAAAAGCAATGCCTAAACAGTGGCATAATAATAAAAGGAAATACTGGAAAGAACAAACTACAATTATCTAGAGCTCTGGGTCTTCTTGGAACTGCTCCAAATCTTCACTTGTGGGCTCGGTCTCAACTTGGTCCAACGCACCTGACGACATTCAAAAAAGAAAGAAATAGAATGTCGTCAGCGAACAGGTCGCTCGGTAAGTCCCAAAGAAAAGAAGAATGAGAATGGCAGAGTAGCAGTATTTTCTAAAGTATTATGTTGTTGAATATTATGGAATATTGTTTAACGCCGTTGTTTGTAGCTTGGTACAGAAGGATGCCAGTGTATACGAGGGGGATCTCTATATGCTAGAGATCAGGGCAAATGGAGAGTACAAGGAACCGTTATGCCACGGTACAACAGCAACAGTATTCATGTTAGGTATCTTAATCTGACCACCTCGTGCCACCTTTAACACCTTCCGTACCAATCTACCCCTTTAAACCCCGTAGTGTTTTAACAGTGTTGTAGTATTGGAATATGTAAACTGGATGACTGACCAAAACCATGATATCAGTAAACATGTTGTAACTGTATAATCAGGAAAATGGAATATCAGGATAATGGATGAATATCCATGGTTTGATTCAGTCAAAATGAATATATTGTTAACTGGATTCAGGGATTCTTGTATTCAAATTTGTATTGGAATATGATTGAATATAGGTTGACTTGAATTATATTCAAGTCAGAATTAGTCAGACTCCAACCCGAGTCAGACTAAAAGAAAGATAATTTGAAGTTCAATATTAGTTAGGGGCCTTATTGTAATTTGTGAAACTTGAGGGGGTTTTATGTAAAAAGTACTTTTGTATAGTTTTCAAAATATACCTCAAGTATTTAATAATCATCTTTATTATTATAATGAATGTGAATTTTATTTGTGTTATTCTAGTGAATATATCCTAATAGAAGAATTAATTGTTTATTTGAAATTCATGGTATTTTAATGTAACTTTTAATCTTGAATTTTAGGAAAAAGTGGAAACTTTATATTATAACAAAATAGGTGTTTAAATGATAATTATATATAATTAAACACATAAATAATTTTCTTTTATATGAATATTTTATTTACAAAAAGTCTCACGTTCCTTAAATATCGTATTTTAAACCTTTCGAGACCGAATGCTCCTTGCAGAGGTCTGAATCTCGCACTACTAGCATGCGGGTGCACGATGAACCGTACTATCCCTAACAGGTTCCCCAAAGATGGGTTGTAGCGGCACTTTGCTTAGGTTTTATAAATACTTTTCATTTAGGAAAACGGTTTTATAAATATAGGGTGTTTATTTGCAAAAGAGTATAGTTTCCGTATTTTAGTTATTACGGTTTCCTAAGCCAACTAGCCTATTTCTAGGGTCTAAACGATGAGTCATTAGAAGCCTCAAATCGCCTCTTCACCGTCAATTGCGGCCAGATAAGTGCCAGGTAAGTGGGAAGGAACCACAGTCGTGGGCCTAATTAAAAACCACTAGCCTTAGACACACTTGCCTAGACCCACAAGACAGTTTAGATAAACGATCGATGTCCATGACCAATCGTGCTTTCATTTTATATAAGATTTTATTTAGAAAAGTTTACAATTTAAAAATTTAACTAAAGGTTATAAAGGTTATGGTATTTTAGTGAAAAGTCTTGTAATTTCGTATTCTGTATTTTTGATATTTATCATTTAGGGTTATATTGAGTGTGTGTAAGGGTAGGTCATTACCCCGTGACTTATATTAGGTTTTGGTGAAGTTTAAAGGTGAAATAAGCTATGTTAAACCTAAAGGTATTAAAGTGTAAGAATACGGTATTCGTAAACGTTATCATTTCATGTGTGAAATTTCATTCAAATTGATTGAAACAAGTTTAGTTATCACAATAAACATGTTTAGGAGTGAGGTACTTGATTACATTAAGAAAAATGAACTTCATGGTATTTTAATGAAAGAAATACGGTTTTGTAAAGAACTTATCATTTCATGTGGAAAAGTGTGATTAAATTGGTTTAAGGGTGCTTAATAGTCAACATGCATATGGGTAGATAATATGTATTAGGTGACAAGTGGAATTTTAAAGAAAAATCGAATCGGAAATCGGTTTGTCCGATTTCCGTCGGGTTCCAGAAATTCGTATTTTTACATTAAAGAAAAGGAAGGTAGAAGAGGTGGGACTTACAGGTTTAAACTCTTCTAAAGAGTAAAGAGAACTAGGGAGGAAGGCCGAGGGGTGATTACGTCGCCGGTTGCTCCAAAACGCGTCGTCGGAATTCCGTCAGAGCTTCGCCGGGAACTCGATTTCGAAGCACACTTCTTGTGGAAACTTTTGAGAGAGTGGCTCAAGATTTTGGGGGGTGAGAGGGTAGTGTGTACGGTTGGTATTTATAGGGTTAGGCTAGGGTTAGGGTAGATGAAAAGTTAAAAATAAAAATATGATAAAATGTAATAAAAATGTATTAAAAGTGGAGTAATTGGGGGTTTTAAAGACCTCTGAAAGTGGTATGAGGCTGAAACTTTGCAGGTGCGTAGGGAATACCAAAAGACACAACTTTCATGTTGTGACCCTCGCCGGAATCGGCCGAATCGGGGGTGACTCGGCCGTGACTCGGTCGGATCACTGAGTCGGCCGAGTCAAGGCCGAGTTGGCCGATTCCCGACCGATTCCGGTGACCTGGATCTCCCCCGACGGTTCATCTACCCTCTGCAAGTGTTACATCTTTGGGTGTAGTGGGGTTTTTGTGAGATATGCACATGTAAACTCTTGGTATTCTAAAGGTTTTTAAAAAATCCATATTAAAAATAATGTGGGGTATGGGATTCGAACTCTGGTGGCTTGGTTCAGCAATGCAAGGTATTACCAATGAGCTACAAGCTCTTCTTGTAATTATTGTAAGGAATTAAATATTTAAGTTGTTTCCAGCAACAACAATACTCCAATTGTACACTATTTTTAAAGCAAATTTTTGGTATACAAAATTGGAGTTGTTACAATCTACCCTCCTTACAAAAATTTCGTCCTCGAAATTTACAACTTTTATTTGAGGACTAGTTTATAAAAAGGTGCGGATATCTTGCACGCATCTCATCTTCCCTCTCCCACGTGGATTCTCCTGGAGTGTCTTTGCCGCACTTTACCCGGACCAAATTAACTTCTTTGTTCCGAAGTGTTTTCACTTTCCTGTCCAGGATCTCCACAGGTTGCTGCTCACAAGACAAATCGGGCTGTATCGTAAGCTCTGATCAAGTACATGGCTGAGGTCACTCACATACCTTCTGAGTTAAGATATGTGGAACATGTTATGCACTCCTTCCAATGAAGGTGGAAGCGCTAATCGGTATGCCACTTCACCGACTCGTTCGAGTATATCGAACGGTCCAATGTATCTCGGACTCAACTTTCCCCATCTCCCAAATCTGATCACTCCGCGGTTCGGAGATATCTTCAAGAATACATGATCTCCTGGCTGAAACTCCAAGTGTCGTCTCTTCGAATCAGCCCAATGTTTCTGTCTATCTTGGGCTATGCGCATTCTTTCTCTGATAGTATGAACCACATCAACGGTCGCTACTATCATCTCTGGTCCAAGGAGTTCCCTATCTCCGATGTCGTCCCAACTTAATGGCGATCGACACTTCCTTCCATATAATGCTGCAAAAGGTGCCATTCCTATGCTTGCTTGGTAGCTGTTGTTGTACGCGAACTCCACAAGATGCAAGTGATCTTCCCACGATCCTTTGAAGTCGAGCATACATGCTCTGAGCATATCCTGCAAGATCTGAATAGTTCGTTCCGACTGACCATCTGTTTGTGGATGATAAGCCGTGCTGAAGTTCAAACTTGTTCCCAAGCTAGCTTGCAGACTCTACCAAAATTGTGATCGGAACCTGGTGTCACGATCGGAGACAATGCAGACCGGTACTCCTTGAAGTCTCACAATTTCCTGTATGAGTTCATGGGTATCAGAGATAGTACATTATGAAGAGTTTTTTTAAATCTAAATTAGATTATTACCTCCATGTATTTCTTTGCTAATGTCTCGGTTGATTGGCCAACTCGAAATGGGATGAAGTGAGCCGACTTTGTGAGTCGATCCACAATGACCCAAATCGCATCGTTACCCTTTGTGCTGCGAGGAAGAGCAGTTACAAAGTCCATCGTGATGTGCTGCCACTTCCATTCTGGGATTGGTAACGGTTGAAGTAGTCCAGCTGTCCTATGATGTTCAGCCTTTACCTGCTGACACACCAAACATGTTGCGACACTCCTGGCTACTTCACGCTTCATTCCATGCCACCAATAATTCTGACGTAGATCTTTGTACATTTTGGTACCTCCAGGATGTACTGAATAGGGAAAGCTGTGAGCTTCTTTCATTAACTCTTCCCGAACAGGACCTTTTGGTACACACAATCTGCTGCCGTATCTCAAAGATCCGTCTTCATGGATGATGAAATCTGTTCTGAGTCCATTCTCCACTTGTTCTCTGATCTTTTGCAACTTAGCATCGCTGGCTTGAGCTGCTTTGATCTAATTGACAATAGTTGATTGAACTTATAGATTCATCAAATTTGAAACATCACCTGGCATGACTAGTTCGATCTCCATCTGATGTAGGTCTTGCTGAAGCTTCCACTGTGCGGTGAGATTCATTGCTAATGGTTGGCGACTAAGAGCATCAAGTACTACGTTCACCTTTCCTGGATGATATTGCAAATTGATGTCGAAGTCCGCCATAAGTTCTAACCATCTTCTCTGCCGCATATTCAATTCCTTCTGAGTAAACACATACTTCAGACTTTTGTGATCTGTGTAGATGTTCACTCGTTCACCAAGTAAGTAGTGGCGCCAAATCTTGAGAGCAAAAATAACAGCTGCCAACTCTAGATCATGCGTCGGATAATTGCGCTCATGAGTCTTCAGTTGTCTTGAAGCATAAGCCACAACCTTACTGTGCTGATGTAGAACACATCCTAATCCCTTACCGGATGCATCGCAATGCACTTCGAATCCTCCAGATTGATCCGGTATGACGAGAATAGGTGCATATGTCAGTCTTGACTTGAGTTCTACGAAATCTTGCTCGCATGCTTCTGACCACACAAATTCCTCATCTTTTCGTGTGAGCTTGGTCAGGGGTGTTGCTATCTTCGAAAAGCCTTCAATGAATCTTCTGTAATATCCAGCTAAACCCAAGAAACTCTGAATATCCTTCACTGATTTTGGTGTAGGCCATTCGCTGACTGCTGAAACTTTTGCTGGATCCACAGAAATCCCTTCTCCTGATACGATGTGTCCAAGAAAACCAACTTGTTTTAGCCAAAACTCGCACTTGTTGTACTTGGCATAAAGCTTATGTTGTCGAAGTGTTTCCAGGACAATTCGTAAGTGCTCCACATGCTCTTTCCGATTCTTAGAATATACCAGGATGTCGTCGATGAAGATGACAACGAACCTGTCTAAATACTCCCGGAAAACTTGGTTCATAAGGTTCATGAAGATTGCTGGTGCATTGGTCACTCCAAATGGCATTACTAGAAATTCGTAATGTCCATAACGAGTTCTGAAAGCTGTTTTGTGAATATCAGCCTCCTTGACCTTCACTTGATGATATCCTGAACGAAGATCTAGTTTAGAGAAGACACAAGATCCACTTAGCTGATCGAATAAATCGTCGATGCGCGGGAGTGGATACTTGTTCTTTATAGTAACTTCGTTCAAGGCCCTATAGTCGATGCACATTCTGTATGAACCTTCCTTCTTCTTCACCAACAGTACAGGTGCTCCCCAACTTGAAGTGCTGGGACGAATCCATCCTTTTGCCAGTAATTCGTCCAACTGTGTTCGTACTTCCTTCAATCCTTCCGGACTTAGTCTATAGGGTGCTTTGATTACTGGTTGTGCTCCTGGTACTAAGTCAATACTGAATTCAAGAGCTCGATCAGGAGGCAAACCTGATATATCGTCAGGGAATACATCATCGAACTCTCGAACTACCTCCGGTCTTGTTTCTTCTTCTGCATGAGCTGCTGCAACTACTGCTTCCCTTGGCTTTGCTTTGTAAGTGCTTGGTTCTAGTGTACGATCTCCACTCTTGAAATAGAAGACCGGATGATCTGGAATCTCAAATACTACCCTCCTTTGACGACAGTCGATGGTAGCATAAAAGGTTCCAAGCCAGTCCATTCCTAGAACCACATCGAAGTTTGGTATGTCCAGTACTTTGAAGTCGGCGTAAAACTCTCGACTGCAGACGATGACTGGACACATGCTGTATCCCATAGTTGCCTTTAGAACACCATTTCCAGAACTGACGTTCCAGCTGGATACAAGCGGTGAGACTGGAATCGCATGGGTTCGGACAAACCGTTGCGACATAAAGCAGTGGGATGCCCCAGTATCAAACAGTGCAAGTGCAGGTAGTGAAGCTACTAGGATTGTACCTAAGGTATATGGGATAGGTTTTAGGTATAGGGAAAGTGTGTAGGTAAACAAAACTAAAAGATAAATTTGAGAAAGTAGGTTTACCAGTAATGACTTGGCCAGTGGCCTCAGCTTCTTCAACAGACATCATGAACGCCTGGCGCTTCGGCACATTCCTCCTGGCCTGAGGAGCATTCCTCTGAACGTTCCTTTGTGCTTGATGGAACTGTCGAGGAGGTGGTGCAGCTTGTGGTCCCCTAGGTGGTGCAGGCAGTGCAAGTCTGGTAGCAGGTGCCGGAAGAGCTGGTCGCTGCTGATAAGTATTTGCTGGCCGGAATGCAGCAACCGAGTTCTGCCTTTGAGGACAAGATCCAATATCATGAGTGGCTGAACCGCAGATCAAGCAAAGGCGGTTGGCTCGACGGCAATCCTTCATCATATGCCCCTTTCTCTTGCAGTAGGTGCAAAAGGCTAGGCTAGGACGATGAGTTGGTACTCCGGGTCGCCTTGGCACGAAGGGTGGTCTGGACATGGCTCCACCTGCCATCTGGTTGGCAGGGCGCTTGACTCCTACAGAGTGAGGTCTTCCCCTCTCTTTTATCACTGCCTCGTAACTGCGGGCAGCTTCAAGGGCTTCCTCATGAGTCAAAAACTTTCCGGTGGCTAGAGCAGCCTTGATCTCGGTGTCCAAACCTTGCTGAAAATGACGGGCTCTGATCTCGTCCGTCGGTATCAGGTGTGCCGCGAATCGGCTCAACATAGTGAACTCAACATCATATTCATCTACTGATTTCTCCCACATTGATCCTTGCTGTAGATGAATAAATTGCTGCTCCATAGCGAACCTGGCGGTCACAGGGAAATATTTCGCGTCAAACTTCTCGCGAAATGTTTTCCATTCAATCGGCTGTGCCAGACGGGTTTCTTCCGCCTTCCACCAATTACGAGCGTTATCCGTGAGCTGTAGCTTCGCTACACGGACCCAAGCATTATCTGGCACTTGAGCTGCTGCCAGATCGTCTTCAATACTTTGTGCCCATTCTTCTGCTTCGAGAGGGCTTCCTTTACCCGAGAATTGCTTTGGGTGCAAAGCTCTGAATTGTTTTATTCCCGGTGCATCTGCCTCAGGACGACTCAGAAGTTGTTGCTGTCCCTCTAGCAGACTGCGGATCGCATCGAATAGCATGGTTTGCTCAGTGGATGGTGCGGAAACAACTGGAGTGAGAGGTAGTGCTGAAGGGGTATTGTTGGCGTTGGTGCTGGTGTTGTTCGGGGAATTGTTCGGGGAATCCATAACCCTGAAGAAAAATTTGGATTAGGACAGATTCAAATACATGAAATGATAAGATTCAAGGAATAAAGACTTGTAAGATTCAAAGAACATGAATTGTAAAGAATGTTTTAGTTGCTGTTTCTTGTGTTATATTGCTTAGGTTGTTCACGCAGACCAGAACTGCATGACAGGGATTCACACAGCTCTGACCTGCATGGGCCACCAACAAAACCTGTCACGCCCCGCTTCCCAGTGTACGGCGAAGTGGACGTGACGAGGCCCGCTACGTATGTACTCAGAAGTACATACGCTAAGCGTAACTAAGCAATATAAAATAATCACAAGAGACAAATGATATTGAAATAACAGCAACTTTTATTAATATCATTCTTTGTACAATGCATGAAATGAAAATACAACTGGAATGGAAAAGCAATGCCTAAACAGTGGCATAATAATAAAAGGAAATACTGGAAAGAACAAAGTACAATTATCTAGAGCTCTGGGTCTTCTTGGAACTGCTCCAAATCTTCACTTGTGGGCTCGGTCTCAACTTGGTCCAACGCACCTGACGACATTCAAAGAAGAAAGAAATAGAATGTCGTCAGCGAACAGGTCGCTCGGTAAGTCCCAAAGAAAAGAAGAATGAGAATGGCAGAGTAGCAGTATTTTCTAAAGTATTATGTTGTTGAATATTATGGAATATTGTTTAACGCCGTTGTTTGTAGCTTGGTACAGAAGGATGCCAGTGTATACGAGGGGGATCTCTATATGCTAGAGATCAGGGCAAATGGAGAGTACAAGGAACCGTTATGCCACGGTACAACAGCAACAGTATTCATGTTAGGTATCTTAATCTGACCACCTCGTGCCACCTTTAACACCTTCCGTACCAATCTACCCCTTTAAACCCCGTAGTGTTTTAACAGTGTTGTAGTATTGGAATATGTAAACTGGATGACTGACCAAAACCATGATATCAGTAAACATGTTGTAACTGTATAATCAGGAAAATGGAATATCAGGATAATGGATGAATATCCATGGTTTGATTCAGTCAAAATGAATATATTGTTAACTGGATTCAGGGATTCTTGTATTCAAATTTGTATTGGAATATGATTGAATATAGGTTGACTTGAATTATATTCAAGTCAGAATTAGTCAGACTCCAACCCGAGTCAGACTAAAAGAAAGATAATTTGAAGTTCAATATTAGTTAGGGGCCTTATTGTAATTTGTGAAACTTGAGGGGGTTTTATGTAAAAAGTACTTTTGTATAGTTTTCAAAATATACCTCAAGTATTTAATAATCATCTTTATTATTATAATGAATATGAATTTTATTTGTGTTATTCTAGTGAATATATCCTAATAGAAGAATTAATTGTTTATTTGAAATTCGTGGTATTTTAATGTAACTTTTAATCTTGAATTTTAGGAAAAAGTGGAAACTTTATATTATAACAAAATAGGTGTTAAAATGATAATTATATATAATTAAACACATAAATAATTTTCTTTTATATGAATATTTTATTTACAAAAAGTCTCACGTTCCTTAAATATCGTATTTTAAACCTTTCGAGACCGAATGCTCCTTGCAGAGGTCTGAATCTCGCACTACTAGCCTGCGGGTGCACGATGAACCGTACTATCCCTAACAGGTTCCCCACAGATGGGTTGTAGCGGCACTTTGCTTAGGTTTTATAAATACTTTTCATTTAGGAAAACGGTTTTATAAATATAGGGTGTTTATTTGCAAAAGAGTATAGTTTCCGTATTTTAGTTATTAGGGTTTCCTAAGCCAACTAGCCTATTTCTAGGGTCTAAACGATGAGTCATTAGAAGCCTCAAATCGCCTCTTCACCGTCAATTGCGGCCAGATAAGTGCCAGGTAAGTGGGAAGGAACCACAGTCGTGGGCCTAATTAAAAACCACTAGCCTTAGACACACTTGCCTAGACCCACAAGACAGTTTAGATAAACGATCGATATCCATGACCAATCGTGCTTTCATTTTATATAAGATTTTATTTAGAAAAGTTTACAATTTAAAGATTTAACTAAAGGTTATAAAGGTTATGGTATTTTAGTGAAAAGTCCTGTAATTTCGTATTCTGTATTTTTGATATTTATCATTTAGGGTTATATTGAGTGTGTGTAAGGGTAGGTCATTACCCCGTGACTTATATTAGGTTTTGGTGAAGTTTAAAGGTGAAATAAGCTATGTTAAACCTAAAGGTATTAAAGTGTAAGAATACGGTATTCGTAAACGTTATCATTTCATGTGTGAAATTTCATTCAAATTGATTGAAACAAGTTTAGTTATCACAATAAACATGTTTAGGAGTGAGGTACTTGATTACATTAAGAAAAATGAACTTCATGGTATTTTAATGAAAGAAATACGGTTTTGTAAAGAACTTATCATTTCATGTGGAAAAGTGTGATTAAATTGGTTTAAGGGTGCTTAATAGTCAACATGCATATGGGTAGATAATATGTATTAGGTGACAAGTGGAATTTTAAAGAAAAATCGAATCGGAAATCGGTTTGTCCGATTTCCGTCGGGTTCCAGAAATTCGTATTTTTACATTAAAGAAAAGGAAGGTAGAAGAGGTGGGACTTACAGGTTTAAACTCTTCTAAAGAGTAAAGAGAACTAGGGAGGAAGGCCGAGGGGTGATTACGTCGCCGGTTGCTCCAAAACGCGTCGTCGGAATTCCGTCAGAGCTTCGCCGGGAACTCGATTTCGAAGCACACTTCTTGTGGAAACTTTTGAGAGAGTGGCTCAAGATTTTGGGGGGTGAGAGGGTAGTGTGTACGGTTGGTATTTATAGGGTTAGGCTAGGGTTAGGGTAGATGAAAAGTTAAAAATAAAAATATGATAAAATGTAATAAAAATGTATTAAAAGTGGAGTAATTGGGGGTTTTAAAGACCTCTGGAAGTGGTATGAGGCTGAAACTTTGCAGGTGCGTAGAGAATACCAAAAGACACAACTTTCATGTTGTGACCCTCGCCGGAATCGGCCGAATCGGGGGTGACTCGGCCGTGACTCGGTCGGATCACTGAGTCGGCCGAGTCAAGGCCGAGTTGGCCGATTCCCGACCGATTCCGGTGACCTGGATCTCCCCCGACGGTTCATCTACCCTCTGCAAGTGTTACATCTTTGGGTGTAGTGTTGTGCCTCATTTGGGGTTTGTAGGAGGAAGCCATTTGGTGGAGGAATTGATATATACTTTTGGAGGAGTAGCAATATGGTTTTTCAAAGCCAATGAGATACCAAAATCCTCACTCTAAAAATTAGGACAACGCCTCTCATAGTGGCCGGCCTCAAGTGATGAAGAGGAGAGGGTCAAAGTCCAAGGGGGGGTGTATCTCAATAATGCAAAAGAGAGAAATCATATGTGATCATGAGAAGAAAAATGACCACAAGCCAAAGTCCACACTCAACAACCATCTCACATCATCAAGTCAAAAAGTCAAGCAATCATGAAGCATAATCATGAAGCAAGAATTCAAGGAAGAAAGAACCATCATGATCCAAGGATATGCAAATAACACCCTCCAAAATACTTATTTGCACAAATGCAAATAAGCCCTCCTCCACCAATCTTCAGCCAATGAAAGATACAAAGAAATATGGCTGAAACGGAAAACAAACTGGCAACTCAAAAAAACTGATCCCGTAATAAATTATAGGAAAACCCCGATACTATGTATATACACCCGCATCTGTATTCCGACCGAAATACAAATGCAATGAGACAAAATCTACACTGTACTATACTAGGATCCGGCTTAAACCAAAGCCCGCTAGTATTATCCGTCCGATCCTGATCCGTGCAATACCACACGTATCTGATCGAACCCTGCCATATATCCATACGGCCTCTAGTACTAACCGTCCGATCCTGATCCGTGCAATACCGCACGTATCTGATCGAACCCTGCCATATATCCATACGGCCTCTAGTACTAACCGTCCGATCCTGATCCGTGCAATACCGTACGTAACTGATCGAACCCTGCCATATCTCTATACGGCCTCTACAGCGTTTCGCCCGAAACTTGAGTAACTGAATGTGGGGGACTCTAAAGACTCGTCAATACTATGGCTGTGGATTTAACCACTAGCACGTCAGAGGTATTAGCCATACGTAACGGGCTACCAGCTATTGACCAAATGGGGCGTCGATGAGCGAACTCATCCTGACACCCTACTGAGCCTGTCAGTGACAATATCCGTACAGTCCGGTCCGTTCGTCTATGAGCATCGCATGGCGGGTCTAGGGGGTTGGTAAAAGTCAGACCCCAAAAGCGGTACAAGTCGTGTTGGAGTGTAGCCCAGAACACCCTGAGATACTACTGGAATACCTACCAGTAAATCTCCTGCCTTGGCCAAAGACTTCGTGTAATGGCTCTCCTAGACACAGCGCGACCTCACCCCCAATACCGGGATAGACGAACCCCTGAAGATCCGCTCACTGCCTCCATGTGGCTCGGGACTGTACCCAACTAAAACCTATTTGCACGTCTCCTTTGAGCGTGGTAGGATAGTAATCAAAGTACAGTGGGAACTCACACGAGACAAATGACGATCCTCAGGTCGATGAACTAACCTGTACACATGTCACCAGGGAACTGCTATCTGACGTCAGGTATAAGACCAACTAGCATGTTCCCGGCGAGTCCTGTCCGGTGTACTCATAACCCAATGAGCACCTGTATACATCTTAGGTGAACCAACCGACACCAGTGGCTTGTGAGACCGGCCACCGCCCCTCGTCGGGGTCTCGACTGTATACACTAGTCTACTCTGGAGTATCGATACCCTGTCTCGAAACTCCCACGACTAGGGACCTTTTAAGGATGTGCTTATAGACTACCAGCTCCCACATATATGATCGCCCTCATACTGCTGGCAGTCAAGCATGAATCCTATGGGCTCTATCAACGTGTAATAGCGACCTGTAGGGTCACCTAAAGCAGTACACGATGATAAAGATAAACCAGATAGCATACTATCATCTCGAGTAAGACTGTCCTACCGGGATATGTCCTCTCTTAATCATTGCAATCACGTGCCTGTGATCCAATAATTGACTCTGAGGGCACTATCTCCAACAATCTCCCACTTGCATTCAAGGCTAATTATTGCGATGTCGCATACTCACAGCCCGTGTGATACCGAACACCCAACTCCTCTACTAGTCAGTCTCACAAAGCTCGTTTGCGAAACTATTGCGCTCGAGGAATAGCCTCGGTGAGTGGATCCGCTTTAATGTTTCTTTCTATGTCTCTCTATATCTCAAGTTCGCGGAGAAAGCCATCTCTCGAAATGAGCAATACCTGTCTTAGAATCTGGATGTCTGATGGGACCTAGCTCATAAATGAACTCCAAATCCAAACTTCTTAGATTGTATCATCAACTGAACTTAATCAGTATCCTGCGCGATGCCTCCCTCAGTATTGCCTTGGACCACCTGTCCAAAATACTGCCCCTCGTCAGAAGGAAAACTATAACTCTGACAAGCTCCTGGTCGTCCAGGTCACCTTGGAAGCCTGGAATGATAACTGTCTCCCGAATGAGGCTGTCGTTATCATATCCCTAGAACATCCACTTATGTTCTAAAACTACTTCCTAATGTTCCTCCAGGATTGGATCAATATCGATTTATTGCATCGCCTGTAAAAAAAACATCTGGTGTGGTACTTGACATCTCATGATTAGCTCAATTGCCTAAGCAAGTGATCTGCTAATCATGCACATCCCTCTCCAATTTAGTCTGTAAGACACCTTTAGAGAGGGTGACTCCATCACCTGCAGGTACACTACCGTGCCAGGAGTCGTCCATTCTAAATACTCTTAGAATGCTGTCTAAGTACCCTGATTGGGAAACCACCCAAATCTAGATCTAAAACCATAGATCCAGTGACCAGAATGTCTGATATGAAATCCATTTCCTTTGTGGAGAAACCACTGTGTGACGACCAAAGTATAACCGATCGTAGTATAGGAATATCACTTCCTACTCTGTGTATGTCATCCAAATACCAGGACATCACACCCCACTACCTTCTTAACAGATCCATCCCCTATTCTGATGAAGTCAAACCTATGACTGTCACATCAGAAATAGATGATCTATCTCCGCTACTCTGCTTTAATCTATAAATAGACATAAGCCACCTGTCCACCAATGCTTCCGCTGCTCCCACTGACTACGACAACCCTCTGGCAGAGTCATATAGACGTACACTTCTAAAGCCAGTTTAGAACGACGCTATACTCATCCTCCCGCCGGGTCTCACAGTTTGGAACAACAGCAATGGTAAGTCTGGGTAAAAAAGAACCTCCCTGTCACCGTCCTTGAAGCTACCGGAGTACCTCTCGGGTGCCTAAGGTTACCCACCTTATCTGCGGAGTGGCCAATGGAATATCAAATCAGATTGAATCTTTAGGTTCCTATCAAATCTTCAGTAATCGTTTGTGGTTCTGGAATCACTTCCAGTTCTACCATACTCCCACTACTGTTTTCTGAAAAAATCTATTTTTATTAAAACTGTGGCGAGTCTAGAACAATATCACTATTGATCTTCCAGATGGTAGAAAGTCAACCCTCGTCATAGCCTGGGTCAACCCACAAACAGCCATTACAGAAACGTGCCTTGAGTTATCTAGAGTCTGGTTTTAACCATAAGCCGGACAACTCCCCGTACCTTAACATCGTTAAGATATGAACTGTTCTATATCCAATATAGAACCAGAGGCACTGATTTAATTGAACCAGATTCAAATCATGCAGCTGTCTCCAGTGCATGTCAACTAAATGGAAGGAGGCCGATCAGCGTTACTCAACTTAGGAATGCTTCCACTTATAAGTAACCTGAAAGAGAAGCAAGGTCTCTTAATCATTACTATCAACTGAATACCATACACAAGTATCTACATCTTCGATCACTTTGAAGAATCCCGATACTTGCAACATCTGGTTCTCTACTTTATTCATATACCTATAACTTCTCAAAACTTTGACCCTGTGTTTCTACGAAACACCTGTCTAAAAACTAGAGAAGTCATAAGTAAACCGAATATAGTACGAGGACCAACCCCTCTGTCCTAATGGACCCTGGACAACATACAATACTCTGTATAAGTCTCTTGAGTCTAATAACTCAATCACTGTGTGTCGTAGGTTGAAAACTGTACTTATGGTTATGAAGAATTACACCGTTGTTCAATGCTCCTTACCTAACCATCTACTGATATAGGTAAATGTCATAGACATAATATCAAAAAGGTATATCTCACTCTATAAAAATAGACGTACAGATATATCAATTTGAAATTGGTGCATAACAACGGATATTTAAAACCAAATATTTGCCGTCCGGCAAACAACCCAGGTGACTTCCTCAAATATCACCGATTACAACGAATCCCGATATAATGAGGATGATCACCCAATTCCCAATAACTTACTCCCACTCATCATCTGTAAAACCATACAGATGTGAGAATCATACCTGGTAAATACATACCCTAGAGTAAGGACTAATTGGGAAATCAGTTTTCTTTTAACAGTACACAGTGAAACTGAAACATTGAAATGTTTCGATGGGGTATCCCGGTATTCCTAGTAATGCCTCTTCCATAATCCTGATTCACAACTGTAACCGTGTAATTCTTTGCCATCTTTCCAAATCCCTTTATATGTCTTTAGTCATTACCTTCTGTACACCCCTTTAGGCCAAATGGTTTTCTTCCTTCCCTACCGTTCGGCACCAGCCTATGGTTTGGAAGAAGACTATCCAATAAGCATAATGGGTGTACTGTCCTAATCCTAGGAACACTCGCAATGCGAGAGAAGGTGAAGATAAAAGACAACCGAATAAACCTTATTCCCATTTCTCCTGAACCAGAATCCATCCCCGAACTGGAACAAGTTCCTTTCGAGTTCGTATATAACCATACGATGGAGTATCCAATAAACTGTGGATCTTCGTAGTGATACGGAGTGTTCTGGAGAAATACAAAGGTGATTTAGGATTGGCGAATAAATACTTGGTTTGGTCGTGAATAGCAGTCGCAATTTACTTTGCCCTCTTACTAATCTCTTGATATGTCTTTACTTAATACCTTCTGTACACCATCGTTAGGCTAATTGGTTTTCTTCATTCCCTACCGGTCGGCACCAGCCTAAGGTTTGGAAGAAGACTATCCAATTTGCATAATAGGTGCACTATCTCCTAAACCAAGGAGTACTCGCAACCTGAGAGAAGGTAAAAAGAAAAGACAACTGAATAGTCCTATTCGTTTTCTCCAGAACCGGAAACCATCCTCGAATAAATTCTTTCGAGTTCGTATATAACCATACGATGGTTTTGTCCAATGGAAGTGGACGTTTGTACTAATACAGGGTGTCCTGGAGAAAAAGGGTAAAAGTAGGAGTGGCAATGAGGTCTGCAACTCTGACAATCCAAAAGCCAGTGTTAAGAAGGTTCGGTCAACTTGGTCACTGAGTCATAGTCTTAGGGTCGGGTCAATGGTCGCTGCCAAAGAGAGAGAGAAAAGAAACACTCAGCGTGCACTCTAACCTAGATCAGAATGGTTACCAATTTATCTAATCTGGAAACCTCCCACTATTATCTCAAATTCTCCTCCAAACCTGAAAGAAGAATTAGTCGGGGTCACCCGAGGAGTAAACTAACTCATCAGTGGGAATCGGGATCCAGCTATCATCGCATGATAACGTGACGGAATCCGCTCACGTCATCACACTCCAGAAGGTATGCGCATATCTGGCAAGTTTCAGTTTCTTTAGAAACTCCCGATATAATTTTTTTACCCCATGCTCTTATGACCTTGACGAAGGCCAACATATCATAAGTCACATGTCAAGTTCTACCCGTCATTGTCCAGGTTAATTTGAACCCACCCGTACATACCCTTGACGAAGGCCAAAATAGTAGTACGACTGTCCCAAACCAACGCATCTATCTATGCTGCAGAAAAGTAGCAAATAGCTACCATACACTATGCCTTGACGAAGGCCAACATGCATAGCATGAATACTAAGTGCTACCTTCCAGAAATGACGGAAGGCTACAAATGGTTTCTGGTGAAAACCTTTAACGTAATGAACTTGATATCGTTGAAGGAACCGGATAGCTTTTTAAAAATATAGTGACGAAAACCTTTGCTAAAGAGGTCACTCCCGGTGAAGGGATCTCGGCTCTTTCCCGTAGAATGAGGTGCAGGATATTCCAACTGAATACTACGATGCAAAGCAAAAGTAATCGGCTATAGTGAAGTTATTGCCCTGACGCAAACTTTTTGTCCAAGGGGTCACTCCCGGTGAAGGGATCTCGGCCCTTGCCTCGTCGACTAAGGAGCAGGATATTCCAACTGAATACCACGATGCAAAACAAAAGAGAACGTCCTTGCAATAACAGCTTTTTTTGAAAAGTGTTCCAACAACATCAGAATAGGTTTGTTTTTAACTTGCATTGATCCGAATCAACGCAGTCCCATCAATTGATCACACCATAAAGAACGAAAATAATGACGTACGTATATGCCATCCGCATTTGCCACTGGGTCCCGTCATTACCCGTTAGGTTAGTTAACTAACGACAGAGCGGGGACTGGACTAGCGCGGATGCAAAACATATACAACATCTACTAGAATATATATCAATATATAATATTTCGCTCAAGGCGTGATAAAATGCAACATCACAGAAATGTACAGTATCACAGAACAATACAGATATCTGGGATCCCTGGGTTTCACAGAGCCACTACTGAAACCCGACGTTCCCCTGGTCGTGTGGATAGCCTGTGTAATGAAAACCTAGACCCCTACGGGCGCGGCAAGTTACCCGCCAAAACCTGAAGCGAGGCAGCCCCCTTCAGCAACGTGAATGGACCACCCAGCACTTCACGGAATCCGGTAACTTGGGCACCCCTCCTGGGTCAACCTGTACCCCCTACGAGTGCGGCGAATAGCCCGCCAATTCTAGAGTGAAGCCCCCTCCGTCTCAATGCCATGAGATGCGGGCCCGTTGCCCTCTAGAACCCGGCTATCCGTGCACCCCTCCGCGGGGTAATCCTAGTATAGAAAGTAAAATATACATACAACGGGTACATCGACCGTAACCTGGTCATGCCCCAAAAGAATAATATACAATCAGGCAGTGACGGCGGTCCACATGTCGGACGCTCGCCCCGCAATATCAAATGTACATAATAAAACAAAAACTGTACTACCATTGCATCTAGGCTATCCCCCATGACCAATCCGCAACATCACAGCACAATCACAGAACATCAACGTGAAAGTCACGTTCGCAAATCCGTCTAACCGGGCTATAGCAGTTAGACAGGATTTACTGATCAAGTGACATTCACGGTCGCAGATATAATGTAAATACTGTGAAAAAATATGTTTAAAATATCCGATCGATTAAATTTTACCAAGTGGGCCCCAAGCAATACTGTAGCACTCACAGAAATTCTGGGCCCAAACAAAGTATACCAAAACCCCTATTTTCAGCCCAAAAGCCCACTGCAAAAAATTGGTGAAGTGAAGCTAAATTCCTGCGGCGGAACTGCGGCGGAAGAGAGGTTACGGTTGCGGTTCCGCGGTTATATGGAGAGATCATGTCACCAAAATTTTACAGTGTTCTTAGGATTCTCTGCACATCATTCTGCAATACCCTGAAAAATTTTTGGAGACAAAAAAATTTCGACAGAAAATGATTGTACATGAAAATGCGGTTTTGGGATTTTTGTTCGATCGGAAATGTAAAACACATTAGCCAAAGCTAGACTAGGTTAATGGCGAGGCTCTGATACCACTGTAAGTGCACGGCGGCGCCCCGGCCGTCAATCCGACGCCGGAATGCGGAAGCGATGATTTACTTTAACTTTTCAAACCGGCACCACCGCGTACTATAAACCCGGATCGGGCCATTAATCTAGTCCTAACTATCTAGAGAGGGGGTAGAGAGATATACCGAGCGATCCGTGTCCTTCGGTCTTCTCGTCGTCGTCCCAATCTCCCCGCGGAATCTCCGGTCTCCACCAAGTCGCTGGAAGGGCACCACGTCGCCTGCTTCTTTTACGGGCTCCCACCTTTGGTCTGAGGCAACTCGGGCACGAAGTTGGCTAGTCGATGTGCCCAAGGTTTGCTGTAGAATAGTGTAGTGTTGTGTCTCATTTGGGGTTTGTAGGAGGTTTCCATTTGGTGGAGGAATTGATATATACTTTTGGAGGAGGAGCAATATGGTTTTTCAAAGCCAATGAGATACCAAAATCCTCACTCTAAAAATTGGGACAACCCCTCTCATAGTGGCCGGCCTCAAGTGATGAAGAGGAGAGGGTCAAAGTCCAAGGGGGTGTATCTCAATAATGCAAAAGAGAGAGATCATATGTGAACATGAGAAGAAAAATGATCACAAGCCAAAGTCCACACTCAACAACCATCTCACATCATCAAGTCAAAAAGTCAAGCAATCATGAAGCATAATCATGAAGCAAGAAGTCAAGGAAGAAAGAACCATCATGATCCAAGGATATGCAAATAACACCCTCCAAAATACTTATTTGCACAAATGCAAGTAAGCCCTCCTCCACCAATCTTCAGCCAATGAAAGATACAAAGAAATATGGCTGAAACGGAAAACAAACTGGCAACTCCAAAAAACTGATCCCGTAATAAATTACAGGAAAACCCCGATACTGTATATACACACCCGCATCTGTATTCCGACCGAAATACAAATGCAATGAGACAAAATCTACACTGTACTATACTAGGATCCGGCTTAAACCAAAGCCCGCTAGTATTATCCGCCCGATACTGATCCGTGCAATACCGCACGTATCTGATCGAACCCTACCATATATCCATACGGCCTCTAGTACTAACCGTCCGATCCTGATCCGTGCAATACCGCACGTATCTGATCGAACCCTGCCATATATCCATACGGCCTCTAGTACTAACCGTCCGATCCTGATCCGTGCAATACCACACGTATCTGATTGAACCCTGCCATATCTCCATACGACCTCTACAGCGTTTCGCCCGAAACTTGAGTAACTGAATGTGGGGGACTGTAAAGACTCGTCAATACTATGGCTGTGGATTTAACTACTAGCACGTCAGAGGTATTAGCCATACGTAACGGGCTACCAGCTATTGACCAAAAGGGACGTCGATGAGCGAACTCATCCTGACACCCTACTGAGCCTGTCAGTGACAATATCCGTACAGTCCGGTCCGTTCGTCTATGAGCATCGCATGGCGGGTCTAGAGGGTTGGTAAAAGTCAGACCCCCAAAAGCGGTACAAGTCGTGTCGGAGTGTAGCCCAGAACACCCTGAGATACTACTGGAATACCTACCAGTAAATCTCCTGCCTTGGCCAAAGAATTCGTGTAATGGCTCTCCTAGACACAGCGCGACATCACCCCCAATACCGGGAGAGACGAACCCCTGAAGATCCGCTCACTGCCTCCATATGGCTCGGGACTGTACCCAACTAAAACCTGTTTGCACGTCTCCTTTGAGCGTGGTAGGGTAGTAATCAAAGTACAGTGGGAACTCACACGAGACAAATGACGATCCTCAGGTCGATGAACTAACCTGTACACATGTCACCAGGGAACTGCTATCTGACATCAGGTATAAGACCAACTAGCATGTTCCCGGCGAGTCCTGTCCGGTGTACTCATAACCAATGAGCACCTGTATACATCTTAGGTGAACCAACCGACACCAGTGGCTTGTGAGACCGGCTACCGCCCCTCGTCGGGGTCTCGACTGTATACACTAGTCTACTCTGGAGTATCGATGCCCTGTCTCGAAACTCCCACGACTAGGGACCTTTTAAGGATGTGCTTATAGACTACCAGCTCCCACATATATGATCGTCCTCATACTGCTGGCAGTCAAGCATGAATCCTAGGGGCTCTATCAACGTGTAATAGCGACCTGTAGGGTCACCTAAAGCAGTACACGATGATAAAGATAAATCAGATAGCATACTATCATCTCGAGTAAGACTGTTCTACCGGGATAGGTCCTCCCTCAATCATTGCAATCACGTGCCTGTGATCCAATAATTGACTCTGAGGGCACTATCTCCAACAGACAACTCATATAAAACCTAAAAGACTATCGGATATCATCCCACATCAGCGTGGAGTGGTCACCACCTCGACATTCGTCTCAATACAGCAGACACAACGCCAAAGCAAATGAAGCAAAGGCAATATTCCTAGCTTCAAGGTCTTGACGGCAACTCATATAAAACCTGAAAGACTATCGGAGATCATCCCACATCAGCTTGGAGTGGTCACCACCTCGACGTTTGTCTCGATATAGCAGACGCAACGGCAAAGCAAATGAAGCAAATGCAATATTCCTAGCTTCAAGGTCTTGACGGTAACTCATATAAAACCTGAAAGACTATCGAAGATCATCCCACATCAGCGTGGAGTGGTCACCACCTCGACGTTTGTCTCGATACAGCAGACGCAATGCCAAAGCAAATGAAGCAAAGGCAATATTCCTAGCTTCAAGGTCTTGACGGCAACTCATATAAAACCTGAAAGACTATCGGAGATCATCCCACATCAGCGCGGAGTGGTCACCACCTCGACGTTCGTCTCGATATAGCAGACGCAATGCTAGCAAATGAAGCGAAGGTAATATTCCTAGCTTCAGGGTCTTGATGGCAACTCATATAAAACCTGAAAGACTATCGGAGATCATCCCATACCAGCACGAAGTGATCACCACCGTGACATTCGTCTCGATACAGCAGACGTGATGCCAGCAAATGAAGCAAAGGCATTATTCCTAGCTTCAAGATCTTGACGACAACTCATATAAAATCTGAAAGACTATCAAAGATCATCCCGCACTAGTGTAGATTGATCACCACCATGACATTCGACTCGATACAGCAGACGCGATGCCAGCAAATGAAGCAAAGGAAATATTCCTAGCTTCAGGGTCTTGACGGCAACTCATATAAAACCTGAAAGACTATCGGAGATCATCCCACACCAGCGCGGAGTGGTTATGACTCATCGGGGCTCCCCAAACTGAGCCTAACCTCAAGTAAAAAGCGGTATGGAAAAATTCTTAACGCTTGTTCTTCCGACGGTCAAATCGCCTAAAAAGATTGCTTGAAGACGTCTTGTCCAGCCCCTGAAGGGATCAGAGACACGACAGTTGCGAGGCTACTCGAACAGCAAGATTGCCTATCGAAGAATACATCAACCGACGCGACGGTACAATGGACAAAAACCCTAGTACCACAGACCCTAACGGACCTCTGTCGTACAGAGCAGAGGTTAACTGTGACGTTAGGACATTCTTGCGAGAACTTCTCGATTCTTCTCGACTCGTGAGGAAATTAGTGTCCTTGCGAGAACTTCTTGATTCGTCTCGACTTGTAGGAAAAAGCCTTAGGCAATGGGGATAAGGACCTGTTTCCTAAGCACTGGGGCCCTGCAAGTCAGTCTAAGATAGACTGTTGCATACTATTCACGGGCCACACTCTCCAAAGTCGAATCTCGACAAGGAGGGAAACAACCACTTACAAGTCCTCTCGACTTGTAAGCGGGAAAATTCTCTTGTGAGATCCTTACGACTCTCAAGAGAAAACACACACTTAGGAGTCCTCACGACTAATAGGGAGAAAATACACCTACGGGATCCTTCCGACTCGTAGGGAGAAAAGTCTTTATGAGACCCTCACGTCTCATAAAGTTAAAAAGTCTTAGGCGGCAGACCTGAACCTGTTTCCTAAGCCACCACTGCTCTACAAGGTGGTCAAGATGGACTATCTGCGGGCCACATTTGCCAAAGACACAGTCGCCAATGAAATAAAGAAGCTACTTACGGGTCCTCCCGATTTGTAAGGAAAAATACCCGAGTGAGATCCTTACGACTCACGAAGGCAATGAACACTTAGAGATCCTCACGATGTCTAAGGAGAATTTACACCTACAAGATCCACTCGACTTGTAGGGAGAAAAAAAACCTTCTTGAGACCCTTACGGCTCATGAAAATAAAAAAGTCTTAGGCTACAAGGACTTTAAACTTGTCTCCTAAGCCGTCAATTCTATTGTCATGCATAACTCTGCACTACTTCACCCACATACATACTTACGTGGGCAAAGTAGTGGGGGGGGCATTTGTTCCCTCATAAAATACAAGGAAAAACCTCAATGGGGTATCACGTGCCCATACGTGATCGGGGGTCACGTGCAGACACGTGATGGCTTCCTGAGGACACTGAAATAATAAGAATTGAATTCTAATCAAAGGGGGTCACGTGTCCACACGTGATGGGCCTTTAAACCCACTGAAAAGAATTAAAGGTATAATAAAACAATAAGGAAAAATCCCAATGGGGCATCACGTGACCAAGAGTCACGTGTTGACACGTGATAATTCCTGAGTTCATTAAAACAACATAATTAAATTCTGGTTAAAATGCTTAATCAGGGGGGTCACGTGTCAACACGTGATGTGATCCTAAGATCTCTGAAATAATAGAATTAAATTCTAATTAAATGGTCAATCAGAAGGTCACATGTCAACACGTGACAGGCTCTTAAGCCTTCTGAACTAAAAGAATTAAATTCTAATTAAGAGGGAATCGAGAACCTTAACTGGAAAAATATCTCTCTAAATCTTTCCAAAAAAAAATTGTGCTCTGTAAAGTGGAGCACCGTTGGATTAAAAATCCAATGGTGATTAAAAATCACCAATTTATAGAAAGATTCTATACAAGGAAAGCTTTCCCTGAAATTCACCAAGAATAACAGACAGAATATCTTTTGGATTAAAAAATCCAATGGTGAATAAAATTCACTGAGCGATCTAAAAGATCATGTTGGTTACAAAATCAATTAAAATCTTTCAATGAAAGATTGACTAAACACACTGATTCTTTTCTTTCTCCTATAAATAGGAGCCGAGAAGAGAAGAGGGAGGATCTTTTTTTGGTAGAGAGATACACAACAACAGAGAGAGAAAAGAGAGGAGAATTTAATTCTTAAGAGAGAAAAGAAGATCTCTTCAGAGAAAAAAACCTCTAGGTGAGAAGAAAAAGAAGAAGTTCATTCTATAAGCTCTCACAAAATAAAAGAGAATTTAATTATCAAATTAAGAGTTTAACTCTTCTGAATAAGAACTTAGTTCTTCCTTTGGTTGAAGATCTGGAGAAACAGATCTCCCCATAAGTTGAGAATTTAATTCTCATCGGGGAGATTCTGTCATGCAGATCCAAAACCTAGAGGGAGAATTGAGTTTAGGGAATTTAATTCCTCCAAATACATAGGAATTTAATTCCTTTAAGTGAAATTAGGGTTTAACCCTACATAAGAATTTAATTATTCCATATACATAGGAATTTAATTCCTCAAAACAAAATTAGGGTTTAACCCTACCAAAGAATTTAATTCTTAAAATAAGAGACTTGAAGCTCTCCATGCACGTAAAGGTCAAGTATTCAACATGATCACGTGGTAACACGTGACTCTTCATCCCAACGAACAAAAAGAACGAACAAGACATGGTCACGTGCCCCCACATGACCCCTAAACAGGTTTCTCAAAATGAGAAGGAAAAACTTGGAGGCAATGCCTCACGTGCTCACACGTGACCCTCAAAACAAAAGACAACAAATCCAAAGGCAGTACCAATTTATTGGCGCCCTCACGTGTCCCCACGTGACCCCTAACAAATCCCTTTAATATCCAGTGGATGGATGCCCATCACGTGCTTACACATGACTGCCTTAAAGACTAAAAGTGTTTAACACTTATTTGAATATTCTGGGAAGAAATAAAGGAAGTCTGGCCCCATCTTCAGATGCCTCACGCGTCCCCACGTGACCGCCTCATTTCTAGTGTTTAACACTATTTTGAGCGTTTTGTTCCTAGTGTTTAACACTATTTTAAGCGCATCACGTGGGAACACGTGATCGCCAAATATCCTACAGCGTTTAACACTATTTTAAAAACCAAGCTTAGCCCAAATTGGCTAAGTTTTCCAGAGACAAATTTCCCCTTTAAATGAACCTTAAAATCCAGAGCCATAACGAATGGTTAATGCTCAGCCAAAGACAAAATGTTGCCAGAGCCCCCAAACCCCTGTTTAGCATTGCTATATAATATGGGGCTAAACCCAGACAAATGTTCAACAGTCCAACAAAGGACCAACATTTCAAAACCTAATTGGACTTAGCCCAAGTTGGCCATAAGTCCTCAATTCAGTTTCAACTGAGCCCATGTGCTTATAATCCAATTAATTTATCTTAGTCCCAAATTGGACTACAGATTTCCCAATCAACATTGGTTCAAGGGTACATCTCTTCACTCCTTTGATATTTGTCATTGTAATCCTTCAACGTCTTCAAAGAGGTGACGGGTCCCGATAACCAATCATTCCATGGACTGTGGGGTCCTTAAACCTATGGACTATGATGTCCTTAAACTTTATAGACTATGACGTCTTTAAACTGGACTGTGGGGTCCTTAAACCCATGGACTATGATGTACTTAACCTTGGACTGTGGGGTCCTTAAACCCATGGACTATGATGTCCTTAAACTTTATAGACTATGACGTCTTTAAACTGGACTGTAGGGTTCTTAAACTCATGAACTATGATATCCTTAACCTCGGACTACGGGGTCCTTTAAACCCATGGACTATGATGTCCTCAACCTTGGACCACCATGTCCTTAAACTGGTAATCGACCGCAATATCTCTAAACTAAACAACAGAGGCCAAATGCTCTCTTGTTGGATTTAAATGATCTCTTTGAGTGGATCTTAGTCTAAAATTAGACTAACGTATCCTTAACAATGTAGGGTTACTAGGCACACTAACAAGGCTTTACAAGGCATCGACCATGCCAAAATTAAATTTTTTAGGTGCCGAACAACCCTAAGCAAGATCGTATACTAGAGTTTAGACGAATCGAAAGGCAAGTAAACAACTTTACTCTAAGAGATCACGAAATACAACCTTTGTAGATCAGTCCTCCACTTCTCTAGCTCCTTGATGAAGTCCCTTCGCTGCGATCGTGGTTCTCCCGGACCTTTGCATGGCTTCACGAGGCGAAAAGGTACGACCTTTGCTTTAAGTCTCCGAGGCCGAAAATGATCTACGTTGAGGGAATTCCGACTCAAGCTTCTACTTCACTAACTTGAGAATTAGTGAAGTAAACACCCTATACTAAAGTGCTAATCTAGTAGAGGATGGAGAAATAGGAAGTGGGTTCTCTTTAGAATTTTGTTTCTCACTTTGTTTCTCACTTTGGATCAAACCCTAGTTTTCTTTTCTTTCTTTTCACAAAAGAAAAAGAAGAAGAAAAGAAAGAGATGAGGATAATGATCAAGTGAGAAGAGTAACCATGGTGAGTGAGTATCATATACTAACCCTTGTAGAGCCATAACCATAGTTAATTGATTATGGTTGGGTTAAAAGGAATCTAAGGTAAAGACAAACCTAGTAGACTTTGTTAAAGCAAGTTAAGCTTCTACAAGCTTCATGCTCATTCCAAAAATCCACTAATTTTGTAATTATCTTAAATAATCTTAACCCATCATAATACATAGAATGGTGTATGTCTCATACACACAAGTCATGTGTATCATCAACCATGATACAATATGATAACACATTTTAACATATATCATATACATGTTAAAATAGTGTGCATGTGAGAAAAACCCTAAAGTGAACAAGTGTTAGCAAATGTAAATTAGTATATCTAATATACAATTATACACTTAATTATTAAATCAACACTTGACTTAATAATCCGGTCATATCTCATATAACCGGCTAACATCCATCGTATCGACTTATCGAATCAACACTTGACTCGATAACCTGGTCATATCATATATAACCTTTGCAATACAAAAAGTCGTGAGAATAGAATACGGTATCACATACTCGCATTTATTCTCGGTCTCGCACATATCACATACGTGCTCCTATTTCATTTTGTCTGAGCCAGTAAAACCGCTGTGTAGGACTCTAAAGACTCGTCAATACGCCGGCAGTAGGTGATGATCACATCACGCACCCACAAGCCGTCAGCGGTACTAGATGGACGTAACGGCTACCTGGGTATTGAGCGATCAGAAGATCAGCAAGCAAGCCCGCTCCAACTCCTGTAAAAGCCAGCCGGTAACACTTCCCGTACAGTCCGGTCTCCTTGTCTGATATGTCGCATATCAAGTTTAGGGGTGGTAAACGTCAGACCCCAATAACCGATAAGTCATGCCGATGTGAGGCCCATAACAGGTCGAGAAACTACTGGTAACACTTACCAGCAAATCTCTAATCAGCCCTGGCCAGGGACTTCCCTGTTACGGCCAATCGAGCACAGCGCAACATCAACCCCCAATACCGGGAGAGACGAAACCCCTCCTATCGCTCATTGTCTCCATGTGATTCGGGACAGTACCCAAAAACCACCGTTTTGCACGCCCTCATGGACGTGGTAAGGTGGAAATCAAAGCACAGTGGGAATCACACAAGACTCTATGACGATCTCGGGTCTACAGACTAACCTGCACAAGTGTCACCAGAGAACTGCCATCTGACGTAAGGTATAATACCATCTGGGAGTTCTCGGCGAGTCCGTCCAGTATACCCAGTCTCCACTGAGCACCCGTATACCATCTCCGATGTCAAACACCAATGGATATGAGATCATCCATCGCCCATCTCATGGGTCGAGAAGCGTATACGCTAGTCTACACTAGTATATCGATGCCCCGTCTCGATACACCCACGACTAGGGACCTTGAAGGATGTACTTATGGACTACCATGTCCACACTAGTATGATCCGCATCATAGTCCAGGTAGTCAAGTACACATCCTAAGGGCTTTACCAACATGTAACTATAAGATAGTATAAAGAGACAAGTATACATGTTAAGATAAAGAGCAACCAGATAGCATACTATCATATCGAGCAAGAAAGTCTTCTCTATATATGTCTAAGCATCCAATATAATATACATCATCTGTACAATACCGGCCTCTAGGGCATACATACAACTAACAATCTCTCACTTGCACTAAGGCCAGCTGCTGTAGAATCGCATACCGAGCATCCCGAAGAGTCTCTCAAACTGTATCTGGGGAATGGCCTTCGTGAGTGGATCCGCTGTGTTATTCTTCGTGTCAACCCTCCTGACCTCGATCTCCCGGCGATCAACTATCTCCCGGATCAGGTGATACCGCCTCAAAATATGCCTGGATCACTGATGGGACCTTGGTTCCTTGGCCAAAGTCACCGCTCCATTGTTATCGCAATACAAAGGTATTGGATGCTCAATGGATGGAACCACTCCAAGTTCAGTAATGAACTTCTTGATCCAGACAACCTCTTTGGCAGCATCGTTGGCAGCGATATATTCAGCCTCCATTGTCGAGTCTGCCACGGTTTCCTGCTTGGAACTCTTCCAGCTAACCGCCCCTCCGTAAAGGGTAAAGACAAAACCTGACTTCGACTTAGAGTCGTCCTTATCACTCTGGAAGCTCGAATCGGTAAAGGACTCCACTTGGAGTTCTCCGTTACCATACACCAAGAGCATCTCTTTAGTCCTTCGTAAGTACTTGAGAATGCTCTTCACAGCTATCCAGTGACTCTCTCCAGGATCAGCTTGATACCTACTCACTACACTTAGTGAGTATGCTACATCGGGTCTGGTACATAGCATCGCGTACATGATAGAGCCTACTGTCGAAGCATAGGGTATCCCTTGCATGTCAGCTCTCTCCAAATCAGTCTTGGGAGACATCTCTTTGGAGAGAGTGAGTCCTGAGATCGTGGGTAAAAACCCACGTTTAGACTCTTCCATACTAAACTTCTTTAGTATGGTGTCAATGTACCTGGATTGGGACAATCCCAATATCCGTTTAGATCTATCTCTATAGATCCTAATTCCCAATATGCAGGAGGCATCACCAAGATCTTTCATTGAGAATCTTTATGATAAGAAGAGCTTCACCGATTGCAGCATAGGAATGTCATTTCCTATCAAGAGTATGTCGTCCACGTACAATACGAGGAAGACAGCCTTACTCTCTGCCACCTTCTTGTAGATACAAGGTTCATCTACGTTTTTGACGAAATCAAACTCTTTGATAACGACGTCAAAGCAGATGTTCCAACTCCCCGATGCTTGCTTTAATCCATAAATGGATTTAAGCAGCTTGCACACCTTCCTGCTGCTCCCACTATCTACGAAGCCCTCTGGCTGAGTCATGTACACGCACTCTTCTAAATCACCGTTTAGAAATGCGGTCTTAACATCCATTTGCCAGATTTCTTTGTCATGATATGCAGCGATGGCAAGCATGATCCGGATGGATTTAAGCATAGCCACTGGAGAAAAGGTTTCGTCATAGTCCACACCTGGTCTTTGACGAAAACCCTTTACAACAAGTCTAGCTTTGAAAGTCTCCACTTTCCCATCTACACCAAGTTTTTTCTTGAAGATCCACTTGCTCCCAATGGGTTTTACCCCTTCAGGAGCAACTTCCAAAGTCCATACTTTGTTGGTGTACATGGATTCCATCTCGGACCGCATTGCATCCAGCCATTTCACTGAGTCTCCACTCGTGATGGCCTGCTCGAAGCTAGTTGGGTCATCATCAACCATGATGCAATCCTCACTCACACCATCCATGAGGAAACCGTAGTATCTCTCAGGTGGGTGAGGAACCCTACTAGATCGGCGGAGTGGCTGGGGTTCATCGGGAACTACCGAATCCTCTGGTTCTACCAAATCTTCTGTTGTGGTGTGTACAGCTGGAACCTCTTCCAGTTCTACCTCAGAGCCACTAATCTCTTTTGCAAGAAATTCCTTTTCTAAAAAGGTGGCGTGTTGAGCAGCAAATACCCTTTGTTCCTCACTGTGGTAGAAGATATACCCTCGCGAATGCTTGGGATATCCAACAAACTTACAAAAAACAGACATTGCCTCGAGTTTGTCCGGTTTTTGTCTTTTGACATAGGCCGGGCAACCCTATATCTTTATAAAGTTAAGATATGGTCTCTTCCCCTCCCATATCTCATATGGGGTGGTAGGCACAGATTTGGTAGGAACCCTATTCAGTAGGTATGCTGCTGTCTCCAGTGCAAATCCCCAGAAGGAAATAGGTAACTCAGCTACACTCATCATTGAGCGCACCATATCTAATAGGGTGAGGTTCCTCCGTTCCGATACACCGTTGTGCTGTGGTGTATATGGAGGAGTTAGCTGAGAGAGAATCCCATTCTCTTTTAGGAAGTCCAGGAATTCATTGCTCAAGTATTCACCTCCTCGATCAGATCGAAGGATTTTAATACTTTTCCCGGTTTGGTTCTCGACTTCTTGTTTATATTCTCTAAATTTCTCAAAAGCTTCTGATTTGTGTTTCATCAGGAACACATATCCGAATCTAGAGAGATCGTCAGTGAATGTAATAAAGTACGAAGAACCATCCCTGGCATGTGTAGACATGGGACCGCATACATCACTATGTATCAGTCCCAAGAGTTTGGTAACTCTTTCTCCGTGTCCCGTAAACGGTGTTTTGGTCATCTTGCCTTTGAGACATGACTGGCAAGTGTCATAAGATGAAAATTCAAACGGATTTAAATATCCATCCTTATGCAACTTAGCTATTCGTGTCGCATTGATGTGACCCAGTCTACAATGCCACAAGAAAGATTCGTTCATTTCTGAACTCTTCCTCTTGTGTGTGTTTGTTATGCTCAGAACTGTTGATTGATTTAGAACATAAATGCCATTGCACAACGTGTCTGATCCAACCAACTTTTGGTTAAGGAAAATGTTCATAACATTATCCTGTAATACAAAATTATATCCCTCTTTACTTAGTAAAGAAACTGATATAATGTTGCATATCAGGTTCGGCATGTAATAACATTCGTTCAGAACCAATGTATTACCAGATGGCAATACAAGGTGATATTCCCCGACGGTTTTAACTGCAACAATTGCACCATTTCCAACCCTTATGTCTTTATCATCTTCTCCAAGTTCTCTACCTTTCTTAAGCCCATGTAACTGATTACATATATGGGATCCTGACCCGGTATCCAATACTCAGGACGTAGAGCAAATGGAGAAACAGTTCTCAGTAACAAACACACCCGAAGAAAATGCATCAACATGTACTTTCTTCATTCGGGTGGCATGAGAATCCTGGTATTCCCCTATATCCTGTTCAGTCTTATAACTCTTATAAGAAAGAACGGAACCAATGTTCCCCAGCACTGTATAACATGCGGGTTCGGTCAATACATCCATATTATTATCTTTATTAAGACATGATATGGTCGCTACCTGGAGAGAGAGAGAAGAAAAACACTTTAGTGTATGCTCTTGCAAGATCAGATTGGTTATTATCTTATCTAATCAGGATGACTCCTACTGTTTTTATCAAATCTTTCTTCAAACCTTAAAAGGAAAGACTAGCCGGGATTAATTACACCCTACAACTTCGCCGATCTTTCAGCCAGGCCAGTGTCGGTACTTTGAGGGAGGTTCCCCGTGCTTTCGCACGGACCTAATTAAAGTAAACCTCGTTTTCCCAGAGGCGTAACCCCGTTAACACCTTTCTAGACACCTACTTGATCGGCTAATTGTCCTGTGCAAAACTCTCCCAGGAGTAACAATTACTCGCAGTGGGTATCGGGATCCAACTATCTCATAGAAGGCATGCAAACTCATTGCAAATCTCAACACTTGAAATTCCCGATAATATTTTGCCCCAAGCATCCCATGACCTTGACGGAGGTCAACAAACCTTAGGGTGCAAGTCAAGTTCAACCCGTCATTTCTTGATTGAATCAAACCCACCCGTACGACCCTTGACGGAGGTCAACAAGGTCGTACGACTACCCTAATCCAATCTGCATCATATGCATAAGCAGATAAATATTAGTTAGCTACCGCACACTACGCCTTGACGGAGGTCAACAAACGTAGCACGAATACTAAGCAGGACTTATCTGAAATGACGGAGGGCTACGACAGGTTTTTCTGAAAACCTATTGCGTAATGAACTTGATATCGTCGTAGAATCATGTGAATTTTGAAATGGAGTGATTTTGAGGCTTTCATTAGTTTTGCTAAAGAGGCCACTCCCGGTGAAGAGATCTCGGCTCTTTCCTCATCGAATAAGGTGCAGGACATATCATATATATCACTGTACAAAGCAAAACTCTAAAAGCAATCAAAAGACAAACCGAGTTTTGTAGCATCTGCCAGTTTTGCTAAAGAGGTCACTCCCGGTGAAGGGATCTCGGCTCTTTCCTCATCGAATGAGGTGCAGGGTATATCATATATACCGCTATGCAAAGCAAAACTGTAGCTACCCTTTTATTTGAAATTTTGATTCTACAACATCTTTTAGGTTTCTTTTCTTTCATTAATCACATTAATGAAGTCCCATCATTTAAATCACCTAAACATCACAGATAAAGACGACGTACACTTATGCCATCCGCATTCGCCTCGATGTCCCCTCGTGCACCGTTAGGTTAGGTAACTAACGGCAGAGCAGGGCAGGGCTAGCGCGGGTGTAAAACATAAGTAACACCTATATAATATATCATATATACTATATACAGTATTTATCACAGAACATCAAATGATCACATCACAGATATCGCAGCAGAAGAAATATATGAAACATTGGATATACTAGGACGTCCGTGTTTTATTTTGAGCCTCTATAAAACACGGATTCCACGGTCGCGACGAATAGCCAAACCCACACCCCTAGACCCCTACGAGAGCGGCAAGCAACCCTACCAATTCTGGAGTTAGGAGACCCGGACTCGACTCCTCGAGTTGGTCTCCCACTGGACTCCAGAACCCGGTTACTTGTGCTCCCCTCCTTGGGTTTATCCTAGTGCGGAAAAGTAAATAATATACAAAAGGTGACATCAACCTCATCCCGGAAGTGCCCCAATAAAAGAATATTACATACATTTTATTTTACATGAATGAAAAAGAAAACTCTCATCTCACATAAAACCCCCGGCTATTCAGAACGCGACGATCCAATATAACATATCCAGCAACACATAACATCACATGTCATCAACGTAAGTAAATATGCGCATCCCAATTGTCGTTGACATATAGCAATGAAACCGGCGATATCACATATTACACTTACGTTCACAGAAAAGAAAGTGTAAAACTACAACATTTGGAATCTACAATCTCTTTAGACATCGTAAATCCGAAATATCACATATTTCGCATTTCATGCCTAACTTGTATGAATTCCACATATTGTATCACATTCCAGATAAATAGACAGTATTAAACTTTCCGATCGAATAATCAAATACTCAAGATTTCCTTAATATCTCAACACTTGAGCGGAGTTTAAAGATTCCAGAATACGTCACAGTAGCAACGGTCCAACCGTAGAAGGGTCAAGCCAACGCCTCACATGTGGCACGCCGTACTGCCCCAAACCCTAAGATTCAAAGGGCAGTTCAAGACGGTCACATAATCGAGTTAAGGTTTGTTGTCTTCTAGAGGGTCCATCACATTTCTTGCACCTTTTTCCGAAATAATTAAATCCGAGAAAAAATTAACACTTGAAACTTTTTCGTGCCGGGAAAAATTGAGTTAGTGATATCCGTTCGAACATTTTAATACTTACTAAATTATCCGGAATAACAAAACAAAATTAAATTCTCCGATCAAATCGACGATTACAAAATGAACCCTTGAATACTCAACACTTGAGTCAAATTAAAAATACCCAGAAAATAAAAATCACAGAATCTAGAATTACTGTGCAAACAGAAGATCCAACGGTCACTATACTGCCGCGGTTCCGCGGCACAAGCAGGGATTTGCCGCGGAACCGCGGTCAACTTTTCGATTCAGGTCCTAGTTTTGCACGATAATTCTTATAAAACCCTGCTGATTTTTTAGATATTTTTAATTCACAAAAATCCCAGATTTTGAAAATTGTCCAGAGAGGGGGTCGTTTTGTCGTATTCGGGTTCGTTCGGAGTTTTAACTTCGTTAACGCATCGTCTAATACTCTAGCTAGGCTCCGATACCACTGTAGGGTTACTAGGCACACTAACAAGGCTCTACAAGGCATCGACCATGCCAAAATTAAAATTTTTAGGTGCCGAACAACCCTAAGCAAGATCGTATACTAGAGTTTAGGCGAATCGAAAGGCAAGTAAACAACTTTACTCAAAGAGATCACGAAATATAACCTTTGTAGATCGGTCCTCCACTTCTCTAGCTCCTTGATGAAGTCCCTTCGCTGCGATCGTGGTTCTCCCAGACCCTTGCATGGTTTCACGAGGCGAAAAGGTACGACCTTTGCTTGAAGTCTTCGAGGCCGAAGATGATCTACGTCGAGGGAATTCCGACTCAAGCTTCTACTTCACTAACTTGAGAATTAGTGAAGTAAACACCCTATACTAAAGTGCTAATCTAGTAGAGGATGGAGAAATAGGAAGTGGGTTCTCTTTAGAATTTTGTTTCTCACTTTGTTTCTCACTTTGGATCAAACCCTAGTTTTCTTTTCTTTCTTTTCACAAATGAAGAAGAAGAAGAAAAGAAAGAGATGAGGATAATGATCAAGTGAGAAGAGTAACCATGGTGAGTGAGTATCATATACTAACCCTTGTAGAGCCATAACCATAGCTAATTGATTATGGTTGGGTTAAAAGGAATCTAAGGTAAAGACAAACCTAGTAGACTTTGTTAAAGCAAGTTAAGCTTCTACAAGCTTCATGCTCATTCCAAAAATCCACTAATTTTGTAATTATCTTAAATAATCTTAACCCATCATAATACATAGAATGGTGTATGTCTCATACACACAAGTCATGTGTATCATCAACCATGATACAATATGATAACACATTTTAACATATATCATATACATGTTAAAATAGTGCGCATGTGAGAAAAACCCTAAAGTGAACAAGTGTTAGCAAATGTAAATTAGTATATCTAATATACAATTATACACTTAATTATTAAATCAACACTTGACTTAATAATCCGGTCATATCCCATATAACCGGCTAACATCCATCGTATCGACTTATCGAATCAACACTTGACTCGATAACCTGGTCATATCATATATAACCTTTGCAATACAAAAAGTCGTGAGAATAGAATACGGTATCACATACTCGCATTTATTCTCGGTCTCGCACATATCACATACGTGCTCCTATTTCATTTTGCCTGAGCCAGTAAAACCTCTGTGTAGGACTCTAAAGACTCATCAATACGCCGGCAGTAGGTGATGATCACATCACGCACCCACAAGCCGTCAGTGGTACTAGCTGGACGTAACGGCTACCCGAGTATTGAGCGATCAGAAGATCAGCAAGCAAGCCCGCTCCAACTCCTGTAAAAGCCAGCCGGTAACACTTCCCGTACAGTCCGGTCTCCTCGTCTGATATGTCGCATATCAAGTCTAGGGGTGGTAAACTTCAGACCCCAATAACCGATAAGTCGTGCCGATGTGAGGCTCATAACGGGTCGAGAAACTACTGGTAACACTTACTAGCAAATCTCTAATCAGCCCTGGCCAGGAACTTCCCTGTTACGGCCAATCGAGCACAGCGCAACATCAACCCCCAATACCGGGAGAGACGAAACCCCTCCTATCGCTCATTGTCTCCATGTGACTCGGGAAAGTACCCAAAAACCACCGTTTTGAACGCCCTCATGAACGTGGTAAGGTGTAAATCAAAGCACAGTGGGAATCACACAAGACTCTATGACGATTTCGGGTCTACAGACTAACCTGCACAAGTGTCACCAGAGAACTGCCATCTGACGTAAGGTATAATACCATCTGGGAGTTCTCGGCGAGTCCGTCCAGTATACCCAGTCTCCACTGAGCACCCGTGTACCATCTCCGATGTCAAACACCAATGGATATGGGATCATCCATCGCCTATCTCATGGGTCGAGAAGCTTATACGCTAGTCTACACTGGTATATCGATGCCCCGTCTCGATACACCCACGACTAGGGACCTTGAAGGATGTACTTATGGACTACCATGTCCCCACTAGTATGATTCGCATCATAGTCCAGGTAGTCAAGTACACATCCTAAGGGCTTTACCAACATGTAACTATAAGACAGTATAAAGAGACAAGTATACATGTTAAGATAAAGAGCAACCAGATAGCATACTATCATATCGAGCAAGAAAGTCCTCTCTATATATGTCCAAGCATCCAATATAATATACATCATCTGTACAATACTGGCCTCTAAGGCATACATACAACTAACAAACAAATGTTTAAGTTGATCTTAGTCTCAAATGAGATTAACGATCCTTAAACCCAACCCAAAACCCAAATCTAAGAAAATACGGATTTGGAATAATCCACGCCCTACGGGCGACAATATAAATTAGTCTCCGTATATAATCCACGGGCAACTAAAAACAAAACAAACACCCACGACACGAAGTGACCTTCTGGAGCAGAAGAAACTGGTTACCGCAATGCGGCAACGTAATTAACCACAGGGGCTTGCGCCTGCAGGGAAGAGCGTCCCCACAATCATAAACCCCTCAACGAGGGGGAATCTGACGAAGTCTGCTACATCGGCCGCATCTGTCTAAACCTCCGACACACGGTGCCACAAATCAACTTGGCATCTTCGGAAAGGTGGATGGATAACACCAATCAACATCTGCCCCGAATTCAGGCAAGACGGACCTACGTTGTCACGTCTCTGTGTTCGGAGGGGAACAGTGGCCTACTCAGAATGGCCGGCGAATGTGGTCATGGTTAAAAAGACAAGCGGGAAGTGGCGCATGAGTGTCGACTTCCTATATCTCAACAAGGCCTGCCCAAAAGACAACTATCCCCTCCCTTGGATAGATCAACTTGTCGACAGTTCAGCAGGCCACGAATTACTCAGTTTCATGGATGCTTTCTCCGGCTACAACCAGATCCGTATGAACCCGGCAAACGAAGAGCTTACCGCATTCACAACAGACCGGGGGGTATACTGCTATAAAGTGATGCCCTTCGGCCTCAAAAACGCCGGAGCCACATACCAGCGCTTGGTCAACAGGATGTTCAAACCACAGATCGGGAGGAACATGAAGGTTTATGTCGATGACATGCTCGTTTAGTCGACCTCGTCAGATGAGCACGCCAAAGATCTTGGCGAGACTTTCGACATTCTCCGCAAATATAAAATGAACCTGAATCCAGCCAAGTGCGCGTTCGGGATCACTAGTGGAAAATTCCTCGGGTTCATGGTTATCCACTGAGAGATCAAGGCTAACCGGAGAAAATCAGCACCATCCTAAACATAGTCGCGCCGAAGACCAACGTCAAAATCATGTGGCTCACGGGGAGAGTTGCCGCTCTGAGTCACTTCATGTCAAGGTCCGGAGAAAAGTGCCTCCCATTCTTCAAAGCCCTGAGAAAGATCCCAAGGTTCGAATGGTCGGAGGAGTGTCAGATCGCTTTCGAGAAATTGAAAATGCATCTAGCAACTCCCCTGCTGCTTACCCGACCAATTGAAGGAGACGAGCTATCACTATATCTAGCGGTGTCCGATCAGGCTGCAGGCTCGGTGCTCGTCCGAGAAGTCGAAGGAGTCCAGAAGCCGGTCTATTACGTAAGCCACGTCTTTAAGGACACGGAAACAAGGTACCCGACCATAGAAAAGATTGTCTTGGTGCTTATCGTGGCCTCAAGGAAACTACGGCACTACTTCCAGGCACATACTATCCTCGTCCTCACCAAGCGTCCCTTAGGGGCTATTCTCAACTCCCTTGAGTCATCTGGTCACTTGGAGAAATGGAGGTGGGAGTTATCTCAATTCGGCATCAAATACCGCCCAAAGCAGGCTATCAAAGCACAAGCCCTGGCCAACTTTATTGTCGAATGAACTATCCTCAACAAGGAGGCAATGTCGGCGCCGGCCCCCGGGTCCCATCCCTCGATCGAGGAGAGGCCCGAATCCGTCCCCGATTGGATCCTTTACGTCGATAGATCATCTACCGAGGATGGGAGCGTTGCCGGCCTCATCATTCGATGCCCGAACGAGGCAAAGATGGAGTATTCTTTGAAGCTCGGATTCAAAGCCTCAAACAATGCCGTGGAGTATGAGGCCTTACTAGCGGGACTACGAATTGCCTCCGGAGTGGGGCTGAAGACAATCCGAATCCTCAGTGACTCCGCCCTGGTCGTAGGCCAGGTGACCCGCCGTTTTGAGGCATGGGAGCCTCTGATGGTGAAATATTTAGCCGATGTAAGAAGACTACGAAAAGACTTCGACGAGGTTCAAGTGGAGAAGATCCCCCAATACCTAAACGCCTAGGCTGACGCTCTGAGCAAGCTAGCTTCCTCCTATACAGCCAACAACAAGAGAAATATTCTCTTCGAGGTTTTACCACGGCCCAGCGTGGAAGACAGGGAAACAACACTTTAGGTTTACGCTGCCCGGGAAGAAGACCGGGATTGGAGGAAACCCCTCGTAGAATTCCTGAAGGAGGGTACGCTCCTAGAAGATCGAGGGGAAGCACGCCGCCTCCGAGCCGAAGCCCGCCATTTCTTTTGGAGCAGTGGAAATTTTTACAAGAAATCCTTCACGCAACCTCTGCTTCAGTGCGTCGACCCCCATGAGGCTGACTACATCCTCCGTGAGGTTCATGAAAAAGTCGGTGGAGCACATCAAGGGGCCATCACCTTAGTCCAAAAGACGCTACTCCAAAGATACTATTGGCCGGCCATTCATCAGGATGCTCAGAAGCTCGTCAGAAGATGCAAGAGCTGCCAACTCCATAGCATCATACCCCGTCTTCCGACCTCCCCATGGCCGTTTTCCCAATGGGGAATGGACATGGTAGGCCAACTCCTAACTGGTACAGGCGGGCACAAATACATCCTCATCACGGTAGACTACTTTACGAAGTGGATCGAAGCCGTCCCCATCAAAAAACCGGATGCCACCACGACCATCAAATTCCTACAGAACAATATAATATCCCGGTTTGGGATCCCGAGGTACATCGTTACCGACTACAGGACGAACTTCAAAAATGACAAAGTCAAGGGATTCTGCAACGAATACCACGTACTCATGAAGTTCGCTACAGTCGCGCATCCTCAATGCAACGGGCAGGCCAATGTCGCTAACCGGGATGTAATCCGAGGTTTTCGAACTCATCTGGAAGGAAGGCAAGGCAGTTGGGTCGATGAACTACCCTGGGTTTTATGGGCTTTACGCACATCAAATAAGACCCCCACTGGAGAGACCCCTTTCAGTCTCTGCTACGGCACCGAGACAATGGTCCCAACAGAGATCGGACTGCCCAGTTACAGAGTCGAGCACTTCGATGAAGAAGCTAATACCTTGGCACTCTGAACTAATTTGGACATCTTACTAGAGAAGCGGGACCGGACACAGATCAAAGCCGCCACTTACCAACAACAAACTGCCCGCTACTATAACGCACGAGTCAAGCATCACACCTTCAAGACTGGGGATCTGGTCCTAAGGCAGAACGAGTTCGTAGACCAAGGCAAGTTGCACAAGCTTTCCCCGAAGTGGGATGGCCTGTTCCTCATCTCCGAAATATTGCCCGGCAGGACCTATCGCTTGCAAGATGCGACGGGTCATAAGTTTCCATGACCTTACAACGCCAAGAAGCTCAAGTTGTACAAGTGGTTTTAAAAATTGTATCTATGAATATATGTTTCTTCTTTGCCAAAGAGATGTAAATTTTTCTAAGTCTCTTGAATTAGAAGAAATATCTCCTATGTGTTTCCCTCTCCCTCGATTCAAAGGTCACGGGTTTCGTTTTATGAACACACCCAAACACGCAAAGAAGACGAAAAGGAAACGATAGCATATCGTAAAAAGAGGATTTTATTTATCATGAGTATTATGGGCTCCTCAGCCTTATACAAAAATTAAAATTATAATAGAGGGGGTACAGGGTTGAGGAAGCACTGCTGATGGTACTCCGTGGAGATCTTCTCCAGCCGAGCCCTAGCCCCTTCAGCCCGCTCCCTCTGATGCTGCCCATGCACCCGGGACGCCACAGAAGCACCGGAACTTCCATCCTCTGGGCAAGAGTCCGCGATCTGCCTCTTTTGGAAACACTCCAAAAGAAGGGCCGCCGACCGATTATTCATGTTCTTCGAGATAAGGCCGAGAACATAGAGCGTGTGCAGATTATCGAGCGCCTCATCCTGCAGTTCCTCGGAGAGGGGGTTATACAGCCCCGGGGACCTCCTCCAAATTGCATACATCAACAATTGGAGAAGAGACGGCCGACGAGGAAGAAGACGGCCGAAATGGTCCTCGATGCGCTGGACCACACCCCGATACGTCTCCTCGGAGAGGGACTGGTTGTACAAATAGACGTCATCGGGAGTGAAGATCTCTTCAATTATGTAGATGCGCCCGACCATCTCAGAAAAGCAATGCTGAAAGAAACCTATCTCCTTCTCTATTTATAGGCTCAATAGAATCCCCCAGGGGCCGAAATTTGCACGCACATGGGCGCGAATCCTAGGATATTTTCAATTTTTCCAATACAGGACTCCCGCATGGCGGGCATCCCGTGTCTCACAGCCAACCGAAGTCGAAACGTTGCGGATCTTAGAACGCCTCGCCTATGCATTTCAGCCGCGTGCCGCCCGCGACGGTCACTCTTCAAGATTTTCATACGTCGGGGGAGATCGAGCGACACCTTGCACAACCGAGCAGCTCCCCTGCTCGGCCCATCCTTAGCGGGTAGCTCCTACCCATCTATGCTAAGGATCGAAGCCTTCATCAAGAGGCCACCGAGCAGCTCCCTTGCTCAGCCCATCCCTGGCGGGTAGTCTACTACCCACCGACGCTAGGATCAAAGCCCTCACCGAGAGGCCACCGAGCAGCTTCCCTGCTCGGTCCATCCTTAGCGAGTAGCTCCTACCCATCTACGCTAAGGATCAAAGCCCTCATCAAGAGGCCACCGAGCAGCTTCTCTGCTAGGTCCATCCTTAGCTGGTAGCTCCTACCCGTCTATGCTAAGGATCAAAGCCCTCATCAAGAGGCCACCGAGCAGCTCCCTGCTCGGTCCATCCCTGGCTGGTTTTCTACTACCCACCAACGCCAAGGATCAGAAGCCCTCATCAAGAGGCCACCGAGCAACTTCCTTATTCGGTCCATTCTTAGCGGTAGCTCTTACCCATCTATACTAAGGATCAAAGCCCTCATCAAGAGGCCACCGAGCAGCCCCCTGCTCGGTCCATCCTTAGCGGGTAGCTCCTACCCATCTATACTGAGGACCAAAGCCCTCATCAAGAAGCCGCCGAGCAGCTTCCCTGCTCGGTCCATCCTTAACGGGAAACTTCCTATTCATCTACACTAAGGATATGAAGCCCTAAAGCTCGGAGAACGCCGACCAATTCAAACTAGTCTCTTGTCTAACTTATTCTAAGAGAAGTGGTCGCCGGTCCAACTCAAAAAATGGGCAAATCTATACTTTTCTATTTGAAGGAGCAAACCGACGTACCTTAAGTGAGCGATCGTCACCTCGACTTCGGGGACATAAGGACACCGGACTTTGTATACTTGACAAATAATTGGATTTCACTTGACGCGCGATCGCCATCTAAAGGACTAGTCACCGACTCGTCAGGCGAGGAAAACGCTAACAGGCTCACACAAGAAAACATTGCCACGCGAACAAAAATCAAAACGGCTTTATTCACAACTTGGGAGTCTTTAAAAAAGGTATTATAGGCTCCTCAGCTTTACAAAATTGCCCGAAGGCTTACAAGATTCAAAAACAAAAAAGGGGAAGAAGGCAGAAAGGCTGAGGCTTCGGGAGTTGGGAGGCCTCGATCTGCTCAACGCCAGCAACGGTAGCCGAAGTGGTGGTTTTAGGGTCGGCGTCCCCA
The DNA here is from genome assembly GCA_030015575.1 of Agapanthus africanus. NCBI lineage: Eukaryota > Viridiplantae > Streptophyta > Magnoliopsida > Asparagales > Amaryllidaceae > Agapanthus > Agapanthus africanus. The sequence continues at coordinate 2,257,585 of JASDDO010000008.1, read as the reverse complement.
CCAGGAGTTTCGGCGCTGGGAGCCGAGGTGATTGCCTTATCTCCAGCACTCCCACCGGCGGCCCCCTCTGCGGCTTATCCTCGAAGGGGTATTCGAGCCGGAGCTCACCGTCGGCAAATCCTGGCATCAATGCCTTGACGGCATCGAGAGCCTGGTGCCAAACAATGGCCGAGGCATCGGCGAGGTCGGCGTAGAATTGTTCCGACTTATTGTACCTTTCCACCGACTTCACAGCCCGGAGGTCGGCGATCTTCACCGCTTCCTTCGCCGCCTCGGTCTCCCTCTTGCAGGCGTTAAGCGACTTCTTCATCGTGGAGTTCAGCACCATGGCCTTCTCCAACTTAGCTTCGACGGCCTTGTTAGACTCCTTCAGGATCCGGATGGACTCCTTGCATTTGTAGTTCATCACCTCCTCGGCAGCCACTCGGTTTTCGAGGGCGGCGATCCTCTCCTTCACCTGTGACAGGTCGTCCTTCCGTGAAGAAGACCCGCCCGCCTTCTGCATCGCCGGAGCAATCTCCTCGTGCTCCATGTTGGCGATGAGGGCGCAATGCTGGAGGACATGAGGAAGATGAAAGAAGGGGTTAAAAAGCATCCGATCCGACGAAAAAATGCTTAGCGAAAACCTAAACGCAAAGCAGATACTGACCTGTACAGCCTCCTGAGCAATGGCGGCGACTTGGGTCTTGAGGGTCCCCCGGGGGATTTTTCCCCCGGCCGATCTTTCCATCTCCGAGAGCAAGCTATCGGCGACAGAAAGCCCCAAGGGCACCTCGAAACAAACGTTCCCCTCCTGCACGAAGATCGGGGAGGACGGAGATCGAGATATCGTCCTCTTGTACCTCTTAAGGGGGACCTCGAGGGGGGGTCGGCCTCATCCTTCACCTCCAAAGCCCGAGGCTCCGGCTCCCAAGCATGCTTACGGCTCTCCCCGCGACTGGTCTTTGATGCCCGGGGCGTGGTGGAATGCCTAGCCGGTGCGGCCACCTTTGGGGCCGGGCTCGGAGCAAGGCGGGACGAGCCAGCGCCCCCGGTCTTCCTCCCCTTCTTCACGGCTATGGCGGTCAGGAATTTGGATTGGTCCATCGATTCTGCAAAAAGAAAAATACACAAAAGGAGTTAGTGACACCAGATAGGGCAGAAGAAAAATATGCAAGTCTAGACAGGTCGGCTAGGCTCCTAACTTACCCATGAATCGAGCGGGGCTGAGCCCGACCCAACTGAGGGCTTGCTTGGAAAGCAAAACATCGGCCCGTTGGATAGGCTCCCACATCGACACCGCCCTTGCCTCGGGAGAGGACGACTACTTCACCCGCGGGCAGTTTTCCCTGTACCACTGTACAGGAACATGCCAATACTCACCCTCGGATGACCCGAAAAATACAAACTTCTCCTTCCATTCATGAATGGAAGAAGAAACTACTACGACCCCCGACCAGGCCGTCCCTCCCCTGCGTTTTCTAAAGGAAACGTACACCCAGCTCGGCTCGTCCTTACAGGTGCCGGGATGATTTTTATAACAAAGAGAGGAAAGGAAAAGGGTCAAGCTGAAGGGGATTTCTTCAAGTCTCAACAGGACCAGGAACCCGAGGAGAATTCTTCATGAGTTCGGCACTAGCTAGCCCAGGGCTAGTTGAAAGCAACGTAGCGCCTCGCATACCTCGGAAGAAAAGGGCAGACGCATTCCGGCCCAGAACGCATCAAGGTACAAGGCGATCTCCTTGCCCTACACCTGATCCGCCCTCTCTTCCACCCTAGCCAAACGAAGCGAATAGCTAGGGAGAATGTGGAAATGAGCCCGGATCGTGGTGAGCTCGTTCATATTCCTTAGGAGGGAGGGCGCATCGCGAGCATTCCCGATGGCGCTTTGGGGACCCTCCCCGTCGCCTGACCACGAGCGGTGCGGATAACCCTAACTCTACAAAGGGAATTTATCTCAGATGGGGCAGAGAGGGAAGCAAAAGAAGACTCCCTAGACACTACCTTAATTATCTCAACAGACTCCTCATAGGAAGACATCTAACCTGATTTAAAGAAAGAGTCCTCCGAGGAAAGAGCGCGAGAGATCCGACCTAAAGGAAAGAGCGCCGAGCTATCTCTTGCAGCAATAAGGAAATGATGGCAAAAGTGTGGACCCTGAGGGGATCCCACCTTTATTTATAGTACTTTAGAAAACGCATCCGACGGCTCAGATCGTTTCCCGCCAAATCGACGCTTCGCGCTCGGCAGCCGTCGACGCTCCACGTGTCGCGTAACCATTGGAGACGTCCTTTCGAGCGCAGAAGATGGTGACGACCCGTCATGTCGGCCAATCGACGTCGGACATGTGGCATGCGCCTCAACGGACATACGATCGAATCAACGCTCCCTCTTTAATACACCATCTCCTCTTTGATCTGCTGACGTCATTGGGGATACGGTTAACCGCCTCGGAAATCCGCACTGACGAGGTCCTTAACTACGAACTAAGCCTAAGGAACCGATCAGACCACTCTCGACCCGACCCATAAATAGACCGGGACGAGAGTGGGGGGCTAATGATGATGCTCATAATCGGGAACACCCCAGATCATGACACGTGGCAGATGACGTGTCCCGAGGTTTGATTGGTAGAGGTTTTTGCGTGCTTGCGCTTTTAAAAGATAAATCAAAGAATATTAACCGCAATCAAGAACGGCGTCGCTTGGTAGCTAGCCGGTTGAGTACGGGTCGGTCCACAGGGATTTTGTGTATTTTCTAGTTGTTCTAACGAGTTAATTCCAATTGGGGTTGGTTTGATTATCAATAAAAACTAAAGTTGATTTAGATTAGGATTAAAACCTTGCTAGGGTTAGATTTAGGTTAAGTTTGGAAAGTCAATATGTCTCACCGCTTTCTATGCCCTAATTAAGAACTATTTAGGTGTTAAGGTAGGGATTGGCATGATCGGGAAGAAACTAGGTTTCTTTCTCTAGGTCCTTGTCCGTCCTTTCTTAACTCTTACCCTAACCTCCATGGAAAACATACACAATCGGTCTTTAACTATGGTATCACCGCTACCTCGTGGGATAGGGTGCCGTAGTGAGCGGTGTGTGTATGTATGCATAGAGTCCTATTAAAATGTATAACGGGCAAGAAAGGGGTGAGAGATTTTCATCTCTCAAACCTTCCCCAAACCTAACCCTAACAAGTGAGGAACCACTCACTCATTAGGGAATTGATGAAAGATTTCATTTTTATCATTTTAATTCAATGACCTAATTAACTAAACTACGGCAGATAAATAAAATTGCTATCTAATTAACTAGGGCAGATGAATAAAATTTATACTAGGGCAGAAAAGAAATTAAACTAAGGCATAGAAAAGAAAAACTTACTCTTTATTTGATGCACTCTTCAAACATTTACAGCGAATAATAATTCTGAAATTAGAAATTAAAAAGAGGCATAAGAAGAGGCATGCTCCAAAAAGAGTTGTAGGGTTCCTATTTATAGATTATAGAAACCCTAGGGTTTACATCCGATCCCTATCTACATTTACAAAACTACCCTGAGAAGCCTGGTCAACGCACCGCCACCTACCGTAAAAAATGCACCGACACGTGTTCTATATGGCCGCGGATCCGCGGCCAGAAGGCATGTTTGGCTGCGGTTCCGCGGCCATATTGTGGTTTCTTGGGCTCTGTTTTCTTCTGATGCTTCTAGTTGCTTTTCACATCTGTTTTCTTCACTTGGTTCTTCAGAATGTCTTCTAGTTTCTTCCAGATTTCCACAGTGTAGAATATTGTGGACTTTTACCGTTTGCTTCGTGTTGAAGTCTTAAATCTTGCGCTGTCTTTGTACTTTGTGAAATTGTTCATTGATCTTCATTTGTCCCTCAAACTGTAACCATGATCAAGATTCTTCTATTTGTTGGTCGTAGTCTCACTTTTGTATCGTCTTTTCATCATTTTCACTGTTTTGTTCCGAGAACCTGTAACCTGCAACTATGTAGCAGACATGGATCAAAAGCACCTATTTATTTGTAAAATGAATAAGAATGGGGAATATAATAATGCAAAATTATGATATGAACAAATACCCTCAAACTTATCTTTTGCTCATCCTCGAGCAAAACTAGTTTATTCTCGAAAAAACCTAACCTCACTTTCGCAGGGAAACGCGATTGCACTGAGATCGTGCAACAAGCCGTTAAACCTCTAGGTGTCCCTAGTAGGAGGAATGTTGTCTTCTGAGGGTTTTCAGCGGATACTACCCACAAAATCCTATCAATTCGGCCTATTGAGTTTTATTCTCCAATTCGGTTTTCTAGCAAGAAATTCTATTATCTTCAACTCAGAAATTATCAACCCGTATTTTTCACGCTTCCCTATCATTTAACTTAAGATTGTATATGTTCTGTAAATTCACTTAGGTTTTAGCATCTTTTGAATTTTCCTTCTAAAGTTCCATCTCAACTTAGGAATTTTTATCATCTCTACTAAAAATATAAGTTCTATTTTTTATTCCTATCTCTCATCCAAACCCTAATCATATACCCCTACGTGTGTGTATGTATCACCCCTACACTTGGAAATTCAATTCAAGCTCTTATACTCTTGTCCATTGTCCATAGTACTTTTAGTTGGTGATTTTTTTATATGAAATTGCTCACACATTCTTCATGCGACCGTTAAACTTCTTGAGGTACTAACGGCCGATTACAAAATGTGTTTATGCATTAAGACGTAATTCATCGTCTTGTAATACCTAAGACTTTAGCAGTGACTCCCAAACCAGTTGGTCTAAGGCACGAGGTGATAAAGCACCCTCGCTATATATATATTTTTTTACGCAGCCTTAAGTAATTACAAAACCAGTGTTCATTTTTTTTATATCTCTTTATTCACACTTATAATTTTATTTTCCTTCATATTAAGGATTTTAGACAAGAGCATTTCAAGGTCTTCTCTACTATTCCAAGTTTCAAGGTTCGTGTTTGTGCAAGTTGTAGGATATATATTTTCAGAATTTAAACTTAAGCTTAGGGATTATTTTTTCAGACTTACACTTCAATAAAAATTTCAATACTCTTCATTTATTTTGACTTAACCCAAGAAGTGAACTCAAAATTTGCCTATTTCTAAGTAAACTATAAAGACATATATTTTCTACAGTTAAATTTTAAGAAAGGTTATTTTTAGAGTTTTTAATTTACTAAGTTTAGGATCTAGTTTTTTTTTCTACTATTCAACCGTCATGTTGAACTTAAGTCAAATATGGCCAAAATTGAACTTTTCAATCTTTATAACTTTTAAATTTTTTCAATTTTTATGGGTTTTAAAATAAGTATGCAAATGCAAAAATATACAAATGAATGCGAAGGAAGAAAGCTTACCGAGCATACCCCCAAACTTAAACTTGACAGTGTTCTCACTGTCATGCCACACCAAGAGGGTCAAAAATGTTGGCACTCCCCTGTTTATTTATTTATTTTTTTTATATTTTTTTATTGTTAAAAGAAAAACAAAATATATAGACAAAAAGGTCCCCTCCCCCAAACTTATTTTTGACTCACCACTTTGAGTTAAAAAAATTTATTTCAAGAGCCAAATTATAACCCCCTCCCCAAACTTAAATTAAACAATGCTAAGCTTTTTAAAGAGGGGGTCTAAGTTATCGGTCAATGCCAAGCTCTGCAAAGACCAAAAGTCAACACCAACCATTCGAAAAATTTATCAATGTAACATATAGGTCGGTGGAAGAATTTATCAATGTTATATAGAGCCAAGAAGAAGAAGTGGGGAAGAGATAAGTGGCGGTATGGAAAGGATTTGCGTGAACATGAATGTGAGGAGATAAGAGGTGATGATAAATAAAAACGAGAATGGGAATGATTAGAAATGAGTGGAATATTGGCATTCTCGTATTTTATTAGAAGAAAAGGTGGTGGTTCAACTTCTATAGGTGAAGGTTGATTAACCACAAAATCCTCGAGGTGTCTCTGTGGATCCTTTACTGGCTTGGCACCATCCATCATATGTATGTGATGTTCAATTATGAGGGGACTAATCCCCTTGATGTCCGCCATAGTTCAGCCAAAACCTTGTCGATTGTTTTGTAAGACCATTAAAAGGGCTTTCTCTTGCTCGAGGGCTAGAGATGCCGATATGATAATAGGAAAGGTCTCATTCTCACCTAAGTAAGCGTATTTAAGGTGAGACGGCAATAGCTTGAATTCGAGTTTTGGAGGCGAAACAATTGAAGGTAAAATTGGTGAAACTGTCTCGAACTCGAAGGATTCCATCAATGGTTCAAAGCAAGTGTAATCAACCGAGTCCGGATGGTTTGGCTAACTCATCCGAAAAATCAAAGGACTCAAACTCGGGTGGTGAGTCTTCAAAATTGTCCAAAAAAATGAAACACTCGTAATCGTTATCGGTTGTGAAAACTGTGTCAGATTCAAGGAGGTACGAACTAGTGGCGTCAAAACTGCTGTGATCGAACAGAAATTTCTCGAGCTCACAGTCCTCCTGCGTGATCTTTTGGATCAAGCAAATATAAAGTATACTAGCATTAGGCTCGGAGGGCTGATTCCCCAACTTAAAAATATTGAGTTCAATTGTCATTTTTCCAAAAGATAGGTTCATCGAACCATTTCGACAATTGATCACCGCATTAGAAGTCGCAAGGAATGATCGACCGAGTATCACCGGAATTTGACTCCGGGGGTTAGCTACAGACTGTGTATCCATAACAATGAAATCAACGGGGAAAATGAAATCCCCTACTTTAACTAACACATCCTCTAACTCACCCCTAGGATGGATGATGGATCGGTCGGCCATTTGGAGAGTACAATGTGTGGGTTTAAGCTCTCCAACGCCTAATTGTTCATATACTGAATATGGTAGCAAATTAACACTAGTACCAAGATCTAAAAGTGCTCGATTGATGTTCTTGTCCCCAATTGTTATTGAAATTTTAGGACAGCCGGGGTCCGTATGTTTTTGGGGTAAAGGTTGAATAAGAGCATCACTTACAGCACTAGCCACAAAAACTTTCTTTGGTACTTATGACTTCCTCTTCTTGGTGCATAAGTCCTTTAAGATTTTAGCGTAAGAAAGCACTTGTTGGATTGCATCCAAGAGATGTATGTTAATGCTAACCTGTTTGAATAACTCCACAATCTTCTCCATTTGTGGAGTTTGTTTATTGGATCTCAACCTGTTTGGAAATGGAACATTTTGAAAAAAATTTGAGTCCAATATTTGTGGAGTAGATTGCGGAGTTGGAACGGATCCCAGTGTTGGTGTTTTCGTGAAGTGAGATGTGGGTCCGTTCGAATTAGAAGAAGTAGGGCCTTATGAAGAATGAAGAACAGGCTCTGACGAAGAAGATGAAAAAGAAGAAGAAGAAGATGAAGAAGAAGCACCGGCAGGGGTGTCATCACTAATACCCACATTATTGTGCAACACTCTTCCATATCTCAATGTGGTCACAGCATTTACATTATGATTTTGTTGTTCATAAGCAACATGTGCGTTGTGTGTGTGACCGGGATTTGGCAATGGTTGAGACGGAAGCTTTCCCTTTTCTCGCTTGCTTAACGCAGCATTTAGTTGTGCAATTTGGGCCTCAATTGATTTGATGCTTTGATCATGTGAAGCATTGTCTTACACCAAAGACTGAATGGAAGTTTCCAACCTTGCTGCGGATTGTGTAGATTGTTTTAAAAACGGATCCAAACTTCGTTCTAGCGAGGAAACCTTATCGTTATTCGGCTGAACAAAATTGTTTTGAGGATAAGAGTTGTTGGGTACAAAATTGTTCATTTGGTTTGGGTAAGGTTGGGGTTAGAAAGGTTGCTGATATTGAGTTTGTTGAGGTGCTTGTTGCTGTGGAAGAGGAGGCCTTTGAAAGTTGTTATTGCCTTGGAATTGTTGATTTTGATTCCAAGCAAAATTTGGGTGGCTCCTCCAACCAGGATTATAAGTCGAAGAGTATGGATCATTTCTTTGTCTTTGCTGAAAGGCAGTATTGACTTGATCTTGTCCTTGAACAGGTGGGTTGTAAGGACACTCTTCAGTAAGATGGGACGGATCCGAACAACAAGCGCAAACAGTGCGTGGGGGTAAAGCAGGGGCAGGAGAAGGCGATGGGAATTTGCTCTCAATTGCTTCTAGTTTTTTCGTAAGTGCAGCCATTTCGGCTTTCATTGCAATCTACATGTCTAATTGATGTATGTCTGCCCTAGACTGACCTGATAAAGTAGATGAAGTGGTCTTAGTGCTTTCCCACTGAAATGTTTGTTCAGCAAGATCATCGAGAAACTGCCAAGCTTCCTCGCTAGATTTTGTAAGAAAGTGACATTGACAAATGGTTTCCAACAACTGCTTAGTTGCTGGGTTCAATCCTTCGTATAAAGTTTGGCAAAGTTGCCAATTCTCGATACCGTGGTGAGTGCATTGAACAAGGAGGTCCTTAAATCTTTCAAAACACTTCCAAAAAGGTTCGAAAGGAAGATGGGAAAATTGAATAATTTCATTGCGAATTCTCGCGGTCTTATGGTGTGGGTAAAACTTTTTTAGAAAAGCCTTAACAAACTCTTCCCAATTTTTTTATCGAATGTGATGCTGTGCTATATAACCATTTCTCAGCTAGGTCACATAAAGCGAATGGAATGACACGTAGCCTTATAGTATCATCAGAAAGTTGTGTGGTCTTCATCATTACGCAAACATTCTGGAATTTGTTAATGAAGACGTAGGCATCTTCGGATTCCAGCCCGTGAAATTTGGGCAACATATTGATGAAGTGGGGTTTAATCTCAAAGTTATCCCCATTAGCCGGTGGAAGTGAAAGACACGTGGGAAGTGCGGTGCGGATAGGGTAGAAAAGATCCTGGGCCGCGATACGTTGGGGCGCTTCAACAGGTGGGTGTGGTGGGTTATTTGCACCTAGTGGAGGTGGAATCAGTCTCGCGGGTAAGGGGTTGTTAGGATTAAATCCCGACATCTCCTTAGAAGACGAAGAATATGATGATGAAGGTAAAGAAGTGGATGGAATTTCGACTTCGGAGTCGAAAGCGTCGTCGGTCGGCACTAACGAGTCACAGACTAAACGGGCACTAGTGTCCCTAGTCCAACCGGACATACACTAAAGAGGTGTAGTGCAGTCAAAAAGTAAAAACAGAAGGTGGGGGTAAGAAAACGTCAATGGAAGGAAAGTGGGTGCAAGTGGGGTGCAATGGATTTCTTAGCGACAAGTGGCAAGTTTTTGTAAAATTTTCTGTTTTGTGTTTTTTTTATAAGGAGCTTTTTGCAAAAAGGTTTTTAATAAGAAGCTTAGACATAATCACAATATGCACAATCAAGCCTAGATCTAGGGTCTCCTAAGTCAACTAGACTGCTCCTAACTGTTCCAAAGGGCAAATTGTGAGATCCTCAAATCGCCTCTTCACCGTCAATTGTGGCCAGGTAAGCGCAAGTAAAGAAAAGAGGGATCCGCTCACGAATCACCGTGAAACGGGCCTTTTAAAATTACCTTTCCCCACTTGTCTAGCCTAGGCACCACAAAGTCTGGTTTAGATAAACGATCGATGCCTACAACTATTCCTTTGTCCTATTGAGCACGACGGTCCTTATAGGCTGAGTCTAATCTTTTTTAATTAACTCGATGGTTTATGCAAAATGCTTTTTGTGATTTTTGGGGTCCTAGGAAGGGTAATGAAATCCCCACCCAATCTGAATTGGTGTTAAAGCCCCTTAAAGTCAGTTTTAAAAGATGCAAAGCAGTAAACACACAAACACTTGCCAATTTTTATTTTATTTTATTGCGGCGCAAAGAATCCTGCATAAGATCAAGTTATTGGAGAAGGGGAGAAGTTTTTGCGCAAAGAACCCTGCAGGAAAATTTTTCAGAGGAGATCAGGGGGTTACAGAGAAGAAAAGAAAGCTTTACAGAGAGTTTCCACGTGCTGATGTCACCACCAGGCCGCGGATCCGCCGCGGGAACGTTCTTTTGACCGCGGTTCCGCGGTTGACTTGGCGGTTCAAATCCCAAAAATTCTTCTGTTTCTCAGTTCTGATTATCCTCTATTTGTTCAGATCCGTTGTTTGTTGTTTTGCTCTCTGGATTTTTCCAGATCTGAATTTGTTCGTCTCTTCGATCCTGCACAATTCAAACGAAAACCCTTCAAAAAATACCAAGATGATAAATTTTTATATTTTTTTCCAGTTTTTATGATTTTTCAATTTTTATATTAACCCGAAATTACAAAAAGAAAATAACTACGCCATCCCCGGCAGCGGCGCCATTTGATTGGTATGAGGATTTAGCGTGCTTGCGCTTTTAAAAGATAAATCAAAGAATATTAACCGCAATCAAGAACGGCGTCGATTGGTAGCTAGCCGGTTGAGTACGGGTCGGTCCATAGGGATTTTGTGTATTTTCTAGTTGTTCTAACAAGTTAATTCCAATTGGGGTTGGTTTGATCATCAATAAAAACTAAAGTTGATTTAGATTAGGATTAAAACCTTGCTAGGGTTAGGTTTAGGTTAAGTTTGGAAAGTCAATATGTCTCACCGTTTTCTATGCCCTAATTAAGAACTATTTAGGTGTTAAGGTAATAATTAACAAAGGGGATTAGCACGACCGGGAAGAAACTAGGTTTCTTCCTCTAGGTCCTTATCCGTCCTTTCTTAACTCTTACCCTAACCTCCATGGAAATCATACACAACCGGTCTTTAACTATGGTATCACCGCTACCTCGTGGGATAGGGTGCCGTAGTGAGTGGTGTGTGTATATATGCATAGAGTCCTATTAAAATGTATAACGGGCAAGAAAGGGGTGAGAGATTTTCATCTCTCAAACCTTCCCCAAACCTAACCCTAACAAGTGAGGAACTACTCACTCATTAGGGAATTGATGAAAGATTTCATTTTTATGATTTTAATTCAATAACCTAATTAACTAAACTACGGCAGATAAATAAAATTGCTATCTAATTAACTAGGGCAGATAAATAAAATTTATACTAGGGCAGAAAAGAAATTAAACTAAGGCATAGAAAAGAAAAACTTACTTTTTATTTGATGCACTCTTCAAATATTTACAACGAATAAAAATTCTGAAATTAGAAATTAAAAAGAGGCATAAGAAGAGGCATGCTCCAAAAAGAGCTGTAGGGTTCCTATTTATAGATTATAGAAACCCTAGAGTTTACATCCGATCCCTATCTACATTTACAAAACTACCCTGAGAAGCCTGGTCAACGCACCGCCACCCACCGTAAAAAATGCACCGACACGTGTTCTATATGGCCACGGATCAGCGGCCAGAAGGCATGTTTGGTCGCGGTTCCGCGGCCATATTGTGGGTTCTTGGGCTCTGTTTTCTTCTGATGCTTCTAGTTGCTTTTCACATCTGCTTTCTTCACTTGGTTCTTCAGAATGTCTTCTAGTTTCTTCCAGATTTCCACAGTGTAGAATGTTGTGGACTTTTACCGTTTGCTTCGTGTTGAAGTCTTGAATCTTGCGCTGCCTTTGTACTTTGTGAAATTGTTCAATGATCTTCATTTGTCCCTCAAACTGTAGGCATGATCAAGATTCTTCTATTTGTTGGTCATATTCTCATTTTTGTATCGTCTTTTCATCATTTTCACTGTTTTGTTCCGAGAACCTATAACCTGCAACTATGTAGCAGACATGGATCAAAAACACCTATTTATTTGTAAAATGAATAAGAATGGGGAATATAATAATGCAAAATTATGATATGAACAAGGCACACGGAAACAGGGCATGAACCACGCATTGGACGCGTCCCCCGGGCTATCATCCCGCTAAGGATGGACCCAACCTCCAAAGATGCCCTGAACGTTCCTGCGCTCGCCATCTAAATGGCCATTGGCTCGCCTCCGAGCCCTCCTACACGACGAGATCCTCGGCCCTTCGCCTCCGAGCTATCGCGGAACCGAACTAGCTCGGCCTCCGGCCCTCTTTTAGTCCTCTCGCCGAGCAAGGCTTCTTCGGTTCTATCAGGCGACCTAGAACACAGGTCATGGGCACCGTCGCCACGTCTCCACGAATCTCGCCAGACGTGAGATGTCCTCCACCCCACGATCCCACATTCCACGCCGTCGCATCCCCTATTAACGGGTGTATCTCATCATTAATGGGGGATCCCGCCATTCACGCAGGCATAACGCCAGGGACGTAACGGCCGGTGAGAATCTTGCGCCAGCTAGCCCATGGCAGCCGCTATATAAACTCTGACTCAGACGACTCAGGTAAGGAATTTTTTACCCCGATAGGCCGCTACTCTGCCCAAATACCTCGACTAACTTGATCGTCGGAGGGTAAACGGTGGTACAACCACCCCGAGACTTCTTTGCAGGTAGCCCGGCTTCATTCCAAATCAAGCCCACTGAGATCCACACGCTTCAGGAGGCAATCCTCAAACCCAATCTCAGCCATTCATCAACGCTCGCGACAGATCGACGGAAGTCAACATCTGAAGGAGATCCTGACCTCCATCATAATGTTTTGACATATATTATGTACTGGGCTAGATATTATTAAAAATATATAAGTACACTGATCCGACGTTATGCCATATAATGTACATTGGGCTAGATTATTTATTTATTTATTTTAATAAATGCATACTTGCTTAGTCAATGGTTCAGAATATTTCCGCGCTATAATTTTACTAACCCTTACTGATGATGCTCGATATCGGTGATCTCCCAGATCATGACACGTGGCAGATGACGTGTCCCAGGGCTCACAAGAAAGGACCTACAGTGGGCGACCAGACCACTCCTGTGCCCGTCCTATAAGCAAACGCTAGCTCACCTCTGAGCCCCTGCACAATTGGTCTCCTCGGCCTACCAGCTCGTCTCCGGGCTACCACAGAACCAAGATACCTCGGCTCTCCCACTCGTCCGCGAGCTCCCCCGTTGAGGCCATCTTTCTCGGTCTCATCGACCGACCAGCGGCACCGCTCACAGGCGCAACCGCCATCCCGCAAATCTCGCCATGCGTGAGATATCCGCCAGCCACATCCCACGTTCCACGCCATCATGATCCCCCATTAACGAGCCTGTCTCGCCATTAATGGGAGATCCCGCTCATCACGCAAGAAAATCCGGAATAGCGCCTGAAACTGTTCGTCCTTTCGCTCGTCCAAGGCGGAAGGCACCGACGATGACTCAGCTGAAGTTTCGTGCGGTTGATGTTCAGACGTCGGGAGCGTAACAGCCGGTGTGATTCTCGCTCCTGCCCTGCCTGCTGCCACCACTATATAAACTCCTTCTTCAGAAGGTTCGAGTAAGCCATTTTTACTTCACTAAGCCGTTATTTTGCTCGGATCTATAGTCTAACTTGACCGTCGGAGGGTCCTCGTTGGTACAACCACCCCGAGACTTCCTTGTAGGTAGCTCGGCAACCACAACCTCAAACCCATTGAGATCCACACGCTTCAGGAGCGACAGCCTCCAGATCCAATCTCAGCCACCTATCGCCGACATCAGCAGATCAACGGAAGGTAACATTTTGGCGCGATCCAGGTCGCGTCAGCTGGCACCGTCTGTGGGAAATCTTTGATTCCACAAAAACAAAAGTTCATTTTCCGATCTCAATCCAATGGCGAGCGATCATCACGAAGATCCAAGCACTAGCCGCCGCCGCCCTCTCAACGGAGGTGCGGACGAACCTCCTCCGCCGAATGCCATTAGCGCCCTTGCCGGCCGAATAGACCGACTCGCGTCCTTCGTGGAGGCACTCATACGCGTCCAAACGGTAGGGCAAGATCCCCAGGTCGCCGCTCCCCACCTCGGGACCGGGACTCCTACAGGGGAAGAGAAGACTCCGTCCGCGTCGGCACTGCCGACCACTCGCTACCTCCCACGGCCACAGATCTCCCAGGCCAATACGTTCTGAGGCCCGCTGGGCGCCTCACAGTTTAACGCCGAGGTCCGTCGCCAGAGCGCATCGTCCCGAGATCCTTCGCGCACCTGTCCCTCCCGAGGAGATGTCTGTCAGCTCTCCTGTTACCAGGCCTGACCGAAACCCCTTCCCTCGACGGGGTTGCGCAGACGAGACTCACCACGGTGGCTCGAAGACTACCTCGCTGGGGAATCTAAGGAACCTCATTGAGAGGAACCGGGGCCGAGGCCAGACGTAGGCCTCCAACAGCAGAAGCCTGGGATCAGAATGTGCCAAGTCGTCAGGGTATCACGGCCGACTCGATGCCTTCGAGAAGAAGATCGAGGGTCTGCATCGGGAGGGTCACCGTTCGAGCGACGGGGCTAAGTATGCCATCGAATCGCTCACCAAACCATTCACCGAGGAGCTGCTCGCTGTCCACGTCTCCTCTCGCAACAAGCCCCCAAAGGTCTCCCTCTTCGATGGCAAGTCTGACCCGAAGGACCATTTGGATGCGTTCACCGCAGGGATGAGCTTCCAAGACAACTCCGATGCCGCCCAGTGCCGGGCTTTCCCGGCCACTCTCATCCGCTCCGGGCGAGACTGGTTACGAGGACTCGAGCTGCACTCGATCTCAACTTTCGACGAGCTGGCCACCTAATTCCTTGACCATTTCGTCGGGAACAGGCAGCAAAAACGCACCGTCGACCACCTCTTCACGATCAAGAGCGGGGACAAAGAGACGTTCAAAGCATACGTCACCCGCTTCTACAACACCCTTCTAGAGGTCCCCGAGCACCGAGAAGAGACGATCATCATGGCACTAAGGTCTGGTCTTAGGCACAAGGAGTGGTTACGCTCCTTTGCACTAGCACAACCTAAGGCCATAGCCGAGGTAAAGGCCTGGACCGAGCGCGAGGTCCAGCTCAAATCCGAGGTAAGCGCAAATCTCCCCCGGGCAGAGCAAAACGGCCAGAAGAAGAGGGCAAGAGAAGAGAGAAGGGGACCTGAACAGCAAAAGCCCTATCTCCCAAAGTTCCAGGAGTACACACCGCTCAATGTCTCCCAGGCAGTGCTACTAGAAGAGGCTAAGAGCGAGGGGTTCTTCAAGCTCCCCTCGATCCCGTGAATGGCCTCAAAGCGAACCCGGGGCCCCTACCGCGGGTTCCACAGGTCGCTAAGCCACTCCATGGAGAGTTGTAAGCAGCTCCGAGACTACATCGAGGAGCTCATCCATTCGGGGCACCTAGCAGCGTACCTGAGGGAAAGCGGCAAGCTGACCGCGAGCAGGAGCAGCGTCCCCCTCCAGCCGAGCTGACCATCAGCCAGATCATGGTAGTGTTAGCGGAGGATACGTCTGGTACCCACAAAGCACGGTACCCTATGCCGGGCATAGATGCCAACAGACATCCGGGGGGCTCAAGCTGCACGAATAAGAACATCTACTAGCATATATTTTCTTTTCAGAGCAATGTATATCTTTCTTGAGATCTTTTGTTTATATAATAAAGGGATCAATAAAGCATTGCAGAAAAGAAAAATATTCTTATTCATTCAAGAGGTACTATAGGCTCCTCAGCCGTACATAAAAAAATATATATTACAATAGCGGAGGAATGGGATACAGAGAGCACTATTCATGGTACTCTGAGGATATTTCCGCCAGCCGAGCCCTCACGGCGTCTAACCTCTCTTTTCGATGACCCCCGCCAGCGTCGGCATCAAGCCTCAACTGCTAGCACTCAAGGACGAGCGCCTCCGAGTGATTTAGCCGGCTCGCAGAGATCAGGCCGAAAAGCATCAGAGACCTCAGCTTGCCAATGGCCTCGCCTTTCAGCTGCTCGGATAAGCGGTTGTAGAGCCTTGACGACACCCTCCAGATGGAGTACATTAACACCTGAAGTAGGGAGGAGCGCCGGGGAAGCAATCGACCGAAATGATTCTCGATCCAGCCTATCACCAACTGCACCGTGTCATCAGTGCAGTACTGATCATAGAGATACACGTCCTCGAAGCTTATGATATCGGGGATGGTGAAAGGGAAGTCCTCCATTCTTGTGTTTTGGGTGTGAGGAAAGGAGTCATCAACAATCTCTCCATTTTATAGCCCACAATGCCCTCGGAGTTCAACGGTCGCCCGCAACTGTGCCGCCACGCGGCAGACATCGCGCCGCTCCATGCGAAATCGAAATGACGCGGCTCTGGCGCTTCGCCCCCTCCACGTGTTCATAGCACGTGTCACTCGCGACTGTCCATCTTCCCAAAGCCCTCACGAAGAGGCAGTCCAGCAGCTACCCTGCTCGGCTATCCCTAATCGGTAGCTCTCCTACCCTACAACGCCAGGGATCTAAGCCCTCACTAAGAGGCAACCGAGCAGTTTCACTGCTTGGTTCATCCTTGGTAGGCCTCCCACGGCCCCTCCAGCACCAAGAACCTAAGCCCTCACCAAGAGGCAGCCCTGCAGCTATCCTGCTCGGCTATCCCTGGTCGGTAGCTCGCCTACCCAACAACACCAGGGATCGAAGCCCTCACTAAGAGGCAACCGAGCAGCTTCACTGCTTGGTTCATCCTTAGCAGGCCTCTCACGCCCCCTCCAGCGCCAAGGATCTAAGCCCTCACTAAGAGGCAACCGAGCAGCTTCACTGCTTGGTTCATCCTTGGCAGGCCTCCCATGGCCCCTCCAGTGCCAAGGACCTAAGCCCTCACCAAGAGGCAGCCCTGCAGCTACCCTGCACGGCTATCCCTGGCCGGTAGCTCGCCTACCCCACAACGCCAGGGATCGAAGCCCTCACTAAGAGGCAACCGAGCAGCTTCACTGCTTGGTTCATTCTTGGCGGGCCTCCCATGGCCTCTCCAGCGCCAAGGATCTAAGCCATCACTAAGAGGCAACCGAGCAGCTTCACTGCTTGGTTCATCCTTGGCAGGCCTCCCACGGCCCTTCCAGCGCCAAGGACCTAAGCCCTCACCAAGAGGAAACCCTGCAGCTACCCTGCTCGGCTATCTCTGGCCGGTAGCTCGCCTACCCCACAACGCCAGGGATCGAAGCTCTCACTAAGAGGCAACCGAGCAGCTTCACTGCTTGGTTCATCCTTGGCAGGCCTCCCATGGCCCCTCCAACGCCAAGGACTGAAGCCCTCACTAAGAGGCAGCCCTGCAGCTACCCTGCTTGGCTATCCCTGGCTGGTAGCTTCCCTATCCCACAACACCAGGGATCAAAGCCCTCACCAAGAGGCAGCCCTGCAGCTATCCTGCTCGGCTATCCCTGGCTGGTAGCTTCCCTACCCCACAACGCCAGGGATCAAAGCCATCGCCAAGAGGCACCGGGCAGCAACCCTGCTCGGCCATCCTTAAGGACAAAAAGCCCTCGCCAAGAGGCACCGGGCAGTAACCCTGCTCGGCCATCCTTAGTAGGCCACTTACGGCCCCTCCAGCGCTAAGGATGAAAAGCCCTCGAAAGAGGCAACCGGGCCCGCCCTTGCTCGGTTATCCCTGGCTGGTAGCTCCCTACCCTAACAAATCAGGGATCAAAGCCCTCACCAAGAGGCAACCGGGCCCGCCCTTTCTCAGTTATCCCTGACTGGTAGCTCCCTACCCCAACAAACCAGGGATCAAAGCCCTCGCCAAGAGGCACCGGGCAGTAACCCTGCTCGTCACGTCCTTAAGGATCAAAGCCCTCGCAAGAGGCAACCGGGCCCGCCCTTGCTCGGTTATCCCTGGCTGGTAGTTCCCTACCCCAACAAACCAAGGATCAACGCCCTCGCCAAGAGGCACCGGGAAGCAACCCTGCTCGGCCATCCTTAGTAGGCCACTTACGGCCCCTCCCGTGCTAAGGATCAAAGCCCTTGTAAGAGGAAACCGGGCCCGCCCTTGCTTGGTTATCCTTGGCTGGTAGCACCTTACCCCAACACACCAAGGATCAAAGCCCTCGCCAAGAGGCACCGAGCAGATACCTTGCTCGGCCCCGTCCTTAGTAGGCCACTCACTGCCCCTCCCGCGCTAAGGATCAAAGCCCTCGCCAAGAATCAACGAGCAGTAACCATGCTCGGCCATCTTTAATAGGCCACTTACGGCCCCTCCCGCACTAAATATCAAAATCCCTCGCAAGAGGCAACCGGGCCCACCCTTGCTCAGTTATCCCTGGCTAGTAGCTTTCTACCCCAACACCCTAAGGATCAAAGCCCTCGCCAAGAGGCACCGAGCAGCTACCCTGCTCGGCTACGTCCTTAGTAGGCCTCTCACAACCCCTCCCGCGCTAAGGAACAAAAGCCCTCGCAAGAGGAATCTGAGCGGCTACCCTGCTCGGCTATCCCCGGATGCCAATTCACTGTCTTACAACTTCCGGGGTCAAAGCCCTCGCCTAGAGGCACCGGCAGCTACCCTGCTCGGTCTATCATCAACATACCTCTCCGAACCTTCCACGCTAAGGAACATGACCTCACCAAGAGGCATCCAGTTCTACGTCTAAGCGATCTCCACCTCGACTTCGGGGCCATGGAGATACCGTCCCCCCGTCGGTCTTTGCACACTCAGCAAACGAACAGATTCAACTCGATGTGTGATCGCTAGACAAAGAACCGACATAAAACGAAGGCAGTACTGCGCAAATACGAGTGTTTACCGATAAAGGAAAATACAAGCACAAGCACTACTGCAAAAACAAAAATCTTTATCCACAAAGCAAAAAAGTCTTTACAAGGGTATTGTGGACTCCCCAGCTTTACAAAATGCCCGGAGGCCTACAAAATTCCCGAGGCAACAAAAAGAAGAAAAAAACAAGAAGACAAGAGGCTTCAGGCCACAGGGCCAGGCGCAACACCGGCAAGCTCAGCGTCCACCATAGGAGCCTCGGCGTCACCCTCGCCGGGTATCTCTTCCCCGACCTCGTCCTCGGCGCCGTCCCCCTGCTCATCATCCCTGCGAGGATATTCAGCCCGAAGCTCTTCATTAGCGAACTCCGGCATCCGAGCCTTGACGGCGTCGAGGGCCTCGTGCCAGATGGTGGTGGTGGCCGAGGCTAGGACGGTGTAGAACTATTCCGACTTTTGGAAGTTCTCCACCGCCTTCGCCGCTCTGAGGTCGGCTCGCTTCGTCGTCTCTACCGCAGCCTCCAACTCCTTCCGGAGGGTTCTCACGGACTTCTTCATGGTGCCGAAGAGAACCCTGGAGTCCCGAAGTTTGGCCTCGGTAGCCTGGGAGGCCTCGCGGAACCTGGCAACCTCCTGCTTTGCGGCCGTCGCCTCCTCCTTCGCGGCCGCCGCCTCCTCCTTCGGGGCCGCCGCCTCCTCCTTCGGGGCCGCCGCCTCCTGCTTCCCTGCCGCCACCTCGCCCTCAAGGGCAGCGACCCTCGCCATGCCGCCTCCAGATCCCGCTTCGAGCACTCCTCCAGCGAGGAGAGCTCTCCCGTGACCCGCATTGCCGGGGCTATTTCAACCTCCTCCATCCGGACGACGAGAGCGACGTGCTGGAGGACCTGAAGAAATCAGAAGGGGGTCAGAAAGAAAAATGAGCACCAAATCTCGCGAATGTCGAGATACTAAAGTGAAAAATTGAGTGAAGTACGAGTACTAACTTGCACGACCTCTTGGGCGATGGACGCTATTTGCGCCTTCAGACTCCCCCCAGGGACTTTGCCCCCGGCCGACCTCTCCATGTCGAACAACAAGCTGTCAGCAACGGAAATCCCCGAGGGCACCTTAAAGAGGAGCTCCCCTTGTCCACCAAGATCGGGGAAGCCGAGGTCCGCGGGACTACACGGGGGAACCTCTTGATGGCCGACGGCGGAGGGCTGGTCTCTACCTCCGAAGCCGGGGCCTCCTGCTCCCGAACCCGCTTTTGGCTCGGCGCCTTGCTGGACTCCGGGGCATTATCCGCACTCGAGCGTGGGGGCGGGGAGGCTGCTGAGGGAGCCGGGATCGTCGTCCGACGAGAAGAGATGGCCCCTCCAGCCTTCGACCCCTTCTTCGGCTTGCGCATGGCCGCTCGAAGATAGCTCAGGTCCATAGGTTCTGCACAAGGTAAGGTACAATGAAGTTAGCAACACAAACAAAAATGAAAATAAACGCAAGCTTAAAAGAATGCCTACGAGCTCCTAACTTACCGACGAACTGGGCGGGGCTGAGCCCGGCCCATCTAAGGGCCCGCTCAGAAAGCAGCACGTCAGCCCGGGGAATGGGCTCCCACTCCGCCACTCTCACCGTGTCGGGGTCGTTAGACGGGCTTTCCTGCCGGCACCTATCCCTAGACCACTGGGTGGGCACGGTCCAGCCCTCACCTTCCGGCGGTCCAACGAAGAAAAACTTCTTCTTCCAATCGTGGATGGAAGAAGGCAGGGCGATGACACCCGACCCAGGTGCACTCCCCCGTCGCTTCCTAAAGGAGAAATAAACCCACCTTGGGTCGCCCGCACGGGTGCCGCGGTGGCCTTTGTAAACAAGAGAGGAGACAAGGATGGACAGACCAAAAGAAATCATCTGCAACTTCAAGCGGACCAGAAACCCAAAGAGAATCCTCCATGAGTTCGGCACTAGCTGGCCCGGGGCTAGCCCAAAGTAATTTAGCGCCCTAACAATCTCGGGAGAGAAGGGCAGGCGCATTCCGGCCCAAAAGGATTCCAGGTACAAGGCAATCTCTTTACTCCGTACCTGATCCGCCCTCTCTCTTTCCTCGGCCAAACGTAGAGTCTAGCCAGACGGGATATGGAAACGAGCCCGAGCGGTGGCAAGTTCGTTCTCGTACCTCACCAAGGATGGCATGCCAGGGGCATCCGCCACCTCCGCTCGGGGATCCGCTCCTGACGCGCGGCCCCGGGAAGAAGATCTGACCCTAACTCCCCGGGAAGGCTCCGACTCGGCGAAGGGATCCCTAGAATCTATCCTGACGACATCTACAGACTCCTCAAAGGAAGACATCTAACCTGACGGAGAAGTCCTCAGTAACGCAGAAATCCGACCTAAGAGGAGAGCGTCGAGCTTACAAGATCAAGAGTGAGGGAAATATGAAGAGAGATGGGCCCTGAAGCGGACCCCACCTCTATTTATAGCCACCGGCGTCCTCATCCCACGGCGACAGTCGATTCCCGCCAAAACAACTTTTCGCATTCGACGACCACGATCACTCCATCTGTCGCACGCACATTGGTCGGATCCCATCAGACGCCAGAGGTCTGCGGCCCGTCGTGTCATCCATTCAGCGCCCGGCACGTAGTCTGTCACTTCAGCAAAAGTACGCGCGATCTGGCGCACCCTCTTTAATGCAGAAATCTCTCTCTAATTCGTTGATATCATCCAGAAAATACAACAGATTACCCGGGGACACGCCTGACGATATCTTCGAAAGGAAGCTCACCTCGGATGACCCGGCAGACCACTCTCGACCCGACCCGTCAGCTGATCGGAACGAGAGTGGGGGGCTAATGATGCTCGATATTGGTGATCTCCCAGATCATGACACGAGACAGATGACATGTCCCAGGGCTCACAAGAAAGGACCTACAGTGGTCGACCAGACCACTCCTGTGCCCGTCCTAGAAGCAAACACCGGCTCACCTCCGAGCCTCTGCACAATTGGTCTCCTCGGCCTACCAGCTCGTCTCCGGCCTACCACAGAACCAAGATATCTCGGCTCTCCCGCTCGTCCGCGAGCTCTCCCGCCGAGGTCATCTTCCTCGGTCTCATCGACCGACCAGCGGCACCGCTTACAGGCGCAACCGCCATCCCGCGAATCTCGCCATGCGTGAGATATTCGCCGGTCACATCCCACGTTCCACGCCATCACGATCCCCCATTAATGAGCCTGTCTCGCCATTAATGGGAGATCCCACTCATTACGCGGGCGTGACGTCGGGAGCGTAACTGCCGGCGTGATTCTCGTGTCTGCCCTGCCTGCTGCCACCGCTATATAAACCCCTTCTTCAGACGGTTCAAGTAAGCCATTTTTACTCCACTAAGCCGTTACTCTGTTCGGATCTCTAGTCTAACTTAACCGTCGGAGGATCCTCGGTGGTACAACCATCCCGGGACTTCCTTGTAGGTAGCTGGGCAACCACAACCTTAAACCCATTGAGATTCACACGCTTCAGGAGCGACAGCCTCCAGATCCAATCTCAGCCACCCATCGCCGCCATCAGCAGATCAACGGAAGGTAACATCTTGGCGCGATCCAGGTCGCGTCACTTACCGATTAGAACGCTGCAAATTGAAGGGGCATCATCTGCATCCTATTTTAGTCCTCGACCGCAATGGTCTACATTAACACTCTGTAAGAAGAAGAAAAGAAAACATTACAGTCACAGTCGATTATCATGATTCATTCAAGTGACTCGGTAATAAGAAATAGATAACGTGTTAATGTTTCGTGCAACTTGAGATACGATAGATATTTCTCAATCGTGACCAGAAAACAAAGGCTTCACATGTGTCCGAACTGCTATGTGCACTTAATTAGGCCTTGTTCTACTAAAGCTAAACAGGACGACCTACTGAAATAAAATTGCACCATCCGATTTTGCAAAGCTGGAGTTAAAAAGGACCAAAGAGGTTATATATTTATTTAGTCTATGGAAACAAACGGAAACAATGTGTCTGGTATCACTTATTAATGATAAATAAGCTTACAAAATAAATACAAATGAGTTTTAATATTAAAGGAGGACATCAGCATAAGATTCCCACATACAATATGAACTAACCCAA
Source organism: Agapanthus africanus (assembly GCA_030015575.1). Lineage (NCBI taxonomy): Eukaryota > Viridiplantae > Streptophyta > Magnoliopsida > Asparagales > Amaryllidaceae > Agapanthus > Agapanthus africanus. Next base: position 2,235,005 of record JASDDO010000008.1, on the reverse strand, counting down.
TATATAGCATCCAATGAAGAAAGCAAATAAATGATGTCCATATGCAAACACCAACAGTGGTTCAAAGAGCTCAATCTTATGTACAAAATATTAAGTAAAAAAGGTCTCTAAGCCACTTAAAAAGTCTTGTGCAGTTGAACGAACCACTCTAGTTTTCTCTGAGGTAATATGATGATGACACTCTAGCTAGCAAGTAGTAGCTATAGGGGGGATGGTAGAACCCAAGGGTGATGATGTACAAGTTTGATGGTATGCATGTTCATTTTGTTTAATCACTCTTTTAATTTTTAAAAAAGCAAAATGATAATCACATAGCTTTCTTCATCTAGGAGAAAAATTCTAAGGTTTCATCATAATTAAAGGAGACCATAAGCAATTGAATTATGCATAATACTAGCTAAGGCTCTCTAATGACATGATTAACAACACTAACAGTCTGTGGCAAATATAGAATAGGGCTTAAGACGGTTACCCTTTATATTTATTTAGAGAATAGAATGAAGTTGCTTCCTTCACCTTTCCAAAAAATTCGACAACTTCTCCTGTTACTTACCAAGTACCCCTTCTGAAAACTGTAAAATAATGCCACATATATACAAGTGCAAGTTATTACAAAAATGCAGCAATGTGTCGGAGTATAAAATATGTAAATATTCTAGAAGACAAATAACTTTCAAGTTTCAGAGCAATACCTGCAGAAAAGTATCGACGCCAAGGTTTAATTCATTCTGGTTAATTATGATGATTCTGTGTTAAACCATGTAAAGAAATGCTTGTAGCTTTCATCATATCTACGATCTATCATGGTTCCTAGTGGAAACTTGAAATGCTGTTAATTTACCAATATGATGGATCGTAATAGATCGAAGCAAATATGACTTATCTGGAAAATCCTTGTAAAGGCTCACTATCAAGAATCAGAGATTACTCTGTCATCACAAGGCCGATTGATCGGTTAAAAAAGACATTGGCAGCCAGGGAAACAAATTGAATAAAAATTTAACAGAACAGAACAATGAGGAACCAATAGCTGCAGCCTATGGTGAGCATTGGCTCTTTTGCTTATTACTAAATCGTGTGGCAGTAAATATAACAAATGATGAACTAGACATTACACATGGAGGATTGATACTTGGCATATGTTAGCATGGCAAGGCATATGACAGAAGGGCTCCAAAATTTTGGTCCATCCATTACAGGCAACCAACCAAATAATGCAAATTAAATTGATATATCATTATTCTTAATTCGATAAATTATATAAATGAATTACAAAATTACAATTCATGACAACCTAGACGCTAACGTCAAGTGTAAGCATCCAACGCTGCAAGGTACATGAAAGAAAATCATAAAGGTATGCATTTAATATAGCATTTGATTTACTTTAGTAACATCATTGTTTTTTTGATTAATTTGACAACTGAAATAATATTTTACTTTATTTGAGGTTTGAGGTGTGCAAGCATTTGTAAATATTAGATGATTGAAATAGCGAAAATAAAAACGATGTCCCCAGCTTCAGCAATGTCATGATCGTCCACCATTGCCATCACGATGAAAACACCAGGCTCTTCTTTTGCATCATCTCCGCCTTGAGGACTATGGTTCGATCCCAAAAGATAATTGTTCATGCGAAACAGGTATGATATTTAGCACACTGTTCTGTCATGCTTGTTAGAAAGTTTGTAGCATATACAGCGTATCATCATATATCAATAATATCATGGTGATATATGGAAGACATTGATATGAAATTCTAAATAGTTAGGAGTTACTTTTACAAGAAAAAAAATATGGTAATATAAATTATGTAAAATATTACTCTCTGTCAATTGATATGTTTAGATAAGCCTGCTAATTCCTTTTATGATTATCCTCCTAAGTAAACGACGCAATCACATCAAGTAGGCATTTAGGAATAGTTCCTATCAAACGAATAATCGCGAGATTCAACAAAAAATGGATTAATTGCTACCAAATAAGTAACTATTCATTGATAATGGTTTATAGCATATTAATAGAAAACATATTTGATTTGACTATATTAAAAATAAGCAATAATCGGGAATTCTTTGGAAAATTAGGATCCGGGTTTATAATTTATATGATTACGCTAGCATGCTCTACATAATTATTATGGTAAATTTTACTAAACCCCATCCAACTTTTGAGATTTTTGAGATAACCCCATTGAACTTTAAAAATGCTATAAAACAGCATTGAAGGGTATTTTCGGGAAAAAAATTGAAAGGTATATTTGTCAAAAAAAATACCATATTTGGTTCATTTTAAATCTATTTAATCTATCTGTAAGACATTTTGGGGTTATTTAGTCCAATTATGGCTTTCATGAGTTAATCAAACTAATGATTTGATACAATATTCGTAGTTTGGTGGGATTTTATAGCATTTTAAAAGTTCAATGGGGTTTTATCTCAAAAATCTCAAAAGGTGGATGGGGTTTAGTAAAAGTTCAATAGGGTTATCTCAAAAATCTCTTTCCTATGGGCATATCGTGGTTTTTGGGCAACCTAGCTTCATTGGATAATTAATTTAGCTTCGGAATGTACATGAAGCAGACGCTGCATGAGAATAAAATCCTTAATTCCTGCTGCTGCAGACTCCTGTTGATCTGAGGCTCTTTCTGAGGGTTTCTCCTTGATTACATGAGCTGCAACAGTATGGCCGGACGATAGGTTAGGTCTCCCTATGCTCCTGCACAAGTAGGATTTCCAGCAAGTGAGCGATGATCAGCAACGCTGAGCGCAGATATAGTTTTAAATTTGTACAATGTTAAGGTCGGTCAGAAGCAAAGATAGACATCTTTAGGTCCATACATACTCTGGTCGTTTCTAACATGTCGACATAACTCATATATAAGAGGCAAAAACAACAAGCTGTATATCCAGGCAATAGGCATATATGGGTTCAAGCTTTTACCTCAGCTTCTGATTTTTCAACAATCTCTAGGATGATACATAGATTACATTAACAAGACTGCCTTCAGCCTCGTTCCTTCACAAAATAAATTATCCTCAAAGTCGCTAAATTATCTTAAGATACACTTGCACTTGGTGTGAAGTGCAAACTCATTCGAACCTTTGTAAAGAAAGTTGGATTAATCTCAGGTCAAATAGGAACGATGCTGTTTCTTCTTTTGAAACGGCTTGACATTCTAAATTCTAGAATATAGATAAATAGGAACGCAGCAAACAAATGAAGTTGGAAATAAGGGATTTATTTTTTTTGGGTCCATACCTTCCCCCAGGGACCTAGAAGTAGATAAAAATGTAGATCTCGGTCAAAATATGTGACGGATTATGTATATGCATAAATAATACTGAGAGAGAAGTGCAGGGCTCAAAGCCGTGAGAAAACAAGCATACAGAATGCTAACTATACAGTTTTTAGAAATATACAGTTTTAATATACCCTCCCTATCTGACTATATAATGTTCATAAATCGACAATCAAAAGCCGTGAGAAGTGAAGAACATAGGCTTAAAAACTCGGTGTTAAAAGTCGAATTTCCACAAAATGTCTGTAAGCATCTCAGTACCTTGCAGTTCAAAAACAAGTATATATACGGAATGCTAACTTCCAAATGACTTGTTCACTGAACAATAAACTGATTCAGATGAGGATGATGTTTGCACTCAACATTAATTACTCTTCAACTGTTGACAAGGGTGCGTTTGCTTAATTGAGCTAAACACCCCTATAAATAACAACCAACAAACTTAAGAATTTACAATAACAAAAATGCATATTTCGAAGGTATCAAAATCCACTTTTAGTTAGCCGATTAACAAGAAATTCAGTTTAATTATATCCCAATATAGGAGAATCAAAGATGGGAAGTTTCTTGAACAAATATTTCATCAATTTATCGAGTTAAACTTTGACAGCGTAGGTGTTAATTACCGATCAACACAAAAGCATAAGTGCTGAAGGAGCCTGCTCCTACTTTAGCGCTTCTCTCGTGTATAGATCTGTCCTTTCTCTCAAAAATAAAAATAAAAAAATTGCTCGTATATAGGTCGCCTGTACAAGACTAATGGAATGGCAAATGTAATTGTGTCATTCATCGGACCGTTTTAACGGACCAAACTTAGTGTCTTCATAAATAGAGATACCGCACACCTCATCATCATGATCCTAATGCCATGGCCACTTTGGTTTGGGTTATAACAGTAAAGATAATAATAAAATGTAAAAATTCCAAATTACACTCATATTGGGATTTGGGAATGAGTACATAATGAGTTTTCTTGTTCCAAAAATTATAGGGTTGCTTTTGGTACATCTAAAGCGCATTGATTATAGAAGGCTTAGAAGCATGTTCTACAATGCTTCTCTTGAAGTTGTAAAGGGACAAGTGGTGAAATAAAATAAAGTGCAAAAAAGACGATTAACATGAAGCAAAAGGAGTATGAAGTTATGAACTATCATGCATCCCAAAAAAGAAGAATCAAATTACTAACCGGACAATAATTTTATACTACTTCCCAGATCCCTATATATACCTCAAAACTCCGCTAACACATGTTAATTCACAAGGAGAATAGATATAATCTATCAGCATATCCATTTGAATGTTATACAAACTGAGTAAAAACTTGATTCACTTTCCTTAGAAAATTATACTCAATTACATAGCCAAAACCACATATTTAGGGTTGGTTGGGGGTTCGGGGGTCTAGCTTCCTTGCTGCACCAACTTCAGATGAGGATTTTTTTTATCATATAGGCACACAAATTTGACGCTTACCTCACCTTAACAGCTGGACACAAAACGAAAATCACTATGTAAATAGCCGAGTCATGATTCGGTGGAGCAAAATTAACATAAAAGAAAAAAATTATAAAAAAGGCGAACCGTCCATTTTGAAACCGACGAACCAGATTAATCGGTTGTAATGACCGGATGTAAAGTTGCATGACCGGTACTAAAGCTGAAAATTTGTACAGAGTCACATGTGCGTGCCTGACAAAAAATTAAGAGCCTTCTTCTCAAAACCTCTTTAAGAGCCTTCTTCTCAAGTTTTTCTCATCGTTGCATCCCCTCTTCAATCTAAATCCTAAATCAGCATGTCTACTTCAGCTTCGAGTTCCAGCAGTGGGATTACGAGGCCCACCATCAAGATCGCTTGTGGATGCGGATTGGTGGCTAAGCCCTACACTTCGAAAACTTTAAAAAACTATGGAAGAAAGTTTTGGAGGTTCTCTAAATGGAACCAAGATGGAGATTGTGGGGGCATTTACATGGGATGACCAATTTAGAATTCGGGATTTTTCTAATTCACATGTTGGATCTGAAATTGCAATTCGAGAGAGCTTAGACAATGATGAATTAGCAATGCAAGAGTGGTATGTTATTCAAAACTCACAACTTTCATCTGAAATTAAAGTGATGAGGTCAATGGAGAAGAAGATGCTTGTGTTAGGGTTAGTGATATGGTTTCTTTCTGTTTTTATTCCATTTGTGTTGGGTATTTTCTTAGACATATGCAATGAATGTTCCTTTAAGTTTTTGGAATATGATGTGTATTTGATCAATTTATTCACTTGTCTTTCAGACCTGATTTTAATTTACAAAGTAGAGTATTATCATGACAAGTTAATACAACTCAAAAGAAATTCCTACTCAGAAAACAGAAGGTTCCACCTCGAGACTCGAAATTCCTACATAAAAATGAAAAAATGCCCATTTGAGGAACAAACAATTCAAGTGTCGAGTACATCTGAAGTCAAACGTCCCATTTTGTAATATTAAAGTCCCACACTGTAAACCTAAAGTTCCGGTTGGTAAGCAAGAAGTTACACTTAGGGGAAATTAAAGTCCCACTTAGAAGAATTAGAAAGTTCATGATTTAAAAACTTATAAACAAGAAAAGTTAATTGAAAACAAAGTTAATTTATTCTCATGTCTTCATACTTGATACTTTTTAATTTACAGAGTATTATCATGACAAGTTAATGCAATTAAGAATTTCTCACTCAGAAAATAGAAGATCCACATAGGAAACCGAAAGTACCACATGAAAGAACAAAAAGGCCCACTTGAGAAACAAACAATTCCAATTTCAAGTACACCTGAAGTCAAACGTCCCACTCAATAAATTTAAAGTCCCACATAGTAAACTTAAAGTTCCAGCTGGTAAGCAGAAAGTTCCACTTAGGGAAAATTAAAGTCCCACTTAGAAGAACTTGGAAGTTCCTGATTTAAAAACTTATAAACAAGTAAAGATAATTGAAAACAAAACAATACTACCCTATGCTTGGTTTTGCTCCATCGACTGTGTACGGTCCCAAAAAAAGTCTCATGATACAATTTGGTGGCTCATGTCCCACTTAGTATACCAGAAGTCCCACTTGGGAACATAAAGTCCTTATTAGAAGAACAAAGAGTCCCACCTGGAGAAATCCCCAGAAAAAATTCGTTTTAAAGATGTAAAAGCATTGAGTTCCACTTGGTAATCAATAGTGTCACTTACAACTTTTATATTTCCACCTGGAAACCTTTTAGTCCCATGCGGAAATGTGTCAATTTCAAGCATACTTGCAAACCAAGCAGCAAACAAACCAAGGCATATTACATAGAAAATTGCTTTAACGCATCCGACAAGAATTTCTTAATAAAAAAGGGATATTGGGGTATTACAAAAGGACCGAAAAAGAAAAAAAAACCATTGGGGTATTACAGTCAAAAAAACCAAGTCATTGATCACCATGGCATCAAACACACTAAAAAGGCTCCAGTCATCCAGGTTGATAGTGGATCCATCCCAAGTCAACCGTGGTAATCGATTACATTTCCGGAACCAAATTGTGCACTGCTTTCTTACGTCCTCTTCTCTGTTGTGTACGGACATTAGCCGGCGAGAAATGAGCTGCTTTCAGAACAACTTTGCTATAATCTAGATAGGGAAGAAGCTCGATAATTAATTAAGAAAATTGCAGAAAATTAAGCCGAGTGACTCTGTTAGCATCCCATTTATCTCGAAAGTTAGCTCATTTCCATTCCACGGTTTCATATATTTGCACAAATACAAACCACAATCGCCATTTCCTTTTTGTAAAAGGATCTTGGAAACTGTATGCAGTTGCCACATCCAAAATTGCAAATCACCGAAGGTTACTAGCAATTCTGGTTGGGCTTTTATGGCTGCATCCAATCGTCGCTCCAAAACAGGACTCTGCATTTATAAGCAACGAATATCAAATCATGTACTCCATAAAAGGCAAATAACTGCTTGTAGATGATTGCTTACAATGTTTTCCGCTAGAGATCGATGTTTTGCTAAATATGTGTTTTTTTAGAGAATCCAATACTTGCGGTTTTTCAAGCCTTTTATTAAGAACAACCAGGCAGCAATGCTCTTTGTCAAGGTTGCATGGGAACATTAGCTGAATAAGGTCATAAAACATAACAACGAATAATAATATGTACAAGTAATTAATATAAATAAGCAAATAGTTAATATAATCCGCCTTGTGTCTGAGGGAATTAATTTGATTTAATTTAAATATACCATATCATGGCCAGAAATTGCCTTGCTAAATGCCACGTAGTTCTTCAGTTCGATACGGCTTGGTTTGTAGGTGTATTTTCTAAACGTTTTGTCGATGGGTTACAGGTCTCAAACACACTTTCATAATAAATAACCCCTCTTCTTTCATCTTTTCCCTGTCTTAATAACTCCGTAAAACAGTAAATTATCTGTCGAGCAAAGAAAAGAGGTGAGTTTTAGATCGTGTAATATAAAAGAAGTCGGGTGAAGAATACAGTCTATGTTCATACACGTGATATGTACACATACCGTGCCACCTATCCATGATTTGACTCCATTAACATTAAGAAGGCATTGTAGCTCGTTTAGTTGTACTAACGCGTGATATGTACACATACCGTGGATCTTTATGCCGGAATGTGATTTTTCCTTTTTAAGTGGGACTTCGTGTTAACATTTTTCATGATTGTGGAGTATATCTATATCTGTGCATGATTACGTTGATTAAGAAAATGGATAGTGCGAGAACCCTCTATCTTGTTTCTCATTTGTCAATTGTCCATTTTTTTGTTGGCGAAAGCCTTTGCCTGAAAATTTTGGCTTGACGTTCAAAAACACCCAGAATTTTCAAAACAAGAAGAGGGAAAGAAGAATTTGAGAGAAGAGTTAGGGCAAAATACCTCGGTGAAATTGCTACTTTGTAGCATGATGGAGGACACTGAGTAGCCTCATCAATGATAGATAACACAGTGGATGATCGGCATGTATGAGAATAGTGTTGGGGTCAAAAAGTACACCCCAAAGTCGAGGTCAATAAGTTAAAGTCGATGCCCGAAAAGTAGGTCCGGGCCTAAACCGGAATCCAAGTCAAGTGGGCCCATGCCCAAATCGAGCCCGAACATGAGGAGGCCGACCCCCCATGCCAAGATGAAAATTATGTAATAAATAATTTTGATATAATTTTTATGAATAAATGTAAGGAAAATAGGCATAAAGCCAAATTTTTGTAAAGTCCATGGCTCATTTGCAAAAGAAATAAGCACATGAGATATGAGATGGGCAAAATGCCATTTTGTAAAGCCCAAGGGGCTATGTGTAAATTTGTAAGCCGATATAAGACAACATGATAATGAAATGAAAAAAGAATAATTGATTCCCCTCAAAAATTATGGTTCTGTGCCACCTTCTCCTTCCTCAAGATTTTAAACCTACTTCTTTTTTTTGAATTAAATCAAGATTTTAACTCTTCTTTTTCTAAAAAGAAATAGTTTTTCACCATAAAACCCTTGAAAAGGAGCCCAGGTATCCCATCAAATCTTTAAAAGGGGAGATTTTTAAATCTCGACACTCTTTTTCTCCAAGATCCAACTAACAAAGAGGAGGAAGAAGAAGATCCATTTCCAAAAGTCCCATTTTGGGAAGGTCCGAGGCTTAGGAGAGAATTCAGGGCCCAAGAGAGAAAAAAGGGGCCCCTTTGATCATCTCTGAAGATTTTTTGGGAATTCAACTCCATTTGTCAAAATCTTTTGGAGTTTAACTCTATAGATAAAATTCTTTTGGAAGTTTAACACCACTCAAAATCCTTTTGGGAGTTTAACTCCATAAAAAAAGAGCAATCCTCCCTTTTTCTGGGAATTTCCAAAGTCTCTCGGGAGTTTAACTCCTAATCACGGAGATAAGCCCTCTTTTTCTGCAGACGTCCACGTGTCGGGCGTCCAACACCCACGTGCCCAACGCGTGAGGCGCTGGCACCCAGCGTCCATGCGTCCTTAGGACGCTACTCACTCCTCTTTTTCCCATACACTTCACACTCAAAACACATCTCTTGTCAGAATTTTTTTTCCTAACGGGGCGCTACTAGCCCCTTGACCCCCAGCCCGCTATCCGGGTAGCGAAACCCTCGTAAACTTTGCGAGGCACCCGATATATCCAAAACCCTTCAAAACATAACACACGCATACGGCACATTGAGTTCGCATGACCAGTTTGACTCGTCTGTTCCCCCAATATTTAAACATAGTAAAAGAGCAAAGCTCTGTTGGAATTTAATGAGGCAACATCTTACATGCTCTCCACGAGGTCGCCAGAGTCAATCTTATAGGATTAAATCCTATGTTGGCGCCTCACGCGCTCCTCACGCGGACGCCAATATGCAAAGCACAAGAGAATTTATTACATAAGAGTTAGACTCTTATATGGCGCCGCACGTGCTCTTCATGCAGGCGCCAATGTTCAAAGCACAGAAATACCCATCTTAAGAATTAAATTCTTAAGTGGTGCCCACATGCACAACACGTGAGCGTCGGCGCCCAAGTAGAATTAAATTATACGATACTCTCTGTTAAACAGAGCCGTTGGATCAAATATCCAACGGAGATGATAAATCATCAAAATATAGAATCAAATTCTATTAGGAGAAAATATCTCCCAAATCTTTCTAAATAAGAAAGATACTCTCGATTGGATCAATAATCCAATAATAGAATAAAATTCTATCTTGGGAATATATTCCCTCAATTTTTCTAAACAAAAAAAAAATTGCTCTCTGTAAAACAGAAAACCCTTGGATTAAAAATCTAGTGGGGATTAAAAATCACAACTTGACAGAATAAATTCTGTATATGGAAGAATATTTTCCTAATCTTGTTAAAAAAACAAGAAAACATATTTTGTAAAACAGAAGTTCTTGGATCAAAAATCTAACAGTGGGTAAAATTCCCCCAAATCAATTTTGAGACCAATTAAATCAATTGGAATTTCTCAATGAGAGATTTTCTCAAAACTAATTAATAATCTGTCTCCACTATATAAAGGACCCGAGACTTCAAGTCTCACACAGAACGACTACCACGGTGAGATATAGACACAGAGAGACTACAGATAGAAAGAACAGAGAATTCAATTCTCAAAAAAGATGATTTTCCTTCTCAAAACCCTAGGTAAAGAAAAGAGATCAAAATATCTCATTTACATGTCATATCACATATAAGAGTTTAATCCTTTTAAAAGAACATAGTTCTTTCTCTGGATCTGAGATCCACAAGACAAGTCTTCCATAAGTTGAGAATTTAATTCTCATCGAGAAGATTTTCTTGTTGAGAATCAAAAATTCAGGGAAGAATAAATTTAAAGAGAAAGAAGATGGAGTGCATAATACTCCAGGAACTCAGTTCCTTCAAATCAAGAACTAAGTTCTTTAAAAACTCAACCTAAGATCCTAAAAAAATTAGTGATTTTAGCGAGCGTTAATGGTCAAAATATCATTGACAGAGGTTTAACTGTAAGTCCACGTTGCCCACCCCGGTGCTTGCGGGGAGGCGGAAAACATAATAAAAATCGGATTTTTATCAACTATAGGCAACATGGACTATGCTTTAAGGATCTTTGCTAAACATAAACTTGCTAAAACTAACTACAAAGTAGCTAAGTGATGGAAAGGTTATACCTTGAGCTCAAAGTCCTTCTCTCCTTGCTCCTTGGAATGGTAGAAAGAGTTCACCTTGCTTGTCTTCTCCCGTCAAAAAAGGATCCATCCGAAAGCCACGACCTTTAGCTTCAACTCCAAGCTAGGAGTAACTAGAGTGCAAGAAATGCTAAGACTTGAACCCTAGAAGAGAGTAGAGAAGATCAAGTGAGGGTTTTTCTCAAGCTTTTTGTTTCTCAACACATGAGAGGGAGAGAGCTTGAGGGAGAGGATGAGCAAGAGAGAGAAATGATATGAGAGAATGAATTATTAGTGAGCCATTCTCATTAATATGTGTGTAATATTTTAATTCAATAATTTGCTTGAAAATTGTCATGGTTGTAGCAAGACATGACCATTATCATTTCAATATTAATGCAAATTGCAAAGATCAATGAGCATCTTCCAAATGAAATGATTATGGTCAAGTTGTCAACTAGGTCAATGAAGTCAAATGGTCAATAACAACAACCATGCACAATTATTAAGCTAACTATAATACACAAAAAAGCAATGGGGTTAATAAAATGACAATAGTCATTAACCCTAAACAAGATCCTCTCCATCAATCTCAAGCAACTGTGCATACGCACCCGCATTCGTGATCCGAGGAACACGAATACACTGAGAAAAACCAATCTCAAATCATATACTAGGATCCAGCTTAAACCAAAGCCCGCTAGTATAAACTGTCCGGACAGCAAACGTGCACAAGTGCGCGGATGCGAACGAACCTTGTCGCAAAACCATGCGACCTCTACTCATTTTGCCTAAAGGCGAATAGCTCTCTGTGTGGGACTCTAAAGACTCGACACTACGCTGGCAGTGGGTTTAACCACAGACCGCAAGCGGCACTAGCTGTACGTAACGGTCCCCGGGTAGATGTCGATAAGAAGACTGACGAGGTGAACCCCATCTGCACTCCTACTGAGCCTGTATGTGACAGTCTCCGTACAGTCCGGTCTGTTCGTCTGATACATCGCATGGCGGGCCTAGGGGGGCGGTGAACGTCAGTCCCCTAATAGCGGTACAAGTCATGTCGGAGTGTAGCCCAGAACACCCTGAGATAACACTGGAAACCTACCAGTATATCTCGCTTGCCCTGGCCAGGGACTACTCGTGTAATGGCTCTCCTAGAAGCTTCGCACGAAAGATGATATGCAGAAGCCTCCGCAGAGACCGTTCCAAGGGCAGAAACAGCTTACTCAAGGACCAAATCAGGCTCGAGCATTCACGTTGACAGCTGAGGAAGCTAAGGCATCAGGAGAAATGGTTTCAGGTACTTTACTCGTTCATGGTTTTCCCGCATTGGCATTATTTGATTCCGGAGCATCCCACTGTTTTATGTCATCCAAATTTATAACTACACACTCGATTACCTGCACGACCCTGTCTAGTTTCTGGGACATACACACTGGGAATGGGAAAATCATAGCTAGTAAAGAATGTAAAGATTGTACAGTTGTTGTTTGCGGACGGGAGCTTTTTGCAGATTTCTTGGTGATTGATACGGGCAGTTATGAAGTAGTCTTGGGAATGGATTTTCTTGGCACTTTCCACGCACACATTGATTGTAGGGCAAGGAAAGTAATTTTCCAGATTCCCGGACACCCTGAGTTTACCTTCATTGGAGGAAGCAGTTCTGTCGGGCCAGTCGAATTTAGGGCTAGGCCGACGAACAATGTTCTTGCGGCTATGGTAGTGGATAGTAATGAAGAGCCGGCAGTTGTCCGCGACTTTATGGATGTGTTTGAAGATATTTCGGGCTTATCGCCGAAGCGAGATGTGGAGTTTGCGATTAACCTTATTCCCGGTGCAGCGCCAGTATCAAAATCTTATTATCCGATGGCACCGGTGGAATTGGAAGAAGTTAAGAAACAAGTTGGTGAATTACTCGAGAAGGGATAGATTCGAAGCAGCAGCTCACCTTGGGGAGCTCCAGTTCTTTTAGTGAAGAAGAAGGATGGCACGAGAAGGATGTGCATTGATTATCGAGAATTGAACCGGGTGACTATTAAGAACAAGTACCCGATCCCTCGCATTGGAGAACTTTTTGAGCAGCTTAGTGGCGCGAGGGTATTCTCGAAATTGGATTTGCGATCGGGATATCATCAGGTCCGAGTAAAAGCAGAAGACATTTGCAAGACGGCGTTTCGAACTCGATATGGACATTTCGAGTATCTAGTGATGCCCTTCGGAGTGACGAATGCGCCAGCAATATTCATGGATTTGATGAACAGGATCTTTTCACCGTTCTTGGACCAGTTTATTGTGGTATTTATTGACGATATTCTGGTGTACTCGAAGAGTCCGGAGGAGCATGCTGAGCATTTAAGGATCGCACTGCAGACGCTGAGACAAGAGAAGTTATTTGCGAAGATGAGTAAGTATGAATTCTGGCTGAAAGAAGTGAAGTTTCTGGGGCATGTTGTGTCGGGCAATGGAATCGCCGTCGATCCCGAAAAGATTGCAGCAGTTCGAGATTGGCCTATTCCAAAGAATGTTGCGGAGATAAGAAGTTTTCTTGGACTCGCCGGTTACTACAGAAGATTTGTGGAGAACTTCGCTCGTTTAGCTGAGCCGTTAACCAAGCTTACGCGTAAGGAGGTACCGTTTGTTTGGACGGATGGATGTGCATTGGACTTCGAGACGTTGAAGCAGAAGTTGATAACCGCCCCTATCCTAACCGTACCGGATGATTCAGGAGGACTGGTGATTCATAGCGACGCATCCGGAAAGGGATTGGGATGTGTTTTGATGCAAAATGGGAAAGTCGTCGCTTACGCATCGAGACAACTGAAGACTCATGAGAAGAATTATCCGACCCATGACTTAGAGCTTGCAGCCGTGATCTTCGCCCTGAAGATTTGGAGACACTACCTATTGGGCGAGAGAGTCGAAGTCTTTACAGATCACAAGAGTTTAAAGAATGTGTTCACTCAGAAGGAGTTGAACATGAGGCAACGCAGATGGTTGGAGCTGATGGCCGATTATGACCTTGATCTTAAGTACCATCCGGGAAAAGTCAACGTCGTGCCGGATGCGCTGAGTCGGTTACCAGCAATTCAGATATTGACTGCACAGAGAGAGATCATTGCGGATTTTCGGAGATTTGACTTGGAGGTTGTGCTACCACATGCTACAGGACAGTTGATGCAGTTGCAAGTACAGTCGTCCTTAGTTGAGAAGATTAAAACGGCACAATCGCAGGATCCTAGACTACAAAAGTTTCGAGAACAGGTTGAAGCCGGACTACGAACCGATTTACTGATCCATGAAGACGGTTCGTTGAGATATGGTAGCCGTGTGTGTGTGCCAAAGGGAGATGTGCGTGAAGAGCTTATGAAGGAGGCACACAGTTCAGCTTACTCTGTACATCCAGGAGGGACAAAGATGTACCGAGATATTCGACAGCACTTCTGGTGGGGAGGTATGAAACGGGAAATTGCTCGCTTCGTGGCTAAGTGCTTGGTGTGTCAGCAAGTCAAGGCCGAACACCAAAGGGTTGCTGGTTTGTTGCAACCACTTCCGATTCCTCAGTGGAAGTGGGAACATATAACCATGGATTTCGTGACGGCTTTACCGCGGAGTCCAAAGGGCAACAATGCCGTGTGGGTGATTCTCGATCGTTTGACCAAGGCAGCTCACTTTATTCCTTTTCGGGTTGGTCAATCGACAGAGACTTTGGCAGAACGGTACATGCAGGAGATTGTAAGACTGCATGGAGTACCGGTAAGCATCGTGTCCGATCGGGACACTCGGTTCTTGTCGCACTTCTGGAGGAGTTTACAAGAAAGTTTGGGGACTCGATTGAAGTTCAGCACAGCTTATCATCCTCAGACTGATGGACAATCGGAGAGAACGATCCAGACCCTTGAAGATATGTTGAGGGCTTGCATGTTAGACTTCAAAGGTTCTTGGGAGGATCATCTACACCTGGTGGAGTTTTCGTACAACAATAGCTTCCAAGCGACTATTCAGATGGCTCCGTTTGAAGCACTGTATGGTCGTAAGTGCCGTTCACCTGTTTGTTGGGATGATGTTGGTGAACGAAGGTTACTAGGACCAGATTTGGTGGTACAGACAGTCGAGAAGGTGAATACAATCAGGAAGCATATGAAGGCAGCTCAAGACAGACAGAAAAGTTGGGCCGACACGTCAAGAAGACCTCTAGAGTTCGCCGTGGGTGATTTGGTATTCCTGAAGATATCACCGACTAGAGGGGTGATTCGCTTTGGAAGTCGGGGAAAGCTTAGTCCCCGATTCGTCGGACCCTTCGAGATATTGGAGCGTGTTGGAGAGGTAGCGTACCGTTTGGCGTTACCACAGTCATTGGCAGGAGTGCACGATGTGTTTCATGTGTCTCAACTACGGAGGTATGTTCGTGATGAGACTCATGTCTTGGATCATTCGGAGTTGACCGTACGGGAGGACCTGACTTTTGAGGAGCGACCAGTTGAAATCAAGGATCGGAGAGAAAAGGTTCTTAAGAACAAGGTTATCCCTCTTGTGCTAGTTTCTTGGGGTAATCGATTGCATGGAGAATCCACTTGGGAGCGAGAAGACGAGATTCGGCAGAAATTCCCTCACCTTTTCCAGTAGTTAGCTATCTTGTATTCTCGGAATTTCGAGGACGAAATTCTTTTGTAGTTGGGTATGATGTAACACCCGAGCCCTATAACACTATTTATATTACTAGTTGAGAGTTATATATTGCTCATTCCAATTATCCTGATTGTTTGGTGCTTTTTGCAAAATTTTAACCGGTTAAGTCATTTTGGCACATAACAAATTTTAACTCCTAAAATGAAATTTAAAGTGTCCATGTTGGCCTACTCGTCGCCACTAGTCGCGTGGTAGTGTCCGCGTGTCGAGATTCCGTCCCGTTCGGCTAAACGGGCAAACTTGGACGACTACGCGCGCGTGCGAGTGTCCGACTTGGGGGCATGCATTTTAATCATTAAACACCTCTTTTCAAAATTTGGAAACCGCTTAAAATCCTATAATTTGAATTTGGAACATTTGGGCGCAACCCGGGCGCGATTTGGAAATGTTTCATTTAGCGCCAAAAAGGCCCATTTAATTTAATATCCCAAAATTTAATATACGATTATAATCTCTTTTTAACTGTTGAATCCCTCTTAAATCTTTCCAATTTGATTTTTAAAACCTCCCGTACTCTTTCCCCAGCCAATCGCTTGGCTCCTTTTCGTCGTGGGCCCCGCCTCCTCTTTCCCTATCACTCTATCTCTCTCATCCCTATTCTCCTTCTCTCTCTCACTCTAAATCTTTCTCTCTCTCTCTCTCTCCAATCTCTCTCTCTCTCCTCCTATATAATTTTCCATGCAGCCGCCTCCCCTACTCATCTTCTCCACCACGAGAATCATCTCGTAACCCTAACCCTAGCCCCTCGTAACCGCCGCCGACCTTCCCGCGACCTCGCCGTCGCCGCCCTCGCCACCGCGAGCCCAGCCGCACCCTCTTCCTCCTTCCTCCGTTCATCTTCCGCGCCTGCACCCAACCCCCGACGCCATCGCTCGGCCGCGGATCCCGCCGTCGACGCCGCCTCCCGTCGCCGACGACGCCCGCGACTCCCTCTCACCCTCCTCGTCCTGAACTCGTCGTCGCTTCCCTCCTCCCCTCGCCGGACCACCTTCAGACCCGAGCCCGACCCTGCACCATCTCCGGGTCGCCGGAGAACGCGCCGTCGACCCTCGTCGACGTCACCCGCGCCACCTCCTTTCCCCCTCGACCACCAGAGCCGACCACCACCCTCCTCTACTCGTCGCACTACCCTCTCCAACGAACCCGAGGCCGTTCAAGTCTTCACAGCCGCCGTCGCTGTCTCGCCGGCGTTCCAGCGCCGTCGAGCCCGCCGGGGTCACCCTGGTATATCTCTGTAGCATCCTTATCTTTCCTTTGTGCAAAGTTTTTCCCCCCGCTGATCTTGTACGTTTATCGGGTTGCTAACTTCGTTGCCGTGACTTTTCCGGAACCCGACCGTGCCGTCTTGTGAACCCGACGCTCCAGCGAAGTACCCTGGTCCGTGTGATCCCGTTGTTCGCTGTTGGGACTCGATCCGTAGTCCGTGCACCATCTCGTGTTTTCTGCCGACTTTGCATCCGTGCTTTCCGGTTTGCGAAACCGTCGAGGCAAGTATCCGAATACTTGCTTTAACATGCTAATACACAATATCAAGTCTTGCTTTACTCTTGATTATCATATTATTTTATAACTTAAAACTGACGGTCACAATAATCCTTGACATTAAATCAGTATGGTAGTTCTTGTAATTAATCAGTCTGCTATCAATCCTCGCTTTAAACTAATTAAACCAATTAGAACGTCCTTGCTTAACTTGCTAGATCACCCTTGTGACTATTATCCATGCTGTAGTTTTAATAGCTTCATTGCTTCGTGTTATTAATATCGTTTACCTTGTGACTATTGCACCCCAAAGGTGCGTGAACCTGTTAATAAGAGAATACAAAGCATCACTGTGTTTACATGGAGTAATATTGTTATTTACTGTTCCTGCTGTTGTTTCCTTAATCGTTACTATACCTGTTATCAGTATACATTTGATTGCATTACATATTGACCCGATTTTGATACACCTGACACATGTACTGATACACCGGACAAGACACCCTATACATACTGACCCAACCTATTGGACTACAACATGACTTGGGGTCCTTTTGGACCATTCCTGCTGTCTATCCAGACAGACCTACTTTGATCATGTGTTGGCATTGATCCTTGACTACTGAATACCTGACCTGACATATATAACTTGGGGGTATGGGGAAATCAAAGATGAACCTGACTTGTAACTCGACAGTTCACTACCGTTCGAGTATACACATTCCTATTCTGTGCCCAGCGGCATGTCTCGGTTTCGGCCGAGAATATTGTGGCCGTGATCCCGGGTATGTACGGGGTAATACCGAGTGTACACATTCCTATTCTGTGCCTAACGGCATGTCTCGGCTGCAGCCGAGAATATTGTGGCCGTGGTCCCGGGTATGTACGGGATACTATTGAGTTACATCGACGATTCATCAATTGATTTCAAAGACTATAGAGTAGAAACCTGATAGGACAGTTTAGTCACCATTGCACATTACCCTGCTCTGTTATTTCTTAGTACTGCTTTATTCATGTTCATACTTGCATTGCTTATTACCATGTTTATACTATATACTTGATGTCATGACGCGCTGACGTCTGGGTTTTGCATGGCCCAGATTCCGTACCACTGTCAACGACCGAGCAGGAGTACTTCAGCCAGCAGGCTGAACTGTGAGTTCCTTAGAGTTTAGTTTATTTATTTCATTTCATTTCCAGATGTGAGCCCGCATTATGGGACGTACTGTTTATTCATTGTATTGGATCATTAGCTTCCGCACTTATTGTTTATTGATTCTTGTTATTATGGATTTGGACATGTATTAGATTAGCTTATTATTTTGTTCTTGATATCTCTACAACCGTAATGTGACTGTGGATGGATTTTTCCTACCCACAGGTAGCATGGTTGGCTATGTCACGTGCCCAATCTTGCGTACTCTGGGAAGCGGGACATGACACTAGGAATCCGCAATGCGTTCGAGCCTGCAACATAAAGCGGATTACACGGTCGCGGTGAATAGCCAATACCCCACCCAAGACCCCTACGGGTGCGGCAAACTACCCGCCAAGCACCCGAAGCGAAGCAACCTCCCTCACCACCGTGAGTAGGCCACTCGGCACTTCGAGATACCCGGTAGTTTGTGCACCCCCTCCATGGGTCTATCCTAGGAGCAAAAACAGTAAAAAGAATTATACAATGACGGCTACAACCCCGACCCGGTTGTGCGGCCATACAAATAATAATATTACATCAATTTACATGTTACAAATGAATGAAAGAAAAAATAACGCTCATCTCACATCCAACCCGGCTATTCACCCGCGACAATCCAATCCATTCATATCCACAAACCAATAACAATCACAGAGATGTATAACCCCGACTAATCGACTTATAGCGATTAGCCGACGTTCAATACATACAAGCATCACAGATATAACCGATATAGTTAAAGTGTAGTGAAGTTCCGAAAAATACGGATTTATAGGCCCCCAAAAGTAAATTTTAGTTCTGGAAAATCTGGGCACATATAACATATCCTAAAAATCCCAAAACCAACACAGAAACATACTGCACCAAAAACGATGCAGAGAGGGGACAAGACGGCCGCGCTTCCGCGGCAAGAGCTTCCTATTGCCGCGGATCCGCGGTCCTTTAGTCGCCTCTCTGGTTCGTCTTTGGTGGTTTTCTACACAAAACCCTGAGATAATTTTTGGTGTATAACAAATTTTATTTTGACCAGAAAAAAAAATTAACAGAAACTTGGGGTTTTGCGAGTTTGGTTTTTCGATTTTCCGGTTTCGAAACTTCGTTACACTTTACTACTTAGCTAGTTTGTGTTTAGTTAGGCTCTGATACCACTGTAAGTCCACGTTGCCCACCCCGGTGCTTGCGGGGAGGCGGAAAACATAATAAAAATCGGATTTTTATCAACTATAGGCAACATGGACTATGCTTTAAAGATCTTTGCTAAACATAAACTTGCTAAAACTAACTACAAAGTAGCTAAGTGATGGAAAGGTTATACCTTGAGCTCAAAGTCCTTCTCTCCTTGCTCCTTGGAATGGTAGAAAGAGTTCACCTTGTTTGTCTTCTCCCGTCAAAGAAGGATCCACCCGAAAGCCACGACCTTTAGCTTCAACTCCAAGCTAGGAGTAACTAGAGTGCAAGAAATGCTAAGACTTGAACCCTAGAAGAGAGTAGAGAAGATCAAGTGAGGGTTTTTCTCAAGCTTTTTGTTTCTCAACACATGAGAGGGAGAGAGCTTGAGGGAGAGGATGAGCAAGAGAGAGAAATGATATGAGAGAATGAATTATTAGTGAGCCATTCTCACTAATATGTGTGTAATATTTTAATTCAATAATTTGCTTGAAAATTGTCATGGTTGTAGCAAGACATGACCATTATCATTTCAATATTAATGCAAATTGCAAAGATCAATGAGCATCTTCCAAATGAAATGATTATGGTCAAGTTGTCAACTAGGTCAACAAGTCAATGAAGTCAAATGGTCAATAACAACAACCATGCACAATTATTAAGCTAACTATAATACACAAAAAAGCAATGGGGTTAATAAAATGACAATAGTCATTAACCCTAAACAAGGTCCTCTCCCTCAATCTCAAGCAACTGTGCATACGCACCCGCATTCGTGATCCGAGGAACACGAATACACTGAGAAAAACCAATCTCAAATCATATACTAGGATCCGGCTTAAACCAAAGCCCGCTAGTATAAACTGTCCGGACAGCAAACGTGCACAAGTGTGCGGATGCGAACGAACCTTGTCGCAAAACCATGCGACCTCTACTCATTTTGCCTAAAGGAGAATAGCTCTCTGTGTGGGACTCTAAAGACTCGACACTACGCTGGCAGTGGGTTTAACCACAGACCGCAAGCGGCACTAGCTGTACGTAACGGTCCCCAGGTAGATGTCGATAAGAAGACTGACGAGGTGAACCCCATCTGCACTCCTACTGAGCCTGTATGTGACAGTCTCCGTACAGTCCGGTCTGTTCGTCTGATACATCGCATGGCGGGCCTAGGGGGGCGGTGAACGTCAGTCCCCTAATAGCGGTACAAGTCGTGTCGGAGTGTAGCCCAGAACACCCTGAGATAACACTGGAAACCTACCAGTATATCTCGCTTGCCCTGGCCACGGACTACTCGTGTAATGGCTCTCCTGGACACAGCGCGATGTCAACCCCCAATACCGGGAGAGACGAATCCTGTCTAACCGTCACTGCCTCCAAGTGCTTCGGGACTGCACCCAAAAACTACCTGTTTGCACGACTCCTTTGAGCCGTGGTAAGGTAGTAATCAGAGTGCAGTGGGAACACACTCGAGGCGAAGTGACAGTGTCAAGTCAGCGGACTAAGCTGTACTCATGTCACCTGGGAACTGATAACTGACGATAGGTATATTACCAACCAACAGTTCCCGACGAGTCCTGTCCAGTGTACTCGTAACCTAACGAGCACCCGCATACTATCCCAAGTACGACGTACTAACGGCTGTGGGACAGACCGTCTCCCATACTGGGATGAGAAGCGCATACGCTAATCTACTCCGGAGTATCGATGCCCTGTCTCGATAGTCCAACGACCAGGGACCTGTATAAGGATGTGCTTATAGATTACCCAGCTCCCACGAATGCGAGCGCCATCACAATGCTGGTAATCAAGCAAAGATCCTAAGGGCTCTACTAATATGTATACCAGCAATATGCTAAAAGAAACACATGCACATATTAAAGCAGAGACAAACCAAGTAGCATACTACCATTTCGAGCAAGATCGTATACACAACTGTGAATATCCCAAGCTTCCATTAAGTAATATACAAACTAGTATGATACAGTAATGGCCTCTAGGGCATATACACTAACATTAACCTCTCTGAAAACATCAATAGAGATTAAATCTCCATAAAAAAAAAGACTGGCGCCTCACGTGCTTCCCACGTGGGCGCCCTTTTAGCAGCGCTTTGCGCCTCACGTGAAAAACATGTGGGCGTCCAAAACAGAAGGCCAACGCCTCACGTGAAACACACGTGAGCGCTGAGTAAAAGTGCTCAGCACTCTATATACAGCCGAAAACAGTTAAGTGCTTAGCACTGATTGGACAGTGCCCAACGCCTCACGTGCTCCTCACGTGGGCGCCATATAAAAATTGCTTAGCACTCCATATACAGCCAAAACGGCTGAGTGCTTAGCACTAATTGGGCAGCACCAAGCGCCGCACGTGCAGCTCACGTGGACGCTATAGAAAGTGCTTAGCACTTCACATTTAGTCAAAAGGACTAAAGTGTTCGACATTCATTGGGCAGCGCCCATGAATGAATGCGTCACATGACATATATGTGAGCATCAGAGTTCAAATAAGTGCTTAGCACTTTTACATAAAAAAGGGCTGAACAAACAGAGCCAAATTAAGTGCTTAGCACTTTTTTAAAAAAAAGAATAAGCAGACTAAGCTCAAATTGGCTAAGTCTCTAAAGTTTTCTTGCAACTGAGCTCAAATGCTCTTTTGATGGATCTTAAGTAAAAACGAACCTTAAAAAACATTGTTAAACTGATCTTAGTTTCAAACAAGACTAATGATCTCTTATTGATGATATCCAAAATGATATTCATCTCGTATCTCCTAAAGTAATCTTAGTCTCAAATATGATTAATGATTCTTAGGACCACCACAAACCCTTTCCCTCAAATACGGGATTTGGTTCAAGGGTACATCTTTCCACACTTTTGATATATGTCGTTGTAATTCCTCAACGTCTTCAGAGAGGTAGCGGGTCCCAACAACCAATAACTCCTTTCGTCATATATTGATGCATTTCCAAATTGACGTGCACACCTTAAATCGGACCGCTTCCTAAATTGGGCGTAGTCCATGTCACCATCGTCCGCCACATAACAAGTACACGTGCGCGCAAGATGAATGTTGGACCGAAATTTCCTTAAACTAATTTCGTCCCAAACACGGCGATAATGGACCGAACCGAAATGTCCTTAAACTAATATTCAACCCCAAAACGGGAATGTTGGACCGAAATGTCTCTAAACTAAAATTTCGCCTCAAACCGACGACAATGGACCGTGATGTCCTTAAACTAAAATGATTGGGCCCAAATGCTCATATGTTTTAAGTCGACCTTAATCTCAAACCAGATTAACGGTCTTTAAATAAACCTAAGCCTAAATCTAAAATATATACGGATTTAGACTAATCAGCGCCCTACGGGCGACGACATAAACTAGTCTCCGTATACAATCCACGGGCAACCTAAACAAACAAAAAAACACACAACATGAAGTGAACTGCTGGAGAAGGACAAAGTGGTTTTCGCAATACGGGAATATAATTAACTGCAGGGGCTTGCACCTGCAGGGAAGAACTTCCCCACAATCAAAAACCCCTCATAAAATGAAAGGGAATCTAATATAGTCTATTACAACAGTCGCGTCTGTCCAAACCTCTTGCAACAGCAACTCTCGCTCCACCCTAACAGGAGGAGTGACCTACTGGCCCAACGCGGCCTCTATCTTTTCAATGCCGGTGGGGCAAGTTACACAAGCCACTACTGGGTTGTTCTTCGGGATCATGATCCCACCAGTGAATTTCGGCGCCTCAGCGCCGCAAGAAAAAGCTCCCAAAAGGTCGGTCTTCATTTGATTGGCGACCCCAACAGCCCCTATCAACAGGTCATCCAAAGCTGGTGTCTCAGTCTTCAACAGGCTGAGCAAGAACTCGAACGGGCCTGTAAAGAGGTCATGATACTAGAAGAGGCTACCCCAAAACAGACAGCCCTCCCAACTCCTGCTACGGGCAGAGCCGTCAAAAGCGCTTCCCCCATCAGAAGATCGGTCTTTGAAAGATTGGTCGTTCCTCCCCAAACTCCAATCAGGACGTCGGTCTTCAACAGGCTCACACCAACAGCAGCCCCTCAGCAAAGCTGGGGGCATGAAGAAGCCGCTTCCAAAACTAAGGCAGACCCGTCTGCAAGACACGCTCGACGTTGCCACTGGAGCCGAATGAGAAAAGCTGGGGGTAACTCCCCCTCTGGACTTACCCTACCAGCTCCAATGGTGGAAGTTAACGCTGTTCCAACCAGAAACTGCTTTGATCTGCTCAAGAGGGTGCGCAAGAACTCTCCAACGGCTTGCTAAAGAAATCATCCCTGCCTGCAGAAGCCACCGTGCAGGCAAAGATGGAGCATCCCCATCAACGGCTCTCCTCGCAAATTCATAGGGTCTGGCGAAAAGTCCAGGACTCCGTGATTGATCAAAACTACTCTCGTCGACCGAAAAAATCGAAAGCTCGGCAAGAGAAAGACCATCTCTCTGTCTTACAACGAGGGGCTTCTTTTACGCGGGAGCCTGTTACAACGGCTCCTTCAACTTCGACCTACCACAAAAGGATGAGGCCGGAGAAAATCCCACCGCCTGCAGCAAATTCCAAAGGTGATGGACCCAAATGCCCCGAGTCTGTGGGCATGGTCGTGCATACGGTCTACATAGCTTCCGGGAAAGAAAAAAGCCGTGCTTCCGTAGGTCATCAACCGCAAACTCGTTCGCTGACAAAAGCTCAGGAGCAACAACAAAATCTCCAGGAAATGCTAACCAAAATGGTAGCACTTACCAGGCAGAAAGAAAGCCCGGACATAACAGCCGAACAGCACCAGGAGCAGGAGACCGATACAGAGTTCCTATGAAGGGTACTTAAAAAAAAGGACAAGGAAGCTACTGAGCAGGCTGATAACATAAAGCAGATGGCTTTCTTGTTCCAAGACATGGTTGAAATGATGATCCAGCCAGAACCCCAGGTCGAAGACCTGCCGATAATTTTTGAGGATGACAAAGAGGAAACATCAAACCCTCTTCCGACTTTATCGACAGCCAAGGAGGAAACAATCTCTAAGGCTACTCTTAATGATTATATAGCTCAACAAATAAGAGCTCATTAAGCTAATGAAGCGGATGGCCAAATCCTCAGAACTGGGTGACCATATCGAGGCTGGTATGATCAAATCAAGTATCCACTGGGATATACGATCCTCAAGTTCCATGTATACAAAGGGACAGGCAACCTCCATCAGCACGTTGTGCAATTCAGAGCTCTATGCGGCAACACTAGAGGCGACGAAAAACTGTTGTTTCGCCAGTTCGTTGGCAGCCTGTCGGAAACAACCTTTGAATGGCACACGAACCTCCCAAATGACTCCGTAAAGACATGCACCGAGATGGAACTGCTGTTCATACAGCGGTTCGCCAGCGTGAGCGAGCACACTCTAATTACAACATTAATCAATGCCAGGATAAACCCGGGAGAGACCTGGGTCCAATACGCGATCCGGTGGCGGAACCTATGGTCTAAGTACAAACAGCGCATTGAAGAATCTTCCGTCATGGACACGTTCATCGGGACCCTTGATCCTCAAACGACTGTGTCCCAGTTCATGACATTCTTCAAGCTAATGACTTTCGAGGCTCTGATCGATAAGTTGGCCCAAATGGACCAAATGGGCCACGGGCCTTCCTCCTCAAATATGGATCCTCAAAGTAACAAGGGTAAAGGGAAAGCGGCCTTCGTTTCCAACACCCAACAATAACCGAGTGGCCCAAACCGGCTGTTCGCCAAAACAACGAGCGTCCGCGCCCTGTAAGTCTACGGTAGCGCCCCGGCAGTCAATCCGAGGCCAAACGCGGAACAAAAACTTTTATAACTGGCGCTAACATAGACTTTCACCCGGATCGTGCCATTAACACTAAACTACCAAACTGTAAAGATGATAGAATGGCTATACCGATCGATCCGTGTCCTTCGTTTTTTAGCCATCATCCCACGCTCCTCGCGGCATCTCCGATCTCGCTCGATCTCCGGTCTCCTCGTCGAAGTTGCACCACGTCAACGAAACTTTATACAGGCTCCCGCCTCTATACTGAGGCAATTCGGACATGAAGTTTGCTAGCCGATATGTCCAAGATTGAAGTAGAGAGAGTGTAGAATACTTTGTCTCAAGACACCCAATGAATTGGGTGAAGGTAAATGAAGTTGCCAAAATAAGATGTGATAGACTTATTGCGCTATTAAGGGTCTGACGTTTACCATCCCCCTAGGCCCAATATATGAGTATCTCAGACGAACAGACCAGACTGTACAGATATTGTCACAGATAGGCTCGATAATAGTTCGGATGAGTTTGCTCATCGGCCTTCTTATCGACAGATACCTGGGTAGCCATTACGTGCAGCTAGTACCGCTGACAGACCTGTGGTTAAACCCACTGCCAGCGTATTGTCGAGTCTTTAGAGTCCCACACAGAGGATTTCCCTGCTTTGGATGAAACGATGTAAAGGCCGTATGGTTTACAGCAGGGTTCCGATCACATACGTTTACTGGCTACACGGATGATGTTCGGACGGATAATACTAGTGGGCTTTGGTTTAAGCTGGATCCTAGTATTATATTATTGGATTGTTATCATCTCATTGTATTCGTATTTTTCGGAATATGAATACGGCTATGTATATACGGTGAGGGAATTCTTGTAATTTTATAAGGTATGCATCTAGAAGGGGACACCTCATTATTGGATTATCTATTTTGGTAAATGGATTAATGAGGTAGAAATTGGAGAAGATTTTTGTGGCATGGGGTGAAGCATGGATCTTGTATTTGTTTATTTGTTTGTGTTCGCTATTGAAGCATGGTGGTTATTTTCTATGAGAAAATAATACACACTTCATTATTGAAAGTCAAGAGACATTCTCCACACTCACAAGACCTATCTCATTTGCTTCTTTTCATTCTCTCTTCAAATTCCTCCTTCTTCCACAAAGATATCCTTACCCTCACATATGTTGTGAAACAAAAGATCTCATGAGATAAAACAATCCATTAGCTACTCTACATCACCTAGGCTACTTAGATTAGCGAACTAAGTACCCTAATTATCTCGGTTTAGAGGTTGGAGTTTAAAGTACATACTCTCAAATGAATCAACATTGACGCGAGGAGGCCGACCTCACAAGCTCGATCCAATCTTTAAGGAGCCAAGGAGAGGAGGAAAAGAAGACCCGAAGGACTTATTCACGGAGGTATAAAAACTCTTCATAGTAGTTAAACCTCCTAGTTAGTTTAGCGAGTTAAGGTTCCGTAAAGATCCTGGAGTTTAGTCGGTGTTGCGAAGCTCGTTAAAATCGTTTTTTTTAAAATTCTGCCTCCCCACGAACTCGCGGGGTGCGCGACATCGATTTACAGCGTCGCCTAATTATGACCCCAACATGGAGCAAACCATGTTACGAAATGGACTTCCAATTCTGAAACTGGATTTCCTGTAGAGAACGCTTAAAATGGAATGACCATAACTCGCAAACCTGAATCCTGATTGACTCAAAACTAATTTTTCTGTAGAGATAATTTAATACACTATTTACGCCTTTTATATTGTTTCGCCAAATTATGCATGTGTGATTTTATATGATTTTTCTAATCCAACCAACGCCGGCTGCTTATATGTATTTAGTAGTGCATATAGTGTATCCCCATCATATTGCATGACTGTTATACCCTTTGTAAATAGTGTTCATTTGCATCGATTACCTAGTGACCGTGTTACATTACCAAGTGATAAACGTTAGTGATTGGATTGTGGCAAGTACGTTGGTGTAAAAGCATGATTGAATAATGGAAGTGACACGTACTTGTACACAACCAGCGGAACCAATTAGTTATTGCATTGTAGACGCCTATGAGACATATATAAGTGTAATTATAACTGGTATGGGACGGGTATGGAAGCACTTATATTAGTGTCATAAGTAAGACATCGAGGACTGTCCACATATCTTAGATACCGGTCAAGACATGCTTGATGGAGACCCTGTCTCCAATTCTCGCGTAGACTTGTCATGGAGCGACTATTATTTAGATTCATGGTCGGTGTTTGATGTATATTGCGGGTTGTAGGGTAGTTTGAGTGTGGGTTCGATCAACGGAATCTCAGGAGTCCCACTGCCAGCATATTTTGTGACTTCATGATTTCGATACGGACCGTGTTACTAATTCTTACTGATCGTGATTCGGGCCCGTGTTTCATTGCCCCTGGGGCTTACCCTTAGGTTGGGAATACTCCTGCGGTGGTTGACGCTCACCCTTGGACTGACGATAAGTTTAGTGACTTGGACTTTGAGACTTAGAGACTGATAGGTTTAGTGATATGGACATTGCATTGATTACTGTTTCGATACATATGATTTATTGTTGACCTGTACCGGTTACTTCATGCTCACGTCATTACTCCATGATTACTGCTTCATGTTTATCATCATTGCACATATTACATATTTATATATATTGCTATTGTGTCGCTCTAACGACCTGAGTATGCATGCTCAGAGTGAGAAGTGGACTTAGCTCGGATCAGAACCTTCTTTACCTCGAGGCTATTGCGGACATCTAGATCAGCGACGTCGGCGCTATCACGCCCTTTGACTCTATCTGGTTAGTTTTACATTTGTTTTGATAGAATTAATGACTGTCTTTCTCATTACTTGTGCTATGATTACTGATTACCATGTAATGCTAAAAGCCAAAGTATGACTACGGCAGGATATTTTCTTAACTGTAGGAGCATGGCTGGCCTTGTCACCCCTCGTATTCCGTATTTTGGGAAGCAGAGCGTGACACATTTTATTACAACGTCCACACTTGTAAATCCGCATTTCATAACGCGATTTTCTTCTCTTTTGACCTCCTTTGATCACAACCTTTAAAGGGTCTAGTATATGGTCAAACTGTTCACCGTTGTACTGATTGTCTCTTTGATCTAATGGCTCTGTCTCGACCTATTCTTCTAAGTCTTCCATTGTGTCCTCAGTAGAGCCGTCGCTAAATCTATGAAGACTATCGGTCAGCCATTGCATTACTTTCTTGTATTCAACACCTGATTTGGAGGCTTTGCAAAATACTTTGTATCCTAAATTAGCTATAGCTCTATACCTTCCACTCGTTTCAGTTTCATTATGAAATGCACGATGTCTCAACGGTGTCATACCGCATTTTGCATTCTTCATCCATCTCTCCAAAATAAGCGCTTGTGGGTTCTTTTCGACTTGTAGATACTTAAGAACGAAGAATATGTGGGAGCAGGGAATACCGATAGATTCAAAAAGGAGACAACCGCATTTAATTCGGTCTTAGACACCTGTTAATTCAACTGAATATTCAAACTCGGTACTCCTGTTTCGAGTGTCCGCTGAAACGACGTAATTGCTAGGCCGTGCCGCATATTGTCTTACTGTATACAGAAGTACACTGCGCATCTCAATTTGAACTAATTTAAATATGTTAGGAGTGTATATTCTAGCAGCATGATTTTCCAGGCCTTGCATATCAGTACGCAACAGCGAAAAAGATCGCCATATTTTGCACTCATCTTCGGCCTCATCCCTCTAAGTTTTTAGCACACAAGAATCATGGTGACAATCATGTCCTGTAAAATTATATTTCGATCTAAATGTCTGTGTAAATTAGTATTGACACTTTCACTACTTTGTGTGTTTTGAATACCTAAAAGGAGATGCCCGTGCAAAAATGATTCACACCAAAGATACCTTGCAATGTACTTTTACGTAAACTAATGAGAGATTGGATCAAACTTTTTCTCTCCGACTTCTTTAAGAAATGATTGCCAATTGTTGTCAAAATTATCAGGATCATCGCGAGTGTAAATTAAACTCTTGAATGATTCTAGAAGTTCTGTGCTCTTAAAGTGGGTTGTGAAATTCCTCTCAACATGCCAACTGCAAAGACCGTGCCTAGCATTTGACATAACAATTGCTAAAGTGGCTTCCATCACTAGATCGCCATCCGTTACAATGGATATGGTTTTTTTGGTACTTGGGTTCTATGAAAGCTCCTAGCAACTATGTGTACTCATCCGTTATTTCATCTGAGACTACACCACAACCAAAATACACCGTACTACGATGATTGTTGACCCCAGCAAAAGGCATGATTGACATTTTGTATCTATTAGCACGGTGTGTTGAATCAAAAATTATAACATCACCAAATGAAATGTAGTTCATTCTTGACTTCGCATAACACCAAAATAGACGATCCAGGTTACCGGACCGGTTTGTATGAAACCTGGAAAAAATCAAGATCTTGGTATTTTCTTCTCTGTAGAGTGCCTAGGACACTAGACACATCTCCTTTCTTTAATTTGGCTCTCTGCTCTCGTGACCATAGATTGTATATGTCCCTTTTCACAAAACCTACATTTTCTTAACCACCATTTCTTTTCTTGTATAAAGACATGATTTGGTGTTTACGAATGCCTGATTTCGAACACGTAAATATTTCATTCTTCTATTCATTGTTCATATTTCTGTGAGATCTAAGGAAGCTAACTTCAGCATACGAAGCGAGAACATGGTTGTGACCAAAAATGAATTCACATACAAACTATTTGTTATTAATTGTATCAAGTTGAATATCTAGTTTTGCCAGACAGCCACATCTACTTAGAGCATGCTCTTTCTTCGACCTATCCATCCGACCCATATGTTTTTCATCCCGAGCCCCGAACTTACTGCAAACAAATCTACGAAAATAAATGGTGCCATCGGATTTACTGTTCCTTAATATGCTTCTCTTAATGTTGAACCCTTTTTCCTTGGCATATTGGTTGTAAAAGTTGTACCACTCTTTCTCCATTCAGAATTTCGTGTTAAAAAACTACTCACGCTCGGGATCAGAAGGATCTATCATCACGTTAGGGTGTAGGGAGGTGACTCACAGAATATTCCTAATTGATTGCTACATGCCATCATTTTCTTTGCTAGATACCTCGTAGAAAGTTCCACTTGGGGATACAAACGTTCCACTTAGAAATGAAAAGGTTCCAGTTAGAATTATAATAGCTCCATTTGAAAACAAATAAGTTCTATTTGGAAATAAAAAAGTTCCACTTAAAAATGAAAGAGTACCATTTCCACTTGGAAATACAAATGTTCTACTTGGAAATGAAAAGGTTCCGCTTAGAACTACAAAAGCTCCACGCGGAAATAAAAAAGGTTACACTTAGAACTAAAAAGGTGTTACTTGGAAATAAAAAAGTTCCACTTAAAACTGAAAAAGCGCCGCTTCCACTTGGAAATACAAACGTTCCATTTGGAAATGAGATAGTTCCACTTAGAACTACAGAAGCTCCACTTGGAAATAAAAATGTTCTACTTAGAACTAAAAAGGTTCAACTTAGAAATATAAAAGTTCCACTTAGAAATATAAGAGATCCATTTTAAAATTTGAGTATTGGATTTGTACCTGCCATTGGTTGTGGAGTGGTGGTGGTGGTTTGGGGGTGTTGAACCGGAGGTGGGAGTGAGGGGGTGTTGAACGGTGGAGGGAGTAGAGAAGGAAGGGATGGAGATATGGGAGAACGCGAGAGCGGATGGTATGGGTGGAGCTGTGATAGACAAAGGGTGTTGTGGGGGTGATGGCCCAGATCTGGGTGGGGGTGGATGATCGGAACTAGTGTGGGTTTGGATAGCCGAAAAATGGCAGTGTGAAGGAGGGTTAGGAGAGAAGACTTGGCGTTTTGAATTGGAACTATAGTGGAAGAACGAGAAGAGAAAGGTGGAGAAGAGTAGGGAAGAGAGGAGGCAGTTGTAAGACATAAAAATAAGAGAGCATTTAATACCTCTGTCATATGGTCAACTGTCCTGCGTTGACAGACCTGCACGTGACATTCAAATTTTGAAAAATAAAATCTAGCTACATCTTAACTGGTTATTTCCGGTGGCAAACTTTTCCGCGATTTAAAAAAAGAACCATTTTATTCCACCGAATCATAACTCTTAATTGGCCACATGGGAGTCTTGGATTCACGGTTCATGCCTTGATTCGAGAAAATAAAGTAACAGATTTCTAGTAATGAGGACAGTAGCATAATAGCAGAAGTAGTTTGCATGCACCTACTCCCGTACAATATGTAAATAAAAGACGCAGAGGGAGTGGAAAGGAGATGCATATACGAGAGTATTCGAGTGTGTTTTCTCTTCCATTTCTTCATTTTTCGGCTTCTTTGCCCTCTGATAAAAGAATTTAAAGACAACAAGGGTGGAGCCTTAAAACCCGTGATTTAAGCTTTAGCATGAGAAGTGGATAATTCCTCAACAAGGAGGAGCCTAGTTTGGGAGAGCTAGGTCTCTTGCCTTGTAACTGTTGTGGATCCTAATTTCTGAAAGCAACAAAAATGACTGCAATGGATTAGATTTTGATTTTAAATCTTCATAAAAACCTTGGTCGATTCATAAATTCTACAAAACAGCATGACCTTGAAAGTTGAAAAAGGTGGGGTGGGGGGGGGGGGGTTTGATTGAAAGACCAATTAGGGTTGGGTAACTTTTTACACAAACAACTAAACAAGCGTACTCGATAGGGATTGGACACCGTCGTTCAAGTGTGATCTTGTAGAACTCTTAAATAGATCAAAAACAAAATTAATAGCAAACCTATTTCTTTTGACATAATAGTAGATCAAAAACATAATTTCAAATCCCAATTCCTGGTCAAGAACTCAACAGAGAGCTCCAATTTTTGTTCAGAACGAAACTAAGAACCCAAGGTTCTAACAAAAACAAGCAGCAAACACAAGTTTCAGATCATGGACAGACTTGTAAAAACCCTAATTTCTAATCAACGATATGATTGCAAGACCCTAGCTGGTTTCCCATCATCACACAGTCGAAGCAGTTAATTTTGTTTTTTCAACTGTAATTTCTTACTATCAAGAGTCCTGGTTTGTTTTTGTTTTTGTTTTTTCAACCGTAAAAAATCTAATGTTAGATTGAAATCTTAAACTCTAATGCATGATGAGAACGAAATAGAAAACCTAAAATTAAGCATGTAAATTGAATGGTTAGAAATTAATGGCAACTTTTCTCTCTTAAAATGCGGAAAAAAGAAAATGATAGGATCAATGGAGAAAGCTACATAAGACTAGAAACAAAAATTAAATAAGATAGAAAAACTCTAATTATATCGCAGAGAGGGGGAGAGGGAGAGAGTCATACCTATATTGCTTGAAGCGAACGATGAAGGGAGGATGAGGGTTTATTTTATATGTTTAGCAGCGTAATTTCTCAGCAACGAGCATTAACCACGCTAATTGGTTGCGTATGGTGTCGGCAGACACCTATAAAATTGTCTCTCTTGTCATGCTTTTAATAGCTGTTGAAGTTGAGCGGCGCACGTGCTCAAAGGCATTGCAAATTTGGGACGCTCCACATGTTTATGAATGCTCTATGTACATCCATGGGAAAGAAAGCCCAAAAGAAGCAGGTTTTAAACTAAGGCGTTTTGGGCCCAAACTGTTAACGACGGATATAAACTGATATAACAGGGGACGATCATGGAGGAAAGCTGGTTTGTTGTTAAACGGTTTTGAATCTGTATAGTCGAGTCCAAACCCGACAGAGATCCGCATGCCATTTTTAAGAGATCCGCATGCCAATTTTAAGGACGATTTTTCAATTTTGATTAATTTTAAATTTAGGTCGATTGTCAAAATATTTACAAATTTAGGTCGCTTTTGTCCACATCAGTGCCAGCTCAGCGTCTGGTGATGCCGTGCTATAAAAAAAAGATTTTTTGGCTGGTGCACTTGGCAAGCATGCCCCCATACAATTCATTCATAGAGGAGTCCCTTTGAAAATATGTGAGATGCACTTGACAATTGCGCCCCACAAACCCATCCCACGGCTCTCCTTTCCCTCTCCTCCTCCTTCTTTTTCCTCCTCCGCGCTCGGCCTCGGCTTCCCCTCTTACATCTCATCTCTCTCCACTACAACCTCCACTCCAAAACCATCAGCTCCTCGTCAAAATCAACCTCCTCCGTCGTCGCCAACAGCAACAACAGCCCCATCATCACTCGCCCTTCCTCAGACCTCAAGAGGAACAACAGCGAGCCCCAAACCAGCTCACATTCGTCTTATAATTCAACAGGCCGATCTGAATCGTCTTCTCGTCTCGAATCGCCTCTCGGATCCCCATCACCGATCTCTGATCGGCCCTTGGAAGATCCTTCCGTTCTTTCCAATCACCTCCTCCTTCGGGTACCCGACATCGAGAGGAACCCTCGGCTAGCGAACACGATGGGGTGACCGGCGATCGACGGATCAGTGATGAGGAAGTTGTCGACAGGCTGTCGAGGACTTTTGACGACCGGATGTTGTTGCATGTGACGCACTTACCACGCACGCTCCATACATTTTCAAAGGAGATAATAAATTGCATGAGAGACACTCGGTAATAAATTGTATGAGAGACACTCGGAAAGTAGGTAGTTCAGAAATATTTATAGAAAAAGAAGGGTGGGCAAAAAATGATGTAAATTTTTAAATATTTTGGAAAGTGGTTTGGAATATTGTCCCATTTTTAAACCTTTGCACGGAACAGAATAGGATTGACAGATTCCCCTCTTTTAATCGCCGGTCCCAATTCCCAAGCCCTAACCCTTTTCCCCTCCCTCTCTCTCTCTCGCTGGCAATCAGCCCTCAGGCGAGCAGCGATCTCATCGGTGTTCTTCGATCGCAGGTAAAATCTTGATTACTGTTACCTGTATTTTTTGATTTCGTCCCCGTCCCCGTCTATCTTCTCTCTTTCTCCCCGGAGGCGGCGAGCATGGCTGTGACGATCACGGAGCAGTTGTGTAAACGGCGGCGGCGGCGGAGGAGGAGGCGCGGAGACAAACGTCCACGGCAGATCTTCCCCCCACCCCCCCAAATTCTTTCCTTGCAACTCGCCTATCTGTTATAGATGTATCAGCCCTAGGCAATTTTTAGAATGATGTTTAAAGAGGATCGAACCCTTAAAAATAAGTGCCAAACAGACAGTATTTCACTGAATGTTTTATTGTTTCCAACAGACGCCACATGATCATTATGTGTGTTGCTAGCAATACCCGTCATTCTCCCATTTGGTTATCTCTTAATTCGCTTTCGAAAAATTCTATTTGTATTATCACAGGACTCCTCTACTTGCAAAAACTAAAATTAAAGATAAATTACCATATACAAGTAATTTGTGTGGATCAGTATCTCATACTAAGAAAGGCGCGAATATCAATACATTACAATAATTAATTAGACCGCTATCCTTGACATGTCTAGAACTTCCCCTCGGTCATATGTCGTGTGCAAATCTTATTAATGGTCACCGAATCTCTATCTATTATACCATGCGGAATCCAATATTCACATGTCTACATGAAGTAAACTCTTGTTGTTAGCGTTGTTAGAGAAAGTAATTTCACTATTTTTTTGTAAGAATTGAGGGAGAATAAACCGAGGTAGAGGTATTGAGAGCTCTTCCCCTCTTTATATACTAAAACCAAATATGAAGGATTACAATAATACCCTTTTGATATATATAGCACGTATTCTAACACCCCCTCATGTTAGATCATAAACATCAAACATGACCAACTTGTTACAAATAAAATCCACTCTCGTCTTCCCAAAGTGGATTAGGGAGTAAATATGCTAACTGATTTGTTGAGGATACATAATAAGTATCAACGACACTTTGGGTTATCTTTTCTCGAACAAAATGATAATCTACCTCAATGTATTCTGTCCTCTCATGGAAAACTGGATTGGAAGCAATATAAACGGTTGCCTTATACAACACAAACACATAGGAAGGATAGGATCAAGTTCAAGCTCGCCCAGTAGAAAATTAATCCATAGTAACTCACAAGAGGTAACAACCTGGCTCTGATACCATGTAAAAATTGAGGGAGAATAAAATGAGGTAGAGGTATTGAGAGCTCCTCCTCTCTTTTATTATATGCTAAACCAAATACGAAGGCTTACAATAATAGCCTTGTACATATATAACACTTATTCTAACATTTTTGAATAAATTTTAATGGCCTATCTAACAAATTAACAATCCACTGCATATGACATGTGATGAAGTTCTCAGCTAGATACCGCATGATGTGATTTCATTTAGGAAATAACTCAACCTCCATAAGCGATTATCTATTGTTTCATACTTCTACGTTATAATGTACCCTATCAAGCTGGGAGTAGTCGACCTACTATAGTTAAGACTCCTACAAACCTTGCATCTAGGTAGCCCATAACTTCAAGGTCATATCTATGATATACAAGCATGTAATGCCTAGTCTCTTGCATATATCACAGGACCTTTTGCAACTATCCTATGCGCGATTCGTAGGTTTAGTTTGATACATATCAGGTACCCTTGCAAGTTACTACATAAGCAATATCTGACTATGTGCAAGCCTGTGTTTGTTGCAAGCTCCTCATGGTTGATGCATGATAAACCCCTTTCATATGTTTCCTTTCTTTCTTATTCTTGAGATGTTGCTTGTGTCGGCCAATCTCAGATGCAGCATGCGCACGCTTTGCCGCATTAGACACTTCAAATGGGCTGTTTTTAGAACAATGCTCTAAGAGGAAATTTAATAGAGCTAAATTTAAACTTGAAATTGAGAGTCATCTGATGCAAAGTATATGGCGGAATGCTTTATTCATTCCATTCTTTTTTCTTGTTTTGCTTTATATAATTATTTTGCATCCTCAATATATATAATATTCCTTGCAATAACTATCAGGATTTATCCCAGCTATTTTTAGGGTCTGTAAGATTCTTGAGAACTTGCAGGATCTCTTTCTGGATTTTATAAGAAATACATAGTAGAATATGGTCTGCACTTTGCATGACCACACCCTCCCCTCCCCCCAAACAAAAAACAAAAAATAAAAAAAACCCCAGATTAATCGTGCAATTTGATCTTAATTTTTCCTATTGTTACATACTATTCTTGCATGCATGCCATTTATCTCTCTATTTTTTGATACTTCAAATCGTTATTTCTGATGATAAGATTCTGTTTTATTTTTTGAATACATGCTGCAGGGAGGCATTTTTTTGAAGAGATTTTCTGTGAATGTGATGAGTGTCATACTGTCATTTGCTTCAACATATCAACTTGTTATTCCAAATCTCATTAGGAACATATGATTCATCGGGGAGTGCTACATTTTAAATTCCGCGACAGGTGAAATGTTGATTAAAGTTTCTCTTCCTAATTCTAGTAGCAAAACATTTTTGTTTTCCATCTGCTGATAATTGAAACAAGACCATAATAAATTCAAGAAACGTGAAACTATGTCTCTGAATTGTGATGAGTGTGCTTGGGATAGCTGCGGAAGTTATTTTTGTCCTGGGAAGGATGAAAGTTAGTCATTGGATACTAGTTTGCTTGTTCTTTCTGAGAACTGTCATGATATATCAACTATCAGCAATACTTGTGCTGGTGCTGCTCCTAAAATGGATGGTTCTTATTATAAAAGAAGGAAGTTACATGGAACTTCTGTTGCTCTTCTGTCAGAAGAGAACAGGACAGCCACAAAATTAAATTCGTACAATTATAATTTAGGTTCTGATGAAAGTGGAATTACAGGAAAAAAGGATAATATTGGTATAAATGGTTGTTCCATAAACCCTCTACAGAAAGGTAATCAGTTAATTATTGGACAGGGTTCTATGCATAAACCTGCTGCTGTTATCACCTCTTCAGTTGAGTCAGTTCCAAACCATGGGCACGATAATATTTGTGTAATAAAAGAAGAGAAAATGTCTGTCAGAGCAGTTGGTAGATATCCTGAAAATTTTGCAAAGCAACACACTGAAAACGTGGGGAATGTGGAATGCAGTTCAGCAACTATGGATATGAAGAGTGAAGTGAAGGAGGATGAGGAATCGTCTGATGCCGTTAAAGAACCGTTTGAGGAATTCACCTCGGCAAGGGAATTGTGCATACATGTGCTTAAAAGTTATGGTCTGCTTGGGGGAGAGTGGATTCCAAGCTCGACCTCTTCAGAGTTACTGTGCTATAACGATGCCAGTCTTTCTCAGCCATGCAAAATATGTGGGTGTTCGGACAATCTATCAAAGATGCTTATTTGTGACTTTTGTGAAGAAGCATTTCATCCATCTTGTTGCAACCCCAAAGTAAAGGAGCTCCCAGTTGATGAATGGTATTGTCAACCTTGTATAAGAAAGAAACCAAAGCTATTTCTGCAGAACTCTACCGAAAAATCATTTAACATAATGGACAGAAAGGATGGCCATAGGAGACGACCTTACAGTGATATGATATCGATCATGTTAAAAGATACTCAACCATTTGCTACTGATGTGCGGATTGGCAAGGACTTTCAAGTTGAACTGCCAGACTGGTCTGGCCCAAATTCCCTGTATGTTTTCTCCTCCCTCTCAATTTTTTGTTGTTGTTTAGGCTTTAAATTTGCTGGTAGTTAGAAACTAAGTTACATATACACAAACTATTCCATCTGAGGTGGAACCAATATATTAATTGTTGCACCATCTCAATATTATGCTTGGCACTTTTGAACTAGCAGTTGGTAATCAGTGTCTGCAAGCTATTCTTGGCCTTGTCTTTTACTCTTTTTGCATGTCCCACTCTCCTACAGTAATTAGCTACTACTATTATTTGTTTTCCCTGCTTGCAACTTCTTTTCTTTTTCTTTATTTTTATCATGACGCATTTAGAATAAACTCACCCACTGATTGGTTAGATAAAAATATTGGTAAAATATAAACGTTGGGTAGAATATTGAACCTTTAGCGCTTGGAGCCAGCATACACGGACTTTCACATCGAAAGAAATTAGTTTTGATTGGAAAAAAGTGGATTCAAATTACCACATGCGATTTGGGATCTGATTATTGCTAACTTTTTTATTTAGGGATGGCTTGATATTTAGAAGCGGTGTGGGCAAAGATGTTGGAAAACTGAATTTCATCATAATTTGGAGAAAGAAATTTCAAACACAATGGGCTAGACGCACATGAGGATTATATTGTTTCACTTGACTGGCTTCCGGCAAGAGGGAAAGACTGAAATGGCTTAGGATTTCATAATTAAAGGATTGGTACAAGTGATCCTTAAATGTCCTTGCTCCTTAATTTACAGAAATCATTAAAAAAATGGACTTTTTAACTTACCGTGGAACCACTTTCTGGAACGTCTTTTATATTTGAATAAACAATTTCACAATCAGGTATATGTATGTCAACTGCCCCATACCTTTAGAGAAAGACATATCCAGCGTACACAATTGCCACATATTAAAGAAAAGAGGGAAATATTCGGCAAATTTTTGACTGGTAAATTTGCAGGTGGTAGCAGTGTTCTAAATTTCGGGCTATGGAGGCCATGATTATTAATGTTGTATTGCGGATAGGGTTGCAACCGGATCCGGATTTTGATATCCCGACGGATACGGATATATGTTTAAATATTCTTCTTGATACAGATACAATACGGTTTTAACAAAATTTTCTGGATTCGAATATTCGGATATGTGAATTCAGATACGGACAAGGACATGATGTCTTGATTGGGAGGAGGGCATACCCATACTTGCTAATAAATGTAACATGGACATTCACTTTCAATATAAATTTAAGGCGATAATAATTTTCTCATGCTATTGCTAATGCATTTGCTTAATGGATTAGCATTTATAGAATTATATTTCTTATATTAGAAATATGAGCATAATAAAAATTAGTCTTAGTAGGTTAAAAAAATATCATAATGCTTATAGCTGCTGATGCATACCAAAATGTATTAATTCCTGATGAAGATATGCTAATTTTGTTTTAATCTTTTCCGAATAACAACTAAATAACTGTATTTTTGTTTAAATTCCTTAATTAGCTAGTATCAATTTACCGCTACATTAAAATTAGCTAAAATTAGGGCTATTAAATATGTTAATTATAACTGATAGGATATGCATATGATTTGCAGATTTAAGGATATATATTATGAACTTAATATAGTTTTAAAACAATAACCTATATAATTTTCAAATAACTACATCTCCTTAATATAGGAGATATACTAACCATGTCTTCTTTAATTAAGAAAATATGGTTATTTAATTTGGATCTTTCGCTGTAAAAAATAAGAATGTGAAAGAAAGTCACGCATCTTTATTTACGTGATGTTCGGAGTCAGGGTAAGAAACTTGATAGCAATAGAAATTTTCGGATCTTGGGGGACAACGTGGTCCCGTCTCTCGATACGGATATCTGTGGAAAAATACAAGAAAGTATCTCTATTTATATTAATTTTTCGTCAATAATGCCTATTTAAGTCATACATTTTTTACTAATCATATATGTTGTGCATTTAAAAGAATATTATGATATTATTTCATCAATTATTTCATAATTTTTTAAAAATACGCTAGTTATGTTTAGTATATTTGTCAAACATATTTATTTATTCATATAATATTCATTTTCATGCAAATTTGTCTCTATCAAATATATTTTAAGTCATTAAATAAGCATTATATGAAATATATCGATTAAATATATATTTCCACTTCACATTTTTATTTGTTTTATATCATATCTTATTTATACAAATATCTGATTCGTCTTCGTATTTGTATCCGTCTCTTTAATATCTGCTTCGTATCCGTATCCGTTTTTTCCGGATACAGATATGATTATTTCTTATTGGACCGTATCCGTATCCAAAACTAGAAAGCGAATATGGATATGGTGGTAATTCCCATATCCGATCCGTGTCTGATCCGGATGCAACCATAATTGCGGATGTCGAGGGCATTTAGTTCTATAGGATGCATGATTAAAGTGCTAAATGCAATCTCTTTTTTTAAGAAAGAGCTGGGCTTAAAAAGCCCGTCTCATAACAAATATTATCAAAAAACAGTACTATTGCACCCTAAACAAAAAATCTCAACTATGAATTCTAAACTTCCTAACATCATAACAGTTGAAGAAAATCATATAGTAGAAAAAAAGAATAGAGGGAATGAATACAAATAGATGGGAAGAAAGGGAGTATCAGTCAACATAGACTTAGTAACAGCTCTGGAGTGCATGTAGTTATGGATGGAACCATGTTGTTAGAAAGGGGGCGATTGACCCCCAAGATTCGGGAATTTATATTGCTATCAAGTTTCTTGTCCTAACTTCGAACATCATGTAATTTAAGGTACATGACTTTCTTTCTCATTCTTATTCTTTAGAGAGAAAAATCCAAATTAAATAACCATATCTCCTTAATTAAAGAAAACAATATATCTTCTATATTAAGGAGAGGTAGTTATTTGAAATATAAAGGTTATTGTTTTAAAACTATATTAAGTTCATAATAAATATCCGTAAATCTGCAAATCCTATTAGTTATAACTAACATATTTAATAGCCCTAGTCTTAGCTAATTTTAATCTAGCAGAATATTGATACCAGCTAATTAAGGAATTTAAACAGAAATACAATTATTAGGTTATTATTCAGGAAAGATTATAACAAAATTAGCATATTTTCACCAGGAATTAATACAATTTGGTATGTATCAGCAGATATAAGCATTATGATATTTTTTTAACATAGACTAATTTTTATTATG
The DNA here is from genome assembly GCA_030015575.1 of Agapanthus africanus. NCBI lineage: Eukaryota > Viridiplantae > Streptophyta > Magnoliopsida > Asparagales > Amaryllidaceae > Agapanthus > Agapanthus africanus. The sequence continues at coordinate 2,193,859 of JASDDO010000008.1, read as the reverse complement.
CTCACATTTCTGATTTAAAAATTATAATTCTATAAATGTTTATCCATTAAGCCAACACATTAGCAATAGCATGGGAAAAATTATTGTCGTCTTAAATTTATATTGAAAGCGAGTGTCCAGGTTACATTCATTAGCAAGTATCGGTTCCCCCAAATCAAGACAGCTTGGTTCCGTCCCCGCATGTAGTTTAACAGCTTTTGTATATTTGATCAAAGGTTTGTAGAAATAAACTGCGGCTTCTTGCTTCTAAAATTTTTGCTGAAATTTCTTGCATCCTAAAGAACCCTTTATACCATCACCCAGAAGTACTTGGTACTTAAAAAGATCCTTGATCATCTATGCATGATACCTATATTTAAAGCAGCAACCTATACGTCCTTAAATCAATATTATTTTTAAAGCATGTATCATGTATAATCAGTATACAGAATAATAAAGAGAAGCACCAAGGATATGAATGGTGAACAAAATGCCTCCGATTTTGTACTCCTTCTCATATATGTTCTATTTAAAAAAAAAGATGTGTTGTTTATAAAGCTAATACTTTTCTAACTAAAATTTGAACAAATAGACCTATAGCAATCTATGATATCTCCAGTCATGGTGTAAATGAAGAAAATAAGACTTGTCTACATCTCATGGAATCATGAAGCTAAAGAATCTAGGTCTAGGGCTATAAAACCTTAATTATCCATTGATGCTATATCCAATGCCATATAATAGCTGTTAGAAAAAGCTACCGGCGGGAAGAACAGAGACAACCTTATCCCATACTTTGTACTATTAGCCACAACCAATAACTCGTACAAGCAACTCCAACTCATATATCTCTGTATTTTAGAAAGAATGCTAGGTTGGTCGCACGGTTTCCACCAAATACAATGTTCATTTGTACTTTGTATTTTTCTCACTAAATCATATTACTCCCATTTTTTTCAACAGTTGAGGGAATTTTATTGTTTTTTGGGGATCAATGCCCCTTTTGTTTCATTTTTATTTTTATATCCTCTTAATTGAAGGTAGGGAGCCTCACCATGGAGTTTAAAATATGTTAGTAGTCATGAGTATATTTTTCAGATTTGAATGTACTATATGGTAACAGTGAGAACCACCTCTGATCTAAAACACCAATCAGTAAAAGTAAAGCAACATGTAAGAAGATATCAGGTGAGTTCATTTAAATTGTTTTAGGAACTATTACTATCTCTAGCACACTACAACTTTTGCTAACATGCTAAAGTAGTATGAATATAGCATATAAGGATATGGTAAGGTTGTATAACTAAGATAAACCTGCATATTCAGAGAACTCTCGTAAGTCCTAACAATATGGGTAGACAAGAAATAAATCTCAACAATTATCATGTAAAAAGATCAAAGAAAGACGTCAGTACTATAAGTTGGTAACACAAAATCAAAAAAGTATTTGCAAACAAACACCATTAGAACTTAGAAGACTAGAACTATATACAAGAAGTACCAACAATCAGAGTTTGAAAACTAACTGATTGTCAAATTCATGTAAATTCATGTAAATCCCTCATAAAAAGGTTAAGCAGAATGTCAAATTCATGTAAATTGACAACCTTCTCTTTAAATTTAGCATTAGCAACACAAACCCAACAGATAACATGATACATTGAGCTATTAATGACATTTTCAAGAGTTAGGAAAAATTGTTCAAAAATAGTACTGTTTTGAGCTCTCCATAAGCATTAGCAAGTTGCAAAAAAGATAAGATCCCATAGTTTAAACCAACTTCTGTCAATGTTTTGCAATTTGCAAGTAGTAATAGCTTCATAGAAGGGGTAAGTCAGTTACCTGAACATTTTGATTATTCTTCGGTTTCAACACTCGATACAAGTTCTTGCTTGGATAATGCAGATGCCTTTGACATGTATTGGATGCATGATTAGTGCCCTAAATACAATTCTGACAAGTTTAACATTGAAGACGCTGATTATTCCCCATTTTCAACATTGAGTTGTACCCATGGCATGATTGCCACTTTCTATATCCTATTACGGAGTACCTCAAAAAGTATGAGGAATATGACAATTGTGGGGTCAAAATTTACACCCCATTGACCAGGTCAAAAAGTCAAGCCCGAGTCGGGACCCGAGTCTAAGCAAGAGGGGCCCAAGCCCAAGCCAAGTGGGTCCGAGCCCAAGCATGGGGGTCGGCCCTATACCAAGAGGAAACAAAAAGAAAGAATTAGGTAATAAATAAATTTAATGTAATTTTCATGAATGAATGTAAGGAAATTGGGCAAAAAGCCTAAATTTTGTAAAACCCATGGTTCATGTGCAAAAAGAAAGCACATGGGCATGAGAGAGGCAAGGAGCCATTTTGCAATGCCCAATGGGCAAATTGTAAAATATAAGGCCTATAAAAGGCAAACATTACGAGAAATCAATAACAACTTTTATTCTCTCAATCAACCTAGGGTTTTGAGCTTCATCTCTTTATTCGCAAGGTTTTTGTTCTTCATTTTTTTAATTAAATGTAGTGGTTAATCTCTCTTTTTTAAAAACTAAATAGATTTTAGCCATAAACCCATTGAAAGGAGAGTGAATTCTCCATCAAATCCCAAAAAAAGAGTGATTTTTGCATTCCTCCATCTCTTTCTTCAAGATCCAAGAAAGAAAAGGAAGAGGAAGGAAAAACCATCCCTATAACCCCATTTTTGACACGATCCAAGGCTTGAAGGAGGGAAAAAGGATCCCTTTTCATCATCAAGATAAAAAATCTGAAGATTTGAAGACTTAAAGAGAGCATTTTGGACTAAAATAGGAGAGGGTTGGGGTCTTCCCTTGGGGAAACCTCTGAAGCTCAAGCGTCCCGAGCTTAAGATCATAACATGAAGCTTAAGCTTCCTTTGTGCACAACGCCAATCCATGGTTGGCGCATGCGTGCGCCAATCCATGTCTGGCGCTTGCATGCGCCATTCCACGTCGGCCATGCATGCGCCATTCCACGTACGGCCCCTGCATGCGCCAATCCACCCTTCGTCGTCTTTTCTTTATTTTTTGGAAGCTCAAGACACGCTCAAAACACTTCTTCCGTTAAAATTTTTTTCTAACGGGGCGTCGTAAAACTCTGCAAGGCCCCTGATAGGCCCAAGGCACCCTCAAAACTGTTTTCCTAAGCATAACACGCGCATATTTGCACTTTGAGTTCGCATGATATGTTTGACTCGTCAATCGGAGGTTCTCTTGCCCCAAGACGAGGGGTAATTAAAGGCAGTTTTGTTTGCGGTTGCCGGTGATTAGAATTCCCACAATAAGTAAACCCCTGTCAGCCCCAGGCGGGGGGATCTGTATACACCTGACAAGCGAGCTCAATCCTATCTCAATAGGGCGACGAAAAAGATTCTACAACAATAACTATGAGTAAGTGTACACACTGTACACTCATTGTCGATATGCATGTCTATGCCAATGAGACAGGCTTTCCCCATACATTTAAGACAATGGCCGGTAGTTTCTACATTCAAAATGCCATGCCATTACATGGTAGAATCATATTTGAACTGCCACCCAAGTGGATATTTATGATTCCTGTAGGGACTTGCTCATGGTAAAATCATTTTCCGCACTGCAAATTGTAACCCCCTCTCCTTATATGATCTTTGTATGAAGGAATTAGATCCCTCAAAGTTATCTCTTTTCTGAGAACGATAAATGTTGTCCCTTTCATGTTTCACATTTTCGACAACGATACAACCTGCCTAGAACTGCAAAGTATGTGTACTCTCATTTAAACCAGTAACTAGTTCTTGGCCGCCTAGAACATATGCCACAAAATAAAGACACTAAAAGGACAAAGAAAGGAAGGAATTAGGAAGGTGTATTATAATATACTTCTTCAAACAGCTAGAGATGAGATGGAACTTGAAGGATCCAAACCATGTAGCTTGCTTCCACTCCATGATGTCCACATAGTTATGACCATCATGATACTGATACCCATCACCCATGTTTGTGTGCACCTTATGGCTCTCTGTAACTGATGTTTCTCCCTGCCCCTGTACAGGGATGGATCTAAAATTTGTTATTTCTGCTGTTAAATGCTTTGGTTTTAAAATTGAAGTACCTGACACTAGAATTCATTCACATTTTTGCATGGTATTAACATACAAGAACTCATGATATATGTACATGCTCACACGCTCACACACACACACACACAAAACATAGCATATGTTGCGCCATGTAGGAATTTCCTACAACACACCATTGCACATGTAGGTTTATTTTGCAAAAATAAAGATCTTTAATAAGAATTGGAAAAGTAAAAAGATATGGACGAATAAATTGTGTGTTGCTGTGTCCCACCCTGGTAGGAAATTCTTACAGTGGCTCTCTCTCTCTCTCTCACACACACACACACACGCGCGCGCGTGTATTGTCAAACTAACATGTGCTTTTCCTTGATACTATGAAGATTTACTTTTGCAGATATGATCCATATAATCTTGCATATATGTAGCAGAGTAACCATTTCATTCTTGGTACATGAGTTTTTGGAATTTTTTAGTATAGTGTATTGCTTTGCACAGCAACTTTTTATTACGATACTTACATGTTTAGTTGTTTTTTCCATTCGTGTCAACCCTAATTTTTTATTTATTAGGTGTTCTTGTGTCACTTTCTTGGGTATTGTTGCTTTGTTTTGTAAAGATACCTGCTGAATCCTATGCTCGATGTATTTTACTTCTTCAGATAGGTTGTGTCGTCTTATTTCCATTTTAAACTCACTAATTGTTATGCAAACAATTGCATCCCTGCTGATTAGAAGTATTTAATTTGAAGACAATATTACAATTGTTTCGTTAACATCAGCTCTTTTTGTTTTTGTATTCTGCCAACTTATTTTAATACATCTTTATGATGTTAATATTTTATTCTTCTATGTAGTGCTCATGATTACTTTGATAAGCACACTGAAATGGATCCTGCCGAATTTACTAATCTGAATGTAAGACCAGAAGACTCTAAACTTGACAGCACTGCTATTATATTTTTAATTTGCATATGTTTTTTTTTAAAAGCCTGCTGCACTGTGTAATTAGGGATGGAATTTTAAAAGGTCAAATTCCTTTGGTAATTGGATTCAATGTCGGGAAGTGATTGAATTGGATGAGAATGGTCGGGAGATTATTTGCGGGAAATGGCGAAGGTATTTTTCTTAACAATTTCTGTCTTTAATAATAATAATAATAATATTATTATTATTATTATTATTATTATTTATGATAGAATATAGATGCTTCACTTTCCATGTTTTGTAATTCTATTGGAAATGAAAATGAGGGTTGCTCAGGGGGACCGTTTTATGCATCAACTTTCCTTAACATCATAACTTCTTTTGGTAAGTCAGAAATAGCCCGAAATCTATCTAATGGGTGAATTGTTGCCAAGGCAGCACTTGTCATTTTTTAAAACACAACAAGCTGTGGAACAGTTGAGCTGGCCCACCCTATTGGGACAGGAAAAACAATAGGAACTCTGCGAAGGATTTCCTGGTTTGTGTGCATTTGTTAACAAACTTACGATTGGTTTTGCAATTACAATAGATGATTAAAGAGAACTATTATATACAGCTTGGGAATTTGGTAATAAGATAGAAAGTGTATATGTCAAAGAGTTGGTTTGGGAATTCGCTAATGAGATAGAAGAGCTTATCGGTTAAATGAGATAGATAGTTTGAAAGTTTGTTAATGATAAATCTAGTTGTTGCTTGCTAGAGCTACAAGGACTAAATATACTCCTAAGCAAATATAAATTGAGACGGTAAAAAGTATTTCTATTGCTATTTTCAGAGTGCCATAACAGAGCTGAAATAGGGAAATGATACAATATAGGTTTTCCTACATGTACGTCGACCGGTCTCTAGGATTCTTGCCATCTCTCTTGTTCGTCGTTTCCTTGTCCTAGACAATTGACATCACTTTCCAACCTGCCAACTGCACATATAGTTTGTCAAAACTTCGAATTCGTTTCTTCTCAATCGATGTCACACGTCCATCTTGTAGTGTACATACTGTTTCGTCACCTCAAAACTCAATCCAATATCACCCTATGTACTGCTTCAATTTTCTAAGTTTTTTGTGTTTATAAATACATGTGCTGATATTTTGCAAGTTTGTATCTGTTATCCAAATAAAGCCAACATGATTTTCTTCGATCCTATTTCAGGGCGCCTCTTTTCTTGCTACAAACTGAGGACTGGGATTGTTCTTGTGCTGTTACTTGGGATCCAGTTCATGCTGATTGTACAGTTCCTCAGGTAACTTTTTGAGTTTCCCTTATGTGCGATGTACTTAAATTTGTCATCATGCTGGTTATAAAAAGGTCTTGGTTCAATTGTTTTTGTTTTTGGATATTGTATGTCATTGTGGTTGCATCTTTTCCTAAATATGATAAGAAATGATGAATTATGAGACATCATTTTATATGCAGTAAATTTGTTTTGATAGTAAGTTATCAAGTTTTTATTTTCCCATCTCGTTTTAAAATGTAAATTTTACCTTTATCCTCAGACATCCAAGTTACAATGATAAAGAGGGAAAGTCCTCTCTTCTACCAATAGATGACTGGGGAGAAGATGGAGGGACATGCAATGTAAAGTGGTTTGAATAGGTTTAGCCTAAAGATTTTAAAGGGTTAGTATGATTCAAATGTTAGTGAAACTAAACTACATTATTTTTGCCAATAGCGTTAGTTGGGAAATTGACATTCACAACTGTTCCCTTTTATAGTCAAACCTCCTGGCATCCTAAGCATGCTGGTTTGAATCTTGAGGGCATGGTTGAATGTTTTGATTTCAGTTTATAATTATTGATATAATATTATTAATTGCCATTGATTTCAGTTTTCTCCATTTGTTTCCGCTGTGCGAAACAAAAATATATCCATTAAAGTCCCTCCACCCCCACACCCTAAAAAAAATACAATGGGGCTGGCATGTGCTACCGGTAAAAAGGTTCACAGAAATATTTATTTTCATGACCTGTTAATAACATGAAATCAACCACATGATTGTAACAATGATGTATCTGGATTCTGCCAAATGTTTTAACAGATATCCAATGCTTTAATGGTCTAAAAACATGATGATGTTGTGCAGAAATAATATAAGCTGCATGCGTTGATATGCAGGTGTATAGGATAAGGAATATGTATAGGGAATGCTTTAGTCTTTGGATCTTCTTCTTAACACCCCCCACCCCCGTGTTCCCTTTCTTTCTGATATTTGTGTGTTTGGCTGCTGAAAGTACATTACGAACCATTGAAACGGCAGAGGAAACTCTATTCATTTCTGCCCACCTCTATTAGTGTTTGCCTGTGCCAGAGTTTATCTCTCTCTCGACATTTGACCTTTTGCTTTTAATCATTGCGTCTATTTCTTTCTAGACATTTCTTAGCCTTATATTTGTTTTATTTTCAGTTCTGCTATATTGAGTCAGACTTATTTTTATTTGAAAGCCTCAAATAATTTTTTGTGCTTGTGAGCGTAGGAGCTGCCTACGGGTGAAGTAATGAAGCAGCTAAAATTTATGGGAAAGGTTTGTGAAATGACCCTGCTGATGCCATCTTCACCTGGTATTTTTTTAAAATATAAAATTTGGTTTTGTACAGGTAAATGCACTTCTTCGCGCTGTAGAAAAGAAGTAGAAAAGACCAAGGAAACACGAGAGCTCGCTTTTTCGGGGCGTATGATGACAAAATATTGAAATAGGTCTGTGCATTTTGAATACCACAATCATTCTAGGAGCCTCATTTTAATAATCATCACTGATGGGTATTTTTTTGCCAAAAAACAAAAATATTAAACCCGGCCTTGATTCACTTGAGCTTATGGAGGGCGATGCAGATTTTTGCCATTCAATTGAGGCTTGATGATTTTGTAATTCATGTATAATAGTGGTGAATCCAAACTGTGAACCAAAATATATGAAAAGATGTTTGAATTTGATCTAACTTATATCACCCCAAACTGGCATGAATCTGCAGGTTATTATCGTCTCTCGTAGATTATTATTGAATCATCTAAACAGAATGATATCAGAAGTTCCAATGCTGCAAATGTTTACATCTTGTCCCTGAGGACAAAACAGTCTCGTAATAGCCACATTACAAGGTTTATAAATAAAGCGAAGGAATTTGGAATTTGAAACAGCTGCAGAACTCAAAAAAACCTGAATTATCAAAAGCAAGCAAGACTTTCTTATAACATGCCTGAACATTTTAAATTGACCATTATCACAGATGTGCAATGGTCAATATAAAGCAAGCTTTGATAGGGGCAGAACTCAATATTTCCGAGTAACAGCGATTAAGCAACTGATTGACGACAATTTAAAAAATGGGTTTAAGATGAAAAATTACCACACAAAAATCTGATTATCCTAACTATGCAGAGCAGTGCATACTATGACAAATAATTAAAACACAAATTGTTGGACAATCCAAAATTTGCAGTTCAATTCAGAACAGATCATAATTATAGAGGATGAAAATGTATACGAAATCAAACATATATGCTTTGCAGAGAGCAGGATACAAGCCAAAAAATAAGTTGCAGAATAATTGAGATGAAACAGCTCAATTTATTTCAGCAGTCCGCGAAAATAAAACATGGAAATAGATTGTATTGGTGATGATTTCAGCAGGAACGCAGTAGCCTAACTGGAATTGATTACCAAATTGCTTGTCCACCCTGCATGGAGAATAAAATTTGCAGTTAGCAATTTTTTTTTACTAGCTACGGTTGTTTATGCACCAAGAAACAATATTTGTGCATGTGATCCTAAGCAACGTTGATTAGAATGGTCATGATGAATCGGTTTAGCCCTTGTAAAAATGTTTTCGCAATATAAACAAAACATTACAATGAATAAGTAACCCCTTCAACAAATTCCAGAATAAACTACCATTATATATGCTGACGCTAGCTGCAACATGTCAATACCAAAAAAAAAACAATTGGATTTTGATCAAGGCCATTTTGTACCTATGCAAAATGCATATGAGAAAGTGAAATGTTGATCTATCAAAAACATAGGAAATTTTGTATTTTACAGGACAAAAAACTATCAGAATCATTTGTATTTTTAAGCTCAGTAAATCTTCCAAACTCTTCCAAACTGGAGGAAAAGAAAATTCTGAAGGGATGGCAGGAATATCATAAGAATGTAACAAACAATATCTTTTTGCAACAGGAATTGCCCGTGATTTGGATTGTTCTTAACATACTCATGTTTTCTGTAATTTTATATGAAATAAAGCCTCAATCTCCAACATCCCCCCCACAACATTTGGAAAAAAGCCCAATCGTGTTGGTAACCAACTCCTATAAAATCCAGTCACTACTTTATAGCGGAAGAAAACTGATGGTGGTTATCATCAATAGAAAAAAAAAGCCTTTACTTGTCATCTTTGGTCTGTGGTGATCTAATAGCAAATATAATTTGAATGTTTAAAGCGAATCAAAGAATTTTAGCTCCGTCAACCAAATTGAAACGATGTATCAGACAAATCAGTACATGAGGGTCAACCAATTAGCCCATAGGACTAAGTGCTCTCTTATATTCACAAATCCTAATTAAACATAATCAAACTGTTGTTGGTGCATGAAACAGAATAAAGTTTACAGATGGGAGAGAGCCATGGTGAATGTTGAAGGCATGGGATGCAGTTTTCTCTATGAATGTTTACTCGTCATCCAAAGGCTTTGGTATATGGTAATCTAAAAGCAAATATGTAGCAAATAAATCACAAGATTTGAACAGAACGAAATTGTACTCCAAGGGGAAAAAGGAACTATCCTTTCAATATGGATTTTTAATTTTAAAATCAATTGCATATTTAGCTACAAAACAGTAAATCTAATTTATAGCAATCGCCCAGCAATCAGACACAGGAATTTCATACAATTAACATAGGCACAACAATAACAAACCAAGGAAAGCTATATCTCAGTCAGATCCATTATCAGTATTAAGCCCGATATCCAAAAACATAACTTTTTAACACCTGGCGACTCAAAGGCAGCAGCTTTAAACTGCAAATTAGGCTAATTAGTTCATTCTAACAAGTAACAATCACCAATAGTATATAGTAATTTCATCTTCGTTTCATTTAAATCATGCAATCTCATGTCTTTTCGACGAACATCAAAAGCATTCATCCGCTCTATGGATTGCTAGGATGTACATTCAGTTCAGATTTACAATAATATTAGTAAAAACTTCAGATCGGGACCTAAATCAACCTAATTTCTTCATATAACCTAATTCCTTCTTTCATCTCATCACCGAAGAATTCAACAAAGAGATCACCACACAGATCCATCAAGGAAACAAGAGCGGTAGGGTTTCGAATCCCATGAAACGCACCTGATGTTGGAGATCAGTGGTGGCCAGCGGCGTGCTGCTGCTGGTGCTCGAGGTGGCGGCGCTCTTCAGGGAGAGCGACAAGATAGGAGAAGATCATACCTCCGATGCACACGTGGAACAGAGGCTCGACGGAGCTCGTCTCGATGTACTTCTCGATGTAGCGATCGCAGGCTTGATCCGCCGTTTTCTTGATGTTGGCCCACGAGAGCTTCGGCTTGATGTAGCTCGGCACCTCGCGGACATTCAACCCCTTGATCTCGTTGTAGAAAGCTCGCATCGCCATTTGGAGATCGAGAGCGATCGCGAAACCCTAACCCTAGGCTTTTTCGAGCTGGGTAAATGGAGGATATTGTGATTTTGTTGGGGCATGCCTTTTCGCATAGAAGAAGCATTACTTATGTATGCGGAATATTCGCATATTTCCAGTGGTTAGCTTAAGAAGCCCAGTTGGGCCCAAAACGCATAACTAAAACTTGACTCAATAAAAAGGGCCGACTACTGTGGGGAGTGAGTCCACGACTGGTTTCAATCATGCATTATGGCTGCAAATGTTGTATTCGTTTCATTTTTTCTTTCTCAGATTTGTGTACACGTTATCTGTGTTTAAACGTGTTTGAGAGAATAGGCATTTTCCGTTCTTTTGGTTGAATTATTTGTACTTGATCATTCGGTCAATTTAGAGTCATAAGCAATCATTTTTTATATGGTTGCAGCTTATAAAAATACATGATATCGTATTTAAAATACGTTACATTCATTAACGAACGTGATGTATTAAAAATCTAAAGTGGTTTGACATACCAAATTTTAATTCATGAAGTTTAAGCAAGAGCTCTTTACGGTCTCTACACTACACTAAAAAATAATCTTTAAAAGCAAAAGCAATGAACTGTAGCTTGGTTAGAATCTTATGCAATTTTTGTGAGCATCGTGGTTTCTTTCTATTATCATAGCTCCAAATTTGTCGTGAGATGGCTGTGGTCGAGTCCTGATAATATATGCTTTGCCATTGTTAGCTTTAATTTCGATGCTGGAACACACCGTTGGTTATTTGGCCTCAATGATCCCGCGCAACGCTCGAGTTTCAAACTTCTCCCATCTCATGTTTGGTGGTACTGCTAACCTCACCCCCTTTTCAGTAAGTGCACTTGCCAACTCCATTAGATCACTGTTCATGCCTGCATGTTATTGTGAAAGAATATCGCTTTCATTTTGCTTTCCATGTCAGAAAAAAACGACTTTTGATAGTCTATAATTCATAAATAAATATTTAATTGGAAAAAAAAGGTAAAGAGGGAAAAAAAAACATGGCCGAACATGTATGTAAAAGACGTATTTTTCTCATCCTGATGAAACGAGCTAGATAGAATCACAACAATTTTCCACACATGCATGAGTCTTCAAATTCCATTATCTAATTTATGTTGCTGCAGATTGAATGCAAATGCATTGTCTTGACAATAACTTGAAAGATTTAAAGAATTCCTGGACAGAAATACTATTGAAATAACATATCTCAATTTTTAGCCCTCTTTCTTTGTAAGCAATCTTGGGCGGATGCAATCGATTGCCATGACCGCCTCTCTCAAAACTACATCAATAAACAACTCATTTAAGGAAAGGTAAATAAAAACAAAGTAAAAATCTAAAATATAAAATTGAGGGGCTTAAATGCTGGAAGTCTCCAAAAGAGTGTAAATGGTTTTTTTCCTTATAAATTAAAAAAAAGGGGAGTGCAAATATCAGCTCCCCTTGTAAGAAGGAGAGCGGTTAGAGGGCAACCTCGCGGTTAGGTCACAGATCTCCTCCTCCTCCTCCTCCCTCTCTCCCTCTCTCCCTGATCCATTCCTCTCCTTTGGTTTTTCTTCTTCCCCTCTCTATTCACCTCATTTCCCCCTCCATTTTGAAGAAAAATTTAGGGCTAGGGCTAGGGTTTAGAGATAGAGGACGAGAGAATGGGGACATGGCGAAAGGCCTATGGTGCTCTCAAGGACTCCACCAAGGTCGGTCTCGCCAAGGTCAACAGCGAATTCAAGGTTCGGCTTTTTCGTCATCTCTACATTTCATTTTTCGATCCTGATGCGGCATTCTGTTTTGATTGTTTCATTTTTTTCGTCCTAGGATTTGGACATTGCCATCGTCAAGGCGACGAATCACGTTGAATGCCCTCCCAAGGAACGGCACGTTAGAAGTGAGTACATTTTGGTGCGTTAATTGACGAGACGGAGTTAATCCCTTTATATTTGTTTTGTTTTTGCATTTGAATTGACAATGTGCTGAAAATGTGATGAAAATCTGTGGATTTTTTTTTATTTTTTATTTGTAGAACATTGCACATTTGGTCGGCGTTTTTGTTTTTGTCTTTTTGCTTTTGACTTTTGTGGGCGTTTTCTCAAAGATTTTTAGGAAATGTTCATTAATGGGGTGGACCTATTGTAAAGTTGAAAGCTTTAATCTGTTTGATGGGAGCTGCTTGAAGTATATGCACTCTTAGACGACGGACTTACATTTTCTATATGATTATTTCATTGATTCATTAGTTCGATCTACGCTATAGAATTTATGGTACCACAAATATCATGTTCATCGGCAATTAATTAGTAACATATCTATTGGTGTACGTGTTTTCTAGCCGGAATCTCTTAATTTTTCCTTATCATTCTTTTTGTTTCTAGGAATCTTTGCTGCTACACATGTATCTCGGCCACGTGCTGACGTTGCTTATTGCATATATGCACTCGCAAGAAGATTGTCCAAGACTCGTAATTGGACGGTAAATTTCCTCTTTCCTTTATGCTTCATTGTTTCGTTAAAACTATATTGAATGAAATACGGGGAGACGCGACGTAACCTTTTTTTACCGCAGAAAAAAATTCTCTCATTTTATCTCCTATATGATGAAGACTCATTCTACCTGTATTTTGATGCTTTTGATATCAAATTCTTCTACAGTAGTTTAATGCTTATTATTTTTCGCACCCCATATTTCTCTTTACATTAAAAGGATATTTCACACACATAATCTACTATGGTGTTCATACATCGATATGCATACCAACGGCTTTGATTTTGGATAATTCTATGGTGCCCATAGGCTGCAGTGGTATAGTAGGGATAAGTATTAATTTTAATTGTATGGTGCAAATAACATCCTGATTAATTGCTGCTAGCCATTTGTAAGAGGATCTTAGAAGAACATTTACTTTCACATGAAGCATTTTTTCTTTATTCCAGACAATTATAACCTGATTTGATATTAAGAATTTGTTCAAATTACAGAAAATGGACCCAAATATTCAAATAATGGAAAGTACTAACTGAATCTGATGGAGGTCTAGATCTCTTTCAGATGTTGTCCCCCGTCGATCTGTTGCGAGCGTCGATGAACGGTTGAGATTGGGTTTGAGGGTTGCCTTCTGGAGCGTGTGGATCTCAGTGGGCTTGATTTGGAATGAAGCCGAACTACCTGCAAAGAAGTCCCGGGATGGTTGTACCACCGTGGACCCTCCGACGATCAAGTTAGCCAAGCTATTTGAGCAGAGTAGCGGCCTATTAGAATGAAATTGTCTTACCTGAGTCGTCTGAGAGAGGGGTTTATATAGTGGTCGTCATGGGCTAGCTGGCGCGAGATCCTCGCCGGCCGTTACGCCCATGGCGTTACGCCTGCGTGAATGACGGGATCCCCCATTAATGACGAGATACGCTCGTTAATGGGGGATGTGACGGCATGGAACGCGGGATCGTGGGGCGACGGATATCTCGCGTCTGGCGAGATTCGCAGAGCCGTGGCGGAGGCGTCTGTGATCCGCGTTCTAGATCGCTCGATAGAACCGAAGAGGCCCAGCTCGGTGAGAGGCCTAAAGAGGACGGGAGGCCGAGCTAGTTCGGTTCTGTGATAGTTCGGAGGCGAAGGGCCGAGGAGCTTGGCGTGTAGGAAGGCTCGGAGGTGAGCTGATGGTTATTTGTATAGCGAGCACAGGAATGTTCAGGGAATTCTCGGAGGTCGGTTCCAGGCAGCGGGACGATAGCCAGGAGGACGCCTCCAATGTGTGGTTCTCGTCCTGTTTCTCTATGCCTCGGGACACGTCATCTGCCACGTGTCATGATATGGAGAGTTCCCACTTTATGAGCATCATCATTGGCTTCTCACTCTCGTTCCGACCTATTTCTCGATCGGATCGAGAGTGGTCTGATCGGTCTTCCGGGCTCAGCTTGTAGTTAAGGACCTCGTCAGCACGGATTTCCGAGACGGTTAGGCGTATCTTTTGATGACGTCAGCGAATCTGAGAGGAGATCGTGTATTAAAGAGGGAGCGCCGATTCGATCGTACGTTCGTTGAGACGCATGCCACGTGTCCAACACCGGTTGGCGGACATGACGGGTCGTCGCTGTCTTCTGCGCTCGAATGTACATTTCCAATAGTCGTGCGACACGTGGAGCGTCGACGGCTGATGAGCGCGAAGCGTTGTTTTGGCGAGGAACGATCTGAGCCGTTGGATGCGTTGCCAAAGTACTATAAATAGGGGTGGTATCCCCCCAGGTCCATACTTTTGCCATTATTTCCCTATTGCTGCGAGAGATAGCTCGGCGCTCTTTCCTTTAGGTCAGATCTCTCGCGCTCTTTCCTCGGAGGACTCCTTTGAATCAGGTTAGATATCTTCCTCTGAGGAGTCTGTTGAGATAGTTAGGGTAGAGTATAGGGAGTCTTCTTCTGCTTCCTCCTCTGCCCCATCCGAGTCGGATACCCCTAGTAGAGTTAGGGTTACCTGCGTCGCTCGTGGTCAGGCGACGAGAAAGGTCCCTAAAACCCGCATCAGGAACGCTCGCGATGCACCCTCCCTCCTAAGGAATGTGGACGAGCTCACCACGATCCGGGCCCGTTTCCTCATTCCCCTAAGCTATTCGCTTCGTTTGGCTAGGGAGGACGCGATGGCGGATCAGGTGCAGGGCAAGAAGATCGTCTTGTATCTGGATGCATTCTGGGCTGGAACACGTCTGCCTTTTCCCCCTGAAGTATGCGGGGCGCTACGTTGCTTTCAACTAGCTCTGGACCAGCTAGTGCCGAACTCATGGAGAATTCTCCTCAGGTTTCGGGTCCGGTTGAGACATGAAGAAATCCCTTTTAGCTTGACCCTTCTCCTTTCCTTTCTTTGTTATAAAAATCATCTCGGCACCCGTAAGGACGAGCCGAGCTGGCTGTACATTTTCTTCAAAAAACGCAAGGGAGGGGCGGCCGGGTCGGGGGTCGTAGTAGTTCCTTCTTCTATCCACGAATGGAAGGAGAAGTTCGTATTCGTCGGGTCACCCGAGGGCGAGAATTGGGCTGTGCCTATACAGTGGCACAGGGCCGACTGCCCATGGATGAAGCGGTTGTCATCTCCCGAGGCGAGGGCCGTGTCCATGTGGGAGCCGATCCAACGGGCCGACATTTTGCTGTCCGAGCAGGCCCTTAGCTGGGCCGGGCTCAGCATCGCTCGATTCATGGGTAAGTTAGGAGCTTGGACGATCTGTCTAGATTTGAATATTTTTCTTTTGCTCTTTCCCGTGTTGCTAACTCCCTTTGTGTATTTTCCTCTTTGCAGAGCAAATGGACCGATCTAAATTCCTGGCTGCCATAGCCGCAAAGAAAAGGAGGAAGACTGGGGCCGCTAGCTCGTCCCGCCCTGTTTCGAGCCCAGCCCCGAAGGCAGCCGCACCGGCTAGGCCTTCCACTACACCCCGAGCTTCGGAAACCAGTTGCGGGGAAAGTCATAAGCACGTCCAGGAGCCGGAGCCCCGGGCGAGGGAGGTGGAGGATGAGGCCTCCCTCCTCCCCCCGAGTCCGTCCTCCCCGATCTTTGTGTAGGAGGGGGACATCTGCTTCGAGGTGCCCTCGGGGCTTTCCGTCGCCGATAACTTACTTTCGGAGATGGAACTATTGGTCGGGAGCAAAATTCCCCGGGGGACCTTCAAGGCCCATGTGCCGCCATTGCTCAGAAGGCTGTTCAGGTCAGTATCTGCTTTCCGTAGAGGTTTTCGCCAAGCATTTTTTTCTCGGATCGGATGCTTTTTTAACCCCTCCATTTACTTTCCTCAGGTCCTCCAGCACTGCGCCATCATCGCCAACATGGAGCACGAGGAGATTGCCCCGATGATGCAGAAGGCGGACGAGTCTTCCTCAAGGGAGGAGGGCCTGCGCCTTGAGTCGCGTCAGGCGAAGGAGAGGATCGTCGCCCTCGAAACCCGGGTGGCCGCCTAGGAGGTGGTGAACTCCAAATACAAGGAGTCCATCCGACTTCTGATGGAGTCCAACAAGACCGTCCAGACTAAGTTAGAAGAGGCCAGGGTGCTCAACGCCACGATGAAGAAGACGCGGGATACCCTTAAAAGGGGAACCGAGACGGCGAAGGAAGGGATGAAGCTCGCCGACCTCCGTACCGCAAAGACGGTGGAGAGGTACAAGACGTCGGAACAATTCTACGCCGACCTTGCCGACGCCTCGGTCATTGTTTGGCACCAGGCTCTCGATGCCGTCAAGGCATTGATGCCGGGGTTCGCCGACGGTGAACTCCGGCTCTAGTACCCCCTCGAGGATGAGCCGTAGGGGGAGGCCGCCGGGAGTGCCGCCGGAGGAGAGGCTGCCGGTGGGAGTGCTGGAGATAAGGCCCCCGGTGGGAGCGCCGACCCAAAGGCAGTCATCCCAGCTCCCATCGCCGAAGCTCCTGGTGAGAGCGCCGACCCTAAAGCCGCCACCCCGGCTCCCGACGCCGGTGTTGAGCAGATAGAGGTCCTCCTCGGTCCCGAGGCCTGGGCTTTTCTGACTTCTTCTTTTTTTTCTTTTTTGAATCTTGTAAGCTTTCGGGCAATTTTGTAAGGCTGAGGAGCCCATAATACCTTTTGTAAAGAGAATCAGATTGTGAATAAAGCTGTTTTGACTTTTTTTCGCGCGGCAATGTTTTCTTGTGTGAACCTGTTAGTGTTTTCCTCATCTCGCGAGTCAGACCGTAGGTCGATAATCGATCCTTTAGATGGCGATCGTGCGTCAAGTGAAAGCCAATTATTTGTCAAGTATACAAAGGCCGGTGTCTTTGTGCCCCCGAAGTCGAGGTGATGATCGCTCATTTAAGATACATCGATTGGCTTCTTCTAATAGAAAGGTATAGATTTGCCCATTCCTTTGAGTTGGACCGGCGACCACTTCTCTTAGAGTAAGTCAGATAATAGCCAAGTTTGAATTGGTCGGCGTCGGCCAAGAAATAAAGCTGTTCGGCGGTACCTGAGCGAGGGTCTCAGATCCTTAGTGTAGATGAGTAGGAAATTACCCGCTAAGGATTAACCGAGCAGGGAAGCTGCTCAGCGGCCTCTTGGTGAGGGCTTTGATCATTGGCGTCAGTGGGTAGTAAACTACCAGCCGGGGATTGACCGAGCAGAGAAGTTGCTCGGTGGCCTCTTGGTGAGGACTTTTGATCCTTGGCGTCGGTGGATAGGAAGTTATTCGCTAAGGATGGACCGAGCAGGGAAGCTGCTCGGTGGCCTCTTGATGATGGCTTCGATCCTTAGCGTAGATAGGTAGAAAGTTACCCGCTAAGGATGGATCGAGCAAGGAAGCTGCTCGGTGGCTTCTTGATGAGGGCTTCGATCCTTAGCGTAGATGGGTAAGAAGTTACCCGCTAAGGATAGACCGAGTAGAGAAGCTGCTCGGTGGCCTCTTGATGAGGGCTCCGATCTTTGGTGTAGGTGGGTAGGAGCTACCCGCTAAGGATGGACCGAGCAGGGAAGCTGCTCGGTTGCCTCTTGATGAGGGCTTCGATTCTTAGCGTAGATGGATAGGAAGTTACCCGCTAAGGATGGACCGAGCAGGGAAGCTGCTCGGTGGCCTCTTGATGAGGTCTTCGATCCTTACCGTCGGTGGATAGGAGCTACCCGCAAGGGATGGACCGAGCAGGAGAGCTGCTCGGTGGTCTCTCGAGCCGGGCTTTATCGGCGTTTGTCAGTCTCTTTTGACCCGCAAAACCTGGGGAAGAGAGGCCGTTACAGACAATATATGACAGAAACGCATGGGGAGGCATACCGCTCCATAGTGCGCGTCGTTCAAACTTCTGTTTGGCTATTTGAGGGCATGGACACCACGTGGCGGCTCTGCGTTGGGAGCTTTGAAAAGATCCCATGAATTGCGCTGTTGCGCGTGCAAATTTGGGTCCTTAGGGATTCTGTTGGGGGCTATAAATAGTGAGGGTGGGCTGGTCCCTTTATCTTTGCATTTCTGAAAAATGGCGGGCCTCATCTACTCGATTGAAGAGATCATCACTCTTAATGACGTCTACTTGTACGACCAGTCTCTCTCCGAGGGGACGTACCAGGGGGTGGTCCAGCGCATCGAGGACCACTTCGGCCGTCTTCTTCCTCGTCGGTCGTCTCTCCTCCAATTGCTCATGTATGCAATTTGGAGGAGGTCTCCGGGGTTGTATAACCCCCTCTCTGAGAAGCTGCAGGACGAGACGGTTGACAAGTTGCGCTCGTTCCACCATCACGGCCTGATCTCGAAGAGTAGGCTGGATCGTTCGGTGGCTCTTGTCCTAGAGTGCTTCCAACTAAGGCAGATCGTCGATTCCTGTCCGGCGGGTGCGGTCGTTGGCCCGTCCGTGGCTTCTCGGGTCCGCAGGCAACATCTGAGGGACCGGGCTGAGGAGGTAGGGCTCGGTTGACGGAGATCTTCTCGGAGTTCCACCAGCAATGCTTCATTTACCCCTACCCCCATTGTTGTAATTTTAATTTTTATTGTGTAAGGTTGAGGAGCCCATAATACCCATGATGAATAAAATCTTTCTTTTGCGACGTACTAGTGTCCTCTTTTTTATCTTCTTTGCGTGTTTGAGTACGTTCACGAAACGAAATCATTGCCCTTTGATCCGAGGAAGGGGAAATATATTTAAGGGGTTTCTTTTAGTTCAAAAGGTTTAAAAGAGAAATTTACATCGCTTGGGCAAAGAAGAAACACATATTCATAGATACAAATTTCGAATTCACTTGTACAATTTGAGCTTTTCGGCATTGTAAGGTCGCGGAAACTTATGACCCGCCACGTCTTGCAAGCGATAGGCCCCGCCAGGCAATACTTCGGAGATGAGGAATGGGCCGTCCCACTTCGAGAAAAACTTGTGCAGCTTGCCTTGGTCTACGAACTCGTTCCGCTTTAGGACCAGATCTCCAGTCTTGAAGGTGCGATACTTGACTCGTGCGTTATAGTAGCGAGCAGTTTCCTGTTGGTAAGTCGCGGTTTTGATCTGTGTCCGGTCCCGCTTCTCTAGCAAGATGTCCAAATTGATTCGGAGTGCCAAGGTATTAGCTTCGTCATCGAAGTGCTCGACTCTGTAACTGGACAGTCCAATCTCTGCTGGGACCATCGCCTTGGTGCCATAGTAAAGACTGAAGGGGGTCTCTCCAGTGGGGGTCTTCTTCAATGTGTAGGGCCCATAAAACCCGGGGTAGTTCGTCAACCCAACTGCCCTGCCTTCCTTCCAAACGAGTTCGAAGACCTCAAATGACGTCTCGGTTAGCGACCTCAGCCTGCCCGTTGCATTAAGGATGCGCGACCGCAGCAAACTTCATGAGCATGTGGTATTCGTTGCAGAATCCCTTGACTTTGTCATTTTCGAAGTTCGTCCCGTGGTTGGTAACGATACACCTCGGGATCCCGAACCGGGATATTATGTTGTTCTGTAGGAATTTGATGGTCATGGTGGTGTCCGGTTTTCTGATGGGGACGGTCTCGATCCACTTCGTAAAGTAGTCTACCACGACGAGGATGTATTTGTGTCCGCCAGTACCAGGTGGGAGTTGGCCTACCATGTCCATTCCCTACTGGGCAAACGGCCATAGGGAGGTCAGGGCCGTTAGCTCGGTACCCGGAAGGCGGGGTATGCTGCCATGGAGTTGAAAGCTCTTGCATCTTCTGACGAGCTTCTGAGCGTCCTGATGAATGGTCGGCCAATAATACCCTTAGAGCAGCGTTTTCTGGACTAAGATGCGTGCCCCTTGATGAGCTCTACCGACCCCTTCATGTATCTCACGTAGGACGTAGTCGGCTTCGTGGGGGTCGACGCACCGAAGCAGAGGTTGCGTGTACGACTTCTTGTAGAGGTTCTCATTGCTCCAAACAAAATGGTGGGCTTTGGCTCGAAGACGGCGTGCTTCCCCTCGATCTTCTGGGAGCGTACCTTCCTTCAGGAACTCTACGAGGGGCTTCTTCCAATCCCGGCCTTCCTTCCAGGCAGCGTAAACTTGAAGTGTTGTCTCCCTGTCTTCCATGCTGGGCCGTGGCAAGACTTCGAAGAGGATTTTCTTTTATTGTTAGCCGTATAGGAGGGGGCTAGCTTGCTCAGAGCGTCGGCCTGGGCGTTTAGGTGCCGAGGAATCTGCTCCACTTGAACTTCGTCGAAGTCTTTTCGTAGTCTTTTTACCTCGGCTAAATATTTTACCATCAGAGGCTCCCGGGCCTCGAATCGGCCGGTCACTTGGCCTACGACCAGGGCGGAGTCACTGCGAATTCGGATCGTCTTCAACCCCACTCCGGAGGCGATTCGTAGTCCAGCTAGCAATGGCTCGTACTCCGCGGTGTTGTTTGAAGTTTTGAACCCGAGCTTCAATGAGTACTCCATCTCAGCCTTGTTCGGGCCTCGAATGATAAGGCCGGCACCACTCCTATTCTCGGTAAAGGATCCATCGACGTAAAAGACCCAATCGGGGACGGAGTCGGGCCCCTCCTCGATCAAGGGTTGAGACCCGGAGACTGGTGCCGACACTGCCTCCTTGTTAGGGATAGTACATTCGACAATGAAGTCTGCCAGGACTTGTGCTTTGATAGCTTGCCTCGGGCGGTATTTAATGTCGAATTGAGATAACTTTCACCTCCATTTCTCCAAACGACCAGTTGATTCAGGGGAGGAGAGTGTAGAGTGTTTTTCGTCACTCCATTGAGATAGGAATGTGCGCGCGCTTGTCAGGCGCATTACAGATTCCCCCTGTCTAGGATAGGCTGGGGTTTATTGATTGTGGAGATCCAAATCTCCGGCAGCCGCGGACTAAGCTGTCGTTAATTACCCCTCGCCTTTAGAGCGAGAGAACCTCCGATTGACGAGTCAAACAGGTCATGCGAACTCAATGTGCAGTGTACGTGTGTTGTATTTTGAAATGGGTTTTGAATATATCGGGGGCCCCGCAGAGTTCTAACCAGGGACAGTGTTGTAGAGTATGTGTGTGTATATGTATATATATATATATACATGTAAAAGAGGGAAAGGGCATCCAAAGGATGTGTGGGAAAAAGCGCCAGCGCCTCACGTGCGCGGTACGCTGGCGCTTGGGCGCTATCGCCTGGGACGCTAGTGCCTCACATGCTGGGCACGTGGGCGCTCGGGCGCTAGCGCCTCACGTGCTAGGCATGTGGGCGCTCAAGCGCCAGCGCTTTGGGCGCTCGGGCGCTAGCGCCACACGTGTCAGGCAAGTGGGTGCTCGGGCGCTAGCGCCTCACGTGCCAGGCACGTGAGCGTCCGGGCGCTCGCGCTTTGGGCGCTTGGGCGGCAAAAGGGACTTGGTCCTTGCAATGGGAGTTGTACTCCCAGAAAAAAAATACCTATTATTGTGTGTGTGTGTGTATGCATATATATATATATATATATATATATATATATATATATATGAGGAGTTAAACTCCTAGGATATTTTGAAGCTGATGAAGGGGCTTCTCCCCTTGAGCCCTGGATCTTATCCAAAGTGGGGTCTTTGGAGATGGGTCTCATTCTTCCTCTTTTGTTGGCCGGCTCTTGGATAACAAGAGGGGTGAGATTTTAAAAATCTCTCCTTTTTAAGATCTGATGAAAGATCCAAGCTCCCTTTTGTGGGTTTTGTGGTGAAAAACTATTTAGTTTTTGAAAAGGAAGAGTAAAACTCTTGATATAATTCAAAAGAAAGAAGAATGTTTTAGAACCTTGAGGAAAGAGAAGATCACATATCTTGATTCTTTTTTTAGAGAGAAAAAGTTGTTGAGATATTTTCATTATCTTTGCCTTTATAGGCTACACTTTACATATTGCCCCATAAGCTTTACAAAAATGGCATTTTCCCCATCCCATGCCTCATGTGCTATTTCTTTTTGCACATAAGTCATTGGCTTTACAAAAATTTGGTTTTATGCCCATTTTTCTTACATTTATTCAAAAAAATAAAAAAAGGAATACACCAAAATTATTTATTGCAATTTTTTTTATTTTGGCATGGCAAAAAGCCGGACGCTTCATATTCGGGCTCGACCCGGGCATTGGCCCACTTGACCTGGGCTTGGGCCCACTTGGTTTGGGGTTGACTTTGATTTTGATTTGGTCAACCGGGGTGTAAATTTCGACCCCAACAAAGTGCCCCCATCAATAAATGCACACAGCATATGTGGGTCGTGTGCATGAAATTGATGGATCTTCTTTCACGTGGAGGCGGCTTGATTTGGTTCCCGCTTTTTGGGAAGCTGGCACCGCCCTTTTAACGACATGGACGGTCGGTTCTGCCATTTTAGCGATTTGGACGATCGGTGCTGCCCTTTTTGCGACTTGGACGGTCAGTGCTGCCCTTTTTGCTACGTGGACGGTCGGTGTTGCTCTTTTTGCCACTTGGACGGTCGGTTCTGCCATTTTAGCTACTTGGACGGTCGATGCTGCCCTTTTTGTGACTTGAACGGTCGGTGCTGTCATTTTAGCGACGTGGACGGTCGGTGCTGCCCTTTTTGCGACTTGGACGGTCGGTTCTGCCATTTTAGCGACTTGGACGGTCGGTGCTGCCCTTTTTGCGACTTGGACGGTCGGTGCTGCCCTTTTTGCGACTTGGACGGTCGGTGCTACCATTTTAGTGACGTGGACGGTCGATACTGCCCTTTTAGCGACTTGGACGGTCGATGCTGCCCTTTTTGCGACGTGGACGGTCGGTGCTGCCATTTTAGCAACGTTGACGGTCGATGCAACCCTTTTAGCGACTTGGACGGCCGATACTGCCATTTTAGCGACGCGGACGGTCGATGCTGCCCTTTTAGCGACTTGGACGGTCGATGCTGCCCTTTTTGCGACGTGGACGGTCGGTGCTGCCCTTTTAGCGACGTGGACGGTCGGTGCTGCCCTTTTAGCGACTTGGACGGTCGATGCTGCCCTTTTAGCGACTTGGACGGTCGATTCTGATTTGACTTGCTCCGCTTTCTGCGGTGTCGGGATTTGACTTGTTTCCGAAGTGAAGCATGATTCCGCCAGGGAGGTTGTTGGTTGTCTTGCTGACTTGATATGGTTTGGGTTGACATCAGCATCGCTATACTGGAATACGGTTAAGAGCGAATCATCATCTGCCATGACAGGGTTTCCCTCGTTCCCAGTTTAACGACTTTAGGGGTCATCTGTTCCCAGTTTAACGACTTAGAGGCTATTCCCAGTTTAAAGACTTAGGGTCTATTGGATTGGAGTTTGGAATTTTGGTATTAGGGTGGGCATCAGCGTTGCTAACACTGAAGCACATGTGCTGGGAGCAATTCATCGTTTGCCTTTTCATGTTGGGGAGCGATGGCTTAGGAGACAGGTTTAGGTCCCTATCACCTAAGACTTTTCAATTTTATGAGCCGTAAGGGTCCCATAAAAGCATTTTCTCCCTACGAGTCGAGAGGATCTCGTAGATGTGCTTTCTCCTTAGGAGTCGTGGGGACTCCTAAGTGTGTTTTTCCTTTGTGAGTCGTAAGGATCCCACGAAGGTGTTTTCTTACGAGTCGTGAGGATTCCGTAAGTTTGTTCTCCTCATGTATCGTGGGGACATATGAGTGGGTTTTCCCAAATGGAGCATAATCCCCAGGGCGGAGACCAGCCGCGTAACTGGTGATTGCGGTGGGACATGGGTATGCTGAGAATTATTTTAGCCCGTGGATTGTATACGGTAGTCAATTTGGGGACCAACCATAAGGCCGGGAGAATTTTGGGAGATTGGATTTTGGTTGACGTCTGCATCGCTGTACTGGAATGTGATATCGGGAGCGACTCATCATTCGCCATTTGGGGACTTGGAATTTGGATCTTGTTTGACATCAGCATTGCTGCACTGGAATGATGCCAGGAGCAACTCGTCATTTGCCCCGGGAAGACTTGGGATTTGGTTTTTGGCTTGGCATCAGCACCGCTAACACTGAAGCGAAATACCAGGAGCGACTCATCATTTACCATTGCCCGTTAGGGAGCGATGGCTCAGGAGACAGGTTTGGATCTCTATCACCTCAGGCTTTTCAATTTTATGAGCCATAAGGGTCTCATAAAAGCATTTTCTCCCTACGAGTCGAGAGGATCTCGCAGGTGTATGTTCTCCTTAGGAATCGTGAGGATTCCTAAGTGTGTTGCTCCTTTGTGAGTCGTAAGGATCTCACGCACGGATTTTCTTCTCACAAGGTTGAGAGGACTTTGCGAGTGTATTTTATCTCTTTTCATGAGTTTGCGCTCTTTCGGGTTTTCACAAACTCGCCGGCAGTCCTGCTGTTTTTACTTACGGAGCCCTTTTGGGTTTTCATCCGTGTCCGTTTTGCTCGTGGACATACCGTTTTTTTTCCCGCTGGTGGGACTTTAAAGTAGTCTCACCGGTAGGACTTGAAAGAAATAGGGGTCGTTTACGCCCGTGGATTGTATACGGTTTTACAAGATGTATGATCTAGACCGTAGGGCCGGTGTGCTCAATTCGCCTGCGACTTGGAGCATTCACGCGTAGTATTTCTTGAGATATCGGCCATTGATGGGTGGCATGGGTCTTTCTCCCTCGACATTTATCAGTTGGTAGGATCCTCCGTCAAACACTTTCTCGATGACGTATGGTCTTTCCCAGTTCGGCTCGAATTTTCTCTTGGCATGTCGATTGGGGATGATCGGTCTTTTGAGGACCAACACCAATTCACCTTTCTTGAAAACACGGAGACGGGTCATCTTGTCATAGGCCCGTGACATTTAGGCCCGGTACAGCTCCAGATTTTGCTGTACTGCAAGCCTCTTTTCTTCGAGGGCGTCAAGCTCTTCCAGTCGAAGGAGCACGTTTTCCTCCTCCGTCAACTCGTGCTGAACGGTCATTCTTAAGCTTGGAATTTCAACTTCGAGGGGAGGACCGCCTTCACTCCGAAGAGTAATGAGTATGGAGTGGACTGAGTTGGAGTACGGTGCGTGGTACGATATGCTCACAACGCCTCGTGAAGTTTGAGATTCCAGTCTCTCTTGTTGGCTGAAGCATTTTTCCTCAGGAGCATGCATAGAGTCTTATTGAAGGCTTCGGCTAGCCCATTGGCTCTTGCATTATAGATGGAGGAATATCTCCAGTCTATCTTGTGCTGAGTAATGAACCTTGAGACTTTGAAGCTCTTGAAAGAAGACACGTTGTCAGAAATGATTCTTCTTGGCGTACCGAAGCGGTATAAAATATTATACTGGAAGAATGTCAGAATATCTTCTGTCTTGACTTCTTTTAGTGGGACAGCTTCAGCCCATCTGGAGAAGTAGTCTGTTGCAGCCAGTATGAATCGGTGGCCTTTGGACGACGGAGGATTGATTGGACCAACTATGTCGGTGCCCCCAAACTTCGAAGGGCCACGACGCCACCGTAGGATGCAACGGATTGGGATACTTGTGAATGAAATCATCATGGATTTGGCAGAGATGGCATTTCTTTGCATGCTCTTCGCAATCCCTTATCATGGTGGGCCAGTAATATCCAAGCCGTTTGATCTGAAACCGCATTTTGGGGCCGGACTGGTGAGCCCCGCAGACGCCTGAGTGAATTTCTTTCATGACATTTTGGGCTTCGGCCAATGACAAACACCTGAGCCAAAGTTGGTCATATAACCTGGGGATAGCGTGTCATTTACAAACACGTATCGGAGAGCTCTCTTCTTCAACTGAATTTTCGCAGATTTTCCTTCGGGCAGCTTGTCGTATCGAAGGTACTCTATGAAGGGATCTCTCCAATCGGGCGCGTCTTGGATGATCGAAGCTTCTTCGGCAGGAGTGTTCTCTTGTTCTACGCTTTCTTCTTCACGCAAAGTGGCTGGAGGCAGAATTTTCCAGCTTCTGACTATGATTAGAATTTCTTCCATGTCAGGATCAGCCAGCTCTTTAGCTAGGCGAGCGAGTATGTCAGCTTTTCCGTTCAACGCTCTAGGAACTCTCATCAGCTCAATATGGGTGAACTGTTTCATAAGCTCCGCCACCCGGCTTCTGTATCGAGCTAACTCGGGTTTGTATATCTTATAGTCGCCGCTTACTTGGTTGACGACAAGCTGGGAGTCACCGTAAACCCGTAGCCGAAAGATTTTCATTTCTATAGCGAGCTCCAGACCAGCTATCAGAGCTTTATACTCAGCCTCGTTGTTTGTGCGAGGCTCGGTGAGAGCAAAAGAACGCCGTAGGGTTCTCATCGATGGCGTGATGAAATCCAATCCTATCCCTGCTTTTATCTCCGGGACGCTTGATTTAGTGGAGGTCCTTATCGATGAGGCCCCATCGAAGTAGAGCTCCCAACATGGCTCGTCATTCTCGAGGTGCAACACTTGTTCGTCGGGTAACTCGCAATTGAGTGGCGACCCTTCTGGCATGGGATGAGCAGCGAGGAAGTCCGCAAGAGGTTGCCATTTTACTGCTTTCTGAGGAGTATAAATTATGTTAAACTCAAGTAGCATGACAGCCCATCTTGCCATTCTGCCGGCTAGGCTTGCTTTGGTCATCAAGTGTTTGAGCGGGTCGACCTTGGAGATCAGCATAACCCGATGAGCGAGCAGATAGTGCCTCGGCTTCTTCACAGCAAATATCAGAGCCAGTCATTGCTTTTCGATCGGGGAATAGTTGTGTTTCGCCCCGACTAGAATTCAACTGAGGTAGTAGAGGGCATTTTCTTTTCCCTGCTCGTTGTTCTGGGCAAGAAGCGCACCGAGTGATTCATCTAGCGCGGCAGTATAGAGAATCAACGGTTTATTTGGAATGGGAGCGGCCAGTACTGGAGGGTGCAACAAGTATTGTTTAATGCTTTCAAACGCTTCTTGATATTCGGCATCCCAGACAAAAGGAGCTCCTTTCTTCATGAGCTTCGAGAAGGGCCTACATCTCCTCGATAAATTTGAGATAAACTTTCGTATATAAGCAAGCTTGCCTTGAAAAGATCTTAGCTGCGTCAGACTCTTCGGAGGGAGCATCTCCATGATGGCCTTTATTTTTGATGGGTCGATTTCGATCCCTTGATGTCGGACTATGAAGCCCAGGAATTTTCCTGATGACACGCTAAAAGCGTACTTCAGAGGATTCATTTTCAGATCGTATTCCCTCAGTCTGGTGAGAACGGTCCTAAGATCTTGGATGTGATAGGCCTTGGTTTTAGTCTTGACGACCAGATCATCAACATAGCATTTGACGACTTTATGGATTAGGTCATCAAAGATATTGTTCATTGCCCTTTGATATGTAGCACCTGCGTTCTTCAGTCCGAACGGCATCACTTTGTAGCAGTATATTCCGATCGCGGTTCGAAATGCTGTGTGTTTCTCATCCTCAGGTGACATCTTGATCTGATTATATCCAGACGAGCCATCCATAAAGGTGAACAGCTCGTAATTTGAGGTGTCATCGACCATCATTTCCATGACCGGTAGCGGGAAGTCGTCTTTAGGACATGCCTTGTTGAGGTCCCTGAAATCGACACAAACTCGGATCTGCCCATTTTTCTTCTTTACCGGGACTATGCATGCGATCTAGTCCGCATATTTCTCTTCCCTGATGAAGTCGGCATCGATGAGCTTCTTGGTTTTCTCGATGACCTTTTCTTTTAGTTCCCTTCTCATTCTTCGAGGAGCTTGTTTGATTGGCTTAGTATCAGGAGATATAGCCAGTTTATGCACGGACACTTCAGGGGAAAGGCCATGCATTTCTTTGTATGTCCATGCGAAGCAGTTGACGAACTCATGCAGCAGGGCAATTATCTGCTCTTTCATTTCCTCTGACAAGAGTGAGCTGATGTAGGTCGGCCTTGGATTATCGGGCGTTCCTAAGTCAATCTCGGTTAGCTCGTCAAAGGTTGCTTGTCCGCCATTTTCGAGCTCTTGAGGAGCTTCTTCTGGCTCGGCTATCTCGTCATCATCATTTGATCTTTCGCTGGCTTCACCAACATGAATCATGTAGCATGCTTTGGAATCAGGTTGAATGAAGCCTATGCCCTGTCTATCTGGAATTCGTCCATCGATGAGTGCTCGGACCTGGGACGGATGCCATAGCCCTTCATAAAACTTTGCTTCGGACTATGTTTGATATAACCGGCATCCGCACCTTTTGAAATATTCCCGCATCTCGGGTGCATAGTATCTGGGATTGAGGAAGGCTCTTATGCCTCTCTCATAGGGAAGGCACGCGACGGACAAATCGCCTGGGTGCACAACGGGGTTTGACCCATAAAACAGGATGCCCTTCTGTCCACTTTTCCTTTCAGGAACGTAGAAAGTTTTCAGCTGGTCCACGATAGAGACTGACAATGCATCGAGCTCTTTGCACATCCGTTCCGGCACCCTTATGATAGCCAGGGACCCTTCTGCAATTTCGAAGGTCTCTCGTAGTTTCGCTTGCTGCATGGGGGTCCAATCTGCACAGCTGTTGCACGACAGGTCCTCTTCCTCCGACTCTTCAGTGTCGCTGCCAAGATGAGGGCAGACTTTGCTGCTAGATGGGCTTTCAGTATCGGATTCGTCCGTATCGCTACCGAAACAAGGGCGAGTTTTACGGAAGGACGGACATCCAGCGTCGGACTCATCAGTGTCGCTGCCGAAACGCGGACGCACTTGAGCGTTTTTACTTTTGAAAGTGACAGACGGCTCAGATTTGCTTTTGAGTTTTGGGGCCGCTCTATCCTCAGTCAGTTGTGGCTTAGCATTTTGGTGGTTCATGAAGTACCGAGAATCTTCATATCGGACTTCATGCACACCGAATGGCTGGATGTCTCCGTCAATGCGTCTTTCTTCGCCATTTTTAGTATACTTCATGCATTGATGGAGAGTTGATGGAATGATACCGTAATCGTGGAGCCACGGCCGTCCCAAGAGAATTTTATAAGACGTGTCAGTGTCGATCACGTATATCTTAGGTTCGGTTTGCAGATCTCCAAATTTGATTGGCAAAGCTATAGATCCCAGAACTTGCAGGCAGTTTTGATTGAAACCTTGAATGACAATCATTTCCCTTGACAGGTGTCGGACGTCCATTGACAAACTCTTCAGAGTCCGCAAGTTCATGATGTTCACTGAGGATCCCGGATCAATCAATATGCGATTAATCCGATCTCCATCGCTGTACCCGGTCACGTAAAGCGGCCGATTATGCTCAACCGTTCCCAGTAGTAAGTCTTCATCCTTCAACGTGATTGCGGCGACATGTAGAGCGTACTAGGCTTCTTTCATATTAATTTCTGCAAAGCGAGCCTGAAACCGCTCGAGGTTTTGTAGAGTGTGAATGAGAACATCTCTAAGCTCTTTAGATAGGACCAAGACATCGTAGATGCTCAGGAGAGACGGGATCTTTCGGAGATGAGCCAAGGCATTGTAGTCCACCGAGGAAGGAATTGAGTTTTCATTAGTCGGCTCTCTGCTGTTTCCCCCAATCAGAGCAAAGCTCTATTTGAAATTTAAATTCTGAAATAAAGCAACGCTTCATTTGCAGCGCCAAGTGCGCTGCGCCCTAAGCAGCGCACCACGTGCAAAGCACGCGTGCGCTGCGCTTTAACCAGCGCACCACGTGCAAAGCACGGATGCGCTGCGCTCTAAACAGCGCACCATGTGCAAAGCACGGATGCGCCAGCGCTAGGTGTGCTACGCTCTAAGCAGCGCACCACGTGCAAAGCACGAGTGCGCTAGTGCTAGAACTAAAAGCTCCCCACCGTTAGATCAAAGATCTAATAATAATGATGAATCATTAATTAACCAGAATTAAATTCTGTTAAGGAAAGATTTCTAAAAATCTTTCCAAACAACAAAATTGTGCTCTGTAAATCAGAGCACCGTTGGATCAATGATCCAATGGTGATTAAAAAATCACTAAAAATACAAAATAAATTCTGTTTAGAAGATTTCCCAATCTTTGTTAAAAACAAGAAGATTGCCTTCTGTAAATCAGAAGCCCTTGGATCAAAGATCCAACGATGGGAAATTCCCCAAATCAATTGGAGAAAAGATCTCCTTAACTGATTGAACTGATCAGCTTGTCCTATATAAAGGCCCTTAGACTTCAAGTCTCAGATACAGAAGCATAGAGAGAAACCTCCTCAAAAACTTTGAGAAATTCAAAGAAAAAGAGCAAGCTTTCAGAGAAAGAAGATTTTTTTCTTCAAGGTAAAAAAAAGAATGGTGATGAACAGAGAGATGAAATCATCTCGTAATTAATTTGAAAAAAAAGGATTCACTTCTTTAAAAGATCATAGATCTACAAAGACCAAGGTCTTTTCAAAAGAGATCAAAAGATCCCATTATAAAATAAAAAGAAGAATATAAATCTTCTCACAGATCATAGATCTACAAAGACAAAAAGTCTTTCACAGAGAGATCAAAAGATCTCATCATAAAATAAAAGAAGAATTTACTTCTTCCTCACAGATCATAGATCCATAAAGGCAAAGCGTATTCAGTCGGAATGCGGATACAGGTATGTATATACAGGTGAGAGGTATTCTTGTGATCCGTCACGAGTTTACTTTAGAAGATACCATTCTATTTATTGTTTTAAACATTTGGACTAATGTTTATTAAGTGGAAATTGTGACTGCAAGTCATGATCAAGAGCATTAAATGTGGCATGTGCTATTTTGGTGACTCATGGTGTGTTTTCTTGTGCCATGTCTATTCTCTTGATTGATTATTGTGTGGGATTGATATGCGGAGAGAGAGAGAGCAGCCATATAAGGCAAGGGATTGGTCTTGAGATTATTATGAGAGTTCTCACATTTTTATCTCACACAATAAGAAAGCTCTTCTTCTTCACTAGCTTTCTTCTTGAGCTCACAAATTCCATCAATGGCTTCTTCTTCAACCTCCACCCATCCCTCTCATGAGTTGAGAATCTATGGGTGTATTGAGACAAAATTATCACACACTATCTCTACTTAATCTTGGATATGTCGGCTAGCAAACTTCATGTCCGAGTTGCTTCGGTTTTGAAGCGGAGCCCGTATAAAGAATTTTTGACATGGTGCCACTTTGACGAGCGAGATCGGAGAGCAAACTTCGTTGGAGCAGCCGCGAGGAGCTTGGGATGGTGGCTAAAGACCGAAGGACACGGATCGATCGGTATAGCCATTCTAACATCTTTGTAGTTAGCTAGTATAGGGTTAATGGAACGATCCGGGTGAAAGGCTGCGTTAGCGCCAGTTTATAAAAGTTTTTGTTCCGTGTTTGGCCTCGGATTGACGGCCGAGACGCTGCCGTAGCCTTACACAGGTCCGACGGGTCGAGCCTCATATGTAGAAAGCAGTCATAGAAAAGGATGCCCGCCGAGCTTCCCGAGTCGATGGTATCCTTTGAACCTCGTAGCGGTGGACCCGTGCTGTAATCACGAGAGGGTCGTTGTGAGGCAAGGATATTCCGTGGAGGTCTTCGTCGGTGAAGGTGATGGGCTCGGCTGCTTTGCTTTTCTTCCGGGGCTGGCCGATAGTGCCCTCGACCGGCAGGAGGCGGCGACCGGCCCCAGGCGCCCCTTCGTTGATACGACCATTATTTGTCCGATCGTCAATTCGCCGGGAGGGGGATTGTTCTCTTGCTTCCGGTCCTCTTGCCGCTTTTCCACAAGTGCTTTGCCAGGTGCCCCAAGCGAATCAACTTCTCGATGGAGTCGCGGAGCTGTTTACAGTTCTCGGTAGGGTGTCCATGCGACCTGTGGAAGGCGCAATACGGGCCTCGAGTCCGTTTGGCCGCTCTATTGGTGACCGGGGGGAGCTTGAAGAATCGCTCGCCCTTCGCCTCTTCCAACAGCTCAGTCTGAGAGATGTTGAGCCGAGTATACTTCTGGAACTTTGGGGAGTATGGTTTTGGCCGGTCAACCTTCTTCTTCTCTTCTCTACCCCTCTTCTTTTGATCGGCCTGGTCGCTCCGGGGTAGGTTCGGGTTCACCTCAGACTCGAGTTGGATTTCCCGCCCGATCCAAGACTTTATCTTGGCCATAGTCTTAGGTTGCGCTAATGCAAAGGAGCGGAGCCACTTCTTGTGCTTAAGACCCGACCTCAGAGCTGTGATGACAGTCTTGTCCCAGTGCTCGGGAACCTCAAGAAGAGCATTGTAGAAGCGAGTGATGTATCTTTTGAAGAATTTCTTGTCTCCGCTCTTTATAGTGAAGAATCGACGGTCCGTTTCTGCCGTCTGTTCTCGACGAAATGCCCGAGGAACTAGACGACAAGCTCATCAAAGGTAGAGATGGAGCGTGGCGTGAGTCCTCGGAACCAGTCTTGTCCAGCACGGATGAGAGTGGCGGGGAACGCTCGGCATTGGGTAGCGTCGGAGTTGTCCTGAAAGCTTATGCCCGCCGTAAACGCATCCAGATGGTCTTTTGGGTCGGACTTCCCGTCAAAAAAGGCCACTTTTGGAGGTTTATTTCTGGACGAGACGCGTACAGTGAGCAACTCTTCAGTGAAGGGCTTTGTAAGCGAGTCGGCAGCATACCTGACCCCCTTGTTTGAAGGACGACCCTTCCGATGTATACCCTCGATTTTCTTTTCGAGGGCGTCGAGACGGTCGTGGTACCTCGAGGATTCGGTGTATTCGGAGTTATGGCCCCTCCCGCTAGCGGCCTGCGCCTGGCTGCGACTCCGGTTCCGTTCTATGAGATTCCTCAGGTCTCCTGGCGAGGTTGTTCATGAGTTATCGCGGTGAGTGTCGTCCGTGCGACCCCGTCGAGGGAGAGGGTGCCAGCCATGCCTGGAAGCAGGCGAGCTGACCTGACACCTTCTTGGGAGGGATAGGAGCGCGATGGGCCTTGGGGCGGGGGCTCTTTCACGAAACCTCGGCGTGGAGCTGTGAGACGCCCAGCATGTCATTGAATTGGTCACCGCGAGGGACCTGTGGTCGCCGGGGATAGCGAGACGCTGTTCAGTAGTGCCAGCATGGGCAGTGCCATCTCCCTCTCTGCGGAGGTCGCGATCCCGACGTAGGGAACGACGACTTGGGGGGCTTGTCCCGTTGTTTGGATGCTGATAAGGGCATCCACGGTGGACGCGAGCCTGTCGATTCGTGCAGACAGGGCGTGAACGACGTTAGGGGGAAGAGAGGATCCATCCGTGCCTCCGTTGTGGGGAGGGCGGCGGCTTATGCTTGGATCGTCGCGATGATCACTCGCCATGAGTTCGAGATCAGAAGATCAACTTTTGATGAATAGAATCTTCGGAGTTCCCACAGACGGCGCCAACTGGTGGAGGTCTGGATCTCCTTCAGATGTCCTCCGTCGATCTATTGCGAGCGTTGATGAACGGTTGAGATTGGATTTGAGGGTTGCCTCCTGGAGCGTGTGGATCTCAGTGGGCTTGATTTGGAGTGAAGCCGAGCTACCTGCAAAGAAGTCTCGGGGTGGTTGTACCACCGTGGACCCTCCGATAATCAAGTTAGCCAAGGTATTTGAGCAGAGTAGCGGCCTATTAGAATGAAATTGCCTTACCTGAGTCGTCTGAGAGAGGGGTTTATATAGCGGTTGCCATGGGCTAGCTGGTGTGAGATCCTCGCCGGCCGTTACGCCCATGGCGATGCACCTGCTTGAATGGCGGGATCCCCCATTAATGACGAGATACGCTCGTTAATGGGGGATGCGACGGTGTGGAACGCGGGATCATGGGGCGGCGGATATCTCGCGTCTGGCGAGATTCGCGGAGCTGTGGCAGAGGCGCCTGTGATCCGCGTTCTAGGTCTCCCGATAGAACCGAAGAGGCCCAGCTCGGCGAGAGGCCTAAAGAGGACGGGAGGCCGAGCTAGTTCGGTTCTGTGATAGCTCGGAGGCGAAGGGCCAAGGAGCTTGGCGTGTAGGAGGGCTCGGAGGCGAGCCGATGGTTATTTGTATGGCGAGCACAGAAATGTTCAGGGAATCCTCGGAGGTTGGGTCCAGGCTGCGGGACGATAGCCCGAGGGACGCCTCCAATGTGTGGTTCTCGCTCTGTTTCCGTGTGCCTCGGGACACGTCATCTGCCACTTGTCATGATCTGGGGAGTTCCCACTTTATGAGCATCATCAGAATCCTTTTGGTGAATTGATTGTGCATGTCTTTGTAAATCCAGTGTGTTGATTTTGCTGGAAAACCGGGCCTCAATGTTGATGGAGGACAATACTGTCTGCGTCAAATATCTAGTTATGTTTAAGCATGCTTATCATTCAGAAATAAGATAAAGCAGGAGTGTGTCTTCAGAAATAAGATATAGTGGGAGGGTGTTTTTATGCAGAAAGTCTTATTTTATCTGCAGGTATTTTTCAATGCAAAATGATTCAAATGAAAAAAGGTCACTGGCCTCATGATTAACATGAGCATGAATGTAATTTCGCACAATTTTAAAAAAAAAAGATGCATGTAACAAAATATTAACCTTTTATTGGATGATTGACATATTCTCCTTTGGTTATAGGATTATGGTTCATTTTCAATTTTTGAGGCCTCATCGATATAATGTTTTTGGTTCATGCTAAATAATTTTTTCTAAGGAGACCTACATTGATAGCTTAAACTTGATCAGTGAACCCTGGAGTTAAGTATGAAAATGTTGTACAGAGTACAGGAGTTTAAATAACATCTAATATATGCCTCTTGTACTTTGGTTCCAAATTCTCCACAAAATAACTGCAACTCATTTTGTTCTACCCCCTGAAATGATTGATAATTATATAGATCCATCAGATGTTTTTTCTGGATTGACGCTTTTTAGATCCCTTCAGTCAAGTAATTATTTAAACGAATTCGCAGGTCGCCTTAAAAACCTTGATAGTTATCCACAGGGCGTTGAGAGAGGGCGATCCTACATTCAGGGAGGAGATGCTTAATTATTCCCATAGAGGACATATATTGCAGATATCTAATTTTAAGGATGATTCAAGTCCCCTTGGTAAGTTATGGATCGAAGATGATGCACCGTTATTTCGGTGGCGGAGTGGAAGTATTAGTACATTTAGAAAGCAGATTTCGTCTGCTCCTATTTCTCATATGGTTATATTTTTTGCTTCTTCTAGCTTGGGATTGCTCTGCATGGGTTCGTACATATGCCCTGTTCTTAGAGGAACGGCTGGAGTGCTTTAGAGTGTTAAGATATGACATTGAAGCAGAGCGTCTATTGAAAAATCAGCAGGGGTCTGCCAAGGTCTCTTGACTATTTTAATGTTTATGTGCAGTTTTATTAGATCCGAAGTAATTTCTTGTGATTATTTATTTCCTACTCATATTTTCCAGGGGCATAGTAGAACAAGGACTTTATGTTGTCCAGATCTGCTGGAACAGTTGCCTGCTTTACAGCAGCTATTATTCCGTCTTGTTAACTGCCAGGTAGTGATTCATCTGAAGCCACCGCTAGAGCTAATCTGAGGTTTTTGTGCAAAGAGAAAATAATTTGAAATATTCATTAAATTCTTGCTATTTCCGTCGTTGCTTTCTTCATTATGTATAATTTTATTTATTGTAGCCTGAAGGAGGAGCATGTGGAAACTATCTTATTCAGTACGCATTAGCCCTGGTATGCATTATAATGTTATTTTCTTGTGGATCCTTTAACTTTTCTTCAAGGGTTCACGCATATAAGACACTGTTTATATATGTTCCGGCTTTTATATCATAATCATGCAATCAATCAGATTTTAAAATTTTGAGTTCCTAGATTGCAATGATGATTGCCTGATATTACTGCTTCATTAAATATCACTAGATCCGTAGGCTGAATTTAGTAAAGAGCAATGCTTTTCCTAGGCTGGTAGGAAACACACTTGGCCTCCTATTGGATTATTTTATTGGCCTTTGATGCGTAAGGACAAGCGACATCAGAGGTTCAAATATTATTTTGTTAAATCTGTGGCAAGAAATGTAAAAAGTGAATATTGAATTTAAATAGAGGAATGCTTATGACAATACATATTTAAAGAGCATTCTTTCATTGTTCTCTTAGAGCAATGGTATTGGTCCTACTGCTCAAGGACCATTCTCCTGCAATGTTTATCTGTATTCTCTGCGTGTAAGCTTTGTATAAACCGTTAACTGGTATTGATTTTTTCCATAGAAATCTAGGTATATATGTATTCCCCCCCCCCCCCCATCTCTCTAGAGAAGTTGTTTCTTTAACGCTTTTCAAAGTATATATTCAAGTCTATATCAAGCAGTTATTCTTGACTACACCGTGAATTCGTAAAGTGACATTTTTTTGTTTTAATACATACAAGCATGAACTTAAATGCAACCTTTTATGTTGATTATTTAGGTTTTGAAAGAGAGCTTCAAAATCTACTGTGCGATTAATGATGGGATTATCAATCTTGTAGACATGGTACCTTTTTTCTGAAACAAATAAATAATATTTGTCTTTTTTCTAATCAGTCACGGTCCAACTTGCTTCTAACATCTTTAAGTCTACTGCAGTTTTTTGAGATGTCTAAGTTTGATGCTATTAAAGCGCTTGAAATCTACAAAAGAGCTGGCCACCAGGTAGCCATTCTTAGCCTAAAGAGAATATGCTTCTTAAGGCAGACAAAATTTTCTTTTCAGAAGAGCTTTTGTCATTCTGGTAATTGTAGTTTGGAAGAGGAGTTGGTTGCTGAGCTTGTATTTTTGTTCTTAGGCCGAAAATCTTGCTGAGTTTTATGAATTCTGCAAAGCATTGGAACTTGCCAGGAATTTCCAGTTTCCAACTCTAAGACAGGTATTAGCTAATTATTCACCTATTTATACTTTCTGTCGTACTCATGATGATGTCTTCTATGTTAACTTATGAGACTATTGAGTTTATCTTTTTTATAGCCACCTCCATCATTTCTTGCAACAATGGAAGAATATATCAAAGAAGCACCTCGGGTTGGTTCTGCTTCAAGTAAGAATCTGGTGAGTATAAAAAATATCTGGTAAGCATTATTAAATTGGTAGTAAAGTATGACTTCTTAGTAAGTATGTAAGGTTCGGCCATTCATGTTTGTTTAGTTAAGAAGTTAATTTGTTTATGGAGTTGTTCTCGCTGAGCCCTTTCTCTAGGATATAGAGTGCTATATATCTTGATAGTTGTACACCATTTATGGAAAACATGAGATTTGGGAATTTCATCCCTTGCTAGACACTTTTCACAGAGTACAACTAAACCATTCTAAAATCAGGAAATTGAGGACAAAAACCTAATAACGTACAAAGAAGAAGAAGCTCCTCTGGAGAGCCAGCAGCCTGCTGCAGAAGAAGAAGAGAAACAGCCCGCTCCAGAGGCTGAAGAACCGCAACCGTCGGAACCTGTCCCTGAGCCCGAACCCGAACCCAAACCTTCAACCACTGGAGATTTATTGGTACTGTTCTTCCATCTCCTTTCTACGAATTTGTTCTTAGTTATTTTATGTTTTCTACAATTGTATTCATCTTTTCCATTATCATATAGGGTCTGGATGCAGAAATAAATCCCGTTGCTGCAGAAATTGAGCACAGCAATGCGCTGGCTTTAGCCATCTTGCAACCTGGTAGTCCCACATTTCCTGCTTGTTTTCCTACCCTTTACTAAACATAGAAGTTTTTTTCTTC
Organism: Agapanthus africanus; assembly: GCA_030015575.1. Lineage (NCBI taxonomy): Eukaryota > Viridiplantae > Streptophyta > Magnoliopsida > Asparagales > Amaryllidaceae > Agapanthus > Agapanthus africanus. The sequence goes on along the minus strand of JASDDO010000008.1, from coordinate 2,155,699 downwards.
TTACGTTCTTATCAATCACTGATCCTTATTGAGTTTGAGTTGAGTTTTGATTAAGAAAGAGACTTAAGTTATGTAGCTTAAGGCATACTCCTGTAGTTCTATGAGTAGTACCTTTTATAAAAACAGTTTTGAATTAAGAAAGATATATTGTGATGATGGTACTATCCGATTTCTTACTAGGATATTGAAATTTAGAGTTCTTTTGCTTTTAGCAATTAGTATGATGTAGATATTTCCATCTAATGAGAAATTATAAATACCCCCAATTGCAAATACAGACACCATAATACAAAATGCCACCCATAACTCTAATCATAGATAATGGATTGAGCGCGCATTCCCTATCTGGATGTCACATTTTGAATCTAGTTGTATTCTAACTGGTTGAATATCTGGTTCAGTTCTGGATTTGAAAGCTAAATTTTGGACTTTTTTTTCCTCCTGTTATCCTAATAATGTTATTAATATATTTTATACTAATTCAACCAGTAATTGTCCATATGATCATTGTTTATAATAAATGATGCCTCTGTCGTTATCATAACCAACTGTTCATTTTTTCCCTTGATTTGTTATCTATTTGTAGGAGATGAGTCGAAGCCCTCAACAACTATGGACCTGCTTGCCGTTGGTTCTTCAGGATGGGAATTGGCGCTTGTCACTACTCCGAGCAGCAATACCAATCATGTTGTAGAATGCAAACTGGTTTGAACTTCTTGCCTTGCTCTATTTGACTTTTCTATTTGACTTAATTTCCCCGCAATATAGGAAGTTTTGTACTTATTTTATTTCTGTCTATCTACTAGTATCAACTAATCAGCGGCCTACCTGTTTTGAAGCAGACACTTGTAAAAGGCATCCAAAACTTTGCTAGTCGTAGGCCATACTTGGTTGTGTGGATTCAATAACAGTCTCTTTGGTTTGAATGCTTTAGGAACGTTTTCCAACCACTTATCTGATATCTCTACCAGTAAAAAGTAAACATGAATTAGGCCCTGTTTGACTTCGGTGTTAGGATAATCAGCGTGATTATGTAAGCGAAAGGAAAGATTGTGCAGATGAGAGTCTGCAAGCGTCTAAGTCTAACTCCACTTAAAAAAATATTTGGTGTTTGGTTGGTTTTTAGCTTGGGGTGGATTTCAGATAGCTTCAGTTGTATTAAGTTATAGGATAACGCCAGTGTGTCATTTCCAAAATCAAAAGACAGACAGAATGGAGTTAGAATATTGGAATAAAGTTTAGATAACTCTACAAAGCTCCAATTAAAGTGCGAAATAATTGTAAAATATGTAATACTGACACAACCCTAATTTAAGTTCTCAATTTGGTTTGATAGGGCGGTGGCTTCGACAAGCTCTTGCTCGACAGTCTTTATGAAGATACAACTCGCAGACAACAAATTGCGGCAGTTAATTACTATGGAGGCGCAGACACATCAAACCCGTTTGATACAAGAGACCCGTTTGCAGTGTCCAATGCAATAGCTCCCCCTCCCAATGTGCAAATGGCTCAAATGGCACAACAACAACAATATTATTATCAGCAACAGCAACAATATTATTATCAGCAACTGCAGCAGCAGCAGTATTATCAATATCAAAACTTTCAGCAGCAGCAGAATATGATGATGATGGTTCCTTACACACAACCACCTCAGAATCCTTCTCAAATTAATGCTGCCAATCCCTTTGGAGATCCTTTTTCTGGATTGAGTGGATTGCCTCAGAGTGCTCCTTCTCCTCGAGGAATTAACCCTAGCTTGCTTTGAGCAAACCTATACTTCATACCTTCATTGTATTTTGTTTAATTTTCCCATTTTGGGAAATCGGAGGGAAATTATTCGGTTTTTGATGCAAATGGCAGCGAAGATACATAGATAGTAATGCTTGGATAATCTTCAGCGTTATATGGTGAACCGTAGATTTTCTCTCTGGTACACTCGAAGTTTTTTTCTTCCAAGAGACGAGAGGTAAGCTGAGGTTGTGCTTGTTGCGTATCAATTATATTCAGGCAACTATTCTTTTGTATCAACAGTCAAATTCATTTCTTTATTCTTTATTCTTTGGTTGGGGGGCATCTTATGGCGAGTGGTGCACATTCTTCATGTATAAATTACACGGCGGTTTGAATAATCTTCAGTCAAATATATTTCGATGAAAACAATTAACATATCGTGCTTTACATACTTTTTCCTTCCTACAAGCAAATAGTTTGTGTTGATTTTGGTGATGATAGGTTTCAATGGAATGAATTTCAGGACCAATATTGAAAAAATGAAAAAAGACCGAAGAGAATCGTTGGAATTTTGGTGTCTGCCAAGAAAATATGGATCGAACGGTCCTAACGAGAAATTCAATATACGACTCTTTTGCTCTTTTCATTCATGACATGTATACAAACGACGATTTATGTTTTTAATCGAACTCAAATAGAAAAGCAAACTCGCACATATTAGTTTAAAAGAACAATGTCTTACCCAATAAAAAATTTTAAACAACAAAATAAAATTATGAAACACTGCACAATTGTAAGAAATCCAAGAATTAAACAAATGCATTAAAAAGAGTTTTAATTACGATTTCCAAAAAGAAATTTAAAAAAAAAAAGTTGCATGCATCTATCTTGTACTAGTTATCATTTGTAACAAATATTGTTTCTTCTAATTAAATTTTAACTTGAGACCAAATTCAACAGACCGGTTTACGCTTCACACTAGTGCAAAGTTGTAGAATAATCCAAACCAAATAAACAAGGCATATGCATATCCTATCATTTGGCTTAAAATCATTTTACAGTTAAAAAGTTTTTAACAACTTGCTATTTTGTAAGGGTTTCTGAATATATGCCCCCAAAATCTTTGCTATTTAGCAAAAAGTCGTCCAATTCATTCTATTTTTTGAAAACCACCATCTCTTAACTTATTTTTTTTTAAAAGGCCTCTGAGTTAGCTAATATACTAATGGCGTGTAATGTAGGCGTTAGAGGATCTAAAATAACTCTCTTACCCTCCTACGGTGTTTAATTTATGTTTTTACCCCCTTAACTTTGCTGCTTCTTCAATGGCCGCCCCCGCCAGATTCTCTCTCTCTCTCTCAGCTCATAATCTTCTTTCTCCCGCGGCCACCACCCCATCAAACCCTCCTCCATCCCTTTTCCCTCCTTCGATCGTGACATCACTCTCTCAATCAACCTCGATTCCATCTCTAATTGAGCCTCAAAGGTCCGAGCCCGCTTCAAATACAATCTCTGCCCGTTCCTTCCTTATCCATGTCGGCCATACCTTCAACGACCTTCAACCTCGGTTGTGAAGAAGGAAAACTTGAGTGTAATTGAGGGAAATAATGATCCCTGGTTAAGTCAACTTGAGTTTTTAGTCGAGCTAACTTGACAGATAGACTTTTTCCATCAACAGAGAGGATTTGGCTGGCTTGTTTTGAAAATAAGAGGATAAAAACAAATTCTGCAAATACATCTCGAAATTAATGATCTGGTTTAAAAATAGGGTAAATTGTCAAAAGCCTCTGCCCACACGGGAGTTGTCTAAAAACTCTTGTAATCTTCAAAATTGTCGAGAAAGGCCTACTGTCTGAAATCTTTGTGAAAAATCTAATGGGCTTTATTTCTTTGTATTCCTTGACCGTTTGGATATTACATGCAACTGTTTAGATATTACACGCAACTGCAACCTTTTTGATATTACAGACAACCGGTTAGATATTACATGCAATTAGTATACATGGTTTTTGATTGGGCCAGGGATTTTTTAACAAGAGAAAAAAGTCTAGGAGTTATTATACAAGTTTGAAGAGGGTCGGGGGCATTTTGACAATTTACCCTTAAAATACAATAAACCTAAATACCAACCCCGTCCCTTTCCAAACGAACACGTGTCCGGTCTCCTCTATAAATAAATAAAAGAAAGTTACACTTTCGCATCTTTTTTCTTCCCATTTTATTATCACTCTTATGGTGCATGTGCACGTTTGTTATTGTTGGTTTAATTTTTTTTTTTGTCCTATGTGGAATTAAAAAACAAATTCTGGTCATGAGACGAAGAAGGGAGGTGAGAGAGACAGGGAGAGAGAGGCTGGAGAGAGATTTGGGAGAGAGGGAGGGAGGGATGAGGGGGCAACCTGGGAGCTAAGAGAAGCATGACCGAATTTTGTGGGTTTTTCTTTTGTTTTTTCCTAAAAAAAAAAAGAAAAAATGAGGAAAAGACTTTTGTCTTGTTAGACATCAGTTTGGGTTATAACAGTTAGATTACATAACCCAGAGGCAAATTCACCATGACTCGAATTGATGATGCTCAATATTGGCGATTCCCAAGATCAGGACACGGGGCAGATGGCGTGTCCCAGAACTCAGAAGAAAGGGCCCACAGAGGCCGACCAGGCTGCCCCTGTACCCGACCTGCAAGCACAAGCTGGCCCTCCTCGGGAACCCCTGCAAATTGGCCTCCTCGGCCCCTCAGCTCACCCCGAGCTGTCACAAGACCGAGACTCCTCGGCCTTCTCGCTCGTCCCCGAGCCCCCGGCCGAGGCCGTCTTCCTCGGTCCTCCGACCAACTCCACCGCTCACGGGCGTAACCGCCGCTCCGCAAATCTCGCCGTGCGCGGATTCTCCGCCAACAACATCCCACGTTCCACGCCATTGCAATCCCCATTAATGGCCGATCCGCTCTCTACGCGGGCGTGACGTCGGGAGCGTAACTGCCGGCGAGATTCTCGCGCCTGCTGCTGCGTGCCGCCACCACTATATAAACCCCCATCACAGAGGGGTCAAGTAAGCCATTTTTTACTCCACTTAGCCGTTACTCTGCTCGAATCTCGTGCAAACTTGATCGTCGGAGGGTCCTCGGTGGTACCAAACCATCCCGGGACTTCTTTGCAGGTACTCGGCGCTAAGCTCCACAAATCACTAATCTCCTCAAAACCCATTGAGACCCGCACGCAACAAGAGATCACCTCCAAAATCCATCGGGAGATCGATGGAAGACAACATCTGACGGAGACCCGAAAAGGACCTTCATCAGTTAGCGCCGTCTGTGGGAAACCGTAAACTCCACGAAAACAAAGTTGGCCTTCCGATCTCCATCCACATGGCAAGTAATCGCCCTGAAAATCCAAGTACCAGCCGCCACCTTCCCCTCAACGGAAGCGCGGGCGAACCTCAACCGAATGTCATCGGCTCCTCCCCGGCCACCGCCTCACGGACTCCGGCGGTCGCAGGCCCCTCGATACTTCCCATTCAACCTCCAAGTCCCACGCCGGAGAGCCTCGCCTCAGGTCTCTTCGCCCCCCTGTCCCTACCGAGGCGGTGGCGGTCAGCTCGACTGCTTCCAGACATGACCGGCACCCCCTCCGTCGACGGGGCCGCGCCCACGGGACCTGCCGAGGCAACTCGGGGACCACCCTACCCCGGGGCCCAAGGGACCCCACCGGAAGGAACCAAGGCCCATCAAGAACTATGGTCATGACGACATGGGGCCAGCCGAGCTCCTGCGAGGATCGGCACCCCACGCCGGCAACAGACGCCAACGGCCGCCCGAGAAAAAAGGCTAGGGGACACGAGCCCATCACCTTTGGCGACGGAGACCTCCACGGTATATCCGTGCCCCATAACGAACCACTGGTGATCACGGTCCGAATCCACCGGTACGAGGTCCACCGGATACTTGTCAACTCAGGCAGCTCGGCAGACATCCTCTTCCACGACTGCTTTCTACGCATGGGGCTCACCCGAGCAGACTTGAAACCGACCTCTCACGTCCTTTCAGGGTTCACCAACCACTCCATCCCGGCGCAAGGGATGGTCACCCTGCAGTTCAACGTCGGGGAGCCCGGCCGTACACGTACATTGCCTGTGGACTTCATCGTAGCAAAAGTCCCATCGGCCTACAACGTCCTCCTCGGCCGTCCGACGCTGAACTCCCTTCAGGCCCAGATATCGACCTACCACCTAGCGATGAAGTTCCCTCTCGATCAGGGCGGGATAGGTCGGGTCTACGGGAACCAACGGGTCGCGAAGATATACCTTACCGAAATTTCTTCGTCTGAGCGGCCGGTCGACGACGCTGAGGTAAATAACGACATCAAGGGTTCTCTGGACACCCGAGATGGGCGGAAGGAGGTCCGGGGGACGCCGGTCGAACCTCTGACCGAGGTGCCCTTGACAGAAGGGGACCGGGAAAAAACCGTCCAGGTCGGATCACTCCTGACGGAGACTCAGCGAGATGACCTGGTCAGATTCCTCAGAAATAACTCCGACGTCTTTGCCTGGGCGCCTGCTGACATGCCTGGGATTGATCCCAAAATCATCTCCCACAAGCTCGGGGTTGATCCTGCGGCCCGACCCGTCAGACAGAAGAAGAGGAGCTTCGCCCCGGTCAAACAGAATGCTATCGAAGAGGTGGTTGATCGGCTTCTCGCCGCCAACTTCATCAGGAATGTACCCTACTCGGAGTGGTTGGAGAACGTAGTTCTGGTCAAGAAGTCAAGCGGGAAGTGGCGCATGTGCATCAACTTCACCGACCTCAATAAGACCTGCCCCAAGGACAACTATCCACTCCCTCGGATAGATCAGCTCGTCGACAGCTCAGCCGGCCACGAGCTGTTGAGCTTCATGGATGCTTTTTCCGGCTACAACCAAATCCGTATGAGTCCGGAAGATGAAGATCTCACCGCATTCACAACGGACCGGGGGTATATTGCTATAGGGTGATGCCCTTCGGCCTCAAGAACACCGGGGCCACTTACCAACGGTTGGTCAATCGCGTGTTCAAGCCACAGATCGGCAGGAATATGGAAGTCTACGTTGACGACATGCTCGTCAAATCCGTCTCATCGGCCGACCATGCCAGGGATTTGGGCGAGGCCTTTGAAGTGCTCCGCAAGTTCAAGATGAAGCTAAACCCCGCCAAGTGCGCATTCGGAGTCACCGGGTTCCTCGGGTTCATGGTCACTCACCGTGGAATCGAAGCTAACCCAGAGAAAATCGACGCGATCCTCAACATGGTCGCGCCCAAGACCAATGTCGAGATCATGCGGCTCACGGGACGAGTCGCCGCTCTGAGCCGTTTCATGTCCAGGTCAGGGGAGAAATGCCTCCCGTTCTTTAAGGCTCTGAGGAAGATCCCGAGGTTCGAGTGGTCGGAGGAGTGCCAAGCCGCCTTCGACCAATTGAAGAAGCACCTCGCGACGCCACCACTGCTCACCTAACCAGTTGTTGGAGACGAGATGTCGCTGTATCTGGCGGTATCCGACCAAGCAGCAGGCTCGGTGCTCGTCCAGGAGGCCGATGGAGCGTAGAAGCCGGTGTACTATGTGAGCCACGTGTTTAAGGACGCAGAAAAGAGGTACCCAGTCATAGATAAGATTGTCTTAGCCCTCGTGGTGGCCTCAAGGAAGCTGCGGCACTACTTCCAAGCACACACCATCATCGTCCTCACCGAGCGCCCATTGGGGGCTATCCTTGCATCACCAGAATCCTCGGGCCGCTTAGAAAAGTGGAGGTGGGAACTATCTCAGTTTGATATAAAATATCGCCCGAGGCAAGCCATCAAAGCGCAGGCCCTGGCCGATTTCATCGTTGAATACACCATCCCTAGCAAGAAACCGGAGTCCACGCCGCCCCTTGCAACTCGGTGTCCCATCGCGGAAAGGCCTGGCTCGGTTCCTGAGTGGGTCATCTACGTCGACGGATCTTCAACCGAGGAAGGCTGTGGTGCCGGCCTCATTATCCGGGGCCCGAACGAAGCAGAAATGGAGTACTCTCTGAAGCTCGGTTTCAAAGCCTCAAACAACGCGGCAGAGTACGAGGCCCTCCTGGCCGGGTTGCGCATAGCCGCCGGGCTGGGACTGAAGATAATTCGACTCCGCAACGACTCGGCCCTTGTTGTCGGTCAAGTGACCGGACGCTTTGAAGCTCGGGAGCCTCTGATGATGAAGTACCTGGACGAGGTGAGGAAACTCCGTAGGAACTTTGACGAAGTCCAAGTAGAACAAATACCCAGGCGGCTGAATGCCCAAGCCGACGCCCTGAGCAAGCTGGCTTCGTCATACTCGGCCAACAATAAGCGGTCTATCCTCTTCGAAACCTTGCCTCAACCCAGCGTGGAAGACGGAGAGACAACACTCCACGTATATGCGGCGCAGGGGGGTGACCAAGATTGGAGGAAGCCCCTCGTGGAATTCCTGAAGGACAGTACGCTTCCAGAAGACCAGGAAGCCGCCCGCCGTCTCCGGGCCAAAGCCCGCCACTTCGTCTGGAGCAATAGGAACCTCTATAAGAAGGCCTTCACTCAGCCCCTGCTCCGGTGCGTTGACCCCCATGAAGCCGACTACGTCCTTCGGGAAATCCATGAGGGGGTTGGCGGTGCGCACCAAGGGGACCGAATCTTGATCCAAAAGGCGTTGCTCCAGGGGTACTACTGGCCCACTATTCACGAGGACTCCCAGAAGCTAGTCAGGAGATGCAAGAGCTGCCAGCTCCACGGCAGCAGCCCTCGCCTCCCCGCTACCGAGCTGATTGCCCTAACATCCCCATGGCCGTTCGCCCAATGGGGATTGGATATGATCGGCCAGTTCCCTACCGGTACAGGCGGTCACAAATACATCCTCGTCGCAGTAGACTATTTCACCAAGTGGATCGAGGCCGTCCCCATCAGGAAACCGGACGCCGCCACAACCATCAAGTTTCTGCAAAACAATCTGATACTCCGGTTCGGCATCTCGAGATGTATCATCACCGACCATGGGAAGAACTTCGAGAACGAGAAAGTGAAGGACTTCTGCAAAGAATACCATATCCTCATGAAGTTCGTCGCGGTCGCGCATCCTCAATGCAACGGACAGGCCGAAGTCGCTAGCCGAGATATCCTCCAGGATCTCCGGGCCCGCCTAGAAGGACGACAAGGCAGTTGGGTCGAAGAACTACCCTGGGTCTTGTGGGCCCTGCGCACGTCAAAGAAGACTCCCACCGGGGAGAACCCCTTCAGCCTCTGCTACGGGACCGAAGAAATGGTCCCAGCGGAGATCGGGCTACCCAGTCACCGGGTCGAGCACTTCGATGATGATACAAACACCTCGGCGCTACGGACCAACCTGGACATCTTGTGGGAAAAGAGAGACCGGGCCCAGATCAGGGCTGCCGCTTATCAACAACAAACGGCCCGATACTACAACGCTCGGGTCAAGCACCGCTCCTTCAAGACCGGGGATCTGATCCTACGGCGAAACGAGTTCATTGACCAAGGCAGGCTTCACAAGTTTGTTAGTGTATATGCCCTAGAGGCCATTACTATATCATACTAGTTTGTATATTACTTGATGGAAGCTTGGGATATTCACCTTGTATTGACAATCTTGCTCAAAATAGTAGTATGTTACTTGGTTTGTTTCTGCTTTAATGTGTGCATGTGTTTCTTATAGCATATCGCCTTTACACATTAGTAGAGCCCTTAGGATCTTTGCTTGATTACCAGCGTTGTGATGGCAGTCACACTCGTGGGGGCTGGGTAATCCAAAGCACATCCTTATGCATGTCCCTAGTCGTAGGACTATCGAGACAGGGCATCGATACTCCGGAGTAGACTAGCGTATGCGCTTCTCATCCCAGCTTGGGAGACGGTCTGTCCCACAGCCGTCAGTACGTCGTACTTGAGATAGTATGCGGGTGCTCGTTAGGTTACGAGTACACTGGACAGGACTCATCGGGAACTGTTGGTTGGTATTATACCTATCGTCAGTTATCAGTTCCCAGGTGACATGAGTACAGCTTAGTCCGTTGACTTGACACTGTCACTTCGCCTCGAGTGTGTTCCCACTGTACTTTGATTACTACCCTACCATGGCTCAAAGGAGTCGTGCAAACGGTAGTTTTTGGGTGCAGTCCCGAAGCACTTGGAGGCAGTGACGGTTAGACAGGATTCGTCTCTCCCGGTATTGGGGGTTGATATCGCGTTGTGTCTAGGAGAGACATTACACAAAGTCTCTGGCCAGGGCAAGCGAGATAGACTGGTAGGTTTCCAGTGTTATCTCAGGGTGTTCTGGGCTACACTCCGACACGACTTGTACCGCTGGTAGGGGACTGACGTTTACCGCCCCCTAGGCTCGCCATGCGATGTTCTTAGACGAACAGACCGGACTGTACAGAGACTGTCACATTCAGGCTCAGTGGGAGTTCAGATGGGTTTATCTCGTCAGTCTTCTTATCGGCATCTACCTGGGGACCGTTACGTACAGCTAGTGCCGCTTGCGGTCTGTGGTTAAACCCACTGTCAGCGTAGTGTCGAGTCTTTAGAGTCCCACATAGAGGGTTATTCGCCTTTAGGCAAAATGAGTAGAGGTCGCATGGTTTTGCGACAGGGTTCGTTCACATCCACGCACTTGTGCATGTTTGGTGTCCGGACAGCTTATACTAGCGGGCTTTGGTTTAAGCCGGATCCTAATATATGATTTGGGATTGGTTTTATCTCATTGTATTCGTGTTCCTCGGAACGCGGATACGGGTGTGTATGCACAGTTGACTGAGACAGAGGCAGAGGACTTTCATTAGGGTTGATGACCATTGTCATTTTCTTAACCCTAATGTTTATGTGTGAAATATGATTAATAATATTAGTTAATTATAATTATGTATGGTTAGGGTTGTTGACCATTTGACTATGCTTGACTTGTTGACCATCATCATTTCATATGAAAGATGCTCTTTGATCCTTGCAAAAGTATTTAATGTGAAATGATAATGGCCATTTCATGATTAACCATCACAATTATCTTTAGCTAATTATTTATTTATCATAATTCACATATATGTGAGAAGGTTGGATTATTCTTCTCACTTTATCATTCTCATTCTCTTTCCTCCTCTTCCTCTCTCTCTAGCTCTCCCCTCTCATGAGTTGAGAACCATTTGAGTTTGAGATAAAACCTTCAAAAATACTTTCTACTCTTTCTAAGGTCCTAGGTTTAGCACACCAAGCACCTTAGTTGCTTCTAGTTTGAGGTTGGAGCCAAAGGTAGAGGCCCTCGGGTGGATCTTTCTTCGGCAAGAGAAGGCGACAAGGAGAACCCGTTCTTTCACTCCAAGGAGCAAGAAGAGAAGGACTTGAAGACCTAGGTATAACCTCCTTTCCGAGTAGCTAACTCTTTTAGCTTTGTAGTTAGTTTTTGTTTAGCAAAGATCCCTCCTTTACATAGTCCATGTTGCTTAGTGTTGTAAAAATCCGATTTTTCATAACGTTTCCGCCTCCCCGCAAGCACCGGGATGGGCAACGTGGACTTACAAAGTTTTCCTCGAAGTGGGATGGTCCCTTCCTCGTCTCTGAGGCGCTCCCCGGCGGAGCCTACCGCCTACAAGATGCGGACGGACGCAAACTCCCGCGGCCTTACAACGCCGAGAAGCTCAAGCTATACCAATGAGGTCAAGGCCAGCAAGTGTGTACCCCCCCTTTTTCTTCGCAAAGATGATGTAAATGTTCTCTAAAAATCCTGTCCATTCGAATAAAGAAACATCGGAACATCTCGAATAGAGTTCTATCTTTACAATCCAAAGCCCTCGCCAAGAGGCAGCCGCGCAGTTTCATTGCCCGGTTATCCTTAGTGGGCTTCCTACAGCCCCTCCAACGCTAAGGATCAAAGTCCTCCTTAGAGGCAGCTCGGCAGCTACCCTGCTCGGCTATCCCTGACTGGTAGCTTCCTACCACGACCGACAGGGATCAAAAGCCCTCCCAGAGGAAGTCGAGCCCAAGGATCCCTCGCTCGGCTATCCTTCAGGACAAAAGCCCTCGCCCAGAGGCACCGGGCGGTGACCCCGCCCGGCCAAGGGTCCTTGGTAGGATTCTTACAGCCCCTCCCGTGCTAAGGACCAAAGTCTTCCCAGAGGCAGTCGAGTCCTTGCTCGGCTATCCCCGGCTGGTAGCTTCCTACCACAACCGACATGGATCAAAGTCCTCGCCAAGAAGCACCGGGCAGTAACCCTTCTCGGTCCCCGTCCTGAGGGATCAAAGCCCTCGTAAGAGGCAACCGAGCAGCTTCACTGCCCGGTCATCTCCGGCTGGTAGCTCCCTACCCATGACGCCAGGGATTGAAGCCCTCGCAAGAGGCATCCAAGCGGCTACCCCGCTCGGTCATCCCAGGCTGGTAGTTGCCTACCTACGACGCTAGAGATCAAAGCCCTCGCCAAGAGGCAACTGCGCAGCTTCACTGTCCGGTCATCCTTAGTGGGCTTCCTACAGCCCCTCCAGCTCTAAGGACCAAAGTCCTCCCAGAGGCAGTCGAGTCCTTGCTCGGCTATCCCCGGCTAGTAGCTTCCCACCATAACCGACAGGGATCAAAGTCCTTGCCAAGAGGAACCGGGCAGTAACCCTGCTCGGTCCCCGTCCTGAAGGATCAAAGCCCTCGCAAGAGGCAACCGAGCGACTGCCCTGCTCGATCATCTCCGGCTGGTAGTTGCCTACCCACGACGCCAGAGAGCAAAGCCCTCGCCAAGAGGCAACCGAGCAGCTTCACTATCACGCCCCGCTTCCCCAAGTGCGCTAAGATCGGCACGTGACAGAGCCAACCATGCTACCTGTGGCTAGGAAAGATCCTTCCACTGTCACATTACGGCTGTCTAGAGATATCAAGAACAGTAGAAATAAAATAAACTATCCAGTACATGTCCATAAGCCAGAATAAACGAGTCATGAAATAAAATAATGCGGAAGCAAAAGATTCAAATACAATACTCTGGAATGTACGTCCCATAATACGGGCTCACATCAGGAATGAAAATACTGAAAGGAAAACTAAACTAAACTAATAACAGGTCTTCACTGCTCGGCCTGTTGATCAAAATATTCGTGAGCAGCCTGTGATAAGGATAAGGGATCTGGGCCATGCAAAACTCAGACGTCGGTGCGTCATAATATCAATAATATTAAGCAAGCATGATGTAATGAAATATGCAGGCATGAAGTATGAACAGTAACAAGTTTTCAAGAAATAAGCAGTAACATGAATATAGATCAGTGAACAGGATATATACAGGTGAAATGCAGTGAGTAGTCTAAACTGTGCTATAGAGTTATCTACTCTAAAGTTATTGAAATCAATTAATGTAATCCTCATCGTAACCCATCGGTCTATGCCCCGTTCATTCCACACAGGACCACGGTAAAATGATGTAATAGACTGCGAGTCTATGTCCCGTTCATTCCCCACGGGACCACGGTAAAATGATATAATAGCCCTTTGAGTTACGTTCAGCTACATTCTTGATTTCCCCATACCCCCAAGTTATGTGTTCAAATCATGTATTGAATAATCTGGGACTAATGCTAACACAGGATCAAGCAGGTACAGGTTTGTCTAAATAGACAACAGGATATGTCCGTAGGGACAACAGGTCAAGATTGTCGGCATTAGTAACAAGTTCAGGTATCAAGTCAGGCTGTGGTACACCAGGTCATGTCAAGTAGTGCACGGTATCAAGTTAGGTCAAGTAGTGTATCAGGTCATGTCAAATAGTGCACAGGTATCGAGCGGGTGCTCATAATCAAACTGTATTAAATATGAGTGCACACAATCAAGTATGGAGTACTAATATAACAATAAAATGAAATAATGTGACATGATACGCAAATAGATATAAAATCAATGATATGGATGCACAATTATCAATTAAGGTTATATTTATAGTTCCAGTACTAATTAGGATGCACTTTATTAAACATGGGGTGTTAATATAACAATATTATATATTAATGTGATCTGTAGATACAGCTATATGTATACTATATGATATGGATGCAAATGGGTATCCGAAAACTGTAAAACTTGCATATGGATGTATAATATGATAAACGGGTATGTTCCCGCCAAAAATTTCTGCGCAGAAGAGTCCAAGGTATCAAATGGCAACGATACGCTTAAGGAAATGCGAACCAATATCTTCCGGCCTGTATTTTGATAAGTTCCCGAAGGAGGAACTATTAAATTCTGATGTATTGGAAGTATCTCGAAAAACCCTTCGATTTGATATATTATGAGCCTTATAATTCATCCGGGATAAAAAGTTATGAGGCATCACGTGTCCACATGTGATGGACCTTTAAGAAACCGCTGGAGGAGTTAAAAGATATAATAAAAACTCAGAAAAGACCCCAATGGGGCATCACGTGCTCACACGTGACCATGGGTCACATGCAGACACGTAATGGGCTTTTAAGGCCTCTAAAATAATGAATAGAATTAAATTCTAAAATCTGTTCTCTGATTAAAAATCAGGAAGTACCTCAACGAGGTATCACGTGCTCACACGTGACCAATGGTCACGTGTTGACACGTGATGGTTAAAACAACAACATAAACAAGCGGCTGTTAAAAGAACCAATTTGGGGGTCACGTGCTCACACGTGACCAAGGGTCATGTGCTCACACGTGACCAAGGGTCACGTGCCAGCACGTGACAGGCTTTGAAAGCCTTACAGTTTAATAGAATTAAAATTCTAAATTTCTCTAAAATCTTTCGAAATAGAATTAAATTTTAAAAGCTTCTAAATCTTTCCAAATGGAAAAGGATTATGAGGACCGTTGGATTAAAATTCCAATGGTGATTAAAGATCACCAATTTATGGAAAAATCCTAGACAAGGAAATATTTCCCCAAATCTCACCGAAATAACAAACAGAATATCTTTTGGATTTAAAATCCAACGGTGAATAAAATTCACTGAATGATCTAAAGGCTTATATTAAATACGAAAGCAAATCAAATCTTTCAATGAGAGATTTGCTAAATAAATTGATTCTCTTCCTTCTCCTATAAATAGGAGCCAAGAAAAGAAGAGAAGGAACCTTTTTTGGAGAGAAAAACAGAGATAGGAGAGTTTAATTCTCAAGAGGGAAGAAAAGAAAGAAGAATTTAATTCTCAACAAAAAAACCCTAGGTGAGAAAAGGGAAAAAGATCAACTTCAAAAAGAGAATTTAATTCTCAAAATTCAAGAGTTTAACTCTTATACAAAAAAGAACTTAGTTCTTCTTCTGGTTGAAGATCTGTACAGAGCACATCTCCCCATAACTTGAGAATTTAATTCTCATCGGGTCGAGATCCTGCCATGCAGATCCTAAACTTAGAAGGGGAATTCAGTTTTGAGAATTTAATTCTCCTAAAACAAAACTAGGGTTTAACCCTAATCAAGAATTTAATTCTTTTACATATCTGGGAATTTAATTCCTTTGAAAAGAAATCGGGGTTTCATCCTAAATAAGAATTTAATTCTTTCACGATAGGAATTTAATTCCTCCAAAATCATAATTAGGATTTAACCCTACAAAGAATTCAATTCTTAAAAGATCTCTGTTCATGAAAAGAACTAGGGTCACGTGCCCCCACGTGACCCTTGAAAAGATCCCCTGCAAAGAACTTTGAAGCATCACCTCATGTGCTCCCACGTGACTCCCAAAACGCAGAAAGAAAAAGCAAAGGAAATGAAAGCTTTGGGCGCTCTCACGTGTTATCACGTGACCCCTCAGCAAATGCTTTAACAATTGGCGCACAGATCCCCATCACGTGCCAACACGTGATGCTCTAAAATAAAAGTGTATAACACTTATTCGCAGATTTGAGGATAAAACAAAAGGAGATCTGGCTCCACATTTAGGGCGCCCTCACGTGTCACCACGTGACCCCTAATGAGCATTCTAACAGACCAGAGCGAGGGCCTCCATCACGTGCCCACACGTGATGGCCAGGAAATTAAAAGTGTTAAACATTGATCTGCAGAATAAAATAAGGAAAATCAGGGCGCTCTCACGTGTCCGCACGTGACCCCTCCCTCCTTAGTGTTTAACACTAATTTGGAAAACTCTATTTGCAGTGTTTAACACTGATTTTCTTAGTGTTTAACACTAATTTGGAAAACTTTATTTGCAGTGTTTAACACTGATTTTCTTAGTGATTAACACTAATTGGAAAACTCTGTTCCCGGTGTTTAACACTGATTTGCTTTAGTGTTTAACACTAGTTTGAAATCTCTGCTACCAGTGTTTAACACTGATTTGCTTTTGTGTTAACACTAATTTGAAAGCCCTGTTGCTGACACTGATTATCTTGCTAATCTTATTCCCAGTGTTCAACACTGTTGGTCTTTAGTGTTTAACACTAGCTTTAGCCCAATTGGCTAAATTTTTAGAGGCAAAGCCTCTCCTTCAATGGACCAACAGAGAGCCAATATTTCAAACATAATTGGACTTAGCCCAAACTGGCCATAAGTCCTCAAATCATTTTGAACTGAGCACATCTGCTCTTTCAACCAACTCATTACTTCAAGGGTACATCTCTGAACTCCTCTGATATTTGTCGTTGTAACCCTTCAACGTCTTCAGAGAGGTGACGGGTCCCGATAACCACACATCAACACGGACTGTGGGGTCCTTAAACTCATGGACTCATGCGTCCTTAAACCAAGATATGGACTGTGGGGTCCTTAAACCCGCGGACTTATGCATCCTTAAACTAACGGACTAATGCGTCCTTAAACACACCCATATGGACTGTGGGGTCCTTAAACCCATGGACTTATGCGTCCTTAAACTACTTATGGACCGCAATGTCCTTAAACTACCAATGGACCACTATGTCCCTAAACTGGAACATGGACCACCATGTCCCTAAACTGGGAATGGACCACCATGTCCCTAAACTGGAACGATAGAGCCTAAACGCTCTTTTGTCGGATCTAAACGATCCCGTTAAGTTGATCTTAGTCTCAAACTGGACTAACGTATCCTTAACAAACGTTTAAGTTGATCTTAGCCTCAAATATGGCTAACGTATTCTTAAACCTTCAAACAGACTTTAGCCCCAAATTGGACTATAGATCCCCCAATTGACTTTGGTTCAAGGGTACATCTCCGAACTCCTCTGACACCTGTCGTTGTAATCCTTCAACGTCGTCAGAGAGGTGACGGGTCCCGTCGGCCATACATTTAATGGACCACTATGTCCCTAAACTGGAACAATAGAGCCCAAACGCTCCTTTGTCGGATCTAAACGATCCCGTTAAGTTGATCTTAGTCTCAAACTGGACTAACGTATCCTTAACAAACGTTTAAGTTAATCTTAGCCTCAAATACGGCTAACGTATCCTTAAACCAAAACCCCAAACCCAAATCTAAGAAAATACGGATTTGGACTAATCCACGTCCTACGGGCGACGACATAAATCAGTCTCCGTATACAATCCACGGGCAACCAAACATAAAACAAACACCCACGACACGAAGTGACCATCTGGAGATGGAGAAAGTTGTTACCGCGATGCGGTAGCGTAATTAACTGCAGGGGCTTGCGCCTGCAGGGAAGAGCGTCCCCACAATCAAAAACGCCTCAAACGAGGGGGAATCTGACGAAGTCTCCTACATCGGCCGTATCCGTTTAAACCTTCGATACATGGTGTCATAAATCAACTTGGCATCTTCGGAGAGGTGGACGGATAGCACCTATTAGCATCTGCCCCGAACCCCAGGCACGGACGCCCCCTGCGTCTCGGCCGCCGTTCGGAGGGGAACAGATTCTGACACGCCCGGTGGGACCTTTTCCTCTTTCCACTCCACACTTCGTGTGTCGTGTTCGCGAACGAACCGTGGTTTGCTGTGGTTGCCTTTGGATTCGAGGTACTAAGATTTGGTGTCTTGCTCCGTGCAGAAAACAGAAGATCAATGGCTTCAAACTGCACTGCCTGCAACTGCAACTCTCCCTCGGTCCTTGCTAGAGGAGTGACTTATGGGCCCCAAGCGGCCTCCCTTTACAAGATGCCACTGGAGCAGGTAACTCAGGCCACCACTGGATTATTCTTCGGGACCATGCTCCCACCGTTGAGCTTCAATGCCTCAATGACGTTGCAAGAAGCCCCAAAGAAGTCGGTCTTTGATCGGCTTACCACTGCCGTGACCCCTCTCAATGGGTCGCCCAGCTTCAATACCTTAGTTTTCAACAGATTGGGCCAGAGCGTCTACAAGCCCGCGATACCCGAAGTTGCCATCCCAAAGCGGATAGCCATCCCGGCTCAAGCGGACGAAATCATTGGAAAGGCTTTTCCTTCCAAAAAGTCAGTTTTTACAAGGATGGCCATTCCGGCTTCTGCTCCATGCGAGGTCATCAAAGCTGCTTCCTCTTCCCAGAGGTCTGTCTTTGACAGATTAGACATTGCTTCTCAACGGGTGTCAGTCTTCGACAGGCCAGCACCAATAACGGTCTCTCCTCAAAGCAGGGGGCATGAGGAGGTCACCCCTACGGCTGAGACAACTCCATCCACACGACACGCTCGACGTCGCCATTGGCGCCGAGTGAGGAAGGCTGGGGGCAACTCCCCATCTGGGATAACTCCGCCAACTCCAACGGTGGGGATCGATGCTGCTGTTCCAACCGGGAACAGCTTTGAATTGCTGAACACGGTGCGCAGAAACTCTCCTACTGCGATGCTGAAGAGAACTCCTTCACCTGTGGAGGATACTCCAGAGAAGAAGCTGGAGCAGCCCCCTCAACGGCTACCCTCTAAAATTTACAAGGTCTGGCGACAGATCCAGGAGTCGGTGATTGATCAAGACTATCTCCGCCGACAGAAAACGATGAAGGTTCGGCAGGGGAAGGATTACTCCGTCAAGCCACAAAAAGCAACGGCTACTTGGGCGCCCACTACAATGGCCCCCTCAACTTCAACCACTCAAAAGAAAAGGAGGCCGCAAAAAGCCCCTGTGAACATGGAGAACCGTAAACGCGCTGAGCACAAACACCCCAAGTCTGGGGGCATGGTGGTGCACACTATTTATATGGCTTCTAGAAAGGAGGAAAGCCGTGCTTCGACGGGTCACCGACTGCTCACCCGATCCTTAACGAAAGCCCAGGAGCAGCAACAGAAGCTTCAGGAGATGATGACTGCGATGGCCGCACTTACCGGGCCAAAAGAAAGCTCGGAGGTATCATCAGAGCAGCGTCATGAACAAGAAACTGACGTTGACTACCTACACAGAGTTCTCGAAAAGAAGGACAAAGAAGCCGCAGAGCAAGCGGCTAACATAAAACAAATGGCGCTTCTCTTCCAAGATATGGTAGGGATGATGATCCAGCAAGATCCTCCTGCTGAAGATCCTCCGATTGTCCTTGAAGATGACAAAGGAGAGACATCGAATCCTCCTCCGGCTCTTTCAGCAGCCAAGGAAGAAACCATTTCCAAGGCCGCACTGGATGACCATATAGCTCAGCAAATACGAGCTCACCAGGCAAATGAAGCGGCTGGGCAAATTGCTAGAACCGGACGACCCTACCCGGGCTGGTATGACCAAATTAGTTACCCGCCGGGATATACGATCCCTAAGTTCCACGTATATAAGGGGACGGGAAATCCGCATCAGCACGTCGCTCAATTTAGAGCCATGTGCGGCAACACTGGAGATGATGATAAATTGCTGCTCCGCCAGTTTGTTGGCAGCCTGTCGGAAACGACATTTGAGTGGTACTCTGAACTCCCAAATGACTCTATCAAGACATTTACGGAGATGGAGCTGTTGTTTACGCAGAGATTCGCGAGTGCTAGTGGACGCACCCCGATAACAGCACTGATTAATGCCAGGATAAGGCTAGGAGAAACGTGGGTCCAATACGCAACACGATGGCGGAACCTATGGTCGAAATGAGAACAACACATAGAAGAGGCTCCTGTAATAGACATGTTTGTGGGTACCCTTGACCCGCAAGCGACCATCTCACAGTTCATGATGTTCTTCAAGCCGACCACCTTCCAGGCCTTGATTGACAAGCTGGCCCAAATAGACTAAATGGGCTATAGGCCTTCCTCTTTAAAGACGGAGCCTTGGAATGAAAAGAGCAAAGGGAAAGCAACCTTCATTGCTAATACTCAGCAACGGCCGACCAACTTAAAGCCGGTTGTTCGCCAAAACAACGTGCGTCCACGCCCATCCCTCGAGGAGAGACTAGGACGTCCTTACTCGTTTCCTCAGAATAAAACGAGGAGATTGTTCAAGCTGGTAGTGCGCAACAGACTCATCAATCTGCCGGATCCAAAACGTCCGTTGCAGCCAGGCGATGTCAACAATCCCAATTATTGCCCTTACCACCAAATGGTAAGCCACCCGATCGAGGATTGCTTCGTTTTTACGGGATGGATCGAGGATCATTACCTACAAGGCAAGTTTGCGCTGTCTGAGAAGTGGAAAGTAAACCCACCACGACCGCACACTCCAAAGAAGACGGACACACCGGGGGCAACTTGTTCTTTTGTTGAAGAAACTCCGTGGGAGGTCGTGCTGTCAGCCAAAACCAAAAAGATACTGAATGATCTCCAGACATGCCCGGCGATCGGGTGGAAGAACTCACTAGAACCCCAGATCGTCGAAGGGATGCTGAAGCCGCGCCCAACTCCAAAGATCGATGGTGAAGGCCCCAGCACTCACACCCAGCCGTCAAAATCTTCAAAGAAAAACAAGAAGAAATCCAAGAAGCCCGTGAAGCCTGGCGACAAGCGCACGGATTTGCAGAAACAGATTGACGCGCTGGAAGAGTATGACCAGAAGGCGCGGATTCCAATCACGCTCCAAGAGTTCCTCAGCCACGTCCTCGAGGACGAAAATGATGGAGAAGACTCATCAGATGAATCTGAGGACTACGTAACAAGTTGTCATGTGATCTCCCACTCATTGATAGATGATAAAGAGGCTCCTTGCACCGGGAAACCAGGGGCGGGTCCTGAACCAGAACTTCTGTGGCCGTCAGACGAGATGATCGATGCCTTCTTGAACGAAGCCCGTCTTAAAAGCAAAGCCGATCGAGAGCGCGAGATAGCCATATTCGAGAAAGCTAAACACCGGCGACTGGACAAAAGGGTCAAAACACTCCCACCGGACCAAAGTACATCCGACGCAAATGAAAGCAGGATCAAGACAAGGAAACTATTCGCCAAAGTGATATCGATGGGGATGAGGCTTCCCTCTCTCGGAGAAAAGTCTACCGGTGGCATACATCTTGATGAAGCGGAAGTACATCCTAACTTCTGCTTATATCATCAGAAGATCGCACATCCTACTGAGGACTGCAACTCCTTTAAGTGTTGGTGGCAAGGGTATGTCGCTCACAGGCAACACTTCAACAGGACAAAGCGTGAAGCTCGTAGACAGCAGAAAAATGCGACGGATGAGCGTAAAAGAATTGCCGGCAATTGTCATAGGGTTGATCCCGAGGGACCGCGAGTTCTCACATTCGGGAGCGATTCCGATGAAAAAGTAGCCCTCGGCCCTCTCTTCAAGGAATCCATCTCTAAAACGAAAGAGTTGAGGAGTTGCGAGAACATTCAGCCGTGCAATCGCACACTACCCGGAAAGAATCTCGGACCCGCAAATAAGGGATCAAACAAAAAGGATAAAAGGAAGGAAAAAACAGCCTTCGTCGCCAACGCTCAACAACAATCGAGTGGCCCTAGACCGGTTGTTCGCCAAAGCAACAAGCGACAACCCCTCTATGAAAAGTTGAAACGTCCTTACTCATTTCCCGGGGATGAAACAAGGAGGCTGTTCGAACTAGCAGTGCGCGACGAGCTTATCACTCTACCGGAGCCGAAATGCCAGCTGCAATTGAATGAGGTCGACAATCCTAATTACTGCCCTTACCACCAAGTATTGGGCCATCCGATCGAGAATTGCTACATCTTCAAGAACTGGGTTGAAGACCAATACCAACAAGGCAAACTCGTACTGTCCGAAACTGGAAGGTGAGCCCGCCGCAACCACACGCTCTGAGAAAGATGGATATGCCGGGGGCATCATGCTCTTTCATAGAGAAAGCCCCATAGACCGAAAAGTCAGTAAACTAGAGATTCGCCTTAAATACGGCGACGGCGGACTGAAACGTCCTTAAACTAACGACGGACCGAAACGTCCTTAAACTAACAGCGGACCGAAACGTCTCTAAACTAACGACGGACCGCAATGTCCTAAAACTTGCAAATGACCGAAACGTCGTTAAACTACTATCAACCCGCGGCATTCTCAGGCTGGCATGGTTAAAAAAAAAACAATAAAAAAACAATAAAAAATAAAAAATAAAAACGGTATGTCCATAAGCAAAATGAGCACGGATGAAAACCCGAAAGGGCTTCGTGAGTAAAAACAGCAGGGCTACCGGCGAGTCTTGTGAAAACCCGAAAGGGCGCAACCTCGTTAAAAAAAAAGAGAATAAAAAGAAAAAAAATAAAAGATGGTATGTCCAGAAGCAAAATGGGCACGGATGAAAACCCGAAAGGGCTCCGTGAGTAAAAACAGCAGGGCTACCGGCGAGTGTTTGTGAAAACCCGAAAGGGCGCAACCTCGTTCAAAGACACTTACAGGGTCCTCCCGACCTTGTAAGGAGAAACCACCTACGTGAGATCCTTACGACTCACAAGGGAACAACACACTTAGGGATCCTCGCGATTTCTAAGGAGAAATTACACTTGCGAGATCCTCACGACTCGTAAGGAGAACTCTCTTATGGGACCCTCACGGCTCATAAGATTTGAAAATCTTAAGTTACAGAGACCTGAACCTGTTCTTAAGCAACCCCCACAACCTCCGATATTGCCCTACAAGCGGCTCATACTGACCCTTGTATACAATCCACGGGCGCGAATAAACATTTCCCCAGCAAAGTCTCACCCGTGACTAGGGATATGTCCATATGGTGAACAACCCTTATAAGTCCTCTCGACTTATAAGGAGAAAACCCTTTTGTAAGATCCTTACGACTTACGGGGGAACATACACTTAGGAATCCTTACGATCCCTAAGGAGAAAACACACCTACGAGATCCTCACGACTTATAGGGAGATATAGCTTTGTAAGACCCTTACGGTTCATGAAGTCAAAAGCCTTAGTCGACAGAATTCTAACCCTGTTTACTAAGCCATCTTTGTTCGACATCGACGAAGGCAAATGATGATTCGCTCCTGGCAATATCCCAGTGGTAGCGATGCTGATGCCTAAAACGGTATCAAATTCCAAGTCCTTTTACGGCAAATGATGATTCGCTCCTGGCAATATTCCAGTCGCAGCGATGATGATGCTAAGATTAGTATCAGATCCCAAATCCCCCACTCGCAATAGAAAAATCTGCGAGCCACACATGCATACGAAACAGCCGAAATGATGGGGTAACTTGCAACAAAATCAGCAAGTAAAAATGGATGCATACAAAAATAGCCGAAATGATTGGGCAATCGCGATTTTCGCGATATAAAAAGCTGAAATGATAGAGCATCGCGGAAAGAATAAAAAATGATGATAGAATGAAACTTTTTGCCCTACAGGTGAGATCACATCAATCCCTGTATACAATCCAGGGGCACAAACAAAGAGGGAACCATACCTTCCCAACAAGCTCCATCAGAAAGCGAAGCCAAATCTCGACGGTTCATAGACAACCTAGAGACAACCTCGACATTTGTGGCAATATTGCAGACACAATGTCAGCAAATGAAGCAAAGGAAGATCCCTAGCTTCAGGGTCTCGACGTCAACATCGACGACTTAGAGATCAACACCGGCATGCTTTGTCCCTCCAACCTGATGCAGACATGACGTCAACAACCGACCTCAGAGTCGCAACGAAACGGAGCCATGGCAAAGGCCCTAGTTCCAAATCTCAATGGCCACATCTGCAGCCTGGAGACCAACAACGGTGTGCCTCCTCATTCCAGCAGGACATAGATGTTACACCATCAAAAGGAGCGATGGCGAAATCCCAGCTCCACCTCAGCATTCGTCTCGTTACAGCAGACGAGATGTCAACAGAAGCATTCCTTCGCAGTCCAGCAGGACGCAGATGTAACGTCAACAAAAGACCTCATGGTCGAAACAAAGCGGAGCGACGGCAAAATTCCAGCTCCACCTCAGCATTCGTCTCGTTACAGCAGACGAGATGTCAATGATGGTGTTCCTCCGCTGTCCGGCAGGATGCAGATGCAACATCGACGAAAGACCCCATGGTCAGCAAAGCGGAGTGACGGCAAAATCCTAGCTCCACCTCAGCATTCGTCTCGTTACAGCAGATGCAATGTCAACAGCAGCGTTCCTTCGCGGTCCAGCAGGATGCAGACGCAGCGTCAACAAAAGACCTTACGGTCAAAACAGATGAAGCAAAGGCCAAATTCCTAGCTTCAGGGTCTTGACGGTAACTCATATAAAACCTGAAAGACTATCGGAGATCATCCCACATGGAGTGGTCATCACCTCGACGTTCGTCTCGATACCGCAGACGAGATGTCACTGCAGCGTCCTTCCTCCAACAGGATCCGGACACACCAAAGCAGATGAAGCAAAGGCCAAATTCCTAGCTTCAGGGTCTTGACGGCAAGTCATATAAAGCCTGAAAGACAATCGGAGATCATCTCACACCAGCATAGAGTGATCACCACCTCGACGTTCGTCTCGATACAGCAGACGAGATGTCGCCCCAGCGTTCTTCTTCTAGCAGGGTTCCGGCGCGACACTCAAACAAAAGGAGCCACGGCAAAATCCCTAGTTCCAAACATCGACGGTTCGCCAGCAGCCTAGAGACAACCATGACATTCTTCTCGATACAGAGGACGTGATGCCAGCAAACGAAGCAAAGGCCAAATTCCTAGCTTCGGGGTCTTAACGGCAAGTCATATAAAGACTGAAAAACAATTGGAGATTATCCCGCACCAGCGCGGAGTGGTCACCACCTCGACGTTCGTCTCGACACAGCAGACGCGACATCACCAAAAGGAGCCACGGCAAAATCCCTAGTTCCGAACCTCGACGGTTCGCCAGCAACCTAGAGACAACCATGACATTCGTCTCGATACAGAGGACGTGATGCCAGCAAACGAAGCAAAGGCCAAATTCCTAGCTTCAGGGTCTTAACGGCAAGTCATATAAAGCCTGAAAGACAATTGAAGATCATCCCGCACCAGTGCGGAGTGGTCACCACCTCGACGTTCGTCTCGACACAGCAGACGCGACATCACCAAAAGGAGCCGCGGCAAAATCCCTAGTTCCAAACCTCGACGGCTCATCAGCAACCTAGAGACAACCACGACATTCGTCTCAATACAGAGGACGCAATGCCAGCAAACGAAGCAAAGGCCAAATTCCTAGCTTCAGGGTCTTAACGGCAAGTCATATAAAGCCTGGAAGATTATCGGAGATCATCCCACACCAGCGCGGAGTGGTTATGACTCATCGGGGCTCTCCAAAATGAGCCTAACCTCAAGTAAAAAGCGGCATGGCAAAATTCCTAACGCTTGCTCTTCCGACGGTCAAACTGCCAAGGAGGATTGCTTGATGAAGTCTTGTCCAGCCCCCAAAGGGATCAGAGACACGGCAGTCACAGGGCTACTCGAACAACACGATTGCCTATCGAGGAATATATCAGCTGATGCGACGGTACGACGGTCAAAACCCTAAGTACCACAGACCCTAACGGACTTCTGTCGTAAAGAGCAGAGGTTAACTGTGACGTTAGGATATTCTTGTGAGATCTGCTCGATCCGTTTCGACTCGTGAGGAAATTGATGTTTTTGCGAGAACTTCTCGATTCGTCTCGACTCGTGAGATAAAGCCTTAGGCAGTAGGGATTAAAAAACCTGTTTCCTAAGCACCGGGACCCTGCAAGTCGGCCCAAAACGGTCTCTTGCATACTATCCACGGGTCACACTCTCCAAATTCGAATCTCGACAAGGAGGGAAACAACCACTTACGAGTCCTCTCGACTTATAAGTGGGAAAATTCTCTTGTGAGATCCTTACGACTTTCAAGAGAAAACACACTTAGGAGTCCTCACGACCCCTAAGGAGAAAATACACCTGCGGGATCCTCTCGACCCGTAGGGAGAAAAGTCTTTATGAGACCTGTTTACCCCAATCAGAGCAAAGCTCTGTTCAAATTCCAAGGTGGGAAAAGAATCAATGCTTCTGTTTTTCTCCAATCAGAGCAAAGCTCTGTCTTGAAAATTAAAGTTAAAATAAATTAAGTAACACTTCAGATCCCCTGCGCTGCACGCAGAGCGCCACGTGTCAAAATCAGACACGTTAGCGCAAGGAGCGCAGCGCCCAAGGTAGCGTACTCCATCAGAGCAAAGTTCAAAAAAAAATGCGCAAATGCGCAACTGCGCAGTGCGCTGCGCGACACGTGTCAGCACAGCTGCGCAGTGCGCTGCGCGACACGTGTCAGCGCGCGCAGTTGCAAAAAAAAATTGCGCAGTGTGCTGCACGACATGTGTCAGCGCAGCTGCGCAGTGCGCTTCGCGACACATGTCAGCGCGCGCAGTTGCGGGGAAAAAAAAATTTAGCTGCGCGACACGTGTCTGCGCAGTTGCGCAAGCACAGCTGCGCGACACGTGTCACACGCTGGGGGAGTTGCGCAAAACAGAATAAATCTTTTCTGTTCTTGTTAAAACAAGAAGATTTTCTTCTGTAAAGCAGGGGCCTTTGGATCAAAAATCCAACGGTGGGGAAAATTACCCAAATCACTCAGAAAAATATTTATGTAACAAATTTAACTAATTTATGAGCACTATAAAAAGGACCCCAGACCTCATTTCAAAATCATCAATATCTGGCTATAAAAAAAAAGAGAAGAGAACTCTTGAGAACTCTTGAAGAATAAAAAAAAAGGTAAAAACATTTAAAAGAAGAGAAAATTCTCTTATAAACAGATCATTGATCTAAGAACAAGATCATGGATCTTCAACAATAAATAAATAAATAAATAAATAAATAAAAATAGTGCCTTGCACTTGTTTTATGAACCATCGGTTCTTGAACCTAAAAGGTTCTTAAATTAATAGTGCTTTGCACTTTCATGAACCTTTGGTTCTCTGAGATAAAAAAACAAGAAAAAACTTGTTTTTATCTTAGATCTAAATTAAATAGTGCTTTGCACTTGTTTTATGAACCATCGGTTCTTGAACCTAAAAGGTTCTTAAATTAATAGTGCTTTGCACTTTTATGAACTTTTGGTTCTCTGAGATAAGAAAAACAAGAAAAAACTTGTTTTTTCTTAGATCTAAATCAAATAGTGCTTTGCACTTCTTTTATGAACCATCGGTTCTTGAATCTAAAAGATTCTCAAATTAACAGTGCTTTGCACAAATGCAATGCATTACTTAAAGGGCCAGGCCCAAATCAAAATGACCTGACAGGCCAAAATAAATTGCAAGGCAATAAATGGGCAGAGCCCAAATAAATTGATGATTTGCATCCTTTATACAAGGGCAGAGCCCAAATGAAATTGATGCTCTGCATCATTTATAAAGGGCAGAGCCCAAAACAAATTGATACTCTGCATCCTTTCTGGGCAAAGCCTAAATAAAAATAAAAAAAAGAAATGCATTGCAAAAGCAAATAAAATGTTGAACATTCTCAATTGGACTTAGCCCAATTTTGGGCCGTAAGTCCTTAAATTAAATTGACTGAGCACGACTGCTCTTTTAAATTAATTTATATCCGGTTCGAGGGTACATCTCCGAGCTCCTCTAACACCTGTCGTTGTAATCCTTCAACGACGTCAGAGAGGTGATGGGTCCCAACGACCACACGTATATGGACTGCGGGGTCCTTAAACTCGTGGACCGAAACGTCCTTAAACTAATATCGGACCGAAATGTCCTTAAACTAATCATGGACCACCATGTCCCTAAACTGGCACAATAGAGCCCAAATGCTCTTTTGTCGGATCTAAACGATCCCGTTAAGTCGATCTTAGTCCCAAACTGGACTAACGTATCCTTAACAACCGTTTAAGTTGATCTTAGCCTCAAATATGGCTAACGCATCCTTAAACCTTCAAACAGACTTTAGTCCCAAATTGGACTATAAATTCCCCCAATCAACTTTGGCTCAAGGGTACATCTCTGAACTCCTCTGATATTTATCGTTGTAATCCTTCAACGTCGTCAGAGAGGTGACGGGTCCTGACAACCACACATTAATACGGACTGTGGGGTCCTTAAACTCATGGACTTATGCGTCCTTAAACCAATATCCGCCCCCAAAATGGGAATGTTGGACCACTATGTCCCTAAACTGGAACAATAGAGCCCAAACGCTCTTTTGTCGGATCTGAATGATCCCGTTAAGTTGATCTTAGTCTCAAACTGGACTAGCGTATCCTTAACGAACGTTTAAGTTGATCTTAGCCGCAACGCGACTAACGCATCCTTAAAACTAAAAACACCAAACCCAAATCTAAGTAAATACGGATTTGGACTAATCCACGTCCTACGGGCGACGACATAAATTGGTCTCCGTATACAATCCACGGGCAATCACAAACAAAACAAACACCCACGACACGAAGTGAAATTCTGGAGAAGAAGAAAGTTGTTACCGCGAAGCGGTAGCGTAATTAACTGCAGGGGCTTGCGCCTGCAGGGAAGAGCGTCCCCACAATCAAAAACCCCTCAAGCGAGGGGGAATCTGACGAAGTCTGCTACATCGGCCGCATCCGTCTAAACCTCCGATATACGGTGTCATAAATCAACTTGGCATCTTCGGAGAGGTGGACGGATAAAACCAAATAGCATCTGCCCCGAATCTCAGCGTCAGGACATCGCAGTCCTGTGCGCCGCCTTTCGGAGGGGAACAAGACCCTCACGGCTCATAAAGTTGAAAAGTCTTAGGTGGCAGATCCTAACCCTGTCTTCTAAGCTATCACCGCCCTGCAAAGAGGTCAAGATGGACCATCTATGGCCACACTCGCCAAAGCTACATGCCACTGAAATGGAAAAGCTACTCATGAGCATATAAACTACTTCACTCCAGAGTAAGATATAAAGAGATAGAAGGGTGCGGCTCATGGAGTTAAGGGTTTGGAATTATATCTCTTAAGAGTCGAGATTTGAGTCAATGATAAATGACGACGCTTGTGTCCGCTCGTTATCTTCTCAGATCAAGATTCTGAAAGTAATATACCAACCCGAAACTGGTCATACGCTATACATTACTTTGCACTACTTCACCCACGTATATACTTACGTGGGCAAAGTAGTGGGGGGCATTTGTTCCCGCCAAAAATTTCTGCGCAGAAGAGTCCAAGGTATCAAATGGCAGCGATACGCTTAAGGAAATGCGAACCAATATCTTCCGGCCTGTATTTTGATAAGTTCCCGAAGGAGGAACTATTAAATTCTGATGGTATTGGAAGCATCTCGAAAAACCCTTCGATTTGATATATTATGAGCCTTATAATTCATCCGGGATAAAAAGTTATGAGGCATCACGTGTCCACATGTGATGGACCTTTAAGAACCCGCTGGAGGAGTTAAAAGATATAATAAAAACTCAGAAAAGACCCCAATGGGGCATCACGTGCTCACACGTGACCATGGGTCACATGCAGACACGTAATGGGCTTTTAAGGCCTCTAAAATAATGAATAGAATTAAATTCTAAAATCTGTTCTCTGATTAAAAATCAGGAAGTAGCTCAACGAGGTATCACGGCTCACACGTGACCAATGGGCACGTGTTGACACGTGATGGTTAAAACAACAACATAAACAAGCGGCTGTTAAAGGAACCGATTTGGGGGTCACGTGCTCACACGTGACCAAGGGTCACGTGCCAGCACGTGACAGGCTTTGAAAGCCTTACAGTTTAATAGAATTAAAATTCTAAATTTCTCTAAAATCTTTCGAAATAGAATTAAATTCTAAAAGCTTCTAAATCTTTCCAAATGGAAAAGGATTATGAGGACCGTTGGATTACAAATCCAATGGTGATTAAAGATCACCAATTTATGGAAAAATCCTAGACAAGGAAATATTTCCCCAAATCTCACCGAAATAACAAACAGAATATCTTTTGGATTTAAAATCCAACGGTGAATAAAATTCACTGAATGATCTAAAGGCTTATATTAAATATGAAAGCAAATCAAATCTTTCAATGAGAGATTTGCTAAACAAATTGATTCTCTTCCTTCTCCTGTAAATAGGAGCCAAGAAAAGAAGAGAAGAAACCTTTTTTGGAGAGAAAAACAGAGAGAGGAGAATTTAATTCTCAAGAGGGAAGAAAAGAAAGAAGAATTTAATTCTCAACAAAAAAACCCTAGGTGAGAAAAGGGAAAAAGATCAACTTCAAAAAGAGAATTTAATTCTCAAAATCCAAGAGTTTAACTCTTATACAAAAAAGAACTTAGTTCTTCTTCTGATTGAAGATCTGCACAGAGCACATCTCCCCATAACTTGAGAATTTAATTCTCATCGGGTCGAGATCCTGCCATGCAGATCCTAAACTTAGAAGGGGAATTCAGTTTTGAGAATTTAATTCTCCTAAAACAAAACTAGGGTTTAACCCTAATCAAGAATTTAATTTTTTTACATATCTGGGAATTTAATTCCTTTGAAAAGAAATCAGGGTTTCATCCTAAATAAGAATTTAATTCTTTCACGATAGGAATTTAATTCCTCCAAAATCATAATTAGGATTTAACCCTACAAAGAATTCAATTCTTAAAAGATCTCTGTTCATGAAAAGAACTAGGGTCACGTGCCCCCACGTGACCCTTGAAAAGATCCCCTGCAAAGAACTTTGAAGCATCACCTCATGTGCTCCCACATGACTCCCAAAACGCAGAAAGAAAAAGCAAAGGAAATGAAAGCTTTGGGCGCTCTCACGTGTTATCACGTGACCCCTCAGCAAATACTTTAACAATTGGCGCACAGATCCCTATCACGTGCCAACACGTGATGCTCTAAAATAAAAGTGTTTAACACTTATTCGCAGATTTGAGGATAAAATAAAAGGAGATCTGGCTCCACATTTAGGGCGCCCTCACGTGTCACCACGTGACCCCTAATGAGCATTCTAACAGACCAGAGCGGGGGCCTCCATCACGTGCCCACACGTGATGGCCAGGAAATTAAAAGTGTTAAACACTGATCTGCAGAATAAAATAAGGGAAATCAGGGCGCTCTCACGTGTCCGCACGTGACCCCTCCCTCCTCAGTGTTTAACACTAATTGGAAAACTCTATTTGCAGTGTTTAACACTGATTTTCTTAGTGTTTAACACTAATTTGGAAAACTCTATTTGCAGTGTTTAACACTGATTTTCTTAGTGTTTAACACTAATTTGGAAAACTCTATTTGCAGTGTTTAACACTGATTTTCTTAGTGATTAACACTAATTGGAAAACTCTGTTCCCGGTGTTTAACACTGATTTGCTTTAGTGTTTAACACTAGTTTGAAATCTCTGCTACCAGTGTTTAACACTGATTTGCTTTTGTGTTAACACTAATTTGAAAGCCCTGTTGCTGACACTGATTATCTTGCTAATCTTATTCCCAGTGTTCAACACTGTTGGTCTTTAGTGTTTAACACTAGCTTTAGCCCAATTGGCTAAGTTTTTAGAGGCAAAGCCTCTCCTTCAATGGACCAACAGAGGGCCAATATTTCAAACATAATTGGACTTAGCCCAAACTGGCCATAAGTCCTCAAATCATCTTGAACTGAGCACATCTGCTCTTTCAACCAACTCATTGCTTCAAGGGTACATCTCTGAACTCCTCTGATATTTGTCGTTGTAATCCTTCAACGTCTTCAGAGAGGTGACGGGTCCCGACAACCACACATCAACACGGACTGTGGGGTCCTTAAACTCATGGGCTCATGCGTTCTTAAACCAAGATACGGACTGTGGGGTCCTTAAACCCGCGGACTTATGCGTCCTTAAACTAACGGACTAATGCGTCCTTAAACACACCCATATGGACTGTGAGGTCCTTAAACCCATGGACTTATGCGTCCTTAAACTACTTATGGACCGCAATGTCCTTAAACTACCAATGGACCACTATGTCCCTAAACTGGAACATGGACCACCATGTCCCTAAACTGGAACAATAGAGCCTAAACGCTCTTTTGTCGGATCTAAACGATCCCGTTAAGTTGATCTTAGTCTCAAACTGGACTAACGTATCCTTAACAAACGTTTAAGTTGATCTTAGCCTCAAATATGGCTAACGTATTCTTAAACCTTCAAACAGACTTTAGTCCCAAATTGGACTATAGATCCCCCAATTGACTTTGGTTCAAGGGTACATCTCCGAACTCCTCTGACACCTGTCGTTGTAATCCTTCAACGTCGTCAGAGAGGTGACGGGTCCCGTCGGCCATACATTTAATGGACCACTATGTCCCTAAACTGGAACAATAGAGCCCAAACGCTCCTTTGTCGGATCTAAACGATCCCGTTAAGTTGATCTTAGTCTCAAACTGGACTAACGTATCCTTAACAAACGTTTAAGTTGATCTTATCCTCAAATACGGCTAACGTATCCTTAAACCAAAACCCCAAACCCAAATCTAAGAAAATACGGATTTGGACTAATCCACGTCCTACGGGCGACGACATAAATCAGTCTCCGTATACAATCCATGGGCAACCAAACATAAAACAAACACCCACGACACGAAGTGACCATCTGGAGAAGGAGAAAGTTGTTACCGCGATGCGGTAGCGTAATTAACTGCAGGGGCTTGCGCCTGCAGGGAAGAGCGTCCCCACAATCAAAAACCCCTCAAACGAGGGGGAATCTGACGAAGTCTGCTACATCGGCCGCATCCGTTTAAACCTTCGATACATGGTGCCATAAATCAACTTGGCATCTTCGGAGAGGTGGACGGATAGCACCTATTAGCATCTGCCCCGAACCCCAGGCACGGACGCCCCCCGCGTCTCGGCCGCCGTTCGGAGGGGAACAGGGTAACATTTTACTCATATGGATGCGTAATACTATACCTAAAATGTAGCAAGATGATTTAGCATGCGACTAGATATGTAATTACTGATATGGATGCACACGGACGTGATATAACAGTAAAATGATAAACTGGTAAATACGGGATGTACAATTTAAACAATATGTAAGGTTATATTCAATTGGAGGTATAGTATGTAACAAGATTGGTTTTCATGCACTAGATCTGAAATGATATATACAGATATATACGGATGTCAAATAAATCGATAAAACAAAAAAACAATAATGTGGATTGCAAAATTAATCATTTTGAAGTATTATAATTCAAATAGGTATAGATTATAGTATTATAGCATGTAGCAAGATTAACCTGCCTAGACGGATCAAGAAACGGATATGTTCGGTACGTCCGACGTTGGCAAAATGTCTCAACGCACGCACGGCACACGGAACGGGTCCAAGTAACGCACGAGGGTGATCACACAGGTAAGGTACGTCCTCTGGGTCGTCTGGATCGTCGGCGTCAATCCCGGCTCCAGCGAACTATATAGATTCAAGAATTAAAGAAAAGAAGAAAGGAAGAGGAAGAAGAAAGGAGAAGGAAGAGGGATTGGCTTACTGTAGTTGGTGCTCTGTGGTTACAGAGAGGAGATGAGGTGGTGTTTGAGGAGATGAACGGGGCTCCGGCGATCTAGGGTTTGGTTTAGAGTTTGGGTCGGTTTTGTTTGTTGTGGTTTCTGTGTGCAAGGTTAATGGTGTAGGAGAAGCAATGCAGAGGAGAGGAGAGGTGGAAGGAGATGACGACGGCAAGGAGAGGTGATCGGCGGCGATGGAATGAGGTGGTGGTGCTGGGTTCTCGGTGCAGTGGGTGTGCAGGGTGCTCGGGAGAGGGAGGAGATGGCGGAGGAGGAAGAGGAGATGAGGCTCTGTTGGGGTGATGAGGCTGTGGGAGTTTTAGAGTTAGGGTTTGAGTTGCGATGGGTTGAAGGAGATTGGAGCTCGGGGTTTTATAATGGAGACGACGAGAAAATATGGGGAGTTTGTTAAGGGAGGTGATCACAGCTGAAGGGAGGTGACGCAATCTATATTCACCGCGAGAGGAGAGAAAGAGACGCAAGAAGAGAGAGAGAGACGCGCAAGAGGAGAGAGAGAGGGGGAGGAGAAAGAAAGTTGTCTGTAGTGATGGGAGAGAGAAAGAGAGAGAAAGAAACAATGAGAGAGAGAGAGAGAGACAGGTGGGGCCATGGCAGAGAGAGAATGGTTGTTTAAGTTGTTAGGATAAAAATGATAAAATATTTTCTTTGTTAGTTAGTTAAAAGATTTGAACTGTTAAAGAAATTTTAAACGGTTAAATAAATTTTAAATATTAAATAAATTTGAATTTTGGTGGGATACAAAAATATTCCAAAACACGCCCGGGTCGGGTCTAAAAATTCAGTTTTAAAATATGAAAAAATATATGCGACGTTCAAAATTCAAAATGAATGCTCTGATAATGAAAATGCATACCCCCAAGAACGGATGCACTTACGTGCGCGTAGCCATCCAAACAAGTTCGTTTCACTGAACGGGACGAGAACAAGATGCGCGGATGCTACCACGGGGTTAGGGTATCATGCAGGCCATGTAATGTATTTTTAAAATATTTTTGTGACTTAAAATGTTATATGGTAAAAGATGCAATGCCCGATAAAATGCCAGTATGCAGTATTCATGAATATGTACCAGTCTACGCAACAAGTCAAGATAATTCATAAACATGAATCAAACAAGTTTCAAGCAAGCGGGTCAGGTCGAATGAAAGATAAAATGTAAAATACTATTCGCACCCAAAATACGATAATCAGAAAAGTACCATAAATAAAGAAATACGAGAACTGGAATTGGTATAAATGAACTAGGGTGTTACAATCAAAGTCCTCCTTAAAGGCAGCTCAGCAGCTACCCTGCTCGGCTATCCCCGGCTGGTAGCTTCCTACCACGACCGACAGGGATCAAAATCCCTCCAAGAGGCAGTCGAGCCCGAGGATCCCTCGCTCGGCTATCCTTCAGGACAAAAGCCCTCGCCCAGAGGCACCGGGCGGTGACCCCGCCCGGCCAAGGGTCCTTGGTAGGCTTCTTACAGCCCCTCCCGTGCTAAGGACCAAAGTCCTCCCAGAGGCAGTCGAGTCCTTGCTCGGCTATCCCCGGCTGGTAGCTTCCTACCACAACCGGCAGGGATCAAAGTCCTCACCAAGAGGCACCGGGCAGTAACCCTGCTCGGTCCCCGTCCTGAAGGATCAAAGCCCCCGTAAGAGGAAACCGAGCAGCTTCACTGCCCGGTCATCTCCGGCTGGTAGCTCCCTACCCATGATGCCAGGGATCGAAGCCCACGCAAGAGGCATCCAAGCGGCTACCCCGCTTGGTCATCCCAGGCTGGTAGTTACCTACCCACGACGCTAGAGATCAAAGCCCTTGCCAAGAGGAAACCGCGCAGCTTCACTGCCCGGTCATCCTTAGTGGGCTTCCTACAGCCCCTCCAGTGCTAAGGACCAAAGTCCTCTCAGAGGCAGTCGAGTCCTTGCTCGGCTATCCCCGGCTGGTAGCTTCCCACCACAACCGACAGGGATCAAAGTCCTCGCTAAGAGGAACCGGGCAGTAACCCTGCTCGGTCCTCGTCCTGAAGGATCAAAGCCCTTGCAAGAGGCAACCGAGTGGCTGCCTTGCTCGGTCATCTCCGGCTGGTAGTTGCCTACCCATGACGCCAGAGAGCAAAGCCCTCGCCAAGAGGCAACCGCCCAGCTTCACTGCCCGGTCATCTTTAGTGTGCTTCTTACAGCCCCTCCAACGCTAAGGACCAAAGCCCCCGACAAGGGGCAACCGAGCAGCTTCCCATTCATGCTCGGCACAAATACAGCGAACAACCCTCCGCCCATCACATGCAGAGAATCCGAAGCCCCAATAAGAGGCGTCAGGTCTATCCAAGTCTGCGCGATCCCCCCATCGACTTCGGGGCCATGGAGACGCCTCCTTCTCGGCAGCGCTTGGCATGCTTGGCAAGTGATCGAAATCAACTCGACGAACGATCGCTAGACAGATGGCCGACCTGACAAGAAAGCCCAACAGCGCAAGCAGGGATATTTTACAAGCATTCTTCACAAACAGAAGATAAAGTGCAAACCGATGAAACCAAAGAAAAAGTTTTATTATCAAGCGCAAAGTCTTTACAAAGGGTATTTCGGGCTCCCCAGCCTTATAAACTGCCCGGAGGCTTACAAAAGAGGGACGAGGAAATATCAAAAAGGTCTAACTCGCAACCCCCCACGCCTCGCTTCCCTCATCACTGGGGGCTTCACCACCGGAAATTTTGCCACCAGGGGTGCGCCTCACTTCCCTCATCGTTGTCAGCCGAAGGCCTTGCCACCGGGAGTGGGACCCGAGCACGGAGCTCGCCATCGGCGAACTCGGGAAGCTTCTCCTTCACGGCATCCAGAGACTTATTCCACGCGACGGAGGAATACTCACCAAGCTCGGCGTAAAACTGATCTGACATCTTGTAATCGGCTACAACTTTCCTAGCCCGAGCCTCGGCAGTCTGGGCTGCCAGAAGCGCCGCCTCGGCGTCCCTCTTGCTAGCATCTCTCTCCTTCTCCCAGGCCGCGAAGAGATCGGCCAGGTCTGCCAGCTTCCTCTAAGCAACCCAGTGGGATGCACTCAGGCGACGATGGACGCCCCGATTCGCAGAGTCGGCGAGCTCCGCAGCCTCTGCACGGGCTGCCAGGACATCGGCCCTAGCCCTCTCCAGAGGCAGGTCACGCCGCATGTAACAAATCTATTTTTAGTGTACAAAAATTTGCTTTAAATTTAAAGTATACTTGGAGTATTTAATGTTGCTATTACCACTTTAAGTATTTATATCACACCATAATTACAAGAAGGAGCTTGTAGCTCATTGGTAATACCTTGCACTGCTGAACCAAGCCACCAGAGTTCAAATCCCATGCCCCACATTATTTTTTATATTTATTTGTTTTAAATTTTATAGAAGCCCAACAGTCCACACGTGATAACTCCCAAACTTTCTACTGAACCTGAAAAACTGAATATACCAGAGCCTACATCAGGCGACCCCCCACATTCTTAGCACCTGACTCGGTCGAGTCAGCCGGCAGACCGGCCGACTCGGGCCGGCGCCGCCGGCCGGACTCGGCCGGTCGACCGAGTCGTCAACACCAAAAGTATGACTTTTCATCTTCTAAACCCCCCTGTACACTTCATTTTCCTAGATCGGTTCCAGAGAGGTCATAAATCCCTATTTACTCCATTTTATTACAATTTATCACATTATTTGTATATTTTTTTAATTTAACTCTTCATCTACCCTAACCCTGGCCTAACCCAATAAATACCACCCTACCCTCTACCCTTTCACCCCTAACTCTGAGCCAACTCTCTAAAATTCTCAAGAGATCTTGTGTACTTTGAAAACGAGCACGAAGCGAAACTACGGCGAAATTCCCGGCGATCGTTCTAGGAGCTCTCGGCGACGAAACGACGCACCGGCGATCCCTCTCCTTCCTTCTCACTCTCATTATTTTCCAAAAACCCGTAAGTCCCATTTCTAACTTTCTTTTCCATTCTAAAAAAATACGGATTTACAAAACCCGACGGAATCAGAACAAATCCAATTTCCGATTCGGTTTCTTTATAAAACTACACCTCTCGTTAATACAATTATACTTAAACTCTCACATGTTGACTATTAAACACTAATCAATCAAATTGATCAAGTTTCATTTCATAAAATGATGGCTATTTCAATTTATCGTATTTTTCACTTAAATACCACATTATTTCAATTCTACATTTAACTCCATTGAACTTTCTATACCTTTAAGTAGATCACGAGGTAACGACCTATCTCCTCACACACTCATATGCAAAATAACACGATACTCTCGAGAACTTAGAATACGGGAAAACAAACATTTCATTTAAATACCATTTACTTAATAAAACCATTTCTAAAAGATTTAGTATTGATACATCTTTATAAATAAATACCACTTATTATGAAAATAGGATAAGGTTGTGGGCATCAGTCGTTTATCTAAACCTGACTTTGTGGTGTCTGGGCTGGACAAGTGAGAAAGGTAACTTTAAAAGGCCCGTCTCACGGTGATTCGTGAGCGGATCCCTCCTTTCTTCACTTGTACTTACCTGGCCACAATTGGCGGTGGAGAGGTGATTTAAGGTATCTCATAATTTGTCACTTTGGACCAGTTAGGAGCAGTCTAGTTGACTTAGGAGACCCTAGAATATAGAATACGGGAAAACGACACTTTTTCATTTAAATACCATGATT
The DNA here is from genome assembly GCA_030015575.1 of Agapanthus africanus. NCBI lineage: Eukaryota > Viridiplantae > Streptophyta > Magnoliopsida > Asparagales > Amaryllidaceae > Agapanthus > Agapanthus africanus. The sequence goes on along the minus strand of JASDDO010000008.1, from coordinate 2,117,599 downwards.
AATAAAACCGTTTTCCTTAATGATTAGTATTTATACAAATCGTTGCAAAGCGCCGCTACAACCCATTTGGGGAACCCGTTCGGGATGGTGCGGATTATCGCACATTCTCGAGCTTAGTAGTGCGAGATTCAGACCTCCGCAAGGAGTATTCGGTCTCGAAAGATTTAAATACGACATCTTAAGAAAAACGAGATTTCTAGAATATAATAAATATATTAAAAAAAATCATATAAATATATGTATATGTAATTCAAAAATATCTAATTTGAATTATTATAAATATTCTATCTTTTTCTAAAAATGTCACAAGAATCAGTTTACACTAAAATACCATGAATTCCATATAATCAATATTACAAATAAATACCATTTATTATGGAATTAGGATATTTTCACTAGAAATATCACAATATAAAATCTACATTCATTACAACTCTAAAGACGATTAATAAATACTTGAGGTGTATTTTGAAAAGTATATAAAAGTATTTTTACATAAACCCCCCTCAAGTTCTACAAATTACCCTAAGGACCCTAGTAAACATAGGTTTAAGCGGGACCAATCTCTTGAGCCTCAAGAAGCCGGAGAAGTGGGTGCTTGCCTATCTAAGGTAGACAAATTAATAAAAACAATCAGGACTTCAATTTACTTTGTTAATTGTCTGATTCAGTTTGAGTCTCAGTATAATCTGACTTGAATATGATTCAAGTACAATCTATAATCTACAATCTTCAATATTACAATTCAATATGAATCCATGAATCCAATTATCAATCTATACAACTTGACTGAACCGAACCGTGGATATACATTCCATTTACATGGTTCTCCAGTTATTCCATTTACATAATTCTACGGTTGCTTCCGTTTACTGATATCATGGTTTCGGTCAGTCAATCAATTATACAATCAATACAATTTACAAGACAAACAATACAAACAAGACATCGTGGGGTTTAAGGGGTAGATTGATACGGAAGGTGTTAAAAGTGGCACGAGACTGTAAAACTTAATACACCTAACATGAATCCAGTTGCTGTTGTACCGTGGCATAAACGGTTCCTTGTACTATACTTACCTCTAGTCTCTGGCATATAGAAACTCCTGTCGTATACACTGGCATTCTTCTGTACCAAGCTACAAACAACAGCGTTAATACAACATTACAACAAGATAATACAACTTTAAAAGATACCTTCTTATTCTGTCTATTCTACTTTCCTCTTATCTTTGGGACTTACCGAGCGACATGTTCGCTGACAACGTTCTCTTTCTTCTTCTTTGAATGTCGTCAGGTGATCTGGACACGTCAGAGATCGAGCCTACTGCTGAAGACTTGGATCAATTTGCTGAAGACCCAACGCTTTAGTTTCATTGTACACATTTCCATTCAGTATTTTACATTCATGTTATGCCATTGTTTAGGTATCGCTTTTATTTCAGTTGTATTTACTTTTCATGCATTGTACAAAAGAATGTTAATAAATAAAGTTGCTGTTCAGTTTATATATCTTGTCTCTTGTGTATTTACTTTTATATTGCTTAGATACGCTTAGCGTATTTACTTCAGAGTAAATACGTAGCGGACCAGTCCCGTCCTCTTCGCCGTATACCAGGAAGCGGGGCGTGACAGGTTTTGTTGGTGGCCCATACAGGTCCGAGCTGTATGGAACCCTAAGCAATATAAAACACAAGAACCAGCAACTAAAACATTCTTTACAATTCATGTTCCTTGAATCTTATCATTTCATGTACTTTGAATCTGTCATAACCCAAATTTTTCTTCAAGGTTATGGATTCCCTGAACAACACTAGTACCAATGTCAACAACACACCTCCACCACTACCTCTCACGCCTGTTGGTCCTGCGCCACCCACCGAGCAAACGGTTATACTTGAGGTGATCCGCAGCCTCCTTGAGGGACAGCAACAACTCCTGAACTATCCCGAGACTGACGCACCTGGGGTAAAGCAATTCAGGGATTTACATCCCAAGCAGTTCTCCGGAAAGGGAAGCCCACTTGAAGCTGAGGAATGGGCACAAAGCATAGAGGATGATCTGGCGGCAGCACAAGTGCCAGACATAGCTTGGGTCCGTGTGGCGAAACTGTAGCTCACGGACAATGCTCGCAACTGGTGGAAGGCGGAAGAAAGCCGTCTTGAACAGCCTATTGAATGGAAGACTTTTTGCAATAAGTTCGATGTGAAATACTTCCCTGTGGCTGCCAGGTTTGCCATGGAACAGCAGTTCATTCATCTACAATAAGGTTCGATGTGGGACAAGTCAGTAGATGAGTATGACGCTGAATTCACCATGCTAAGTCGGTAAGATATGTCACAATAGTTCAATTTTTAAGTATCACATACTACACAACTAACACAATCCTTTAAACAGATTCGCGGCACACTTGATACCGACGGATGATATCAGAGCCCGTCGCTTTCAACAAAGTTTGGACACGGAAATTCAGGCTGCACTAGCCATAGGGAAATTTCCAACTCATGAGGATGCTCTGGAAGCTGCCCGCAGTTATGAGGCCGTGATAAAAGCAAGGGGCAGACCCCAGTCTGCAGGAGTTAAGCGCCCTGCCAACCAGATGGCAGGAGGAGCCTCGTCTAGGCCATCTTTTGTGCCAAGGTGACCCGGAGTACCAAACAACAGGTCCAACCTAGCCTTTTGTAACTACTGGAAGAGAAATGTGCATCTGGCGAGAGATTGCCGGCGTGCGAACAACTTTTGCTTGATCTGCGGCTCAGCTGCTCATGGTATCGGGTCTTGTCCTCATAAACAAAATCCAATTGTTGCACCCAGGCCAGCAAACAATTACCCACAGCGCCCAGCCATCCAAGCCCCTGCTCCAAGACTTGCACTACCTGCACCACCCAGAGGACCACAAGCTGCACCACCTCCTCGTCAGTTCCATCAAGCTCAAAGGAACGTTCCGAGGAATGCTCCTCAGGCCAGGAGGAATGTACCAAGGCGCCAGGCTTTCACAATGACCGTGGAAGAAGCTGAGGCCACTGGCCAAGTTATCACTGGTAAACTTTTCTTCTCAAACCTTTCTTTTCAATCTTGCTACTTATTTACATACTTTTCCCTATACCTAAAACATATCCCACATACCTTAGGTATAATCTTAGTAGCCTAACTACCTGCACTAGCACTGTTTGATACTGGAGCATCTCACTGCTTTATGTCGCAACGGTTTTTCCGAACCCATGCGATTCCAGTCTCACCGCTTGTATCCAGCTGGAATGTCAGTTCAGGAAATGGCGTTCTAAAGGCAACCATGGGATACAGCTTGTGTCCAGTCGTCGTCTGCAGCAGAGAGTTTTATGCTGACTTCAAAGTGCTAGACATACCGAACTTCAATGTGGTTCTGGGGATGGATTGGCTTGGAACTTTTTATGCTACCATCGACTGTCGTCAAAGGAGGGTAGTATTCGAGATTCCAGACCATCCGGTCTTCTATTTCAGAAGCGGAGACCGTACCCTGGAGCCAAGTACCTACTAAGCGAAGGCAAGAGAAGCGGTAGTTGCAGCAGCTCAAATGGAGGAAGAATCAAGACCAGATGTGGTTCGAGAGTTCAACGACGTGTTTCCTGACGATATATCAGGTTTGCCTCCCGATCGAGCTCTTGAATTCAGCATTGATTTAGTACCAGGAACACAACCGGTGATCAAAGTACCTTATAGACTAAGTCGAAGGTTTGAAGGAAGTCCGAACACAGTTGGACGAATTATTGGCGAAAGGATGGACTCGTCCCAGCACTTCAAGTTGGGGAGCACCTGTACTACTTGTGAAGAAGAAGGAAGATTCATACAGAATGTGCATCGATTATAGAGCCTTGAACGAAGTCACGATAAAGAACAAATATCCACTTCCGTGCATTGACGATTTATTCGATCAGCTAAGTGGATCTTGTGTGTTCTTTAAATTGGATCTTAGTTCAGGTTATCATCAGGTGAAGGTCGAGGAAGCTGATATTCACAAAACAGCTTTCAGAACTCGCTATGGACATTACGAATTTCTAGTGATGCCATTTGGAGTGACCAACGCACCAGCAATATTCATGAACCTAATGAATCAAGTTTTCCGGGAGTACTTAGACAGGTTTGTTGTCATCTTCATCGACGACATCCTGGTGTATTCTAAGAGTCGGAAAGAGCATGCAGAGCACCTACGAATTGTCCTGGAAACTCTTCGACAACATCAGCTCTATACCAAGTACAGCAAGTGCGAGTTTTGGCTAAAGCAAGTTGGTTTTCTTGGACATATAGTATCAGGAGAAGGAATCTTTATGGATCCAGCGAAAGTTTCAGCAGTTAGCGAATGGCCTGCACCAAAGTTAGTGAAGGACATTTGAAGTTTCTTGGGTTTAGCTGGATATTACAGAAGGTTCATTGAAAGCTTTTCAAAGATAGCAACACCCTTGACCAGGCTCACACGTAAAGATGAAGATTTTGTGTGGTCAGAAGCATGCGAACAAGCTTTCGTAGAACTCGAGTCAAGATTGATATCAGCGCCTATTCTCGTCATACCGGATCAATCTGGAGGATTCGAAGTGCATTGCGATGCATCCGGTAAGGGATTAGGATGTGTTCTACATCAGCACGGTAAGGTTGTGGCTTATGCTTCAAGACAACTGAAGAATCATGAGCGCAATTATCTGACGCATGATCTGGAGTTGGCAGCCGTCATCTTTGCTCTCAAGATTTGGCGCCATTATCTACTTGGTGAACGAGTGAACATCTACACAGATCATAAGAGCCTGAAGTACATGTTTACTCAGAAGGAGTTGAATATACGGTAGAGAAGATGGTTAGAACTCATGGCGGACTTTGACATCAACTTACAATATCACCCAGGGAAGGTGAATGTAGTACCTGATGCTCTTAGTCGCCAACCATTAGCAATGAATCTCACCGCTCAGTGGAAGCTTCAACAAGACTTGCATCGGATGGAGATTGAAGTAGTCATGCCAGGTAACGCTTCAAGTTTGATAAATTTACAAGTTCAATCAACCATTGTCAATCAGATCAAAGCAGCTCAAGCAAGTGATGCTAAGTTGCAAAAGCTCAGAGAACAAGTGGAGAATGGACTCAGAACAGACTTCATCATCCATGAAAATGGATCTTTGAGATACGGCAGCAGATTGTGTGTACCAAGAGGTCCTGTACGGGAAGAGTTAATGAAAAAAGCCCACAGCTCTCCCTACTCAGTACATCCTGGAGGTACCAAAATGTATAAAGATCTACGTCATAATTATTGGTGGCATGGAATGAAGCGTGAAGTAGCCAGAAGCATCGCAAAATGTTTGGTGTGTCAGCAAGTAAAGGCTGAACATCACAGGACAACTGGATTACTTCAACCGTTACTAATCCCAGAATGGAAGTGGCAACACATCACGATGGATTTTGTGACTCCTCTTCCTCGCAGCACAAAGGGTAACGATGCCGTATGGGTCATTGTGGATCGACTCACAAAGTCGGCTCACTTCATCCCATTTCGAGTTGGCCAATCAACTGAGACACTAGCAAAGAAGTACATGGAGGTAATAATCTACTTAAAGATTTAAACTCTTCAGAATGTACCATCTCTGATACCCATGAACTCATACAGGAAATTGTAAGACTTCATGGAGTACCGGTCTGCATTGTCTCCGATCATGACACCAGGTTCCGATCGCAATTTTGGCAGAGTCTGCAAGCAAGCTTGAGAACAAGTCTGAACTTCAGCACGACTTATCATCCACAAACAAATGGTCAGTCTGAGTGAACTATTCAGATCTTGGAGGATATGCTCAGAGCGTGTATGTTAGACTTCAAAGGATCGTGGGAAGATCACCTGCATCTTGTTGAGTTCGCGTACAACAACAGCTACCAAGCAAGCATAGGAATGACACCTTTTGCAGCATTGTATGGAAGGAAGTGTCGATCACCATTAAGTTAGGACGACATCGGAGATAGGGAACTTCTTGGACCAGAGATGATAGTAGCGACTGTTGATGTGGTTCGTACTATCAGGGAAAGGATGCGCATAGCCCAAGATCGACATAAGCACTGGGCTGATGCAAAGAGACGACACTTGGAGTTCCAGCCAGGAGATCACGTATTCTTGAAGATATCTTCGAACCGCGGAGTGATCCGATTTGGAAGACGGGGTAAATTAAGTCCAAGATACATTGGACCGTTTGACATACTCGAACAAGTCGGTGAAGTGGTATACCGCTTAGCGCTTCCACCCTTATTGGAAGGAGTGCATAATGCATTCCACATATCCCAACTCGGAAGGTATGTGAGTGACCCCAGTCATGTTCTTGATCATTCCGAGCTCACTATACAGTCCGACTTGTCTTGTGAGCAACAGCCTGTGGAGATCCTAGACAGGAAAGTGAAGACACTTCGGAACAAGGAAGTTAATTTGGTCCGATTGATGTGGAGGAAAGACACTCCAGGAGAGTCCACTTGGGAAAGAGAAAATGAAATGCGTGCAAGATACCCACACCTCCTTGTAAACTAGTCCTCAAATAAAAGTTTAAATTTCGAGGACGAAATTTTTGTAAGGAGGGTAGATTGTAACAACTCCATTTTTAGTGTACAAAAATTTGCTTTAAATTTAAAATATACTTGGAGTATTTAATATTGTTGTCACCACTTTAAGTATTTATTTCACACCATAATTACAAGAAGGAGCTTGTAGCTTATTGGTAATACTTTGCACTGCTGAACCAAGCCACCAGAGTTCAAATCCCATGCCCCACATTATTTTTTTATATTTATTTGTTTTAAATTTTATAGAAACCCAACAGTCCACACGAGATAACTCCCAAACTTTCTACTGGACCTGAAAAACTGAATATACCAGAGTCTACATCAGGCGACCCTCCACATTCTGAGCACCCGACTCGGCCTGACTCGGCCAAGTCGGCCGGTCGGCCGAGCCGTCAGCACCAAAAGTGTGACTTTTCATCTTCTGAACCCCCCTGTACTCTTCATTTTCCTAGATCGGTTCCAGAGAGGTCATAAATCCCTATTTACTCCATTTTATTACAATTTATCACATTATTTTTACATTTTTTCAATTTAACTCTTCATCTACCCTAACCCTAGCCTAACCTTATAAATACCACCCCTACTCTCTACCCTCTCACCCCTAACTCTGAGCCAACTCTATAAAATTCTCAAGAGATCTTGTGTACTTTGAAAATGAGCACGAAGCGAAGGTACGGCAAAATTCCCGGCGAACTTCCGGCGATCGTTCTAGGAGCTCTCGGCGACGAAGCGACGCACCGGCGATCCCTCTCCTTCCATCTCACTCTCATTATTTTCCAAAAACCTGTAAGTCCCATTTCTAACTTTCTTTTCCATTCTAAAAAATACGGATTTACAAAACCCGACGGAATCGGAACAAATCCGATTTCCGATTCGGTTTCTTTATAAAACTCTACTTCTCGTTAATACAATTATGCTTAAACTCCCTCATGTTGACTATTAAACACTAATCAACCAAATTGATCAAGTTTCATTTCATAAAATAATGACTATTTCAATTTATCGTATTTTTCACTTAAATACCACATTGTTTCAATTCTACATTTAACTCCATTAAAATTGCTATACCTTTAAGTAGATCACGAGGTAACGACCTACCTCCTCACACACTCATATGCAACATAACACGATACCCTCGAGAATTTAGAATACGGGAACAACAGTAATGTCAAGTCTGGGTAAACAAGAACCTCCCTGTCACAGTCTTTGAGCATACCGAAGTACCTCTCGAGTGCCTGAGGTTGCCCACCATATCTGCGGAGTGGCCAATGGAATGTCAAACCAGATTGAATCTTTAGGTCCTATTAAATTTTCAGTAATCGTTTGCGGTTCTGGAATCACTTCCAGTTCTACCATACACCCACTACTGTTTTCTGAAAAATCCATTTTACTAAAACTGTGGCGAGTCAAGAACAATATCACTATTGATCTTCCAGATGGTAGAAAGTCAACCCTCGTCATAGCCCGGGTCAACCCACAAACAGCCATTACAGAAACGTGCCTTAAGTTATCCAGAGTCTGGTTTTAAGCATAAGCCGGACAACTCTCCGTACCTTAACAATGTTAAGATGCGAACTATTCTATATCCAATATAGAAGCAGAGACACTGATTTAATTGGAACCAGATTCAAATCGTGCAGCTGTCACCAGTGCATGTCAACTAAATGGAGAGAGGCCGATCAACATTACTCAACTTAGGAGTGTTTCCAATTATGAGTAACCTGAAAGAGAAGCAAGTTCTCTTAATCATTACTATCAACTGAATACCATACACAAGTATCTACATCTTCGATCACCTTGAAGAATCCTGATACTTGCAACGTCTGGTTCTCTACTTTACTCTTATACCTATAACTTCTCAAAACTATGACCTTGTGTTTCTACGAAACACATGTCTAAATACTAGAGAAGTCACAAGTAAACAGAATATAGTACGAGTACTAACCCCTCTGTCCAAATGGACACTGGAAAACATACAATACTCTGTATAAGTCCCTTGAGTCTAATAACCCATTCCCTGTGTGTCGTAGGTTGAAAACTGTACTTATGGTTAAGAAGAATTACACCGCTGTTTAATGCTCCTTACCTGACCATCCACTGATATAGGTAAATGTCATAGACATAATTTCAAAAAGTTATATCTCACTTTATAAAAATAAACGTACAGATATATCAATTTGAAATTGGTGCATTACAACGGATATTCAAAACCAAATATTTGTCGTCCGGCAAACAACCCAGGTGATTTCCTCAAATATCACCAATTACAACGAATTCCGATATAATGAGGATGATCACCCAATTTCCAATAACTTACTCCCACCCATCATCTGTAAAACCATACAGATGTAAGAATCAAACCTGGTAAATACATACCCTGGAGCAAAGATTAATTGGGAAATCAGTTTTCTTTTAACAATACACGGTGAAACTGAAACATGTAAATGTTTCGGAGGGGTATCCGGGTATTCCTAGTAATGCCTCTTCCATTATCAGACTCACAATTGTAACCGTATATATCTTTTCCATCTCTCCAAATCCCTTTATATGTCTTTAGTCATTACCTTCTGTACACCACTTTAGGCTAAATGGTTTTCTTCCTTCCCTACCGTTCAGCACCAGCTTATGGTTTGGAAGAAGACTATCCAATGAGCATAATGGGTGTACTCCCCTAATCCTTGGAGCACTCGCAACCCGAGAGAAGGTAAAGATAAAAGACAACTGAATAAAGCTTATTCCTATTTCTCCTGAACCAGAGTCCATCCCCGAACTGGAACAAGTTCCTTCGAGTTCGTATATAACCATACGATGGAGCATCCAATAAACTGTGGATCTTCGTAGTGATACGGGGTGTTCCGGAGAAATACAAAGGTGAAGTAGGAGCGGCGATGAAATACTTGGTTTGGTCGTGAATAGCAGTCGCAATTTACTTTGCCCTCTTACTAATCCCTTTATTTGTCTTTACTTAATACCTTCCGTACACCATCGTTAGGCTAATTGGTTTTCTTCATTCCCCACCGTTCGGCACCTGCCTATGGTTTGGATGAAGACTATCCAATAAGCGTAATAGGTGTGTTGTCCTAATCCAAGGAACACTCGCAACCTGAGAGAAGGTAAAAGGAAAAGACAACTGAATAGTCCTATTCGTTTTCTCCAGAACCGGAAACCATCCTCGAATAAGTTCCTTCGAGTTCATATATAACCATACGATGGTTTTATCCAATGGAAGTGGATGTTCGTAGTAATACGGGGTGTTCTGGAGTAAAGGGTAAAAGTAGGAGCGGCAATGATGTATGCAACTCTGACAATCCAAAAGCCAGTGTTTTAAGAAGGTTCGGTTAATCTTGGTCACTGAGTCATAGTATAGGGTCGGGCCATGGCCGCTGCCAAAGAGAGAGAGAAAAGAAACACTCTGCGTGCACTCTAACCTAGATCGGAATGGTTATCAATTTATCTGATCAGGAAACCTCCCACTGTAACATCAAATTCTCCTCCAAACCTGAAAGAAGAATTAGTCGGGATCACCCGAGGAGTAAACCAACTCATCAGTAGTGTCACGCCCCACTTCCCAGAGTACGCTAAGATGGGCACGTGACATAGCTAACCATGCTACCTGTGGATAGAAAATATCCTTCCACGGTCACATTACGGCTGTAGAGATATCAAGAACAATAATAAACTATCTAACACATGTCCATAAGCCAAAATAAAACGAGTCAAGAATAAAATAATGCGGAAGCAAAAGATCCAATACAAGAATAAACTGGAATGTACGTCCCATAATGCGGGCTTACATCAGGAATGAAATAATACCGAAAGTAAACGAACTAACTACTAGCAAGTCCTCACTGCTCAGCCTGCTGACTAAAATACTCGTGCTCGGACTGCAGCAAAGGTAAGGAATCTGGGCCATGCAAAACCCAGACGTCAGTGCGTCATAATATCAAGCAATACTATAAACAGGGTAGCAAGACATGCAGGTATGAGTATAAATGATAAACATGGCATAACAGTGATATAAGTAAGGACAGTGGGGCAATGTGTAGTGAGTAATCTAAACTGGTCTATTGGGTTAACTACTCTCAATCTTTGAAATCAATTTAATGAATCATCGATGTAACTCAATAGTATCCCGTGCGTGCCCGGGATCACGGTGAAGATTCTCGGGCTGAAACCGAGACATGCCGCTAGGCACTAAAAGGAAAAGGGGTAACGATGGATGATGTCAACAGCATCATCCCAAGGCTGGTCTAGCCTCTAAAAGGTAGTGGGTAACGATGGATTATGTCAGCAACAGCATCCCAAGGCTAGCCTAGCCTTTAAAACTGATCAGTGAAGGTATCGAACTGTCGAGTTATAAGTCAGGTTTCATCATTGATTTCCCCATACCCCCAAGTTGTGTATGTTCAAGTCAGGTATTAAATAATCTGGAGCTAATGCCAACACAGGATCAGACAGGTACAGGTTTGTCTGGATAGACAACAGGAAATGTCCGTAGGGACAACAGGTCAGGTTTGTTGGCATTAGTATCAAGATCAGGTAACAGGTAAAGCAATGGTACATCAGGTCAAGTCAGGTAGAACATAGGTATCATGTCATGTCAAGAGTTGCACGGTACCATGTCGTGTCAAGTAGTAGGTGTAACAAGTCGTGTCAGGGGTGCACAAAATATCATGTGGGTGCTCATAATCAAACTAACATAAGCATGGGTATACAAAACAAGCATGGGGTACTGATGGAACAATAAAATGGAACATTGTAATGTGATATGCAATCAGGTACAGATTAAGGCATATAGATGCACAGTTATGATTAGGGTTAACGTTAAAGTTCCAATACTAATCAACTACAATTTATTAAATGTGGAATGTTAATACTTCAATGTTATACATTCAAGTGATCTAGGGATGCAATAATATGTATACTAGACGAGATGGATGCAAACGGGTGTTTGAAAGGTTATACTATTTTATGGTACTATGGGCTATGCAACCAAGCACTATGATATAAATATGGACGTAGGCACAAAATATTGTAATCTAACATGCAACCGGGTATGTTTTCATAATTAACTCTAAAATGATATAAACGGATATCGAATGGTAAAATGCAATATAGGGCACTAAATTCAAACTTCATGCTTAATATGTATCTAAATAAATATGAAATATTATAAATAGCATGTAGCAAGTTTTACTTGCCTCGACAGATCAAGAAACGGGTATACGGAACGTCACACGTCGGCGTGAAATGTCACGACGCGCGCACGGTGTACGGATCGGATCCAAACAACGTATAAGGGGATCACACGGGTCAGGTACGCTCGCTGGGTCGTCGGGATCGTCGTTGGCACGACCGGATTCCGGCAAACTAAAAGAACAGTAAACCTTCTTAAAAGGAAAGAAAAGCAATAAAAGAAAGAAAGAGAAGAAAGGAAGAGGAAGAAAAGGAAAGAGAAGAAGAGGGTTGCTCACCGGGTCAGAGAGATGAGCTAGCGGTGTCGGCGAGATCAACGGCGGTGAGGTGCGCCGGTGAAGGGGTTTTGAAGAGCTAGGGTTAGGTTAGGGTTTGGGCTCGGCTTTGATGTAGGTTGGGATTTTAGGTGCAGGGTTTTGGTGCAGGAGAGAGAGCAGAGGAGAGGGAGGAGAGGTGGTGTGAGGGCGACGAGGTGAGGGGTCGTCGGCGATGAGGTGAGGTGGTGGTGATGGGTGTGCAGGGCTCACAGGACTTCTGTGGGTTTGTAGGGTTGCTCTAGAGGAAGTAAGAAGATGGAGGAAGGAGATGAGGGAGATGAGGAGATGAGGAAGGTGTTGACGAGGGTTGAGGAAGCAGAGGAAATAGGGTTAGGGTTTGAGGAAGGCGATGGGTTAAGGAGGAGATGGCGCTCGTTTTTAAACAAAAAAGAAAGAAGAAGGAAAAATAGAAGGGAGGTGAGATTAGTGGGAGGAGGGAGGTGCTCGGATCCCTGGTGAACAGGGATCGCGAGAGGAGAGAGAGGGAGAGGGAAGAGAGAGAAAGGGAGAGAGAGATAGAGATGCGCGAGAGGAGAGAGAAAGGGAGAGGAGAAAGAAATTCGTCGGTAGTGGGGAAAGGAAAAGAGAGAAGGAAGAGGAGAGAGGAGAAAGAAATAGAAAGAGAAAGAGAGAGACTGGGCGAGAGAGGTGAGTGGGGCCGGCGCAAAATAAAAGAATTTGATTGGCTCAGAGGAAAAGAGAGAGAGATGGGGAAAGAGTTGGGAAAAATTTAAAAAGATTTTAATTGTTAAAAAAATACTTTTGTTGGCTGTAAAAAAATCTTTAGGCTGTTAAATATATTTTAAACGAATTTAAAAAAATTAAAATAATTAGAATTTTGGTGGTATACAAAATATTTCAAAATGCGCCCGGGTCGGGTCCAAAATTTCGGATTTGAAATACGAAAATTTTATGCAACCTCCAAAACTTAGAATGAAAGATTAGGTAACGAAAATGCATACCCCCAAGAACGGATGCACGTACGTGCGTGTAGCTGTCCAAACACGTCCGTTTCACTGAACGGGATGAGAACACGATGCGCGGATGCTACCACGTGGTTAGGGGTATCATGCAGGCTATGAAATGCAATTTTAATTTATTTTACGTGATCTAAAATGTTGTATGTAAAATGCTCGATGCTAGGTGAAATGTTAATATGCAGAATACATGAGATGCACATGTCTAATTAACAGGACATGGTAGTTTAGGAATAAGAATCAACCAGTTCAAACAAGCGGGTCGGGTCGAATGCAATGTAAAAGTAAATTACCATTCACATCCAAACATGATAAATCAATAAAACACCATAAACAAACAAATACGGGAACAGAAATTGGTATAACTGAACCCGGTTGTTACAAGTAGGAATCGGGATCCAACTATCATCGCATGATAACGTGATGGAATCCACTCACGTTATCACACTCCAGAAGGTATGCGCATGCTTGGCAAGTTTCAGTTTCTTTAGAAACTCCCGATGTGTGTTTTTACCCCTAAGACCCAAGTGACCTTGACACGGTCAACAAATCAAAGAGTCCTAGTCAAGTTCAACCCGTCATTATCCTGGATTGCATTAAACCCACCCGTAAGAGCCCTTGACACAGTCAACAAGGCCGCACGACTGTCATAACCAATCCCATTAATATGCCACAAACAAACACTACTTAGCTACCGTACACTACGCCTTGACACAGTCAACAAACGCAACACGAATACTAAGTAATACTTGTAAGAAATGACGGAGGGCTGCGTCTAGTTTTTGGCGAAAAACTTTTAACGTAATGAACTTGATATCGTTGAAGGAACTGCATAGCTTTTTATAAAAATATAGTGGCGAAAACCTTTGCTAAAGAGGTCACTCCCGGTGAAGGGATCTCGGCTCTTTCCCCGTAGAATGAGGTGCAGGATATTCCAACTGAATACCACGATGCAAAACAAAAGGCAATCGGCTATAGTGAAGTTATTACCCTGACGCAAACTTCTGTCCAAGGGGTCACTCCCGGTGAAGGGATCTCGGCCCTTGCCTCGTCTACTGAGGTGCTGGATATTCATAACCGGATACCACTGTGCAAAACAAAAGAAAACGTCCTTGCAATAACAGTTTTTTTTTGAAAAATGTTCCAACAACATCAGAAAAGGTTTGTTTAGCTTTCATTGATCCGAATCAACGAAGTCCCATCAATTAATCACACCAATAAAGAACGAAAATATGATGTACGTATATGCCATCCGCATTCGCCACTGGGTCCCGTCATCACCCTTTAGGTTACTTAACTAACGACAGAGCGGGGACTGGACTAGCGCGGGTGTAAAACATATACAATATCTACTAGTATATATATCAATATATAATATTCGCTCATGGCGTGATAAAATGCAATATCACAGAAATGTAATAAGCATCACAGAACAATACAGATAATCTGGGATCCCCGGGTTTCATAGAGCCGCTACTGAAACCCGACGTTCCCCTAGTCGTGTGGATAGCCTGTGCAATGAAATCCTAGACCCCTATGGGCGCGGCAAGTTACCCGCCAAAACCTGAAGCGAGGCAGCCCCCTTCAACAAAGTGAATGGACCACCCAGCACTTCACGGAATCCGGTAACTTGAGCACCCCTCCTTGGGTCAACCTGTACCCCCTACGAGTGCGGCGAATAGCCCGCCAATTCTAGAGTGAAGCCCCCTCTGTCTCAAAGCCATGAGATACGGTCCCGTTGCCCTCTAGAACCCGGCTACCCGTGCACCCCTCCGCGGGGTAATCCTCGTACAGAAAGTAAAATATACAACGGGTACATCGACCTCAGTCCACTCGTGCCCCAACAGAATAATATACAAACAGGCAGTGACGGCAGTCCACATGTCGGACGCTCGCCCCGCAATATCAAATGTACAAATACAACCAAACTGTACTACCATTGCAACCAGGCTATCCACCATGACAAATCCCCAACATCACAGCACAATACAGAACATCAACGTGAATGTCACGTTTGCAAATCCGTCTAAAAGGGCTATAGCAATTAGACAGGATTTACCGATCAAATGACATTCACGGTCGCAGATATAATGTAAATACTGTGAACTAACATGTTTAAAATTTTCGATCGACAAAATTTCCCGAAGTGGGCCCCAAGCACAATTCCCAGTACTCAAACAAATCTGGGCCCAAACAAAAAATACCAGAAACCCCAATTCCAACTCAGAGACTACTGTACAAAATTTGGTGCAGTGATGGCATATTCTTGCGGCGGAACTGCGGCCAAAACATGGGTATGGCCGCGGTTCCGCGGCGACACTGTAGCCTCATGGTACCAAATTTTTACAGATATCTTAGAAAAGCCTGCACGTATTTCTGCAACACTCAAAATAATTTTTCGACAACAATTTTTTTTAACAGAAACTGCACATTTTGAAATCGCGGTTTCGGAATTTTTGTTCGATCGAAGTTCTAAATACGTTAGAGCAAGCTAGTAAAGGTTAATGGCGTGGCTCCGATACCATGTAAGACTACGGTAGCGCCCCGGCCGTCTTTCCGAGGTCAAAATGCGGAACGGAAACTTTTTCAAACTAGAAACCGGCTCTATCGTATGCTTAAAACCCGGATCGAACCATTAACCTATAAACTAGCAACTAGAGAAAGGGTTGGAAAGCTATACCGATCGATCCGTGTCTTTCGGTCTTTGGCCACCATCCCAATCTCCTCGCGGCATCTCCGGTCTCGATCTCCTCGTCGGAAAGGGCACCACATCATCGATTCTTTTTACGGGCTCCCGCTTCATCCGAAGCAACTCGGGCACGAAGTGTGCTAGCCGACGTGTCCAAGGTGATGTAGAGAATATTTTTGATCACTTTGTATCTTGCATCCATTGATTTGGATGGAGATTAGAGGTGTTGCCATTGATGAAGATAATGAGATAGAGGAAGAAGAAGAAGAAGAGGTTTCTTTTTCTTTTCTTTTGTGATGGATTGATAAAATGAGAGTGAGAGAGTGAATTATCAAAATACAAGAGCTAGCAACCATATCATGGCAGCCCCTCTCTCTCTCCTTATCAATTTATCACTCAAATCCATCATATAATGTGACATGTGCACAATAAAAGAGACCATGAGTCACTAACCTTGCACATGCCACATTAAATGCACAAAATGATGATTTCTAGCTCATAATTTCCATATGCAAATATTAATCCAAATGTTTGCAACAATAAAAAGATACGGCAATATCTAAAGTAAACTCGTGACGGATCGCAAGGATACCCCTCACCTGTATATACATACATGCATCCGCATTCCGACTGAATGCGGATGCGATGAGACTAAAGTAATCCAACAAATCTAATATTAGGATCCGGCTTAAACCAAAGCCCACTAGTATGATCCGTCCGATCATGATCCGTGCACTACTGCACGTATATGATCGGACCCTGCCATATATCATACGGCCTCTACAACGTTTCGCCCGAAACTTGAGAAACAGTCTGTGGGGGACTCTAAAGACTCGTCAATACTTTGGCTGTGGATTTAACCACTAGCTCGTCAGAGGTACTAGCCGTACGTAACGGGCTACCAGGTATTGACCAAAAGGGAGGTCGATGAGAACTCATCCTGACACCCTACTGAGCCTGTCAGTGACAATATCCGTACAGTCCGGTCCGTTCGTCTATGAGCATCGCATGTCGGTCCTAGGGGGTTGGTAAAAGTCAGACCCCCCAAAACGGTACAAGTGGTGTCGGAGTGTAGCCCAGAACACCCAGAGATACTACTGGAATACCTACGAGTAAATCTCCTGCCTTGGCCAAGGACTTCGTGTAATGGCTCTTCTAGACACAACGCGATCTCACCCCCAATACCGGGAGAGACGAAACCCCTGCCGATCCGCTCACTGCCTCTATATGGCTCGGGACTGTACCCAACTAAAACCTGTTTGCACGACTCCTTTGAGCCGTGTAGGGTAGTAATCAAAGCACAGTGGGAACTCACACGAGACAAATGACGATCTCAGGTCGATGAACTAACCTGTACACATGTCACCAGGGAACTGCTATCTGACGTCAGGTATAATACCAATTAGCATGTTCCCGGCGAGTCCTGTCCGGTGTACTCATAACCCAATGAGCACCTGTATACATCTTAGGTGAACCAACTGACACCAATGACTTGTGAGACCGGCCACCGCCCCTCGTCGGGGTCTCGATTGTATACACTGGTCTACTGATGGAGTATCGATGCCCAGTTTCGAAACTCCCACGACTAGGGACCACTTTAAGGATGTGCTTATAGACCCCAGCTCCCACGTATATGATCGCCATCATACTGCTGGCAGTCAAGCAAGAATCCTAAGGGCTCTATCAACGTGTAATAGCGACTTGTAATGTCACATAAAGCAGTACACGATGATAACGATAAACCCGGTAGCATACTATTCTCTATCAACGTGTAATAGTGAACTGCAATGTCACCTAAAGCATGTACACGATGATAAAGACAAACCATATAGTATACAATCCTCTTAAGTAAGACTGTCCTACCGGCATAGGTCCTCCCTCAATCATTGCAATCACGTGCCTGTGATTCAATAATTGACTCTGAGGGCACTATATCCAACAACCCCTATATCCGACCTGCAAGCACAAGCTGGCCCTCCTCGAGACCCCCTGCAAATTGGCCTCCTCGGCCCCTCAGCCCGCCCCGAGCTGCCACAAGACCAAGACTCCTCGGCCTTCTCGCTCGTCCCCGAGCCCCCCGACCGAGGCCGTCTTCCTCAGTCCTCCGACCAACTCCACCGCTCACGGGCGTAACCGTCGCTCCGCAAATCTCGCCGTGCACGGATTCTCCGCCAACAACATCCTACGTTCCAGGCCATCGCGATCCCCATTAATGAGCGATCCGCTCTCTACGCGGGCGTAAGCTCGTGAGCGTAACTGCCGGCGAGATTCTCGCGTCTGCTGCTGCGTACCGCCATCACTATATAGACCCCATCACAGAGGGGTCAAGTAAGCCATTTTTTACTTCACTTGGCCGTAACTCTGCTCGGATCTCGTGCTAACTTGATCGTCGGAGGGTCCTCGGTGGTACCAAACCACCCGGGACTTCTTTGCAGGTACTCGGTCCTTTGCAGGTACTCGGCCCTAAGGTTCTCAAATCATCAATCTTCTCAAAACCCATTGAGACATGCAAGCAACAAGATATAATCTCCAAAATCCATTGGCAGATCCATGGAAGACAATATGTGACAGACCTGAAAAGGACCTTCATCCCGAATCCTCTCCCAGACCTTAACTCGCCATTCGCAACCTCTAATCCAGGATCCTCCCCTATCTTCTCGATCCTCCTTCTTGGCCTCGCGATTCATCAACATCCGCCATCGATCGAAGCGCCCCGAGAAGCTGCAGCTGTTAGTGGTGGATCTCGGACCCGAAGAGTTTGGATCCGTGTCCGGGTCTGGGTCCGGGTCCGATTCGGAGCTCCGTCGCATGCAAAGGATAAAGGAAGCTATGCAAGCGCTCATCATTCGCAAAGCGGCGGCCGATTGGATCCCATTTGTTCCTGGATCGTCTTATTGGATCCCGCCGGCGGTGAAAAGGATTCCGATGAAAGAGGAGGAGGAGCTGTCACTTTCGTCGGGTCGTGGCTGGCCCTCCTTTTCTTATTTTGTTGAAGGTATAATTTTTTACTTTTCCCGCTAGTAATTTAGTGTTTTCATCTGCGTCTTTAGTTTGATCAAGATGCAGTTTTATTTTAAAAAATAGATTTTGTTAGGTCAGTAATTTATTCGTAAGCTAATTTAAAATTAGCAGCAAAATTTTACTGAGATCAAAATAACAAACAATGAAAAGAATGTTAGGTTGTTAGTGGGATTATGCAAGTGGTCTTTGCCCTAAATCCAAAGAGAGATTTCTTTTTCATCTATGGTTGGTCGCAGTTTCTTATTTTTGATCTGTACCTTGTTGTTTATTTATCTTGTATTAATGCTTGCCCTGAATTTGTTTTGGAAACTGGTATGGTAGTCTTAGGAGAAGTCTTGATAATCATGCCACAGTAAGGTTCGATTTTGGCAAAGGACCACCAGTTCAAAACAATCAGAAAGCTTGCACAATCAAAGGGAACCACCATCCTGAAAGTGTCTGACATAATAAGGAAGTCGGAGATTGTCATAGGGAAACCCTTGATAATTAAAAAGGATGTGTTTATTGTGCCAAAAGGAGACCAGGTAGTTTGGGAGCAAAATACCTTTTCTATACAATGGTGGGTAGCTTAATTTGTTGTGATAATTTCATAGTGTTAATATTGATTTTTATTGCATCGCACCAGATCAGATAATTGGATGATAGCTATAATGAAGGATTTGAGTGAGCTAAGATAAGATCGTGAAACGAGGCTAACATTTAATAGTAGTCTCATGTTTGATGTGATTGTCCTTATGGTCTCTGTTTGATTTAGCCGATGATGTCTAGTGCTCCTCTGTTTGAATAGGCCATTCATGTCCAATGCTTCCTAATGTCTAATGGTCTCTGTTTGATTAGGCCATTCCTGTCTAATGCTTAATAGGCATAAGATGTACTTTGATGGGCTTGATCTGCTGAATGGTCTGACATCCTTAATGTGCCTTTATATGATTTGGATTAATCATCTGTAAAATTGGAGATTGGGATTTATACTTCAGCATAGCCTGAACATGAGGAACGAGGAATAAACCTGAAAAAATAATTAAACTGCCCATGTTACAAAGCAATTTCACATGCATATCCTTATATAATCATCTATATTGTTGTGGCTGTAACTATTAATTCATTGTAGCAGACTGTGAACTGGGTTGGTACTTGTAGCAAGTGAAATATACGGATTAGGGATGCAACCATTAAGATGTTGCTGGTTAGTGCATTGTGCTGTGCACTTTTCAACTTGGTTAATCATTTTGTGCACCGTGAACATGCTTTGAATGGACCTATACCTACCTTTTTATTCAATGGATGTAAAATAGAACAGATTTTACGATTGATTGAGGGCAGGTTCTTAGCATGTGTTTTTCTTGGAACAACTGAACTCTCACGCTGCGAGCAATGTTTTACCATGGAAACTATGCTCCTTTGGTTCTTAGGATGTGTTTAGTTGTATGCAACTGTAGATGCAATGCATTTCAAACAGAACGCAATTCCAATTATGGTTGTGGGAGCTGATAAACAATATTGAGTGCCTGTTTTCCAATTACATCAATGAATCATTCAAATAAGTTAATTTGCTATTTACTTTTTGTTGATGCGGTCGAGTACAGTTGACCCTTTGTATTGGGAGATGTGCTCGGTTTGATAAAACACCAACTGCAACTTTTGGGCCCCGCAAAATGTTGTCCCAAGACTCTTGACTACACACAAAATTAATTCAACAAAACTTCATTTACTTGAACCTCTTTTTAGTTTGGTTTGAAGTTGCGGCCACAGATGGCCCCAAATTAGGGGTGTAAACGAGCCAAACTTGTATGAGCTGGGGTCAACTCGAGTTTGGTTCGTTTATTTTCGGCTCGGTTGGGCTTGAGTTCGGCTCAAGTTTGTTTCGAACTGAGCTTGGATGGCTCAAGTTCAGTTTGGCTAATTTACCTGAGCTTGAGTTTGGTTCGAACGGCTCAATTGCAAAACAAGCCAAGCTCATAAATGGAAAAATTAGTTTGGCTCGAGCTCGTTCATGAGTTTGGCTAATTTACCTAACCAATGTTACCAAAATATCATCATCACAAATATTAAAATTAAAACATTTTTTTTGGGTCTGGGTCTTGATCAGTGGATATTAGACATGGTTTTGCTGAATAAATGCTATTTGGATTTAGTAGTTGTGTATATGGATTTAGTATTTGTTTGTTTGGAAAATAAATATTATTTCAAATATATAACATGATATATAAACGAGTTGAATTTGAGCTATAAACAAACAAGCCAGAGTCGGATTGAGTTTGGTTCATTACCAAAATCAGCCAAAAATTTTAGCTCAAGTTCGGCTCATTACCGAAATCAGCCAAAATTTTAAGCTCAAGTTCGGCTCATTTTTAAATGAACCGGGCTTGATTGAGCTCTTACCGAACCGAACCCGAGCCAACTCGGTTCTATTAGCAGCCCTACCCCAAACACAAGCTATCAAACATACGTGCCCTTGATGAGCGACGACCTTTGTATTCCTTAGTTGAGTTATAGCACCGGGTTAATACATTTGTTCGTATTCTGTCCCAAGAGAAGTGTTAGATAAATGAAAAACTTGGGTTACTTCTCTCCTTTTTGCACATGTTTTTCCTGCTTTCCTTCTCACCATGGACATTTGACAGGTGTATTGCCGACAGTGGATACAAACCCAGAAAAGGGCAGTCCGAAGGTCGATGATGAAGACAGCGGGCTTCCATTCACCGACATAATCAGCGGTTAGTGTGATATTGATTGCCTCACTGTTGCACCGCTGTTACCCCCCCCCCCCCCCCCCCCCACACACACACACACCCCCTCCTTTTCTTTACTATTTTGAAGTATGAAATTCCTTGGATGGAATAACAGATCCAATTCCAGACAAACAATAATTTATAGTTTTTCACTAATGTCAAAGCCCATTTATATATTGTGATGGACGATGGATTAGGCTGTGATGAATTCTCCGCAACATTGTTGATTTATTGTACCCAAGAAGATCCTGATTCCCCAATTTCAGATATCAAAGAAAATAGATGTCTTAGCTTTGTTTTGTTACGCTTAATGTACTTTTGGCGATAAGTTCCTATTGAACCATTTAAAATTCATTTGCATCTTCTTGTGTTATCGTGCTCCCCCCTCATAATTGATTGATAATCAATCTCTTTTGTTTGCAGGCACTGTTACCCTGTAAATATTCGGGCTTTGTGTTGCTGGGGGTTGTGCATAAGGAGGATTGGTTTGGATGCAGCCGACTGAGAAAAGAACAATGCTAATGTTATTTTTTCTTTTCAGATCCCGGCCAAAATGATTTATGTTAATTGTACATTGTTTTGAAGTTCATCAGTTGATACTATATAAATAAAATAATGATTACTTTTCATAACTGCTTATTTGTTCGTAGTTGAATGTTTTCTGAATCATTCTGTTGGTGGAGAACTGGACTGAGTATTGAAGTACTGTAACTTGCCCTCCGTGAATTGTAAAATAAACTGAGGGAAAATGTAACTGCTGCTGGAATAACAAGATACTGAATTCTGACTTCTGAGTGTTCTTTTTCTAGCATGGCCTTGGTTGTATTCTGAGTGTATATTTCCTAGTGTCTCTTAGAAGATAAGGAAAATTCAGAACATGGAGAAATTAGATAAACTGATAGCAGCAAATCTTCTCAGCATAACGGTAATCTGGCACATTAGCCATATTATATGACTTTGAACTACAAAGATAGCTGCATTTAAAGGGTTGATTCATATTAAATATCGCAATACTGTGTCTAGCTTTTGCAAGCATAGCCTTGGTTTCAAGCATTCGGATTCAGGCCTTGTAAGATCCAGTGACATCGCTGAACTTGTTTATTTGGTTCCAACTATATTTGCACTTCTATGCTTGGCATCCCCCGCGCTTCTTATAAGTACTAATTAAGTAGGATTTTGCACAAGCACAACTTTTTTGGCAATTTAATCCAAAGACAGTTTCTATGTGATTGTCAAGCGGAATGGATTTAAGTGCGGTTCGAATCGGATCATGACGGAAATACATGATCCCACCCTCTTGAGATGCACACTATTAATTAAGAGGATAATATAGCTAAGGTCTTAGCTAAGTTTGCCAAGGGACATGACAGAGAGAGGGAAGACAGGGATAGCTAAATAAAATAATATATAACTTAAAAACAATTGAGCCGTGCCTCCTTATCATCGTCTTAAATTTAACTCCGCACCTTTTAACCTTCTCCTTTCTCTTCTAATCTCTCTCTCACTTTTGTGGGGGTGTCAATGGAGATCGCCGGAGCGCCACCGTCTTCCGCCGCAGCCGGACAAAATCAGAATCAGCAACAGAATCAGGCGGCGGCGGCGGAGCAGGCTAAGGCGGAGCGGCTGAATTCTGCGGTGCAACAGCAGCTAAACCTAGAATCTGTGAAGACCCGAGCCATGGGTCTCTACAACGCAATCTCTCGTATCCTAGAGCACATAGACATCTACTCTCGCTCCAATTCGCTCCCCAAATGGTAATGCTGCTACTAGGGCTTTGTTCCTATTTCTGTTTCTCCTTTGTTATTTTTCCATCACATCATAAAGGGGTTTCTGTGTGTAGTTTTCTCAATAGCGAAAATTATGATTCGATAATTACAAGTTCAAGAAATAGTTTTGTGAATTATGCTTGCTTCTATTTTGTTTTTTCAGTTAATTTCCCTTGAAATATTTTATTTAACCTCCTTTGTTGATAACGAGTATTAGAACATTGTGCTGTGATAATGGGCCAGGGTTTTAGAAAAGAAACAAACTTCTCCTAAATCCATTGCTGTGATTGAATCCATGTGCAATCACCTCTCTACCAATAATTTATCTCATAGTTAGTGAGATTAGAGAAATGAAAATGTTTCAGCTAGAAGGTAAAGAGAAGTTATAAAATAATTTAAGGACGCAAAATCGACTAAACACGACTGACTTGTAGTTGTAGGTGCTTGTGTGCTTGCACGGGTGACTATAAAAGGTATAAGGAAAGTGAATGAGGTTTAGGTGTGATGGTGCGCGAATAGAGGTAAAAACTTGTTAGGTGTACATGAGTCTAAGAAGCGTATAAGAGATGCATGCATAGGTGGAACAGCGTGATAGTGTGATGGTCCAAAATGCTTCAGAGCTCCTATGGACCTTTCTACTTGAAGATTCACCCCTCTCATCTCATTAATTTATACAATATCATCATGCACCATGGAATTTCATTCTCCATATGCACCATGTGGGTTTGCCTCAACAAAAGGAAAAAAACTTTATTTCAAATTTACTTAATGCAAAACCTTTTGCATTTGTTACGACAAAGCACAAAGTAATATGAAAATGATAAAAAGAAGAAGCAAAATTAGATCGTACAGAATACAAAGATTTAATAAGGTTCTCGCGATTCTATTGGCAAATTAGAACCAAAATTTGGTGCGTACATATATTTTTAACATGAACTTTGTACCTTAGATTTAGAAAAGTGGGGTATCTAAGTATTTATATAACAAAAATAACGAAATGAATAAATGAAATGATTAATAGAGATGTAAATGCAAACAATAGATAAAGATGTGTTTTTGTGCACATTTTAGTTTTTATACGCAGAGTTAGAAACCGATGTATGCCATATGCACGTAGGGTTGTTTATCCTCTTTGGGACCTCCAGCGATAGAACGTTGAAACAAATATGAGTTTAAACAAAACAAGTTATTTAATGTTTTTAAAAGTTGACTAGAAAGTCCTGAGTTCGAGACCTCCGTCAGCGCAAATGTGTACCGTTATTTACACCCTATTGTCACATGACGCATCTGGACGGGATACTGTACTAGCTCATTTCAAATCGCATCATTATAGTGTAGGGTTCGTGTATATATTAGTAAAGTAAGTACCAAACATAGGTTAAACTAAAGAATGTATACTTTATGCATTTTGTTCAAGTTTGTATACAATTTGAATGTAAATACATTGATATTTGGAAAAAGAATATAAAATACATAGAGCCCTCATTTGAGAGTTGAATGGAAATACTTGAAGGTATTTTAATGTTAACTTGGTGAAAGTTGACGAGCACTGGCTTATGTGGGGGCCACATCATTTCTGCCGGCGTGCAAGTGGGACACCCTAGGTAGGGTCCACAACCTCTTTTAAGGCAAGGGTATCACTTCATTTGAAGTATATGTGTCATTTCATTTGAAATGCAGGTAGGACATCCTAAGTAGGGTCCATACCAGTCATGCATGAATGAGACAACCTGAATGGGGTCCACATTACTTCATTTGAACTAGGGAACACTTCATTCGAAGTATAGATGGGACCCCTGGATGGGGTCCACATACGTTAAGGAAATAAAGATGTTTACATTTAGGGAGGCCTATTTAGGGCTTCCGAGGGACCGGGAGGGGTCCCGAAGCAGCTGGGGGCCATTTTGGGGCCTCCCAAAGGCTGCCTCAAGCCAAATCAGAAAACTCTGTTATGGAGTTTTCCTGTATGAAACTCATTTATTTTGAGTTTCAGGCACCTATTAGGAATGTGTGATATCATTCTCAATAATTTGTACAAAATGAACATATGAGTTCATGTTCAAAATATAAGAACGTGGCTTTGGGGGCCATGTTCATATGATGAATGCACCGCATTCACTGATTCAGACATGCTCTGTAGTTCTGATAAGTGAATATGGTATTTCTATTCACAAATAGGTTGAGAATATGCTTTTCCTATTCATGAAGATCCTAAAGACATGATTTTCATGTCTCATGACAGGAATGGAGTATTCCATTCATATATGTATGTTATAGACATATATACATATTTATATCTGAAGATGAATAAGGTTTTTCTATTCACATGTCAGGAGACATGATTTCCATGTCTCATGAATATGATTTTCCTATTCATAGATATCCTAAAGATATATTTTTATGTCTTAGGGAATCAATGAGATTCCCATTCATGTGATTTAGAGACACATATGTATGTCTCAGAATGAATACAATTTTTTATTCACCATTTCGGGTTTAAAAGAAAGAACATAGGATTTTTTCCTATGTTCTTCAAGAAATAGCTCATCTATTTCTACATGTTAGGAAACAGGGTGGTCCATTTCTCAAATATGCAGAACATGGGATGACCCATGTTTTTGGTTCAGTTCATATTGGTCAAAAACACCTTTTGTTGATCCGCGCCACACGATCCTCAGTTTTGGTTATTTACTTTAAAACTTTATTTAAATAAATTCATAAGTTACTGATTACGTTTCTAAGTTTATATCTTGTGTATAGTGTGCACAACATATCAAATATTAAGCAAGATTGTCTACAATACGATACGGCTTAAAACGGTGATATGATATGACAACTTGAAGCAAGCGACAACGTGATGCAAGCCTAATCAAGATTCAATGACGTCTCAACATAACGATTCAAGAAAATAAAGCTAATCGAAGAACCAAGACGAAGATAGAAGTTATGGGTGCTATACTTTTCTTTAGTGATGATCTCATAAGATTAGAAATCTCATTCCAACTTGTTTTTAATGCTAAGATATCTCCTCTTTTAGAGACGTCTAGCCTATCTGTTGGAATTCAAACTGTCAAGTTTCTGTTGGGTTGCAAGGCACCTCTAGTAGGGTTTAAACCACGACGAAAGCGGTAATTTTAAAAATCTAGAGAGCAATAGCAAATCCAAACCATAAATCAAACCAAAACACTAAACTTGCAACTAAACTAGTAAGCTAGAAAACTAGAGTTGACGGACTACAACCTTTGTAGCGCGTTAGCCACCTCTTCTTGGACTCTGATTAGTCTTCACGAAGCCCAGAACAAGCTTGCGAAGATCTCCTCCCTAAATATGATCCATCTTAAGATAACAACACAAGCTCTACCTTCAAATTGATCTCATTAAAATGAAGTAACCCACTAATTAAACTTACTAAGAATGATTAGTAGGAGATGTAGAATAATTAGCTCACTTAATTTTTCTCTTTTCTTTTCCATTCCTCGGTTGAAGAAAAATCAAGAGAAGGAAGAAGCAGCATGAAGAAAAGAGTTTTTAAGAAGATAAGGTTGAAAATCATATAACTAGAAACAAAAATGAGTCATTTCTTTCATATAATTCTTATACTCCCATCATTCATGTATCAACATACATGTCTTATTATTTATATCAAATATAAATATTAATTTAAAGAGAAGAAAATAATTAAGTGAGCATGATATTAGTTAATATATAAATATATCAATATATAAATATACATTTAATTATAAAATCAACACCTGATTTAATAATCCGGATATATCATATATATACCGGCTAATATCAATAAATACTCGATTAAAATACGTGTATCAAATATACATGTTTAATCGAACTCCTGCACGTATCTTTATATGTGCCCTACATCGTTTCACATGTGTTGGAAAAACTCTGTACGGGACTCAAAAAACTCGATAATACGCTGGCTATAGGTTAGGATTATATCTATAGCCCACAAGCACGTCAGCGGTACTAGCTGTACGTAATGGCTACCTAGATATTGATCGAAAGAAGGTCAACGAGCAAGCTCATATGAATCCTGCAAAGTCTATCAATGACATTACCATACAGTCCGGTTTTTTCGTCTAAGAGTATCGCATATCAGGTCTAGAGTTTGGAATTTGTCAGACTCCAATAACTCGATGAGTCGTGCGACAGAGAACTCATAACCAACCGGAGATATAACTGATAACACTTATCAGTTTATCTCTACTGCGATGACCATCGACTTGTGGTTGTAGTTATGTCCTGCACAGCGCGACATCAACTCCCTATACAGGGAGAGACGAATCGCCTCCACCATTCACTGCCTTCATGTGCTTTGGAATTATACCCAATAAAAAACTGTTTGCACGACTCTTTTGAACCGTGGTAGGGTAGAAGTCGAAGTATAATAGGAACACACATGAGACACTATGGCGATCTCAGGTCTTAGGGACTACCCTATACACATGTCACAAGAAAACTGCTACCTGATATTGGTATATTACAACCAGGAGTTCTCGGTGAGTCCGTTCAGTGTAACTCATCCAATGAGCACCTGCATACAATTCTTAATGTCAAACACCAATAGCTGTAGGATCAGCCATCGCCCTCTAACCGGATCAGGAAACGTACACACTAGTCTAAATCGGAGTACCGATGTCCAGTCTCGATACTTCTACGACTATGGATATTTAAGAATGTGCTTATTGACTGCTTATGCCCTACTAGTATGATCTCCCTATTAGTATGATCTCTATCATCGTTCTGGTAATCAAGCAAAATCCTAGAGTTTTATTTCATACCTAAACGATATGTGATAGTAAATAAAACGCATCACATGAAAAATAAAGACAATCCAGATAACATACTATCATCTCGAGTAAAATTATTCTCTCATATAGGTCCTCCTTCAATTACAATAATTGTCTTGAGGGCATCAATATCCAACAGTTTCAACATTTGATATTCATTCATGTCATAAAACAGACGTTTTGTACAGACGTCCGTCTCAGAAATTTTGAACACTCGACTTCTCCCCAGACGTATGTAGCTCAAATCATTTTGAGCACCCCACATCTCCTCAGACGTCTTTCGCTCAAATTCCCAAAATCACAATACCGGACAAATTTCAATGACGGCTATACAGACGTCTCTAGTAGAAATTCGATCAATGAGTTGATGGCTGAATAGACGTCTCCATGTGCAATTTTGTTTTCTAAAATTTGAATTTCGAATTGATTGGACACTTGTGCATTTTCGGTCTTAACTGCCACCAACGGTCTTTAACTGTTTTATGATAGTTATTGGCAGTTAGAATAACTTCCTATTTGATTCTTATAAATATCATATGAGATCAAACACTTTTCTTAAGAAAGAAGACATTCGTTGCAAATCCATTAAGAAATCTTCTTGTTCTTCTCGTGCTTAATTTGTCCAAATCCTTTCCGTTTCCTCAGAGCCAAAACTGATATTATCACTCAAATCAATTCTTGTGCAATACCGGTTATAATCTATTGAGATCATATGATTGAGAGTGAGTGAATTTGTTGTTTGTAAAACAATTGTAAATCCCTGAAGAAAGTTCGATATTTTTCAACTCACGAGAGAGGGAGTCTCTCAATCCACGAGAAGGGGTGCTTCTCAACCTATGAGAGGGTGTCTCTCATTTCTTAAACTGTATGGATTCGGAGTGGAAAAAGAGATCTTCCTAGAGATACGTGGATTAGAGAGAAAAATATGGTTTTTCTAGAGAATCACGGGCCAGAGAGGAAGAAAACTTGTTTTCTAGGGAATCGTAAGTTCAAATGGTTGATTCTTGTGAAGAGAGATTGTTGTTCTTCACATTCCTGTAAAGTGTTTGTGTACTTCACAAATATAGTGCAGAAATTCTGAGAAGGGGACTAGCCACAGGAGAGTGGTGAACCCTACTCAACAATTCTCTATGTTTGTATTGCTCTAACTCTTTTTATTTTCAGCTGTTGTGATTGATTGTCATTTTAAATTTCTTTGTTTAAATCTGTTTAAATATTTTCCGCAGAAACTTGGTAACCACTTTAATATAAAAGTTAGAATTTAAAATTTTTTCATAGGACGTATAGAAATCTTATTCATCCTCTCTAAGGCTGTTTTTACTTTTGTGTTTTAAATCTCTTTCATCATGGAGGAAGCCATGGCTTCTAAGGTCCTCTGTTGAGACTGAAAATTTGTATAAGTTTTCATGATTCTGTCTCTGATCATAGAGAGATGGAAAGAGAGAGAGAGAGGGATTAGAAGAGTGAAGGAATGAGGGTATCTCATTCCAATATTCTCATCTTTTTTTTCCTTCTGCATCTTTCTTCTTTTGAGAACTTTTGCCAAAGTTCATAGCTTCGAGGCCAAAGAGTTCTCCTTGGTCAGTTGCTCACAGGAGATATTTATATCCTTCTATGAGTGGGGAGTAGTGCATAACCACTCTCTGAATATCAGGATAAATGGGGGGTGGAAATCCCTCCACAATCTCCTGAAGAATAAGTCAAATGTATTCTGAAGAAGAATGTTCCGACACTATCTAGTGTCAGGGCATCCCAATTAGGGGATTCCCAAGATCGGGAAGGGGCTCCCGATGCCCCAAATCAACTAAATTTTGAGTTGTGACAACTCAACCTCCCTAGACAGGGGTTCCACCAGCGATGAACAAGCATTTGACTTGTTCTCGATCATGTTTTGATCAAAAATTGGATCACCGGGATGTATTTTTGTAAAAATACTTATATAAGTATTTTTCACATTTTAAGAGTTAAAATTTAAACTCCAACAAGGGTCTTATACAGCAAGCTTTATAAAACAAGAACAGCTACGACAAGTATTTATCCAAAATTTTGGAGTTATACAGCAAGCTTTATAAAACAAGAACAACTACGATAAGTATTTATACAAAATTTTGGAGTCAGTTCTACGAACCCTTTTCTTCCGTTACTCTATGGTAATGGTCATCTCCTCAATTAAATAAAAACTTATAATTTTAGTTCCTCCGTTCATAATTGTTTAGGCCTATAGCTAGTCTTTGTTTCTCCATTGATTTTATTTGTCACTCTTCATAATTGGTGCACTTTCGACCTCTGACCTCTGACGCATATGCCCAAGCAATTTTAATTTGCTCTTATCCTCTGTGGGAGGTACATCCAATTTCTTGTGGATGTATATTCTATCTCGTATAGTATTTTCAGTCATCCATCACAACATCCGATTTCTTGTGGATGTATATTCTATCTCGTATAGTATTTTCACTCATCCATCACAACACTTCTTTTAGCTATTATATTCACTTTCTTAACATGTTTCTAAGTTGCCAAACATTTTAACCAATTAAGCAATACTGATATTATAGTTCCTATAGAACTTTCCCTTTAATATCATAAATGTTCTACGATTAAATAATACTCCATTAGAATTATTTTTATTTAAATAACCCACTTCTTTTATAAGAATCTAATATTTCTCGGTCTTATCATCATGGGCGATGTGCTTATGGTTTTATTTGGCCATTAATACATGTCAATTTTTTTCTTACTATCTTGCCTAGTTCCGTTCCACACATTCTGTTTTGGTTTTGATAACTCTCTGTTCCTTGGATTTTTAAGCTCATCTCTACCTTTCTACTTAGAAAATCATCCCACTTAGACTCATCGGTTAAAACTATATCACTAGCAACCAAGATGGACCATGGGACATCATCTTATTAATACACAAAATTTCTATAAAAGCTAAAATTAATTAAAATGTCATGGGAAGGATCATTAAGAGGTGTGTATGCAAAGTCACTTTCTCCCAAATTAGAAAGTAACCTTTTTACTCCGGGTACTCATGCTGTGAGGCTGTTGTGCATCCAACTCCTCAATTTTTTTGTTTTGATTTTGTTTTACACCTTACATACATGATGCTATGAAATGATATGATGGTTTGCGGAACAGGCAAGAGACATTGGGACAGTTTTCAATGGTAAATATGGAGCTGTTCAACATCGTTGAGGATATAAAGAAGGTTTCCAAGCCATTTGTTGTTCATCCGAAGAATGTGAACGGTGATAATGCCACAAGTATGTTGTCTGACTAGCCTTTGCATATTCTTACTTGCATGTTATGCAATGCTAATCTAGAATGCGTGAAATTTTGTGTGTGAAATGGTTTTGACTGTTCACAAGAAAGATTGTCTAGCCTGACTCATTTTTTATTTTTTTATGAGACATCCCAAAAATGCCCTCATCATATTATAAATTATTGAGCTAGAAATAGGCTTAGACTACAGAATTAATCAACTCCTTGGGAATATGCATGCGTGTAAAGTAGACATTGATTTCCGAACACTTCACTTATCTGGCAAATCAGTTATATGAACTATGGCGGATACTGTAAACAGAAGATATGTGTTGACGGGGGTGTGAACATACAATATCAACTATACAATAGCTGTGTCATATAAGGTTACTGTTGGCCTCCAGCTATTTTAGGATGTCTAAAGATCAACTTTAGTGCATGTGCCAGAACATTGCAGAAAGGATGGTGCTGGCAGATAACACAGGTATGAGAATATTGATGCTGTAATGTTATAGTGAATCATATTATTATATGTGACAAAGAGATAAAGCCCTGTTGGGGGTCGATTGGCAAGTGCAACGCTGATGGACTCTTGAAATTTAGGTAAAAAGGGTGGAGTTTGCAGAACTTTAGAGATGGATAGTCAAAATGAACACAAAAGTAGTTCCACTTTCCTGAGGATTCACCTTGAACTGAGGGAGGCCTATTACATATCTGAAGCTTACCCTTACTGTTTAGGTAACAAGCCATATGATTTCAGTTATAGATTCTTATTTTACATTCCGTTGTCGCTCTTGTCAGCTCACACTTCAGAATCAATGAGTGGTTTGGGAGCAGATAAAGAATTGGATCCGCTAAACCATCTTCGTGATCGCTTAAGGTTCTTATCATGATTTAGAAAATGGTTCAACACGATAGGATATGGATTCCTGCACCTAATTATTTAACAAGTTTTTACGGAACTGACTCTACGCTTTGTTTTATATCCCAAATTGTCCTTTTGCTGTTAGTTCCCAAACCATCAAGTTAATTAAAATACTTATGTTGGCTCACTTCTAATTTTACAGCTTACACCAATAATAGTACATTTTGGTTAGATCATCCATCTCAAGGAAAAGATTCTATTGAGACAGTTATGAACTTGATTGATTTTCCGTTACTTGACCAAACAATCCCCAAGATCCTTCCATTTAGCAGCACCTTAGGATGGCATAGCCTTAACATTAATGGTGAGGTTCAAACGAGTAAAGGCTTACGGTGGATACCTAGGCACCGAGAGATGAGGAAGGTGGAGGAAAAATCGGGCTATTTGGGGGAGCTGGCATCTTTTGTTGAATCTTTTCACGGCTCGATCTAAACTGATTTCATATTTCTATACTATTACAATCGTTTTTCTTTTTTATAAATCTTAGTCGTTTCTTTTTTATCGTAATTGTGGCAGTACTACCTGTCATGTTGTCATCAAAGTTGTTACCAGAAATGGAAACAGAAGACAACACAAAGAGGGAACAACTGTTACATGGAATAGCAAATCTCCCTGTGAGCACACAAATTGAAAAGCTTAAGGTGATCCACAGGCTCTTACTTTCTTTATACACAATGTGAACTTTTTTCAACCCTAACTATCTGAATTATATCAGGCTAGAATCGATATGATTGCTGCAGCTTGCGACATTGGTGAAAAAATCATAGCTGATTCTCGTAAACAATATGGGTTGGGTTCACGTCAAGCCCCAAGCCTTGTTCCAACCTTGGACAAGGTGCAAGCTGCAAAAATTCAAGAACAAGAGAATCTGCTTAGAGCTACTGTGAATTATGGCGAAGGTGTTACTTTCATGTGCTTTAGTTTTTTTCTTCTTCAAATATTAATGATTCTTCCATGCAGTTGTAAGCATGACTTGTTTATTGTATTAACAAAGAAAAATACCCTATTGCTCAGGATTGCGAGTAACTGGCGATCAGAGACAGCTCCCATCTTCTCTTCCTAGCCTTTTAGTGGATGTGCTGAATTTTGGCAATAATACACAAAATAACAGGGGAGACAATTCTGGTAATTTATGTTTCATATGATTTGCAATTAAAGAATTGATCTTTCTGTGTTCCCGTTACTTACAATGAACCGCAGTGCCTCTATTGTTAGGAAAACAGAACTCCAAAGAGAATCCGTATTGTAGATCCCGCGTTAAATTCTTTCCTACAAAAGTTTCACTTTTCCTGATGGAAACTATTTCTGGTTTGTTCACTGTTGCAGGCATGTTCCAGAAGAGTACTACTCCCCCGTTCTCATCTGGTAATGTCAACCCTCAGGGAGCTCTAATGCAGGTCTTTCCTAAAATCCATGTCATGAAATTTATGCATCATCATGTTGTAAATCACAGTGGAGCGATTGGCTGCATAAACACGTGCTACTTGGCACATTAAATTTGGATTATGCTCCTCTTTATGTGGACAAATCAATTACACGGTTGACTGAGGGTGTGCGCCCGTTTAGTAGCACATTCCCATCCAGTGGACTTCATATGACAACTGAGTTTTCGAATTTGTTTTGAAGCGGACCAGTTAATACAACTCTTAAACTTGATCCTGTTATCTCTCTGTTGTTTGAACTGAAAAAGTCACAACTGTCTTCTATTTTTGTCTCAAACGTCTCATCTTTTTGGGGAACCAAGGCCTAGTCAGAATGAATAGTGCCCATCTTACCAGTTCCTTAAAAAAAAAAAATTCAAAACATGTTTCATTTCCCTTTTCCCCCTTTCCTCTTTCTCTACTGCATCAGGCCACCTATGAGTCCCTAGTCTCTGTGTCTCCATCATTTCCCTTTATATCATCTCCAGTGATTCTTATGCTTGAATATAATTTTTATATGCTAAAGAGGGACTAATATACATGCAGCATAGTATTATACTGTTATAGATGCAAATCACAACAGTGATCCAATTGCAACGTTGTGGATTGCTATTTTTTCTCCGAGAAGGCTTATCTATGCCCCATTGTAAAATTAATCTATATGCCCGTGGCTCCTTTTCTTCTGATCAAATCTTTGATAACAGACATTTTTAAATGTTTGCCATCTTTTTGAGTCCTCATATTTCTATAGTTGAGCATAGATCATCTTCTTGAATTTAAAAATTATATGTTGTTTAGAAGATTACTAAGTTTATGGTTATTGTTTTAAGTATTGTATGAACCACTATTTACAATACATGTTTTTTTTTTTTTTTTTTTTTTGGTGGTGGTGGTGGTGGTGGGGGGGCTACAGAACACTGGAAGTCAATTAATTGGAAGATCGGTTCCATCACCCTCTGGTGGTCCCACTTCCCTCGATAATGGATCAACTCCTCTTGCATATGCTCATTCGCCTAGATCAGGCACAAACATGATGAATACACCATCACCTCAGCAACAAGCACAACAGCAGCAGCAGAGACAGAAAATGATGCAAATGCCTCCGCAGCAACTCCTTGCTCAGCAGCAGCTGAGGCAAACTGCAACCTCTGGACTATTGGGACAGGTCAAGCTACACCTGAGTTCTTCAACTTTCTTTCTTTAAATGTCTCGACAGTTTTATTCGTTAATCGTCAACGTTTAAGCATCATCATTAAATGTTCTTTTCTTGCATCAATACATATAACTGCTCGTCAGTCTGATCAGTGGAATCTAGGATGGCTCAACAAGAGCTCATGTCCTATACCCTTGCTATGGTTAGTCCTATACCCTTATTATTACCTTCATGTTACAAATGTCATGCCACCATTAATAGTAAAATAACAGAATATACTTAAACAGTTGAGCTGATGACATGCAGTTTCTTATTGGTGTGCTTCTTATGCACATTTCTGGAATATGAACATGGTTGAACTGGCAATTCAGGAGACATGTTGTAGTATTAATTTGTACTTTATGGGAAATTACCATGTATTTGGTTCCTGTTGAGCTTAACATAACCTCGTTTTAGATATTATATCACTGCTTTGAACAGCGTTTCCCAAGGCTATGTTTTAACCTTCTTAATGCAGGAACTTTAACAGACTTACAGTATTCGTAATCGAAATCCCTATATCTTATGTTTATTCTTAAATTCTACTGCAGTTTTTCGAACCTTGCCATGCCAAACATTTCGGAAATTGTTTCCAATATAGTTAATTGTCAGTTTGTCACACCAATAAATGCAAGATTTTTTGTTGCAAAAAACTGTTTTTACGCAATATTTTTATTCCCTATACAATATTGCTCAGTTGCATCTCTTTTTGGTTGCAGAGCACTATGTCCCAGCCACATGATTTACAAGGACAGTCTCAACCGAAATTTCAATCGGTACTAATGCAAAGCCATTTCTTCCTTGGGGGTCACATCAAATAATTTATTCTGTCAATACATGCATTCCGAATTCATAAATGAACTCTTCTTTAAATTGACCAACTTCAAAATATATCTTTACTGTAGATACCTAACCAGCATCAGTTGCAGTATTCTCAGCCCCTGGCACAGCAGCAGTTCCAGAATAGACAATTACAGTCTCCTCACATGCAGCTCAACATGTTACAAAGTCAGTTAAACGAAGGAAATCCACTAAGGAGTCATTTGGGACAGTTCACAGGATCTCCTAACAGTGCCCTGTTCAATGCTGCACAGTCGTCACCCAATTCTCAAATGGTCAGTTAATTGTACATTTTCATCACTTGCTGATGAGTAAATAACAAGACAAAAGGGTCCATTTGATAAATGACTCAATAATTTTGTTTGGAAGTTCATGTTCCAACAACATAATCAATCAGCGCCTTGTGCCACCTTCATTATTAGCGACCTTATATTTCATATTCTTCATTGCAGCTCACTAACATGTCTGCTACTTTGCACATGTCACAGGCACTTTTACCACGATTGCAGGTCAGCATATGAATTCTGTTCATTCTCAAATGGCAGCATGTTTTGTAATTGTAGACGAATTACGATGCATTAGATACTGGAGGAGATTTGTTCAGTCTTTGCTCCTTCACAGCTACATATTTATTCAGGGGTCAACTATTAGCAAATAAACAGATCTAAATACTTATCAAGAGAAATTATCGCCGTATGTTAAAAAGACGATTTGAAGTTTTGTTTAAAGTAAGGGTGTTATCTATTCAGGGTGATGTACTTTATTGGCATGCTTTGGTTGTTGCTGAATCATCAATCCAGTTTATCAGTTGTTATCAAAGTTGCTTTCGATTGATGTGAGGGATCAGGGGAGGTTATTCATAGATTTAAAAGGTGAAGGTTGATGTGCCTTTTGCTATTAAGAAAGATTTAGAGGGGAAGTGATTTTAAGCATTTGGATGATAATTATAACAAGAATAGTAATTTCTAATGCTGTAATTTTTTTTTTGTTTGGCCTCTACAGCAGTATGGCTTATCTGGTGGACATCCTCAAAGAAGTCATCCATCCCAAATTCTAAATGATCAAAGTATGTGATACATCTTCATCCTTTCTTTCTTGGGGAATTATGTGTTGTATGGTCCTGCCCAAATCAATACATTTGCCCATTATAAATGCGAATTTAACGATACCTTCATCATTTTCCCAGCAAGAATTTTCTTTTGGTGGATAATACCGAGTCTCTTTTCTTATATTTGCGAAAATGCAGTGCTTGGGATGGGTTCTTCAAATGCAGCCGGTATGTTGGCAATGCAACAGCAGCAGAGCATGCAGCCTAATATGGCAGGCCTCACAAATGCGCCGCAAAACCCCAACTTTCCACAGCAAAGGCAGCAGAACCAGCAATAATATATTGTGAATATCACACTTGTTATAAGAAGACTATCTGAAGTCCAACATCATACGATTGTACTCGGCAAATGCGCTTAAATAGCTTCTTTTCATTGATACCGTTTTCTGTGCTGCAGCTTTAATCTTCGTTAACCTTATGTGTACTTGGGAGATTAAAAATATTTGTTAATATTTGTTTCGTTAGGAAGAAAGGTTCTTTTGTCTTAATTCACCTTTGGCTTATTCGATAAATACGAAAAAGAGAACAAAGAAGTAAAATGACAATTTTGTGTTCTGTTTTGGGTGAAACAAAGGTATAACACACAGAAGTTTCTGCAAACCTAGCACACAATAGAAGAAAAGGAAAAATAAGTTGAACAGAAAACAAGTATAGAGACCAACCCCTACAAATAAAGCACGCATATAAAGTCCAGCCATGTTCCTATTTTGTACGAGTCTGGATCCCGACCAAAATAACACTGTTGTGTCGTTTGTTTCTATCCAAGTGATGATGATGTAGCAAATGACTCGGCACCCAAATATACTTACTTGAATCCTAAATTTATCCTGCCAACTCTCCTGCTCCTCCTCCAGTGCCTCCACAAGTTGGTGTAGGAGATTGGAAGAGAACATAGCTCTGTCATATCTCCCAAACCATCACAATACCAAACGGTAAACAATTAATAAACAAATGATTTCTAATCCGCATAAACCTGAATTTTTTTATTTGTTGTTGATAGGTTTGTATTGCAAGAAAGGGTAATTTTACAGAAACGGTGAATTGTTTAAATACTAGATCCTGATAGACTACTTGGGCAAAGGAAAACCATGAATTATAAGCTTTAAAGAAAAGGAGAAAAGAAAAATAAAGGAGAAGAAAACGAAGGGAGAAAATGCTGTTAAATTATGCAGAGAGCAAATGGAAGGTGCAGAATGTTGAATTAAAAAAAATAAAATAAAAATGGGGTGAAAAGCTCAGAGAATAAAAGAAAATGGTTAAAAAAATACCGTCGCCTGAGAGATTCGAACTCTCGCGGGGAAACCCCATGTACTTAGCAGGCACACGCCTTAACCACTCGGCCAAAGCGACCTTTTGACTTAACTGTTGTATTGATTATATTACAATAATATTGTAATTTTTATATAAGCAATTAAATAAATTGGTAGGTTGGA
This sequence comes from Agapanthus africanus, assembly GCA_030015575.1. Classification (NCBI taxonomy): domain Eukaryota; kingdom Viridiplantae; phylum Streptophyta; class Magnoliopsida; order Asparagales; family Amaryllidaceae; genus Agapanthus; species Agapanthus africanus. The sequence goes on along the minus strand of JASDDO010000008.1, from coordinate 2,079,356 downwards.
GAGAGAGCGAAGAGAGCTGGTGATCGATCGATCGAGTGGAATGGCGGAAGAAGCCCAAACCCAACCCTCGATCCCATCGGAATCCCATCAATCCTCCTCCTCTAACGCTCAGGTGCTCATCTCTCTCTCTCTCTCTCAAATTCGATTCGTCAAGTTATAGTTAGGGTTTTCCTCTTCAATTGAGCAACTTATTTTAGATTCAACTCCCTTAATTGTTTCTATATCTTGCAAACATCCAAAATGCTATCGGAGCACCGATTACAGACTGATTTTGGCCGGAAAAGGGGGAAAATTCTTTATATTGAAGGGAAAAGAATTCATAGATTTCTTCATTGTCAGCAAAATTAAGTAGCAGAGTCAATGTAATATAGCCAAACACCCACCCAATACAAAACATATTTACAAGGAGATGCCAAGAAATGATCGAAAGGCAGACGCTGTAAATTATACCAATCCCAAATAGTACTGTGAGTTGAGGAAGGAATAACCCTGATATATGCTGTCCTGTTTATATTCCTATCTTCACTGTTTCCTCGTTTACTAATATAGCAGGTGGTATGTGTGTTATACTGCTGTCTCCTTGATCATTTTTGATTGTTTCACTGTTTCTTTTCTTTCTTTTTTTTATTTATAGATAATTGCTAATAATTGTTGCTGTGACTGTCAGGCAACGGACACTTCTGGTCATCATAGTTCCCTGCATTCAGATCCCCAAATGTCCCCTTCGATGAATATTTCAGCTGTAGCAGCTTTCCTAAATCAAGAACAAATGGGCCATGGTCAAGGTCTTTATGCTGTTCAGTTTTCTCCATTTATGGGGACGGCGCCCGAATGTTCTCCAAGCATCTTGATCCCTCTTACCTATAAGATACCCACGTAAGCCTTTTTGTGTTAAAACGGAAAGACAAAAGTTGCTTTTAAATACAATCCATTTTTGATATAGTTATGTTTCGTTTCAAGGGATATAAAATTTTCTTTTATTCCCTCTATGAACCAGGCATAGATAAGCTTTAAAATCATATTAGTTTATCTGATGCGAGTATCCTTCATATAACACCCTTTTTTGTTTTTTGCACGTGATGCACCTGAAGGAAATTAATGTTTACACACTATTTTTGTGCGTGTGCGTGCATGTGTGTGTGTGTGTGAGAGAGAGAGAGAGAGAGAGAGAGAGAGTTTTCTCATTCTTTATATTCCCTTTTAAAAAAGATGGGCCATCAATTGGTGTCATGAGTTATCCCCATGGACTAGAGATGGATGGCAAGCTTAGCCTCAAGGTACATGAGGTGTGCACAAGTCATTTTGCAGCATGTCATCATGGTGGCTTCAATTTCCTCCTTCCTACTGGAATATGTTCTATAATTCTGGTAGAAGATGCACTAATACATCAAATTGATATGTAACATGATTTTGCGCTTTTTAATATGCCAGTTTAGCCAAGCCGACGCCATACATGAGTTCCTAAGATGCAAAGTTATACGGTGCTGTTAGTAGTTTGCATATCTCATGATTTTTCATTCATCCTAAACATAATGCATGGGAATATAACGTGCTGCGCTTGTGAGGCACCATGTTATTGCAGTTACTAGTTCAGTGTCAACGACCTCTAATGGAATTACATTTGTGCTCTTTATGTGTTTCTTGTCTGATGCAAATTGTTACATCGAAGCTTACGTGCAGGAACTATATCATTTAGTGAATTGCCCTTCAATTTTTTGATACTTTTAAAGCAAACTCATCCAACAACTTGTTGGTTCTCATATTTTTAGAGGTTTAGATGAACTTTATAGAGTACACATGGTGGTAAATTTACATTAAATTTATATGATTACATAGAATATTCAAGCACTACCCAATAACGTTCCAATACGTTATCTGCACCATAAACAAATACTCAATGATTTTGCCAGTAAGCTTAATTGTTTGTCATTTACATATTCTGTTATACAGCTTTTGGCTGCTGACCTAGTCAATAAAAGAACGGTGTTTGTTACTTAATTATCAGGTCATGAGTGCTGCATATTTGAAATTTCCCTTTTCATTATACTAAATGGAGGAAGTATCTAATAATAAGTCTATACCTGCAGGAGGACGAATTCGGTAGGCGCAGCTGGTGAGGAGCAGGGGCAGGGGCTTAGACAGCAGAATGGACCCCAAAGACAAGTAGTTGTTAGGAGATTTCAGCTTGACTTGGCTCTTCTTCTGAAGCTGATATTTGCAGTCACTCTCTTTAGCCAAGATGGATCCAGACAGAGAACCATCATCCTCGTGTTTTTAGCTTCACTTGTTTATTTGTGAGCACACTTGTTATTTCGTTTTTCTTTTATCTGTGTCACCTTGATATTATTGACTTAAGATCTTTCCTCCCATTATAATTAGTCATTATTAGCATGCCTGATCCCATCAAAATGGGGTGGGCTATGAAGCAAGGTTCCATGAAATATTTGACGAAGCTTTTGCCGATGCATTACCAATGAGTGCTTGTGAGAGAAACCTATGACAAAAGAGTGGACTTATCATTATCCTTAATGACCAATTGATGTCTTCAAAATTCTTTCAGACCAAGTAAAAGCCGAGAATGGAAAAGTGGCATGGTTCTATTCTAATAGTAGACCCCTTAAAAGTAATCAATGCTGACTATGCAGTTATTTCCCCAAGATCTATTTGATTACAATATATGTTTCAGAATTAAAATAAACTGAGGTTATTTATGTTGTCTGCTCATTAATATTTCTGTCTGTTTGGGAATATGCTCAGGTACCAGACTGGAGCACTAACCCCCCTGTTCCAATACACTCGAAGAGTGTTGGCTCCACCTCAACCTCCTGCTCGTCCACAGCATGCTGCTAATAGACAAGATGATGGTAATAATAATAACCACCATTTTTTTTAAAATTTCATTGTGCTCAAGGGTAGGATCTATTGATACGATCTTGAGTGCAATAGTAACCTAACATGGGAGCTTTCCTTTTTTGTTTTATTGCACTTTGGCTTGTTGCTTGCCTTTGTAAACTACATTGTGGCTAATCTATTAAAAGTTACTAAGATGAGTCATAGGAGTGTACCTTGTCTTTCCCTTAGCAAGCTAGCAATACATTTTGTCAGGATATTACTTTTTGTTGCTAGAAAAAAAGCTACCATATCCACTAATATGATAGTTTGGTTGATGCTATGATTATGCTGGTTAAATCTTTAGTATTTTACGAGAAGCTAGGTTTACAAGTTGAAGAGTAGGATTTCCTGGTGAAGAAGTTTGAGAAAAAGGGAATAGGGAGAACAATTTTATAGGATTGCCTATGAAAGATACAAGCATTTGAGCCATGCGGACATACGAAAGAATCATCACAATATTGAAGATGAGCTATTTCTATGATGATTCTCGAGCATAATCGGAACCTCACATAGGACCTTTCAATTCTTTTTTACTTGTTTCAGTAAACTACATTCTGGAATGATCTTTTTTTTGGGGGGGGGGGGTGTGCTGGTGGTGGTGGGGCAAAATTGTGGCGTGATCTCTAACTGAGGTGAGTTATGAATATGTAGCCTTTCTTTCCCTAGCACATTAGCAACACACTTGTATCCACATTTGTGTCCAGTATTATGGTAAATGCCAATAAGTTTGGTGGTTGAAATCTTTAGGAGCACAAGAAAAGTTAGATTGACAGGTTGAAGAGGATTCCCTTCTAAAAAGGTTTGAGAAAAAGGGAATTAGGAAGAAGACCTGATAGGATAGGCTACGAAGGATGAGGAGTGTTTGATCCCTGAGTACATAGGGCACCAACATAACAATATTGAATTTGGTCTGCCAATTTTTGTCTTCCCTTTTAATTTAAAGATTATATATCTAATTCTCCACTAGTATTATGTGATGTAAATCCTTGCACATGTGGTTTTTAGTTGGTCTTGGTGCATGTCCAATAAAATGTCAGTCGACTCCTCCATAGGTTACAATGTACCATGCCTATAAAATGATGTTGCTTTATACAGAAGCCCTTCCAAGCTTATGTTTTGCATAAAAACACCTTTGTTAAAAGTATCGTTTAATATTTTTATTTGTTATTAGTAGAAATAACAGTTTTCCATTGAAAAGGTTTTTTTTTATATCTAAGGTACAGGTCCAATGGACCTAGATATGATATATATCAGAGAACTGAGTACATCAGGAGATACAAAGCAAGCCTGGAAAGGCTAAGAAAGAACAATAGAATAGCAAACAAAAGCATGTGAAAACTTTTAGGCTTCCCTGAAGGTGACACTGATGTATGGCATAGGTGATGGGTCCAAGATGATAAAATTCTGTAGAGCTTTAGGGAGGCAAAAGGGAGCATAAGTAAGGGAAGCTTGGGATTTCAATGCCTCCTTATCCAGGTAATCTGCAACTTGATTGCATTCTCTGTATATATGCCTAACTTCAGCTTGTAGGAGTTGAAGGAGATGCTGAATAGCCTTGATAATGTATCCGAGCTTCCAAGGAGTAGGACTGCGGCCATTTATGAAATCAGAAAACATCATAGAGTCAGTTTCCATACAAATATCTGCCAGATTTTTATAGGAACACTGTAATAAACCATCAAGCATAGCCTTAGCCTCAGCTTCTAGCACATCCCCTTTACCACAAAAGATTTTGGTTGCAAAAATCAAGTCACCTAAGCTGTTTCTGAGTGCAATCCCCCCTGCAGTGTTTTTTGACTCAAAAGCCTGAGCGCCATCCACATTTAGTTTCAACTTTCCCTCAGGAGGCTTATCCCAATGAAGACATTTAATAAGTTTGCTCTTAACAACAGGGCAAATAACATCAAGAATCCAAAGATTATTAAGTATAGGCAACCATTCAGATTTGATAATGTGCCTCTTGTGAACCTGTTCCAAGTTTCTGATATCTGCCAAAATTCTCAGCCAAATAGAATCAGCAGAAAGACGATGATCTTCAAATTTCAGTTCACATCTAGCTTTCTAAATGTTCCAAAGTAGTATATGTGGCATCCAATGTGCAATAGATGAAACTTTTTGAATGTTATACCAAAAATCAAAACACTCACCTAGTGTGCACCATGCACAGGAATTCAAATCTAAAGATGTCAAAGCCTTGTTCCATAGAGCAGTAGCCAGCTTACTTGTAAGAAATAGATGCTCAAAGTTTTCTTGTGAGTGAGTATTGCAGCATACGCACAAGCTAGGGAGAGAGAAACCAATTCTCTGAATTGCCAAATCTAAAGGCAAGGCTTCTGAGAATAATCTCCAAGTGAATATTAGTATATTTTTAGGAATATACTTGTTTTTGAGAAATTTAGCATGCAGGATAGCAGGACTATGGCTTCTGAGAATATCCCAGGCAGACTTAAGAGAAAAAAAAACCCTCGAGGACTTGGCTTCCAAATCAAACAATCTGGTTCAATGCTAGTATTGTATTTTTTGGCTCTAATATCATCCGATTTCTCATTTGGCAGCAAATGTTCAAGATTTGAGAAATTCCAGCCTTCCCTAAACAAGATTGTGTTGATAGGTAAGAAACTAACATTATCAGTTGCATAGGAATCCAAAGGAGTTCCTCATGCCATGTAGTCCTCCAGAAATCAATATTTCCTTGACCAAGTAACCATTTGGAGTGTTCCTTAATCTTTGGAAGTAAAGAGAAGATTTTCCTCCACATAGGGGATGAGGTGTTAGGAGCAATCAGGACATCATTCTTATTTTCCCTTCAAAAATTGAGACCAAAGAGAATTGTTTTTTCCCCCAAACTTCCAGGTCTTCTTCATGTTATAAGCCAATGTAACCTCAGCTAAGCTTCTGAAATCAAGGCCTCCCTCTTCAGCAGGTTTGCAAATTTTTTTCCCATGCTATCCAGTGATGATGCCTAGAATCATAAGGGTCATTCCAGAAAAAATTAGCTATAATTGAGCTGATTTTAGAAAGAACTGTAGCAGGAGGGTTGCAGGCATCTATAATATGGATTGGCATGGACATTAAGACATGTTTAATAAGCACAAGTCTTCCTGCAAAGGATAGAAAGTTATTTTGCCAGCTTTGAAGTTTAGCTCTGATTTTTCCAATCAATTCTTCATAATAGATGATCTTGTTTCTACAACAGTGGATTGGAGCAGCCAGGTAAAAATTAGGCCAATTCCCCTTTGAAATGCTGGTTTGAATTGCAATTCTGTCACTAATACTTGTAGGACAATTCCTGGCAGTGTAAAAAGCACTCTTCAATTTGTTTATTCTTTGACCAGAGCAGGTTTCATAGACTTGAAGACAATCACATAAGTTTTGCAAGCTGGAAGAGGAACCGTTAGCAAAGATGATAGTATCATTTGCATAGAGAAGATGTGAGACCACAGGACAGGCTTGTTTGCATTTATAATGCATCAACTTTCCATTGGACATCAATTTCTCAACCCCTCTACTGAGAAATTCAGTTGCAATGATAAATAAAGCAGGGGAAAGGGGATCACCTTGCCTTATACCTCTTGAACCATGAAAGTAGCCACCCAACTGGCCATTAACAAGCACAGAGAAACATTGATTCCTTAGACAACCTTTGATCAACTTTATGAATTGAGCTGAAAAACCAAAAGCTTCAAGAATGTGAAAAATAGAAGGCCACTCCATCCTATCAAAAGCTTATTCCATATATAGCCTGAAAATAATATTATGACCCCTGGATTTCATACTCAAATCCTGCACCATTTCTTGAGTGAGGGCAATATTGTCAGTTATATCCGTACCCTTAATAAAAGCTCCTTGATGAGAAGAAATAATATTTGGCAAATAAGAAGAGATCCTATCTGCAATCAGTTTGGTGAGCACCTTGTACAGCACATTACAAAGGCTAATAGGTTTGAAATCTGTAATGGATAAGCATGTCCTCCTTTTAGGAATGAGGCAGAGAAGAGTGGAGTTGACTGCTCTGGGAACAATACCATTCTCAAAAAAATAAATTGCTGCTTCAAGTAGATCACTTTTGATGATCTCCCAAAAAACGGTGTAGAATTTAACCGAAAACCCATCTGGGCCTGGAGCACTGTCAGTCTCCATTTAATATATGCAGTTTTTGAGCTCATCTTCTGTAGGCACTGCAGTAAGGAAATTGTTATCAGTTTCAGAGATTATGGAGGGAATAATAGAGTTAAAATCATATGAATGTATAGGTCCCTGAGAAGCAAAAGCAACTTTGTAGTGTTCCGCTGCTAGGTCGATAAGATTATCTTTCCCTTCAATCCAAGTACCATCAGGAGCTTGAAGCTTCAAAATTTTGTTATGACATCTTCTAACTTCAGTAATGGTATGAAAATAGCTTGTGTTTTTGTCCCCTTCTGCTAGCCACTTAATTCTTGACTTTTGTTTCCAGAAAATCTCTTCCTGCTGTAAGGTTTCTTCAAAATAGTCCTTTGCATGCCAAAGACTTTGAAGGTTTTCTTCAGTGGAGTTGAGATCATAGGAAGTCTGAGCTGCTTGGACCTTGGCCTCAGCCTCTTTAACTTTATTTTGAATATTTCCAAAGATTCTTTTGTTCCAGTCTTTGAGGTGAACTTTAAGTCTTTAAAGCTTAGAGGAGAATCTGTAAACAAGATCTGCATAAATCTCAAGAGGGGATTCCGAGTTAGTTTGAACAGTGAGAGCAAAATCAGGATGCTTTAGCCACATGTGCTGAAACCTGAAAGACTTAGGACAGCCCTGAGAATCTGTCACAGAGAAAAGAATGGGAACATGATCTGAACAAGCTCTTTCCAGATGTAAGACTTGAAAGGATGGGAATACGTTTAACCATGGGTGATTCATAAAGCACCTATCTATTCTTGATCAAACCCTATGATCTTCATCTTGTGCATTGCAGTATGTATAAGGTGTACCTGAGAAACCATAGTCAATTAGAGCACGAGTCTATCATGGCATTGAAATAATCAATACTGGTTGTGTTAGCTCTACCCCTGCCTTGTCTTTCCTGAATAGAAGAAATTGCATTGAAATCCCTCCTTGGAGCCATGGAGTTGAAATAGACACCTTAAGATTTATCAATTCTTTCCAAAGCAATCTTCTTTCAATGTATGAACATTTGGCATAAACAGCAGTGAGAGTATAATCAGAAGAGTTAACTTTGACAGATATCTGCTGTTCAGAAGAGGAAATGAGGCTTAAATGGATCCCATGTTTTGCAAATAACCAAATCTTGCTATTATTATTGACAAAACTTTTACGAAACCCAAGTTGGGAAGCAATATATTTACACTTGTGAGCTTCTAGAAGTGGCTCCATGATGCAGAAGATGCTCAATTATGAGATTTAGCCAAGTCTTTGGTTCTTTTTTGAGTATGGGGATTTGCAATGCCCCTAGCATTCCAGAACAGAAGTTCATTTTTATGAGGTGTCATAAAAAATTTTCAGAACCCTCTTGGCCCTTAAACCAGGTCTCTTTGAGGGAATATCAATACAGGTCTTTTTTCCCTTTGGTATTCTTTAATTTGATATTATCAGCTGTCTGGCTAGAATCAGTAGAGACTTTATGAAGATATTGTTCCACTTGGACAATGATCTCCTTACCTTCTTTGATAAAATTACTCTTATCAAATACAGGAGGAAAAAAAGAGAAATCGGGATCTCTCTTTTATTCCCTTGCAGTTTGAGAGGATGTAGACTTACTCTGAGTATCAACAATTTTAGCAATAGTTCCAGAACTTGAACTTTTAACCAATAGCTTTCTGGCATTTGAGCAGGTGTTCAGAATTTTATCAGAAACATTAAACTCTGCGTTAATGCATTTGATAACAGGTTCAGTGTCTGCCAGATCAATAGTATCTGAGACAGTATAGGCCGCATCTGAGGAAGTTGAAGCTTGAACCTGCTCATATTTGTCAGCAGTCTCTTTGGTTGACAACACAACAAATTGATTAAAAATGGACACTGCCATAATTTGGTTATCTGCAGGAACCGCAGCAGGTTTTGGCCTCCAAATAGATACGGTATCAACAGTTGTTGTTGGATTTTTTTCAGGCATAAGAGTAGCAGGGGCTGCTTCAGCTTTTTTGAAATTCGTAACACATTTATCTGCATCATGCCCATGTTTGGAACATCTAGAGCAATAAGAAAATTGCTTCTCAATTTTAAATTCCTGAGAAAAGCCATGAGAGGGAGAGCCAATCCACTCTTAGGAAGAGTTTTTTCCGATGTCAAGCTCTATACAAACCCTGGCTCTATCAGTTCGAGAGCCGGAGGTAGTATCAGGGTCAATTGAAATCATCTCTCCAAGAGGCTGAACAATAGCTTTGAGCATGGCCTCATGAAAAAAAATGGGAGGTAATCCTGGGAGAATTATCCAAGCTGGAATAACCTCAGGTTCCTTGTGAGGGGAAAAAGTAGTGGACCATTTAAAGAACCTGAACAAATAGTCATTGATGTAGCAATATTCTTTAAGCCAAATCTTTTTAAAGTCAGTGAGATTTTGGAAACGAAGAAGTAGATGTCTTTTGTCAAGATGACTGATGATAATATCATCTTTTATTCCAAATTTTTTGATCAAATAGGTTTTGAGTTCAGCAAAAGAAGGTCTACCATATGAACATTTAGCAACAAGAGCTAATTGAAAGGGGATTAGAGACTTACGGAGCTCTTCTTGAGAAAAAAGGATGGTAGGTTCCCCAATGTCATTGAATTGCGATTGCTTCTCTTCAATTTGTATAGGAGGCAAATGCATGCTTTTCTGAACAATGCTGGCATAAGATTGAGTTGCCGCTGGCATCAAGAAAGCCCTAAATCTCAGATCAACAGAACAGTAGCAGCCGCAAATCCCAGATCAATGGAACAGTAACCTCAAATCACAGATCAAAAGAATCGAAGGAAGAAATGGAGCAAGCTGTGAGTAAAAAGAAGAACAGGAGAAAGCTGCGAGAAAATTGAATGAATTTGGGGATTGATTAGGGCTGAGAAGCCCTAATCACCCAAATCACCCATCTACTTGCCCGTCACTTGATTTTTTTTATTAATTCATTTATTGCATTGAAAAGGTGTTTAGTTATATTATATGTCTGCACGGAAAGTAATTTGGTTTTGCACATGATCACCAGAAATCTAGTTCTTACAAAAGCTGAGTAATAGTATGCTATCTATCATCTCACAATGCTCGTAATTCTTACCAAGTTTTCTCTTAGAAGAAGTATGTATAAAAACATTTAATTTTGGAGCATAACACAAGTCTAACTAGTTGCTTTTCTATTTGGCTCCATTTCGTGAAGATAATGCTGCCGGAATCGGGAACGAGAACCAACCTAGAGAAGAGGCCAACCAGCAACAGCCGGAACCGGAACCGGAACGAGAGAGAGGGAATGGAATCAATTGGCTGGGGATAGCAAGAGAGATTCAAACTTTTGTTGTTGGTTTTATTGCATCTCTTTTCCCAGGCTTTGAACACCATAATCATAATGACTAGAAAGAGAGCAAATGGACCTGCAGCAGCAGTGTAACTCTTTGGAAAAACTGATGTAGAGATTAGAATGAAGAACAAAGTGTTGTACATTTGTTACATGTATAACATATTTGTTTGCATTAGGCTACTTGGGATGTGAAGATACAAGAGTATCCATTCTCTGTAAAAAATTTAGATAGGTTGCCATCATGTCGGTGCTATGCAGTAGCTTCAAGTATTATCCTCATGCTTTTGCTGACTCAAAATTTGGTTTCTTTGATGGATTAAACTGTAATGCATTCATGTATCATATTTACCATAATAGTGTGCTTGGATTAACCTAATTTATCTATTATAAGGAGGTTGCCTTCTTTTGTTGGATTTAGACCATATTCTGAGGTGTATATCCAAATTATGATGGTTGTCTTGCAAACAAACCTTTAAATTTCCGAAAGTAAAGTAAGTTCTATCACAGGAATCGTGGGACCTACCTCCATGTAAAGCAGATCTGGTCCAAGCCAAACAGCTCAGGTTTAAAATCAAATACATTATATGCAGCTCGTAATTTTTAATTAATCTTTTATTATCGTTGCCAAGCCCTTTCTGCCTGTCAGCTTACGTTTCATCGTATTTAATCTTCAAAATCACCACCCAAAACTCAATATCTAGGGCCGTGTTAAAGTGAAATAAATATGATATTGTGAAATAGATGGAAAAAAATGATAAAACCAAGACAATACGAAGCAATTTAAAACTATGTATTTCCTATACATATAATAATTAATAAAATTGATAAGAAATGCAAGGGTTTGTATAGAATGTTCATATTTCTTGTTGTGCTAAATAAACAATGAGTAAATTATCATTCGACTTGAAACATTCAATATTTTTTTTATCTTTATTTTTGTAAGCATGCAAAAATCCAAGTTTGAAACGAAATAACCATGAAATTTCAAGGGGTAATGTACAACTTACAAAGTAAGTTGACAGGAGGATATATATATATATATAACAACAGGCGCCATAGGCTATCTGTGGGTGCACAACCGTCAGACCCAGTTCAACGCATCCTATTCACGGCAGGGCTCCTGCCACCACCCCTGATGCTTGCTATGACCGCAAAGGTGAGCCCCGAGACACCTGACCCGTTGACCCCATGAGCGGCAAATATATATTTGACTACCCCTGACAACGGAACAGCTGCTACTGATTCAAAAGAGGTAGAAGAAGGAAAAGAAGGTGAAGGCGTTGAAAGTTGAATGCACTGAAAGTAATACATAATATGGTCGTTTATAGATTATCAATGTTTTGCTTAAAGCTTTGTTTTTATCTGATGATGCATCAAATTGCCGGGCGGTTGCATGCAAATGGCTACTCTGATTAATAATGTGATCTGGACTAATGTTATGTATGCATACTTTGAGTTGGACTAAGCCAATCTGTAAGATTATTAAATCAAATTGTATTGCAGGAGGCATTCCCTTGCATGTAATGTAATGTTCCTTGTGTCATTAAAATCGCATTGGAGCATGCTGGGTTTTCTTTATATGCTTTCGGTCATAGGAGTCCGCAAGCAGAATGAAAATGGATGGCAGCATAGTTTCATGAGTGCTTGCAAGTAGAATGAAAATGAGTAGCCTGCTTTCACTTCTGTCGGTACCCCAAACATCAAAATTTAACTAATTTGGGCTGCTTTTCAAGTTTTCCCTTTATTTTTGTTTTTGTGTATGATTTTCCTTTATTATTCTTGTAGCAGTAATGGTCAGGGCTAATTAGATATGCAATGCCTCTGTTTGTAAGCAGAGGAGATTGATACGAATTTGAACCGTAGACACAGTTGAAGCATGGAGTTTATTTCTAAGTGCATTACCGCGTCTTGCTTTTGAACTGTAGAATTGCTTACAATTCACTGTAACAGGTACATATTACTAACCACAGTAATTTTCTTTTCTAACTTCCCGCTAATCATGTATCAACAGACTTTTGTTCAATTTTCTCTTTCGTAAATTTCCTCAGAGTTTATTCCTTTCATTCCTTAAATCAGACGAAGTCAAAATTAAGGAACGTGTGAAATTTCCCCCCCCTCCTTTGAGATAACACTTATTAACATATAAACGATTTACGCATCATTCCGTGTATGCTTATTCTGCTGTTCTTCAAAATGATAAGGAAATTGACAATCGTCCACAATGCAATAGAAGTGAAACTGAAAATACATCTATTACTTGTTTAGATACACATTTTTCGCACGTCTCTCTTGCTTTACTTTTCTGCCGAGATCAGTCCTTTGATTTGTGTTGTCAAATTTCAAAGGCACAATTTGCTTAATATATGTATTCCCAGGAAAATTCCTTCTCTCTTTTGGAAGAGATTTTAGCTGTGGCAGCCAATAAGCGACATACTCGTCTTCAGGGTCATAATTTTTTTTTTTTCCATAATTGGAGCATGGATCATAATCGAGGAGGCAGGTCTCAAACCATTCAGCTCCCATTCGCCAGTCTATTCCCATGTCTCGAACCAAAAATGAGCAAACAATCTGATGACATAAAAAGAGCAATCTCTAGTGAATCGCTAACAATGTTCCAGTGACATGTAGGTCAAACTATCAAAGTAATGAATTAAATCTTGTATCTGAACTGGAAACTACATTCAGATCTTAGAAGCAAACGGAAAGAAATCAGGATTAGCATCCATCATGAATATGAGTAGGAATTAAAATACTTTATATTTTGAAGGATTAAATTACATTTTGGATAAGTGGTTCTTTCTACATTCTCGCAACTAAATACCTAGTAAGGGAAATCAATTAAATATTTGGAGGGAATTCTCACAAGACAGGGCATCGGAGGAAAAAGAGAGAAGTCGATACATATTTTGAGTGGCTTTAATAACCTAGGTCTAGAAAAGTTTGAATTCATATTACAAGACAAATTTTGAATGAGTTTTTGTTTTTGGACTTCTTGCTCTCAGGCCCGGTAAAGAAGTATATATTTACTTTGCTCGAAGCACATGCCAAGTAGCTCAAATATGGCCTGTAGTCTACATTTGACGAGCATTATCATATCTAGGCTGCCTCCAGGCACACCGAGGATTTTGCATGTCATCTAAAGCAACACTACGATTAATATATTTCTTACCATTTACTATTGTGATGTAACAATTATGCTTGGAACAAAATTCTAAATCTTATCACTAATGAAATTACCTAGCGAGACCTCGGTTTGACATGAAGCCAATGGTGGACAATTCTTTCATGTTGGCATCGATAAGAGGATATCTATTCTTCAACAAAAGCAAAGAGATTAAAAACCAAGTTTAATACATGATGAGTGAAGATGATTCTCAGGATAAGGGAAGAGAAAGAGAGTATAATACCCAGTTCGACCATCTCTCCAAGATTCAAATAATGACTGGTCTTGGCTCCGCTTGGACACCACATTCCTTGGACCTCCTGCAAATGGTTAAAAAGGATTATTGGAACTGAAGCTATAGGAAGTCTCAGCCATCAAAAGCTAAATGCGCAAATACGACACCACATTCCTTGGACCTCCTGCAAATGGTTAAAAAGGATTATTGGAACTGAAGCTATAGGAAGTCTCAGCCATCAAAAGCTAAATGCGCAAATACCAGCACGACCAGCATTTGTTCTTCAAACTTTAATCTATGAGAATGGATATGATGTTTGACATTTTTCATTAGCCGTTTACTATGGTCGACAGTTCATATGAGAGAGAGATTTATGATAATACATGAATACTTCTGTTTGAATGTATGCATTGCGGAGCAAAATGAACTTGGATTAAGGATGGGAATAAGGTTATTAAGGCTCCTAATATAAATCAATAACAGGGGAGAAGAATCGTAGTAGAGATGAAGAGGTGAAGAAAATTTATTATGTAGCCGGCATGAAAGGACTGAGATAAAATGGCATCACATTTCTTGCTTTTTGTATATTGAAGTCGTACAAGTGGAAGAAATGAGAATGGGTGCTCTCTAGGTCACACCCTTCATAATTAAGTTGCATCACTATATTTTGCTGCCTGTCAATTGATGGATGCTACAGTGATTTAAGGATTTTTAACTACTGAGTTGTGCGTGCGTATCTCGATACAAGGCATAAGAAAAGCATACAAGTTCAAACAGTGAGGAATATAAATAAATAACTACGTAACATGATAATATACAAAGGCTAATTTGAAAGGGACACAAAATTTTAATACCTAGGTGAAAGATGGAATTTCCATATTTCATAGAAATAAACCTGAAATAGTCCCTCCATATTAGCTCAAATAAAACCCTGAAATGTATGTAGCATCAAAGGAAAACCATAATTAGCAGCGCATTACTGAAGGATATATATAAAATACTTAATTTTTCATATATAGAGATAGATAGGTTACCAGTATATATGTTGAATCATTTGCAAGTCTCTCCTTCTCATGCCGCTTTACCTAAGAAATTCAAAACAAAGGATCTTCCAGGGCTTATAATTTGCCAGAATAACAATGGATCTAATTCATCGATCTAACCTCTTCATAAATACAATATATCATGGACAGAGACTTCCAGAAGCGAGCCATGGAGAAAATTTTGTGGAATAGTCTGGCCCTAACCACTACTACAATAGGGGGTTGCCCCTACGGATATTGAAATCCGTAGGGACCGATTTATGTTGGCCCTACGGATTAAGCCGTAGGGGCAAACGGAGTAAGCCGTAGGGCTAGAAGGTTGCCCCTACGGTCCAAGACGTTCAAGAGTAAAAATATTAAATCTTAATTTGGCGTCTGCCCCTACGGAGCCGCAAACCAAGGACATACGGACAAATCCGTAGGGGCAACTAAATAGCGATTTAATTAAAAAGGCACAGATCGTCTACGCCCCTTATCTCTTTCTCTCTCTCTCGATCGCGCGCGAACCAAAATCCCCAAATCATTCCCGCCGTTCTCGTCATCGCCACCGCCGTTCTCGTCGTCGCCACTGTTCTTCCTCGTCGCGCCGTTTTCGTCGTCGCTTCCGTTTTGTCGTCGCCACCGATCAATCGTCTCCTCCATCGCACAGATTAGTAAATCTTCAACTAAACAAATTTTTGATTATTTAGGGCTAGGGTTGCTGTTGGAGTTGTGGTTCGGCAGAGGTTGCGGTTGGGGTTGGGGTTGGGGTTGCGGTTGGGGTTGGGGTTAGGATTGGGGTTGGGTTCGGCTGGGGCTGGGGTTAGGGTTAGGGTTGGGGTTGGGGTTGGGGTTTAGCTGGGGCTGGGGCTGGGGTTAGGGTTAGGTTGGGGCTGGGCTGGGGCTGGGGCTGGGGCTAGGGTTAGGTTGGGGTTGGGGTGGGGCTGGGGCTGGGGCTGGGGTTAAGGTTAGGTTGGGGTGGGGGTTTGCTGAATTTGGCAAACCTGAGAGGAATTTCCAGCAATTTTAGCCTAGTTTGATTACTAAAATTATTGTTGATCAAGAAAATCTTGGGTCCTTCTAATCAAACATTGTTTGTTACTATATGTCAACGAGTACCGATAAAAGAAAAAACCGATTTCAAGTGGAAATTAGGTATGTACAATGTTCTAATATAATTTGTATTTCTTGCCATCATCAAACATATAAAAGTACTAATATGAAATGGAAAATAAATAAATAAATAATCAAAGGTTTGGCATGTATGTAAAATCCCTTATTACTTTTTCTTGGTTGCCCAACTTTGAAAATTCTATCTATTAAATTAGACATACTCTAAAAAGAATGATATTGCAAGAATTTGACTTGGTGGATACTTGCATCATTAATAGAAATATGAAAGTGTAAGGACGTTCTTTACCTTCGATAGGGTTCGGTTGGGGTGGGGCTGGGGCTAGCTAGGGCTTGGGCTTCATCACCTGATATAGCGAAATACAAAGCGTACTTCAGTACACCCGACCTCATTGAGTTTCCTATTGAAATTCCCGGTCAAACGGCATATGCATATTTTTATGCGCCATGAAATCCCAATTATCAAGCTACCGAGGACGAAAAGCCACATTTGTTAGTCGAGAGTCGTGGTAATAGACTTGTCATTATAGATCATAATCAATTGTTTTTCCTATCATTTTCTTGATCCAGATGCTTATCAACTTGTTAATTAGTTACTGTTTTTATGACGTATTTGTCTACATTTGTTGACAGTGGCATTTCTTTTGGATGAACATGTTTTTTTGATGCATGTTTCAGTCATGTGAATTCATATGTTGCGTATAATGCTTTATGATATCAGTATCCAACATTTATAGTTTTAATTGTTGATTGTTATAAATGAATGCCATTGCAATAATAGTTTTTTGTTGATGAATGCCATTGCAATGTAGGATGATCAGTTCTATCAATCTTGATTTCAATGGTTTAAAATCATGTTACACATACAACACCAATGCACAACAAACGCATAATTAGAGAGTGATTCAAGATGTTCAAGTTAAAACCTATATATGATACTCGATGATAATATGAAACCTTCATATTCTCATCGATACTCATATATGAAACTAAAAGCGCCACTTAGTCCCCGTCTATCGGTTAACATACGTGCGTTGCTCGTCGTGACATAGAACTATACGAAAGTTGTTAAATATCGGACAGTATAACTCGATACTAACAACCGTCGTATAGTCTACGCGACGAAAAAATTCAATCGTATGGTAACCCATAGATTTGTCCCGTGTGGACAAGTTAAGAATGTATAAAGCAAACGCCTTCATTCACTTGTGTTTTCATCCGTTTCGAGATATTTCGTCGGTACCTTTTCGCTGGTTCTCCGTGTACAAAGATAGATTAGATGTTCATTTTAACGTTGTTTCACAGCTTTGAAATGATTATCTATTCTATTACAGTGTACTCGGAGAACAGCGGGGATGTGCTGCCGAAATTTACTCGAAACGGTTGAAAGCACAAGTGATGGGTGTTCGCTCTATACATTCTTAATGGGATAGAAGCCTACCCCCGACAGCCGGAATACACACATACAATAAGAATACACAACAAACGCATAATTAGAGAGCGATTCGAGATGTTCAGGTTAAAACCACTATATGATAATATGAAACCTTCATATTCTCATCGATACTCATATATAAAACTAAAAGCGCCACTTAATCCCCGTCTATCGGTTAACATACGTGCGATGCTCGTCGTGACATAGCACTATACGAAGATTGTTAAATATCGGACAATATAGCTCGATACTAACAACCGTCGTATAGTCTATGCGACGAGAAAATTCAATCGTATGGTAACCCATAGATTTGTCCCGTGTGGACAAGTTAAGAATGTATAAAGCAAACGCCTTCATTCACTTGTGTTTTCATCCGTTTCGAGATATTTCGTCGGTACCTTTCCGCTGGTTCTCCGTGTACAAAGATAGATTAGATGTTCATTTCAACGATATTTCACAGCTTTGAAATGATTATCTATTCTATTACAGTGTACTCGGAGAACAACGGGGAGGTGCTGCCGAAATTTACTCGAAACGGTTGAAAACACAAGTGATGGGTGTTCGCTCTATACATTCTTAATGGGATAGAAGTCTACCCCCGACAGCCGGAACACACACATACAACAAGAATACACAACAAACGCATAATTAGAGAGCGATTCGAGATGTTCAAGTTAAAACCAATATATGATAATATGAAACCTTCATATTCTCATCGATACTCATATATGAAACTAAAAGCGCCACTTAGTCCCCGTCTATCGGTTAACATACGTGCGATGCTCGTCGTGACATAGAACTATACGAAGGTTGTTAAATATCGGACGGTATAGCTCGATACTAACAACCGTCGTATAGTCTACGCGACGAGAAAATTCAATCGTATGGTAACCCATAGATTTGTCCCGTGTGGACAAGTTAAGAATATATAA
This sequence comes from Agapanthus africanus, assembly GCA_030015575.1. Lineage (NCBI taxonomy): Eukaryota > Viridiplantae > Streptophyta > Magnoliopsida > Asparagales > Amaryllidaceae > Agapanthus > Agapanthus africanus. The sequence continues at coordinate 2,061,077 of JASDDO010000008.1, read as the reverse complement.
AGTAAACGCCTTCATTCACTTGTGTTTTCATCCGATTCGAGATATTTCGTCGGTACCTTTCCACTGGTTCTCCGTGTACAAAGATAGATTAGATGTTCATTTCAACGTTGTTTCACTGCTTTGAAATGATTATCTATTCTATTACAGTGTACTCGGAGAACAGAGGGGAGGTGCTGCCGAAATTTACTCGAAACGGTTGAAAGCACAAGTGATGGGTGTTCGCTCTATACATTCTTAATGGGATAGAAGCCTACCCCCGACAGCCGGAACACACACATACAACAAGAATACACAACAAACGCATATTTAGAGAGTGATTCGAGATGTTCAAGTTAAAACCAATATATGATAATATAAAATCTTCATATTCTCATCGATACTCATATATGAAACTAAAAGCGCCACTTAGTCCCCGTCTATCGGTTATCATACGTGCGATAATTTATTCTTTTCAACGACAAACACACACACAAAGCATATACACGGATTTTCTCCTTTGTCAGTAACTATCCCGTTCTTATATTTCTCAATATAGTCAGCATAACCTACAATTTATATGTTATACAGTCTAACATGACCCATGAGTACGTCAGAATTAAGGACTGGATGTATGTGGATTGGAAACAACGTATGCAACCTAAGTTTTTCGCAGGAGTTGCTGCTTTCCTTGAATTTGCACGCGCACATAATAAGATCATAATAGAGAAGATTCTCTGTCCGTGCGATAGATGTGGCAATAATTACTGGCAGAAGGTAGAATTGGCAGAGCTTCATATTGTAAAACATGGGTTTACTAGACTTTATATAACTTGGAAATATCATGGAGAAGGAGAAGAATGCAGTACTGCGGCAGAAGAAGAAGGAGAACACGATAATGCGGCAGGAGAAGAAGAAGAATTCGGTAATGCGGCAGAAGGAGAAGACGGTAATTTATTTCCATCAGAAGAAATGGAGGATATGGTAGAGGCTGCCCTAGGTGAATCTATTCGTACCGAAGATGACATTCCTTCCGGTCAAGGACCGCGTGCGGATAAATATGAAAATTTCATGAATGATGCTAGGAAACCAATTTATGAGAATGCGAAGTATTCCACCCTCTCATGGTTCGTCCAACTTTTCCAGATTAAGTGCCTAAATGGATGGAGCAACAAGTCATTCACAATGTTTCTTTCGTTCTTGAAAGATTCTATGCCTCCGGGAAATAATGTGCCCGACAGCTGGTACGAAGCCCAGAAGATGATGTCTGATTTGGGTCTAAAGTGCGAGAAGATTCAAGCATGTCCTAAAAATTGCGTGTTGTACCGAAAAGAGAATTCAGATTTGAAAGAGTGTCCAACATGCGGAGAGGCCAGGTATAAACCGAAAGATTCTGATAAGAAGCCTGATATACCTGTGAAGATAGCACGATACTTTCCCATAACACAGAGGCTACAGAGGCTATTCAGGTGCAAGAAAACAGCCGATGCAATGATTTGGCATCACCGTGCTCCTCCAAGCGAATATGGAAAAATGAGTCATCCAAGAGATTCACCGGCATGGAAGGATTTCGATAGGAGGCACGCAATATTCAGCAGCGATCCTCGCAATGTCCGGCTCAGACTGGCTACTGATGGCTTCTGCCCATTCAACTATATGGCTGGAAGTCACAGCACATGGCCCGTTGTAATGATAATTTATAATCTGTCGCCTTGGTTGGCTATGGACCAATCATACTTATACTTTACTGCTTAATGTGGGTGTAGGAGCTGGTGGTTGAGCAGGCCGAGACCTCGGGGATCGATTTTACCGGACAGAGCGATCCGAGGCTGCTGACCCCAGTTCTGGACGCTGCACACGGAGGGCACCATGGAGGTTGGGAGAGAGGCCGGGGACTGGGCCCTAGCAGGGCCCATATAAGGTTGGACTCCACCCCGGCGGTTACTTCCTCCGTCTCCAGTGAGCGACGTGTCCAGCAGGAACTGGAGAGCTTGAGGGCCACCGTTCAGGAGTTGAAGGAGATGATGGTATGTATACTACTTTATAGTAAAATATCATGTCATATTATAGATATCAACATATCCATAATTAGTACGTAGCTTGAGCTTATTTGGTTTTAGACTTAGGTTTGATTAATCATATATACATATGTAATTAAAATAAACAACGGTTTTTCAAACTAGATATCCAAATGGGGTTTCGAAATAACTTGATAATGATACGAATTCGAATAATACACAGTTCTTACACGCTTCTTACACACGTTAGGTCCAGACGCGACAGGGTACATCGGCTGAGCCTCCACATGCATCTCCTTCGGCTGTGGCTCCGCAAGCCACTACATCGGCTGTGGTTCCGCAGACAGCTCCTATAGCTCCACCGCCCGCTCAGACTCCAGCAGCCGCGGCTCCGCAAGCGACTACCTCGACGGCAGCTGCGCAGACCACATCGCCAGCTCCACAGGCCGCTCAGACTCCCGTACGCACCGAATTGCAGGGTTTATTGACCGAGGAGCATGCGCGCTTGATTCTATCGTTTATCAGGGGTGGAGCTGGACCGAGCTAGAGTAGCTTTTTGATTCATATTTTTGAAACATGTATTTATTTATATCATACATATTGTACTACATTTTGAAATGATATTGATATTTGATATTGGTTTATATTTAAATCATATTCAGTTTTTGGGTTTCTTTTTTATATTATATGCGTGAGGTGCGATTATGAATACTGCGATATATGTTGTGTGATGATTAATTTTATATTTTATTGATATATGTATTATTGTGCACAAGGCGGGAAAAAATCAGGCAGCCCTTTTTTAAAAAAAAAATACAGATATTTTGCCCCTACGGATTAATCCGTAGGTACACATGTTGCCCCTACGGATTAATCTGTAAGGACAAAATATCAGCAGTAACTGATATTTCCCCCCTGATCTCAGTACCAGGGGTTTGGGAATGCCCCTACGGAAATATCCGTAGGAGCAAGAAAAGGCTCCTACGGGTTTATCCGTAGGGGCAAAATATCAGGATTTCTGATATTTTACCCACACAGATAAGTACCTACGCAGATATCCGTAGGGAATAGTACTTGGCGCTACGGATATCTTCGTAGGTACAGTTAATATATTTAAAAAAACCGTAAATAAAATAACTTTTTTTACCCTACGGCCTACGCCGTAGGTGAAACTGACCCTACACAGAACTCCGTAGGGGCATGATTTTTCCCGTAGGGGCAGTTCAGGGCTTCAACTTGCACCTACGGCGTTTGCACCTACAGGTTATTTTTTCGTCCCTACGTTGATATCTGTAGGGGCAATCCTTATTTGTAGTAGTGAACACACCGTACGTACGTACGTTCCTTGTTTCTTTGTAGATCCTTGTCAGATCCTACATTTGAACAGATAAAATAAAAAATTTATACTTTCTTTAACTATAAAAAGGAGTTATCAAAAGAATAAAAATATGATAGTATAAAAATATAATCCTTGATGAAGCTTGCCTTCTTCCAGAAATATTCATATCCCCTGCCCAAAGCTGCACTTTTCACCTCCAACAAAACGCATTAAATCCTTGATCACACTGCATCAAAGAAGCATAAAGTCCATGTCTAGTTAAGTTATCACAAATAAGCATGTATCATATTGCAGGTCAATTTTATGCAATAGTTTGAAGCAAGAAAGCGTGCGTTCTGTTTTGCTATTAGCTAGCTACATCTAAGGAATATAGATGAAGATAAATCCCCAGTGATTATTGCAGAAGGAACTAGCGGAAAGAATAAAATGAGCTGCCTCTTTGTCATGCATGGAGTCCTAGATAGATCCTCGAGTGATGGAACAGCTCCCCATGCACCCGCCAACTTTTTGTTCCATCGATTCACCGCTTGGAGATGGCCCGAGCGACATAGCTAGGCAACTTCAAACAACCCCTAGTTGAGCTCGATCTTAGATTCTACAGCCTGAAAAAAAGGTTTGATTCATTATGTGAAATTTTTAAAAGATTTTATGTTGGAATAATATCTGAGGCAAATTAAGAATTGTTACTGTAGGGGCTCCAATTAAAGGCTCGAGCATTTTTTTTAGGGAGGCACTTGCGCCCCATACAAATGTATGGAGCATACTTCCAAAATGCTCCCCTTACATTTTAGTGGGGCTGCCTGTGCCCCACACATTCATGTGGCTTCCCTAACTGCAATGTATGGGACGCAATTTGTAACCGTGCCCAATACATTATCGAATGAGGCGCAGTTCCCAACCGTGCCCCAAAAAGTTAACGTATACAAACACACACACACACATGCATACATATATGTGTGTGCGCGTGTGCACACACATTTATGAGCCTTCTTCATCCCTGCATTTTAATGCTTTCAATAAGAAAAACGAACACCTTCTTTGTAAATTTTGAATAAAATTCATATGCAACAGCAGTAAAATAAACGCATTCCCACAAGGGAACTAATTCAACGCCCACACGGCGGAGACACAACCCAAACAAAATATACAACACCTAAAGACGAAGAAGAACAAGCGGAATCCAATAAACATCATGTATAAATAAAGTTAAGCCGACTCCACACGAGTTCGATTACAACAACAATACAACAAAGCACAACATAAAATTACATTTAACAATTTAATTCAGCTAAAATCTAACGCAGTCGTCTCCACTTCGTATGGTGTCCTCTTATTTTTCGCATGGAGCGGAGGCTGTGATGGTCCATGCACGTACCCATCGAGATGCTGAGACAGTGGCGGCTGAGATAACTCTGCTTGTGTATATCCACGTCTTCTACATGAATATGTGATGGGTGGTGCAGGCACGGGAGGTGGACGTATGAATCTGTGCCCCGCGAACAAAATCTTGATAAGGAACTTGATATTCATACATGCGCTCTTTAGGTCTCTAGTGCCACGAATCCCCTTATCAGCGATATCTCCAAATCGTACATGATTTACACTTGTATTGACGGTAAATAAGATAATGAATTTTTAGAAAATAAGATTATAGTTTTATAAGGTTTAATATAAAGTTACCAAATCTCTTTCTATAGGTGCTCGATACGTATATGTGATCAACGGAGAGGCAGCCGTGAGTATGAATCTGCGGGTAATCATCCAATACCATATATTGTACTCTTCGATTGGTATAACTGGCTGCCTCTCAACTTGGATGTTTCTCCGAGCGTACCAGCAATCCACCCAAATATGATATTCCATGAACCAAGTTTCTCCATCTAGCGTTCCACCTTCACGCGATGTATGCTTCATCGCGTCTGGTATGTACTGCTTCATGCCGAACTGGAGAAGGACACGGTCTGGCACGTGCATCTAAATAATCTCATTGCAGATGATCGGTGTCCTTGCATGCCAAAAGTCGGCATTTACCAAGCACAACGGAGGTAGAGTAGCCAATATGTCATGTGTGTACGGTGTCTACGTAATAGATGTCTCATCCATTACGTCGAACTCGTTGTGGTAGAAGCGAAGTTGTGATCCGGTGTCACATTGAATGACCTGGTCATGCTCCGCCTACAATAAGTTTGCACACAACAACAAGTTAATATTTTAAAAAAACTTGAAAGTTTAAATATGAACATAGGTTGAATTACTTACCGACAACCATATGACCTTTGGCCATCAAGAGCAATCTAGGTCGTAGTGGTCGATCGACCAATAGGGAGATATGTTCATGATCATATCTGAAATGAAAATTGAATTACAATGAATATTAATTTAATTCGGCAAAATAAGAGTAATTCTTAGTTAAGTATTTTATACTTGAAGAAGTGTCAAACAGCCCCCAAAACTCTTCTGATCCATCAATGCTGTCATACTCAGCTCGTTATAGAGGAATGAAAGTACTGCACTCCCCCATGATAGCGTGATACACTGATCGAGATTCTCTAACAGTGCCAGCCGTTTAAGACTAATTATGCTCTTACTCCTGTCCGGGAATAAATAAACCCCTATTTAAAATAAAATGCAGGTGCGAGTGTGCTGCTCAATCATCTCAGGTGTAGCATTTATAGGAGGCTCAGTACTAAATTCCTCCCGCAACCAACTCAACTTAATAATGTTGTCTTTTCTCTCTGTGGTGTCTTACCCAAAAGGCGGGGGCACAAATCTATCCAATCGTGACTGTAGTTTGCTGCAACCACATGTTTGTCTGTATTAAGACCAAGCAGCACAGCGACGTCTTGCAAGGTGATAGTCAACTTACCTACTCTGAAATGAAAGGTAAATGTTTCTGGTCTCCACCTATTTACCAATGCCGTAATTAAGTGTCTATCCAGACGTATATACTCCAATCTGGATAGAAGATGAAAGCCTGCTCGTTGTAGTTGCACCTGCAGATGGGGTCATGCTGCTCGGGCATGAGTGGTCAACACATGTAATCATCTGATGGCTCTGCCAATTACAATAAGAGGACCTGTATCAGCAGCATATAAATAGCATATGAAATTCGATATAAATATCACAATTTTTTACATATACTAATGCGGCGTTGGCTGACCTGTGCTCAGCCTGCAAGTACAGAACACTCGTATCTATAGGTTCAGAGTCCATAAGTATATCTGCACAATAAGAAAGCTATATTATATTTACTTTGAAAAAATGAGCATGTATATCAAAGAAAATATACGTGTGTGTATGTGTATGCGTGCATTTGTGTGTATGTGTGTTCATGTGTGTATGTATATCAAAGTATATAATGTGATTACTAATGGTGACGTGGTGCTAGAGGATTTTTGCATTGTGCCTTATTATAACCATACTCGTTGCAGATGCTGCGTCTACTTTGCCTATGTCCCTCTCGTGATTCATTCATAACATCTTTTAAACGAGTAGAACGAGGTCGTCTTACCTGTCTCCTACCGATAGGTAGATATATCGATGGACCGTTGTACTCCTCCAAATATCGGCTATCAGGTAGGTACATGATGGAACAACGGAGCATAAGTAGCTCTGTATTTGGAGACAGAATATGTAACGTTTTAAAATTCGATTAGGTTAATTATGTATTAATTATTGATAATACATGTTTTCCGTAAAAATCAAGATATAATTATTTTTCCACATAGAATTAAATATACCTATTTTAACTATATAATTGCTAGGATTGGTATTTAATTAGCCACTTATTAATTGCTAGTTTACTTAAATATTTTCCTTAATTATTTATTTTTAATTATTATTTTAATCATACACTAAATTAGTGATAATTACATATTAGAATGGGTTAATAAACGTTTTGTGCACTATGACACAATTAACCCAAAATGTAACATGTTTTTAAAATGAAAAATTGATCAAGATGGTTCTAGAAATTCAAAGAAAACTTAATAGAAATCAAAATAAATAAAAAGAAAAATGAAGAGATAAAGAAGTATGGTGCTAGTTGACTTGAGGTCTGGTGTTTATTGTTTCCCTCACTCACCTCACCTCTCCCCCTCTTATGTTCTGGCCGAATTCAGTAGCCCCCATCTCCTCTCTTCAAGCTCTTTCTCATCTAAAAAACACCTCATTTCATCATAAAAAATCCACAAACTCAACACTAATTTGTAGTTTAATCCATTACAAAAATTCCTTATTCAATCTAAGCATGGTTCTTTGGATCAAGTCTACATTTTGGTTGCAAGTTTGGATATTTTCCAAAACATTGTGAGGTAAAAAAACTTAATCCAATTGTTACTTTGTTAATTATTTGCTTTAATCTAATTTTAATTAGGTGTTAATATAGTTTAATTTCATGTTTTGAATATTAAAGAGAAGGTTTTGGGTTTAAAATTAAGGTTTTTATCACTTAATTATGTTAGTTAAGTGTAGTTTAGCATCTAGTAGTTTTTCAAACATAATATAGTTGTTAACTTGATGATCCTAACTTTTAAATTGTCTTAATTATGTTCATACAAACTAATTTCATGTTTAGCGTGTAAAAAGGTGAGATTAAAATTTAGTTAATATTAGTGTGGATTAATTAAGATATTAAGTGTAATTATGGCCACTAGATTTGCTAAAACATCTAGTTTTGCACTAAAATGGTTAGTTGTTGCTTACTAGGTTTTTAGAATAAATAGATTTTAATTAAATTTGAAGTTGTGATGATTTACAAACTATTTTTCCAAAATACTAGTGTGATGTGATTGCGTGATTAGTTCGATTAGATTATAGGTTTGGTGTTTGCTATGCATAGCAACCCCTAGTTGTGGTTTGAGATGATGTCGCACGCGTTTTGTGCACTAAGTGCACGTGCGTCTTGCTTGTGCGCATTGGTTATCTTGTATCATTGTGTGTCCGCGTCTATTTAAATATCTATCATCATGTATACTTATTGTGCGATTCTAGGATCGGTTGCGGAGACGTCGGACGCGGTACGGAAAGGAAAGGCTGTGATTGGGTTGGACTAGCCGAGACGTCCCGGTGAGTAGATGTACACATCTATGGGGGGATCATCTGGATGGCGCAAGGCGCCCGATAGTTAGGATTATTTGTAGTTCTTGCATCCATATGCGTAGTCTCAACGCATTCATATCATGACATTGCATCTTCTTATATAGGATGTTTTTACCTAGGACACTTGCACCATTACCATTGGGTCATGCCGCACGTGCACTACTTATGCAAACACACACACCATTGGTAATGCTATGTCACGAACACTATAGAACTTGCTTAAATCAGCATCTGAGCATTTCTTCATATATGATATGTAACCTGTAGTTGTATATTCATTTCATCAGGATGGGTATGTAGGATTTCTAGTCATATATATAATTCATCGCATCATCATTCATACATAGTTTTCTAGTCATACACCGCATCACATATTATCGATATCATAGACATCCATCATTACCGACATGCTCATATATTGTGATTCTTCTTGGAGATTTCAGTATTGATAAGATTTCTGGATTTTGGGGAAAACCGCAAGAATTTTATAAACCTATTATCATTTTAAATATAGAAATTTACGGTTTTCTCAATAATATGATGTGTGTGGCGTCCACCATGAGTTTTCTCGGTTCTTGAGCTGTATCATATACCCGATTCGAGAAGGGAGATGCACCGTCTGCGAGTACATGGTGGACCCCGTGAGGTACCCCGGGGCAATATGGACGTATTGAGAAGGCGTTGAGCCCGGCAGGGGAGCATTACCTACCGGTTATTATTGACTCGGCGGTTATCCGTAGGATACCGATCGAAGTCATGGGATGTGACAGATCTGAGAGCCGATCTGAGAGACGGTTATTGAGATATTGAGATATACACATATTGTATCGATATTTGACATGGATTTTCTATCGATTTCTCAAATGATACTCCGGTATTATTATACAAAAGTTTTATTAAGATAAGGATACGGATTTTCTCATACCAGATACATCCAGGTTTTCGCATTTGATTATTCATTCATGTTGCATTCATATTAGTGCATCGCATCATAATTGTATATGTAGGTTGTGACGCATTGCGTGCATGCTTACGATAGCCTTAGTAGATGTTACTTACTACTCACGAGTTGGCAACTCACCTCCATTGTGCTACAGTATCTTGTAGGTCTGACCCATCAGCACAGTAGCGGCGGGCGCACTTCTTCATTTTGTTTCATTTGCTTTGACTTGCGGCTTGCTTGTAGGTGGGTTGCGAGGATATTTGTTTCCCACTTTGTGTATTATTATTGTATCTAGTCTACTCCATCTACCTTATCTACCATTTTCCACTAGTTGTATATTGGACTTAGATGGTGAGACTTGTATGTATTCTATTTCTGGTGTCGATGATCACTTGAGCCGACGCGGTGTTTTCTTATTTCTTGTTTTCAGATGCTTGTCTCATATTACGATGATTTATGTTGCATGTGGTTGTGATTCCGCCATTGGCGAAGAGCTAGCTCCTGCTTGGGGATGCCTTTATTCATTACATATGTATATTCTTGTTTTATACCCGTTTGGAGCCAGTATTTACAAAGGAAACTCTACCGAAATTTTTGGGAAAATTTGATGTTTAAAAATGTTTTAATGTGACTTTATTTTACTAAAATCACCTTTTAAAGCTAAGTTTTTCTTCACTCTATTTCTTTAAATGGTTTAGATTTCTGGGCTTTGACTTACTTAGATTACGTTACGTCTCTAGACGTTGCGTAATTTAAGTGCCAGTCACGTTCCGTACATTCGGGTCGTGACAAAATACCACTTCGAAGCAAGATCGTGATGTGCAATGTTTTCTCAACCCTCTGCTCGTGTACAAGCTGAAATTACATGTGAACAAGGTAACTGTTGCAACTTAGGGATATTGCATGTACAATTGGAGTTCCTACTATTAATGACTACAGTGTATTGTTTTCCATTTTTGTCAGTCACCTGCCATTCAGACCGGCTAAATCTCACGATCCAAGCATACCTAGCTTCGGTAGCCCTGCTTGTTATTAACTGTTCAAATTTAGGACATAACTTCGTTGGCCACTCTCGTCCCTCCACATGTCGTGCAAAAAATATTTGTTAGCACGGTAAAAAGTCCGTGCTGCTAAGGCCTGTATAGGTAAAAATCGAGATCCTTTTAAGACCCCGTTAAAACTTTCTAAAGCATTTGTATTCATCATGCAAAATCTTCTACCATTTTTCGAAAGAGCCATCTTACTTTTTCATTTTTAAGATTACTTTCAATCCAAATATCTGCTATTGGACATATACTTTTAAGTTCCTCTCTTAGTTCGATATATATCAAGTCATCTGGTGCACATGCAATTTGAGAGAACATACTTTGCAATGATTTGTCACGAAATGTCACGACCCGAATTTGGCACGTGACCAACACTTAGATTGTACGATATCTAAAGATGCTGACACAATCCAAGTAAGCCAGAAATCAAGATCTAAACCCTGTTTGCAGAAATAAGGAGGTATAGTTTTAATAAGAATTAATGAAAATGAGACCACATTTTAATTGCAAAGATTGTTTAGTTTAAAGCACATGCCGAGTGGTTTTTGAAATGAAGTTAAAACAAATGGTTTCGTATTGGAAATTTTGACATCACCTCCTTTGTAAATATTGAGAAAAACAAGTACATAATAATTATTATAATGGCATCCCTTACTTGGGAGCAAAATCAATGCCAACTGGCGGAAACAATCCACACAATGAATATACGACGCTCAAAAGCGAAGATTCACAAGCATACTAAGTAACAGAAAGCACAATTAACATAACTAGTCGATTCTACTCAAATTGACTGTCACGCCCCGCTTCTCAGAGTGCGCTAAGATCGGCACGTGACAGAGTCAACCATGCTACCTGTGGCTAGGAAACATCCCTCCACAGTCACATTATGGCTGTCTAGAGATATCAAGAACAGAAGAAATAAAATAAACTATCTAGTACATGTCCATGAGCCAGAATAAACGAGTCAAGAAATAATACGCGGAAGCAATAAATCCAATAAACAATAACAATCTGGAAGGTACGTCCCAATACGGGCTCACATCAGGAAATAAAAAAAAATGTTGAAAGGAAACTAAACTAAACCGGAATACTAACAGGTCCTCACTGCTCGGCCTGTCGACTGAAGTACTCCTGCTCGGCCTGCGTCAAGGGTAAAGGATCTGGGCCATGCAGAACCCAGACATCAGTGCGTCATAATATCAACAATAATACAATCAGGGGGTAACAAGATATGCAGGCATGGGTATAAACAGTAATAAAAGTATAACAGTAATACGAATAAGAAACAGTGAAGGGTATAAGCACATGTGACGCGCGGTGAGTAATCCGAACTAAACTACTGGGTTAACTACTCTTAAGTCTTTGAAATCAATTTAATGAATCGTCGATGTAACTCAATAGTATCCCGTGCATACCCGGGACCACGGTCAAGACTCTCGGGCTGAATCCGAGACGTGCCGCTAGGCAGTAAACAGGTAACATGTACAGACGAATGATGTCAGCAACATCATCCCGGGGCTGGCCTAGCTCGTAAAACTGATCAGTATAAGCATCGAACTGTCGAGTTACAAGTCAGGTTTCATCATTCATTTTCCCATACCCCTAAGTTATGTGTTTAAGTCAGGTATTGATAAATCTGGAGCTAATGCCAACACAGGATCAAGCAGGTACAGGTTTGTCTATACAGACAATAGGATATATCCATCGGGACAACATGTCAGGATTGTCGACATTAGAAATAGGATCAGGTATCAAGTCAAGTAATGATATATCAGGTCATGTCAGGTAGTGTACATGTATCGAGTGGGTGCCCAACAGTAAAATATAGCAGTATTGAATCAGGGTAGAATACGGATGTACGATAAAAGCATGGGTGCACAAATATCTACCAGGGGTTACACCATGACTAAGCAGGATGCACAATATCAAGCATGGGGTACTAATGTATTAATACTATGAGAATATAATATGGGGTGCAATTAGGTATGCAGAATTAATGGTATGGATACAAAAATAGACATGGATGCATAACTAACTATCAGGGGTTACAACTATAGTTCCAAGACTAAATGGGATGCACATTATCTAGCATAGGGTACTAATGTATTAATAATATGAGCTAATATGATCTGTAGATGCAGCTACATGTATATTAAATGATATAGATGCATACGGGTATCTGAAAACGGTAAAACTTTAGTATGGATGTATAATGTGATAAACGGGTAACATTTTACTCATATGGATGCATAATAGTATACCTAGCATGTAGCAAGATGAATTAGCATGCGACTTGATATGTAAATAACGATATGGATGCACACGGACGTCGTAAAACAGTAAAATGGTAACATGGGATGCACAATACACTAAACATGTAATATAATTATTAATATAGTTGTAAAATATATCATAGCATGTAGCAAGATCAACTTGCCTCGATCGGATCACACGACGGATGCGTATGGCACGTCCGACGTCGGGAAATCGTCGCAACGCACACACTGCACGCGGGACGGGTCCAGGCAAGGTAAGAGGGGTAATCACGCAGGCAAGGGACGTTCACTGGATTGCTTGGATCGGCAGCGGCGACACAACTCCGGCGACGGTGGAGTTTGGTGTACCAGGGTCAGGGGAGACGATGTGATGGTGTCTGGGTCACCGGCGGTGAGGTGCAGGCGGAGGTTTGGAAAAAGGCAGTGAGTGCTCTTGGGTTGCCGGGAATGGTTGTGCAGGTGCTCGGGAAAGGAGAGAGGGAGAGAAGGAAGGTGTCCACGAAGGAGCGGGATGGTCGACGAGGTGGTGACGGCGAGGTGGATCGGAGGTGAGGTCGGGCAAGGGTGCCGCAATGGGTAAGGATCTTGGTGATGGGTTGCAGGGATTTGTGGGGCTCGGGGTTAGAGAAAGGGAAGAGGAAGAGAGAAGGAGGGAGAGGAGGTGAAGTCGTTGAGGATGAGATTAGCGACGACGAGGAAGAGGAGGCGGCGGAGTTAGGGTTCGGGTTTTGTGTGGGTTCTCGTGGGGGGCGCGGGGATTTAAAGAAGAAGAAAAGAAAAATAGAGGAGGGAGGTGAGCGTAAGGGAGAGGGCGGTGACGAGAGTCGAGGAATGCACAGTAAGTGCGAGAGGAGAGAGAGGGCGTTTGAGAGGAGAGAGAAAGGAATAGATAGAGAGAAAAAAGGGAGAGAAAGAAAGGGAAGAGAGAGAGAGGGAGTCACGGGTGAGAGAGAGATAGAGAGAGAGCTGTTAACTTTAAAAAAAATTCTTTTAAAATTTAAAAAGATTATTTTTGTTAGGAAAATCTCTAATATAACTGTTAAAAAATATACTATTAGTTAAATATTTAATATTTGGCTAATACAAAAATAATCCAAAACACGCCCAGGTCGGGTCTACAAATCCAGTTTTAAAATACGAAAAATATACGTGTCAACCAAAACCAAAATTGGATATCCGGATAACGAAAATGCATACTCCCAAGAACGGATGCACGTACGTGCACGTAGCCATCCAAACGAGTCTGTTTCACTTGAACGGGACGAGGACAAGATGTGCGGATGCTACGGCAGAATTAGGGGTATCATGCAGGCCATGTAATATATTTTAAAAATATTTTATGTGACTTTAAATGTTATATTAAAATATGCAGATGCCAGATATAATGCCAGTATGCAGTATGTATAATATGAAAGTGCACGGATCCACTTAACAAGCCAGGATAAATCAAAAACATGAATCAAGACTGGTTTCAAGTATGGGGGTCGGGTCAGATGCAAATACAGATGTCAAATACACTATTCGCATCCAAAACACGGTAAATCAAGAAAATACCATAAATAAAGAAATACTTGAACTAGAACTGGTATAAATGAACTAGGGTGTTACATTATACCCAACTACAAAAAGAATTTCGTCCTCGAAATTTCCAAAACAAGAAAAGATAAACAAACATGAAACTACAGGAAAGATCTGGAAACTTCTGTTGAATCTCATCTTCTCGTTCCTAAGTCGATTCTCCGTGCGAGCGATTTCCCCAAGAAACAAGTACGAGAGGGATAATTTTGTTCTTAAGGACCTTTTCTCTTCGATCAACGATCGACATCGGTCGTTCCTCAAAGGTCAAATCCTCCCTTACAGTCAGCTCCGAATGATTTAGCACGTGTGTCTCATCTCGAACATACTTACGGAGTTGAGATACATGAAATACGTCATGAACATTCGCCAAAGATGGTGGTAAAGCCAATCGATAAGCCACTTATCCAACACGCTCCAAAATCTCGAAAGGCCCCACGAATCGAGGACTAAGCTTGCTTCGACTCCCAAAACGAATCACTCCTCTAGTCGGTGATATCTTCAAAAATGCCAAATCACCAACAGCGAACTCTAGAGGTCTTCTTGATGTGTCGGCCCAACTCTTCTGCCGATCTTGTGCTGTCTTCATATGATTTCGGACAGTACTGACCTTCTCCACGGTTTGCACAATCAAATCTGGTCCCAAAAATCTTCGTTCTCCAACATCGTCCCAACAGACGGGTGAGCGACACTTGCGATCATACAATTCTTCGAATGAAGCCATCTGAATAGTCACCTGAAAGCTGTTATTGTAGGAAAACGCCACCAAGTGTAGATGATCCTCCCACGAACCCTTGAAGTCCAACATGCAAGCTCTCAACATGTCTTCAAGAGTTTGGATCGTTCTCTCCGACTGGCCATCTGTCTGGGGATGATAAGCAGTGCTAAACTTCAATCGTGTCCCCAAACTTTCCTGTAAACTCCTCCAGAAGTACGATAAGAATCGGGTTTCACGATCGGAAACGATGCTTACAGGTACTCCATGCAATCTCACAATCTCCTGCATGTACCGTTCTGCTAACGATTCCGTTGACTGACCAACTCAAAATGGTATGAAATAAGCTGCCTTGGTCAATCGATCAACAATCACTCAAACTGCATTATTGCCCTTTGGACTCCACGGTAAAGCTGTCACGAAATCCATGGTTATATGTTCTCACTTCCATTGAGGAATCGGAAGTGGTTGCAATAAACCGGCTACTCTTTGATGTTCAGCCTTAACTTGCTGACACACCAAGTATTTCGCTACAAAGCGAGCAATCTCTCTTTTCATGCCTTCCCACCAGAAATGTTGTCTTAGATCACGGTACATCTTCGTGCCTCCTGGATGTACGGAATATGCGGAACTGTGCGCCTCCTTCATAAATTCTTCGCGAATGTCTCCTTTCGGCACACACAAACGGCTACCATAATGCAACGAACTATCTTCATGAATCAACAAGTCTATTCGAAGTCCCGCTTCTACCTGTTCTCGAAACTTCTGCAATCTTGGATCGTGCGACTGCGCTGCTTTAATATTATCGATCAATGACGACTGTACTTGCAGCTGCATCAACTGTCTTGAAGAATGCGGTGGCACGATCTCCAACTCGAATCTCCGAAAAACTGTGATAAGCTCCTTCTGTGCAGTCAACATCCGAATTGCTGGCAACCGACTAAGTGCATCCGGTACTACATTAACTTTCCCCAGATGGTATTTGAGATCAAGATCATAGCCAGCCATCAGCTCCAACTATCTACGCTGCCTCATGTTAAGCTCTTTCTGTGTGAACACATACTTTAAGCTTTTGTGATCGGTGAATACTTCGACCCTTTCGCCCAATAAGTAGTGTCTCCAAATCTTCAAAGCGAAAATCACTGCTGCAAGCTCCAAATCATGAGTTGGGTAATTCTTCTCATGGGTCTTCAACTGCCGCGATGCGTAAGCTATAACTTTCCCATGCTGCATCAAAACACATCCCAAACCTTTCCCAGATGCATAGCTGTGAATCACCAATCCTCCGGAACCATCTGGTACGGTCAAAATAGGAGCGGTTATCAACCTTTGCTTCAATGCCTCAAAAGCTGACGCACAACTATCCGTCCATACGAACGGTACCTCCTTCCGCGTAAGCTTGGTCAAAGGCTCAGCTAAGCAAGCAAAATTCTCCACGAACGTTCTGTGATATCCGGCAAGTCCCAGAAAACTTCTTATCTCCGCTACATTCCTCGGAATCGGCCAATCTTGAACTGCTGCAATCTTCTCAGGGTCAACGGCGATTCCATCTCCGGATACAACGTGCCCCAAAAACTTCACTTCTTCAAGTCAAAACTCGCCTCATCTTTGCGTACAATCTTTTATGACTCAATGTGTCACGCCCCGCTTCCCAGAGCACGTTAAAATAGGCACGTGACATAGCCAACCATGCTACCTGTGGTTAGGAAAAATCCTTCCACAGTCACATTACGGCTGTAGAGATATCAAGAACATGAAAGTAAACTAACTATCTAGTACATGTCCATAAGCCAGAGTAAAAGAGTCAAGAAATGCTATAGTATGCGGAAGCAAAAGATCAAATAAACACCTGGAAAGTAAGACTGGATACCGACATATCCCTACCGCTCGATCTAACAGCGGCAAAACTTCTGATCAGTCTGCAACAAAGGTAGAGGATCTGGGCCATGCAAAACCCAGACGTCAGCGCGTCATAACATCAAGCAATAATAAATGAACAGGATACACGAGATATGCAGGCATGAATCATAAATAGTAACAAGTCAACAGGGATGTATAACAGTGAAGTGTATCAGTGTATGTGACGTGCAGTGATCAATATAAACTGTGCTACTGGGTTGTCTACTCTAAAGTTTGTTTGAAATCAATTAATGTAATCCTCCATGTAACTCAAAGGATATGTCCCGTTACCCCCCGGGACCACGGATCAGGAATATATGAACCAAGAGTGGTTCTGTCCCGTTACCCCCGGGGACCACGGATCAAGATGTAAGAGTCACGAATGGCTCTGTCCCGTTACCCCCCGGGACCACGGATCAAGTAATACCCTTTTAAGTTACACTTTAGTTTACACTTTTGATTTCCCCATACCCCCAAGGTTATGTGTTCAAGTCAGGTATTCCGTAATCAAGAACTACACAGGATCGGGTAGGTGCAGGTTTGTCTGGATAGACAACAGGAACGGTCCGTAAGGACTACATGTCAGGTTTGTTGGCATTAGACACAAGATCAGGTAACAGGTAAAGCCATGGTACATCAGGTCAAGTCAAGTAGTGTATTTACGTGCCAGGTCATGTCGAGAGTGTACGGTACCGTGTCGGGTCAAGTAATATGTGTGTAACAAGTCATGTCAGGGTGTAAAAGATATCATGTGGGTGCTCATAACCAACTAACATAATCATGGTTATAAATAAACAAGCATGAGTATTATCAGAACAGTAAACTGGCACATGTAATATGATATGCAAATAGATATAATTTCAAGGATATGAATGCACAGTTAACGATTAGGATTACATTTATAGTTTCAATATTAATTAGGATGCAATTTATTAAACATGGAGTGTTAATATCACAGTATTATGCAGTAATGTGATCTATGGATGCAATTATATGTATCTTAAATGCGATGGATGCAAACGGGTATCCGAAAAGTTATAAAACTATAAAATGGTAATGTGGGATGTACAACTAAGCAATATGTGATATTGATATAATAATATTAATATGGATATCATATTCAAGCGATTAATAACTATAAAAGTGGTATTGATTAACCATGCACAAGAAAGTTCCGTTCAGAAATTCAGCGTCGCCCTGATTTGTAAAATAGCTTAAAAATAACAAACGTTCTCCAAAAGGAACGTGTCTTATACCAAAACAAAGATAATTCAATAAGGTTTTTATTTTTATAAGTATAAACATCTCAGGTTGTCCCTACAAAAAGTTATGAATATCCGAAGTTGAAAGTTTGCTGCTGGAATTTCCCTAGACAGCAGTTTGGAGACATTTTCATTTGCATTTTACGTTATTTAAACAATTTATTTTGCAAGTAAATATTTTATAGAGTTATAGTATTCTGAGTTAGCTTCGTAACGAACTAAAGAACGTATACTAATGATTTTTCTATGATTTATAATGAATTTTATACGATAAGGTGTACAGTAAATTTCACAGATTTGTCGTATCCGCTTTTTCAACGACGTTTCATGTGTAAACTATAATATTTTAAATATATAATATCATAAAATGCAGATTATAAACTAATTAAAGATAATAATAAGAAATATTACGACGATGTATATTTTAATTGATATGGATGCAGTATAATGTAATCTAGTATGTCACAAGATAAGTTTTCATGATCTAGATTTAATATGATATAAACGGATGCAAACGGAACATCGAAACGTTATAAAATTAAACATGGGGCACTGGATTTAAACTATAGGTATGATATTTATTTAAATAGGTATAAAATAAATTATATAGCATGTAGCAAGATTAACTTGCCTCGATGGGTCGCGAATCGGGAAAACGGAACGTTAACCGTCGGCGGGGAAAACTCGCGACGGGCGCACGGTTCACAGAATGAACCCAAACGACGAACAAAGGAACCACACGGGTCGGGGTATCTCACTGGAACGTCGAGAAGCGTCACCGGCACGACGGAATTCTGGCAACAAAAGAACAGTTATAAAAAATGAGAAACGAGACATGAAGCAAGAAGAGAAAGAATGATAAAGAGAAGTACGAGAGAATATATGAGGGAGAGAGAGAGAGAGAAAAATGGAGAGAGAGCGAGAGAGAGAGAAGAGGGAGAGAGAGAAAGTGGGGCCCACGGGGTTAAAGGGGAGGTTGCGATTGGCTGAGAGAATAAATTGAGAAGGATATAAAACATTGTAAAAATATTATATGGTTAATTTAAAGATTTAAAAGATAGGTAATGAACAGTAAGATATCAGATTAGTTAGAAAAATATATGCGATGGTTTTAATAATATTAAAATTTGGGATTTTGGCGCCAAATAAAACATTTCCAAATCGCGCCCGGGTCGAGTCCAAAAATTTGAAATTGAAATAATAGGATTTTAAGCGAGATCCAAATTTTAAAATTAAGTGTTTTATGATTAAAAAGCATACCTCCAAAACGGACACACGTACGTGCACGTAGCCATCCAAACTCGCCCGTTTCACTGAACGGGACGAGAACACAATGCACGGATGCTACCACGAGGCTAGGGGTGTCAAGTAGGCCAAAATGAATATTTTCAATTTTATTTTAGATGCCAAAATTTGTTATATGTAGAAATGACTTTACCGGGTAAATTTTACAGTAAGCAACAAATAAGCAAGTTAAATGAAATGAGTACCACATTATGCTCAAACAGTAACTGAAAATAGTAGCATTGGGCTCGGGTGTTACACAATGTCTGCAATGCGATCTTCAAGTGTTCTGCATGCTCTTCAAGGCTTCTCGATAGACTAGAATATCATCGATGAACACCACTATAAACTGGTCCAAGAACGGTGAAAAGATTCAGTTCATCAAGTCCATAAATATCGCCGGTGCATTCGTGACTCCGAATGGCATCACTAAATACTCGTAATATTCATATCAAGTTCGGAATATAGTCTTGCAAATATCCTCTGATTTAACTCGAACTTGATGATATCCGGACCGTAAATCCAGCTTCGAGAATACCCCCGCGCCACTAAGTTGCTCGAATAATTCGCCAATGCGAGGGATCGGGTACTTGTTCTTAATAGTCACCCGGTTTAATTCTCGATAGTCGATGTACATCCTCCTGGTGCCATCTTTCTTCTTGACTAGAAGAACTGGAGCTCCCCAAGGTGAATTGCTGCTGCGAATCCAACCTTCTCAAGCAATTTGGTAACCTGCTTCTTTACTTCTTCCAACTCTACTGGTGCCATTGGATAGTATGCCTTTGAGATTGGCGCAACACCAGGAACAAGATCGATCACGAACTCTACATCTCGTTTCGGTGGTAAACCCGAGATGTCCTCGAACACGTCCATGAACTCTCGAACTACAGCTGGTGCTTCCTCCTTATCAACTTCTATCGACGAAAGAACACTGTTTGTCGGCCTAGCCCTAAACTCGACTGGCCCGACAGAACCGCTACCTCCAGCAAAAACAAACTCCGGATGTCCGGAAATCTGGAAAATCACTTTCTTTGCTCTACAATCAATGTGAGCGTGGAAAGTGCCGAGAAAGTCCATTCCCAAGACAACATCAAACAATGGGATGCACCTGAAACGAACAATGCTAATGCGGAAAAACCATGAACAGTAGGATACCTGAAATGACTTCATCTGAAGCCAAGATACTAAAGAAGATAAGCACGGTAAATAGGATTCCAGCTGACGGTAAAACATAAACTGGTAAGCAATGAAACCGAGAGAAGCAAGATAATATCACGTCCATAAATCAAGGAAGTGAATCAAGACTAGGACTCCAAATTACTTAAATAGAGTACCGCATTGTAACCATGCTGCTGTTCATAGTTACAATCACATAACTCCGTCCAAGTCGCCCAAATCCTAGTATCAGAATCAAAGGAATATGACGGGAGAAACAATAGGGAATCAAAAGGTTTCAAGCCGAGATGCAAAGTTGTTTGCATATTGTCAAGACAAAGATCAAGAGAAAGATAAGATTCAAGGATCACGACAACACTGTGGCAGGACATACTCCTAATTACGGGCTTTCGAATTCATGTATTGGGTCCAATACCCAACTACAAAGGAATCAAACCCGATTAGCCTAAATCCTATGGCTCTGATACCAAACAAACCCTGTCACGCCCCGCTTCCCAGAGTGCGCTAAGATAGGCACGTGACAGAGCCAACCATGCTACCTGTGGCTAGGAAACATTCCTCCACAGTCACATTACGGCTATCTAGAGATATCAAGAACAGTAGAAATAAAATAAACTATCTAGTACATGTCCATAAGCCAGAATAAACGAGTCAAGAAATAATATGCGGAAGCAATAAATCCAATAAACAATAACAATCTGGAAGGTACGTCCCAATACGGGCTCACATCAGGAAATAAAAAAAAATGTTGAAAGGAAACTAAACTAAACCGGAATACTAACAGGTCCTCACTGCTCGGCCTGTCGACTGAAGTACTCCTGCTCGGCCTGCGTCAAGGGTAAAGGATCTGGGCCATGCAGAACCCAGACGTCAGTGCGTCATAATATCAACAATAATACAATCAGGGGGTAACAAGATATACAGGCATGGGTATAAACAGTAATAAAAGTATAACAGTAACACGAATAAGAAATAGTGAAGGGTATAAGCACATGTGACGCGCGGTGAGTAATCCGAACTAAACTACTGGGTTAACTACTCTCAAGTCTTTGAAATCAATTTAATGAATCGTCGATGTAACTCAATAGTATCCCGTGCATGTCCGGGACCACGGTCAAGACTCTCGGGCTGAATCCGAGACGTGCCGTTAGGCAGTAAACAATTAACATGTACAGACGAATGATATCAGCAGCAGCATCCCGGGGCTGGCCTAGCCCGTAAAACTGATCGGTATAAGCATCGAACTGTCGAGTTACAAGTCAGGTTTCATCATTGATTTTCCCATACCCCCAAGTTATGTGTTCAAGTCAGGTATTGATAAATCTGGAGCTAATGCCAACACAGGATCAAGCAGGTACATGTTTGTCTATATAGACAACATGATACGTCCATCGGGACAACATGTCAGGATTGTCGACATTAGAAACAGGATCAGGTATCAAGTCAAGTAATGATATATCAGATCATGTCAGGTAGTGTACATGTATCAAGTGGGTACCCAACAGTAAAATGTAGCAGTATTGAATCAGGGTAGAATACAGATGTACGATAAAAGCATGGGTGCACAAATATCTACCAGGGGTTACACCATGACTAAGCAG
Organism: Agapanthus africanus; assembly: GCA_030015575.1. Taxonomy (NCBI): domain Eukaryota; kingdom Viridiplantae; phylum Streptophyta; class Magnoliopsida; order Asparagales; family Amaryllidaceae; genus Agapanthus; species Agapanthus africanus. The sequence continues at coordinate 2,038,867 of JASDDO010000008.1, read as the reverse complement.
GATACACAATATCAAGCATGGGGTACTAATGTATTAATACTATGAGTTAATGTAATATGTGGTGCAACTAGGTATGCAGAATTAATGGTATGGATACACAAATAGACATGGATGCATAACTAACTATCAGGGGTTACAACTATAGTTCCAAGACTAAATGGGATGCACATTATCTAGCATGAGGTACTAATGTATTAATAATATGAGCTAATATGATCTGTAGATGCAGCTACATGTATATTAAATGATATGGATGCATACGGGTATCTGAAAACGGTAAAACTTTAGTATGGATATATAATGTGATAAACGGGTAACATTTTACTCATATGGATGCATAATAATATACCTAGCATGTAGCAAGATGAATTAGCATGCGACTTGATATGTAAATAACGATATGGATGCACACGGACGCTGTAAAATAGTAAAATGGTAACAGGGGATGCACAATACACTAAACATGTAATATAATTATTAATATGGTTGTAAAATATATCATAGCATGTAGCAAGATCAACTTTCCTCGATCGGATCACACGACGGATGCGTATGGCACATTCGACGTCGGGAAATTGTCGCAACACACACACTGCACGCCGGATGGGTCCAGACAAGGTAAGAGGGGTAATCACGTAGGCAAGGGACGTTCACTGGATTGCCTGGATCAGCAGCGGCGATACAACTCCGGAGATGGTGGAGTTTGGTGTACTGGGGTCAGGGGAGACGAGGTGATGGTGTCGGGGTCATCGGCGGTGAGGTGCAGGCGAAGGTTTGGAAAAAGGTAGTGGGTGCTCTTGGGTTGCCGGGAATGGGTGTGCGGGTGCTCGGGAAAGGAGAGAGGGAGAGAAGGAAGGTGTCCACGAAGGAGAGGGATGGTCAACGAGGTAGTGACGGCGAGGTGGATCGGAGGTGAGGTCGGGCGAGGGTGCCGCGATTGGTAAGGGTCTTGGTGATGGGTTGCAGGGATTTGTGGGGCTCGGGATTAGAGAAAAGGGAAGAGGAAGAGGGAAGGAGGGCGAGGAGGTGAAGAAGGAGGTGAGGTCGATGAGGATGAGATTAGCGACGACGAGGAAGAGGAGGCGGCGGAGTTAGGGTTCGGGTTTTGTGTGGGTTCTCGTGGGGGGCGCGGGGATTTAAAGAAGAAGAAAAGAAAAATAGAGGAGGAAAGTGAGCGTATGGGAGAGGGCGGTGACGAGAGTCGAGAAATGCACAATAAGTGTGAGAGGGGAGAGAGGGCGTTCAAGAGGAGAGAGAAAGGGATAGAGAGAGAAAAAAAAAGGAAGAGAAAGAAGGGAGGGAGAGAGAGGGAGTTACGAGTGAGAGAGTGATAGAGAGAAGGAGAGAGAGAAAGAGAGAGCTGTTAACTTTAAAAAAGATTTCTTTTAAAATTTAAAAAGATTATTTTTGTTAGGAAATTCTTTAATATAACTATTAAAAAAATATAATATTAGTAAAATATTTAATATTTGGCTAATACAAAAATAGTCCAAAACACGCCCGGGTCGGGTCTACAAATCCAGTTTTAAAATACGAAAAATATACGTGTCAACCAAAATCAAAATTGGATATCCTGGTAACGAAAATGCATACACCCAAGAATGGATGCACGCACGTGCACGTAGCCATCCAAAAGAGTCTGTTTCACTTGAACGGGACGAGGACAATATGTGCGGATGCTACGGCAGGGTTAGGGGTATCATGCAGGCCATGCAATGTATTTTTAAAATATTTTATGTGACTTTAAATGTTATATTAAAATATGCAGATGCCAGATATAATGCCAGTATGCAGTATGTATAATATGAAAGTGCACGAATCCACGTAACAAGCCAGGATAAATCATAAATATGAATCAAGACTGGTTTCAAGTATGGGGGTCGGGTCGGTTGCCAATACAGATGTCAAATGCACTATTCGCATCCAAAACACGGTAAATCAAGAAAATACCATAAATAAAGAAATACTTGAACTAGAACTGGTATAAATGAACTAGGGTGTTACATCGACTCAGAATATACATAAGTATAATCTCGTTCTAAGTCAAATAATATACACGGTCTGATGGAGTGACACTAGATACAAAAATATAAAATATACAAAAGGGGCGGTTACTAAACATATAACCCACCTAGAAAAATATACAACGAAATCCAAAATATGTGTCCGCGACGTCGCTATGCGTCCACGCGATCTCTTCTGTAAGGAACTAAGGCACAACGGTGGTGAGTTGCCAACTCAGTAAATAAATCTAACATCAAACAGTGGAAGTCGTATGCATAACCGAAATATCAACTAAACCTATGCACAAGATAGTAATGATATGTAATAGTATGAGTATATTAGATGTGAAACACAAATATGTCACAATAGTGTATGTATAGAAGAAAACAGAAATCTCATCAAGTATCCTAAAAATCATGATCATACCCATCAGCTATCATCAAATCTAGTGTCAAATATCGACATAAATCTCCACTTCTTGCAGGCATTGTTTTCCGAATGATCCTGACATCCAATAATATCGGTTAGTATCCTCTACATATCCACCGTGTTTCGTAAACTATCTCCGGTATCGAGTGTCCTCGCTAAGCTCTCCGCCTCAAATGCGGCTTTCCTGCCACTCGGTCTCGATCAGGTCCACCATATATCCGACTGTACACTCTCCCACCCAGTCCGGATAACGTAAAAATCTGCAACCATATAGCTCCCCAACTCGGTTTGGAATAAAACCAAATCAGAAAAATATCAACTCGTGATGGACATATCATATAAATCATGAGAACCCGTAAAATTATAACAATTTAAGTCGTATCAATTATATCATGTAGTGAATGAAAACTCAAAATAACAGAAATCTCATAATTCCATATTGCATGATACAAGTAATAATGGTGACAATGAGATACAATATATATCAAACAATGGCTAATGATGCGTGACAACAGTTATTAATGATACTAGCAGTGCACAATAAAGTATAGATGACATTGTAGGGTGTTTTTCGTCATCCCATTGAGATGGGAATACGCGTCGCTTGTCAGGCGTACTACAGATTCTTCCTGCCTAGGGTAGGCGGAGGTTTATTGATTATGGGGATCTGAATCTCCAGCAGCCGCGTACTAAGCTGCCGTTAATTACCCCTCGCCTTTGGAGCGAGAGAAATTTCGATTGACGGGTCAAACTGGTCATGCGAACTCAATGTGCAGTGTTGTGTTTTGAAAGGGTTTTGGATATATCGGGGGACACGTAGATTTTACGGGGGTTCCGCTACCCGGATAGTGGGGTGGGGGTCAAGGGGGCTAGCAGCCCCCTTACGGGGTGCGGAGCAGCGCCCTGTTAGAAATTTTTTCTAACAGGGGAAGTGTTTTGGAGTGTATATGTATATATAAAAAAAAGGGAAAATAGCGTCCAAAGGACGCGTGAGCGCCAGCGCCCTACGCGTTTGGCACACGGGCACTGGACGCCAGGCGTCAGAAGGAAAAGGGGCTTAGCCTCTACACTGGGAGTTGTACTCCCGATTGACTTTTGGAGTTGAACTCCTGACAAAGAGGACAAAGGGGTTTAGCCCCTGCACTGGGAGTTGTACTCCCAAAAAGAAAGATCTATTATATATATATATATATATATATATATATATATATATATATATATATATATTGAGGAGTTAAACTCCTAAGATATTTTTGGAGTTGATGAAAAGGGGCCCCTTTCTTCTCCTTTGAGCCCTAGATCTTTCCCAAAGTGGGATTTTTTGGGGGTGGGTCTCCTTCTTTCTCCTCTCTATTGGCTGGATCTTGGAGAAAAGATGGTGAGATTTTAAAAATCTCCCATTTTTGATATCTGATTGAAGATCTGAGTTCCCCTTCAAGGGTTTGATGGTGAAAAACTATTTGTTTTTGGGAAAGGAAGAATTGAACTCTTGATTTAATTCAGAAAAGGAGAAGAAGGTTTAGAACCTTGAGGAAGGGGAAGAAGACACAAACTCTAGCTTTTGAGGGGAATGAAAAAAGTTATCATTGATTTTTTCATCATGTTTTCTTTATAGGCTACACATTTTACATATAGCCCCTTGGGCTTTGCCAAATGGCACTTGTGCCACTCCATGCCTTATGTGCTTATTTCTTTTTTGCACATAAGCCATGGTGTTTACAAAATTTTGGTTTTCTGCCCATTTTTCTTACATTCATGCATAAAAAGATACATCAAAATTATTTATTACATGATTTTCATTTTGGCATGGGGGGGCTGGCCGCGGGGCTCGACTTGGGCATGGGCTTACTTGGCCTGGGTTTGGGCCCACCTGGCTTGGGGTGACTTTGACTTGGTCAACCGGGGTGTAATTTTTATCCCAACAAAGTGCCCCCATCAATAAATGCACACCATATATGTGGGTCATGTGCATGAAATTGATGGATTTTATTTCACGTGGAGGCGACTTGATTTGGTTCCCACTTTTTGGGAAGCCGGCACTGCCCTTTTTACGACATGGACTGTAATGTTTTAAAAAAATAAAATAAAAAAATAAAAAAAATCCTTTAGGTGATTTTTTCTGATAATCGGTAAAATAAACCGTATTTTCCGTAAAACTCAACTATAATTATTTTTCAATATAGATTTAAATACGCCTATTTTAACTATGTAATTGCTAGTATTTGGTATTTATTTAGTGACTTATAAATTATTAGTTTACTAAAATATTTTTCGTAATTAATTAATTTTCAATATTTACATAAGCTTTTAATTATACATTTAATTAGTGTAAATTACAAATTTGAATGGGTTAATTGGAAAAATGTGAAACATAACATATTAGAATCAAGTTTATAACATGCTCTTCTCTTCTTGATATGTCTCCATAATTCTAGATGATTCTAGGATTTATTTGGAAAAGAAAACAAAATAATTAAATAGGAAATGAGTATTATATGGTGTTATTTTTGGAGAGGTTCTACACACTTCTCTCTCTCTCTTCATTACATTGGCCGAGACAATTCCTGCATATCCTCTCTCTCTCCATTCTTTTTTATCTCTTCATTTCATCAAAAAAAAATTCCACTAAACTCACTCAAAATCCACAATAAAACCAACACAAATCCTAGCTAAAATCATCACAATTCATTGTTCAACTCTAATGCTTGAATCTTGGAGCAACAGATCACTTTGGGTGGCTAAGAAATTTCAAGTTTGATCTTTTGATTTGTGAGGTATAATCCTAACCCCATGTTAATTAGTTGCTAATTACTTTAATCTAGCTTATTAGGTGATTAATTGTGGTTTTAAATTGCAAGTTTAGAAAAAAAATTCAAGAGAATGGTTTCGAATCAAGTTAGGGTTTTTATTAATTGAGTAGGGTTATAAAAAGTGGTTTAACATTTTAAGAAATGAAAAATCGAGTCTAGTTGTTGTATTGTAAATTGTTGTTTCAAAATTGTTCAAATTAAACAATTTTGAAACTAGGTTTTTATAATTAATATATATGTATGTGAGATAAAATTATAGTGTGGGTTTTTATCATTAGATTATGGTTTTAATGAGGAGATTAACATGTTAATTAAATGCAAAACCTAATTTGGTTACTAGTTGCTAATTGTTAGTTTAAAAATTGTGATAATTATGCTATTTTGCTAACTAGGATTTTAGAAATTAATTTAAAATGTGGGATTAAAATCTAGTTAGGGTTTTTAGCACATCATTAAGGTTTTCATGAGTGGTTTAACAATTTAAAATATGCAAAATCTAGCTTAGTTGTTGAATTGTGAATTTTGCTTTAAAAAGTATTAAAATTTGATATTTTTGCAAACTAGAATTTTGGATTTTATACAAATTGATGAGATTAAATTATGGTGATGGTTTGTATGACTTAGTTATGATATTTAGTGAATATTATGCTCATTATTTTTGTTAAAATATCAAGTTTCGATTTAAAACGATAATTAAGTGCTTTCTAGGTTTTCGGAAATAAATCGATTTGATTTATTTTGAGGTTTTAATGAATTGCAATCTATTTCATATTATAATTAGTGATTTGTGAAACCACGATTGGTATGTTTGGGTTTTTCTCGATCAATCGGCGTTTGTACGCCGATGTCGAGGGTTATTTGGTTATTTTGCATGAGCGGGTCATAGGTTTTAACCTATATGCGTTTCGTGCGCCGTTTTGGTTTTATCCGTGATTTCGGTTTACGATATTATATATGTTTGCATATAGGTACCCCTCACATGGATTTCGAACAATGAAGAAGAGGATGGCGGCATCGATTTCGGCAGACAAGGACCAGGTGAGTAGATGTATATCTACGGGGGAAGTCGGGTGGATGGCGTATAGCACCCCCGCAAACGTAGAATAAAGATATTACATATTATTATTAGGAAGTCGGACGTGACCTTAGATTATTGGCGAGTAGGGCACTATTGAAGACTTTAGGTTGGATTAGACTGATTTAGAAGAACTTAACCAGAGGATGATTGCCTAGGAGGGAATTCGTAGGTTTCATGTAGACACACACACGCTCACACATAAACTTGACTTGGTGTATATGTGTGTGTGTGTGTATATATAGGAATGTGTATAGGTATACACACACACACATATACATGTGATATGAGGATGTTATATGATACCTGGGGATGAGTCGATGTGACTAGGCTTGATGCCGTGATCTATTGGATATACGATCGAGTTATGACATGAGATGTGTTATAATATTAGCGGATCGTTGGGTAATGAGATTATATAAAATACATTTATATAAATGATAATATGTGTTGATGACATTGAAATAAACGAGACTCTAGAATAGAATCAGGATTGTAATATGTGACTTAATCACGATATGACATCTGACATGATATTTTAGTGGATCATTTGATGATGTATATTTACACAGATGATGATATATGTTTGATGATATTGGGATGTATGCGATTATAGTACAGTACCCTTGATCATGATATTGTGTGATGATGATACTATGCGAACGATGATGTATATATGTGATAGTTGACCGTACGCCGATTTTGGGAAGCCGTCCGTACGAGGCATAGATGTGATGATTGATCCGCACTCGTGACTCGAGGAATTCGTACTACGTACGTGACGCTATTGAGGCTGGATCGCCGACTACTTGAGATATCGACTCAGACCTTAGTAGGATTCTTCTTACCTTTCGACTAGTGTCTTTAGTTAGTTCCTTAGTTGGTTAGGTAGATCTTAGTTTAAGCTCGAGTCATACTTATTTTCAAACTAATGAATCGTGTTTTTTTTAAACAACAAACTGTATGACTCGTAATTAGTATGTATTTTCTAGTTGTGCGTTTACTACACATTCACCGTTATATTCATATTCTGTTCATCGTATTGCATATTCATACATATGTTTCTTTAGCTAATATGAAACTCTGCCTGTTAGGACACCAGCACCATTACCGATGATGCGCATGTTCCACTACACTTAATTGCCGGCTCACACACATCATCATCGGTAATTGCCATGTCACGTACACTTTAGAACATATTATCTTTTATTGATATAATCAGCTAAATGCTAGTCTAATCTAATAATGTGTGATTATTCTCATATGATAGTTTAGACATTGCATTTATCACTTAGACACTTCATGCATTCACATTTTCATATTATCATGCAGTATTGTGGGGCTTATGCCGATACTCATTATTTACTTACTCATGATTTTGGGGATTTTGGATTTCTATGAGATTTCTGGATTTTGGGGAAAATCGCAAGAATGTATATGAAAACTTACCTCTCTCTCTCCCTCTCATTTTAAAATACAAGTTGCGGTTTTCTCGTGATGTATGTGTCGTCCACCATGAGATTTCATGTTTTCTGTTGGATTTTGAGACCCAATTCGAGGAGTGGATGAACCGTCTCGGGTACATGGTGGGCCCGGTATGGTACCCCGGGGCAAGAAGCTCGAGTTGTAGACGATGAGCCTGGCAGGAAAAGACTACCTACCGGTGATGTCTGGCGCGGCGGATATCCGGAGGATACCGACCGTTGTCGTGAGATTTGATAATATGGGCCGATCCGGACTGACGGAGCCCGAGATATCGAGACTATGAGATATTGAGACTATGAGGTATTGCGACCTTGAGATTTACATGTTTTGTGTCGATGCTTGACACGTATTTCCATGTATTTCATTGATGATGTTTCAGCTTACCACATAAATTTTACTATGATAAAAGTTAAAGATTTCTTACAGATATATCCAGATTTCATGGTTGGTTGTTTTACATTCATGGTGCATGCATACTCATACACATGACATGTTACTACTTGAGGCACTGACACGAGCACTGAGCATTTCACTTATGCATAGATTATTACCGTGCCACTACAAGACGACTAGTGTTATATTAAGTATATTATTATGATCTAGGAGAGCGTCGTGCATGCGATTTTTACTCGTAGATGTCTTCTACTCACGAGTTGGCAACTCACCCCCGTTGTACCAAATTTTCTTACAGGTTTCGATGTACAGGTTTCCTTGGCAACTTGCTGGCACATCATTTCATTCAGGATGATTTGCTTGGTAGGTTGGTTCATTTGTATCAGGACCGCCGTTGTACTTTTATTATTTCATTTGTATCTAGTAAGCGTCATCAACCAGACTTGTATTACTTGATAGATTTAGAAGACCAGTTGTTTTTATTTCGACCTTAGAGTCGCACTTGTTCCCCTCCGAACACAGGGACGCGACCGTGCAGGTTCGTCTTGCCTGAATTTCGGGACAGATGTTAATTGGTGTTATCCGTCCACCTCTCCGAAGATGCCAAGTTGATTTATGGCACCATGTATCGAAGGTTTAAACGGATGCGGCCGATTGTATTCAAGGGTCAATACTGAACCGCTTGTAGGGCAGTGCTGAAGGTTGTGGCGGCTGCTTAAGAACAGGTTCAGATCCCTGTAGTTTAAGACTTTTGAATCTTATGAGCCGTGAGGGTCTCATAAGAGGGTTCTCCTTACGAGTCGTGAGGATCTCGCAAGTGTAATTTCTCCCTAGGAATCGTGGGGATCCCTAAGTGTGTTGCTCCTTTGTGAGTCGTAAGAATCTCACGCAGATGGTTTCTCCTCACAAGATCGAGAGGACCTTGAAAGTGTCTTTTAATGAGATTGCGCCCTTTCGGGTTTTCACAAAACTCGCCGGTAGCCATGCTGTTTTTACTCACGGAGCCCTTTCGGGTTTTCATCCGTGCCCTTTAGCTTATGGACATACCGTTTTTTTACCACGTCAGCCTGAGGATGCCGCGGGTTAGTAGCAGTTTAACGACGTTTCGGTCATTATCCAGTTTTAGGACATAGTGGTCCATTGTTAGTTTAACGACGTCTCGGTCTTTGGTTAATAGGTCGGACATGTTTGAAGATCTTTCAGCACTCTTTTAATTTTTTTTTGTTTTGAAAAAACAATCTCTCATGGAGCTTCCCCTATAAAAGAGCATGATGCCCCCGGCGTGTCCATCCTTTTCTGAGCATGTGGTTGTGGCGGGTTTGCCTTCCAGTTGTCAGACAACGCGAATTTGCCTTGTTGGTATTCATCCTCAATCCAGCCTTTAAAGACGTAGCAATCTTCGAGTGGGTGGCCCATTACTCTGTGGTAGGGACAATAGTTAGGATGGTTAACGTCACCCGGTTGCGACGGATGTTTTGGATCTGGCAGAGTGATGAGCCCGTTGCGCATTGCCAGTTCGAACAGTCTCCTTGTTTTATCCCTGGAAAATGAGTAAGGATGTTTCAACTTCTCATCGAGGGATCGCAGCTTGTTGCTTTGACGAACAAATGGTCTCGGGTTGCTCGGTTGTTGCTGAGCGTTGGCGACAACGGTCGCTTTTCCCTTCCCCTTATCCTTTTTGCCTGATCCCTTGTTTGCGGGTCCGAGATCCTTTTCAGGTAGCGTGCGATTGCGTAGCGGAATGTTCTCGCAGTTATTCGTTTCTTCCTCTTTTCCTGAGGTGGATTCCTTGAAGAGAGGGCTATGAGTAATTTCTTCTTCAGAATTGCTCCCGAAGGTGAGAACTTGCGATCCCCTGCTATCAACCATGTGACAGTTCTCGGCAGCTCTTTCTCGTTCGTCTGTCGCATTTTTCTGCTGTCGACGAGTTTCACGCTCCATCCTCTTGAAGTGCTGCCTGTGAGCGACATACCCTTGCCACCAATTTTTAAAGGCGTTGCACTCTTCGGTGGGGTGCGCAATCCTTTGATGATATAAACAGTAATTAGGATGTGCATCCGCATCATTAAGGCGTATATTGCCAGGAGAATTTTCTCTAAAAGAAGGCAGCTTCATTCCCATCGATATGGCTTTGGCGAACCTTTTCCTCATCTTGAACCTTCTTTTATTTGTGGTAGATGTGCTTTGATTTGGCGAGAGCGTTGCAACCCTTTCGTCCAGTCGCCGGCTCTTGTCTTTTTCAAATATGGACATCTCATGCTCTCGATCAGCTTTGCTTTTAAGACGGGTTTCGTTCAGGAATGCATCAATCATTTCGTCTGATGGTCCTAGAAGTTCCGGCTCAGGATCTGCCCCTAATTTCTTTGCGTCAGGAGCTTCTTCACCGTTTATTAACGAGTGAGAGATCATATGGCAGCTTGCCACATAATCCTCTGGTTCATCTGACGAGTCTTCTCCATTGTCATCACCTCCGTCCTCAAGGACGTGGCTGAGGAATTCTTGGAATGTGACTGGGGTCCGTGCCTTCTGATTATATTCTTCCAGCGCGTCAATATGTTTTTGCAGGTCCGTGCGTTTGAAGACATCATGTTTCACGGGCTTCTTGGTTTTCTTCTTGGAAGACTTTGACGGCTGGGTATGAGTGCTTTGATTATCACCACCAGTTTTTGGAATTGGGCGCGGCTTCAGCATTCCCTCGATAATCTCGGGTTCCAGCGGATTCTTCCACCTGATTGCCGGGCATGTTTGGAGATTCCTCAACATTTTTTTAGTTTTTGCTGAAAGAGCGACCTCCCATGGAGCTTCTTCAATGAAAGAGCATGATGCCCCCGGCGTGTCTGTCTTCTTGGGAGCGTGTGGCTGTGGTGGGTTCACCTTCCAATTCTCGGACATGGCAAATTTGCCCTATTGGTATTGATCTTCAATCCAGCGTTTAAAGACGAAGCAATTCTCAATTGGATGGCTTACCGTTTGATGGTAAGGGCAATAATTGGGACTATTAGTCTCGTCGGGTTGCAACAGTCGTTTTGGATCCGGCAGATTGATGAGTCTGTTGCGCTCTGCCAGTTCGAACAGTTTTCTCGTTTTATCCTGAGGAAACGAGTAAGGACGTCCCAGTCTCTCCTTGAGGGATGGGCGTGGACGCACGTTGTTTTGGCGAACAACCGGCTTTAAGTTACTCGGCTGTTGTTGAGTATTGGTGACGAAAGTTGCTTTTCCTTTCCCCTTTTCATTCCGAGGATCCGTCTTTGAAGGAGATGGTCTATGACCCATCTGATCCATTTAGGCCAATTTGTCGATCAAGGCCAAGAAAGTAGTCGGCTTGAAGAACATCATGAATTGCGAGATGGTCGCTTGAGGGTCGAGGGTATCCACAAACATGCCTAACGCAGGCGCTTCTTCGATGTGCTGCTCACATTTTGACCATAAATTTCGCCATCGTGTTGCGTATTGCACCCACGTTTCACTTGGCTTCACTCTGGCGTTGATCAATGCCGTTATTGGGGTGCGTTCACTAGCACTTGCGAAACGCTGGGTGAATAATAGCTCCATCTCTGCAAAAGTTTTGACGGAGTCGTTTGGAAGTTCGGAGTACCACTCAAATGCCGTTTCCGACAGGCTGCCGACGAATTGGCGGAGCAAAAGCTTATCATCGCCACCGGTGTTGCCACAAAGAGCCCTGAACTGAGCGACATGTTGATGGGGATTGCCTGTCCCCTTGTACACATGGAATTTGGGGATCGTGTAGCCCGGCGGGTACTTTATCTGATCATACCAGCCTGAATACGGTCGCCCAGTTTTGACGACTTGGCCGACCGCTTCATTTGCCTGGTGAACTCGTATTTGCTGAGCAATATAGTCATCCAGAGCGGCCTTGGAAATAGTTTCCTCCTTGGCTGCTGAAAGAGTCGGAGGTGGATTCGACGTTTCTCCTCTGTCATCTTCAATAACGATCGGAGGGTCTTCTGCTGGGGGATCCAGCTGTAACATCATCCCGACCATATCCTAGAAGAGAAGCGCCATTCGTTTTATATTGGCAGCTTGTTCTGCAGCTTCTCTGTCCTTCTTTTTGAGGAATCTGCGTAGGAAGTCAGCGTCGGTTTCTTATTTATGACGTTGTTCTGATGACGCCTCCGGGCTCTCTTTTGGTCCGGTGAGTGCAGCCATTCCAGTTAGCATCTCCTGAAGCTTCTGCTGCTGTTGTTCTTGAGCCCTTGTTATTGACCGGGTGAGCGGTCGATGGCCCGTCGAAGTGCGGCTTTCCTCTTTTCGGAAGCCATGTAAACAGTATGTACCGCTATGCCCCCAGACTTAGGGCGTTTGGGCTCAACGTCTTTGCGATCTGCCATAGTCATAGGGGCTTTCTCTGACCTCCTTTTCTTTTGAGCAGTTGACATTGAGGGGGACATTGCAGCGGGCATCCAGGTAGTTATCGTCTTTTGTGGCTTGACAGGACAGTTCTCTTCCTATTGAACCTTCACCTTTTTCTGTCGGCGAGGGTAATCTTGATCAATCACTGACCCCTGGACCTGTCGCCAGACTTTGTAGATTTTGGAGGATAGCCGTTGAGGGGATTGCTCCGGCTTTATTTCTGTGACAGTCTCCGCCGGTGGAGGAGATCTTTTCAGTACGGCGGTAGGAGAGTTCCTGCGCATCTTGTTCAGCAGTTCGAAGCTGTTCCTAGTTGGAACAGCAGCATTGACTTCCACCGTTGGAGCTGGTGGAGTTAGCCCAGAGGGGGAGTTGCCCCCAGCCTTCCTTACTCGGCGCCAGTGGCGACGTTGAGCGTGTCGAGCCGTTGGGATTATCTCAGCTGTAGGGGTGACTTCCTTATGCCCCCTGTGTTGGTCAGAAGTTGTCGTTGTCAGCCTATTGAAGACTGATGTCCGCTGAGTGGGGATAACCAGCCTATTGAAGGCAGACTTCCGAGCAGGGGAAGCAGCCTTGACGATTTCGCCTGGAACATGAGCTGAAACAGTCAGTCTCGTGAAGACCGACCCTTTGGCAGGAGAAGCCGCCTTGACGACTTCATGAGCAGGAATGGCTATCCTTTTCGGGATAACCCTTTCTGGTATTGCAAGCTTCTCCATGGGCCCACATGAGTTTTGGCCCAGTCTGTCAAAGGCTGAGGCGTTGGAGCTGGACGACCCGTTGAGAGGGGCTGCGGTAGTTGTGAGCCGATCAAAGACCGACTTTTTGGGAGCTTCTTGCGATGGTACAGGGGCGTTGAAGCTCATCGGTGGGAGCATGGTCCCGAAGAAAAATCCAGTGGTGGCCTGAGTCACCTGTTCCACCGGCATAGCGAAGATGGAGGCCGCTTGGGGCCTGTAAGTCACTCCTCCAGACGGGACGGAGCGAGAGTTGCAGTTGCAGTTAGTGCAGGTTGAAACCATTTATCTTCTGTTTTCTGCACGGAGCAAGACACCAAATCTTAGTACCTTGAATCCACAGGCAACCATAGAAAACCGCGATTCGTTCGCGAACACGACACACGAAGTGTGGAGTAGAAAGAGGAAAAGGTCCCACCGGACGTGCCAGAATCTGTTCCCCTCCGAACACAGGGACGCGACCGCGCAGGTCCGTCTTGCCTGAATTTCGGGGCAGATGCTAATTGGTGCTATCCGTCCACCTCTCCGAAGATGCCAAGTTGATTTATGGCACCATGTATCGAAGGTTTAAACGGATGCGGACGATGTAGCAGACTTCGTCAGATTCCCCCTCGTTTGAGGGGTTTTTGATTGTGGGGACGCTCTTCCCTGCAGGCGTAAGCCCTTGCAGTTAATTACGCTACCGCATCGCGGTAACAACTTTCTTCTTCTCCAGATGGTCACTTCGTGTCGTGGGTGTTTGTTTTGTGTTTGGTTGCCCATGGATTGTATACGGAGACTAATTTGTGTCGTCGCCCGTAGGGCGTGGACTAGTCCAAATCCATATCTTTCTTAGATTTGGGTTTGGGGGGTTGGGTTTAAGAATACGTTAGCCTCATTTGGGACTAAGATCTACTTAAACGTTTGTTAAGGATACGCTAGCCTCATTTTAGACTAAGATCGACTTAACGGGATCGTTTAGATCCAACAAGAGAGCAATTTAGCTCTATTGTTTAGTTTAATGACATTGCGGTCGATTACCAGTTTAAGGACATGGTGGTCCATTAGTAGTTTAAGGACGTCTCAGTCCATTGTTAGTTTAAAGACATCGCGGTCGAGGTTATAGACATCATAGTCCATGAGTTTAAGGACCCCACAGTCTGCTGTTAGTTTTAAGACATCACGGTCGAGGTTAAGGACATCATAGTCCGTGAGTTTAAGGACCCCACAGTCCAATGTTAGTTTAAAGACATCATGGTCGAGGTTAAGGACATCATAGTCCATGAGTTTAAGGACCCCACAGTCCGTAGTTTAGAGACGTCATAGTCTGTGAAATGTGTGGTCATCGGGACCCGTCACCTCTTTGAAGACGTTGAAAAATTACAACGACAAATATAAAAGGAGTGAAGAGATGTACCCGCGAACCAAGGTGGATTAAGTGATCTGTAGTCCAATTTGGAACTAAGATCAATTGATTATATTATGAACACAATGGCTCAGTTGAGTCTGAATTGAGGACTTATGGCCAACTTGGGCTAAGTCCAATTAGTTTTAAAAATGTTGGCCCTTTGTTGGACCACTGGTGATATTTCTATCTTTGACTGAGCATTGAACATTATAGCTCTGAATTTTACTCAATTTGAGATTCATTTGAAGGGGAGGCTTTTGCCTCTGGAAAATTAGCCAATTTGGCTAAAGATAGTGTTAAACACTAAAGAACAGTAGTGTTAAACACTAGGAATGAATCCTTTAAATTAGTGTCAAACACTGAATAGGAATGGGTCACGTGGGGACACGTGAGGGCACCCGAAAGTGGGACCAGATCCCTTTTACTTTTCTTTGCAAATAAGTGTTAAACACTTTTTTATATTTACGAGCATCACGTGATGGAGATTTATGCACTGATTATTAGAGCACTTGCTAAGGGGTCACATGGGGACACGTGAGAGCGCCCAAAGCTTATATTTCCTTTGCTTTTTCTTTCTGTGTTTTGGAGGTCACGTGGGAACACGTGAGGCATTGCCTCTGGGCTGATTCCTTCTTATTTTTGTGGACCTTTTCAGGGGTCACATGGGAACACGTGACCTTTGTTCTCTGCATGTATGAAGATCTTTTAATTCTCTTGATCTTTAAGAATTAAATTCTTATGTAGGGTTAAACCCTAATTTCCTTTTAGAGGAATTAAATTCCCATGTATGTGAAAGAATTAAATTCTTATATAGGGTTAAAACCTTAGTTCTGTCTTGAAGGAATTAAATTCCTATGATTTTGGGAGAATTGAATTCTCATATAGGGTTAAACCCTAATTTTATTTCGAGGAATTAAATTCCTATAAATCTTGAGAGAATTAAATTCTCATATAGGGTTAAACCCCAATTTCGTCTTGGAGGAATTAAATTCCTATAAATTTGGGAGAATTAAATTCTCTGAACTCAATCCTCCCTCTAAGTCTTGGATCTGCATGGCAAAATCTCAACCCGATGAGAATTAAATTCTCAACCTATGGGGAGATTTGCTTCTGCAGATCTTCAACTAGAGGAAGAACTAAGTTCTTTTTGCAGAAGAGTTAAACTCTTAGATTTTGAGAATTAAATTCTTTTTTTGAAGTTTTGATCCCCTTTCTTTTCTCACATAGGGTTTTCTTTGTTGAGAATTAAATTCTCCTTTCTTTTCTCTCTGCTATTGTTTTTTCTTCAGAAAATCCAGATCCTTTCTCTTCTCTTCTTGGTTCCTATTTATAGGAGGAGGAAAAGAATCAATTTGTTTAGTAAATCTCTCATTGAAAGATTTTGTTTGTTTTCATAATTAATACGATCCTTTAGATCATTTAGTGAATTTTATTCACCGTTGGATTTTCAATCCAAAGATATTCCGTTTGTTATTTTTGGTGAGATTTAGGGAAATCTTTTCTTGTCTAAAATCTTTCCATAAATTGGTGATTTTTAATCACCCTTGGATTTTTAATCCAACGGTTCCCCATAATCTTTTTCCGTTTGGAAAGATTTAGAGAATTAGAATTTAATTCTGTTAAGTTATAAGGCTTTCAAAGCCTGTCACGTGCTGGCACGTGACCCTTGGTCACGTGTGAGCACGTGACCCCCAATTGTGTCTTTCTTCAGCCGTTTATTTTTATTTCTGTTTTAACTATCACGTGTCAACATGTGACCATTGGTCATGTGTGAGCATGTGATACATCATTGAAGTAATTGTCGCGAATTTAATTCTATTAAGTTATAAGGCTTTCAAAGCCTGTCACGTGCTGGCACGTGACCCTTGGTCACGTGTGAGCACGTGACCCCCACTTGGGTCCTCCTTCAGCCGCTTGTTTTCATTTCTGTTTTAACTATCACGTATCAACATGTGACCATTGGTCACGTGTGAGCACGTGATACCTCATTGAGGTAATTGTCGCGAATTTAATTCTATTAAGTTATAAGGCTTTCAAAGCCTGTCACGTGCTGGCACGTGACCCTTGGTCACGTGTGAGCACGTGACCCCTACTTGGGTCCTCCTTCAGCCGCTTGTTTTCATTTCTGTCTGCTTAGAGTTTTAACTGTCACGTGTCAACACGTGACCATTGGTCACGTGTGAGCACGTGATACCTCATTTAGGTAATTCCTGATTTTTAATCAGGGAACAACGCTTGTATTATTATGGTTTTCTGGTGGATTTGGTTTTCTTTTGAGTTTTGAGCCTCGCCCTTCGGCGTTGTATATTATAGTGCATTGTGTGGTTGTTTCTGCCATTTGGTGTAGAGCTAGCTCCCGCTTGGGGATGCCTTTTTATTGTTCCTTATGTATATATTCTTGCTTGTACCCGTTTGGGGCCAGTTTTTACAAAGGAGACTCTGCCGAAATTTTTGAGAAATTTGATGTTGTTTTTAAAAACATGTTTTCTTTTACTTCTTCTTTTAAATGGTTTATATTTCTGGGGCTTCGGCTTACTTAGATTACGTTATGCCTTTAGACATCTCGTAATTTAAGTGCCGGTCACGTTTCGTACTTTCGGGTCGTGACATGGACGGTCAATGGTTGACGTGTCTACGAGACGGAGTGTCGGTGGTTGACGTGTCCCCGATGCGGAGTGTCTGTTTGATGTGTCCCTGACACGGAGTGTCGCTGGTCGACATTTTCCCGGCATGGAGTGTCTGGTTGACTTGATTCTAAGGCGGAGCATAATTCCGACGAGTAGGTCGTTACTGCCCTTTTTGCGACATGGACAGTCGGTGCTGCCCTTTTAGCGACGTGGACGGTCGGTGCTGCGCTTTTTGTGACTTGGACGGTCGGTGCTGCCCTTTTAGCTACTTGGACTGTCACGCCCCGCTTCCCAGTGTACGGGCAGAGGACGCGACGAGGCCGCTATGTATTTACTATGAAGTAAATACGCTAAGCGTATCTAAGCAATATAAGAGTAAATACACAAGAGACAAGATATAATAAAACAACAACTTTATTTATTCACATTCTTTCTGTACAATGCATGGAAAAGTAAATACAACTGAATGAAAGCAATGCCTAAACAATGGCATAACAGAAAAAAAAAGTACTGAAATAAAATTATACAATGAACTAAAGCTCTGGGTATACAATGAAGTGGTCCAAGTCTTCAGTGCCGGGCTCGATCTCCGGAGTGTCCAGATCACCTGACGACATTCAAAGAAGAATGAAAGAGAATGTCGTCAGCGAACAAATCGGTCGGTAAGTCCTAAAGATAAGGGAGAAATAGAATAGACAGAAAGAGAATGTAGCTTTTAAAATTGTATTATATTGTTATAATGTTGTGTTAACGCTGTGTTTGTAGCTTGGTACAGAAGGATGCCAGTGTATACGAGAGGAGTCTCTATATGCCAGAGACTAGAGGCAAGTGTAGTACAAGGAACCGTTTATGCCATGGTACAACAGCAACTGGATTCAGGTTAGGTATATTAAATCTTACTGTCTCGTGCCACTTCTAACACCTTCCGTACCAATCTACCCTTTAAACCCCGCGATATCTTGTTTGTATTGTTTGTATTGTGTTGTCTTGTAATATAGATTGTATAATTGGATGACTTGCCGAAACCATGATATCAGTAAATGGATGTAACTGGAGAATCATGGATGTAACTGGATAATCATGTAAATGGAAGTATATCCATGGTTCGGTTCAGTCAATATAGATTGAATATATTGAATATATGTATTCATGGATTCATGTTGAATTGTAGATTGTAGATTGTACTTGAATTATATTCAAGTCAGATTATTAATGAGAAGACTCGGTCTGAGTCAGACAATTAGAAAAGTAAATTGAAGTCCTGATTGTTTTTGATGTTATCGGTAACCGCTGTACATGGGCGGCAGGATTTGTGTCTTTTTCAAAGACGATTACCAACAACAACAACAACAACAACAACAACTGAGCCTTTTATCCCAAGCATATGGGGTAGGCTACATGAACCAACATGAGAATCATGCCGGGTCCAGCACATGAATCCTCTGTATCCACTCACTTCTATCGAACAATATACTTTCACTGAGTCCTTTGGCAACCATATCGTTTCGTATCACCTCCATGTTTTCTTCGGTCTCCCTTTTGCCCTTTTGCCATTGCCCATATCGAGAGTATCTATTCGTCGAACCGGTGCTTCCATAGGTTTGCGTTGCACATGACCAAACCATCTTAGCCGGTTTTCCCGCATCTTCTCCTCCACAGGTGCTACACCAACTTTTGCACGAATATCCTCATTTCGCACCTTATCTTTTCTAGTGTTACCGCACATCCAACGAAGCATGTGCATCCCCGCTACGTGCATCTTCTGTGTATGATGCTTCTTAGGAGCCCAGCATTCTGTACCATATAATAAGGCAGGCCGAATAGCGCTCCGATAAAACTTTCCTTTCAATTTTAACGGAAAGTTACGATCACACAAAATCCCTGTTGCACTCCTCCATTTCAACCAACCAGCTTGGATCCTTTGATTAACATCACTATCGATCTCCCCATTCTTTTGGATGATGGAACCTAGATATCTAACCTGGTCGCTCGGTGATATCTCTTGCCCTTCCAATGTTATACCAATATGGTTTTGACTTCTCTGGCTACTAAATTTGCAGTGCATATATGCTGTCTTGGACCTGCTCAATCTAAATCCCCGAGATTCCAATGTTTGCCTCCATAATTCCAATTTGGCATTAACCTATGCTTTCGTCTCATTTACTAGAACAATATCATCAGCGAATAGCATACACCAAGGTACCTCATCTTGGATAGTTCTAGTAAGCTCATCCATCACGATGGTAAACAGGAATGGACTTAATGCAGATCCTTGATGTAAACCAATAGTAATCGAAAAATCACTCGTTAAGCCGCCGCAAGTTCTGATATTTGCCACTACTCCATCGTACATATCCTTGATTATGTCAATATACTTGACGGGGACCCCCTTCTTCATCATTGGCCCCCATAATACCTCTCTAGGTACCTTGTCGTATGCTTTTTCTAAATCAATAAATATCATATGCAAATCTCTTCTCCTCTCTCGAAAATGCTCGACAAGTTGACGAAGCAAATGAATAGCCTCTGTCGTCGATCGTCCAGGCATGAACCCAAACTGGTTCTCTGTTATCCTAATATCCTTCCTTAGCCTGTGTTCAATCACTCTCTCCCAAAGTTTCATGGTGTGACACATCAGTTTTATTCCACGGTAGTTTGAGCAACTTTGAATGTCACCCTTGTTCTTGTAGATAGGTACAAGGATACTTTTCCTCCATTCATTTGGCATCTTTTTTGTCTGCCAAATCTTATTAAACAGATCTGTTAGCCATTTAACGCCTATTTCTCCTAAGCATCTCCAAATCTCGATAGAAATCCCGTCAGGACCAACCGCTTTTCTTAAACTCATTTTGTTCAAAGCTTCTTTAACCTCAGGAAATCTTATTTTACGCATGAAATCACGGTTTATATCTTGAGATTGAATGACAAGTCCATCCAAATTCTTAGTAAAGCTCTCATTGAACAATTTGTCAAAATAATCTCTCCATCTTTTCTTGATATCCTCATCTCGAACTAAAACCTTCTGATTTTCATTTTTGACACACTTCACCGCACATAAGTCTCTAGTCTTCCTTTCCCGCATCCGAGCAATCCGGTATATATTATTTGCAGCCTCTTTAGTGTCTAATTTCTCGTACACCTCCTTGTAGACCTTAGATTTAGCTTCCCGAACAGCTTTCTTAACTTCCTTTTTAGCCATTTTGTACTTCTCAAATCTCTCCACATCTCTAATTTTCTTCAAATCTTTATAAGAATCCCTTTTAATTTTAATAGCAGCCTTTACATCTTCATTCCACCATGATATGTCCTTGGATGGTGGAGCACCACCTCTCGACTCACCAAGTAAATCTCTAGCTACCTTCTTGATACAACTAGCCATTTTGTTCCATGTTTTTTCTGGATCATCATCCGACTGCCAATCCGCTTCTTGTACTACACGATCTATAAAAGCCTTTTGGTTACCTTCTTTCAATCGCCACCATTTAATTTTAGGCTCGACCTTACGTCTAATCTTCCTAGGTTCTCTTCTAAATCGAAAATGTAGAACTAAAAGTCTATATTGAGTGGTTACACTCTCACCTGGCACTACCTTACATCCGATACAACAACCTCTATCTATTCTTCTCGTCAAAAAAAGTCTATTTGACTAGCACTTGATCCGCACCTAAAAGTGATAATGTCACTCCCCACTTCCCAAAATACGGAATACGAGGGGTAGACAAGGCCAGCCATGCTCCTACGGTCAAGGAAATGTCCTGCCGTAGTCACATTTCGGCTTCTAGTTTATCATGGTAAACAGTAAATGATGCGCAGGTAATGAGAAATGCAGTAACTGAAGGAAACAATGTAAAGACTGACCTGAAGTGGAACAAACAAATGTAACTCGGAATGGCAAGTCAAGAAGTCTGTGATGCACTGGTCCAAGCTAAATCTTCTCCTCACACTGAGCATGCATACTCAGGTCGTCAGAGCGACACAATAGCAATATAATATGTATAAAATCAAGTGACAGTTCTAACAGTAATAATAGATATGTGAAGTAGTAAATCAATGACATCATGAATATGAATGTGCAGTAATAAATGCAGCAGAACAGTAAAGCAGTGGAACGATATGTCACGTATGCCAACACGGTAAATAAGGAATATAAATGCCAGTATCCCTATCAGTCTCTAAGTCTCACGGTACAGGTCACTAAGCCTATCGTCAGTCCAAGTGTGAGAATCAACCACTCGCGAGTGTCCTCCACCCAAGGGTAGGACCCAAGGGCAAGGGACCACGGGCCCAACATGTAACATGTATATCACGGTGTATATCACATACCCTGTAAATCTCCATATATCTCCCTAAATATATAAGCCGGCATGGGACTCCCGAGATTCTGTTGGACTCACACTTAAACTACCCCACACCCCGTGGTCTACATCAAATGCTAACCATAACCCTAAGTATTAATCGATCCGTGACAAGTCTGCGCGAGAACTGGAGGCAGGACCTCCATCAAACACGTCCCGACTAATATCTAAGATAAATGGCAGTGTCGGATGCCTTATCTGTGACACCCGTGCAAGCGCTTCCATAAGTGTCCCATACCACTTATAGTCACACGTACACGCCTCCCACAGACGTCGACAATGCAATAAATAATAGGGTCACTTATTGTGTACAAGTACGTATCACTTTCACTTAATCACGGATACACGAACACTGACGTACTTGCCACAATCATCACTAAAATCTAACACTGGGTAAATGCACGATATCACTGGGTTATCACTACAATGATATGGGTATGATATGATGCGTGAACAAGTATATAAGCATGATTAGGATGTTATGAAACAGTATTCTATCACTTGCACGATTTATCATGAAACGTACGTGTATAGTTTAACGAAACTATAAACAGGTAATAATTAGTATGTTGAGTTATCTATTCATCGAATTTAGTTTCAAGCCAATCGGGTTCCAGGATCACTAATTATAACCATTTCATTTTAAGCGCTCGCGGCTGGAAATCCGGTTTCAGAATCAAAAGTCCGTTTCGCAACGCATTTTAATCCCAGTTGGAATCAGATTTTAGCGACGCTACAGTTGGATGAAATCTAGGGTTTTCAGTAATATTTTCAACGCAAAAGATGGATCCTCGATCGCGTCTGTACGTCAGAAGATATACACTATGCAATACCAATATGTCAGTTCTGATTCTGCTGGGACTGTTATGCATCCCGATCTATTAATTTACAGATTAAATATCAAACGGTAACGAAACAGGATGAAACCAATTGTGTTGTCTAGCTAACAGATTCACCTACGATAACCAATGGAGTTCCGCAATCTACGAGTCATGGAAATCTTGTGGCACCCAATATGGAACAGAAACCAACAATTGAAGTCGCTCTGGACTGCAGTCCAGAGTCGCTCTCCAATCCAATTATCATCACAATTTAAGTACAGAAATACCCGGAAACCAGTATAGGGTTAAAGTTCGTCGAGTCGGCTTCGATTTGATCCCTCGAACGCACCATTCTAGTATGTATATGATTTATGGTGAATTTAACGATTTTCAGATGCAAGAAAATTCCAGTTTTACGGTTAAACTTGAGGGTGGTTGTTTTAGTCATGAACGGTCATATTTTCTAGCGAAACATGCACAAAGTATTCATCACAGCAAGGGCCAAAGTAATTAATCCAGTTCCGCCAATTTAGAAAAATATTTCCTTTGGGAACACGCGTCGAGCAGGTTATGGCACATAATTAGTTTAAACTGTAACTTATAATCTATATACTTAGCGATTGTAACTTAGGTAATATAGCATGTAAGCAAGTAAAGAACTTGCCTGGAGACGGAGAATTGATAGCACGGCAGCGAAGGCAGTAGCGACACGGCATGGGCACGGAATAGCGAGCGCCCGACGAATCTCGGCTAGGTTTGTCTTGAGTTCAAGTCTCGGCAGCTGCTTGGTTGCTGAGGTCTAGATGACCAGGGTGGCGGTCGGTGGTATGCCGAGACCGATAGTGAGGGATTGCAAATGGAGAGATATTGAGAGAGAAAGAGAGTTAGAGAGGGAAAGAGAAGAGTGTTGTAAAGAGAGAAAAGAGATTGCATAGAAAGAGAGTGAGAATTTAGAGAGAGGAAGAGTACTGAGAGTGAGAGAGAACAGAGTGAGAGAGAGAGAGAGAGATGCAGGGTGAGAGAGAGATGCAGGGAGAGATAGGGTGATGGGTTGCAGGGGAAAAGAGAGTGAAAGGGATGACGACGACGATGTTGATGATGATGATGATGATGATGTTGATGATGATGATGCCGAGGGGGAAAAGTCGACGAGACTTAGAGGTGCCCGCCGGCGAGGGACGCAGGGAAGTGGGAGAGAGGAAGTGGGGTGCTCGGATGACGACGAGGAGGTGAGGTCGACGACGTTGATGGTGGCGTCGACGAGATGCAGATGCGTCGACGACGAGATGAGGAGCCCACCGGTCGTCAGCGCAGGGGATGTCGAGCTCGGGTGCAGGGGATCGAGCTCGGCTGTGGGTTTGGGTGCTGGGTGATGGTGGTAGAGAAGGGAGAGGGAAGGTGGTGAGGAGACGAGGGCGTTGATGATGGGAGGAGGTGGTCGGAGGTGACGGCGGTGATGTGCTCGCGAGGTCGGGATGTGGGTTAGAGAGAGGAGAGTCGTCGGGAGAGGAGAAAGGAAAGAGAGGGAGACGGGAGAGTGAGGGATATGGAGACGGGGTCGCGCGTCGTGGGGAGTAACGGCGCGCGAGCGAGGGCGGGGGCGAGGGAGACGGCGAAGGAAACGTGCGCCGGAAAGAAGGAGCCGTTGGGGAAGATGAGAAAACAGGTTGGGTGTGGAACGGGCGCGGGTGAGGGGATGAGTGGGCCGGGGAGTGGGCCGCGGAGTGGAAAGGAAAAGAAATTAGGTAAAAAGAGAAATGGGCCGCAGAAAATTAAATAGGAAAAGGGAAAAGGTGTGGGCCGGATATGAGGGTATTAAAGGATATTAAAGGTATTAATTAATTGGGCTGAGGGGCTGTTTGGGCTTGGAACTTGGGCTGTGGGATAATTTAGGAATATAAGAAATAAGGTTAGGGCTAGGACTTGGGTTTATACTTAAAAAAATAAGGAAATGGCTGAGGAAATTTGAATAAATTAATTAAATAAATGGGTAGGGAAAATATAGTGTATAAAAGAATATGGTTTTGGGTTTTATTGATGAAGAAAATAGGGTTTAGAATGAAATAAATTTATAAATAAAATAAATAAATTATAAGTAAAATGAATAAAATTGTAAATAATAATAAATAGAATTCTAGAGTATAAAATACTGATTTTGATATAAAAGGGGCTGGGTATTACATCATACCACCCTTACAAAAATTTCGTCCTCGAAATTTAAAATAACCGAGAGGTTGTTCAAACATAAGCGAAAGTTATTAGATTGCATACTAACACAAAAGATTTATTAGTAGTACGTGGACGAAGAAATTTGAAAATATATATATAAGTAAGAACAACATACGGAAAGGTAGGTCTAAATAGGTATAAGGCAAGAATAACTATAAGAGCAACTACGAGTATACGAGGATATAGGTATCAATAACGAACAATAATAATCAAAGTGTGTTCGATAAAAGTCGAAACCACATATGTGCACATCTAAGTCTATCAAAAGCAAGCAGTAAAATAAGTATAAGGCGCAACCATCTATCATAGTAATCATAGGCACAAATCCCAAAAATAAATTAACGACAATAAAGCAGTGAAAATTAGTCGGTAGGTTAAAACATTTTAGGGAAAAGGTATCGATAAAATAGGTTTAAAATAATTTAGGAACTTATATAGTGAAAGTAAGAAACATGGAACAAAAATATGCGCGGTGTAAGGGTGCGCTACTGAAAATGAGAATAATAATAATGTACTTAAAATACATGGAACGGAGTAATCAATAACACGTACTCTTTGATAAATACAAAATACTAAAACTACATTTTCGAATAATAGTGCCCCTAAATGTAGTTGGGGTAGCAGGGAAAAACACAGGTATGTCTAGGCCTAGGTAGGGTAGGGATTACAAGAAAATGTGGATCATTCAATGGTTGGAGTATGGCGGCCTTAGGCTAGCGGTCAAAGAGATTGGGGTAAGGGTGAGCAGCAAGGACTACAAGGGAAAAAGTATGGAGAGATCAGCGGTTGGTACATATGAATCAAAATTTTGATGAGTTAGCTAACTCGGAAATTCATAAGAAAGGTCCTCCTCCCGGCAGGATCTCAAACGGGGCGCAGACGAAGGATGAAGGGTGGACCTCAAAAATCGGGTGTAGTACTTGTTAATCTGAGTGAGGGTCGAATCAGCACGAGGTGTAGGTGTAGACAGTAAGGGTCTCAGGGAAAAACAGAAAAGGGACAAGTCGAAGCATCGAGTGAAACAGTAATTAAAAGATTTGCGAACTCAGAAGATTTATTTCATTCCAGAAAATTTTAAACAAAGCATCATCAAAATGAAATGTGGCCTTAAACTATACACAGATTTTATTTGGCCACGGAAGACAACATCTAACCGGAATCCCGTCAGTCACGGTTGTGGAGATTCAGCAGGTTGCGGTAGGCTCGCGCACTCAGGTAGGGGCGTCTATTTCCATATCGCCTCACGGGCATCGCCATTGGAAGTTCTTCCACGGCAGGGTCTTGATCTTCTGGTCCTTCTTCCTCGGATGGAGCTTCTTCATCGAGATCCGATTCCATGTGATTCTCTTCTTCTGGATTTTCTTCCACGGGATTTTCCTCAACTGGATTTTCTTCTATCGGGTCTTCATCAGGATCTTCCTCGATCGGGTCTTCCTCTATAGGGTTCTCTTCAGGATCTCATTCTTCTTCATCGGAATCAGCTATTATGTCAAACTCTGGGGCGGCTACTCCTTCGCCCTCTGGGTCGTTGTTTTCGAAATTGACCTGGGGATCGTTGATTTCATCGTCGGAACTCATCAGCGTGTGGTCTAAGGAAACGCATGACTGTGCATCCTCATCTAGATGCGGCGCTGCTCCAGGATGGGCCATGGTCTGAAAAGAAAATCATGATTAGACAGTGGAATATATCAAGGAAAAAACTCAGGGTATGAAGTATAGGGAAATTATGCGGTTGCAGGAACTGAAAGATCAGGATTAAAATATTGTGATAATGAATAGAATTAGATAAAGAGAAAGCAAGAGAATGATACATATATTACGATTCAAATTTTTATTGCATTCAATCAAAAGTTCAGCGGATACAAGATTTCAAACGGAAAGAAATATTCATAAAAAGATGACAACATTATTATTAAAAGTAGATATCATGAAAAATCCTTCTTCGACTACTATAACGTTGCATTCTCGTCGCGTGAGTTGAATCCTGCGTTAGGTCCGCCTTATCGTCGAAGTTCGAACTACGCGATAATCCTCACTTGGCAGAAGTGGAGAGTGTGGACGAGTTTCCCCCTTGTAGTTCTTTCTTTTCTGGGCAACCATTGATGAGATGTTCGCTGGATCCACAAATCAGACATTTCCCTTGGGCGCGGCGACAATCCCTCTGAAGATGTCCTGGTCTCTTACAATACCCACAACATGGGGTCTTCTGTTGCTTCTGTCGCGGGGAAACAAATTGGCGTTTCATCTTCTTCTCTTTTCCTCGTCTAACGGGGATCCCTTTAGGATTTTAGACTCCCGCTGGTGTCTGATTCACCTGTCTTCTCAGTCCTTCAGCCAACAAGTCATTTGTTCGCTCCTGGGCTTCCTTTAGACCTTGCAGTACGCTCAAAATCCCACTGGTCTGATTCTGGGGAGCGGAAATAAATGAAGAGTCGTTGGGAGACATGATCCTGAAACAACAATTTTGGGGATGATATAAGTCACAAGCTATTCGAATCAAGATATAGCAAGGATAGGACAAAGATTCAAAAATATCAGAGGTGGTGAATTTATTACAAGTGGGGAATCAACTGTATGACTTTAAGTCACTTGAATAGAGTACGGTAGTGCAATTGCAACCACGTAACCTTGTCAAGTCACCCGAAACCATAGCGGATGGATAGCTGAACACACGATGTGAATATGGATCAAGAATGACAAGTTTACAACCTAGACCGAGGGATGTCTTAGATTGCCAAACTATGCATGGAAAACTGCAATCCCAATCGATGCAAAACCTGGCTCTGATACCAACTAAACCATGTCACGCCTCGCTTCCCAAAATACGGAATACGAGGGGTAGACAAGGCCAGCCATGCTCCTACGGTCAAGGAAATGTCCTGCCGTAGTCACATTTCGGCTTCTAGTTTATCATGGTAAACAGTAAATGATGCGCAGGTAATGAGAAATGCAGTAACTGAAGGAAACAATGTAAAGACTGACCTGAAGTGGAACAAACAAATGTAACTCGGAATGGCAAGTCAAGAAGTCTGTGATGCACTGGTCCAGGCTAAATCTTCTCCTCACACTGAGCATGCATACTCAGGTCGTCAGAGCGACACAATAGCAATATAATATGTATAAAATCAAGTGACAGTTCTAACAGTAATAATAGATATGTGAAGCAGTAAATCAATGACATCATGAATATGAATGTGCAGTAATAAATGCAGCAGAACAGTAAAGCAGTGGAACGATATGTCACGTATGCCAACACGGTAAATAAGGAATATAAATGCCAGTATTCCTATCAGTCTCTAAGTCTCACGGTACAGGTCACTAAGCCTATCGTCAGTCCAAGTGTGAGAATCAACCACTCGCGAGTGTCCTCCACCCAAGGGTAGGACCCAAAGGCAAGGGACCATGGGCCCAACATGTAACATGTATATCACGGTATATATCACATACCCTGTAAATCTCCATATATCTCCCTAAATATATAAGCCGGCATGGGACTCCCGAGATTCTGTTGGACTCACACTTAAACTACCCCACACCCCGTGGTCTACATCAAACGCTAACCATAACCCTAAATATTAATCGATCCGTGACAAGTCTGAGCGAGAACTGGAGGCAGGACCTCCATCAAACACGTCCCGACTAATATCTAAGATAAATGGTAGTGTCGGATGCCTTATCTGTGACACCCGTGCAAGCGCTTCCATAAGTGTCCCATACCACTTATAGTCACACGTACACGCCTCCCACAGACGTCAACAATGCAATAAAATAATAGGGTCACTTATTGTGTACAAGTACGTATCACTTTCACTTAATCACGGATACACGAACACTGACGTACTTGCCACAATCATCACTAAAATCTAACACTGGGTAAATGCACGATATCACTGGGTTATCACTACAATGATATGGGTATGATATGATGCGTGAACAAGTATATAAGCATGATTAGGATGTTATGAAACAGTATTCTATCACTTGCACGATTTATCATGAAACGTACGTGTATAGTTTAACGAAACTATAAACAGGTAATAATTAGTATGTTGAGTTATCTATTCATCGAATTTAGTTTCAAGCCAATCGGGTTCCAGGATCACTAATTATAACCATTTCATGTTAAGCGCTCGCGGCTGGAAATCCGGTTTCAGAATCAAAAGTCCGTTTCGCAACGCATTTTAATCCCAGTTGGAATCAGATTTTAGCGACGCTACAGTTTGATGAAATCTAGGGTTTTCAGTGATATTTTCAACGCAACAGACGGATCTTCGATCGCGTCTGTATGTCAGGAGATATACACTATGCAATACCAATATGTTAGTTCTGATTCTGCTGGGACTGTTATGCGTCCCGATCTATTAATTTACAGATTAAATATCAAACGGTAACGAAACAGGATGAAACCAATTGTGTTGTCTAGCTAACAGATTCACCTATGATAACCAATGGAGTTCCGTAATATACGAGTCATGGAAATCTTGTGGCACCCAATATGGAACAGCAACCAACAATTGAAGTCGCTCTGGACTGCAGTCCAGAGTCGCTCTCCGATCCAATTATCATCATAATTTAAGTACAGGAATACCCCGAAACCAGTATAGGGTTAAAGTTCGTCGAGTCGGCTTCTATTTGAGCCCTCGAACGCACCATTCTAGTATGTATATGATTTATGGTGAATTTAATGATTTTCAGATGCAAGAAAATTCCAGTTTTACGGTTAAACTTGAGGGTGGTTGTTTTAGTCATGAACGGTCATATTTTCTAGCGAAAC
This sequence comes from Agapanthus africanus, assembly GCA_030015575.1. Classification (NCBI taxonomy): domain Eukaryota; kingdom Viridiplantae; phylum Streptophyta; class Magnoliopsida; order Asparagales; family Amaryllidaceae; genus Agapanthus; species Agapanthus africanus. Next base: position 2,009,370 of record JASDDO010000008.1, on the reverse strand, counting down.
TTGCACAAAGTATTCATCACAGTAAGGGCCAAAGTAATTAATCCAGTTCCGCCAATTTAGAAAAATATTTCCTTTGGGAACACGCGTCGAGCAGGTTATGGCACATAATTAGTTTAAACTGTAACTTATAATCTATATACTTAGCGATTGTAACTTAGGTAATATAGCATGTAAGCAAGTAAAGAACTTGCCTGGAGACGGAGAATTGATAGCACGGCAGCGAAGGCAGTAGCGACACGGCACGGGCACGGAATAGCGAGCGCCCGACGAATCTCGGCTAGGTTTTTCTTGAGCTCGAGTCTCGGCAGCGGCTTGGTTGCTGAGGTCTAGATGACCAGGGTGGCGGTCGGTGGTGTGCCGAGACCGATAGTGAGGGATTGCAAATGGAGAGATATTGAGAGAGAAAGAGAGTTAGAGAGGGAAAGAGAAGAGTGTTGTAAAGAGAGAAAAGAGATTGTATAGAAAGAGAGTGAGAATTTAGAGAGAGGAAGAGTACTGAGAGTGAGAGAGAACAGAGTGAGAGAGAGAGAGAGAGATGCAGGGTGAGAGAGAGATGCAGGGAGAGATAGGGTGATGGGTTGCAGGGGAAAAGAGAGTGAGAGGGATGACGACGACGATGTTGATGATGATGATGATGTTGATGATGATGATGCCGCGGGGGAAAAGTCGACGAGACTTAGAGGTCCCCGCCGGCGAGGGACGCAGGGAAGTGGGAGAGAGGAAGTGGGGTGCTCAGATGACGACGAGGAGGTGAGGGCGACGACGTTGATGGTGACGTCAAAGAGATGCAGATGCGTCGACGACGAGATGAGGAGCCCACCGGTCGTCGGCGCAGGGGATGTCGAGCTCGGGTGCAGGGGATCGAGCTCGGCTGTGGGTTTGGGTGCTGGGTGATGGTGGCAGAGAAGGGAGAGGGAAGGTGGTGAGGAGACGAGGGCGTTGATGATGGGAGGAGGTGGTCGGAGGTGACGGCGGCAATGTGCTCGCGAGGTCGGGATGTGGGTTAGAGAGAGGAGAGTCGTCGGGAGAGGAGAAAGGAAAGAGAGGGAGACGGGAGAGTGAGGGATATGGAGACGGGGTCGCGCGTCGTGGGGAGTAATAGCGCGCGAGCGAGGGCGGGGGCGAGGGAGACGGCGAAGGAAACGTGCGCCGGAAAGAAGGAGCCGTTGGGGAAGATGAGAAAACGGGTCGGGTGTGGAACGGGCGCGGGTGAGGGGATGAGTGGGCCGGGGAGTGGGCCGGGGAGTGGAAAGGAAAAGAAATTAGGTAAAAAGAGAAATGGGCCGCAGAAAATTAAATAGGAAAAGGGAAAAGGTGTGGGCCGGATATGAGGGTATTAAAGGATATTAAAGGTATTAATTAATTGGGCTGAGGGGCTGTTTGGGCTTGGAACTTGGGCTGTGGGATAATTTAGGAATATAAGAAATAAGGTTAGGGCTAGGACTTGGGTTTATACTTAAAAAAATAAGGAAATGGCTGAGGAAATTTGAATAAATTAATTAAATAAATGGGTAGGGAAAATATAGTGTATAAAAGAATATGGTTTTGGGTTTTATTGATGAAGAAAATAAGGTTTAGAATGAAATAAATTTATAAATAAAATAAATAAATTATAAGTAAAATGAATAAAATTGTAAATAATAATAAATAGAATTCTAGAGTATAAAATACTGATTTTGATATAAAAGGGGCTGGGTATTACAGATAAGGTGGGGCTCTCTTTTTCTAAATCAGGTGTTTGCTAAGATCAAGTCATATGATAAAGCAAAATCTTGAATCGAGTCACCTACTTCATTCCTTTGTCCGAAACCAAAACCTCCATGGATAGTATCAAACCCACTACGACTAGTATCTACATGTCCATTAAGATCACCACCAATAAATAACTTTTCTCCACTAGGTATACTTTGCACCATCTCGTCTAAATCCTCCCAGAATAGACGCTTACTAGCGTCATCAAGACCTATCTGTGGTGCATAATTTTCTTATACACCTTTTCTTATACAAATTTTTTTCAAATAATATTTTATAATCCACAAAGAAGTATTTTACTCTGAGCACAAGATATATATATATTTAATTATTTTGTGTTTAAAGAATTTCATTTTTAGCGTACATTAAATTGTTTTAAAATTTAAAGTGTACTTTGACATTTAATACTACTGATATCATTTTAAGTATCTACTTTTTTTAATAATTACAAGAAGGAGCTTGTAGCTCATTGGTAATACCTTGCATTGCTGAACCAAGCCACCAGAGTTCGAATCCTATGCCCCACATAATTTTTATATCTTTTTGTTTTAATTTTTTTTAGAAGTCAAACGGTCAAACAGCCATAACTCACTATTTATTGCGAATCACGAAAATTAAACTACACCAAAATTCCCCCCAGACCAGACCCGACCCAACGGCGCCCGACTCGGCCCTGACTCGGCCGACTCGGCTGAATCGGCCGGCGCCGCCGGCCGGACTCAACCGGTCGGTCGAGTCGCCAACACGAAAATTCTTCATGTTGACCTGGTCTTCATCCCTGCATACTCTAAATTTTCTTTTCTGTTACCCAATTCTCAATAAATCTCTTTTAAGACCAAATTTAATGAAATTTTAATGATTTTTATATTTATTTTTAATATTTTTTAACCCTAACCCTAGCCTAGCCCTATATAAAGACCCCTATACTCTACTTTTTCCCTTCACAACTCTAAGTCCACTCTCTCAAATTCTCGAGAACTCGGTACGAAGAGCGAGAAGCGAAGCGCTGCCGAAATCGACGACGAATTCCGGCGACCGGATCAGGACCTTCGCGACTTTTGCAACGAATCGACAACCACCACGACCTCTAGCTTCCTTAGCTTGTCCAAATCGTAAGTCCCACCTCCTTCTATCTCTCTTTTCTTTAATATAAAAATACGACTTTTTGGAACCCGACGGAAATCGGACAAATCGATTTCCGATTCGGTTTTTCTCTAAATTTCCACTTGTCACCTAATACATATTATCTACCCATATGCTTGTTGACTATTAATCACCCATAAACCAATTTAATCAAACTTTTTCACATAAAATGATAACTTCTTTGCAAAACCGTATTCTTTTCATAAAAATACCATGAAGTTCATTTTTCTTAGTTTAATTAATTCCCTCACTCCTAAATAGGTTCATCTTGATTACTAAACTTGTAGAACCCAATTTGAATAAAATTTCACACATAAAATGATAACGTTTTTAAATACAGTATTCTTGCACTTTAATACCTTCAACTTTAACTTGTCATGTTTTACCTTAAAACTTCACCAAAACTTAAAATAAGTCACGGGGTAATGACCTACCCCTACACACACTCAATATAACCCTAATTGATAAATATAAAAAATACAGAATACGAAATTTCAGGACTTTACACTAAAATACCATAATCTTTATAACTTTTATTTAAAGCTTTAAGTTGTAAACTTTTCTAGATAAAATATTTTAATAAAATGAAAACACGATTGGTCATGGACATCGATCATTTATCTAAACTGTCTTGTGGTGCCTAGGCAAGTGTGTCTAAGGCTAGTGGTTTTTAATTAGGCCCACGACTGTGGTTCCTTCCCACTTACCTGGCACTTACTTGGCCGCAATTGACGGTGAAGAGGCGATTTGAGGCTTCTAATGACTCATCGTTTAGACCTTAGAAATAGGCTAGTTGGTTTAGGAAACCCTAATAACTAAAATACGGAAAACTGTACTCTTTTGCAAATAAATACCCCATATTTATAAAACCGTTTTCCCAAATGAAAAGTATTTATAAACCTAAGCAAAGCGCCGCTACAACCCACTTTTGGGGAACCTGTTAGGGATAGTACGGTTCATCGTGCACCCGCAGGCTAGTAGTGCGAGATTCAGACCTCCGCAAGGAGCATTCGGTCTCGAAGGGTTAAAAATACGACATTTAAGGAAAATGAGATTTTTTCTAAATAAAATATTTATATAAAATTATTCATGTGTTAATATATATATAATTATCATTTAAACATCTATTTTATCATAATATAAGTTTTCCATATTTTTTCTAAAAATTACAAGATTTAAAGTTACATTAAAATACCATGAATTTCAGATAAAACAATTAATATTTTTATTAGGATATATTCACTAGAATAACACTAATAAAATTCACATTCATTATAATATTAAAGACGAATATTAAATACTTGAGGTGTATTTTGGAAACTATACAAAAGTACTTTTTACATAAACCCCCCTCAAGTTTCACAAATTACAATAAAGCCCCTAGCTAATATTGAACTTCAAATTCTCTTCTTTTAGTCTGACTCGGGTTAGAGTCTGACTATTCCTGACTCGAATATGATTCAAGTCAATCTATATTCTTTTATATTCCAACACACTTTGAATACATGAATCCATGAACCCACTTAACAATATATTCATTTTGACTGAATCAAACCATAGATATTCATCCATTATCCTGATATTCCATTTACCTGATTATACAGTTGCAACATGATTACTGATATCATGGTTTTGGTCAGTCATCCAATTTACATATTCCAATACCACATTACTGTTAAAACACTGCGGGGTTAAAGGGGTAGATTGGTACGGAAGGTGTTAAAGGTGGCACGAGGTGGTCAGATTAAGACACCTAACCTGAATCCTATTGCTGTTGTACCGTGGCATAACGGTTCCTTATACTCTATTTCCGTTTGCCCTGGTCTCTAGCATATAGAGACCCCTCTCGTATACACTGGCATTCTTCTGTACCAAGCTACAAACAACATCGTTAATATAACATTTCAATAATACAGTATAATATTAAAATCTTACTCTCTCTCTCTCTCTCTTACTCTCTGTCTATTTCTTCCTTATCTTTGGGACTTACCGAGCGACCTGTTCGCTGACGACATTCTATTTCTTTCTTCTTTGAATGTCGTCAGGTGCGTTGGACCAAGCTGAGATCGAGCCCACCGATGAAGATTTGGAGCAGTTCCGCGAAGATCTCGAGCTCCAGATATTGTACCTTATTCTTTCCAGTATTTTTCATTTTCTGTGATGCCACTGTTTAGGCATCTTTATTTCAGTTGTATTTTCCTTTCCATGTATTGTAAAAAGAATGTTATTAATAAAGTTGCTGTTCTTTTTATACTCTTGTCTCTTGTGTATTATTTTGCTTAGCTACGCTTAGCGTATGTACTTCTGAGTTTATACGTAGCGGGCCTCGTCGCGTCCCCTTCGCCGTACACCGGGAAGCGGGGAGTGACATGTATACATATATATTAGCGTCCCATACCACTAATATATATATATATATATATATATATATATATATATATATATAACAGCGTCCCATTCCATTATTATATATACTTAAGAGTAAAAATATCATGAAAATATGTGTCAAGTATCGACACATAAATACTGATCTATCGGGTGCTGTCACAACAACTGGCCCCCTGATAGGTACGTATCATACGCTATCTCGAAAACCCGAGTGCCCAGCTTCGACCCTCGCCTTTCGACATATCCATACGTACATGACACCGGTCGATATCCCCACGATAACCGCCGAATCAAAGGTACTGTCACCGGTAGGTATGGTTCCCCTGTCAGGCTCATCGGCGTGGTCCATCGAAATACCTTTCTTGTCCCGGGGTACCTCCGGGCCCCACCATGTACCCGCACACGACCCACGACGCCTCCTCGCATGGGGTATATGTTAGGTCCACGTTACCTCTCCTGGTACTTTCGGGGTTGCGGAAACGGTAAAACAAAAATTTTCTGGACTTGGCAACATGGACCGTAAAAGCCGGATCTTTACTAAACAACACACCAGCATCCTAACTAGAGATTTATCTACTCGGTTAGGGGTTATACCTCAACTTGAACTCCTTCTCTTCTTTTTGTTCTTCTCTTCTTGTTGTTCTTCTCTTCTTGTTGTTCTTCTCTTTGCTTGCTCCGATGGTTGATCCGGACTTTGGTCACCTCCGCGGCCTCCTTGAGTCGAAGACGATCCACCCGAGAGATGTACACCGAGCTCCACCTCGAGCCGAGGTAACTAGGGCAAGGAGATTGCTAATCTAGAAGCCCTAGGTTGTGTAGAAGTGGTAGATGAATGGTTTTGTCTTTGTGGGATCTTTATCTCTCAACACATGGGATCAAAAGATAAATCAAGAAGAGGAAGAAGGAGGAGCTAGCTAACAACCATGGAGCTTCTCATTTCAAGAGAGAGAATGAGAATGAGCAAATGAGAAACTTAACCAAGAGAAAACACAACCATGGTTGCAATAATGCAAAAACATTATGATTACTAATCCCATCAAGATAAAGTTGATGGCTACAAATGACATGACCATTATCATAACAAAAAGAAAAAAAGAAAACCAAAGAATACTTTAGATCTTTCAAGAAGATCCTAGTCAACTTTGATCAAACGGTCAACAAAGTCAATATGGTCAAATGGTCAATGTAATTAGCCATAACATAATTAACAATGAAAGGATTAGTAAATAATGTCCCCGGCTCATAATGGTTTTGACCAAACGAACTGTCAAAACCCTAATGAGTCCGCCTCAAAATGGTTTTGACCGAATCAACTGTCAAAACCCTAATGAGCCTGCCACATAACGGTTTTGGCCGAACCAACTGCCAAAACCCTAATGAGGCACCTCCTCCTTCATCGCTCCGGAAAACTGTGCATACACACCTGCATCCGCATTCCGTAGAATGCGGATGCGCAGAAGACAAAACAAATCCATCCGTGTAATACTAGGATCCGGCTTAAACCAAAGCCCACTAGTATTGCCTGCCCGAACACCACACGCACACAAGTGTACGTAAGTGATCGCAGCCCTGCCGTAAAACCATACGGCCTCTACACGTTTCGCTCAGTGCAGGGAAACTCTCTGTGTGGGACTCTAAAGACTCGACACTACGCTGACAGTGGGTTTAACCATAGACCGCAAGCGGCACTAGCTGTACGTAACGGTCCCCAGGTAGATGTCGATAAGAAGGCCGATGAGGTGAACCCATCCGAACTCCTACTGAGTCTGTATGTGACAATCTCCGTACAGTCCGGTCTGTTCGTCTGATACATCGCATGGCGGGCCTAGGGGGGCAGTAAACGTCAGTCCCCTAATAGCGGTACAAGTCGTGTTGGAGTGAAGCCCAATACACCCTGAGATAACACTGGAAACCTACCAGTATATCTCGCTTGCCCTGGCCAGGGACTACTCGTGTAATGGCTCTCCTAGACACAGCGCGATGTCAACCCCCAATACCGGGAGAGACGAATCCTGTCTAACCGTCACTGCCTCCAAGTGTTTCGGGACTGCACCCAACTACTACCTGTTTGCACGACTCAGTAGAGCCGTGGTAGGGTAGTAATCAAAGAACAATGGGAACACACTCGAGGTGAAGTGACAGTGTCAAGTCAGCGGACTAAGCTGTACTTATGTCACCTGGGAACTGATAACTGACGATATGTATAATACCAACCATCAGTTCCCGACGAGTCCTGTCCAGTGTACTCGTAACCTAACGAGCACCCGCATACTATCTCCAGTACGACGTACTGACGGCTGTGGGACAGACCGTCTCCCGTGCTGGGATGAGAAGCGCATACGCTAGTCTACTCCGGAGTATCGATGCCCTATCTCGATACTCCCACGACTAGGGACGTGTATAAGGATGTGCTTGTAGATTACCCAGCCCCCACGAGTGTGATCGCCATCACAACGCCGGTAATCAAGCAAAGATCCTAAGGGCTCTACTAATGCGTATAGGTGATATAATAAATAAACACACATGTACACATTAAAGCAGAGACAAACCAAGTAGCATACTACTATATTGAGCAAGATTGTCTGTACAACTGTGAATATCCCAAGCTTCCATCAAGTAATATACATACTAGTATGATACAGTAATGGCCTCTAGGGCATATACACTAACAGTATATATATCAGAGCCGATAAATCTCATGGTGGCTGCTGAAATATCATATCAAGAGGAACCGGGTTTTTCAAATAATGCATAATTTCATGAAACTACCACGGTCCTCAAATCCAGAAAACATCATGAAAAATCCATATCTCAATGCGAAAATTAATGAATATAATATATGCAATATAAAACTGAAATGTGAGCATATAAAGGAAAAGCCGCTATTTAACGGCAACAAGTTAATATATATATCATGCGGTTCCTAATTTCTCCAAGTCCATATAACTTCAAATAAAGGTGAACATGCAGCTATGTCTCGTGTGTGTATATACCTATCACTAATGGTACAATACCATATAGGTATATGGGTAACTATCATGTAAGGATGTCAAGGCATATGTGTAAGCATGTAGATATGCAGGTATGCTATATGTCATATGCACGAAGGAAAATAAAGATCAAGTCTCAATATCCCTAAACAATACAATATCATATATGTAAGTGTGTTGTGCGTGTCATGGAAATTATTGACGGTGTATGTGGCATACAATCAGTGCTCGTGCAACATGAGCCATCAATAATAGTGCAGTGTCCTAAGGGTACAAGTCCAATCACAACAAGTAATAATATGCAATGAGGTGTATGTGCAAACTCTATATATGCAATAGAATATGCGACTAATATCATATCATCTCTAGCTCAGACGCATAACGCTATGCGGGCGATTCCCCTGTAAATGTTAAATCTACTCACCAACGCTCCTCGCTAAGTAAAGCCAACCACCTGTTTCCCCTTCTTCGCAGCGTCCGAAGTCCCCGCCTGCGAACCTAAAACATAAAATAACAAAGCAAGTATATATTAGCAAACGACCAATAACACGTACAAACTACGTTTGACCGACGCACCAACTCAAAACAAACTCTCAAGTGTTCGTATTATGGCTAACATGCGCAGCGACATTACGAAACCAACCCAAGAGCAAAACCACACAAAGTGCACGAACCGTGTCGTATAATGTAACACACGTAATCGTAACAAAAGAAACTAGCCATGTGATCCCAGATTTTGTATATAGAGAAAACCCAAAAATCAAACAGGACCAAACACACCTAAATAAAAGCAGACATCTACCCTGAAAAACCCAACCCAAAACCCCACACAAAAACCGAGGTCACCGGATTTCAAGGGAATGTCGCCGGCCATGGTCCGAGCCTAGGGGTTCGTGCTTCAGGTGAAGGTTTAGGGTCTCAGGTACAACACAACTACATTGTTTGATTTTCTAGTATACTCTCGGGGTCACGGCAGATCACAGATATCACAAACGACACTAAAAATACGATATTTGCACGAAACTTAACTTTAAACGATCAAAACTGAAACTAAAAGGCTACACAACACTATGACATCATAAAGAACAGATAGAGATCTATACCTATCCACAAGAACTCAAAGATCCTAGCTTTCCAACCTCCAAGGCATCCAAGAGGCAAAACTAGGCAAAAAAAGTGATTTTTTTGAGACTTTGTGAAATTTAGTGAAGGTTTAGTGAAGAGAATGGTAAGTGTTCAGTTTAGCCTTAAAGGAGAGGAAGGAAATGATAAGAGATGAAGTGAGAGAGAATGAGAGAAAATGAGTGAGGTGTGAAGAAAAAAGATAGAGAGGTGGGGTTAAGGTGAGTGCACTCTTGCATTAACTCCACATTAATGCAAGCACATGCTCACCATGCCACCTCCTCTCCAAACAAAATCCAAAACAAAAATATCTCACTCACAACAAATATCTAGATGTTTAGGTTAAGGTTAAATAAGGATTGGATTAAAGCAAAGGATTAGGATTAGGGTTAAATGTCATGGTCACTAATCAGGATTATACAAACACACCCTCGCATAAACATGCACATGTGTATGCATGCCATAACAAATAAAAATAAATTATTAATTAAATGTTATAAAATGTGAGAAACCCAAATTGGTAAACTCTTTACCAAAAACCCGCATTACCGTCTAAACTAACACTAATCTAAATCTAAGGCGTTACAGAGAGAGAATAGTGAGGAATGCTAATAGATCGTATCTATCTAAGTAGGGGAATGGGACGCATTTTGAAAGTGCGCCCCGTTGTTTTGCACTAAAATATATGGGTACGGTTTTGAAATGCGCCCAGTACATTTGTATGGGGGCGCAGTTTGAAACTGCACCTATTACATTTGTATGGGACACAGTTTGAAAGTGCGCTCCATACATTTGTAATGGACGCAATTTTAAACTGTGCCTCTTAAAAAAATTTATTGACGCCAACACCGAGCTGGCTGACGTAACGCCTACGTGGCGGTTATGAGACAGAAAATGACATGTTTTTGTAATATACGTTGAAAGTAGTTTGTTTTAAAAAAATATTATTTTAATATAGTTTAATATATATAAAAAATTGTCCAAAATATGAAGAATTTTTTTTTGAAAACAGAAGAGATTGAAAGAGCTAGACTTACGATGGACTGGAGTGGGTATGTGCTCGATCCTGCAGCTGCTAAAATTGAAATAAAAATCAATTAAACATTAAAAAAGCATAAGGGTTTGAAAACAAAAATCTAGTTATGGCCCTTGTAGGAAATTTTATCACCTTGAAAAGGAGGAGCTCCATTGTTCTTGATGCATGATGGGCATGGGGCTTGCGCTAGGGTTTGGCAGGAGATCCCCATTGCCAATTATTAACTCTGTGTGTGTGAGAGAGAGAGAGAGGACAACCATGTCTTCGTCCAAAGCCCCGAGTTGTATTGTAAGAGATGAAATACTGCAATTTGATTCTGATATTTCCGTTAGTTATCTGCAAAATGCCCTAAACTTCTCTTCTTCTTTTTTAATTCCAATTTTAACAGCCGTTTCATTGGTTTGTATTGTAAGGCAGTCGGATTAGCCAATTGAAACAACAAGATATTTCTATTAAAAAAAATTTGTGTCAGTCAAGGAACCAGAAAGCCAAAACTTGGTGTTAGTTGTGAATGGAATTGAAACTTGAACTAAATTTTGTATTTATCATGAATAAATGGAACTAAAACTTAAACTAAATTTGATGTTAATCAATTCAATTCTTTTGTCGTATATATCTTTAAACTCTATTGATTCCACCATTTTTATATTTGACTAACAACTTGCATCGCAGCGAAATTGCGAGAAAACATAGGACATGTCCTTTGGGTTTTAATAGGGTCAGGTTCCACATCCTGAGGGTGGATGTGTCGGCTGCAGGAATTTGCGGGTTTATTAAACTTAGTACGGTTTACTGTATAATTTGAAAAGGACGAAGAGGGTATCTTGAAACTTCGCCAATGTCATAAGAGCAAGAATTAACAAAGGCCCCATTTTTACTAGCTTATATTAATGAAGAACTAGATGATATAACTTGTGTGTGGCTGTATGTTTTTTCATTATCTCCTTGTTAATGAAGCAAGCTGTTTCTATACCCATTTTATCGTAGGGAGGGAAAAATAAATAAAAACAAAGGCCCATTTCATAAGCAGAATACAATATATCGCATCAAACATTACAATTGCAAAAGTAGAAATGTAATTCCTAGAAACGTGTCGACGACGACCCATATCCGATACAATTTGAAGATTCCCGCAAATATCCATAATAGTTTCATGTTTGGAATGCTAGGAAGAGATGCAAACCTTTCACGCTATTGTGATGTGAGAACAAATTAGTTTAAGGTTGGAGGAAATCAATCATGATGCGGGCGAGAACGGGATGGAGACCTTGGGCAAACAGCACCCACTAACGTCAAAAGTAACAAAATTAAAATGGGTCCAAAGATTACAATTCAATAAGCGCTTTCAAAAATAATATAAAATGGAAAATTTTGAGCATTGAAGTTGTCTAAACTAAAGACAACAAATTATTTCCCATCGATGTAGAGCAGGCCATGCACGCAACACATCCATTCAGTTCTGCATACAAAGGAACAAGAGGAAAAATACAATCACAAAACCTCTCAAGTCACTCGGAGTCTGATCAATATCTAAAAATATATTCCACATGTCTGTAGTCTATAGCCAAAAATATATTCTATAACTAAAAATATATTGACATTTACTCTTTTTTATTCACATTGTAATTCACCGAGGAAATGAACACATTGCAACACAATAAAGTTATATCATTCCTACAAGGGGGCAAAAGGTTGCCTTCTAAATTTCCAGTTGCTACAAAAATGGATCACTTAGGAAGTTAACTAGTAAATGGTAAAAAATTTGCATTGTTCGTGTCACCAAGGCTGAATCACAGGAAGAATAAGATTAAAAAAAAAATACCCTTAAGCTAAAGAGATCTAAAGGGAAAAAAGGAAAAAGAAAAATAAGACTCCCCATGAAGTTGGAGAATGAATCACCTTGAGAGGGCATGCGTATATAATCTGAGGCACCCTCTACTAAGGCCATTAGCAATCGCGATAACTCCTATACTCACAGCTTGTTTTGTGAATCGGGTTGGTTTTGAAGGAGTTGCTTGGTTTTCAAAATTTACAAGGTTTTCATAAAACCGAAACCTAAGAAACTTCAAAAAAATTGGAATCCTTCATCGAACCGCTGTATAGTTGGAGAACAAATGTATCATGTTATCCAGCGTCTCAGGGTAAAATTTCCTGGCAAACAAATAGCATGGTCTCTTCATTCCATTCCACAAGCACGGCTTCTGCATAATCGTTTTCTGCAACACATCAAAACACATTATAACACAGAAATAGAATACCTATCACTAGTTGTAGAGACTAAAGAGAAAGGAAGTGCATCCTCGGCACATTGTAATATTTTAAGCATCTACTTTCAATATAAGAACATAGCAAAAATAAAAAATAATAAAGAAATGCAGAAGTCGCAATCATCACCTCTTCATCACTTGTGACATGAAAACTCTCATCAATAGACTGCAAGCAACACCTTGATTAGATATGATTAGCCTCACTAGCATCAAATCATAAACATGGAAAAGGGAAAAAAATCTTACTGTTATATTCTTCAAAAGTTCGTAAGTAACATCCTTTGCCCGATATGATTTTGGATGCCACTTCCCTTCAGACCAATCTACATGTGTGACTGACCAATTTGCAATCCCAGTAGGATCAATCATCTGAAAGTTAAACATGGCTCATGTGATGAGCAGCATAATCTAAAATGCAATACACATTAAATTTATGCTTATTTACTGAAAACTCTCTGCGGGTTTGAACCATTTTAATAAAACTCCAATACCTTTGAAACTATCAAAAAACTACCATGACTTGACGGTTAACATTCGTCAGCGTTACTCAAATGACTATTTTTCCATTTTCATAATATAATTAATCAATTATAAATTACATTTTAATAATCTTTAAATAATTACTATAATTTTTTTAGGGGCGCTGGAGGAGGAGCCGGAGCCGGAGTGAGGGGCCGGCGCTGGGGCTGGAGGAGGAGGGGGGCAAGTGATGATGAAATGATGATGGTGATGATGGGGGGTGATGATGATGCGATGAGGAGGATGATGATGATGGGGATGGGGTTGGGAAGTGGCGGTGGAGGGTAAAGGGCAGGGGTGGGTAAGACGGCGGAGGCGACGGATGATGGAGGCGGCGGCGGCGGCGGTGTTGATGGCGATGATGGCGGCGGCGGCGGTGTTAAAGAGTAGTAGTAGGAGGAAGGAAGCAGGGCAGTGGGTTGAAGAAGGTGGCAGTGGTGTTGATGGTGATGATGACGATGGCGGTGGGTTGAAGAGGAGGAAGAAGGATGTGGCAGCGGTGTGTTGTTGATGGCGGCGGCGGCGGCGATTGTGGATTGAAAAATAAGAGGAAGAAGAAGGTAGTGGTGGCGGCGGCGGTGTTGGAGAGGAGGGGGAAGGCGGTGTTGATGGGGTGAAGGAGAGGAGGAAGATGGTGGTGTTGAAGGTGACGATGGTGGCGGCGGTGTTGAAAAGGAGGAAGGAGGTGGCGGCAGAGGCGGCGAGGGGCAGAGGCGATGGCCAGGAAGGAGGAAGAGAGATTTTTTATTTATGTATTTTTATTTTTTAATTTTTTGAAATTAGGGTTAGAATTGAGGTAATTTGGGAGGGTTAAAATTGCTGACGTGGCAATTTAAGTGACATGGCACAGACGGTGTTGACGTAATACCGTTAAGTTTGGTAGTTTCTAGATCATTTCAAAGATATTGGTAGTTTTCTGATATTGGCCCAAACCTGTTACTATTTTCTGTAAATAAGCCTTAAATTTAAAAGAAAGAGAGCAGTCTAATAAATACCGACATAAAATAAGGTTGGCAAGTAATGTTCATCGGCATAGCAGTTGCGATGTCCTTCCATGCCTGGCTGCGGATAACAAAATAAGTACTACCATTAGGTCAGATTTTTTCCATAATATAAATCTCCAATCTTCTTTCATTTTTTTTCAGAAGTGAAGTCGTAGGATAATTTTTCCTGACATGAGCAAGTAGGTTGGAGAGAATTGATAGAATGAACGCAAACAAAGAATAAAGATTGGTAAAACAGAAAATCCTACTTGAAACTAATCCATCAGTAAATTTGTATTCGCATATGAAAGAGAACATGCAAAGCGATGCACTTTGTGAACTAATCTTATGTGAAATGACAAAGATAAATTTAGCCGATCAAACGTATCTGTGCACGAGTGCCTCTATATCTCACTAGTAATGAGGTCTACTTTTGTCATGCAAGTCTAAGGTTCAAATATGTTCCTGCCTAAGAGAAGGTAAACTGATGGCCGCCACGAGCTAGGATGCCCCCTTATATCGATAAAATGCATGTGTACGCTACTGTGTGCGACAGTGTGAGTTTCATGGTGTGAGAGCGTGTTTGTCTTTGTGTGCGTGCGGGTGTTTGTTTTCTTCTTCTGTTTTTTTCTTCTTTTAGGGGGGCTTCAACAGGTCCCGTCATTGACACAATCACCATATACTGTAACAACCGTAAAATCCGTATACCTTCTTTATAATTTTCCCTCTTTAATAAATCCCAAATCATTGAATTAAGTGGATATAAATCAATTTTCTTCATGGTCCATTCTTGTATATCTTGATTATCACATTTCATTGATATTCCATAGGTCATAGCTTCGACTCCCTGATGTTGCAAAATTTTATTTATTTAATATAGTTTTGGTTAAAAAGGGGTCAAATTTATTTTTCTAAAATAATTTTGGAAATTTAAAAATTTTATTTTAATGTGAATATTTATTTTAATTTTTATAATTTAAATTTTTACCTAAAATCAAAACACTTTCTAAGCCGTTTGATCTATAACCCAATTAGATCCTCACCCTTGATTTTTAAAACCTTAATCCCTAGTTTTATATATAAACTATAGACTTCCTCAAATCCTAATTTTCTGTTCTTCTCCACTGCCACCTCCATCTTCTATATGTAAACCCTAACCCAAAAAACCAAACGGAGGAAGACGATCCTGATCACGCTCGAGCCTCGGTCACTTCAAGACTACCTTTACCTGCTTTAGAACAATCGTAAATTGGTATCGGTAATGTATTTATTCAATATATTTATGTATATCTTATAACTATCTTTATAATATAATATCTTATTTAATATTTTATGATATATATATATATATACAATATTTAATATGTAACAAATTTATATATTATTATGATGGTATTAATAAAAGATATATAAAAGTGATATGGTAAGATATTTGCAAATCTTTTAAACAAATTTGTTTTGGGGGTTTATGTGCAAAAGTGCACAAATTCTATTTAACTCATCATCCTTCTCCTTTCTTTCTCCTCCTCAAAAAACTGCCGACCCTAGATCCCCCTCTTCTCAAACCCATAGCCGAACCGATCTCCCTTTATCTCTCCCGTTGCTTCAACCACAACTCGACTACACCATCATCGTCGCCATCGCCTCTTCCTCCGTGCAGCAGCTGTTAACCCAAACCGTGTCGTCACCTTCTTCCCCTTCCCTCGAAATTCTCCCCTTGTAAGTCCCTCTTCCTTCTTTTTTTAATCTCCAATCCACGGTAAGTTGTTGTCTTTAAGTAAAAGATTTTTTATTGTTTTAATCTTTCTTTTCATCAATATTTTGCTCATTTATGTATTTATTCCACATTCTTGAGATTTGTGATGAGTAAATTTAGAATTTGGTGTTTTAGATCGTTTCCAGGGTTTTAGGATTTGTGGTAAGGATTATAGGGTTTAATGGGTTTTTTTATCATTCCATCTAAAGATTATTTACATCAATGATGCTTAGGATTAATAGGGGTTTAACATCTTGTCATTGGTATATGCTTTACAAAATTATAGGGTGAAAGTTGAAACTAGGGTTTTGATTATGCTTTCAAAACAGTATCTTTACAACTTATGAATATCTTGTCATGTTTTGATTATAAAATTGCCAACAGATAAACTCGATAAGTGAAAGCTCAAAGAGAAGAATAAATTAAAATTCTATTTTGTTTTTTAGGATAGAGGTTGCAGATAGGCTTTGAACATGTACTAGAACTATTTTCATAACCCTGAATTATTTTGAATTCATACTCGAATAATTCTTCCCCCTGTATCATATTGTCTAGATTTTGGGTACATATTTCTATTGTAAAATTCCTACTTGTTCACTAGGATATGGTGATAGTTAACTCATGACGTGCATCCAAACTAAAAGTTTTCTTATTAGTTTGATAAGGCCATATTCTTTGTACATAAGCTTTGTTGTTCTTTTTATTTTGTGGGTCTATGTTATATTTTTCATTTCTCTATTATCATGTCAATTTATTATCATCATAATTGTTTGTGTTTTTACAACATGTGTTTGATACACAGTTTTTTTTGGTCTTACATCTAGTCCTCTCTGCCTGAAGTATAGTGTCTTTTACTATGATTGTATACAATGGTTGTATACAGACAACTACTATTGAACTCTTATCGCAAACTTATTTGGCCTTGCTTCGTGGATCCTTCTTTCCATTAAGATCTATTAAGTGTGCATTCCTTAACTACAACCATTTAGTTTATTCCTGCTAAATCCTGATTCATTTGTTATTTTTGGCCCACTAGCTTCACAACTTCTCAAACCAACAATTATCTAATTTTCTGGCCATTTTTTATGTATTGTTTCTTGACTAAGACCACAATAGGGTAGGCACATGATTTATTAGTTTATAATTAAACCTATACCACTTAGTCAGGTCAAGCCATTTAGTTCAACTGCATACATACATCTGGCTCCATTAGGCTGAAAACCATAATGATTTCTTTTTATCATCTAAATCCTTCTATTTCTAGTCTTCCTCTTATCTTAGCATTGCCTTTGCCCCGCTAGTTTAATCACTCAACATGGCATTCTGTCGATTTGCGGTTCGTATTCTCAAACTATCTTAATAGTTTCTCTTTCTTTTACTCACTAGCTACTTCAATCCCCTATGGATCCTTTCATTTTTTCTGTTACAGGGTATCCTTAAGAAGGGAGGTTATGACTAATCATCTTTGATTATTGAATTTAAATATTAATCATTGCCTACACTATTGATGATATATAGAAGGATTAATTTATTAATTTGTTCTCATGATTTAGAGACCATATGTTCGTAATGCACACATTATTGATAGATGACGCTCTTCATACTCATGTTGATTTAGTTTCATGCCATGATCAATTTATATATAACTTGTTGCATAATAGTATTTGTATCCTATAACTTGATTATTAGGATAAATTAAATATATATATATAAGTGATTATATATGTATATATGTAACCTATATTTCTATATAGGGAAGATTTAACCATAATTATATTTCATAATGATTCAGCGACCGCTCTGCCGTAGTAAACTAACTCACGGTGCATGGCCTCTTCCCGTGATCAGTACGAAACACATGGTTTAGGTTAAGTTGGTAGTTTTGTTCGTTAGGTTTCCAAATTCCAAACCAAAACTACTATTTTCTGCATGTGAACTTATGGTTGATTCTGTTCTGAAACTTGGCTATACTTCGTGTATATACAGATACTTGGTTTATATCTAGGACTTGGCATGGCTTCCTCTGCATATGTACCGATGAACATGTGTCAACTTATAAATGGGTTGAGTATTTGTATTCATGTATTCTTGTATTCCCGTACTCATGTATTCTTATATTATGTTATCTTGTACTTGAACCTATATTAACTTATAAATAGCTTGACTCATGCTTGCAGGGGGTGTTGGGGTAGTTAAGAATGAGTAATTCAACTGCTTCAGAGTCTCCTGCATGTAATCATGTACTCCTGTAATCTTGTATAAAACCTTATGAAGTGTTGAACACCTATCTTAACTTACGTTAAAAATGATCATGACCGATATTTACCGGAGGTTGTGGGAGTTAAGGATGTGTCGTCCAATTCCTTCGGAATCTCCATCTGCCCGTACTCTACCATCATATATAAAAACCTCATAAGAGAGTTGGATGCCATCTTAATTTGTGTTAAAATAGAAAACATATACTTTAATGACACTACAATATTTAGTTATCCCTTACCTGTACCATCATTTTATGCTAATATTATATTCTCCATTACCATGCATTCCTAGTAATATGTTTTGTTCTTATGTTCTTTTCCCTTGTATGAGTTGCGTGCTTTTATGTTTTTGTTATTAAACTTACTAGATTTTGTGCACGTGCATTGCATGTATTAATTAAAAAATTGACTTTTTGGAAGAAGAGAGATGTCGAGGTTTCTTTGATTATAATTAAAAAATTAATTTTTTGGGGGGAAAAGAGAGATGTAGGTATTTCTAGATTATGTGGAGGTCTTTTTGATGATGTGGAGATTTGAAAATGTAGCATTTTTCTCCTTTATTCTTATTTTCTTGAAAAAAAGGAGAGGAGTGGACCTCTATGCAAAAGGTATTTGCATTATATATAGAAAGATAATAACATTATATATAGAATATATATATATATATATATATATATATATATATTGGGAGAGATGATATGGAAGGTTCGAGATTAAAAATTAATTGTTTTTTAAGAGAGAGATGACATGTAGGGCTTAAGAGGTGAAAAAGATGATGTGGAGGGCTCGGGATGAGAATTTTCTCATTTTTTCTAGAAAAAAAGAAGGATGGACCTCTAACCAAGGGTATTTGCATTATATATAGAGAAGATAGAATTTATGCACGTGCGTTACACGTGTTTAAAAAAATTTGAGAAGGGAAGAGAGAGAAATGTGGAGGGTTCTAAAGTCTTATTTATTTGTTTGTTTAAAAAAAAGGGATGGATGAGGTGAAAAGCTTGAGAGGTGAGAGAGATGATGTGGGGGGCTTAAGAGGTAAGAATTTTTCTCATTTTTTCTATTTTTCTAGTAAAAGGAAGAAGGGTGGACCTCTAACTAAAAAATTATTTTTTTGGAAAAAGAGAGATGTGGAGGTTTCTTTGACGATAATTAAAAAATTAATTTTTTTTCGGAGAAGAGAGAGAGATGTGGATGTTTCTAGATTATGCGGAGGCCTTTTTGATGATGCGGAGGCTTGAGAATGTAGGGTTTTTCTCCTTTTTTCTTTTTTTCTAGAAAAAAGGAGAGAGATGGACCTCTATGCAAAGGATATTTGCATTATATATATATATATATATATATGTGTGTGTGTATATATATATATGGAAGGTTCTAGATAAACAATTAATTGTTTTTTAGGAGAGAGAGATGGCGTGGAGGGCTTGAGAGGTGAGAGAGATGATGTGGAGGGCTTGAGAGGCGAGTTTTTTTTCCTTTCATTTTTTCTAATTTTCTGGAAAAAATGAAAAGGTGGATCTCTAACCAAGGGTGTATATATGTGTGTGTGTATATATATATATATATATATATATATATATATATATATTGAGAGAGATGATATGGAATGTTCTAGATAAACAATTAATTGTTTTTTAGGAGGGAGAAAGGGTGTATATATATATTGGGAAAGATAATATGGAAGGTTCTAGATAAATAATTAATTGTTTTTTAGAAGGGAGAAAGAGTGTATATATATATTGGGAAAGATGATATGGAAGGTTCTAGATAAATAATTAATTGTTTTTTAGGAGAGAGATGATGTGGAGGGCTTGAGAGATGAGAAAGATGATGTAAAGGGCTTGAGAGGTGAGGATTTTTCTCATTTTTTCTATTTTTCTAAAAAAAATGAGAAGGGTGGAGCTCTAACTAAGGGTATTTGCATTATATATAGAGACTAGAATTTATGCACGTGCGTCGCACGTGTTTAAAAAAATTTAAGAAGGGGAAAAAAGAAATTCGGAGATTTCTAGAGTCTTATTTATTTATTTATTTTAGAAAAAGGGGAGGGATGTGTGGAGGGCTTGAGAGATGAGAGAGATGATGTGGAGGACTTGAGAGGTAAGGATTCTTCTTATTTTTTCTATTTTTCGAGAAAAAAGGAGAAATGTGGACCTCTAACCACGGGTATTTGCATTATATATAGAGAAGATAGAATTTATGCACGTGTTAGTTAAAAAAAAATTGAGAAAGGGAGAGAGTGAGAGGAGAGAGTGGGGGGTTCTAGAGTTTTATTTACTTTTTTTTTTTAAAAAGGGGGATTGATGATGTGGAGGGTTCTATATAAACAATTAATTATTTTTTTTGGAGGAGAGAGAGATGATGATGTGGAGGGCTTAAGGGGTGAGGGAGATGATGTGGAGGGCTTGAGGGGTGAGGATTTTTTTCCTTTTTTCTTTTTTTCTAGAAAAAAGGAGAAGGATGGACCTCTTACCATAGGTATTTGCATTATATATAGAGATGTGTTGTTGGTTTTCATATAAAATGTTACCATTTCTTAAATGTTTTACATTGTATTTTTTTTCAAATATAAATATTTTTGATGAGGGGCTTACCGGACGCAAGTTCGCTGACAGACACACATTTTTCTTTTTTTTTCTTCTTGAGGATATCTATCAGGAGGTACCGATGATGAGGCTCAGCACATGATCGAGCCGGGTGAGGAGTTCATTCAACTAACTTCGTAAGCAAATCCTTAATTTCTTTTCAGTATGCTCCGTTCCACGATCTTCACAATTTTCATGTCATCTCTTTATCTTTGAACACTTGTGTCCAATTGGACTGACTTCGTAATATTTGTTGTTGGGTTTATTTGTTCAACCCTTTTGTTATGCTTTAAATTCTTGGATTATTTTCTTATTACCGCTTCTACATACGTTTAAAGTATTCATATCGAAAATGAGTGTTTCTCGGTGTGAATACGTTGCAGGCTTGTCAGCTCTCGCTCCTTGTTTTTTTGGGAAGCGGGGCGTGACATATACTCTGCTATTTGTCTTGCTGGCTACCATCTAAATTTGCGCAGCACAATTGTTGTGCATCTAAATTATTGCCTCTTAAGTCCAAACTTTAAGGATGCAACTTTCATACATAACCTGAACCCAGGACGAACAGCATTGTTCCGAGGCACAAGCTGAACCAAAAGTCGGCCAGATTCCTGGTCCAAAATTCAGAGCAGTTACTACATTGGGATCAAGTCCACGTCTAAAGTGAAGGTTACAAAACCCAGACCTATGAGACTACCAACCAAGAAACAATGGGTAAGGTGTGGTCCAGTATCTGGATCTGACCTGACAAACAGCAAGCGCGTTCATGTTAGCAACCTGGACTAAGTGATTCAGCTTCGTAGTCATACAATGTGCAATAAATTACTGCCATGAAATTAGAAGTCAATGTGTACCAAAGGATACCAGAAGGCCTCTTTTTTTATCTGCAGCGAAGTTGTCAGCATGTTAAGATGTCTGGGTCAAAATATATGTTGAGGAAACAAGTCTAGATGAATTAACAGAAACGCTAAACATATAAAAGAAGTTGCTGCATACCAAGAAATTAGTTGCAGATCCTATTGAGGAAAAAACAGAAAGAAGATGTTGATATGTTTGAGCATTTGCAACAGACAAATGAATCCACAATTAGAGATGAAAGCATCACATTGAATTAACAGCTAGGACGAGGGCAAAGCTACTTGAGCTTGAATATAGGCACTAAAAAAATATACTAACTGATTCAGCATTTGTAACATAGCAGAATGGAGAAAAGAACCCCGGATATTCGACCGGAAAATACATGGACAAAATAAGGCATGGATTTACCTTGCAATAGAGCTTGAATTTTGTATAGTAAAGGCTGTCAGCCAAAATTAACAAAGCATGCTGCCGCTTGATGGTGATCCACTGCAATATGTATGAGATTCAGTATATGATACCAGTATTCCTAATTGTGCACACACACATATACACAAAAACACTGTTCCAATTGTCACATCTTTCTAATCAAGGTTAAAAGGTTGGAAGAAATAACATTTAGTTATGGTAAAAGTAATGCATGCTTAAAAATGGAATTGCTTACTTATATTGGAAAGAACAAGTCAGCCTAAGAAAATTCACTTCCAGTCTGTGTGTAAAACCCATTAAATAAATTGAAAAATGCTTAACCTACCGGGTTTGAAATCCTACCACAATCTACCCAAGAGACAAACATCATGGACCCACATGTTTGTCGCTAGTATCTAGGTGTTGTGGGATTATTTACTTATATTGGAAACATCATGGTCCCACATGTTTTGCACTAGTATCTAGGTGCTTACTTATATTGGAAACATCATGGACCCACATGTTTTGTACTAGTATCTAGGTGTTGTGGGTCCCACCATTTTGTCTCTTGGATGGTAGATTGTGGTAGGAATTCAACTGGGTAGGTAAAGTATTACTCTAATAAATTTACTTTAGATTTATACCTGTGAACCCTTCCTAAACTTCTCCTCTGGAACCTCAGGCAACATGTTAGGTGAATATCTTCCTGTTCCATGCGGGCCAGGATCTTTGAAACTGACAACAAAGTCAAAACAGGGGGGGGGGGGCGGGGATCACTAATTAATAACCGCTCGGTTATGCAAATGATTTAGTGAATGGAGAATATTGAATAAGTAATTGGGGTCAGGTTTGGGTGTATGGATTTAGGTGTTTGGAAGGTGGGGTGGAGTGGGGATGTTGGATGAGTTTGTGGAAGTCATGATTCAGGGTCGCGGCAAACGGAAGTTGGCGTGGCTGCTAGCATCAAGATACTGCAATATAAAAATTAAAATACACTTGTATGCTGGAAAAGTTGAGCTTACCAATCGATAAAGCTGACGTTTGTTTCCATCAAATAACTATACACATAATCAAAATTATGCAATGGTACACAACTGTGAGACAAGAAAATAAACAGACTAAAAATAGTTAATATTTAACACAGTATAACCTATAGGAAAACAGTTCTTAGTTTAACACATCACCTATCAGAAAGCAAAACAAAATGCTGGTTGTCGGTGTCTACTAGAGCATTCGCCAAGAGTCTCTTCTCAGCATCAACCATAGAAATTTTTCCCCATACCACCTGCATGTATTTTATACATACAACTGGTTCAAATTTTAGGTTCAAAGTGGATAACTGGCTCGATCAGCAAACTACTTTAACCCAAACAACCAATTTTAATTCATAGTGACAACTCATCATGCTGACTACAGAAATGACCAATCTGATATATATGATACCCTGACTAATAATGATAATATAAATTAAGGAAAAGCAGTATTAATACAAAGATAAATAGTACATTTTCAGTTATAATATGCCTCAAAAAAAATTCAGTTACGACCTAAATGATACTAGAGATATTTGCTCGGAAAACATGTAAGTCCACGCTGCCATCCCCGGTACTTACGAGGAGGCGGAAACGGTATAACAATCAAATTTTGTCATGAGGAGCAACATGGACTAAACAAGGTCGGGATCGTGTCTAAACTAAACTAGCAAGCATACAAAGGAGCGTTAGCTACTCGGATGAAAAGTTATACCTAACTTGAACTCCTTCTTATTCAAACTTTTGTAGAGGTTGATGGTTCTCTCCTCGTCGCCTTCTTCCGTCGAAGATGGATCCACCTGAGGGTTCAACCTTCGGGCTCTTTCTCGAACTTTGAGTGAACTAGAATCTCCGGCTTGCTAAACCCTTGATCCTAGAGTGAGTAGAGAGTGTCTAAGGGGTGTTTTCTTTTCAAGGAGAGGGATTCTCAACACATGAGAAGGATTCTCCTTGAGCTTGAGGAAGAAGAAGATGAAATGATGAGAGAGAAGCTAAATGATAGAATGGGCTCTCTTTTTCTTTTCTTGCAACCATATCACAAAAGAAAAAGAATTATCAATTAACAATAATAATGAAAATGAAATAGTTGATGGAAGGTTTTGGAATGACCATTATCATTACAATCTTTAAATGGTTTTGCAAGAATCAAAAAGCATCTTTCTTTTGTAATGATGATGGTCAAACCTTCAACCATGGTCAACAAGTCAACCATGGTCAACTAGTCAACAAAATCCAACCATGACACAATTTCATTTTATCAATATTATTAATTGATATAACATAAATCCATTAGAGTTTGGAAAAAGACGACTGTCAACTGTGCATACGCACCCGTTCCGAAACCCTAATGAAAGTCCTCTTCCTCCTCCTCAAACAACTGTGCATACACACCTGCATTCTTGTTCCGAGGAACATGAATACTGAGAGATAAAAGCAACCCCAAAATATATACCGGTATCTGACTCAAACTAGAGCCAGCCAGTAATATCCGTCCGGACTCCAAATGTGCACAAGTGCGCGGATGAGAACGAACCCTGTCGCAAAACCATGCGACCTCTACTTTGTTTTGCCCATAGGCGAATACCCTCTGTGTGGGACTCTAAAGACTCGACACTACGCTGGCAGTGGGTTTAACCACAGACCGCAAGCGGCACTAGCTGTGCGTAACGGTCCCCAGGTAGATGCCGACAAGAAGGCTGACGAGGTGAACCCCATCTGAACTCCTACTGAGTCTGAATGTGACAGTCTCCGTACAGTCCGGTCTGTTCGTCTAATACATCGCATGTCGGGCCTAGGAGGCGGTAAAACGTCAGTCCCCTAATAGCGGTACAAGTCGTGTCGGAGTGAAGCCCAAAACACCCTGAGATAACACTGGAAGCCTACCAGTATATCTCGCTTGCCCTAGCCAGGGACTACTCGTGTAATGGCTCTCCTAGACACAGCGCGATGTCAACCCCCAATACCGGGAGAGACGAATCCTGTCTAACCGTCACTGCCTCCAAGTGCTTCGGGACTGTACCCAACCATTACCTGTTTGCACGACTCCTTTGAGCCGTGGTAGGGTAGTGATCAAAGTGCAGTGGGAACACACTCGAGGCGAAGTGGCAGTGTCAAGTCAGCGGACTAAGCTGTACTCATGTCACCTGGGAACTGATAACTGACGATAGGTATAATACCAACCTGTCAGTTCCCGACGAGTCCTGTCCAGTGTACTCGTAACCCAACGAGCACCCGTATACTATCTCCAGTACGACGTACTGATGGCTGTGGGACAGACCATCTCCCACACTGGGATGAGAAGCGCATACGCTAGTCTACTCCGGAGTATCGATGCCCTGTCTCGATAGTCCTGCGACTAGGGACCTGTATAAGGATGTGCTTATAGATTACCCAGCCCCCACTAGTGTGACTGCCATCACAACGCTGGTAATCAAGCAAAGATCCTAAGGGTTCCACTAATGCGTATAGGTGATATACTAAAATAAACACATGTACACATTGAAGTAGAAACAAACCAAGTAGCATACTACTATATTGAGCAAGATTGTTTATACAAGGTGAATATCCCAAGCTTCCATTAAGTAATATACAAACTAGTATGATACAGTAATGGCCTCTAGGGCATATACACTAACAATCTCCCACTTGCACTAAGGCCATGTACTGGCGTATCGAAGACCTATCATCTCGATCAGCCGCTCGAACTGAGTCTGGGGCAGTGCCTTGGTGAATGGGTCTGCAGTGTTTTCTTCTGAAGCAACCCTCCGAACCTCGATCTCCTTGCGATCCACGATCTTCCTGATCAGGTGATACCGCCTCAAGATGTGCCTGGATCTCTGATGGGACCTGGGTTCCTTCGCTAAAGCTATAACCCCGTTGTTGTCGCAATACAGAGGTATTGGGTCAACAATGGACGGAACCACCTGAAGTTCTTTCAAGAACTTCCTCATCCAGACAGCTTCTTTTGCGGCATCAGATGCAGCGATGTATTCCGCTTCCATAGTCGAGTCCGCAAAGGTTTCCTGTTTGGAACTCTTCCAACACACCGTCCCTCCATTGAGGGTAAAGACAAAACCCGACATAGACTTGGAATCATCCTTGTCACTCTGGAAGCTGGAGTCAGCAAAGGCCTCGATCTGGAGGTCTTTTCCGCCATACACCAAGAACATCTCCTTAGTCCTTCTCAGGTACTTGCGAATGTTCTTTACCGCTATCCAGTGTTTCTCCTCAGGGTTTGACTGATACCGGCTTACCACACTCAGTGCATAAGCTACATCCGGTCTGGTACACAACATCACATACATTATAGAGCCTACCGCAGAAGCGTAGGGTATAATAGACATGCGATCCCTCTCCAAATCAGTCTTAGGGGACATCTCTTTAGAGAGGGCGATCCCGTGACAAGCCGGTAGGTTACC
Source organism: Agapanthus africanus (assembly GCA_030015575.1). Lineage (NCBI taxonomy): Eukaryota > Viridiplantae > Streptophyta > Magnoliopsida > Asparagales > Amaryllidaceae > Agapanthus > Agapanthus africanus. The sequence continues at coordinate 1,982,861 of JASDDO010000008.1, read as the reverse complement.
GTGCTTGGAATCTTCCATACTGAATCTTTTCAGTATGGTGTCGATGTACCTGGACTGTGAAAGTCCTAATATCCTCTTGGATCTATCACGATGGATCCGGATCCCCAGGATGTATGAGACATCACCCAGGTCTTTCATGGAGAATCTGTGTGACAAGAACCCCTTGACAGATTGTAGCATAGGAATGTCATTTCTTATTAAGAGAATGTCATCCACGTATAAAACGAGGAATACTACAGTTCTCGCTACAAATCTACTATAGATGCATGGTGCATCTGGATTTTTGATAAAGCCAAATTCCTTGATCGTCTCATCAAAACAGATGTTCCAACTCCGCGATGCCTGCTTTAGTCCATAGATGGACTTAAGCAACTTGCACACCTTTCCGCTGCTCCCACTCTGAATGAAACCCTCTGGCTGATCCATATAGACACACTCCTCTAAATTTCCATTTAGAAAAGCGATTTTTATGTCCATCTGCCAAATCTCATAATCGTGGAAGGCAGCAATGGCAAGAAGGATCCGAATGGATTTCAGCATAGCCACTGGAGAAAAGGTTTCGTCATAGTCCAAGCCAGGTCTTTGACGGAAACCCTTTGCTACAAGTCTAGCTTTATAGGTCTCAACCTGTCCATCTACACCAATCTTCCTTTTGAATATCCACTTGCATTCTACGGATTTTACCCCGTCTGGAGCAATGTCCAACGTCCATACTTTGTTGGTGTACATGGACTCCATTTCGGTCCGCATTGCATCCAGCCATTTTACCGAGTCAACGCTCTGAACGGCCTGCTGGAAGCTAGTAGACTCATCATAATCTATGATGCAATCCTCTCTATCCCCGTCTATGAGAAAACCGTAGTATCTCTCGGGCGGATGAGACTGCCTACTACTCCTGCGGAGCGGCATAGGAATGTCCTGTTCTTTTGAACTTAGTGGCTCTTCCAAGCTTTCAGTAATAGCTTGTGGTTCTGGAATTTCTTCCAGTTCTATTGCGTTCCCACTTATCTGAGTTTCCAAAAACTCAGTTTCCAAGAAGCGGGCATGTTGAGAAACAAAAACCTTTTGTTCCTCAGCGGAATAGAACAGATACCCCCTGGAGTTCTTTGGGTATCCCACAAACTTACACTGTACTGAACGTGCCTCGAGCTTGTCCGCATGCTGCTTTTTTACAAAAGCTGGACATCCCCATATCTTAAGGTACTTAAGACAGGGTTTCTTCCCACTCCACATCTGATATGGAGTGGTAGGCACAGTCTTGGTGGGAGCCTTGTTCAAGAGATATGCAGCTGCTTCTAGTGCATAGCCCCAGAAAGATCGCGGTAACTCAGCCTTACTCATCATGAAACGAACCATATCCAATAGGGTTCGATTCCTCCTTTCCGATACACCGTTATGTTGCGGAGTGTATGGAGGAGTACGCTGATAGAGAATTCCATTCTCTTTTAAATAGTCCAGGAACTCGGAACTCAAGTATTCACCACCTCGATCCGATCTTAGAATCTTAATACTTTTGCCTGTTTGTTTTTCAACTTCATTCTTGTAATCCCGAAATTTCTCAAAGGCCTCGGATTTGTGCTTCATTAAGAAGACATGTCCATACCTAGAGAAATCGTCTGTGAAAGTAATGAAGTATGAATAACCGCTTCGCGCATGTGTAGACATTGGACCACACACGTCACTGTGTATGAGTCCCAAGAGCTCGCTCGCTCTTTCTCCGTGTCCAGTGAACGGAGTCTTTGTCATCTTTCTCATGAGACAAGATTCACAAGTGGCATAAGACTGATACTCGAACGGATCCAAGTATCCTTCTTTATGTAACTTAGTCAACCGTGTCTCATTGATGTGACCCAGTCTACAATGCCATAAGAAAGCCTGATTAATATCTGGAGACTTTCTTTTGTGTGTATTCTGGACATTGAAAATCTGTGGTTGGTTTAACACGTATATACCATTGCTCAGTGTACCTGACCCAATCAGAACTTGATTAAGGTGAATGTTTACAACATTACTTACAAACGCAAATTCATAACCTTCTTTAGAAATCAAAGATACAGAAATGATATTACAAGTTGCGTTGGGTACAAAAAAGCAATTACGCAAAACCAAAACATGCCCATCTGTCATTCCCAGGTGATGGTCCCCCACGGCTTTAGCATCCATGCTAGCTCCGTTCGCAACTCTGAGGGTCATGTCACCTGCCTTCAAAAACCTACGGTTTCTCAACGCCTGCAAAGAATTACAGATATGAGATCCTGATCCGGTATCCAATACCCAGGAAGTAGAGTTTATAGAAAGACAGTTTTCAATAACATACACACCTGAAGCTGAAGCCGCAACCTGCTTCAGTTCCTGTGTCCTGGCTTTCCAAGTCCTGCAATCTTTCTTCCAGTGTCCACTCTTATGACAATAGAAGCATTCCTCCTTTCCCACAAGCTTCCCCGCAATCTTTGTTGCCTTTTCCTTTCCCTTCGTACCCACTTTACTAACACCGCCTCTTGGTTTGGCGGGGGCTTTCTTCCTCTTTCCCTTGGCTTTTGCCTTGGACCTAGAGGAAGAAGATCCTCCTACAAACAAAGCGGGTGTTTCCCTACCTTTCTGTAGGGTGCCCTCTGCGCTCCTTAGCATGTTGAGGAGTTCTGAAAGTTCAACTTCCTTTTCTTGTAAGTTGAAGTTCAGTATAAACTGGGCGTAAGTGGATGGAAGGGACTGGAGAATTAAATCCGTATAGAGTTCACTTTCCAACGTGGTCCCAAGTTCCGCGAGCTCCTCAATGTAGCCAATCATCTTAAGCACGTGGTCCGCTACCGATGATCCGACGGCCAACTTTGCCGAAAATAACTTTTTCGACACTTCGTATCTTGCGATACGAGACTGCTCTCCATACAGTTCTTTTGTATGAAGAAATATGGATTCCAAATCCATATTCTCGTGCCTCCTCTGATGTTCGTTGTCCATAGAGGCAAGCACGAGGCACCTGGCCTTCGCGCAATCAATCTCCCAAGTCTTACGGATTTCCTTATCCGCGACGCTGGAGGTGGGATCTGGGACGGGGGGAGCTTTGGTGGTAAGAAGATACCCCAGCTTGTCGTAAGTGATTGCCATTTTGACATTCCTGAGCCAATCTTTGTAGTTTGGCCCTGTCAGTATGTTTTTATCTAGAAGTAACTTAAGTCCAGTCATGTCGAATGGTCGCTGCAAATAGGAGGGAGAGAAGAAACACTTTAGCACGATGCTCTTGCAAGTTTAGAGTGGTTTTTAATTTGTCTAAACAGGATGGCTCCCACTGTCTCTCGAATCCCTCCTCAAACCATAAAGGAAGAATTAGTCGGGATCAATCCCACCGCACAATACTTGCTTAACTGTTCAGCCAGGCCAGTGTCGGTACTTCGAGGGAGGTTTTCCAACGCTTTCGCGAAGTTCCTTAATTAGAGAACCTCTTTTCCCTGGGGGTGTAGCTCCGCTAACACCTTTCTAGACACCTACTAGGTTTATAGCATTGATCGTTTAGTGAGAAAATTCCCGAGGAGTAGCATATACTCACAGTAGGATCGGGATCCAAATATCATCGCGTGACGAAACTGAAGGAATCCTACCAGAATCACACCACTCCAAATGGTATGCAAATCTAGCAAGTTTCAGTACTTATGAAACTCCCGATGTGGATTTTTGCCCCATGCTCTTATGACCTTGACGAAGGTCAACAAATCATAAATCACATGTCAAGTTCTGCCCGTCATTTTCCAGGTTAATTTGAGCCCACCCGTATATACCCTTGACGAAGGTCAACAAGATAATACGACTGTCCCAAACCAACACATCTATCTATGCTACATATGAACACCCAACAGCTACCAATCTCTATGCCTTGACGAAGGTCAACAAACATAGCTTGAATACTATTGAATATTCATACGAAACGACGGAGGGCTACGAATGGTTTTGGCGAAACCGTGAACGTAGTGAACTTGATATAATCGATGGAACGAGATAGCTTTTAGAAGGAGTGGCTCAATCTCCGCATTAAAAAGTTAGTTTTGAAAAGAACCGAGTGGTTTTTCGAAAATGTTCCAACGACTTTAGCTTGGTTTATTATCTTGCATTAGTTCTTTTAATGCGTCCCATCATTTAATCCTACCATTGCAGAAAACAACCAAAATATGACGTACGCTTATGCCATTCGCATTCGCCACGGGGCCCCGTCATCACCCGTTAGGTTACTTAACTAACGACAGAGCGGGGGCTGGGCTAGCGCGGCTGTAAAACATAAGCAACGCCTAAATAGTTATAAATATAGCAATGATAGACATTACAGATCACAGATGAATACATTGGATATACTAGGAATCCGCAATCCGTTCGAGCCTGCAACGAAAAGCGGATTACACGGTCGCGGTGAATAGCCAATACCCCACCCAAGACCCCTACGGGTGCGGCAAACTACCCGCCAAGTACCCGGCAGTTTGTGCACCCCTCCATGGGTCTATCCTAGGAGCAAAAACAGTAAAAAGAATTATACAATGACGGCTACAACCCCGACCCGGTTGTGCGGCCATACAAATAATAATATTACATCAATTTACATATTACAAATGAATGAAAGAAAAACAAAAGCTCATCTCACATCCACCCCGGCTATTCACCCGCGACAGTCCAACACATTCATATACACATTCCAATATCAAACACAGATCACAGAGATGTATAACCCCGACTAATCGACTTATAGCGATTAGCCGACGTTCAATACATACAAACATCACAGATATAACCAACATAGCAAAGTGTAGTGAAGTTCGGGAAAAATACGGAATTATAGGCCCCAAAAACAAATTTCTATTATGGAAAATCTGGGCACATATAATATATCTTAAAAATCCTAAAACCAACACAGAGATACACTGCACCAAAATCGAGGCAGAGAGGAGACAAGACGGCCGCGGATCCGCGGCAACATAGCTTGTTGTCGCCGCGGAAACGCGCTCGTTTGGTCAGATCTCTGGCTCGTTTTTGGTGGTTATCTTTAAAAAACCCTGAGATGATTTTAGGTGCATAACAAATTTTGTTTTGACCAGAAAAAAAATTAACAGAAACTAGGGTTTTTGAAAAGTTTGGTTTTTGGATTTTTCGGTTCCGAACTTCGTTACACTTCACTACCTAGCTAGTTTAAGTTTAGTTAGGCTCTGATACCACTGTAAGTCCACGTTGCCATCCCCGGTACTTACGAGGAGGCGGAAACGGTATAACAATCAAATTTTGTGATGAGGAGCAATATGGACTAAACAAGGTCGGGATCGTGTCTAAACTAAACTAGCAAGCATACAAAGGAGCGTTAGCTACTCGGATGAAAAGTTATACCTAACTTGAACTCCTTCTTCTTCAAACTTTTGTAGAGGTTGATGGTTCTCTCCTCGTCGCCTTCTTCCGTCGAAGATGGATCCACCTGAGGGTTCAACCTTCGGGTTCTTTCTCGAACTTTGAGTGAACTAGAATCTCCGGCTTGCTAAACCCTTGATCCTAGAGTGAGTAGAGAGTGTCTAAAGGGTGTTTTCTTTTCAAGGAGAGGGATTCTCAACACATGAGAAGGATTCTCCTTGAGCTTGAGGAAGAAGATGAAATGAGGAGAGAGAAGCTAAATGATAGAATGAGCTCTCTTTTTCTTTTCTTGCAACCATATCACAAAAGAAAAAGAATTATCAATTAACAATAATAATGAAAATGAAATAGTTGATGGAAGGTTTTGGAATGACCATTATCATTACAATCTTTAAATGGTTTTGCAAGAATCAAAAAGCATCTTTCTTTTATAATGATGATGGTAAAACCTTCAATCATGGTCAACAAGTCAACCATGGTCAACTAGTCAACAAAATCCAACCATGACACAATTTCATTTTATTAATATTATTAATTGATATAACATAAATCCATTAGGGTTTGGAAAAAGACGACTGTCAACTGTGTATACGCACCCGTTCCGAAACTCTAATGAAAGTCCTCTTCCTCCTCCTCAAACAACTGTGCATACACACCTGCATTCTTGTTCCGAGGAACATGAATACTGAGAGATAAAAGCAACCCCAAAACATATACCAGTATCTGACTCAAACCAGAGCCAGCCAGTAATATCCGTCCGGACTCCAAATGTGCACAAGTGCGCGGATGAGAACGAACCCTGTCGCAAAACCATGCGACCTCTACTCTGTTTTGCCCAGAGGCGAATACCCTCTGTGTGGGACTCTAAAGACTCGACACTACGCTGGCAGTGGGTTTAACCACAGACCGCAAGCGGCACTAGCTATGCGTAAAGGTCCCCAGGTAGATGCCGACAAGAAGGCTGACGAGGTGAACCCCATCTGAACTCCTACTGAGTCTGAATGTGACAGTCTCCGTACAGTCCGGTCTGTTCGTCTAATACATCGCATGTCGGGCCTAGGGGGCGGTAAAACGTCAGTCCCCTAATAGCGGTACAAGTCGTGTCGGAGTGAAGCCCAAAACACCCTGAGATAACACTGGAAGCCTACCAGTATATCTCGCTTGCCCTGGCCAGGGACTACTCGTGTAATGGCTCTCCTAGACACAGCGCGATGTCAACCCCCAATACCGGGAGAGACGAATCCTGTCTAACCGTCACTGCCTCCAAGTGCTTCGGGACTTTACCCAACCATTACCTGTTTGCACGACTCCTTTGAGCCGTGGTAGGGTAGTGATCAAAGTGCAGTGGGAACACACTCGAGGCGAAGTGGCAGTGTCAAGTCAGCGGACTAAGCTGTACTCATGTCACCTGGGAACTGATAACTGACGATAGGTATAATACCAACCTGTCAGTTCCCGACGAGTCCTGTCCAGTATACTCGTAACCCAACGAGCACCCGTATACTATCTCCAGTACGACGTACTGATGGCTGTGGGACAGACCATCTCCCACACTGGGATGAGAAGCGCATACGCTAGTCTACTCCGGAGTATCGATGCCCTGTCTCGATAGTCCTGCGACTAGGGACCTGTATAAGGATGTGCTTATAGATTACCCAGCCCCCACTAATGTGACTGCCATCACAACGCTGGTAATCAAGCAAAGATCCTAAGGGCTCCACTAATGCGTATAGGTGATATACTAAAATAAACACATGTACACATTGAAGTAGAAACAAACCAAGTAGCATACTACTATATTGAGCAAGATTGTTTATACAAGGTGAATATCCCAAGCTTCCATTAAGTAATATACAAACTAGTATGATACAGTAATGGCCTCTAGGGCATATACACTAACAAAACATTGACACTTGAAAAGTAAGATTCATATTTCAAATTCTAGCATGAAGTGTAGAACTACAACTTTCTAGCATTATGATAAATTGCAGCAAATGCAATTATAGCAAAAAGGTCAACACAGAAAACAGAAAATGATCTGGCAGCTGAAGCTCTCCTCTCTCAATGTTTCGTGTGCTGAAACAGTAAAGGCACAAACAGAATGTATAAATAACAGCATATGGGAACAACTTCAGTGTTGCAACCAGCTGAAGACAGCATTTAGTGATTACCACAAGACCTTTACTCTTATACAGTGCGGAACAAAGTCGTTACAGAAGAAGCTTTGTCAGCCTAAAGACGACACATACCAAAATGGTATGTAAGTACATAATTTAAATTTTGAGATTGCATAACGCATGCCGCATATAATGTTGTTGTACGTCCACAACATAGCATCCAGCACGCACATGATCAAAATTTTCAACCTATGTGATATACCATATCCAACATTGCAAAAGAAAATATTTTTACAGAGATAAAAAATGGTGAAGTCAGATTAAGAGGAAATGAAAGGTAAAGTACCTTTTCACTGCGAATGTCTCGACCCACAAATAAGTGACTCACGTGTATTGGTTTTTCGCGTGATGCATGTACATAAATGGAATATCTGCCCTCATTGCCCTGTAAATACACAAGGAAAATGTGAAATCTTATAAGGTACGAAATCTATAACTAGCTACATTCTTTATGTTTCAGCACAGAACTGTGCTTTTCAGTTTTGCTTAGTAGGATGTGTAGTTAACATCATCATACACAAATTATATCAATATATGGATCAGCCCATGAACCTCTCAGGGTATATAAGCATTACAATAATGGTTGAAATCATATGGCAAGCAATTATCGAGTTCAGATAAGAGCAACACATGAAAATACGGCATACGTCAATACATGGAAACTTGTATAATAAGGCAACCTAGTAACAAATAAGTTATCGAAAGCACAAATTATACAACGGAGTGAGAGAACGGGTCAAAGACTTACTAGAAGAGCTCTGTTATATGGGACAGGTCCCAGGTTCGAGACCTCAAAGGACATTAGGAACTCTAAGCATATTCGACAGGCAACAATAACAAACAAGGCCTCTAAGCCATATATTTGGAGTGCAGAGTTGATGAGGCCTGGCAAGTATGAAAAGGGTCACAAGTTCAAGGCATCCAACCGACTTAAAAAGGAGGAGAGACAAAGTAACAAACTCTATTCATTTAGGGAAGGCGGTAGTCCAACGTTGATCCAACCTTATAACTCAAAACCAACCTTCTTCTTCATTCAGCTATATTAAGGACGACCTCCCCTTTCATTTAAAAAAAAAGAAATGAAAAGAAAAGGAGAAAAAGAAAAAAGCCTCCTGAGTAAAGTACTAACATGTCTCTTTTCTATTGCTTCAAACCCTGTTATTTAGGCTATGATTTGGATTACATGGATAACTCAACATGGATACAAGTGTTTGACAGGGCATCCTTTCATGTCTTTATGCTGCTTTGCAAAAATGAAAAGAAGGGAGATTTCTACACTTTGCTATAGAAATAAACGAGGTCAAGACTGCGCCTTTATAAGTTCCATTCCATGTGTAATATATAGTACATAAAAAAAACAAGAGTAACGAAATTAATAATGTTACCAGAAAAAATTTCTCCCACAGCTTTTCAAACGGCAAAGATCCAGGTGTCAAGAACAAGAAAGCAATCTTAGGGTTCTTTGAAGGCATGGTTGGCAATGTGAGAATGTCCCTAATGACAACACGAGAAGCAAGCTCATCATCAGTGAGAAATCTTGCAGCTATTGGAGGAAGCCAATCTCTAACAGGGTTGCAATCGCCTGAAGAAAAGAAGCTGCAAGTAGAGCGTTGACCAGGTTGATAGATGTAGGCTGCGATTAAGGAGAAGGACACCAAAGCTACCAAGATAATGATCCATACAGGCCTTTTGGAAGGGCCTCTGTGGCGCAGCGGCACTGGCATAATAACTGATAATCTTCTGACGCCTAGCTGCCACGCCTGAGGGGACTTCATTTATGAAACCTCATTTACCACATCACCATCCGCTTCCATTCTTTCCTTAGAAGATCCAAACATTCAGGCAACGTTACTGGTCAACCAAAGAAAAATGTTAATTAGTGAACGTCCACTTGATGGCGCATAGAGATTACTGTAACAACAAGCATGACAGGCATATCATTGTGTGTGACAAATTTAATTATCAGCCTCTCCTAATGACCTTAAACTACACACATTACCATTTCACAAAATATTCCAATTCAAGGAAAATGTACAGAGAAGAACATAAAACCACATGACGTTCAAAGAAATCGAGTAATCAAATTTTGGGTAGCAAGTTAGTTAGTCAATAACAAAAGGAAGAGAAAATGGAAAAGTAACAATCTGTCATTTTCATATTCTTCCTCTATTTCAACCTTGTCCAGAAATATCATAATGGGTTATGGCTAAAAGTCATACCGTATCATCGTAAAGTCAATTTCAAACCAAACCTTCTCAAGAATAAAATCTACTCAAAATATATCCTTTTTCTAATGAAAGAAAGTCAAGTTCATAGGTAAGAATTCAAGCGAACAGATCTAATACTTAAAAATCTGAGTCATTAACCATATATACAAATCAACCGGTTATAATTCCTAATGGTAAAAGAACTTGATCAGTCCAAATTAACTGATATAATAAGCAAAACCTCATATTCATCTAAATTTATATTTAAGGGTCAAAGAGGGGGGGATAGAAGCCTCCGACTCCAATAAAGAAAATCCAAATTAACAGAATAAATAGACATCATATTAGAATTATCAACCGATATATCATAAGAGAGAGATTTGTCCAAATGTCTAGATTGGAGTCCTCTAAAATAATACAAACTCCTCTCACTTTCTCACTAATACAATTTTGACTCAAGCCGGCTAAAAAACGCTACGGTTTGTAAAGAGACCCTGATCCTAAAAGTGAATCCAAAGTATTCAGCTTCACTTACGGTAGAATATGACAGGCACTAGATGAAAAACTCATACAAGCATTAGGAATCTAATATGGATAAAGCTAAAACTAGTTACCCCAACAACAATCAATCAAAACAAAACTAGAGATTCAGAAGGATAGAAGACTCGGGATTTCGCCAAAATGACTGATTAATGTGAGACATCGCGTTAAGAAGTCAAATCAGTGATGGTTTTCAAGGCTTGCATCCTTCTTAATGCAGAATCTCGAGATCCAACTCGAAACGTAAATACAGCTAACGCCTTCAATAAAAATTCACCCTAAATTTCCAATAAATGAGGGGAAAAAGAAACCGAAAACAGAAGAAAAACAAATGTCTATTGGAGTAGAAAATTAAAAAATAAAATAAAACGGACGGTTATAAATATAAACAATAGCACAAACCTTGGGTTATCTACTTCAATCCGTTGACGAGCAAACTAATCCTTAGTTCAGAATCTCCTTAATGATTCCTATCACTACAGAAATCGAATCCTTAGTTCATAATCCATCTTTTATAGATAAATAAAATAGAAAAAGAAAAAGAAAAACAGCAAAAGACAGCAAAAAAATTTGAAACCAGCCGAGCTAAACACAAAAGGTCAGCTTCAGCTTTGAATCAAAATCTCTAGCACTTGCAACTTCCGATAAAGTAGCAAAAATAATTTTTAAAAAATCAACAACAAAAGTAATAAACAGCAAAAGGAGAGGGAAGAAGCCTCAATATCAGCTTGGAATCCAAAATGGAATCAACATTAAAAGAAAGAATGAGAGTTTACCTCTGAATCTGAAAGAGGAGCGAGCGTCACGAGATCTGAAGAGGAGAGGCAAAAGAAAAAAGAGGAGACAGAGAGAGATGTGTGGATCCCAGAGAGAAAAGAGCGGAAGAGCTAAAAAGAGAGAAAAGGAAAAAATAAAAATTAGGAAGATGGAGAGCTCCCACAAGAGGGGAGTTTCAAAAATATTATTAATTATCTGATATTATTAGTTAACTAATTATTTGTTTGTTATTTTAGAAGGAATAAAACGAATATTCTTAATACTTATTAGAAGGATCGGCTCTCCCTCTCTCTCGCGGGGGAACGACTCGTTTTGGGCTTCCTCCATTCACATTATTTTATGCCGGCTCCTCCTTTCTTTCTTTTTATTTCAACTTTTATTTTAATCTTTCACTCGTAGACTCAATGGATCAATGTTGTAATTTCTAATTGGATATGGTTATTTATTTCACTTATAGACCAATCGTACGATGGATCAATGTTGTAATTTCTAGCTGGATATGATTATTTATTTCGTATATTTATTCACAATAAACCTACTATCGATTTTCGTATTTATGGTAGGTGCTGGGCAAACCTTAAAGAAATATTATTTCCAATTTCTTTTCAATTTTGACTGTTGCAGGCAAAAAGATTAGATTGTGTTTTATTGCACAGCCAATGCTTTAAATGTTTTTAATTTATCACATCGTAAAATTAATAATTTTATAAGATGGATTGTGTTACTTGCCGTTTAGCGTTTTTCTTTTTGCCAAGTCATGGGCCACTAGGTTGGGCCACTAGGTTATTTATTGGATATAAATTAAAATATGGGATCCGCTATATAAATGTTTTGAGAATCGGATCCATTATTTATTGTATTGGATATATGGATCCCCCGCTTACTATTACTGTACAATGAATAACCTAGCTGTTAATATAGATTATAAGTGAGTGAGTATGAAAAAGATTGTTTTTCGGGTTTTTTTTATACATCTCCCAAAACATTCATATTTCTAAATTCCAACCCTTAAAATTCATATTTCCAAATTTCATCCCTTAAACTTTCATGATAACAAAAAAAAACCATTTTATCTATATTCCATCCGAATTTAACCAAGATTAGGTTGTTTCAATGAGAACATAAGTTATAAGTGTGTTTTCTTTTTCCTTAAAAATCATGAGACTCCTTCCACTTCTTTCTTTAGCTTCAACCTCATTACGGGGTATCATCTTTTTCACATAATTTGAAATCTAAGATCATTTTTTATTTTTGGAGTTACCGAAATTGGTTAAAAAGAGAAGCATAATATAGTCTATGGGTGTTCGGTGGAGTGATGTGAAATTATGGTTTTATAACCATAGAGTGTTTGGATAACCTAAACCATGGTTTTGTAACTATTATTTTAAATATAAATTACCAAAATAATGTGTGTGTGTGTATAATCGTATTAAAAAAACAAAATTTAAACAGGTGGGCCCCACCATAAATTTTTAAAATTAAAAGAACAAAACTTAAAGAGGGGCCTTTCTTCTCCACCGCTCCTCAGGTGGCAGCTTTTCCCACCGTGCCCATAGAGCAAAGGGAAATGTCGCCGCTCCCCTGTTCGGGGGGAGCGGCAAAGCATTAAGCAGCGGGCGCCGCTCAACGGGGAGAGGGGCAGGCGTCGTTCCCTCGAACGAGACCTATAAATCTACAACAAAAGCCTTAACTTAAAATTGAAGAGAAACCTACTCTAACCCTAAATAGAAAAAGAAGAAGCTGACTTTAAGGGTATTTTTGTCTTTTAATAGTCACTTAATGGTATATTAACTGGAGTACTAAAATATTCATATAAGATCCTTTACAAAACTAACCAAGAGAAGATATACAAACATGAACTTGACGGTTTAAGGGATAAAATTTAGAAATATCAATTTTTAGGGATGAAATTTAGAAATACGAAAGTTTTGAAAGGCGAGATATAAAAAAAAATATTAATCACTTTTTGCTCAAGACAAGCAATTCATTTTTACTTTCAATCTAATTGGTTAATTGGTTAAAAATGGCGATGAGCAGAGCGAAAGAAATAAATAAAACAAATGGAGTAGATACTAGGAGAATCAATGTTGTCTAAGATTGTTTCTGATGGAGGTCGAAATCTTCCTCAGATATTGTTCTCTGTCGATCTTGCGGTCAGCGGCGTTGAACGGTTGAGATTTGAAATGAGAGTTGAGTGTGTGGATTTTAATGGGTTGTTGGTTATTGTTGATGCTAAGCTACTTGCAATGGAAGTTATGGGGTGGGAAACCACCGCAGGACCCTTCGACGATTAAGTAAGTACCGAGGAATAGATGGGCAGAGTAGCGGCGTATTAGATTGAGTTCGAGTTATCCGAATCGTTTAGAGGAGAGGTTTATATAGGAGTCGTATTGGAGCGAGCCCATGCAAGATTCTTGCCGTCCGTTTCGCCCTTGCGTCACCCTCGCGATGATGGCGGGATGCGCCCATAAATTGAGATATACGCTCATTAATGGCGAGATACGCAAGCGGGGGGATGCGGGATGTGGAGCGGCGGAGATCTCTCACGGTGAGATACACGGAGTCGTTACGGGGGCGCTCGTACTCCGTGTTCTTGGCCAAATAGGGATGCTGAGGAATCTCTGCTATAGGCTAGCTCGGAAACGAGCAACTGAGCTGAAGAATCTCGGTTATATGATAGCTCGGAGACGAGCTATTGGCTGGGGGTTAACCGTACTCCGGGAAGGTCTCCAAAAGGTCGAGTGCAGCCTCAGAAGCGAGGCGCAGGAATGTCCCCAAGGTATCGTACTTATTCCAATTCCATAACTCCCACGTATCTAGTGGGCTTATATGAACAACACATCATCTGCTACGTGTCAATATCTGAGGAATTCCCACTTATGAGCATCATCATTAGCCTCCACTCTCTTTCCGATCGATTTATAGGTCGGGTCGAGAGTAGTCTGCTCGGTTTTCTCTGTTCAACTAGGTGCCGAGGATTCTTCGTGGTGTATTGTCCGGGAACGACATGGCGTTTAGATGTTGCGTTTCTTCGATCCCTGAGTCCACGTGGCGTCTCACCGTGCGCTTTAATTTTCGCGCGTATTCCCGCTGATGTCAGCGGGTCACTGAAAGGGCGGCGTCATAATTGTAACATTTCAAAAAACGGGAAAATATTATTTTAGAATTTAAATAATAAAATAACAAATATTACATATATTATACGAGTATGGATTAGAGTTTTCATAAATTGGTATAATTATATACCTATATTTTTGGAAAATAATTGGGATTTAAAATGAATTATTAATTATGAAAGCGTTTATTTAATTGGACTTTTCTTAAATTAGTATATAATTATATACATACAAGTCTAATGTTAATTTTAATTAGTATTTTACTATTTGTGTATTAAACCTGGTTTTATTTTGTTGACTGTGCTTGTATGCATGACATGTTAACAAAATATATGTGTATTGGCTTACTTTGCATTCTTTTAATCTCATTTGTGTTATATGGTTTCTTTTTTTTAAAGAAAAGGAATAGAAAAGATTAAGATATGAGATATGGGGACAAGGAGGTATGGATGTGAGAGAGTGAGAGAAAGATATAGTTGCTAGCCATGTCTTTTGCATTCCTCACCTCATTTCTTCATCTCCTTCATCTTCTTCATCTTCCACTTTCTCCAACTCCTCCACCTCATCTACAACCCCATAAACACCGCAAAAACTTCATCAAAATATCACATAGCGTTCACAAATAATGTTCACAAGCTCATCCTAAACATTATGGTGGGATCAAGTTTTTGTTTTGAGGACTTTGTGCCATCTTGGAAAATTCTTGAGTTGCTATTATATGATAATAACCCTACTTTTAGAATAGTTTTTAAGTATTCTTACCTTCACAACTAGTTTAAAATTAAAAAATTTATGTTTTCAGGTCTTGAAAATTCTAGAGTGAGCTTTGATGAATAAAATGAGTAGTAGTGATGTTGTTGAGGGTTGATTAGTGACCACAACCTTATTAAGTGATAGATGAGGGCCCGTTAGTGTAAGTATCCTTAATTAACATGAGTTTAGAATTTTTCAATATCGGTTTTGATTGAATTTTGAGGATCAAATGGAATCTGGGATAATTAGGGAACTCTAAAAATTAGTTAGAGAATACAGAGAGATATGTAGACCAGTAGAAGACCACCGTAGAAGTCCGAGCCCCCAAATCAAATCCCTGGCCGCAGATTAATGCATTTTGGCCGTAATTTGCAGGTAAATTTTTAAGTTAGGGTTTGAATCTTGTTTTGTAGCTCACTCACTAGATAACTAGGCCTATTTTATATGCAAAAAAGTCCAGATCATCTGAAGAAAAATCTGGAGTTGTTTTACTTGGTTTTGAGCGATATTTTATGATATTTGAAAACTTGGTTTTGCATTTTCATGATGTGACTTGGTCGTTCGACGTTCGTACGTCGACATCGGGGGTTATTTTATCGTTTTAGCACGTGTTGATCATAGGTTCTAAGCTATGCGCACTTCGCTCGTGATTTCAATTTCGAATTTAGTTTTTATGCAATTTTGGTTATGATTTCGACTGTATGTATAAATGCATGGACTTCCAAGACGACGAAGAAGAGCAAGGCATTCTTCGACTTTGACTAGAGCGAGCATATTAGGTGAGTATATGTATATCTACGGTGGATGTCGTATAGCACCCCCGCAACCGTAGAACTAGGATACAATACACACAGTACTTAGCCTATATGTTTTGCTAGAATACCGTATACGGTACTTAGCCTATAGGTTTTGCTAGAATACCGTATTCGTATATTTCTATACTTAGTAGGAGTTATACCCTCAGTCTCTATTTCTTGCCATTCGACTATACACACACACACATATAAGGATATTTACGATATGATGATAAGAGTCAATATGATACGATATGATGATATGAGACGATATGATATGATATAATATGATACGAGATGACATGAAATGATATGTTATGATATGATATGATATGAGATTATGTACGCGACTATAGATCTGTATTATTGATTTGATAATATTGTACGATATGATGAGAATGGATCGCCAATATTTATTTTGACTCGAGAAATCCTATTTAAAATCACAAAGTCGATATTATGAGATATTTAGAGCCATACCTACTTTCAAAACTAAAGAATCGTTACATTTAAACGATAACTTCAAGGGAACGCTACGACTTTTCGAAAGGTATCTTCTTCAAAAATATCGTAACTCCCTATTTTCTAAAACAACGTTTCGTACTATTTAAACTATAATTATATGGCTCATACGTAGTTGCATATTTTTATATTTGTTCACGTTACGATTTCTCTATTCCGTTTACGCTTGCATTTTGATTTTTTTATTTCTGCATACGCTCGCACTTCGATCATTTACGATATACATTACGTTTATACCTTTAGTTTTACTTGACCTCGTACTAGGACACGCGCACCATTACCGATAATTTACATGTTGCACGTGCACATACTCGTATGCTCACACACACATCATCGACAATTGCCATATTATGTACATATATAGAACTCGCTATGCTACCGCATCACACTATAACCTGTTAGCATGTTAGATTTTATCAGTACTTTTTTTTACATTGCTATACAACATGCTTATATGAACACACTTGCTATGCATTACAGTATTGTTCTGTGCCTATACATATTATTCCATTATTGTCGTATTCTTATAAGATTTGTTTTAATGAGATTTTTGGATTTGAGAAACCGTAGATATTATTTAAAAACTTGTGAATGTTTTAAAAACGCAGTTTTCTCTTGATATGATATTTCGATGTTCACCATGAGATTTCTCAGTTCTGAGCCATGATTACTACCCGAATCGAGGAGTGAGAAGTCGCTGTCTGCAGGTACATGATTGGACCCGGTACGGTACTCAGAGACAAGAAGATCGTATAGAAAGGCGTTGAGCCTGGCTAGGAACACTACCTACCGGTGACAGTATTGGACTCGGCAGATATCCAGAGGATACCGACATGAGTGATATAAGACATATGGATATGAGGACCAATCTGATGAGACGGTGCCTGAGATATTATGGCCGATCCAATGAGACGGCGCCTGAAAGATGAGGATTTATGTATCGATGTTGGATACAGGATTTATGATGATTTCGAGTGTCGATACTGGACATTCAGGATTTTATGATGATTTCGAGTGCCGTTGATGGACACTCCTCGGATGATACACACACACATGATATGGATGACATGATACCATATATTGATACAGGCATGATATTATACTTATATATACATATATACACGTTCAGCTTCGATACCACATGGTATGATATATTATTATTACAGTATGACCTAGATAGATCGTTATGCATTCGATTTCTACCTGTCACGCCCCGCTTCCCATAGTACGGGTAAGGAGACATGGCAGGGACGCGACGTATTTACTCAGAAGTAAACACGCTAAGCGTAAATAAGCAATTTAATAAATGTACACAAAAAATGACAAAAGATATAATCAACAGCAAATTTTTATTGATTAAACATTCTTTACAATACACTGGAAAGTAAATACAAAACTGGAAAGCAATGCCTAAAATTGGCATGAACTGAAAGTAAAAGTATATACAAGTGAACTAGAGCTCTGAGTCCTCAATGAACTGCTCCAAATCATCCTGGTTGGGCTCGATCTCCAGAGAGTCGGGTCCTCCTAACAACATTCTAAAGAAAGAAGAAATAGGAATGTCGTCAGCGAACAATCGCTCGGTAAGTCCCAAAAGATAAAGAAGAATAGACAGAGAATAGAATAGGTAAAGTATATATGGTTATGTTTGTTATGTTAACGTAGTTGTTTGTAGCTTGGTACAGAATGTGCCAGTATATACGAGAGTAGTTCAACTTGATCCGTGGACTAAGGTATATGAAGTACAAGGCCCCGTCAAAACCCATGGGACAACAGCAACGGATGTTCATGATAGGTGTATTATAGTGACCATCATCGTGCCACTTTTAACACATTCCGTACCAGTCTACCCCTTAAAAACACCGTAATGCATATTGTATTGATTGTAATGATTTGTTGTATAAGACTTGCCGAAACCATGGTATAAATTGTTCATGTAAACGGATAAGGGTGTAAACGGATAGTCATGTAGTCAAGTCAATATATATCCATGGTTCGGTCAAGTCGAGTCATGTTGATATTTGATAATATTCTGGTATTCATGTTAAAGTTCCAGCATATATGGATTCATGTTAGAGTTATATTTGAATTGTATTAATGTATGGATTGTATTCAAATTAGACTGAGACTCTGACTGAGTCAGACACTTCAACAGAATTTGATTCCTGAATTAGGTTTTTGGAGTTATCGGTAACTGTTGCACATGGACGGCAGGATTTGTGACTTTTTCCAAACCAATTACCATTGATAATCCCGTTTTAGTTTTCTACCTTAAATAGGCAAGCACCCACTTTCTCCGGCTTCCTAAGATTCAAGAGAATTGGTCCCGCTTAAACCTCTATTTACTAGGGTTCTTAATGTAAATTAATATAACTTGAAGGGGTTTATGAAAAATATTTTTAATATAATCTCAAAATAATACTCAAGTCTTTATTTATCGTATTTATGATTTTCATGGATGTAAATTTTTTAAGTGGGGTATTCTAGTGAATAAATATCTAGCTTGAATAATATATGGTATTTTTGTGTAAATTTGACCTGTATGGATTCTTGATGGTATTTTCATGAAATTTGTGATTCTTTTCTTTTGTTTGAAAAAAATATGGAATTTATTATATATTTAAAATAGATGATTTGATAATATTTATATATAATTATTAAAAATAAAATTTATTTATTAATAAAAAATTACGTTATTCTTAAAAATTGCATTAAAAATTCCATCGAGATCGGATGCTCCGTGAGGAGGTCTACATCTCGCTCTAATGGTCCTGAGGATGTGCGATAACCCGCACCATCCTAATCGGGTTCCCCAAATAGGGTTGTAGAGGCTTAATTGTAAGGAATGTAAATAATACAAATTTAAAGAATACGGCTTTTAATAGTTTATGGTATTTTAATGTAAAGTCGTATTTGTCCCAAAGATATTGTTAAAAGAAAATCGTGCAATGTTAAGATGCGTGTTGTGAGAGGTAGGTCATTACCTCGTGAGATTTTTCTAAAGGTAATACAAGCAAATATGATAAAAGATGTCGGATGTAAAGTTTGTGGTATTTAAACGTAAAAGTGCAATAAAAGTGGTTTTATATAGAGTTTTGATTTGAAAATTGTTTCTAATTATTGTTTAATGTTTAAAAAACAAAGTACAATGATTTAGATCACTAGTTCTTAAGAAAATTGTTAGTTTAAGAAGTTTTAGAAATGAATGTCGGTATAACTCCATTTACCGACATCATTAAAAAGAAGAAGTTTTGAAAGGTGATAAGAAGATAGTAGAGGGGACTTACGAGTTGGAATGAGAGAGGGGAGGTATACGAAGGATTTGAGAGCTTCGCGGGGTTGCCGGAATTTTCTTGAATCGTCGCCGGAACTTGACCTTGGGCTAACTCCACTTGTACACTTCTTTGACTTGGAAAAATTTGAGAATTTTGATAATGGATTTCAGAATGGAGAGGGCTAGGATGTTATATGGTATTTATATGAGAAATTAAGGTTTTGAGAATTGAAGAGAGGAATTAAAAATGCATTTAAACTTGGATTAATGCTCATTTTTAATTCTTTGTTTAATTTCAGGAAAAACAAATAGAAGAGGAGTAGTGGGGATAGGCCAAACGACTAGGGTTCAAAATATTGGAGCATTCCCGACGGTTGGGCCCGATAGTGCCGGCCCTTATGCCCATCTCGCCGGTCATTTGGTTGAGGTAGGGTGTGAGATTCTTGCCACGTGTCGGGGTCTGTTCATATAACATTTTCTACATGTTTGTTTTCAGTGACTTTTCATTTTTATGTGTATTGCACGTGTAAACTTTTAGGCTTCCAAAACGTTTAAAAGAAAAATCATTAAAAATAATATGTGGCTGATGGGATTTGAACAAAGGGGCTATGTCACAGCAGTGCAAAGCTTTATCAATGAGCTACAAGTGCTTTCTTGTTGTTTTTCAAACAAAATAATACTTAAAATATACTCAGGCTTGCAAATACTCCATTCAGTACATTAACTTTAAATTTTTTTATATTAAAACAGAGTCGTTACATTCTACTCTCCTTATAAAAATTTCGTCATCGAAATTTACAAATATCTAAGAACTAATTTACAAACAAGTAAGGGTATCTTGCATGCATGTCGTCTTCTATTTTCCATGTTGATTCTCCTGGTGAATCTTTTCTCTACATCATTCGGACCAAGTTTACTTCCTTGTTCCTAAGTGACTTTACCTTTTTGTCTAGGAATTCAATGGGTTGCTGCTCACAAGATAAGTCTGTCTGTACAGTGAGCTCGGAGTGATCAAGTGTAACGTTTTAGAAATCGTTTAGGCAAATTTTCCGTTAATAGATAAAATAAGCTGTGTTTTCCGTAAAAACCTCGAAGTGATCATTTTTCAGTATAGACTTAACTGCACCTAATTTAACTAGGAAATGACTGGTTTGCGGTTTTTAGTCGTCACTTGAAAATTTTAGTTCACTTAAATATTTTTCCCTAATTAAAATATTATTATAAGCTTTTAATTCTGCACTTAATTAGTGGTAATTACAATTTTGATTGGGTTAATTATGCTAAAAGTGAATCTATGATAATTTAATCACAAGATTAAGCTTTAAACCTTCTTTCCAAAATATCTAGATATTTATGAATTAAAAGAAAATTTTAAAGGAAATGATTAAGAGGTGGCATGGATGGGAGGTGAATTAATGAGCATTTATTGATGTTTTAATCTAGTTCTTTCCACACAATTCCTTAACCTTCCCCATTTCCTAGTGTTGGCCTAGCCTCCCCACCCCCCGTGCTGCCCTCTCTCTCTTCACACCCCATTCTCACTTCTTCAAGCTCAAATAAATCATCAAAAATTCTCAAATAATCCCACAAACTCAAATATAAATCCCTACCCATTATTATTCAACCCTAAACAAGCTTGGATCTTCATGAAAGTCATCATTTTGGAGGCTAAATTGGAGTTAGTTTCTAGTTTTTGAATCTAGTGGAGGTATAAAATCCTAATCCTAAACTTTAGTTGTTTTTAAAATACTTTAAGCTAGCTTATTAGATGTTTAAGTATGGCTTTAATTTGCATGTTTAGGGTATTCAAGATAAGATTATGAAGATCAAGTTAGGGTTTGATTATTGTAATGGTTAAGTGAGTTGTGTAGACTTGGAAAACTTAACCTAGTTGTGAGAATGTTATTTGTTATTTTTCCTAATTGGCTAATTAAGCTTAAGTGCAAACTAAACTTTTACTAAATCTTATATGGGTGAGATTAAAATTGTAGTAAAGGTTTGTGTAGTTTTAGTAAGCTATTATGTGATGATTGTGATCGCTAGATTTGGTAAAACTTCTACACTTGAGTTAAAATGATGAAAAGTTGCTTATTAGGTTTTCGGATAATTTAGACGTGGTTTTCTATTGACGTTGCAATGTTATATATATTAGATTCCACGATATATATTGTGTTGTGAATGTGCGATCGGTACGATCGGGGTCTAGACTTGGTGGTTGTGTCATCCTAGTTAGGGTTGTGCCGATATCGTACGCGTTTTGTGCACTAAGTGCACAACGTGTTTATCTTGTGGACGTTATCCTTGCATTTCGTTGGCTATCGGTGCAGGATATTTAACCTTATGTGTTGTGTTTGAGAAATTTAGGATCGCGAGCATGGACTTCAGACACTGCGAAGAAAGGGAAGCAGGTGGTCGGATTTACTTAGCTCAAGGTCATCGGTGAGTAGATTTAACATCTACAGGGGAATCGCCCGCATGGTGTTATGCGTCTGGGCTGGATTATATGACATGATTATTAGTTACAAGTATTGCATATATAGAGATTGTGCATGAACTTCATTTCATATTATTACTTGTTGTGCTGGGACTTGTACCCATTGGACACTGGACTATTATT
Source organism: Agapanthus africanus (assembly GCA_030015575.1). Taxonomy (NCBI): domain Eukaryota; kingdom Viridiplantae; phylum Streptophyta; class Magnoliopsida; order Asparagales; family Amaryllidaceae; genus Agapanthus; species Agapanthus africanus. The sequence continues at coordinate 1,960,708 of JASDDO010000008.1, read as the reverse complement.
GACGGTTCATATTTCACGAGCACTAATTGTATACCACACACTCCGTCGATAATTGCCATGACACGCACAACACATATACATATGAGATATTGTATTGGTAAGGGACATTGAGACATGATCCTTATTTCCTTTGTGCATATGAGAGGTAGCTGACACATATACATACATGATATTGTATTGGTTAGGGACATTGAGACATGATCCTTATTTCCATTGTGTATATGAGAGATAGCATACACATATACCTACATGTTTATACATATACCTATAGGGTATTGTATCATTATTGATAGGTATAGACACATATCTTGCTATAGCTATACATATACCTATAGGGTATTGTATCATTATTGACAGGTATATACACATATGAGATATAGTTATATGTACATCTTTCATACATACTTACATGTACACACATATACCTTGCTATAGCTACATGTTCACTGATCAGTCGAAAATACTGCATTTCTAACACGGCAATTTCCCTACCTTTTGCATTCATGTAAAGGTATCCGGTATTCATATCGCACATATTAGCAAAACACATGTAAAATACTGAATTACTTGTACTGTTTACTAAAACCGGCACTTTTAGGGAAATTGTGTATTTTTCATGGCATTGCATCACCGTTGTATTGCGCAACTCTTGCCTTGGGGTCTAATGCAGGAAATTCCAGAAGCAAAGCCCAAAATTGGGAAAAGAGCTGATAAAAGATACGCCAACTCCAAGATGAAAGATCTGGTAATGTTACAGAAATCCAAATAAAAATCCACACATCAGAAAGAAGCCCATATGTCAGCCTAAAGCAGCAGAAGAAATATCATTCCCCAAGGCTACTAAAGGGCCGCGGATCCGCGGCCCAAACCCCCTTGGCGCCGCGGATCCACGGCCTGTTGAAGAGATCAAAGTGCCCAATTTTGTCATGTGCCTATTTGTAACGGCCAAAGCTTCCAGATGACCCCAGAAGCTCCACGTGGCGCATCTAGAAGGCTCGGCTTAACAAACTATTTCTAGAAGGCTCTTTTAGAGAGAAATTCAAATATTGTGCTAACTAACTTGTGGAGGGAAAATTCAAATTCAAATCCTAGATCTAGGGTTTTGGGAGTTCTATAAAAGAGAGCCTAGAGCTAGGGTGAAAAGTGGTTCAAGAATCACCATCATCTTCTACCCACAAGTTGAGTGACACGACTTGTGCCTCAAACCCTTACCCCAATTCCAATTCAACCTCAAGATCAAGATCCCGAGTACATTTCAAGCAAGAGAGCCTTCAACCTTTAGCAAGCAACGTCGGATTTCAACGGAGCAAGAGATCCACGCCGATCCGCGACTCAAGGAGCCGAGCGAAGCCGAAATCGACGATCTAGTTCCTTCCTTTTGTAAATTCAAGAGAGTTGTAACGAAAATTGTCGATAAATAAAGGTGAATTTTCTATATTCTTGCTTATCTTTTAATTCAAGCATAATGATTAGATCTCAATTTGTGATTGTGTTTGTGATCATGATGTTTGAGTAATCTCCGCTCGTGTAGGAGTTGTGACGATCTTTAGATGATGATGATTTAGATATTTTTACAATTCTTAAATCCTATAATGTTTGGAAATTCTAGTGAATCAAATGATCAATGACCTAGTTTCGGGATGATGCTTTCTTGATCGTGTTCACTCGAAACTAGGGAACTACTATTGACATTTGATTAACTAGAAACTAGAATTTGAATGCGATCCATTGAAAGGACAAAGGATGAGTTGCGAAATCCCTAATTTCCTCGCACGATCCTTAAACCTCGATGAATTTGCATCGATCTAGTACCAATTCGTTAAAGGATAAGAATGAGTAATCATTAGATCTCATCACATCTATAGATCCGATCTACTCCTACGAGCCATACTTCTAATCTTGATTGTTGGTTGGAAATTATCACACATCTCAATTCTTGTTTTTAATGTTTCTTTTAGATCTAGATTTTTCTTATTCTTGATCTTCAATTACAAATCATGAATTGTTTTCTTATCTTTTCCTTAAATTTTCAACTCATCTAATTCGGAAATTGAACGGATCTCACTTTCCCTGTGGACGATCCGCACTCGCTAACGATCTACATCCGACACTGTAGTTGATTGCGGTCAAAATATTTTTGGTTGTGATTTCTAAATACAATTTTCTAAAAACCAACACACAACGGAAAATCGTTTCAATCAAAATGGCGCCGTTGCCGGAGATCGTGTGCTATTTGTTCATTTTTTGAAATTTGAGTTGAAAAGTTTATTCCATCAATATTTTTTTTTAGATCAAAACTCGCGCAAAACACTAAACGAGTTGTTGTGGTTAATTGCAAGGAAATCTGGAGCTTGCTGTGAAATTGGAAACTTATTTGGAGAATTCCAGAGAGCTCAGGAGTTGAGAAGGAACAGTACCAAATTTTTCTGTGCAGAGAGGAGCTATAGGCGCGGCGGAACGCGGCATTAGTTGACTCCCGCGGCGGAATCGCGGCTTCTTAAGGGCTTCTCTATAAACTTTTTAGCAGGTAACCTCTATCTTTCTTATCTCCTTCCTAAAATCTGCTCCAATTAACAATTTGTTGTAGGATTCTTTGCAAAAATCGCAGCGCCGCAAATAGCAAAATAAATTGTGCTTGTTTTTGATTTTGTGGTTGTTTGCATAATTAATACGGACATTAAGGGGCACGGCCAAATCTAGATTAGGTGGGGAGTTCATTACCCTTCCTAAGCCCCAAAAATCACAAACCTGCATCCGCATTACCCTCATTAATTAAAAAATATCTAGAGATGACTCTAAGGACCGTCGCGCTCACTAGGGACAGAAGAAGGCCGTGGGTAATTCATTGCTTATCCGCGTTTCTTTTTGTGGTGTCTAAGGCAAGTGTGTCAAAGGCTAGTGGTTACTTAATTAGGCCCACTATTTACATAGTGGAGAACCTCCCACTTACCTGGCACTTACCTGGCCACAGGAGAAACAAAGAGGCAGTGGAGGATTTTATCCTACGACTTGTCTTTTGGAAGTTAGGAGCGGTCTAGAGATTGGACCTAGGTGACCATAAATTTTAGGGTTGCTTGTTGCATTTGTTGTGATCGCATCATCTTTTCAAAATCCGTATCATTTTTCAAAACAAACACCGCATTCATTTCATTTCCCCTAATTATAAATCACGCTGCCACTTGTACTAACCCCTTTTAGTGCAAGATAGGCTGGACATGGGATTCTAGTGCTCGACTTGTCCGCGTCCCCTCGATCGACTCTGAAGTCGGTATTTCTCCATTTACCTTTCTTTTACCCACCACCACACCCACACCGATGGATCAGTCTCCATTGAACCTCTTTACCGCTGCTCTGCCGCCGTCCGTTGGTGCGCAGAATCCTCCCCGCATCTCTCTCCAAGAGAGGTGCTACCCTTTGCGAGGTCCTCTCTCGACCTGCTTATCCATTCCACCAGCCAACGGGGATAACTTTGAGATTAAGCCCCAGTACATCAACCTTCTACCCAAATTCCACGGTCTCGAGACTGAAGACGCTTACGTTTTCATTACCAAATTTGAAAACGTATGCGCAATGATGGGTACATCACAACTTTCTGTGGATGCCATGCGTCTACGACTTCTTCCATTTACTTTGTGCGATATAGCCGAGAAGTGGCTGTATAACACCGTCGCACATTCCATTACGAATTGGGAAGAATTCGTGGCGGCATTCCTTAAGAAATTCTACCCTATGCAAAAGACAGCTCGAATCCGTAGCGAACTATATCAATTCACCCAGCTCCCAGCTGAACCATTCTCAAAATGCTTTGAACGATTCAAGGATCTTTTGGTTCAATGCCCACATCACGGCATCCCGAGATGGGACCTTTGTCGAATCATATATGAGGACATTAACCCTACCACTAAACAAAACCTTGAAAACATGTGTCAAGGCACCTTTATGACCAAGGATGATGGGTAAGCTTGGAGATATTTAGAAGAGTTCGCTGAAAAGTCACTTCAGTGGGAGACTGGAACCCAGCCATCGAGTAGGGGTGGCGTACACCAAATAGACGTGTCCATAGGTGTTCGAGATGAGATGGCAGCAATGCAAAATAAGCTCGAAGCTATGGAACACAAATTTTTAGCAGCCTCCCTAAACCCGATGTCGCTCCCTAAAACTGTATGTGGGTGCTGTTCTGATCCTTCTCACTTGACGGAAGAATGTCCATTAAACTCTCAGTTTCAAGGTCTCGAGCATACCAATGCCGCGTTTCAAAGACCTAGAAACGACCCTTTTTCTTCCACATACAATCAGGGTTGGAGGAATCACCCGAATTTTGCTTGGAACCAATCCCAAAACACGGTTCCAAACCCTAATCAATTCCAACGGGTCCTTCCTCCACAACAGCAACCACTTCATCTCACTCAGCACCCGTACCAGTCATAAAATTTCCAAAACCAGGTCAACACTCCTGCACCGTCTAATCCTATGCAGTCGACATGTTCTGACGAGTTCTCTCAAGTCGCTCAAACCATGAAATCACTCCTGTCAAATTTCATGGAAGTGTCGGCCGAGGTTAGGTCTTCCTTTGGTGAGATAAAGAAAAACTTAGCATCCCAAGTTGAGAGTATCAAAACGATGGAAGCTGAAATTGCACGACTTAAGGCCGAAATGAGTGCGAGAGAAAAAGGGAAACTTCCGTCTCAACCCCTACCGAATCCTGGGCATTACAATGTAAATGCCGTCACAACGTTGAGATCAGGAAGAGTGCTGGATAATCATGTTGGGGAAGAAGTTGATGATATTGAAAATCCTATCAACACCCCGGCTGAGACCTTCCCTCACACACACACTTCTGCTTCTGATTCTTGTTCTTCTACCCCACCGCCTTCTCGCGAGCCTATTCTCCATTTCCCACTAGGCTCGACACCTCAGCCCACCTCTTCTACTCCTCCACAGACGATCCCCACTCCTCTTTTGGGATCACGTCTACCCCCTCTTCCTTCTCCTATGATGGACCCAGCGCTCATTGCTAAAGCACCTTACCCGAACCGGTTAAGGGCTAACAAATCGAGTCTTCATATGGAGAAAATCATGGAAATGTTCAAACAGGTTAACATCAACATCCTTCTCCTAGATGCGATTCAACAAGTCCCCGCTTATGCAAAAATTCTTAAGGACTTGTGCACTAGGAAGAGGAAGACTCAAGTGCCGAAGAAGGTCTTCATATCCAATAACATTAGCACTGCTTTTATCCCCCAGCTACCAAAGAAACGTAAGGACCCAGGATGTCCTACGACAATCGTGCCCTTTTAGACCTTGGCGCAAGTGTTAACCTACTTCTATATTCTGTATATGAGCAGCTAGGGATTGGAGAGTTGAAACCTGCTCACTGCACTCTCCAAATGGCAGACCGATCTATCACCAAACCTAGGGGTGAACTAGAGGATGTGTTGATAAAGGTCGGGGAATTTGTATTCCCTGTAGACTTCATTGTTCTCGATACACAGCCTGTAGAAAACCCCCGGAGCCAAATTCCGGTGATTTTGGGTCGACCATTCCTCGCCACTTCCAATGCTGTCATCAACTGTAGAAATTGTTCAATGAACTTATCATTTGGAAATATGACCATTGAACTAAACATCTATAAAATTGGAAGTCAGCCATCAAAACCCTCTGCTCATATCCTTGATGTGTGCTCTGTCCACGAGATTGCTCCCGAAAGTTGCGGAGTTGAGGAACTTTGCTTTACAGATCTCGACGACACTACCACATCACTGTTTGACCTGACATATGATCTTAGTGAGGACACCATTTCCACGCTTGAGTCTGCCACTCCTGACTCATCACCATCCGAGTCTGTATCTTTTACAGGCTATGAGCTTCTTTGTGACTCCGAAAATCATTCGATGATCCCACCTTCTATCATTTCTCCGCCAGCATTAGATCTCAAAATTTTACCTTCTCATCTTAAATATGCATATTTAGGTTAGAACGAATCTTTACCGGTTATCATTTCCGCTTCTCTAGCATCAGAGCAAGAGAATGCACTCTTATCGGTATTGAGATCTAATAAGGAGGCGTTTGGTTGGACCATGGCGGACATCAAAGGGATTAGTCCCTTGATTGTCGAACATCATATACACTTGATGGATGATGCCAGACCAACCCGAGAACCACAGAGACGGTTGAACCCCGTCATGAAGGAAGCGGTGATGAAAGAGATCGTCAAATGTCTTGATAGTGGTATCATATACCCAATCTCCGATAGCCAATGGGTGAGTCCTATACATGTCGTCCCTAAGAAATCTGGCATCACTGTTATTACCAATGAGGCAAATGAGTTGATTCAGACACGCGCCCAAACTGGGTGGCGTGTATGTATTGATTACAGAAAACTCAATGCCGCCACGAGGAAAGACCGCTTTCCTCTACCATTCATTGATCAGATGCTGGAACGCTTAGCTGGACGTGCGTATTATTGCTTTATGGACGGATACTCTGGCTATAATCAGGTCCCCATCGCCAAAGAGGATCAAGATAAAACCATTTTTACTTGTCCTTTTGGTACCTTTGCTTACAGTCGCATGCCCTTTGGGTTATGCAATGCTCCCGCTACCTTTCAGCGGTGTATGATGGGGATATTCTCTGATATGGTAGAGAATTTTCTGGAGATCTTTATGGACGATTTCTCGATTTTTGGAGACTCTTTTTCCGACTGCCTAACGAATCTTGACGCAGTTCTTACTCGTTGCAAAGAGAAGAACTTAACTTTGAACTGGGAAAAATGCCATTTCATGGTCCAAGAAGGAATTGTACTTGGACATGTCATTTCACAGAAAGGCATTGAGGTTGACAGAGCTAAGATAGATGTCATTCAAAACCTCCCTCATCCCAAAAGTGTCAAAGATATTCGATCTTTCTTTCGCCATGCGGGCTTTTATAGGAGATTCATTAAGGACTTTAGCAAAATTGCTAGACCTTTAACTCTTCTCTTGGCCAAGGATACGACCTTCCACTTTGATTTGGACTGTGAGACAGCTTTCGACTCACTTAAACACTCACTCACTTCAGCCCCTGTTCTATCGTCTCCAAATTGGGACTACCCCTTTGAGCTGATGTGTGACGCATCCGACTTTGCAGTAGGTGCAGTCTTAGGACAACACATTGAAAAGATGCCACACGTGATATACTATGCAAGTAAGACCCTGAATGATGCACAAATCAATTATACAACCACCGAAAATGAACTTTTAGCGGTTGTATTTGCATTAGAAAAATTCAGGCCTTACTTAATCGGCTCTCCAATAATTGTGTACACAGACCATTCCGCCTTGAAACATCTTCTGGCGAAGAAAGATGCAAAAGATCGGCTAATACGTTGGATCCTTCTGTTACAAGAATTTGATCTTGTTATCAAAGATAAGAAAGGATGTGAAAACGTAGTAGCCGACCATCTTTCACGCATCTCTTCTTTCCCTGTGACCCTGCCAATCAATGATTCATTTCCCGACGAACAACTCTTGAACGTATCCAATGAACCATGGTTCAGGGATATTGTGAACTATCTTGTCACGGGACTTATACCCAGCGATTGGTCAAAACAGGACAAATACCGTTTTCTATCCCAAGTAAAACACTTTTACTGGGATGATCCATATTTGTTTAAGTATTGTCCTGATCAGATCATTCGCCGGTGTGTCCCGAAAGAAGAGTTCAAGAGTGTTCTTTCTTTTTGTCATGATCAGGCCTGCGGGGGCCACTTCGGTCCTAAAAAGACGGCGGAGAAGGTTTTGCAATGTGGATTTTATTGGCCGACCTTATTCAAGGACGCATTTGACTATTGCAAAACCTGTACACAATGTCAGTACACGGGTAGAATCTCCCGGAGAAATGAAATGCCTCAGCAACCCATCTTGGGTGTTGAAATTTTCGATATTTGGGGCATTGATTTTATGGGTCCCTTTCCCAACTCCTTTGGGAATTTGTACATACTGCTGGCGGTTGATTATGTCTCAAAGTGGGTAGAAGCCATTCCATGTCGCACTAATGATAGGAAAGTTGTCATTAAGTTCTTGAAAGAGAATATCTTTTCGCGATTTGGACACCTACGTGCTATCATTAGCGATAATAGGACACATTTCTGCAACAGGTCTTTCGAGACTCTGATGCGGAATTACTCAATCAACCACCGACTTTCTACACCCTATCATCCCCAAACGAGCGGGCAGGCTGAGATTTCGAATAGACAGATCAAACTAATCCTGGAGAAGACTGTTGCTAAAAATAGAAAAGACTGGTCGACCAAACTGACGGATGCTCTTTGGGCATTCCGAACTGCATTTAAAACCGACCTAGGGATGTCTCCATATAGGATAGTGTTTGGGAAGTCATGTCATTTACCCGTCGAGATTGAGCATAAAGCATTGTGGGCTATTAAGGAAATAAATTTTGACCTAAACCAAGCCTGCAACTTTCGGAAGCTGCAACTTAATGAGCTAAGAGAACTCCGCGATGAAGCTTATGATAACGCTGTGATTGTAAAGAATAGGACTAAGGTTTTTCATGATAAAAACATTTTGAGGAAAACATTTTCACCTGGTCAGCAAGTCCTTCTTTATGATTCACGATTACACCTTTACGCGGGTAAGCTTCGATCTCGGTGGAAGAGACCTTTTGTTGTGCGGTCTGTCTACCCGCACGGGACAGTAAAGGTAGAAAATGTTAAAAACGGCACATTTTTCAAAGTAAATGGACATAGACTAAAGCCGTATTTTTCCACTGACCCCACGGAGGAGCTTCTGTTCTTACAGGAGCCATTTTATTTGGAATAAAATTCCTCCGTCTCACCTTCATGTCCAGTATATCATCTTTTGAATGGAGATGAGTGGAAAGAGTAAGTTTGGGGGAGGATCTTCACTTATATATTTTGCCCCCACTAATAAATTCCTCCCAGGCTTACAGGTTTTGTAGATATAGCGGTTGGCAACAGTGAGGACACTGTTGAAAACAAGTTTGGGGGAGGTTTGTACTTAGTTTTGCATCATTTGCATATCATTTGCATAAGCACAAAACATTTCTTTAAAAACCCATAAAAATTTAAAAATTCTCGAAGCCCATAAATTTTTTGTGTAAAAATTTTTTTGTAAATAATTTTTCAAAACCCATAAAAACCTATAAAAATTTAAAAATTTTCAAAATCCATAAAAATTCAAAAATTTTCAAAACTCATAAAAATTTTTAATAAAAATATTTTTTTGTACATAAATAAGATAATGAAAGTTTAGATAATGAAAAATTACATCCATGAGATTAGAAAAATTTAAGAAAACCAAGGAAATTAGAAGTTTCCTTATACGAACTAGTAATAAGTAGTTATGAGCCGTTGTCCCAAGGGTTAGTAAGATGGAGGAAGTCACTAATCTGAGGATAAAAATAAGTCTGAAAAATAGTTTCTATTCTGGAAAGCCAAACATTTTGAACGTTGATACCCTGCTATTCGCACTTACACACGTCTTAAAGCCTGAGATAGTAGAGGATACCTTGAAATGCTCTTGTCTTAAAGCCAAAAGTATGAAGGAAATAAAAAAAAAATGAAATGAAGAAAATATAAAGTGGTGAGAAAAATGGACACTGGTTTTGTTATCACCGAGGGCAATAAAAAATATATAGCGAGGGTGCTTCTTCACCTAGTGCCCTAAGGCCAACTGGTCTGGGAGTCACTGCTATGCCTGAGGTGGTGCAAGACGAGGAAAATACACCAAGTAAGCGAGCACAGGAGTAATCGGTCGGTTAGTACCTCAAGAAGTATTAACGGTCGCATGAAAGTGTGTGAGCAATCTCATCTAGATATTCATTAATTAAAAAGTACTAAGGCTGATGGACAAGAGTATGATAGCTTGAATTGAATTCTCCGGGTGTAGGGATGTCCTTTACACACACGCAGGGTTATATGATCGATGTTTGGAATAAAGATAGGAATGAAGAATAAGACGATGTTTTATTGAGGGAGAACGTGATTTCTAACATCTTTTCATGACCATTAAGATAGGGCTCATGACAACCGAAAAGCTAGCTTAGTTGGAAACCCTAATTTTCAAGGCTTTTCTTTTACAATTCTTTTCTTTAAATATAATATTCATGATCTTCCTTTTATTATTGGATTTTGTGGGTGCAATCCGCTGAAAACCCTCAGGAGACAACACTCCTCCTACTAGGGACACCTAGAGGTTTAAAGGCTTGTTGCACGTGCTCAGTGCAATCGTGTTGCCTACGAAAGTGTGCTAGTTAGCTTTTCTCTTTCTTTATTTTCTCCTTCTCTTTTTAATAAAACAATTCGATCGAGACGATCGAAAATAAGTTTGGGGGAATTTGATCAGTCGAAAATACTGCATTTCTAACACGGCAATTTCCCTACCTTTTGCATTCATGTAAAGGTATCCGGTATTCATATCGCACATATTAGCAAAACACATGTAAAATACTGGATTACTTGTACTGTATACTAAAACCGGCACTTTTAGGGAAATTGTGTGTTTTTCATGGCATTGCATCACCCTTGTATTGCGCAACTCTTGTCTTGGGGTCTAATGCAGGAAATTCCAGAAGCAAAGCCCAAAATTGGGAAAAGAGCTGATAAAAGATACGCCAACTCCAAGATGAAAGATCTGGTAATGTTACATAAATCCAAATAAAAAGCCACACATCAGAAAGAGGCCCATATGTCAGCCCAAAGTAGCAGAAGAAATATCATTCCCCAAGGCCACTAAAGGGCCGCGGATCCGCGGCCCAAACCCCCTTGGCGCCGCGGATCCGGGGCCTGTTGAAGAGATCAAAGTGCCCAATTTTGTCATGTGCCTATTTGTAACGGCCAAAGCTTCCAGATGACCCCAGAAGCTTCACGTGGCGCATCTAGAAGGCTCGGCTTAACAAACTATTTCTAGAAGGCTCTTTTGGAGGGAAATTCAAATATTGTGCTAACTAACTTGTGGAGGGAAAATTCAAATTCAAATCCTAGATCTAGGGTTTTGGGAGTTCTATAAAAGAGAGCCTAGAGCTAGGGTGAAAAGTGGTTCAAGAATCACCATCATCTTCTACCCACAAGTTGAGTGACACGACTTGTGCCTCAAACCCTTACCCCAATTCCAATTCAACCTCAAGATCAAGATCCCGAGTACATTTCAAGCAAGAGAGCCTTCAACCTTTAGCAAGCAACGTCGGATTTCAACGGAGCAAGAGATCCACGCCGATCCGCGACTCAAGGAGCCGAGCGAAGGCGAAATCGACGATCTAGTTCCTTCCTTTTGTAAATTCAAGAGAGTTGTAACGAAAATTGTCGATAAATAAAGGTGAATTTTCTATATTCTTGCTTATCTTTTAATTCAAGCATAATGATTAGATCTCAATTTGTGATTGTGTTTGTGATCATGATGTTTGAGTAATCTCCGCTCGTGTAGAAGTTGTGACGATCTTTAGATGATGATGATTTAGATATTTTTACAATTCTTAAATCCTATAATGTTTGGAAATTCTAGTGAATCAAATGATCAATGACCTAGTTTCGGGATGATACTTTCTTGATCGTGTTCACTCGAAACTAGGGAACAACTATTGACCATTTGATTAACTAGAAACTAGAATTTGAATGCGATCCATTGAAAGGACAAAGGATGAGTTGCGAAATCTCTAATTTCCTCGCACGATCCTTAAACCTCGATGAATTTGCATCGATCTAGTACCAATTCGTTAAAGGATAAGAATGAGTAATCATTAGATCTCATCACATCTATAGATCCGATCTACTCCTACGAGCCATACTTCTAATATTGATTGTTGGTTGGAAATTATCACACATCTCAATTCTTGTTTTTAATGTTTCTTTTAGATCTAGATTTTTCCTATTCTTGATCTTCAATTACAAATCATGAATTTTTTCTTTTCTTTTCCTTAAATTTTCAACTCATCTAATTCGGAAATTGAACGGATCTCACTTTCCCTGTGGACGATCCGCACTCGCTAACGATCTACATCCGACACCGTAGTTGACTGCGGTCAAAATATTTTTGGTTGTGATTTCTAAATACAATTTTCTAAAAACCAACACACAACGGAAAATCGTTTCAATCATTCACCCTTATATGATGTTGCGTTGGATTTTGGAGAAATTAGGAACCGCATGATATATTTAATAACTTGTTGCATTTAAATAGCGGTTTTCTTTTATATGCTCATATTACTGTTTTATGTTGCATATATTATATTTCATGAATTTACGCATTGAGATATGGATTTCATATGATGTTTTCTGGATGTTTTACTTCTGAGGATATATATCAGTGGTATGGGACGCTGTTATATATGTATATATATATCAGTAGTATGGGATGCTGTTATATATGTACATATATATAATATATATCATCATAATGATCTATGCAAGTATTCTTATTCTTTACTTGATGTTTTCTGGATTTGAGGACCGTGGTAGTTCATGAAACTATGCATTGTTTGAAAAACCCGGTTTCTCTTGATATGATATTTCAGTGCGTCCACCATGGGTTTTCTCGGTTCTGAGATTTATGTTAGAAACCCGATACGAGGAGTGGAGTGGCCGTTTGCGGGTACTTGGTGGACCCGGTATGGTACCCCGAGGCAAGAAAGGTATGTCGATGGATTAGCCGATGAGCCTGGCAGGGGAGGTGCACTGCCTACCGGTGACAGTATTTGGACTCGGTGGTTATCTGGAGGATACCGATCGGAGTCATGAGATGGATTTAGGCCGACCCGTTCTGCCGGAGCCCGCAGGCCGATCACGCAGAGGAAGCCTATTATATGAGGATTTATGTGTCGATGCTGGGCACTAGTTTTCATGATGTTTTCGGGTGTCGATGTTGGACACTCAGGTTCCATGAGACTTACAGGATATGAGGGCCGATCTGAAGATGCGGTGCCTTTGGTATTGGGATTTAAATTGTCTTGATGGACACTGGTCCGCCACGATGAGGATTCCGTGAGGATGACATGTTTTACTCATACACAGCATTTATTTGATATGCATTGCTTCATGTATTAGTAGTACTTGATAGAGTACCTTTCATGACTGTTGCATATACATATTGCCATATTACTATCTGTTGCATGCGATAGATTATCGTAGTATATGCATACGTGCGATTACCTGCATATGTTATTTACTATTCACGAGTTGGCAACTCACCCCTTGTTGTGCCCCAGTGTTTTGCAGGTTGTCCCTCAGAGTATTCGCGGCAGGGCTTCTTTTTATCATATCATCTTTTGCAGCGGATACCGCTACGGCTGACTGTGTGCAGTTTTGCTATAGGTGAGTTTTGCGGTTATCCGATGATGCTCATTTGTATATTCGTTGTATCTAGTACTCTCCATCTACTACTTCATGTATTGACTTAGAGACGAGATATGAGAACGATATTGTATATTATTTTGTGACTTTGGATGTATTTTATGCTGTTGTCACTTTATATCGTCCATTTTCTTCGCTACGGCGTTGTATATCTGTTGTGGTAGTTGTTTCCTCCTTTGGGCGTGGATTTGCTCCCGTTGGGGATGCTTTACTTATACTTTATGTTGTACTCGTTTCGGGGCTAGTTTTTACAAAAGAGGTGCTGCCAAAAATTTAAAGAAATTAAATTTGGACTTTAAAGAAATTTTGATTGAGATTCCAAAAGTTTTAAACAATATTCTTATCACTTACTTCTTTTGATGGTTTAGATTGCTGGGTTTTCGATTTACTTAAATTGTGTTACGCCTGTAGACGTTACGTGGTTTAAGGGCCGTCACGTGCCAAATTTCGGGTCGTGACATCAAGAATGTGGCTGGGGTCGCTCACATATATTCGAAGCTGGGATATGTGGAACACATTGTGCACTCCTTTCAATGAGGGTGGAAGGGCCAATTGGTATGCCACTTCTCCGACTCGTTCGAGTATGTCTGTAGGGTGTTTTTCGTCACCCCATTGAGATGGAAATACGCGCGTGCTTGTCAGGCATACTACAGATTCCCCTGCCTAGGATAGGCCGGGGTTTAATGATTGTGGGGATCCGAATCTCTGGCAGCCGCGAACTAAGCTGTCGTTAATTACCCCTCGCCTTTGGAGCAAGGGAACATCCGATTGACGGGTTAAACTGGTCATGCGAACTCAATGTGCAGTGTACGTGTGTTTTGTTTTGGAGGGGGCTTGGATATATCGAGAGCCACGCAGAGTTTTTACGGGGGTCTCGCTACCCGGATAGCGGGCTGGGGGTCAAGGGGGCTAGCAGCCCCCTTGCGGGGTGCGGGGCAGCGCCCCGGCCCAAATTTTTTTTGAGAGGGGTAGTGTTGTAGAGTATGTGTAGGGTGTGTGTGTGTGTACATACATATATATAAAAATAATAAAAAAGGGAAAGGGCATCCAAAGGATGCGTGGGAAAAAGCGCTAGCGCTTTGAGTGCAAGAGCGCTAGCGCGCCACGTGTCAGCACGTGGACGCTCGGGCGCTAGCGCTTTGGGCGCTAATGCTCTGAGCGCAAGAGCACTAGCGTTTTGAGCGCTAGCGCCCCACGTGTCAGCACGTGGGCGCTAGCGCTCGGAGCGCTAGCGCACCACGTGTCAGCACATGGGCATTCGATCATCAAAAGGGACTTGGTCCCTACAATGGGAGTTGTACTCCCAGAAAAGAGCACTTATTATTCTGTATATATATATATGAGAAGTTAAACTCCTAGGATATTTTGAAGCTGATGAAGGGGCTTCTCCCCTTGAGCCCTAGTTCTTCCCCAAATTTTTTTTTGAGAGGGGCAGTGTTGTCGAGTATGTGGTGTATGTGTGTGTACATACATATATATAAAAATAAAAAAAGGGAAAGGGCATCTAAAGGATGCGTGGGAAAAAGCGTCAGCGCTTTGAGCGCTAGCGCGCCACGTGTCAGCACGTGGGCGCTCGGGCGCTAGCGCTCTGAGCGCAAGAGCGCTAGTGCTTTGAGCGCTAGTGCACTACGTGTCAGCACGTGGACGCTCGGGCGCTAGCGCTTTGGGCTCTAGCGCTCTGAGCACAAGAGCACTAGCGCATTGAGCGCTAGCGCTCCACGTGTCAACATGTGGACGCTAGTGCTCGGGCGTTAGCGCTCTGAGCACAAGAACGCTAGCACTTTGAGCGCTAGCGCACCACGTGTCAGCACGTGGGTGCTCGGGCGCTAGCGCACCACGTGTCAGCACGTGGGCGTTCGAGCGGCAAAAGGGACTTGGTCCCTGCAATAGGAGTTGTACTCCCAGAAAGGAGCACTTATTATTCTATATATATATATATATATATGAGAAGTTAAACTCCTAGGATATTTTGAAGCTGATGAAGGGGCTTCTCCCCTTGAGCCCTAGTTCTTCCCCAAAGTGGGGTTTCTGGAGATAGGTCTCCTTCTTCCTTTGTTGGCCGGATCTTGAAGATCAAGAAATATGAGATTTTAAAAATCTCTCCTTTCTGAGATCTGATGGCAGATCTGAGTTTCCCTTTGTGGGTTTTATGGTAAAAAACTATTTAGTTTTATAAAAGGAAGAGTAAAACTCTTGATTTAATTTAAAAGAAAGAAGAAGGTTTTAGAACCTTGAGGAAGGAGAAAGAGGTACAGGCCCTAATTTTTTAGGAATGAAAAGTATATTAGATATTTTCATCATGTTGCCTTATATAGGCTTACATATTTATATATAGCCCCTTGGGCTTTACAAAATGGCATTTTGCCCATCCCATGGCTCATGTGCCATTTCTTTTTGCACATAAGCCATGGGCTTGCAAAAATTTGGCTTTATGCCCATTTTGCATACATTCATGCATAAAAAATTACATAAAAATTATTTATTACATGATCTATATTTTGGCATGAAGGAGGCTGGCTGTGGGCTCGACTTGGGCATGTGCCCGCTTGACCTGGGCTCGGGCCCACCTGGCTTGGGGTTGACCTTGACTTTGACTCGGTCAACCGGGGGTGCAAATTTTGACCCCAACAATGTCGAATGGTCCAATAAATCTTGGACTGAGCTTACCCCTCTTTCCAAAAAGAATCACTCCACGGTTGTGAGAGATCTTCATAAAGACATGATCTCCCGGTTGGAACTCCAAGTATCGGCGCTTTGCATCAACCCAGTGCTTCTGTCTGTCTTGGGCTATTCGCATTCTTTTCTTGATCGTGCGAACTACATCCACAATTGCAACGATCATCTCTGGTCCAAGGAGTTTCCTATCTCCGAGGTCGTCCCAACTTAATGGTGAACGACACTTCCTTCCATAAAAAGCTGCAAACGGTGCCATACCAATACTCGCATGGTAGCTGTTGTTGTATGAAAACTCCACAAGATGTAGGTGATCTTCCCACCCCTCCTTCCGACATCTCATTCGAGATGGGATGGCTTATCCGTGAATCTCCCTCCGAAGCCTAACATAAATGCTCTTAGCATATCTTCAAGGATCTGAATCGTTTGCTCAGACTGACCATCTGTTTGTGGATGATAAGCTGTGCTGAAGTTCAGACCCGTTCTCAAGCTAGCTTGCAAACTCTGCCAAAATTGCGATCGGAATCTGGTGTCACGATCGGAGACAATGCAAACCGGTACTCCTTGTAATCTCACAATTTCCTGCATGAGTTCATGGGTATCAGAAATAGTACACTATGAAGAGCTAAATCTTACTTAGATTCAGACTTACTTTCATGTACTTCTTTGCTAGTGTCTCGATAGATTGGCCAACTCGAAATGGGATGAAGTGAGCCGGCTTTGTGAGTCGATCCACAATAACCCATACCGCATCGTTACCTTTCGTTCTGCGAGGAAGTGCAGTCACGAAGTCCATGGTGATGTGTTGCCACTTCCATTCTGAAATAGGTAACGGTTGAAGTAAACCAGCAGTCATGTGATATTCAGCTTTTAGTTACTGACACACCAAGCATTTGGTTACGCTTCTAGCTACTTCACGCTCATTCTATGCCATCAGTAATGTTGCCTCAGATCTTTGTACCACCAGGGTGTACTGAGTATGGAGAGCTGTGAGCTTCTTTCATCAATTCTTCCCGAACAGAACTTTATGGTACACACAATCTGCTTCCGTATCTCAAAGATCCGTCTTCATGGATGATGAAGTCCGTTCTAAGTCCATTTTCTACTTGTTCTCTGATATTTTGCAACTTGGCATCGCTTACTTGAGCTGTTTTGATCCGATTGAAAATAGTAGATTGAACTTGTAAATTCATCAACTCTGAAGTATGACCTGGCATAACTACTTAAATCTCCATCTTGTGCAAATCTTGTTGTAGCTTCCACTATGCCGTGAGATTCATTGATAGTGGCTGGCGACTAAGTGTATCAGGAACTACATTCACCTTCCCTGGATGATATTGTAGATTGATGTCAAAGTTCGCCATAAGTTCTAACCATCTTCTCTTCCGCATATTCAGCTCTTTCTGAGTAAACACATACTTCGGACTTTTATGGTCTGTGTATATATCTACCCGTTCTCCAAGAAAATAATGACGCCAAATTTTCAGTGCAAATATAACAGCTGCCAACTCTAAGTCATGCGTTGGATAATTGCGTTCATGAATCTTCAACTGTCTTGATGCATAAGCTACAACTTTTTCATGGTGGTGTAGAACACATCCTAATCTCTTACCGGATGCATCGCAATGCACTACGAAACCTCCAGATTGGTCCGGTATTACGAGAATATGCGCTGATGTCAATCTTGACTTGAGTTCTACGAAAGCTTGTTCGCATGCTTCTGACCACACGAATTCTTCATCTTTACGTGTGAGCTTGGTCATGGGTGTTGCAATCTACGAAAAGCCTTCTATAAATCTTCGATAGTATCCCGCTAATCCCAAGAAACTTCGAATGTCCTTCACTGTTTTTGGTGTCGGCCATTTGCTTACTGCTGATAGTTAAGCTGAATCCACAGAGATTCCTTCACCTGAAACGATATGGCCGAGAAATCCGACTTGATTTATCCAAAACTCGCACTTGCTGTACTTGGCATAGAGTTGATGCTGTTGTAAAGTCTCCAGGACAATCCTCAAATGTTCAGCGTGTTCTTTCCGACTCTTAGAATAGACCAGGATGTCGTCGATGAATATGACAATGAACCTGTCTAGGTACTCTCGGAAAACTTGGTTCATCGGATTCATGAATATGGCTGGTGCATTGGTCACTCCAAATGGCATCACAAGAAACTCATAATGATCATAGCGAGTCCTGAATGCCGTCGTAGGAATATCTGACTCTTTGACCTTCACCTGATTATAACCCGAACGAAGATCTAACTTTGAGAAAACGCAAGACCCACTTAGTTGATCGAACAGATCGTCGATTCGCGGTAGTGGATACTTTTTCTTTATTGTGACTTCGTTCAGAGCTCGGTAGTCAATGCACATTTTGTATGAACCATCTTTCTTCTTCACAAGCAAAACTAGAGATCCACAACTTGAAGTACTGGGACGAATCCATCCTTTCTGCAGAAGTTTGTCCAGCTGAGTACAGATCTCCTTCAATCCTTCCGGACTTAACCGATACGTGCTTTGATTACCGGTTGTGCACCAGGTACTAAGTTAATACTGAATTCAAGAGCTCGATCGGGAGGCAACCTGATATGTCTTTAGGAAATACATCATCAAACTCTCAAACTACCTATGGCTTCGATTCTTCCTCTGCTTGTAGTGTTGCAACCACGGCCTTCCTTGGCTTAGCCTTGTATGTGCTAGGCTCCAGAGTACAGTCTCCGCTCTTAAAATAAAAGACCAGATGGTCTGGAATCTTGAACACTACCCTCTTTTGATGGCAGTCGTTGGTAGCGTAGAAAGTTCCTAGCCAATCCATACCCAAAACTACATCGAAGTTCGGTATGTCCAGCACCTTGAAGTCAGCATAAAATTCTCTGCTACAGACGACCACTGGACACAGATCGTATCCCAAAGTTGCCTTTAGAACGCCGTGCTCTGAACTGACATTCCATCTGGATATGAGCGGTTTGACAGGAATCGCATGAGTTTGGATGAATCGTTGCGACATAAAGCAATGAGATGCTCCAGTATCGAAGAGTGCTAGTGCAGGAAGTGAGTGTTCTCCGCCGAAAGACGCGATCGTGACGTTGGGCCGTCTGTCCTGAATTTTAGGGGTAGATGCTATTTGGTTTTATCCGTCCACCTCTCCGAAGATACCAAGTTGATTTATGGCACCGTGTATCGGAGGTTTAGACGGATGCGGCCGTTGTAGCAAACTTCGTCAGATTTCCCCTCGTTTGAGCGGTTTTTGATTGTGGGGACACTCTTCCCTGTAGGCGCAAGCCCCTGCAGTTAATTACGCTACCGTATCGTGGTAACCACTTTCTCCTTCTCCAGATAGTCACTTCGTGTCGTGTGTGTTTTTTATTTTTGGTTGCTCGTGGATTGTATATGGAGACTAATTTATATTGTCGCCCGTAGGGCGTGGATTAGTCCAAATCTGTATTTTCTTAGATTTGGTTTTGGGTTGGGTTTAAGGATCGTTAATCTCATTTGAGACTAAGTTCAACTTAAATGTTTGTTAAGGATACGTTAGTCTAATTTTAGACTAAGATCTAGTTAACATGATCATTTAGATCCAACAAATGAGCACTTGGACTCTATTGTTTTAGTTTAAGGATGTTACGGTCCAGAAGTTTAAGGACATCATAGTCTGTAAAGTTTAAAGATATCACAGTCTAGAGCTTAAGGACCTCACAGTCCATGGTAGTTTAGAGACATCATAGTCTGTAAAGTTTAAGGACATCATAGTCCATGAGTTTAAGGACCCCACAGTCTGTAAAGTTTAAGGACATCATAGTCCATAGTTTAAAGACGTCATGGTCTGTAAAGTTTAAAGACATCATAGTCTATGAGTTTAAGGACCTCACAGTCCGTAAACTTTAAGGACATCATAGTCCATGAGTTTAAGGACCCCACGGTCCATAAAGTTTAAGGACATCATAGTCTAAGAGTTTAAGGACCCCACAGTCCGTGGAATGTCTGGTTGTCGGGACCCGTCACCTCTCTGAAGACGTTGAAGGATTACAACGACACATATCAGAGGAGTGAAGAGATGTACTCTTGAACCAATATTGTTTGGGAGATCTGTAGTCAAGTTTGGGACTAAGATCAAAGATTTATGAGCATATGGGCTCAATTAATCTGAATTAGGGATCTGTGGCCGACTTGGGGTCGGCCCATTCGGTTAAAATGATGGACATTTAATTAGGTTCAGTCCTTTTTCATTTAACAATGCTGAGCATTGGTTTGGGTTCTGGAAACCGTTTTTGTCTTTTATTGAGTGCTGAGCACTCATTATAGCTATGGGGTTTTATTTAAAGAACAGTTTATGTTCCCTCAGCGCACACGTGAGGAGCACGTGGTGCACTTGGCGCTGAGCACCAGTCAATGAGCACAAAGTGCATCAGTTAGGTAGCGCACACTGAGGAGCACATGGCGCGCTTGGCGCTGAGCGCCAGTCAATGAGCGCAGAGCGCTTCTGTTAAGTAGCACACACGTGAAGAGCACGTAGCGCGCTTGGCGCTGAGCGCCAGTCAATGAGCGCAGAGCGCTTCTGTTAAGTAGCGCACATGTGAGGAGCACATGGCGCGCTTGGCGCTGAGCGCCAGTCAATAAGCGCAGAGCGCTTCTGTTATGTAGTGCACACGTGAGGAGCACGTAGCGCGCTTGGCGCTGGTCACCAGATTTGGAGCGCTAAGGCGCTTCTGATCAATTTTGTGATCTGAGAAATAAGTTCTCACTTACAAGAGACTTTGTCTCATGGTTCTAAGAACAAAGTTCTTATTTTTTTAGGAGATGTTACAATCTCTTATTTTTTGTGAAAGGCTTTACCTTTATGGATCTGTGAACTGAAGAGAATTGAATTCTTCTTCCCCCTCTTTTTATGATAAGATGCTATGATCTCTTTTGTGAAAGACGTCTGTCTTATAGATCTATAATCTAGAAAAAGAACCATGTTCTTCTTCCCTGATGAGATTTTTTTTTATCTCTCTAGTTTTTTTACCTTGAAGAAAGTTCTTCTTCTCAGAGCTTGCTCTTTCCTTTGAAATTTCTCAAAGCTTGCGGGGGGGGGGGTTCCTCTCTTTGAGACTTGAAGTCTTGAGGCTTTTATATAGGGTAGGCTGATTTGTTGGATCAGTTGAAGAGATCTTTTCTCTAATTGATTTGAGGATATTTCCCACCGTTGGATCTTTGATCCTAGGGCTTCTGTTTTACAGAAGGCAATCTTCTTGTTTTTAACGAGATTGGGAAAATCTTTTTCCATACAGAACTTGTTCTGTATCTTGGTGATTTTTTTAATCACCCTTGGATCTTTGATCCAACGGTGCTCTAATTTACAGAGCACAATCTTTCCTGTCTGGAAAGATTCTGAGGAGTATTTCCTTAACAGAATTTTATTCTGGTAATTTGATAAGTTATCATCTTCATTGGATCTTTGATCCAACGGTGGAGAATATTTAGTTCTAGCGCTTGGCGCTCTTGTGCCTTGCACGTGAGCGCTGTCTCAAAGTCTTTGACTCTCAGCGCTGACGCACTTGGCGCTAGCGCACTCGTGGTTTGCACATAAGCGCTGCTTTAGAACGCTGGCGCTCTTAGCGCGAGCGCACTCGTGCTTTGCACATGAGCGCTGCCTCAAAGTCTTTGACTCTCAGCGCTGGCACACTTGGCGCGAGCGCACTCGTGCTTTGCACGTGAGCGCTGCTTCATTCCAAATTTCAAAATTTGAACATGGCTTTGCTCTGATTGGGGAAACAGTGAGGCTACTAAGATTGTACCTAAGTTGTGTGGAATATGTTTAGGTATAGGGAAAGATATTTAATATGTATAAAGGTTGAAAGAAAGTTTGAAAGAAAAGGAGTTACTAGTGATGACTTGGCCAGTGGCTTCAGCTTCTTCCACTGTTATTGTGAAAGCCTGTCGCCTAGGTACATTCCTTCTTGCTGGAGGCGCATTCCTCTATCCGTTCCTCTGTCCTTGAGGTAGGTTCCTTTGTGCTTGATGGAATTGACGAGGAGGATGTGCAGTAGGTCCACGAGGAGGTGGAGCTGGAAGAGCAAGTCGAGGAGCAGGTGCCTGGATAGCTTGACACCGTGGATAGGTGATTGCTGGTCTGGGTGCAGTGTTTGGATTGAATCTATGAGGACAAGATCCAATATTGTGTGTGGATGAGCCACAGACTAAGCATAGGCGATTAGCACGCATGAAATCTTTCGCCAGATGTCCATTTCTTTTGCAATAGAAGCAGAAATCTAGACTGGGATAGTTAAAAGATACTCCCGGTCTACTAGGTATAAACGGTGGCCTGGAAGAGGCTCCTCCTGCTATCTGAGTAGCAGGGTGCTTCACACCGGCAGATTGAGGTCTTCCCTTCTTCTTTACTACTTCCTCGTATCGATGGGCAGCCTTCAAAGCCAAATCATAGGTTGAGAAATCCCCTGTAGCTAATGCAGCTTGGATCTCTGGGTCCAATCTTTGCTGAAATCGTCTGGCCCTGATCTCAGCAGTCGGTATGAGATGGGCCGCAAACCTGTTACGGTCTTGTGTTAGCTGTGTAGTATGTGTGTCACGCCCTGCTTCCCAGTGTACGGCGAAGTGGACGCGACGAGGCCCGCTACGTAAATACTCAGAAGTACATACGCTAAGCGTAACTAAGCAATATAAAGTAAATCACAAGAGATGAATGATATAGAAAAACAGCAACTTTTATTAATAACATTCTTTTTACAATACATGGGAAGGAAAATACAACTGAAATGAAAAGCGATGCCTAAACAGTGGCCTAACAGAAAATGAAATAAACTGGAAAGAACAAGATACAATATCTAGAGCTCGGAATCTTCGTGGAACTGCTCCAAATCTTCACCGGTGGGCTCGATCTCAGCTTGGTCCAACGCACCTGACGACATTCAAAGAAAAAAGAAATAGAATGTCGTCAGCGAACAGATCGCTCGGTAAGTCCCAAAGATAAGGAAGAAATATACAGAGAGTAAGAGAGAGAGAGAGAGAGTAGCTTTTAATGTCGTATTGTATTGTCATATTATAGTAGTATGGTGTTAACGCTGTTGTTGTAGCTTGGTACAGAAGAATGCCAGTGTATACGAGAGGGGTCTCAGTATGCTAGAGACCAGGGCAAATGGAAGTACAAGGCTCCGTTATACAACCCGGAACAACGGCAATTGAATTCAGGTTAGGTGTCTTAATCTTACCATCTCGTGCCACATTTAACACCTTCCGTACCAATCTACCCCTTAAACCCCGCGATGTCTTGTTTGTATTGTTATCTTGTAAAATTGTATTGATTGCATGATTGACTGACTGACTGACCGAAACCATGATATCAGGAAACGGTTATAACCGTAGAGTCATGTAAATAGGATACTGGGAAACATGTAAAAGGAATATCCATGGTTCGGTTCAGTCAAGTTATATAAAATGTTAACTGGATTCTGGGATTCATGTGTTCATATTGAGTTGGAATATAAAAGAATATAGATTGAATTGAATCATATTCAAGTCAGAAATAGTCAGACTCTAACCCGAGTCAGACTAAAAGAAAGGTAATTTGAAGTTCAATAATTATTAGGGGCCTTATTGTAATTTATAAAACTTGAGGGGGTTTTATGTAAAAAGTACTATTGTATAGTTTTCAAAATACACCTCAAGTATTTATTATTCGTCTTTATAGTTATAATGAGTATGAATTTTATTTGTGTTATTCTAGTGAATATATCCTAATAAAAGTATCAATTGATTTATTTAAAATTCATGGTATTTTAATGTAACTTTTAATCTTGTAATTTTAGAAAAAGTGGAAACTTTATATTATAATAAAATAGGTGTCTAAATGGTATTTAAATATGTATTGGTACAAGAATAATTTTTAAATAAATATTTTATTTTCCAAAATCACATTATTCTTAAATGCTGTATTTTAAACCTTTCGAGACCGAATGCTCCTTGCGGAGGTCTGAATCTCGCACTACTAGCCCGCGGGTGCACGATGAACCGTACTATCCCTAACGGGTTCCCCAAAAGTGGGTTGTAGCGGCGCTTTACTTAGGTTTAACAAATACTATTCATTTAGGAAAACGGTTTTATAAATAAAAGGTATTTATTTGTAAAAGAGTATAGTTTTCCGTATTTTAGTTATTAGGGTTTCCTAAGCTAACTAGCCTACTTCTAAGGTCTAAACGATGAGTCATTAGAAGCCTCAAATCTCCTCTTCACCGTCAATTGCGGCCAGGTAAGTGCCAGGTAAGTGGGAAGGAACCACAGTCGTGGGCCTAATTAAAAACCACTAGCCTAGACACACTTGCCTAGACACCACAAGACAGTTTAGATAAACGATCGATGTCCATGACCTATCGTGCTTTCATTTTATTTAAAATTTTATACAACTTAAAGCCTTCAAGTAAAGGTTATAAAGAATATGGTATTTTAGTGAAAAGTCCTGTAATGTCGTATTCTATGTTTTGACATTTATCAGTTAGGGTTATATTTGTGTGTGTGTGTGTAGGGGTAGGTCATTACCTCGTGACTTGTTTTAAGTTTTGATGAAGTTTAGAGGTGAAACATGACATGTTAAACTTGAAGGTATTAAATCGCAAGAATACAGTATTTGAAAACGTTATCATTTCATGTGTGAAAATTCATTCAATTTGATTTCTACAAGTTTAGTGATCAAGATAAACATATTTAAGAGTGAGGGATTTAATTAGAACAAGAAAAATAAACTTTGTGGTATTTTTATGAAAAGAATACGGTTTTACAAGAAAGCTATCATTTCATGTGAGAAACTTTATTTAAATTGGTTTCTAGGTGATTAATAGTCATCATAGATAGGTTTAGGTATTATGTATTAGGTGACAAGTGGAAATTTGTAGAAAAACCGAATCGGGAATCGGTTTGTTCCGTTTTCCGTCGGGTTCCAAAAAGTCGTATTTTCTATTAACAGAAAAGAGAGATAGAAGAGATGGGACTTACAAGTTTGGACAAGCTAGGGAGGCTAAGAAAGTGGTGGTTGTCGGTGCGTCGAAAACGTCGCGAAGGTTCTAGTACGATTGCCGGAATTCGTCGTCGGTTTCGGCAGCGCTTCGCTTCTCACTCTTTTTCTAACGTACCGAGTTCTCTTGAGAATTTGGGAGAGTGGATTTAGAGTTGTAGGGTAAAATGGTAGAGGGTAGGGGTGTTTATATAGGGCTAGGCTAGGGTTAGGGTTTTAATTAAAAATATATATAAAAATCATTAAACTTAGGAGTAAAAGGGATTTATTGGCCAAATTAAAACCGATCCAGGTATAATAAGTGTGCAAGAGGGTTGACCAAGTCAAGAGCCAACTTTTCTTAGTTGGTGACTCGGCCGTCCGGCCAAGTCCGGCCGGCGGTGCCGGACCGAGTTGGCCGATTCGCCGGCCGGCGGCGCCGAGTCGGGCCGAGCCAGGCTTCCAGTGGCCGGGGATTTTCTGGGGGTACAATTTGGTATATTTACTTTTTCAAGTCCAGTACATATTTTGGGAGTTATGGCCTTTTTACCGTTGACTTCCAAAAAAAATTAAAACAAAATAAATACAAAAATAATGTGGGGCATGAGATTTGAACTCCGGTGGCTTGGTTCAGCAGTGCAAGGTATTACCAATGTGCTACAAGCTCCTTCTTGTAATTATTGTGGTTTTTAATTACTTAAACTGATAGCAGCAAGAATAAATACTCCCAGTATACATTAAATTTAAAGTAATTTCTTGTACACTAAAAATGGAGTTATTTCATTCTTGTAGCTTGTAATTAAAAACAAAAATAATTACCTAAATTTTATGCTCAGGCTAAAATACCCCTTTGTGAATTTTAAAAATATTTTGAAAAAATTTGTATAGGAAAAGTGTATAAGAAAATTAGGGTTGTTACAATGTGATATTAGAAATTTAAATATTTAAGACACATCTTACCTGCTCAATATGGTGTACTCAGTATCATACTCATCCACAGATTTGGTCCACATAGAGTCTTGTTGCAAGTGGATGAATTGCTGCTCCATATCAAAGTGGGCAGTCTCGGGAAAATATTTCGCGTTGAACATCTTGCGAAAAATCCTTCATTCGATCGGCTGGGCAAGACGGCTTTCTTCCGCCTTCCACCATACTCTGGTGTTATTTCTGAGTTGCAGCTTCGCAACCCTTACTCAAGTAATGTCTAGCACTTATGCCGCCGCCAGATCGTCTTTGATAGACTGAGCCCATTCCTCTGCTTCCAAAGGGCTCTCTTTGCTAGAGAATTGTTTAGGGTGCAATACTCGGAATTGTTTCACTCCAGGTGCCTCAGCTTCTGGGCGGTTCATTAGGATAGCAGTCTGCTACTGTTGTCCCTCTAAGAGGCTCTTGATCGCCTTGGGCAATACCGTCTGCTCGTTAATAGGAGCTGCTACAGTAGGTGTATGTGGAAGAGGTGGTGGTGTTGTGTTGCCGTTCACGTTGGTGCTCGTGTTGTTCGGGGAATCCATAACCTTGAAAGAAAAATAGGGTTAGGATAGATTCAAGGAATATGAAATATAAAGAACGTTTAGTTGCTGATTTTTATAATTCTTGTGATATATTGCTTAGTTTTCCATACAGAATTGACCCTGCATAGTATGACTTCATATAGAACTGACCTGCATGGGCTACCAACAAAACCTGTCACGCCCCGCTTCCCAAAGTACGGGTAAGGAGACGTGGCAGGGACGCGATGTATTTACTCAGAAATAAACACGCTAAGCGTAAATAAGCAATTTAATAAATGTACACAAGAAATGACAAAAGATATAACCAACATCAACTTTTTATTGATTAAACATTCTTTATAATACACTGAAAACTAAATACAATACTGGAAAGCAATGCTTAAACAATGGCATGAACTGAAAGTAAAAGTATATACAAGTGAACTAGAGCTCTGGGTTCTCAATGAACTGCTCCAAATCGTCCTGGCTGGGCTCGATCTCCAGAGAGTCCGGTCCTCCTGACAACATTCCAAAGAAAGAAGAAATAGGAATGTCGTCAGCGAACAATCGCTCGTTGTGTCCCAAAAGATAAAGAAGAATAGACAGAGAATAGAATAGGTAAAGTATATATGGTTATGTTTGTTATGTTAATATAGTTGTTTGTAGCTTAGTACAGAATGTGACAGTGTATACAAGAGGAGTCCAACTTGCTCCGTGGACTAAGGTATATGGAGTACAAGGCCCCGTCAAAACCCACGGGACAACGGCAACGGATGTTCATGTTAGGTGTATTATAGTGGCCATCATCATGCCACTTTTAACACATTCCGTACCAGTCTACCCCTTAAAAATCCCGTAATGCATATTGTAGTGATTGTAATGATTTGTTGTATAAGACTTGCCGAAACCATGGTATAAATTGTTCATTTAAACGGATAAGGGTGTAAACGGATAGTCATGTAATCAAGTCAATATATATCTATGGTTCGGTCCAGTCGAGTCATATTGATATTTGATAGTATTCTGGTATTCATGTTCAAGTTCCAGTATATATGGATTCATGTTGGAGTTATATTTGAATTGTATTCATGTATGGATTGTATTAAATTAGACTGGGACTCTGACTGAGTCAGACACTTAAACAAAATTGGATTGCTGAATTAGGTTTTTGGAGTTATTGGTAACTGCTGCATATGGACAACAGGATTTGTGACTTTTTCCAAGCCAATTACCATTGATAATCCCGTTTTAGTTTTCTACCTTAAATAGGCAAGCATCCACTTTTTCCGGCTTCATGAGGCTCAAGAGAATTGGTTCCGCTTAAATCTATCTTTACTAGGTTCCGTAATATAAATTAATACAACTTGAGAGGGTTTTATGAAAAATATTTTTAGTATAATCTCAAAATAATCCTCAAGTATTTATTTATCGTACTTATGATTTTCATGTATGTAAATTTTAAAAGTGAGGTATTCTAGTGAATAAATACCTAGCTTGAATAATATATGGTATTTTTATGTAAATTTGAGTTGTATGGATTCTCGGTGGTATTTTCATGAAATTTGTGATTCTTTTCTTTTGTTTGAAAAAAACGTGGAATTTATTATATATTTAAAATAGATGATTTGATAATATTTATATATAATTATTAAAAATAAAATTTAATTATTAATAAAAAATCACGTTATTCTTAAAAATTGCATTAAAAATTCCATCGAGATCGGATGCTCCGTGAGGAAGTCTGCATCTCGCTCTACTAGTCCCGAGGATGTGCAATAACCCGCACCATCCCGATCGGGTTCCCCAAATTGGGTTGTAGAGGCTTAATTGCAAGGAATGTAAATAATACAAATTTAAAAAATACGGTTTTTAATAGTTTATGGTATTTTAATGTAAAGTCGTATCTGTTCCAAAAATATTGTTAAAAGGAAATCGTGCTATGTTAAGATGCGTGTTGTGAGAGGTAGGTCATTACCTCGTGAGATTTTTCTAAAGGTAATACTAGCAAATATGATAAAAGATGTCGTATGTAAAGTTTGTGGTATTTAAACGTAAAAGTGCAATAAAAGTGGTTTTATATGGAGTTTTGAATTGAAAATTATTTCTAATTATTGTTTAATGTTTAACAAACAAAGTACAATGATTTAGATCACTAATTCTTAAGAAAATTGTTAGTTTAAGAAGTTTTAGAAATGAATGTCGGTATAAATCCACTTACCGACATCATTGAAAAGAAGAAGTTTTGTGAGGTGATAAGAAGAGAGTAGAGGGGACTTACGAGTTGGAATGAGAGAGTGGAGGTATAGGAAGGATTTGAGAGCTTTGTGGAGTCGCAGGGTCGTCAGAATCTTCTTGAATCGTCGCCGGAACTTGACCTTGGGCTAACTCCACTTGTACACTTCTTTGACTTGGAAAAATTTAAGAATTTTGATAATGGATTTCAGAACGGAAAGGGCTAGGATGTGATGTGGTAATTATAGGAGAAATTATGGTTTTGAGGATTGAAGAGAGGAATTAAAAATGCATTTAAACTTGGATTAATTCTCATTTTTAATTCTCTGTTTAATTTCAGAAAAAACAAACAGAAGAGGAGTAGTGGGGGTAGGCCAAACGACTAGGTTTCAAAATATTGGAGCATTCCCAACGGTTGGGCCCGGCGGCGCCGGCCCTTATGCCTATCTCGCCGGTCGTTTGTTTGAGGAGGGGTGTGGGATTCTTGCCAGGGGTCTGTTTATATAACATTTTCCACACGTTTGTTTTCAGTGACTTTTCATTTTTACGTGTATTGCACGTGTAAACTTTTGGGCTTCCAAAAAGTTTAAAAGAAAAATAATTAAAAATAATATGTGGCTGATGGGATTTGAACATAGGGGCTATGTCACAGAAGTGTATGGCTTTATCAATGAGCTACAAGTGCTTTCTTGTTGTTTTTCAAACAAAATAATACTTAAAGTATACTCAGGCTTGCAAATACTCCATTCAGTACCTTAACTTTAAAAAAATTTGTACATTAAAACAGAGTCTTTACACTACCTGATGATGTCTTCTATTCATGAGTTGACAACTCACCCCCGTTGTGCCATAGTTTTCTTACAGGACCGACCGTTCGGATCAGTAGCGGCTTGCTGGCACGGTCTTCTTTTGGGTGATTTGCTTGGTAGGTGGGTTACACTACATATCGTAACCACCATTGTATATTTTATTCTTTTGTAATCTAGTTAAAAGCTCCATCAACCAGACTATATATATTTGTGAACTTAGAGACTGGATTGTATATTCTTTCGGACTTAGAGTTATGGCTTGTTTATTATTCTTATATTTGAGTTGATGATATTTTGGTATTTCTTTACTTTCTTTTCTGAGTTGATCTTCGTCTTGAGCGTCGTATATACTTATTTGCGTGGTTGTGATTCCGCCGGTTGGCGATGAGCTGGCTCCCGCTTGGGATGCCAATATTATTATTGATTATGTACTGGTTTTGTCACGTCCTGCTTCCCAATAGACGGAAACGGTGACATGGCAAGCCCGCGATATATTTATCCAGAGAAGATTATTCCCTAGATAAATATACTAATCGTATTGAAACAATAATACATAATAGAAGAATAAATTGATACTGTTAAATTTTTTCAACAAATAACTTTATTTATATTCGATCAACTTCAAATATGTAAAAGTACATGAGTTTATACTGGAAAGTAAATACAATAAGGAAAATGCCTAAACAAATGACATACATAAACTGAAGAAAAAATAAAGCTGAGTAGCCCTGAGTAGCTATCTGGTCATAGTCCTCCTCTGTGGCTTCAACTTTCTCCGTCTCGACAGTATTTGACGAACGTTCCAAGAGAAGAAAAAATCGGTGGAATGCTCGTCAGCGAACTAGCGCACTGTAAGTCCCAAAGATAGGTAAGAGTAAAGAAAATGACAAGTGTAGAATATGTATATGACGAGTAAGAGTACATGATCATGGGTAAATATATTCTATAGGTCTCTAGATGGTCATTATGTTAACGTTAAGTTCCAAGTGTGAATGTCAATGCAGCCGTAGAAGTATTCACAAGCTCAAGAGTGGGGCCACAGGAGTAAGGAAACATGGGCCTATTTCATGTGTTAGCATTGGGGCTCTAGGCTGTAGATGAGTCAACCCGACTGATATTCGAGTAAAATAAAAAAATAGGTTAATATGGGACTCCTGAATCTCTGTTGGATTCACAAAAGAAAATATCCCAAGCACCCCGTGTATAATATATTATAACTGGTTAATATGCTTATCTGATTTGATTGATTGACATGTCTTGATCGAAACCCTAGATTGCAAAAAGGTGTAGATTGTATTCGAGTGAGTTAAGTAATGTACGAGTCATGACAATTGCAATCTGGATTCGAGTCAAGTTGGCTCGAGTAGATTGTATTCGAGTTCATATTTGGGTTTAGATTAGAGTTCGAGTTTGTATTCGAGTTCAAGTTCAAGTTTAGATTTGAGTTCATGTCTTTTCATGTGAATTGATGTAAATTATTAAACTCTTATGTTCAGGAGAAATCAGCAACTGCTGCACATGGACGACAGAATTTATGTCTTTTTCCAAGACAATTGTCATTGATAACTCCGTTAAATTGTCTAATCTGAATAGGCAAGCACTCACTTTCTCCGGCTCCCTGGGGCTCAAGAGAATTGATCCTGCTTAAATCTATATTAATCTAAGGTCCTTAAAATATTGTTTGCATATCTCGAGAGGGTTTTATGAAAAATACTTTAATATAGTTTAAAAATAAACCTCGAGGGTGATTTATAACATTTCGGGTTTTCATGAGCATGTATTTTAATTATTGGGGTATTTTAATGATAAAACCTAGCTTTTTGAAAGTTTGTGGTATTTTTATGCAAACTACTACTTTTGGAAACTTGGTGGTTTTTTATTTACAATTTTTAATATTTCTTTTTAAAATATAGTTTCTTAATATGCTTTTATTGAAAATACGGGTTTATATTTTTATATAACTTTTCCAAAAATTTAGTTTTTATTAGAAAAGGTCGCGTTTCTTAAAAACCGTATTTTTTATTCCTTTCGAGACCGAATACTCCGTTAGGAGTTCTGCATCTCGCTCTATAGTCCCAAGGATGTGCGATTATCCACAACATCCATTAGCGGGTCCCCTAACGAAGGTTGTAGATACGTAATTACCAAGAATTTCGAAATACCGATTCAAAGAAACCCGTTTTGAAACGGTGTGGTATTTTAATGAAAAGCTTATTTCTTTATCTTAACCATAGATCTAGAATACCGTACTATAGAACCATGGTATGCGTGTGGGGTAGGTTGTTACCCCGTGAAGTATTTCTAAAGGTATTTAAACTAATTATCGATGAGAGGGTGATACTAAAGTTCATGGTATTTTAATGACAAAGTTTGTTATATGTTCGTTTCATATGAAAATTTTGTTAAAACTAAAAACTAATTGATGTAAATAAGGTTAGGATTATTGTAGCATGTTAGTTGATCTCGTTTGCTTATCACATGTCCTGCAAAAGTTAAAAAGAAAGCGATATCGGAGATAACTCCTCTTTTATCGGTTTGTTTTAAAAAGTGGTTTGAGATAGACAGAGAGAGGGATTGTCACGCCCCGCTTCCCAGAGTACGCTAAGATAGACACGTGACATAGCCAACCATGCTACCTGTGGATAGGAAATATCCTTCCACAGTCACATTACGGCTGTAAAGATATCAAAAATAGGAAAGTAAACTAAACTATCTAGTACATGTCCATGAGCCAGAATCAACGAGTCAAGAAATAATATAATATGCGGAAGCAAAAGATCCAATAAATAAAACACCTGGAAAGTAAAACTGGATACCAACAGGATCCTCACCGCTCGGTCTAACAGCGGCAGTACTCCTGATCAGTCTGCAACAAAGGTAGAGAATCTGGGCCATGCAAAACCCAGACGTCAGTGCGTCATAATATCAAGCAATACTATAAACAGGAGTAACAAGATATACAGGTATGAGTGTAAATGGTAAAACAGGTGTAACAATGACATCAGTGAGGACAGTGAGGGTAATGTGTAGTGAGTAATCTAAACTGGTATACTGTGTTAACTACTCTCAAGTCTTTGAAATCAATTTGATGAATCATCGATGTAACTCAATAGTATCCCGTGCGTGCCCGGGACCACGGCGAAGATTCTCGGGCTGAAACCGAGACATGCCGCTAGGCACTAAAAAGAAAAGGGGTAACGATGAATGATGTCAACAGCATCATCCCAAGGCTGGCCTAGCCTCTAAAAGGTAGTGGGTAACGATGGATGATGTCAGCAGCATCATCCCAAGGCTGGCCTAGCCTCTAAAACTGATCAGTAAAGGTAGCGAACTGTCGAGTTACAAGTCAGGTTTCATCATTGATTTCCCCATACCCCCAAGTTATATGTGTTCAAGTAAGGTATTAAATAATCTGGAGCTAATGCCAACACAGGATCAGGCAGGTACAGGTTTGTCTGGATAGACAACACAAAACGTAATTAGCACATCAAAGACGAGCTAGAGAACTGAAATTATCTGTCACCCATATACTAGCTTGCTTCAAAAAAAACATTACAATGGATGCAAAGCTCCCATCACGTTGGCCAAGCATGTGGCTTGTAGGGTGAGGAGATCGACTGTGGTCTCGGTTAGGATCAAGTTGCGGCGACTACGAAGCGATGGAAACAACTACGGTTGCTCTGTCGACGGCGTGGGTAATGAATATGACGATGGCGGCGATATAGGATTTGTAGCTGGAGTTAGGGGATATGCTCGGGAATGGGTGCTGGTTTGAGAAGGAGAAAAGATGGTATGGGTCGAAGAGAGCTTGGAGTATAGGTGTCGCCGGTGATATGGGTTAAGCTTGAAGGTGGCAATGGATGGGTTCTCGGGTGAAGCTAGCTAGGGTTTCGGTGAGATGTGCAGGGTTCTAGGGTTCTTGGTGTTGGGTTGGCGAGAGGGAAGAGAAGAGGAAAGAGAGGTGGTCGAAGGTGTGAAGGCGACGACGAGGTGGTCGGCAATGGGTCGGCGACGTGAGGGCGCCGGCGAGGGTTGGGTTGCAGGTTATGCGGGGTTGTGAGTGCAGGCAAAGGAAGAGGGTGAGCAATAGAAGGTGGAGGTTGTGAGGACGAGGGTGAGGAGATCGGGGTCGAGGGTAGAGGCGGCGACGGCGAGCGCGACGACAAGACGAGGGTTGCAGGCGTGGGTTCACGCGAGCGCGGGAGGCGGGAAAGAGAAATTTTGAGAAGATGAGAAAGAGAGAGAGACGTGAGGTTTACACAATAGGTTTAATAAAAAAATTAAAAGAATATTATATTTATTTATGTGTGTGTGCGTGAAGAGCCAGAATGAATTGAGATTTGAAAAGGATTATAAAAATATTTCTTAGTTGGAAAAAATATAATATGCAGAGAGAGACAGAGAGAGAGATTATGTGATTTGTGTAAAGAGGTTAGTATTTTTAAAAAAATATTTTTAGTTTAAAATATAAAACTTATAACTATAGAATATAATAAGGATATAATAATGGTCCGTTTTGAGATTTTGGTAAATACAAACTTACTCCAAAACACGCCCGGGTTGGGTCCAAAAATTCAAATTTAAAATATGAAAAATATATGCAACGTCCAAATTTCAAAATGAATGCCTAGGTAACAAAAATGTATACCCCCAAGAACGGATGAACATACGTGCGCGTAGCCATCCAAACACGTCCGTTTCACTGAACGGGACGAGAACAAGATGCGCGGATGCTACCACGGGGTTAGGGGTATCTTGCAGGCTATGAAATGTATTTTAAAAATATTTTACGTGAACTAAAAAATGTTATATGGTAAAAGATGCAATGCTAGATAAAATGTCAGTATGCAGTCCACATTAAATGCACGTGTCCATTTAATAAGTCAGGGTAATCTATAAATATGAATCAACCAGTCTAAGCAAGCTGGTTGGGTCGAATGCAATGTAAAATATAAAATACCATTCGCACCCAAACACGATAAATCAATAAAATGTCACAGATAAATCAAGAAAATACCACAGAAAATAAAATACGGAAATTGGAATTGGTATAAATGAACTAGGTTGTTACAGGGATGAAGGGACTTACTATTTTTATATGACTAAGAAAAGATTGAAGAAACTCTCGAGGGTCGTGGTTTCATCGGAGGTGCTCCGGTCGTCGAGTTTGGTTCGCTACTCCACTTGAGGGGCTTAACTCTACTTGGCACCTAGATGTTTTTAGAGAATTTTTGCTAGAATTTCAGAATGGGGGAGTTTTATGGAATGGGGTGGTATTTATAGTGGAGAATTAGGATTTGGAAATTAAAATTGTGGATTAAAATGCATTAAAATGATATTAAATGGTGAATTGAAGGCTCTCTGTTTGATTGCAGGGAAAACAAACAGTGCAGGGGAGTTAAAGAGACGAGTGTGCAAAGTACGAATCAAATTGGGCGTATCGGGACCGTCAGCGCCAGCCTTAGGGGCATTTTGGCCGGTCGGATCTCGAGGTCTTGCCTCGAGATTCATGCCACATGGGTATTTCTGTGTTTACTCCATTTTGCGCATGTTTGATTTTTCTGAAACTTTTCATTTCCCCGTGTATTGCACGTGCAACTCTTGGGCTTCCAAAAATTAAAAAGAAAAAATCAGAAAAAAATAATTGTGTCTAATGGGAATCGAATACACAGGCTACGTCACAGCAGTGTAGAGGCTTTACCAGTGAGCTACAAGTTGTTTCTTACTTTTATTAAACAAATCTAACTTATAACTCTTACACAAGCTGTAATACTTTTTTCTGTACAATAATAAGAATTTTCTGTATAGAAATTTCAGAGTTGTTATATTATACCCTCCTTATAAAAATTTCGTTCTCGAAATTTACAATTATATAGGGACTAATTTTCAAATAGGTAAGGGTATCGTGTACGCATATCCTCTTCTCTTTCCCAAAGTGATTCTCCTGGCGAATCCTTTCTCCACATCACTCGGACCAAGTTTACCTCCTTGTCCCGTAATGTCTTCATCTTTCGGTCCAAGATCTCAACCGGTTGTTGCTCGCAGGTTAAGTCAGTTTGTACTGTGAGCTCTGAGTGATCAAGTATATGGCTGGGGCCGCTCACATATCATCGTAGTTGGGATATGTGGAACACGTTGTGCACTCCTTCCAATGAGGGTGGCAGTGCTAAATGATATGCCACTTCTTCAACTCGTTCGAGTATGTCGAACGGTCCTATGTATCTTGGACTTAACTTACCCCTTTTTCCAAAACGTATCACTCCTCTTTTTGGAGAGATCTTCAAGAATATATGTTCTCCGTATTGAAACTCCAAGTGTCGACGCTTTGCATCTGCTCAATGTTTCTGTCTGTCTTGGGCCATGCGCATCCTTTCCCTGATCGTGCGAACTACGTCCACAGTTGCCAAAATCATCTCTGGTCCAAGGAGTTCACAATCTCCAACACCGTCCGAACTCAGCGGGGAACGCCAGTTCCGTCCGTAGAGTGCAGCGAATGGTGCCATCCCAATGCTTGCCTGATAACTGTTGTTGTATGAAAACTCCACAAGGTATAGGTGATGTTTCCACGAACCTCCGAAGTCTAACATACAGGCTCTTAGCATATCTTCTAGAATATGAATTGTTCACTCAAACCGTCCGTCTGTTTTTGGATGATACGCCGTGCTGAAATTCAAACTCGTTCCCAGACTAGCTTGCAGACTCAGCTAAAATTATGATCGGAATCTTGTATCACGATCGGAGACGATGCAAACATGTACTCTATATAATCTCACAATCTCCTGCATAAGTTTATGGGTATCAAATATGGTACATCTTGAAGGTTTAAATCTTAGTTTAGATTTATGTTCACCTCCATGTACTTCTTTGCTAACGTCTCGGTTGAATGGCCATCTCGAAGTGAGCCGACTTGGTGAGTCGATCCACAATAACCCAAATTGCGTCGTTACCCTTCGTGCTACGAGGAAGGGCAGTCACAAAGTGTAACGACTCTGAATTTACTGTATGGACTTTTCCAGTTTAATATACAGAAAATGATTTATGCTGCCTGAGATTGAGTTATAAGTTAATTTTGTTAAACAACAGCAAGAATCCACTTGTAGCTCACTGGTAAAGCTTTGCATGGCTATGACGTAGCCCCTGTGTTTGATCCCCATCAGACACATTATTTTTTCTGATTTTTCTTTTTATCTTTTTGGAAGTCCAAAAGTTTACACGTGCAATACACATAAAAATGAAAAGTCAGAAAAATCAAACATGTGCAAAAGGGTTTAAACACTGAGTGGTACACGTGGCAAAAATCCAGAGCCCCTTTGCCCTAGATCGGCCGGCGGAAATGAGGATTAGGCCGGTACCGATGGTCCAACCATGGCCAATGAGACCCAGGCTTTGCAGAGTTGACTCTTCCCCTATCCCTAACTCCCCTGCATTGTTTGATTTCCCCGCAATCAAACAGAGACCCTTCATTTCACCATTTAACATCTTTTTAATGCATTTTAATTTACCATTTTAATTCCAAAACCCTAATTCTACACTATAAATACCACCCCACATTTTGGCTCAGAATCATTCTGAAATTTCTAGCCAAAACTTTAAAAAATTCTCTAAGTACAAGTGGAGTAAAGAGGAGTTAGCAAGCGGTCAATTTCCGGCGAAGAATCGAAGCTATTCCGGAGCTCCCGCGACACCACGACGACAACAGTCTCTTCTTCTACCTCTTCTTAATTTAACCAAGTAGTAAGTCTCTATCAATCTCTCTTCTTATTCTTTAAAATTCCATTTCAAAACATATATCGGTAAGTGGAGTTAATACCGATATCTTTTTCAAAACCCTAGAAAATTCCTTCTCTTTACTACTTTGTTCAATCTAACTTCTACACATCACTTGTAACCTTAAAACCATAATGTTTAGAATAAATTTTAACCTAGAATTCCATGCAAAATAACTTTAATTTAAGTTTTTCATTTAAATACCATGAACTTTAAATATCACTTCTTTTAGTTTTTGTTACAAACATATCTTTAGGAAAACTTCACGAGGTAATGACCTACCTCTCACATACATACTTGGTTTCATAGCACGATACAATTTGAATGTATTTTCTCGTTGCGAAGACATTATTACAAGAAAATATCACTTACTATAAAAACCGGATTTCTTTTAAATTGTATTTTAAATTCCTTTGCGATTATATCTCTACAACCCTCTTTAGGGGACCCGCTAATGGATGGTGCGGATTATCGCATATCTTAAGGCTAGTAGAGCGAGATGCAGACCTCCTCATGGAGAATGCGGTCTCGAAAGGTTTTAAATACGGTTTTTAAGAAAAACGAATTTTTCTAATTAAATAATTTTTTTTAATAATTATATAAAATTACAAAATCCATATATTTTCAAAATATAATAAAATTACATTTTTTGAAATGAAGAATTAAAAGTTTCACTAAAACACCATCAAGATACCAGCAAAAGACAAGTTTTATAATTAAATACCATGAGCTTTCCAAGATAAGCAATTATCACTAAAATAGCCCAAATCCTTAAAATTCATATCCATGAAAATCCTAAATAATATAAATAAATACTCGAGATTTATTTTGAAATTTTATTAAAAATAATTTTCATAAAACCCCTTCGATTTATATAAAACAATATTTAAGGACTTTAGTAAACATAGATTTAAGCGGGATCAATTCTCTTGAGCCCCAGGGATCTGGAGAAAGGAAGTGCTTGCCTATTTAAAGTAGAAAACTTAACGGAGTTATCAATGGTAATTGTTTCGGAAAAAGACATAAATCCTGCCATCCATATGCAGCAGTTACCGATGACTCCCGAACCTAATTCAGGATCTAAATCAGTTACAAGTGTCCGACTCAAGTCTGAGTCGATCTTAAACCTGAATACAAGCTCAAATATGAGTCTATCTAAACCTGAATCTAAAATCAAACCTGAATACTTGAACATGAAAATGAATACCTAAATTCAATCATCAATATCAAACATGAATACTTGACTTGACTTGACCGAACCATAGTTATAACTTGATATGATTTCTTG
This sequence comes from Agapanthus africanus, assembly GCA_030015575.1. Classification (NCBI taxonomy): domain Eukaryota; kingdom Viridiplantae; phylum Streptophyta; class Magnoliopsida; order Asparagales; family Amaryllidaceae; genus Agapanthus; species Agapanthus africanus. The sequence goes on along the minus strand of JASDDO010000008.1, from coordinate 1,922,110 downwards.
AATACATGATTACATCCTGAACCTGATTACTTGAACAAATTGTATCCATGGTTTTGGCAAGACTTGTAAATATAACTCTATACAATACATCACGCGGGAATAACGGGGTAGATTGGTATAGAAAGTATTAATGTGGCACGGGATGGTCACTTAATAGACACCAACATGAACTCTCATACGGTTGTCCCGTGAGTTTTGACGGGGTCTTGTACTACATGTTACCATAGTCCATGGGGTAAGATGGACTCCTCTCGTATACACAAATATTTTCTGTACCAAAATACAAACAACTACGTTAGAATAATAAGCATATACCTGTACAATTTACCAGTTTCATTTCAGATTAATTGTTATATTCCATTCCTTCTTTTGGGACTTACCGAGCTCTAGTTCGCTGACGACATTCCTGTCTTTTCTTTCTTTGGAATGTTCGTCAAGAGGACTGAACTCTCAGGAGATCGAGCCTATCCAGGAGGACTTGGACCAGCTCACTACCCAGCCGGACTTCTAGCTATCCTTGTATTTACTTTCAGTTTATATGCCATTGTTTAGGCATTGTTTATATCATTGTATCTTTTCATTTTCAAACAGTTGTATGTAAAGTGAATGTAAATAAAAGTTGTTGTTTATTATTTTATATCACTTATCATTCTTGTGCATTATATATATATATATATATATATATATATTACTTAATTATGCTTAACGTATTTATTTCTTAGTAAATACGTTGCGGCCTGCCATATCACCGATTCTGTACACTGGGAAGCGGGGCGTAACACGAAGTCAATGGTAATGTGCTTTCATTTCCATTCTGGGATTGCTAATGGCTGAAGTAGACCAGCAGTTCTGTGATGTTCAGCCTTCACTTGTTGACACACCAAACACTTGGCTACACTCCTTGCAACTTCGCGCTTCATTCCATACTACCAGTAGTGTTGCCGTAGATCCTTGTAATTTTTCGTGCCACTGGGGTGTACCGAATAAGGAGAGCTGTAAGCTTCTTTCATCAACTCTTCTCGAATAAGTCCGACTGGCACGCATAAACAACTTCCATATCGCAAGGATCCAGCTTCTTAGATGATGAAATCAGTTTGAAGTCCACTTTCAACTTGTTCTCGGATCTTTTGTAGCTTGGCATCATTTGCTTGAGCTGCCTTGATCTGATTTACAAGAGTGGACTGGACTTGTAAGTTCATCAAATATGAAGCGTTACCTGGCACAACTACTTCGATCTCCAATCCATGCAGTTCTTACTATAGCTTCCACTGAGCGGTGAAGTTCATTGCTAATGGCTGGCGACTAAGGGCATCGGGAACTACATTCACCTTCCCAGGATGATACTGTAGGCTGATGTCGAAGTCCGCCATGAGTTCTATCCATATTCTCTTCCGTATGTTTAGTTTTTTCTGAGTAAATACATACTTCAAACTCTTGTAGTCAGTGTATATATCCACTCGTTCTCCCAAGAGATAGTGGCGCCAAATCTTGAGTGCGAAGATGACGGCTGCCAACTATAGATCATGTGTTGGATAGTTGCACTCATGAACCTTTAGTTGTCTCTATGCAAAAGCCAACAATTTTCCATGCTGGTGTAGAACACATCCTAATCCTTTACCGGACGCATCACAACGTACAACGAATCCTCCAGATTGATTCGGTATTACAAGGATAAGTGCAGAGATTAATCTCGACTTGAGTTCTACAAAAGCTTTTTCACATGCTTCTGACCACATGAATGCTTCGTCTTTACGTGTGAGCTTGGTCAGGGGTGCTGCGATCTTTGTAAAGCCTTCAATGAATCGTCGGTAGTATCCTGCTAATCCTAAGAAACTTCATATATCTTTCACCATTTTTGGTATCGGATACTCACTTACAGCTGACACCTTAGCTAGATCTACAGAGATTCCTTCACCTGAAACGATATGTCCGAGAAATACGACTTAATCTAGCCAAAATTCATACTTTCTATACTTGGCGTAGAGCTGGTGTTGTCGTAATGTCTCCAGGACAATGCGTAAGTACTCGGCGTGTTCCTTCCGATTCTTTGAATACACCGGGATGTCATTGATGAAGATGACAACGAACCTGTCTAAGTACTCTCGGAAAACTTGGTTCATCAGGTTCATAAAGATGGCAGGTGCATTGGTCACTCCAAATGGCATTACGAGATATTCATAATGACCATAACGAGTCCTAAACGCCGTCTTGGGAATGTCGGACTCTTTGACCTTCACCTGATGATAACCCAAACGAAGATCTTACTTTGAAAAGATACAAGACCTACTTAACTGATTGAAAAGGTCATCGATGCGTGGTAGTGGATACTTGTTCTTAATCATCACTTCGTTCAGAGCTCGATAATCCACACACATCCTGAAAGAACCTTCTTTCTTCTTCACCAGTAATATCGGAGATCCCCAGCTCAAAGTACTGGGTTGGATCCAATCTTTCTTCAGCAGTTCGTCCAACTGAATGCGAATCTTCTTCAATCCTTCCAAACTTAATCGGTACAGAGCTTTGATTACAGGTTGTGCACCAGGTTGTAAATCAATACTAAACTTAAGAGCTCGATCGAAAGGCAAACCTGATAAGTCTTCAGGGAACACATCCTCCAACTCTCGAACTATTTCGGGCTTTTCTTCTTCCACCGGTAGAGAGAACACTTCTGCACTCTTCGGTTTAACACGGTAGCTTCCTGGCTCCAACGTTCTATTTCTACTATTGGAATAGAAGATGGATGATCTGGTATTTCGATCACTACCCTCCTTTGGTGACAGTCGATGGTAGCGAAGAAAGTTCCCAGCCAGTCCATTCCCAAGACTACGTCGAAATTTCAGCACCTTGAAGTCCGCATAAAATTCTCGACTGCAGACGACCAATGGACACAGATCGTATCCTAAAGTTGCTTTTAGAACGTCATTCCCTAAACTGACATTCCAGCTGGATATAATCGGTTTAACTGGGATCGCATGAGTTCGGACGAACCGTTGCGACATAAAGTAATGTGATGCCCCAGTGTCGAAGAGTGCTAGAGCAGGTAGGGAGGCTACTAAGATTGTACCTAAGTTGTGTGGGATAGCTTTAGCTATAACAGATATAAGATGATTATGAATTGAAAGGACTTGAAAAAGAACATGGAAGGGATTTACCAGTGATAACCTGACCCGTAGCTTCGGCCTCATCGACCGATATGGTGAATACTTGGCGTCGCGACACTTTCCTCTGTGCCTAGTTAAACACTCGGCGTTGGGGTTGAGTGGTCTGGATGCTGGGAGATAGAGCTGATAGCGCTAACCGGGTAGGAGGATCTTGGATCACTGGTCTAGCTGGAGGGTTGTTGGGTCCTCGATTCTGGGGGCATGCAATAACGTGAGTAGAAGACCCACAGATCAGGCACAGGTTGTTCGCCCTGCGACATTTCTTCACAAGATGACATGTTCTCTTGCAGTAGATGCAAAAGTCTGGCCTGTTGTTGGTGAACGAACTTACTGGCCTCCGAGATGGTTCGCTAAAAGCTGGCCTGGAAGAGGCCCCTTCTGTGATCTGGTGCACATGGCGTTTCACACCGGCAGTCTGCAGCCTGCCCTTCTTCTTCACGACTGCCTCATAGTGTCGGGCAGCCTTCAAAGCAAGTTCATGGGTTGGGAAATCCCCTGTAGTGAGTGCAGCTTGGATATTAGGGTCCAACCCTTGCTGAAATCGTCGTGCCCGGATCTCAGCAGTGGGAATAAGGTATGCAGCGAACCTGTTACGACCTTATGTTAGCAGTGTAGTGATTGAGATCAGAAAATTGAATTTAAGACAATATCTTATCTGCTGAGCATAGTAAACTCAGCATCATATTCATCCACAGACTTCACCTACATCGATCCCTGCTGTAGATGGATGAACTGCTGCTCCATGTCAAAACGGGCAGTCTCAGGAAAGTACTTGGCATCGAAGAGGTCTCGAAATGTTCTCCATTCTATCGGTTGTGCGAGATGGCTCTCCTCAGCCTTCCACCAAACTCTGGTGTTATCGGTCAGTTGCAACTTAGCAACCCTCACCCAGAAAATATCTGGCACTTGAGCTGCTGCCAGATCATCTTTGATCGCTTGAGCTCATTGTTCTGCCTCAAGTGTGCTCTCTTTTCTCGAGAAGTGTTTTGGGTGCAGTGCCCGAAACTGCTTAACTCCGGGTGCCTCGGCTTCGGGGCGGTGCATGAGGATAGCAGTCTGTTGCTGCTGACCCTCCAATAGGCTCTTGACAGCCTCAAGTAGTACCGTTTGCTCATTGATAGGAGCTGCAACGGTAGGTGATGGTGGTAGAGTAGGCGGTGGAGTATTGCCGTTGACGTTGGTACTGGTATTGTTCGGAGAGTCCATCATCTTGATATAAAAGATAGGTTAGGATAGATTCAAGGAATTTAAAATGCAAGGAATGTAAATATTTCTTGAACTCATTAATTCTTGTGGTATATTTTTTACGACTTCATGCAGAACTGACCTGCATGAGCCACCAATAAAACCTGTCACGCCCCGATTCCCAATAGACGGAAACAGTGACGTGGCAAGCCCGCGATATATTTATCCAGAGAAGGTCATTCCCTAGATAAATATACAAAGCGTATTGAAACAATAATACACAATGCAAGAATAAATTGAGACTGTTAAATTTTTTCAATAAACATCTTTATTTACATTCAACTTCAAATATGTATAAGTACATAAGTTTATGCCGGAAAGTAAATACAATAAGGAAAATGCCTAAACAAGTGGTATACATAAACTGAACAAAAAATAAAGCTGAGCTAGCCCTGAGTAGCTATCTGGTCGTAGTCCTCTTCTATGGCTTCAACTTCCCCCGTCTCGACAATATCTGACTAACATTCCAAGAGAAGAAAAAATAGATGGAATGCCCGTCAGCGAACTAGCGCTCGGTAAGTCCCAAAAATAGATAAGAGTAAAGAAAATGACAAGTGTAGAATATGTATATGACGGGTAAGAGTATATGATCATGGGTAAATATATACTATAGGTCTCTAGATGGTCATTATGCTAACGTTAAGTTCCAAGTGTGAATGTCAACACAGCCGTAGAAGTATTCACGAGCTCAAGAATGGGGCCACAGGAGCAAGAAAACACGTGCCCATTTCATGTTTTAGAATCGGGGTTCTAGGCTTTGGATAAGTCAACCCGATTGATATTCGAGTAAAATAAAAAAAAGAGGTTAATACGGGACTCCTGAAGTTCTGTTGGATTCACACAAGAAACTATCCCAAGCACCCCGTGTATAATATATTATAACTGGTTAATATGCTTATCTGATTTGATTGATTAATTGATATGTCTTGATCGAAACCCTAGATTGCAAAAAGTGTAGATTGTATTCGAGTGAGTCGAGTAATATACGAGTCATGACAATTGCAATCTGGATTCGAGTCAAGTTTGTTCGAGTAGATTGGATTCGAATTCATATTCGGGTTTAGATTAGAGTTCGGGTTTGTATTCGAGTTCGAGTTCAAGTTTAGATTTGAGTTCATGTCTTTTCATGTGAGTTGATGTAAATTGTTAAACTCTTATGTTCAGAAGAAATCGGCAACTGCTGCACATGAACGACATGATTTGTGTCTTTTTTCAAGAAAATTGCAATTGATAACTCTGTTAAATTGTCTAACCTGAATAGACAAGCACTCACTTTCTCCGGCTCCGTGGGGCTCAAGAGAATTGATCCCGCTTAAATCTATATTTATCTAAGGTCTTTAAAATATTGTTTGCATATCTCGAGGGGGTTTTATGAAAAATACTTTAATATAGTTTAAAAATAAATCTCGAGGGTGATTTATAACATTTAGAGTTTTCATGAGCATGTATTTTAATTATTAGGGTATTTTAATGATAAAACCTAGCCTTTTGAAAGTTTATGGTATTTTTATGAAAACTACTATTTTTGGAAACTTGGCGGTATTTTATTTACAATTTTTAATCTTTCTTTTAAAAATATAGTTTCTTAATATGCTTTTATTGAAAATACGGTTTTATATTTTTATATAACTTTTCCAAAAATTTAGTTTTTATTAGAAAAAGTCGTGTATTAAAAAAACCATATTTTTATTCATTTCGAGACCGAGTACTCCGTGAGGAGTTCTGCATCTCGCTCTACTGTCCCAAGGATATGCGATAATCTGCACGATCCATTAGAGGGTCCCCTAACGAGAGTTATAGAGATGTAATTGCCCAGGATAATGAAATACCAATTCAAAAAAAACCGTTTTGAAACGGTGTGGTATTTTAATGAAAAGATTTTTTCTTTATCTTAACCATAGATCTAGAATACCATGCTATGGAACCATGGTGTGTGTGTAGGGTAGGTCGTTACCCTATAAAATTTTTCTAAAAGTATTTAAACTAATTATCGATGAGAGGGTGATACTAAAGTTCATGGTAATTTAATGACAAAGTTTGTTATATGTTCGTTTCATATAAATTTTTTGTTAAAACTAAAAACTAATTAATGTGAATAAGGTTAGAATTATTGTAGCATGTTAGTTGATCTCGTTTGCTTATCATATGGCTTGCAAAAGTTGAAAAGAAAGCGATATCGGAGATAACTCCTCTTTTGTTGGTTTGTTTTGGAAAGTGGTTTGAGATAGACAGAGAGAGAGATGAAGGGACTTACTGTTTTTATATGACTAAGAAGAGGCTAAAGAAACTCTCGGGGGTCATGATTTCTTCGACGGTGCTCCGGTCGTCGAGTTTGGCTCACTACTCCACTTGAGAGGCTTAACTCCACTTGGCACTTAGAAGTTTTTACATAATTTTTGCTAGAATTTTAGAATGGGGGAGTGCTGTGGTATGGGGTGTTCCCGCCAAAATCTTTGGCCAAGAGCTATTAGTTTCTGTTTATGCCGGTTTAAGTTTCGTTTACAGATATGTGTGAAACCAGGCTCACATGCACACATCAGAGGAAGAACATGCGTTCAACGACAAAAACAAAAGCATTTAATTGAACATTTTATTCTACAGGAGATAGATCACCAAACATGGGATCGAAAGCACAGTGATTCACAAAACTATGGATAAAATTATCTAACTCCCTCTCTGCCTTCTCCACCATGACAAAGCGTTGATCTTCACGAGGATTAGCTACCCATCGGTCAGCACCGCACCCATCAGCAAAGGCAGACATGATGACCCGCTGAGCCCGTATCTGGCTTAGCAGACGGACAGAGCGATCCCTCAGAGCTGTGGTGATCAAAAGTGCCTCGTGGAAGCACTCAATCTTGTCTTCCGCGGCGTCGAGCATTGCCGGAGTCATCTCCGCCGGAGGAGGGAGAATATCATTGATCACAGACAAGAAAACCATCCGGAGCCAAATGGAGCCGATGGGGAGAGGAGATCCTCGTGCAACACCGTGTCGCATTGGTCATCCGTAAGAGTAGGGTTCACCAAGCGCGCAGCAAAATGAGGAACAATTTCCTCAATGGGCACCTCCCATGGTTGACGGCGAGCATGTGGGCGATTACAAGCCATAGCTCTTCTTTGTTAAAATGATTCTCTGAAAATGAGAAAGAAAAGATGTATTGCTTCAGATTATGAAGGGAGACATTTAAGTATAGGCACAGAAAATACTGTGCATGATAGAACTATTTCCAAGCTCTGTGAAAGAGAAGCTTGACTCAGGAAAAGTGGAGAAGGAAGGTGAAAAGACACTTTCAGCAATGAGGCAGCGCCTCACGTGCAAAGCACGAGAGCGCTGAGCGCCAGTGCTAAAGAGTCAACGACTATGATGCAGCACCTCATGTGCAAAGCACGAGAGCATTGAGCGCCAGCGCTATGAGTTAAAGACTCTGAGGCAGCGCCTCACGTGCAAAGCACGAGAGCGCTGAGCGCCAGCGCTAAAGAGTCAAAGACTCTGAGGCAGCACCTCACGTGCAAAGCACGAGAGCGCCAAGCGCCAGAACTAAATGTTCTCCATCGTTAGATCAAAGATCCAACGAACATGATTAAAAATTATCAATTGACCAGAATAAAATTCTGTTAAGGAAACATTCCTCAGAATCTTTCCAAACAGGAAAGATTATGCTCTGAAAATCAGAGCACCGTTGGATCAATGATCCAACGGTGATTAAAAATCACCAAAATACAGAATAAATTCTGTATGGGAAAAGATTTCCTAATCTTGTTAAAAACAAGAAGATTGCCTTCTGTAAAACAGAGGCCCTAGGATCAAAGATCCAACGGTGGGAAACATCCCCAAATCAATTAGAGAAAAGATCTCATCAACCGATTCAACAAATCAGCCTACCCTATATAAAGGCCCCAATACTTCAAGTCTCATATAGAGGAACCCTCCACAAACTTTGAGAAAGTTCAGAGAGAAGAGCAAGCTCTCAGCAGAAGAAGAATTTCTTCAAGGTAAAATAAAAAGATCAAAGTATCTCATTAGAAAAGAACTTAATTCTTTGGCCAGATCATAGATCTTTAAGACAAATTGTCTTTCACAAAAGAGATCATAACATCTCATTATAAAAATGGGGAGAATAATTCAATTCTCTCAGGATCACAGATCCATAAAGGTAAAGCCTTTCACTAAAAACATAAGAGATTGAAACATCTCCTATAAAATAAGAACTTTGTTTTTAGATCCATGAGACAAAGTCTCTTATAAGAGAGAATTTAATTCTCAGAGCGCAAAGCTGCCTAAAAAGAGCCTTAGCGCTCCAATTAAAAGAAGCGCCTCAGCGCTCCAAATCTAGCGCACAACGCTGCAGAGCCTTAGCGCTCCAATTAAAAGAAGCGTCTCAGCGCTCTAAATCTAGCGCACAACGCTGCAGAGCTTTAGCACTCTAAGTTTAAAGAAGCACCTCAGCGCTCCAAATCTAGCGCACAGCGCTGCAGAGCCTTAGCGCTCCAAATTTAAAAGAAGCGCTCCGCGCTCATTGTCTGGCGCACAGCGCCAAGCGCGTCACGTGCACCTCACGTGTGCGCTATTTCAAAGAAACCCTCAGCGCTCCAAGTCTGGCGCACAGCGCCAAGCGCGCCACGTGCTCCTGACGTGTGCACTACTTAACAGAAGCGCTCTGCGCTCATTGTCTGGCGCACAACGCCAAGCGCGCCACGTGCTCCTCACGTGTGCGCTACTTAACAGAAGCGCTCTGCGCTCATTGTCTGGCGCACGCCAAGCGCGCCACGTGCTCCTTATGTGTGCGCTACTTAAAATAAGCGCTCTGCGCTCATTGACTGGCGCTCTGCGCTCATTGACTGGCGCTCAGCGCCAAGTGCGCCACGTTCTCCTCATGTGTGCGCTGAGAGAAGATAAATTGTTCTTTAAATGACAAAGCCCCAGAGCTATAATGAGTGCTCAACACTCAATAAAGACAAAAAGTTTGTCAGAACTCAAACCAATGCTCAGTATTGCTAAATGTCTAACATTTTAAATGAATGGGCCGAGCCCAAGCTGGCCACAGATCCCTTATTCAGATTAATTGAGCCCATATGCTCATAAATCTTTGATCTTAGTTCCAAATTGGACTACAGATCTCCCAACCAATATTGGTTCAAGGGTACATCTCTTCACTCCTCTGATATTTGTCTTTGTAATCCTTCAAAGTCTTCAGAGAGGTGATGGGTTCCGACAACCAGACATTCACGGACCGTGGGGCCCTTAAACTCATAGACTATGATGCCTTTAGAACTTATAGACTATGACGTCTTTAAACTGGATCGTAATGTCCCTAAACTAAAACAATAGAGCCCAAATGCTCTTTTGTTGGATTTAAATGATCCCGTTATGTTGATCTTAGTCTAAAATTAGACTAACGTGTCCTTAACAAATTGTTAATTTGATCTTAGTCTAAAATTAGACTAACGTATGTTCCCTGATTAAAAATCAGGAAAAAGCTTCAGAAGAGGCATCACGTGCTCACACGTGACCAGTGGTCACGTGTTGGCACGTGATGGTTAAGCAGCGACAGAGAACAGAGCACAGAAGAAGAAAAGCCCATTCCATGGGTCACGTGGCCACACGTGACCGGGGGTCACGTGGCCACACGTGACCGGCTTTAAAAGCCTTATTCGTTAGCAGAACTAAATTCTGAGGAGAGATCATTCAAATCTTTCCAAAATGGAGAAGAATTATCTGAAACCGTTGGATCAAGAATCTGAAGGTGATTAAACATCACCAATTTATGGAAAAATCTTGGACATGGAAAGATTTCCCCCTAAATCTAACCGAAATAACAAAGAGATATCTTTGGATTTAAAATCCAACGGTGAATAAAATTCACCTAATAATCTAAAGGCCCAGATCAATGATGAAAATAAATCAAATCTCTCAATAAATAAATCGAATCTTTCAATGAGAGATTTACCAAACAGATTGATTTTTTTCCTTCTCCTATAAATAGAGAAGGGAAGGGAAAAAAAGAAAGAGGAGAGAGAGATATACAGAGAGAGAGATATAGAGCCTTGGAATCTTGAAAATTCAGAAGGAAGAATTTGATTCTCTGCAAAAAGAAAAACCCTAGGTAAGAAAAGAGAGGCTTCAAAAGAGAATTTAATTCTCAAAAGAGTTTACCTCTTATATAAAGAAAAGAACTTAGTTCTTTCTCTGGTTGAGGATCTGCAAAGTGCACATCTCCCCATGAATTGAGAATTTAATTCTCATTGGGTTGAGATCCTGCCATACAGATCTAAAACATAGAGGAGGAATTGAGTTTTGAGAATTTAATTCTCACAGAATTACATGAATTTAATTCCTTTGAGATAAAATTAGAGTTTAACCCCATATTATAGGAATTTAATTCCTTCAAAATGGACAGAACTAGGGTTTAACCCTAATTGAGAACTTAATTCTCTTAACCTCACAGGAATTTAATTCCCTTAAAAAGAAATTAGGGTTTCATCCTATGCCAGAATTTAATTCGTTACATATATGGGGAGTTTAATTCCTACAGAAAGGAAATTAGGGTTTAACCCTATATAAGAATATAATTCTTCAAAAGAAAGAAGGAATTTAATTCCTTTAGAGTTATTGCTAGGGTTTAACCCTATGAAGAATTTAATTCTTAAAAGATGAACAAATCTTTAAAACATGCAAAGAACCAGAATCACGTGCTACCACGTGACCCCTGCAAAGAATTACAGAAAAGAACTTTGAGGCAATGCCTCACGTGCCCCACGTGACCCCTGAAGCACACAAAGAAAAAGCAAAAAAAAAACAGAAGCTATGGGCGCCCTCACGTGCTACCACGTGACCCCTTGGCAAAAGCTTTAACAGTCAAATACCCACATTCTCATCACATGACAGCACGTGATTCTCCAAAAGCAATTATAGAAAGTATTCAATACTTTTGGCAGAATAAAATAAGGGGAATCAGGGCGCTCTCACGTGCCCACACGTGACCCCTCTCTCCTTAGTGTTTAACACTAATTTGAGACCTTTGTTTGCAGTGTTTTACACTGATTTTCTTAGTGTTTAACACTAATTTGAAAACTCTATTTCCAGTGTTTAACACTGATTTGCCTTAGTGTTCAACACTAATTTGAAAACTTTGTTTCCAGTGTTTAACACTGATTTGCTTTAGTGTTTAACACTAATTTGAAAGCCCTGTTGCTAGTGTTTAACACTGATTTTTTTTAGTGTTTTACACTAATTTGCTAACCTTATTCCCAGTGTTCAGCACTATTGGTCTTTAGTGTTTAACACTAGCTTTAGCCCAATTGGTTAAGTTCCTAAAGGCAAAGCCTCCCTTTAATTGAATATGTCTAATGTATCAACAGAGGGCCAGTATTCGAAAATTGATTGGACTTAGCCCAAGAAGGCCATAAGTCCTCAATCCAGACTCAACTGAGCCAATGTGCTCGTAACCTAATGAATTGGTCTTGGTTCCAAATTGGACTACAGATCACTTAATCTACTTCGGTTCAAGGGTACATCTCTTCACTCCTTTGATACCTGTCGTTGTAATTCTTCAACGTCTTCAAAGAGGTGACGGGTTCCGACAACCACACATTGGTATGGACTGTGGGGTCCTTAAACTCATGGACTATGATGTCCTTAACCTTGACCGGGATGTCTTAAAACTAACAACGGACTATGATGTTCTTAACCTTGGCCGTGATGTTTTAAAACTAACGCCGGACTGTGGAGTCCTTAAATCCTCGGACTATGATGTCCTTAACCTTGACCGGGATGTCTTTAAACTAACAATGGACCACCATGTCCTTAAACTGGTAATTGACCGCAATGTTCCTAAACTAAACAATAGAGCCCAAATGCTCTTTTTTTGGATCTAAACGATCCCGTTAAGTTGATCTTAATCTGAAATGAGACTGACGTATCCTTAACAAACCGTTAAGTTGATCTTAGTCTAAAATTAGACTAACGTATCCTTAACAAACGTTTAAGTTGATCTTAGTCTCAAATGAGGCTAACGTATCCTTAAACCCAAACCCCAAACCCAAATCTAAGAAAGATACAGATTTGGACTAGTCCACGCCCTACGGGCGACAACATAACTTAGTCTCCGTATACCATCCACGGGCAACTACAAACAAAACAAACACCCACGACACGAAGTGACCATCTGGAGAAGGAGAAAGTTGTTACCATGATACGGTAGCGTAATTAACTGCAGGGGCTTGCGCCTGCAGGGAAGAGCGTCCCCACAATCAAAAACCCCTCAAGCGAGGGGGAATCTGACGAAGTCTGCTACATCGGCCGCATCCGTTTAAACCTTCGATACATGGTGCCATAAATCAACTTGGCATCTTCGGATAGGTGGACAGATAGCACCAATTAGCATCTGCCCCGAATCTCATGCAAGACGTCTCTGCGTCGCGCCGTCTTCCGGAGGGGTGCAGATTCTGGTATGCCCTGTGGGACCTTTTCCTCTTTCCACTCCACACTTCGTGTGTCGTGATTCGCGAACCAATCGCGGTTCGCTAATGGTTGCCCTTGGGTTTCGAAGTACTAAGATTTGGTGTTTCGTTTGCTGCAGAAAGAAAAAGGATCAATGGCTGACAACTGCTCAAGCTGCTCCAACTGCAAATGCAACCGACGCTCCGCCTCACCTGGAGGTGTAGCCTATGGGCCTCAAGCGGCCTCCATCCTTGCCATACCGGTGGAACAAATGACTCAGGCCACCACCGGTCTGTTTTTCGGGACCATGCTCCCGCCTGCAAGCTTCACCATTCCAGTGCCCGCACCAGAAGCGCACAAGAAGTCGGTCTTCGATCGGCTCACTGCTACAATGACCCCTTTCAACGGGTCGTCCAATATCAAACCGACAGCCTCTGTCTTTACCAGGATGAACCAGAACTCTGATGGGCCCGCCAAGAAGCCCATGAACCCTGAAATGGCCGTCCCGAGGAAGACAACCACCTCTGCTCCTGAAGCCATCAAGGCGGTTTCTCCTGTTAAAGAGTCGGTCTTTTCAAGGCTGACTATTCCGGCTCCTAATCCTACTCGAGGGTCTGTCTTTGACAGATTGAACATTGCCACTCAAAAGACAACCTCAGTCTTTAAGAGGCTGGCACCTGTGGCGCCTCATCTGGACAGGGGGCAAGACGAAGCTATTCCTATCACCGAGCCAGCCCCAACAGCTCGACATGCTCGACGTCGCCACTGACGTCGAGTAAGGAAGGCCGGGGGCAACTCCCCCTCAGGGCTAACTCCACCGGCTCCAGTGGTGGAAGTTAATGCTGCTGTTCCAACTGGGAACAACTTTGAACCGCTAAGGAGAGTACGCAAGAACTCTCCGACTTCCACACTGAAAAGATCTCCTCCACCTGCGGAGAGAGTTACAGAAACTAAGCTGGAGCAGCCCCCGCAACGGCTGTCCCCCAAAATTTACAACGTCTGGCAGAGGGTTCAAGATTCCGTAATCGACCAAGATCACTCTCGCCGGCAGAAAAGGGCGAAAGTGCAGGAAGAAAAAAACCGTCCTGACAAACAGCAAAGGACGACAACCGCCATGGTGCCCGCTGCAACGACCCCTTCAACTTCAACGGCCCACAAGAGAAGAAGGCCGGAGAAAGTCCCTACGCCTGCGGCAAATGCCAAAGGCGGCGCGCCCAAACGCCCTAAGTCCGGGGGCATTGTAGTCCATACCGTCTACATGACGTCTGGTAAAGAGGACAGCCGTACGTCTACCGGTCATAGACCGCTTACACGATCAGTGACCAAAGCTCAGGAGCAACAGCAGAAGCTCCAAGAAATGATGAATGCGAAGGCCGCACTCACTGGGACAAAAGAAAGCCCCGAAGCGTCCTCTGATCAACGCCAGGAGCAAGAAACTGACGCTGAATTCCTTCGCAGGATACTGGAAAAGAAGGATAAAGAGGCTGCGGAACAAGCAGCCAATATAAAGCGAATGACCCTCCTGTTCCAGGACATGGTGGGAATGATGATCCAACAAGATCCTCCTGCTGAAGATCCTCCGATCGTCCTTGAAAACGAAATGGGAGAAATGTCAAATCCTCCACCGGCTCTGTCAACAGCCAAGGAGGAGACAATCTCCAAAGCTGACTTGGACGAATATATAGCTCAGCAGGTACGGGTTCACCAGGCGACTGAGGCAGCCGGTCAACTTGTCAGAACAGGGCGACCATATCCGAGCTGGTATGACCAGATCAAGTACCCGCCGGGCTATACAAAACCGAAATTCCATGTCTATAAGGGGACGGGCAATCCCCACCAGCATGTTGCCCAGTTCAGGGCGCTTTGTGGAAACACTGGCGACGACGAAAAACTGCTACTTCGCCAGTTTGTCGGCAGCTTGTCAGAAACGGCGTTCGAGTGGTACTCTGAGCTCCCGAACGACTCCGTCAAAACATTTGCGGAGATGGAGCTGCTTTTTACGCAGCGATTCGCGAGCGCCAGCGAACGCACCCCGATAACGGCGTTGATTAATGCCAGGGTGAAACCAGGCGAGACGTGGATCCCTTACGCTATACGCTGGCGAAACTTATGGTCGAAATGCGAATAACGCATTGAAGAAGCGCCCGCGGTGGGCATGTTCGTGGGTACCCTAGATTCTCATGCAACTATTTCACAGTTCATGACGTTCTTTAAGCCAACCACGTTCCAGGCTTTGATCGACAAGTTGGCCTAGATGGACCAGATGGGTCACAGACCGTCTCCCCCGAAGCCGGAACCTCGGAATGACAAGGGTAAAGGGAAGGCAACCTTCGTTGCGAACGCTCAGCAGCAACCCAGTGCCCCAAAGCTGGCGGATCAACTGGAAGAAAGACGGCGGTATTATAACAAGAAAATGAAGCGTCCCTACTCATTCCCGCGGGATAAGACGAAGAGGCTATTCGAGTTGGCGGTACGCAACAGGCTTATCAACTTGCCAAACCCAAGGCGACCGCCGCAACCCAGTGAGGTGAATAACCCCAATTATTGCCCTTACCATCAAATGGTAAGCCATCCGATTGAGGATTGCTTCATCTTCAAAGGATGGATTGAAGATCAATACCTACAGGGCAAGTTTGCGCTGTCCGAGAAGTGGAAGGAGAACCCGCCACAACCGCACACTCCTAAGAAGACGGACGCACCGGGGGCAACTTGCTCTTTCATTGAAGAAGCTCCATGGGAAATCGTGCTTTCAGCAAAAACCAAAAGAATGCTGAATGAGCTCCAGACATGCCCGGAGATCAGGTGGAAGAACCCGCTGGAACCACAGATCATTGAAGGGATGCTGAAGCCGCGCCCAACTCCAAAGATCGGTGGTGATGGCCCGAGCACTCACAACCAGCCGTTAAAATCTTCAAAGAAAAAGAAGAAGAAATCCAAGAAGCCCGTGAAGCCTGGAGACAAGCGCACAGACTTGCAGAAATAGATTGACGCGCTGGAGGAGTACAATCAAAAGGCGCGGACTCCCATCACACTCCAAGAGTTCCTCAACCACGTCTTTCAGGAGGAAGATAATGGAGAAAGCTCGTTGGATGAATCCGAGAGATATGTGGCGAGTTGTTGTAACAACTCCAATTTTGTATACCAAAAATTTGCTTTAAATATAGTGTACACTTGGAGTATTGATGTTGCTGGAAACAATTTAAGTATCTAATTCCTTACAATAATTACAAGAAGGAGCTTGTAGCTCATTGGTAATACCTTGCATTGCTGAACCAAGCCACCAGAGTTCGAATCCCATGCCCCACATAATTTTTATATCTTTTTGTTTTAATTTTTTTTAGAAGTCAAACGGTCAAACAGCCATAACTCACAATTTATTGCGATTTAAGAAAATTAAAGTATGCCAAAACCTCCCTCAGACCGAGCCCGACCCAACGGCACCCGACTCGGCCGGCGCCGCTGGCCGGACTCGGCCGGTCGGCCGAGTCGTCAACACGAAAAATGTTCGTGTTGACTGGGTCTATTCAACTGCATACTCTAATTTTTTTGTACTGTTACAAAATTTCCAATAAATCTCTTTTAAGACAAAATTTAATGAATTTTTAATGTTTTTTATATATTTTTTTAACCCTAACCCTAACCCTAGCCTAGTCCTATATAAAGACCCCTATACTCTACCTTTTCCCTTCACAACTCTAAGTCCACTCTCCCAAATTCTCGAGAACTCGGTACGAAGAGCGAGAAGCGAAGCGCTGCCGAAATTGACGACGGATTCCGGCGACCGGATCAGGACCTTCGCGACGTTTTCAACGAATCGACAACCACCACGACCTCTAGCTTCCTTAGCTTGTCCAAACCGTAAGTCCCACCTTCTTCTATCTCCCTTTTCTTTAAAGTAAAAATAAGACTTTTTGCAACCCGACGGAAATCGGACAAACCGATTTCCGATTCGGTTTTTCTCTAAATTTCCACTTGTCACCTAATACATATTATCTACCCATATGCTTGTTGACTATTAATCACCCATAAACCAATTTAATCAAACTTTTTCACATAAAATGATAAGTTCTTTGCAAAACCGTACTCTTTTCATAAAAATACTATGAAGTTCATTTTTCTTAGTTTAATTAATTCCCTCACTCCTAAATAGGTTTATCTTGATCACTAAACTTGTAGAACCCAATTTGAATGAAATTTCACACATAAAATGATAACGTTTTTAAATACCGTATTCTTGCACTTTAATACCTTCAACTTTAACTTGTCATGTTTTACCTTTAAACTTCACCAAAACTTAATATAAGTCACGGGGTAATGACCTACCCCTACACACACTCAATATAACCCTAATTGATAAATATCAAAAAAATACAGAATACGAAATTACAGGACTTTTCACTAAAATACCATAATCTTTATAACTTTTATTTAAAGCTTTAAGTTGTAAACATTTCTAAATAAAATGAAAACACGATTGGTCATGGACATCGATCGTTTATCTAAACTGTCTTGTGGTGCCTAGGCAAGTGTGTCTAAGGCTAGTGGTTTTTAGTTAGGCCCACGACTGTGGTTCCTTCCCACTTACCTGGCACTTACCTGGCCGCAATTGACGGTGAAGAAGCGATTTGAGGCTTCTAATGACTCATCGTTTAGACCTTAGAAATAGGCTAGTTGGTTTAGGAAACCCTAATAACTAAAATACGGAAAACTGTATTCTTTTGCAAATAAATACCCCATATTTATAAAACCGCTTTCCCAAATGAAAAGTATTTATAAACCTAAGCAAAGCGCCGCTACAACCCACTTTTGGGGAACCTGTTAGGGATAGTACGGTTCATCGTGCACCCGCAGGCTAGTAGTGCGAGATTCAGACCTCCGCAAGGAGCATTCGGTCTCGAAAGGTTCAAAATACGATATTTAGGGAAAATGAGATTTTTCTAAATAAAATATTTATATAAAATTATTCATGTGTTAATATATATATATAATTATCATTTAAACATCTATTTTATCATAATATAAGTTTTCCATATTTTTCTAAAAATTATAAGATTAAAAGTTACACTAAAATACCATGAATTTCAGATAAAACAATTAATATTTTTATTAGGATATAGTCACTAGAATAACACAAATAAAATTCACATTCATTATAATATTAAAGACGAATATTAAATACTTGAGGTGTATTTTGAAAACTATACAAAAGTACTTTTTACATAAAACCCCCTCAAGTTTTACAAATTACAATAAGGCCCCTAGCTAATATTGAACTTCAAATTATCTTTCTTTTAGTCTGACTCGGGTTAGAGTCTGACTATTCCTGACTCGAATATGATTCAAGTCAACCTTTATTCTTTTATATTCCAATACGATTTGAATACATGAATCCATGAATCCAGTTAACAATATTTTCTTTTTGACTGAATCAAACCATGGATATTCATCCATTATCCTGATATTCCATTTACCTGATTATACAGTTACAACATGTCTACTGATATCATGGTTTTGGTCAGTCACCCAAATTACATATTCCAATACTATAATACAGTTAAAACATTACGGGGTTTAAGGGGTAGATTGGTACGGAAGATGTTAAAGGTGGCACGAGGCGGTCAGATTAAGACACCTAACCTGAATCCTATTGTTGTTGTACCATGGCATAACGGTTCCTTGTACCTTCCTTTTGCCCTGATCTCTAGCATATAGAGATCCCCCTCGTATACACTGGCATCCTTCTGTACCAAGCTACAAACAACAGCGTTACATAATGTTCCATAATATTCAACAATATATTACTTTAGATAATACTGTTACTCTATCATTCTCATTCTTCTTATTCTTTTGGGACTTACCGAGCGACATGTTCGCTGACGACATTTTATCTCTTTCTTCTTTGAATGTCGTCAGGTGCGTTGGACCAAGCTGAGATCGAGCCCACCGGTGAAGATTTGGAGCAGTTCCAGGCAGACCCAGAGCTCTAGATAATTGTACCTTGTTCTTTCCAGTTTATTTCATTTTCTGTTATGCCACTGTTTAGGCATTGCTTTTCATTCCAGTTGTATTTTCTTTTCCTGCATTGTAAAAAGAATGTTATTAATAAAAGTTGTTGTTATTTCCATATTATTCGTCTCTTGTGATTTACTTTATATTGCTTAGTTACGCTTAGCGTATATACTTCTGAGTATATACGTAGCGGGCCTCGTCGCGTCCACTTCGCCGTACACTGGGAAGCGGGGCGTGACAGTTGTCATATGATCTCCCACTCGTTTACGGATGATGAAAAAACTCCTGGCACTGAGAAATTGGGGGCACAGCCTGAACCAGAACTTGTGTGGCAGACAGGCGAAATGATCGACGCCTTTCTAGACGAGATGCGTTTGAAAAGTAAAGCCGATCGGGAGCGTGAGACGGCCGCATCAGAAGGAGCCAAACGCAGGCGACTAAACGAAGGAGTCGAAGCACTCCCGCCAGATCAAAAGACATCCGATGCAGATAAAAACAGATTCGAGACGAGGAAAAGGTTTGCCAAAGCCATGTCAATGGGAATGAAGCTGCCACCCTCGGAAGAAAACACGCTCAATGGGGCGGAGAGGCACCCTAATTACTGCTCATATCATCGGAAGATTTCACACTCCACTGAGGAGTGCGACGCTTTTAAGATATGGTGGAAGGGATATGTTGCTCACCGGCAACATTTTAAGCGAATGAAACGCAGAACTCGTCGGGAGCAGAGAAGAACGACCGAAGGTCAAAAAAGAACTACCGGTAACTGTTACACGGTCAACGCCGGAGGATCATAAGTTCTCACTTTTGGGAGCGACTCTGATGAGGAAATGGCTCTGGGCCCTCTCTTTAAAGAATCCATCTTAGGGAAAGAGGAAGAACCAGAGACCTGCGAAAACATTCAGCTGCGCAATCGCACGCTCCCGGAAAAGAATCTCGGGCCCGCAACTAGAAAAGATAAGGGAAAGGAAAAGACCGCTGAGGATATCACTTTAGATGACCAAGTCCTGAAAGAGCTGACTGCCAAGGACCCGCCTAAGAAGAGTAAGGTGGACTACAACATCCTAGCGCACCTGAGGAAGCTACCTTCGCAGCTCAGCATTCTAGACACCCTCTTATTATCAAAAGAGGCAAGGGATTCATTAATTAAGGCACTACAGGAGCCGGAGCAATTCCAAGCTTTCCACGCCGAGGAAAAGATGAAGAATGAATTGGAAGAAGTGCACACAGCCGATGTCACGTTCGGTGATGAAGACCTTCTCCTCGGGACGTGCGACCACAACCGTCCCTTATATGTTTCTGGATACTGCCACGACATTAAGATAGGCAAAATCCTGTCGATAATGGATCCTCCGTCAATCTCCTTAATGTTCGGGTGTAGAAGGAAATCTGCATAAGCGTTCAGCACCTCGCTCGTGATTAAATTTACCATCTCCGGTTTCGATTCCCAGTCATCACGGACTCTCGGATCTGTAATACTAACATTACGCTTCGGATTACTCGTCACGGATATTAAGTTTCACGTCATTGACGCGAAGACCTGTTACAACGCTTTGCTCGGTCGTCCTTGGTTACACGAGTAAAACATCATCCCTTCTACGCAACATCAGTGTATGAAGTATTTCAAGGATGGTCTCGAGTATACCGTAACAGGAGAGCTGAACCCATTCTCCGTGAACGAAGTCCGCAAGTACGAAGATGCAAAATACTTTTTGCCAGATTTCGAGGACACGGAGAGGTGTCGCAAGCCGGAGAACAAAGCCGCCGTTACCATTCCTGTTTTCGGGAGTGATACCGAAGAAGAAGAGATAGTTTATGCTGGGCCATCTCGACGCAACAACCCGGGACCGTCCGCCCCATATTGATCTTCGGAAGCGATTCGAAAGATGAGGTTAATGCTGTGTTCTCCAGTCGGCCGTCAATACAAGAATTCCCTGGTGATGATCAGAGTTTGCGAATCACCATGATTCCGCGGGAGCACTACAAAGATCTTGACGCACTTAAAGCTTACAATGTGCAAGACCTGCAGACGTTCTACGTCCCTCCCAAACGAAAAGGTGAAAAGGCGATCCTATTCTACCGGTCCACGGAAACAAGAGCGGAGAAAGAAATCTGACATGGTGCGGATTCTATACTTGACAGGCTCCAACCCATCTGTTTGCCCAGATATTATACGAATGGACTAAAAAGGCTATTGAAGCGCCAATGGGTACCCTTAAAACAGACGTCCGACAAGCTCGGTTCTACAACAGGATTTAGGATGTCCCTGGGACTCAGCACAAGCTGCCCAATAGGAGAATGGAAACGCTCGGGCTTGGATATGTGAAATCCGGGAAACGGGAACGAGTCCATGCTAGCTACGTCATATATGACTTTGATGAAGAGGGGGACGCCCTATCAGAAAACGCTGACCCCGAACCAAAACAAGATCCTGCAATCAAAATGCCGAGCCCGTCATTTGAAGAGCAAATGGACAAGCTTATCATAGAAGAGGGTCAAAAAGCTCGGGACGACCATAACCGCGAAATGACCATCTACGAGAAAGCCAGGACGCAACGTCTTCTTCAACAGGCTGCAAAAGACGAAAATGCTCCCCCTGTCAACCTGTGGTGCAAAAGGCCCGACGCAGAGGCATAAACAAGTCAAAGAGAAGAAAAGGCGTTCGACAACGCCAAAGCGGGACCAAGAAGTCACGCGATCGGAAATCGAGCGGTCCGGATTTGTCCCTTATGAAGAAGATGAGTCAGGCATACTCTTTTCCTCAGAATAAAACACGGAAGGTACTTGACCTCGCTATAAAACATCAAATGATCACACTCCCGGAGTCTAAGCACCCTGAGCAAGCTAACGAGGTCTCTTATTCGGGCTATTGCTCTTATCACCGAGCCATAAGACACCCTATCGAAGACTGCTTCACCTTCAAGAATTGGGTCGAAGACTAGTACCAGCAAGACAGGTTTGCTCTATCCAGCAGCTGGAGGGTAACGCCGCCACAAAAGCACGAACCCAAATCCACAAGAGCAGAACCAGATCCACATCGGTCTTGGAAACGAGTTCGTACTTGTCATATGATAACAATATCAAAAGGAGAGCCCGAGAATATGGATGACCTTCCCCGGTGCTTCGAAAACAGCGATGACGAGGTAATCTCAGAATTTCCACCAGCGTCGAAAGAGCTGGAAGATGGCATACATACTACTGAAGATAACTTCAAGAAGATTGATTTGGGGACGGCTAACGACCCACGACCGACATTCGTCAGCGAGCTGCTATCTGAAGAAAGGGTGGCTGCGTTAAAAGACGTGCTTATGCAGCATAGAGATTGCTTCGCATGGAACTATTCTGAAATGCCAGGACTAAATCCAGAAATTGCTGTGCATAAATTGGCGATATCCCCGGACGTTAAGCCAGTCAAACAGGTGCCGAGAAGAATGCGGCTCGAGCTTGAGATGAGCATCAATGCCGAAGTCAAGAAGCTAATCGACTCTGGGTTTATCTAGGAAGTTCAGTATCCCGATTGGATCGCCAACATCGTCCCAGTGATGAAGAAGAATGGGACAGTGCGCATATGCATGGACTTCCGGGGTCTCAATAAAGCTTGCCCGAAGGACGATTTCCCAGTACCGGTCACCGAGCTGATGATAGATAACATGTCCACTCACGAGGTTTTCTCTTTCATGGACGGCTCATCAGGGTATAATCAGATAAAGATGCACCCCGAAGACCAGAAGCACACCGCTTTCCAGACTTCTCTGGGTATATTTTGCTACAAAGTTATGCCCTTTGGTTTAAAGAACGCCGGTGCCACCTATCAGAGGGCCATGACGAAGATCTTCGATGACCTCATACATGAAATCGTCGAATGTTATATCGACGATCTCGTGGTGAAAAGCAAATCGTACGAGGAGCATTTAGAGCATCTGAAGACCATATTTCAACGTTTTCGGCAATACAACTTGAAGATGAACCCCCTCAAATGCGTGTTTGGGGTATCCTCAGGCAAGTTCCTAGGGTTCATTGTTCGGCACCGGGGTATCGAGATAGATCCGTCGAAGATCAAGGCGATCATGGAAATGCCACCGCCAAGGACTCTCAAACAATTGCGGTCTCTCCAAGGGAAGCTCGCGTACATTCGGCGATTCATAGCCAACCTTTCAGGCAAGTGCCGCCCTTACAGTCACCTGATGAAGAAGGGAACCCCGTTCGTCTGGGATCACAAATGCCAAGGCGCACTGGACGAGATCAAGCAGTACCTGCAGAACCCGCCGGTGTTAGCTGCTCCAGTCAAATGAAAACCTCTTATTCTTAATACAACTGCCCTCGAAGATTCCTTAGGTGCATTATGGGCACAAGAGAACGACCAAGGGAAAGAAAGAGCTCTCTATTACTTGAGTCAGGTTCTACTGGGGGCAGAAGGCAACTATTCCCCCATTGAAAAACACTGCCTGGCGCTGATCTTTGCGATAACAAAGCTCAGGCACTATGCGTTGGCGCATGAAGTCCGTCTCATATCGAAGGTGGACCCTCTCAAATATTTGATGTCAAAGGCCATATTGACAGGTCGGCTCGCTAAATGGGCCTTGCTCTTGATGGAGTTCTTGATAACTTATCAACCTCTTAAAGCAGTCAAAGGCCAGGCCATCGCCGACTTCCTCGCTGAACATCCGATACCGGCCGATTCCTCTTTGAATTGCGAACTGCCAGACGAACACGCGTTTGATGTGATCGAAGGTGGTGGTAACCGGTGGGAACTTTATTTTGATGGAGCGTCTTCCATGAAAAAGCGCAAACAAAGCACCCCCATAATCAAATCAGGGGTAGGCCTTATCTTCGTAACCCCACAAGGAGGGATAATGCGTTTCGCCTTCTCCTTGACAGAGCCAAGGACGAACAATGAAGCTGAATACGAAGCTTTGATAGTCGGTCTCGAGATCGCCATCGACATAGGAATTGAAAACCTCCTCATATATGGAGACTCCCAACTGGTCGTTAGCCAAGTGAATGGCGACTACCAAACGTGCAAACTCGAACTGGTCAAATATGGCGAGAGAGTACAACAATTATTGACCCAAATTCCTTCCTACACTTTGGAAAACATACCGCGCGCAGAAAATAGCAAAGCGGATGCATTGGCTAAGCTCGCTAAAGAACTGGCTGACGAGAACCTCGATGATGTGAGGATCGTTGTACAAAGCCGTCGGGTGCTTTCCCCATCAGAAATGTCTTCGGAATCATCCGAAGAAAAGGGAATGACTGAGCAAATGGCTATGCAGATAAAGGACCAAGAAAAGGCTGAAGATTGGAGAGAAGTCTTCATAGACTACTTCAAATCCCGTCGAACGCCTGAAGATGCGTCCTCAAGACATCAGCTTGTGAAACGAGCTCTGTCCTTCGCCTTCGTCAATAATACTCTGTACAAGAGGTCATTTGATTCTCTGTGGTTGAGATGCCTAGGACTTGACGAAGCGAAAAGAGTTGTTCATGAATTTCACGACGAACTCTGCGGTTTTCACCAAGCGGGTCCGAAGATGAAGTTGAAGATTAAACGAATGTGCTACTATTGGCCCACGATGATTCATGACTGCCTCGAATATGCGAAGCAATGCCACTCATGCCAGATTCATGGGGACTTTATCCATCAATACCCAAATCCTCTACATCCAACGGTGGCTAGCTGGCCGTTTGAAATGTGGGGAACCGACGTAATCGGCCCCATCGAATCGGCATCGTCCAGAGGACGTCGTTTCATCCTAGCGACCACTGATTACTTCTCCAAATGGGCAGAAGCAGTACCGCTGAGGGAAGTGAAGACGGAGAATATCCTCCATTTCTTCAAGACGCATGTCATTTATCGGTTCGGAACTCCGAGACGAATCATTTCCGATAACGGGCCAGCCTACAGAAGCCACAAGATTAGCCGCTTCGCACAACAACACAACATAGACTGGAGATATTCCTCAGTTTATAACCCGCGAGCTAACGGTCTAGCTGAGGCTTTCAACAAGACCTTGACGAAGATCGTAAAGAAGACGGTGTCCCGAAATAAGAAGGACTGGCACGAGAGATTACAAGAAGCTCTCTGGGCGTATCGAACTACGTTCAAGACGGCCACGAACACAACATCGTACACGTTGGTATTCGGTACAGAAGCGGTACTCCCTCTCGAGATAGAGCTACCTTCTGTACGAGTGGCAGTCCACTACGAGCTGACGGAAGAAGAAAATGCTCACCTTCGGCTTGAGGAGCTTGACGCCCTTGATGAAACCCGGCTCATAGCGCAACAAAATCTGGAGACTTATAAAGCAAAGATGACGCGCTCATATGAAAGATTGACCAGGCCGAGGACATTCCGCCAAGGCGAACTCGTGCTAGTGGTCAAAAGACCTATGATCCCCAATCGCGCCAAGTGGGGAAAATTCGAGCCGAACTATGAAAGCCCGTACATAATAGACAATGTCTGCCAGGGTGGAGCCTATCTACTCATGGATATGCACGGTGAAAGGCCTTTCAGGCCAATAAACGGTCGCTTCCTAAAGAAATACTACGCTTAATGAGCCATAACCTAGGTCAATGATAGATGACGACGACTAGGTCCGCTCGCTATCTTCCTAAGCTTAAACTCTATAAGTGGTAGCCGGCCTTCTCCTGAACGGACCGAAACGTCCTTAAACTAACAACGGACCGAAATGTCCTTAAACTAACAGCGGACCGAAATGTCCATAAACTAACAACGGACCACTATGTCCTAAAACTAGCTGTTGACCGAGATATCAATAAACTACGGTGGATTGCAGCATCTCAAAGCCGATAAAAAAAATATAAAAAAATAATAATAAAAATAAAAACAGTATGTCCATAAGCGAAATGGGCACGGATAAAAACCCGAAAGGGCTCCGTGAGTAAAAACAGCAGGACTACCGGCGAGTGTTTGTGAAAACCTGAAAGGGCGCAACCTCGTTAAAGGACACTCGCAGGGTCCTCACGACCTTGTAAGGAGAAACCACCCGCGTGAGATCCTTACGAGTCACAAGGGAGCAACACACTTAGGAGTCCTCACGATTCCTAAGGAGAAATTACACTTGCGAGATCCTCACGACTCGTAAGGAGAACTCTCTTATGGGACCCTCACGACTCATAAGATTTGAAAGTCTTAAGTTACAGAAACCTGAACCTGTTCTTAAGCAAACCCCCCACAACCTTCGATATTGCCCTACAAGCGGCTCATACTGACCCTTGTATACAATCCACGGGCGCGAATAAACATTTTCCCAGCAAAGTCCCACCCGTGACTAGGGATATGTCCATATGGTGAACGACCCTTATGAGTCCTCTCGACTTATAAGGAGAAAATCCTTTTGTAAGATCCTTACGACTTACAGGGGAACACGCACTTAGGAATCCTCACGATTCCCAAGGATGAAGCACACCTACGAGGTCCTCACGACTTGTAGGGAGAAATACTTTTGTGAGACCCTTACGGCTCATGAAGTCAAAAGCCTTAGTCGACAGGACCCTAACCATGTTTACTAAGCCACCTTTGTTCAACATCGACAGAGGCAAATGATGATTCGCTCCTGGCAATATCCCAGTTGTAGCGGTGCTGATGCCGAAATCGGTGTCTAATCCCAAGCTTGCGGCGAAAAGCCAGCAAGCCACACATGCATACGAAATAGCCGAAATGATAGGGCAACTTGCAATAAAAAGCAGCAAGTAAAAATGTATGCATAAAAAAATAGCCGAAATGGTTGGGCAACTCACAATAAAAAACAACGAGTAAAAATAAAACAAATAGCCGAAATGATTAGGCACCGCGAAAAATAGCCGAAATGATGGGGCAATCGCGACCTTCGCGATGTAAAAGCTGAAATGATAGAGCATCGCGGAAAAAGAAATAAAACAAAAAATAAAATTTATGCCCTACAGGTGATATTACATCAATCCCTGTATATAATCCAGGGGCGCAAACAAAGAAGGAATCGCACTCCTCCTCTCCCAGGTTTCATCAGAAGAAGAAGCCAAATCTCGATGAGTAACAGATAGCCTAGAGACTATCTCGACGTTCGTCTCATTGCAGCAGAAACAATATCAAGCAAAGCGGAACAGCGGCAATTCCCAGTTCCATGACTCGACGGCGTACAGATGACCGAGAGTCGAATCCCAACTCCGTGAAATGCGGATACAATCAACAAAATTCCTGGTCACGTGGAACTCGGATAACGTCACTCTTTTACCCCGTGGAAAACGTCCAGAGCGGAGCCTGGTCCTCGCAGAACACGGCAGTGAACCCGTGGAAAGCATCCAGAGCAAAATTCCTGGTCACGTGGAACGCGGATAACGTCACTCTTTGACCCCGTGGAAAACGTCCAGAGCGGAGCCTGGTCCTTGCAGAACACGGTAGTGAACCCGTGAAAAGCATCCAGAGCAAAATTCCTGGTCATGTGGAACGCAGATAACGTCACTCTTTGACCCCGTGGAAAACGTCCAGAGCGGAGCCTGGTCCTCGCAGAACACGGCAGTGAACCCGTGGAAAGCATCCAGAGCAAAACTCCCGGTCACATGGAACGCGGATAACGTCACTCTTTGACCCCGTGGAAAACGTCCAGAGCGGAGCCTGGTCCTCGCAGAACACGGCAGTGAACCCGTGGAAAGCATCCAGAGCAAAATTCCTGGTCACGTGGAACGCGGATAACGTCACTCTTTGACCCCGTGGAAAACGTCCAGAGCGGAGCCTGGTCCTCGCAGAACACGGCAGTGAACCCATGGAAAGCATCCAGAGAAAAATTCCTGTTCACGTGGAACGCGGATAACGTCACTCTTTGACCCCGTGGAAAACGTCCAGAGCGGAGCCTGGTCCTCGCAGAACACGACAGTGAACCCGTGGAAAGAATCCAGAGCAAAATTCCTGGTCACGTGGAATGTGGATAACGTCACTCTTTGACCCCGTGGAAAATGTCCAGAGCGGAGCCTGGTCCTCGCAGAACACGGCAGTGAACCCGTGGAAAGCGTCCAGAGAAAAATTCCTGGTCATGTGGAACGCGGATAATGTCACTCTTTGACCCCGTGGAAAACGTCCAGAGCGGAGCCTGGTCCTCGCAGAATACGGCAGTGAACCTGTGGGAAGCATCCAGAGCAAAATTCCTGGTCACGTGGAACACGGATAACGCCACTCTTTGACCCCGTGGAAAACATCCAGAGCGGATCCTGGTCCTCGCAGAGCACGGCAGTGAACCCGTGTGAAGCATCCAGAGCGGAGCCTAGTCCTCGCCGAACACGGCAGTGAACCCGTATGAAGCATTTAGTGCAAAATTCCTGGTCACGTGGAACGCGGATAACGTCACTCTTTGATCCCGCGGAAAATGTCCAGAGCAAAGCCTGGTCCTTGCCGAACACGGCAGTGAACCCTTGTGAAGCATCCAGAGCAAACATCGGACTGTGGAGTCCTTAAAATCCACGGACTATGATGTCCTTAACCTCGACTGTAATGTCTTAAAACTAACGATCAACCACCATGATTCTAGACTGATTTTACCTTGGTTCAAGGGTACATCTCTTCACTCCTTTGATATTTGTCGTTGTAATTCCTCAACGTTTTCAAAGAGGTGACGGGTCCCGGTAACCACACATTGGACTGTGGAGTCCTTAAATCCACGGACTATGATGTCCTTAACCTTGACCGGGATGTATTAAAACTAACATTGGACTGTGGAGTCCTTAAATCCACGGACTATGATGTCCTTAACCTTGACCGTGATGTCTTAAAACTAATATTGGACTATGGAGTCCTTAAATCCACGGACTATGATGTCCTTAACCTTGACCGTGATGTCTTAAAACTAACATTGGACTGTGGAGTCCTTAAACCCACGGACTATGAGGTCCTTAACCTTGACCGCAATGTCTTTAAACTACGATACCCTGGAAACCATCCCAAACCAACCCCTGACCCCGTGAAATACGGATAAGAGCGACCGCACCCAGCACTTGTGGGTCCTCACGACCTGTAAGGAAGAAAACTTTCTTGTGAGATCCTTACGACTCTCAAAGGAAAACCCGCTTAAGAATCCTCACGATTCTTAAGAAGAACTTACACCTACGGGATCCTCTCGACCTGTAGGGAGAAAAACTCTTTATGAGACCCTCACGGCTCGTAAAGCTCAAAAGTCTTAGGAGGCAGATCTTAACCCTAAATCCTAAGCCATCGCTGCCCTGCAAAGAGACCAAGATAAATTGTCCACAGAACACATTCAATAAAAAGGAGACACACCATTGAGAAGAAAAATATGTCTTTATTCATAAACCAAAATGAATACAAAGTACAATTCATGAAAGAACAAAAAGAAAATACTCTCATTCAGGAGTATGTATAAAAGAAAGGAAAAGATACAAGTTTTCAAGCCGGCGGGCGATTTAGCAATTTTGCTAGCTCATCCTTCTTTTGCTGGGCCACAGCTTCATGATTTAGGATCGCCAGAAGACGGGCCTCCGCCTGAGCCTGCTTGGCCTGATACGAGGCGAGCCGGCCTTCGAGCTCTTTCTCAGTAGCCTTGTGAGCCTCGACCCTTTCGCGAGTGAACATGGCAGCTTTATCAAGAGCCACCACCTCTCTGATAGACTCTTGAAGTACCCGCCAGAGTTCATACGCTTTATTAGCTTTGGCTGTGAGGCTGGTTTGAAGCTCGCTCAATGCTTTAGAGGCCAGCTCCCTTTCCGAGAATTTGCGGCCGAGCCTCTTCTCGCATGATGCCATGTTTGCCGCACACCGTGCTATCAGCCCCCGCAAGTCCGCCTTTGCAGCAACGGCCTCCGAGGAAAGGCGGGAACACTCAAGGGTGTGCAAGCAAGCCTCCACCTACCGAAAGAACTCCACCCAGACTCGCACCACCTCTTCACTATGGTAGGTGGCAAAAAAAGGAAGAGAACCGTTAGCTTCGGCGGTAAATGCTTCAGCTGTGGTTGCGCTGCCAGCACGAAGCTCTTCGATCAAAGATGACAAGGAGACAAGGCTTAAATGGGCCAAGCGCTCTGAGGCTCGCAAAGCATAGGGGCCGGGTGGCATGGCGATGCGCGAGTCCAGCGCTATGGGGGCTGGCAAGGCTGTTCAGATTTGAAAAATGTCAGTAAAACTCTTAAGCAAAGGAACAAGTGGGACTATATTGAAATGTCACTTACCCACGGACATGCAAGTAGGAGACGAAGGTTCCCCTGGCCTTTCAAGGACCTCAACCTCGTCATCGGCCTCCAAAACTGTAGAGAACATCAATGTCAATACGCAAAATAACAGCGATACTATAAGAAATGGCGAACGACACTAACCTTGTCCAGATGAGAGGACGATGCATTGAGGGGAGATCGCCTGCGGAGCTGCCATCTCCAATAGACGTTGAAACGATTGCCGGGGAGACAAATCAGCGATAGAGGTCGCTAACCCGCACAATTCTGGGGAAAAAAAAAGTTCAGACAACAGAAAGATTGCTAATTTAAAATGTAGAAGGTTACCTTCAACACTTCTCCCATTCTGAGTCGGGGGGATGGCGGCTTCAACGGCCTCCGTCGTGAACTCTGGCTCCAGCAAAGGGAGGGCAGTCCCGACTACCTCTCCTCCAGCCTCTGGGCCGCCCGCAGGAAGAGTAGTTGGGAAGGCAACCCCCAAAGGAGCCTCTACCAAAGGAGCAAGCGCTCCGTGATCAGGAACCGCCATTGGAGGCTCTATGGCAAGAGGAACAGCCTCGTCAGCCCCCTCCACATCGAGCAAGGCTGCATCGGGAATGTCAACGGGCTTTAGCTTCAACAAGCCCGTAGGAACCTTCCCCATCGCCGAGGACTCTGCACAATCCACACAAGAATAATAATACATATATACGGGCATAAACAATCTGAAAAACTGCAAAGAAGTATAAAAAACATACCAATGCGCAGGGAAGCCTTCAATATGGCTTCTTCAAGCCAATGCTCCTTCTCAAGAAGGCGGGCTCGCCGGGGTTCGAGGGTGGACTCGTGGCCGCCGGTCTATAAGGAAAGCGCGTCCACAACATCCTCCGAAGCGGCCTGCTTCAGCGCCCTTTCTCCTTACTCCTCCAAAGGGCCAATAAACCGCCGCCGGATCCATGAGGGGTCTTCATAGAAGATTACGGCAGGATAAGCTTTCTTGGGAACCCTTGCGTTCTGAGACTCATCTTTAGAACGCCGTATGGCCTCAGCCAACTGTGTGACTTCCTCGGCGGCCGAACTCGGGAAAAGTAGTCCAGCATCTGATTCCTGCAGGGCCAACGGTTCATCCTCAAGAATGGGCTCAGACTCTATTAAAGAGTCGAGCAAGTTAGTAGCAACCTTCCTTCGACGCTTGGACCCAGAGCCGGTCGCCGAGGACGACCTCTTCCTTCCCCGCGGAGCCTTAGTGCGGCGTCGACCCATGTCGCCCTCAACACCCTCAACAACCTCATCCCTGTCACCCTCACCCGATACCATTATCCTGTACTACAAAATTATATCTCTCTTTACTCAGTAAAGAAACTGATATAATATTGCACATCATGTTCGGTATATAATAGCACTCATTTAGAATCAGTGTATTACGATTTGGTAATACAAGGTGATATTCGCCAACTGCTTTGGCTACAATACTTGCACCGTTCCCTACTTGAACGGAATGATCACCTTTTCCTAGTTCTCTACCTTTACGTAGCCCATGTAACTGTTTACATATGTGGGATCCTGATCCGGTATCTAATACCCAGGACGTAGGGTGAACTGAGAAACAGTTCTCAATAACTAACACACCTGAAGAAGATGCATCAACATGCATGTTCTTTTGGGCGGCTGGAGAATCTAGATATTCTGCTGTTTCCTGTTCGGTCTTATAACTCTTATAAGAATGAACGGGTCTAACTTTCCCTTGCTCAGTACAATAATCAGGTTCAGTCAATACATCCATATTATTATCTTGATTATGGCATGACATGGTCGCTACCTGGAGAGAGAGAGAAGAAAACACTTTTAGCGTATGCTCTTGCAAGATTAGATTGGTTATTATCATATCTAATCAGGATGTCTCCCACTGTTTTTATCAAATCTACCTTAAAACCCTAAAAGGTAAGATTAGCCGGGATTAATTACACCCTACAATTTCATCAATCTTTCAGCCAGATCAGTGTCGGTACTTTGAGGGAGGTTCCCCGTGCTTTCGCACGGACCTAATTAAAGTAAACCTCGTTTTCCCAGAGACGTAACCCCGTTAACACTTTTCTAGACACCTACTTGATCGGCTAATTGTCCTGTGTAAAACTCTCGCAGGAGTAACTCTTACT
This sequence comes from Agapanthus africanus, assembly GCA_030015575.1. Classification (NCBI taxonomy): domain Eukaryota; kingdom Viridiplantae; phylum Streptophyta; class Magnoliopsida; order Asparagales; family Amaryllidaceae; genus Agapanthus; species Agapanthus africanus. The sequence goes on along the minus strand of JASDDO010000008.1, from coordinate 1,889,951 downwards.
CGCAGCGGGTATCAGGATCCAACTATCTCATAGGAGGTATGCAATCTCATTGCAAATTTCAACACTTGAAATTCCTGATAATGTTTTGCCCCTAGTGTCCTATGATCTTGACGGAGGTCAACAAACCATAGGCTACTAGTCAAGTTCATCCCGTCATTTCTTGATTGAATTAAACCCACCCGCACGACCCTTGACGGAGGTCAACAAGGCCGTACGACTACCTTAATCCAATCTGCATCATATGCATAAGCAGGTAAATACTAATCAGCTACCGCACACTACGCCTTGACGGAGGTCAACAAACGTAGCACGAATACTAACTAGTCTTTATCTGAAATGACGGAGGGCTACGCAGGTTTTTCAGAAAACCCTGAGCGTAATGAACTTGATATCGTCGTAGAATCGTGTAGTTTTGAAAAGGAGTGTTTTGAGGCTTTTCTTAATTTCGCTAAAGGGGTCACTCCCGGTGAAGGGATCGTCGGCCCTTTCCTCATCGAATAAGGTGCAGGATATATCATATATACCGCTGTGCAAAGCAAAACACTTAAAGCAATCAGAAGACAAACCGCGTTTTGTAGCATCTGCCAGTTTTGCTAAAGGAGTCACTCCCGGTGAAGGGATCTCGGTCCTTTCCTCATCGAATAAGGTGCAGGATATATCGTATATATCACTGTGCAAAGCAAAACTGTAGCTACCCTTTTTTATTTAGTTTTGATTCTACAACATCTTTAGGTTTCTTTTCTTTTATTAATCTCATTAATAAAAAACCCATCAGCTTATGCTTCCTAAGCATCACAGAAGAAACGAAAGCAGTAATATTTATATATCAGTATATATATATAGTATAAGCATTCGTCTCAGGCAGTAATATGATCTCATCACAGAACATTGCAGCAGAAGAACATATATGAAATATTGGATATACTAGGACGTCCGTGTTTTCAATACGAGCCTGTATAAAACACGGATTCCACGGTCGCGACGAATAGCCAAACCCACATCCCAAGACCCTTACGAGAGCGGCAAGTAACACTGCCAATTCTAGGGTTAGGAGACCCGGTCTCGACTCCTCGAGATGGCCTCCCACTGGACCCTAGAACCCGGTTATTTGTGCTCCCCACCTTGGGTCTACCTAATGCGGAAAAGTAAATAATATACACTGGTGACAGCAACCGCAACCAGGAAGTGCCCCAAATAAAAGAATATTACATTACAAATGAATTTTACATGAATGAAAATAAAAACCCTCATCTCACATAAAACCCCGGGCTATTCAGAACGTGACAATCCAATATAACATATCACAGCAACACATAATATCTCATATCATCAACGTAAGTAAATATGCGCATCCCAATTGCCGTTGACATATAACAACGAAACCGGCGATATCACATATTACACTTACGGTCACAGAAAAGAAAGTGTAAAACTACAATATTTGGAATCCACAATCACTTTAGACATTATAAATCCGAAATATCACATACTTCGTATTTCATGCCTAACTCTATGAATTCCACATATTGTATCACATTCCAGATAAATAAACAGTATTAAACTTTTCGAACAGATAATCAAACACCCAAAATTTCCTAAACTGCTCAACACTTGAGCGGGGTTCAAATAATCCCAGAATATGTCACAGTGCCGGTGATCCAGCCGTAGAAGGGTCAAGCCAACGCTTCACATGTGGCACGCCGTACTGCCCCAAACCCGAAGGTTCAAAAGGCAGTTCAAGACGGTCACATAATCGAGTTAAGATTTGTTGTCTTCTAGAGGGTCCACCGCTTAACTTGTACAATTGTTCCGAAAGATTTAAACCCGAATAAATTTCAACACTTGAAAATTTGCCGTACCGGGAAACAGTAAGTTAATGATATCCGTTCAAATAGTTTAACAGTTTCTAAATATCCGGAAAGAAATACGAATTTAAATATTCCGATCGAATCAACGATTACAAAATAAACCCCAGATTTTATAAACACCTGAGACAGTTTAAAAATATCCAGAAGAGTCAGCAAGTACCTACGGGCCATACCACGAAGCCACGTGTCATGATCCTACAGTTAGGCCGCGGAACCGCCGCGAAAACCATGTTACTGCCGCGGTTCCGCTCTACTTTGGTGGAATTATGGGCACGTGTTTCATGGTAATTCTTAGAATTCCCTGCTGATTTTTTTACATATTTTTAATTCTGAAAAATCCCAAAATTTAAAAAATTTCCAGAGAGGGGTCCAAATTTGTGATTTCGGGTTCGATCGGAGTTTTAACTTCGTAAACACATCGCCTAATGCTCTAGCTAGGCTCTGATACCACTGTAGGGTTCCTAGGCACTCTTGTGAAGGTTCAAAAGGCATCAAACATGCCCGAATTAAATTTTAGACGTGCCGAACAACCCAAAGCCGGGATCTTTGCTAGATTATTAGGTTTAAACATGCAATAAGATAACTTTTATCTAAGTGTGAGGGATTACAACCTTTGTAGTCCGCTCCTTCACTTCACAAGCTCCGAGTAGAAGTCCCTTTGCCGCGATCCACGATCTCCCGGACTCATGAGAGGCTCCACGACTCGAACGATCCATTCTAGCTTGTCGTATTCCAAATCTCCGATGATCTACCTTGAAGTTGCTTCGACTCAAGCTTTCTCACTCTAAAGAGAAGAACACACTAATCCCATGGGCTAGATGAGATGAGGATGAGAGAGTAGTAATTTTGCTTTCTTTTAATCTCATTTTCTCATTTTATTTCATCACTTAAGAAAATCTAGCAAGCTTTTCAAGAAGCAAGAAGATAAGAATGGAAAAAGAATAATGATAATGATAATTATTTTCTTTTGTGATGAATAGAAATATAAATCATATGATTGATATATAACCATGGTCAAGGATGAATGGATGAGAATGTGTAGAGAAACAACTAGGGTTAGGGTTTGGTTAAGTTAAAAATGTATCATCCAAAATATCTTTACAAATGACAAAAGAAAAATACTTCTAGAAGGAACTTGAAGCATCTAACCCTAATCAAACCCTAACCTCAATTAATCATCCTTAAACATGTTTAACAATTAATCATATCATGTCACAATAATATATATCACATATATATTATATATTTGCAACAAAAGAAAATAATACAATTAACATATATCGCATATATATCAATGTATCATCCACTGAGAAAATGAAATAATAAAGCAAGCCAATATTAGTTAATATAATAATATATCATATATATTATTATATATTAAATCATCGAATCAACACTTGATCCGACGATCCGGCTATATCGAATATAACCGACTAATATATCATGTACCGATTCATCGAATCAACACTTGATCCGATGACCCGGTTCATATCCATATATCGCGAGAATATAATACGGTATCCCATATCGCATTATTCACGCTCCTGCGCATATCACATATGCGCCACTACTCCGTTTCGCCTGAGCCAAGAAACCTCTGTGTAGGACTCTAAAGAATCGTCAATACGCCGGTAGCAGGTGATGATCATATCAAACACCCACAAGCTGCAAGTGGTCAGCTAAACGTAACAGCCACCCAGGTATTGAGCGATTAGAAGATCAACAAGCTAGCCTGTGCGTTCTCCTGTGAATCCGATCAGTAACACTCCCGTACAGTCCGGTCTGTTCGTCTGATATATCGCATATCAAGTCTAGGGGTGGTATACGTCAGACCCCAGTAACCGATAAGTCGTGTCGATGTATGGCTCATAACGGCTCGAGAAACTACTAGTAACACTTACCAGTAAATCTCTATATCAGCCATGGCCAGGGACTTCCAGTTATAGCCAATCGAATACAGCACAACATCAACTCCCTATACCGGGAGAGACGAATCCCCTCCTATCGCTCATTGCCTCCATGTGATTCGGGACTGTACCCAAAAGCCACCGTTTTGCACGCCTTCTTGGACGTGGTAAGGTGGAAATCAAAGCACAGTGGGAATCACACAAGACTCCATAACTATCTCGGGTCTACAGACTACCCTGTACCTGTGTCACCGGAGAACTGCCATCTGACGTGTGGTATATCACCATCTGGGAGTTCTCGGCGAGTCCGTCCAGTGTACCCAGTCTCCACTGAGCACCCGTACACCATCTCTGATGTCAAACACCGATGGATATGGGATCATCCATCGCCCATCATATGGGTCAAGATGCGTATACGCTAGTCTACTCTGGTGTATCGATGCCCTGTCTCGATATACCCTCGACTAGGAACAGTTATAGGATGTACTCACCGACTACCGCGGCCCCACTAGTATGATCTCATCATAGTCCCAGTAGTCGAGTACAGATCCTAAGGGCTTTATCAACATGTGAGAGTAAAACAGTAAACCAATACAAGTCAACATGTTAAGATAAAGTGAAACCAAATAGCATACTATCATGACGAGCAAGAAAGTCTTCTCTATATATTACCAAGCATCCATTATAATATACATCATATGTACAACAATGGCTTTTAGGGCATATACATAACTAACAATCTCCCACTTGCACTAAGGCCAGCTGCTGTAGTATCTCATACCTAGCATCCCGAATAATCTCTCAAACTGTATTTGGGGAATAGCCTTCGTGAATGGATCCGCAGTTTTGTCCTTCGTATCTACTCTCCTGACCTCGATCTCCCGGCGATCAACTATCTCCCTGATCAGGTGATACCGCCTCAGAATATGTCTGGACTTCTGATGGGACCTGGGTTCCTTGGCCAAAGCCACAGCTCCATTGTTATCGCAATACAGAGGTATTGGATGCTCAATGGATGGAACCACACCAAGTTCACTAATGAACTTCTTGATCCAGACAGCCTCTTTGGCAGCATCGTTGGCAGCGATGTATTCAGCCTCCATCGTCGAGTCTGCAACGGTATCCTGTTTGGAACTCTTCGAACATACCGCCCCTCCATTGAGGGTAAAAACAAAACCCGAATGCGACTTAGAGTCGTCCTTATCACTTTGGAAGCTGGAATCGGTAAAGGACTCCACCTGGAGTTCTCCGTTACCATACACCAAGAACATCTCTTTAGTCCTTCGTAAGTACTTGAGAATGTTCTTTACAGCTGTCCAATGACTCTCTCCTGGATCTGCTTGATACCGACTCACTACACTTAGTGAGTATGCTACATCGGGTCTGGTACATAGCATCACATACATGATAGAGCCTACTGCCGAAGCATAGGGTATCCCTTGCATGCGAGCTCTCTCCAAATCAGTCTTGGGAGACATCTCTTTGGAGAGAGTGAGTCCAGAGATCGTGGGTTGGTTCCCACGCTTGGATTCTTCCATACTAAACCTCTTTAGTACGGTGTCAATGTACCTGGATTGGGACAATCCCAGTATCCTTTTAGATCTATCTCTATAGATCATTATTCCCAATATGCAGGAGGCATCACCTAGATCTTTCATTGAGAATCTCTGTGATAAGAAGAGCTTGACTGATTGCAGCATAGGAATATCATTTCCTATCAAGAGTATGTCATCCACGTACAATACGAGGAAGACAACCTTACCCTCTGCTACCTTCTTATAGATACAAGGTTCATCTATATTTTTGATGAAGTCAAACTCTTTGACTACAACATCAAAACAGATGTTCCAACTCCGCGATGCTTGCTTTAACCCATAAATGGATTTAAGCAGCTTGCACACCTTTCCGCTGCTCCCACTATCTACGAAGCCCTCCGGATGAGTCATGTACACGCTCTTTTCTAAATCACCGTTTAGAAAGGCGGTCTTAACATCCATTTGCCAGATTTCGTAGTCATGGTATGCAGCAATGGCAAGTAAGATCCGGATGGACTTAAGCATAGCCACTGGAGAAAAGGTTTTGTCATAATCCACACCTGGTCGTTGACGAAATCCCTTTGCTACCAGTCTAGCTTTGAAAGTCTCTACTTTTCCATCTACACCAAATTTCTTTTTAAATATCCACTTGCTCCCAATGGGTTTTACCCCTTCAGGAGCAATTTCCAAAGTCCATACTTTGTTGGTGTACATGGATTCCATCTCAGATCGCATTGCATCCAGCCATTTCACAGAGTCACCACTCGTGATGGCCTGCTCGAAACTAGTCGGTTCATCATCATCCATGATGCAATCCTCGCTTCCACCATCAATGAGAAAACCGTAGTATCTCTCAGGTGGACGAGAAACCCTGCTAGATCGGCGGAGAGGCTGGGGTTCGTCGGGTATTACTGAATCCTCTGGTTCCACTAAATCATCTGTCGTAATTTGTTCTGCTGGAACTTCTTCCAGTTCTACCTCAGAGCCACTAATCTCTTTTGCAAGAAATTCCTTTTCTAAAAAGGTGGCGTGTTGAGCAACAAACACTTTTTTTTCCTCGAAGTGGTAGAAGATATACCCTCGCGAATGCTTGGGATATCCAATAAACTTACATAAAACAGATCTTGCCTCGAGTTTGTCCGGGTTTCGTCTTTTGACATAAGCCGGGCAACCCCATATCTTAACAAAATTAAGATATGGTCTCTTCCCTTCCCATATCTCATATGGGGTGGTAGGCACTGATTTGGTAGGAACTTTATTCAGTATGTATGCCGCTGTCTCAAGTGCATACCCCCAGAAGGAAATAGGTAACTCAGTCGTACTCATCATAGAGCGCACCATATCTAATAGGGTGCGATCCCTTCGTTCTGATACACCGTTGTGCTGTGGTGTATAAGGAGGAGTAAGCTGAGAGAGAATCCCATTCTCTTTTAGATAATCTAGGAACTCACTGCTTAAGTATTCACCTCCTCGATCAGATCGAAGAATCTTAATACTTTTGCCCGTTTGATTCTCTACTTCGTGCTTATATTCTCTGAATTTCTCAAAAGCTTCAGACTTGTGTTTCATCAGGAACACATATCCGAATCTTGAGAGATCGTCAGTGAATGTAATGAAGTAGGAAGAACCGTTCCTGGCATGCGTAGACATCGGACCGCATACATCACTATGTACCAGTCCTAAGAGTTCGGTAACTCTTTCTCCGTGTCCACTAAACGGAGTTTTGGTCATTTTTCCTTTGAGACATGAATGGCAAGTATCATAAGATGATAATTCGAACGGATTCAAATAACCATCTTTATGCAACTTAGCCAGTCGTGTCGCATTGATATGACCAAGTCTACAATGCCACAAGTAGGATTCGTTCATATCTGAACTTTTCCTCTTGTGTGTGTTTTGTATATTCAGGACTGTATTCTGATTTAGTATGAATATGCCATTATGTAACGAGCCTGATGCAATCAACTTTTGATTTAGGAATATGTTCATAACATTATCCTGTACTACAAAATTATATCCCTCTTTACTCAGTAAAGAAACTGATATAATATTGCACATCATGTTCGGTATATAATAGCACTAATTTAGAATCAGTGTATTACGATTTGGTAATACAAGGTGATATTCGCCAACTGCTTTGGCTACAATACTTGCACCGTTCCCTACTTGAACGGAATGATCACCTTTTCCTAGTTCTCTACCTTTACGTAGCCCATGTAACTGTTTACATATGTGGGATCCTGATCCGGTATCTAATACCCAGGACGTAGGGTGAACTGAGAAACAGTTCTCAATAACTAACACACCTGAAGAAGATGCATCAACATGCATGTTCTTTTGGGCGGCTGGAGAATCTAGATATTCTGCTGTTTCCTGTTCGGTCTTATAACTCTTATAAGAATGAACGGGTCTAACTTTCCCTTGCTCAGTACAATAATCAGGTTCAGTCAATACATCCATATTATTATCTTGATTATGGCATGACATGGTCGCTACCTGGAGAGAGAGAGAAGAAAACACTTTTAGCGTATGCTCTTGCAAGATTAGATTGGTTATTATCTTATCTAATCAGGATGTCTCCCACTGTTTTTATCAAATCTACCTTAAAACCCTAAAAGGTAAGATTAGCCGGGATTAATTACACCCTACAATTTCGTCAATCTTTCAGCCAGATCAGTGTCGGTACTTTGAGGGAGGTTCCCCGTGCTTTCGCACGGACCTAATTAAAGTAAACCTCGTTTTCCCAGAGACGTAACCCCGTTAACACTTTTCTAGACACCTACTTGATCGGCTAATTGTCCTGTGTAAAACTCTCGCAGGAGTAACTCTTACTCGCAGCGGGTATCAGGATCCAACTATCTCATAGGAGGTATGCAATCTCATTGCAAATTTCAACACTTGAAATTCCTGATAATGTTTTGCCCCTAGTGTCCTATGACCTTGACGGAGGTCAACAAACCATAGGCTACTAGTCAAGTTCATCCCGTCATTTCTTAATTGAATTAAACCCACCCGCACGACCCTTGACGGAGGTCAACAAGGCCGTACGACTACCTTAATCCAATCTGCATCATATGCATAAGCAGGTAAATACTAATCAGCTACCGCACACTACGCCTTGACGGAGGTCAACAAACGTAGCACGAATACTAACTAGTCTTTATCTGAAATGACGGAGGGCTACGCAGGTTTTTCAGAAAACCCTGAGCGTAATGAACTTGATATCGTCGTAGAATCGTGTAGTTTTGAAAGGAGTGTTTTGAGGCTTTTCTTAATTTCGCTAAAGGGGTCACTCCCGGTGAAGGGATCGTCGGCCCTTTCCTCATCGAATAAGGTGCAGGATATATCATATATACCGCTGTGCAAAGCAAAACACTTAAAGCAATCAGAAGACAAACCGCGTTTTGTAGCATCTGCCAGTTTTGCTAAAGGAGTCACTCCCGGTGAAGGGATCTCGGTCCTTTCCTCATCGAATAAGGTGCAGGATATATCGTATATATCACTGTGCAAAGCAAAACTGTAGCTACCCTTTTTATTTAGTTTTGATTCTACAACATCTTTAGGTTTCTTTTCTTTTATTAATCTCATTAATAAAAAACCCATCAGCTTATGCTTCCTAAGCATCACAGAAGAAACGAAAGCAGTAATATTTATATATCAGTATATATATATAGTATAAGCATTCGTCTCAGGCAGTAATATGATCTCATCACAGAACATTGCAGCAGAAGAACATATATGAAATATTGGATATACTAGGACGTCCGTGTTTTCAATACGAGCCTGTATAAAACACGGATTCCACGGTCGCGACGAATAGCCAAACCCACATCCCAAGACCCTTACGAGAGCGGCAAGTAACACTGCCAATTCTAGGGTTAGGAGACCCGGTCTCGACTCCTCGAGATGGCCTCCCACTGGACCCTAGAACCCGGTTATTTGTGCTCCCCACCTTGGGTCTACCTAATGCGGAAAAGTAAATAATATACACTGGTGACAGCAACCGCAACCAGGAAGTGCCCCAAATAAAAGAATATTACATTACAAATGAATTTTACATGAATGAAAATAAAAACCCTCATCTCACATAAAACCCCGGGCTATTCAGAATGCGACGATCCAATATAACATATCACAGCAACACATAATATCTCATATCATCAACGTAAGTAAATATGCGCATCCCAATTGCCGTTGACATATAGCAACGAAACCGGCGATATCACATATTACACTTACGGTCACAGAAAAGAAAGTGTAAAACTACAATATTTGGAATCCACAATCACTTTAGACATTATAAATCCGAAATATCACATACTTCGTATTTCATGCCTAACTCTATGAATTCCACATATTGTATCACATTCCAGATAAATAAACAGTATTAAACTTTTCGAACAGATAATCAAACACCCAAAATTTCCTAAACTGCTCAACACTTGAGCGGGGTTCAAATAATCCCAGAATATGTCACAGTGCCGGTGATCCAGCCGTAGAAGGGTCAAGCCAACGCCTCACATGTGGCACGCCGTACTGCCCCAAACCCGAAGGTTCAAAAGGCAGTTCAAGTCGGTCACATAATCGAGTTAAGGTTTGTTGTCTTCTAAAGGGTCCACCGCTTAACTTGTACAATTGTTCCGAAAGATTTAAACCCGAATAAATTTCAACACTTGAAAATTTGCCGTACCGGGAAACAGTAAGTTAATGATATCCGTTCAAATAGTTTAACAGTTTCTAAATATCCGGAAAGAAATACGAATTTAAATATTCCGATCGAATCAACGATTACAAAATAAACCCCAGATTTTATAAACACCTGAGACAGTTTAAAAATATCCAGAAGAGTCAGCAAGTACCTACGGGCCATACCACGAAGCCACGTGTCATGATCCTACAGTTAGGCCGCGGAACCGCCGCGAAAACCATATTACTGCCGCGGTTCCGCTCTACTTTGGTGGAATTATGGGCACGTGTTTCATGGTAATTCTTAGAATTCCCTGCTGATTTTTTTACATATTTTTAATTCTGAAAAATCCCAAAATTTAAAAAATTTCCAGAGAGGGGTCCAAATTTGTGATTTCGGGTTCGATCGGAGTTTTAACTTCGTAAACACATCGCCTAATGCTCTAGCTAGGCTCTGATACCACTGTAGGGTTCCTAGGCACTCTTGTGAAGGTTCAAAAGGCATCAAACATGCCCGAATTAAATTTTAGACGTGCCGAACAACCCAAAGCCGGGATCTTTGCTAGATTATTAGGTTTAAACATGCAATAAGATAACTTTTATCTAAGTGTGAGGGATTACAACCTTTGTAGTCCGCTCCTTCACTTCACAAGCTCCGAGTAGAAGTCCCTTTGCCGCGATCCACGATCTCCCGGACTCATGAGAGGCTCCACGACTCGAACGATCCATTCTAGCTTGTCGTATTCCAAATCTCCGATGATCTACCTTGAAGTTGCTTCGACTCAAGCTTTCTCACTCAAAAGAGAAGAACACACTAATCCCATGGGCTAGATGAGATGAGGATGAGAGAGTAGTAATTTTGCTTTCTTTTAATATCATTTTCTCATTTTATTTCATCACTTAAGAAAATCTAGCAAGCTTTTCAAGAAGCAAGAAGATGAGAATGGAAAAAGAATAATGATTATGATAATTATTTTCTTTTGTGATGAATAGAAATATAAATCATATGATTGATATATAACCATGGTCAAGGATGAATGGATGAGAATGTGTAGAGAAACAACTAGGGTTAGGGTTTGGTTAAGTTAAAAATGTGTCATCCAAAATATCTTTACAAATGACAAAAGAAAAATGCTTCTAGAAGGAACTTGAAGCATCTAACCCTAATCAAACCCTAACCTCAATTAATCATCCTTAAACATGTTTAACAATTAATCATATCATGTCACAATAATATATATCACATATATATTATATATTTGCAACAAAAGAAAATAATACAATTAACATATATCGCATATATATCAATGTATCATCCACTGAGAAAATGAAATAATAAAGCAAGCCAATATTAGTTAATATAATAATATATCATATATATTATTATATATTAAATCATCGAATCAACACTTGATCCGACGATCCGGCTATATCGAATATAACCGACTAATATATCATGTACCGATTCATCGAATCAACACTTGATCCGATGACCCGGTTCATATCCATATATCGCGAGAATATAATACGGTATCCCATATCGCATTATTCACGCTCCTGCGCATATCACATATGCGCCACTACTCCGTTTCGCCTGAGCCAAGAAACCTCTGTGTAGGACTCTAAAGAATCGTCAATACGCCGGTAGCAGGTGATGATCATATCAAACACCCACAAGCTGCAAGCGGTCAGTTAAACGTAACAGCCACCCAGGTATTGAGCGATTAGAAGATCAACAAGCTAGCATGTGCGTTCTCCTGTGAATCCGATCAGTAACACTCCCGTACAGTCCGGTCTGTTCGTCTGATATGTCGCATATCAAGTCTAGGGGTGGTATACGTCAGACCCCAGTAACCGATAAGTCGTGTCGATATATGGCTCATAACGGGTCGAGAAACTACTAGTAACACTTACCAGTAAATCTCTATATCAGCCCTGGCCAGGGACTTCCAGTTATAGCCAATCGAACACAGCACAACATCAACTCCCTATACCGGGAGAGACGAATCCCCTCCTATCGCTCATTGCCTCCATGTGATTCGGGACTGTACCCAAAAGCCACCGTTTTGCACGCCCTCTTGGACGTGGTAAGGTGGAAATCAAAGCACAGTGGGAATCACACAAGACTCCATAACGATCTCGGGTCTACAGACTACCCTGTACCTGTGTCACCGGAGAACTGCCATCTGACGTGTGGTATATCACCATCTGGGAGTTCTCGGCGAGTCCGTCCAGTGTACCCAGTCTCCACTGAGCACCCGTACACCATCTCTGATGTCAAACACCGATGGATATGGGATCATCCATCGCCCATCATATGGGTCAAGATGTGTATACGCTAGTCTACTCTGGTGTATCGATGCCCTGTCTCGATATACCCTCGACTAGGAACAGTTATAGGATGTACTCACCGACTACCGCGGCCCCACTAGTATGATCTCATCATAGTCCCAGTAGTCGAGTACACATCCTAAGGGCTTTATCAACATGTGAGAGTAAAACAGTAAACCAATACAAGTCAACATGTTAAGATAAAGTGAAACCAAATAGCATACTATCATGACGAGCAAGAAAGTCTTCTCTATATATAACTAAGCATCTATTATAATATACATCATATGTACAACAATGGCCTTTAGGGCATATACATAACTAACATGTAGTACTGCGGTAGATCCGATTCATTGGTCGGCAGCTTCTTCGGACCAAACCCAAAGGGGTCTTTGATATTTGCGAACTTCGGAGTTGTCTTCGACAAGACGTCCTCGCGAAGGAAGCAGGCAATGAAGCTCTTAAAAGTAACGCCCTGCTCCTCAGATTCGGTGAACAATTGGTCAAAGATACCTAACGCCTTGATCAAACTAGGACGCTTGTGGCGGACGACGTTCTCAGCAGACAAACCGTCAAGCGGTGCGGGCTCGGGCTCAAAGACGTATTCATCAGAAGGCAGCAACTCCTCATAAAGTGTCCTTCGAATTGGCAGCCCCGAGATCTCATAAAATTCCCCCAAAGAGATCGAAACCTCTCTGTCCCCCAGAAGGAAAGTGTTGGTAGGGAGATTCCATTGATTCAAGAACGCCTTAACCCACCAGACATGCGGGGAATGATAATGGAAGAGCGACGCATATATTGCCTGGTAAAGCCCGACCTTCTGCAACCGTGCACGATGGGTAGCAATGATATAGCGAGCCCAGAGGAGGTAACCCGTGGGGTGTCGAGGAGTGAGCCCTATCTTGTAAATCTGTCCCCATGAGTGGGCCTCACCCTGACAAATACGTCGTCCTAGGATATCTATAGCTGGGATCGGATGGTTCGGGATACCGGTTGTCAAAGGCTCGAGCCGTCCCGTTGGAGTCCAATTTGGCATCTCCACAGCGAAAACCGTCCTCGGAGGGTCCATCGGCAAGAACAGGAAAGTGGGCTCTGTCGGCACTTCACAGAGGAAACTCCGGTGACCCCGGATGATATGGCTGTACCAAGTTCCCCATAGAAGTAAGATAGTGCAGTTCGGGTCATGAGCCCGGATCATCGCCATCACTTCCTCGTCGGATGGTGATTGAGGAAAAGCGGCCTCCGAGCGAGTGAAGGGAAAGCACGGAACAGAAGCCATCGTACCTGAAACAACGTAAAGGAAAACTGTCAAAAGTAAAGCCAGGAATATATATATATATATATATATATATATATATATATATATATATATATATATATAAGCATAAATATATGAAGACAGTTGAAGAAAGTGACAAAGGTCTTGTTTGGTAGGACAATTAGTTACAAAACATGTGGGTCCCCCGAGATCAAGACGACGGTTGGCTAATGATGAGGCAATGCAATTACAATGGGACAAAAGAAAGATTCGCATTAAATAAGCAGTGGACTTTAAATGAACCTACACATTCCCCTAAAAGACAAATCCATCTTGGACTTTGTGATAAATCAAACAGAATCAAGGGAATTAAATTCCCAGAAAAGACACCATTGCAGGCTTCTTCTTCATTGATTACAGAAGGACAACCCAGGGCAAGAAAACTCTAAGAAGCCTCCACGGGAAGAACTGAGTTCTTCATAGGAATTAAATTCCTTGTTGAGAGATGGGAATTAGATTCCCGGATACACTCTTCAGAACCAAAGTTTTGGACGGAATTAAATTCCTTGAAAAAGGCAACAGATCTCATCAACTCCCTAAAGATCAAATGAACCCTAAGAGATCTATTGTTCGAAGATTAAATGGTTTTCTATTTTTGTTGATGAACCTGAAGAAAAATGGGTCCATGTTAAAAGGGGTGAAACCCTGGGTGTGGATTTAAAATCCAGAGAGTTTTTGAAAAATATATATAAGGGTTCCTCGATCGTTCAAAGATCATTACCTGAAGTAAAAGGAATCCTTCAACAAAGTTAAACTCTGGAAAATGTTTGAGGCAGAGAACTAAGCTCTGAAAACGAGAATTAAATTCTCAAAAGAAGAAGATGAGCAAAGTGGAGTCTCTTCTGAAAGGACATGGGCATTTATAGGATGGGATGGAAAACGTTTCATCTACCTTACTCCAAAGGCAAATCCGACGGTCACAAAAGTGACAGCGTTGCACTCACGTGCAGACACGTGAGAACAACGCTGTGGGGGCATTTGTTCCCTGATTAAAAATCAGGAAAAAGTTTCAGAAGAGACATCACGTGCTCATACGTGACCAGTGGTCACGTGTTGGCACGTGATGGTTAAGCAGCGGCAGAGAACAGAGCGCGGAAGAAGAGAAGCCCATTCCAGGGGTCACGTGCTCACACGTGACCAGGGGTCACGTGGCCACACGTGACCGGCTTTAAAAGCCTTATTCGTTAGCAGAACTAAATTCTGAGGAGAGATCATTCAAATCTTTCCAAAATGGAGAAGAATTATTTGAAACCGTTGGATCAAGAATCTGAAGGTGATTAAACATCACCAATTTATGGAAAAATCTTGGACATAGAAAGATTTCCCCCTAAATCTAACCGAAATAACAAAAAGATATCTTTGGATTTAAAATCCAACGGTGAATCAAATTCACCTAATAATCTAAAGGCCCAGATCAATGATGAAAATAAATCAAATCTCTCAATAAATAAATCGAATCTTTCAATGAGAGATTTATCAAACAGATTGATTCTTTTCCTTCTCCTATAAATAGAGAAGGGAAGGGAAAAAAAGAAAGAGGAGAGAGAGACATACACAGATAGAAACATACAGAGAGAGATATATAGTGCCTTATAATCTTGAAAATTCAGAGGAATCTGATTCTCTGCAAAAAGAAAAACCCTAAGTAAGAAATGAGAGGCTTCAAAAGAGAATTTAATTCTCAAAAGAGTTTAACTCTTATATAAAGAAAAGAACTTAGTTCTTTCTCTGGTTGAGGATCTGCAAAGTGCACATCTCCCCATGAATTGAGAATTTAATTCTCATTGGGTTGAGATCCTGCCATGCAGATCTAAAATATAGAGGAGGAATTGAGTTTTGAGAATTTAATTCTCACAGAATTACAGGAATTTAATTCCTTTGAGATAAAATTAGGGTTTAACCCCATATTATAGGAATTTAATTCCTTCAAAAAGGACAGAACTAGGGTTTAACCCTAATTGAGAACTTAATTCTCTCAACCTCACAGGAATTTAATTCCCTTAAAAAGAAATTAGGGTTTCACCCTATGCCAGAATTTAATTCTTTACATATATGGGGAATTTAATTCCTACAGAAAGGAAATTAGGGTTTAACCCTATATAAGAATATAATTCTTCAAAAGAAAGAAGGAATTTAATTCCTTTAGAGTTATTGCTAGGGTTTAACCCTATGAAGAATTTAATTCTTAAAAGATGAACAAATCTTTAAAACATGCAAAGAACCAGAGTCACGTGCTACCACACGACCCCTGCAAAGAATTACAGAAAAGAACTTTGAGGCAACGCCTCACGTGCCCCACGTGACCCCTGAAGCACACAAAGAAAAAGCAAAAAAAAAATAGAAGCTATGGACGCCCTCACGTGCTACTACGTGACCCCTTGGCAAAAGGTTTAACAGTCAAATACCCACATTCCCATCACATGACAGCACGTGATGCTCCAAAAGCAATTATAGAAAGTATTCAATACTTTTGGCAGAATAAAATAAGGGGAATCAGGGCGCTCTCACATGCCCACACGTGACCCCTCTACTTAGTGTTTAACACTAATTTGAGACCTTTGTTTGCAGTGTTTTACACTGATTTTCTTAGTGTTTAACACTAATTTGAAAACTTTATTTCCAGTGTTTAACACTGATTTGCCTTAGTGTTCAACACTAATTTGAAAACTTTGTTTCTAGTGTTTAACACTGATTTGCTTTAGTGTTTAACACTAATTTGAAAGCCCTGTTGCTAGTGTTTAACACTGATTTTTTTAAGTGTTTTACACTAATTTGCTAACCTTATTCCCAGTGTTCAACACTATTGGTCTTTAGTGTTTAACACTAGCTTTAGCCCAATTGGTTAAGTTCCTAGAGGCAAAGCCTCCCTTTAATTGAATATGTCTAATGTATCAACAGAGGGCCAGTATTCGAAAATTGATTGGACTTAGCCCAAGAAGGCCATAAGTCCTCAATCCAGACCCAACTGAGCCAATGTGCTCGTAACCTAATTAATTGGTCTTGGTTCCAAATTGGACTACAGATCACTTAATCTACTTCGGTTCAAGGGTACATCTCTTCACTCTTTTGATACTTTTCGTTGTAATTCCTCAACGTCTTCAAAGAGGTGACGGGTCCCGACAACCACACATTGATACGGACTGTGGGGTCCTTAAACTCATGGACTATGATGTCCTTAACCTTGACCGGGATGTCTTAAAACTAACAACGGACTATGATGTCCTTAACCTTGACCGTGATGTATTAAAACTAACGCCGGACTGTGGAGTCCTTAAATTCTCGGACTATGATGTCCTTAACCTTGACCGGGATGTCTTTAAACTAACAATGGACCACCATGTCCTTAAACTGGTAATTGACCGCAATGTCCCTAAACTAAACAATAGGGCCCAAATGCTCTTTTGTTGGATCTAAACGATCCCGTTAAGTTGATCTTGGTCTGAAATGAGACTAACGTATCCTTAACAAACCGTTAAGTTGATCTTAGTCTAAAATTAGACTAGCGTATCCTTAACAAACGTTTAAGTTGATCTTAGTCTCAAATGAGGCTAACGTATCCTTAAACCAAAACCCCAAACCAAAATCTAAGAAAGATACGGATTTGGACTAGTCCACGCCCTACGGGCGACAACATAACTTAGTCTCCGTATACAATCCACGGACAACTAAAAACAAAACAAACACCCATGACACGAAGTGACCATCTGGAGAAGGAGAAAGTTGTTACCACGATACGGTAGCGTAATTAACTGCAGGGGCTTGTGCCTGCAGGGAAGAGCGTCCCCACAATCAAAAACCCTTCAAGCGAGGGGGAATCTGACGAAGTATCCTACATCGGCCGCATCCGTTTAAACCTTCGATATGGTGCCATAAATCAACTTAGCATTTTCGGAGAGGTGGACGGATAGCACCAATTAGCATCTGCCCCGAATCTCAGGCAAGACGTCCCTGCGTTGCGCCGTCTTTCGGAGGGGAACAACGTATCCTTAACAAATGTTTAAGTTGATCTTAGTCTCAAATGGGATTAACGATCCTTAAACCCAACCCAAAACCCAAATCTAAGAAAATACGGATTTGGACTAATTCACGCCCTACGGACGACAACATAAATTAGTCTCCGTATACAATCCACGGACAACCAAAAATAAAACAAACACACACGACACGAAGTGACCATCTGGAGAAGGAGAAAGTGGTTACCGCGATGCGGTAGCATAATTAACTGCAGGGGTTTGCGCCGGCAGGGAAGAGCGTCTCCACAATCAAAAACCCTCAAACGAGGGGGAATCTGACGAAGTGTGCTACAACGGCCGCATCCGTTTAAACCTCCGATACACGGTGCCATAAATCAACTTGGCATCTTCGGATTGGCGGACGGATAAATCCAAATAGCATCTGCCCCCAAATTCAGGCAAGACGACCTACGCGGTTCCATCTCCCGTATTCGGCGGAGAACATGGGGTAGTATTTATGGTGGAGAATTAGGGTTTGGAAATTAAAATTGTGGATTAAAATGTATTAAAAAGATATTAAATGGTGAATTGAAGGGTCTCTGTTTGATTGCAGGGAAATCAAATGGTGCAGGGGAGTTGAAGAGACGAGTGTGCAAATCATGGATCAAATTGGGTGTACCGGGACCGTCGGCGCCGGCCCTAGGGGCATTTTGGCCAGTCGGATCTCGAGGTCTTGCCTCGAGATTCGTGCCACATGGGTATTTCTGTATTTACTCCATTTTGCGCATATTGGATTTTTCCTTAAACTTTTCATTTCCCGTGTATTGCACATGCAACTCTTGGGCTTCCAAAAGTTAAAAAGAAAAAATCAGAAAAAATAATTGTATCTGATGGGAATCGAACATACAGGCTACGTCATAGCAGTGTAGAGGCTTTACCAGTGAGCTACAAGTTGCTTTTTGTTTTTATTAAACAAATCTAACTTATAACTCTTACACAGGCTGTAATAACCTTTTCTGTACAATAACAAGAATTTTCTATACAGTGATTTCAGAGTCGTTACAGGTTTTAATCAAAATTTACAAAGGAGGTGCTGCCCGAATTTCAAATGACGAAAACGTTTTTAAACTTTAGTATACAATCTACTTGTATTTTGAACAAACTTTACTTATACTTGAAAAGCGAAACTTGATTTCATTTATACCACTTTTCAAAACTTTACCTCCACTATTTTCTTAAAAAGATTTAGATTCTTGGTTTTTGGCTTACTTAGGTTATGGTGGGGTCCTATAGACTTCACTTGATTTAAGTGCCGGTCACGTGCCATTTCTGGGTCATGACAAAGTTGGTATCAGAGCGTTACGTTTAACCTTTGTTCGAGTCTAGGTTTGACTATGCAGAGCCTAGGGCGTATATTTTAGAACCTAGGCTTGACCATACAGAACTTAGACTTGACTGAGGGGGTATTAGACCCGAACTTTCGTTATGTAGGTTGACCTTGGTTGATAGAGTAGGTAACTAATTGATATGTGAAAAGATTTTTTGTATTGTAACCGCAATCAATAACGGTGTCGCGTGTAGCTAGCCGAGATGATTACGGGTCGTCCGCAGGGATGCGTGGAATTTTTAATCTTTTTTTAGACGAGTTGAAGAAAATAAAAGAAGAAAGGAGAATAGATTCTAGAGATATGTTAAACACGGAAGTAGAATTTATAGTTTTAAGATCTAGTTTAAATACGGATATAGATTTTATAGGGAAAAGGCTTGTAGGGTTCGTTAGGATTTAGTAGTCATGGATGACTAATAAAGATGACTCCTTTTATCTTTTGATAGATTTAAAACTAGATTGATAGTGATGAATAAGGATTAGGTTTCTTGGAAAAAACTAGGGTTTCCCCACTATTGACCCTTGTCCCTTCATTTATCTCTATTCATGTCTATCCCTTAACAAAACAATTGTTAATCTGATCTCAAATCGCGGTCAAGACTATTAATAAATTGATAGCGCGTCCGATTAGGATGCTAACGATTCTTTTGCTAAAGTTTATAAACTTTATAAGACGTAAAAGAAGTTAAAATATTTTCTCATCCATTGTTCTACCCTAATCCTATGAACTCTATCAAGCAGAGACTTGCTCGCGCATGGTTGAGATAGAAGAAAAAAGGCTAGAGAAGGAAATCATAATGCAGAAATTAAATGCGGAAAGTAAATGCGAAATAATTAATCTAATGATCTACCTTTATTAATCAACTTTACAAGTACAAATCCTTCGAGTTTATAATATAAGAAGATGTTGATCTCGATCTCTGTCTCATAGGAAGTAGATGTTCCGTCGAAATTCACGCCGCTTTATCACGTCGAATCGCGGACCTGTCGTGGATCACTTGTTCTTTGATGGAGATTTGCTTCGTGTTAAAGGTGACGATTCTTAAGTTTAGCCATCAGTCCTTTATATAGCCCTGGATACAGAAACCCTAGATCTCATAGATTAAGATATGTTGATATGATCACCCACAGAAAATCTCAGATCCAACGGCCATCAGAGGGCCGCGGATCCGCCGCCGTTTGCATGCAATAGCCGCGGAAGCGCCGCATCTTGGAGGAGTTAGGGTTTGGGTTTTCTGGAGCTTCTACATGTTGACATATGGAGATCTTCTAGATATCTGGATTTTGGAAATATTTTCTGAGTCTCTGCCAGTATTGATTCTTTGATTTTATTTAACTTTATCGGAAGATTTTTTATTCTGACATCTCGGTATTCCGATCTCCTAACTTGAGCTAAATCTTGCACAATATCTCCCTGAATAATGTTAGTAATATTTATTATATTAGAGATATAATTTTAATCATTTTATATGGTAATGAATCTTTAAGCAATTTGATTAAGATTATTTGATATGATATGCATAATAAAAATATTATATAAATATTATATGGATATATTTTCCTTCATAATGTTAATTATAATATATAAACATATGGTAAATAGTATTTTGCAGATAAACCCAAATATGTTCTATATTTATAATAAACACATTTTAAATGTTTAAGAAAAGTAAGGAAAATGTTATATTAAATATGCGATATTTTCGACTGAACAAATACCCCCAAACTTAACTTTGAACGTCCCGAGCAAACTAGTTATTCAAGAGAGGGAGAAAAAGAAAAAAGAAAAACCTAAGTAGCATATTTTTGTAGGCAACACGATTGCACTGAGCACGTGCGACAAGCCGTTGAACCTCTAGGTGCCCCTAGTAGTAGGAGTGTTGTCTCCTGAGGGTTTTCAGTAGATTACACCCACAAAATCCTATAATAAAAGAAAGAAAATGAAAGTTACGTATAAAGATAAGAACTATAAAAGAAAGAACCTTGAAAATAAGAGTTTCTAACTACACCAGCTTTTCAGTTGCCGTGAGCCCTGTCTTAATGGCCGTGAAAAAATGTTAGAAATCACATCACCTCTCAATAAAATATCGCCTTTAGTATTCCTTCCTATCTTTCTTCCAAATATCGATCATATACCCCTACGTTTGTGTAAAAGATATCCCTACACCTAGAGAATTCAATTCAAGCTATCATACTCTTATCCATCTTCCTTAGTACTTTTTAGTCGGTGAATATTTTAGATGGAATTGCTCACATATTCTTCATGCGACCGCTAATACTTCTTGAGGTACTAACCAACCGATTATAAAACGTGCTCGCGCATTAAGCATAATTCCTCGTCTTGCAACACCTAAGGCTTAGCAGTGGCTCCGAAACCAGTTGGTCTAAGTCACTAGGTGATAAAGCACTCTCGCTATATTGTTTATGCTGCCTTAAGCAATTACAAAACCAATATTCATTTTTTCATCACCACTTATACTTTTTTTTCTTCATATCAAGACTTTTAGACAAGAGCATTTCAAGGTATTCTCTACTATCCCAAGATTCAAGATGTGTGACAGTGCATATAGTAGGGTATCAACGTTCAAATATTTGGACTTAAGAATAGAGACTATTTTTCAGACTTATTTTTATTCTCAGATTAGTAATTTCCTTTATCTTACTAACCCTTGGGACAATGGCTCATAACTACTTATTACTAGTTTCGTTTAAGAAAATATCTAACTTTCTTGCTTTTCTCAAACTATTCATATCTTTCATATGTAATTTTTCACTATTTAATCTTTTATTATCAAAAAAAATTTGTCCTTATATTTATGATAATGCAAAATAATGCGTGAATAAGCACAAACCTCTACCAAACCTGTTTGCAGCAGTTTCCTCACTGATATTATCTATTAAGCTAAAAAAAACTGTAGACTTGGGAGGAAAAGTTATTAACGGGAACATGAATAAATGACAGTGAAATCCTCCCCCAAACTTATTTTTGGCTCATAATTTTGTAAAAATATTATTTTCTTTCAAGAGCCAAAATATTTTCTCCCCCCAAACTTGAGTAAAACTGTATTAAGTATTTTAAAATTATAAAGAGGGGGATAAAGTTATTGGTCAATATAAAGCTTTACAAAGACCAAAAGTCAACACCAACCATTAATTTTTTTTTTATCAATGTACCACCAAGGTTGGTAGAAGAACATATCACCTATCGACGTGAAGAAGTAGGGAGGAGATAAGAGATGTAATAGAGCGGATTTACGTCTTGATTTATAGAGACGAAACAGTGATGGTGGATTACTCACATTCTCGTTCTTGATAAGAAGAAAGGGTGGCGGTTCAACTTCTTTGGTTTGGGGTTGATTCATCACAACTCCCATGTCTTCTTAGAATGCGAGTTCTTCGGCGAAAATTTCTTCAAAGCTTTCATCGTTATAACGAATAATAAGCTCATCGGAAAGAACGGGATGATACTCGGACTCCATAAAATGTTTATATTTAGCGTTAGATGTTGATCCGGACAGCTCGATAGAAGGGTCCAGTATGCGTATAATAAATAGCAGGGTCAAACAATAATGTACTAGCGGAGTCAAGATCAGTATCGTGAAGCTTTTCAAATTCGCTGCTATCGGAATTTATCGTTTCGACAGAAAATACTTGAGCATAGGGTTCAGAGGGTTCACTTTCCAACTTGTAAATGTTAAGCTCAATTTACATCTTCTCGAAGGATAGGGTCATAGAGCCGTTTCGATAATTAATTATTGCGTTGGAAGTCGCTAGAAAAGGTCGACCTAAAATCACCGGAATTTGGTTTCGTGGGTTCGCCACAGGCTGTGTATCTATAACGATAAAGTCCACAGGGAATATAAATTCCCCGACTTTGATTAACACATCCTCTAGCTCACCTCTAGATTGGGTGATAGATCGATCTGCCATCTGAAGAGTGCAGTGCGCTGGTTTTAACACTCCGATCCCTAATTGCTCATAAACAGAATATGGAAGCAAATTAACACTAGCGCCTAAATCGAGTAGAGCGTGATTGATATTTTTACCCCCAATAGAAATAGATATTGTAGGACTCCCTGGGTCCTTTCGTTTCTTGGGTATTTTTTGGGTAAACGCAGTGCTCGCATTACTCGCTAAGAAAATTTTTTTAGGCACTTGGATTTTTTTCTTCCTAGTGCACAAGTCTTTTAGGATTTTCGCATAAGACGAAACTTGTTGGATAGTATTTAGGAGGGGAATATTTATGTTAACTTGCTTAAAAATATCCACAATCTTCTCTATTTTTGGACTTGGTCTGTTGCCTCTTAAGCTGTGTGGATAAGGAGCTTTATTAATAAGGACTGGGTCCAACATTAGAGAAGATTGTGGGGATAAAATAGATCCCAGAATTGGAGTTGGGATCGTTTTGGGTTGACTCGAGGAAGTGGACGGAGGGTTCGAGCCTAGGGGAAAACGAAGAATAGGCTCGGAAGAAGGTGGTGGACTAGACGAAGTAGGAGTAGAAGAAGTAGAAGCCGGGGTTTCAATTGATTCCTCATCATCAACCTGTTCACCGACATTGTTGTTCAGCACTATTCCTGATCTCAACGTGGTTGCTACACTCACATTATAACTTTGTGAGTAGCAATGATTCGGTAGGGGTTGAGATGGAAATTTCCATTTCTCTCTCATACTCATCGCTGCATTTAACTGTGCAAATTGTGCTTCTATGGATTTTATACTATCACCGTGGGAGGCAGTGTTCTGCATTAACGTTTGGATATAAGATTTTAAATCAGCCGTCGTTTGCGTGGAATATTTAATAAACGTATCCAATCTTCGTTCGAGTGCGGAGGAGTTTTCGGTACCGACCGTTTGGAAAGAATCATTAATCGGTGCATAATTTTTGGCTGGATTTTGAAAAGGTTGCGATTGAAAGGGGTGCTGACTCTGTGGTGGTGGTTGCTGTTGCTGTGGAGGGGGTCTTTGATAATTGCTTGGGAACTGGTTTTGATTTTGAGTTTGGTTTTGGTTCCAAGCAAAATTAGGATGATTCCTCCATCCCTGATTGTATGTGGAAGAATAAGGATTGTTTCTAGGTCTTTACTGAAAAGTAGCATAAATTTGTTCTTAACCTTAAAACGGTGGACTCAAAGGACATTCTTCCGTCAAATGTGATGGGTCAGAATAGCAACCACACACAGTTTTAGAGTGCGTAACCTGGTTTAGGGAGGAAGATGAGAATTTGTTTTCGATAGCGTCAAGTTTCTTTTATATCGCGGTCATTTCGGCTTTCACAGCGATGGAAACATCGAGCTGATGGATGCCTGTCCTAGATGAAGATGATGGTGGTCTAACGCTTTCCCACTGTAAAGTTTGTTCAGCGAGATCTTCCAGGAATGGCCAAGCTTCACCATCGTCTTTGGACAAGAAATGGCATTGACAAATGGTCTCAAGTATCTGTTTTGTCGCTGGATTAATACTTTCACGACCCGAAATTGGCACGTGACGGCTCTAATACTACGCGACGTCTAAAGACGTAACGCAGTAAAAGAAAGCCAAAACCCAGAAATCTAAACCAAGAAAATACAGAAAAGATAATAAAAGTATTTGAAACATTTGAAATCGCAACCCAAATTCTTTAAAAGCCGTACTTTCTTTCTTTAAAATTTTGGCAACACCCCCTTTTTGTAAGAACTAGCCAAGATGAATACAACACAAATATATGACGCCGTAGCGAAGAAATAAAGACAGCAGAGAGAAATCTGTATATAAAAGACAACAAATCCACAAATAATATACAATATCGTCCTCACCAAGTCTCTAAGTCAACAACATAATAGTAGATGGAGAGTACAAGATACAACGAATGTACAATATGAAATATAGATAATCATCGCATCCCCACCTAAGCAAAATAGTACACTGTGAGCCGATGCGGTATCTGTATCAAAAGATGATAGCTGAATAGCTGAATAGCTGAATAGCCTGCCTCGACTACTCTTTGGAACAACCTGTAACACCTGTGGCACAACGGGGGTGAGTTTCCAACTCGTGAATAGTAGATAACATATGCAGGTAATCGCAGGAATGTACGTACAGCATGAATCTAAGATATGCGATTACAGTAATAACATGTCATGTGAATGCAGAATAATGGAAAGTACACTAGCAGGTACAATCAATATGTGAAGCAATAGTAACATGACAGTAGTATGCAATAACTATGTAATAGGGATATGAGAATGCAAATATGCAGTAATCATGAAGGGTACACTAACAGGTACTCCTAATACATGGAACAGTGCATAAGTGAAAAGGTATGAGGTATGGAGTGAAATATGTCATCCCACGGAATCCTGTCATCATGGTAGGATCACAATCCATCAAGATATTAAAATCCCAATTCCTCAAATCAGCCCCCACGTTGGGCTCTCACATCATATAAGTCTCACGTCTCCTCAATGTACAATATCGAGTAATCTCCTATATCCCGAATGTACAAATCAATAATCCCATATGTATGTCCAATCTCAATGAATCACCTGATATCCCAAGTCAAAGTCTCAAGTAAGATTCTAGCATCCTAAATATATATATATATATATATGCAGAAATAAATATGATGGGATCAATGCACATATATTAGCGTCCCATTCCACTAATATTGGTGTAAAGGTATATATAACAACGGCTAAATCCCTTGTTATATATACAAAGGTGTTTAAAAGAAATATCATGAAAACAATGTGCCAAGCATCGACATAGAAATCCTGATAGGTACGTATCATACGCTGTCCCGAAAGCACGAGTGCCTAGCTCTAACCCTCGCCTTTCGACGTATGCATACGTGCATGACTCCCAACGGTAACTCCATGATCCCCGCCGAGTCATTAGTACTGTCACCGGTAGGTACTAGCCCGCCTCCAGGCTCAATCGGCAACATCCATCGATCTTCTTGCCGAGGGGAACCATACCGGGCCCCACCATATACCCTCATACGGCAACCACACCTCGTATGGAGTATATAATCAGAACCGATAAATCTTATGGTGGCTGCGCAAATATCATATCAAGGAAACCGGGTTTTTCAATGTATGCATAATTCATGAACTCCCGCGGTTCCCAAATCCAGAAATTATCATGTGAAATCAAAATAACAATGCGCAAATCCAGGAGTAAATATATGCGATATATCTGAAATGCGAGCATATAAATAAGAATATGTAGCTGAAACCAGATGTAGGCGAAACCAATAAGTTACAGCTAAGTAACATCAGTAAAGGTAAATATGTAACTGCAACTGAATATGTGTGTAACATACAGGTGTAGCAATGTATAGGTATCTACCTATAAGAACTGATGTCGTATACCCCCTGGGTATAAGTAGAATATGTAAGATACCCCTGGGTATAAATGAAACATGAGCAAGGTATACCTGTAGCTGTATCGTAAGGTGTATATGTACCTATCACTAATGGTATGATACACTATAGGTATACCGATAAGCTAGATGTCATGTGTGATAAGAAATATAGTATTTATAATGGTTGGTGTGTGACATGGCAATTATTGACGGTGTGTGTGTAGCATACAATCCGTGCTCGTGCAACATGAACCGTCAATAATATGTGCAGTGCCCTACGGCTACTAGTCACAGTACAACTATATCTAAGTAAATAGGGTAAAGGCGCAATTCTAACAATGACATATAATATGCGACAAGTATTTGAATCCTAGCCCAGACGCATAACGCCATGCGGGCGATTCCCCTGTAGATGTTAAATCTACTCACCTACGCTCCACGCTAGGTGAATCCTACCATCTGCTCCCCCCTGTAGCAGTGTCCGTAGTCCCCACCTGCAAACCTGCAAATAAGACATAGAAATCATATATAAGCCAAATATTCTGCAAAACGCGATATCGAACCCAAACGAGAAACTCGCGTCGCGAACTAAACGCGCGTGTGCACGATACGCTAAACGTGTGTATACGCGTCTAAAACTACCGTGACACGCCGCGATACGCTGGATCGCAGAACCCACTCACGTATCGCGCGTATCGCGCAAACAAAATGGACATGCAAAATGATATTTGATCCCAGATTTTCCTACAGGTCAAATCTTACAAAACTAGACATGCCAAAACACTAGACAACACTGCAGACAACCCTAGCCAAGACCCCAACACCCATGTCCCCAACTTGGCCGCAAATTGTGGCCAAACCCAATAAATCTGCGGCCTGGAAATTGAATGAGGGGCTCGTGTTCTGGTGGTGTGTTCTAGGCCTAGTGTGCATGCCGCAGTTTCCTCAATTTTTCCGTGAAGGCTCCGGGTCAAAAGCAGATCACAGATTGCCAATATATCGTATTAAAACACCAATTTAGCACAAAACACAAACCCTATGGCATTTTAGTAAAATCTGGGTCAATTCTCAGTTAAGGTGACCTTAACAACACTTAAATAGGTAGGGTTAACTGACACAATCACCACTTAATCAACATTCCACACAATTCACCATAATAAGCACTAAACTAGCTAATTAACACAAACCGACGCTAATAAGCATACAAGCTAGGAAAAAGAGAGATGGGTTCAGAAAATATACCCCTAGAGAACCCTAGGAAGCAAGAGAAGAAGTGTATGGAGGAGGTGAGAGCTTGCTACTGCTGCTGGAGCTGTTTGCTACTTCTGGAGCTGCTGCTGCTGCAAGCTGAGGCTGCTGCTACTGATGTTGCTGTTGTTTCTGTTGTTGTTGCTGCCTCTGGTGCTGCTGCTGCCACTGCTCTGTTGTTCTTCTGCTGCTGCTCTCTTTTGTGTGTGTGTGAGAGAATGAGAGAAAGGGAAAATGAGAAGAGAATGAGAGAAACAAGCCAAGACCCCCCGTTCTCTCTCTCTTCCCTCATAAATGAGGCATGGCTCACCATGTAGCCCATGCTCCTTCTTTCTCTCTCAAGTCAACATTCAAACCATTTAAAAAAAAGAATCATTTTTTTTCATTTTCATTTAAACAACCATACACCATAATACCCAAAACACTTAAACAAAGTATAAACTAGATTAAGAAATGGTTAAACCTCAAATTAACACCCTAGTTAACATGCACAAATGTGTGCAAGGCTAGGAAAAATCTACTAAAATATTCATTAAATAAGATAAAATAATTGAAAACCAATTTCGTAAATTTTTTATTAAAAACTATACATTAAAATATAATTAGCCACAAAACACATTCTAAGGTGTTATAATCTCCCCCCTTAAAAGAAATTCGTCCCCGAATTTAAAAATATACTAAGCGTACCTTCAAAGAGAAGATTACAAACTCTCAGATCTCGCTCGCAGCCTCCCAAGTGATTACCTCACTATACGGCTACGTCCAAGAAAAACCCTTCACAGATGGTAAGACCCTTGACCAACGTTCCTCTACCTGCCGAGCCATTAATACCATTGGCTGCTGGTGAACGAAAGATCGCGTCAAGCTAAATGGTCTGGTGCTAGATCATGTGAGAAAGGTCAAGAAGGTAATTGTAAAGTATCATCACAAGGAATACGGGGTGAAAATTCAATAATCTGGGCGGAAGTGCCAAATTAAAGGCAACGAAACTAACTCGCTTATTGGATCTTAAAAGGACATAAAATCCTGGGACAAGCTTCCCAAAATCCAACACGTCAATTCATCAGAAAAGTCCATAGGAATACATGATCTGTCCCTGCGAACTCGAGTCTATGACCAACACAGTCGGCATAAGACCTTAGTTCGCAAAGGACAATTTCCATCCTGACCTAACACAACTGGACCATCTCCGAAGTCTCTAGACATAGCTGGGGTCCAAAATCCTACTTACGCAGAGTCAGAAAAACAACAGACTGGTGATCAACACGACCTAACCCCTAAGCCTAAATGTTGCCAATTGGAGTGTCTCCTGATAACAACTATCGAAGGAGGACCCTAACGATGGCGAGTGACGATCCCTAACTGCTGACAACAATTAACACAAACACACAACTTAACAAAGAACAACTGAGCAAACTGAGTATAACCGGTCGGCAAGAATCCGAACGGAGTCACACCCTGACTAAACCTGGGTAGAAACCATAACGAAATTCGTGGAGATCTGCTCCCACTCCTACTTCGGAACGGTACAAGGTTGCAACTCTCCAGACGGCCTCAGATGCTCGACCCAAGCACACAACAAGACAAACACCTTGAAACGAACCATGAAACTTCTCTTTACATCCCCGTCCACCCGTAACTATCTCACAAGTCACGTCAATGTTGGTGGAACTTGAATGAATATAGAGAGTTGACAGATGTGCCTGCTCTAGGATTGCACGTCTCTACCCGATGATATCAGGTACACAAATGCGTCCCTAACTAAGTACATAATTGTCACAAATCAAGGCTCCGAATCATTACCCAGCCGAGTATGCTCAAGTATCTCTGACGAACGAGCATCGGTGGGCAGTGTCTCGTGAAAGTGATTTAAGAAAAGTGGTCGGGCGCGGACATGAGCAAGCTGTCCCCTCCGTAGAGACGAACTTAAGCTGTACTCAACGATCACACAAGAACTGTAAATCTGCAGAAGATTATCACAACAATCAAAATCCACTGCAGGAAGATGTACATTAAGCTCTGGTGGTCCATGAAAATCTGACACGACTTCCAAACGAGTAGTGTCTCCAAATCTCCAACGCAAAACCACCGCGGCCATCTCCAGATCATGAGTGGAATATCCTTCTCGTACTTCCTCCAAATATAGGGAAGCAAAAGCGATAACTCTATAGTGTCATCTCAGTACACACTCGAGCCCACTCAAGAAACATTACAGTTAAACAACAAGGTCGCCCGAACCAGAAAGCAAAGAAAGAACTGGTGCTGTTGTTAACAAAATCTTCAACTTCCGAAAACTCTGCACACATGCCTCGGTCGAAAGAAAGAAACCTCCATTGCGGTCAATTCAGTCGACGGTACAGCACTACTCTAGCAATCCTGCATGAAACGGCGGTAAAAACCTTCCAAGTCCAAAAATCTGTGGATCTCCGTCCTGCACACATGTCTGGGCTTAAGCTGTACGGCCACGATCTCCCTCGGAACCATACGAAACCGTCTCCCGTGATTACAAGACCTAGGAGTCAACACAAAATAGGTCTGAAGAAACACTTCGAGAATCTAGCAACTGCTGGGGCTCTCCCAGTATATGCCTAACAAATCCTCAAGTGTTGCTCATGTTCCTTAAGACACATTAGATAGACCAGAATGTCGTAAATAACACAACAATAACTGGTCGAGGAACGGCCTGCAGAAATCTGGTTCGTCATATCTACGAATGCTGCTAGGGCATCAGTGAATCCAATGACACACCAAAACACACAAAGCCCATAGCACGCACAGGCAGTCTTCGGAATGCCATCACTCCGAACCGCAATAATGATGACCCGATCCCAAACAAACTTAGAAAATGTCCCGCACTGTGGAGCTGATCGAAGAAATCGTCACGGCGAGGTGAAGGATACCTATCCGCACCGTAAGCCGGTTTAATTAACGATCCGTCGATACACAACCTCAAACTGCTGTCTTTCTCCTTGACGAACAGAAATAGGAGCTTCCAAAAGCGAAACACTCAGACGCACAAAACTCCCCAAACAAATAACTCTGCAGCTGATCCTTAAGCTCCCTAAGCTTCGCCAGCTCATCTGGAACAACGTCGGAAAAACTCTCGCACGAAAGGAACACCAGTCCAACAAACCATCTGTGGCTACGGTATCACGAAAGAACGCCAAGAATTCACGACATCTCCTCAGTAGCCGACTAGCGAAAATGGCTGAATTCAAGCTGTGAGAGGTGGCACAACTATCCACCTGCACAACAAGAACTGACTTGCCGGGAAAAAAAACCTGACTGTTTCCTCACGGTAGTCCACAGACGCCTAGCACGTAGCTAAACAGTCCGTGCCCAGGAGAACGTCAAATCTAACATCTCTAGAAGGATCAAAACGATGGACGAATCTCTATCTCCTATCCGATTGGCACACAACTGAAATACGTGTCGCACAACAAAAGAATCGCTGACAGAAGTTAACACAAACTACGATTAATCTACCCAACCACGGTAAAAGTGTGAAAAGCAAACGAGTACACCAAAAGAGCATGCGAATTATGGATACCTGAAAACTCTGCATTGGATGCCTGCGCGTCCCGATGAGTAAAAGCAAACTCCTGTGTCCGCCCTCTACCCGCAACTGGCTGAACTCCTCGGGTAGGCTGATCCCTCTGAGCAAACCTTCCACGTCCACGGCCTCTCTGAATACGATCCTGACGCCGTGTTGAGGAACAATTCCAGACGAAGTGCTGAAGGCTTCCGCATCGAAAACATCCACGCGCTGACTGCTGACCATCCTGGGGATGAGAGCTGAACGACTGTCCTCGTCCTAAGCCTCTGCAACTCCCGCGACGGCCACGAAATCTGTCTCGATGACTAAACCTCTGTCTCTGGGCTGGTACACTGGTACGAGTCCTCCACTGTCATGGAACTCTCTGAGTCTCTGGAATATGTGCCTCGTCAACTGGAGTTGCAACCACTGGTGCTATGTAGGTGACGGACTGCTGCATGCTGATTGTAAGTGACAACTGAGTAATAGGGGTGACAACCTCCTGTCGCAGCTCCCGAACGACATCAACCAATGAACTCATTGTCTGGTGGAAGTCCTGCATCTCTGCCAAAAGCCTATCAATAGTATATGTCGTAGGCTGATCCGTCTGCACCTGTGCAACTAGAGTGCAATCCTGGTCAGTACTCGTCTCACCCGAGCCAACTCTGACCTCGGTCCTCGTTGCATCACTCTGAGTCCCCTAGTCATCGACGGCAAGGCTATCAATAGATATGAGATAAGATTCGATAAGAACAAGGAAATCGAATCGCAAGGATATGAATCATCAAGGAAAGAATTTCAAGCAAATTTGTACTTAGGTCACTTAAGGCGAAGTACCGCATCGTGGGTATACTGCAGACATACACACACTACGTTACTCTGCTTAAGCTACCTACTCTATCATACTAAGGCCATCCTACACTCCGAAAGGTAAAACCTAGCGCTCTGATACCAACTTTGTCACGTCTCGAAATTGGCACGTGACGGCCCTAATACTACGCAACGCCTAAAGACGTAACGCAGTAAAAGAAAGCCAAAACCCAGAAATCTAAACCAAGAAAATACGGAAAAGATAATAAAAGTATTTGAAACATTTGAAATCGCAACCCAAATTCTTTAAAAGTCGTACTTTCTTTCTTTAAAATTTTGGCAACACCCCCTTTTTGTAAAAACTAGCCAAGATGAATACAACACAAATATACGACGCCGTAGTGAAGAAATAAAGACAGCAGAGAGAAAGCTGTATATAAAAGACAACAAATCCACAAATAATATACAATATCGTCCTCACCAAGTCTCTAAGTCAACAACATAATAGTAGATGGAGAGTACAAGATACAACGAATGTACAATATGAAATATAGATAATCATCGCAACCCCACCTAAGCAAAATAGTACACTGTGAGCCGATGCGGTATCTGTATCAAAAGATGATAGCTGAATAGCTGAATAGCCTGCCTCGACTACTCTGGGGAACAACCTGTAACACCTGTGGCATAACGGGGGTGAGTTGCCAACTCGTGAATAGTAGATAACATATGCAGGTAATCGCAGGAATGTACGTACAGCATGAATCTAAGATATGCGATTACAGTAATAACATGTCATGTGAATGCAGAATAATGGAAAGTACACTAGCAGGTACAATCAATATGTGAAGCAATAGTAACATGACAGTAGTATGCAATAACTATGCAATAGGGATATGAGAATGCAAATATGCAGCAATCATGAAGGGTACACTAACAGGTACTCCTAATACATGGAACAGTGCATAAGTGAAAAGGTATGAGGTATGGAGTGAAATATGTCATCCCACGGAATCCTGTCATCGTGGTAGGATCACAATCCATCAAGACATTCAAATCCCAATTCCTCAAATCAGCCCCCATGTTGGGCTCTCACATCATATAAGTCTCACGTTTTCTCAATGTACAATATCGAGTAATCTCCTATATCCCGAATGTACAAATCAATAATCCCATATGTATGTCCAATCTCAATGAATCACCTGATATCCCAAGTCAAAGTCTTAAGTAAGATTCTAGCATCCTAAATATATATATATATGCAGAAATAAATATGATGGGGTCAATACACATATATTAGCGTCCCATTCCACTAATATTGGTGTAAGGGTATATATAACAACGGCTAAATCCCCTGTTATATATACAAAGGTGTTTAAAAGAAATATCATGAAAACAATGTGCCAAGCATCGACACAGAAATCCTGATAGGTACGTATCATACGCTGTCCCGAAAGCACGAGTGCCTAGCTCTAACCCTCGCCTTTCGACGTATGCATACGTGCATGACTCCCAACGGTAACTCCATGATCCCCGCCGAGTCATTAGTACTGTCACCGGTAGGTACTAGCCCGCCTCCAGGCTCAATCGGCAACATCCATCGATCTTCTTGCCGAGGGGAACCATACCGGGCCCCACCATGTACCCTCATACGGTAACCACACCTCGTATGGAGTATATAATCAGAACCGATAAATCTCATGGTGGCTGCGCAAATATCATATCAAGGAAACCGGGTTTTTCAATGTATGCATAATTCATGAACTCCCGCGTTTCCCAAATCCAGAAATCATCATGTGAAATCAAAATAACAATGCGCAAATCCAGGAGTAAATATATGCAATATATCTGAAATGTGAGCATATAAATGAGAATATGTAGCTGAAACCAGATGTAGGCAAAACCAATAAGGTACAGCTAAGTAACATCAGTAAAGGTAAATATATAACTGCAACTGAATATGTGTGTAACATACAGGTGTAGCAATGTATATGTATCTACCTATAAGAACTGATGTCGTATACCCCCTGGGTATAAGTAGAATATGTAAGATACCCCCTGGGTATAAATGAAACATGAGCAAGGTATACCTGTAGCTGTATCGTAAGGTGTATATGTACCTATCACTAATGGTATGATACACTATAGGTATACCGATAAGCTAGATGTCATGTGTGATAAGAAATATAGTATCTATAATGGTTGGTGTGTGACATGGCAATTATTGACGGTGTGTGTGTAGCATACAATCCGTGCTCGTGCAACATGAACCGTCAATAATATGTGCAGTGCCCTACGGCTACTAGTCACAGTACAACTATATCTAACTAAATAGGGTAAAGGCGCAATTCTAACAATGACGTAGAATATGCGACAAGTATTTGAATCCTAGCCCAGACGCATAACGCCATGCGGGCGATTCCCCTGTAGATGTTAAATCTACTCACCTACGCTCCACGCTAGGTGAATCCTACCATCTGCTCCCCCCTGTAGCAGTGTCCGTAGTCCCCGCCTGCAAACCTGCAAATAAGACATGGAAATCATATATAAGCCAAATATTCCGCAAATCGCGATATCGAACCCAAACGAGAAACTCGCGTCGCGAACTAAACGCGCGTGTGCACGATACGCTAAACGTGTGTATATGCGTCCAAAACTACCGTGACACGCCGCGATACGCTGGATCGCAGAACCCACTCACGTATCGCGCGTATCGCGCAAACACAACGGACATGCAAAACGATATTTGATCCCAGATTTTCCTACAAGTCAAATCTTACAAAACTAGACATGCCAAAACACTAGACAACACTGCAGACAACCCTAGCCAAGACCCCAAACCCAAGTCCCCAACTTGGCCGGAAATTGCGGCCAAACCCAATAAATCTGCGGCCTGGAAATTGAATGAGGGGTTCGTGTTCTGGTGGTGTGTTCTAGACCTAGTGTGCATGCCCCAGTTTCCTCAATTTTTCCCTGAAGGCTCCGGGTCAAAAGCAGATCACAGATTGCCAATATATCGTATTAAAACACCAATTTAGCACAAAACACAAACCCTATGGTATTTTAGTGAAATCTGGGTCAATTCTTAGTTAAGGTGACCTTAACAACACTTAAATATGTAGGATTAACTAACACAATCACCACTTAATCAACATTCCACACAATTCACCATAATAAGCACTAAACTAGCTAATTAACATAAACCGACGCTAATAAGCATACAAGCTAGGAAAAAGAGAGATGGGTTCAGAAAATATACCCTAGAGAACCCTAGGAAGCAAGAGAAGAAGTGTATGGAGGAGGTGAGAGCTTGCTACTGCTGCTGGAGCTGTTTGCTACTTCTGGAGCTGCTGCTGCAAGCTGAGGCTGTTGTTTCTGTTGTTGTTGCTGCCTCGGGTGCTGCTGCTGCCACTGCTCTGTTGTTCTTGTGCTGCTGCTGCTCTCTTTTGTGTGTGTGTGTGTGAGAGAGAGAATGAGAGAAAGGGAAAACGAGAAGAGAATGAGAGAAACAAGCCAAGACCCCCCCTTCTCTCTCTTCCCTCATAAATGAGGCATGGCTCACCATTTAGCCCATGCTCCTTCTCTCTCTCTCTCAAGTCAACATTCAAACCATATAAAAAAAAGAATCCTTTTTTTTCATTTTCATTTAAACAACCATACACCATAATACCCAAAACACTTAAACAAAATATAAACTATATTAAGAAATGGTTAAACCTCAAATTAACACCCTAGTTAATATGCACAAGTGTGTGCAAGGCTAGGAAAAATCTACTAAAATATTCATTAAATAAGATAAAATAATTGAAAACCAATTTGGTAAACTTTTTATTAAAAACCATACATTAAAATATAATTAGCCACAAAACACATTCTAAGGTGTTACAAATACTCTCATATATAATTCGACAATGGTCCCATCTATTAATTCCGTGATTAGGGCATTGGACCAGCAGATCTTTAAACTGTTCAAAGCATTTCCAAAATGGTTCATTGGGAAGCTGGGTAAACTGGTTAATCTCGTTTGGAACACGGGCGGTCATATGATTGGGATAAAATTTCTTAAGGAATGCTATAACGAATTCATCCCAATTGGCAATAGAGTGTTCGGCAGTGTTATAAAGCCATTTTTGTGCTAGATCGCACAAGGTAAAAGGGAGAAGACGTAATCTCATAGCATCTACTGAAATTTGTGAAGTGCCCATCATTGCGCATACGTTTTCGAATTTGGTGATAAAAACGTATGCGTCTTCAGACTCAAGCCCGTGAAATTTGGGAAAAAGGTTGATGAAGCGGGGTTTAATTTCAAAATTATCCCCATTGGCTGGTGGAATAGATAGAAAAGTAGGAAGGGGACAGCGTATCGGGTAGCATCTCTCTTGGAAAGAGATGCACGGTGGATTCTGCGCACCTACGGGTGGTGGCAGAGGTGTGTTGGTAAAATCTGATGGAGAACCGTCCATCTTTGTCGATGTGATGGGTGGAGGGGAAAAAGAAGATGAAGAAATACCGACTTTGGAGTAGATAGCAGAAACACGGACAAGACGGGCACTAGAATCATGTGTCCAGCCAAGCATGCACTAAGCGGGTTTAGCGCAAGTGACAGAGTGTGTGAGAACTATTTAAAATGGTTTGTTTTGAAAAATGTCAGACGTGAGACAAAAAACACAAAAAATGCACAAACAACCCTAGAACTAACGTCGCCTAGGTCAAGTCACTAGACCGCTCCTAGACTTCCAAAGGACAAGCCGCATGATCAATCCTCTACCACCTCTTTATAACTCTTGTGGCCAGGTAAGTGCCAGGTAAGTGGATGGTATCCGCTATACGAATCACCGAAAATAGCGGGCCTAATTAAGTAACCGCTTGCCTTAGTCACACTTTCCTAGACACCACAAAAGAAATGCGGATAAAGTGGATGGTATCCGCTATACGAATCTTTCTGCAAAAGTTTTGTGATTGGTTTTGTTTTGCATATTTAATACGGACTTTAAGGGGAAAAGACCAAATCAAGATTAGGTGGGGATTTCATCACCCTTCCTAAGCCCCACAAATCACAAACCGAGCATCTGCATCAACCCTACAATAATTTAAAAAATATCTAGACCAGACTCTAAGGACTGTCGCGCTCATTAAGGACAAAGGAAGGTCATGAGTAATCTATCGTTTATCCACATTACTTTTGTAGTGCCTAGGCAAGTGTGTCAAAGGCTAGTGATTTTTAATTAGGCCCATTATTGTGGTTCCTTCCCACTTACCTGGCACTTATCTGGCTACAAGGGTAGTACGGAGGCGGTAAAGGATTGATCCTGCGGCTTGTCCTTTAGAAGTCTAGGAGCGGTCTAGAGACTGGACCTAGGTGACCTTAGTTCTAGTGTTGCTTGTGCATCTTAGAGAGATTTGTCTTGAGTCCCACTTTTTCAAAACAAGCCAATTTTAAATCACACACACGCTGCCACTTGCACTAAACCCGCTTAGTGCATGCTTGGCTGGACACGGGATCCTAGTGCCCGTCTTGTTCGCGTTCCTGCTATCGACGCCGAAGTCTGTACTTCTTCATCTTCTTTTCCCCCACCACACACCACGACCGAGATGGACGGCACTCCATCAAATTATAACACCACGTTGCCACCGTCCGAAGGTGCGCAGAATCCACCGCGCATTTCTCTCCAAGAGAGATGCTATCCTATCCGTGGTCCTCTTCCCACTTGTCTATCTCTTCCACCACCTAACGGGGATAATTTTGAAATTAAACCCCACTACATCAATCTGCTGCCCAAATTTCACGTGCTTGAGTCGGAAGACGCGTACGTTTTCATCACCAAATTCGAAAATGTATGCGCAATGATAGGTACTTCACAATTGACTTTAGATGCTATGCGCTTACGTCTTCTCCCATTCACACTGTGCGACTTGGCAGAAAAATGGCTTTACAATACTGCCGCACATTCTATCACTAATTGGGATGAATTCGTCATAGCATTTCTTAAGAAGTTTTACGCAAACCATAAGACTGC
This sequence comes from Agapanthus africanus, assembly GCA_030015575.1. Taxonomy (NCBI): domain Eukaryota; kingdom Viridiplantae; phylum Streptophyta; class Magnoliopsida; order Asparagales; family Amaryllidaceae; genus Agapanthus; species Agapanthus africanus. Next base: position 1,852,011 of record JASDDO010000008.1, on the reverse strand, counting down.
ACGTGTTAGGAGCAAGATCAACCAGTTCACCCAGCTTCCCAATGAACCATTTTGGAAGTGCTTTGAACGTTTCAAAGATCTGCTTGTCCAATGTCCTCATCATGGAATCAATAGATGGGATTTATGTCGGATTATATATGAGGGCATTAATTCAGCGACAAAGCAGATGCTTGAAACAATGTGTCAATGCAATTTCATGTCTAAAGATGACGGTGAAGCTTGGAAGTATCTGGAAGACCTCGCTGAACACACTTTGCAGTGGGAAAGCGTAAGACCACCTTCATCTAGGGGAGGTATTCACCAGCTCGATGTTTCCATCGCAGTGAAAGCCGAAATGGCGGCGATGCAGAAGAAACTCGACGCTATTGAGAACAGATTCTCATCAGTCTCCCTAAATCAGGTTACGCTTCCTAAGACCGTCTGTGGTTGCTGTTCGGATCCTTCACACTTAACGGAAGAATGTCCTATGAATGCATCGTTTCAAGCTAATGCTGCTTTTCAGCAGCGACCTAGAAACGACCCTTATTCTTCCACGTACAATCAAGGATGGAGGAATCATCCTAATTTTGCTTGGAATCAAAACCAACAAAGCAATTATCAAAGACCTCCTCCACAGCAACCACAACCACAGAATCAGCCCCCCTTTCAGTCACAGAATTTCCAAAATCCGGTCAACATTTCTACACCACAAGTGACCGGTACTGACAACTCACTTGCACAAACTTTGGATATGTTCATGAAACAATCCATGCAATTGTCGGCTGAGATGAAGTCTTCTATTGATACTATAACGAAAAACTCCGCCTCCCATGGTGAGAGTATTAAATCATTAGAAAACCAAATCGCACAGTTAAACGCCGCAATGAGTGCGAGAGAGAAAGGGAAACTCCCATCTCAACCCCTACCGAATCCTGGCCATTCACAAAATTATAATGTGAATGCCATTACTACGTTGAGATCGGGGAGAGAGCTGAATAATCGAGTGGGTGAGCAATTTGATGTTAGTGACACATTTGATACCCCATCTTCTTCTTCCTCTTCCCCTAATTCGTCTAGTCCCTCACCTTCATCCGAGCCTATTCTCCGTTTTTCCCAAGGCTCGAACATTTCGCCAAATCTATCTAAGTCGACTCCCACTCCAATTTTGGGATCGAATCCGTCGCCACAGTCTTCTCCACAAACGTTGGACCCAAAACTTATTGATCGAGCTCCATTTCCTAACCGATTAAGGGCCAACAGACCTAACCCGCAAATGGAGAAGATTGTGGAAATGTTTAAGCAAGTTAGCGTGAATATTCCTCTCCTAGATGCTATTCAACAAGTCCCATCTTATGCAAGAATCCTTAAAGACTTGTGCACTAGGAAGAGAAAAACTCAAGTGCCTAAGAAGGTTTTTATGACGAGTAATGTTAGCACCGCTTTTACCCAACAAATACCAAAGAAACGTAAGGACCCCGGCTGTCCTACAATCTCTATTTCTATTGGGGGTAAAAATATTAATCGTGCTTTACTCGATCTAGGCGCTAGCGTTAACTTGCTTCCTTATTCAGTATACGAGCAGTTAGGAATTGGAGAGTTAAAACCCGCCCATTGTACTCTCCAGATGGCAGACTGATCTATCACCAAATCTCGGGGCGAACTAGAGAATGTGTTAATTAAAGTCGGGGAATTCATATTTCCCGTGGACTTTATTGTTTTAGATACACAACCTGTGGCAAACCCACGCAATCAAATACCGGTGATACTTGGTCGATCCTTCCTAGCAACTTCTAACGCTGTAATTAATTGTCGTAACGGTTCTATGAACTTATCCTTCGGGAAAATGGCAATTGAGCTTAATATTTACAAGCTAGGAAGTCAGCCATCAGAACCTTCTGCTCATTTGCTGGATGTTTGTTCCATCCACGAGATAGCTTCCGAAAGCTGCATGGATGAGGAACTTTGCTTTGATGTTCTCAACACCACTAATGAGACATCGTTTGATCTTGCACCACTTCACAGTGAGGATATGTTCAATGAGTCCGATCTTGAGATTGAACCCGTTGACTCGTTGTAAAAGTCAGCAGCACTTTCCGAGTCAATATCTTATGCAAGTTTTGAACCACTTAAGCAGTCCGAATATCATTCCGTTACCCCACCTTCTATTGTCTCTCCGCCAATTCTTGATCTCAAACCGCTACCTTCTCATCTTAAATATGCATATTTAGGAGAGAATGAGACTTTGCCAGTGATTATATCCGCTTCTCTAGCCTTAGAGCAAGAGAATGCACTTTTGGCAGTGTTGAGATCAAATCGGCAAGCATTTGGTTGGACAATGGCCGACATCAAAGGGATTAGTCCCTTAATTGTTGAACATCACATACATCTGATGGATGAAGCCAAACCAACCCGAGACCCATAAAGACGGTTAAATCCCGTTATGAAGGAGGCGGTAAAGAAAGAAATCGTCAAGTGCCTTGATAGTGGAATAATTTACCCCATATCTGATAGCCAATGGGTAAGTCCAATTCATGTGGTCCCTAAAAAGTCTGGCATCACGGTCATCACTAATGAGGCTAATGAGTTAATCCAAACACGCACCCAAACTGGGTGGCGCGTATGTATTGATTACAGGAAACTCAATGCCGCGACAAGGAAAGATCACTTCCTTCTACCTTTCATTGACCAGATGTTAGAACGATTAGCTGGACACGATTACTACTGTTTCTTGGACGGATACTCTGGCTATAACCAGGTCCCCATCGCCGAAAAGGATCAAGATAAAACCACTTTTACTTGTCCTTCCGGAACTTTTGCTTATAGACGCATGCCCTTTGGGTTATGCAACGCTCCCGCTACATTTCAGCGGTGCATGATGGGGATATTTTCAAATATGGTGGAAAATTTTCTAGAAATTTTTATGGACGATTTCTCCATTTTTGGGGACTCATTTGAGGACTGCCTTCGTAATCTTGACGCGGTTCTTACCCGCTGTAAGGATAAGAACTTGACTTTGAATTGGGAAAAATGCCATTTTATGGTCCAAGAAGGTATTGTACTTGGACATATAATTTCACGAAAAGGCATTGAAGTTGACAGAGCTAAAATAGATGTCATTCATAACCTCCCTCGTCCCAACTGTGTCAAAGATATACGATCCTTTCTTGGCCATGCAGGATTTTATAGGAGATTTATTAAGGACTTTAGCAAAATTGCTAGACCCTTAACCCTTCTATTGGCCAAGGACACTACATTTCACTTCGATTCGGATTGTGAGGCTGCTTTTGAATCGCTTAAAGAATCACTCACTACATCCCCCGTTCTATCATCTCCGGATTGGAACCACCCGTTCGAGCTTATGTGTGACGCATCGGATTTTGCTATTGGTGTTGTCTTGGGACAGCATATTGATAAGATGCCACATGTAATTTACTATGCAAGTAAGACCTTGAATGATGCATAAATAAATTACACAACTACCGAGAAAGAACTCTTGGCAGTTGTATTTGCATTAGAGAAATTCAGGCCCTACTTGAATGGCTCGCCTATTGTGGTTTACACAGATCACTCCGCCTTATGACATCTTTTAACGAAGAAGGATGCAAAGGCCAGGCTAATACGTTGGATCCTATTGTTACAAGAATTTGATCTTGTTATCAAAGACAAGAGTGGATGTGAAAACGTTGTAGACGACCATCTTTCACGCATCACTTCTTCACCAACTGTGACCGTGCCGATAAATGACTCATTTCCTGACGAACAGCTCTTGAATGTATCCTACGAACCTTGATTCATGGATATCGTGAACTATCTTGCTACGGGACTTATTCTTAGTGATTGGTCGAAACAAGACAAACTTCGATTTCTATCCCAAGTAAAATATTTTTACTGGGATGAGCCTTATCTATTCAAGTATTGTTCCGATCAAATTATTCGCAGGTGTGTCCCTAACGATGAATTCAAGAGCGTGTTATCATTTTGTCATGATCAGGCATGCGGCGGTCACTTTGGATCTCGAAAAACGGCGGAGAAAGTTTTGCAGTGTGGCTTTTATTGGCCAACATTATTTAAAGATGCATTTGAACATTGCAAAACTTGTCCGTGATGTCAGCATTTGGGTCGGATTTCACGAAGGAACGAGATGCCGCTCCAACCTATATTAGTTGTGGAAATATTTGATATTTGGGGTATTGATTTTATGGGCCCTTTTCCCAACTCCTTTGGGAATCTATATATCTTGTTAGCGGTTGATTATGTGTCGAAGTGGGTGGAAGCCATACCGTGTCGCACTAATGACAACAAAGTTGTCATTAAGTTCCTTAAAGAAAATATCTTTTCGCGATTCGGACACCCTCACGCTATCATTAGCGACAACGGGACACATTTCTGTAATAGGTCTTTCGAGGCCTTGATACGGAAATATTCAATCACTCACAAGCTTTCTACGCCCTATCATCCCCAAACAAGCGGGCAGGCTGAGATCTCAAATAGGCAGATCAAACAGATATTGGAGAAGACGGTTTCGAAAAACCGTAAAGATTGGTCAACCAAATTGACGGATGCTCTTTGGGCATTCCGCACCGCTTATAAGACCGATCTTGGTATGTCTCCATACCGCCTTGTGTTTGGGAAGGCATGCCACCTCCCTGTCGAGATTGAACATAAGGCAATGTGGGCTATTAAAGAACTTAATTTTGATCTTGATCATGCAGGCAGCTATCGGAAACTGCATTTAAATGAGCTAAGCGAACTCCGCGATGAAGCTTACGATAATGCGGTGATAGTAAAGAACATGACTAAAGTGTTCCATGATAAAAATCTTTCTAGAAAAACATTCACATCGGGGCAACAAGTCCTTCTTTACGATTCCCGTCTCCATCTTCATCCGGGTAAGCTTAAATCCCGTTGGAAAGGACCTTTTGTGGTGCGGTATGTACACCCGCACGGGGCAGTTGAAGTCAAAAATTTGAAAAACGGTTCAATTTTTAAAGTAAATGGGCATAGATTAAAACCGTATTTTTCTGCTGACCCCGCGGAGGAGCTCCTGTTTTTACAGGAGCCGCTTTATCAAAACTAAATTTCTTCCGCCTCACCTCCATATTTTTGTAACATTTTCTCATTTTAAGAATGGAGGTGAGTAAAAAAAAATGATTTGATTGAATATCCGTGCGTGTCAAAGAATAAGTTTGGGGGAATTTTTCATTTAACTATTATTTTACCCCTTGTATCTCTCCCTTAGTATACAGGTCCATGTTCTCAAAAGGCTACATCAGTGAGGACACTGCTGAAAACAGGTTTGGGGGGAGGTTTGTATTCACTAAATTATCTTTGACACTGGGCATTAAAAAAAAAATTATAACAAAAGAGTAGAAGGTGAAGAATTACATCCAAAAGATAGGAATAGTTTAAGAAAACCAAGAAAATTAGAAGTTTTCTTAAACGAACTAGTAATAAGTAGTTATGAGCTGTTGTCCCAAGGGTTAGTAAGATGAAGGAAGTCACTAATCTGAGGATAAAAATAAGTCTGAAAAATAGTTTCTTTTCTGGAAGTCAAACATTTGAATATTGATACCCTACTATATGCACTTACACACGTCTTGAAACTCGGGATAGTAGAGGATACCTTGAAATGCTCTTGTCTAAAAGCCAAAGTATGAAGGAAAAGAAAAAAATGAAGAAAATATAAAAATGGTGAAAAGAAAAAAATGAACACTGGTTTTGTATCGCCAAGGCAGCAATAAAAATATAGCAAGGGTGCCTCTTCACCTAGTGCCCTAAGGCCAACTGGTCTGGGAGTCACTGCTAAGCCTTAGATGGTGCAAGACGAGGAAAATATTATCACCTAATCAGCAAGCACATGAGTAATCGGTCGGTTAGTACCTCAAGAAGTATTAACGGTCGCATGAAAAGGTGTGAGCAAACCTAAGTATTCATCAAATTAAAAAGTACTAAGGTAGATGGACAAGGGTATGATAGCTTGAATTGAATTCTCCGAGTGTAGGGATGTCCATTTCACACACGTAGGGGTATATGATCAATGTTTGGATGAAAGGTAGAAATGAAGAATAAAGACGATGTCTTATTGAGGGATAATGTGATTTCTAACACTTTTCATGACTATTAAGATATGGCTCATGACAACCGAAAAGCTAGTGTAGTTGGAAACTCTTATTTTCAAAGTCTTTCTTTTATAGTTCTTATCTTTATATGTAAATTTCACCATCTCTCTTTTATTATAGGATTTTGTGGGTGTAATCCGCTGAAAACCCTCAGGAGACAACACTCCTCCTACTAGGGACACCTAGAGGTTTAACGGCTTGTTGCACGTGCTCAGTGCAATCGTGTTTGCCTACGAAAGTGTGCTTAGTTTTCTCCTTCTTCTTCTTCTCATTCTCTTGAATAAACTAGTTTGCTCGGGACGATCAAAGATAAGTTTGGGGGTATTTGTTCAGTTGATAAAACTGCACATTTGTATTACATTTTTCCTATAATTTTCATATTAAAAAGGACTTTATTATAATATATCATACATATGAGGGTTTATGTGTAAAAATACTATTTTCCATGTGTTGATATATTATAATTAGCATTTGGTAGGAAAATGTATGCAAATAAATTCATTGACCAAATCCTAGTAGAACAAAGTCTACTAAATCTTATTTGAGTTGTTGTGCGGAATTTTTCCAAGTTGTGCAGAATTTTTCAAGGCTAGAATCAAGGAGTTCAATTTATTGAAGAAGACTTGCCTAATTAAGAATCAAAACTTGGAGACCAAGTCTGGCAGCAACCACGAGAATATTTCCAAATTCTGAAGGTGCCAAGGATCGCCAAATGTCACAAGTAGCCATCCCCAGAAAATTGATGGACGGCCGTGATCATCAAGCCGCGGATCCACGGCAATTGCCCCTTTATGCCGCGGATCCGCCGCGGTTAAGAAGAGATGGAGGCTGAGGATTTTTGGGGAAAATCTTTTCTACTTTTTACCTAATTTTGAAGCAAATGATTCTGGCTTTGCACTATAAAAAGGCACCGAGAGCCTCTTGGAAAATTTATCAAGCCGAAGAGATCACGAAGTCCCTGACGCTCACGCATCCAGGCTGATCATCAACTGTTCGTCTACCTCCTTAGGAAAGATCGAGAAGCAACTAGTTTTGTAATCATTTTCTACGGAATAAAGTGTAGATTGTTCAAGTTGATAAATAAAGGTAGTTATTTTATTTAATTCTTTTGCATTTTACATTATGTTTTCCCTCTCTGTCTTTTCATCTTCTTCTCCCAACATGCGCGAGTAATTCTCCGCTTGTTAGGGTTCGTAGGATTTGGGTAGGTTAATGGATGATGAACATCCCTAAACCCTTTTTAAGTTCTATAAAGTTTATGAACTTTATCAAAAGAATCATTAACATCCTAATCGGGCGCGCTAGCAATTTTTTGCTAGTTCCGACCGCGATTAGAGATTAGATTAATGATTGTTTTGGTAAATTCTAGATTTGAACGGAGTTCCGTGTCGAGATAAGGGTTAAGAGTGGGATTCCTTTTCCCTCCAGAAACCTTAATCTACACGCATCATCGTCGTTCTAGTTTTAAATCTATTAATGGATAAAAATGGTAACTTTTAATTAATCGTCCATGACTACTAAATCCTAACGAACCCTACAAGCCTCTTATTATATTAACTATATTCCTAAAATAATCTAGATCTATAAATTTGCTCTCTTGCTTAAAGTAGATCTAGAAACTCTTCACAAAAATTCTTTATTCCTCCTCTCTTTCTCAACACATCTAAAGTAAGATTAAAAGGTTCCACGTTTCCCTGAGGATGACCCGTACTCACCTCGGTCTAGCTACACGCGATACCGTTCTGATTGCGGTTAAACTACAAACACACTCTTTCGAACCAATCAGCCGCCAATACCAAGCTTAGGTCGCGGTTACGCCGCAGAAATTAGGTTTCTCTTGACAATTTTTCTACAGTGGCCTCCTTTGCTCCTATGGTCCTCTCTGAAGGTCTCTGAATCTCAATTTCCTCGTTCCAGTGATTCTAGATATCCTTGCAAAAATCGCACACTAATCGTTAAATATGCAAGTTGTGGTTTTATTTTATTTTTATGATATGGATCGAATAAGAATTCAACACGACTAGCAAGAAAAAAAATTACGCACGTATCCCTGGCAACGACGCCATTTGATTGGTGTGTTAAAAGAGTGTTTGTATAGTAACCGCAATCAATAACGGTGTCGCGTGTAGCTAGCCGAGATGAGTACGGGTTATCCTCAGGGATGCATGAAACTTTTATCTCGCTTTAGACAAGTTGATTGAAGAATAGAGAGAATAGTTGTAGATCCATGTTAAACACGGATGTAAAATTTATAGTTTTAAGATCTAGTTTAAATACGGATATAGATTTTATAGGAAAAAGGCTTGTAGGGTTCGTTAGGATTTAGTAGTCATGGATGACTAATAAAGATGACTTATTTTATTTTTTGATAGATTTAAAACTAGATTGATAGTGATGCATGGGGATTAAGGTTCTTGGAAGAAACTAGGGTTTCCCCACTGTTGACCCTTGTCCCTTCATTGATCTCTATTCTTGTCTAGCCCTTACCAAAACAATTGTTAATATAATCTCAAATCGTGGTTAAGACTATCAATAAATTGATAGTGCGCCTGATTATGATGTTAACGATTCTTTTGCTAAACTTTATAAACTTCATAAGACGTAAAAGAAGTTAAAATATTTTCTCATCCATTATTATACCCTAATCCTACGAACCCTATCAAGCGGAGAATTACTCGCGCATGATGGAGATAGAAGAAGAAATGATAGAGAAGGAAATCATAATGCAGAAATTAAATGCGGAAAGTAAATGTGAAATAATTAATCTAATGTTCTACCTTTATTAATCAACTTTACAAGTACAAATCCTTCGAGTTTAGATTACAAGAAGAAGAAGTTGATCTCGATCTCTGCGTCGTAGGAAGTAGATGTTCCGTCGAAATTCATGTCGCTTTATCATGTTGAATCGCGGACCTGTCGTAGATCACTTATTCTTTGACGGTGATTTGCTTCGTGTTAAAGGTGAAGATTCTTAACTTTAGCCCTCGATCCTTTATATAGCCCTGGAAGCAGAAACCTTAGATCACATAGGTTAAGATATGTTGATACGATCACCCATAGAAAATCTCAGATCCAACGGCCATCAGAGGGCCGTGGATCCGTCGCCGTTTGCATGCAATAGCCGTGGAAGCGCCGCATCTTGGAGGAGTTAGGGTTTGGGTTTTCTGGAGCTTCTACATGTTGACACATGGAGATCTTCTAGATATCTGGATTTTGGAAATATTTTCTGAGTCTCTTCCAGTATTGATTCTTCAATTTTATTTAACTTTATCGGCAGATTTTTGATTCTGACATCTCGATATTCCGATCTCCTGACTTGAGCTAAATCTTGCACAATATCTCCATGAATAATGTTAGTAATATTTATTATATTAGAGATATAATTTTAATCATTTTATATGATAATGAATCTTTAAGCAATTTGATATGATATGCATAATAAAAATATTATATAAATATTATATGCATATATTTTCCTTCATAATATTAATTATAATATATAAACATATGGTAAATAGTATTTTGCAGATAAACCCAAATATATTTTATATTTATAATAAACACCTTTTAAATATTTAAAAAAAGTAAGGAAAATGTTATATCAAATGTGCGATATTTTCGACCGAACAGTAACTCAAGTAGAGTAACGTACCGTACGTGTGTTCCGTGGTACTTACGATACGATACTCCGCTTAAGTAACCTTAGGATGTATATATCTTGAGATCCATTATCCTATTCGTTCTTCTGATCTATCCTCATCGGTATTTGTTTGTGGTTCCTGTAACCACGGCTACGTGAGCTGAGAGGATTGTTGTCAGAGATGCGATCAAAGCGAGCTTGTCAGGGATGAGGACCGACCAGGGTGTTATTCCGGTGACACAAGAACATATAGTTTATCCTTATTATGCTAAGATTTCTCGTTTGAGACGAGTGTTCGTGTCATGACCCGAAATTTGGCACGTGATGGCCCTTAGACTACGCAACGTCTACAGGCGTAACGCAATTTAAGCAAGCCAAAAATCCAGCAATCTAAACCATCAAAAGTAGTAAGTGATAAGAGCATTGTTAAAACTTTTAAAAATCTCGAGTATAAATTCTTTAAAGTCCAATTTTAGTTTCTTAAAAATTTTGGCAGCACCACCTTTGTAAAAAACTAACCCCAAAAATGGGTACAACATAAATATAAGTAAAGCATCCCCAACGGGAGCAAAATCCACGCCCAAAGGCGGAAACAACCACCACAACAGATATACGACGCCGTAGCGAAAAAATAAAAGACGATATAAATAAAAACTGCATAAAAGACCTCCAAGTCATAAAATACATACAATATCGTCCTCACATCAAGTCTCTAAGTCATACATGAAAGTGGTAGATGGAGAGTACATGGTACAAAGATAACAATAAACAACATCGGATAGCCGCAAAACCCACCTATAGCAAAACTGCGCACAGTTAGCCGAAGCGGTATCCGCTGTAAAAGATGATACGAAAGATGAAAAGCCTGCCGCAATTGCCCTGAGGGACTACCTGGAAAACACTGTGGCACAACAGGGGTGAGTTGCTAACTCATGAATAGTAAATAATATATGCAGGTAATCGCAAGTATGCACGTACAACGCGAATCTAATGCATGCAAGCTGATAGCAATAAATGGCAATATGTATGCAACAGTCATGTAAGGTACTCTATCAGGTACTACTAATACATGAACAATAAATGACAATATGTATGCAACAGTCATGTAAGGTACTCTATCAGGTACTACTAATACATGAACAATAAATGGCAATATGTATCCAACAGTCATGTAAGGTACTCTATCAGGTACTACTAATACATGAACAATAAATGACAATATGTATGCAGCAGTCATGTAGGTACTCTTTAAGGTACTACTAATACATGAACAATAAATGGCAATATGTATGCAACAGTCATGTAAGGTACTCTATCAGGTACTAATAATACATGAACAATAAATGCGGAGTATGGGATAAAACATGTCATCCTAATGGAATCCTGATCTCGTGGTAGGACCAAAGTCCATCAAGACAATCTAAATTCCAAATTTCCTCAATCAGCCCCTAAATTGGCCCTCATATCCAGTAAGTCTCATATATCCTGAGTGTCCAATATCAAGTAAGTCTCATATATCCAGTATCCAATATCAAGTAAATCTCCTATATCCTGAGTGAGTATATTGCAAGATCATTATGATGATGTATAAAAATTAGATATATACATATATATTAGCGTTCCATTCCACTAATATATATATATATATATATATATATATGCATATATAACAGCGTCCCATTCCACTGTTATATATACTTAGGAGTAAAAATATCATAAAAACAAGTGTCTAATATCGACACATAAATACTGATTTATCAGGCGCTGTCACCACGACTGGCCCTCCCGATAGGTACATATCATACGCTATCCCGAAAACTCGAGTGCCTAACTCTGACACTCAAAATTCGACATATCCATACGTACATGACTCCTGTCGGTATCCCCATGATAACCGCCGAGCCATTGTACTGTCACCGGTAGGTATGGTTCCCCCACTAACTCATCGCCTACTCCACGAAATTCTTGCTCCGGGGTACCTACGGCCCCCACCATGTACCCGCACACGACTCCCCCCATTTCTCGCGTGGGGTATATATATATCAGAACCGATAAATCTCATGGTGGATGCTGAAATATCATATCAAGAGAAACCAGATTTTTCAAATAATGCATAATTTCATGAAACTACTACGGTCCTCAAATCCAGAAAACATCATGAAAAATCCATATCTCAATGCGAAAATCCATGAATATAATATATGCAACATAAAACTGTAATGTGAGCATATATAAAAGAAAAGCCGCTATTTAACTGCAACAAGTTAATATATATATCATGCGGTTCCTAATTTCTCCAAGTCTATATAACATCAAATAAAGGTGAACATGTAGCTATAGCCAGATATATGTGTAAATATGTAGGTATAGCAAGGTATATATATCTACCTATCAGTGATGATGTAATACCCTCCAGGTATATATATAAGTATGTATGCAAGATGTACATGTAGCTATATCTCATATGTGTATATTCCTATCCCTAATGGTACAATACCATATAAGTATATGGGTAACTAGCATGTAAGCATGTCAAGACATATATGTAAGCATGTAGGTATACAGGTATGCTATATGCCATATGCACAAGGAAAATAAGGATCATGTCTCAATGTCCTTAAGAAATACAGTATCACACATGTATAGGTGTTGTGCGTGTCATGGCAATTATCGACGGTGTGTGTAGCATACAATTAGTACTCATGAAACATGAACCATTAATAATGGTGTTGTGTCTTATTAATACCAAGTCCATGCACAATAGGAAATGAGATATGTAACAAAGGTACACATGCACAATCAATATCCGTATACATCTAACTAATAGTCATATCATTTAATCTAGCCCAGACGCATAACGCCATGCGGGCGATTTTCCTATAGATGTTAAATCTACTCACAACAATCCTGGCTAAGTAAAGCCAACCACTCGCTTTTCCTTTTTTGCAGCGCCCGAAGTCCCCGCCTGCGATCCTGAAAGCATATAACAATATAACAGTATATATTAGCAATCGATCAATAACACGTACAAACTACGTTTGACCGATGCACCAACTCCAAGCGTACTCTCAAGTGTTCGTCAAGTGGTAACGCGCGTATCGACACTACGAAACCAACTCAAGAGCAAAAGCTACACAAAGACACAAACAACATCGGCACGACCCTAGCTAGGAACGCAAAACGATATAACCATCAAGCCTAGACCCTTATCGTACCGATCATGCATTCACAACACAAGATATAGCGTGGAATCCATATAAATAACGCCGCAACGTCGAAAGAAACTCACGCCAAAATTATCCTAAAATATAGTAAGCAACCTATATCATTTTAGCACAAAACTATAAGTTTTTACCAAAACTAGAAATTAAAACCATCACCAATTATCAAGATTAAACCACTCATACCAATACTATAATTTTAATCTCACTTAATTAGGATTTAGTAAAAACTTAGTTTGCTAATTAGCTAATTTTACAATTAGAAAAATAACATTTAACAAATTAGCAACTAGGTTTAGTTTTCATTTGTCTAAAATTATCAACTAACCATTTCACTAATCAAAACCCTAATTTGATTACAAAAAAACCTTACCAGGAATTCTAAATATGAAATTAAAAGCCTTAAATTAATATCTAATTAAGCTAATTAAAGATTAAGCAACAATTAGAGTTTAGGGTTTGGATTTATACCTCCACAAAAGATCAAAATCAAGCAACTAGAAATCTAATTTTGCCTCCAAAATGCTAACTTGATGAAGATCCAAGAAAGTTTTGTGAAGAAGAATGAAGGGAAATGATTTGTATTTGAGTTCGTATGAATTATTTAGGATTTTTGATGAATTTGCGAAGCTTTGAAATGAAGAAATGAGGCAAATGAGGAGAGAGGGCAGCAAGCAAGGAAGTGGCCGGCCAAGGAAGAAGAGGTAGGGTTTTGTGGAATTTTATAGAAAATTCTAGAAGAAAATGTAAGTCCACATTGCTCACCCCGGTTCTTACGGGAAGGCGGAAACGGTAAAAAACGATTTTTGGCGCAAAGGCAACATAGACTAAAAAGAGAGGATCTTTGCTAAACAAAAACCTAGCAAACTATATGAGGTTCTATCTACTATGCCATAGAGATTATACCTTACGATACCGGTCCTTCGGGTCTTCTCTCCGCCGTCCTGCTCGTCCATCTAAGCTCCGAGGATCGAGCCGAATCTTGATCACCTCCGCGGCCTTCTTGAGTCGAAGACGATCCACCCGAGAGCTGTGCTCTGAGCTCCACCTCGAGCCGAGGTAACTAGGGCAACAAGATCGCTAGGCTTGATGTCCTAGGTGGTGTAGAAGAGGTAGATGGATGTGTTTGTCTATTTGGATCCTTTTTCTCTCAACACATGAGATCAAAGGAAATATCAAGAGGAGGAAGAAGAACTAGCAACCAAGGAGCTTTCTCATTCTTAGGAGAGAGAATGAGAAAAGAATAATGAGCTAAAGAAAAAGAACCATGGTTGCAATAATACATAAACATCATCATTACTAATCCTTTTATGATAAAGTTGATGGCTACATTGACTTGACCATTTTCATCACAAAAAGAAAATGAAAACCAAAGAATACTTTAATCCTTTCATGAAGATCCTAGTCAACTTTGGTCAAACGGTCAACAAAGTCAAGTATAGTCAAATGGTCAAAGCAATTAGCCATAACATAATCATCACTAAAAAGATTAGTAAATAATTTCCCCGGCTCATAATGGTTTTGACCGAACCAATAGCCAAAACCCTAATGAGTCCGCCTCATAATGGTTTTGACCGAATCAACTGTCAAAACCCTAATGAGGCACCACCTTCTTCTTCACTCCTCACAACTGTGCATACACACCTGCATCCGCATTCCGTAGAACGCGAATGCACAGAAGAAAAAACAAATCCATCCGTACAATACTAGGATTTGGCTTAAACCAAAGCCCACTAGTATTGCCTGCCCGAACAGCATACGCACACAAGTGCACGTAAGTGATCGTAGCCCTGCCGTAAAACCATACGGCCTCTACACCTTTCACTCAGTGCAGGGAAACTCTCTGTGTGGGACTCTAAAGACTCGACACTACGCTGGCAGTGGGTTTAACCACAGACCGCAAGCGGCACTAGCTGTACGTAACGGTCCCCGGGTAGATGTCGATAAGAAGGCCGATGAGGTAAACCCATCCGAACTCCTACTGAGCCTGAATGTGACAATCTCCGTACAGTCCGGTCTGTTCGTCTAAGAATATCGCATGGCGGGCCTAGGGGGTGGCGAACGTCAGTCCCCTAATAGCGGTACAAGTCATGTTGGAGTGTAGCCCAGAACACCCTGAGATAACACTGGAAACCTACCAGTATATCTCGCTTGTCCTGGCCAGGGACGATAGCGCGATATCAACCCCCAATACCGGGAGAGACGAATCCTGTATAACCGTCATTGCCTCCAAGTGCTTCGGGACTGCACCCAACTACTACCTGTTTGCACGACTCCTTTGAGCCGTGGTAGGGTAGTAATCAAAGAACAGTGGGAACACACTCGAGGCGAAGTGACAGTGTCAAGTCAACGGACTAAGCTGTACTCATGTCACCTGAGAACTGATAACTGACGATAGGTATAATACCAAACAACAGTTCCCGACGAGTCCTGTCCAGTGTACTCGTAACCTAACGAGCACCCGCATACTATCTCCAGTACGACGTACTGATGGCTGTGGGACAGACCATCTCCCCTGCTGGGATGAGACGCACATACGCTAGTCTACTCCGGAGTATCGATGCCCTGTCTCGATAATCCTATGACTAGGGACCTGTATAAGGATGTGCTTATAGATTACCCAGCCCCCACAAGTGCGACTGCCATCACAACGCTGGTAATCAAGCAAAGATCCTAAGGGCTCCACTAATATGTATAAGCAATATGCTAAAAGAAACACATGCATATATTAAAGTAGAAACAAATCAAGTAGCATACTACCATTTTGAGCAAGATTGTCTATACAACTGTGAATATCCCAAGCTTTCATTAAGTAATATACAAACTAGTATGATACAGTAATGGCCTCTAGGGCATATACACTAACAGAAAATAGCAATAATTTCATAATAAAACAAAAATCCTTTATGTCATCTTTATTTCTTTTCTTTAAAAATTCCTTTTTAAACCACAAATATCTAGATATTTGGGTGAGAAGGTTAAAAAAACATAATCTAGTGTATAACTTAGCATAGATCCACATTAGTAGTAATTAACCCAAACAAAAATGTAATTAACACTAATAAAGTGCACAAATAAAGCATTAAAATAATTTTAATTAGGGAAAAATATTAAAATGTACAAAAATTACCAGTGGCTTACAAAAACCCGCAAACTAGCAATTTCCTAGCTAAACTAGGTGCAGTGCATTCTATACTGCAAAAAGATCGCTTCTAGGTTTTTACGGAAAACACCGACTATTTTACCCTAAAAACGGAAAATTCGCAAAACGATTTCTAAAACTTTACAATCTTCCCCCCTTAAAGAAATTCGATCCCTGAATTTATAATTCATCTATGCGTACCTTCAAAGAGATGAGGGAAAGTCTTCCGCATCTCGCTCGCAGCCACTTAAGTGATCACCTTACTAGACGGCTACGCCAAAGAACTCTCACAGATAGCAAGACCCTTGACCGATATCTCTCCACCTGCCGATCCACTAAAACTGCCGGCTGCTGGTGAACGAAAGATCGCGTCCAAGCTAAATGGTTTGATGCTGAATCATGTGAGAAAGGTCATGAAGGTAATTGCGAAGTATCGACACAAGGACTACAGGGTGAATACTCAAAAATCTAGGCGGAAGTGCCATATTAGGCAACGGTACTAACTCGCTTCAAGGATCTCAAAAGGACCTACAATTCTGGAACTAAGCTTCCCAAAACTCAATACGCCATCTATTGGAAAAATCCGTAGGAATACATGACCTCCCACTGCGAACTCAAGTCTGCGACAACGACGGTCGACGTAAGACTTCTGTCTGCACTGGACTGCTCTCATCCTGACCTGAATCAACTGGATCTTCTCCGTAGTCTCATGACTAGCTGGGGTCCAAAAATCTTACTCTCGCAGAGTCAGAAAAACAGACTGGCGATCGACACGACCTACCAAAAAAAACCTAAAGGTTGCCAATTGGAATGTCTCCTGATAACATCTATCGAAGGAGAACCCTATCCATGGCAAGTGACGATCTTAACTGCCAACAAACACTTAGTACGTATGCACAAGCATATCCTCTAGAGTCTGTATAGTCGGCTCTAACTGACCATCGTCCCACAGATGGAAAAGCGGAGCTAAAGCTCAACCAGTATCCAAGGCTTCCTGAAGCTTCTGCCAAAGACAGCAAGCGAACCGATGCCTCTATTGGATACAACGCATGAAGGAACTCCGTGCAAACGTACAAACTTAACAAAGAACTACCGAGCAAACTGAGCATAACCGGACAACAATACCCAAATGGAGTCACACCCTGTCTAGACCTGGGTAGACACCACAACGAAAAACATGGAGATCTGCTCCCATTCCCACTCCGGAACGGTAAAAAGGTTGCAACTCTCCAGCCGGTCTCAAATGCTCAACCTTAGCTCGCAACAAGACAGACACCTCGAAACGAAATCCGAAATTTCACTCTTCATCCCTGCCCATCCGTAACTATCTCACAAGTCACGGTACATATTGGTGAACTTGAATGAACACAGAAAGCTGACTGATGTGCCTGCTCTAGGATTTCGCGTCTCTACCCATCAGTATCAGGTACACACAAACGCGTCCCTAAACGTAGCACACCCTAGTCACAAATCAAGGACTCCGAATCTTTACCCTACCGAACATGCTCAAGTATCACAGACAACGAGCATCGGTGGGCAGTGCCTCACGAAAACGATTAAGTAAAAGTGGACGGGCGCGGAAATGAGCAAGTTGTCCCCTCAGTAGAGGCGAACTTAAGCTATACTCAACAATCGCACAAGAACTGTAAATCTGCAGAAGACTGTCTCAGAACTGCGCACAACTGGGACAAGCTAACCCCGGGCTTACTACTCAAGCATCAGCTACCACAATCGCCTTGCCATGGGTAATAAAAGATCTCACAATCACAATCATTTACAAGCTCCATCCAACGGCACTGTCTCAAAAATCAAAACCCGCTGCAGGAAGATATACATTAAGCTCTGGAGGTCCGTGAAAATCTGACACGACTCTCCACACAAGTAGTGTCCCAAATCTTCAACGCACGACCACCGCGGCCATCTCCAGATCATGAGTGTGATATCCTGCTCGTACTTCCTCCAACTGTCGGGAAGCAAAAGCGATAACTCTAAAATGCTTCATTAACGCAAAATCGAGCCCCACTCGTGAAACATCACAGTTAAACAACAAAGTCGCCCGATCCAGAAAGCAAAGAAAGAACTGGTGCAATCGTCAACCGAGTCTTCAACTGCTGAAAACTCAACTCGCATGCCTCAGTCCAAGAAAAGAACCTCCTTCCTTGCCAGTCCGGTCAACGGTGCAATGATACACAAGAAATCCTGCACGAAACGGCGGTAAAAACCGGCTAAGCCCAAAAAATCTGCGGACAACTATCCCCGTTGCAAGTCTGGGCCAAGCTGTACGGCCTCGATCTTCCTCGGTTCTATACGAATACTGTCTCCCGTAACTACAAGACCTAGGAGTTCAACACAATCAAGCTTGAAAGAACACTCCGAGAATTAGCAAACCGCTGGGGCTCTCCTAATGTCTGCAAAGCAAATCCTCAAGTGCTGCTCAAGTTCCTCATGACTCTTGGAAAAGACCAGAATGTCATCAACAACACAACAATAAACTGGTCGAGGAACGGCCTGAAGAAATCTGGTTCATCACATCCTTGAATGCTGCTAGGGCATTGGTGAGTCCAACGACATCACCAAAAACTCATAAAGCCCATAGTGAGCACAAAAGTAGTCTTCGGAATGTCATCACTTCGAACCCACAACCAATGATGATCCGATCCCAAACAAACTTAGAAAACGTTTCGCACCCTGGAGCTGATCAAAGAAATCGTCAATGCGAGGTAAAGGATACATATCCGCACCGTAACTCGGTTCAATTGACGATCAATCAACACACAACCTCAAACTGCTGTCTTTCTCCCTGACGAACATAATAGGATCTCTCCAAAGCGAAACACTTGGACGTACAAGTCCCCCTATCTAGCAACTCTGCAGCAGATTCTTAAGCTCCCTAAGCTTCGCCGGCTCATCTGGAACAATGTCGGAAAACCCTTGCACGATAGGAACCCGGTCCAACAAACCCACCATGGCTCCAATATCACAACTGAAAGCCAAGAATCCTCGACATCCTCTCCTCTAAAGCCGACTAGCGAAAAAGGCTGAATTCAAGCTGTGATAGGCGGCACCACTGTCCCCCTTACAACAAGAACTGACTCCCCCGGAAACAAATCCTGACCATTTCCTTACGGCAGTCCACAGACGCCTAGCACGTAGCTAACCAGTCCGTGCCCAGGAGAGCGTCAAATCCAACATCTCAAGAAGGATCAAAATGACTGACGAATCTCTATCTCGTATCCGATAGGCACATGACTGAAATACGTGTCGCGCAACAAAAGAATCGCTGACAGAAGTTAACATAACAACGGCTGATTTAGCTAACACATCTCTCGTCCCAAGCCTCTGCTACTCCCGCGACATGCACGAAACCTGTCACGGCGACTGAACCTCTGTCTCTGGGCTGGTACACCTGCACGAGCCTTCCTCTGTCCTCAAACTCCTAAAGTCTCGGAAAGACGCTTCTCTTCAAATAGGGCTGATAGCAAGGAATAACTAGGTAACAGGGGTGAAAACCTCCTGTCGCTGCGCTCGACTGGCCTCAACCCAAGACCTCATCGTCTGGCGCAAGTCCTGCATCTCTGCCTCAAGCCTAGCGATACGATCTATCGAAGGCGGATCCATCTGCTCCTGTGCAACGAGCGTGCTATCCTGGTCAATCCTCCTCCCACACGAATCAACTCTGACATCGGCTCTCGCTGCATCACTCTGAGTCCTCATAGTCATCGGCGGCAAAGGCTATAAATGGAAAAAAGGATTCGATATGAACACGGAAATCGAATCACATGGATATGTATCATCATGGAAGGAATTTCAAGCAATTAGTACTTAGGTCACTTTAGGCGGAGTACCGTGTCGTGAGTATGCCGCGGACATACACATACTACGTCACTCTGCTTAAGCTACCTACTCCATCATATCAAGGTCATCCTACACTCCTAAAGGTAAAACCTAGCACTCTGATACCAACTTTGTCACGTCCTGAAATTTAGCACGTAACGGCCCTTAAACTACGCAACGTTTACAGGCGTAACGCAATTTAAGTAAGCCGAAAACCCAGCAATCTAAACCATCAAAAGTAGTATGTGATAAGAACATTGTTAAAACTTTTAAGAATCTCTAGTACAAATTCTTTAAAGTCCAATTTTAGTTTCTTAAAAATTTTGGCAGCACCTCCTTTGTAAAAACTAACCCCAAAAATGGGTACAACATAAATATAAGTAAAGCATCCCCAATGGGAGCAAAATCCACGCCCAAAGGCGGAAACAACCACTACAACAGATATACGACGCCGTAGCGAAGAAATAAAAGACGATATAAATAAAAACTGCATAAAAGACCTCCAGGTCACAAAATAACATACAATATCGTCCTCACATCAAGTCTCTAAGTCATACATAAAAGTGGTCGATGGAGAGTACATAGTACAAAGATAACAATAAACAACATCAGATAGCCGCAAAACCCACCTATAGCAAAACCGCGCACAGTCAGCCGAAGCGGTATCTGCTGCAAAAGATGATACGAAAGATAAAAAGCCTGGCGCGACTGCCCTGAGGGACTACCTGCAAAACACTGTGACACAACGGGGGTGAGTTGCCAACTCGTTAATAGTAAATAACATATACAGGTAATCGCAAGTATGCACGTACAGCGCGAATCTAATGCATGCAAGCTGATAGCAATAAATGGCAATATGTATGCAACAGTCATGTAAGGTACTACTAATACATGAACAATAAATGGCAATATGTATGCAGCAGTCATGTAAGGTACTCTATCAGGTACTACTAATACATGAACAATAAATGCAGAGTATGGGATAAAACATGTCGTCCTCATAGAATCTTGACCTCGTGGTAGTACCAAAGTCCATCAAGACAATCTAAATCCCAAATTTCCTCAATCAACCCCCAAGTTGGCCCTCATATCCAGTAAGTCTCATATATCCCGAGTGTCCAATATCAAGTAAGTCTCATATATCCAGTATCCAATATCAAGTAAATCCCATATATCCTGAGTGAGTATATTGCAAGATCATTATGATGATGTATATAACTTAGATATGTATACATATATATTAGCATCCCATTCCACTAATATATATATATATATATATATATATAACAGCGTCCCATTCCACTGTTATATATACTTAGGAGTAAAAATATCATGAAAACAAGTGTCTAACATCGACAAATAAATACTGATCTATTGGGCGCTGTCACCACGACTGGCCCTCCTGATAGGTACGTATCATACGCTATCCCGAAAACTCGAGTGCCTAGCTCTGACACTCTAAATTCGACGTATCCATACGTACATGACTCCTGTCGGTATCCCCATGATAACCGCCGAGCCATTGTACTGTCACTGGTAGGTATGGTTCCCCCACTAAATCATCGTCTACTCCACGAAATTCTTGTCCCGGGGTACCTCCGGGCCC
The DNA here is from genome assembly GCA_030015575.1 of Agapanthus africanus. Taxonomy (NCBI): domain Eukaryota; kingdom Viridiplantae; phylum Streptophyta; class Magnoliopsida; order Asparagales; family Amaryllidaceae; genus Agapanthus; species Agapanthus africanus. The sequence goes on along the minus strand of JASDDO010000008.1, from coordinate 1,830,470 downwards.
CACCATGTACCCGCACACGGCTCCCTCCGTTCCTCGCGTGGGGTATATATATATCAGAACCGATAAATCTCATGGTGGATACTGAAATATCATATCAAGAGAAACCGGGTTTTTCAAATAATGCATAATTTCATGAAACTACCACGGTCCTCAAATCCAGAAAACATCATGAAAAATCTATATCTCGATGCGAAAATCCATGAATATAATATATGCAACATAAAACTATAATGTGAGCATATATAAAAGAAAAGCCGCTATTTAACTGCAACAAATTAATATATATATCATGCGGTTCCTAATTTCTCCAAGTCCATATAATATCAAATAAAGGTGAACATGTAGCTATAGCCAGATATATGTGTAAACATGTAGGTATAGCAAGGTATATGTATCTACCTATCAGTGATGATGTAATACCTTCCAGGTATATATATAAGTATGTATGCAAGATGTACATGTAGCTATGTCTCATATGTGTATATACCTATCCCTAATGGTGCAATACCATATACGTATATGGGTAACTAGCATGTAAGCATGTCAAGGCATATGTGTAAGCATGTAGGTATACAGGTATGCTATATGTCATATGCACAAGAAAAATAAGGATCATGTCTCAATGTCCTTAAGAAATACAGTATCATACATGTATAGGTGTTGTGCGTGTTATGATAATTATCGATGGTGTGTGTAGCATACAATTAGTGCTCGTGAAACATGAACCGTCAATAATGGTGTTGTGTCTCATTAATACTAAGTTCATGCACAATAGGAAATGAGATATGCAACAAAGGTACACATGCACAATAAATATCCGTATATATCTAACTAATAGTCATATCATTTAGTAAAAGCTTAGTTTGCTAATTAGCTAATTTTACAATTAGGAAAATAACATTTAACAAACTAGCAACTAGGTTTAGTTTTCATTTGTCTAAAATTATCAACTAACCATTTCACTAATCAAAACCCTAATTTGATTACAAAAAACCTTACTAGGAATTCTAAATATGAAATTAAAAGTTGTAAATTAACATCTAATTAAGCTAATTAAAGTATTAAGCAACAATTAGAGTTTAGGGTTTGGATTTATACCTCCACAAAAGATCAAAATCAAGCAACTAGAAATCCAATTTTGCCTCCAAAATGCTAACTTGATGAAGATCCAAGCAAGTTTTGTGAAGAAGAATGAAGGGAAATGATTTGTATTTGAGTTTGTATGAATTATTTAGAATTTTTGATTAATTTGTGAAGCTTTGTGTCACGCCCCGCTTCCCAGAGTACGCTAAGATGAGCACGTGACATAGCCAGCCATGCTACCTTTGGATAGGAAATATCCTTCCACAGTCACATTACGGCTATAGAGATATCAAGAACAATAATAAACTATCTAACACATGTCCATAAGCCAAATAAAACGAGTCAAGAATAAAATAATGCGGAAGCAAATGATCTAATACAAGAATAACTGGAATGTATGTCCCATAATGCGGGCTCACATCAGGAATGAAAATACTGAAAATAAAAGAACTAACTACTAACGAGTCCTCACTGCTCAGCCTGTTGACTGAAGTACTCCTGCTCAGACTGCAGCAAAGGTAAGGAATCTGGGCCTTGCAAAACCCAGACGTCAGTGCGTCATAACATCAAGCAATAATATATAAACAGGGCAGCAAGACATGCAAGTATGATCATAAATGGTAAGCAGTGTAAGTCTACGTTGCCCACCCCGGTGCTTACGGGGAGGCGGAAAACGGAATAAAAATCAAATTTTTATCAACTATAGGCAACATGGACTAAACAAAGAAGGATCTTTGCTAAACAAAAACAAGCTAAAGCTAACTAAAAACTAGCTAAGGATAGAATGGTTATACCTAGGGCTTTATGTCCTTCTCTCCTTGCTCCTTGGAGTAGTAGAAAGAGGTCACCTTTGTCGTCTTCTCACGTCGAAGAAGGGTCCACCCGAAAGCCTCGACCTTTGGCTTCAACTCCAAGCTAGAAGTAACTAGAGTGCTAGAAGTGCTAATCCTAGAACCCTAGATGAGAGTAGAGATTATCAGAAAGAGGTTTTTCTCAAGCTCAAGTGTTTCTCAACACATGAGAGGGGAGAGCTTGAGGGAGAGGAAGAACAAGAGAGAGAAAGTAAAATAATAGAATGAGAGAAAAATAAACCATTCTCACATATATGTGTGAATTATTATAAATTGATAATTAGCTAGATAATTGTCATGGTTAATCAAGACATGACCATTATCATTTCATATTTAATGCTAATTGCAAGGATTAAAGAGCATCTTTTATATGGAATGATGATGGTCAACATGTCAACTAAGGTCAACAAGTCAAGATAGTCAAATGGTCAACAACCATAACCATGCACAATTATATTAAACTAATATCAATTAACCATAATACACACATAAGCATTAGGGTTAATAAAATGACAATGGTCATTAACCCTAATCAAAATCCTCTCCCTCTGTCTCAAGCAACTGTGCATACGCACCCGTATTCGTGATCCGAGGAACACGAATACAAAGAGATAAAACCAATCCCAAATCATATACTAGGATCCGGCTTAAACCAAAGCCCGCTAGTATAAGCTGTCCGGACAACAAACGTGCACAAGTGCGCGGATGTGAACGAACCCTGTCGCAAAACCATGCGACCTCTACTCATTTTGCCTAAAGACGAATAGCTCTCTGTGTGGGACTCTAAAGACTCGACATTACGCTGGCAGTGGGTTTAACCACAGACCGCAAGCGGCACTAGCTGTACGTAACGGTCCCTGGGTAGATGCCGATAAGAAGACTGACGAGGTGAACCCCATCTGAACTCCTACTGAGCCTGTATGTGACAGTCTTCGTACAGTCCGGTCTGTTCATCTGATACATCGCATGGCGGGCCTAGAGGGGCGGTGAACGTCAGTCCCCTAATAGCGGTACAAGTCGTGTCGGAGTGTAGCCCAGAACACCCTGAGATAACACTGGAAACCTACCAGTATATCTCGCTTGCCCTGGCCAGGGACTACTTGTGTAATGGCTCTCCTAGACACAGCGCGATGTCAACCCCCAATACCGGGAGAGACGAATCCTGTCTAACCGTTACTGCCTCCAAGTGCTTCGGGGCTGCACCCAAAAACTACCTGTTTGCACGACTCCTTTGAGCCGTGGTAGGGTAGTAATCAAAGTGCAGTGGGAACACACTCGAGGCGAAGTGACAGTGTCAAGTCAACGGACTAAGCTGTACTCATGTCACCTGGGAACTGATAACTGACGATAGGTATAATACCAACCAACAGTTCCCGATGAGTCCTGTCCAGTGTACTCGTAACCTAACGAGCACCCGCATACTATCTCAAGTACGACGTACTGACGGCTGTGGGATAGACCGTCTCCCACACTGGGATGAGAAGCGCATACGCTAGTCTACTCCGGAGTATCGATGCCCTGTCTCGATAGTCCAACGACTAGGGACCTGTATAAGGATGTGCTTATGGATTACCCAGCCCCCACGAGTGTGAGCGCCATCACAACGCTGGTAATCAAGCAAAGATCCTAAGGGCTCTACTAATATGTATATCAGCAATATGCTAAAAGAAACACATGCACATATTAAAGCAGAGACAAACCAAGTAGCATACTACCATTTCGAGCAAGATTGTATATACAACTGTGAATATCCCAAGCTTCCATCAAGTAATATACAAACTAGTTTGATACAGTAATGGCCTCTAGGGCATATACACTAACAATCTCCCACTTGCACTAAGGCCATGTACTGGCGTATCGAAGACCTATCATCTCGATCAACTGCTCGAACTGAGTCTGGGGCAAGGCCTTGGTGAATGGATCTGCTGTGTTATCTTCTGAAGCAACCCTCCGAACCTCGATCTCCTGGCGATCCACAGTCTCCCTGATCAGGTGATACCGCCTCAAGATGTGTCTGGATTTCTGATGGGACCTGGGTTCCTTCGCTAAAGCTATAGCCCCGTTATTGTCGCAATACAGAGGTATTGGGTCAACAATGGACGGAACCACCTGAAGTTCTTTCAAGAACTTTCTCATCCAAACAGCTTCTTTTGCGGCATCAGATGCAGCGATGTATTCCGCTTCCATAGTCGAGTCAGCAACGGTTTCCTGTTTGGAGCTCTTCCAACACACCACCCCTCCATTGAGGGTAAAGACAAAACCCGACATGGACTTGGAATCATCCTTGTCACTCTGGAAGCTGGAGTCAGCAAAGGCCTCAATCTGGAGGTCTTTTCCGCCATACACCAAGAACATCTCCTTAGTCCTTCTCAGGTACTTGAGAATGTTCTTTACTGCTATCCAATGTTTCTCCCCAGGGTTTGACTGATACCTGCTTACCACACTCAGTGCATAATCCACATCCGGTCTGGTACACAACATCGCATGCATTATAGAGCCTACCGCAGAAGCGTAGGGTATAATAGACATGCGATCCCTCTCCAAATCAGTCTTGGGAGACATCTCTTTGGAGAGGGTGATCCCGTGACAAGCCGGTAGATTACCACGCTTGGAATCTTCCATACTGAATCTCTTCAGTATGGTGTCGATGTACCTGGACTGTGAAAGTCCTAATATCCTCTTGGATCTGTCACGGTAGATCCGGATACCCAGAATGTATGAGGCATCATCCAGGTCTTTCATGGAGAACCTGTGTGACAAGAACCCCTTGACAGATTGTGGCATAGGAATGTCATTTCCTATTAAGAGAATGTCATCCACGTATAAAACGAGGAATACTACAGTTCTCGCTACAAATCTATAATAGATGCATGGTTCATCTGGATTTTTGATAAAGCCAAATTCCTTGACCATCTCATAAAAACAGATGTTCCAACTCCGTGATGCCTGCTTTAGTCCATAAATGGACTTAAGCAACTTGCACACCTTTTCGCTGCTCCCACTCTGAATGAAACCCTCTGGCTGGTCCATATAGACACACTCCTCTAAATGTCCATTTAGAAAAGCTGTCTTTACGTCCATCTGCCAAATCTCATAATCGTGGAAGGCAGCAATGGCAAGAAGGATCCGAATGGATTTCAGCATAGCTACTGGAGAAAAGGTTTCGTCATAGTCCAAACCAGGTCGCTGACGAAAACCCTTTGCTACCAGTCTAGCTTTATAGGTCTCATCCTGTCCATCTACACCAATCTTCCTTTTGAAGATCCACTTGCATCCTACGGGTTTTACCCCATCTGGAGCAATGTCCAACGTCCATACTTTGTTGGTGTACATGGACTCCATTTCGGTCCGCATTGCATCCAGCCATTTTACCGAGTTGACGCTCTGAATGGCTTGCTGGAAGCTAGTAGGCTCATCACAATCCATGATGCAATTCTCTCTTTCACCGTCAATGAGAAAACCGTAGTATCTCTCGGGCAGATGAGACTGTCTACTACTCCTGCGGAGTGGCGTGGGAATGTCCTGATCTTTCGAACCCTCTGGTTCTACTATGCTTTCAGTAATAGCTCATGGTTCTGGAATTTCTTCCAGTTCTATTGCGCTCCCACTTAGTTCTTTTTCTATGAACTGGTATTCTAGAAAGTGGGCATGGCGAGAAACAAAAACCTTTTGTTCCTCTTCGCAATAAAAGAAATATCCCTTGGAGTTCTTTGGATATCCCACAAACTTGCACTGTACTGAGCGTGCCTCGAGCTTGTCCGCATGCTGCTTTTTTACAAAAGCTGGACATCCCCATGTCTTAATGTGATTAAGATAGGGTCTCTTCCCACACCACATCTGATATGGTGTAGTAGGCACAGTCTTAGTTGGAACTCGGTTCAAAAGGTATGCAGCTGATTCTAGCGCATATCCCCAGAACGATCGCGGCAACTCAGCGTTACTCATCATGGACCGTACCATATCCAATAGGGTTCGGTTCCGTCTCTCCGATACACCGTTATGTTGCGGAGTGTATGGAGGAGTAAGCTGAGAGAGAATTCCATTCTCTTTTAAGTAACCCAGGAACTCGGCACTCAAGTATTCACCACCTCGATCTGTTCTCAGTGCCTTGTTACTTTTGCATGTTTGTTTTTCTACTTCATTCTTATATTCCTGGAATTTTTCAAAAGCCTCGGATTTATGTTTCATTAAGAAGACATAACCGTACCTTGAAAAGTTATCCGTAAAAGTAATGAAGTAAGAATAACCGCTTCGCGCATGTGTAGACATTGGACCGCACACGTCGCTGTATACGAGTCCCAAGAGCTCGCTCGCTCTTACTCCGTGTCCAGTGAACGGAGTCTTTGTCATCTTTCCTCTGAGACAGGATTGACAAGTTGCATACGATTGATATTCGAACGGATCCAAATACCCTTCTGTATGTAACTTAGTCAACCTTCTCTCATTGATGTGACCCAGTCTACAATGCCATAAGAAAGTTTTATTGATTTCTGGAGACTTTTTTTTGTGTGTATTCTGGACATTGAAAATCTGTGGTTGGTTTAATACGTATATACCGTTGTTCAATGTACCTGACCCAATCAAAACTTGATTAAGGTGAATGTTCACTACATTACTTACAAATGCAAATTCATAACCTTCTTTAGATAATAAAGATACAGAAATGATATTACAGGTTGCATTTGGTACATAATAACAACTACGTAAAACCAAAAAGTGTCCATCCGACAATCCCAGGTGATAGTCCCCTACGGCCTCAGCATCCATGCCAGCACCGTTTGCAACTCTGAGGGTCATGTCATCTGCCTTCAAAACTCTACGCTTTCTCAACGCCTGCAAAGAATTGAAGATATGAGATCCTGATCCGGTATCCAATACCCAGGATGTAGAGTTTATTGATAGACAGTTTTCAATAACATACACACCTGAAGTTGAAGCCGCAACTCGCTTCAAATCCTGTGTTCTGGCCTTCCAAGCCTTGCAATCCTGTTTCCAGTGACCACTTTTGTGACAATAGAAGCATTCTTCCTTCCCCACCAGCTTTCCCGCTACCTTTGTTTCTTTTCCTTTTCCTTTCGTATCCACTTTACTGACACCGCCTCTTGGTTTGGCGGGGGCTTTCTTCTTCTTACCCTTGGCTTTCGTCCTGGATCTAGAAGAGGAAGATCCTCCTACAAACAAAGTGGATGTCTCCCTGCTTTTTTGCAGGGTGCCCTCAGCACTCCTCAACATGTTCAGAAGTTCGGAAAGTTCAACCTCCTTTCCTTGCATGTTGAAGTTAAGGATAAACTGGGCGTAAGTAGAAGGAAGGGACTGGAGAATCAAATCAGTATAGAGTTCATTCTCCAACGTGGTCCCAAGGTCCGCGAGCTCTTCTATGTAGCCAATCATCTTAAGCACGTGTTCCGCTACCGATGATCCGACGGCCAACCTTGCCGAAAACAACTTCTTCGACACTTCGTATCTGGCGATACGAGACCACTCCCCATACAGTTCTTTTGTATGAAGAAATATGGACTCTAGGTCGATATTCTCGTGCCTCCTCTGATGTTCGTTGTCCATCGAGGCTAGTACGAGGCATTTGGCCTTCGCACAATCTATTTCCCAGGTCTTGTAGATTTCCCTATCTACGACACTGGTTTTGGGACCTAGGACAGGGGGAGCTTTGGTGGTAAGGACATACCCCAACTTGTCGTAAGTGATTGCCATCTTGACATTCCTGAGCCAATCTTTGTAGTTTGGCCCTGTCAGTATATTTTTATCTAGTAATAACTTAAGTTCGGTCATGTTGAATGGTCGCTGCAATTAGGAGAGAGAAAAGAAACACTTTAGCATGATGCTCTTGCAAGTTTAGAGTGGTTTTTAGTTTGTCTAAACTGGATGGCTCCCACTGTCTCTCGAATCCCTTCTCAAACCGTAAAAAAAGGATTAGTCAGGATCAATCTCACCGTACAATACTTGCTTAACCGTTCAGCCAGGCCAGTGTCGGTACTTCGAAGGAGGTTTTCCAACGCTTTCGCGAAGTTCCTTAATTTAAGAACCTCTTTTCCCTGGGGGCGTAGCCCCGCTAACACCTTTTTAGACACCTACTAAGTTTATAGTATTGATCGTTAAGTGAGAGTTTTCCCGAGGAGTAGCATATACTCACAGTAGGATCGGGATCCAAATATCATCGCGTGATAAGACCGAAGGAATCCTACCAGAATTATCACACTCCAAATGGTATGCAGCGCTAGCAAGTTTCAGTACTTATGAAACTCCCGATGTGGATTTTTGCCCCATGCTCTTATGACCTTGACTTTGGCCAAAATATCATAAGTCACATGTCAAGTTCTACCCATCATTCTCCTGGTTAATTTGGACCCACCCGTACCTACCCTTGACTTTGGCCAAAATGGTAGCACGACTGTCCCAAACCAACGCATCTATCTATGCTGCACATGAATACCCAATAGCTACCAATCACTATGCCTTGACTTTGGCCAAAATACATAGCTTGAATACTTTTTTGACCATTCATGTGGAATGACGGAGGGCTACGAATGGTTTTGGCAAAACCGTGAACGTAGTGAACTTGATATAATCGATGGAACGAGATAGCTTTTAAAAGGAGTGGTTCAAGCTCCGCGTTTAAAAGTTTAGTTTTGAAAAGAACCGAGTGGTTTTCAAAGTGTTCCAATCGAATTTTACTTGGTTTATTTTCTTGCATTAGTTATTTTAATGCGTCCCATCATTTAATCCTACCATTGCAGAAAACAACCAAAATATGACGTACGCTTATGCCATTCGCATTCGCCACGGGGCCCCGTCATCACCCGTTAGGTTACTTAACTAACGACAGAGCGGGGGCTGGGCTAGCGCGGCTGTAAAACATAAGCAACGCCTAAATAGTTATCATATATAAATATATAGCAATGATAGACATTACATATCACAGATGAATACATTGGATATACTAGGAATCCGCAATCCGTTCGAGCCTGCAACGAAAAGCGGATTACACGGTCGCGGTGAATAGCCAATACCCACCCAAGACCCCTACGGGTGCGGCAAACTACCCGCCAAGTATCCGAAGCGAAGCAACCTCCCTCAACACCGTGAGTAGGCCACTCGGCACTTCGAGATACCCGGTAGTTTGTGCACCCCCTCCATGGGTCTATCCTAGGAGCAAAAACAGTAAAAAGAATTATACAATGACGGCTACAACCCCGACCCGGTTGTGCGGCCAAACAAATATTATTACATCAATTTACATATTACAATGAATGAAAGAAAAAGAAACACTCATCTCACATCCACCCCGACTATTCACCCGCGACAATCCAACGCATTCATATACACATACCATCATCAAACACAGATCACAGATATGTATAACCCCGACTAATCAACATATAGCGATTAGCCGACGTTCAATACATATAAACATCACAGATATAACCCTTTAGTTAAACTGTAGTGAAGTTCGATAAAAAAAATACGGATTTATAGGCCCTCAAAAATAAATTTCTATTCTGGAAAACCTGGGCACATATAAACCATCTTAAAAATCCTAAAACCAAGCCAGAAAAACACTGCACCAAACTCGACCCAGAACTGAGCCTAAACGGCCGTGGTTGCGCGGCAATAGCTTGCTATTGCCGCGGAACCGCGGCGCTTTGAGCGAATCACTGGATCGTGTTTGGTGGTTTTCTTCACAAAACCCTGAGATGATTTTTGGAGTATGATTTATTTTGTTTTGAACAGAAAAAATTTTAACAGAAAATTAGGGTTTTGAAAACTCGGTTTTTTGATTTTTTCCGATTGAACTTCCATACACTTTACTACCTAGCTAGTTTATGTTTAGTTAGGCTCTGATACCACTGTAAGCCTACGTTGCCCATCCCGGTGCTTACAGGGAGGCGGAAAACGGAATAAAAATCAAATTTTTATCAACTATAGGCAACATGGACTAGACAAAGAAGGATCTTTGCTAAACAAAAACAAGCTAAAGCTAACTAGAAACTAGTTAAGGGTAGAATGGTTATACCTAGGGCTTTATGTCCTTCTCTCCTTGCTCCTTGGAGTAGTAGAAAGAGGTCACCTTTGTCGTCTTCTCACGTCGAAGAAGGATCCACCCGAAAGCCTCGACCTTTGGCTTCAACTCCAAGCTAGAAGTAACTAGAGTGCTAGAAGTGCTAATCCTAGAACCCTAGATGAGAGTAGAGATTATCAAGAAGAGGTTTTTCTCAAGCTCAAGTGTTTCTCAACACATGAGAGGGGAGAGCTTGAGGGAGAGGAAGAACAAGAGAGAGAAAGTAAAATAATAGAATGAGAGAAAAATAAACCATTCTCACATATATGTGTGAATTATTATAAATTGATAATTAGCTAGATAATTGTCATGGTTAATCAAGACATGACCATTATCATTTCATATTTAATGCTAATTGCAAGGATCAAAGAGCATCTTTTATATGGAATGATGATGGTCAACATGTCAACTAAGGTCAACAAGTCAAGATAGTCAAATGGTCAACAACCATAACCATGCACAATTATATTAAACTAATATCAATTAATCATAATACACACATAAGCATTAGGGTTAATAAAATGACAATGGTCATTAACCCTAATCAAAATCCTCTCCCTCTGTCTCAAGCAACTGTGCATACGCACCCGTATTCGTGATCCGAGAAACACGAATACAAAGAGATAAAACCAATCCCAAATCATATACTAGGATCCGGCTTAAACCAAAGCCCACTAGTATAAGCTGTCCGGACAACAAACGTGCACAAGTGCGCGGATGTGAACGAACCCTGTCACAAAACCATGCGACCTCTACTCATTTTGCCTAAAGGCGAATAGCTCTCTGTGTGGGACTCTAAAGACTCGACACTACGCTGGCAGTGGGTTTAACCACAGACCGCAAGCGGCACTAGCTGTACGTAATGGTCCCCAGGTAGATGCCGATAAGAAGACTGACGAGGTGAACCACATCTGAACTCCTACTGAGCCTGTATGTGACAGTCTCCGTACAGTCCGGTCTGTTCATCTGATACATCGCATGGCGGGCCTAGGGGGCGGTGAACGTCAGTCCCCTAATAGCGGTACAAGTCATGTCGGAGTGTAGCCCAGAACACCCTGAGATAACACTGGAAACCTACCAGTATATCTCGCTTGCCCTAGCCAGGGACTACTTGTGTAATGGCTCTCCTGGACACAGCGCGATGTCAACCCCCAATACCGGGAGAGATGAATCCTGTCTAACCGTCACTGCCTCCAAGTGCTTCGGGACTGCACCCAAAAACTACCTGTTTGCACGACTCCTTTGAGCCGTCGTAGGGTAGTAATCAAAGTGCAGTGGGAACACACTTGAGGCGAAGTGACAGTGTCAAGTCAACGGACTAAGCTGTACTCATGTCACCTGGGAACTGATAACTGACGATAGGTATAATACCAACCAACAGTTCCCGACGAGTCCTGTCCAGTGTACTCGTAACCTAACGAGCACACGCATACTATCTCAAGTACGACGTACTGACGGCTGTGGGACAGACCGTCTCCCACACTGGGATGAGAAGCGCATACGCTAGTCTACTCCGGAGTATCGATGCCCTGTCTCGATAGTCCAACAACTAGGGACCTGTATAAGGATGTGCTTATGGATTACCCAGCCCCCACGAGTGTGAGCGCCATCACAACGCTGGTAATCAAGCAAAGATCCTAAGGGCTCTACTAATATGTATATCAGCAATATGCTAAAAGAAACACATGCACATATTAAAGCAGAGACAAACCAAGTAGCATACTACCATTTCGAGAAAGATTGTATATACAACTGTGAATATCCCAAGCTTCCATCAAGTAATATACAAACTAGTTTGATACAGTAATGGCCTCTAGGGCATATACACTAACAAGCAGGTGTAACAACAATATAAATCAAGGCAGTGAAAGGTAGGGTGCAGTGAGTGATCTAAACTGGTCTATTGGCTTAACTATTCTCAAGTCTTTGAAATCAATTTGATGAATTATCGATGTAACTCAATAGTATCTCGTGCATGCCCGGGATCACGGTCTATGACTCTCGGGCTGAATCCGAGACGTGCCGCAAGGTAGTAAAGGGTGGTAGGTAATGACGAGTGATGTCAGCAGCATCACCCCGGGGCTGGCCTAGCCCGTAATACTGATCAGAAAAGGTATAGAACTGTCGAGTTACAAGTCAGGTTTCATCATTGATTTCCCCATACCCCCAAGTTATATGTGCTCACCTAAGGCTTTTCAATTTTATGAGCTGTAAGGGTCTCATAAAAGCACTTCATCCCTACGAGTCGAGAGGATCTCGCAGGTGTATGTTCTCCTTAGGAATCGTGAGGATTCCTAAATATGTTGCTCCTTTGTGAGTTATAAGGATCTCACGCGGGGATTTCCTCCTCACAAGGTCGAGTGGATTTTACGAGTGTATTTTCTCTCTTTTCATGAGTTTGCACCCTTTCAGGTTTTCACAAACTCGCCGGTAGTCCTGCTATTTTTACTCATGGAGCCCTTTCGAGTTTTCATCTGTGCCCGTTTTGCTTGTGGACATACCGTTTTTTTAGCTTCATCGCTGGTAGGAGTTCAGATGTAGTCTCACCGGTAGGACTTGGGAGAGATAGGGGTCGTTTATGCCCATGGATTATATACAGTTTTACAGGATGTATGATCCAGACCGTAGGGCCAGTGTACTCAATTCGTCTACGACTTAGAGCATTCATGCATGGTATTTCTTGAGATATCGTCCATTGATGGGTAGCATTGGTCTTTCTCCCTTAGCACTTATTAGTTGGTAGGATCCTCCGTCAAACATGTTCTCGATGACATATGGCCCTTCCCAATTTGGTTCGAATGTTCCCTTGGTATGTCGATTGGGGATGATCAGTCATTTGAGAACCAATACCAATTTGTCTTTCTTGAAAGCACGGAGACGGGTCATCTTATCATAGGCCCGTGACATTTAGGCTCGGTACAGCTCCAGATTTTGCTGTACTGCGAGCCTCTTTTCCTTGAGCGCATCGAGCTCTTCGAGCTGAAGGAGAGTGTTTTCTTCTTTCGTCAGATTGTGCTGTACAGTCATCCTTAGGCTTGGAATTTTAATTTCGAGGGGCAGGATTGTCTCCTCTCCGAAGAGCAGTGAGTATGGAGTGGACTGCATCGGAGTGCGGTGCATGGCATGATATTCCCACAACGCCTCGTAGAGCTTCAGATTTCAGTCTCGTTCATTGGCTGAGGCATTTTTTCTCAGAAGCTCGCACATGGTTTTATTGAAGGCTTCGGCTAACCCATTCGCCCTAGGATTATAGATGGAAGAATATCTTTAATCTATCTTGTGTTGAGTAGCGAATCTTAAGATTTTGAAGCTCTTGAAAAAAGGCCCATTGTCAAATATGATTTTTCTTGGTGTGCTGAACCGGTATAGAATATTATGCCGGAAGGATTTGTGTCTTTTTCCAAGAAAATTTCTATTGATAACTCCGTTATGTTGTCTAACATAGATAGGCAAGCACTTACTTTCTCCGGCTCCCTATGGCTCAAGAGAATTGATCCCGCTTAAATCTATATTAATCTAAAGTTCTTAATATTGTTTGCATATCTCGAGGGTTTTTAATGAATAATACTTTAATATAGTTTAAAAATAAATCTCGATGGTGATTTATAATATTTAGGGTTTTCATGAACATGTATTTTAATTGTTGTGGTGTTTTGGTAATAAAACCTAGCTTTTGGAAAGTTTATAGTATTTTTTATGAAAACTAGCTTTTTTGGAAACTTTGTGGTATTTTATTAAAATAATTTAATCTTTCATTTTAAAAATATAGTTTTTAATTTATTTTTATTGAAAATACAGATTTATGATTTTTATATAATTTTTCAAAAAATTAGTTTTCTTTAGAAAAGCCATGTTTCTTAAAAACCGTATTTTTATTTGCTTTCGAGACCGAATACTTCATGAAAAATTCTACATCTTACTCTACTGTCCCAAAAATATGCGATAATCTGCACTATCTATTAGTGGGTCACCTAACGAGGGTTGTAGAGACGCAAAATTACAAAGGAGAAACGATTAAATTAAATTCTATGTTATTAAAACTTGAGGGTATTTTAGTAAAGGGAAAAAATACTATTTGCACTTAACATTAGAACTCTATTACAATTTCTAATATGACGTCTTTAAACTTAACATCACTCCCGCTAACACCTCCTTTAAATATATATACATTACGAACAATCATCTAAAATGATTATATAAAATATACACTATGCACAATGTCATGCATACAATGCATTCATGTGCCAATAAACATTCTACTAAACTGAGTAGTACGTCAAGATTATAGCTTTTGAAGTTCTCATCTACAAGTCCTCATAAGCAATGTTCAATTAATTGAACCTATGCTATTTAAGGTCGGGCTACAATATAACTTTAGAAACCCACAAAAATTAGCACAGCAAAGGTAACAGATATATTTGTGCATGGTGAAGGATGCAATTAGGTGAAACAAAATTATGATATTAGAAATTGCTTCAATAATTATTACTACTAAAATAATGAATATTTTGAACGATAGAAGAGGGCTGGCACAAGATCCGTACTATTTGTTGGGGTCAAAATTTGCACCCCAATTGACCAAGTCAAAATTAAGATCACTCCAAGTAAGCGGGTCTAAACCCAAGCAAGTGGGCCCATACCCAAGTCGAGCCCCGCGGCCGGCCTTCCCCATGCCAAAATAAAAAATCAAGTAATAAATAATTTTGATGTAATTTTTTATGCATGAATGTAAGCAAAATGGGCATAAAACCAAATTTTTGTAAAGCCCATGGCTTATGTGCAAAAGAAATGAGCACATGAGGCATGGGATGGGCAAAATACCATTTTGTAAAGCCCAAGGGGTTATATGTAAATATGTAAGCCTATATAATGCAACATGATGATGAATAAAGCATACACTTTTCATTCCTCTCAAAAAGGTTTGGATTTTTGTGCCTCCTTCTTCTTCCTCAAGGTTTTAAACTTTCTTTTTTTTTGAATTAAATCAAGAGTTTAACTCTTCCTTTCTCAAAAATAAATAGTTTTTCACCACAAAACCCACAAAGGGAACTCAGATCTTCCATCAGATCTCAAAAAGGAGAGATTTTTAAAATCTCATATTTCTTGTTTTTCAAGATCCGGTCAACAGAGGAGGAAGCAGGAGACCCACTTCCAAGAACCCCACTTTAGGGAAGATCCAGGGCTCAAGGGAGAAGCCCCTATCATCAGCTCCAAAATATCTTCGGAGTTCAACTCCTCAAATACACACACACACACACACACAATAATAAATATTTCCTTTCACAGCTCCCAGTGCAGGGACCAAGTCCCTTTTGCTGCTGAGGCCGAGCGCCCGCGTGCCAAGCACATTGGGCGCTGGCGCTCTGGCGCCCAGCGCCCGCGTGCCAAGCACGTAGGGCGCTGGCGCTCAGCGCCCGATGCCCACGTACCAATCAAGTGAGGCGCCAGCGCCCAGCACCTGCGTGCTAGGCACGTGAGGCACTGGCACCCACGCGTCCTTTGGTCACCATTTTCCCCTCATTTTACATACACTCCACACTAAAAATATCTCCCCCGTTATAAAAAATTCTAACGGGGCGCTTCCCTGCACCCCGCAAGGGGGCTGCTAGCTCGCTTGACCCCCATCCTGCTATCCGGGTAGCGTGACCACCGTAAAAACTCTGCGGAGCCCCCGATGTTAGTGTATATGCCCTAGAGGCCATTACTGTATCATACTAGTTTGTATATTACTTAATGGAAGCTTGGGATATTCACCTTGTATAAACAATCTTGCTCAATATAGTAGTATGCTACTTGGTTTGTTTCTACTTCAATGTGTACATGTGTTTATTTTAGTATTTCACCTATACGCATTAGTGGAGCCCTTAGGATCATTGCTTGATTACCAGCATTGTGATGGCAGTCACACTAGTGGGGGCTGGGTAATCTACAAGCACATCCTTATACAGGTCCCTAGTCGTAGGACTATCGAGACAGGGCATCGATACTCCGGAGTAGACTAGCGTATGCGCTTCTCATCCCAGTCTGGGAGATGGTCTGTCCCACAGCCATCAGTACGTCGTACTGGAGGTAGTATACGGGTGCTCGTTGGGTTACGAGTACACTGGACAGGACTCGTAGGGAACTGACTGGTTGGTATTATACCTATCGTCAGTTATCAGTTCCCAGGTGACATGAGTACAGCTTAGTCCGCTGACTTGACACTGGCACTTCGCCTCGAGTGTGTTCCCACTGCACTTTGATCACTACCCTACCACGGCTCAAAGGAGTCGTGCAAACAGGTAATGGTTGGGTGCAGTCCCGAAGCACTTGGAGGCAGTGACGGTTAGACAGGATTCGTCTCTCCCGGTATTGGGGGTTGACATCGCGCTGTGTCTAGGAGAGCCATTACACGAGTAGTCCCTGGCCAGGGCAAGCGAGATATACTGGTAGGCTTCCAGTGTTATCTCAGGGTGTTTTGGGCTTCACTCCGACACGACTTGTACCGCTATTAGGGGACTGACGTTTTACCGCCCTCTAGGCCCGACATGCGATGTATTAGACGAGCAGACCGGACTGTACGGAGACTGTCACATTCAGACTCAGTAGGAGTTCAGATGGGGTTCACCTCGTCAGCCTTCTTGTCGGCATCTACCTGGGGACCGTTACGCACAGCTAGTGCCGCTTGCGGTCTGTGGTTAAACCCACTGCCAGCGTAGTGTCGAGTCTTTAGAGTCCTACACAGAGGGTATTCGCCTCTGGGTAAAACTGAGTAGAGGTCGCATGGTTTTGCGGCAGGGTTCGTTCTCATCCGCGCACTTGTGCACGTTTGGAGACCGGACGGATTATACTAGCAAGCTCTGGTTTGAGCCAGATACTGGTATATGTTTTGGGGTTGCTTTTATCTCTCAGTATTCTTGTTCCTCGGAACGAGAATGCAGGTGTGTATGCACAGTTGTTTGAGGCGGAGGAAGAGGTCTTTCATTGGGGTTTCGGAACGGGTGCGTATGCACAGTTGACAGTCGTCTTTTTCCAAACCCTAATGGATTTATGAAATATCAATTAATAATAGTAATTAAATGAAATTGTGTCATGGTTGCTTTTTGTTGACTTGTTGACCATGGTTGAATGTTTGACCATCATCATTGCTTTGCAAGGATACTCCTTGATTCTAGCTTACATTCATTTAATGAAGTGATGATAATGGTCATTCCAAAGACAACCATCAACTATTTCATTTTGAATTATTATTATTAATTAGATAAATCTTTTTCCTTTTGTTATGGTTGCAAAAGGAAATTGAGCTCATTCTATCATATTGATTCTCTCTCCTCATTTCATCTTCTTCTTCCTCAAGCTCAAGGAGAATCTTTCTCATGTGTTGAGAATCCCTCTCCTTGAAAAGAAAACACCCCTTAGACACTCTCTACTCACTCTAGGATCAAGGGTTTAGCAAGCCGGAGATTCTAGTTCACTCAAAGTTCGATAAAGAGCCCGAAGGTTGAACCCTCAGATGGATCCATCTTCGACGGAAGAAGGCGACGAGGAGAGAACCATCAACCTCTACAAAAGTTTGAAGAAGAAGGAGTTCAAGTTAGGTATAACTTTTCATCCGAGTAGCTAACGCTCCTTTGTATGCTTGCTAGTTTAGTTTAGACACGATCCCGGCCTTGTTTAGTCCATGTTGCTCCTCATGACAAAATTTGATTGTTATACCGTTTCCGCCTCCTCGTAAGTACCGGGGATGGCAACGTGGACTTACAGTGGTATCAGAGCCTAACTAAACTTAAACTAGCTTTGTAGAAAAGTGTATGGAAGTTCGATCGAGAAAAATCGCAAAACCGGAAAAACAAAAACCCTAAGTTTCTGTTGAAATTTTTTGTGCTCTAAATGAAAAACGTTTTATTCCTAAATTCGGCTCAGGGTTTTGTGAGAACACCCACCAAAAACGATCCCATGAATCCTTCAAACCACCGCGGATCTGCGGCCATAGCTATTATTGATGCCGCGGATCCGCCGCCGTTTGGGCTCTTCATGTGATCGTGTTTTGTGCAGTGTTCTTCTGGTAGGGTTTTGGGATTTTTCAAATATGTTATATGTGCCCAGATTTTCCAGAAAAGAAATTTACTTTTGGGGTCCTATAATTCCGTATTTTTATCGAACTTCGCTACACTTTGTCTATATTGGTTATATCTGTGATGTTTGTATGTATTGAACGTCGGCTAATCGCTATAAGTCGATTAGTCGGGGTTATACATCTCTGTGATCTGTGGTTGATGATGGTTTGTGTATATGAATGTGTTGGACTGTCGCGGGTGAATAGCCGGGGTGGATGTGAGATGAGCTTTTGTTTTTCTTTCATTCATTGCAAATGTAAATTGATGTAATATTATTATTTGTATGGCCGCACAACCGGGTCGGGGTTGTAGCCGTCATTGTATAATTCTTTTTACTGTTTTTGCTCCTAGGATAGACCCATGGATGGGTGCACAAACTGCCGGGTACTTGGCAGGTAGTTTGCCGCACCCGTAGGGGTCTTGGGTGGGGTTTTGGCTATTCACCGCGACCGTGTAATCCGCTTTTCGTTGCAGGCTCGAACGGATTGCGGATTCCTAGTATATCCAATGTATTCATCTGTGATCTGTAATGTCTATCATTGCTATATTTATAACTATTTAGGCGTTGCTTATGTTTTACAGCCGCGCTAGCCCAGCCCCCGCTCTGTCGTTAGTTAAGTAACCTAACGGGTAATGACGGGGCCCCGTGGCGAATGCGAATGGCATAAGCGTACGTCATATTTTTGTTGTTTTCTGCAATGGTAGGATTAAATGATGGGACGCATTAAAAGAACTAATGCAAGAATATCACGCATTAAAAGAACTAATGCAAGATAATAAACCAAGTTAAAGTCGTTGGAACACTTTTGAAAAACCACTCGGTTCTTTTCAAAACTAACTTTTAAATGCGGAGATTGAGCCACTCCTTCTAAAAGCTATCTCGTTCCATCGATTATATCAAGTTCACTACGTTCACGGTTTCGCCAAAACCATTCATAGCCCTCCGTCGTTTCACATGAATAGTCAATAGTATTCAAGCTGTGTTTGTTGGCCAAAATGAAGGCATAGTGATTGGTAGCTATTGGGTATTCATGTGCAGCATAGATAGATGCGTTGGTTTGGAACAGTCGTACTGCCTTGTTGGCCAAAGTCAAGGGTAGGTACGGATGGATTCAAATTAACCTGGAAAAACGACGGGTAGAACTTGACATGTGACTTATAATTTGTTGGCCAAAGTCAAGGTCATAAGAGCATGGGGCAGAAATCCATATCGGGAGTTTCATAAGTACTGAAACTTGCTAGATTTGCATACCATTTGGAGTGTGGTGATTCTGGTAGGATACCTTCAGTTTCGTCACGCGATGATATTTGGATCCCGATCCTACTATGAGTATATGCTACTCCTCGGGAAATTTCTCACTAAACGATCAATGCTATAAACCTAGTAGGTACCTAGAAAGGTGTTAGCGGGGCTACGCCCCCAGGGAAAAGAGGTTCTTAAATTAAGGAACTTCGCGAAAGCGTTGGAAAACCTCCCTCGAAGTACCGACACTGGCCTGGCTGAACGGTTAAGCAAGTATTGTACGGTGGGATTGATCCTGACTAATTCTTCCTTTATGGTTTGAGGAGGGATTCGAGAGACAGTGGGAGCCATCCTGTTTAGACAAATTAAAAACCACTCTAAACTTGCAAGAGCATCGTGCTAAAGTGTTCCTTCTCTCCCCCCTGCAGCAACCAAATCGAAATGACTGGACTTAAGTTACTTCTAGATAAAAACATACTGACAGGGCCAAACTACAAAGATTGGCTCAGGAATGTCAAAATGGCAATCACTTACGACAAGCTGGGGTATCTTCTTACCACCAAAGCTCCCCCCGTCCCAGGTCCCACCTCCAGCGTCGCGGATAAGGAAATCCGCAAGATTTGGGAGATTGATTGCGCGAAGGCCAAGTGCCTCGTACTTGCCTCTATGGACAACGAACATCAGAGGAGGCACGAGAATATGGACTTGGAATCCATATTTCTTCATACAAAAGAACTGTATGGAGAGCAGTCTCGTATCGCAAGATACGAAGTGTCGAAGAAGTTATTTTCGGCAAAGTTGGCCGTCGGATCATCGGTAGCGGACCACGTGCTTAAGATGATTGGCTACATTGAGGAGCTCGCGGAACTTGGGACCACGTTGGAAAGTGAACTCTATACGGATTTAGTTCTTCAGTCCCTTCAATCCGCTTACGCCCAGTTTATACTGAACTTCAACTTACAAGAAAAGGAAGTTGAACTTTCAGAACTCCTCAACATGCTGAGGAGCGCAGAGGGCACCCTACAGAAAGGTAGGGAAACACCCGCTTTGTTTGTAGGAGGATCTTCTTCCTCTAGGTCCAAGGCGAAAGCCAAGGGAAAGAGGAAGAAAGCCCCCGCCAAACCAAGAGGCGGTGTTAGTAAAGTGGGTACGAAGGGAAAGGAAAAGGCAACAAAGATTGCGGGAAAGCTTGTGGGAAAGGAAGAATGCTTCTATTGTCATAAGAGTGGACACTGGAAGAAAGATTGCAGGGCTTGGAAAGCCAGGACACAGGAACTGAAGCAGGTTGCGGCTTCAGCTTCAGGTGTGTATGTTATTGAAAACTGTCTTTCTATAAATTCTACTTCCTGGGTATTGGATACCGGATCAGGATCTCATATCTGTAATTCTTTGCAGGCGTTGAGAAACCGTAGGGTTTTGAAGGCAGGTGACATGACCCTCAGAGTTGCGAACGGAGTTAGCATGGATGCTAAAGCCGTGGGGGACTATCACCTGGGAATGTCAGATGGGCATGTTTTGGTTTTGCGTAATTGCTTTTTTGTACCCAACGCAACTTGTAATATCATTTCTGTATCTTTGGTTTCTAAAGAAGGTTATGAATTTGCGTTTGTAAGTAATGTTGTAAACATTCGCCTTAATCAAGTTCTGATTGGGTCTGGTACACTGAGCAATAGTATATACGTGTTAAACCAACCACAGATTTTCAATGTCCAGAATACACACAAAAGAAAGTCTCCAGATATTAATCAGGCTTTCTTATGGTATTGTAGACTGGGTCACATCAATGAGACACGGTTGACTAAGTTACATAAAGAAGGATACTTGGATCCGTTCGAGTATCAGTCTTATGCCACTTGTGAATCTTGTCTCATGGGAAAGATGACAAAGACTCCGTTCACTAGACACGGAGAAAGAGCGAGCGAGCTCTTGGGACTCGTACACAGCGATGTGTGCGGTCCAATGTCTACACATGCGCGAAGCGGTTACTCTTACTTCATTACTTTTACGGATGATTTTTCAAGGTACGGTTATGTCTTCTTAATGAAACATAAGTCCGAAGCCTTTGAAAAGTTCCAGGAATATAAGAATGAAGTAGAGAAACAGACCGGCAAAAGTATCAAGATTCTAAGATCGGATCGAGGTGGAGAATACTTAAGTGCCGAGTTCCTGAATCATTTAAAAGAGAATGGGATTCTCTCTCAGCTTACTCCTCCATACACTCCGCAACATAACGGTGTATCGGAGAGACGGAACCGAACCCTATTGGATATGGTACGGTCCATGATGAGTAACGCTGAGTTACCGCGATCATTCTGGGGGTATGCGGTAGAATCAGCTGCGTACCTTTTGAACCGAGTTCCTACTAAGACTGTGCCTACTACACCATATGAGATGTGGAGTGGGAAGAGACCCTATCTTAAGCACATTAAGACATGGGGATGTCCAGCTTTTGTTAAAAAGCAGCATGCGGACAAGCTCGAGGCACGCTCAGTACAGTGCAAGTTCGTGGGATATCCAAAGAACTCCAAGGGATATTTCTTCTACTGCGAAGAGGAACAAAAAGTTCTTGTTTCTCGTCATGCCTACTTCTTGGAAACTGAGTTTTTGGAAACCCAGATAAGTGGGAGCACAGTAGAACTGGAAGAAATTCCATAGCCACAGACCATTACTGAAAGCTTAGAGGAACCAGAGGGTTCAAAAGAACAGGACATTCCTATGCCGCTCCGCAGGAGTAGTAGGCAATCTCATCCGCCCGAGAGATACTACGGTTTTCTCATAGACGGGGATAGAGAGGATTGCATCATAGATTATGATGAGCCTACTAGCTTCCAGCAGGCCGTTCAGAGCGTTGACTCGGTAAAATGGCTGGATGCAATGCGGACCGAAATGGAGTCCATGTACACCAACAAAGTATGGACGTTGGACATTGCTCCAGACGGGGTAAAACCCTTAGGATGCAAGTGGATCTTCAAAATGAAGATTGGTGTAGATGGACAGGTTGAGACCTATAAAGCTAGACTTGTAGCAAAGGGTTTCCGTCAAAGACCTGGCTTGGACTATGACGAAACCTTTTCTCCAGTGGCTATGCTGAAATCCATTCGGATCCTTCTTGCCATTGCTGCCTTCCACGATTATGAGATTTGGCAGATGGACGTAAAAACCGCTTTTCTAAATGGAAATTTAGAGGAGTGTGTCTATATGGACCAGCCAGAGGGTTTCATTCAGAGTGGGAGCAGCGGAAAGGTGTGCAAGTTGCTTAAGTCCATCTATGGACTAAAGCAGGCATCGCGGAGTTGGAACATCTGTTTTGATGAGACGGTCAAGGAATTTGACTTTATCAAAAATCCAGATGAACCATGCATCTATAGTAGATCTGTAGCGAGAACTGTAGTATTCCTCGTTTTATACGTGGATGACATTCTCTTAATAGGAAATGACATTCCTATGCTACAATCTGTCAAGGGGTTCTTGTCACACAGGTTCTCCATGAAAGACCTGGGTGATGCCTCATACATCCTGGGGATCCGGATCCATCGTGATAGATCCAAAAGGATATTAGGACTTTCACAGTCCAGGTACATCGACACCATACTGAAAAGATTCAGTATGGAAGATTCCAAGTGCGGTAACCTACCGGCTTGTCACGGGATCACCCTCTCTAAAGAGATGTCCCCCAAGACTGATTTAGAGAGGGATCGCATGTCTATTATACGCTACGCTTCTGCGGTAGGCTCTATAATGTATGCGATGTTGTGTACCAGACCGGATATAGCTTATGCACTGAGTGTGGTAAGCAGGTATCAGTCAAACCCTGGGGAGAAACACTGGATAGCGGTAAAGAACATTCTCAAGTACCTGAGAAGGACTAAGGAGATATTCTTGGTGTATGGCGGAAAAGACCTCCAGATCGAGGCCTTTGCTGACTCCAGCTTCCAGAGTGACAAGGATGATTCCAAGTCCATGTCGGGTTTTGTCTTTACCCTCAATGGAGGGGCGGTGTGTTGGAAGAGTTCCAAACAGGAAACCGTTGCAGACTCGACTATGGAAGCGGAATACATCGCTGCATCTGATGCCGCAAAAGAAGCTGTCTGGATGAGGAAGTTCTTGAAAGAACTTCAGGTGGTTCCATCCATTGTTGACCCAATACCTCTGTATTGCGACAACAACGGGGCTATAGCTTTAGCGAAGGAACCCAGGTCCCATCAGAGATCCAGGCACATCTTGAGGCGGTATCACCTGATCAGGGAGATCGTGGATCGCAAGGAGATCGAGGTTCGGAGGGTTGCTTCAGAAGAAAACACTGCAGATCCATTCACCAAGGCCCTGCCCCAGACTCAGTTCGAGTGGCTGATCGAGATGATAGGTCTTCGATACGCCAGTACATGGCCTTAGTGCAAGTGGGAGATTGTTAGTGTATATGCCCTAGAGGCCATTACTGTATCATACTAGTTTGTATATTACTTAATGGAAGCTTGGGATATTCACCTTGTATAAACAATCTTGCTCAATATAGTAGTATGCTACTTGGTTTGTTTCTACTTCAATGTGTACATGTGTTTATTTTAGTATTTCACCTATACGCATTAGTGGAGCCCTTAGGATCATTGCTTGATTACCAGCGTTGTGATGGCAGTCACACTAGTGGGGGTTGGGTAATCTACAAGCACATCCTTATACAGGTCCCTAGTCGTAGGACTATCGAGACAGGGCATCGATACTCCGGAGTAGACTAGCGTATGCGCTTCTCATCCCAGTCTGGGAGATGGTCTGTCCCACAGCCATCAGTACGTCGTACTGGAGATAGTATACGGGTGCTCATTGGGTTACGAGTACACTGGACAGGACTCGTAGGGAACTGACTGGTTGGTATTATACCTATCGTCAGTTATCAGTTCCCAGGTGACATGAGTACAGCTTAGTCCGCTGACTTGACACTGGCACTTCGCCTCGAGTGTGTTCCCACTGCACTTTGATCACTACCCTACCATGGCTCAAAGGAGTCGTGCAAACAGGTAATGGTTGGGTGCAGTCCCGAAGCACTTAGAGGCAGTGACGGTTAGACAGGATTCGTCTCTCCCGGTATTGGGGGTTGACATCGCGCTGTGTCTAGGAGAGCCATTACACGAGTAGTCCCTGGCCAGGGCAAGCGAGATATACTGGTAGGCTTCCAGTGTTATCTCAGGGTGTTTTGGGCTTCACTCCGACACGACTTGTACCGCTATTAGGGGACTGACGTTTTACCGCCCCCTAGGCCCGACATGCGATATATTAGACGAACAGACCGGACTGTACGGAGACTGTCACATTCAGACTCAGTAGGAGTTCAGATGGGGTTCACCTCGTCAGCCTTCTTGTCGGCATCTACCTGGGGACCGTTACGCACAGCTAGTGCCGCTTGCGGTCTGTGGTTAAACCCTCTGCCAGCGTAGTGTCGAGTCTTTAGAGTCCCACACAGAGGGTATTCGCCTCTGGGCAAAACTGAGTAGAGGTCGCATGGTTTTACGGCAGGGTTCGTTCTCATCCGCGCACTTGTGCACGTTTGGAGACCGGACGGATTATACTAGCAGGCTCTGGTTTGAGCCAGATACTGGTATATGTTTTGGGGTTGCTTTTATCTCTCAGTATTCTTGTTCCTCGGAACGAGAATGCAGGTGTGTATGCACAGTTGTTTGAGGCGGAGGAAGAGGTCTTTCATTGGGGTTTCGGAACGGGTGCGTATGCACAGTTGACAGTCGTCTTTTTCCAAACCCTAATGGATTTATGAAATATCAATTAATAATAGTAATTAAATGAAATTGTGTCGTGGTTGCTTTTTGTTGACTTGTTGACCATGGTTGAATGTTTGACCATCATCATTGCTTTGCAAGGATACTCCTTGATTCTAGCTTACATTCATTTAATGAAGTGATGATAATGGTCATTCCAAAGACAACCATCAACTATTTCATTTTGAATTATTATTATTAATTAGATAAATCTTTTTCCTTTTGTTATGGTTGCAAAAGGAAATTGAGCTCATTCTATCATATTGATTCTCTCTCCTCATTTCATCTTCTTCTTCCTCAAGCTCAAGGAGAATCCTTCTCATGTGTTGAGAATCCCTCTCCTTGAAAAGAAAACACCCCTTAGACACTCTCTACTCACTCTAGGATCAAGGGTTTAGCAAGCCGGAGATTCTAGTTCACTCAAAGTTCGAGAAAGAGCCCGAAGGTTGAACCCTCAGGTAGATCCATCTTCGACGGAAGAAGGCGACGAGGAGAGAACCATCAACCTCTACAAAAGTTTGAAGAAGAAAGAGTTCAAGTTAGGTATAACTTTTCATCCGAGTAGCTAACGCTCCTTTGTATGCTTGCTAGTTTAGTTTAGACACGATCCCGACCTTGTTTAGTCCATGTTGCTCCTCATGAAAAAATTTGATTGTTATACCATTTCCGCCTCCTCATAAGTACCGGGGATGGCAACGTGGACTTACACCCGATACATTCAAAACCCCTTCAAAATACAACACAGCACATTGAATTCGCATGACCTGTTTGACCCGTCAATCGGAGGTTCTCTCGCTCCAAAGGCGAGGGGTAATTAACGGCAGCTTAGTCCGCGACTGCCGGACATTCGGATTCCCACAATCAATAAAGCCCAGCCTACCCTAGACAGGAGGAATCTGTAATGCGCCTGACAAGCGCGCGCGTATTCCCATCTCAATGGGGTGACGAAAAACACCCTACAGATTCTGGCACGCCCGTTGGGACCGATCTCTCCTCCCATATTTTGGGTTAAACGTTCATGCGAACTCAATCAATATACATATCAATTGCCTGTACTGAAATCATGCTTCTTTGTGTAGGTTAACAAATTTCAAATTGCAATCTCCGGACGCAACAAAATGTCTCTAAGGATTAGCTCAGCCTCGACACAGCTCCCATCTCCTACACGATGAAGATGGACGCTAGGACGGTCCTCCCGGCCAGTCTCGAGCGACAATGGGAGAAGCCGCCGCTATCATTTGGCTCTATTTTGTTCGTGTCAGCTAACGCCATCCCTGCTCTTCAAGCCCCGGTGATGGATAAACCAGCCTCAAAAGGGAAAATGCCGAATGTCATGGTTGCGAGGGCACCTCAGCCCAAGCACAAATCCGTTTCTGAACAACCCTCCATTACTCCAGCTGGGGATAAGTCCATCAACACCAACAAAGCAACGAGGCGTCTCGGGCAAGCTCCAGCGGTGCCCCTGACAACTGCTCAATTGGGTATCTTCTCTAAGCTCCCCATTAATCAGCTCACGATGGCTTCCTGGATGAAGAACGCCATCCAAGCCCTCAAAATCGAGAAGCTAAGAAAGAAAAGGCTCAGATATAGAGCCAACAAAAGGGTTAGGACTCATGCTAGGCTGAACTTCATGAGGATCCAAGAACAGGGTTACCCCGCCAAAGATGAAGAGACGGCTGGATATGTGGTCCACACTGTCTACATGGTGGGCACGCGCTGCAAGAGCAAGGATGGGGCTACTACATCTCAAATCCAATCTGGTGTGAAAATGGCTGCCACATTCCAAGACCAGCCTCCTTTGGAAGGTAATGAAGACCCTTCCAGTGAGGCTGATAAGCAGAGAGAGCCCTCGGTTCATGAGGAGTCGGGCTCGGAAAGCAAAGATGAGCCAACTTTCCATCCTAAGACCGCAGAGCAGCAACTTCTCCAGGAGCTCCGAAAGCAGCTCAGAAACAAAGACAAGGAGATGGCCAAGCTCTACTCAAAAATTGACAACTTGACAAATGTCGTCTTATAGCTCACGGCCCAACTTGCCTCTTGGCCGCCCAATCAAGCGCATGGCTCTGCTCATGAACCGGAAAACGGTGTCCCGAGGCAGCCGACGCCTAATCCCTCAAATCCAAAGGTGGGCGGACCGCATGAAAGCCAGTCGCATCCTATCTCGGCAAATGTCTTGGCTGCCGATGACAGCAACCCGCTAACTCAACATCAAATCATGGATTTGGTTGCCAACAAAGTCAAAACATTGGTATCCGAAGCCGAAGCATAAAAAGATATCAGCAGCGGTCGGAGACCATATCCTGCTCAGTATGATCTGGTAGAATTTCCTAGCGGCTATGTCATCCTTAAATTCGGAAGATTTGATGGGACGGGAAATGTGAATCAGCACATCGCCCATTTTAAAGCCTTATGCGGGAATACTGGGGGAAATAATGCGCTTCTCCTCCGCCAGTTCGTTAATAGCCTGACCGATGTCGCTTTCGACTGGTACGTGAGCATACCGGATGTCTCCGTCACAACTTTCGTCCAAATGGAATCTCTGTTTCGACAGAGGTTCATGAGCGTCAGCGATAAGATCACCATTGCCGACCTCGTAAGGACCAAGCCAAAGAACAACGAAAGCAGCACGGATTTTATAACCCGATGGCGCAATCTTTCCGTCAAATGTGAACCGCCGATAGAGTAAGACCAATCTGTCAGTCTCCTCGTCGGAAATCTCAACAATTGGATGGCCCCGTTTCTATGCACCACGTGTCTCAAAACATTTCAAGAGCTGACCAAGAAAGTCCAACGCTCAAAGCAGGAGTCCTCCTCTGACTCCCAAAATAACAATAGGTCCTGGAGAAACTAAAAGGACGAAAATGGCAAAGGCGAAAATTCTGACGATACTGAAGATTTTAACACTTCGTCTAACAGAAATAAGCAAGGGATGAGTGGACCTAATGCCAACCAGCCTCGGAAGCCAGTGTTCGGAGCGGGAGAAGAATCACCACTGAAAGAGAAGCTGGATAAGGTCTATTCCTTCAGAAGGGACAAAGTCCATAAAATATTCAAGGATGCCCTAGGAAACGGTCTACGATTGCTGGAATCAAAAAGACCGCAAGAAGCGAATATGACCGACGACCCCAAATATTTCCTCTATCATAGAGTGATAGGTCATGCCATTGAGGACTGCTTCGTCTTCAAAGATTGGGTCGAAAAGCAATACAAGGCAGGAGAGATAGAACTGTCTAAAGGCGTGTTAACAAACATTCAAGCTGCGACCGCCAATTTCATACAAACGGAGACCAAGGTCCTTCAGAAATCTGATTCTCTCAGACATCTGCCTTTCTATAAAAAGAGCTGACCACCATGTCATTAAACTGGGAGCGATTGACCGCCATGTCGTTAAACTGGGAACAGTTGACCACCATGTCATTAAACTGGGAATAAACGACCCCTAAGTCGTTAAATTGGGAATGTAAAAAATGTATGAAAAAAGTGTGTGTGTGTGTGTGTGTGTGTATGTATAAAAGCCGAAATGATGGGGCAACTCGCAATAAAAATCAGCGAGTAAAATAAAAATAAAAATAAACAGCCGAAATGATGGGGCAACCGCAGATAAATAGCCGAAATGATAGGGCAATCGTGACTTTCGCGATAAGAAAAGCTGAAATGATAGAGCGATCGTGGTAATAAAAAAAATCCAACGGCGAATAATGAGTCGCTCCTGGTACCATATTCCAGTGCAGTGATGCAGACGCCTTCCAAAACTCGAATCCCCAACGGCGAATGATGAGTCACTCCTGGTACCATATTCCAGTGCAGCGATGCAGACGCTAACCAAACTCTGAATGTCCTAATAGAGAATGATGAGTCCTCCCGGTACCATATTCCAGTGCAGCGATGCAGATGCCAACCAAATTCCAAATCCCCAAACGGCAAATGATGAGTCGCTCCTGGTACCATATTCCAGTGCAGCGATGCAAACGCCGACAATTTCCTAAAATTCTTTCCAGCCCTACGGTTGGTCCCCAAGTTGACTACCGTATACAATCCACGGGCTCAAATAATTTTTATCATACCCATACCCCACTGCAATCACCAGAAACGTGGCCGGTCTCCGCCCTCGGAATTATGCTCCATTAGGAAAGATCCACTCATGTGTCCTCACGATACATGAGGAGAACAAACCTTACGAGATCCTCTCGACTCGTAAGAAAACATTTTCATGGGATCCTTACGACTCACAAAGGAAAAACGCACTTGGGAGTCCCCACGACTCCTAAAGAGAAAACGCACCTACGGGATCCTTACGACTCATAGGGAGAAAATGCTTTATGAGACCCTTAAGGCTCATAAAATTGAAATGCCTTAGGTGATAGGGACCTAAACCTCTATCCTAAGCCATCGCTCCCCAACGGGAAAAGGCAAATGATGAATTTCTCCTGGCACCTGTGCTTCAGTGTTAGCAACGCTGATGCCGGCCCCTACCCCAAAATTCTGAATCGATCCAATAGACCCCTAAGTCTTTAAACTGGGAACAGATGACCGCTAAGTCGTTAAACTGGGAACAGATGACCGCTAAGTCGTTAAATTGGAAACTGATGACCGCTAAGTCGTTAAACTGGGCACAATAGACCCCTAAGTCTTTAAACTGGGAACAGAAGACCCCTAAGTCTTTAAACTGGAAACAGATGACCTCTAAGTCGTTAAACTGGAAACAGATGACCCCTAAGTCGTTAAGCTGGGAACGTGCCAAATCCACTCATGGAAAATGATGATTCGCTGCTGGTACTATATTCCAGCGTAGCGATGCTGATGTTAACCCAAATCAAATCAAACCAACAACCTCTGTGGCAGAATCATGCTTCGTCTCAGAGTGTACCCCGTGTCGAAATCATGCTTCACCTTGGAGTATCCACCTTCCCTATCAGAATTATGCTTCGCCAGGGAATCGGCCTCTACATCAAAACCAGTGACACTCCGTGCCGGGGAAACATCGACCACAGACACTTCGTGCTGGGCACAAGTCAACCAGCGACCTCCTCGTCGGAATTATGCTCCGCCCTGGAATCAAGTCAACAAGCGACCTCCCTGTTGGAATTATTCTCCACCCTGGAATCAAGTCAACCAGCGACCTCCCTGTCGGAATTATGCTTCAACTCAGAATCAAGTCAACCGGCGACCTCCCTATCGGAATTATGCTTCGACTCAGAATCAAGTCAACCAGCGACCTCCTCATCGGAATTATGCTCCGCCCTGGAATCAAGTCAACAAGCAACCTCCTCATCGGAATTATACTCCGTCTCGAAATCAAGTCAACCAACGACCTCCCCGTCAGAATTAAACTCCACCTCGGAATCAAGTCGACCAACAAGCTCTACGTCGAAATCATGCTTCGTCTCAGAATGTACCCCGTGTCGAAATCATGCTTCGCCTCGGAGTATCTTCTTTCCCTTTCGGAATTATGTTTCGCCTGGGAATCAACCTCTGCATCGAAATTATGCTTCGGTCAGAATGTCTGCCGCCCGTCGGAATTTTACTCCAACCCCTTTGGAATCATGCTCCGCTCATCGGAATCATGCTCCGATCCCTGGAATCGTGCCTCTACTCTTTGGAATTATACTCTGATCCTTGGAATTATGCTCCGACTCTTCGAAATGATACTCCGACCCTGGAATTATGCTCCGCAAATCGGAATGATGCTCCGATCCCCGGAAATCATGCACCCCGAGGGATGCTCCACCCCCGGAATGATGTTCCACTTCGAAGTCCGGCTTCAAGATCCATCAATTTCATACACACAACTCATATGCGCGGTGTGCATTTATTGATGGGGGCACTTTGTTGGGGTCAAAATTTGCACCTCAGTTGACCAAGTCAAAGTTAAGGTCAACCCCAAGTAAGCGGGCCCAAGCCCAAGCAAGTGGGCTCATGCCCAAGTCGAGCCCCGCAGCTGGCCTCCCCCATGACGAAATAAAAAATCATGTAATAAATAATTTTGATGTAATTTTTTATGCATGAATGTAAGCAAAATGGGCATAAAGCCAAATTTTTGTAAAGCCCATGGCTTATGTGCAAAAGAAATGAGCACATGAGGTATGGGATGGGCAAAATGCCATTTTGTAAAGCCTAAGGGGTTGTATGTAAATGTGTAGGCCTATATAAGGCAATATGATGATGAATAAAGCATACACTTTTCATTCTTCTAAAAAAGGTTAGGATTTTTGTGCCTCTTTCTCCTTCCTCAAGGTTCTAAACTTTCTTCTTTCTTGAATTAAATTAAGAGTTTAACTCTTCCTTTCTAAAAAATAAATAGTTTTTCACCACAAAACCCACAAAAGGGAACTCAGATCTCCCATCTGATCTCAAAAAGGAGAGATTTTTAAAATCTCATACTTGTTGTTCTTCAAGATCCGGCCAACAGGGGAGGAAAAAGGAGACCCACTTCCAAGAACCCCACTTTAGGGAATATCCAGGGCTCAAAGGAGAAGCCCCTTTCATCAGCTCCAAAATATCTTAGAAGTTCAACTCCTCAAAAATATATATATATATACAAAATAATAAATATTTCCTTTCAGGAGCACAGCTCCCAGTGCAAGGACCAAGTCCTTTTTGCTTCTAAAGCACGTGGGGCGCTGACGCTCTGCGCATAGCGCCCGGTGCCCACGTGTCAAGCACGTGAGGCGCTAGCGCCCAGCGCCTGCATGCTAGACACATGATGCGCTGGCACCCACGCGTCCTTTGGACGCCATTTTCCCTCATTTTACACACTCCACACTAAAAATACATCCCCCGTTAGAAAAAATTTCTAACGGGGCACTGCCCCATACCCCGCAAGAGGGCTGCTAGCCCCCTTGAACCCCAGCCCGCTATTCGGATAGCGGGGCCCCCGTAAAAACTCTGCGGGGCCCTCTATACATCCAAAACCTCTTCAAAATACAACACTACACATTGAGTTCGCATGACCTGTTTGACCCGTCAATCGGAGATTCTCTCGCTCCAAAGGCGAGGGGTAATTAACGGCAGTTTAGTCCGCAGCTGCAGGAGATTCGGATCCCTACAATCAATAAAGCCCAGCCTGCCCTAGGCAGGGAGGATCTGTAACACGTCTGATAAGCGCGCGCTATTCCCATCTCAATGGGGTGACGAAAAACACCCTACACTATTATATCAACATTATTAGTTCTAATATTTACAAAAAATGATCAAAACCTTTGATAACATATCCCGATAGCGAGTCTAGCATGGAAAAGACGGGACGAGAGAGAGTGAGGGGAAAGGATAGGGACTTACCCATGTTTAGGACATGGGAAAACGACGGAACTCCTATTACGGCATCTCATCGAACCATCCGGACACAAATTTTAAACGTCGACGGATTGAAGATTCGGAGGCGTGGAAATAATCGTGTCGCTCACCCGGTCTCGGGTCTATCCATGGAGCCTCGTTTCTCGGTCCGTAACGCATCAAATACGCTGTCGAAGGTAAGGGGTTCTTGGCGTTGTTAGTGGTGTTGCGGCTATTGTTGTCGACGAAGATGATGGTGATGATGACAGAGTGTTGCCATAGGGATGAGAGGGGGTCTCGAGTTGGTGGTGTGCTCGGCCATGGAGAAACCATGGAAGAGGTTGGATTTGAGAAGAGAGTAAGATATAGGGAAAGAAAGAGAATGAGTGAGAGAGCTTTATAGGGAGGCAAAGAGTGATAAAGATAGGGTGAGAGAGTGAAGGGTTTTATGGGGAGGTGAAGAGGTAGTGTGTGTGTGTGTGTGTGTGTGAGACCGGTTTTTTTTATTCATTAAGGAAAATGAGTAGTGGGGTTTTCAATGGAGTTAATTAAAATGAATTGGGAATTAAAGGAGGACGAGAAGAAAGTCAGTAAGGGAGGGGAAGAGTTTTATTTTAAAAAGAAATATGTTATGATGAAGAAAGATGAAAGGAATAATGTGGTTTTAGGCTCACGGGCTTAGAAAGGAATGCGAATTATTTTGGGTGAGGGAACTTGTGTTTGGACTTAGGTTTAATAAAAGAAATTAAAAGGGGGGGAACGGAATAATAGATTTGGATTCTATAAAAATAAAAGATTTTAGAGATGAGGGAATAAATGACTAAGTGATTTACAAATAGAATCGAGACTTTAGGCTCAGAGACAGTAAACGAAAAATAGATGGAGGGATTTAAATAATAAAATAATAGAAAACAAATATATACAGAATAAAATAAATGCAGTATTAAAGTAAGATAATACGAAATTATAGAAATTTTGGGGTCGTTACAGGCAACATGCTAATTCGCATTTCCCGTCCCGTCGAATCTCCCGAATTTAGGGATGAAGTAACCGCTAGGGAACTTGATCAGGTCGTATTGTACGGGGTACGGCCTCCCACTTCTGCCAATGTCTTTCTAAGCCTCAAGTTTGGCCACCAATGTTTTAACTTTGTTGGTGACCAAATCCATTATTCAATCTTGCGTCAGCGGAATGACACCATCTGGGGCCAAGGCTTCCCCAGAAGCGGAATACGGTCGGCTTTCGTGTAACTCGCCCATATTCAGACCTGAAGGGACATGCATCAGTCACTTCGGGTCGTTATCGCCCGGCTAATGAGTAGAGACTTGTACTTGATTGGAGGGCGCCCGAGCAACTTGAGCCGTGGTCTGCATGACATCGTTCATTAAGTCATCAATTTTGGAGTATAGCTTGGCCATCTCCTTATCTTTGCTTTGAAGCTTTGTTCGGAGCTCTTGGAGGAGCTCCTGTTCTGTAGTCTGAGAGCGAAAGGTTGGCTCTTTTTCGCTGTCCGAGCTTGATTCCTCATGGACTGAGGGGTCCTTCTGCCTATCTGCCTCATCGAGAGGATTTTCATCATCCTGCAGAGGAGGCTGATCTTGGGAAGGGGCAGCCATATTCAATCCAGATTGGGCTTGGGATGTGGTGGCCCCATTCTTATTTTTGCTACGAAGGTTGTCACCGGGGAGCGTTGATTGTTTGGAATTTTGCACGTGTGTGTTTTAAAATTTAAGAATATACCGCAATCAAGACGGTATCGCTTGGTAGCTAGCTGGTTGAGTACGGGTTGGTCCACAGGGAAAACGTGTTCTTTCTTTAAGTTCTTACGAGTTAAGTCCTATTTTTGGTAGGTTTTGTTTTAAATTCTAAGAATGAAATTCAATCAATTTAAAGTCTTGCTAGGGTTATGATTAGGTTAGTTTGGTAAAAGAATTTTACTCACTACTTTCTTTGCCCTAGTTAAGAACATAAGCGTTAGGGTAATAGTCAACAAAGGGGATTAGCACGACTAGGAAGAAACGTAGTTTCTTCCTTTTGGTCCTTGTCCGTCATTTCTTGGCTCTTAGCCCTAACCTCTATGTAAATCAACCCCAACCGGTCTAATTAGGGAATCACCGCTATCTTGTAGGATAGGGTGCCGTAGTGAGCGGTGTGTGGTTAATTTAAATAGAGTCCTAATTAATTAATTTATACGAGCAATGAAAGGAATGAGAGAGATTTCAATCTCTCAAGCCTTGCCTATCCTAACCCTAACAAGTGAGGAATTACTCACTCATTAGGAAAGTTACGATGAAATTCATTTTTATAATTTTTTTCTTTTTAATAAACTAATTAACTTGCAGATAAATAAAGACAGATAAAAAATTGCAGAAAAATAAATTTCAATTAAGAAGAATGCAAGATAAAATGAAAAACACTTACTTTTATTGATGACATCTTCAACGATTACAAGGAAAGAAAATTTTAATCTAGAAAAATAAAAAGAGGCATGCCTAATTAGGCTTTCGATTTTCCTATTTATAGACAGGAGAAACCCTAGGTTTTACATCTGATCCACATTTAAAATTACAAGACTACCCTAAGAAAGCCGGGTCAAAGCACTGACACCCACCGACACGTGCACTGCACGGCCGCGGATCCGCGGCAGAATGCCATGTTTGGTCGCGGTTCCACGGCCATATGGTGAGATCTTGAGTTCAACTTCTCAGGGCTGCTTCATGTTGCTTTTTCCTTCTGTTTTCTTCACTTGGTTCCTCAGAATCTTTTCTACTTTCTTCCAGATTTCCAACAGTGCAGAATTTGTGAACTTTTACCGTTAGCTTCGCGTTGAAGTCTTGAATCTTGTGTTGCCCTTGTGCTTTGTGCAATTGAACTGTTTACCGATCTTCATTTGTTCCTTGAACTGTTAGGCGGCATCATATGGATTCATATATTGTTGGTCGCAGTCTCACTTTTGTAATGTCTTTTCATGAATTTCACTAAATTGTTCTGAGAACCTATAACCTGCAACTATTTAGCAGACATGGATCAAAAGCACCTATTTATTTGTAATATGATTAAGAATGGGCGATATAATAATGCAAAATTCTGATATGAACAATTACCCCCAAACTTATCTTTTGCTCGTCCCGAGCAAAGCCAATTTATTCTCGAAAAATTCTAACCTCACTTTCACAGGGAATCGCGATTGCACTGAGCTCGTGCAACAAGCCGTTAAATCTCTAGGTGTCCCTAGTAGGAGGAGTGTTGTCTCCTGAGGGTTTTCAGCGGATACTACCCACAAAATCCGATCAATTTGGCATGTCGACTTTCATTCTTCAATTCGGTATTCTAGCAAGAAATTCTATTATCTTCAACTTAGAAATCATCAACACATATTTTTCACACTCACTTATCATTTAACTTAAGATCGTATATGTTCTGCAAATTTATTCAGCTTTCAGCATCTCTTGAATTTTCCTTCTAAGATTCCATCTCAACTTAGGAATTTTTATCATCTCTACTGAAGGTATAAGCCCTATTTTTCATTCCTATCTCTCATCCAAACCCCAATCATATACCCCTACATGTGTGTATATATCACCCCTACACTTGGAAATTTAATTCAAGCTATCATACTCTTGTCCATCGTCCAAAGTACTTTTAGTTGGTGAATTTTAGATGAAATTGCTCGCACATCCTTCATGCGATCGTTAATACTTCTTGAAATACTAACGACCGATTACAAAATGTGTTCGTGCATTAAGGCGTAATTTCTCATCTTGTAATACCTAAGGCTTTAGCAGTGACTCCCAAACCAGTTGGTTTAAGGCACTAGGTGATAAAGCACCCTCGCTAAATTTTTTTATTTATGTAGCCTTAAGTAATTACAAAATCAGTGTTCATTTTTTATATCTCTTTATTCACTCTTGTACTTTTATTTTATTTTCCTTCATACTAAGGATTTTAGACAAGAGCATTTCAAGGTATTATCTACTATCCCAAGTTTTAAGGTGCGTGTATGTGCGAGTTGTAGGGTATATATTTTCAGAATTTAGACTTAAGGTTCGGAATTATTTTTCAAACTTACACTTCAATAAAAATTTCAATACTCTTCCCTCATTTTGACTTAGCCCAAGAACTGAACTCAAAATTTGTCTATTTCTAAATAATCTATAAGGACATATACTTTCTACGGTTAAACTTTAAGAAAGGTTATTTTTAGAGTTTTTAATTTACTAAGTTTAGGATCTAGTTATTCCTTACTGTTCAACCGTCATGTCGAAATTAAGTCAATTATGACCAAAATTGAATTTTTTAATTTTTCAAAAAATTTCAATTTTTTATTTGATTTGATTTTTTCTATTTTTTTTATAGTTTTTATATTTTTTTTATAAAGATGCAATGCGGAATTAAATATGCAAAGAAAGAAAAAAAAATGTACAAAAATAAAAATATGCAATGCAATGATAACTATTTACAAACCACCTCCACCCCCAAACTTATCAAAAATAGTGCCCTCACTGCTCATGGCCTCGCCATCCTCTCGAACATGAACGGGAACGTTCCTCTCTCGCCAGCAGAGTGGTCATGCCATGCTCTATTTCCGTCACTCGGTGATCCAGGTTGGTCACCATCCTAATCAATCTGTCTATCCC
Source organism: Agapanthus africanus (assembly GCA_030015575.1). Taxonomy (NCBI): domain Eukaryota; kingdom Viridiplantae; phylum Streptophyta; class Magnoliopsida; order Asparagales; family Amaryllidaceae; genus Agapanthus; species Agapanthus africanus. The sequence continues at coordinate 1,793,449 of JASDDO010000008.1, read as the reverse complement.
CTAGTGGCTCTCCTAAATAAACGTGCATGTGCTGTCGGGGTAAGCTCTTCCCCGCTAGCAGTCGAGTTGGAGCTGGGTGTCCTGGCGGGTACATTCTCGGCTGGCTCAGTGCGCGACCATACATCATTTAAGCGTGTGTAGGACGTGGATACGTCCTCAACAAGAGGTCTAATGGGGATACCTCCATGCATATAAAACTCAAATTCCTCCACATGGAGGAAATAGCGACACAGTTGTGTCGCTGACATAGGGCATGGATAATTGGCAGCCCTTTTGCCCGCACCGATTGAATGAAGTAATACCGTGCACATATCATAGCTGGGGTTCCTAGTCATCAAAGTGTGCACGATATGAAGGGATGGTGTGAAAAATGTAGTATTGTGCGAACTACCAAAAATGTTATTTTGTGCCCAACGGCACACAGTGAGTACATTCGCAAAGAGGGTTCTAGCCTGGATGCCTTTACGTGGCTTCCTCGAACAGTCATTACCCATCAAGGGTAAGTAATCCTTGAATTGGAGGGGTTGGTCATGGATAGGTAGTCTAGGAATTAAGGTGACTTCATGGATGAAGTCCCTATCGATTATGATTCCCTATCCCCCCAAATTAGCCTAATGTAACCATGTTGTGAGAGGCTACCATCCTCCATGCACTCGTAAAATCGGGTGACGAGATCCGGAAGAGCGAAGGAGTTTGGATGGTTAAACAGTAAAAAATTCCATCCGCGCCTACGGATCTCTTCATCGAAATAACTTCCGTAGATCGTGTGTGCAAAGATTTGGGAAAAGTCCCTCTCGAATTGTAAAGTTGGTGCCATCACAGAAAATGAAAATTGCAGAATTTATAACTTAACAGAGAAGAGTTTAGAGATCGAACCACCTCTAAATTTTTCAGAGGTAGACGACACCAGGGAGCGGCGGATCAGCGGCCGAAGGTCGGTTCTGGCGGTGGAAGCGCGACGCGGAGGAGAGATCGCATTGCAGAACTTTAGCGGCGGCTAGGGTTTTGAGAAAATGAGAGAATAGGGTTATGAAAAGTCAGAGGAGGGGTCCGCTTGTATTTATAGGGGGTATTTTTTGGTTATTTATAAAAAGGTCCTCTTCAAAATAGGAATTTATTTATAAATAAATTTTTTATTTTTTATTTTTTTATTAAAACTGAAAATTTACAAAAATACCCCCAAAAATTTGAAAAAAAATTATTTTTTATTTTTTTATTTTTATATTGTTTTTATATAATTACAAGTGGTACATACCCCCAAACTTATTTGAAACAGTGTTTCCACTGTTTATGGCTGGATAACTGAAATTTAGGGATAGATGGAGGATGATCAGTCAATGTAAATCGGCTCCTGCAAATGCAGGAGCTCCTCTGAAGGGTCCGCGGTGAGAAACGGTTTAAGTCTATGTCCATTTACTTTAAAAAGTGAACCGTCCTCCGGATTTTCTAAATCGACCGCACCGTGCGGATATACGGTGCGTACCAAAAATGGCCCTTTCCATCGAGATCTGAGCTTGCCGGGATGGAAATGTAGCCGGGTGTCGTAAAGTAAAATCTGTTGACCAGGTTTGAAAGTTTTGCGCATAAGGTGTTTATCGTGAAACACCTTCGTTCAGTTTTTGACGACAACCGCATTCTCATAAGCTTCATCCCGAAGCTCGTTTAATTCATTCAATTGCAGCTTTCTATTGCTGCTCGCATCTCCTAGAGATAGATTCAACTCTTTTATTGCCCAAAATACTCTATGCTCAATTTCAGCTGGAAGGTGGCAAGCCTTTCCATAAACAAGTTTATACGGAGACATGCCAAGATCGGTCATAGAGGCAATTCTAAATGCCCAAAAGGCATCAATAAGTTTTGACGACCAATCTTTACGGTTTTTAGAAACCGTTTTCTCCAATATCTGTTTAATTTGCCGATTTGAAATCTCAGTTTGCCCACATGTTTGGGGATGATAGGGCGTTGATAGCTTGTGAGTAATGGAATATTTCCGCATTAAGGACTCGAAAGTCCTATTACAAAAATGAGATCCATTATCGCTGTAATTGCACGGGGGTGCCCAAAACGAGAGAAAATGTTTTCTTTGAGGAATCTAACGACAACCTTGTTGTCATTAGTCCGGCTGGGCACAGTCTCGACCCACTTAGAAACATAGTCAACAGCGAGGAGAATATACATGTTCCCAAAAGAATTGGGAAATGGTCCCATAAAATCTATCCCCCAAACATCAAAAATTTCAACAACCAATATTGGTTGGAGCGGCATTTCGTTTCTCCTAGATATCCGGCCCAAGTGTTGGCACCAAGAGCATGTCTTGCAGTAATCATATGCATCTTTAAAAAGTTGTGGCCAGTAGAAGCCACACTGCAAGATCTTTTCTGCTGTCTTTTTAGGGCCAAAATGCCCGCCACACGCTTGATCGTGGCAAAATGACAGCACACTCTTAAACTCATTGTCGGGGACACACCGACGAATGATTTGGTCGGGACAGTATTTGAATAGATATGGTTCATCCCAGTAAAAATGTTTTACCTGGGATAGAAATCTGAGTCTGTCCTGATTCGACCATTCGTTTGGTATAAGTCCGGTGGCCAAATAATTTACAATATCTGCGAACCATGGTTCGCATGACACAGTCAAGAGATGCTCATCTGGAAAAACATCTTTTATAGGAATTTGAAGCGTAGGTGAAGAAGGGAGGCGTGAAAGATGGTCGGCGACTACGTTTTCGTATCCTTTTTTGTCTCTGATGACAAGGTCGAACTCTTGCAGTAAGAGGATCCAACGTATCAGCCGAGATTTAGCGTCCTTCTTCGTAAAAAGATGGCGAAGAGCTGAGTGGTCAGTGTAAACGATGACTGGAGAGACGATTAAATAGGGCCTGAACTTTTCTAATGCAAACACAACAGCTAGGAATTCTTTCTCAGTTGTTGTGTAATTTAATTGGGCCCCGTTCAAGATTCGGCTAGCGTAATAAATTACATGCGGCATCTTATTGATGTGCTGTCCAAGGACAGCACCAATGGAGAAATCAGATGCATCGCACATAATCTCAAATGGATGCGTCCAGTCAGGAGACGAAAGAATGGGAGAGGAAGTAAGTGAGTTTTTCAATGACTCGAACGCCTTCATACATCTTGAATCAAAATCAAATATGGTGTCCTTGGCCAACAAAAGAGTCAAGGGTCTAGCTATCTTGCTAAAATCCTTGATGAACCGTCTATAGAAACCGGCATGGCCAAGGAAGGCTCGAATGTCTCGGACGCATTTGGGAGGAGGAAGATTGGAAATGACTTCAATCTTATCTTTATCCACCTCAATGCCATTTTGCGAGATTATATGTCCTAAGACAATACCTTCTCGTACCATAAAATGGCACTTCTCCCAATTTAAAGTAAGGTTCTTATCCCTACACCGGGTAAGAACCGCGTCTAAATGTAGCAAACACTCATCAAAGGAGTCGCCAAAAATGGAGAAATCATTCATGAAGATCTCCAAGAATTTTTCCACCATGTCTGAAAAAATACCCATCATACACCGCTGGAAGGTAGCGGACGCATTGCATAACCCAAAGGGCATGCGACGGTAAGCAAATGTACCGAAAGGACAAGTGAATGTGGTCTTGTCTTGGTCCTTTTCGGCGATGGGAACTTGATTATAGCCGGAGTAGCCATCCAAAAAGCAGTAAAATTCATGCCCAGCCAATCGTTCTAGTATTTGGTCAATAAAAGGTAATGGAAAGTGGTCTTTCCGTGTCGCGGCGTTGAATTTTCTATAATCGATGCATACTTGCCACCCAGTTTGGGTGCGAGTAGGTATTAACTCATTCGCCTCATTAGTTATGACCGTTATGCCCGATTTCTTTGGGACAGCGTGAATGGGGCTAACCCATTGGCTATCAGAGATAGGGTAAATGATACCACTATCAAGACATTTTACAATCTCCTTTTTAACAGCCTCCTTCATGATTGGGTTGAGTCGTCTCTGTGGATCCCTTGCTGGCTTTGTATCATCCATCATATGAATATGATGTTCAACTATTAGGGGACTAATCCCCTTGATGTTCGCCATAGTCCAGCCAAAATCTTGCTGATTACTTTGTAAGACCGTTAAAAGGACTTTCTCTTGCTCGGAGGCTAGAGAAGCTGAGATGATAACAGGATGGGTCTCATTCTCACCTAAGTAAGAGTATTTAAGGTGATACGGCAATAGCTTGAGTTCGAGTGTTGGAGGCGAAACAATTGAAGGTAAAATTGGTGAAATTGTCTCAAACTCGAAGGATTCCAACAGAGGTTCAAAACGAGTGTAAGCAACCGAGTCGGATGGTTCAGCTGACTCATCCAAAAATTCAAAGGATTCAAACTCGGGTGGTGATTCTTCAAAATCGTTCGAGAAAGTGAAACACTCGTAATCATTATCAGGCGTGAAAGCAGTATCAATCAAGGAGGAACGCACTAGTGGCGTCAAAATTGTTGTGATCGAATAGAAATTTCTCGAGCTCACAGTCCTCCTGGGTGATCTCTTGGATCGAGCAAACATCAAGTATATTAGCATTAGGTTCGGAGGGCTGATTCCCCAACTTAAAAATGTTGAGCTCAATTGTCATATTTCCAAAAGATAGGTTCATCGAACCATTTCGACAATTGATCACCGCATTAGAAGTCGCAAGGAATGGTCGACCGAGTATCACCGGAACTTGACTTCGGGGGTTAGCTACAGGCTGTGTGTCCATAACAATGAAATCAACGGGGAATATGAAGTCCCCTAGTTTAATCAACACATGCTCTAACTCTCCCCTAGGATGGGTGATGGATCGGTCGGCCATTTGGAGAGTACAATGTGTGGGTTTCAGCTCTCCAACGCCTAATTTCTCATACACTGAATAAGGAAGCAGGTTAACACTGGCACCAAGATCTAATAGTTCACGGTTGATGTTCTTATCCCCAATAGTTATTGAAATTGTAGGACAGCCAGGGTCCTTTCGTTTTTGAGGTAAAGGTTGGGTAAGAGCATCACTTACTGCACTAGCCAAGAAAACTTTCTTAGGTGCCTGTGATTTCCTCTTCTTGGTGCATAAGTCCTTCAAGATTTTAGCGTAAGAAGGGTCTTGTTGGATTGCATCCAAAAGAGGTATGTTAATGCTAACCTATTTAAATAACTCCACAATCTTCTCCATTTGTGGAGTTTGTTTATTGGATCTCAACCTGTTTGGAAATGGAATATTTTGAAAATTTGTTGAGTCCAATGTTTGTGGAGGAGATTGCGGAGTTGGAACGGATCCCGGTGTTGGTGTTTTCGTGGAGTGAGATGTGGGTCTGTTCGAAATAGTAGAAGAAGTAGAGCCTTGCGAAGAATGGAGAACAGGCTCTGAAGATGAAGAAGATGAAGATGATGAAGAAGAAGAAGAAGAAGCGACGGCCGGGGTGTCATCATCAATGCCAACATTGTTGCGCAACGTCCTTCCAGATCTCAATGTAGTCACGGCACTCACATTATGGTTTTGTTGTTCATGAGCAACATGTGCATTTTGTGTGTGATCAGGATTTGGCAGTGGTTGAGATGGAAGCTTCCCCTTCTCTCGCTCGCTTAAGGCAGCATTCAGTTGTGCAATTTGGGCTTCAATGGTTTTGATGCTTTGCCTATGTGATGCAGTGTGTTGCATCAAAGACTGGATGTTGGCTGATGATTGAGTAGATTGTTTTAAAAACGCATCCAGACTTCGTTCTAGCGAGGAAACCTTATCGTTATTTGGTTGAACAAAATTGTTTTGAGGAAAAGAGTTGTTTAGTACAAAATTGTTCATTTGATTTTGGTACGGTTAGGGCTGGAAAGGTTGCTGATATTGAGTTTGTTGAGGTACTTGTTGTTGAGGAGGATACCTCTGAAAATTGTTATTGCCTTGGAATTGTTGTTGATTTTGATTCCAAGCAAAATTGGGGTGGCTCCTCCAACCAGGATTATAAGTTGAAGAGTATGGATCATTTCTTTGTCTCTGCTGAAAGGCAGCATTGACTTGATCCTCTCCTTGAGCAAGTGGGTTGTAAGGACACTATTCGGTCAAATGGGACGGATCCGAACAACAAGCGTATATAGTGCGAGGAGGTAAAGCAGGGGCAAGAGAAGGCGATGAGAATTTGCTCTCAATTGCTTCTAGTTTACGTGTAATTGCGGCCATTTCGGCTTTCATTGCAATTGACATGTCAAGTTGATGAACACCTGCCCTAGACTGACCGGATGAAGTAGATGAAGTGGACGAAGCAGTCTGTCTAGTGCTTTCTCACTGAAGCGTTTGTTCAGCAAGATCGTCGAGAAATTGCCAAGCTTCCTCGTCAGATTTTGTCAGGAAGTGATCTTGACAGATGGTTTCCAGCAACTGCTTAGTTGCTTGGTTCAGTCCTTCGTATAAAATTTGGCAAAGTTGCCATCTTTCAATACCGTGATGAGGGCACTGAACAAGAAGGTCATTAAATCGTTCAAAACACTTCGAAAAAGGTTCGGAAGGAAGCTGGGAAAATTGGTTAATTTCATTGTGAATTCTCGCGGTCTTGTGATGTGGGTAAAATATTTTAAGAAATGCCTTAACAAATTCTTCCCAACTTTTTATGGAATGCGATGCTGTACTATATAGCCACTTTTCAGCTAGGTCACATAATGTGAAATGAATGACTCGTAGCCTTATAGCATCATCAGATAGTTGGGTGGACTTCATCATTGCACAAACATTCTGGAATTTGTTAATGAAGATATAGGCATTTTCGGATTCCAGCCCGTGAAATTTGGGCAACATATCGATGAGGTGGGGCTTAATTTCAAAATTTTCCCCATTTGCCGGCGGAAGTGAAAGACAAGTAGGAAGTGTGGAGCGGGTGGGATAGAAAAGATCCTGGAGCGCAATTCGCTGGGGCGCTTCAACAGACGGGTGTTGCGGGTTATTCGCACCCAGTTGAGGTGGAATCAGTCCCGAGGTAGGTAAGGGGTTGTTAGGATTGAATCCTGACATCTCCTCAGAAGATGATGAAGGTGAAGATGAAGGTAAAGAAGTGGAGGGAATTTCGACTTCGGAGTCGAACGCGTCGTCAGTAGCGACTAACGAGACACGGACTAAACGGGCGCTAGTGTCCCTAATCCAACCGGACATACACTAAAAGAGTTGTAGTGTAGTCGAAAAGCAGAATGTGAGGGTAAGAAAACATCAATGGGGAAATGTGGGTGAAAGTTGGGTGCAATGGATTTCTAGCGACAAATGGCAAGTTTTTGTAAAAAATTTGTTTTGTGGTTTTTTTTTTATAAAGAGTTTTGCAAAACATTTTGTACGGAACTACAACACACTTTCAAACAGTCACAATTTAAGCATGCACAATCAAGCCTAAAGGTAGGGTCTCCTAAGTCAACTAGACTGCTCCTAACTGGTCCAAAACGACAAGTTGTGAGATATCCCTCAAATCGCCTCTTCACCGCCAATTGTGGCCAGGTAAGTACAAATGAAGAAAGGAGGGATCCGCTCACGAATCACCCTGAGACGGGCCTTTTAAAAATACCTTTCCCACTTGTCTAGCCTAGGCACCACAAAGTCAGGTTTAGATAAACGACTGAATGCCCACAACCTTCCTCTGTCCTAATGAGCGCGACAGTCCTTAATTGGCTGAGTCTAGATAATTTTTAATTAACTCGAGGTTGATGCATATGTTTTTTGTGATTTCTGGGGTCTTAGAAAGGGTAATGAAATCCCCACCCAATTTTGATTGGTGTTATAGCCCCTTAAATTTCGTTTTAAATATGCAAAGCAATTAACACACAAAATCTAAAAGACTTGCCAAAAAAAATTCCTTTTTTTTGCGGCGCAAAGAATCCTGCACAAAATGATTTATTGGAGAGGGAGAAGAAGTTTTGCACAAAGAACCCTGCAGGAAATTTTTTCAGTGGAGTACAGAGAGTAGAAGAGAGAATAAAATACTCAAAGAGAAATTTTGGGAAGCTGACGTCACAGGTTGACCGCGGTTCCGCGGTCAACTGCTTGATTCCACCGCGGTTCCGCGGTGGATTATTGGGTTTGGATCTCCAAAATTTTGCTGTTTGTTGTTATCGTTCTCCTCTGTCTGTTCAGATCCTCTGTTTGTTGATTTGTTCACTGGGTTTGCTCCAAATCTGAATCAGTCCGTCTTCCATTCCTGCACAATTCGCACAAAAGCCGATCAAAAATAACAAGATGATTTTTTTATTTTTTTGTTTTTCAGTTTTTATAATTTTTTTCAATTTCTATTAACCCGAAATTACAAAAAGAAAATAACTACCGTGATCCCCGGCAACGGCGCCATTTGATTGTTTGGAATTTTGCACGTGTGTGTTTTAAAATTTAAGAATATACCGCAATCAAGACGGTGTCGCTTGGTAGCTAGCCGGTTGAGTACGGGTCGGTCCACAGGGAAAACATGTTCTTTCTTTAAGTTCTTACGAGTTAAGTCCTATTTTTGGTAGGTTTTGTTTTAAATTCTAAGAATGAAAAACAATCAATTTAAAGTCTTGTTAGGGTTAGGATTAGGTTAGTTTGGAAAAAGAAGTCTACTCACTGCTTTCTTTGCCCTAGTTAAGAACATTGGTGTTAGGGTAATAGTCAACAAAGGGGATTAGCACGACTAGGAAGAAACGTAGTTTCTTCCTTTTGGTCCTTATCCGTCCTTTCTTGGCTCTTAGCCCTAACTTCTATGTAAATCAACCACAACTGGTCTAACTAGGGAATCACTGCTATCTTGTAGGATAGGGTGCCGTAGTGAGCGGTGTGTGGTTAATTTAAATAGAGTCCTGATTAATTAATTTATACGAGCAATGAAAGGAATGAGAAAGATTTCCATCTCTCAAGCCTTCCCTATCCTAACCCTAATAAGTGAGGAATTACTCACTCATTAGGAAAGTTACGATGAAATTCATTTTTATAATTTTTTTCTTTTTAATAAATTAATTAACTTGCAGATAAATAAAGACAGATAAAAAATTGCAGAAAAATAAATTTCAATTAAGAAGAATGCAAGATAAAATGAAAAACACTTACTTTTATTGATGACCTCTTCAACGATTACAAGGAAAGAAAATTATAATCTAGAAAAATAAAAAGAGGCATGCCTAATTAGGCTTTCGGGTTTCCTATTTATAGACAAGAGAAACCCTAGGTTTTACATCTGATCCACATTTGAAATTACAGGACTACCCTAAGAAAGCCGGGTCAAAGCACTGACACCTACCGACACGTGCACTGCACGGCCGCGGATCCGCGGCAGAATGCCATGTTTGGCTACGGTTCCGCGGCCATATGGTGAGATCTTGAATTCAACTTCTCAGGGCTGCTTCATGTTGCTTTTTCCTTCTGTTTTCTTCACTTGGTTCCTCAGAATCTTTTCTACTTTCTTCCAGATTTCCAACAGTGCAGAATTTGTGGACTTTTACCGTTAGCTTCACGTTGAATTCTTGAATCTTGTGCTGCCCTTGTGCTTTGTGCAATTGAACTGTTTACTGATCTTCATTTGTTCCTTGAACTGTTAGGCAACATCATATGGATTCATATATTGTTGGTCGCAGTCTCACTTTTGTAATGTCTTTTCATGAATTTCACTAAATTGTTCTGAGAACCTGTAACCTGCAACTATTTAGCAGACATGGATCAAAAGCACCTATTTATTTGTAATATGATTAAGAATGGGCGATATAATAATGCAAAATTCTGATATGAACAAGCGTACCCGCCATGTAAACTTTGTGGACAACATAGCCGGCCATCCTTTTGCTTCCGGCAGCTGGTTTTGCGGACCGTTATCGTGGCCCTTCCGCTTCAGAAAAGGACAATCGAATGAAGATAGTCGGCCTGAAAGGATTATCGAGTGGCGCTGGCGCTTCTTTTCGGTCTTTGCCCCGCTGCTTTCGCGCTGCACGGAGTGCCTAGTAAACGCTTAAAGAGACGGTGTCAGGTTTTCTATGCTGGGACTTAGACACGTCCCTTCGCAGTACAGTACGAATTGCTGTCTTTTTTATCTTCGCAGCCATAGAGTTTCTCTTGACCCATCTTAGAGGTTCAAAAAAGCTGCGGATTTTTACGGCCGAGATGATCGACTTTGCGGGATAACTCGGCTCTTGGAACTTCACAATATCCAGCTTGGCCGGAGTCCTCGCCCTTTTGTTGGCTCTATACCTGAGCCGCTTCTGCCTTAACTTTTCTGTTTTGAGTGCGTTGCGGGCTTCTTCTCTTCAGGAAGTTGCCGTGGGTCGACCGGTAGAGATCCTTGAAAAGACATCCAGTTGCGCACTCGTCAAAGACATCACTTGAGCTTGCCCACGACGTTTGGCAACTTCTTTCGTTCTGATGGCTTTGCCCCCAGCTGGGGCCAAGGAGAGCCGTTTGAAAAACGACTTGCGTTTAGGTTGGGGCACCTTCGAAACCACCACAATTGGCCTCATGCCTTTCAAGGCCGTTTTGTCTGTTACCGGAGCTTGAGGAGCTAGGATGGTGTTAGCTGGCATGAACATAATAGAGCCAAACTATAGCAGCAGCTCCTCCCATTGTCGTCCAAGACTGGCCGGGAGGACCGTCCTGGCGTCCATCTTCATCGTGTATGAGATGGGAGTTGTGTCGAAAGTTGAGCTTTTTCTTGGAGATATCTTTGTTGCGTCCGAAAATTGAGATCGAAAATTGCTAATCTACACAAAGGAATAGAATTTTAGTACACACAGTCAATATATATTAATTTAGCTCGCATGAATTCTTGACCCGAAATATGAGAGGAGAGAGAAGGTCCCACTAGGCGTGCCAGAGCACCCGCGGAAAAAAGTGCTTAGCCCCTGTACTGGGAGTTGAACTCCCGAGTGATTTTTGGAGTTAAACTCTAAAAGAAAGGATCTTTTCATGGAGCCAAACTCATAAAAGGTTTAGATTTTGAGGTTAAACTCCTTTGAGAATTTGGATCTTGGAGTCGAACTCTTCAAAGATTGGTTTGGAGTTAAACTCCTAAAAAGGAAATTCTTGTTCTGAAGTTAAACTCCTAAAAGATTTTTGGGGATAATAAAAGGGGACTCCTTTCTTCTCCCTTAAGGCCTGAATCCTCTCTTAATCCTTAGATCTTTCCAAAGTGGGATTTTTGGAAATGGATCTCCTTCTTCCTCCTCTCTATTAGTTGGATTTTGGAGAAAGAGGGTGGTGAAATTTAAAAAATCTCCACTTTTAGAGATTTGCTGGGAGATTTGAACTCCTCTTCAAGAGTTTTATGGTGAAAAACTGTTTATTTTTTGGGGAAAAAAGAGTTAAACTCTTGATTTAATTTAAAAAAGAGAAGAAGGTTTAAAATCTTGAGGAAAGAGAAGGAGGCACAGAACCCTAGAAAAATATGAGAATAATTTTCTTAGTTATCATTCATCATGATACCTCACATAAGCTTTACATTTTACATATGGCATCTTGGGCTTTTTCAAAATAGCACATGTGTCTTTCACTTGCCATGCGTTTTTTCTTCTTCTGCACATAAGCTATGTGCTTTTACATAATTTTGGTTTGTTATTACTACATTTATTCATAAAAATTATATTAAACCTATTTATACTTTAACAATTATTCCTTTGGCATGAGGGGGCGGCCTCTTCTTGCATGGGCTCGACCTGGGCATAGGTCCATTTGCATGGACTTGGGTTCGGTCTTGGGCCCACTTGGTTTGGGGTTGATTTTGACTTTGACTTGGTCAACCGGGGTGTAATTTTTAACCCCCAACATTTTGGTATTTCTTTACTTTATTTCTTGAGTTAATCTTTGTCTTGGACGCCGTATATACTTATTTGTGTGGTTTTGATTCCGCCGGTTGGCGATAAGCTAGCTACCGCTTGGGGATGCCAATATTATTATTGATTATGTACTGGTTTTGATCAAAATTTACAAAGGAGGTGCTTCCCGAATTTCAAATAACGAAAACGTTTTTAAACTTTAGTATACAATCTACTTGTATTTTTAACGAACTTTACTTATACTTGAAAAGCGAAATTTGATTTCATTTATACCCTTTTTCAAAACTTTACCTCCACTATTTTCTTAAAAAAGTTTAGATTCCTGGTTTTCGGCTTGCTTGGGTTATGATGGGGTACTATAGACTTCATGTAATTCAAGTACTGGTCATGTGCCGTTTCCGGGCCGTGACAATAATGGAGGCGTCCCTTCGTCTGTTCGAGCCGTCGATTTCATGCCACGTGACCGTGATTGGATGGCGGATTATGAGACATCGCTTTTGCCGGTTAGATCCGCATGAGGGGGGAAGCGTCCAATGGTTGGCTATTGCGTGGTGCCATCTGGATCGTTGGGCGCGACACTTTGTTTTGGCAGGAGCGGATCTGGGTCGCCATATGACCTTTGCTGAGTGCATAAATAAGGGGGCTTATCCCTAGGAAACACCTTTCCGTTGCTTGCCTTCTGACGTCTGTGGATTGCTCGGTGCTCCCGCTTTTAGGTCGGATCCCCAGTCCAAATCCTTCTCAAGCTACTCTTCCCTTAAATCAGGTCAGATGTCTTCCTCTGACCCTATAGTAGATGTAGTTAGGGTAGAGTTAGGCGATGAAGGTTCATCCTCTGAAACCAAGTCTAGTGGGTCATCTTCATCTTCCTCGGTTTCTAATAGCTGAGGAAGTTCTTCTTCCTCCGCATCGGGTTCTCCCCCAAGAGGTGGCGATTCCCTTTTTCTTCGTCGTTAGGGGGCCAAAAATGCCCCTAAGGTGCGTATCGAGAATACTCATGACGCTGTACCGATGCTGAACAGGTCATACGAGCTTTTCGATATCCGGGCTCGCTTCCATACTCCCTCTAGCTATTCATTATGTCTGTCCAGGGAGGGTGAACGGGCAGACCAGGTACTGGGCAATAAGATTGCCCTGTACTTTAAAGCGTTCCGAGCAGGGATGCGTCTGCCTTTTTCACCCGAGATTTGTGCCGTCCTTCATTGTTTCCAACTCGCCCTGGGCCAGCAAGCACAAAATTCATGGAGGATTCTCCTCGGATTCCTTGTCTGGTTATAAATTGATTGGATCCCCTTTAGCCTGGGTCTTCTTCTGTCCTTCCTCTGTTAAAAGAATCACCCGGGCACTCATAAGGATGAGCCGAGTTGTGTTTATTTCTCTTTTAAAAAGCATAACGGTAGGGCGTCCAGGTCGAGGGTAGTGGTTATCCCTTCTTCCATCCATGAGTGGAAGGAGAAATTCGTGTTCGTCGGTCGTCCGAGGGGAGAGGAATGGCCAGTGCCCACCAAGTGGCATTGGGCAGATTACCTGAGGGCCAAGCAATCCAACACCCCAGATGTAGGGGTCGTGTCCTGGTGGGATCCGATCCAGCATGCCGACGCCTTGCTTTCTGAGATAGCCTTGAGCTGGACAGGACTCAGTCATGCAAGATTTATAGGTAAGTTAGGTCTTAGCCGATCAATTTAGACTTGGTATATTTTATCTCTTCTGTCGCTAACCTCTTTTGTTTCCTTTCACAGAGCCCATGGACCGTTCAAAGATCATGGCCACCCTGCCCGCCAAGGTGCAGGGAAGGAAGGGCGGTGGCGGCGGCTCGTCTAAGCCCGTGCCGAGCATGGAGCCCTGCCAGGGTCCTTCTACAAAGGTCGCCGTCGGTCCGCCCGTCCCGGAGGAACGCAGGAGCAAATAGAAAGAACATGCCCGGGAACAGGCTCCCCAGGTGAGAGCCGAGTCTCCTTCCTCCGCCTTGTCTTCGGCCAAGAGGCTCAAAAAGGTGGTTTCCCATCTGCCTCCGACTGGGATACACGTGCAGGAAGGTGACTTCTTCATTGAGGTGTCGTCGAGGCTTTCCGTGGCCTACAGCCTGCTGGCGGACATGGAGAAAGCGGCGAGGGCTAAGATTCCCCGAGGCACCATGAATGCCCAGGCTACGATGATAGCTCAGGAGGCCATCCTGGTTGGTGATCTTTCCGCTAATTTCCAAGTGATTTTTCCCCTATTCGGTCCCTGACGAATGTTGTTTGCCTCTTTTTCTGCAGCTCCTTCAACACCGCGCCTTCTTAGCCGCCATGGAGGCCGAGGAAGTTGCCCCGGCGATGAAAAAGGCCGGGGAGACATCCTCGCGTGAGGAAAAACTCCTTGCCAAATTGAAGGAGGTTGAGGATAACGCCGCCTCCCTCCAGTCGAGGCTAGTCTCGGAGAGCGTGAAGGCCACAAGGCTGAAAGAGTCCCACCGGGCCCTGACCGAGTCTTACTGGGCTCTCCAGGACTAGGTCGGTGAATTCAACGAGCTCTTCGATTCCATGAGGAAGTAAAGAGACTCGTTCAAGAGGGAAGCCCTGGCGACCAATGAGGCGGCGAAATGGGCCGAGGAGAGGGCGGGGAAGGCTGTGGAGGACTACAAGATATCCGACCCGTTCTACGTTGACCTGGCCAATTATGCGGCCGTTGGGTGGTATAACGCCCTTAACGCCATCAAGGAGGCGATGCCTGGGTTTGATGACCGGGAGCTCCACGCGAGGTACCCTATCCTGGAGGAAGAGCCTAAGAGTGGAGGCGCCGAGCAGTAAGGCGTAAGTGAGCAGGATGGCGGTGAGGAGACCTTGACCGAAAAGATGACTTGAAGTCGCTGCTCTCCCTGCTCTCTTTCTTTTTTTTGTAAGCCTACGGGTATTTTGTAGCAATTTTGTACAGCTGAGGAGCTTATAATACCTTGTACATAATTTGGAATTTAATGAAGTATTTTTGCTCGTTTTTGATTTGTTTGATTGGAAAGTTTCGCTTTTATTTTTAATTTTCCAAGTTTGGATAGGCCGGAGCCCCCTTTTACCCCGGAGATAGGGTAGCGTGAGTTGAGCGAACACCAGGCTTATTCTTCCAAGTGTAGATATACCATTACCCACTTCGAAACTCTTAGGAACTCGGATTGACCTTAGTACGGCTCGGTGTTATCCTATCTTCGGATTCGAGTGGGGTTGGAGTTGGGCCGGCTATCGACTGTGGGCGAGCTTTCTTTACTTGGGCTATGCAGGAGTCTGCCTACTTCAAGTAAGCGTACCGGGCGGAGGTCTGTTTGCTGGTTTAGCGCGAGGTCTTAGGATCCGCCGTTTGGTCCGAGCTAAAAGCTGCCCATTGGCCTCGTAAGAGGGCTTCTGATTCACCGTTTGGACCGAGCAGGAATCTGCTCGTTATGAATTGGCTGGACAGGAAGCTGACCGGCAGTGAATGGACTGAGCAGGAAGCTGCCCGGTGGCCTCATGATGAGGGCTTTGAATCCACGGCGTTATTGAGCAAGAAGCTACCTGCTGTGGATGGGCCGGACAGGAAGTTACTCGACGGTCTCGTGATCAGGGCTTTGGATCCACAACGTTGTTAGGCAGGAAGCTACCCATTGTGGATGGGCCAGGAAGGAAGCTACCTGGCGGTCTCATGATGAGGGGTTTGGATCCACGATATTTTTGGGAAGGAAGCTACCCGCTGTGGATAGACTAGGCATGAAGCTACCCAGCGACCTCATGATGAGGGCTTGGATCTACGGCATTGTCGGCCAGGAAGCTGCCCGCTGTGGATGGGCCGGGCAGGAAGCTGCCCGCTGTGGTTGGGCCGGGCAGGAAGCTACCTGCTGTGAATGGGCCGGGCAGGAAGCTGCCTGCCCGGCTGTCTCGTAATGAGGGCTTTGGATCCACGACGTTGTTGGGCAGGAAGCTGCTTGCTATGGATGGGCCGGGCAGGAAGCTGCCCGGCTATCTCGTGATGAGGGCTTTAGATCCACCGCGTTGTTGGACAGGAAACTACCCGCTATGGATGGGTCGAACAGGAAGCTGCCCGGCAGCCTTATGATGAAGGATTTAGATCTACGACGTTGTTGAGCAGGAAGCTACCTTGCGGTATCGTGATGAGGGCTTTAGATCTATGACGTTGTTGGATAGGAAGGTGCCCACTGTGGATGGACCGTGCAGGAAGCTGCCCGGCGGCCTCATGATGAGGGCTTTAGATCCATGGTGTTTTTAAGCAGGAAAGTGCTCACTACGGATGGGCCGAGCAGGAATCTGCCCGGCGGTCTCATGATGAGGGTTTTAGATCCACGGCGTTGTTGGGTAGGAAATTACCCGTTGTGGATGGACCAAGTAGAAAGCTGCCCTGCGGCCTCATGATGGGAGCTTTAGTCAGCTACCTATGGGCATATCTGTGCTTCATTTACTTGAGTAAGAGGCTGGTCTTTGCACGACGGGCAGGAAGCCACCTGCTGACCTTGCGGGGCGTCTTAGCTTGGAAATAGAAGAAGCAGTTTATATTGCAGGGAAGCTAAAATATTTATTTATTAATGAAAATACAGATTCGTTAATACAGTTTAAACTCTTTTGCATTGAATGACCGGATATAGTGGGTGCCTTTATTGCTTGGACTTGGGTCAGTCGGTGACAACCATGATCTTCCCGATCGTCAGCTCTCCGGCTTCAAGTTGGTCGGTTTGCCCCCATCTGCTTGACGTTTGTCTCGCAGGTATTTTGCCAAGTGACCGGAGTGGATCAGCTCCTCGATGTAATCATGCAGCTGTTTACAATCCTCGATCGGGTGTCTTTGTGTCCGATGATAGGCACAATACGGGCCGCGGAGTCGCTTGCCCGGCTTTCATGTCATCGGGGGTAGCTTGAAGAATCTTTCGCTCTTCGCCTTCTCTAGCAGCTCGGCCTGCGAGACATTGAGAGGCGTGTACTCATGAAACCTCGGAGTGTAAGGTTTCGACCGATCAACCTTCTTCTTATTTTCTTCCCGGTTCCTTTTCTTTTGTCATGTCCGTTCTCCCCGGGAAAGATGAGCGTCAACCTCTGATTCGAGCCGGATTTCCCTGTCGGTCAAGACTTTTACCTCGTCCATGGTTTTAGGTTGTGTTAATGCAAAAGAGCGGAACTACTCTTTATGCCTAAGACCGGATCTCAAGGCGGTGATGACTGTCTCATCTCGGTGCTTGGGTACTTCCAGGAAGACGTCGTAGAAGCGGGTGACGTAACCCTTGAAAGATTCCCTATTCTCGCTCTTAATGGTGAACAGGTAGTCAACCGTCCTCTTTTTCGTCGGTTGCCGACAAAATGACCGAGGAACTGAGTAGCTAGCTTGTCGAAAGTTGAGATTGAACGCGAAGTCAGGCCACGGAACCAGTCCCGTCCTATCCGGATGAGGGTGGTAGGGATGTCTCGACACTGAGCCGTGTCCGAGTTATCTTGAAAGCTCATGCTCGCCGTAAATGTGTTCAAGTGGTCTTTTGGGTCGGACTTCCCATTGAAGAGGGCCACCTTAGGCGGTTTATTCCAAGACGAGACCTGCTCACTTAGTAACTGCTTCGTGAAGGGCCTTGTGAGAGAATCCGCGGAGTATTTTTTTGATCCTCCGGGCGAACGGATGGCGAGCCGCATGTCCTCAATCTTATTCTCGAGGACCTCGATTTGATGCTGGTGCCCCGATGATTCTTCATAATCGGAGTGCATGTTGTCTCTGCTCCAGGCTTGCGCAATAGAGCAGCTTCAGCCTCGCTCTATCACGTTCCTCAGATCTTCAGGGTGAACCCTTCGTGGCTCGTCCCATCATGCGACCTGTGCACGGACTTGATGAGCATGGTGACGTCGGTCCTCTCTAGAATCAGGCGATCTGATCGACGTCGTCTTAGAGGGCGAGAGAGCGCGACGAGTGTTAAAGCGACCATTTGGTTGGTCCTGAGACCTCGGTGTTGGACTGTCCGGCGCCCAACGAGTTATGGAATCATTCCTCGTATGGGGTTTGCGACTGCCGGAATCGGCACTCCGGTGTTCCTTGGTGTCGTGGTTGGTACAAGCGAGGCCGAGGACCTGGACACGTCCTTCTGCCACCTTGTGCACACCGCTGCTCTGGGGATCATGGACGGCGGTTTGCCGGGCGTGGCTAGCAGTTTGGACACGAGCGAGCGCGTCCACCATCGCTGTCAGTCAATTGATCTATGCCGATAAGGCTTCGACGATATTGGGAGGAGGAACTCCGCTGCAGATGACAGGATGGCTCGTGCCTAGATCCTCGTTGCGATAATCGTTGGCCGTTGAATCGAAAACGGTAGGTCAACATTTTGTGGTGGAAAATGAAAGGAGTTTTCCACAGACGACTCTAATTGATGGAGATCGAAATCCTCCTCAGATGTTTTCCTCCATCGATCTAGCAGCCAACGGCTTTGAACGGGTGAAATTTGAGGTAAGCGTTGAGCTTATGGATCTCAATCGGTTGTTGGTTGTTGTTGATGCCAAGCTACCTGCAAAGAAAGTCCCGGAATGAGAAACCACCGTAGGACCTTCCGACGATTAAGTGCGTACCGAGGAATAGAGAGGCAAAGTAGCGGTGTATTAGATTGAGTTCAAGTTACCTGAATCGTCTGGATGAGGGGTTTATGTAAGGGTCGCAATGGAGTGAGCCGATGCCAGATTCTTGTCGTCCGTTTCGCCCATACGTCACGCTCGCGTTGACATCATGGTAAGATATGCTCATTAATGGCAGGATACGCTAGCGGGGGATGTGGGACGTGGAGCGGCGGAGTTCTATCACAGCGAGATATACGGAGTCGTTACGGGGGCGCTCGTGCTCCGTGTTCTTGGCCAAACAGGGATGCTGAGGAATCTTCGCTATAGGGTTGTTTGGAGACGAGCAAGTGAGGTGAGGAATATTAGCTATATGATAGCTCGGAGACGAGCGATTGGCTGGGGGCTAGCCGTACTCCGGGGAGGTCTCCAAAAGGTCGGGTGCGGCCTCGGAGGCGAGGCGCCGAGGAATGTCCCAAGGCATTGTATTTATTCCAATTCCATAGCCCTCAGAAATTTAGTGGGTTTACATGGACGACACGCCATCCGCTACGTGTCGATATCTGAGGAATTCCCACTTATGAGCATCATCGGTTCCTGAGGTGAACGTGACCTTTATTTCCGCAAGAAGTTTCACTAACTCATGTTGTTGTGTTGTATCTGGTAGGATGCAAAACATACACATAGTGGGCTTGAGTTTCAAAGAAATTGCAACAGTGCCCCTAAGATCCCCGAACATCCTGCGAAGCCATGCTATTCATGTACTGCATTTAATTGTATGCATTCTGACATATACTAAGAATTTTGTATTTATACCTCCTAAAATCTATACGAGGATCATCGCATATGATGACCTCACAGTAGCTCATCAATTTATTCACACAACGCACTTTGGTTAGGATCAGGATCCTCTGCTCTTGAAAATCAAGAGCAGGATGCTCTTTGCTTCCCTCGGCCGTTGGATCTTTAAGTGGATCTCACCAGCCAGACAACCATGCCCTCCTCTCTATTTTTCCATCTATTGGCTGCCGTTCGATCCCAAGATCCCTGCTCGTTTTCATCTAAACGAGCAAAGGATCCAGAGCCAGATCCTATATTAGTTAATTAATCGCCCCACTCACACTGTTATTGAAGCTATATATTGAGCGGCACATGAAAAGAAAAGATGGGCAACGCTCCTGTGACCAATAGATAGGTAAGCCCGTGCATTATTATCTCCACTTCACGTGGTAACGAGATTTAACTTATTTATTAGCTACATTTAGATAACATACACATGCATGCATGCATAAGGAGACAAACAGTTAACAACCACAAATATTGAGTTGAGTTCTAATAATAAAGGCAAATTAAGATAAGAAAATAAATTAATAGTCCCAGCTTAAGGACAGCCTAAGGAGTCTCAGCTACTTAGTTATTCCTTAAATGCATGCCTGATGATGATGATGGTGATGATGAATTAATCCACAATAGATGTGATCTTCAATCAAATTGGGCGTTCAATGAAAAGATAAAGAAGAACAGAACCCAAATCCACATATAGCTGCTGTCATTGAATATTATAGGATCTTCTGCCTTGATTATTATTATTCTCATCATTGTTAGCATTATTGGCATAGGAGAGTAAAGAAAGACAAAATCGCAAACGAACAAAGTCTGTCCATTCAAAAAACCAGGCCTTCAAAACAACAAATGGAAATTGACATGTGCTGGCCATCACTGAAGAACAATCATGTTATCATTTGGCAATGGCACCTTATCATCTTAATTAGCTTTCAACAAAAAATTCATTCAATCTTGCAGCATTCCAGTGACAAATATAAGTTGAAACATATACATATCAAATCACTAGCAGGAAAAGAATGGTTCCAACTCCATAAAACAATGAGCTAAGACTATGATTATAATGTCATACAACCCTAACATATTCGTGTCCCAGTTCTACAATATATAGCCCGCTTTGGTATACACACATTATACAAATAATCACAGCGCCCTAGTCTTACTCTCATAATAATACAACTTATAAATTTCTTTTCTCTTCATTCTCTATTGCCTTTGTGTGACATGACAACTTATGTGTAGGAAATAGCCAAGGGGAGGAAAAGAGAGGAACGGAAACAGCAGCCTACAAAACAAAAATGAGCACACAAGAAACACTGATCTGAAAATACAAATAATCTCAAGGGAGTAAACAAATAATGTAATCTCATATATATATATATATATATATATAGGTGATCCCCCATCTTCGTCGCACTAGTCTTGCAGCCACTGAACTGAATCTGCAAGGACTTAAGAGGTTCAAGCCCTCTCTTGACTCTCAGATACCTGCATGCAACAAATTTTTTTATTCAAAACGCGCATAATTCGAATATCTATCTTTACAAAACTTTTGGGAAAAAAATACTATTTCTAAGTTAGTCGTTCCATACCTATACAGGACTCTGGTAGCACCTACTCCTTTTTTCGCATCGTAAGTTTGGTTGACCAACAATTCACCATATTAAGCCCGTATTTTCGAACAGTATATGATGCGAAATTTATGGTCCAAACAATAAATTGGGCTTTTGGGTCCTATCTTTAGTTTTGAATGATTGTCGCTTGCTATTTCAGATTCATTCTTAATTCATTAAAATTGAAGTTCTCTGCTAGAACTTTCTCTCTTCTTAACAAGCTGTTTCAGCTTACTCCCGTATAAATTCCATTGAACTTTACTTTCAGTTTCTTTTTCAAAAACTAACTAGAGAACAATTCTTCCAAATTCATAAAATTTATAGGTCAAATCATGAGACACTCAGATACCTCCCTATCAGGTAAATCCCAAACCTATGCAGCGTTCACTATTTGACTGTGTTTTTAACCAAATAATTGGCCAATGATTATTTTCTGCCTTGCCACACCCAACAAACTGATATATTATTATATAATTCTCTATAGTGGGAGGTCGCCGGTTTGATTTGATTCCCATCCAAAAAACACAGAGATATCTGGAGACACTCTAGGACACCAGAAAACATACCTGAATAAATACAGCAATGATTAGCATCCAATTATCCACTGCTACTCTACTTGTCGACATGCCTACGCTTATGTCTACGGTGTCCATAACTTGCATGGGCATCTGAAGGTTTTGTTGCCTTTTTGCTACAAAGATTAAAACATTAAAGTTATTTAAAATACTGTAATAATAATAACACGAAAGGTGAGGGGAAAAACATAGGATCTGGATAAAACTACAAGTTTGCAACAGTGCACATGATAAAACTCAACCAACCAGAGCATAGCCAAAAAGATTTTGTACAGAAAATATGCAGGTAATGCCAACACAGCCAAGGCCTGCAGTCGTGCAATCAGTGGTTCATGTAAACGCAGACAAAATTAAAATAAGTTTAACACAAATGTGTAAAAAATGTTAAATTAAGATGGGAGTTGGCATACCATGAACCAAACAAACTCTTTAGTCGCAAGAGGTTTTGTCAGCTCATATTTTTTAAGTTCCTCACGAACTACATCTTGAACCTACAAAAGTACACCAAGCCGAGTAAGGTGTTTACTTCCAAAAGCAACTAGTGATTATAGAGGAACATTTCTAAGGAAGAATAAATCAAATGATATAAGAAAGAAAAGGATAAATATCTTTGCCATGTCGAGGAATCATAGTATTTCATACATCTATAAGCTCAACAGGCATACTTGCAATGGATTTGAAATCGAAAGCCATAATAAGTGTGCAATTTTGTATCAATCCTATTATACCATAGTTCTTTTTAGCATCTGAAAGCAGTTATATACTATATAGGAGGATTTTCTTTTTGAAGTTTTTCCATTCCACCTAGAAGATTCATATATTTTCCAAGTTTCTGCAACATCAACATCTTCCTCATCGAAATTTACATTATAGTTACACTTACAACTTTTCCTTCGATATATGGCTTGAGGATTCAACAACATCCTCTCCATGGAATAGGAGGAGATTCTGCAAACAATAATACTCACATGAGTCGTTTATGCATCTCTCTCCCATTGTTCCCTATGTATTTCTTTATAATTATCACATGTGGTACATTTCAATGATTTCATTGACAGCTTTCCATAGCTTTAACTGCTCATGAACATCCTGCCATCCTGAATATATAGTTCCGTAATGTTATCTTATACCCCTACCCTGACCAAGAAATCAGGTAATATTGCTTCTTTCACTGCCCTATATGCAACGGTTTGATTAGAAGAAGAACTTCACGCTACCAAGTTATCTGCCAAATTAGATGATGAAAACTATTTAACGAGTTACAAATTCAGCATAATTCTCTTGGGGGTGGGGGGCGCAAAAAAAATTTAATGCCATTTGTGTCGAAGTACAAATATAGTACGTTCACAATTTACAATAAGATATATAATTGACATGGAGAACTTTTTCAACTGTAAAGATGATTCTTGGAAGCCCACAACCCACTAATGGATCCCAACATCTGATATTACCTTTTCAAATTAAGGTACATGAAAGAAAAGATTTATATTTGTCTTAAATTATTAGTTTGAATCTTATTGGTTTGAATCCAGTTTGAGTGTTTGTATTAGTTAGCATCAAAATGATAGCTTCTGACTAGGGTAGCTATTGGCTAATGTAGTTAGAATTATGAGCTCTGGATGATATTTGGATGATTGAGTGATGTTGTGTGCTTCTGTATACTTCTCTCTAATTTCAATCTCATTTCTTTTCCATCTTGGTTTCTTCCTGCTTCAAATTTCAAAACACTCCTAGTAGTTATTTTTCCATAGTTTTCTATTCTAATAATATCTTCACAAGAGTCATCATGATACTTCAAATTTGATCTCTATAACATAATGTATTACATAAACTGCAAACTATCTGCTTCCTGACGTGCACCAGCAAGAAAGTTATGGAATTAAAAATAGCGTTTAACAAATAACAAAATATAAAAGAAAATCAGAACTGTAAAGCATATTGTCTCTTCAAACGGAAGTAGCATTGGTAGCTGTTGATTGAAGGCAAAGTAGAAAATAGACATACAATACCTGATGATGATAAGTAGTTGCTGATTCAAGAAATTTGACGCAAGCATAAACCGCACGATTTGTATACGGCTTCAAAACAACACGCACTTTTTCAACATGAGGTTTGGTGACTGTTGCAATCTGATCAATATATGGCTTAGACAACCTCCTAGCTTCCTGCGAACAATTCAGATGTCAATTTGAGGGGTTTTGCAGATAAAAAGTGTTTCGAAAACACCATAGAGCAGAACTTCAATGGGAGAACCCCCAATGAGTGTAACTATTATCTCACTCATCTCACTATAACATCACTCGATCCATAAGCAATTACAGCCACATAAGGAATACAGAAACTACCTGGACATAAGGAGCTGTGAGTTCCTGGACTTTGACAAAATGCAGTGTAATAGTACTTCTGCAAACTTCATAAACCTCAGCACTTTTAGAAGATACCGTTTGCACATGAGGCACAACGTAATCTGTAAGGATTATCCACTTCTCCTTGACGATGGGATCAATTTCTGCTCAAAATAATAAGAAAATTTCATGTTCACGACCTCCAAAGAGTGGAAACTTCCCAAATAATTTTTTTATGGAACTAGTGAAGAGAAAAGTATTTTACTTTGAATTAAGCCTTCAAATGAATATTGGTGCCCTATACAGAGAATTTTTATAGCACGCTAGAATTCCTACTAACAACATATGAAGGATACATCTAAGAATTATGGTCAGTGTTCTATTGTGACCCTTTCATGATCTTCCAGAAAATGCTTATAAACATCCATTTTGAGATTAGCGGTCACTGCTTTGACAGAAAATTGAAATAGATGAACTTGGTAACTGCTTACAGTTTTGGCTGACTCAAGGTTGGGTTCGGCCCATTTTTGCACCTGAGCTGATTTCTCTGATGCCTGAAAATGATTTTGAAATCCAAAACACATGTATCTAATGAAAAACATTAAAATAAATAATAATTAAGTATGAAGGTTGAAATTAAAAGTCTGAAAAAAGAAAAATCCAGTGAACATTGTCAATCATGACACTCAAGTCAAAAGAGGCGATTGTGTTGCACCTTCTGCAGTAAAATATCTATAGCAGGTTTTCCATGCTCGTTCCAGTGAGTTGTTGCAAGGTCCTACAAGCATTAAATGAATCTTCTGAGATGACCCAGCATCATGTTTGAAACCATACATATATGACAACCTAGTTTACCTGAAAATGGCCTACACAGGTTGCAAGCCAGGGTGGTAGCCATGCTCCATGGATCTGATTGAAGAAGCACAATAACATACCTTGCTGCTTAATGATCACTGCTATGCCGGCTAACTCTAATATGCTATTACTGCTACTGTACTAGTAAAGAAAGGAAAATAATTTCATAGAAATAAAGGCTATAAAAATCCAGTGATAGTAAAGAATACAAAAACATGTGTATATCAATAATAACTTAGAGACATAGCAGCAAAACTTAAAAAAATGAAGGTGCATTTTGCCAAATTTGAAGATGACATCAACAAGCATCTATGTGGAGGGTTCACACATGAGAACGGAGCCTGCACGATGTAAAAAAGGCAGGAACACTAATATCCAAAGTCCAAACATACTGCTATCAGGAAAATCCAAGAACCTTTTGCTTCTTGTAGCAGCTTAAAATGAAGCGTTCCTATTTTTTCCCAAGTTTGAGCATATATTCATAATGGTGTATATAATTTATTAGTTTGATGTGAAGGCTATTTCAAAATTTGTTGAAAACTTATAATACCTCTACCTTACGGATGTTAGCTAGCAAATATGAAGCACCTAATACAGAAATAAAACACAGGTAAATGAGATATCTAAGTACCATTGAGGGGGGATATAAGATATTAGATACAAAGCTATGATTGAAAATCAGGCAAGCATTACAGTATATTATACAAGAACATACAGAATAAACAATCCATATACTTGCCTCCGTCAATACTTTTGATTTTGATGTTGCCTCTAGGTGTGCCCTCATTAACTCCTCCTGAAAAATGCAGGAACAGTCCAGTAAATAAGAGAGCCAGTTTCAGGAGACAATTATGCTGGTACCAACAAACCTCTGCAACTTGAAGAGCATGTTCCACCTTATGAAGTCTGCGCTTCTGGTCCTCATTTGTCTTTTCAAGCTGGAGAGAGAGAGACCACTGATGTTATCGGATTCAATAGAAGACACAAGTAAACTACAACTACATTATCCTTTTCTACTAAGATTCTATATTCTTCTCATGGGATGCTGATTTTGGCAATAAAACATTGTGATATTCCAATTTTTCACTAATAAAAAGCAACACCAGCGTTGATGATTGTAAAAAAACGATTTGAGAAAACCGCTTCACTATTTGGCCAAAAATATGGCGAAAGGTGAAAGATACAGCTTACTGTCAGTTAAACATACAAGGGAGCAATAGTAGCGCAACTCAAGAATGCTCCCACAGTGTTCCATTGCCTTTTGGCCCTTTTCACGTACAAAATGGGGTCTCAAGAATACACCCATAATGTTTCATCGCCTTTTCAGGTTGAAAAGAAGGTTGGCTATGAGCAAGGCTACATCTGACAAGTCAGTGGACCTAGCAACAGCCCTTTATAGTGTGAACAATTAAAGCAACACACTGTGGACAAGAGAGAATCTTATCATAGTGATGGCCCCTAATTATCTGACTTGGGAGAACATTCTACAAGGGGGAAGACAATAGTTTTATTTATATGGAACTACTTCCCAATCTAAGGGATGAGGAAAGCCAAGTGTAAAGCATAACACGTTCCTGCAAGGATACACTATTAATACGGCTCATACTTCCAATCAATGTGTCTCTTTGCTTAAAAGGGATAAAAATTCAGTTAAAATATGGCAACATATTATCCAAATCTCCTAACATGGCAATGGATCACTCGATATGGAGACGTTAATGGTTGATTTGATTTTTCCATATTATGAACAATCAAATATCTTTTTTAAAATAGGGATTATATATACTCACACTTTCCAACTGTAGCTTGAGCTTCTTTGCAACGTTCACACCTTCACTAACCTGTGCCTCCAACACCTCGTTGTCCCTAGTTGAAGTGTCTATTTCAGCTTTAAGTTTACCGACCTGTCCAAGAGACAAATATTACTGACATACCAAGAATCCAATTGACTGAAAATGAAAGGAATATCTTTCTTCTAACCTCTTTCTCAAGATCAGCAACTCGTGTGTGGGCTTTCCCTGCTTGTTCATCAGCAAACACATCCCCCTTTTTCTGTAAACCATCAGAATGAATAACTCATTATCATAAAGAATTACCTACCAAAGCAAACCCAGAACCTAATTTCCTCATACAATGTAATCTCACCTGAAGTGATTCGACCTTGGTTTGTAATGTAGCAATGCCTGCTGATTTTTCATGAATACCCTTTTCCAACACGGAGATGCTATCAACCTTGTCCTTCAGTTCTTTGGTTTTATCAGCGAGACTGGATTCTTCAGTTAAAGCACACAAAAAGAAGAAGAAGACAGATGTATGCATACCAAGGTGTTAATATAGGCGCATATAGACAAAAGAAATCTAAGCTTATCATTAAAATAACTTGCTATCACAGCAAACTTAGGTAATAATGAATAGGAATCGCTAAATCCCAACAAAATCCAAATTTGTTCTTCATTAAGAATGTAAACATTAAATGGAAATTCATTTTTATCTACAAAAGTTACTTAAAATTACTAAAAGAAGAAAGCAATATTATTGTCTCCTAAACCCAAAGATATGCCGATATCAACCAAAATAAAAGGCCGAATAAAATGTGAAACCCTAAGTTATGAGAAGAGACCTAGAGACAAGATTTTGGATTTAAGGTGTTCAATCTCCAGCTTTAGAGACGAATCCGAGTCCACGATCACTTGTTCTGCATCCGAGACCGCCCCGATTCCGAGAAGCGCGATCGAGAAGGCGATCCAAAGCAGCAGAAGTTTCGGATTCGCCATTGGAGATCAATACCCCTTTCCTTCTTTCTTTCTTTCTTTTTTCCTCTTTCTTTTGAGGTTAGGTTGTTTGTTTGTGTGTATATTATATGGCAACGACTTTTCCATAGATTTTATTTTGTTTGAGATGACAGAGGGTGAAGTGGTAAGCACGTGGCGCCGGGCGTAGGGCTGGTAGATGATCTATTTGGAAGAGAGAGGAGCATCACAGCTGGACGAATGTGTGAAATTTGGTGATCCACCTCCATGATTTTATTGATGATTATTATTTTTAAAATTATTTGAATTTTGACAAAATTGTGTTTCAAAAAATGGATAAGTTAAAACAAAACAAAAAAAAGAGCTGAATATATATATATATATATATATATATATATATATATGATGAATTTACGTCTTGATATGATGAAAGTGGTCATCATCTAGAATGTCTTGAGCTGAGTTTAGAGAGCAGCAGAACGGTGCAGAACGGTGTTCTCAGGACTTGCAAAAAAACCAACCTTGGAGTTTTCCCAATTCGGTCCCTTTACTGATAAGAGTTATAGGGTTTTGTGGTGATGGTATGAGATACATTTTTGGGGTTCTCATCTTGGTTTTTAGATACAGAGCCTATGGTAAAAGGTCTTTTCCCAGACCATTGCTTCTGACATGAGCCTGGAACTTTTGCATCTTTTTCATGAAGGAGACTGTCTTGTTAGGCAAGTCTGTGTATCTGTTGTGCCTTAATTGGGCTTGGACGATGCTGGTGTGGGTAAATTCAGTTGCATGGTGATGGAGGTCCTTTTCGGGTCTCCTTCAGATGTTGTCTTCCGTCGATCTCCCGGTGGATTCTGGAGGTGATCTCCTGTTGCGTGTGGGTCTCAATGGGTTTGGAGGTGATTGGTGACTTGGGGAGTTTAGCGCCGAGTACCTACAAAGAAGTCCCGGGGTGGTTTGGTGCCACCGAGGACCCTCCGACGATCAAGTTAGTACTAGATCCGATCAGCGTAACGGCTAAGTGGAATAAAAAGTGGCTTACTTGACCCCTCTGTGATGGGGGTTTATATAGCGGTGGTGGTACGCAGCAGCAGGCGCGAGAATCTCGCCGGCAGTTATGCTCCCGACGTCTCGCCCGCGCGGAGAGCAGATCGCCCATTAATGGGGATCGTGATTGCGTGGAACGTGGGATATGGCTGACGGAGAATTTGCACATGGCGAGATTTGCGGAGCGGCGGTTACGCTCGTGAGCGGTGGAGTTGGTTGGAGGACCGAGGAAGACGTCCTCGGCTGGGGAGCTCGGGGGCGAGCGAGGAGGCCGAGGAGGCTTGGTCTTGTGGCAGCTCGGAGCGAGCTGAGAGGACGAGGATGCCTATTTGCAGGGGCCCCGAGGAGGGCCAGCTCGCACGTGTAGGTCGTGTGCAGGGGTGGCCTGGTCGGTCCCTGTGGGCCCTTTCTTCTGAGTTCTGGGACACGTCATCTGCCACGTGTCCTGATCTTGGAGATCGCCGATATTGAGCATCATCATTAGCCCCCCACTCTTGTCCCGATCAGCTAGCGGATCGGGTCAGGAGTGGACTGCCGGGCCGCCCGGGGTGAGTTCCCTCCTAAGGTTTCGTCGGGACGCGTTCCCGGGCTGTCAGCTGTCTTTCCTGTCGGCAAATCAGGGCGAGATCTCTGCATTTAAGGAAGGTGCGTCAGTTCGTGCCTCCTGCCGTTGAAGTGACGGTCCACGTGTCAAGCGTCGGTTGGCTAACGCGATATGTGCAGACCTGCGACGCCTGCAGGGGTGCGGTCCAGCGTGGGAACAACAAGTGGAACAATTGGAGCCGTTGGACGCAATGAGGTGTTTTGGCGGGAGACGAAGGGAGCCGTTGAATGAGGTCGCTCGCTGTGATAAATAGGGGTGGGGCCCATTCCAGGGCCCCTAATCTTTCATATTTCCACGTTCTAAGCCCTGGTTGCTCGGCGCTCGTCTTCTTTCTTCCGCTTTCGTTTCCCGAGGACCCTCCTTCTTAAGATTAGATGTCTTCCTTTGTCGAGTCAGTAGATGTCGTCGGAGTAGGTTCTAGAGACCCTTTAGGTGAGCCGGAATCCTCCCGGGGAGCAGGGGTCGGCCCCTCTTCCCGGGATCGTGCGGCGGGGGCAGCCCCTAGGGAGGAGGCGGTAGATGCTGCCCCCGGCGCCTCGTGTTGGGTGAGGCATGAGGACGAGCTCGCCAATGCTCGAGCTCGCTTCCACATCCCCCCGTAATATACGCTTCGTCTGGCCAAGGAGGGAGAGAGGGCAGACCAGGTACGGGGCAGGGAGATCACCCTGTACTTGGAAGCTTTTTGGGGTGGAATGCGCCTGCCCTTTTCTCCTGAGGTCGTCGAAGCGCTGAACTTTTTCGGGTTATCCCCTGGCCAGTTGGTGCCGAACTCGTGGAGGATTCTCCTCGGGTTCCTGATACGCCTGAAGTTACAGGCGATTCCTTTCAGCCTCTCCCTCCTTGATTCTTCCCTCGTCTTCAAAAATCACCCTGGTGGTCGAGCGGGCGACCTGAGGTGGGTCTACCTTTCCTTTAGAAAGCGACAGGGGGGCCCGCCGGGACAGGGGTTGTGGCCCTGCCTTCTTCCATTCACGACTGGAAGAAGAAGTTCTTCTTTGTTCCCCCCCCCCCCGAGGGCGAGGACTGGCCCGTGCCTACACAGTGGTCGAGGGAGAAATGCTTGCCGGGGAACCAGTCCAGTGACCCCGTCGCGGTGAGAGTGGCGTCGTGGGAGCCCATCCCTCGTTTCGATGTGCTGTTGTCTGAGAGGGTCCTGAGTTGGGCCGGGCTCAGCCCCGTTGAGTTCGTCGGTAAGTTTAGGCTTGCTTTTTGGCTTGTATATTGCTTGTTTCGCTGACCTCTTTACATTCAGTTTTGTGCAGGACCCATGGATATGGACTCGCTCCGAGCTTCCATGCGCCAGCCGAGGAAGCCCACGAAGGCGGAGGGTGCTGGCTCTTCCTGCTCAAAGCCTGCCCCGGCTCCTTCTCCTCCAGTGGTCGTGTCCCGCGAGCGCTCGGAGGCAGATCTCGCCCCGGGGCCCAGCAGAGTATCGGGCCGGAAGCGGGCTCGGATTCTGGAGGATCCAGCCTCGGAGGAGGAGATCGACTCTCCCTCATAGCCGCTCAAGATGAGGTCATCCCGGGGACCGTCTTCGCCGATCATGGTGGAGGAAGGGGGCCTCCAGTTCACAGTGCCTTCGGGGCTATCCGTCGCGGATAGCCTACTGCACGAGATAGAGACATCGACCGGGGGTAGAGTCCCCGGGGGGACCTTCAGGGCTCAGCTGGCATCCATCGCCCAGGAGTCCGTGCGGGTAAGTGCTTGGTTTTCATTATTACATTTTTTTTGAGATTCGGTGCCTCCCTCGTCTTTCTGATCTCTCTTCTGCCTTTCAAGTTCTCCAGCACGTTGCCCTCGCCTTACGCATGGAGGCCGAGGTGATAGTCCCGGCGATAAAGGCCGCGGGCCAGCTCGCCTCGCTGGAAGAGAGCTCCAAGCGGGAGATGGAGGCGGTGAGGGCAAGGGTCGCCACCCTGGAGGGCGAGGTGGAGGCCGGGAAGTGGGAGGTTGCTCGGCACCGCGAGGCCGCCGCGGCTGCCGAGGCCAAGCTCGAGGACGCTCAAGTGCTTGCTGGCAACCTGAAAAAGACGGTGAAAACCCTCCGGAAGGAGCTGGGGGCGGCGGCCGAGTCGGCGAAGTCGGCCGACCTGAGGGCGGCGAAGTTGGCCGACCTCTCGGCGGCGAAGGTGGTGGAGGGCTACAAGAAGTCGAAAGACTACTACGATGACCTGGCCATAGCCACGACCCTCATCTGGCACGAGGCCTTCGACGTCGTTAAGGCCCGGGTGCGGGGGTTCGCCGACGAAGAGCTCCGGGCCGAATACCCCCTCGCGGACGCCGGTGAGCAGGGGGCAGGAGGTTCCTGGCGAGGAAGTCGCCGAGGACCTAGCTCGCCTCGTGGTGGATGTCGAGGGCCCCGAGGTCGCTCCTGGCCCCGATGCCTAAAGCCCCCGTCTTCCTCCTCCTTTTCTTTTGTAACTTTTGGAATTTTGTAAGCCTCCGGGCATTTTGTAAGGCTGGGGAGCCAAAATACCCTTTGTAAAGACTTTGCCTTTTAGTAATAAAACTTTTTCTTTGGTTTCATCGGTTTGCACTTTGTCTTTTGTTCATGAAGAATTCTCGTAAAATTTCTCTTCTTGCGCTGTTGGGCTTCCATGTCAGGTCTATGTCAGGTCGATTGCTTGCCTAGCGATCGTCCGTCAAGTTAGTTTCGATTACTTTGCCAAGCGTGCCAACCGCTGCTGAGAAGGAGGCGTCTCTATGGCCCCGAAGTCGAGGGGAGATCGCTCGAGACTTGGATAGACCTGATGCCCCTTGTTGGTGGCTCGGATTCTCTGCATGCGATGGGCAGAGGGCTGTCCGCCTTATTTGTTCCGAGGATGGATGGAAGCTGCTCCGTTGCCCTTGGGCGAGGGCTTTCAATCCTTCAGGATGGAGACCGAGCAGGGTTACTGCCCGGTGCCTCTTGGCGAGGGCTTTTGTCCCGAAGGATAGCCGAGTGGGGGATTCTCGGGCTCGACTACCTCTGGGAGGGCTTTCTGATTCCAGGCGTTGCGGTAGGGAAGCTACCCGCCGAGGATAACTGAGTGGGGATGACCGGGCAGTGAAGATGCGCGGTTGCCTCTTGTCAAGGGCTTTGATCTCTGGCGCCGTGAGTAGGCAACTACCAGCCTGGGATGACCGAGTGGGGTAGCCGCTCGGACGCTTCTTGCGAGGGCTTCGATCCCTGGCGTCATGGGTAGGGAGCTACCGGCCGAAGATGACCGAGCAGGGTAGCTGCTCGGTTGCCTTTTGCGAGGGCTTTGATCCTTCAGGACGGGGACCAAGCAGGGTTACTGCCCAGTGCCTCTTAGCGAGGACTTTGATCCCTGTCGGTTGTGGTAGGAAGCTACCAGCCGGGGATAGCCGAGCAAGGACTCGACTGCCTCTGGGAGGACTTTGGTCCTTAGCGCGGGAGGGGCTGTAGAAGCCTACCAAGGACCCTTGGCCGGGCAGGGTTACTTCCCGGTGCCTCTTGGTGAGGGATTTTGTCCTGAAGGATAGCCGAGCGAGGGATCCTCAGGCTCGACTGCCTCTGGGAGGGCTTTCTGATCCCCTGGCGTTGCGGTAGGGAAGCTACCCGCCAGGGATAGCCGAGCGACGGTGGGGCTCTACTGACTCTGGGAGGACTTTCTGATCCCTGGCGTTGCGGCAGGGAAGCTACCCGCCAGGGATAGCCGAGCAAGGTAGCTGCTGGGTTGCCTCTTGGTGAGGGCTTTGATTCCTGGCGTTGCGAGTTAGGAAGCTATCGGCCAGGTATAGCTGAGCAGGGTAGCTGCTTTGGCTAATTCTTCACGAGGTTTATCCCGACCATCCAGCTGTAGGCATGGGGAACAGGAACGGTCGCGGCGAATTTGCGCGTAGCATGTGCATTGAATTTTGGGGGGGCGAAGCGCTAGGGGCGCGTCGTTTCGATTCCGCCAGAGAAGGCTTGATGACCGCCGCGTGGCAGCGACTTTTTGGGTGAAAGTGGGCGACTGTTGAGCTCCGTTGGGGCGCAGTGGGCTATATAAGGCTGAAGGAGTACCGGTCCTTCCTTCCTTCATAAACAGGTCGTCGAAAATGCAAGACTTCCCATTTACCATTCCTGACATCATCCACTTCGAAGACGTGTACCTTTACGATCAGAACTGCACCGAGGACACGGTGCAGTTGGTCTATGGGAGCATCGAGGACCATTTCGGCCGACTGCTCCCCTGACGCTCCTCCCTGCTGCAGCTGCTGATATACTCCATCTGAAGGGCATCGCCGGAGCTTTACAACCCCCTATCCGAGCAACTTTATGACGAGCCTGTGGGAAAGCTGCGGTCCCTGAGGCGCTTCGGACTGATCTCCGCGAACCGGCTGGCTCGCTCGGAGGCGCTCGTCCGGGAGTGCTACGAGTTGAGGCTCGGGGTCAACGCGCGCGGGGGGAACCGAGGGGAGAGGTTGGATCTCGCGAGGCCTCGGCTGGTGGAGATCTTTACCGAGTATCATGAGCAGTGCTCTCTGCACCCCCTTCCTCCGCTGTTGTAATTGTAACGTTTTGAAAATCGTTTCGGTGAAATTTCGAAAAATCGGTAAAATAAGGGGGTTTTCTGTAAAAAGTCAAAATATAAATATCTTTATTATAAAATTAAAAATACATATTCTAGCTATGAAATTACTAGTGTTTAATGTTTATTGAGCCACTGTAAAAATTTCTGGTTTTCTGAAAAATTTTCGTAATTTAATTATTTTTAATATTATTTTAAGCCGGTAAGAAAATACATTAAATTAGCGATAAATACAAATTTAAATGAGATAATTTTAATCTTTTAAATCATGTTAATTAAAATCTAGTTGTAATATAATTTTTTAGTATTTTATTTCATGTTTAATTGGTTTTTATTATGGAAAACAAAAATATAATTATTTTGAACTAAAACTTGCAAATATGGTATTGTGGAGGGTCTTTTTGCATAGAATTTTTTTTTAAAGTCTCTCACACTCACCCTCACTCCCCTTGGCCGGCCCCGCACTATTGTATCAGCCCAAAAATTTTCTTTCCCTCTTTTTGACCTTAAATCATGTGAAGAAATGGTGTAATAAGGGTTTTTTTATATATATTAAAAGGGTAGGGGTATTATGGTAATTTGTGAGGGCATTGACCTTGGAATTTCCACACAAATCCCCTCACCTCTCCCTCTCCTCTCCTCTGGCCGAAATTCTGCACCTAATTCCCCCTATTTCACCACCTTATCTCATCTCCAAAATCCTTCAAAAACTTCTTCAAAAATCAAGTAAAACCTCACCGAAATCAAAATCCAACTCTTACCCATTTCTCATTTGTCTATCTAGCATGGATCTAGGGAACAAGATTTCAATTTGGGAGGCTATGGGTGCTTATGGATCTTCAAATGTTTTGGGTATAATTTCTAAATCTTTTGCTTAATTTGTTAGTTAATTCCTTAAAACTAATTTATTTAAGTGTAAATTAGGCTTTTGTTGCAAGTTTGGAAATTCTAGAAAGGGATTGAATGCAAGTTAGGATTTTGTGAATTTGGTGTATGGTTGCATGTTGTAATTAGGCCCTTATGACATGTTAAAACAAAGTTTGTAGCTAGTTGTTAATTGTTAGTTTAAAAATTATGATAATTACGCTAATTTGCTAACTAGGTTTTTTAAATTGGTTAAATAATTGGGTTTAAAAATATAATTAGGTTTTTCATGACTTCATTAACATTATAAAGTGTAGTTTAATACTTTAGTTCATGGAAATCCAAGCTAAATTGTTGTTGTGCATTTTTGCTATAAAATTGTTAAAATTGGGTATATTGTAAACTAGAATTTTGGGGTTAATGAAATTTAATGAGATTAAATTGTGGAAATTATTTTTATGACTTATTTGAGATGTTTAATAGGTATTATGGCCGCTAGATTTGTTTAAACGTCGGGTTTTGTACTAAAACGGGTAATATTTGCTTACTAGATTTTCGGAAAAATGGCTTTTAAAGTGAGTTTGGGGTTTTTTGTGAATTTTAACCTATTTTATAGTATAATTAGTGCTTGTGATCGTGCAAATGAGTGTGTTTGGGTTTTTCTCGATGGTTTGGCGTTTGTACGCCGACGTCCAGGGTTTTTGGGTTGATTTGTGAAAGCAGCCATAGGTTTTGACCTATATGGGATTCGTGTGTCGTTTTAGTCATGAGTCGGATTTTAATGCGATACGGTGCGTTATGATATGTAGGTACCCTTATGAAGATTTCGAGACGACAAGCAAGCGTGTGGCGACGTCGGCACCGGCGAGCGAGGACCAGGTGAGTAGATTTATATCTACGAGAAGAAGTCGGGTGGATGGCGTATAGCACCCCCGCAGTTCGTGGTGATGTATACGAATATGTATACACACATATATATTGATTATATATTGTTGAGTTTATTGGTTAAAGATAGATTTTATGTGTGATTGGATATGTTTAGTGTTGCGAGCCCCTAGAGTAGATGTTGCACCAAATTTACACACGCACACACCCATACTTGCATACATTCTTCTTTCATATGTGCTTATATGGGGTTATATTGTTATGTGTTCACATGGGTATGGGACTATGTGTTCACATACTGGATTTGAGAATGATACTTGGGATTGAGATGAGTCGATGAGATTTGATTTGAGATTATGATATCGGTGATATGACAGGATTCGTACTTGAGATATATCCTGATGTTTATAGCGGATCTTTGGACGACGATACCATGTGAATAGTGATATGCATAGAATGGTTGAGTATGATATTGACTCGTACCCAGATTTTGGGATGCCGTACGACGGATTTACGTACGAGTTATATATTGATGTTTGATCCGCACTCTTGACTTGGGATATCTGATTATAGATATGGTATCGGATATGATGTTATTGAGGCGGGATCACCCACTAATATATATACAGGTATGTATATGTATCGACTCAGATGTTAGGCGGTTTCCTTACCTGTAGTTCAGCTTGTTAGTTCAGCCGTATAGTTTAGTGTAGTTATTAGACTAGATTAGACTCATACCTATTTCAAAACTAACGGATCGTGGGTATTTTAAAAAACAGGTCAAGGGATTCTACGGATATTTCAAAAGAAGTATATTTTCTTAAAAACACCGTAGCCCTTATTTTCAAAACACCGCGATTCGTGTTATTTCAAAAGGCACTACTGTTGACTTATAGTATCATTGTGTTTAGTATTCAGCTCCCGCTCATTATTGCTGTTCGCTCCGCATCGCATACTTATATTATAATTTCTTATTGCATTGTTGATATCATACTGTTAGGACACCAGCACCATTACCGATGATGCGTATGTACCACGTACACTTACTTGCCGGCTCACACACATCTTCATCGGTAATTGCCATGTCACGTACACCTTAGAAAATATTATTGCTTGACTTAGCTTGTTAGTTAGTAATTTGACATGATATTGGTGTACCTGCCTTACATATGCCAGCTTAACATTGTAGTTATTACTTGTCATTTCATGCATACTGTTATTCATTATTATGCCGCATTCATGGTTTTACATGCTATTGATGATTTGGATTCGGATTTCCATGAGATTTTCTGGATTTGGGAGGGGGAAACCGCAAAACTTATATAAACTGCTTTCTCTCTTTTTAAATAAAAAGTGCGGTTTTTCCCATGATGTATGAGTCGTCCACCATGAGTTTGCTGATGGATTTCGAGACCCGATTCGAGGAGTGGAGGAACCGTTTCGGGTATATGGTGGGCCCGGTGCGGTACCCCGGGGCAAGAGGATCGTGTTGTTGACGTTGAGCCTGGCAGGGGAGCACTACCGACCGGTGATTTTACCAGACGCGTCGGATATCCGGAGGATACCGTCGTGGTCTTGAGATTGATGGTAGGGGCCGGTCTGGACTGACGGCGCCCTAGATAGTGAGATTGAGAAATTGAGGTACAGAGATTGCGAGATATTTGGATATTTGTTTTGTGTCGATGCTAGGCACTGTTTATGCTGATTATATTATGATACCTCGTTTTAAAAAGATACAGAAATCTCACTAATTTATGAAAGCAGTTTTCTTCAGTACATGCATTCTGTTTCATGCATTCATACATCATCCATATAATATATTGCTACCTGAGGCACTGACACGGGCACATGGGATTACACTCGAGTTAGATATGTACCCTAGCCTTTGTTATAGGCTGCATGTTATATATTTGAGGATATATTATGATCGTTGACCTAGGATTGCGTTGTTCATGCGGTTTCTGTTCGTAGATGTTTTTTCTACTCACGAGTTGGCAACTCACCCCCGTTGTGCCACAGTTTCTTGTAGGTTTTGCCGTACAGGTTTCATTACGGCTTTGCTGGCACTGCTTCTTTCGGTGACTTGCTAGTAGGTGGGTTTATTGGTATCGTACCCATCATATTACTTTGTATAATATTATTCAGTTGTATCTAGTAAATTCCATCAACCAAACATGTATTTATTTCTGAGATAGAGACCAGTGATGTTATTCTTTCGACCTTAGAGTCGCGCATTGTATTTCTGTGGATTTCTTGTTGCTTTGAGTTTTGATTCTCGCCCTTGGCGTTGTATATTATATTGCTTGTGTGGTTGTGACCGTCGATTGACGAAGAGCTAGCTCCCGCTTGGGGATGCCTTTTATTGATTTTGTATACTATTCATGTTGTATCCCGTTTGGGGGCCAGTTTTTACAAAGGAGACTCTGCCGAAATTTTCAGTAAATATTTGATGTTTTTTAAAAACGTATAATTCGGCTTATGCTATTAAAACTACTTGATTTAAATTGGTTTTCCTTCACTCTACTACTTTTCTTGGTTTGGATTTCTGGGTTTTCGGTTTACTTAGATTACGTACGCCTCGAGACGTTTCGTAGTTTAAGTGCCGGTCATGTTCCGTATTTTCGGGACGTGACAAAGTTGGTATCAGAGCGTTA
The DNA here is from genome assembly GCA_030015575.1 of Agapanthus africanus. Lineage (NCBI taxonomy): Eukaryota > Viridiplantae > Streptophyta > Magnoliopsida > Asparagales > Amaryllidaceae > Agapanthus > Agapanthus africanus. The sequence continues at coordinate 1,755,610 of JASDDO010000008.1, read as the reverse complement.
GGTTTTACCTTCGGAGCGTAGGATGACCCTTGGTTGATGGAATAGGTGACTAAAGTAGAGTGACGTACCGTGGGTATGTTCCGCGGCATACTTACGACACCAGCCACTCTACTTAAGGAGCCTTAGGATGTACATTTCTTTGCTCGGTATTATATTCATTCCGATCTAGCCTCATCAGTACCAGTTATGGTTTTGCTGCCACGATTACGGGCAGGGAAAGCTACGGCTAGAGTTGCGGTCAGCACGAGCTCGTTACGAACGAGGACTGACCAGAGCATAATTCCGGCGACACACGATTGTAGAGATGTGTCTTTTGATTGTGCTTTCGCGCCACGAGCGTTGGATGGATCGCTGTATGAGATTACTTGGACGTGCCGATCAGCACTAGAGGATTGAGCCACTGACAGAGGCCAGCTAGATTTTTTTGACCGTTGGTGTATTGCTTACTCATGATGATTGAGGCACTGTTCAGCGAGCGGACGAGTGAGCCAATTATTGCTGCGAACGACGAGATATCGCCCCAGATGTTGGAGCTATTACAGTACGAGTTGTACTAAGAGATGATAAAAGGTCGCTAGTCACCCGGGGATGAATGACTAAGACATGTGGTTCGTTCGCTACCCCGATGCGAGGTTATCAGATAGATTGATTCCAGCTAGAGACGACTTCACGCGGAGACGTTGAGAGTCGACAGAGATGATCGAATGTCAGCAACCTATTATTCCAAGTTTAAAGTATTCGGAAAGACATGCAGACAATTCTATGGACCCTCTAGAAGAATGAAACCCTAACTCGACTTAATGACCGTGTGAAAGCCTTTGAACCTTAGGGTTTGCGGCAGTTCCGCGGCGCCATTAGTGAGGCTTGGGTTTGCCCTTCTACGGCTGGACCATCGATGCTGTGGTATGTACTCGATACTGTTAAACTGCACCCAAGATGTTGAGCTCTTGGGGGATTACGAGGTTTTGACGAATCGATCAAATGGTTCGACTTCATTAGGATGCCAGGTGGTGAGACGCATTCTTGGGAGACTCCAGATACGAGGATAGCCGTTGGAGCTCAGTCCATGCAGCCACGACGAGACGAGCCCGAAGCAGTCGACATTAGAGAAAAGTGGAGTAAGAGGTTCGTACGAGATCTTGATGAGACGACGTTCCACTCCGCCGACATCAGAGATGCGATACGCATGCCGAGGCATTGTACTTGGATATACCTTCCAGAAGGAGTCGCGATGAGTATGCAGCCGTTCCGGAACAAGAAACAGATATAGTAAAGGACGATGACTTCCGGACAGTTCGGCAGAGACGAGATTTGGGAGAGGTCTCGACAGGACCTTTCTGGAATGAATTACGAGAAGACTAGGACTCAGGAGTGGTCATGTTGTGCACGCCGGCAGGCCAGGGTTCAGGATCGTCGACGAGACATGCTATGAGTGACCACGACAGTTGGCCAGATGTTCTTAAAGGAAGTGCTTGAGCGGGGACTATCCCGCCATATTTGATTTCGGTATTTTGGGCGATCTATTCGCATGATTGATTTTGATGATTGAGTTTCGTGATATTTGTTTTCATGGACCATGGTTGCACCTACTGGGTATTTACGATTTTTGCACAGTCGTTGCACTTGAGATAGTTTCCGTGCCTTGGTTTCTCATGCTTGTGATCATATGGATTTCATACAGTAGAGTTGATTTGTGCGTATGTACGCATACGATTTGGTTTTTGCACTCTGTATAGTTCACATATGCTTGCAGTGCAGTGATACGCATTTTGTGTACTTAGGTGCACTGGACTTCAATTTCGATTGTGATGCTCGATATTGGTTTTGTGCACCTTGTGCACCTGATTGGATTTTGCGCATGTTCGGCGCTTGATATTGGATTTCATGATTTCGTGCATGATAGATGCACCTGCCTTGGATTTTCGCGCATGTTGAGCGCATGTTTTGAGATGTGATTTTGGTGCACACCAGATGCACTAAATCGAGCTTTTTCGTACATGTCACATGCACCTGATTTTGCTATCAGGCACACACGTTGCCTACGACAGATGCTTTGTGCACACCCGATACACTTAGATATTGTTTCTGTGCGCATGTATGGCACCACATTCATGGATTTTGATTTCCGTGCGCACCAGACGCACGTAGTATTCATACGCGTATTTGGGATTGATTTTTTTTATAGAGCAGTACGTTTTTATGATATTTGCTATGTGTTTTCGTACTGAGCAGGACTAGTCAGAGGACAGTACCTGAATGTATTTTGCATGCATTGATAGCTATCGAAGGGAATTCCAAAAAGCGAGCTATAGTCTCAGTATTTACCTACGTGTCTGATATGACACGAAATGTTTAAAACAAGGAGGCCCTTCTAAATTGTTTCTAAAACGGCGGAACGTACATATTAAACAAAGGATATATATATATATATATATATATATATATATATATATATATATATATATATATATGTAGTTATTTTCTTACAATAGACGTCCGCCACTGTGCAGTGCTGCGAGCATCGCACATCGATTTGAAGAAGATTTGGCATGCATTGCTTCCAGATGTTTTAATGATGTATATCATATTGATTTTCATTTTGGATTTAGACATTGTGTCTTCACCATGACTCCGATGATTGCGGGATGCTTGACGGAGTTTTGATTTTGAGTTATATGCTCATTTTTTATGCGCATGCGCTGCGCTACGACTTGTTTTATGTATTTATGATTTCGGAGCCCCGACGACTTGATGGTTTCGCTGAAATGTTTTAGTATTTGGGGGGAGTTCTAATTTAAATTCGGGGACCGAATTTCTTTAAGGGGGAAGATTGTAACGTTTTGAAAATCGTTTCGGTGAAATTTCGAAAAATCGGTAAAATAAGGGGGTTTTCTGTAAAAACTCAAAATATAAATATCTTTATTATAAAATTAAAAATACATATTCTAGCTATGAAATTACTAGTGTTTAATGTTTATTGAGCCACTGGAAAAATTTCTGGTTTTCTGAAAAATTTTCCGAATTTAATTATTTTTAATATTATTTTAAGCCGGTAAGAAAATACATTAAATTAGCGATAAATACAAATTTAAATGGGATAATTTTAATCTTTTAAATCATGTTAATTAAAATCTAGTTGTAATATAATTTTTTAGTATTTTATTTCAAGTTTAATTGGTTTTTATTATGGAAAACAAAAATATAATTATTTTGAACTAAAACTTACAAATATGGTATTGTAGGGGGTCTTTATGCATAGAATTTTTTTGTAAAGTCTCTCACACTCACCCTCACTCCCCTTGGCCGGCCCCACACTATTGTATCAGCCCAAGAATTTTCTTTCCCTCTTTTTGACCTTAAATCATGTGAAGAAATGGTGTAAAAAGGGTTTTTTTAATATATATTAAAAGGGTAGGGGTATTATGGTAATTTGTGAGGGCGTTGACCTTGGAATTTCAACACAAATCCCCTCACCTCTTCCTCTCCTCTGGCCGAAATTCTGCACCTAATTCCCCCCATTTCACCACCTTATCCATCTCCAAAATCCTTCAAAAACTTCTTCAAAATCAAGTAAAACCTCACTGAAATCAAAATCCAACTCTTACCCATTTCTCATTTGCCTATCTAGCATGGATCTAGAGAACAAGATTTAAATTTGGGAGGCTATGTGTGCTTATGGATCTTCAAATGTTTTGGGTATAATTTCTAAATCTTTTGCTTAATTTGTTAGTTAATTCCTTAAAACTAATTTATTTAAGTGTAAATTAGGCTTTTGTTGTAAGTTTGGAAATTGTAGAAAGGGATTGAATGCAAGTTAGGATTTTATGAATTTGGTGTATGGTTGTGTGTTGTAATTAGGCCCTTATAACATGTTAAAACAAAGTTTGTAGCTAGTTGTTAATTGTTAGTTTAAAAATTATGATAATTACGCTAATTTGCTAACTAGGTTTTTTAAATTGGTTAAATAATTGGGTTTAAAAATGTAATTAGGTTTTTCATGACTTCATTAACATTATAAAGTGTAGTTTAATACTTTAGTTCATGGAAATCCAAGCTAAATTGTTGTTGTGCATTTTTGCTATAAAATTGTTAAAATTGGGTATATTGTAAACTAGAATTTTGGGGTTAATGAAATTTAATGAGATTAAATTGTGGAAATTGTTTTTATGACGTATTTGAGATGTTTAATAAGTATTATGGCCGCTAGATTTGTTTAAACGTCGGGTTTTGTACTAAACCGGGTAATATTTGCTTACTAGATTTTCGGAAAAATGGCTTTTAAAGTGGGTTTGGGGTTTTTTGTGAATTTTAATCTATTTTATAGTATAATTAGTGCTTGTGATTGTGCAAATGAGTGTGTTTGGGTTTTTCTCGATGGTTTGGCGTTTGTACGCCGACGTCGAGGGTTTTTGGGTTGATTTGTGAAAGCAGCCATAGGTTTTGACCTATATGGGATTCGTGTGTCGTTTTAGTCATGAGTCGGATTTTAATGCGATACGGTGCGTTATGATATGTAGGTACCCTTACGAAGATTTCGAGACGACAAGCAAGCGCGTGGCGACGTCGGCACCGGCGAGCGAGGACCTGGTGAGTAGATTTATATCTACGGGAAGAAGTCGGGTGGATGGCGTATAGCACCCCCGCAGTTCGTGGTGATGTATACGAATACGTATACACACATATATATTGATTATATATTGTTGAGTTTATTGGTTAAAGATAGATTTTATGTGTGATTGGATATGTTTAGTGTTGCGAGACCCTAGAGTAGATGTTGCACCACATTTACACACATACACACCCATACTTGCATACATTCTTTTTTCATATGTGCTTATATGGGGTTATATTGTTATGTGTTCACATGGGTATGGGACTATGTGTTCACATACTGGATTTGAGGATGATACTTGGGATTGAGATGAGTCGATGAGATTTGATTTGAGATTATGATATCGGTGATATGGCAGAATTCGTACTTGAGATATATCCTGATGTTTATAGCGGATCTTTGGACGATGATACCATGTGAATAGTGATATGCATAGAATGGTTGAGTATGATATTGACCCGTACCCAGATTTTGGGATGCCGTACGACGGATTTACGTACGAGCTATATATTGATGTTTGATCCGCACTCTTGACTTGGGATATCTGATTATAGATATGGTATCGGATATGATGTTATTGAGGCGGGATCACCCACTAATATATATACAGGTATGTATATGTATCGACTCAGATGTTAGGCGGTTTCCTTACCTGTAGTTCAGCTTGTTAGTTCAGCCGTATAGTTTAGTGTAGTTATTAGACTAGATTAGACTCATACCTATTTCAAAACTAACGGATCGTGGGTATTTTAAAAGACAGGTCAAGAGATTCTACGGATATTTCAAAAGAAGTATCTTTTCTTAAAAACACCGTAGCCCTTATTTTCAAAACACCGCGATTCGTGTTATTTCAAAAGGCACTACTGTTGACTTATAGTATCATTGTGTTTAGTATTCAGCTCCCGCTCATTATTGCTGTTCGCTCCGCATCGCATACTTATATTATAATTTCTTATTGCATTGTTGATATCATACTGTTAGGACACCAGCACCATTACCGATGATGCGTATGTACCATGTACACTTACTTGCCGGCTCACACACATCTTCATCGGTAATTGCCATGTCACGTACACCTTAGAAAATATTATTGCTTGACTTAGCTTGTTAGTTAGTAATTTGACATGATATTAGTGTACCTGCCTTACATATGCCAGCTTAACATTGTAGTTATTACTTGTCATTTCATGCATACTGTTATTCATTGTTATGCCGCATTCATGGTTTTACATGCTATTGATGATTTGGATTCGGATTTCCATGAGATTTTCTGGATTTGGGCGGGGCTAACCGCAAAACTTATATAAACTGCTTTCTCTCTTTTTAAATAAAAAGTGCGGTTTTTCCCATGATGTATGAGTCGTCCACCATGAGTTTGCTGATGGATTTCGAGACCCGATTCGAGGAGTGGAGGAACCGTTTCGGGTACATGGTGGGCCCGGTGCGGTACCCCGGGGCAAGAGGATCGTGTTGTTGACGTTGAGCCTGGCAGGGGAGCACTACCGACCGGTGATTTTACCAGACGCGTCGGATATCCGGAGGATATCGTCGTGGTCTTGAGATTGATGGTAGGGGCCGGTCTGGACTGACGGCGCCCTAGATAGTGAGATTGAGATATTGAGGTACAGAGATTGCGAGATATTTGGATATTTGTTTTGTGTCGATGCTAGGCACTGTTTATGCTGATTATATTATGATACCTCGTTTTAAAAAGATACAGAAATCTCACTAATTTATGAAAGCAGTTTTCTTCAGTACATGCATTCTGTTTCATGCATTCATACATCATCCATATTATATATTGCTACCTGAGGCACTGGCACGGGCACGGGCACATGGGATTACACTCGAGTTAGATATGTACCCTAGCCTTTGTTATAGGCTGCATGTTATATATTTATGGATATATTATGATCGTTGACCTAGTATTGCGTTGTTCATGCGGTTTCTGTTCATAGATGTTTTTCTACTCACGAGTTGGCAACTCACCCCCGTTGTGCCGCAGTTTCTTGTAGGTTTTACCGTACAGGTTTCATTACGGCTTTGCTGGCACTGCTTCTTTCGGTGACTTGCTAGTAGGTGGGTTTATTGGTATCGTACCCATCATATTACTTTGTATAATATTATTCAGTTGTATCTAGTAAATTCTATCAACCAAACATGTATTTATTTCTGAGATAGAGACCAGTGATGTTATTCTTTCGACCTTAGAGTCGCGCATTGTATTTCTGTGGATTTCTTGTTGCTTTGAGTTTTGATCCTCGCCCTTGGCGTTGTGTATTATATTGCTTGTGTGGTTGTGACCGTCGATTGACGAAGAGCTAGCTCCCTCTTGGGGATGCCTTTTATTGATTTCGTATACTATTCATGTTGTATCCCATTTGGGGGCCAGTTTTTACAAAGGAGACTCTGCCGAAATTTTCAGTAAATATTTGATGTTTTTTAAAAACGTATAATTCGGCTTATGCTATTAAAACTACTTGATTTAAATTGGTTTTCCTTCACTCTACTACTTTTCTTGGTTTGGATTTCTGGGTTTTCGGTTTACTTAGATTACGTACGCCTCGAGACGTTTCGTAGTTTAAGTGCCGGTCATGTTCCGTACTTTCGGGACGTGACAGTAATTTTTCTTTTTCTTTTTGTATGTACGGCTGAGGAGTTAATACCCCCCCCCCCCCCGTTTTTTTTGAATAAATGAGATCTTTCCTATTTTTCCGCAATGTTCCGTTGATCTTTATTAAATTAACAGTAGACCCTAGGGAGAGTTTACATTGCCCTAAAAGAAAAGTACATGCTAATAGATGACCCTATCAGCGTGGCCCGAGACTCCCGGAGGCTTGCGGGTCTTCATGCTCGGTACCGGATACGGGACTTCTCGAGCGCCGGACTGGTCATATGCTGAGACAAGCATGATCTAGCCGATGGTCAGCTCGGCGGGAGGAAGACGCTGCTCCTATTGGCGGTCGGCCTGCCGTTTGTCCCTTAAGTAGGCGGCTTGGTGCCCCGATCGAATGAGCTCCTCGATATAGTCCCGGAGTTGCTTACAATCCTCCGTGGCGTGGCCCAGCGTCTGATGGATGGCACAGTAAGGGCCCCAGGTTCGCTTCGAGGCCTGACGCGGGATTGGGGGGAACTTGAAGAACCCCTCGTCTTGAGCCTCCTTCAGTAACACTGCGAGGGAGACGTTGAGCGGGGTGTACTCCTGGAACTTCGGGTGATAAGGCTGCTGACGCTCCGGCCTCTCTTCCCGAGCCCTCTTCTTCGGGTCGGGCCGTTCTGCTCGGGGGAGGTTCGTGTTCACCTCGGACTCCAGCTGGACCTCGCGCTCGGTCCATGCCTTGACTTCGGCCATGGTTCTAGGCTGTGCCAATGCAAAGGAGCGCAACCACTCCTTGTGCCTAAGTGTAAGTCGATGTACAACACCCCAGTACTTGTGGGGAGGCGGAAATTTTAAAAACGAACTTGTTTAAAGCACAAACATCGACTAACCGCTTGAATCGAAGCTAAACGATAACTAACTACAAACATAGAAGTTCTATACTACTATGTTTAGGGATTATACCTAACGAATCGTGTCCTTCGTCTTTGCGAACTCTTCCTCCTCCTTCGGCCTTCTCGAAGTAGTAGACGATCCACCCGAGAGCTTTACTCCAAGCTTAGCCTCTAAACTTGAGGCAACTAACTTTCTTTAAGTGCTAATCAAAGAAGCTAGGTGATATAGAGTAAGGGTTATGGTTTAATTAGTCTAGCTAATCCTTGTACTCAACACATGAGAGGGGAGGATTAGAGTTTGAAGAGGGAGAGCTTGAGGAGAGAGAAGATGATAATAATAATGAAGTGAGAATAGTGAGTTATGATAATATATATCAAGCATTTCTTTTATCAAGAAAAGAAAAGAAATGAATTTAACAACCATGCTTGATAATATCTAGTGATGATTCACATCCATGAGTCATTAAGCAATTATGAAGCATTAATGACATGGATGAATCATCCATATGACTCACTAATCACATTCATTGTATATGCCACCTAAACCTCCTTAGTCACCACCTTCTAGAAGCTTCTCGCGCAATTACGAGAACGCCCCTCCTTTCCGCAAAAATACGGAAAAAACTTTAGACTGTATAAAACCAATAACCGGATACCAGTAACTGGCTTAAACCAAAGCCGACTGGTAAAAACTGTCCGAACGACGTACGCATGTAAACACACGTATGCGTCCGAACCCTTGTCGTAAAACCATACGACCTCTATATCGTTTCGCCTGGAGTAGGAAAACTCTCTGTGTGGGACTCTAGAGACTCGACTACTACGCTGGCAGTGGGTTTAACCACAGACCGCAAGCGGCACTAGCTGTACGTAACGGTCCCCAGGTAGATGTCGATAAGAAGGCCGATGAGGAAACCCATCCGAACTCCTACTGAGTCTGATGTGACAATCTCCGTACAGTCCGGTCTGTTCGTCTAAGACTATCGCATATCGGGCCTAGGGGGGCGGCAAGCGTCAGTCCCCTAATAGCGGTATAAGTCGTGTCGGAGGGAAGCCCATTACACCCTGAGAAACTACTGGAACCTACCAGCAAATCTCGCTTGCCCTGGCCAGGGACTTTGCGTAATGGCTTTCTGACACAGCGCGATATCAACTCCCAATACCGGGAGAGACGAATCCTGTCTAACCGCCACTGCCTCCAAGTGCTCGGGACTGCACCCAACTGCTACCTGTTTGCACGACTCCTTTGAGCCGTGGTAGGGTGGCAATCTAAGAACAGTGGGACACACTCGAGGCGAAGTAGCAGTGTCAAGTCTGCGGACTATGCTGTACTCATGTCACCTGGGAACTGTTCACTGACGACTGGTATAAAACCAACCAACAGTTCCCTGTGAGTCCTGTCCGGTGTACCCGTAACCTAACGAGCACCTGCATACTATCTCCATTACGACGTACTGACGGCTGTGGGACAGACCATCTCCCCAACTGGGATGAGAAGTGTACACACCAGTCTACTCCGGAGTATCGATGCTCTGTCTCGATAATCCAACGACTAGGGACCTGAATAAGGATGTGCTTGTAGACTACCCAACCCCCACTAATGTGACTGCCAACGCTGGTAGTCAAGCAAGATCCTAAGAGCTCTATCAATACGTATACTCACATATTAAGATAGAAAAACCAAGTAGCATACTACCATGTTTAGCAAGACTGTTATATACATGTGAATATCCCAAGCTTCCATTAAGTAATATACAAACTAGTATGATACAGTAATGGCCTTCTAGGGCATAAACACTAACACTAAGGCCAGATCTGAGCGCCTTGATGACGGTCTCATCCCGGTGCTCGGGGACCTCGAGGAGGGCATTATAGAAGCGGGTGATGTAAGCCTTGAAGTCTCCTTATCTCCGCTCTTTATTGTGAAGAGGTAGTCAACTGTGCGCTTCTGCCGACGGTTCCCAACGAAGTGGCCGAGAAACTGCGTAGCCAGCTCATCGAAGGTTGAGATTGAGCGAGGCTTGAGCCCTTGGAACCAGTCTCGATCTGCACGGATGAGGGTGGCTGGGAAGGCCCTGCACTGGCGGCGTCGGAATGGTCCTGGAAGCTCATCCCCATGGTGAAGGCATCCAAATAGTCTTTGGGGGTCGGTATTCCCGTCAAACAGAGAGACCTTTGGGGGCTTGTTGCGCGAGGAGACGTGGACAGTGAGCAGTCTCTCGGTAAACGGTTTGGTGAGTGAGTCGGCGACGTACTCAGCCCCGTCGGCCGAGAGGTGACCTTCCCGGCGCATGCCCTTAATCTTCTTTCCGAGGGAGTCAAGTCAGCCATGGTACCCCGAGGACTCGGCGCCCCGCGATCCCTGGCCTCTGCTATGGGAGACCTACGTCTGGGCACGGCCCCGGTTCCTCTCGATGAGGTTCCTCAGATCCCCGGGCGAGGTGGCCCTCGAGCCGTCGTGGCGAGCCCCTTCTGTGCGACCCCGTCGAGGGAGTGGGTATCGGTCATGCCTGTAGGCAGGCGAGGTGACCGACATCTCCTCAGGGGGGTATGGGTCGCGAGGAGGCTCGAGGCGAGGCGCTCCGGCGGCGGACCTTGGTGTGGAGCCGTAGGGCGCCCGGGCGCCTCAGGGAGTATCGGCCCGTGAGATCTGTGGTCAGGAGTCGTATCCTGCCGGTGGTCAGCCGTGTCGACAGGGGCGGAGCTTTCCGGAGGTGGAGGAGCGGCAATCTGGGGCCAAGGACCGGCCGTTTGGACGCGGATGAGCGCCTCTACGAGGGACTGCAGCCGATCTGTTCGGCTGGCGAGTGCGTTGATGATGGTCGCCGGAGGGGGTTCATCCGCGCCTACGGTGAGGGGGAGGCGGCGGCTGGTACCCGGATCTTCGGGATGGTTGCTTGCCATTGTTTCCCCCAATCAGAGCAAAGCTCTGTTGAAATTCAAAATTCAAATTTTGAAGCAACGCTTCAAATCTCGGGCGCAACGCGCCACGTGTCAGGTGGTGATACGTCAGCGCAGCGCCCGAGGCAGCGCGCCCAATCAGAGCAAAGCTCTATTAAAAAACAAAAGGAAGCAACGCTTCAGTTGCGCAAGCACTGCGTTGCGCGACACGTGTCAGCGCAGATGCGCTAGCGCAGTTGCGCCACGCTTTGCGCTGCGCGACACGTGTCAGCGCAGATGCGCTAGCGCAGTTGCGCTGCTTGACACGTGTCACGCGCTGGGGCATTTGCGCCAAAAAGAATTAAGATTTTAAAGAAATCTTTCTGTTCTTGTTAAAACAAGAAGATTTTCTTCTGTAAAACAGAAGCCCTTGGATCAAAGATCCAACGGTGGGGAAAATTCCCCAAATCACTCAGAGAAAGATCTCTTTAACAAATTTATGGGCACTATATAAAGGCCCCTAGACCTCAAATCAAAAGGGAGGAACATTTGGTGAGAAATCAAAATTTTCAAACAGAGAGAACTATGAAGAAATTTCAAGAAGAAAGGTAAAAGACCTTTTAGATAGAAGAATTTCTTCTGATGGATCATTGATCTAAGAACAAGATCAATGATCTTTAATAAAAAACAAAATAAAAATAGTGCTTTGCACTTATGAACCATTGGTTCTCTAAGATCAAGAAAAATAAGAAACACTTGTTTTCTTTGATCTAAATTAGATCAAGAAACCAAGCAGTGCTTTGCACTTCTTTTATGAACCATTGGTTCTGGAATCTAAAAAATTCTCAAGTTAATAGTGCCTTGCACTTGCAAAACTGCATTGTTGCGCTCTTGGGTTGGCGCAAGCCACCTGAGAGCGCCACGTGTCAACATTTGGACCATTTGCGCTATGCGCTTTGGAAATAGAGCCTTGCTCTCTGAAACCGGCGCAACTCACCACAGCGCGCAACGTGTCAGCAGCGCAAGCGCAGCGCATTGGCGTAGCGCACTGCGCTTGCATGACACGTGTCATCACTACAAGTGCTTGCGCTCTTTGATTGGTGCAAAGCGCCTGACAAATGCAATGCATTTCTTTTGCTAAAGGGCCAGGCCCAAGTCAAAAAGACCTAGCAGGCCAAAATAAATTGCAAAGCAATAAAAGGGCAGAGCCCAAGTAAAATTGATGCTCTGCATCATTTATAAATGGGCAGAGCCCAAAACAAATTGATGCTCTGCATCCTTTATGGGCAGAGCCCAAACAAAAATAAAAAGTAATGCAATGCATTATTTAAATGTGGGCAAAGCCCTAGCACAGGTCTAATAAACCAAAAATAAATAAAGGCGTTGAATATTTTTCAACTGGACTTAGCCCAACCATGGCCGTAAGTCCTCAAATTAAATTGACTGAGCACGGCTGCTCTCCTAAATCAATTTACATCCGGTTCAAGGGTACATCTCTGAACTCCTCTGACACCTGTCGTTGTAATCCTTCAACGTCGTCAGAGAGGTGATGGGTCCCGACGGCCATACATGCAATGGACCCCCACGTCCCTAAACTGGAACATGGACCACCACGTCCCTAAACTGGAACAATAGAGCCCTCAAATGCTCTTTTGCCGGATCTAAACGATCCCGTTTAAGTTGATCTTAGCCTTAAATATGGCTAACGTATCCTTAAATATTCAAACAGACTTTAGTCTCAAATTGGACTATAAGACCCCCAATCAACCTTGGTTCAAGGGTACATCTCCGAACTCCTCTGACACTTGTCATTGTAATCCTTCAACGTCGTCAGAGAGGTGACGGGTCCCGACGGCCATATATTAAATGGACCACTATGTCCCTAAACTGGAACATTAGAGCCCCCAAATGCTCTTTTGTCGGATCTAAACGATCCCGTTAAGTTGATCTTAGTCTCAAACTGGACTAACGTATCCTTAACAAACGTTTAAGTTGATCTTAGCCTAAAATACGGCTAACGTATCCTTAAACCAAAACCCCAAACCCAAATCTAAGAAAATACGGATTTGGACTAATCCACGTCCTACGGGCGACGACATAAATTAGTCTCCGTATACAATCCACGGGCAACCACAAACAAAATAAACACCCACGACACGAAGTGAAATTCTGGAGAAGGAGAAAGTTGTTACCGCGATGTGGTAGCTTAATTAACTGCAGGGGCTTGCGCCTGGAGGGAAGAGCATCCCCACAATTAAAAACCCGTCAAGCGAGGGGGAATCTGACGAAGTCTGCTACATCGGCCGCATCCGTCTAAACCTCCGATACACGGTGCCATAAATCAACTTGGCATCTTCGGAGAGGTGGACGGATAAAACCAAATAGCATCTATCCCGAATCTCAGCATCAGGACATCGCAGTCTTGTGCGCCGCCATTCGGAGGGGAACAGATTCTGGCACGCCCGGTGGGACCTTTTCCTCTTTCCACTCCACACTTCGTGTGTCGTGTTCGCGAACGAATCGCGGTTTTCTATGGTTGCTTGTCGATTCGAGGTACTAAAATTTGGTGTCTTGCTCCGTGCAGAAAATAGAAGATCAATGGCTTCAAACTGCACTGCTTGCAACTGCAACTCTCGCTCGGTCTCTACTGGAGGAGTGACTTACGGGCCCCGAGCGGCTTCCCTTTTCAAGATGCCAGTGGAGCAGGTGACTCAAACCACCGCTGGACTATTCTTCGGGACCATGCTCCCACCGATGAGCTTCAATGCCCCAATGACATCGCAAGAAGCTCCAAAGAAGCTGGTCTTTGATCGGCTTACAACTACCGCGGCCTCTCTCAATGGGTCGCCCAACACCAATGCCTCGGTCTTCTCCAGACTATGCCGGAGCTCATATGGGCCCATGAAGAAGCCTGCAATACCGGAAGGCGTTATCCCGAAGCGGATAGCCATCCCTGCTCTCGTTCCAGGCGAAATCACCAAGGTTGCTTCCCCTACTCGGAAGGTTGCTTTTGATAGGCTGACCGTCCCCATTCAGCGGACGTCGGTCTTTAAAAGGCTGGTACCAGCAGATTCTGACCAACACAGGGGGCATGAGGAGGTCACCCCTACGGCTCAATCAATTCCACCCGCACGACGCACTCGACGTCGCCACTGGCGTCGAGTAAGAAAGGCTGGGGGCAACTCCCCCTCTGGACTTACGCCACCAGCTCCGATGGTAAGGATCGATGCTGCTGTTCCAACCGGGAACAGCTTTAAATTGCTGAACACGGTGCGCAGAAACTCTCCTACTGCGATGTTGAAACGAACTCCTTCACCTGTGGAGAATACTCCAGAGAAGAAGCTAGAGCAACCCCCTCAATGGCTGTCCTCTAAAATTTACAAAGTCTGGCGACAGGTCCAAGAGTCGGTGATTGATGAAAACTATTTCCGCCGACAGAAAAAGATGAAGGTGCAGCAGGAGAAGGATTACTCTGTCAAGCCACAAAAAGCAAAAGCTACTTGGGTGCCCACTACAACGGCCCCCTCAACTCCAATCACTCAAAAAAGGAGGCCGCAAAATGCCCCTGTGTCTTTGGCAAATCGCAAAGACACCGAACACAAACGCCCCAAGTCTGGGGGCATGGTGGTGCACACCGTTTATATGGCTTCCGGAAAGGAGGAAAGCCGTGCTTCGACGGGTCACCGACCGCTCACCCGATTCTTGACGAAAGCCCAAGAGCAGCAACAGAAGCTTCAGGAAATGATGACTGTGATGGCTGCACTTACCGAACCGAAAGAAAGTTTGGAAGTATCATCAGAGCAGCATCATGAACAGGAGACTGACGCTGACCATCTACGCAGAGTCCTCGAAAAGAAGGACAAAGAGGCAGCCGAACAAGCTGCCAACATAAAGCAAACGGCGCTCCTCTTCCAAGATATAGTAGGGATGATGTTACACCCGGACCCTCCAGCTGAAGACCCTCCGATCATTGTTGGAGACGACAGAGGGGAGACATCTAATCCTCCGCCGACTCTTTCAGCGGCCAAAGATGAAGCCATTTCCAAGGCCGCACTGGACGACTATATAGCTCAGCAAATACGAACTCATCAAGCGAGTGAAGCGGCTGGGCAAATTGTTAGGACTGGACGACCCTATCCGGGCTGGTATGACCAAATTAGTTACCTGCCGGGATATACGATCCCTAAGTTCCACGTATATAAAGGGACAGGGAATCCACATCAGCATGTCGCTCAATTCAGGGCCTTATGCGGCAATACTGGAGGCGATGACAAATTGTTGCTTTGCCAATTCGTCGGCAGCTTAGCAGAAACAGCTTTTGAATAGTATTCGGAGCTACCTAACGACTCTGTCAAAACATTTGCGGAGATGGAGTTATTATTTACACAAAGATTCGCGAGTGCTAGTGAACGCACCCCGATAACAGCACTGATAAATGCCAGGATAAAGCCAGGCGAAACGTGGGTCCAATACGCAACACGATGGCGGAACCTATGGTCGAAATGCGAACAACGCATAGAAGAGGCACATGCGGTAGGCATGTTCGTGGGCACTCTCGATCCGCAGGCGACCATCTCGCAATTCATGATGTTCTTCAGGCCGACCACGTTCCAAGCATTGATCGACAAATTAGCCCAAATGGACCAGATGGGCCAGGGACCGTCTCTTCCAAAACCAGACTCTCGAAATGAGAAAGGAAAATGGAAAGCGACTGTCGTTGCCAATGCTCAACAACAGCCGAGCAACTCAAAGCCGGTCGTTCGCCAAAATAACGCGCATCCACGCCCGTCCCTCGAGGAGAGACTAAAACGTCCTTACTCGTTTCTTCAGAATAAAATGAAAAGACTGTTTGAACTGGCAGTACGCAACAGACTCATCAATCTGCCGAATCCAAAACGTCCGTTGCAGCCAGGCGATCTCAATAATCCCGATTACTGCCCTTACCACCAAACGGTAAGTCACCCAATCGAGGATTGTTTCATCTTTAAGGGATGGATCGAGGATCGGTACCTACAAGGCAAGTTTGCGCTGTCTGAAAACTGGAAGGTAAACCCACCACATCCGCACACTCCAAAGATGAAGGACACGATAGGGGCAGCTTGTTCTTTTGTCAAGGACGAAAATGATGGAGAAGACTCATCAGACGAGTCTGAAGACTACGTAGCGACTTGTCACGTGATCTCTCACTCATTGGCAGATGATAAAGAGGCTCCTTGCGCCGAGAAACCGAGGGCGGACCCTGAACCAGAAATTCCGCGGCCGTCAGACGAGTTGATCGATGCCTTCCTGAATGAGATTCGTCTGAAAGTTAAAGCCAATCAAGAGCGTGAGATGGCCATACTGGAAGGAGCCAAACACTGACGACTGGACCAAAAAGTCGAGGCACTCCCGTCAAATCAAAAGCCATCCGTTGCGGATAAAAACAAATTCAAGATGAGGAAAAGGTTCGCTAAAGCCCTGTCAGCAGGAATGGTGCTACCACCCTCTGAAGAAAATACTCTCGGTGAAGTGGAGATGCATCATAACTTCTGCTTATATCATCAGAAGATCATACATCCTACCGAAGATTGCGACTCCTTTAAGTGTTGGTGGCAAGGGTATGTCGCTCAAAAGCAACACTTCAACAGGACAAAGTGTGGAGCTCATAGACATCAGAAAAATGCGATAGATGAGCGCCAGAGAGCTGCCGATGACTGTCATATAGCCGGCTCCAAGGGATCGCAAATTATCACCTTTGGAAGCGACTCTGACGAAGAAGTTGCCCTCAACCCTCTCCTCAAGGAATCCATTTTAAAAATGAAAGAATTGAGGAGTTGCGAGAACATTCAGCCGTGCAATCGCCCGCTATTCGGGAAAAATCTCGGCCCCGCAACCAAAGGATCGAGCAGAAAGGATAAAGGAAAGGGGAAAATGACCTTCATCGCTAACACTCGACAACAGTCGAGTGGCCCTATACCGGTTGTTCGTCAAAACAATGTGCGTCCACGTATATCCCTCGAGGAAAGGCTAAGACGTCCTTACTCATTTCCCCAGGATGGAACAAGGAGGCTGTTCGAAGTGGCAGTGCATAACAGGCTTATCACTCTACCGGAGCCGAAACACCAACTACAACTGGATGATGTCAACAGTTCTAATTATTGCCCTTACCACCAAACAGTAGGTCACCTGATCGAGGATTGCTACGTCTTCAAAAACTGGGTTGAAGACCAATACCTACAGGGCAAGTTCACGCTCTCCGAAAACTGGAAGGTGAACCCGCCACAACCGCACGCTCTGAGAAAGACGGATACGCCGGGGGCATCATGCTCAGTCATAGAGAAAGCCTCATAGACCGAAAAGTCAGTAAACTAGAGATTCGCCTCAAATATGGCGACAACGGACTGAAACATTCTTAAACTAATGGCGGACCGAAACGTCCTTAATCTAATACCGCAGCATCCTTAGGCTGACAAAAAATATATATATAAAAAAATAAAATATAATAAACGGTATGTCCATAAGCAAAAAGGGCACGGATGAAAACCCGAAAGGGCTCCGTGAGTAAAAACAGCAGGACTACCGGCGAGTGTTTGTGAAAACCTAAAAGGGCGCAACCTCGTTAAAGGACACTTACAGGGTCCTCTCGACCTTGTAAGGAGAAACCACCCGCGTGAGATCCTTACGAATCATAAGGGAGCAACACACTTAGGAGTCTTCACGATTCCTAGGGAGAAAATACACTTGCGAGATCCTCACGACTCGTAAGGAGAACTCTCTTATGGGACCCTCACGGCTCATAGGATTTGAAAGTCTTAAGTTACAGGGACCTGAACCTGTTCTTAAGCAACTCCCACAATCTTCGATATTGCCCTACAAGTGGTTCAATACTGACCCTTGTATACAATCCACGGGCGCGAATAAACATCTCCCTAACCAAGTCCCACCCGTGGCTAGGGATATGTCCATATGGTGAACAGCCCTTATAAGTCCTCTCGACTGATAAGGAGAAAACCCTTTTGTGAGATCCTTACGACTTAAGGGGGGCATACACTTAGGAATCCTCATGATCCCTAAGGAGAAAACACACCTACGAGATCCTCACGACTTGTAGGGAGAAATACCTTTGTGAGACCCTTACGGCTCATGAAGTCAAAAGCCTTAGTCGACGGGATCCTAACCCTGTTCACTAAGCCACCTTTGTTCGACATCGACAGAGGCAAATGATGATTCGCTCCTGGCAATATCCCAGTTGTAGCGATGCTGATGCCTAAACCGGTATCAAATTCCGAGTCCTTTCATGGCAAATGATGATTCGCTCCTGGCAATATCCCAGTTGTAGCGATGCTGATGCCTAAACCGGTATCAAATTTCAAGTTCTTTCATGGCAAATGATGATTCGCTCCTGAAAATATTCTAGTTGTAGCGATGCAGATGCTAAGATTGGCATCAGATTCCAAGTTCCACACTCACAATAAAAAGCAGCGAGTAAAAATAAAATAAAAAGCCGAAATGATTGGGCACCGCGAAAAATAGCCGAAATGATTGGGCAATCATGATGTTCGCGATATAAAAGCTGAAATGATAGAGCATCGCGGAAATAAAATAATAAAAAAAAATGAATGAAACTTCTGTCCTACAGGTGAGATCACATCGATCCCTGTATACAATCCAGGGGCACCAACAAAGAGGGAACCATACCTTCCCAACAGGCTCCACCAGAAAGCGAAGTCAAATCTCGACGGTTCATAGACAACCTAGAAACCATCTCAGCATTTGTCTCGTTACAGCAGATGAGATGTCAATAAAGGCGTTCCTTCGCAGTCCATCAAGATGCAGATACAACACCAACAAAAGACCTTGTGGTCGAAACAAAGCGAAGCGATGGAAAAATCCCAGCTTCATTTCGGCAATCGTCCCGATACAACTGACGAGATGTTAACAAAGGTGTTCTTTCGCAGTCCATCAAGATGCAGATACAACGCCGACGAAAGACCCCATGGTCAAACAAGCGGAGTAACAGCAAAATCCCAGCTCCAACTATGACGTTCGTCTCGATACAACAGACGCAATGTCAACAACAGTATCCTTCCTCTAACAAGATTCGGACATGAAAAAACAAACGAAGCGAAGGCTATATTCCTAGCTTCGAGGTCTTAACGGCAAGTCATATACAGCCTGAAAGACAGCCGGAGATCATCCCACACTAACGTGGAGTGGTCACCATCTCGACGTTCGTCTCGACGCAGCAGACGCAACATCATCAAACAAACGGAGCCACGGTAAAATCCCTAGTTCTAAACCCCGACGGTTCACCAGCAACCTAGAGACAACCTCGACGTCCGTCTCGATACAGCAGACGAGATGTCACCCCAACGTTCGTCTCGACACAGCAGATGCAACATCATCAAACAAATGGAGCCACGGCAAAATCCCTAGTTCCAAACCTCGACGGTTCACCAGCAACCTAGAGACAACCTCGACGTCCGTCTTGATACAGCAGACGAGATGTCACCCCAACGTTCGTCTCGACACAGCAGACGTAACATCATCAAACAAATGGAGCCACGGCAAAATCCCTAGTTCCAAACCTCGACGGTTCATCAGCAACCTAGAGATAACCGCGACGTCTGTCTCGATACAGCAGACGAGATGTCACGCCGGCGTTCTTCCTCCAACAGAGTTCAGACGCGACAATCAAACAAACGGAGCCACGGTAACATCCCTAGTTCCCACCGTGACATTCGTCTCGATACAGCAGACGCGATGCCAGCAAATGAAGCAAAGACCAAATTCCTAGCTTCAGGGTCTTGACGGCAACTCATATAAAACCTGAAAGACTATCGGAGATCATCCCACACCAGCGCGGAGTGGTTATGACTCATCGGGGCTCACCAACATGAGCCTAACCTCAAGTAAAAAGTGGCATGGCAAATTCCTAACGCTTGCTCTTCCGACGGTCAAACTGCCTAGGAAGATTGCTTGAAGACGTCTTGTCCAGCCCCCGAAGGGATCAGAGACACGACAGTCGCAGGGCTACTCGAACAGCACGATTGCCTATCGAGGAATATATCAACTTATACGACGGTATGACGACCAAAACCCTAAGTACCATAGACCCTAATGGACTTCTGTCGTAAAGAGCAGAGGTTAACTGTGACGTTAGGATATTCTTGTGAGAAATGCTCGATTCGTCTCGACTTGTGAAGAAATTGATGTCTTTGCGAGAAATTCTCGACGTGTCTCGACTCGTGAAATAAAGCCTTAGGCAGTAGGCATAAAAGAAGCCTGTTTTCTAAGCACTGGGACCCTGCAAGTTGCCCCAAAACGGTCTCTTGCATACTATCCACGGGTCTCACTCTCCAAAATCGAATCTCGACAAGGAGGGAAACAACCGCTTACGGGTCCTCTTGACTCGTGATAGGGAAAAATTCTCTTATTTAGATCCTTACGACTTATAAGAGAAAACACACTTAGAAATCCTCACGATTCCTAAGGAGAAAACACACCTACGAGATCCTCTCGATCCGTAGGAAGAAAAGTCTCTATGAGACCCTCACGGCTCATAGAGTTGAAAAGTCTTAGGCAGCAGATCTGAACCTGCGGCCTAAGCCATCGCTATCTCTCGAAAAAAATCTAGATGCTTACTCTATTATCGGTCAAATGTGTTTATCAAGACAGTATGCTGATAATAAGAGAAAAGAAAAAGCAAAGAAATAGCACAAGACATTGCAAAGAAAAATGTATATCTTTATTGAATGTAATCAAGTACAAAGTGAAGCGTACAAAAGAATAAAGAATGGATACATATTGTTTAAAGAATTTTTTTTTTACAAGTATGTAGATACAAGGGGAATCATTAGGAAGGAAGCGTCTTGCATAGCTCTATTAATTGTTCGTGCACTTCCTTCCGCGCCTTTTCTTGATCGGCCACCACCGCCAGTTCAGCCTCCATTTGAGCCCGCTGTTGCAAGACGGATGCAAGCTGCTCCCTAACGGCCTGATGAGCAGCTTTACAGCCTGGAGTGTCACGCTCGGCAATATCAAGCTTCCGCTTCAAGTTCAGCCCATGAGAGATGCGTTCCAAGAGGCCCTCAAAAATAGCCTTCACTTGGGCAGCATTTGCCTCAACCTCAGCACGCAGATGAGCCGTCTCGCTTGAAGTCTTTTGGTACTCCCTCAGCCTTAAAGCCGCTTCTTGTTCCAAGTGGTGGACGTAAGAAGCGCTTTGCTCAATCCACGCTGCTCTGTGATTGCCTGCGGCTAAGGTCTCAGGAGCGAGACGCATCAACTCTAGCTGGTACGGGCGAGCCTCGATCTCCCTGCAATGGTTAACCCAAGATGCGACGATGCCCTCGTCATGGAAATTAGCAAATATCACCAGCATCGGGTTAACCGTCGTAGCGAAATTTGCAGCAGACGTAGGAGTCTCGACATCGAGTTCCTCGATGTAGTCACTCAACATACGCAGACTATTCGCGGCACCTTTTGAGGACGGACGTCTCTGGGAAGGGCCTGCCGGTGTTGTAATATGAGACTCAAAAGGCGCCGAGATCGGAACGACAGCTGAAAAGACAAAATGCGTTTAGATGACGATTCAAGAGATATGAAAAAAGTCATTGATGAGATAGTCTACTATACCAGTTGAAGCAGGTGGCAAGGCCGGAAGGGCCGGTGGCGCGACCGATCTTTCTTCTCCCCCTTCGATTTGTAGCACTGCAGCCAGGACGAGAAAAAGTTAGAAATAATTCCATTACCGAAAAGGAAAGATATCAGTCGGGAACTATACTCACCAGCGCCACCAGAGGGAGAAGCGAGCTCAGATGGGAAGGAGAAGTGTGGGAGCAACACTTGATATAGATGATCAAAGAGCACTCCTGAAAAGACACAACAGTACGACTTTAGTACACAAATTATACGACTGAAAGATAAGATTAATAAGTTGCAAACCCATACCTTCCAACATCATCGATGGTATAAGAGAGGGTTGAGAGGTGACCACCGCCAAGGTAGTCGTTGAAGGCGCTCCCTCGAGCAGTGGGGCATCGGCGCTGGCTGCACCTGCGTTACGAACAAAGGTGAACTTGTCAGAAAGGATTGTAAGGTAAAGAAAGACAGCAACTTGGGATTTACCTGATGAGCCGCCAGCTGAAACGGAGGCGACTCTATCCTCCATCGACATGAGGCCACCGCCCGTGGCCTCATCACCCGACTCAATGGGGGCAGTCGTCGTGCTCACACGGCCAGGAGACGGCGGAAGATCGTAGGCGGGGAGGGCAATGCTCGGAGCATTGCCGGACTCTTGAGAGAGAGCGGCTGACTCTTCCCCAAGAGTCGTGCCCATCTCACCCGCTACTTCTTCAGGCTCCGCGGTCTCCGTCGGCTCATCCGCCGTCACCACGAGGTCGCCGGCCTCAAGCGCCTCGTCCGCCACTACCCTAGGCTCAGTTATAACGATCATTTCATCTGCCGCCACTTCAGGCTCAGCATCAATGACCTTCTCGGCTGCGGATCCCTCGGCCCCCAACTCAGGCTCCGTAACCCCAGCGACGTTGCCCACCGTCGGCTCAAGTTCGGTCGGTGCCTCCCCCCTGTTTCCTTGGGTTTGACAGTCTCTGCCTCCCCCTCGGTCGGACTAGGCCCTGCAAGATGAGATGCATAAGAGCCGGCGAGTTTATAATTTTTACAAACAAAATTCTGAAAGAGATATTACCTGAAGTGGACTTATCATTAGCTTCCCGAACCCCACGCGCTACCTGTCTGCGTGCGGTAGATAGACCGGCCGGGAGCTCTTCAGAAGGAGAAGCAGAAAGAATAATGGTGCTTGGGCCCGCTCCCGTGGCCAAAGCAGCCCTGCGTGCCTTCGCCTCGCGCCTCATCCGCTTCCTCTCCTCCCGAGCCGTTGAGACAAACCTCACCAGAGCCTCTTTCATTGAGGCGTCTTCGTCCATGAACAGGGATGCCTCCAGATTTTTTAAGGCATCCCTTATCGTTTTGTCAAGTTGAGGTTCCCGCGGCAGCCCCGAGGAAGCTGGGACTTCGGTAGAGGATCCGGGGATAGTCCCCACATCAGCTGGCGCAGCCCCTGCAAAGAAATAAAGGAAGAAGGTTAGGTTGGCCATCAGAAAAGAAGACAAAAATTTCTGATAAGGCGATACGTACCAACGTCCATTAAAGCGCGCTTATTCTCTTCCTCCTGGAAGGTTTTCAAAGAAGCAGCGATGGCTTCTTCGGTAGTGACCCCTGTTAAAAAAAAAGGAGAAAGCATTAGTCAAAAATAACAAAAAAATGCGATAAAATGATGAAGAAAGCAACTAATGGTTACCTGACTCAGCGAGTTTGCTCAACATCGCTTCGAGCCTCGCTGACCTCTCAGAAGCTGCGATAGCAGCCGCCAAATCGGTGTCTGCGGGGGCTACCGAGAAGCCCTTATTGCTACCATATTCGCTTATTCCTTCGGTAAGAGGGGCCTCAGGCTCTAAACCGAGGATCGCGTCGAGGGAGAGGAGCGACTTCTTTTTCTTCTGCACGCCAACCCTAGGTGCACGCGGGATCGACTTACGCTTAGCAGCCACCTTGGGACGGCGGGTCCCGATGTCCGCACCCACGCCGGACTCCGGCGAGGCTACAACCACCGTCTCCACTGGAGCACAGGGCGCTGGAGGCGCATCTGCAATATCGGGGAGCGGCAATCCGTGCGGAGGACTTTGCGCACGCGATGACCCGGCTCTAACATCTTTTAGAGGGGCAACTACCGGGGTCCTAGGCACTAAAGGAGCATTGCGGTCGCTGCCTGGAGGCGCACCCTTATGGTCGACCAACAATCGCCTTTCCTCCTTTATAACGGCTCCCGTTGCATGATTGTACCATTCTTTATATATGTTGAAGAGTTGTGGAGCGCAAGCCGGCGCACCGATAAAGAAGTGAGAACCCGTATTCAGGCGCATGAAATGATGCAGCGCGTTCTTCATTCCTTCTTCAGTGGCGGCGGGTTCCAGTAGGAAAGCTTCCAAGGGTACCCCTTGATCGTAGCTCAGTTGCTGGGCGAAACGATGCGGGTTGTATCTCATGAAAATCGCCGCACCGTTCTGCCTGAATACTAGGAAGCCCGGTCTAATAGAATATAAGTGGAGGGTCTCCCGGGCCGTCAAAACTGAGGCTCCATCCTTGAAAGCGTCTTGTAATGGCCGCATCGCAGTGGTAGACGCCTTTCCAATAGTTAACACCTTATCGATGAAAGACATCCCGTCTCCAACGGTGTGGGGGCGAAGGAGTAAACCCCTGGCGTTCCGTGGCGATGGAGTCACAATTGATGCGCCAATCAAGTGTATGATGCGAGGGAAACCACACTTGTCGTAGAACGAGGGCCTTTTGTGCATGCCGAAGACACCTGACGTGTGTAGCTCGAGCCACGATACGAAGTAGTGCATTGGGAAGACCACGTGCAATACCCCAGGCTCATTAGCGTCCGCTGCTCGACTGAGGCCATGATACAAGTGTGCCAAGCCGGCGATCCCAACGGCCACTTTTACCCCGATGGTCATCCGGTGGGCTGGGTAAAAGACGGAGGGCCGCATATGGCGAGAATGCATTGGGATCGCAAACCAACTTAGCCATAGCCCAAGAAATCCTAAGAAAAAGGCCTCCTCGTCCATCCCAGGGGCTGCAATTTCTGCAAAAGACATAGTCGGGAAGTCCGGAAGGAAAAAACCCTTTTGGTCTATTTCCTTCGCCGGCAGGTTATCCAAACCTAGACCGAAAGAGTCATCCAGGGTAGCAAACTTGGCAGCTTCTGATGAGAGGACGCTTGGGCGAAGGAACCGAGCGATGAAATCCTCAAAGCTAACTCCGCGACTCCCATGTTCGATGAAAAGGGCCTCATAGATGTTCAACACTTTGATCAAACTTGGGAATTGTTGTCGAACAACATTTTCCGGCGTGAGGCCCCTTACCACCGGCTTAGCACCGAAGACATACTCGTCTGTCGGAAGCAATTCCTCATAGTGCTCCCCAATAACCGGCAAATCGGAGACCTCTGTGAACTCCTCCAGAGAAACTGACACTTCCCGATCCGTTGCAAGGAAAGTGTGGGTAGGAATGTTCCACTGCTCCAAGAAAGCCTTGAACCACCAGGTGGGAAGCGTGGGATACTGGAAGAGGGAAACGTAAACCGCAGTATATAATCCTAACCTTATCAACTGCGACTTCTTCGTCGACAGGATATACCGGGCCCACGGCAGATAGCCGATCGGATGGCGGGGGATCAGACCGATATTATATGATTGCCCCCAAGGTCGCGCCTCGCCTTGACAGATACGGCGTCCTAGGATATCCAAAACCATAGGACGCTGGACCGGAATCGCATCTATGACGGGATGAAGAAAGCCCTTCGAGGTCCAATCAACCATCTCCACGGCATACTGCACCGAGGGTGGGGTGGCATAATGAATCGCCGTGATGGGTTCTGACGGTACTGCGCATGTGAAGCTCCGTCGACCCATGTTAATCGGATTATACCACGACCCCCAAAGGTGGAGACTCTTGTATTCCGGGTCATGGTCCTGAATCATGGCTAGAACCTCGCGGTCCAAGGGCGCTTCAGGAAACCCTTCCTTCGAGCGAGCGAACGGGAATGAAGTATCAAGAGACATGGTTACTGCAAGGGAACAAAAAATAGTCGTTAGTGCTTCAATTCCAACGCTTGGCATTTAAAATTTTTAATGAACTGAATTTCAAAATTAATTAAATTAAAATTAATCACACCACACTGCAGTGCAGTGGGTAGGGGACCAGATGGGGACCCATAAAATCTGGATGAAAGTGCCTCATTTAATAAGACAGCCCCATCATTGGGTGAGACTGTCAGTTAAAGAAAAGATCCCCAAGAGAATATTCTCATCAGTGGGGAATCCCTGGAGATAAGAAGAAAATCTCCACTGTCAGAGCAAAGCTCTGTCACAGAATAACACTTGTCAAATTCTGGTCTCAAAGGAATAAAATTCCTTAAAAAGAGCTTAGCTCTGTAATGGTGATAAAAAAAATCCATCAAAAGAAAATTTTAACTTTCAAAGAAATTAAAAATTAAAAAATTTGGGATCTTGAAAATCCAAGAAAACTCTTAAGAGTTCATCATCAGGAGATCCAAAGATCTACATTCTGTCAATGAGCAAAGCTCTGTTCATGGGTTAAGAAACCCTAAAACAAATTCTTGAGTGCAAAGCTCTGTTTATGAAACCCCAAAGGGAATTTCTTTAGATCAAAAGATCTGTGAGAGCAAAGCTCTTTTAGTTAAGATTGATTTGAATTAATTTAATTTAAATTAATTTTACCTAAAAGTTTTCTAACTTTGGAAACGAGCAAAGCTCTGAAGTTCTTAAGCAAGAGCAAAGCTCTGGAAAATCAAAATCTTAAAAAGATGGTGAAGAGTTTCTAAAGGCCAGAGGTCCTATTTATAAGGCGCTTGCGCCCCTTCAGCTCACCCGTTGATCCAACGGTCAAGAGCTTGCCACCGCTGCACTCACGTGCGCGCCACGTGAGCGCAACGGTAGGGGGGCATTTGTTTCCCCCAATCAGAGCAAAGCTCTGTTGAAATTCAAAATTCAAATTTTGAAGCAACGCTTCAAATCCCGGGCGCAACGTGCCACGTGTCAGGTGCTGATACGTCAGCGCAGCGCCCGAGGCAGCGCGTCCAATCAGAGCAAAGCTCTATTAAAAAACAAAAGGATGCAACGCTTCAGTTGCGCAAGCACCGCGCTGCGCGACACGTGTCAGCGCAGATGCGCTAGCGCAGTTGCGCTACGCTTTGCGCTGCGCGACACGTGTCAGCGCAGATGCGCTAGCGCAGTTGCGTTGCTTGACACGTGTCACGCGCTGGGGCATTTGCGCCAAACAGAATTAAGATTTTAAAGAAATCTTTCTGTTCTTGTTAAAACAAGAAGATTTTCTTCTGTAAAACAGAAGCCTTTGGATCAAAGATCCAACGGTAGGGAAAATTCCCCAAATCACTCAGAGAAAGATCTCTTTAACAAATTTATGGGCACTATATAAAGGCCCCTAGACCTCAAATCAAAAGGGAGGAACATTTGGTGAGAAATCAAAATTTTCAAACAGAGAGAACTCTGAAGAAATTTCAAGAAAAAAGGTAAAAGACATTTTAGATAGAAGAATTTCTTCTGATGGATCATTGATCTAAGAACAAGATCAATGATCTTTAATAAAAAACAAAATAAAAATAATGCTTTGCACTTATGAACCATTGGTTCTCTAAGATCAAGAAAAATAA
Source organism: Agapanthus africanus (assembly GCA_030015575.1). Lineage (NCBI taxonomy): Eukaryota > Viridiplantae > Streptophyta > Magnoliopsida > Asparagales > Amaryllidaceae > Agapanthus > Agapanthus africanus. Next base: position 1,728,368 of record JASDDO010000008.1, on the reverse strand, counting down.
GAAACGCATGTTTTCTTTGATCTAAATTAGATCAAGAAACCAAGCAGTGCTTTGCACTTCTTTTATGAACCATTGGTTCTGAAATCTAAAAGATTCTCAAGTTAATAGTACCTTGCACTGTTGCGCTCTTGGGTTGGCGCAAGCCACCTGAGAGCGCCACGTGTCACATTTAGACCATTTGCGCTATGCGCTTTTGAAATAGAGCCTTGCTCTCTGAAACTGGCGCAACTCATCACAGCGCACAACGTGTCAGCAGCGCAAGCGCAGCGCACTGCGCTTGCATGACACGTGTCATCACCACAAGCGCTTGCGCTCTTTGATTGGCGCAAAGCGTCTGACAAATGCAATGGATTTCTTTTGCTAAAGGGCCAGGCCCAAGTCAAAAAGACCTAGCAGAACAAAATAAATTGCAAAGCAATAAAAGGGCAGAGCCCAAGTTAAATTGATGCTCTGTATCATTTATAAATGGGCAGAGCCCAAAACAAATTGATGCTCTGCATCCTTTATGGGCAGAGCCCAAACAAAAATAAAAAGTAATGCAATGCATTATTTAAATGTGGGAAAAGCCCTAGCACAGGTCTAATAAACCAAAAATAAATAAAGGCGTTGAATATTTTTCAACTGGACTTAGCCCAACCATGGCCGTAAGTCCTCAAATTAAATTGACTGAGCACGACTGCTCTCCTAAATCAATTTACATCCGGTTCAAGGGTACATCTCTGAACTCCTCTGACACCTGTCGTTGTAATCCTTCAACGTCGTCAGAGAGGTGATGGGTCCCGACGGCCATACATGCAATGGACCCCCACGTCCCTAAACTGGAACATGGACCACCACGTCCCTAAACTGGAACAATAGAGCCCTCAAATGCTCTTTTGCCGGATCTAAACGATCCCGTTTAAGTTGATCTTAGCCTTAAATATGGCTAACGTATCCTTAAACATTCAAACAGACTTTAGTCTCAAATTGGACTATAAGACCCCCAATCAACCTTGGTTCAAGGGTACATCTCCGAACTCCTCTGACACTTGTCGTTGTAATCCTTCAACGTCGTCAGAGAGGTGATGGGTCCCGACGGCCATATATTAAATGGACCACTATGTCCCTAAACTGGAACATTAGAGCTCCCAAATGCTCTTTTGTCGGATCTAAACGATCCCGTTAAGTTGATCTTAGTCTCAAACTGGACTAACGTATCCTTAACAAACGTTTAAGTTGATTTTAGCCTCAAATACGGCTAACGTATCCTTAAACCAAAACCCCAAACCCAAATCTAAGAAAATACGGATTTGGACTAATCCACGTTCTACGGGCGACGACATAAATTAGTCTCCGTATACAATCCACGGGCAACCACAAACAAAACAAACACCCATGACACGAAGTGAAATTCTAGAGAAGGAGAAAGTTGTTACCGCGATGCGGTAGCGTAATTAACTGCAGGGGATTGCGCCTGCAGGGAAGAGCGTCCCCACAATCAAAAACTCCTCAAGCGAGGGAGAATCTGACGAAGTCTGCTACATCGGCCGCATCCGTCTAAACCTCCGATACCCGGTGCCATAAATCAACTTGGCATCTTCGGAGAGGTGGACGGATAAAACCAAATAGCATCTGTCCCGAATCTCAGCGTCAGGACTTCGCAGTCTTGTGCGCTGCCATTCGGAGGGGAACAGCCATGTGGACGGAGATCGGAAGGCCAACTTGTTTTTGTGGAGTTTGCGTTCCCACAGACGGCGCCAACTGATGGAGGTCATTTTCGGGTCTTCTTCAGATGTTGTCTTCCGTCGATCTCCCGGTGGATTCTGGAGGTGATCTCTTGTTGCGTGTGGGTCTCAATGGGTTTGGAGGAGATTGGTGACTTGGGGAGTTTTGGTACCACCGATGTAACACCCTAGTTCATTTATACCAATTCCAATTCATATATTTCCTTGTTTGTGGTATTTTCCTGATTTATCGTGTTTTGGGTACGAATGGTATTTTACATTTTACATTGCATTCGACTTGATCCGCTTGCTAGAAACTTGTTTGATTCATATTTATGAATTATCTTGACTTGTTACATAGACATGTGCATTTTCATGAATACTGCATACTGGCATTTTATCTGACATTGCATCTTATACCATATAACATTTTAAGTCACGGAAAATAGTTTAAAAATATATTGCATGGCCTGCATGATACCTCTAACCCTGTGGTAGTATCCGCGCATCTTGTTCTCGTCCCGTTCAGTGAAACGGACGTGTTTGGATGGCTACGCGCACGCGTACGTGCATCCATCCTTGGGGGTATGCATTTTCATTACCCGAACTTTCATTTTGAAATTTGGACGTCGCATATATTTTTCATATTTTAAAACCGGATTTTTAGACCCGATCCGGGCGTGTTTTGGACTACTTTTGTATTAACCAAAAATCTCAAAATTTATAATATAAAATTCTTTTATATATTAAACGGTTTTAACAAAAATATATATTTTAATATTTTAAAAATCTTTTAAAATTACTATCCTAACTGCACAGGCTCTCTCTCTCCCTTTCTCTTTCTCTCTCTCTATCTCACCTGCTCTCTCTCTCTCCTCTCTCCTCTCGATCTCTCTCTCCTCTCGCTCTCTTCTTTCCCTTTCTCTCCTATATTAATTTTACTGCACGTCTCTCTCTCCTTCTTCTCAAAAATTTCTCCCGCCTCGCTTCGCGTTGTCGCGGCCCCTCGTCGCCGCCGCCTCAACGCCCTCATCACCGTGACATCCTCCTTCCCTCTCTCTCCTTCACCTCCGACTACAACCCTGAGCGACCCTTGCAACCCAAGATCCTCGACACCTAACCTACGCCTGCGACCCTCTGCCCTCGTCGTGTCACCGTTTCAGGCACCCTCACCATCGACCACCCTCGTCGGCATTCCCTTGCCACCTCCTCTCCACTCCCTTGCACCCCGAGCATCCCCTGCACACTCCGACGAGAACCCATCGTTAAATCTGTTCTCACCTCGCCGGAGCTCCGACCACCTCGTCGTTGCCTCCACTCCCTCGCCACCACTTTTTCTTCCCTTCTTGACCTCCTTCCTCTCCTCTCCTTTCCGACATCAAGATCTCCCCGCTGCACACCCTCCTCGCCGGTGATCCCTGCCTCCATCTCGTCAGCCTCACTGTCGACCATCCTCTTCGGCCTCCCCTCGTTACCAGCACTGCTTCCATTTCCTCACCAACACCCTACAAGCCCACAAGCCCTGCTCTTCCCTGCACAGAACCCGATACTGCAAGAACTTGCACCCCGCGGCCACTGTCATCGCCGTGGATCTCGCCGTCGACAGCCCATCGTCGTCGTCGCATCCCTTGTCGCGCCTCTGAGTCCTGAACTCAGCCTCAGCTCTTTTCCAACCTTCTTTTACTTCTTCTTCTTCTTTCTTCTCCTTTTTCTTCTCTTCGCTTTCTTGATCCGTATTTCCCGATGATCGTCGGATCTGTGCCGCTGCCGACGATCCGAGCAACCCTGTGGACGTTCCTAACCAGCGTGGTCACTCTCTTGCATTGCCTGTTCCTGTTCCGTACGCACGAGCGTGCATCGAGACTTTTACCGACATTGGACGCTGCGTACGCATTCCGTTCAGGCAAGTTTATCTTGCTACATGCTGCATTACTTTATATACATCTATTTTAATAATTATAACACTAGAATTCTGAATCATGCATCCCAAGTTCTGGTTTTATAGTTTTTCGACATCCGTCTGCATCCGTACGTGTTGCTTTACATCTAGTGCATGCAAACCTAGCTTGTTACATACTATATTACAAAATACTGTACCCAATGGAATATTTACATCACATATTGCTTAGTTGTATATTCCACATTACCATTTTACAGTTTTACTGTTTTCGGATACTCGTTTGCTTCCATCTCATTTAAAATATATATAACTGCATCTATAGATCACATTAATACATAACACTGTGATATTAACACCCCATGTTTAATAAAGTGCATCCTAATTAGTATTGGAACTATAAATGTAACCCTAATCGATAATTGTGCATTCATATCATTGACTTTATATCTATTCGCATACAATGTCACATTATTTCATTTTATTGTTATATTAGTACCCCATACTTGATTTTATGCACCCATACTTATTACAGTTCGATTATGAGCACCCACTTGACACTTGTGCATTACCTGACATGACCTGATACACCGCTACTGACATGACTTGATACCTGTGCACTACTTGGCATGACTTGATACATATACACTACCTGATATGCCCTGATGTACCACAGCTTGACATGTAACCTGATCTTGTTACTAATGCCGACAATCTTGACCTGTTGTCCCCACGGACATATCCTGTTGTCTATTCAGACAAACCTGTACCTGCTTGATCCTGTGTAGTATTAGCTCCAGATTTATCAATACCTGACTTGAATACATAACCCTGGGGGTATGGGGAAATCAAAAGTGTAAAGTAAAGTGTAACTTAAAAGGGTATTACTTGATCCGTGGTCCCGGGAGGTAACGGGACAGAGCCATTCGTGACTCTTACATCTTGATCTATGGTCCCAGGGGGTAACGGGACAGAACCACTCTTGGTTCACATATTCCTGATCCGTGGTCCCGGGGGGTAACGGGACATATCCTTTGAGTTATATGGAGGATTACTCTAATTGATTTCAATAACTTTATAGTAGATAACCATATAACACAGTTTAGACTACTCGCTGCACTTCACCTATATATATTCTGTCCACTGATCTATATTCATGTTACTGTTACTGTTTATACTTCCTGCCTGCATATCTCGTTACATCCTGATTGCTTATATTATTGTTTGATATTATGACGCACTGACGTCTGGGTTTTGCATGGCCCAGATCCTCTACCTTTGTCGCAGGCTGATCAGGAGTATTTCCACCGTTAGGCCGAGCAGTGATGATCCAGTTAGTATCCAGTTTAGTTATGTTTTACTTTCCAGGTGTTTTTTCTCTTTGGATTTATTGCTTCCGCATATTATTTCTTGACTCGTTTATTCTGGCTCGTGGACATGTACTAGATAGTTTATTTTTTTTTCCTGTTCTTGATATCTCTAGACAGCCGTAATATGACTGTGGAGGGATGTTTCCTATCCACAGGTAGCATGGTTGGCTCTGTCACGTGCCTATCTTAGTGCACTCTGGGAAGCGGGGCATGACAGGGTTTGTTTAGTATCAAAGCCATAGGATTTAGGTTAATCGGGTTTGATTCTTTTGTAGTTGGGTATTGGACCCAATACATGAATCGGAAAATCCGTGATTAGGAACATGTCCTGCCACATTGTTATCGTGATTCTTGAATCATATCTTTCTCTTGACCCTTGTCTTGATGATATGCAAACAACTTTGCATCTCGGCTTGAAACCTTTTGGTTCCCTATTGTTTCTCCATGTTCCTTTGATTCTGATACTAGGATTTGGGCGACTTGAACAGAGTTATGTGATTGTAACTATGAACTGCAGCATGGTTACAATGCGGTACTCTATTTAAGTAACTTGGAGTCCTGGTCTTGATTCATTTCCTTGATTCATGGTCGTGAATTTTCCTTGGTTCTCTCAGTTTCATTGCTTACCAGTTCATGTTTTGCAGATTTCTTGGTGATCGATACCGACAGTTATGATGTTGTCTTGGGAATGGATGTTCTCGGCCCTTTCCACGCTCACATTGATTGTAGGGCAAAGAAAGTGATTTTCCAGATTCCCGGACATCCAGAGTTTGTTTTTGTTGGAGGTAGTAGTGATGTCGGGCCAGTTGAGTTTAGGGCTAGGCCGACAAACAGTGTTCTTTCATCAATGGAAGTTGCTAGGGAGGAAGCGCCAGTTGTAGTTTGAGAGTTCATGGACGTGTTCGAGGACATCTCGGGTTTACCACCAAAACGAGATGTGGAGTTCGCGATCGATCTTGTTCCTGGTGCAGCGCCAATCTCAAAGGCGTACTATCCAATGGCACCAGTGGAGTTGGAAGAAGTCAAGAAGCAGGTTACCGAATTGCTTGAGAAGGGTTGGATTCGTAGCAGTAATTCACCTTGGGGAGCTCCAGTTCTTCTAGTAAAGAAGAAAGATGGCACAAGGAGGATGTGCATCGATTATCGAGAATTAAACCAGGTGACTATTAAGAACAAGTACCCGATCCCTCGCATTGGCGAATTATTCGAGCAACTCAGTGGCGCGAGGGTATTCTCGAAGCTGGATTTGCGATCCGGATATCATTAGGTCCGAGTTAAATCAGAGGATATTTGCAAGACTGCGTTCCGAACTCGGTATGGACATTACGAGTATTTAGTGACGTCATTTGGAGTCATGAATGCACCGGCGATATTTATGGACTTGATGAACCGAATCTTTTCACCGTTCTTGGACCAGTTTATTGTGGTGTTTATCAATGATATTCTGGTCTACTCGAGAAGTATTGAAGAGCATGTGGAACACTTGAAGATCGCACTGCAGACATTGAGGCAAGAAAGATTGTATGCAAAGATGAGCAAGTGCGAGTTTTGGCTTAAAGAAGTGAAGTTTTGGGGCAAGTTGTATCCGGAGATGGAATCGCCGTTGACCCTGAGAAGATTGCAGCAGTTCAAGATTGGCCGATTCCGAAGAATGTAGCAGAGATCAGAAGTTTTCTTGGACTTGCCGGGTATTACAGAAGGTTCATGGAGAATTTTGCTCGTTTAGCTGAGCCTTTGACCAAGCTTACGCGTAAGGAAGTACCGTTCGTATGGACGGATAAATGTGCGTCAGCTTTTGAGGCGTTGAAGCAGAGATTGATAACCGCTCCTATTTTGACCGTACCAGACGGTTCCGGAGGATTGGTGATTCACAGCGACGCATCTGGGAAAGGTTTGGGATGTGTTTTGATGCAGCATGGGAATGTTATAGCCTACGCATTGAGACAGTTGAAGACCAATGAGAAGAATTACCCAACTCATGATTTGGAGCTTGAAACAGTGATTTTTGCCTTGAAGATTTGGAGACACTACTTACTGGGCGAAAGGGTCGAAGTATTCACCGATCACAAAACCCTAAAGTATGTGTTCACGCAGAAAGAGCTTAACATGAGGCAGCGTAGATGGTTGGAGCTGATGGCTGATTTTGATCTTGATCTCAAGTATTATCCGGGGAAAGTTAATGTAGTGCTGGATGCGTTTAGTCGGTTGCCAGCAATTCGGATGTTGACTGCACAGAAGAAGCTTATTGAAGACTTTTGGAGATTCAAGTTGGAGATTGTGCTACCGCATTTTTCAGGACAGTTGATGCAGCTGCAAATACAGTCGTCATTGATCGATAATATCAAAGCAGCGCAGTCGTAAGACCCAAGATTGCAAAGTTTCGAGAACAGGTTGAAGCGGGACTTCGAACGGACTTGTTGATTCATGAAAATGGTTCGGTGCGATATGGTAGCCGTTTGTGTATGCCGAAAGGAGACATTCGCGAAGAGGTTATGAAGGGAGGCACACAGTTCCGCATATTCCGTACATCCAGGAGGCACGAAGATGTATCGTGATCTACAACAGCATTTCTGGTGGGAAGGCATGAAAAGGGAGATTGCTTGCTTTGTAGCGAAGTGCTTGGTGTGTCAGCAAGTTAAGGCTGAACATCAAAGGGTTGCTGGTTTATTGCAACCACTTCCGATTCCTCAATGGAAGTGGGAACATATAACCATAGATTTCGTGACAGTTTTACCGCGGAGTCCAAAAGGCAACAGTGCAGTTTGGGTGATTGTCGATCGATTGACCAAGGCAGCTCATTTCATACCATTTCGAGTTGGTCAGTCAATGGAAGCATTAGCAGAATGGTACATGCAGGAGATTGTGAGATTGCATGGAGTACCTGTGAGCATCGTGTCCGATCGTGATACCCGATTCTTGTCGCACTTCTTGAGGAGCTTACAGGAAAGTTTGGGGACGCGATTGAAGTTTAGCATAGCTTATCATCCTCAGACAGATGGACAGTCGGAGAGAACGATCCAAACTCTTGAAGACATGTTGAGAGCTTGCATGCTAGACTTCAAGGGTTCGTGGGAGGATCATCTACACTTGGTGGAGTTTTCGTACAACAACAGTTTTCAGGCGACTATTCACATGGCTCCATTCAAAGTGTTGTATGGTTGCAACTGTCGTTCACCCGTTTGTTGGGACGATATTGGAGAACGAAGATTGTTGGGACCGGATTTGGTCGTGCAAACAGTACAGAAAATTAATACTATCCGGAATCACATTAAGGCAGCACAAGATCAACAGAAGAGTTGGGCCGATACATCGAGAAGACCTCTAGAGTTCGTTGTTGGTGATCTGGTATTCTTGAAGATATCACCGACTAGAGGAGTGATTCGTTTTGGGAGTCGAGATAAGCTTAGTTCTCGATTCGTGGGGCCTTTCGAGATTATGGAGCGTGTTGGAGAAGTGGCTTATCGATTGGCTTTACCACAATCTTTGGCGAATGTTCATGACGTGTTTCATGCATCTCAACTCCGTAAGTATGTTCGAGATGAAACACACATGCTGGATCATTCGGAGCTGACTGTAAGAAAGGATTTGACCTTTGAGGAACGACCGATGTCGATCGTTGATCGAAGAGAAAAGGTTCTTAAGAACAAGATTATCCCTCTCGTACTTGTTTCTTGGGGGAATCGCTCGCACGAAGGATCGACTTGGGAACGAGAAGACGAAATCCGACAGAAGTTTCCACATCTATTCTTGTAGCTTCTTGATTGTTTATCTTTCCTTGTTCTTGGAATTTCGAGAATAAAATTCTTTTTGTAGTTGGGTATAATATAACACCCTAGTTCATTTACACCAATTCCAATTCGTATATTTCCTTGTTTGTGGTATTTTCCTGATTAATCGTGTTTTGGGTACGAATGGTATTTTACATTTTACATTGCATTTGACCCGACCCGCTTGGTAGAAACTTGTTTGATTCATATTTTTGAATTATCTTGACTTGTTACATAGACATGTGCATTTTCATGAATACTGCATACTGGCATTTTATCTGACATTGCATCTTTTACTATATAACATTTTAAGTCACAGAAAATATTTTAAAAATATATTGCATGGCCTGCATGATACCCCTAACCCTGTGGTAGCATCCGCGCATCTTGTTCTCGTCCCGTTCAGTGAAACGGACGTGTTTGGATGGCTACGCGCACGTACGTGCATCCGTCCTTGGGGGTATGCATTTTCATTACCCGAGCTTTCATTTTAAAATTTGGACGTCGCATATATTTTTCATATTTTAAAACCGGATTTTTAGACCCGACCCGGGCGTGTTTTGGACTACTTTTGTATTAACCAAAAATCTCAAAATTTATAATATAAAATTCTCTTATATATTAAACGGTTTTAACAAAAATATATATTTTAATATTTTAAAAATCTTTTAAAATTACTATCCTAACTGCACAGGCTCTCTCTCTCTCCCTTTCTCTTTCTCTCTCTCTATCTCACCTGCTCTCTCCCTCTCTCCTCTCTCCTCTCGATCTCTCTCTCCTCTCGCTCTCTTCTCTCCCTTTCTCTTCTATATTAATTTTACTGCACATTTCTCTCTCCTTCTTCTCAAAAATTTCTCCCGCCTCGTGCTCGCACCCTTCGCCTCGCCTCGTGTCATCGCGGCCCCTCGTCGTCGCCGCCTAAACGCCCTCGTCACCGTGACATCCTCCTTCCCTCTCTCTCCTTCACCTTCGACTACAACCCTGAGCGACCCCTGCAACCCAAGATCCCCGACACCTAACCCACGCCTGCGACCCTCTGCCCCTCGTCGTGTCACTGTTTCAGGCACCCTCACCACCGACCACCCTCGTCGGCATTCCCTTGCCACCTCCTCTCCACTCCCCTGCACCCCGAGCATCCCCTGCACACTCCGACGAGAACCCATTGTTGCATCTGTTCTCACCTCGCCAGAGCTCCGACCACCTCGTCGTCGCCTCCACTCCCTCGCCACCACTTCTTCCTCTTCCTTTCTCGACCTCCTTCCTCTCCTCTCCTTTCTGACATCAAGAAATCCCCGCTGCACACCCTCCTCGCCGGTGATCCCTGCCTCCATCTCGTCGGCTTCACTGCCGACCATCCTCTTCGGCCTCCCCTCGTCACCAGCACCGCCTTCATCTCCTCACCATCACCCTACAAGCCCACGACCCCTGCTCTTCCCTGCACAGAACCCGACACTGCAAGAACTTGCACCCCACGGCCACTGTCATCGCCGTGGATCTCGCCGTCGACGGCCCGTCGTCGTCGTCGCATCCCTTGCCGCGCCTCTGAATCCTGAACTCAACCTCAGCCCTTGTCCAGCCTTCTTCTACTTCTTCTTCTTCTTTCTTCTCCTTTTCTTTCTCTTCTCTTTCTTGATCCATATTTCCCGATGATTGCCGGACCCGTGCCGCTGCCGACGATTCGAGCAACCCTGTGGACATTCCTAACCAGCGTGGTACTCTCTTGCATTGCCTGGTCCTGTTCCGTACGCACGAGCGTGCATCGAGACTTTTACCGACATTGGACGCTGCGTACACATTCCGTTTTGTGATCCGTTCAGGAAAGTTTATCTTGCTACATGCTCCATTACTTTATATACATCTATTTTAATAATTATAACACTGGAATTCTAAATCATGCATCCCAAGTTCTCGTTTTATAGTTTTTCGACATCCGTCTGCATCCGTACGTGTTGCTTTACATCTAGTGCATGCAAACCTTGCTTATTACATACTATATTACAAAATACTGTACCCAATGGAATATTTACATCACATATTGCTTAGTTGTACATCCCACAATACCATTTTACAGTTTTACTGTTTTCGGATACCCGTTTGCTTCCATCTCATTTAAAATATATATACTGCATCTATAGATCACATAAATACATAACACTGTGATATTAACACCCCATGTTTAATAAAGTGCATCCTAATTAGTATTGGAACTATAAATATAACCCTAATTGATAATTGTGCATCCATATCATTGACTTTATATCTATTTGCATACCATGTCACATTATTTCATTTTATTGTTATATTAGTACCCCATACTTGATTTTGTGCACCCATACTTATTACAGTTCGATTATGAGCACCCACTTGACACGTGTGCACTACCTGACATGACCTGATACACCACTACTGACATGACTTGATACCTGTGCACTACTTGGCATGACTTGATACATGTACACCACCTGACATGCCCTGATGTACCACAGCTTGACATGTTACCTGATCTTGTTACTAATGCTGACAATCTTGACCTGTTGTCCCTACGGACATATCCTGTTGTCTATTCAGACAAACCTGTACCTGCTTGATCCTGTGTTGGCATTAGCTCCAGATTTATCAACACCTGACTTGAACACATAACCCTGGGGGTATGGGGAAATCAAAAGTGTAAACTAAAGTGTAACTTAAAAGGGTATTACTTGATCCGTGGTCCCGGGGGGTAACGGGACAGAGCCATTCGTGACTCTTACATCTTGATCCGTGGTCCCGGGGGGTAACGGGACAGAACCACTCTTGGTTCACATATTCCTAATCCGTGGTCCCGGGGGGTAACGGGACATATCCTTTGAGTTATATGGAGGATTACTCTAATTGATTTCAATAACTTTAGAGTAGATAACCCTATAGCACAGTTTAGACTACTCACCGCACTTCACCTATATATATTTTGTCCACTGATCTATATTCATGTTACTGTTACTGTTTATACTCCTTGCCTGCATATCTCGTTACATCCTGATTGCTTATATTATTGTTTGATATTATGACGCACTGACGTCTGGGTTTTGCATGGCCCAGATCCTCTACCTTTGTCGCAGGCTGATCAGGAGTATTTCCGCCGTTAGGCCGAGCAGTGATGATCCAGTTAGTATCCAGTTTAGTTATGTTTTACTTTCCAGATGTTTTTGCTCTTTGGATTTATTGCTTCCGCATATTATTTCTTGACTCGTTTATTCTGGCTTATGGACATGTACTAGATAGTTTATTTTATTTTCATGTTCTTAATATCTCTAGACAGCCGTAATGTGACTGTGGAGGGATGTTTCCTATCCACAGTTAGCATGGTTGGCTCTGTTACGTGCCTATCTTAGCGCACTTTGGGAAACGGGTCTTGACAACCGAGGACACTTCGACGATCAAGTTAGTACTAGATCCGATCAGCGTAACGGCTAAGTGGAGTAAAAATGGCTTACTTGACCCCTCTATGATGGGGGTTTATATAGCGGTGGTGGCATGCAGCGGCAGTTGCGAGAATCTCGCCGGCAGTTATTCTCCCGACGTCACGCCCGCGCGGAGAGCGGATCGCCCATTAATGGGGATCGTGATTGCGTGGAACGTGGGATATGGCTGGCGGAGAATTTACGCATGGCGAGATTTGCGGAGCGGCGGTTACGCTCGTGAGCCTTGGAGTTGGTTGGAAGACTGAGGAAGACGTCCTCGGCTGGGGAGCTCGGGGGCGAACGAGGAGGCCGATGAGTCTTGGTCTTGTGGCAGCTCGAGGCGAGCTGAGAGGCCGAGGAGGCCCATTTACAGAGGGCCCCGAGGAGGGCCAGCTCGTGCGTGTAGGTCGGGTACAGGGTGGCCTGGTCGGTCCCTGTGGGCCCTTTCTTCTGAGTTTTGGGACACATCATCTGCTATGTGTCCTGATCTTGGGGATCGCCAATATTGAGCATCATCACATGGGCTCCCTTAGAGGCTCATGTATATATATATTTCTGGCTATGTCACCTCTCATGCAACAGAAATCTTTAATTCAAGTATATATATTTCTGGCTATATCCACCCAAAGCCCAAGATGCCAAACCAGCGTCTCATCAGCACCGAGAGCGGGGGAAGCATTCAGATACGGTGACCAATGGAGGTGGAATCAAATCAAATGAGAGGAATTGGCAACTGGAGGGCTCTTATTTGGAATGCATTGTTATAGCTCTGCTTATAATCCCGTCAGCACTGGATGATGCTTGTGAGAAAACTACTTAGAATCGGTATTTTCTGATGCATACCGAGGTTGGGGGCGGGGCGGGAAGGGAGGATGACGTACGTCGTATCACGTCAAGATGTTACCTTCCGTGGATCTGCTGTCGAGAGACGATGGACGACTGAGATTGATTTGGAGGTTGACTCCTGAAGTATGTGGATTCTCAATAGGTTTTAGGTTGTGGTGGCCGAGCCACCTACAAGGAAGTCCCGAGGTGGTTGTACCATCGAGGAACCTCCGACGATCAAGTTAGTAGTGCAATTTGGGCAGAGCAGCGACCTAGTGAGGAGAGAATTGCGTACCTTGATCGTCTGAAAGAAGGGTTTATATAGCTGGCAGCGATGGGCAGGCAGGCGCGAGAATCATGCCGACCGTTACGCACCCGACGTCACGCCCGCGTGATAAGCGGGATCCCACATTAATGGCGAGACAGGCTCGTTAATGGGGGATCGTGATGGCGTGGAGCGTGGGATCGTGGGCGGCAGATATCTCGTGCATGGCGAGATTCGCAGAGCCGTGGCGTGGGAGCCTGTGATCAGCGCTGCAGGTCGGTCAGGATGAGACCGAGGAGGACGAGCTCGGCGGGAAGCTCGGGGACGAGCGGGAGGCCGAGGTGTCCTGGTTCTGCTAAATCCCGAAGACGAGCTGAGGGGGCCGAGGAGGCCAATTGTGCGGGGGCTCGGAGGTGAGCCAACAGTTGTTTGTAAGGAGGGCACAGGAGTCGTGTGGTCGGTCACAGAGGGTCAGACACATCCAAGGGTCGCAGACCTGAGTGTTCTTCCAATGTGCTGTTTTTTTGGTCCTTCCTTGCCGGCTTCGGGGCACGTCATCAGCCACATGTCACGATCTGGGAGATCGCCGATATCAAGCATCATCATTATCCCCCCACTCTCATCCTGACCTGATCACAGGTCGGGTCGAGAATGGTCTGCCGGGTCACCCGAGGTGAGCTCCTTGTCGTAGATATCGTAAGCGTGCGTTCCCGGGCAACCATCTGCATTTTCCTGATGGCGTCAGCGGATCGAGGGCCAGATCCTGCATTAAAGAGGATGCGCCGGATCGTATGTACGTCCACCGAAGTGGCAGCCCACGTGTCTGGCGCTGGTTGGCTGACGCGACGGGCCGCAGATTTTCGGCGTTCGATGGGGTACAACCAATGCACGTGCGACAGGTGAAGCGATAGTGGCCGTCGAATGCGATGAGTCTTTTTGGCGGGAGACGACCGTCGCTGTTGGATGTGCACGCTGGTAGCTATAAATAGAGGTAGGATCCTCATCAGGGCCCATACTTCTTCATATTTTCCTCGTCCAGAGTCTTATTAGCTCGGCGCTCTTCTCCTCAGTTTGGACTCCTCGCTTTTGATCTCCCGAGGATACCTTTCTTCAATCAGGTTATATTTCTTCTTCTGAGGAGTCTGTAGATGTAGTGCGGATAGAGTCTAGGGGGTCCTCTGAAGCTTCCTCTTCTACTTCTTCCTCTCCTCTCTCTGAGCTGGAGTTCACCCGAGAAGATAGGGTGGCCGCCAGAGTTCAGGCCGCGGGTGTTCTTGGCGTGCGATCCTCGCTGAGGCGCGCGGAGGAGCTCGTTAACATCAATACCCATTTCTTGATCCCTCCCGATTATTCGCTTCGTTTGGCCGAGGAGGGAGAGAGGGCAAACCAGGTACATGGCAAGGAGATTGCCTTGTACCTGGAGGCCTTTTGGGCTGGGGTACGTCTGCCATTCTCCCCTGAAGTGAGTGAGGTGTTGAATTGTTTCGGGTTAGCTCTGGGCCAGCTAGCGCCGAACTCTTGGAGAATCCTCCTCGGGTTCCTGGTCCGGTTGAAATTGTGTCAGATCCCCTTCAACTTGAATCTTCTCCTTCTTCTCTTTGGTATAAGAACCACCTCGGCGCTCGTAGGGGCGAGCCGAGCTTGGTATACCTCTCCTTTAGAAGACAGCGGGAAGACGCCCCCGGGTCGGGGGTTATCGTAGTGCCTTTTTCTATTCACGAATGGAAGAAGAAGTTTTTCTTTATCGTGCCGCCCGAGGGTGAGGATTGGCCTGTGCCCACCCTGTGGCAAAAGGCTAGCTGTCCGTGGGTGAAGCGGTCGATTGATCCCGACGCGGTGGATATGTTGAAGTGGGAGCCCCTCCCTTGGGTTGACGTGCTGCTGTCTAAGCGAGCCCTCGGTTGGGTCGGGCTCAGCCCCGCCGAGTATGCGGGTAAGTTGGGAGTTCTCAGGAGACCGGTTTAGACTTGTGCCATTTTTTTCATTCTTCCTGGCATCGCTGACTCGTATTTTTGTCTTATGCAGGACCCATGGATATGAGCAAGTTCCACGCGGTAGTGGTCGACGCGAAGAGGGGGAAGAAGTCTAAAGACGCCATCCTTCTCGCCCGCCGTCCGTTCCAGCTCTGCCGGTGGCCCTTTCACCTAGGTTCCCCAGTGAGCCCCGGGCCCCCGAGTCTAGTCGTGCACCGGTTCAAAAGCATGCCCGGGCGCAAGAGCCTCGGGCCCCCGAGGTGGGAGACGAGGAGGGTTCTCCTGTGCCGTCCCTCAAGAGGTCTCACAGGAAGGCGCCCCGCTCTCCGGCTTTCCCGATCCTTGTGGACGATGGGGAGCTTCACTTCGCGGTGCCCTCGAGGCTTTTTGTCGCCGATAGCTTGCTCTCGGATATGGAGAGGTTGGCAGGAGGCAGGGTCCCTCCAGGAACTCTCCGGGCCCAAATGGCGGCGATAGCTCAAGAGGCCGTGCAGGTTAGTGTTCGCACCTCACCTGGTTTTTCATTTAGCACTTTTGTCTGCATGGTCGGGTGCTTTCCTCCCCTTTTTTGACCCTCTTTCTTTCTACAGGTCCTCCAGCACGTTGCCCTCATTGTCCGCATGGAGGAAGAAAAGATTGTTTCGGCGATGCGGGCCGCGGGCGAGTTCTCCTTGCGGGAGGAAAGCTTAAAGCAGGAGCTAGGGGCGACGATGGAGAGGGCGGCTGCCCTTGAGGACCGGGTGGAGGCCGGGAACAGGGAGGTCGCTCGGTACCGAGAGGTCGCCCGAGCTGCCGAGTCCCAGTTGGAGGACTCCCGGGTGCTCGTTGCCACCATGAAGAAGACGGTGAGCACTCTCCGGAAGGAGAACGAGGCGGCGAAGGACCGGGCGCAGAAGGCGGTGGAGAGCTACAAAAAGTCGGATGAGTTCTTCGCCGACCTTGCTAGCACCGGGGGTGTCATTTGGCACGACGCCCTCGACTCTGCCAAGGCTCAGATGCCGGAGTTCCCTGACGCCGAGCTCTGGGCCTTGTACCCTCTCACCGATGACGAGAAGGGGATCGCCCGCAGACATGATTCAGGGAAAGCGGCCCCCGGTGGGAGTACGAGGGGTAAGTCGGTCGCCCAGCTGCCGGTGCCGAAGTTCCCACCAGAGGTGCTGACCCTGAAGATGCCGCCCCGGTGGTCGCACGGGAGGCGCCGCGCACCGAGGTTGCGCCCGTCGCTGAGGCTTGAAGCCCCACGTCTCCTTATTTCTCTCTTTTGCTCCGAAATTTTGTAAGCCTCCGGGCACTTTTGTTAGGCTGGGGAGCCCATAATACCTTTGTAGAGACTTTGATTTATGTGAATAAAAAATCTTTTTGCTGCTTCTTTGCGTGCATATTTTCCTTTTGTTTGTGGAAAACATTTTTATTTGCATGGTCCAGCTTTCATGGCAGGTCGGTTCTTCGTCTGGCGATCGCACGTCGAGTTAAATTCGACTATTTGCCAAGTATGCAAAGACCGGTGAAGGGTCGGTATCTCCATGGCCCCAAAGTCGAGGTTGGGATTGCTTAGACGTGGATGGCCTCATGGCGAAGGCTTGGACCATGGCATCGGCGGTTAGTAACCCCAGCTACGGATGACCGAGCGTGGTAGATGCTCGGTTGCATCTTGGAAAGGGCTTAGGTATCTGGCTTCATGGGGTAGTGAACGACATCCATCATAACTGAGCATGGTATCTGCTCGGTTACCTCTTGGTGAAGGCTTGGATCCTTAGCGCTGGAAGGGCCGTAAGAGGTGGCTAAGGATGGACCGAGCAGTGAAGCTACTCAGTAGCCTCTTGGCGAGGGCTTCGATCCCTGGCGTTGTGGGGTAGGGAGCTACCAGACAAGGATAACCGAGCAAGGGCGGGCCCGGTTGCCTCTTGATGAGGGCTTTTGATCCTTAGCGAGGGAGGCGCCGTCAAAGGCCTGCTGAGGACGGGCCGAGCAGGGTTACTGCCCGTTGCCTCTTAGCGAGGGCTTAGATCTCTGGCGTTGGGGGGTAGAGAACTACCAGCCAGGGATAACCGAGCAAGGGCGGTCCCGGTTGCCTCTTGATGAGGGCTTTTGATCCTTAGCGCGGGAGGGGCCGTAAGGGGCCTGCTAAGGACGAGCCGAGCATGGTTATTGCCTGATGCCTCTTGGCGAGGGCTTTGATCCTTATGGACGGGTCGAGCAGGGTTACTGCCCAGTGCCTCTTGGTGAGGGCTTTGATCTCTGGCGTTGTGGGGTAGGGAACTACCAGCCAGGGATAACCGAGCAAGAGCGGGCCCGGTTGCCTCATGATAAGGGCTTTTGATCCTTAGCACGGGAGGGGCCGTAAGGAGCCTGCTAATGACGGGCCGAGCATGGTTACTGCCCGGTACCTCTTGGAGAGGGCTTTGATCTTTAAGGACGGACCGAGCAGGGTTACTACCCGGTTCCTCTTGGCAAGGGCTTTGATCTCTGGCGTTGTGGGGGTAGGGAACTACCAGCCAGGGATAACCGAGCAAGGGCGGGTTCGGTTGCCTCTTGATGAGTGCTTGTGATTCTTAGCGCGGGAGGGGCCGTAAGAGGCCTACTAAGGACGGGCCAAGAAGGGTTACTGCCCGGTGCCTCTTAGTGAGGGCTTTAATCCTTAAGGACGGGCCGAGTAGGGTTACTGCCCGGTGCCTCTTGGCGAGGGCTTTGATCTTTGGCGTTGTGGGGTAGGGAACTACCAGCCAGGGATAATCGAGCAAGGGTAGGCCCTCTTGCCTCTTGATGAGGGCTTGCGATCCTTAGCGCGGGAGGAGCCGTAATAGGCCTACTAAGGACAGTCCGAGCAGGGTTACTGCCCGGTGCCTCTTGGCGAGGGCTTTAATCCTTAAGGACAGGCGGAGCAGGGTTACTGCCCGGTGCCTCTTGGTGAGGGCTTTGATCCCTGGTGTCGTGGGGTAGGGAACTACCAGCCAGGGATAGCCGAGCAGGGTAGCCGCTCGGCCGCCTCTTGGTGATGGCTTTGATCCCTGGCATCATGGGTTAGGGAACTACCAGCCAGGGATAGCCGAGTAGGGTAGCCGCTCGGCCGCCTCTTGGCGAGGGCTTCGATCCTTAGAGCTGGAAGGGTCGTAAGAGGCCTGCTAAGGGCGGACTGAGCAGTGAAGCCGCCCAGTCGATTCGTGAGGTTCTGTCCGACCTTCCCGGTGCGAGTGTAAGGAAGAGGGAAAGTCGCGGGCGACACGTGTATTGAACGCGTGGGGGAGGTGAAGCGCCGGAGCCGCGTCATTTCGATTTCAACGAGAAAGGCTCGATGCCTGCTGCGTGGCGGTACAGTTGTGGGTGAAATGAGTGACTGTAGGACTCGTGGGGTGTCGCGAGCTATAAAGCGGAGGGAGTGTTGATCACTCCTTTCCTCTCACCCAAAAAGTAATAATAGAAGACTTCCCTTTTACGATCCCTGACATCGTAAATTTCGAGGACGTGTACCTCTATGACCAGTACTGCACCGAGGACACGGTGCAACTAGTGATTGGCCGCATTGAGGATAATTTTGGCCGACTTCTTCCCCGACGCTCCCCCTACTCCAGCTATTGATGTACTCCATCTGGAGGGCATCGCCGCAGCTCTACAACCCCTTGTCCGAACAGCTGGGGGACGAGGCGGTTGGTAAGCTAAGGTCTTTGCGGCACTTCGGCCTGATCTCCACGGGTCGGCGGGATCGCTCGGTAGCGCTCATCCTTGAGTGCTATCAATTGAGGCACCACGCCGACATTCGTGGGTGGCATCAGAGGCAAAGGGATGAAGCGGTGAGGGCTCGGCTGGCAGAAATATGCTCGGAGTACCACGAGCAGTGTTTTCTGCACCCCTTCCTCCGCTATTGTAATTTTTTCTTTTCCGATGTACGACTGAGGAGCCTATAGTACCCTTTGAATAAATAAAAACCTTCTTTTTGCAATGTCTTATTGTTTCATCCTTTCTTATTATATAAACAGGAAGATCTTGAGAAAAGTCTACATTTCCTTAGTAAAAGAAGTACAAGCTAGTAGATGTTCTTTTCATTGGCACGGTTTGAACTCCTCGGATGTCTGTTGGCCTCCGCGTACTGCATGGGGGTGCTAAGTCTCATAGGTATCCGACGTACCCCCCACCGACATGACCATGATCTGGCCGAGTGTTAACTCGCCGGGAGGGGGATGCTGCTCTTGCTCGCGGTCAGCCTGCCGCTAGTCCTGTAAGTACGCTGCCAGGTGTCCCGAACGGATGAGCTCCTCGATGTAGTCTCGGAGCTGTTTACAGCTCTTTTTGGAGTGGCCTTGCGATCTGTGGAAACCGCAGTAAGGACCCCGGGTGCGCTTTGCCGCCATGAGCGAGATCGGGGGGAGCTTGAAGAAACCCTCGCCTTTAGCCTCCTCTAGCAGTACCGTCTGGGAGACGTTGAGCGGGGTGTACTCCTGAAACTTTGGGGAGTAGGGTTTTGATCGCTCAAGTCTCCTTCTTTCTTCCTTCACCATTTTCTTTGAGTCAGTTTGCTCAGCCCCGAGGAGATTCTCGTTCACCTCAGACTCGAGCTGGATCTCGCGCTCGGTCCAGGCCTTTACCTCGGCCATGGTCTTAGGTTGCGCTAATGCAAAGGAGCATAACCACTCCTTGTGCCTAAGACCAGACCTAAGTGCTGTAATGATCATCTTGTCCCGATGTTCTGGGAATTCAAGAAGGGCGTTGTATAAGCGGGTGATGTACCCTTTGGATGTCTCCTCGTCTCCGTTCTTGATTGTGAAGAGGTGGTCGACGGTCCGTTTCTGCCATCTGTTCCCGACGAAGTGGCCGAGGAATTGGGTGGCCGTCTCGTTGAAGGTTGAGATTGAGCGTGGCGCGAGTCCTCGGAACCAGTCCCTTCCGGAGTGGATGAGAGTGGCCGGGAAAGCCCGGCATTGGGCGACGTCAGAGTTTTCTTGGAAGCTCATTCCTGCGGTGAATGCGTCCAGATGGTCCTTCGGGTCGGACTTACCATCGAAGAGAAAGACCTTTGGGGGCTTGTTTCCGGAGCAGAAATGGACGGTGAGTAGCTCCTCGGTGAAGGGTTTAGTGAGCGAGTCGGAGGCGTACTTAGCCCCGTCGTTCGAATGACGACCTTCCCGATGCATACCTTCGATCTTCTTTTCGAGGGCGTCGAGTCGGCCGTGGTATCCCGACGATTCAGCACATTTTGATCTTTGGCCTCTGCTGTTGGAGACCTGCGTCTGGCCGCGGCCTCGGTTCCTCTCGATGTGGTTCCTTAGGTACCCTGGTGAGGTAGTCTTTGAGGTGCCGCGACGAGTCCTTTCCATGCGACCCCGCCGAGGGAGGGGGTGTCGGTCATGCCTGGGCGCAGGTGAGATGACAGACATCTCCTCGGGAGGGACGGGGGCATGAAGGAACTCGGGATGAGGCGCTCTGGCGATGGACCTCGGTGTGGAGCTGTGGGGCGCCCAGCGGGTCATAGAATATGTTGGCCCGGGGGATCTGCGGCCGTGGGAGGCAGCGAGGCGGTGGTCGGCTGTGCCGACGTGAGCAGGGTCTTCTCTCCCTCGGTATGGGTCTTGATCCCGAGGCGGGGGAGCGGCGACCTGGGGAGCTTGCCGCGCCGTTTGGACATGGACGAGCGCATCCACGACAGACGTGAGCCGGTCTATCCGGGCGGCTAGGGCATTGATGGCGTTCGGGGGAGGATATTCGTCTGTGCCTCCGTTGTGGGAGAGGCGGCGGCTAGTGCTTGGATCGTCGTGGTGATCGCTTGCCATTGAGTCGAGGTCGGAAGGTGAACTTTGTTCAGTGGAATCAAGAATTTCCCACAGACGGTGCCAGCTGATGTGCGTCGTATCACGTCAAGATGTTACCTTTTGCGGATCTGTTGTCGAGCGACGATGGATGGCTGAGATTGATTTGGAGGTTGACTCCTGAAGCATGTGGATTCTCAATGGGTCTTAGGTTGTGGTGGCCGAGCTACCTGCAAGGAAGTCCCGGGGTGGTTGTACCACCGAGGACCCTTCGACGATCAAGTTAGTGGTGCAATTTGGGCAGAGTAGCGGCCTAGTGAGGAGAGAATTGCGTACTTTGATCGTCTGAAAGAGGGGTTTATATAGCGGCAGCGATGGGCAAGCAGGCGCGAGAATCATGCCGGCTGTTACGCACCCGACGTCACGCCCGCATGATAAGCGGGATCCCGCATTAATGGCGAGACATGCTCATTAATGGGGGATCGTGATGGCGTGGAACGTAGGATCGTGGGCGGCGGATATCTCGCGCATGGCAAGATTCGCGGAGCCGTGGCGTTAGAGCCTGTGATCAGCGCCGTGGGTCGGTCAGGATGAGATCGAGGAGGACGAGCTCGGCGGGAAGCTCGGGGATGAGCGGGAGGCCGAGGTGTCTTCGTTCTGCTAAAGCCCGGAGACGAGCTGTGGGGGCCGAGGAGGCCAATTGTGCGGGGGCTCGGAGGTGAGCCAACAATTATTTGTAAGGCAGGCACAGGAGTCATGTGGTCGGTCACAGAGGGTCGGCTACATCCAAAGGTCGCAGACCTGGGTCCTTCCGACGTGTTGTTCTTGGTCCTTCCTTGCGGGCTTCGGGATACGTCATCAGCCACGTGTCATGATCTGGGAGATCGCCGATATCGAGCATCATCAGAGGGCAAACATCAAAAAGGGTTTTATAGTCCTTGCAATGGGATAATATCAATTTCGGGTGCAACAACGGACCAAACTAGAAGCAGGTTTTCTCTTTTTGTTTAATTATATATCTTGTTGTAAGATGGTGGAGTTTATAATGGTGTTTCAAAAGGCACTCTTATAGTGATATATCAAACTAAAAGTATGATCCGATTCATGCCTGTCTGAAGCATACCCAAAATTCTTCATCTCTTTTTTTCTAGCTACTGCATTACACCAGGTATATTGAATAATTTCTACGTGTGTCCCCTGCCCCCGATAAATTTTACGTGTTATGCAGAGATGGAAGCTAATAAGGTAACTTTTGCATTTTGGTATATGGCAGAGTGTGTTCATTTATTTGAATTCTTGATTTAGACTGTAGGCCGTGATATTTATTTATTTATCTGGTGGACTGTTAGGGGAATCCCTAGGCATGCAAGGAAGACGAGAAAAATTAAGAACACGCAAACTCCAATAATTAAAGTGGTTCGACCAATGGCCTATATTTACGGGGCAAACATAAGAATCTCTTCATTAATGATCAAGAATACCGGTACATTTTATATTCTCTCATCCCGCTCATATCTTAACGCTCATACAATTATAAAGACTACTTTTCTAGTGCTCTACCTTCACCAGTGGATAACTACCCTTGGTCATTGTTTGACGCAAAAATTTATCAACCGAACACGAAACATTTATTCCATTTGTTGACCCATATAAACATAACCGGAAGATATACCCTAACTGTCTTATTGAGTGGGCCCATTTTGGACGAGACTAGTTCCATTTTGGCGGACATCACTTGTGTCTGCTCTCCAAACTTGCAGTCTCGGAAAAAGTACACCCACTTGATGAATCTATCTGAGCTATCAAACAGAGTTCAAATGCATAGGATACCATGTCAAAAGAGGTCCCCACCATCTCAAAAGGGGCATCCGCCGTCCCAAAAGAGGCTCCCTCCATGGCAAAGAGAGCTCCCGCATCCCATCAAGACATGAAGCGGGCACCTCCCCCAAAAGCCAACAAAAAGGAATAAATAATTATCATCATGATATGGCGGGCACCTCCCTAGACGCCCAATAAAAATGAATAAGTAATTAGACCAATACCCACTCTCTATGTAACCCTTAACTGTCTCCCTCATTTTCTCTCCAACTACTTCAATAACCACTCCAACTCCTCTCCTTATAAATATGCATACAACAATACCAAAGGGGGCTCTTCTTCTTTATCTACAAAAATGCCGAAAGAATGATGGATGCACTCTCCTCATGCACCATGAACAAAGAAACGAAGAAAAGGCAACAATTTTCCCTAGTGTCTTCACCAAGCAAGAATCAAGACGAAGCAAAAAAGAAGAAGAAGATGAAGGCAATTCCCCCATCTGAAGCCTCGATAACGCCGCTAACTCCATCACCTCTATAATAAACCCATTGACATCTCTTCTACAATATAATCTAAAACATATGGGCCGCAAAACTAAATTATAGTGATGGAGATCCGAATCTCCTTTAAATGTTGTCCTTTGTCGATCCAGTGGTGAGCGAGTTGAAGGGCTGTGATTTGGAGAGAGAGTATGGATCTCAATGGGTTGTTGGTTGTTTTTGACACTGAGCTACCTTTAAAAGAAGTCCCAGAATGGGGAACCACCGTAGGACCCTTCGATGATCAAGTTAGAACCGGGGAATAATTGGGCAGAGTAGCGGCGTATTGGATTGTGTTGAGTTACCTGAATCGTCTGGAGGAGGGGTTTATATAGGGGTTGCATTAAAGCGAGCCATTGCGAGTTTCTCGCCGTCAGTTCCGCCCATGCGCCACGTTCACATTAATGGCGAGATACGCTCGCGTGATATGTGGAACATGGGCTAGTTGACTCTGTCGTGACGGAAGATACAGAGCCGTTACGTGGAAGCTCGGTAAAGGGGAAGTTGAGGAGACTGGATCCGAGAAAGCTCGGGCTTTGAGCTACCGGTCTCGAGTTGGTCGGGGCAGCAAGGAGGTAGAGGAGGCTAGGATTGCTCGAAAATGAGCTATTGACCGGCGGTTGGTCGAAGGAGGAATGCACCAGGTGGAGGCCCCGAGAGGTCAGAGCCTATTTCTCGGACTAAGCCTCGGAGACGAGGATCCGAGGAATGATCCTTTTGCATCATATTTATTTCAGTTCCGTAGGCCTCAGGAATCTAGTGGGCTTACATGGATAACACGCCATCTACTACGTGTTGTTATCTGGGGAATCCCTACTTACGAGTATCATCATTAGTCCCCCACTATCATTCCGGCCTATTTATAGGTCGAATCGAGAGTGTTCTGCTCGGACATCTATATTCAGCTTGGTCCGAGGAATTTTCATGGTAAGTTGTCTGGGAACGACATGGCGTTTGGCGGCTGTGTCTCTTTGATGGAGGTCCTTTTCGGGTCTCCTTCAGATGTTGTCTTCCGTCGATCTCCCATTAGGTTTGGAAGTGATCTCCCATTCTGTGTGGGTCTCAATGGGTTTCGAGGAGATTGGTGATTAGAGGAGTTTAGCGCCGAGTACCTGCAAAGAAGTCCCGGGGTGGTTTGGTACCACCGAGGACCCTCCGACGATCAAGTTAGTAATAGATCCGAGCAGCGTAACGGCTAAGTGGAGTAAAAAATGGCTTACTTGACCCCTCTGTGATGGGGGTTTATATAGCGGTGGTAGCACGCAGCAGCAGGCGCGAGAATCTCGCCGGCAGTTATGCTCCTGACGTCACGCCCGCGTGGAGAGCGGATCGCCCATTAATGGGGATAGTGATGGCGTGGAACGTGGGATGTTGCTGGCGGAGAATCTGCGCATGGTGAGATTTGCGGAGCGGCGGTTACGCTTGTAAGCGGTAGAGTTGGTCGGAGGACCGAGGAAGACGGCCTCGGTTGGGGAGCTCGGGGACGAGCGAGAAAGTCAAGGAGTCTTGGTCTTGTGGCTGCTCGGGACGAGCTGAGGGGCCGAGGAGGCCAATTTGCAGGGGGCCCTGAGGAGGGCCAGCTCGTGCTTGCAGGTCGGGTACAGGGGTGGCCTTGTCGGTCCCTGTGGGCCCTTTCTTCTGAGTTCTGGGACACGTCATCTGCCACGTGTCCTGATCTCGGGGGTCGTCAATATTGAGCATCATCATTAGCCCCCCACTCTTGTCCCGGCCAGCTAGTGGGTCGGGTCAGGAGTGGACTGCTGGGCCGCCCGGGGTGAGCTCCCTCCTAAGGTTTTGTCGGGACGTGTCCCCGGGATGTCAGCTGTCTTTTCTGTCAGCGAATCAGGGAGAGATCTCTGCATTTAAGGAGGGTGCGCCGGTTTATGCATCCTGCCGTTGAAGTGACGGTGTACGTGTCAAGCGTCGGTTGGCCGACGCGACGTGTGCAGACCTGCGACGCTTGTAGGAGTGCGGTCCAGTGTGGGAACGACAAGTGGAGCAATCGGAGCCGTTGGACGCGAGGAGGCGTTTTGGCGGGAGATGAAAGGCGTCGTTGGATGAGGTTGCTCGTGGTGATAAATAGGCGCCGATTTGTACGATGTTTTTTGATCAAAATATTAATTACCGCAATCAAGAACGGCGTCGCTTGGTAGCTAGCCGGTGAGTACGGGTCGGTCCACAGGGATTTTGTGTATTCTCGATTTGTTCTAACGAGTTAATTCCGATTGTTGTCGGATTGATTAAATCTAAAAACTAAGGTTGATCTAGACTAGAATTAAAATCTTGCTAGGGTTAGGTTTAGCTTAAGTTTGGAAAGTCAATATTTCTCACCGCTTTCTATGCCCTAATTAAGATCTATGAGATGTTATGGTAATAATTAATAAAGTAGATTGGTACCATCGGGAAGAAACGATGTTTCTTCCTCTAGGTTCTTGTCCTTCCTTTCTTAATTCTTACCCTAACCTCCATGGAAAACATACGCAACCGGTCTTTTAAACTATGGTATCACCGCTACCTCATGGGATAGGATGCCGTAGGGAGCGGTATGTGTATGTATGCATGGAGTCCTATAAAAAGATGTGATGGGCAAGAAAGGGGTGAGAGATTTTCATCTCTCAAGCCTCTCCTATTCCTAACCCTAACAAGCGAGGAACTACTCACTCATTTAGAAAATTGATTAACATGTTCTAAACTAATTAATTAGGGCAGCTAATGAAATTATACTAGGGCAGATAATAAAAGTTCTATACTATGGCAGAAAAGAAATTACCTAGGGCAATAAAAAGAAAACTTACTCTAATTTTTATTTGATGCCCTCTTCCAACATTTACAGGAATTGAATTCTGAATTTTGATAAATACAATGAGGCACAAGAAGAGGCATCCTCCAAAAAGAGGTTTAGGGTTTCTATTTATAGAGCATAGAAACCCTAGGATTACAATCGATTCATATCCGCATTTACAAATATACCTTAAGAAATTTAGTCAACGCACTGCACACCGTCACAAAATTTGCGCCGACACGGGCTCCTCATGGCCGCAGAACCGCGGCCAAAACCCATGTTTAGCGGCTTGATGGCTCAATTTTCCCGGTTTGCTTCCTGCTGCTTTTGGCTTCTTTTTTCTTTACTTGGTTTCTCAGTTTGTCTTCTAGATTTCTTCCAGATTTCCACAGTGAATAAATGTAACATTTCAATATAATAAAATATTATTTTGGGTGAATTTTTATAATTTAATAACAAAATATTGAATATTTTAAATAAGGCGGTATAATTAAATACCAATAAATTGGGAAAATTTTTGGAAAATTATGGAAAATTCTAAAAGAGGGTGTTTTATGTGAATTATGCAAATTTTAAGTTTTTATGATTAACTATACGCTATTTTAGTGCTAATCGCGATTAAAAATCGCTAATCGTGGATTAAGTGTGTTTTGTGCACTTAGCTTGCACAAAGTCTTTTTCACACTTGTGCATTTTCTACCATAGTTTGTTTTGGGTTTACTATTGAGGAGAGAAGGAAAATGAATTAGAAAAGAAAAGGAAAAGATTAAAATATGAGGTATGGGTTAGAGAGAGAGAGTGGATGAGGGTCAACCCTTGTCATGATGCCATTCCCTCATCATTCCCTTCACTCATTCCTCCCCCTCTCTTCATCTTGCAGCTGCTGCTTCCCCTCTCCTTCTCCTCCATCTTCAACCCCCAAAACTCCATAAAAAAACACCTCAAAACCCAAGTCCCATTTCATTAAAAAGATGCATGAGCTCACTAGCTACCCCATGGACCAAGAAAAATCAAATTTTGGACACTTGGGGCAACTCAAGAAAATTCTTGAGTCGCCAAATGAGGTATTTTCTGAACATTTAGCTTAGTATTTCCATTACTTTTATCCCCATGTTAGATTAGAACCGATATCGTGTGGTTTGGGTGAACTTTGAAAACTCTAGTTAGGGTATAGGAAAACTTTGGGTTGTAATGTGTAATTAAGCTCAGTTGAGGCCACACCAACCCCTTAGTGCTAGAATCTAGGCCTAAACCAGAGACTAGAAATCCGGAATACGGATTTAGAAAAGCCGATATCGGGAAATTGTGAAATCTGTGAGGGTTATATGAAATCTTCTATCACCCTGAGACTCTGAAACTTTTTTTTGCAAACACAGAGAGATGTGAAGGCACCCTGGAAGCTAACCCCAAAACCACAGACCTTATCTCCGATTGCAGGCCGCCAATTAATTCCTTCTGGCCGCAAATTGCGGCCAGAGCAGGTTGGAAATGGTTCGTTTTTGTGCTAGGGCCTTATCTTCAGTAAAATAGACCCTTGGTATATGCAAAATTGTCTGATTTGACCAAGGATGAAATCTGGGACCCTTTTCTCTAGTTGCTGTTTTGATTCGTGTTTTCGTATTTCGTATTTTAAATTCTGGATTTGTATAATTGCGTTTTACCTCGATTACTTGGCGTTTGTACGACGATATCAAGGATAGTTTGATGGTTTTGAAAGCGTAGTCCATAGGTTCTAACCTATAGGCCTTAGCGCGTCGTGTGGTTTTCTCGATGTGATTTTAAGGTGCTTTTGAAATTGTGTTTGTTGGAGATAGTGCCCTCAGAGTCAATTATTGGATCACAGGCACGTGATTGCAATGATTGAGGGAGGACCTATCCCGGTAGGACAGTCTTACTCTAGATGATAGTATGTTATCTGGTTTATCTTTATCATCGTGTACTGCTTTAGGTGACCTGACATGTCGCTATTACACGTTGATAGAGCCCCTAGGATTCTTGCTTGACTACCAGCAGTATGATGGTGATCATATACGTGGGAGCTGGTAGTCTGTAAGCACATCCTTAAAAGGTCCCTAGTCGTGGGAGCTTCGAGACAGGGCATCGATTCTCCAGAGTAGACTAGTGTATACAGTCAAGACCCTGACGAGGGGCGGTGGCCGGTCTCACAAGCCACTGGTGTCAGTTGGTTCACCTAAGATGTATACAGGTGCTCATTGGGTTATGAGTACACCGGACAGGACTCGCCGGGAACCTGCCAGTTGGGATTATACCAGACGTCAGATAGCAGTTCCCTGGTGACATGTGTACAGGTTAGTTCATTGACCTGGGGATCGTCATTTGTCTCGTGTGAGTTCCTACTGTACTTTGATTACTACCCTACCACGGCTCAAAGGAGTCGTGCAAACAGGTTTTAGTTGGGTACAGTCCCGAGCCACATGGAGGCAGTGAGCGGATCTTCAGGGGTTCGTCTCTCCCGGTATTGGGGGTGAGGTCGCGCTGTGTCTAGGAGAGCCATTACGCAAAGCCCTCGGCCGAGGCAGGAGATTTACTGGTAGGTATTCCAGTAGTATCTCAGGGCGTTCTGGGCTACACTCCGACACGACTTGTACCGCTTTTGGGGGTCTGACTTTTACCAACTCCCTAGGCCCGACATGCGATGCTCATAGACGAACGGACCGGACTGTACGGATATTGTCACTGACAGGCTCAGTAGGGTGTCAGGATGAGTTCGCTCATCGACGTTCCTTTTGGTCAATAGCTGGTGGCCCGTCACGTATTGGCTAATACCTCTGACGTGCTAGTGGTTAAATCCACAGCCATAGTATTGACGAGTCTTTAGAGTCCACCACACTTTCAGTTACTCAAGCTTTCGGGCGAAACGCTGTAGAGGCCATATGGAGATATGGCAGGGTCCGATCAGATACGTGCGGTATTGCACGGATCAGGATCGGACAGTTTTGTACTAGTGGCCGTATAGTTATATGGCAGGGTTCGATCTGATACGTGCGGTATTGCACGGATCAGGATCGAACGGATATTACTAGCCGGCTTTGGCTTAAGCCGGTCCTAGGTTAGTACAGTGTAGATTTTGTCTCATTGCATTTGTATCCGGTCGGAATACAGATGCGGGTGTGTATGCACAGTATCGGGGTTTTCCTGTAGTTTATTACGGGACCAGTTTTCTGAGGTTGCCAGTTTGCATTCCGTTCCGGCCGGTTTTCCTTTGTTCTTTCCCGGCCGGACTTTTCTGATGGAGGGGGTAATTTGCAGTTTTGCAAATTACATTTGAGGAGGGGGTTTCTTGCATATGTATTTATTATGATAGCATCTTTAGATACCATTCTTTTCCTTCATCATTTCATGCTTTATTAAGATTAGAAATGAGATGAAAGATGATGTGAGATTGTTATGATGAGGTTTAGGATATGGTTACCACTTGCTTTTACTACCCTCACCTCCCACTTGCTTATGTTGGTTTTTCCCCCACCATTTTCTCATTAGATGAAAAGAAGCCACACTTGAGAGAAGAAGGGAGAAGAAGAAGAGAGAGTTTCATTTTGAGCTTGAGGGATTTTTCTTGATCTCATTTTCATGCTAGGAAAAATGCAAGCACCATTTTTCCTTATCTAGTTTCCTCCATCAAGGCAACATAACCCCAAAGAGACAAGCATCATCTACACTACATTCTACAGCACATCTTGGGCACGTCGACTAGCCAGCTTCGTGCCCGAGTTGCCTCGGTATTGAGGTGGGAGCCCATAAAAGATGCAGACGATGTGGTGCCCTTCCGGCAAGGAGGCGACGACCGGAGTTTCCGCGGGAGATCGGGACGATGACGAGAAGACCGGAGGACTCGGATCACTCGGTATACTTCTCTTCCCATCTCTTGTTAGCTAGTATAGGTTAATGGTTAACGATCCGGGTTTTATTGTCCGCGGTAGCGCCAGTTTCCAAGTAAGGAAAATTTTTGATTCCGCATTTTGGCCTCGGTAAGACGGCCGGGGCGCTGCCGTGGCGCAACATGGTATCAGAGCCACGCCATTAACCTTGCCTAGCTTGTTCTAATGTGTTTTGCATTTCCGATCGACCAAAATTCCAAAATCTGCATTTTCACTAGCATCAGTTTCTGTTGAAAATTTTTGGTCTCAAAAATTTTTTCAGGTTGTATAAAACTAATGTACTGGAAATTCTAAGACTTCTGTAAAAATTCGACGCAGTCAGTCGATAATTGAAGCGCGGAACCGCGGCCAAACCCCCCCTTGGACCGCGGTTCCGCCGCACTTTCGTGTCCTCACTGTGTCCAATTTTTCCAGTGGGCTTGTGGGCTGATTTTGGGGGGTTTGGAATATTAAATTTGGGCCCAGAATTTCTGTGAGTGCTACAGTATTACTTAGGGGCCCACTTGTTAATTTTTGATCGATTGGATATTTTAAACACATTATTTCACAGTATTTACAATATATCTGCGACCGTGTGTCACTTGATCGGTAAATCCCGTCTAACTGCTATAGCCCGGTTAGACGGATTTGCGAACGTGACTTTCACGTTGATGTTCTATGTTTATGCTGTGTTGTTGCGGATCGGTCGTGGGGGATAGCCTGGATGCAATGCTAGTACAGTTTTGTTGTTTTATGTACATTTGATATTGCGTGGCGAGCGTCCGACATGTGGACTGCCGTCACTGCCTGTTTGTATTATTCTTTTGGGGCACGACCTGGTTGCGGTCGATGTACCCGTTGTATGTATATTTTACTTTCTGTACTAGGATTACCCCGCGGAGGGGTGCACGGATAGCCGGGTTCTAGAGGGCAACGGGCCCGCATCTCATGGCATTGAGACGGAGGGGGCTTCACTCTAGGATTGGCGGGCTATTCGCCGCACTCGTAGGGGGTACAGGTTGACCCAGGAGGGGTGCCCAAGTTACCGGATTCCATGAAGTGCTGGGTGGTCCATTCACGGTGCTGAAGGGGGCTGCCTCGCTTCAGGTTTTGGCGGGTGACTTGCCGCGCCCGTAGGGGTCTAGGTTTTCATTGCACAGGCTATCCACACGACCAGGGGAACGTCGGGTTTCAGCAGCGGCTCTGTGAAACCCGGGGATCCCAGATATCTGTATTGTTCTGTGATGCTGTACATTTCTGTGATGTTGCATTCTTATCACGCCTTGAGCGAATATAATATATTGGTATATATATTAGTAGATGTTGTAATGTTTTGCATCCGCGCTAGTCCAGTCCTCGCTCTGTCGTTAGTTAAGTAACCTAACGGGTGATGACGGGACCCAGTGGCGAATGCGGATGGCATATACGTACATCAGTATATTTTCGTTCTTTGTGGTGTGTTCAATTGATGGGACTGCGTTGATCGGATCAATGCAAGATAAACAAACCTATTCTGATGTTGTTGGAACACTTTTCAAAAAGCTGTTATTGCAAGGACGTTCTCTTTTGTTTTGCATAGTGGTATTCATATGGAATATCCTGCTCCTCAGTCGACGAGGCAAGGGCCGAGATCCCTTCACCGGGAGTGACCCCTTGGACAGAAGTTTGCGTCAGGGCAATAACTTCACTATAGCCGATTACTTTTGCTTTGCATCGTGGTATTCAGTTGCAATATCCTGCACCTCATTCTACGGGGAAAGAGCCGAGATCCCTTCACCGGGAGTGACCTCTTTAGTAAAGGTTTTCGTCACTATATTTTTATAAAAAGCTATGCAGTTCCTTCAACGATATCAAGTTCATTACGTTAAAGGTTTTTCGCCAAAAACCAGTCGTAGCCCTCCGTCATTTCTTATGGGTATTATTTAGTATTCGTGCTGCGTTTGTTGACTCCGTCAAGGCGTAGTGTACGGTAGCTAAGTGGTGCTTGTTTGTTGCATAAATGGGATTGGTTAGGATAGTCGTGCGGCCTTGTTGACTCCGTCAAGGGCACGTACGGGTGGGTTTAATGCAATCCAGATAATGACGGGATGAACTTGACTAGGACTCTTTGATTTGTTGACTCCGTCAAGGTCACTTGAGTCTTAGGGGTAAAAACACACATCGGGAGTTTCAAAAGAACTGAAACTTGCCAGATATACGCATACCTTCTGGAGTGTGGTGACTTGAGTGGATTCCGTCAAGTTATCATGCGATGATAGTTGGATCCCGATTCCTACTGATGAGTTGGTTTACTCCTCGGGTGATCCCGACTAGTTCTTCTTTCAGGTTTGGAGGAGAATTTGACGGTACAGTGGGAGGTTTCCTGATTAGATAAAGTGATAACCATTCTGATCTAGGTTAGAGTGCACGCTGAGTGTTTCTTTTCTCTCTCTCTTTGGCAGCGACCATTGACCCGACCCTGGACTTTGACTCAGTGACCAAGTTAACCGAACCTTCTTAACACAGGCTTTTGGATTGTCAGAGTTGCAGACCTCATTGCCACTCCTACTTTTACCCTTTTCTCCAGGACACCCCGTATTACTACGAACGTCCACTTCCATTGGACAAAACCATCGTATGGTTATATACGAACTCGAAGGAATTCGAGGATGGTTTCTGGTTCTGGAGAAAACGGATAGGATTATTCAGTTGTCTTTTCCTTTTACCTTCTCTCAGGTTGCGAGTACTCCTTGGTTTAGGAGATAGTACACCTATTACGCAAATTGGATAGTCTTTTTCCAAACCTTAGGCTGGTGCCGACCGGTAGGGAATGAAGAAAACCAATTAGCATAACGATGGTGTGCAGAAGGTATTAAGTTAAGACAAAGCAAGGGATTAGTAAGAGGGCAAAGTAAATTGCGACTGCTATTCACGACCGAACCAAGTATTTCTTCGCCAATCCTAAATCACCTTTGTATTTCTCCAGGACACTCCGTATCACTACGAAGATCCACAGTTTATTTGGATACTCCATCGTATGGTTATATACGAACTCGAAAGGAACTTGTTCCAGTTCGGGGATGGATTCTGGTTCAGGAGAAATAGGAATAAGGTTTATTCGGTTGTCTTTTATCTTCACCTTCTCTCGCTTTGCGAGTGCTCCTAGGATTAGGACAGTACACCTTTTATGCTTATTGGATAGTCTTCTTCCAAACCATAGGCTGGTGCCGAACGGTAGGGAAGGAAGAAAACCATTTGGCCTAAAGGGGTATGCAGACGGTAATGACTAAAGACATATAAAGGGATTTGGACAGATGGCAAAGAGATATACGGTTACAGTTGTGAATCTGGATAATGGAAGAGGCATTACTAAGAATACCGGTATACCCTACCGAAACATTTCAATGTTTCAGTTTCACTGTGTAATGTTAAAAGAAAACTGATTTCCCGATTAGATACTTACTCCAGGGTATATATTTACCAGGTATGATTCTCACATCTGTATGGTTTTACAGATGATGAGTGGGAGTAAGTTATTGGGAATAGGGTGATCATCCTCATTATATCGGGATTCGTTGTAATCGGTGATATTTGAGGAGATCATCTGGGCTGTTTGCCGGTCGGCAAATATTTGGTTTTGAATATCCGCTGTTGTGCACCAATTTCAAATTGATATATCTGTACGTCTATTTTCATAGAGTGAGATATACCTTTTGATATTATGTCGATGACATTTACCTATATCAGTGGATGGTTAGGTAAGGAGCATTAAACAGCGGTGTAATTCTTCTTAACCATAAGTACAGTTTTCAACCTACGACGCACAGTGAAAGAGTTGTTAGACTCAGCGGACTTATACAGAGTATTGTATGTTGTCCAGTGTCCATTAGGACAGAGGGGTTGGTCCTCATACTATATTCTGTTTACTTTTAACTTCTCTAGTTCTTAGACATGTATTTCGTAGGAACACAGAGTCTAAGTTTTTGAGGAGTTATAGGTATTTGAATAGAGTGGAGAACCAAGTGTAGCAAGTATCGGGATTCTTCAAAGTGATCGAAGATGTAGATACTTGTGTATGGTGTTCAGTTGATAGTAATGATTAAGAGAACTAGCTTCTTTTTCAGGTTACTCATAATTGGAAACATTCCTAAGTTGAGTAACGCTGATCGGCCTCCTTCCATTTAGTTGACATGCACTGGTGACAGTTGCATGATTTGAATCTGGTTCAATTAAATCAGTGCCTCTGTTTCTATATTGGATATAGAACAGTTCATATCTTGACATTGTTAAGGTACGGGGAGTTGTTCAGCTTATGCTTAAAACCAGATTCTGGATAACTCAAGGCACGTTTCTGTAATGGCTGTTTGTGGGTTGACCCAGGCTATGACGAGGGTTGATTTTCTACCATCTGTAAGATCAATAGTGATATTGTTCTTAACTCGCCACAATTTTAAAAGAAATGGATTTTTTAGAAAACAGTAGTGGGAGTATGGTAGAACTGGAAGTGATTCCAGAACCGCAAACGATTACTGAAGATTTGATAAGGAACCTAAAGATTCAATCTGACTTGACATTCCATTGGCCACTCCGCAGATAAGGTGGGTAACTTCAGGCACCCGAGAGGTACTCCGGTAGCCTCAAGGACGGTGACAGGGAAGTTCTTGTTTACCCACACTCGCCATTGTTGTTGTTCCAGGCTGCGAGACCCGGCAGGAGGATGAGTATAGCGTCGTTCTAAACTAGCTTTAGAAGTCCACGTCTATATGACTCTGCCAGAGGGTTGTCGTAGTCAGTGGGAGCAGCGGAAGCATTGGTGGACATCAGGCTTATGTCTATTTATAGACTAAAGCAGATATAGCGGAGTTAGATCATCTATTTCTGATGTGACAGTCATAGGTTAGACGTCATCAGAATAGGGGATGGATCTGTTAAGAAGGTAGTAGGGTGTGATGTCCTGGTTTTTGGATGACATACACAGAGTAGGAAAGGAAACTCCTATACTACGATCGGTTATACTTTGGTTGTCACACAGTGGTTTCTCCACACAGGACTTGGATATTATATCAGACATTCTGGCTACTAGATCTATGGTTTTAGATCTAGATTTGGGTGGTTTCCCAATCTGGGTACCTTGACAGCATTCTATGAGTATTTAGAATGGACGACTCCTGGCACGGTAGTGCGCCTGCGGTTGATGGAGTCACCCTCTCTAAAGGTGTCTTATAGACTAAAGGGGAGAGGGATACTCATAATTGGCAGATCACTTGCTTAGGCAATTGAGTCAATCATGAGATGTCAAGTACCACACCAGATGTTGTTCTTGCACTAGATGCAATAAGTTGACATTGATCCAATCCTGGAGAAACAGTCGGAAGCAGTTTTAGAACATAAGTGGATGTTCTAGGGATATGATAACGACAGCCTCATTTGGGAGACAGTTATCATTCCAGGCTTGCAAGGTGACATGGACGACAAGGAGGTTGTCAGAGTTATAGTTTTCCTTCTGACGAGGGGCAGTATTTTGGACAGGTGGTCCAAGGCAATACTGAGGGTGGCATGACGCAGGATACTGATTAAGTTCAGTTGACGATACAGTCTAAGAAGTTTGGATTTGGAGTTCATTTATGAGCTAGGTCCCATCAGACATCCAGACATTTTAAGACAGGTATTGCTCATTTCGGGAGATGGTTTTCTCTGCGAACTTGAGATATAGAGAGACATAGAAAGAAACATCACAGCGGATCCACTCACTGAGGCTTTTCCTCGAACGCAATAGTTTCGCAAACGAGCTTTGTGAGACTGACTAGTAGAGGAGTTGGGTGTTCGGTATCACACGGGCTGTGAGTATGCGGCATCGCAATAATTAACCTTGAGTGCAAGTGGGAGATTGTTGGAGATAGTGCCCTCAGAGTCAATTATTGGATCACAGGAACGTGATTGCAATGATTGAGGGAGGACCTATCCCGGTAGGACAGTCTTACTCGAGATGATAGTATGCTATCTGGTTTATCTTTATCATCGTGTACTGCTTTAGGTAACCTGACATGTCGCTATTACACGTTGATAGAGCCCCTAGGATTCTTACTTGACTACCAGCAGTATGATGGCGATCATATACGTGGGAGCTGGTAGTCTGTAAGCACATCCTTAAAAGGTCCCTAGTCGTGGGAGCTTCGAGACAGGGCATCGATTCTCCAGAGTAGACTAGTGTATACAGTCGAGACCCTGACGAGGGGCGGTGGCCGGTCTCAAAAGCCACTGGTGTCAGTTGGTTCACCTAAGATGTATACAGGTGCTCATTGGGTTATGAGTACACCGGACAGGACTCGCCGGGAACCTGCCAGTTGGGATTATACCAGACGTCAGATAGCAGTTCCCTGGTGACATGTGTACAGGTTAGTTCATTGACCTGGGGATCGTCATTTGTCTTGTGTGAGTTCCCACTGTACTTTGATTACTACCCTACCACGGCTCAAAGGAGTCGTGCAAACGGGTTTTAGTTGGGTACAGTCCCGAGCCACATGGAGGCAGTGAGCGGATCTTCAGGGGTTCGTCTCTCCCGGTATTGGGGGTGAGGTCGCGCTGTGTCTAGGAGAGCCATTACGCAAAGCCCTCGGCCGAGGCAGGAGATTTACTGGTAGGTATTCCAGTAGTATCTCAGGACGTTCTGGGCTACACTCCGACACGACTTGTACCGCTTTTGGGGGTCTGACTTTTACCAACTCCCTAGGCCCGACATGCGATGCTCATAGACGAACGGACCGGACTGTACGGATATTGTCACTGACAGGCTCAGTAGGGTGTCAGGATGAGTTCGCTCATCGACGTCCCTTTTGGTCAATAACTGGTGGCCCGTCACGTATTGGCTAATACCTCTGACGTGCTAGTGGTTAAATCCACAGCCATAATATTGACGAGTCTTTAGAGTCCACCACACTTTTAGTTACTCAAGCTTTCGGGCGAAACGCTGTAGAGGCCGTATGGAGATATGACAGGGTCCGATCAGATACGTGCGGTATTGCACGGATCAGGATCGGACAGTTTTGTACTAGTGGCCGTATAGTTATATGGCAGGGTTCTATCTGATACGTGCGGTATTGCACGGATCAGGATCGAACGGATATTACTAGCCGGCTTTGGCTTAAGCCGGTCCTAGGTTAGTACAGTGTAGATTTTGTCTCATTGCATTTGTATCCGGTCGGAATACAGATGCGGGTGTGTATGCACAGTATCGGGGTTTTCCTGTAGTTTATTACGGGACCAGTTTTCTGAGGTTGCCAGTTTGCATTCCGTTCCGGCCGGTTTTCCTTTGTTCTTTCCCGGCCGGACTTTTCTGATGGAGGGGGTAATTTGCAGTTTTGCAAATTACATTTGAGGAGGGGGTTTCTTGCATATGTATTTATTATGATAGCATCTTTAGATACCATTCTTTTCCTTCATCATTTCATGCTTTATTAAGATTAGAAATGAGATGAAAGATGATGTGAGATTGTTATGATGAGGTTTAGGATATGGTTACCACTTGCTTTTACTACCCTCACCTCCCTCTTGCTTATGTTGGTTTTTCCTCCACCATTTTCTCATTAGATGAAAAGAAGCCACACTTGAGAGAAGAAGGGAGAAGAAGAAGAGAGAGTTTCATTTTGAGCTTGAGGGATTTTTCTTGAACTCATTTTCATGCTAGGAAAAATGCAAGCACCATTTTTCCTTATCTAGTTTCCTCCATCAAGGCAACATAACCCCAAAGAGACAAGCATCATCTACACTACATTCTACAGCACACCTTGGGCACGTCGACTAGCCAGCTTCGTGCCCGAGTTGCCTCGGTATTGAGGTGGGAGCCCGTAAAAGATGCAGACGATGTGGTGCCCTTCCGGCAAGGAGGCGACGACCGGAGTTTCCGCGGGAGATCGGGACGATGACGAGAAGACCAGAGGACTCGGATCACTCGGTATACTTCTCTTCCCATCTCTTGTTAGCTAGTATAGGTTAATGGTTAACGATCCGGGTTTTATTGTCCGCGGTAGCGCCAGTTTCCAAGTAAGGAAAATTTTTGATTCCGCATTTTGGCCTCGGTAAGACGGCCAGGGCGCTGCCGTGGCGCAACAGTGTTATCTTGTAGGTACCATCTCGAGGGCTTCATACGAGGAAGAAGATGAAGGCGACACCGACACCGACACGCAGGAGGCAAGGTGAGTAGATTATATCTACGGGGGAAGTCGGGTGGATGGCGTATAGCACCCCCGCAGTTCGATGTTTAGTATAGCATATATATACTATATATGATAGCTTATTGTGTGTCTTGGATATTTGAGATGAGATTAGGTGTACTATGGTTGGATTAGGGCGTAGAGGTAAACTAGCATAGTTCCTAGTTGCGAACCCTAGAATAGGCTTACACCCTCACGCACACACATGCTTATTTGATATACATATACCTAGATGGTGAGGATAGTGGATGAGATTTGGAGATGAGTCTATGATATTGGGCATGGTGCCATGAGATCGGTGATATATTATGATTCGTATTTGGGATACGACATGTGATTTTAGCGGGCCTTTGGACGTGTGTTTTACACACGCATTTATATAGATGGTATCGGTTGTACTAGACTTAGATCGGTACCCCAGATCATGAGATATGATGATAAGGATACCAGATAATTGATGAGATGAATGTGATATAGACCTGTACCCAGATTTTGGGATGTCGTACGATGATTTACCGTACGAGCTTTATATTGATGATAGATCCGCACTCTTGACTCGAGGATGTCATATGATATTGTATCGTACGCGTTACCTTTGAGGCGGGATCACCGACTATTATATTTATATATATATTTATATCGAATCAGATTTAGGTGGTTTCCATACCCCTCCTGATTGACTTGTTAGTTAGTGTCGTAGTCTTGCTAGTAGATGTTAGGCTAGGCCGATGTCATACCTATTTCAAAAACTAACGAATCAGGAGTATTTTAAAGACAGACAAGGGATTCTACGGATATTTTCAAAAGACACAGCATTTCTTTAAAACACCGTAGCCCTTATTTTCCTGAAAACCCCGATTCGTATTATTTCAAATGGCAAAACAGTATGACATGGATACACCGATGTGGATTCTACACTGTTGTGTTATTATTCATTTACCGCATATTCTTACTGTTGCATTCGGGATATGATCCCTTGTATATTCATACCAGTGCACACATATATTG
Source organism: Agapanthus africanus (assembly GCA_030015575.1). Taxonomy (NCBI): domain Eukaryota; kingdom Viridiplantae; phylum Streptophyta; class Magnoliopsida; order Asparagales; family Amaryllidaceae; genus Agapanthus; species Agapanthus africanus. The sequence goes on along the minus strand of JASDDO010000008.1, from coordinate 1,689,176 downwards.
ATATCTTCATACGTGCGCACATGCACACTGTATATTCATACCAGTGCACATATATATTGATATCTTCATACTTGCGCACATGGACACTGTATATTCATACCAGTGCACACATATATTGATATCTTCATACTTGCGCACATGCACACTGTATATTCATACCAGTGCACACATATATTGATATCTTCATACTTGCGCACATGCACACTGAATATTCATACCAGTGCACACATATATTGATATCTTCCTACTTGCGTACATACACACTGTATATTCAAACCAGTGCACACATATATTGATATCTTCATACTTGCGCACATGCACACTGTACACTCATACTTATGCACACATCTATTGTACATTCATACTCGTGTACTTACATATTGTACACTCATACTTGTGCACACATCTATTGTACATTCATACTCGTGAACTTACATATGGTACACTCATATTTGTACACATACATATTTGCACATACATAGACGATTCTGGTTTGACTTGGAGATCTGGGAACCGCAAGATGCTTTCTAAAACTGATTCATTTTTAAAGAAGCGGTTTTCCCTAAATATGTGCATATTACTATTCCATGTTGCATGATATACTGATATGCTTACATTTCTTTTATATGTCGCATACATCATGCTTTCTGATTATACGCATTGAGATATGTTGTGTCCATGATATTTCTAGATTCAGGAACCGTGGGTAATTTAAAAGAAAGTATATATTGTTTGAAAAACCCGGTTACCCTTGATATGATATTTCAGTGCGTCTACCATGTGTTTTCTCGGTTCTGAGAGTGGCATGTGAAACCCGATTCGAGGAGCGGTAGGCACCGTCTGCGGGTACATGGTAGACCCAGTGAGGTACCCCGGGGCAAGAAGACTCGTATATGTTAGACGGTGAGCCTGGCAAGGGAGTACTACCTACCGGTGATTGTTTTGAGCTCGACGGATATTTGGGGGATACCGACCGGAGTTGAGAGATGAGACGGGCCGATCCTGACTGGCGGAGCCCTATGTATATGAGGATTTACGTGCCGATGCTAGGCACAGGTTTCATGATGTTTTCGAGTGTCGATGCTTGACACCCAGGTTCCATGATTTTGATATGTCGCGAGCGACACATGTTGATTTACATTCTCATACTTCCATGCATATGCTTTATGATATTTACATGCATGATGTTTTTTGTCATTGGGTGACACGTGGACGATATCCACATACATATAGTTGACATTGATGACTTTGATCATATAGTTGGAGGAGATCCACATACATGATGACATTGATTACATAGTTGGATGATATTCACATACTTATAGACTTCATGATATAGTCGACATTGATCATACCTCATATTTATGATATGTTATTACCCGAGGCACTGGCACGAGCACTTGGCACTACACTCATGTATAGATGTTACATTGCCACCTTATCATGCTTCAGACTTATTCATTTGAGATTTATATATATATCTGATCGTATTGACCTAGGATTGTGTCATACATACGATTTCTGCTCTGTGATGTTTTCTATTCACGAGTTGGCAACTCACCCCCGTTGTGTCACAGTTTCTTGCAGGTTTTGCCGTACAGGTTTCATTGCGGCTTTTCTGGCATACTGCTTCCTTTTCTGGGTGATTGCATTGGTAGGTGGGTTCACTCGCATCGTGACCACCCATGTATTTATTGTATTCAGTTGTATCTAGAATTCCATCAACCAAACTTATATATTGTTTCAGACTTAGAAAACCAGTTGTATATTATTTCGACCTTAGAGTCGCGTGTTGTAGTATTATGGTTTTCATGCTGATTTTGAGTTTCCTTTTTGAGTTTGATCCTCGCCCTTAGGCGTTGTATATTTTACTGCTTAAGTGGTTGTGACCGTCGATTGACGAAGAGCTAGCTCTGGCTTGGGGATGCCTTTTATCATTGTATATATATATTATTCATGTTGTTCCCCGTTTGGGGTCAGTATTTACAAAGGAAACTCTGCCGAAATTTTCACAAAAAGACTATAGATTTTTAAAAAATGCATATTCGGCTTACTTATTTAAAAACCTTGTTTTTAAAACATGTTTTCCTTACTTGTTAAAAACTGGTTTTCTTTATCTACTCCTTAAAATGGTTTTAGATTTCTGGGCTTTTGGCTTACTTGAATTTGATGGGGTCTTATAGACTTCATATGATTCAAGTGCCAGTCACGTGCTATTTCGGGTCGTGACAAAGTTGGTATCAGAGCGCTAGGTTAACCTTGGTTCGAGTCTAAGTTTGACTATGAGGAGCCTAGAGCGTTTATATATATACGGAACTTAGGCTTGACCTTACGGAACTTAGACTTAGTCGAGGGGGTATTATACCCGAACTTTCGTCGCATAGGATGACCCTTGGTTGATGGAGTAGGTAGCTTGAGTAGAGTGACGTACCGTACGTATGTTCCGCGGCATACTTACGATACGCTACTCCGCTTAAGAAACCTTAGGATGTACATTTCCATGCACAGTATTATATTCATTCCTATGATCTATCCTCACCGATATTGGTTATGATTTTGCTGCCATGATTACACGGGCAGAGAGAGCTACGGCTAGAGTTGCGTCAGCTTGAGCTCGTCACGGACGAGGACTGACCGAGGCGTGATTCCAGAGACGTACGATTGCATAGAGAGGCGTCGTTTTAGGGTGTTTTCGCGCCATGAGCGTTTGACAGATCGCTGTTACGAGATTTCCCGGATGTGTTGATGGGCACCAGAGGATCAGGCTACTAGGCTACTGCTAGAGGCCAGCCAGGATGTGATGACCATTGATATATCGCTTATTCACGACAATTGAGGCGCTGTTCAGCGTATAGACGAATGAGCCAGTTGCTGCTGCAAATGACGAGATATCGCCCAGATGATTGAAGCTACTGCAGTATGAGTATATACTTAGAGATATAATGGAAAGCCGCTAGTCACCCGAGGATAAATGACTAGGTCGTGTGGTTCGTTCGCTTACCTCGATGCGAGGTCATCAGATAGATTGATTCCAGCTAGAGACGACTTCACGCAGATTCGTTGAGATTCGATAGAGACGATCGAATGTCAGGAACTCGATTCCAAGTTTAAAGTATTCGGAAGACAATGCAAGTAATGCTATGGACCCTCTAGAAGAATGAAACCCTAACTCGACGTAATGACCATGGAACACCTCCGAACCTTAGGGTTTGCGGCAGTTTACCGGTGCCATTTGTGAGGCTTGGGTTTGCCCTTCTACGTTTGGTCCACAGGTGCTGTGGTATGTACCGGAAGACTATTAAACTGTACTCAAGATGTTGATCTCTTGGGGGATTATGAGGTTCTAACAAATCGATCGGATGGTTCGACATCTTTCGGATATCATGTGATGGGACATATTGCTTGAGAGACTCCAGATACGAGTATAGCCGTTGGAGCGCAGTCCATGCAGCCACGATGAGACGAGTCCGAAGCAGTCGACAGCAGAGAAGAGTGGAGTAAAGAGGTCGCACGAGAATTCGAAGAGATGACGTTCCACTCCGCTGACGTCAGAGATGCGATACGCATGCAGAGGCGTTGATTATGGATACATCTTCCAGAAGGAGTCATGATGAGAATGCAGCCGTTCCGAAACAAGAATTATATATAGTGAAGGATGGTAACTTCCGGGCAATTTGGCAGAAACGAGATTTGAGAGAGACCTCGACATGACCTTTCTAGAATACTATACGAGAAGACTTGGACCCAGGAGTGGCCATATTGCGCACACCCAGCAGGCCAGAGTTTGGCATCATCGATGAGATAGTTGACCAGGTTCGGATAAAGGACCTCAACCAGATGCGTTGTGAATTGATCAAGAATGGACGCGTATGGAGTATAGCTCCACAGGTTGGGACGAGTTTCTGAGGACGTGTTCGGCTAGATATCTTCCACAGAGCGATGAAGATACCGAGTTCGTGATTTCGAGTCCGCGTGAGAGACTTCGGATTGACCGTAGCCGAGAACATTTGCAGTGCGCAGATAGAGACGTGACGTCGAAATGGATGATGATACAGACAAATGGGACAAGAGGTTCGTGCAAGATGCAGACGAGCTGTTATTACTCCCCGTTAAGATTAAAGGTCGGATATGTCTATAGAAGCGTTAGGATGCGACCAGCTTCCAAGGAAATTCTATGCTGAGGACGCAGATGTCCAGAGAGCGAGAAAAGATTATGCCAGAGTACCAGCCTCCGTACAGTTCGGTATAGGCGAGATCGGAAGAGACCTTGAGCAGGATTCCTTCCAGGACACTGCTGCGATAAGATTTGCACCCAGGATCAGATGTGGGATGTGTATTCAGAGGACCAGAGGTCGGCGCCAGTGACGTAATGCTTTACGAGTGGCCGTGAGGATTGACCAAGAGATGACCAGAGAAGTGCCAGAATGGAATCGTCCCCGTTAGCACACCTGACAGGGCCGATGAGCCGACGGATTGCGAGATTGGTAATCCACAGAGAAGTAAGGGCCCAGAGACAGAGGACGCCAGACTGTGAGCAAGAGGCAAGTAGATATCTTGCGCTGCTAGCATTGGATGCACCGATACCTTCTCGACCTTGAAGGAGGATATACCGACGATGGTATTTACGATTTGTGATTTTGTGATTCGATTATCACGTATCTGTCACCTTAGATTTCGGTATTTTAGGCGATTTACTCGCATGATTTAGTCTTGATGGCTGAGTTCCATGATATTTGTTTTCGTGCACCATGGTTGCACCTACTGGGCATTTATATCTTGCGCATAGTTGTTACACTTGAGATGTGCTTTATACACCGTTGTATTGATTTATGATTTGTGCACAGTTATTGCACCTGATATCGTTTGCGTGCCTTGGCTGCACATGCTTATGACTTCATGGATTTCATACAGTTGGATTGATTTTGTGCATATGATACGCACACAATTTGATTTTTGCACTCGGTATAGCTTATATGTGCTTGTAGTGCATTGATATGTGTTTTGTGTACGCAGTTGCACACACTTATGATTTTTACACCTTGGTACACTCGGTGTTGCTATTTATGCATTTGAGTTATTGTTTGGGTTTTGTGCACAGGATGCACCGTATTTGTATATCTTGCACAGGATGCACCAGTTTTATACTTCATGCGTTTGTCGCACCAGTTTTATGTTTCGTGCATTTATCGCACCAGATTTATATTTCGTGCCTTTGTTGCACCGGATTTATATTTTGTGCACTACGGTTGCACCTGACTTCGATTGATGTCATTCGATATGTTGATTTTGATTTCATGCCTATGTTATGCATGCGATTTGACTTATGCCCTCGGCATCGTTTACATGCACTTTTAGTATTTTGATTTGATTTGTGCACGCTGATGCACATGGTTGTGAGCTTATATACCGCGGTATACCTGATTTTGATCGAGCCGTATTGTATACCGCCGATTTTGATTCTGATATTGATATTGATTTTCTGCACTCCGTGCATTTGATTGGACTTGCGCATGTTCGACGCTTGATATTGGATTTCGTGATTTCGTGCATGTTGAGTGCACAGGATTTAGATTTTATTCTTGCATGTTGGATGCACCTGATTTGGATTTTCACGCGTGTTGAGCGCATGTTTTGAGATACGATTTTGGTGCACACCAGATGCACTAAATCGGGATTCTTCGTGCATGTCAGATGCACCTGATTTTGCCGTCAGGCACACACGTTGCCTATGACAGATGTTTCGTGCACACCCGTTGCACCTAGATATTATTTCCGTGCACATGTATGGCACATATATGGATTTTGATTTCCGTGCGCATCAGACGCATAGGGTATTCTTATATACATTTTAGGATTTATTTCTTATGGAGCAGTACGTTTTTATGATATTTGCTATGTGTTTTCGTACTGAGCAGGACTAGTCAGAGGACAGTACCTGGATGTATTTTGCATGCATTGATAGTTGTCGAAGGGATTTTCAAAAAAAAAAGCGAGCTATAGTCTCAGTATTTGCCTACGTGTCTGATATGACATGACTCATTTAAAACAAGGGAACCCTTCTAAATTGTTTTCAAAACGGCGGAACGTACATATTAAACAAAAGATATATACATATATGGTTAGTTTCTTATCATAGACGTCCGCCACTGTACAGTGTTATGTGCATCGCACAACAACATGAAAGGTTTGGCACGCATTTCTTTTAGATATTTACATGTATAGATTTGAGGTCTACATGTATAGTTCTGATTTATATCATATTGGTTTTATTTTGGATTTGACATTTGTGTCTTTACCATGACTCTGATGATTGCGGGATGCTTGACGGAAATCTGATTTTGAGTTATCTGCTCACTGTTCATGTGCATGCATTGCGCTATGATGCGTCATATGTATTGATAATTTCGGAGCCCCGACGACTTAGACTTTTACTGAAATGTTTTAGTATTTGAGGGGTTTAAATTTAAATCCGGGGAACGAATTTCTTTAAGGGGAGAAGATTGTAACATTTCAAAATAATAAAATATTATTTTTGGGAATTTTTATAATTTAATAACAAAATATTGAATATTTTAAATAAGGCGGTATAATTAAATACCGATAAATTGGGAAAATTTTTGGAAAATTATGGAAAATTCTAAAAGAGGGTGTTTTATGTGAATTATGCAAATTTTAAGTTTTTATGATTAACTATACGCTATTTTAGTGCTAATCGCGATTAAAAATCGCTAATCGCGGATTAAGCGTGTTTTGTGCACTTAGCTTGCACAAAGTCTTTTTCACACTTGTGCATTTTCTACCATAGTTTGTTTTGGGTTTACTATTGAGGAGAGAAGGAAAATGAATTAGAAAAGAAAAGGAAAAGATTAAAATATGAGGTATGGGTTAGAGAGAGAAAGAGTGGATGGGGGTCAACCCTTGTCACGATGCAATTCCCTCATCATTCCCTTCACTCATTCCTCCTCCTCTCTTCATCTTGCTGCTGCTGCTTCCCCTCTCCTTCTCCTCCATCTTCAACCCCCAAAACTCCATGAAAAACACCTCAAAACCCAAGTCCCATTTCATTAAAAAGATGCATGAGCTCACTAGCTACCCCATGGACCAAGAAAAATCAAATTTTGGACACTTGGGGCAACTCAAGAATTTTCTTGAGTTGCCAAATGAGGTATTTTCTGAACATTTAGCTTAGTATTTCCATTACTTTTACCCCCATGTTAGATTAGAACCGATATCGTGTGGTTTGGGTGAACTTTGAAAACTCTAGTTAGGGTATAGGGAAACTTTGGGTTGTAATGTATAATTAAGCTTAGTAGAGGCCACACCAACCCCCTAGTGCTAGAATCCAGGCCTAAACCAGAGACTAGAAACCCGGAATACGTATTTAGAAAAGCCGATATCGGGAAATTGTGGAATCTTTTAGGCTTATATGAAATCTGCTATCACCCCGAGACTCTGAAACTTTTTTTTGCAAACACAGAGAGATACCGTGGAAGCTACCCCAAAACCCCAGACCTTATCTCCCATTGCAGGCCACCAATTAATTCCTTCTGGCCAAAAATTGCGGCCAGAGCAGGTTGGAAATGGTTCGTTTTTGTTCTAGGGCCTTATCTTCAGTAAAATAGACCCTTGGTATATGCAAAATTGTCTGATTTGACCTAGGGTGAAATCTGTGACCCTTTTCTCTAGTTGCTGTTTTGATTCGTGTTTTCGTATTTCATATTTTAAATTCTGGATTTGTATAATTGCATTTTACCTCGATTACTTGGCGTTTGTACGACGATATCGAGGATAGTTTGATGGTTTTGAAAGCGTAGTCCATAGGTTCTAACCTATAGGCCTTAGCGCGTCGTTTGGTTTTCTCGATGTGATTTTAAGGTGCTTTTGCGATTGTGTTATCTTGTAGGTACCTTCTCGAGGGCTTCATACGAGGAAGAAGATGAAGGAGACATCAACACCGACACGCAGGAGGCAAGGTGAGTAGATTATATCTATGGGGGAAGTCGGGTGGATGGCGTATAGCACCACCGCAGTTCGATGTTTAGTATAGCATATATATACTATATATGATAGCTTATTGTGTGTCGTGGATATTTGAGATGAGATTAGGTGTACTATGGTTGGATTAGGGCGTAGAGGTAAACTAGTATAGTTCCTAGTTGCGAACCCTAGAATAGGCTTACACCCTCACGCACACACATGCTTATTTGATATACATATACCTAGATGGTGAGGATAGTGGATGAGATTTGGAGATGAGTCGATGATATTGGGCATGGTGCCATGAGATCGATGATATATTATGATTCGTATTTGGGATACGACATGTGATTTTAGCGGGCCTTTGGACGTGTGTTTTACACACGCATTTATATAGATGGTATCGGTTGCACTAGACTTAGATCTGTACCCCAGATCATGAGATATGATGATAAGGATACCAGATAATTGATGAGATGAATGTGATATAGACCCGTACCCAGCTTTTGGGATGCCGTACGATGATTTACCGTATGAGATTTATATTGATGATAGATCCGCACTCTTGATTCGAGGATGTCATATGATATTGTATCGTACGCGGTACCTTTGAGACGGGATCACCGACTATTATATTTATATATATATTTATATCGACTCAGATTTAGGTGGTTTCCATACCCCTCCTGATTGACTTGTTAGTTAGAGCCGTAGTCTTGCTAGTAGATGTTAGGCTAGGCCGATATCATACCTATTTCAAAAACTAACGAATCGGGTGTATTTTAAAGACAGACAAGGGATTTTACGGATATTTTCAAAAGACGCATCTTTTTTTAAAAACACCGTAGCCTTTATTTTCCTGAAAACCCAGATTCGTATTATTTCAAATGGCAAAACAGTATGACATGGATACACCAATGTAGATTCTACACTATTGTGTTATTATTCATTTGCCGCATATTCTTACTGTTGCATTCGGGATATGATCCCTTGTATATTCATACCAGTGCACACATATATTGATATCTTCATACTTGCGCACATGCACACTGTATATTCATACCAGTGCACACATATATTGATATCTTCATACTTGCGCACATGCACACTGTATACTCATACCAGTGCACACATATATTGATATCTTTATAATTCCGCACATGCACACATATATTGATATCTTCATACATGCGCACATGCACACTGTATATTCATACCAGTTGTAACGTTTTAAAAATAATTAAATAAATAATTAAATGAATAAAATTGTTTAAGTGAATTTTATGAATTTCGGTAAAGTAAAATGTATTTTTCGTAAAATTAAACCGTGATTGTTTTTCATTATAATTTGAAAAATACCTATTTTAATTATGTAATTACTAGTAAATGGTGTTTATTTAGCCACTTATAAATTTTTAGTTTAATTAAATATTTTTCCTAAATTAATTATTTTAAATATTAACATAAGCTTTATTTTTACACTAAATTAGTGTAAATTACAAATTTGAATGATTTTAATTTGTAAAAATGAACCATGGCATATTAGAATTTAGTGTGTATCATGAAAAATTTATTTGGAAATTTTTCCATTTTTCTAGAGCTTTCTTGAGTTGCTATAATAAAGAAATAAAATAAAATAAAGAAATGCATGAAAAGACATAATGAAGTGATATTTTGGTGGAGACTTCTACACAACTTTTGTCGCTCTCTTCCTTCTCTTCCTCACCTCCAAAAATGGCCGGCCTCATCCCCCATGGTAGCCCCCATTTTCCTCATTTTATTTTGCTCCAAAATTCATCAAAAATCCTTTAAAAAATTCAATAAAAATCCACAAAATCCTATTTATTTCATACCTTTTATTCCTTGATCATTTTTATATGGAATTTGGAGATGGAAAGCATGCATTTTGGAGGCTCATTTTCTTGTTTGGATTTCATATTTTGGAGGTATAAATTTCCTTCTTTTATTTATTTATTATTAGATGTTTCTTTTAAGCATGTTTAGATTTAATGAATTAATTCTATGTTCAATTTTTAAAATTCAAGTTAGGGTTTGTAAATTCAAGTTATGATTTTTATTAATTTATTAGGGTTATAATAGTTAGTTTAACACTTTTAGAATTGAAAAATCTTGCATGGTTGTTGAATTGTAAATTTTTCATTTAAAATTGTTTAAATTAGGAATTTTGCTAACTAGGTTTCTATAAAACATAATTTTTGGTGAAATAAAATTTCAATTAATATTTGTAACACTAGATTGTGGTCTTAATAAGGGTATTAACTTGTTGGTGGAATGGAAACTTAAATTGATTGCTAGTTTCTATTGATAATTGATAAATTGTGATAAAAATTGCTATTTAGTAAACTAGATTTTAGAAATTCCTAAATAAATGAGATTAAAAATATAACTTATGATTTCATTAAATCATTATCATAATGAATTGTGCTTTAATACATTAATTCATGCAAAATCATGTTTTGTGGTGGAATTGTGGTATTTTGCTTGAAAAATGTTGAAAATTGTTAAAGGTTGCAAACTAGAAATTTCAAATTAATACAAATTTGTGTAATAAAAATATAGTAATAGTTTGTATAGTCTATTTATGCTATTTAATGAGTTTTATAACCATTGGTTTTATTTAAATGTCAAGTTTTGATGAAAAACGGTAAATTGGCATTTTCGGGTTTTACGAAATTGGACGGTTTGATGGATTTTAGGGTTTCGATGGATTTAATCATGTTTTAAAATATAAGTAATGTGTTTTAAAACTACGAGTTATTTGTTGATGTTTATCTCGATCCATCGGAGTTTGTACGCCGATATCGAGCGATATTTGGTGCTTTTGCGTGGACGGGACATAGGTTTTAACCTATGCCGGTTCATTGCGTCGTTTTGACTTTTGTATGTGATTCAGTTTACGATATTATTTATATGTTTGCGTTTAGGTACCCCTCACGTGGACTGCGGGCGATGAAGAGGAGGATGGCGACACCGTCTTCGGCAGACATGGACCAGGTGAGTAGATGCATATCTACGGGGGGAAGTCGGGTGGATGGTGTTTAGCACCCCCGCAATGTAGAATAGGAATAGTGCTTTTTGACATTAGGAAACCAGATGTGACCCTAGATTCTTAATGAGTAGGGCCCTAGTAATGACCCTAGGCTGGACTAGACTGATTTAGGAAGACATATCAGAAGATGAATACCTTGGAAGAGGTTCGTAGGTTTCAGGTAGAAACACACACGCACACACTGGAAAACGACATGGTGTATACGTGCATGTGTATATATATATAGGACGAGGTATAGGTATATATATATATATACACAACATGTATATGGGATATATTGATGTGATATGATATCCGAGGTATGATGAAACAGTGTAACTGGGCTTGATGCCGTGATTCTTGGCTATACAGTCGTATTAAGTATTAGCGGATCATTACAGAATGAGATAATGAACATGTATACTTAAATTATAATGGGTGGTGATGATATTGAGGTACATGGGACTCAAAAATAGTACCCGGACTGTAACTTGTGATTGATCACGATATGAGATATGTATGACTTGATTACGACATCATATAGGTGTGACCTGATGTCGATATCATAGAGGTGTGACTTGAGGACGATATGATACACATGACATGATATTTCTGAGGATAAACTAATGATGCATATTATGATGGCAATGATATATAATTGATGTAGGCGGTTACAGTTTAGCACCTTGATCATGAGATGTGTTGATGATGACATTATACGAATGATGAGACACCTAGGAGATACTTGACCCGTATCCCGATATTGGGATGACGTACGATGGATTTTACCGTACGAGGCATAGATATGATGATTGATCCGCACTCTTGTTTTGAGGAAGTCGTACTATGTACGTGACGCTATTGAGGCAGGATCGCCGACTATTAGAGATATGGACTCAGGCGTTAGGTGTACTTCTATCGACCAGTTCTTAGGTTTAGACCAGTTCTTAGGTTTAGTTTTCCTTAGGAGGGTTAGATGAACACTAGGTTAGGTTTGAGCCATATAGTGGTAGTGGTATTTGTATATCAAATGAGTGGATAACACACATCCGTCTTTACTTTTTCACTGTAATCATAATGCTGCATGTTCATACATATGTTGCTATAATCAGCATAAACTTTACCTGTTAGGACACCAGCACCATTACCGATGATGTGCATATTCCACGCACACTTATTTGCCGGCTCACACACATCATCATCGGTAATTGCTATGTCACGTACACTTTAGACCATGTTATCTTTTATGGATACATTCAGCTAACAGCTAGATTGATATAATATCGTGATTACTCTCAGATATTAGTCTAGACATGGCATCATTACGTAGACATCCATGCATTCATATTTTCAGGTTATCATGCAGTATTATGGGGGCATATGCCGACATTTATCATATTCTTACTCATGATTTTGAGATTTGGATTTCTATGAGATTTCTGGACTTTTGGGGAAAACCGCAAGAAAATAAAAAAAAAACTTCTCTCTCTCTCCTCCTCTCTTTTTAAAATATAAGATGCGGTTTTCTCGTGATGTATGTGTCGTCCACCATGAGATTTCATGTTTTCTGTTGGATTTCGAGACCCGATTCGAGGAGTGGATGAACCGTCTCAGGTACATGGTGGGCCCGGTATGGTACCCCGGGACAAGAAAATCGAGTTGTAGACGATGAGCCTGGCAGGGGAAGGCTACCTACCGGTGATGTCTGGCGCGGCGGATATTCGGAGGATACCGACCGTTGTCGTGAGATTTGATGATATGGGCCGATCCGGACTGACGGAGCCCGAGGTATAGAGACTATGATACTTGAGATTTACATGTTTGTGTCGATGCTTGACACGGATTTCCATGGATTTCATTGTTGAGATTTCAGATTTCTATACACATTTTACTATGATAACAGCTAAAGATTTTTTATACAGATATATCTGGATTTCAGGATTGATTATTTTATATTCATGGTGCATGCATACCCATTCATATGACATAGTATTATATGAGGCACTGACACGAGCACGGAGTATCTGCATTTACACGTAGTTTTACCCTGCTATTACTAGATGATTAGGATATAATAGTGTATTATTATGACCTAGGATAGCGTCGTGCATTCAATTTCTTTTCGTAGATGTCTTCTACTCATGAGTTGGCAACTCATCCCCGTTGTGCCAAATTTTATTACAGGTTCGATGTACAGGTTTCCCCGGCAGCTTGCTGGCACATCTTTTCTTTCAGGGTGATTTGCACGGTAGGTGGGTTCACTTGTATCTGAACCACCATTGTATTTTATTCATTCATTTGTATCTAGTAAGCTCCATCAACCATACTTGTATTACTTGATAAGTTTATTGGACCAGTTATTTATTTCGACCTTAGAGTCGCGCATGTATTATTCTGATCTAGTGGTTTTGTTTTCTTTTGAGTTTTGAGCTTCGCCCTTTGGCGTTGTATACTATTGTGTATTGTTGTGGTTGTTTTCGCCTGTTGGCGTTGAGCTAGCTCCTGTTTGGGGATACTTTTTATTGTTTATGTATATTATACTTGTTGTACCCGTTTGGGGCCAGTTTTTATAGAGGAGACTGCCGAAATTTTTAGGAAATTTGCTGATACTTTTAAACTTGTTCCTTCATGTTTCCTTTTACTGCTTCTTTTTCATGGTTTAGATTTCTGGGCTTCGGCTTACTTAGGTTACGTGGTGTCTCTAGATGCTTCGTAATCTAAGTGCTGGTCACGTTCCGTACTTTCGGGTCGTGACACTAGTGCACACATATATTGATATCTTCATACTTGCGCACATGCACACTGTATATTCATATCAGTGCACACATATATTGATATCTTCCTACTTGCGCACATGCACACTGTATATTCATACCAGTGCACACATATATTGATATCTTCATACTTGCGCACATGCACACATCTATTATACATTCATACTCGTGTGCTTACATATTGTACACTCATACTTGTGCACACATCTATTGTACATTCATACTCGTGTACTTACATATTGTACACTCATACTTATGCACACATCTATTGTTCATACTCATGTACTTACATATGGTATACTCATATTTCTACACATACATATTTGCACATATATAGACGATTCTGGTTTGACTTGGAGATCTGGGAACCGCAAGATACTTTTTAAAACTGATTCATTTTTAAAGAAGCGGTTTTCCCTAAATATGTGCATATTACTATTCCATGTTGCATGATACACTGATATGCTTACATTTCTTTTATATGTCGCATACATCATGCTTTCTGATTATACGCATTGAGATATGTTGTTTCCATGATATTTCTGGATTCAGGAACCGTGGGTAATTTAAAAGAAAGTATATTTTGTTTGAAAAACCCGGTTACCCTTGATATGATATTTCAGTACGTCTACCATGTGTTTTCTCGGTTCTGAGAGTGGCATGTGAAACCCGATTCGAGGAGCGGTAGGCACCGTCTGCGGGTACATGGTGGACTCGGTGAGGTACCCCGGGGCAAGAAGACTCGTATATGTTAGACGGTGAGCCTGGCAGGGGAGTACTACCAACCGGTGATTGTTTTGAGCTCGGCGGATATCTGGGGAATACCGACCGGAGTTGAGAGATGAGACGGGCCGATCCGGACTGGCGGAGCCCTATGTATATGAGGATTTACATGCCGATGCTAGGCACAGGTTTCATGATGTTTTCGAGTGTCGATACTTGACACTCAGGTTCCATGATTTTGATATGTCGCGAGCAACACATGTTGATTTACATCCTCATACTTCCATGCATATGCTTTATGATATTTACATGCATGATGTTTTTCGTCATTGGGTGACACGTGGACGATATCCACATACATATAGTTGGCATTGATGACTTTGATCACATAGTTGGACGAGATCCACATACATGATGGCATTGATTACATAGTTAGATGATATCCACATACTTATAGACTTCATGATATAGTCGACATTGATCACACCTCATATTTATGATATGTTATTACCTGAGGCACTGGCACGAGCACTTGGCACTACACTCATGTATATATGTTACATTGCCACCTTATCATGCTTCAGACTTATTCATTTGAAGTTTATATATATATCTGATCGTATTGACCTAGGATTGTGTCATACATACGATTTCTGCTCTGTGATATTTTCTATTCACGAGTTGGCAACTCACCCCCGTTGTGCCACAGTTTCTTGCAGGTTTTGCCGTACAGGTTTCATTGCGGCTTTTCTGGCACACTGCTTCCTTTTCTGGGTGATTGCATTGGTAGGTGGGTTCACTCGCATCGTGACCACCCTTGTATTTATTGTATTCAGTTGTATCTAAAATTCCATCAACCAAACTTATATATTGTTTCAGACTTAGAAAACCAGTTGTATATTATTTCGATCTTAAAGTCACGCGTTGTAGTATTATGGTTTTCATGCTGATTTTGAGTTTCCTTTTTTAGTTTGATCCTCGCCCTTCGGCGTTGTATATTTTTCTGCTTTTGTGGTTGTGACCGTCGATTGACGAAGAGCTAGCTCCCGCTTAGGGATGCCTTTTATCATTGTATATATATATTATTCATATTGTACCCCGTTTGGGTCCAGTATTTACAAAGGAAACTCTGCCGAAATTTTCAAAAAAAGGCTATAGATTTTTTTAAAATGCATATTCGGCTTACTTATTTAAAAACCTTGTTTTTAAAACATGTTTTCCTTACTTCTTAAAAACTAGTTTTCTTTATCTACTCCTTAAAATGGTTTTAGATTTATGGGTTTTTGGCTTACTTGAATTAGATGGAGTTCTATAGACTTCATATGATTCAAGTGCTAGTCACGTGCTATTTCGGGTCGTGACTATAAAGTCGTAGACTTTTACCGCTTGCTTCGTATCGAAGTCTTGAACCTTACACTGCCTTTGTTCTTTGTGAAATCGTCCATTGATCTTCGTTTAGTCTTGAAACTGTAGGCATGATCAAGATCTTTCCATTTGTTGGTCAAAGTCTCACTTTTGTTACGTCTTTTTATCGCTTTCACTGTTTTTATTCCGGGAACCTGTAACCTGCAACTATGTAGCAGACATGGATCAAAAGCACCTGTTTATTTGTAAAATGACTAAGAATGGGGAATATAATAATGCAAAATTATGGTATGAACAAATACCCCCAAACTTATCTTTTGCTCGTCCTCGAGTAAACCTAGTTTTTATTCTCGAAAAAGACCTACCCTCACTTTCGCAGGGAAACGCGATTGCACTGAGCTCGTGCAACAAGCCATTAAGCCTCTAGGTGTCCCTAGTAGGTGGAGTGTTGTCTCCTGAGGGTTTTCAGCGGATACTACCCACAAAATCCTATCAATTAGGCTTATCGACTTTTATTCTCCAATTAGGTTTTCCAACAAGGAATTCTATTATCTTTGACTCAGAAATTATCCACCCGTATTTTTCACGCTTCCTTATCATTTAACTTAAGATTATATATATTCTTGTAAATTTACTTAGCTTTTGTCATCTTTTAAGTTTTCTTTCTAGGGTTCTATCTCAACTTAGAAATTTTTATCATCTCTATTAAAGATATAAGTCCTATTTTTCATTCCTATCTCTTATCTAAACCCCAATCACATATCCCTACATGTGTGTATATATCACCCCTACACTTGGAAATTCAAATCAAGCTATTATACTCTTGTCCATCGTCCAAAGTACTTTTCAATTGGTGAATTTTTAGATGAAATTTCTCATACATTCATCATGCGACCGTTAATACTTCTTGAGGTACCAACGACCGATTATAAAATGTGTTCGCGCATTAAAGCGTAATTCCTAGTCTTGTAATCCCTAAGGCTTTTAGCAGTGACTCCCAAACCAGTTGGTCTTAAGACACTGGGTGATGAAGCACCCTCGCTAAATATTTTTTTTATTAATGCAGCCTTATGTAATTACAAAAACCAGTGGTAATTTTTTTTATCTCTTTATTCACACTTGTATTTTAATTTTATTTTTCTTCTTACTAAGGACTTTAGACAAGCGCATTTCAAGGTCTCTTCTACTACTCCAATTTTCAAGGATCGTGTTTGTGCAATTTGTAGGGTATATATTTTTAGAATTTAAACTTAAGATTATGAATTATTTTTCAAACTTATACTTTAATAAAGATATCAATACTTTTGCCTTGTTTTAACTTAGCCCAAGAAGTCAACTCGAAATTTGCCTATTTCTAAATAAACTGCAAAGACATATACTTTCTCCTGTTAAATTTTCAAAAAGGTTATTTTTAGGGTTTTTAATTTACTAAGTCTAGGATCTAGTTGTTCCTAGCTAGTTAACCTTCTTGTCAAATTCAAGTCAATTATGGCCAAAATTGAATTTTTCAATTTTTATAATTTTTCAAATTTTTCAGTTTTTATGGGTTTTAAAATAAGTATGCAAATGCAAAAATATACATATGAATGCGAAGGAAGAAGGCTTACCGAGCATACCACCAAACTTAAACTTGACAGTGTCCTCACTGTCATGCTATACCAAGAGGGTCAAAATGTCGGCACTCCCCTGTGTATTTTTATATATATATATTTTTTTTATTGTTAACAGAAAATCAAAACAAAAAATATATATACAAAAAGGTCCCCCCCAAACTTAAGTGAAACAGTGTTTTCACTGTTTAAACGTTAAAGTTCAGAGTTAGGGAGGAGAAAAATCAAACTATACAAGGCCTTACACAGGCCAAAAGTTAGCACCAATCATTCAAATTTTTTATCGTTATAATGATGTGTTTAGTGAAAGAATGGAGTGTAGAGAAAAGAGATGAGAAGTACACGAGACCGTGTGGAAAGAAAGGTGGAATATGGTCTCGGTCTATTAGGAGAAGAATGGCGGAAGAGAGAAAGAAGTGTAGTACGAACTTGAGGGCGTAAATCGAGTGAATAAATTAGCGCAAATTATGATGACCGATGTGTTAAAAGCGATTGTGTTAATTTATCAACCCGTCGAGAAATGGGGTCAAATCCCTCAAGATTCGCAAGAAAACATGGGTACGTTAAACCATCCATTGAAAATGGAAGCGAGACGGATTCTTGCGCGGTCGAAACGATGGAAAGAACGAAGGGGAGTGATTTAGGGATAGTCTTATTCTCACCTAAGTAAACTGTCTCGAACTCGAAAGATTCCATCAATAGTTCGAAATGACTATAAGCAACCGAGTCTGATGGTTCAATTAACTCATCTGAAAATTCAAAGGACTCAAACTCGGGCGGTGAGTCTTCAAAATCGTCCGAAAAAGTGAAACACTCGTAATCGTTATCGGCTGTGAGAACTGTGTCAGATCCAAAGAGAAACGCACTAGTGGCGTCAAAACTGCTGTGATCGAACAGAAATTTTTCAAGCTTACAGTCCTCAAGCGTGATCTCTTGCATGGTCGGAACGATGATGGAGGGAAATGAGTGAGGAAGTATAACAGTTAAAGGTTCAGGAGGATGAATTGGAAAATCCGACACATCAAACAAAACTGGTTCATCCTCAATACTCTCCTCAATACTATCCTCAAAAGTTATCTCATCCATGCAATTATCATCAAAATCAAGACGCATATGAAGTTCAGGAGAAACATTTAATGACTCGGGATGATGAATTGGAGAGAAAATTTCAGTCAAATCTACGGGTTCATCATCCAAAATATTCCCTGCGTCAATATCCTCAATCAAGTGAAAATCAATTTTTTTGGACACCTCGTCAAAAGCATGGATATTTATCAATTCAGGTTCTAGTTGGAGGTGTAAAGTTCGAAAGGATTGGTGATGGTTTCACTCGAAAGGGACCCTTCACAATCTGGCAAATCAAACACTACAAAGTCGCACAACTCATTAAACGTTTTTATTTTTAATTGGTTAATCATTTGGGACGCTTGTTTGAAAACAGGAGTTGTGGGATTCAATTGGTGATGGATAAGTTTGATTTGGAAGGGTGCACGGCTCACTTTCTCCACTCAAATTCTCAATCTGTCCAACCGCCTCATCATACATTGGAATTTTTGGAGCTAGTTGGAGACTAGCTACCGGGTCACTAGGTTGTCTTGATGAATTAAGGGCAGCAATGGACGCATACAAATTGCTCATCTGTTGGTTTGTCGCTACAATATGAGCTTCCAACGACTGTCCTAGACTAGACATAGGTTGTGAAGGGGTTTCCGTCAAAGATTCAAAGTTGTTTGGATACGTGAAACTCCCAAATGGCTGTGTAGAAGCAATGTCGAGGGAAGGTGCGGAAGTTGGGTAGGACTGGTAGGAATTGAATAGTTGGACAGAAGTAGGATCAACATTTAGATAAAAATATGAATGGACTTGTTGATCCTAAGAACTAGAAGTGTTGAAAGGAGTGAAAGATCGGTTACGGATTGTTCAATATGTTCAGCTATAGACATGGGTTTCGGAGTTACAACAAGACTCGAAAAAGGAGTATCAACGTAAGAAGGTGGTGAAGATTGAAATGGTTGATACAAAGTGGATTGCGGAGTCGAACTGTTTCTCCTAGACGCTTCTATTCGATCTTTCAAAGAAATTTTGGGCATGGAGGGATCGTCCGTAATTCGACCAAAACAATTTGCGTAGGAAGCAATGTTTGGATGAGGGTACCAAAGTTCGGCAAGAGTTTTGTGAGGTGGGGTACCCATGATGTAAGAAGGAGAAGAAAAAGAATGTGGGGTGCACAGATTTCTTAGCGACAAGTTGCAAGTTTTTTGTAAAAAAAAATTTCTTTATTCTTTTTGTGTTTTTTTTGTAAGGAGCTTTTTGCAAAAAGATTTTCGATAAAAGGCTTAGACACACGTTCAATCAACCACAAATGCACAATCAAGCCTAGATCTAGGGTCACCTAGGTTAGCTAGACAACTCCTAACTATTCCAAAGGGCAAGAAGTAGGACCTCAAACCGCCTCTTCACCGCCAATTGTGCCCAGGTAAGCACAAGTAGAGAAAGGAGGGATCCGCTCACGAATCACCGTGAGACGGGCCTTTTAAAGTTATCTTTCACTACCTGTCTAGCCTAGGCACCACAAAGTCAGGTTAGGATCAACGGTCGATGCCTACAACTATTCCTTTGTCCTATTGAGCGCGAAGTCCTTAAGGCTGAGTCTAATCTTTTTTAATTAACTTGATGGTCAATGCAATATGCTTTATATGATTTTTGGGGTCCTAGGAAGGGTGATGAAATCCCCACCCAATCTGAAGTGGCGTTCAAGCCCCTTAAAGTCAATTTAGATATGCAAAGCAATAAACACAATCACTTGCAAAAAAAAAAAAATTATTTAGCGCGGCGCAAAAAATCCTGCACAAGATCAATTATTGGAGAAAGGGAGAAATTTTTGGCGCAAAGAATCCTGCAGGCAAATTTTACAGAGGAGATATTGGGGTTCAGAAGAAGAAAAGAAGCTTACAGAGAGATTTTCTCATGCTGACGTCAGCAGAGAGCGGCGGATCCGCGGTCCAAGGTAAGGTACGGCGGCGGAAACGCGGTCGGGAGGAAGGATCAGACCTCAAATCTTTTTCTGTTGCTCTGTTGTGGTACTCCTCGGTTGTTCAGATTTGTTGTTTTCTGTTTCGCTCTCTGGATTTTTCCAGATCTAAACTCGTTCGTCGATCCTGCACAATTCAAATGAAAATACCCTTCACAAAATAACAAGATGATAAATTTTTTTTACTTTTTTATTTTTCAGTTTTTATGATTTTTCAATTTTATATTAACCCGAAATTACAAAAAGAAAACAACAACGCCATCCCCGGTAACGGCGCCATTTGATTTGTACGATGTTTTGTGATCAAAATATTAATTACCGCAATCAAGAACGACGTCGTTTGGTAGCTAGCCGGTGAGTACAGGTCGGTCCACAGGGATTTTGTATATTCTCAATTTGTTCTAACGAGTTAATTCCGATTATTGTCGGATTGATTAAATCTAAAAACTAAGGTTGATCTAGACTAGAATTAAAATCTTGCTAGGGTTAGGTTTATGTTAAGTTTGGAAAGTCAATATTCCTCACCGCTTTCTATGCCCTAATTAAGATCTATGAGGTGTTATGGTAATAATTAATAAAGTGGATTGGTACCATCGGGAAGAAACGATGTTTCTTCCTTTAGGTTCTTGTCCTTCCTTTCTTAATTCTTACCCTAACCTCCATGGAAAACATACGCAACCGGTCTTTTAAACTACGGTATCACCGCTACCTCGTGGGATAGGGTGCCGTAGGGAGCGGTGTGTGTATGTATGCATGGAGTCCTATGAAAAGATGTGATGGGCAAGAAAGGGGTGAGAGATTCTCATCTCTCAAGCCTCTCCTATTCCTAACCCTAACAAGCGAGGAACTACTCACTCATTTAGGAAATTGATTAACATGTTCTAAACTAATTAACTAGGGCAGATAATGAAATTATACTAGGGCAATAAAAAGAAAACTTACTCTAAAATGAAATTATGGTATGAACATGCCCCTACTCTTTCATATTTCCTTTCTTCTAGGTTTTGGCTGCTCGGCGCTCTTTTTCTTTTGGATACATGGTTCGTTCCCACTCTTTGGGTTTCTCGCCCAAGAGGGAGGCCAGTGGCGCGGCCGTGCCCCTGGCTGGTTCATGCCCTGCGCCGACTCTTCCGTCGGCGATAGGGTCGTCCGCTTCGTTGATGGCTCCCGGTGATTGTCTCGGCGGCGGCCAGAGACGTCCACAGTCATTCGAGCCCCAAACGAGAGACAGAGGGGAGGGCGAGGACGGGGTCCCCCTTAAGAGGAAAAGGACAATCTCTCATGCGCCGCCGTCGATGGTTCCTGAGGGGATTCCCGTGCAGGGGGTGACGCCGTCTTCATGGCTCCATCCGGGCTTTCTGTCGCTGCCGGCCTGCTCGCCGGGATGGAAGAGTCGGCCGGGGGAAGGCTTCCGCACGGCACCTTGAGGGTCCAAATGGAGGCCATAGCCTAAGGGGCGGTCCAGGTACAAACTTCTTTACGCGTTGTTTTTGACCTTCCTTTCTTTGGCTGGTCACACCCCCGAGTTTCTCATCCACTTCCTATCAGGTCCTTCAACACCGCGCCCTCGCTATCCGTATGGAGGCCGAGGGGGCGTTCCACGTGCCGAGGCCAGTAGAAGTGTTTCCATCGGAGGTCGAGGCTCTGCGGCATGACCTGCGTCTGGAGAGGGCGAGGGCCGATGTCCTGGCAGCCCGTGCAGAGGCTGCGGAGCTCGCCAATTCAGCGAATTGGGGCGCCTACCGTCGCCTGAGTGCATCCCACCGAGTTGCCGAGAGGAAGCTGGCAGATCTGACCGACCGTCTCACGGCCATGGAGAAGGAGAGAGACGCCAGCAGGGGGTATGCCGAGGCGGCGCTTTTGGTGGCCGAGACTGCCAAGGCTCGAGCCAGGAAAGCTGTAGCCGATTACAAGGTGTTAGAGAAGTTTTACGTCGAGCTTGGCGAGTATTCCGCCGTCACGTGGAATAAGGCTCTGGACGCTGTGAAGGAGCAGCTTCCCGAGTTCGCCGATGGCGAGCTCCGTGCTCGGGTCCCACTCCTGGCGGCAAGGCCTCCGGCAGACAACGATGAGGAAAGCGAGGCGCACCCCTGGTGGCGAAACCTCTGGTGGTGAAGCCTTTGGCAGGTCGCGATGAGCGAGGCGCAGAAGGGGTTTACGACTTAGGCCCTTTTATTTTTGTAAGCCTCCGGGCAGTTTGTACGGCTGGGGAGCCCAAAGTACCCTTTGTAAAGGCTTTGCCTTTGGTAATACAACTTTTTTTTTGGTTTCATCGATTTGCACTTTATCTTTTGTCTGTGAAGAATGCTTGTAAAATATCTCTGCTTGCATTGTTGGGTCGGCCATCTGTCTAGCGATCGTTCGTCGAGTTGATTTCGATTACTTTCCAAGCGCGCCAAGCGTTGCCGAGAAGGAGTCATCTCCATGGCCCCGAAGTCGAGGAGGGTTCGCTCAGACTCGGATAGACTTGATGCCCCCTGTTGGGACCTCAGATTCTTTGCATGTGACGAGCAGAGTGTTGTTCGTCGTATTGTCGCCGAGCATGAATGGGGAGCTGCTCGGTTGTCCCTCGGCGAGGGCCTTTCACTTCTAGCGTCGTGAGCAACGACCCCTAGCTGGGGTTGGTCGAGCGAGGGTCGGGCTCGATTGCCTCTGGGAGGACTTCGGGTCCTTAGCAGTGGAGGGTCTGTAAGAAGCCCACTAAGGATGACCGGGCAGTGAAGCTGCACGGTTGCTTCTTGGCGAGGGCTCTGTTCTCTGGCGTCATGGGTAAGCAACCACCAGCCTGGGATGACCGAGCGGGGTAGCTGCTCGGGTGCCTCTTACGAGGGGTTCGATCCCTGGCGTCACAGGTAGAGAGCTACCAGCCGGAGATGACCGAGCAGGGTAAATGCTCGGTTGCCTCTTGCGAGGGCTTGGATCCTTAGCGTTGGGGGCTGTAAGAAGCCTACTAAGGATGACCGAGCAGTGGAGCTGTGCGGTTTCCTCTTGGCGAGGTCTTTGATCTCTGGCGTCGTGGGTAGGCAACTACCAACCTGGGATGGATGAGCGGGGTAGCCGCTCGGATGCCTCTTGTGAGGGATTCGATCCCTGGCGTCATGGGTAGGGAGCTACCAGCCGGAGATGACCGAGCAGGGTAGCTACTCGGTTTCCTCTTGTGAGGGCTTTGATCCTTCAGGACGGGGACCGAGCAGGGTTACTGCCCAGTGCCTCTTAGTGAGGACTTTGATCCCTGTCGGTTGTGGTAGGAAGCTACCAGCCGGAGATAGCCGAGCAAGGACTCGACTGCCTCTGGGAGGACTTTGGTCCTTAGCACGGGAGGGGCTGTAAGAAGCCTACCAAGGACCCTTGGCCGGGCAGGGTTACTGCCTGGTGCCTCTTGGCGAGGGCTTTTGTCCTGAAGGATAGCCGAGTGAGGGATCCTCGGGCTCGACTGCCTCTGGGAGGGCTTTTGATCCCTGTCGGTCGTGGTAGGAAGCTACCAGCCGGGGATAGCAGAGCAGGGTAGCTGCTGAGCTGCCTCTAAGGAGGACTTAGATCCTCAGCGTTGGAGGGGTCGTAGGAGGCCTGCTAAGGATAACCGGTCAGTGAAGCTGCACGGCCGCCTCTTGGCGAGGGCTTTGGCTCGCAAAGACAGAACTCTATTCAAGGTGTCCCGACGTTTCTTTATTCGAGTGGACAGGAATTTTAGAAAACATTTACATCAACTTTGCGAAAGGAGGGGTATACACTTGTTGGCCTTAGACTCATTGGTATAGCTTGAGCTTCTCGGCGTTGTAAGGCCGTGGGAGCTTGCGTCCGTCCGCGTCTTGTAGGCGGTAGGCTCCGCCGGGGAGCGCCTCAGAGATGAGGAAGGGACCATCCCACTTCGGGGAGAACTTATGAAGCCTGCCTTGATCAACGAACTCATTTCGCCGTAGGACCAGGTCCTCGGTCTGGAAGGAGCGGTGCTTGACCCGGGCGTTGTAGTATCTGGCCGTTTGTTGTTGGTAAGCGGTAGCCCTGATCTGAGCACGGTCTCTCTTCTCTAACAAGATGTCCAGGTTGGTACGTAGTGCCGAGGTATTCGTATCATCATCGAAGTGCTCGACCCGATGACTGGGTAGCCCGATCTCCACTGGGACCATTGCCTCGGTCCCGTAGCAGAGGCTGAAGGGGGTTTCCCCGGTGGGGGTCTTTTTTGACGTGCGCAGGGCTTATAAGACCCGGGGCAGTTCTTCAACCCAACTACCTTGTCGCCCTTCTAGGCGGGTCCGAAGACCTCAGAGGACGTCTCGGTTAGCGACTTCGGCCTGCCCGTTGCATTGGGGATGCGCGACCGCGGCGAACTTCATGAGGATGTGGTATTCTTTGCAGAAGTCTTTCACTTTCTCGTTCTCGAAGTTCGTCCCGTGGTCGGTGATGATACATCTCGGGATGCCGAACCGGAGTATCAGATTGTTTTGCAAGAACTTGATGGTCGTAGCGGCGTCCGGTTTCCTGACGGGGACAGCCTCGATCCATTTGGTGAAGTAGTCTACTGCGACGAGGATGTATTTGTGCCCGCCTGTACCGGTGGGGAACTGGACGATCATGTCTAATCCCCACTAGGTGAACAGCCATGGGGATGTTAGGGTGGTTAGCTCGGTAGCGGGGAGGCGAGGGATGCTGCCGTGAAGCTGGCAACTCTTGCATCTCCTGACTAGCTTCTGGGCGTCCTCATGAATAGTGGGCCAGTAGTACCCCTGGAGCAACGCCTTTTGGATCAAGGTTCGAGCCCCTTGGTACGGGCCGCCAACCCCCTCATGGATTTCCCGAAGGACGTAGTCGGCTTCGTGGGGGTCTATGCACCGGAGCAGGGGTTGAGTGAAGGACTTCTTGTAGAGGTTCCCATTGCTCCAAACGAAGTGACGGGCTTTTTACCGGAGACGGTAGGCGGCTCCCCGATATCCTGGGAGCGTACCGTCCTTCAGGAATTCCACGAGGGGCTTCCTCTAATCTTGGTCGCCTTCCTGCGCCGCATATACGTGGAGTGTTGTCGCTCCATCTTCCATGCTAGGCTGAGGCAAAGTTTCGAAGAGGATAGACCGCTTATTGTTGGCCGAGTATGACGAAGCCAGCTTGCTCAGGGCGTCGTCTTGGGCATTCAGCTGCCTGGGTATTTGTTCTACTTGGACTTCGTCAAAGTTCCTCCGGAGTTTCCTCACCTCGTCCAGGTACCTCATCATCAGAGGCTCCCGAGCTTCAAAGCGGCCGGTCACTTGACCAACAACAAGGGCCGAGTCGTTGCGGATTCGGACTATCTTCATCCCCAGCCCAGTGGCCATGCACAGTCCGGCCAGGAGGGCCTCGTACTCTGCCGCGTTGTTCGAGGCTTTGAAACCGAGCTTCAGAGAGTACTCCATTTCTGCTTCGTTCGGGGCCCGGATAATGAGCCCGACACTACAGCCCTCCTCGGTTGAAGACCCGTCGATGTAGATGACCCACTCAGGGACCGAGCCAGGCCTCTCCGTGATGGGACACTGAGTTGCGAGGGGCGGCGTGGACTCCCGTTTCTTGCTAGGGATGGTGCATTCGATGATGAAATCGGCCAGGGCCTATGCTTTGATGGCCTGCCTCGGGCGATATGTTATGTCGAACTGAGATAGTTCCCACCTCCACTTTTCTAAGCGGCCTGAGGACTCTGGTGATGCAAGGATAGCCCCAACGGGGGCTCGGTGAGGATGATGATGGTGTGTGCTTGGAAGTAGTGACGCAGCTTCCTTGAGGCCACCACGAGGGCCAAGACAATCTTCTCCATGGCTGGATATCTCGTTTCTGCGTCCTTAAATACGTGGATCACATAGTACACCGGCTTCTGCGTCCCACTGACCTCCCGGACGAGCACCGAGCCTGCTGCTTGGTCGGATACCGCCAGATACAGCGACAGCTCATCTCCTTCAACTGGTTGGGTGAGAAGCGGTGGCGTTGCGAGGTGCTTCTTCAATTGGTCGAAGGCGGCTTGGCACTCCTCCGACCACTCGAATCTCGGGATCTTCCTTAGAGCCTTAAAGAACGAGAGGCATTTCTCACCTGACCTAGACATGAAACGGGTCAGAGCGGCGACTCATCCCGTGAGCTGCATGATCTCGACGTTGGTCTTGGGCGCGGCCATCGGCGTCTGTTGCCGCCGTGGGGCACCGAGTCTCGCAGGAGCTCGACTGGCCCCATGTCGTCATGTCCATAGTTCTTGATGGGCCCCGATTCCTTCTGACGAGGTCCCTTGTTCCCCGGGGTAGGGTGGTCCCCGAGCTGCCTCGGCGGGTCTCGTGGGCGTGACCCCGTCGAGGGAGGGGGCGCTGGTTATGCCTGGAAGCAGGCGAGCTGACCGACACCGCCTCGGTAAAGACAGGGAGGCGACGAGGCCTGAGGCGAGGCTCTCTGACGTGGGACTTCGAGGTTGAATGGGAAGTATCGAGGGGCCTACAACTGCCGGAGTTCGCAAGACGGTGGTCGGTGGAGGAGCCGATGACGTTCGGTTGAGGTTCGCCCGCACCTCCGTTGAGGGGGAGGTGGCGGCTGGTACCCGGATTTTCAGGGCGATTACTTGCCATGTGGATGGAGATCAGAAGGCCAACTTTGTTTTTGTGGAGTTTGCTTTCCCACAGACGGCGCCAACTGATGGAGGTCCTTTTCGGGTCTTCTTCAGATGTTGTCTTCCGTCGATCTCCTAGTAGGTTTGGAGGTGATCTCCCGTTGCATGTGAGTCTCAATGGGTTTCGAGGAGATTGGTGATTAAAGGAGTTTAGCGCCGAGTACCTGCAAAGAAGTCCTGAGGTGGTTTGGTACCACCGAGGACCCTCCGATGATCAAGTTAGTGTTAGTTGTGTGTATGCCCTAGAGACCAGTATTGTACAGATGATGTATATTATATTGGATGCTTGGATATATATAGAGATGACTTTCTTGCTCGATATGATAGTATGCTATCTGGTTACTCTTTATCTTAACATGTATACTAGTCTCTTTAAACTATCTTATAGTTACATGTTGGTAAAGCCCTTAGGATGTGTACTTGACTACCTGGACTATGATGCAGATCATACTAGTGGGGACATGGTAGTCCATAGGTACATCCTTCAAGGTCCCTAGTCGTGGGTGTATCGAGACGGGGCATCGATATACCAGTGTAGACTAGCGTATACGCTTCTCGACCCATGGGATAGGCGATGGATGATCCCATATCCATTGGTGTTTGACATCAGAGATGGTATACGGGTGCTCAGTGGAGACTGGGTACACTGGACGAACTCGCCGAGAACTCCCAGATGGTATTATACCTCACGTCAGATGGCAGTTCTCAGGTGACACTTGTGCAGGTTAGTCTGTAGACCCGAGATCGTCATAGAGTCTTGTGTGATTCCCACTGTGCTTTGATCTCCACCTTACCATGTCTATGAGGGCGTGCAAAACGGTGGTTTTTGGGCACAGTCCCGAGTCACATGGAGGCAATAAGCGATAGGAGGGGTTTCATCTCTCCCGGTATTGGGAGTTGATGTTGCGCTGTGCTCGATTGGCCGTAACAGGGAAGTCCCTGGCCAGGGCTGATCAGAAATTTGCTGGTAAGTGTTACCAGTAGTTTCTCGACCCGTTATGAGCCTCACATCGGCACGATTTATCGGTTATTGGGGTCTGACGTTTACCACCCCTAGACTTGATATGCGACATATCAGACGAACAGACCGGACTGTACGGTAAGTGTTACTGGTTGGATTCACAGGAGTGTGAGCGGGCTTGCTCGTCGATCTTCTGATCGCTCAATACCCGGGTGGCCGTTACGTTTAGCAGACCGCTTGCGGCTTGTGGGTGCTTGATATGATCATCATCTGCTGCCGGCGTATTGACGAGTCTTTAGAGTCCTACACAGAGGTTTCCTGGCTCAAGCGAAACGAGATAGGAGCGCATATGAGATATGTGCGGGACCGAGAATAATGCGTGTATGTGATACCATATTTCATTCTCGCGATGAATGTTTCGATTGGTTGTATGCGATATAACCTAGTTATCGAATCGAAGATTGATTCGATAAGTCGATACATTGGATACTAGTCGGTTATGTGCGACATGACCGGATCATTGAATCAAGTGTTGATTTAATGATTTAATGTATAATTATATATTTGATATATTACTTTGCATTAACTAGTATTGGTTCACTTTAAAAGGATTTTCTCACTTGATGTGCACATTGTATATGTAATATATTTTTGTGTGCACTTGATTGTATCATATTTGATGATACATGTTAACTTGAGTTTGTGTAAAGATTAAACCATGGTTATATGAATGGTTAGGGTTTTGTTTAATTATTCATTTATTTATTTTGGAAAAGAAAATGGAAATGGTGGCTTTTCTTGTTTCTTTCATGAAGCTTCATGAAGGGTTGAAACCTTGACCGTTTTTGTTTTCTTCTCTTAACCTAACCATTCACCTAACTCTAGTTTACTCTCTACACTTGACTATGGTTAGTATATGATAAGTATTCATATTAGTTTCTTTTTAAATGAGAGACTTATCATATTCTATCATCTTCTTCTTCTTCAAGAAGAAAGCTTGACTCCATTAGTGGCATCTTGAGTAAAAGAGTGAGAAATCCAATTCTAAAGTGAACCCACCTCCTATTTCTTCATCCTCTACCTCTTGCCAAGTAGTATATGGTGTTTTCTTCACAAGTTTCATTGCTTGGTGAAGTTGGAGCTTGATCTTGTGTTGCCTCAACGTAGATCATCTTCGGCATCGAAGCCGACGACCTAGCCCGCTCATTTCTCCGATGAAGCCGATGCTAGAGTCCGGGATCCGACATGGACAGCAAGAGGACGTCCACGTGGAGCTAAGGAAGTGGAGAACCGGATCTATAAAGGTTGTAGCCTCTTTCTTTTAGTTAAAATGTTAACTAGTTTCACTTTTCGCCTAAACTCTAGTCAACGAATCCGTATTAGGGTTTCTCGGCACTTGTAAAATTTGAAATTGGCATGGTTGATACCTTGTGAGACCTCATTATCGTGCCTAGGAACCCTACAGTGGTATCAGAGCCTAGTTAGAGCCTTAGGTGAAGTGTAGACGACGTTTGAAACCCGATCGAACCGAAACCCTAATTCCAAAATGCTCTCTGGACTTTTTTCAAAAACTGGGTTTTTTCCAGATTAAAAATTCTTAAAAAATTCAGCAGGAAATTCTAAGAATCGTGGTGCAAAATTTTCCAAAAGATACGTCCAAAG
Organism: Agapanthus africanus; assembly: GCA_030015575.1. Classification (NCBI taxonomy): domain Eukaryota; kingdom Viridiplantae; phylum Streptophyta; class Magnoliopsida; order Asparagales; family Amaryllidaceae; genus Agapanthus; species Agapanthus africanus. Next base: position 1,659,411 of record JASDDO010000008.1, on the reverse strand, counting down.
TGCGGCGGAACCGCGGCAGAAGCCTGGCTTCTGCGGCGATTCCGCGGCCATCTGATGACGTCAGCCTTCCAATTTTGCACAGTAATTTGTTATTTGAGGTGCTGAGTTTTCTGGGATTTTTTAATCTGAACTCAAGAGTTGAGTTTTCTGGGGTGTTTTGGAGCTTAGATGATTCGATCGGATTATCAGATTTTATCTATGTGGCTTTCCGGATATTTTAGAATATTTTAAAAAGTTCGACCGGATGTAAATACCCAATCTTTCCCCTGCCGGGAAATTTCCAATTGTTGGACTTTTCCGTAGTTTAATGACGTTCTAAGTAGTGCAAGTAACGTGATGGTCGCTCTAGAAGACAACAAACCTTAACTCGATTATGTGACCGTCTTGAACTGCCCTTTGAACCTTAGGGTTTGGGGCAGTACGGCGTGCCACATGTGAGGCGTTGGCTTGACCCTTCTACGGTTGGACCGTTGGTACTGAGGCATGAAGTGAATGTCTTTGAACTTATTTCATGTGTTGAACGGTTTCGGGAAAACTTGGGTGTTCGAATGTTCGATCGGAAAGTTTAATATTTTCTATTTATCCGGAATGGGATACAATAATTGGAATTCACAATCAGTTATGAGATAACTGAATGAATGTTATAAATCTAGCGGTTTAGTCTCACTTGATATTGAAAAGAGTTTTCGATAATGAGACTAAAATGCGGAGTTTATAATTGTTAGGCATGTGATGTCTAAGTATTTCATTTGATTAGGCATGCGATGTCTAAACAGGTTGCGGATTCCAACTGTTGTAGTTTTACACTTTCTTTTCTGTGACCGTAAGTGTAGTATGTCGATATCGCCGGTTTCGTTGCTATACGTCAACGACAAATGGGGTACGCATACTTACTTACGTTGACATGTGATGTTATGTGTTGCTGGATATGTTATATTGGATCGTCGTGTTCGAATAGCCGGGGGGTTTTATGTGAGATGAGTGTTTTTCTTTTTCATTCATGTAAAAACTTGTATGTAATATTCTTTTATTGGGACACTTCCAGGTAGCGGAAGATGTCACCGTTGATGTATATTATTTACTTTTACGCATTAGGATAGACCCAAGGAAGGGAGCACAAATAACCGGGTTCTACGGTCCAGTGGGAGACCATCTCGAGGAGTCGAGTCCGCGTCTCCTAACCCTAGAATTGGTAGGGTTGCTTGCCGCTCTCGTAGGGGTCTAGGGGTGTGGGATTGGCTATTCATCACGACCGTGGAATCCGTTTTTTATACTGGCTCGTATTAAAAACACGGACGTCCTAGTATATCCAATATTTCATATGATATTTTCTGCTGCGATATCTGTGATGTGATCATTTGATATGTTCTGATGGATACTGTATATAGTATATATGATATATTATATAGACGTTACTTATGTTTTACACCCGCGCTAGCCCTGCCCCGCTCTGCCGTTAGTTACCTAACCTAACGGTGCACAAGGGGACATCGAGGCGAATGCGGATGGCATAAGTGTACGTCGTATATATCTGTGATGTTTAGGTATTTAAATGATGGGACTTCATTAATGTGATTAATGAAAGAAAAGAAACCTAAAAAAAAGATGTTGTAGAATCAAATTTTAAATAAAAAGGGTAGCTACAGTTTTGCTTTGCATAGTGGTATATATGATATACCCTGCACCTTATTCGATGAGGAAAGGACCGAGATCCCTTCACTGGGAGTGACTCCTTTAGCAATAACTGGCAGATGCTACACACTCGGTTTGTCTTTTGATTGCTTCTATAGTTTCTGGTTTGCACAGTGATATATATGATATATCCCGCACCTCATTCGACGAGGAAAGGGCCGACGATCCCTTCACCAGGAGTGGCCCCTTTAGCAAAACTAGAAAAAGCCTCAAAAACACTCCATTTCAAAATCATTCGATTCTACAACGATATCAAGTTCATTACGCAATAGGTTTTCAGAAAAACCTGTCGTAGCCCTCCGTCATTTCAGATAAGTAGTAGTTAGTATTCGTGCTACGTTTGTTGGCCTGCGTCAAGGCGTAGTGTGCGGTAGCTAACTAGTATTTATCTGCTTATGCATATGATGCAGATTGGATTAGGGTAGTCATGCGACTTTGTTGGCCTGCGTCAATGGTCGTGCGGGTGGGTTTAATTCAATCAGGAAATGACGGGTTGAACTTGACTAGCGCACTATGGTTTGTTAGCCTGCATCAAGGTCATAGGACACTAGGGGCAAAATATTATCGGGAATTTCAAGTGTTGAAATTTGCAATAAGATTGCATACCTTCTATGAGATAGTTGGATCCCGATACCCACTGCGAGTAAGAGTTACTCCTGGGAGAGTTTTACACATTACAATTAGCCGATCAAGTAGGTGTCTAGAAAGGTGTCAACGGGGTTACGCCTCTGGGAAAACGAGGTTTACTTTAATTAGGTCCGTGCGAAAGCACGGGGAACCTCCCTCAAAGTACCGACACTGGCCTGGCTGAAAGATCGACGAAGTTGTAAGGTGTAATTAATCCCGGCTAGTCTTTCCTTTTAGGGTTTGAAGGAAGATTTGATAAAAACCAGTGGGAGACATCCTGATTAGATAAGATAATAACCAATCTGATCTTGCACGAGCATACGCTAAAGTGTTTTCTTCTCTCTCTCTCCAGGTAGCGACCATGTCATGCCTTAATCAAGATAATAATATGGATGTATTGACTGAACCCGCATGTTATACTGTGCTGGGGAACGTTGGTTCCGTTCTTTCTTATAAGAGTTATAGGAATGAACAGGATATAGGGGAATACCAGGATTCCCATGCCACCCGATTGAAGAAAGTACATGGTGATGCATTTTCTTCGGGTGTGTTCGTTACAGAGAACTGTTTCTCCATTTGCTCCACGTCCTAGGTATTAGATACCGGGTCAGGATCCCATATATGTAATCAGTTACATGGGCTCAGGAAAGGTAGAGAACTTGGAGAAGGTGATAAAGACATTAGAGTTGGAAATGGTGCAATTGTTGCAGCTAAGACTGTCGGGGAATATCACATTGTATTACCAACTGGTAATACATTGGTTATGAACGAATGCTATTACATGCCGAACCTGATATGCAACATTATATCGGTTTCTTTGTTGAGTAAAGAGGGATATAATTTTGTATTACAGGACAATGTTATGAACATTTTCCGTAACCAAAAGTTGGTTGGATCAGGCACGTTGTGCAATGGCATTTATGTTCTAAATCAATCAACAGTTCTGAGCGTAACAAACACACACAAGAGGAAGAGTTCTGAACTGAACGAATCCTTTTTGTGGCATTGTAGACTGGGTCACATCAATGCGACACGACTAGCTAAGTTGCATAAGGATGGATATTTAAATCCGTTTGAATTTTCATCTTATGACACTTGCCAGTCATGTCTCAAAGGCAAGATGACCAAAACTCCGTTTACGGGACACGGAGAAAGAGTTACCGAACTCTTGGGACTAATACATAGTGATGTATGCGGTCCTATGTCTACACATGCCAGGGATGGTTCTTCGTACTTCATTACATTCACTGACGATCTCTCTAGATTCGGATATGTGTTCCTGATGAAACACAAATCAGAAGCTTTTGAGAAATTTAGAGAATATAAACAAGAAGTCGAGAACCAAACCGGAAAAAGTATTAAAATCCTTCGATCTGATCGAGGAGGTGAATACTTGAGCAATGAATTCCTGGACTTCCTAAAAGAGAATGGGATTCTCTCTCAGCTGACTCCTCCATATACACCACAGCACAACGGTGTATTAGAATGGAGGAACCGCACCCTATTAGATATGGTGCGCTCTATGATGAGCACAGCTGAGTTACCTATTTCCTTCTGGGGATATGCACTGGAAACAGCTGCAGACCTATTGAATATGGTTCCCACCAAATCCGTGCCTACCACTCCATATAAGATATGGAAAGGAAAGAGACCATGTCTTAATTATGTTAAGATATGGGGTTGTCCGGCATATGTAAAAACGCAAAATCCGGACAAACTCGCGGCAAGGTCCATTCTGTGTAAGTTTATTGGATATCCCAAACCTTCGCGCGGGTATATCTTCTACCATACCGAGGAACAAAAGGTGTTTGTTTCTCGGCATGCTATCTTTTTAGAAAAGGAATTTTTTGAAAAAGAGATTAGTGGCAAGGAGGTAGAACTGGAAGAGGTTCCAGCAGTACAGACTACGACAGAAGATTTGGTTGAACCAGAGGATTCAGTAGCTCCCAATGAACCTCAGCCTCTCCGCCGATCTAGTAGGGTTCCTCGCCAACCTGAGAGATACTACGGTTTTCTCATGGATGGTGGGAGCGAGGATTGCATTATGGAGGATGATGACCCAACTAGTTTCGAGCAGGCCATCACGAGTAGGAACTCAGTGAAATGGCTGGATGCTATGCGATCCGAGATGGAATCCATGTACACCAACAAAGTATGGACTTTGGAAATTTCTCCTGAAGGGGTAAAACCCATTGGGAGCAAGTGGATCTTCAAGAAAAAACTTGGTGTAGATGGGAAAGTGGAGACTTTCAAAGCTAGACTTGTTGCAAAGGGTTTTCGTCAAAGACCAGGTGTGGACTATGACGAAACCTTTTCTCCAGTGGCTATGCTTAAATCCATCCGGATCATGCTTGCCATCGCTGCATATCATGATTACGAAATCTGGCAAATGGATGTTAAGACCGCCTTTCTAAATGGTGATTTAGAAGAGTGCGTGTACATGACTCAGCCAGAGGGCTTCGTAGACAGTGGGAGCAACGGGAAGGTGTGCAAGCTGCTTAAATCCATTTATGGATTAAAGCAAGCATCGCGGAGTTGGAACATCTGCTTTGACGTCGTTATCAAAGAGTTTGATTTCGTCAAAAACCCAGATGAACCTTGTATCTACAAGAAGGTGGCAGAGAGTAAGGTTGTCTTCCTCGTATTGTACGTGGACGACATACTCTTGATAAGAAATGATATTCCTATGCTGCAATCGGTCAAGCTCTTCTTATCACAAAGATTCTCAATGAAAGATCTTGGTGATGCCTCCTGCATATTGGGAATTAGGATCTATAGAGATAGATCCAAACGGATATTGGGATTGTCCCAATCCAGGTACATTGACACCATACTAAAGAGGTTTAGTATGGAAGAATCCAAGCGTGGGAACTTGCCCACGATCTCTGGAGTCACTCTCTCCAAAGAGATGTCTCCCAAGACTGATTTGGAGAGAGCTCGCATGCAAGGGATACCCTATGCTTCGGCTGTAGGCTCTATCATGTACGCGATGCTATGTACCAGACCCGATGTTGCATACTCACTGAGTGTAGTGAGCAGGTATCAAGCTGATCCTGGAGAGAGTCACTGGACAGCTGTGAAGAGCATTCTCAAGTACTTGCGAAGGACTAAAGAGATGCTCTTGGTGTATGGTAACGGAGAACTCCAAGTGGAGTCCTTTACCGATTCGAGCTTCCAGAGTGATAAGGATGACTCTAAGTCGCAGTCGGGATTTGCCTTTACCTTTTACGGAAGGGGGGTTAGCTGGAAGAGTTCCAAGCAGGAAACCGTGGCAGACTCGACGATGGAGGCTGAATACATCGCTGCCAACGATGCTGCCAAAGAGGCTGTCTGGATCAAGAAGTTCATTACTGAACTTGGAGTGGTTCCATCCATTGAGCATCCAATACCTTTGTATTGTGATAACAATGGAGCGGTGGCTTTGGCCAAGGAACCCAGGTCCCATCAGCGATCCAGGAATATTCTGAGGCGGTATCACCTGATCCGGGAGATAGTTGATCGCCGGGAGATCGAGGTCAGGAGGGTTGACACGAAGAATAACACGGCGGATCCACTCACGAAGGCCATTCCCCAGATACAGTTTGAGAGACTCTTCGGGATGCTCGGTATGCTATACTACAGCAGCTGGCCCTAGTGCAAGTGGGAGATTGTTAGTTGTGTGTATGCCCTAGAGGCCAGTATTGTACAGATGATGTATATTATATTGGATGCTTGGAAATATATAGAGATGACTTTCTTGCTCGATATGATAGTATGCTATCTGGTTACTCTTTATCTTAACATGTATACTAGTCTCTTTAAACTGTCTTATAGTTACATGTTGGTAAAGCCCTTAGGATGTGTACTTGACTACCTGGACTATGATGCAGATCATACTAGTGGGGACATGGTAGTCCATAGGTACATCCTTCAAGGTCCCTAGTCGTGGGTGTATCGAGACGGGGCATCGATATACCAGTGTAGACTAGCGTATACGCTTCTCGACCCATGAGATAGGCGATGGATGATCCCATATCCATTGGTGTTTGACATCAGAGATGGTATACGGGTGCTCAGTGGAGACTGGGTACACTGGACGGACTCGCCGAGAACTCCCAGATGGTATTATACCTCACGTCAGATGGCAGTTCTCAGGTGACACTTGTGCAGGTTAGTCTGTAGACCCGAGATCGTCATAGAGTCTTGTGTGATTCCCACTGTGCTTTGATCTCCACCTTACCACGTCCATGAGGACGTGCAAAACGGTGGTTTTTGGGCACAGTCCCGAGTCACATGGAGGCAATGAGCGATAGGAGGGGTTTCGTCTCTCCCGGTATTGGGAGTTGATGTTGCGCTGTGCTCGATTGGCCGTAACAGGGAAGTCCCTGGCCAGGGCTGATCAGAGATTTGCTGGTAAGTGTTACCAGTAGTTTCTCGACCCGTTATGAGCCTCACATCGGCACGATTTATCGGTTATTGGGGTCTGACGTTTACCACCCCTAGACTTGATATGCGACATATCAGACGAACAGACCGGACTATACGGTAAGTGTTACTGGTTGGATTCACAGGAGTGTGAGCGGGCTTGCTCATCGATCTTCTGATCGCTCAATACCCGGGTGGCCGTTACGTTTAGCAGACCGCTTGCGGCTTGTGGGTGCTTGATATGATCATCATCTGCTGCCGGCGTATTGACGAGTCTTTAGAGTCCTACACAGAGGTTTCCTGGCTCAAGCGAAACGAGATAGGAGCGCATATGAGATATGTGCGGGACCGAGAATAATGCGTGTATGTGATACCGTATTTCATTCTCGCGATGAATGTTTCGATTGGTTGTATGCGATATAACCTAGTTATCGAATCGAAGATTGATTCGATAAGTCGATACATTGGATACTAGTCGGTTATGTGCGACATGACCGGATCATTGAATCAAGTGTTGATTTAATGATTTAATGTATAATTATATATTTGATATATTACTTTGCATTAACTAGTATTGGTTCACTTTAAAAGGATTTTCTCACTTGATGTGGACATTGTATATGTGATATATTTTTGTGTGCACTTGATTGTATCATGTTTGATGATACATGTTAACTTGAGTTTGTGTAAAGATTAAACCATGGTTATATGAATGGTTAGGGTTTTGTTTACTTATTCATTTATTTATTTTGATTATTGATTTTGGAAAAGAAAATGGAAATGGTGGCTTTTCTTGTTTCTTTCATGAAGCTTCATGAAGGGTTGAAACCTTGACCATTTTTGTTTTCTTCTCTTAACCTAACCATTCACCTAACTCTAGTTTACTCTCTACACTTGACTATGGTTAGTATATGATAAGTATTCTTATTAGTTTCTTTTTAAATGAGAGACTTATCATATTCTATCATCTTTATCTTCATCTTCTTCTTCTTCTTCAAGAAGAAAGCTTGACTCCATTAATGGCATCTTGAGTAAAAGAGTGAGAAATCCAATTCTAAAGTGAACCCACCTCCTATTTCTTCATCCTCTACCTCTTGCCAAGTAGTATAGGGTGTTTTCTTCACAAGTTTCATTGCTTGGTGAAGTTGGAGCTTGATCTTGTGTTGCCTCGACGTAGATCATCTTCGGCATCGAAGCCGACGACCTAGCCCGCCCATTTCTCCGATGAAGCCGATGCTAGAGTCCAGGATCCGACATGGACAGCGAGAGGACGTCCACGTGGAGCTAAGGAAGTGGAGAACCGGATCTACAAAGGTTATAGCCTCTTTCTTTTAGTTAAAATGTTAGCTAGTTTCACTTTTCGCCTAAACTCTAGTCAACGAATCCGTATTAGGGTTTCTCAGCACTTGTAAAATTTGAAATTGGCATGGTTGATGCCTTGTGAGACCTCATTATCGTGCCTAGGAACCCTACAGTTAGTACTAAATCCGAGCAGCATAACGGCTAAGTGGAGTAAAAAATGGCTTACCTGACCCCTCTGTGATGGGGGTTTATATAGCGGTGGTAGCACGCAGCAGCAGGCGAGAGAATCTCGCCGGCAGTTATGCTCCCGACGTCACGCCCGCGTGGAGAGCGGATCGCCCATTAATGGGGATCATGATTGCATGGAACGTAGGATGTTGCTGGCGGAGAATCTGTGCATGGCGAGATTTGCGGAGCGGCGGTTATGCCTGTGAGCGGTGGAGTTGGTCGGAGGACCGAGGAAGACGGCCTCGGTTGTGGAGCTCGGGGACGAGCGAGAAGGTCGAGGAGTCTTGGTCTTGTGGCAGCTCGGGACGAGCTGAGGGGCCGAGGAGGCCAATTTGCAGGGGGCCCTGAGGAGGGCCGGCTTGTGCTTGCAGGTCGGGTATAGGGGTGGCCTGGTCGGCCCCTGTGGGCCCTTTCTTCTGAGTTCTGAAACACGTCATCTGCCACGTGTCCTGATCTCGGGGTTCGTCAATATTGAGCATCATCACTCTTCGATGGCGTCCATCACGCACCTTAATTTTCACGCGTATTCTCAATGACGTCAGCGGATCGCTAAAAGGACGGTGCAATTATGGCAAAGTCATTTCGTTTGCTTGGGTCATCATGGCGACGGGCCGACCGTCGATCTAGTGCCACATGGCGGCATCTGGAGCACGGATGTTGTAACGACCCTAGTATTACTATACCTTCGTGTTTTCTTTTTTTAATAAAAATATTGTATTTATTTATTCGTAGTATTTTTCCGTAAATTTTGTTTTCTATTAAATATATTATTTTATTATTCTATCTATTTTTTTCCCAAACCCATTTCTTTAAACTAAATCTTAACCTATTTCAAATTAAACACAATACCTAACCCAACCCATAATCCAAATCCAATCTCATTTTCATTTCTTTTATAAAACTATGATCCCAAAAGCCTACTTTCTTTTCAAGCAACAACATATATTTAATTCTAATTAAATATATGCATGAACAACCTTGTAGCTCATTAGTTAAGTCCTTGTATTGTTATTCCATAAGTCATATGTTCAAATCCCTATTCTTGCAATTATTTTTTTTTATCAATTTTTATTCTTCTCATAACCTATAAATGAGACCTTTCATTTCATCTTCCTTTTAACTCTCAAATTAATTAGAATGGTTATGAGCCATAACTTATTAGAATTATGGTGGCCATAAATCTTTTTTTATATCTCACTCCTCTTTCTTTTCATTATCACACATTTCTATCATTTCACATATCTCTCTTCATCTAGATTCTCCGAAGAAGAACATGAAGAAATTCTCAAGAAAGTCTCGCTAGAAACTCGAGGCTATCGGCGGATAGACAAGCCCGGTGACAATACCGGCTTGTGTATGTAAGTCTCTTCTCTCTTTCCCTCTCTCCATCTCCTTCTCTCTATCTTTCTCTTGTCATTTTGCTATGAAAAACTTCCCTTATCATATCATAGTCTCTAAATAATTAATTAAATGGATACATATATAAATAATGAACACACATAAACATACACATATATAATTAGTAAAGTCTTTTTAATTACTCTCAATCCATATGTTAAGATTTCATACTGACCAATTAGGATTGCATCATTTGTTTTTGTATTTTAAATTTTGTAAAAAAAATGAAGTTGCGAATAAACACCATGGCTTCTCATTTCTCACATATGACATATCAATATCTTTACTTTTAAAATAAATTTTAGAAATTAATTTTTACTTCTGGAAATTTCAGGAAATTTACATATGATAGAATATATTTTTCTGTACATGCTGTAAAATTTTTAGATCGAACCACATAACGGTTTAGGAATTACATCGTTTTTATTCACTGTTCGTAAAATAGAAAACTGCAGTTATCGGTCAACTTTTAGGACACATAACTTGGTATAGCTATATCCAAATTGAGAAAAATCATGTGTTTTCTATATCTACATCGAATAATCTAGATTTTCTTAGTCTTAAGTTTTTACTGAAAACCGACGTAAAATATAGAAAACTGCGTTACAATATTAAACGACGAATCTGGACAGAATCTGTCCTGATTCGCACAATGTTTTTAAATTAAACATAACTCAAACTCCCGATGTCCATTCGTGACAAACTTTAGATGTGTATATGCAAAATTGATAAACATATAATTTTATGTATACTAGATTACTTAGAAATGCATGAAACAGCCCGATATAGGCTTTGCAATATAATATATAGTTGCTGTCCAGAAACCTGAATTTCTATTTTAAACGCTGATTTTAGAATGATCATAACTAGAGGTTCAGAAATCCAAATTGCATGAATCTTAGTGTTTTGGATAACTAAATCGAAAGAGCTACAATTTTCTTATAATTTTTGTTACCTGAAACCTAATAGAAATTAACTCAAACTGTGTTTTAAAAATATATGACGGTGCTGAACAGATTCTGATCTGTTTTGCGCGACGATACGAAAAAAGATATACCTCTCAAACTTGTAGTCGTATTTAGGTGAAACTGGAACTCACGCATGAAAAACACTTAGAGCCATATTTCTGTTTATATTCCGCATTTGTTCGACTTGATTAATTAGTCGTACATAATATTTCTTTACAGCATTATTTATGGTAGTTACTCGAATAATGTACGTGCCTCATTTCATGCTATTCAAGCATGTATACCGTGTTTTTCCTGATCTCTTAATTATTTCATGTACATGAATACATAATTAGATATTATATGTTTGACATAAACCTATTGTATACTTGACTCGATTTGACCCGAACCATGAATACGTAATGACTTGACATGAACACTTGACATGAATTCATGAACCATTGACTTGAATACTTGAACTTGACTCAATACTTGAATTGCACTCTCTTATGAATTCATAGATTTGGGCAGGACTTATAGCTTTAATCACAGACTAATATATGCGGGGTGCTGGGGTAATTTGAGTATGAATCCAATGGAATTTCATGAGTCCCATTATAACAAATAACGTTGATGTGGTACCGGGCTAAAACGGTAAAAATAACGTTGCTGTGGTACCGGGCTGAAATGGTACATCACGAATTCATGAATGAGGGCCCGTGTTTCCAAGCCCCTGGATGATAGCCTGTTGGGTTTGGAATACTTTAATAACAATTGAAATCCCGCTATTTTGGGCTCGTGATTCCTTACCCCTAGACGATAGCCTTGGGTTTAAGAATGCTCTTGAGATTGGTTAATATTCACACTTGAACTCACGTTAGTTAAATTTACCATTTTAGAGACCTTTTAGGACACTTACATTCACTTCATGTTCACTATACCTACACTCCAAGGCCATGCTATACTTGTTTGATATGCTCATGTTATATTGCCATGCTTACATAGTTGTCATTAACATTACCATGTTATACTTGTTCATGTTTTATTTCCACTCATACTATATCACATGCCGCCTTACATATTCATTTATATACATTCACATCCCATCTTTTTTGGGGATTTACCGAGCGTTAGTGGCACGCCCCGCTTCCCAGTGTACGGAGAAGGGGACGTGACGTATTTACTCTGAAGTAAATACGCTAAGCGTATCTAAGCAATATAAAAGTAAATACACAAGAGACAAGATATAATAAAAACTGTAACTTTTATTTATTAACATTCTTTTGTACAATGCATAAAAAGGAAATACAACTGAAATAAAACGATGCCTAAACAATGGCATAACAGGAAATGAAAAGTACTGAATGGAAAATGTACAATGAAACTAGAGCTCTAGTTCTTCAGCAAACTGGTCCAAGTCTTCTGCAGATGGCTCGATCTCCGCCGGGTCCAAACCACCTGACGACATTCAAAGAAGAAAGAAATAGAATGTCGTCGGCGAACAGGTCGCTCGGTAAGTCCCAAAGATAAGGGAGAAATAGACAGAGAGTAAGAGAGAGAGAAAGAGAGTAGCTTTTAATATTGTATTATAATATTGTAATGTTGTATTAACGATGTTGTTTGTAGCCTGGTACGGAAGATGCCAGTGTATACGAGGGGAGTCCCACTTACACCGGGGACCTTGGTAACCAGTAGTACAAGGCTCCGTCAATAATACCACGGAACAACGCCATGGATGTAATTACGTCTTAAGTGACCACCTCGTGCCACCTTTGACATATTCCGTACCAGTCTACCCCTTAAACCCCGCAGTGTTTTGATTGTATTATTTGTCTTGTAAATTGTATTGATTGTATAATTGAAAGACTGACCAGAACCATGATATCAGTAAATGGATTTAACCGTAGAATCATGTAAATGGAATAACTGGAGAACCATGTAAATGGAATGTATATCCATGGTTCGGTTCAGTCAAGTTGTATAGATTGATAACATGGATTCATCTTGAATTGTAATATTGAAGATTTTAGATTGTACTTGAATCATATCCAAGTCAAATATAATCAGACTCAAATCCGAGTCAGACAATTAGAAATGTAAATCGAAGTCCTATAATTGCTAGGGTCCTCAGGGTAATTTATAAAACTTGAGGGGTTTTTATGTAAAAATACTTTTATATACTTTTCAAAATACACCTCAAGTATTCATTATTCGTCTTTAGAGTTGTAATGAATTTGGATTTTATATTTTGATATTTCTAGTGAAAATATCCTAATTTCATAAATAAAGGTATTTATTTGGAATTCATAGTATTTTAGTGTAAAATTTATTCTTATGATTTTTAGAAAAAATGTGGAATATTTATATCATAATAAAATAGGTATTTTAATGCTAAATATACATATATTTATACAAAAATAATTTTAATATATATTTTATATTCCAAAAATCTCATTTTCTTAAGATGTCGTATTTTAAACCTTTCGAGACCGAATGCTCCTTGCGGAGGTCTGAATCTCGCACTACTAAGCCCGAGGATGTGCGATAATCCGCACCATCATGAACGGGTTCCCCAAGGTGGGTTGTAGCGGCGCTTTGCAAAAATTGTAAAATACTAAATTTTTTAGAAAACGGTTCTATAAACTAAAAGGTATTTATTTGTAAAAATGTCAATTTTCCGTATTTTAGATTCTAGGGTTTCCTAAGTCAACTAGACTATTTCTAAATAGTCTAAACGACAAATTGTTAGATGCCTCAAATTGCCTCTTCACCGCCAATTGTGGCCAAGTAAGTACAAGTGAGGAAAGGAGGGATCCGCTCACGAATCACCGTGAGTCGGGCCTTTTAAAGTTACCTTTCTCACTTGCCTGGCCTAGACACCACAAAGTCAGGTTTAGATAAACGACCGATGTCCACAACTTATCGTATTTTCCTAATAAGAGATATTTATTTAAAAGTGTATCAACTCTAAATCTTTTATGATAGTTTTATTAAGTATATGGTATTTAAATGTAAATTCTTTTTTCTCGTATTCTAAGGTTTCAATGGTATCGTATTAGATTGTATGTAAGTGTGTGAGAAGGTAGGTCGTTACCTCGTGATCTACTATAAATGTATAGCAAGTTTGATGGTGTTAAATGAAAAAGTGAAACATTGTGGTATTTAAGCGAAAAATACGGTAAATTGAGAAAGCTATCATTTCATGTGGTGAAACTTGTTCAAATTCTTTGATTGGTGTTTAGTAGTCAACATAAGGATGTTTAATTATGATTGTATTAGCGAGAAGTGAAATTTATAGAAAACCGAATCGGAAATCGGATTTTTCCGATTCCGTCGGGTTTGTAATTTCGTATTTTCTTGAATAGGGAAGAGAGAGATAGAAAGGGACTTACGGGTTTTCGATTATACAATGGAGTGAGGGGGAACTAAAGGGATTGTCGATGCGTTGCGTCGTCCCCGGTATTTCCTAAAAAACGTCGCCGGAATTTCCGGCGGAATTTCGTCGGAGCTTCGCCGCGAGCTTGTTTTCAAAGTACACAACTCTTAGAAAATTTTGAGAGAGTGGGCTCAGGATTTTGGAGTGAGAGGGTAGAGGATATGGGGTGTATTTATAGGGTAGGCTAGGAATAGGGTAGGTGAAGGGTTTTTAATAAAAAAATTGTAAAAATGTGTGAAAATCATTAAAAAATGGTTTAAATAGGGGCATAAATCATTCTCTGAAACCGATCTATTAAATTAGGGTGTGCAGGGGGTTATAGAATACAAAAAGTCACAACTCCCATGTTGGGGACTCGGCCGTCTGGCCGAGTCCGGCCAGCGGCGCCAGCCCGAGTCGGCCGGCGGACGGCCGAGTCCGGCCAGCGGCGCCAGCCCGAGTCGGCCGGTCCGCCGGCCGACTCGGGCCGAGTCAGGGGTCGAGGAGGTGGGGTGTCTTCAGGTGGGTCCTCTGGTATATTCAGTTTTTAAAGTTCAGTTCAAGTTTTGGGAGTTATGGTGTGTGGGCTGTTGGGCTTCCAAAGAATTTAAAACAAAATAATATTAAAAATAATGTAGGGCAGGGGATTTGAACTCTGGTGGCTTGGTTCAGCAATGCAAGGTATTACCAATGAGCTACAAGCTCCTTCTTGTAATTAAATTGCTAATTAATTACTTAAGTCTTGTGCTCAGGCAATAAATACCCCTTTATGCATTTTTGAAAAAAATATTTGAAAATTTTGTATAGGAAAAAGTGTATAAGAAAATTAGGGTTGTTACATTCTACCCTCCTTATAAAAATTTCGTCCTCGAAATTTGTAAAAGGAAAGTGTGACAGATTCAAGGAAATTTTGGTGAGAGTGCGTGAAGAATGACAAAGTGATGCAAAGGTGTGAAAAAGGTTGAAGAGAATTACCAGGGTTATCCTGACCAACCGTATCAACTTCTACGGGTGCCAAATTGTAAACATGGCGTCTCGGCACGTTCCTCCTAGCTGGAGGCATATTCCCCTATACCCGAGGCATGTTTCTCAGTGCCTGATGGAATTGGTGATTTGGCTGAGCAGGGAATCCACGTGGAGGTGGTGCTGGGAGTGCAGGACGAGTTGCAGGAGCGTGGATAGCTGGTTGCTGCGGGTAGTTGACGGGTGTGTGTGCTGGGTTGCGTCTATAAGGACAGTTTCCAATTCTGTGATTGGACGTGCCACAAACCAAGCATAGGCCTTTTGCGTGCCTACAGTCCTTCCACAAGTGTCCTTCCCTCTTGCAATAAAAGCAAAAATCGGGTCTTGGCCGATCTTTGACTTCTTCCAGACTTCTGAGTTCAACACCTGGCCTTGAAGAGGCTTCTCCTGCCATTTGAGTGCCAGGGCGTTTCACTCCTGCAGATTGAGGTCTGCCCCTTGCCTTTATTACTGCTTCATAACGGCGGGCAGCTTCCAGAGCATCCTCGTGAGTCGGAAATTTCCCTGTGGCTAGTGCAGCCTGGATTTCCGTGTCCAAACCTTATTGAAATCGACGGGCTCTGATCTCATCCGTCGGTATCAGGTGTGCCGCAAATCGGCTTAGCATGGTGAATTCAGCGTCATATTCATCCACTGACTTGTCCCACATTAAACCTTGTTGTAGATGAATGAACTGCTGCTCCATGGCAAACCTGGCAGTCACAGGGAAGTACTTCGCGTCGAACTTCTCGCGAAAAGTCTCCATTCAATAGGCTGTACAAGACGGCTTTCTTCCGCCTTCCACCAGTTCCTTGCATTGTCCGTGAGCTGTAGTTTCGCCGCACGGACCCAAGCTATGTCTGGCACTTGTGCTGCTGCCAGATCATCTTCTATGCTTTGTGCCCATTCCTCAGCTTCAAGAGGACTTACCTTTCCGGAGAACTGCTTGGGATGTAAAGCCCTGAATTGCTTTACCCAAGGTGCGTCAGTCTCGGGACGGTTCAGGAGTTGTTGTTGTCCCTCAAGAAGGCTGCGGATCGCCTCAAGTAGCATTGTTTGCTCGGTGGGTGGCGTAGGAACAGTAGGAACGATTGGTAGTGGAGGTGGAGGTGTGTTGTTGACGTTGGTGCTGGTGTTGTTCGGGGAATCCATAACCTTGAAAAAGATTTGGGTTAGGACAGATTCAAGTACATGAAATGATGAGATTCAAGGAATATAAAATTGTAAGATTCAAGGAACATGAATTGTAAAGAATGTTTTAGTTGCTGGTTCTTGTGTTATATTGCTTAAGTTGTTCACGCAGAACAGAACTGCATAATAGGTTTTCATACAGCTCTGACCTGCATGAGCCGCCAACAAAACCTGTCACGCCCCGCTTCCCAGTGTACGGAGAAGGGGACGCGATGAGGTCCGCTACGTATTTACTCTGAAGTAAATACGCTAAGCGTATCTAAGCAATATAAAAGTAAATACACAAGAGACAAGATATACTAAAAACAACAACTTTTATTTATTAACATTCTTTTGTACAATGCATGAAAAGGAAATACAACTGAAATAAAACGATGCCTAAACAATGGCATAACAGGAAATGAAAAGTACTGAATGGAAAATGTATAAAGAAACTAGAGCTCTAGTTCTTCAGCAAACTGGTCCAAGTCTTCTGCAGATGGCACGATCTCCGCCGGGTCCAAACCACCTGACGACATTCAAAAAAGAAAGAAATAGAATGTCGTCAGCGAACAGGTCGCTCGGTAAGTCCCAAAGATAAGGGAGAAATAGACAGAGAGTAAGAGAGAGAGAGAGAGTAGCTTTTAATGTTGTATTATAATATTGTAATGTTGTATTAACGCTGTTATTTGTAGTCTGGTACAGAAGATGCCAGTGTATACGAGGGGAGTCCCACTTACACCGGGGACCTTGGTAACCTGTAGTACAAGGCTCCGTCGATAATACCACGAAACAACGGCATGGATGTAATTACGTCTTAAGTGACCACCTCGTGCCACCTTTAACATATTCCGTACCAGTCTACCCCTTAAACCACGCAGTGTTTTGATTGTATTGTTTGTCTTGTAAATTGTATTGATTGTATAATTAAAAGACTGACCGGAACCATGATATCAGTAAATGGATGTAACCGTAGAATCATGTAAATGGAATAACTGGAGAACCATGTAAATGGAATGTATATCCATGGTTCGGTTCACTCAAGTTGTATAGATTGATAATTGGATTCATGGATTCATGTTGAATTGTAATATTGAAGATTTTAGATTGTACTTGAATCATATTCAAGTCAAATATAATCATACTCAAACCCGAGTCAGACAATTAGAAATGTAAATCGAAGTCCTATAATTGCTAGGGTCCTTAGGGTAATGTATAAAACTTGAGGGGGTTTTATGTAAAAATACTTTTATATACTTTTCAAAATACACCTCAAGTTTTGGGAGTTATGGTGCATGGACTGTTGGGCTTCCAAAGAATTTAAAACAAAATAATATTAAAAATAATGTGGGGCAGAGGATTTGAACTCTAGTGGCTTGGTTCAGCAATGCAAGGTATTACCAATGAGCTACAAGCTCTTTCTTGTAATTAAATTGCTAATTAATTACTTAAGTCTTGTGCTCAGGCAATAAATACCCCTTTATGGATTTTTGAAAAAAATATTTGAAAAATTTGTATAGGAAAAAGTGCATAAGAAAATTAGCGTTGTTATAATTAGTTCGCTGATGGGAATTCCACCCATCTTTCTTTCTTTCTTGGAATGTTCGTCAAGTGGTATTGAGACAAAGGAGATAGAAGCGGTCGAAGAGGAGTATAACCAGTTCGCATCACAACCGGACGTCTAGTTTCGTTCAGCTTTTCATTTCATTTCAGCTTATTTATGTATGCTTTCTTCTTAAGACTTATCATATTATTGTATATTGTATTAAGATATTTTGTCAATTGTGAATCTTAAATGTAATAAATCAAAATTGGATTTCATTCTTTTGTTTATTCTTGTTAGTTTATGTTTCTTATAGACGCTTAGCGTATTTATTTCGAGAAATGACCTCCTCGGAATAAATACGTCGCGGGCATGCCACGTTACCATTTCCATCTATTAGGAAGCGGGGCATGAAATATGTGAAACGTTGCTTCAGCTGTTCGGATCTGCATGAGAGTAAGGCAGCCAATGATTGACAGCAACGTGGCATCACCTGGACCGTCGGATCATTCTTGCTGAGGGTATAAATAGGGGTGCCCTGCCTTCAAGAAATAATTCTACTCACTTGCATTTCTAATCTCCCGATTGCTCGACACTCCTGATCTTAGGTCGGCTTCCAATCCCTTCGCCAGCTTTTCCTTTTCTTGAATCAGCTCAGATGTCTTTCTCTGATCTCGTAGAAAATGTAGTTAGCGTAGAGTCCAGTGATGAGGCCTTTTCCTCTGACACCGAGTCTAGTAAGTCTTCCTCGTCTTACTCGGCTTCTGAAAGCCGAAGAAACTCTTCTTCTTTTGTGTCGGGTTCGCTCCCAAAGGGTGGTGATTCCCTTGTTCCCCAACGCCAGGGGGCCGAGAAGGCCCCTAAGGTGTGCATCGAGAACATTCATGATGCTGCCTCAATGTTGAGTGGGGAGAGCGGGCTTGCGGATATCCGAGCTCGCTTCCACATTTCGACCGGCTATATGCTTCATTTGGCCAGGAAGGATGAATGGGCAGATCAAGTGCAGGGCAACGAGATTGCCCTGTGCTTGGAAGCGTTCCTCGGATTAATGCGTCTACCCTTTCCCCTTGATGTTTATGAAGTCCTCCATTTCTTCCAACTCGCCTCGGGCTAGCTAGCTCCGAATTCATGGAGGATTCTCCTTTAGTTCCTAGTCTGACTAAAAATTGAGTAGATCCTCTTTAATCTCGGACTCCTCCGTTCCTTCCTTTGCTATAAAAATCATCCCGGGATTTGCAAAGATGAACCAACCTGGGTGTACTTATCGTTTAGGAAGTTCAGGGGTAGGAGGGCCGGGTCAGGAGTGTTAGACGTCCTTTCTTCCATCCATGAATAGAAGGAGAAGTTCTTTTTCATCGATCTTCCCGAGGGAAAGAACTAGCCGATGTCAACAAAATGGTACCGGTCGGATTGTCCGAAGGTTCAGGTGTTGAACACCCCGGAAGTAGGGGTCGTGTCTCAGTGGGAGCCGCTCCAGCGAACCGATATCCTGCTTTCCGAGCAGGTCTTAAGCTGAGCGGGGTTTAGCCCTGCGCAATACCTGGGTAAGTCTAGTTTTAGATGTCCAATCCATATTTAGCGTTATTGATTTTTTGCATTCTTGATTATTCCTCGTATTTCTTTGCAGAGCCCATGGATCAGTCGAAGGTTATGGCCGCCCTGACTGCCAAGGCACGGGCCAAGAAGGGCGGTGGCACGAGCTCGTCCAGGTCTGCACCGAGCGAAAGCGTCCTGGCGCTGACCCCTAAGAGGAAAACTGCCCTGGTTCCCATCCTCAAGGAGTCAGGGGGAGTAGGAAGCAGCAACACCGGGCTTCAGCTCCCCGGTCAAGTTCGGGGCGCCCTACTCCACTAAGCCTCAGGCTAAGAGGCAGAAGAAGCCAGCTCCTCGGGGGGATTTGGCCAAGGAACAAGCCCGTGAGAGCAGGCTCCACTACGAGGTTCCATTTGGGCTGTCCGTTGCCGACAGCCTCTTGATGGAGGCGGAAAAAAGCGTGAGAGCCAAGATCCTGCGAGGAACTGTGCGGGCCTAGGCTTCGGCCATTGCTCAGGAGGCAGGTTGGTAAAATTTTACTTGAATTTTTTCGATTTATTTTTCCTCGGTTATGTTCCCTACTAATACTTTTTGTTTCCTTCTGCAGGTCCTCCAGCCCTTTTGGCCGCCATGGAGAGTGAGGAAATTGCCCCGGCGATGAAGAGGGCCGAAGAAGCTTCGGCGCGCGAGAAGCAGCTCCTCGCTGAGATGAAGGTGGCCGAGGAAAATGCCATCTCCCTTGAGGGGCTGAAGGTCTCGGGGGAGATGAAGGCTTCCAGGCTCGGTGAGGCCAACCGGGCCCTCCAGGCCCAAGTCGGTGAGCTCAACGGGCTATTCGACGCTATGAATGGACAATAGGATGTAGCGAAGAATAGGGCTCGGGTAGTCAAGGATGAGGCGATGTGGGCTACAGAGATGGCGAAGAAGGCGGTGGAGAACTATAAGTCATCTGACCAGTTTTACATTGACCTAGCCGACGCCGCGGCCGTAGGGTGGCACAATGCCATCAGGGAGATTCAGCCCAGGCTTAACGACAAGGAGCTCCGCTCACGGTATTTTCTTCCTGGAGAAGAGCCCAGGGGAAAAGACAGAAGCTCGGCCATTTTCAAGACTGCTCCTCCTCCTCCTCCGTAGTCCACTGAGGCCGTAGCCCCGGAGGTCGTCCCGGTCGCTCCAGAGCAGGCCCAAGAGGTTGGCGGCTACGACTGGTGAGCGGGCCATCCCGAGGAGAAGCCCTGAAGCCCCAATTATCTTTATTTTCCATTTTTTTTTCTTTTGTAAGCCTCCAGGAAATTTTGTAAAGCTGAGGAGCTCACAATACCTTATACATCAATTTTGAAATTAATGAAGTATTTTTGCTCACCTGTGGTGTATACGACCTTTTTGCTCGTCTATAATGTGTCTGCTTGCAAATTTTCATTTTTATTTTCTATGTGTAGATAGACATGTATACTTTCTTCAACCCCCCGGAGATAAGGTAATGTGAGTAGAGCGAACATTAGGTCGGTATCCTCTGCCTTCGCCCTTTGGGAAGTAAGTAAGTTGGGTAGAATACTTAGGAATTTTGTAAGTGTAGATAGGTCGGTCGAGCCAAGAATGAATTTGCCTATGAGCCGAGCAAGAATCTACTCGTGCGAGAACTTTGGATCCACAGCTTAGGTCAGGAAGGAATCTACCAGCTGTGATGGGTGCGATGGACAGGAAGCTGTCCGCCGGCCTCGTGGCGAGGGCTTAAGATTCACGGGTTAGGCCGGACAAGAATCTACCCACCGTAAATGGGTGTGACAGACAAAAAGCTGTCCGCCGGCCTCATGGTGAGGGCTTAGGATTCACGGGTTAGACCGGGTAGGAATCTACCCGCCGTGAATAGGTCCGCCGGCCTTTAGGCAAAGGCTTAGGATTTATAACTTATGTTGGGCAGGAATCTACCCGCTTTGAATAGGTGCGACGCGCAAGAAGCTGTGCGCCGGCCTCTTGGCGAGGGCTAATGGTTCACGGGTTAGGCCGGGCAGGAATCTACCCACCGTGAATGGGTGCAACGGACAGGAAGCTGTCTGTCGGCCTCATTATAAGGGCTTAGGATTCATGGGTTAGGCCGGACAGGAATCTACCCGTCGTGAATAGGTGCGACGAGCAGGAATCTGTCTACCGGCCTCTGGACGAGGGCTTAGAATTCACAACTTATGTTGGGCAGGAATCTACCCGCTGTGAATGGGTGCAACGGGTAGGAATCTGTCCTTCGGCCTCCGAACTGAGCAGGAATCTACTCGTTTGAGGACTTTGGATTGCGACGAGCAGGGAGCTGTCCGCCGTCCTCATGTAAGGGCTTAGCTCAGAAATGAGGAGAAACAAGTTCATATGACAGAAAAGCATGAATCTCATTATTTAAGAGAGTACAAGTTTATCTATACAATTTAAGTTTTTCTGCATTGAATGGTCGCGGAAGATTATGACCCAAGGAATCTTGGACTCCTCCGAGCAATACCCTCGGTCACGAGGAATGAGCCGTCCTACTTCGGATAGAATTTGTGCAGCTTCGCCTGGTCCTCAAATTCATTGCAGCAAAAGATTAGGTCTCCCGACTTGAACGCTCGGTGTTTGACCCGAGCATTGTAGTACTGGGCGGCCTGTTGCTGGTACGCGGCCATCTTCATTTGAGCCCGGTCTCTTTTCTCCAGCAGGACGTCCAGGTTGCTTCGCAGGGCCTGGAAATTGGCTTCATCATGGAAGTGTTCGATTCGATAGCTAGGAAGTCCGATCTCTGTAGTCACCATGGCCTCGGTGCTATAGCAAAGGCTGAACGGGGTTTCTCCCAGGAGGTTTTCTTTGAAGTCCGAAATGCTCAGAGTACTCGGGGAAGTTCTTCAACCCATCCGCATTATCTCCCTTCCAGCCGGGCTCTGAGTCCTCTGATGATTCCTCGGTTTGCTACCTCGGCTTGCCCGTGCACTGGAGATGGGCAACCGCGAAGAACTTCAGCAGTATATGGTACTCGCCGCAGAACTTCTTGACCTTTTCGTTTTCGAAGTTGGTTCCATGGTCGGTGATAACACATCTTAAATTCTAAACTGAGTAATGATGTTGTTCTCTAGGAATTTTATCATGGAAGTCGCGTTTGGCTTTCTGATCAGCGTAGCTTCAACCCACTTTGTGAAGTAGTCGACGGCGATGAAGATGTATTTGTTTCCTCCGGTCCCCGTTGGGAGTTTGCCGATCATATCCATTCCCCACTGGGCAAATGGACAAGGAGAGCTTAGCGGTGTTAACTCGGTTGCTGGTAGCCGGGGAACGGTGCCAAAGAGTTGGCACGCTTTACATCGTCTGACGAGTCTCTCCGCATCGGCGTAGATGGTCGGCCAATAATAGCCTTGGTGCAGTGTCTTCTGGATCAGATTGCAGGCTCCCTGGTGAGCGCCAGCAACTCCTTCGTGTATCTTTTGAAGTACGTACCTAGCTTCATCGGAATCGATGCATCTGAGCAGGGGCTAGGTGAAAGACTTTTGTACAAGTTGTCCTTACTCCACACGAAGTGACGAGCTTTAATGTGGAGCTTTCGGGCCTCTGCTCGGTGATTGATAGCTATTTTTGCTTGCGTTTTAAAATCAAAGTTAAGAATATACCGCAATCAATAACGGTGTTGCTTGGTAGCTAGCCGATTGAGTACGGGTCGGTCCACAAGGAAAACGTGTTCTCTTCTAATTGTTCTAACGAGTTAAGTCCTATTTTTGGTAGGTTTTGATTTTTATATAAACTAAGATTGAATTTAATTAGGATTAAAGCCTTGCTAGGGTTAGGATTATGTTAGTTTGGAAAGAGAATTCTAGTCACTGCTTCCTTTTCCCTAATTAAGAACATAAGTGTTAGGGTAATAGTCAACAAAGGGGATTAGCATGACTAGGAAGAAACGTAGTTTCTTCCTTTTGGTCCTTGTCCGTACTTTCTTGGATCTTAGCCTTAACCTCTATGTAAATCAACCACAACCGGTCTAACTAGGGAATCACCGCTATCTCGTAGGATAGGGTGCCGTAGTGAGCGGTGTGTGTTTGATTCACATAAAGTCCTAATTTAAAAATATTATACGGACAAGAAAGGAGTGAGAGATGTTCATCTCTCAAACCTACCCAATCCTAACCCTAACAAGTGAGGAATTACTCACTCATTAGGAAAGTTACTATGTAGTTCAATTTTATAATTTTCTTTTTAATTAACTAATTAACTTGCAGATAATAAAAGACAGATACTAAATTGCAGAAATAAAAGACGAAATGAAAATTGCAAGATAAAAACTTACTTTATTGACACCTCTTGACGATTACAATGGAATTGAAAATTTAATCTAGAAAATAAAAAGAGGCATCCTCCAAAGAGACACACTTTATTTGGCTTTGAGCCCTCCTATTTATAGATGGGAAAAACCCTAGGTTTACATTCTGATCCATACATGAAATTACAAAACAACCCCAAACACCGAGTCAAAGCACCGACACTCCACCGACACGTGCATTGCACGGCCGCGGAACCGCGGCAGAATAGCATGTTTGGCCGCGGATCCGCGGCCATTTGGTGGGCTCATGGGCCCAATTTTTTAGGGTTTCTTCAAGTTGCTTTTATCTTCTGTTTTCTTCACTTGGTCTCTCAGAATCTCTTCAATTCTCTTCCAGATATTCAACAGTAGACTTTTTACCATGAGCTTCACGTTGAAGTCTTGAATCTTGTGCTGCCCTTGAGCTTTGTGTATTGAACTGTCTAATGATTTTCAGTTATTCCTTGAAATGGTGGGCGGCATCATACGGATTCATCTATTGTTGGTCGTAGTCTCACATCTGTAGAGTATTTTCATGAATTTCACTGTAATGATCTGAGAACCTGTAACCTGCAACTATTTAGCAGATATGGATCAAAAGCACCTATTTATTTGTAATATGATTAAGAATGGGCAATATAATAATGCAAAATTCTGATATGAACAAATACCCCCAAACTTATCTTTTGCTCATCCCGAGAAAAGCCAATTTTATTCTCGAAAAAACCTAACCTCACTTTCGCAGGGAATCGCGATTGCACTGAGCTCGTACAACAAGCCGTTAAACCCCTAGGTGTCCCTAGTAGGAGTAGTGTTGTCTCCTGAGGGTTTTCAGCAAATACTACCCACAAAATCCAATCAATTTGGCCTGTTGACTTTCATTCATCAATTCGGTATTCTAGAAAGAAGTTCTATTATCTTCAACTTAGAAATTATCAACCCATATTTTCACACTCATTTATCATTTAACTTAAGATCGTATATGTTCTGCAAATTTATTAAGCTTTCAGCATCTTTTGAATTTTCCTTCTAAGGTTCAATCTCAACGCAAGAATTATTATTATATTTATTGAAGATATAAGGCCTATCTTTCATTCCTATCTCTCATCCAAATTCCAATCATATACCCCTACACTTGAAAATTCAATTCAAGCTATCATACTCTTGTCCATAATCCAAAGTACTTTTAGTTGGTGAATTTTAGATGAAATTGCTCATACATCTTTCATGCGATCGTTAATGCTTCTTGAGGTACTAACGACCGATTATAAAATGTGTTCGCTCATTAAGGCGTAATTCCTCGTCTTGTAATACCTAAGGCTTTGGCAGTGACTCCCAAACCAGTTGGTCTAAGACACTAGGTGATAAAGCACTCTCGCTATATATTTTATTTTATTTATGCAGCCTTAAGTAATTTCAAAACCAGTGTTCATTTTTTTTATATCTCTTGATTCACTCTTGTACTTTTATTTTATTTTCCTTCATACTAAGGATTTTAGACAAGAACATTTCAAGGTATCCTCTACTATCCCAAATTTCAAGGTGCGTGTATGTGCCAGTTGTAGGGTATACATTTTCAGAATTTAGACTAAAGGTTCGGAATTATTTTTCAGACTTACACTTCAATAAAAATTTCAATACGCTTCCCATATTTTGACCTAGCCCAAGAACTGAACTCAAAATTTGCCTATTTCTAAATAAACTACAAGGACATATATTTTCTACTGTTAAACTTTAAGAAAGGTTATTTTTAGGGTTATTAATTTACTAAGGATCTAGTTTTTCCCTACTATTCAACCATCAAGTTGAACTTAAGTCAAATATGGTCAAAATTGAAAATTTTAATTTTTTTTTATTTTTGGTTTTTATGGGTTTTTAAATAAGTATGCAATGCAAAAATATACACATGAACGCGAAGGAGGAAAGCTTACCGAGCACACCCCCAAACTTAAACTTGACAGTGTCCTCACTGTCAGGCTACACTAAGAGGGTCAAGGTTGTCGGCACTCGCCTGTTTATTTATAAATAATTTTTTAACAGAAAAAGAAAACAAAATATATATACAAAAAGGTCCCCCCAAACTTAAGTGAAACAGTGTTTCCACTATTTAAGCGTTAAAGTTCAGAGTTAGGGAGGAGAAAAACACAGTATCAAGCTATACAAGGCCTTACACAGGACAAAAGTTAGCACCAACCATTTGAAGAATTTATCAATGTAACGTATAGGTCGGTGGAAGAACATGTTATATAGAGCCAAGAAGAAGGGGTGAAGAGATACGTGGTGGTATGGAAAGAGTTTGCGTGAACGTGAACGTGAGGAGATAAGAGGTGATGATAAATAAAAATGAGAATGCGAATGATCAGAAATGAGTGGAATATTGGCATTCTCGTATTTTATAAGAAGAAAACGTAGTGGTTCAACTTCTATAGGTGGAGGTTGATTAATCACAAAATCCTTGTTGTTTAGGAATGCAAGTTCGTCAGTGAAAAGTTCTTCAAAACTCTCATCGATGTAATTGAACATTTTACTGTCAGTAAGTTTTGTGCCAGAATTTATCATACTTGATTTGTCAAAAATTATGGAGGTAGGAGACTCGAAAAACCCATCTACCTCATTTTCAAAAGTATCCAAATCAAGTTGGCTTTCTGGAATGATCAAACTTGAATTATCGGATTGTGATTCATCAACACTCACTGAAATTATAGGAAGAATAGAAGAAGAACCTGAGAAAGTAGGAGAAAGAAATTGAATACGAACTTGAGGGTAGAGATGGGTGTATAAATTAGCACAATTTATAATGACCGATGTGTAAAAAGCGATTGTGCTAATCTATCAACCCACTGAGAAATGATGTCAAATCCCTCAAGATTCATGAGAAAACATGAATACGTCGAACTTGGTAAACCAGACATAAAAAATAAAAGTGTAACGGTTTCTTGCAAGGTCAGAACGAGGATGGAGGAAAGTGATTGAGGAAGGGTATCGGTTAAAGATTCAGGAGGGTGTGCACAGTCAATGAAAAGGATAGAATGAATTGGAAAATCCGACTCCTCATGTAAAACTGCTTCATCCTCAATACTTTCCTCAAAATTTAGCTTATCCATGCAATTCTCATCAAAATCAAGACGAATATGAAGTTCGGGAAAAACAGTTAATGACTCGGGATGATGAATTGGAGAGAGAAACTCATCCAAATTTGTGGGTTCATCATCCAAAATATTCCCAGCGTCTATATCCTCAATCAAGTGAAAACCAGTTTTCTTAGACACCTCATCAAAAGCATGGATATTAATCAATTCAGGTTCTAAAGTGGAGGTGTAGAGGTCGAAAGGATTGGTGATTGTTTCACTCGAAAGGGACCCTTCATAATCAGGTAAATCAAACACTATAAAGTCTCACAACTCATTAAACGTTTTATCTTCAACTGGTGAATCATTTTGAACATTTGATAGGCATTCAAAACCAGAGTTGTGGGATTCAATTGGGGATGGGTAGATTTGATTTGGAAGGGTGTACAACTCACTTTTTCCACTCAAATTCTCAACCTATCTTACCGCCTCATCATAAATTGGAAAATGTGGAGCTAATTGGAAACTAGCTACCGGGTCACTAGGTTGTATAAGAGCGGCCATGGACGCATTCAAATCCCTTATCTGTTGGCATGACGCTACCATAAAGTCATCCAACGACAGTTCCAGACTAGAAATGGGTTGGGCTTTCAGTAAAAGATTCAAAGTTGTTTGGATATGTGAAACTCCAAAATGGCTGTGTAGAAGCAATGTCAAGGGAAGGTGCAAAAGTCAGGTAGGACTGGTAGGAATTGAATGGTTGGACAGGAGTAGGATCAATATTTGGATAGGAAGGTGAATGGAATTGTTGATCCAAAGAATTCGCAGTGGTGAAAGGAGTGAAATATCGGTTACAAGATTGTTCAATATGTTCAGCAATAGACATGGGTTTCGGAGTTACAACAGGACTCGAAAAATGGGTATCAACGTAAGAAGGCGGTGAAGCTTGAAATGGTTGATATAAGGTGGATTGCGGAGTCCAATTGGTTTTCCTAGATGCGTCTATTCGATCTTTCAAAGAAATTTTAGACATGGAGGGGTCGTTCGAAATTCGACCAAAACAAAAAGCGTAGAAAGTAATGTCTGGTTGAGAGTGCCAAAATTCGGCAAGAGTTTTGCGAGGTAGGGTACCCATGATGTGAGATCGAGAAAGGAGAAGAAAAAGAATATGATTTTATTTTTTATATATATTTTTTATTTTATTTTATTTTTTTAAATTGTTTGTTTTTGGAGTTTTGAATTTTTTTTTTTGAAAGTGTTTTTTCTTTAGAAAGAGTTTTTGCAAAATTTGTACAGAACTACGACACAATTTCAAACAACCACAGTTTAAACATGCACAATCAAATCTAGAACTAGGGTCTCCTAAGTTAACTAGACTGCTCCTAACTGTTCCAAAGCGACAAGTTGTGAGATATCCCTCAAATCGCCACTTCACCGCCAATTGTGGCCAGGTAAGCACAAATGAAGAAAGGAGAGATCCGCTCACGAATCACCGTGAGACGGGCCTTTTAACGTTACCTTTCTCACTTGTCTAGCCTAGGCACCACAAAGTCAGGTTTAGATAAACGACTGAATGCCCACAAACTTCCTTTGTCCTAATGAGCACGACAGTTCTTAATTGGCTGAGTCTAGATATTTTTTTAATTAGCTCTAGGGTGATGCATATGCTTTTTGTGATTTCTGGGGTCTTAGGAAGGGTAATGAAATTCCAACCCAATCTAGATTGGTGTTATAGCCCCTTAATTTCCGTTTTAAATATGCAAAGCAATTAACACACAAAATCTAAAACACTTGCCAAAAAAAATAATTATTTTTATTTGCGGCGCAAAGAATCCTGCACAAAATGATTTATGGGAGAGGGAGAAGAAGTTTTGCGTAAAGAACTCTGCAGAAAAAATTTTCAGTGGAGTTCAGGGGGTAGGAGAGAAGAAAAAAAATACTCACAGAGAAATTTGGGATGCTGAAGTCAGCAGTTGACCGCGGAATCGCAGTCAAATGCTTTCTTATGCCGCGTTTCCGCGACGGTTTAGGAGGTTTAGATCTCCAAAAATTTTCTCTTTGCTGTTGTGGTTCTCCTTTGTCTGTTCAGATCCTCTGTTTCTTGATTTGTTCACTGGCTTGCTCCAGGCCTGAATCAGAATTTGCTCCAAGCCTGCACACTCGCACAAAAACCTTTCAAAAATAACAAGATAATTTTTATTTATTTATTTTTTGTTTGTTTTAAAAATTTTCAATTTTTATAATTTTTTAAATAGTTTTTTTAACCCGAAATTACACAAAGAAAGAGACCACCGTTTCCCCAGCAATGGCGCCATTTGATTGATAGCTGTTTTTGCGTGCGTTTTAAAATCAAAGTTATGAATATACCGTAATCAATAACGGTGCCGCTTGGTAGCTAGCTGATTGAGTACGGGTCGGTCCACAGGAAAAACGTGTTCTCTTCTAATTGTTCTAACGAGTTAAGTCTTATTTTTGGTAGGTTTTGATTTTTATAAAAACTAAGATTGAATTTAACTAGGATTAAAGCCTTGCTAGGGTTAGGATTAGGTTAGTTTGGAAAAAGAAGTCTACTCACTGCTTCCTTTGCCCTAATTAAGAACATATGTGTTAGGGTAATAGTCAACAAAGGGGATTAGCACGACTAGGAAGAAACGTAGTTTCTTCCTTTTGGTCCTTATCCGTTCTTTCTTGGCTCTTAGCCCTAACCTCTATGTAAATCAACCACAACCGGTCTAACTAGGGAATCACCGCTATCTCGTAGGATAGGGTGCCGTAGTGAGCGGTGTGTGTTTGATTCACATAAAGTCCTAATTTAAAAATATTATACGGGCAAGAAAGGAGTGAGAGATGTTCATTTCTCAAACCTACCCAATCCTAACCCTAACAAGTGAGGAATTACCCACTCATCAGGGAAGTTACTATGTAGTTCATTTTTATAATTTTCTTTTTAATTAACTAATTAACTTGTAGATAATAAAAGACAGATACTAAATTGCAGAAATAAAAGACGAAATGAAAATTGCAAGATAAAAACTTACTTTATTGACACCTCTTGACGATTACAATGGAATTGAAAATTTAATTTAGAAAATAAAAAGAGGTATCCTCCAAAGAGGCACACTTTATTTGGTTTTGAGCCCTCCTATTTATAGATGGGAAAAACCCTAGGTTTACATTCTGATCCATACATGAAATTACAAAACAACCCCAAACACCGAGTCAAAGCACCGACACCCCACCGACACGTGCATTGCACGGCCGCGGAACCGCAACCATTTGGTGGGCTCATGGGCCCAATTCTTTAGGGTTTCTTCAAGTTGCTTTTATCTTCTGTTTTCTTCACTTGGTCTCTCAGAATCTCTTCAACTCTCTTCTAGATATTCAACAGTGGACTTTTTACCGTGAGCTTCACGTTGAAGTCTTGAATCTTGTGCTGCCCTTGAGCTTTGTGTATTGAACGGTCTAATGATTTTCAGTTGTTCCTTGAAATGGTGGGCGACATCATACGGATTCATCTATTGTTGGTCGTAGTCTCACGTTTGTAGCGTATTTTCATGAATTTCACTGTAATGATTTGAGAACCTATAACCTGCAACTATTTAGTAGACATGGATCAAAAGCATATATTTATTTGTAATATGATTAAGAATGGACGATATAATAATGCAAAATTCTGATATGAACACTCGGTCTTTGGGAAGTGTCCTATTTCTGAGGTACTCTACCAGGGGCTTACTCCAGTCTGGGGTATTTTATTGATTCGTGTAGGCTCTGTTGACCACCTCCGTATCCTCGGCGCTGGGCCCTACAAGACTTCGAAGAGAATGTTCCTCTTGTGATTGGCCGAGCACAAGGAAGCAAGTTTGCGCAGTGCATCGTCTTCGATGTTCAGGCTTCGAGGAATCTGCTCCACCTGGATTTCGTCGAAGTTTTTCCTTAGCCTTTTTTACCTTGGCAAGATACTTCATCATGAGGGGTTCTCAGGCTTCGAAATATCCAGTCACATGGCAGACGACCAATGCGGAATCACTACGGACTCTAATTTTCTTTAACCCTACCCCTAAGGCAATTAGTATGCCGGCCAATAGGGCTTCGTACTCCGCGGCGTTGTTCTAGGCTTTGAAGTCGAGCTACAGAGAGTACTCCATCTCGGCTTCATTGGGACCATGGATGACAATCCCAACTCCGCTTCCCTGTTCGGCGAAGGAACCGTTCATATAAAGTACCCAGTCCGGAAATGGACCGAGTAGAGAGTAATCCATCTCCACTTCATTTGGACTCGGGCTCTGCTCTGGTGTTTCGTCTTTGTTGGGGATGGTGCATTCGACCACAAACTCGGCTAGGGCCTATGATTTGATGGCTTGCCTTGGTCGGTACCGAATGTTAAACTGCAACAACTCCCATTTCCACTTCTCGAAGCTGCCCGACGACTTGGGGGAACCGAGGATGCTCCCTAAAGGTCAGTCGGTGAGGACAGTGATCATACGGGCTTGGAAATAATGCCAAAGTTTCCTGGAGGTGGCGACGAGTGTCAGGACTATCTTTCTATAGCCGGATACCTTGTCTCTGCGTCCTTGAAAATGTGGCTGGCGTAGTAGACCGGCTTCTGTATTCTTTCGGATTCTTTGATTAGTACCGAGCTGGCTGCTTAGTCGGAAACGACTAAATACAACAACAACTCATCTCCTTCGACTGGTCGAGTGAGCAGAGGAGGTGTTGAAAGATGTTCCTTGAGCTATGCAAAGGCAACCTGGCACTCCTCAGTCCATTCGAAATTCGGGATCTTTCTCAAAACTTTGAAGAACGGGAGGCATTTTTCCCCAGATCTGGACATGAAGCGACTTAGTGCGGCCACCCTGCTCATGATCCTCATGATCTCCATATTGTTCATAGGCGACCTCATATCAATGATTGCTTAGATCTTCTCTTGGTTTGGTTCGATTCCTCTGTAGGTGACTATAAACCCGAGGAACTTACCGCCCGTGACGCCGAAAGCACACTTAGCTGGATTCAGCTTCATTTTTAAGGCCAAAAGTCATTACCCTGTAGCAGTAGACTCCCCGATCAATGATGAAGGAGATGAGCTCCTCGTCGGCTGGATTCATCCAGATTTGATTATAACCGGAGAATACATCCATAAAACTCAGTAGCTCATGACCGGCCGAGTTGTCCACTAGCAGATCTATCCAAAGAAGCAGATGGTTGTCCTTTAGGCAGACTTTGTTCAGGTCGGTGAAATCGACGCACATATGCTACTTCCCGCTCGCCTTTTTGACCATGACCACATTTACCAGCCATGCCGAGTAGTATATATCCCTGATAAAGTTGGCGTCGAACAGAGCTACTTTGGGTGGCTTGTGAACGCGTCCAGATGATCCTTTAGGTCGGACTTGCCATCGAACAGAGCTACTTTGAGCGGCTTGTTCCGGGAAGAGATGCGTGTTCTTAGAAATTGCTCAGTGAAGGGCTTCATAAAAGAATCCAAGGAATACCTTACTGACCCACTAGGTTGGAGGATAGCGAGCTGCATGTCCTCGATCTTCTTCTTGAGGACGTCGATTCGCTATTTGTAGCCTAAGGATTCTCCTTGGTCAGAGTGTCTGTTGTATTCGCTTCGGGCTTAAGCGACGGAACGGCTTCTGCTCCATTCTGTGACGTTCCTCAGATCTTCGCTGTGAAGCCTCTGTGGCTCCCCTCGAAGACTATCATGCCCGTGGTTTCGATGGTTACGGAGACGTCGGTCTTCCCTGGAATCAGATGACTTGACCAACGTTGCCTCAGAGTGCGATGGAGTCCGGTGAGCGTTGAAATGGTAGCTCGATTGATCTTGGGACCGAGGCGATGGATTGTTTGGTGCCTATCGAGCCAAGGCTCAGTTCCTCCCAGCACTCGACAGCGTATGAGCCCTTCCTCATACGGTGTCTCGACTGCCGGAGTCGACACATCGGTATTCCGCGGTGTTAAGGTTGATCAGGGCACCAGTCGGGGCATTTACCCCTGGTTGTGAGTGATGGGCCATCATCGTCTTCTGATCACCATCGTCTTAGGGTGCAGGATTGGCGGTTTGAAGGCCGGCGGCCTGGACATGAGCGATCGCGTCCATCACCTCTACTAATCGGACGATCTGAGCGGATAGGGTTTTGACAACGTCGGGAACTGATGGAATGGAACCGCTCCCATCCCCGTTGCGAGATGCGCGATGGGAGGGATTGCTTTCCCATCGTCGGAGTCGATCGACGGTGGCTCGTGCTGGGATCTTCATTGCGGTGCTCGCTCGTCATTGGTGTTGAAAGCGGAGAGCGACTTTTTGATAGAAAAGTTTTTCTTTCTCAGAGACGGCGTCAACTGATGGAGGTCAGAATCTCCCTTAAATGGTGTCCTCCGTCGATCCGGTGGTGAGCGAGTTGAAGGGTTGTGATTTAGAGAGAGAGTGTAGATCTCAATGGGTGTTGGTTGTTAGCACCGAGCTACCTACAAAAGAAGTCCCGAGAGATTAGGATTAGCTTCCTTTAGAAGCTAGGTTTAGTTTAGCTTCACTTGTAAGCTTGGTAGTTAGGTGGAAGCTTCTAGAGTTAGTTAGTTAGCTAGCTTCCTTGATAAGCTTGGTTGTTGGGAAGAACCTTCTAGGTTTAGCTAGCTTGTTTGAGAAGCTTGGATGAATTTGGCTTGAACAAGAAGCTTGGCACTTTAGGACAGAAGCTTCTGGAGATCTCTGGAGAACGAAGTGGCTTGAAGAAGTTTGGAATTTGAAAGGAGAAGCCTGACAAGAGTATTCTGCCCAAGATGCGCTGACGTCATGATGACGCGGCCGTGGATCCGCCGCCAACAGGCCCATTCGGCCGCGGATCCGCGGCCCTTTGGGTGCATTGGTGCACTGAATTTCCATGGTATGTTGGTTCTGATCCATAGGCCTTTATTTTATGTCTTGAATATTTTTACACTTTCTTGGTCACTGCCAGATTACAAGTCTTGGACTTGGCGTATTTTTATCAGCACTTTTATCAGTTTCGGCTCTTTTACCTGGAATTTCCTGCACACAATCTCGAGATAAGTGTTGCGATATACAAAGATCATGCGTGCAATGATAAACACTCAATTTCCCTCAAAATGCCGGTTATAATATATAACACGAGTTATTTGGTATTTTACAGATGTTTTGCTAATATGTGCTATATTCATACCGAACACCTTTAGATGGTTGCAAATAGTAGGAAAATTGATGTGTTAAAAATGCAATATTTTTGACTGATCAGCACTCCTCCGACCATTCGAACCTTGGTGTCTTCCTTAGAGCTTTGAAGAACGGGAGGCACTTCTCCTCAGACCATGACATGAAAGATCTCAGAGCGGCTACCCGCCCTGTCAGCCGCATGATTTCAACGTTAATCTTGGACGCGGCCATGTTAAGGATGGCGCTGATTTTCTCTGGGTTAGGTTCGATTCCACGGTGGGTGACCATGAAGCCGAGGAACTTTCCACTGGTGACCCCGAATGCGCACTTGGCGGGGTTCAGTTTCATCTTGTATTTGCGGAGGACGTCGAAGGCCTCACCCAGATCCTTGGCGTGTTCGTCCGATGAGACTGATTTGATGAGCATGTCGTCGACGTAAAATTTCATGTTCCTGCCGATCTGTAGCTAGAACATGCGATTGACCAGGCGTTGGTATGTAGCCCCGGCAATTTTTAGGCCGAAAGGCATCACCTTATAGCAGTATACCCCCCGGTCCGTTGTGAATGTGGTGAAATCCTCGTCTGCCAGATTCATACGGATCCGGTTGTAGCCGGAGAAAGCATCCATGAAGCTAAGTAGCTCATGGCCTGCCGAACTGTCAACGAGCTGATCTATCCGAGAGAGGGGATAGTTGTCTTTCGGTCAGGCCTTATTGAGGTCGGTGAAGTCGACGCACATGCGCCACTTCCCGCTAGACTTTTTAACCATGACTACATTCGCCAACCATTTCGAGTAAGGAACATTCCGAATGAAGTTGGTGCCGAGGAGACTGTCTACCTCGTCCTTGATTGCTTTTTGTTTGATCGGGGCGAAGCTTTGCTTTTTCTGCTTGACGGGCCGGACCATAGGGTCCACCCCGAGCTTATATGATATGATTTTGGGGTCAGTCCCCGGCATGTCGGCAGGTGCCCAGGCGAACACGTCAGAGTTACTTCTGAGGAAGTGGACCAGGTCGTCTCGCTGAATCCCTGTCAAGAGCGACCCGATCTGAAGGTTCATTCACCATCCCCTTCTATAAGGGGGACATCCGTTAGTGGCTCCTCCGAGGTCCATCGGACCTTTTTTTGCTCGTCTCGAGTGTATAGAGAACCCTTGATATCATCCTCGCACTCGAGGTCATTGTCTGGCCGATCTGACATAGATGTTGCGGTGAAGCAAGCCTTTGCGATTTGTTGGTCCCCGTAGGCCCGACCTATCCCGCCTTGGTCGAGCCGGAACTTCATCGCTGGATGGTAGGTCGATATCTGGGCCCGAAGGGAGTTCGGTGCCGGGCAACCGAGGAGGACGTTGTAGGCCGATAGGATTCTCGCGATGATAAACTCTACAGGCACGGTGCACGTACGGCCCTCCTTAATTGGAGGGTGATTACCCCTTCCGCAGGGATGGAGTGGTTAGTGAACCTTAACAGAACGTTGGTGTTCGGCCTTAGGTCCGACGGGGTAAGTCTCATTCGCAGAAAGTAGTCATAAAAAAGAATATCCGCCGAGCTTCCCGAGTCGACCAATATCCTATGCACTTCATAGCGGTGGACCCAAACTGTGATCACCAGGGGTCGTTGTGAGACAGGGATATGCCATGGAGGTCCTCATCGGTAAAAATGATCGGCTCGGCTGATTTGGCCTTCTTCCTCGGGTGGCCGACAGTCCCCTCGATCGGTGAGGGATGCCATGTCTTATCAGTCTTCGTCGTACCCCCCGATGATATGGCCGTGATTTGTCCGATTGTCAATTTGCCGGGAGGGGACGGTGCTCCTGCTCACGGTCAGCCTGTCGCTTGTCTCGCAAGTACGTTGCCAGGTGCCCCGAGCGGATTAACTCCTCGATGTAGTCTCGGAGCTGCTTGCAGTTCTCAGTGGAGTGGCCCTACGACCTGTGGAAACCGCAGTAGGGGCCCCGGGTGCACTTTTCCGCCATATTCGAGACTGGGTGGAGTTTGAAGAACCTCTCGCCCTTAGATTCCTCCAACAATACCGTCTAGGAGACATTGAGAGGGGTGTACTCCTGAAACTTCGGGGAGTGAGGCTTTGGCCGCTCAATCTTCTTTTTCTCCTCCCTGGCCCTTTTCTTCTTATCGGCTTGCTCTATCCGGAGCAGGTTGGCATTCACCTCGGACTCATGCTGGATCTTACGTTCGGTTTAGGCCTTTACCTCGGCCATGGTCTTAGGTTGCGCTAATGCAAAGGAGCGTAGCCACTCCTTATGCCTAAGACCCGACCTAAAGGTCGTAATGACCGTCTCGTCCTGGTGCTCTGGGACCTCAAGGAGGGTGTTGTAGAAGCGGGTGATGTACCCTTTGAATGATTTTGTGTCCCCGCTCTTTATGGTGAAGAGACGATCAACGGTTCGCTTCTGTCGTCTGTTCCCGACGAAATGACCGAGGAACTGGGTGGCCAGCTCATCGAAGGTAGAGATTGAGCGTGGCGCGAGTTCTCGGAACCAGTCTCGTCCAGAGCGGATGAGAATGGAGGGGAAAGCGCGGCATTGTGCGGCATCGGAACAGTCCTGGAAACTCATCCCGCCTGTGAACGCGTCCAAATGGTCTTACGGGTCAGACTTCCCGTCAAAGAGGGAGACCTTCGGGGGCTTGTTCCGGGAGGAGACGTGGACGGAGAGTAGCTCTTTGGTGAAGGGCTTCATGAGCAAGTCGGCGACATATTTAGCCATGTCGCTTGAAGGACGACTTTCCCGATGCATGCCTTCGATCTTCTTTTCGAGGGCGTCGAGTTGGCCGTGGTATCCTGATGATTCGGCATACTCTGATTTTTGGCCCCTGCTGCCGGAGACCTGTGCCTGGCCCCGGCCCCGGTTCCATTCGATGAGGTTCCTCAGGTCCCCTGGTGAGGTCGTCTTCAAGCCACCGTGGTGAGTCCCGTCCGTGCGACCCCGTCGAGGGACGGGGTGCCGGTCATGCCTGGGTGCAAGCAAGCAGACCGACACCTCTTCGGGAGGGACAAGGGCACGATGGGCCTCAGGGCGAGGTAGTCTGACCAAAGACCTCGGCGTTGAGCTGTGCGGTGCCCAGCGGGTCATTGAATTGGTTGGCCCGGGGGATCTGCGGCCACCGAAGACAGCGAGGTGGTGTTCGGTCGTGCCGACGCGGGCAAAGTCCTCTCTCCCTCTGTAGGGGTCCCGGTCCCAAGGTGGGGAAGCGGCGACCTGGGGAGCTTGCCTGGCCGTTTTGACACGGACGAGTGCATCCACAACGGATGCGAGCCGATCTATCCGAGCAGATAGGGCATGAATGGCGTTCGGGGGTGGAGGGGATTCTCCCTCGTCTCCACTGCGGGAAGGGCGACGGCTGGTGCTTGGATCGTCGTGGTGACCGCTCGCTATGAAGTCGAGATCGGAAGATGAACTTTTGTTGAGTGGAACCAATGTTTCCCACAGACGGCGCCAACTGATGGATCTTGAGATCTCCTTCAGATGTTACCTTCCGTTGATCTGCAGCGAGCGGTGATGGATGGCTGAGATTGAGTTGGAGGTTGCCTCCTGGAGCGTGTGGATCTCAATGGGCTTTATGTGGTTGAGGCCGAGCTACCTGCAAGGAAGTCCCGGGGTGGTTGTGCCATAGAGGACCCTCCGACGATCAAGTTAGACGTGGTATTTTGGCAGAGTAACGACCTATTGGGGTCAAATTGGCTTACCTGAGTCGTCTGAGAAAGGGGTTTATATAGTGGCAGCCATGGGCAGGCGGGTGCAAGATTCACGCCAGCCATTACGCCCCTGGCGTTATGCCGGCGTGATAGGCGGGATTCCCTATTAATGACGAGATATGCTCGTTAATGGGGGATCATGATGACGTGGAACGCGGTATCATGAGCGGCGGATATCTCGCGTCTGGCGAGATTCGCGGAGCCGTGACGGAGGCGCCTGTGATCGGTGATGTGGGTCGGTCGGTGAGACCGAGGAAGCTACGCTCGGTGGGAGGCTCGGGAACGAGCGGGGGGCCGAGGCATCTTGGATATGCGATAACTCGGAGGCGAGCTTGAGGGCCGAGGGAACTTAGCATGCGGGATCTGGGGAAACACCGGTATCGAGCCTCATCATCAAGAAAAGCAACCGACGCTCCAAGGTTGCTAACAATCGAGAGTGGAGGTGTAGGATTGTCTCACTATAATTTTTCTCTCATGACATATGCTCAAAGAGCAACCATATAAGATGAAGAGGAGGTGAGGAAAACATGTGGTATGAACAACTAAAGAAATGGCTGTCTTTCTCCAAGTGAGAAAAATGAGCAAGTCAAGAAAAGAAAATGAGCAAAGCATGCATATCAAAAATGATGGCAGCCCCCCTTTTTTCAATCATCCAACAAAAATATCTCATCTCATTTTGCAATAAAATAAAGCCATGCCATACCTCTCTACATGTTTAACAATGTTCATGCCACCTCACCCCTTCCACCTCATTTTCCAAAATGATTTTCTAAAAAGAAAATCAAATAATAAGGTGTTAAATCTTCTAGAAACTATTCCGTATAAATACGGAATGCAACCCGGTACACGTATCGAAATACATATACGCGTATTCGTAAAAAATATGAATAGCCAAGAGAGAAAATGAATATTGAATAATAATGCTAGAATACATACATACATATATATACATATATAAATTATTAAATCAAAACCTGATTTAATAATTAGGCTTAGTTCTAAGCCGCCAGTATTATCAACCGTCCGATTAAAGTCTGTGTAGTATGTACACATATTCAATCGGACACCTGTATGTACCAACATACGTCATCTACACCATATCGCCTGAACCGTGAAAACCCTCTGTGTGGGACTCTAAAGACTCGTCAATACGCTGGCAGTAGGTTTAACCACAAGTACGTAAGCGGCACTAGCTGTACGTAATGGCTGCCCAGGTATTGAGCGAAAGGAAGGCCGACGAGCAAACTCATCTGTATCCCTACTGAGCCTGACAGTGACAATCTCCATACAGTCCGGTCTGTTCATTTAAGAGTATCGCATATCGAGTCTAGGGGGTGGATAAATTCAGACCCCTAATAATGCGATAATTCGTGTCGGTATGTAACCCATCATCATATAAGAAACTACTGATCCTAGATCAGTAATTCTCGACTACCTTGGCCAAGGATTTCTGGTGATGGCCACCCGTGCACCGCCCGACATCAACCCCCAATACCGAGAGTGACGAATCCCCGACGATCCACTCACCGCCTCTATGTGGCTCGGGACTGTATCCAACTAAAACCTGTTTGCACGACTTCTTTGAGCCGTGGTAGGGTAGTAATCAAAGTAAGTGGGAACTCACACGAGACAAATGACGATCTCAGGTCGACAGACTAAGCTGTACTCATTTCACCTGGGAACCGCAATCTGACAATAGGTATAATACCATCTAGCAGGTTCCCGGCGAGTCCGTCCAGTGTACTCATAACCCAATGAGCACCTGTATACTATCTTAGGTGACTAACTGACACCAATGGCTTGTGAGACCGGCCACCGCCCTTCATCAGGGTCTGGATAAGTATACACTAGTCTACTCCGAAGTATCGATGTCCAGTCTCGATACTCCTACGACTAGAGACATTTAAGGATGTGCTTATAGACCATCCAGCTCCCACGTATACGATCGCCATCATAATACTGGTGGTCAAGCAAGAATCATATGGGCTCTATCAACATGTAATAGTGATATGTAATGCCACCTAATCCTGTACATGATGATAAAGATAAACCAGATAGCATGCTATCATCTTGAGTAAGACTATTCTGCTGGTATAAGTCATCCCTCAATCATCACAATCGTGTGCCTTGATTCAATAATTGACTTAAGGGCACTTTAGCCAACAGGGAGCGTGTCCGATAAGGATGTTAACATTTATTTTGCTAAAGTTTATAAACTTTATAAGATGCAAAAGAAATTAAGAGATTTTTTCATCCATTGATCTACCCTAATCCTACGAACCCTAGCAAGTTAGGGATTACTCACGTATGGTTGAGATAGAAGAAGAAAGGATAGAGAAAGAAATCATAATGCAGAATTTAAATGCAGAAAGTAAATGCGAAATAATTAAGCAAATGATCTACTTTTATTAATCAACGTTACAATTACAAATCCTTCGAATTTAGATTACAAGAAGAAGTTGCTCTCGATCTCTGCCTCACAAGAAGTAGATGTTCCGTCGATATTTATGTCGCTCTATCACGTCGAATCGCGGACCTGTCGTGGATCTCTTGTTCTTTGACGTTGATATGATTCGTGTTAAAGGTGATAGTTTTTTAACTTTAGCCCTCGGTCTTTTAAATTGCTCAAAATTAGAAACCCTAGATCCCATATGTTGGAGATAGTGCCCTCAAAGTCAATTATTGGATCGCAGGTACGTGATTGCAATGATTGAGGCAGGACCTATACCGATATGACAGTCTTGCTCGAGATAATAGTATGCTATCTGGTTTGTCTTTATCATCGTATGCATGCTTTAGTTCGCTATTGCATATTGATAGAGCCCATAGGATTCTTGCTTGACTACCAGCAGTATGATGGCGATCATATACGTGGGAGCTGGGGTCTGTAAGCACATCCTTATGGTGTCCCTAGTCGTGGGAGTTTCGAGACAGGACATCGATACTCCAGAGTAGACTAGTGTATACAGTCGAGACCCCGACGAGGGGCGGTGGCCGGTCTCACAAGCCATTGGTGTCAGTTTGTTCACCTAAGATGTATACAGGTACTTATTGGATTATGAGTACACCGGACAAGACTCGCCGGGAACCTGCTAGTTGGTATTATACCTAGCGTCAGATAGAAGTTCCCTGGTGACATGTGTACATGTTAGTTCATCGACTTGAGGTCGTCATTTTTCTCGTGTGAGTTCCCACTGTGCTTTGATTTCTACCCTACCACGGCTCAAAGGAGTCGTGCAAACAGGTCTTTTTTGGGTACAGTCCCGAGCCACATGGAGGCAAGTGCGCGGATTGGCAGGGGATTCGTCTCTCCCGGTATTGGGGGTGAGATCGCGCAGTGTCTAGGAGAGCCATTACACAAAGCCCTCGGCCGAGGCAGGAGATTTACTGGTAGGTACTCCAGTAGTATCTCAGGGTGTTCTGGGCCACTCTCTGACACGACTTATACCGCTAATGGGGGTCTGACGTTACCAGCCCCTAGGCCGATATGTGATACTCATAGAAGAACGGACCGGACTATATGTATATTGTCACTGTTAGGCTCATTAGGGCTTATGGATGAGTTCGCTCGTTAGCTTCCCTTCCAATCAATACATAGGCAACCGTTACGTACAGCTTGTACCTCCGACGTGCTAGTGGTTATACTCAGTGCCAGTGTGTTGATGAGTCATTAGAGTCCCCCATAGAAACTTTCCCAAGTTCGGGCAAAACGTTGTAGAGGCCGTACGGTTTTATGGCAGTGTCACGTCCCGCTTCCCAGAGTACGCTAAAGTGGGCACGTGACATAGCCAACCATGCTACCTGTGGATAGGAAGTATCCATCCACAGTCACATTACGGCTGTAGAGATATCAAGAACAAAATAAAACTATCTAAACATGTCCATAATCCAAGATAACATGAGTCAAGAATAATAAAATGCGGAAGCGAAAGATCCAATACAAGATAACTGGAATGTATGTCCCATAATGCGGGCTCACATCAGGAATAAAATGCATGAAAGGAAAACTAACTACTGCTGACACTCACAGCTCAGCCTGTTGGCTGAAGTACTCCTGCTCGGACTACAACAACGGTACAGAATCTGGGCCATGCAAAACCCAGACGTCAGCGCGTCAAGTCATCAAGTAATAACATATAAACAGGGTAACAAGCAATGTGAATATAAACATGAATAAAGCAAGGGTAACAATAATATAAATCAGAGCAGTGCAGTGGGTAAACTAAACTGTTTTATCAGGTTTTTCTGTTCTAAAGTCTTTGAAACCAAATTGATGAATCATCGATGTAACTCAATAGTATCCCGTACATACCCAGGACCACGGCCCAGATTCTCGGGCTGAAACCGAGACATGCCGCTAGGCACTAAACAGGAATGTGAAAAGATGAATGATGTCAGCAGCATCATTCCAAGGCTGGCCTAGCCTCTAAAACTGATCAGAACAAGTAGCGGACTGTTGAGTTACAAGTCAGGTTTCACCTTTAATTT
Organism: Agapanthus africanus; assembly: GCA_030015575.1. NCBI lineage: Eukaryota > Viridiplantae > Streptophyta > Magnoliopsida > Asparagales > Amaryllidaceae > Agapanthus > Agapanthus africanus. The sequence goes on along the minus strand of JASDDO010000008.1, from coordinate 1,617,408 downwards.
CCCCATACCCCCAAGTTATATGTGTATGTCAAGTCAGGTATCCCGTAATCAAGAACTAATGCCAACACAGGATCAGGTGAACAGGATTGTCTAGATAGACAACAGGAACGGTCCATGAGGACTACATGTCAGGTTTGTTGGCATTAGATACAAGATCAGGTAACGAGTCAAGTCATGGTACATCAGGTCAAGTCAAGCAGTACACGGTACCATGTCGGGTCAATCAATATGTATGTAGCAAGTCAGGTCAAGATGTAAATGATATCATGGGTGTGCTCATACTCAGTTACATAATCAAGCATGGTCATCAACAACATAAATTTAAGCAACTAATTAAAAAATAAAGAAGTTTCGATTAATTAGCAGCACAGTTATCAATTGTGTTTCAGAGGTGTTATCAACATTATAAGAATACAATATGACAGTTAGGGCCGTTAAATCATGTTAACCAGTTTAAGAATTTTATGGATGCAATGATATATACATATATAGGTTCAGTGGATGAAGTCACAGTTAATACAGGTTAAATGTACACAAGTGTCCGAATGAAGTAAAACTATAGAGAAAGTGCCATAGGCTACATCAATAGTGAAAGTGTGATTAAAACATGTAAATGTGATTATTAGGTTCAATACAGTAATTGCAAACGGTAGGTTTCACGTTTGGAAGATAAAATGATGTATAACAACTTTGAACACGAAAATGGGAAATTTATAGTACTAAAGTTAAACTGCAGGTTTAGGGTGTCATCAATGTATATGTAAATATTATTTAGCATGTAGCAAGGGGTACTTGCCTCGACGGGTCGCGAATCGGAAAAACGGAACGTTAAACGTCGGCGGGGAAAACTCGCGACGCGCGCACGGTTCACTGAATGAACCCAAACGACGGACAATGAAGCCACACGGGTCGGGGTAACACGCTGGAACGTCGGGACACGTCGCCGGCACGGCCGGATTCCGGCGAGATACAAAAACAGTGAACGATCAAGAATGCAACAAGAAAAGAAAAGAAAATAAATAAGAAGGGAAGGAGGATGGAGAAGGGGATGCTCACGAAGATCTGTGGGGACGTTGTGGTCGCCGATCACGTCGACGTAGCTCCGGCGGTCGGCCTACGACGACAGCGACGGAAACCTATAGATCAAGAAAACATGAACCGGGAAGAAGAAGAAGAAAGAAGAAGAGAGGAGGAGAGGAGAAAGAGAAGAAGACACTCACCGAGGGATGCACGAGGCCGGGGGGGACGGATCGAGATCGCCGGCGGCGATCCCACGAGGTGCAGGCGGTATGCAGGTGGTCGCGGTTGCCGGTGCAGGGTGCACGGGGAGTTGATGAAGGAGGGAGAAGAGGTGGATGTGGATGTGACGAGGGCGAAGAGACGACGAGGCCGGTGGTGGCGGCATCGGCGTTGGGCTACTGCGGCGAAGGGTGAGGCGGCTAGGGTTTCTCGTGAGGTGGGTTCGCTGAAGGAAAAAGAAATTGAGGGGGGAGGAAATTTATATATAGAGGAGAGAGAAAAAGATATAGGGAGAGAGAGACGGGGGTGGAGAGAGAGAGAGAGAGAGATACGGAGAGATAGAGACGGGGAGAGAGAAAGAGGGATTGGGAGAGGAGAGAGATAGAGAGGGGAGAGAGATCGAGAGGAGAGAGAATATTTAGAGGAGAGATAAAGTTGGAGTGTAGTGGAAGAGAAAAGAGAGAGAGAGAGGCGTAGAAAAGGTGGGGCCCACGGGGTTAAAGAAAGGAGATGATTGGCTGGGAGAAGATTTGTGGGGTTTAGAATAGGTTAGGAAAAATTTAATAAAAGATTTTGAAATAGGGAAAATATTATATGGGTTAAATTTATATATATTCGACGGTTAAAATATAATAGAAATTGGGATTTGGCGCCAATGTAAAATATTTCCAAATTGCGCCCGGGTCGGGTCCAAAAATTTGAAATTGAAATAAGAAAATTTTAGGCAGGATCCAAAATTTAAAATGAAGTATTTTACATTCAAAAAGCATACACCCAAGACGGACACACGTACGTGCGTGTAGCCGTCCAAACTCGTCCGTTTCACTGAACGGGACGAGAACACGATGCAAGGACGCTACCACAGGGTTAGGGGTGTCAAGCATGCCATGACGAATATTTTTAGTTTTATTTTAGATGCCTTAAATTGTTATATGCAGAAATGAATTGTCGGGTAAAATTTATAACTAACAACAGTCAAGTAGGATCAATGAAATAAATACCATACACCATTCATACGGTAACAGAAACTAGTAGCATTGGGCTCGGTTGTTACATTATACCCAACTACAAAAAGAATTTCGTCCTCGAAATTCCAAGAATACAAAGATAGACAACAAATAACTACAAGAAAAGATGAGGAAACTTCTGCCGGATTTCATCTTGCCATTCCCAAGTGGACTCTCCATGCGAGCGATTACCCCAAGAAACAAGCACAAGAGGGATCACCTTGTTCTTAAGAACCTTTTCCCTTCGATCCACGATTTCAATCGGTCGATCCTCAAAAGTCAAGTCTTCTCGTACTGTTTGCTCCGAATGATCCTATACGTGCGTTTCATCTCGAACATACCTACGGAGTTGAGATACGTGAAACACATCGTGCACATTCGCCAAGGACTGCGGTAACGCCAAACGATACGCTACCTCACCAACACGCTCCAAGATCTCAAAGGGTCCAACGAATCAAGGACCGAGCTTTCCTCGACTTCCAAAACGAATCACCCCTCTAGTCGGTGATATCTTCAAGAATACCAAATCACCCACGGTGAACTCTAGAGGTCTTCTCGACGTATCCGCCCAACTCTTCTGTCTGTCTTGTGCTGCCTTCATATGATTTCTGATAGTGTTAACCTTCTCAACTGTCTGCACAACCAAATCTGGTCCCAACAATCTTCGTTCACCGACATCGTCCCAACAAACAGGTGAACTGCATTTACGACCATACAATGCTTCAAATGGAGCCATCTGGATAGTTTCCTGAAAACTGTTGTTGTAAGAAAACTCCACCACATGTAGGTGATCCTCCCATGAACCTTTGAAGTCCAACATGCATGCTCTCAACATATCTTCAAGAGTTTGGATTGTTCTCTCCGACTGACCATCAGTTTGAGGATGATAAGCGGTGCTAAACTTCAATCGAGTCCCCAAATTTTCCTGTAAACTCCTCCAGAAGTGTGATAAAAGCCGAGTGTCATGATCGGACACTATGCTTACCAGTACTCCATGCAATCTTACAGTCTCCTGCATGTACCGCTCCGCCAAAGTTTCCGTTGATTAACCAACCCGAAAAAGGATAAAGTGAGATGCCTTAGTCAATCGATCAACAATCACCCATACAGCATTGTTGCCTTTTGGACTCCGCGGTAAAGCCGTCACGAAATCCATGGTTATATGTTCCCACTTCCACTGAGGAATCGGAAGTGGTTGCAATAAACCAGCAACCCTTTGATGTTCAGCCTTAACTTGCTGACACACCAAGCACTTTGCCACAAAGCGAGCAATCTCCCGCTTTATGCCTTCCCACCAGAAATGCTGTCGAATATCTCGGTACATCTTTGTGCCTCCTGGATGTACAGAATAAGCTGAACTGTGTGCTTCTTTCATAAGCTCTTCACGAATATCTCCCTTTGGCACACACAAACGGCTACCATACCTCAACGAACCATCTTCGTGGATCAATAAATATGTTCGTAGTCCGGCTTCAACCTGTCCTCGAAACTTTTGCAGTCTAGGATCCTGCGATTGTGCTGCTTTAATATTCTCGATCAACGATGACTGTACTTGCAGCTGCATCAACTGTCCCGAAGAATGCGGTAGCACAACTTCCAAGTCAAATCTTCGAAAATCTTCAACGAGCTCCTTCTGCGTAGTTAACACCTGAATTGCTGGTAACCGACTAAGCGCATCCGGCACGACATTAACCTTCCCCGGATGGTACTTAAGATCCAGATCGTAGTCAGCCATCAGCCCCAACCATCTACGTTGCCTCATATTAAGCTCCTTCTGTGTGAACACATACTTCAAGCTCTTATGATCAGTAAACACTTCGACCCTTTCGCCCAAAAGGTAGTGTCTCCAAATCTTCAAAGCGAAAATCACAGCCGCAAGTTCCAAGTCATGAGTTGGGTAATTCTTCTCATGGGTCTTCAACTGTCTCGATGCGTACGCTACAACCTTCCCATGCTGCATCAAAACACATCCCAATCCTTTCCCAGATGCGTCGCTGTGAATCACCAATCCTCCGGAAATGTCTCGCACGGTCAGAATAGGGGCGGTTATCAATTTCTGCTTCAACGTCTCAAAAGCTAACGCACATTTGTCCATCCATACAAAAGGTACCTCCTTGCGCGTAAGCTTGGTTAACGGCTCCGCCAGACGAGCAAAGTTCTCCACAAATCTTCTGTAATACCCGGCGAGTCCAAGAAAACTTCTTATCTCCGCAACATTCTTTGGAATCAGCCAATCTCGAACTGCTGCAATCTTTTCTGGATCGACGGAAATTCCATCGCCAGACACAACATGCCCCAAAAACTTTACTTCCTCCAGCCAAAACTCGCACTTACTCATCTTCGCATATAACTTCTCCTGTCTCAGCGTCTGCAGCGCGATCTTCAAATGCTCGGTATGCTCTTCAAAACTCTTTGAGTAAACCAGAATATCGTCAATGAACACCACAATAAACAGGTCCAAGAATGGTGAAAAGATTCGGTTCATCAAGTCCATGAATACTGCCGGCGCATTCGTTACTCCGTAGGGCATCACTAAGTATTCGTAATGTCCATACCGAGTTCGGAACGCCGTCTTGCAAATATCTTCTGCTTTCACTCGGACCTGATGATATCCGGATCGCAAATCCAGCTTCGAGAATACCCTCGCGCCACTAAGCTGCTCAAAAAGTTCTCCAATGCGAGGGATCGGGTACTTGTTCTTAACAGTCACCCGGTTTAATTCTCGATAGTCGATGCACATCCTTCTTGTGCCATCCTTCTTCTTTACTAGAAGAACTGGAGCTCCCCAAGGTGAGTTACTGCTTCGAATCCAACCCTTCTCAAGCAATGCAGCAACCTGTTTCTTGACTTCTTCTAACTCTACTGGTGCCATTGGATAATACGCTTTGGATACAGGCGCTGCACCAGGAATAAGATCAATTGCGAACTCCACGTCTCGCTTTGGTGGTAAACCCGATATATCTTCAAACACGTCCATAAAATCGCGAACAACAGCCGGCTCTTCACTTTTATCAACTTTCATTGATGCAAGAATACTATTTGTCGGCCTAGCCCTAAACTCGACTGGCCCGACAGAACTGCTTCCTCCAGTGAAGCTAAACTCGGGATGTCCGGGAATCTGGAAATTTACTTTTCTTGCCCTATAGTCAATGTGAGCGTGGAAAGTGCCAAGAAAATCCATTCCCAAGACGACCTCGTAGCTGCCCGTATCAATCACCAAGAAATCTGCAAAAAGCTCCCGTCCGCACACAACAACTGTACAATCTTTACATTCCCTACTAGCTATGATTTTTCCATTCCTAGTGTATATGTCCCAGAAACTAGACAGGGTCGTGCAGTCAATCGAGTGTGTAGTTATAAACTTGGATGACATAAAATAATGGGATGCACCAGAATCAAATAACGCTAATGCGGGAAAAATATGAACGAGTAGAGTACCTGAAACAACTTCTCCTGACGCCTTAGCTTCTTCAGCTGTCAAGGTAAAAGCTCGAGCCTGATTAGGTCCTTGAGTCAGCTGTTTCTGTCCCTGGAACGGTTTCTGCGGAGGCTTCTGAATGTCATCCCTCGTACGAAGCTTCGACGGACAAGCACTAACAGCGTGATCTGCCGCTCCACAAACCAAACAGAGTCCCAGCCTCCTTCGACAATCCTTTTGCACGTGGCCAGGTAAATTGCAGTAGTTACAAGTCATGTTCTTTCTTCGATCGATGACAACAGGCTTCTTCATGGGTGCTACGCCTCGACGGTCCACTGGAATACCTCTGCGACCATGAGCTCGGTTTGGTACAAATGCTGGCTTCCTTACCGCAACTGCTGTCTGCTGCAGACTCCCCTTCATCCCAGATAAACTCTGCTGCTCTCGGGCTGCCGCAAGTACTTGTGAGAAAGTGGTCAAACCCAGGGAGACAATCTGCCTCTGGATGTCCACGTCCAAGCTGCGCATGAACCACCGTGCCCTGTCTGCATCGTTGGCAACTAACGGTCCAGCGAATCTACTGAGTCTTGTTCATTCTGCTGCATGCACATCTACGGGTGCTCCCTTCTGCTTTAGCCCGATGAACTTCTCTTCCATTTCCTCCCGTGCAGTCCGCGGGAAGAACTTCTCCAGGAAACTCTTCGAAAAATCCGCCCACTTGATCGGCTTGGGCAAGCGGTTCTCCTCCACAAGCCACCATTCTCGGGCGTAGTCCACTAACTGAATGCGTACCACATCAACTCTTTTCTCATCTGGAATCTGTGCCGCAATAAGCAAGTTCTCTGTGTCAACTATCCACTGCTCCGCTGGCAACGGCTCCTCCAAACCAGTAAATGTAGACGGACCCAAACGCCTGAAATCTGCTACGGTCCCTACTCGGTCAACTGGTTTAGCTCCAACATTGTTCACAGACTGCTGAACGATCTGCAAACCTTCCTGAAACGATTCCGCTTGCTGCTGGATCAGCTCGGTCTGTTTCTTTTGATTCTCCAGCATTCCCCTTATCACTCCAAGCATGGCAGCTTCGTCCACACGCCTTTGGTACGTCTTCAAATTCTTATCTGCCATATTCCTGAAATCAAAACACCCAACATTAGCATGATGATCGATTCAAAATATAGATCAAGGCTAGAACTCCAAGTTACTTAAATAGAGTGTCGCATTGTGACTATGCCGCGGTATCATAGCCACAATTACATAACTCCACCCAAGTCGCCTAAGTCCTAGAGATAACAAGGATTCAGGTTTTCGAGTCGATATGCAAAGGAAGTTTGCACATCGTAAAAGATATAATCAGGAAGAATGTGATTCAAGAATGGTAAAATGGCAAGGTGGCAGGACATGTTTCCTAAACACGATATTCTGATTCGTGTATTGGGTACAATACCCAACTACAAAAGAATCAACCCGACTAACCTATGGCTCTGATACCAAAAGAACCATGTCACGCCCCGCTTCCCAGAGTACGCTAAAGTGGGCACGTGACATAGCCAACCATGCTACCTGTGGGTAGGAAGTATCCATCCACAGTCACATTACGGCTGTAGAGATATCCAGAACAAAATAAAACTATCTAAACATGTCCATAATCCAAGATAACATGAGTCAAGAATAATAAAATGCGGAAGCGAAAGATCCAATACAAGATAACTGGAATGTATGTCCCATAATACGGGCTCACATCAGGAATAAAATGCAGGAAAGGAAAACTAACTATTGCTGACACTCACAGCTCAGCCTGTTGGCTGAAGTACTCCTGCTCGGACTGCAACAGCGGTACAGAATCTGGACCATGCAAAACCCAGACGTCAGCGCGTCAAGTCATCAAGTAATAACATATAAACAGGGTAACAAGCAATGCGAATATAAACATGAATAAGGCAAGGGTAACAATAATATAAATCAGAGCAGTGCAGTGGGTAAACTAAACTGTTTTATCAGGTTTTTCTGTTCTAAAGTCTTTGAAACCAAATTGATGAATCATCGATGTAACTCAATAGTATCCCGTACATACCCAGGACCACGGCCCAGATTCTCGGGCTGAAACCGAGACATGCCGCTAGGCACTAAACAGGAATGTGAAAAGATGAATGATGTCAGCAGCATCATTCCAAGGCTGGCCTAGCCTCTAAAACTGATCAGAACAAGTAGCGGACTGTTGAGTTACAAGTCAGGTTTCACCTTTAATTTCCCCATACCCCCAAGTTATATGTGTATGTCAAGTCAGGTATCCCGTAATCAAGAACTAATGCCAACACAGGATCAGGTGAACAGGATTGTCTAGATAGACAACAGGAACGGTCCATGAGGACTACATGTCAGGTTTGTTGGCATTAGATACAAGATCAGGTAACGAGTCAAGTCATGGTACATCAGGTCAGGTCAAGCAGTACACGGTACCATGTCGGGTCAATCAATATGTATGTAGCAAGTCAGGTCAAGATGTAAATGATATCATGGGTGTGCTCATACTCAGTTACATAATCAAGCATGGTCAACAACATAAATTTAAGCAACGAATTAAAAAATAAAGAAGTTTCGATTAATTAGCAGCACAGTTATCAATTGTGTTTCAGAGGTGTTATCAACATTATAAGAATACAATATGACAGTTAGGGCCGTTAAATCATGTTAACCAGTTTAAGAATTTTATGGATGCAATGATATATACATATATAGGTTCAGTGGATGAAGTCACAGTTAATACAGGTTAAATGTACACAAGTGTCCGAATGAAGTAAAACTATAGAGAAAGTGCCATAGGCTACGTCAATAGTGAAAGTGTGATTAAAACATGTAAATGTGATTATTAGGTTCAATACAGTAATTGCAAACGGTAGGTTTCACGTTTGGAAGATAAAATGATGTATAACAACCTTGAACACGAAAATGGGAAATTTATAGTACTAAAGTTAAACTGCAGGTTTAGGGTGTCATCAATGTATATGTAAATATTATTTAGCATGTAGCAAGGCGTACTTGCCTCGACGGGTCGCGAATCGGGAAAACGGAACGTTAAACGTCGGCGGGGAAAACTCGCGACGCGCGCACGGTTCACTGAATGAACCCAAACGACGGACAATGAAGCCACACGGGTCGGGGTACCACGCTGGAACGTCGGGACACGTCGCCGGCACGGCCGGATTCCGGCGAGATACAAAAACAGTGAACGATCAAGAATGCAACATGAAAAGAAAAGAAAATAAAGAAGAAGGGAAGGAGGATGGAGAAGGGGATGCTCACGAAGATCTGTGGGGAGGTTGTGGTCGCCGATCACGTCGACGGAGCTCCGGCGGTCGGCCTACGACGACAGCGACGGAATCCTATAGATCAAGAAAACATGAACCGGGAAGAAGAAGAAGAAGAAAGAAGAAGAAGAGAGGAGGAGAGGAGAAAGAGAAGAAGACACTCACCGAGGGATGCACGAGGCCGGGGGGGACGGATCGAGATCGCCGGCGGCGATCCCACGAGGTGCAGGCGGTGTGCAGGTGGCCGCGGTTGTCGGTGCAGGGTGCACGGGGAGTTGATGAAGGAGGGAGAAGAAGTGGATGTGGATGTAACGAGTGCGAGGAGACGACGAGGCCGATGGTGATGGCGTCGGCGTTGGGCTACTGCGGCGAAGGGCGAGGCGGCTAGGGTTTCTCGTGAGGTGGGTTCGCTGAAGGAAAAAGAAATTGAGGGGGGAGGAAATTTATATATAGAGGAGAGAGAGAGAGATATAGGGAGAGAGAGAGAGAGATATGGAGAGGGAGAGAGAGAGAGGGATTGCGAGAGGAGAGAGAGAGGAAAGAGATAGAGAGGGGAGAGAGATCGAGAGGAGAGAGAATATTTAGAGGAGAGATAAAGTTGGAGTGTAGTGGAAGAGAAAAGAGAGAGAGAGAGGCGTAGAAAAGGTGGGGCCCACGGGGTTAAAGAATGGAGGTGATTGGCTGGGAGAAGATTTGTGGGGTTTAGAATAGGTTAAGAAAAATTTAATAAAAGATTTTGAAATAGGGAAAATATTATATGGGTTAAATTTATATATATTCGACGGTTAAAATATAATAGAAATTGGGATTTGGCGACAATGTAAATTATTTTCAAATTGCACCCGGGTCGGGTCCAAAAATTTGAAATTGAAATAAGAAAATTTTAGGCAGGATCCAAAATTTAAAATGAAGTATTTTACAGTCAAAAAGCATACCCCCAAGACGGACACACGTACGTGCGCGTAGCCGTTCAAACTCGCCCGTTTCACTGAACGGGACGAGAACATGATGCAAGGACGCTACCACAGGGTTAGGGGTGTCAAGCATGCCATGACGAATATTTTTAGTTTATTTTAGATGCCTTAAATTGTTATATGCAGAAATGAATTGTCGGGTAAAATTTATAACTAACAACAGTCAAGTAGGATCAATGAAATAAATACCATACACCATTCATACGGTAACAGAAACTAGTAGCATTGGGCTCGGTTGTTACAGGTAGGGTTCGAAAAATGCACGTGCGTTTACGCACGTATCATATTTTGGGCAGATGATACTGGTGGGCTTTGGTTTAAGCCGGATCCGAGTATTATACTGTGTAGATATAATATCTTGCATTTGTATTCGGTCGTAATACAAATGCGGGTATGTTTATACTGTTACGGGGTTATCCTGAAATTCGTTTCGGGATCGCTTTTGAAAGTTGCCATTTTCCTGTTTTCTATCAGCCGTATTTAACATTCGGTTAAAGACGGATTTATCTTTTCTTGAGATGAGTGTGGAAGCTTCTAGATGATGACTAGGATGGTGAGGTGTTAAGTGACTCATTAGTGCATTTAATGATTCATTTAATACAAGGGTGACTAGGTTAATGACTAGGTTTATGTTCATTGGTTTGCTTTTAATGTGTTCATACAAGGTGTTTTTGTTGTGGTCACCCCCCTCTCCTACACTCACCTCCCTCTTCCTATATGATGGCCGGCCCCCTCCCCTCCTCTTGACACTCTCTCACTTGTTCATTTGAGAAAAGATGATAGATATTTGGTTCATGGAAATTAGATAGAAAAGTTTCTCATTTCATTTAGATCCAAAAGGCAACTTCATTAACCGTTCGTCCATAGCTTTGGACGTAACGAGACAAAGTGTTCTACTCATTCTCTACATCAATCTTGGTCATCTCTTTTGGCAAACTTGATGATCGGGTTGCCTCGGTTCAGAGGCGGGAGCCCGTTTAAAGATCCGTCGACATGGTGCCATCTGGACGAGAAGACTGGAGATTCAGGAGATCGGAGCAGCCGCAACAACGCGTGGGATGATGGTAGAAGACCGAAGGACTCGGATCGTTCGGTATAACATTTCTACCCACTTTGTAGTTTGTTAGTTAAGCTTTAATGGCAGATCTGGGTTATAGTACGCGATAGCGCCAGTTGTAAAAGTTTTTGTTCCGCATTTGGCGTCTGTTAGACGGCCGGGGCGCTACCGTGGACTTACAGTGGTATCAGAGCCTCACCATTAAGCTATACTAACTTGTGCTAACGCGTTTAAAATATCGATCGAACGGAATTTCGAAAACTGCAATTTTCTGGGTTAAAGTTTCTGTCGATTTTTAAAAGGTCTAAAAATTATTTTGCGTATCACAGAAAAGAGAGCAGGCTTTTTTAAGAATTCTAGTGAAATTTGGTCAACTGAAGCTTCCAAAGCGCCGCGGAACCGTCGCGCAAACCCTAGTTTGGCCGTGGTTCCGCCGCCGTTTTGGAGCTACAGTAAACCATTTTTCTACAGTAGGTTCTTCTTGTAAAATTGTTGTTTATGGAATATGTCTTTTGGGCCAAAATTTTGTTACTGTACACCAGATGTACGTGGGGCCCACTTCGGGAAATTTGTCGATCGAAATTTAAACGTGTTAGTATACAGTACTTACTTTATATCTCCGACCGGGAATGTCATTTGAGCGGTAAACCGCGTCTAATTGCTATAGTTCTTTTAGATGGGTTTGCGAACGCGACATTCGCGTTGATGTTCTGTGTTGTGCTGCGATGTTGCGGATTTGTCGTGGTGGATAGCAGGGTTCAATGATAGTGCAGTTTGGATTTATTTGTACATTTGATATTGCGGGGCGAGCGTCCAACATGTGGACTGCCGTCACTGCCTGTTGTATAATATTCTTTTGGGACATGACCGGGTTGAGGTCGATGTACCCGTTGTACATATTTTTTATTTCTGTACTAGGATTACCCCGCGACGGAGTGCGCGGATAGCCGGGTTCTGGAGGGCAACGGGTCCGTATCTCATGGCTTTGAGAGGCAAAGGGACCTCACTCTATAATTGGCAGACTATTCGCCACACCCGTAGGGGGTACAGGTTGACCCAAGGAGGGGTGCTCAATTTACCGGATTCCGTGAAGTGCCGGGTGTTCCATTCACTATGTTGTGGGGACTACCTCGCTTCAAATTTTGGCGGGTAACTTGCCACACCTGTAGGGGTCTAGGTTTCATTACACAGGATATCCACACGACCAGGGGAACGTCGGGTTTCAGCAGCGGCTCTGTGAAACCCGGGGATCCCAGATTATCTGTATTGTTCTGTGATGCTTATTACTTTTCTATAATGTTATATATTATCACGCCTGGAGCGATTATTGTATATTGGTTTATATACTATTAGATGTTGTATATGTTTTACACCCGCGCTAGTCCAGCCCCCGCTCTGTCGTTAGTTAAGTAACCTAACGGGTGATGACGGGACCCAGTGATGAATGCGGATGGCATATACGTACATTATATTTTCGTTCTTTTCTGGTGTGATTGATTGATGGGACTGCATTGATTCTTATCAATGCAAGGATAAAACAAACCTATATTTGATGTTGTTGGAACAAAATTTAAAAAGGTGTTATTACAAAAATGTTTCCTTTTGTTTTGCATAGTGATATTCAGTTGGAATATCCTGCACCTCATTCGACGAGGCAAGGGCCGAGATCCCTTCACCGGGAGTGACCCTTTGGGCAGAAATTTACGTCAGGGTAATAACTTCATTATAGTCGATTACAGGTTGCTTTGCATCACGGTATTCAGTTGGAATATCCTGCACCTCATTCCACGAGGAAAGAGCCGAGATCCCTTCACCGGGAGTGACCTCTTTAGCAAAAGGTTTTCGCCACTATATCTTTATAAAAAGCTATCAGGTTCCTTCAACGAGATCAAATTCATTACGTTAAAGGTTTTTCGCCAAAAACCAGCCGTAGCCCTCCGTCATTTCTTATGGATAGTCAGTAGTATTCAAGCTATGTTTGTTGACTAAAATCAAGGCATAGTGTTTGGTAGTTGCTGGGTATTCATCTGATGCATAGATAGATGTGTTGGTTTGGGACAGTCGTATTACCTTGTTGACTAAAGTCAAGGGTATGTACGGGTGGGTTCAAATCAACCTGGACAATGACGGGTAGAACTTAACATGTGACTTATGATTTGTTGACTAAAGTCAAGGTCATAAGAGTATGAGGCAAAAATCATATCGGGAGTTTCTAAACAAACTGAAACTTGCCAAGTATGCGCATACCTTCTGGAATGTGATAACTTGAGTGGCTTCCATCGAGTTATCATGCGATGAGAGTTGGATCCCGATTCCCACTGATGAGTTGGTTTACTCTTCGGGTGATCCCGACTAATTCCTCTTTCAGGTTTGGAGGAGAATTTGAGATTACAGTGGGAGGTTTCCTGATTAGATAAAGTGATAACCATTCTGATCTAGGTTAGAGTGCACGCAGAGTGTTTCTTTTCTCTCTCTCTCTTTGGCAGCGACCTTTGACCGACCCTAGACTATGACTCAGTGACCAAGTTGACCGAACCTTCTTAAAATACTGGCTTTTGGATTGTCTATAGTTGCATAAGTCATTGCCGCTCCTTCTTTTACCCTTTGTATTTCTTAGAACACCCCGTATTACTGCGGATATCCACTTCCATTGGATAGATCCATCGTATGGTTATATACGAACTCGAAGGGACTTCTTCGAGGATGGATCCAGGTTCAGGAGAAATAGAATTGGTTTATTCATTTGTCTTTTATTATCACCTTCTCTCAGGTTGCGAGGGCTCCTTAGTCTAGGAGAGTACACCTATTACGCTTATTGGATAGTCTTATTCCAAATCATAGGCAGGTGCTGAAAGGTAGGGAATGAAGAAAACCAATTAGCCTAAGTAGGGTGTACAGAAGGTAATAACTAAAGACAAAATAAAGGGATTAGAAAGAGGGCAAAGTAAATTGCGACTGATATCATTTACGACCAAACCGCGTAGTTCATCGCCACTCCTATTTCACCTTTGCTTTTTCCCCAGTTCGGGAGAAATAGAATAAGGTATTATTCAGTTGTCTTTTATCATCACCTTCTCTCAAGTTGCGAGTACTCCTAGGATTAGGAGAGTACACCTATTATGCTTCCTGGATAGTCTTCTTCCAAAGCATAGGCTGGTGCCAAACGGTAGGGAAGGAAGAAAACCATTTAGCCTAACGATGGTGTACAGAAGGTAATGAATAAAGACAAAATAAAGGGATTTAGAGAGATGGCAAAGAAATATACGGTTATAGTCATGAATTTGATTATGGAAGAGGCATTACTAGAAATACCAGGATACCCCTACGAAACATTTTCATGTTTCAGTGCATTGTTAAAGGAAAACTGATTTCCCGATTACATACTTACTCCAGGGTATGTATTTACCAGGTTTCATTCTCATATCTGTATGGTTTTACAGATGATGAGTGGGAGTAGATTATTAGGAATAAGGTGATCATCCTCATTATATCGGAATTCGTTGTAATTGGTGATATTTGAGGAAGTCGCCTGGGTTTTTGCCGGACGGCATGTATTTGGTTTTGAGTATCCGTTGTTGTGCACCAATTTCAAAATGATATATCTGTACGTTTATTTTTATAAAGTGAGATATAACTTTTTGAAATTATGTCCGTGACATTTACCTATATCAGTTGACGATTGGGTAAGGAGTATTGAACAACGGAGTAGTTCTTAACCATAAGTACAGTTTTCAACCTGCGATGCACAGATTTTGAGTTATTCAACTCAATGGACTTATACAGAGTATTGTATGTTGTCCAGTTTCCGTCAGGACAAAGGGGTAGGTCCTCATACTATGTTCTGTTTACTTATGACTTCTCTAGTTTTTAGACAAGTATTTCGTAGAAATACAATGTCTAAGTTTTGAGAAGTTGTGGATAAAAGAATAAAGTAGAGAACCAGGTATCGCAAGTATCCGGATTCTTCAAAAAGATCGAAGATGTAGATTCTTGTGATTGGTATTCAGATGATAGTAGTGGTTTTGAGAAACTTGTTTCTCTTACAGGTTACTCATAATTGGATAGATTCCTAAGTTGAGTAATGCTGATTAGCCTCTCTTCATTAAGTTGATATGCACTGGAGACAGCTGCATGATTTGAATCTGGTTCCAATTAAATTGGTGCCTCTATTTCTATATTGTATATAGAATGGTTCATATCTTAACGATGTTAAGATACGGGGAGTTGTCCAGCTTATGCTTAAAACCAGACACTGGATAACTCAAGGCACGTTTCTGTAATGGCAGTTTGTGGGTTGACCCGGGCTTAGTCGAGGGTTAATTTTCTACCATCTGGAAGATCAATAGTGATATTGTTCTTGACTCGCCACAGTTTTAGTAAAATAGATTTTTTTTCCAGAAAACAGTAGTGGGCGTATGGTAAAACTGGAAGTGATTCCATAACCGCAAACGATTACGGAAAATTTCATAGGACCTATATATTCAATCAGATTTGGCATTCCAATAGCCACTCCACAGATATGGTGGGTAACCTCAGACACCCGAGAGGTACTCCGGTAGCCTCAAGGACGGTGACAGGGAGGTTCTTGTTTACCCAGACTTGACACTACTGTTGTTCCAGACTATGAGACCCGGCAAGAGGATAAGTATAACGTCGTTCTAAACTAGCTTTAGAAGTGTACGTAGATATTATTCTGCCAGAGGGTTGTCGTAGTCAGTTGGAGCAGCGGAAGCATAGTGGGTAAGAAGCTTATGTCTATTTATAGGCTTGAGCAGATATAGCGGAGATAAGATCATCTAATTTTGATGTGACAGTCATGGGTTTGACTTCATCAGAATAGGGGATGGATCTATTAAGAAGGTAGTAGGGTGTGATGTCCTGGTATTTGGATGACATACACAGAGTAGGAAGTAAAATTCATGTACTACGATCGGTTGTACTTTGGTCGTCACACAGTTGTTTCTCCACAAAGGACATGGATATAATATCTGACATTCTGGTTACTAGATCTATGGTTTTAGATCTAGTATTGGGTAGTTTCTTACTTTGACAGTATTCTAATAGTATTTTAGAATAGATGACTCCTGGCATGGTAGTGTAACTGCAGGTGATGGAGTCACCATCTCTAAAGGTGTCTTACAGACTAAAGGAGAGAGGGATATGCATGATTGGCAGATCACTTGCTTAGGCACTTGAGTCAATCGTGAAAAGTCAAGTACAACACCAAATGTTGTTTTTGCACTAGATACGATAAGTTAATATTAATCCAATCCTGGAGAAACATAAGGAAGCAGATTTAGAATATAAGTGAATGTTCTACAGATTTGATGACGGCAGCCTCCTTCGGGAGACGGTTATCATTCTAGGTTTCCAAGGTGACCTGGATGACAGAGTGATTGTCAGAGTTATAGTTTTCCCTCTGACGAGGGACAGTATTATGGACAGGTGGTCCAAGAGGATACTGTGGGTGGCATGGTGCGCGATACTAATTAGGTTCAGTTATCAATACAGTCTTAGAAGTTTGGATTTAGAGTTCATTTATGAACTAGGTCCCATCAGATATTCGGATATATTCTAAGACAGGTATTACTCGATTCAGGAGATGGCTTTCTCCGCGAACTAGAGATTAAGAGAGACATAGAAAGAAACATCAGGGCGGATCCACTCACTGAGGCTATTTCTCGAACACAAGAGTTTTACAAACTAGCTTTGTGAAACTGATTAGTAGAGGAGTTGGATGTTCGGTATCACACGGGCTGTGAGTATGCGACATCGCAATAATTAGCCTTAAGTGCAAGTGGGAGATTGTTGGAGATAGTGCCCTCAAAATCAATTATTGGATCGCAGGTACGTGATTGCAATGATTAAGGCAGGACCTATACCGATATGACAGTCTTGCTCGAGATGATAGTATGCTATCTGGTTTGTCTTTATCATCGTATACATGCTTTAGTTCGCTATTGCATATTGATCGAGCCCATAGGATTCTTGCTTGACTACCAGCAGTATGATGGCGATCATATACGTTGGAGCTGGGGTCTGTAAGCACATCCTTATAGTGTCCCTAGTCATGGGAGTTTCGAGACAGGGCATCGATACTCCAGAGTAGACTAGTGTATACAATCGAGACCCCGACGAGGGGCGGTGGCCGGTCTCACAAGCCATTGGTGTCAGTTTGTTCACCTAAGATGTATACAGGTGCTCATTGGGTTATGAGTACACCGGACAGGACTCGCCGGGAACCTGCTAGTTGGTATTATACCTAGCGTCAGATAGCAGTTCCCTGGTGACATGTGTATAGGTTACTTCATCGACCTGAGGTCGTCATTTGTCTCGTGTGAGTTCCCACTGTGCTTTGATTTCTACCCTACCATGGCTCAAAGGAGTCGTGCAAACAGGTCTTTTTTGGGTACAGTCCCGAGCCATATGGAGGCAAGTGAGCAGATCGGCAGGGGATTCGTCTCTCCCGGTATTGGGGGTGAGATCGCGCAGTGTCTAGGAGAGCCATTACACAAAGCCCTCGGCCGAGGCAGGAGATTTACTGGTAGGTACTCCAGTAGTATCTCAGGGTGTTCTGGGCCACTCTCTGACACGACTTATACCGCTAATGGGGGTCTGACGTTACCAGCCCCTAGGACGATATGCGATACTCATAGAAGAACGGACCGGACTGTATGTATATTGTCACTGTTAGGCTCAGTAGGGTTTATGGATGAGTTTGCTCGTCAGCTTCCCTTCCAATCAATACATAGGCAACCGTTACGTACAGCTTGTACCTCTGACGTGCTAGTGGTTATACCCAGTGCCAGTGTGTTGATGAGTCATTAGTGTCCCCCACAGACACTTTCCTAAGTTCGGGCGAAACGTTGTAGAGGCCGTATGGTTTTATGGCAGGGTTCGGAAAATGCACGTGCGTTTACGCACGTGTCATATTTCGGGCAGATAATACTGGTGGGCTTTGGTTTAAGCCGGATCCGAGTATTATACTGTGTAGATATAATATCTTTGTCTCAGTTGCATTTGTATTCGGTCGTAATACAAATGCGGGTATGTTTATACTGTTACGGGGTTATCCTGAAATTCGTTTCGGGATCGCTTTTGAAAGTTGTCAGTTTCCTGTTTTCTATCACCCATATTTAATATTCGGTTAAAGACGGATTTATCTTTTCTTGAGATGGGTGTGGAAGCTTCTAGATGATGACTAGGATGGTGAGGTGTTAAGTGACTCATTAGTGTATTTAATGATTCATTTAATACAAGGGTGACTAGGTTAATGACTAGGTTTATATTCATTGGTTTGCTTTTAATGTGTTCATACAAGATGTTTTTGTTGTGGTCACCCCACCCCCCTCTCCTATACTCACCTCCCTCTTCCTATATGATGGCCAGCCCCCTCCCCTCCTCTTGACACTCTCTCACTTGTTCATTTGAGAAAAGATGATAGATATTTGGTTCATGGAAATCAGATAGAAAAGTTTCTCATTTCATTTAGATCCAAAAGGCAACTTCATTAACCGTTTGTCCATAGCTTTGGACGTAACGAGACAAAGTGTTCTACTCATTCTCTACATCAATCTTGGTCATCTCTTTTGGCAAACTTGATGATCGAGTTGCCTCGGTTCAGAGGCGGGAGCCCGTTTAAAGATCCGTCGACGTGGTGCCACCTGGACGAGAAGACTGGAGATTCAGGAGATCGGAGCAGCCGCAAAAAAGCGTGGGATGATGGTTGAAGACCGAAGGACTCTGATCGTTTGGTATAACATTTCTACCCACTTTGTAGTTTGTTAGTTTAGCTTTAATGGCAGATCCGGGTTATAGTACGCGATAGCGCCAGTTGTAAAAGTTTTTGTTCCGCATTTGGCGTCTGTTAGACGGCCGGGGCGCTACCGTGGACTTACACCATATGTTTAGATATGCCATCAAGATCCAATTTCTAAAATCATAGATCCTAGCCGTGGATCCGCCGCTAATTGATGCTAATGGCCGCGGAAGCGCCGCGATTTAGGGTAGTTAGGGTTCCAAACTTCTTGGGCCTTCTCATGTTGACACGTGGAGATTTTTTCCATGCCTGGATTCTTCAAATATTTACTGAGTCTCTGTCAGTATTGATTTTACGATTTTATTGGCAGATTTTTTATCCTGACATCTTGAATATCTCAATTTCCCGACCTGAGCTAAATCTGCATAATATCTCCATGAATAAAGTTAGTAATATTTTTTATAATAGAGATATAATCTTAATCATTTTATATGGTAATAAATCTTTAAGAAATTTGATTAAGAATATTTGATATGATATGCATATTTTTAATTACCAAAATATCATATAAATATTATATGCATATATTTTTCTTCATAATGTTAATTATAATATATAAACATATGGAAAAGTGTGAATTTGCAAATAAACTCATATATATTCTATATTTATAATAAACACCTTTAAATACTCAACAAAAGTAAGGAAAATGTTATATCAAATGTGCAATATTTTCAACTGAACAAATACCCCCAAACTTAACTTTGATCGTCCCGAGCAAACTAGTTATTCAAGAAAGGGAGAAAAAGAAAAAGAAAAATCTAGCACACTTTCGTAAGCAAACACGATTGCACTGAGCATGTGCAACAAGCCGTTTGTTTCCTCCAATCAGAGCAAAGCTCTGTTCAAATTTTCAAAATTTGAAATGAAGCAGCGCTTCATAAAAGCGCCAGCAAGCAGCGCTCACGTGCAAAGCACGGGTGCGCTTGCGCTAAGAGCGCCAGCGCCCTGAAGCAGCGCTCACGTGCAGAGCACGAGTGCGCTGGCGGTAAGAGCGCCAGCGCTCCAGCGCTCTGAAGCAGCGCTCACGTGCAAAGCACGAGTGCGCTAGAGCTAGAACTAAATGTTCCCCACCGTTGGATCAAAAATCCAACAAAGATGATAAATCATCAAGTTATCATAATAAAATTCTGTTAAGAAAACATTCTTCAGAATCTTTCCAAACAAAAAGATTTTGCTCTGTATGGTTATTAAAAATCACTAAAATACAGTATAAATTCTGTGTGGGGGAAAATTTCCCAATCTTATTAAAAATAAGAAGATTGCCTTCTATAAATCAGAAGCCCTGGGATCAAAGATCCAACGGTGGAGAAATCACCAAATCAATTAGAAAAAAGATCTCTTCAACTGATTCAATAAATCAGCTTGCCCTATATAAAGACCCCAAGACTTCAAGTCTCATAGAGAGGAACCCTCCTATAAACTTTGAGAAAATTCAGAGAGAAGAGCCAAAACTCTTAGCATAAAAAGAACTTTTCTTCAAGGTAAAAACAGAGAGATCAAAACATCTCATCATAAAAAGAACTTAGTTCTTATTCTAGATCATAGATCTTTAAGAAAAATTGTCTTTCACAAAAGAGATCATAACATCACATTATAAAAAATGGGAGAATAATTCAATTTTCTTAGGATCACAGATCTATAAAGGCAAAGCCTTTCACCAAAACATAAGAGATTGAAAACATCTCCTATAAAATAAGAACTTTGTTCTTAAATCCACGAGACAAAGTCTCTTATAAGAGAATTTAATTCCCAAAAAGCAGAGCTGCTTAAAAAAGAGCCTTAGCGCTTCAATTAAAAGAAAGGCCTTATCGCTCCAATTAAAAGAAGCACCTCAGCGCTCCAAATCTAGCGCAAAGCGCTGCAAAACCTTAGTGCTCTAAATTTAAAGTAGCGCTCTGCGCTCATTAACTGGCGTATATCGCCAAGCGCGCCACGTGCTCCTCACGTGTGTGCTATCTCACAAAAAGCGCCATAGCGCTCTGAATCTGGCATAGCACCAAGCGCGCCATGTGCTCCTCACGTGTGCGCTACTTGATAGAAGCGCTCTGCGCTCATTGTCTGGCGCACAGCGCCAAGCGTGCCACGTGCTCCTCACGTGTGCGCTACTTTAACAGAAGTGCTCTGCACTCATGATCTGGCGCTCAGCGCCAAGAGGGCCACGTGCTCCTCACGTGTGCACTGAGAGAACATAAATTGTTCTTTAAATGATAAACCCCCAGAGCTATGATAAGTGCTCAGCACTCAATAAAAGACAAAAAGGCTGTCAGAACTCAAACCAATGCTCAGTATTGTTAAATGTTTAACATTTTTACTAAATGGGCCGAGCCCAAACTGGCCACAGAACCCTACTTCAGATTAATTGAGCTCATATGCTCATAAATCTTTGATCTTAGTCCCAAATTGGACTACATATCTCCCAACCAACGTTGGTTCAAGGGTACATCTCTTCACTCCTCTGATATTTGTCGTTGTAATCCTTCAACGTCTTCAGAGAGGTGAAGGGTCCCGACAACCAGACATTCCATGGACTGTGAGGTCCTTAAACTCACGGACTATGATGTTCTTAAACTTTACGGACTGTGGAGTCCTTAAACTCATGGACTATGATGTCCTTAAACTCTACAGATTATGACGTCTTTAAACTGGACCGCAAAGTCCCTAAACTAAAACAATAGAATCCAAATGCTCTTTTGTTGGATCTAAATGATCCCGTTAAGTTGATCTTAGTCTAAAATTAGACTAATGTGTCCTTAACAAACGTTAAGTCGATCTTAGTCTAAAATTAGACTAACGTATCCTTAACAAACGTTTAAGTTGATCTTAGTCTCGAATGAGACTAACGTGTCCTTAAACCCCAAACCAAAACCCAAATCTAAGAAAATACATATTTGGACTAATCCACGCCCTACGGGCGACAACATAAATTAGTCTCCGTATACAATCCACGGGCAACCAAAAATAAAACAAACACACACGATACGAAGTGACCATCTGGAGAAGGAGAAAGTGGTTACCGCGATGCGGTAGCGTAATTAACTGCATGGGCTTGTGCCTGCAGGGAAAAACGTCCCCACAATCAAAAACCCTTCAAACGAGGGAAAATCTGATGAAGTCTGCTACAACGGCCGCATCCGTCTAAACCTCCAATACACGGTGCCATAAATCAACTTGGCATCTTCAAAGAGGTGGACAGATAAAACCAAATAGCATCTGCCTCCAAAATTCAGGCCAGACTCCCAACGTCCTGGTCGCGTGTTTTCGGTGGTAAACACCGTTAAATCTCTAAGTGTCCCTAGTATGAGGAGTGTTGTCTCCTGAGGGTTTTCAGCGGATTACACGCACAAAATCCCATAATAAATGAAAGAAGATGAAAGTTACATAAAAAGATAAGAATTATAAAAAAAGAACTTGGAAATAAGAGTTTCCAACTACACTAGCTTTTCGGTTGCCATGAGCCCTATCTTAATGGTCGTGAAAAGATGTCGGAAATCACATCATCCCTCAATAAAACATCGCATTTAGTTTTCCTCCCTACCTTTCTTCCAAATATCGAATATATACATCTACGTGTGTGTAAAAGACATCTCTACACTTAGAGAATTCAATTCAAGCTATCATACTCTTGTCCATATTCCTTAGTACTTTTTAGTCGGTGAATATTTTAGATGGAATTGCTCACACATTTTTCATGCGACCATTAATACTTCTTGAGGTACTAACCGACCGATTACCAAATATGCTCGCTCATTTAGGCGTAATATTCTCGTCTTGCAACACCTAAAGTTTAGCAGTGGCTCCCAAACCAGTTTGTCTAAGGCACAGGTGATAAAACACCCTCGCTATATTATTTTTTTGTTGCATTAAGCAATTACAAAACCATTGTTCATTTTTCTTCACCATTTTTTTATTTATTTATATTTTTATTTTTCTTCATACCAAGGTTTTTAGACAAGAGCATTTCAAGGTATCCTCTACTATCCCAAGTTTCAAGATATGTGAAAGTGCGTATAGTAGGGTATCAACGTTCAAATATTTGGACTCAAGAATAGGGACTATTTTACAGACTTATTTTTATCCTCAGATTAGTAATTTCCTTCATCTTACTAACTCTTGGGACAACAGCTCATAACTATTTATTACCAACTTCGTTTAAGAAAATATCTAACATTCTTGTTTTTCTCAAACTAATCTTATCCTTCTTATGTAAATTTTCACTTTCTAACTTTTATTATCAAAATAAAAAAAAATTGTGCTTTTATGTAATATAATACAAAATGATGCGTGAATAAGCACGAACCTCCCCCAAACCTGTTTGCAGCAGTGTCCTCACTGATGTCATCTGTTAAGCTAAAAAAACTGTAGACTTGGGAGGAAAAGTTATTAAAGGGGACAAAAAATAATGACAATGAAATCCTCTCCCAAACTTATTTTTGGCTAAAATAGTATTAAGCATTTAAAATTATGAGGGGGGTTAAAGTTATTGGTCTATGAAAAGTTTTATAAAGACCAAAAGTCAACACCAATCATTCAAAAATTTTATCAATGTAGCACCAAGGTTGGTAGAAGAACATGTCACCTATAGACGTGAAGAAGTGGGGAGGGGATTAGAGGTGGAATAGAACGGGTTTACGTCTCGGTTTGTAGAGACGAAATAATGATAATGGATTACTCGCATTCTCATAATTGATAAGAAGAAGGGATGACGGTTCAATTTCTTTGTGTTGGGGTTGATTCATCACAACTCCCATGTTTTCTAGGAATACGAGTTCTTCGGCAAAAATGTCTTCAAAGCTTTCATCGATATTTCGAATGATAATCTCATCAGAAAGAAATGTATGATCCTCAGATTCCATAAAAGGTTCATATTTAGCATTACATATTGACCCGGACAGCTCATTAGAAGGGTTCGTATGTGTATAATAAATAGCAGGGTCAAACAATAACGTACTAGCGGAGTCAAGATCAGTATCGTGAAGCTTTTCAAGTTCACTGCTATCGGAATCTATTGTTTCGACAGAACATACTTAAGCATAGGGTTCACTTCCCAACTTGTAGATGTTAAGATCAATTGACATCTTCCTGAAAGATGGGGTCATAGAACTGTTTCGACAATTGATTATTGCGTTGGAAGTCGCTAGAAAAGGCCGACCTAGAATCATCGGGATTTGGTTTCGGGGGTTTACTACAGGCTGTATATCAATAACTATGAAATCCATAGGGAATATAAATTCCCCGACTTTGATTAACATGTTCTCTAGCTCACCCCTAGGTTCAGTGATAGATCGATCGGCCATCCGAAGAGCGCAGTGCGCCGGTTTTAACTCGCTGATGCCTAATTGCTCATAGACAAAATACGGAAGCAAGTTAACGCTAACACCTAAATCGAGTAGAGCACGATTGATATTTTTACCCCCAATAGAAATAGATATTGTAGGACTCCCGAGGTCCTTTCGTTTCTTGGGTATTTGTTGGGTAAAAGCAGTGCTCACATTACTCGCTAAGAAAACTTTTTTAGGTACATGAATTTTCCTTTTCCTAATGCACAAGTTCTTTAAAGTTTTCGCATAGGACGGAACTTGTTGGATAGCATCTAGGAGAGGAATTTCTATGTTAACATGCTTAAAAATTTCCATAATCTTTTCCATTTGTGGACTTGGTCTGTTGCCCCTTAACCTATGTGGATAAGGAGCTTTATCAATAAGGGTTTGGTCCAACATTTGTGGAGAAGCTTATGGAGAT
Source organism: Agapanthus africanus (assembly GCA_030015575.1). Classification (NCBI taxonomy): domain Eukaryota; kingdom Viridiplantae; phylum Streptophyta; class Magnoliopsida; order Asparagales; family Amaryllidaceae; genus Agapanthus; species Agapanthus africanus. Next base: position 1,592,844 of record JASDDO010000008.1, on the reverse strand, counting down.
GGAATAGGTCCCAGAATTGGAGTTAGGATCATTTGAAGTTGACTCGAGGAAGTGGACTGCGGGTTCAAGCCTAGTGGAAAACGGAGAATAGGCTCGGAAGAAGTTGTTGAATTAGACGAAGGAGGGGTAGAAGTAGAAGACGGGGTATCATTAATATCATCATCAACATGTTCACCCACTTGGTTATTCAGCACTCTTCCTGATCTCAACATGGTTACGGCACACACATTATGACTTTGTGAGTGGTCAGGATTTGGAAGAGGTTGAGATGGAAGTTTCCCTTTCTCTCTCTCACTCATCGAGGCATTTAATTGTGCAAGTTATGCTTCTATCGATTTTATGCTTTCACCATGGGAAGCGGTGTGCTGCAATAGTGTTTGGATAGAAGACGTTAAATTAACCGTCGTTTGTGTAGATTGGTTGGTGAACGTTTCTAAGTTACGTTCGAGTGCGGAGGTTTTATCGGTACCGGTCGTTTGGAAAGAATTATTATAAGGTGCAAAATTATTGACCGGATTTTGAAAGTTTGCGGTTGAAAGGGGTGCTGACTCGATTGTGGTGGTTGCTGTTGCTGTGGAAGAGGTGTTTGATAGTTGCTTGAGAACTGGTTTTGATTTTGAGTTTGGTTTTGGTTCCAAGCAAAATTAGGATGATTCCTTCATCCCTGATTGTATAAAAAAGAATAAGGGTCGTTTCTAGGTCGTTGCTGAAAAGTAGCATTAATTTATTCTTGACCTTGAAACGGTGGACTCAAAGGATATTTTTCCGTCAAATGTGATGGGTCGGAACAGCAACCACACACGGTTTTGGGAAGTGTAACTTGGTTTAGGGAGGCAGATGAGAATTTTTTTTCGATAGCGTCGAGTTTCTTTTGTATCGCGGCCATCTCGGCTTTCACCACGATGGAAACGTCAAGCTGATGGATACCTCCCCTAGACGATGTTGATTTAACGCTTTCCCACTACAAAGTTTGTTCAACGAGATCTTCTAGGAATTGCCAAATTTCACCATCGTCTTTAGACATAAAATGGTATTGACAAATGGTTTCAAGCATCTGCTTTATCGCTGGATTAACACCCTCATATATAATTCGGTAAAGGTCTCATCTATTGATTCCGTGATGAGGACATTGGACAAGAAGATTTTTAAACCGTTCAAATCATTTCCAAAATGGTTCGTTCGGAAGCTGGGTAAACAGGTTAATCCCGCTTCGAACACGGGCAGTCTTATGATTGTGATAAAATTTCTTAAGGAATACTATAACGAATTCATCTCAATTGGCAATAGAGTGTGCGGCAGTGTTATAAAGCTATTTTTCTGCTAGATCGCAAAAGGTAAAAAGGAGAAGACGTAATCTCATAGCATCCACTGAAAGTTATGAAGTGCCCATCATTGCGCATACATTTTCGAATTTGGTGATAAAAATGTATGCGTCTTCAGAATCAAGCCCGTGAAATTTAGGCAACAGATTGATGAAGTGGGATTTAATTTCAAAATTATCCCCATTGCCTGGTGGAATAGATAGACAAGTAGGAAGGGGACTACGTATAGGGTAGCATCTTTCTTGGAGAGAGATGTGTGGTGGATTTTGCGCATCTACGGGTGGTGGCAGGGTGGTGGTGGTAAAATCTAATGGAGAACCATCCATTTCGATCGATATGGTGGGTGGAGGGGAAAAAGAAGATGAAGAAGTACCAACTTTGGAGTCGATAGCAGAAACGCGGACAAAACGGGTACTAGAATTCCATGTCCAGCCGATCATGCACTAAGAGAGTTTAGCGCACGTAACAGCGTGTGTGAAAAATAAAAAGGTTTGATTTGAAAAGTGTCGGACGTGAGACAAATCACACAAAAAAATGCACAATCAACCCTAGAACTAAGGTCACCTAGGTCAAGTCACTAGACCGCTCCTAGACTTCCATAGGACAAAGGATCAATTCTCTACCAACTCTTTATCGCTCTTGTGGGCAGGTAAGTGCCAGGTAAGTGGGAGGCATCCTTCATACAAATCACCGAAAATAACGGGCCTAATTAAGTAACCACTTGCCTTAGTCACGCTTGCCTAGACACCACAAAAGAAATGTGGATAAGCAATAGATTACCCACGACCCTCCTATGTACTAATTGAGCGCGATGATCTTTAGAGTCTTGATCTAGATATTTTTTAATTAATGTAGGATTATGCAGATGCTCGTTTTGTGATTTGTGAGACTTAGAAAGGGTGATGAAATCCCCACCTAATCTGAATTTTGGTCTTGCCCCTTAAAGTCCATTTTAAAATATGCAAAATCAAACCAATTACAAAACACGCAAAAGATTTTTGAGCGGAGATATTTTGCAAAGAAACCTGCAGAAAATCAAATTATTGGATTTCTAGAGGAGTGAGAAAGATATGAGGAAGATACGAGAGGAGTTTGGAGACCTAACTCTACCAAGCCGCCGCCCAACCGCGGCTAAAATGATGCTTCTACCGTGGTTCCGCCGTGCAATGGTGGGGTCTTCATTCGATTTTTTCTACAGTGCCTCCTTTGCTCCTCTCTGAAAGTCTCTGAATCTCAAATTCCTCGCTTCTGTTACTCCAGATTCCCTCGCAAAAATCGCACACTGATCGTTAAATATGCAAGTTGTGGTTTTGTTTTATTTTTATGATATGGATCGAATAAGAATTCAACCCGAATAGCAAGAAAAAAAATTGCGCACGTATCCCCGGCAGCGGCGCCATTTGATTGGTTGTGAAAGTGTGTTTGTAGTAACCGTAATCAATAACGGTGTCACGGGTAGCTAGTCGAAATGAGTACGGGTCGTCCGCAGGGATGCGTGGAACTTTTAATCTTATTTTAGAATAGTTGATTGAAAGAAGGGGTGATTGGTTGTAGATCTACGTTGAACATGGATGTAGAATCTATAAAGAAAAGGCTTTTAAGGTTCATAGAATTTAGTAGTAATGGATGATTAATTAAAAATGACCCATTTTATCTTTTAATAGATTTAAAACTAGATCGATAGTGATGAATGTGGATTAGGGTTCTTTCGGAAGAAACTAGGATTTCCCTACTCTTAACCCTTATCCTTACATTGATCTGTATTCATGTCTAGCCTTTACCAAAACAAATGTTAATCTAATCTCAAATCGCAGTCGAGACTATAATTAAATTGGTAGCGCGCCCGATAATGATGTTAAAATTTATTTTGCTAAAGTTTATAAACTTTATAAGATGTAAAAGAAATTAAGAGATTTTTTCATCCATTGATCTACTCTAATCCTATGAACCCTAGCAAGTTAGGGATTATTGACGCATGGTTGAGATAGAAGAAGAAAGGATAGAGAAGGAAATCATAATGCAGAATTTAAATGCGAAATAATTAATTAAATGATCTACCTTTATTAATCAACGTTAAAACTACAAATCCTTCGAATTTAGATAACAAGAAGAAGTTGCTCTCGATCTCTGCCTCGTAGGAAGTAGATGTTCCGTCGATATTCACGTCGCTCTATCACGTCAAATCACGGACCTGTCGTGGATCTCTTGTTCTTTGACGGTGATTTGCTTCGTGTTAAAGGTGATAGTTTTCTAACTTTAGCCCTCGGTCCTTTAAATAGCTCAGAATTAGAAACCCTAGATCCCATATGTTTAGATATGCCATCAAGATCCAATTTCCAAAATCATAGATCCTACGGCCATTAATTGCCCGCGGATCCTCCACTAATTGATGCTAATGGCCACGGAAGCGCCGCGGTTATGGGGAGTTAGGGTTCCAAACTTCTGGGGCCTTCACATGTTGACACGTGAAGATTTTTTCCATGCCTGGACTCTTCAAATATTTACTGAGTCTCTTCCAGTATTGATTCTACGATTTTATTGGCAGATTTTTTATCCTGATATCTTGAATATCTCGATTTCCCGACCTGAGCTAAATCTGCACAATATCTCCGTGAATAATGTTAGTAATATTTGTTATATTAGAGATATAATCTTAATCATTTTATATGGTAATAAATCTTTAAGAAATTTGATTAAGAATATTTGATATGATATGCATATTTTTAATCACCAAAATATCATATAAATATTGTATGCATATATTTTAGTTCATAATGTTAATTATAATATATAAACATATGGTAAAGAGTAAATTTGCATATAAACCCACATATGTTTTATTTTTATAATAAACACCTTTAAGTACTTAACAAAAGTAAGGAAAATGTTAAATCAAATGTGCAATATTTTCAACTGAACAGTAGCTGCTGAGTATTCATCTGTAGCATAGATAAATGCGTTAGTTTGGGACAGTCGTACTACTATTTTGGCCTTCGTCAAGGGTATGTACGGGTGGTTTCAAATTAACCTAGACAACGACGGGTAGAACTTGACTTGCGACTTATGATATGTTGGCCTTCATCAAAGTCATAAGAGCTTGGAGCAAAAATCCACATCTGGAGTTTCTAAGGAAATAGAAACTTGCTAGTGATGCATACCATTTGGAGTGTGATGATTTTGTTAGTATTCCTTCAAGATTGTCACACGATGATATTTGGATCCCGATCCTACTGTGAGTATCCGCTACTCCTCGGGAGATTTTTTTCACTAAACAATCAATGTTATAAACCAAGTAGGTGTTTAGAACGGTGTTAGCGGGCTACGTCTCAAGGAAAAAAGAGGTTATGTAATTAACGATGTTCCCTTATAAAAAAAAAGAGGAGGGAAAGTTCCCCACTAAAAGAGCCCCCACGTATTTAACACGTGAGTGTCTATATGCAACGCATATAGGCACTGCAATTAAAACAATTGCTAGGTTAAAACAGCCCCACGTGTTTAACACATGAGTGTCTATTTGCAACGCATATAGGCACTTCAATTAAAATAATTGCTAGGCTAAAACAGCTCCGCGTGTTTAATACATGAGTACCTATATGCAACGCATATAGGCACTGCAATTAAAACAATTGCTAGGCTAAAACAGCCCCACGTGTTTAACACATGAGTGCCTATATGCAACGCATATAGACGCTGCAATTAAAACAATTGCAAGGCTAAAACAGCCCCACGTGTTTAACACGTGAGTGCCTATATGCAACGCATATAGGCACTGCAATTAAAATAATTACTAGGCCAAAAGAGCCCCACGTGTCTAACACGTGAGTGCCTATATGCAACGCATATTGACACTACAATTAAAACAATTGCTAGGCTACAAGAGCCCAACGTGTTTAACACGTGAGGGCACGTCCCTACGTAGAATTAAATTCTACTCAATAAGGAACCGTTGGATCAAAGATCCAATGAAGATTAAGCATAGAATTAAATTCTATTGAACTTTTAAATGGGAAATGATATTTTCTGTTAAACAGAAAGTTGGCGGATCAAACATCCCATAAGTTGGAAAATATTTTTCATATCTTTTTAAAACAAAGAAAAATTGTGCTCCGTTAAACCAAGCACCCTTGGATTAAAGATCTAACGGTGATTAAAAAAAATCACCAATCTACAGAATAAATTCTGTATGGGAAAATATTTTCCTAATCTTATTAAAGAAACAAGAAAATGTGTTCTGTAAGAAAGGAACCCTTGGATCAAAGATCCAACAGCGGGTAAAAACCCCAAATCAATTGGAATCTCTCAATGAGAGATTTCCTAAAACTAATTAACAAACTTCTATCCACTATATAAAGAACCAAAAACTTCAAGTTAAAAAAAAGGAAAAGGAAAAAAAAGAGAACAGAGAGAGAAACATACAGAAAAAAAAGTGAGAAAGAGAATTCAATTCTCTAAAAGAAGAAGATCCCCTTCTTAAAAAAAACCCTAGGTAAGAAGAAAATACAGAGATTATCTTATCTCTTCTTCGCCTCTTTAAGGGTTTAACCTTTCATACAAGAACTTATTTCTTCCTCTGGTTAAGATCTGCAGAAGCAGATCTCCCCACAAGTTGAGAATTTAATTCTCATTGGAGAGATTCTGTTATGCAGATTCAAAACTTAGGGGAAAGAACTAAGTTCAAAGAATTAAATTCTTACAAAAGTATATAGGAATTTAATTCCTCTGACAAAACTAGGGTTTAACCCTGTAAAAAGAATTTAGTTCTTATAAAACAAGAGACTTGAAATTCTCTAAACTCAGATTCCAGTATCATTAATACGAGATCAAAATCTTCATGCACGTAGAAGGAAATACTGGTGATTCATTAGTGTTCAACACTATAACGAAACCCCACGTGAGCACCTCTGAAGAACAAAAAATAATGGCTAAGACCGAGTCACGTGTTTCACACGCGAGCATTTAAAAAAAAACAAGAAGTGCCTCCTAGGGTAGTCACGTGTTTTCCACGCGACCCCCAATCACGTGCTTAGCACTAATATGAAAAGGGGAATAGACCCAAAAACAGTGCTCGTATTTTGAAGGCGCCTCACGTGTTCACACGTGAGCACCACAGGGTCCAGGTGCTTAGCACTTATAAATGAAAGAGAAATAAAATCCAGAGAACAGTTCCCATTTCGAGCGCCTCACGTGCTCACACGTGAGCTAAATACTTAGCACTTATAAAAGAAGAGGGAAGTAAAACCCAAAAAGGCAATGCCCAACTTTGGGGCGCCTCACGTGCTCACACGTGAGTGCCACAAGAATTAAGTGTTTAACACTTATATATAAACGGGGACTTGAACCCAATATACAGCGCAAACTTTAGGGTGCCTCACGTGCCACACGTGAGTGCCACAAGAATTCATTGTTTAACACTGCTTTAGAACCTCACGTGGGAACACGTGAGTGCTGAACGTACACTAGTGCCTAACACTATGGGAAGTCAAATCCAATCTCAAGTTGGCTAAGTCTTCTTGAAATTAAAACATCTTCGATCTCCAAATAGATCGAGCCCCCATGCTCATGTCTTCCTAAACTTATCCTAGTCCCAAACACGACTAATGATCTTCCGACGGATATTCATCCCACATCTACCCTCAATCTGGAAATTGGTTTAAGGGTATATCTCCCCATACCTCTGATACATGTCGTTGTAATTCTTCAACGTCTTCAGAGAGGTGGCAGGTCCCGACAACCAAAAACTCTTTGGTGCACTCCCAAACCGATGAGTACATCCCAATACGGACCGCAACGTCCTTAAATTAGCTACGGACCGAAACTTCCTTAAACTAACAACGGACTGAAACGTCCTTAAATTAAAGCAATATAGCCCAAATGATCTTTTGTTGGGTCTGAATGATCCCAAAATCATATTGAGTAGATCTTAGTCTCAAATTAGACTAACGTATCCTCAACAAATATTAAAGTTGATCTTAATCTCAAACGAGATTAACGATCCTTAAATCAACCCAAACCCAAATATAAAAATATACGGATTTGGACTAATCCATGCCCTACAGGTGACAACATAAATTAGTCTCCGTATAAAATTCACGAGCAACCAAAAATAAAACAAACACACACGACACAAAATGAACTTCTGGAGCAGGAGAAACTGGTTACCGCGATGCGGTAACGTAATTGACTGCAGGGGCTTGCGCCTGCAGGGAATAGCGTCCCCACAATCAAAAAACCCCTCGCAAACAAGGGGGAATCTGACGAAGTCTGCTACAACGACCGCATCCGTCCAGACCTCCGATACACGGTACCATAAATCAACTTGGTATCTTCGGAGAAGTTGACGGATAAATCCAAATAGTATCTGCCCCCAAATTCAGGCAAGACGATCCATCCCGGTTTTATCTCCGTTTTCGGTGGTAAACAAAGAAACTTCGCGAAAGCATTGGAAAACCTCCCTCGAAATACCAACACCAGGCTGGCCGAAAGGTTAAGCAAATATTGTAAGAGTGAGATTAATCCTGACTAATTCTTCTTTTATGGTTTGAGGAAGGATTTGAGATACAGTGGGAGCCATCCTGTTTAGATAAAATAATAACCAATCTAAACTTGCAAGAGTATCATGCTGAGTGTTTCCTCCTCTCTCTCTCTTGACTGCAGCGACGAAAATGACTGGGCTTAGGTAACTGCTAGATAATAAATTGACTGGGCCAAACTATTATGATTGGCTAAGGAATTTCTAGATGGCCATTACCTATGACAAGCTGGGCTACTTCCTTAATACCAAAGCCCCTGCCGTCCCAGATCTAGATTCCACCGTCGCAGATGTTGATATCCGTAAGACATAGGAAAAAGATAGTGCGAGAGCCAAGTGCCTCGTGTTAGCCTCAATGGATTATGAACACCAGAGGCAGCACGAATAAATAGACTTAGCTTCCATTTTCCTCCATACCAAAGATTTATATAGAGAGCAATCTCATATCGTAAGATATGATACCTCAAAGGAATTATTTTAGACGAGGTTGGTTGTCGGGTCATCTGTAGGGGACCACGTCCTTACGATGATTAGCTATATTAAAGAGCTCACGGACCTGGTGACCACGTTAGAGATCGATTTACATATTAACTTGATTCTACAGTCCCCCCCTCTACTTACGCCCAGTTTATCTTGAATTTCAACATTCAAGGGAAGGAAATTTCACTTCCAAAACTCCTCAACATATTGAAGAGCTCAGTGGGCACCCTGAAGGAATCCAGAGAGACACCTACTCTGCTCATTGGAGAATCTTCCTCTTCTAGATCCAAGGCGAAAGCCAAGAGAGAGAAGAAGAAGGCCTCCACCAAGCCGAAAGGCGGTGTCAGTAAAGTAGTGGGAAAGGGCAAGACAAAAGTTTCGGGACTAACAGTAGGGAAGGAGGAATGTTTCTATTGTCACGGGAAAGGGCATTGGCAGAAGGACTGCGGGGCTTGGAAAGCCAGAAACCAAGATTCGAAGCACGTTGTGGCTTCGGGTTCGGGTGTGTTTATGATTGAAAACTGTTTGTGAATTAACTCTACTTCCTTGGTACTAGATACCGGATCAGGATCTCATATCTGTAATTCATTACAGGTACTGAGAAACCGTAGAGTTATAAGGGCAGGTGATATGACTCTCAGGATTGCTAATGGAATGAGCATGGACGCTGTATCTGTAGGGGAATATCACCTAGAATTGACAAGTGGGCAGATTTTGATTTTGCGTAACTGTTTGTGTATACCTAGTCTGGCTTGTAATATCATTTCTGTATTTTTACTTTCTAAAGAAAGTTATGATTTTACATTTGTAAGCGATGTGATCCACATCCACCTTAATCAAGCATTGATTGGGTCAGGTACACTATATAACGGTATATACGTATTAAATCAAGCTAAGGTTTTCAACGTCCAGAACACATTTAAAAAAAGTCTCCAGAATTAAATCAGGCTTTCTTGTGGCATTGTAAACTGGGTCACATCAATGAAACAAGGTTGACGAAATTACATAAAGAGGGATATTTGGATCCGTTCGAATATCAGTCATATACAACTTGTCAATCATGTCTCAAAGGAAAGATGACAAAGACTTCGTTCACTGGACACGGGGTAAGAGTGAGCGAGCTCTTGTAACTCATACACAGCGACGTATGTGGTCCAATGTCTACACATGCAAAAAGTGGTTATTCCTATTTCATTATTTTTACGGATGATTTCCCAAGGTATGGACATGTATTCTTGATGAAATATAAATCTGAGGCCTTTGAGAAATTCCGAGAATATAAGAATGAAGTGGAAAAACAAACAGGCAAAAGTATCAAGACACTTAGATCTGATCGAGGTGGTGAATACTTAAGTACCGAGTTCCTGGGTTACTTAAAAGAGAATGGAATTCTCTCTCAGCTTACTCCTCCATACACACTTCAACACAACGGTGTATCGAAAAGGCGGAACCGAACCTTATAGGATATGGTACGTTCCATGATGAGTAATGCTGAGTTGCCGCGATCCTTCTGGGGTTATGCACTAGAATCAGCTGCATATCTTTTGAACAAGATTCCTACCAAGACTGTGCCTACCACAACATATCAAATGTGGAGTGGGAAGAAACCCTATCTTAAGTATCTGAAGATATAGGGATGTCCAGCTTTTGTAAAAAAGCAGCATGCGGACAAGCTCGAGGCACGCTCAGTACTGTGTAAGTTTGTGGGATACCCATAGAACTCCAGGGGGTATCTTTTTTATTACGCAGAGGAAAAAAAGGTTTTTGTTTCTCGTCATGCCCACTTTTTGGAAAATCAATTTTTGGAAAAAGAGATTAGTGGGAACGCAATAGAACTGGAAGAAATTCCAAAACTACAAGTTATTACTAAAAGCATGGTGGAACCAGAAGTTTCGAAAGAACCGGACATCCCGCGCCACTCCGCAGGACTAGTAGGCAGTCTCACCCGCCCGAGAGATACTACGGTTTTCTCATAGATGGGGATAGAGAGGATTGCATCATCGACGATGATGAGCCAAATAGCTTCCAGCAAGCCATTCGGAGCAGAGACTCGGTAAAATGGCTGGATGCAATGCGGACCGAAATGGAGTCCATGTACACCAACAAAGTATAGACTTTAGACATTACTCCAGAAGGGGTAAAACCCGTAGGCTGCAAATGGATCTTCAGAAAGAAGATTGCTATAGATGGACAGGTTGAAACCTATAAGGCTAGACTTGTTGAAAAAGGTTTTCGTCAAAGACCTGGTTTGGACTATGATGAAACCTTTTCTCCAGTGGCTATGCTCAAATCCATTTGGATCCTTCTTGCCATTGCTGCCTTCCACGATTATGAAATTTGGCAGATGGACGTAAAGACTGCTTTTCTGAATGGAAATTTGGAAGAGTGCGTCTATATGAATCAACCGGAGGGTTTCATAGAGAGTGGGAGCAGCCGAAGAGTGTGCAATTGGCTTAAATCCATTTATAGATTAAAGCAAGTATCGCGGAGTTGGAACATCTATTTTGATGAGATAGTCAAAGAATTCGACTTTATCAAAAATTTAGATGAACCATACATTTATAGTAAGATTGTAGCGGGAGCTGTGGTATTCTTCGTCTTGTACGTGGATGATATTCTCTTGATAGGAAATTACATTCCAATGCTACAATCAGTCAAAAGATTCTTGTCACAAAGGTTCTCCATGAAGGATCTGGATGATGCCTCCTATATTTTAGGGATCCAGATCTATCGTGATAGATATAAACAGATGTTGGGACTTTCACAGTCAAGGTACATCAACACCATACTGAAAATATTTAGTATGGAAGATTCAAAGTACGGTAATCTACCAGCTTGTCACGGAATCACCCTCTCCAAAGAGATGTCTCCCAAGACTGATTTGGAAAGGGATCGCATGTCTATTATAGCCTACGCTTCTGCGGTAGGCTCTATAATGTATGCGATGTTGTGTACCAGACCAGATGTAGCTTACGTTCTGAGTGTTGTAAGCAGGTATCAGTCAAACCCAGAGAAGAAACACTGGATAGCAGTGAAGAACATTCTCAAGTACCTGAGAAGGACTAAGGAGATGTTCTTGGTGTACGGTGGAAAAGACCTCCAGATCGAGGCCTTTGCTGACTCTAGCTTCCTGAGTGATAAGGATGACTCCAAGTCCATGTCGGATTATGTCTTTACCCTCAATGGAGGGGCGGTCTGTTGGAAGAGCTCCAACCAGGACACCGTTACTGACTCGACGATGGAAGCGGAGTATATCGCTGCATGTGACACCGCGAAAGAAGCATTCTAGATAAGAAAGTTCATAATAGAACTTCAGGTGGTTCCGTCCATTGTTGATCCAATACCGCTGTATTGTGACAACAACGGCGCTATAGCTTTAGCGAAGGAACTCAGGTCCCATCAGAAGTCCAGACACATCTTGAGGCGGTACCACCTGATCAGGGAAATCGTTGATCACCGGGAGATCGAGGTGCGGAGAGTAAATATGGAGAACAATACTGCAGGTCCACTCATAAAGGCCATCCCTCAGACACAGTTCGAGAATCTATTCAAGATGATAGGTCTACGATATGCCAATACATGGCCTTAGTGCAAGTGGGAGATTGTTAGTGATATATACCCTGGAGGCCATTATTGTATCATACTGGTTTATATATTACATTTTGTAAGCTTGGGATATACACGGATATAATAACAGTCTTGCTCAAATTGGTAGTATGCTACTTGGTTTGATTCTACCTCAATATGTGTATGTGTTTCTTTTAGCATATCGCTTATACATATTGGTAGAGCCCTTAGGATCATTGCTTGACTACCAGCGTTGTCATAGCAGTCACACTAGTGAAGTTTGGGTAGTCTATAAGCACATCCTTATACAGGTCCCCGGTCACAGGATTATCGAGACGGGGCATCGATACTCCAGAGTAGACTAGTGTATTCGCTTCTCATCTCAGCAGGAGAGATGGTCTGTCCCACAGCCATTAATACGTTGTACTGGAGATAGTATGCAGGTGCTCATTAGGTTATGAGTACACTGGACAGGACTCGTTGGAAACTGCTGGTTGGTATTATACCTATCGTCAGGTAGCAGTTCCCAGATGACACGAGTACAGCTTAGTCCATTGACTTGACATCACTATTCGTCTTGAGTGTGTTCCCACTGTACTTAGATCACTACCCTACCACGGCTCTAATGATTCATGCAAACAAGTAGTGGTTGGGTGCATTCCCAAAGCACTGGGAGGCAGTAGCGGTTAGATAGGATTCGTCTCTTCCAGTATTGGTGGTTGATATCGCGATGTGTTCGGAAAGCCATTACACAAAGTCCCTGGATAGAGCAAGCGAGATTTACTGGTGCGTACTCCAGTAGTTTATCAGGGTATTTTAGGCTCTACCCCGGCACGACTTATTGCGCTATTAGGGGTCTGACGGTTACAGCCCCCTAGACCCGATATGTGATACTCTTAGACGAACAGACCTGACTGTTCGGAGATTGTCACAGATAGGCTCGGTAGAAGTTCGGATGAGTTTGCTCATCGGCCTTCTTATCGACAGATACCTGGGTAACCGTTACGTGCAGCTAGTACCACTGACGTGCTTGTTGTTAAACCCACTGCCAGCGTACTGTCGAGTCTTTAGAGTCCCACACAGAGGGTTTCCCTGCTTCGGGCAAAAGATGTAGAGGCCGTATGGTTTTACGGAAGGGTTTCTATCACATACATGTACTTGTGCATGTATGATGTTCGGGTGGATAATACTAGTAGGCTTCGGTTTAAGCCAGATCCTAATATTATATTCTTGGATTATTTTCGTCTCTTTATATTCGTATTTTTCGGAATACGGATACGAGTATGTATATACGGTGAGGGGTATTCTTGTAATTTACTCAAGAGTGCTTCTAGAAGAAGACACATCATTTCTTGTATAACCATTTAGATTAAATGGTTAATGAGGTGGAGGTATGAGGTGTGGATTTTCATTAAATGAAGTATGGCTACTTGGTGACTCATGGGGTGACTCATCTTGTGACTATTGAAGCATGCTTGATATTTTCATTATGATTTATTGTATGCTTCATTCATCACAAGACTTAGCCATTCTTCGTTCCATTATTATCTTCAATACACTCTCTCCTCCAAGCTCTCTTCTTCTTCCCCAAACCCTAAAAGTCTTATGTGTTGAGAAACCTAGGGTATTTTGAGACAAATCAATCCATCATCACTCTCTACATCCTCTAGACTATCTAGTTTAGTGAACTAGGTACCTTAGTTATCTTGGTATTGAGATTGGAGCCCGAACTATAGACTCTCGGGTGGATCGTATTTGACTTGAGGAGGCCGACGATCAAGCGTGATCCGTACACTTCGAGGAGCTTAAGACAAGGAGGAGGAGAACAAGAAGACCCGAAGGACTTGATACTAGGAGGTATAACTTTCTTCCGAGTATTTAAACCTCATAGTAGTTGTGCTAGCTAGGGTTTCTAGTCGATCCTGGGTTCAAGTCGGTGTTGCAAAGACTGTAAAAATCATTTTTTGCGTATTCCGCCTCCCCGTGTACCCGCGGGGTGCGCGACATCGACTTACATATACCACGTGTCAAGTTGGGTGTGTACACCTCATTGCGCCTGTTTGATTTTTCTGAAACTTTTCGTTTCTTTGTGCATTGCACGTACAACTCTTGGGCTTCCGAAAAATTAAAAAGAAAAAATCCTTAAAATAATTGGGTATGATTGGAATCGAATGCACAGGCTATGTTACAGTAGTGCAGAAGCTTTACCAGTGTGCTACAAGTTGCTTCTTGCTTTTATTTAACAAAAATAACGTTTAACTCTTACACGGGCTGTAATACTCTTTTCTGTACAATAACAAGAAATTTCTGTACAGGAATTTCAGAGTCGTTACACTACTACCCCTCTATAACAATACCAATCACTCAACTACCTAAAGCTGCCCTACAGTCAGATAATATTATCTACCGTACACAATCTAGGGGCAACCACTCATGACATAGAAGTCAATCATTCTACCAAGCTCGCATCCCGTAACATGTTCCATGATCTAATTCCTTACTGTGACACGGAAGTCAACCATCCTGCCGAGCATGTCAAAACTGCCCTACGATCTGGATCATACATTCTATAAAACCGTATACAATCCAGGGGCGTAAACAGCAGCTAGAATGCAATTCTACTCAACGGTGACGGCGTACACGAAAAGAGATGCAATTTTGTAGTGTACATAAACAATGCGACTGAACATGTATAGAATGAGCTGTATCTCTACTGCAAGTGTTAATATGAAATATATGATGTGATTGTTGCTCCTGCTTTATGTTTTGTGTTGTTATTGCCATTTAATACTTGTTAGAAATAAACCACTTGTAGAAAGTTCTCTCCGTTTAATACGGAGGAGTAATTAACTATAGGGGCTTGCGCCTGTAAGAAATCTAGTCCCCACAATCAAAATACCCTTTCCGAAAGGTGAATTTGAGAAGTCAGCCACAAACCAAAACACACCCTATGTCGCGGCAATGCATCGTATTTCTGAGGAGCCGAGCGGATCTGCATTGATCTGACCCCTTAAGTGTCTCCCTCATCCCATAGAGGGCCCTTTCGGAGGCGAACAGTCTTTACCTTCGTTTCTTCATACAAACACAAAGAATACTCTTCTGGTGCTCCACCTTTACCTATGGATGACTACCCTCCGTCTTTGTCTTCGGCTTCTCTTTTTCTTCTTCATATTTGGCCACCATTCTCTGATGAGACTCTTATCTATTTATAGCAAAATAATAGAACTTCTACTCCAATTAAGATCTCATCAAATCTTCAAATATCTCTTCAAATAATTTCTAACAAATATTCAAATAACTTCCAAACAAACTTTCCTAATTAAGCTACTGAAAGATCTCTTCATAGATCTTCCAACAACTCTTCAAATAAATCTTCGAAGAAATCTTTCCAAATTAATTTCTAAACAAATCTTCAATAAATCTGCAACGAACTGCTTCAAGGCTTTGAACCGGCTCAAAATTAGCTTAAGCCATCTCATGCATCCAGAGAAGAAATGCAAATTCCAAATGACTTGTGAGCCGGCTCAACCCAGTTTGAGCCGACTCACACACACGAGGGCCTTGAATACAAGGAAAACTCAACAAATCTCCATCTTGACTTGTATTCAAAGAGTCATCTTCAATCCCTTCTCTTCAACAAGACTCCACCTTGATTCGAACTTCCTCCATATCATCTTCTGTTTACCGCCGCAATAAACTTAACCTTCTCTCTCGGATCTTTGAACCAAAATTTCGAAATTATAATTTAAGAAGATGGGGAGCGGACACAAGCATCTTCACCCTCCGTAAATTTAGATCGTAGAATCGAAAACCCTTCGATTCCTACGCTCTGATACTAGTTTTTTAGGATTTTTGCTAGGAATACAAGGAAGATGCGCAAAAATTAAGAACACGTAAACACCAATATTTAACGTGGTTCGACCAACGGCTTACATCCACGGGGAAAACATGAGAATCTCTTCATTAATAATCAAGAATACCGGTTTTATATTCTCTCTCAGCTCGCTCATATATCAACACTCATACAAACACAAAGACTATTCTTCCAAAGCTCCATCTTCACCTGTAATGACTAACTTTTGCTTTTGCCTTCGTCTCTTCATAAAAACACAAAAACTAATCTTCTGATGCTCCATCTTCATCTGTGGATGGCTATAACACTCTAGAACTATCATACAGTATACTAATTATATTAGTTTTTTTTCTGCTCAAAACCCCATCCACTTCCTTGTCCTCCTTCGACCACCGCCGACGCTCCTCATGTCAACCTTTCACTCTCGTCGCCTTCACCGTCGGCCAGCACCCAACCAAGCAGCCGCCTTGTTCACCTCATCGCCTTCGTTGATCCAAAGCCAAGATAAACCCATCACCGCTACCTTGCCATCTTCTTAACTCCAGCCGGGAACCTTTGTAGTCGTTTGTCTTCCTCCCTCGTCTGCACTTGATTCTATCCGAGCCCAGGTCTGGCCAACATCTCAACTCAAGGTAGGATCTCTCATTGATCTCTCTTGCACTTGTCGTCTCCCCTGCATCTGTTAATTTGTGTTTGATTTTCCCTTTTTCATAAATCTTAATTAATTCCCATATCTTGCTTTTGTTTAAATCTAGTTGATCTTTTAATAATAACTTCGTGATTATTTATTTATACCTATTATAGAATCCTTGTATCTTTAGGGTCGGGATAATGACCTATCTCGATCTCTTTTCAAATCTATTTTACGACGTGATAATATGTCGTTGTACTGTCCAATTTGTACTGGAGTAATGACCGATTACAGCTGAAATCCAAAAAACAGTTCTCATCTTTTTACCATATCCCTAGCATGCTTCTACAGCGCTTTACATCAAAATGTCCTATTTTCATATAGATACCATAAAGTTTACTAAAACCCGTATTTCACTTCAATACCTATAATTCTGTACCTTATACTTATGCATACGCATGCATACTAACTAATATATGCTTTTACACTATGCCAGTATAATAAACCATTGATTGTAACATCTAAATCTCATTGACGTGACCAGGATCACGCCAAGATGTTACCTTCCGTTGAACTGCTGATGGCGGCGATGGACGGCTGATATTTGATCTGGAGGCAGGCTCCTGAAGCGTATGGATCTTAATGGGTTTGATGCTGTTGGCGCCGAGCTACCTGCAAGGAAGTCTCGGGGTGGTTGTACCACCGAGGACCCTCCGACGGTCAAGTTAAAGAGGGAATCCGAGCAGAGTAACGGCTTAGTGGAGTAAAAATGGCTTACTTAAACCGTCTGGAAGAGGGGTTTATATAGCGGTGGTAGCAGGCAGGGCAGGCGCGAGAATCACGCTGGACGTTACGCTCCCGACGTCACGCACGCGTGATGAGCGGGATCCCCATTAATGGCGAGACAGGATCGTTAATGGGGGATCATGATGGCGTGGAACGTGGGATGTGGCCGGCGGATATCTTGTGCATGGCGAGATTCGCGGGATGGCGGTTGCGCCTGTGAGCGGTGCCTTTGGTCGGTCGATGAGACCGAGGAAGATGACCCCGGCGGGAGAGCTCGCGGACGAGCGGGAGAGCCGAGGTATCTTCGTTCCGTGGTAGCCCAGAGACAAGCTGTGAGGCAGAGGAGGCCGATTGTGCTGGGGGCTCAGAGGTGAGCCAGCGCTTGTTTGTGGGAAGGGCACAGGAGTGGTCTGGTTGGCCACTGTAGGTCCTTTCTTGTGAGCTTTGGGACACGCCATCTACCATGTGTCATGATCTGGGAGATCACCGATATCGAGCATCATCATTAGCCCCCCACTCTCATCTCGACCAGCTGACGGGTCGGGTCGAGAGTGGTCTGCCGGGTCACCCGAGGTGAGCTCCTTTCGAAGATATCGTCAGGTGTGTCCCCGGGTAACCTGCTGTATTTTCTGGATGATGCCAGCGGATCAAGGGAGAGATCTCTGCATTAAAAAGGGTGCGCCGGATCGTGTGTACGCTTACTGAAGCGACAGTCCACGTGTCGGGCGCTGGCTGGCTGACACGACGGGCCGTAGACCTCTGGCGTCTGAGGGGATATGTTAATGTGCATGCGACAGGTGGAGCGATCATGGCCGTCGAGTGTACTGAACCGTTTCGGCGGGAGATGACTGTCGCCGTTGGATGAGAACGCCGGTGGCAATAAGTAGAGGTGGGGTCCACGTAAGGGCCCATTTCTCTTCATAATCTCCTCGTCTTTGGTCTTGTTAACTCGGCGTTCTCCTCTTTAGATCGGGATTTCCGCGTTTGCTTTTCTGAGGACTCCTCTTCATCAGGTTAGATGTCTTCCTCTGAGGAGTCTGTAGATGTAGTTGGTGAGAGTCTGGGGAGCCCTCTGTAGAGTCTTCCTCTTCTTCCCCTTCTCCTTCTTCTTCTTTTGGACCGGAGTCCTCCCAGGGAGCTAGGGTTAGGTCTCCTTCCAAGGGTCGCGCGACGGGGGTAGCCCCCTGAGAGGAGGTCGCGGATGCGCCTAGCGTGCCGTCTACGGTGAGGCACAAGGAGGAGCTTGCCAATGCTCGGACTCATTTCCATATTCCTCCCAGCTACACGTTGCGTTTGGCCGGGGAGGGGGAAAGGGCATATCAGGTACGGGGCAAGGAGATTGCCCTGTACTTGGAGGCCTTTTGGGGCGGAATGCACCTTCCTTTCTCTCCCAAGGTTGTTGGAGCGCTAAATTACTTTGGGCTAGCCCCGGGCCAGCTAGTGCCGAACTCCTGGAGGATTCTCCTCGGGTTCCTGATCTGCTTGAAGTTGCAAATGATCACCTTCAGTCTGTCCATCCTTGCTTCCTCCCTTATTTAGAAAAGTCATCCCGGCACTCGCGCGGGCGAACTGAGGTGGGTTTACCTCTCTTTTAGGAAACAACGGGGGAGTGCAGCCGGGTCGGGTGTCGTCGTCTTGCCTTCTTCTGTCCATGGTTGGAAGAAGAAGATTTTCTTTGTTGGGCCGCCAGAGGGTGAGGACTGGCCCGTGCCCACCCAGTGGTCTAAGGATAGGTGCTGGCGGGGAGTACGTCCAACGATCCTGACACAGTGAGAGTGGCGGAGTGGGAGCCCATTCCTCGGGCCGACGTACTGCTTTTTGAGCGGGCCCTTGGTTGGGCTGGGTTCAGCCCCGCCCAGTTTGTCGGTAAGTTAGGAGCTTGTGTTTGTCTTCATTTCTGTTTGTATTGCTAATTCCATTGTATTTTGTCTTGTGTAGAACCCATGGACTTGAGCCACCTCCGAGCAGCCATGCGCAAGCCGAAGAAGGGATCGAAGGCTGGAGGTGCCAGCTCTTCTCGTCCGATGTCTTTCCCGGTTCCCCCGGCAGACGTCCCACCCCAGTGTTCGACTGCGGGCTAAGCCCCGAAGCCCAGCCAGGCGCCGAGCAGAAAACGGGTTCGGGGAAAGGATGCCCAGGCTTCGGAGATGGAGACCGGCTCTCCGCCGTCGCCTCTCAAGAGGTTCCCCCGAACAGATCCGCGGACCCCGGCCTCCCCGATCTTGGTGGACGAGGGGACCTCCGCTTTGAGGTGCCCTCGGGGCTTTCCGTCGCTGACAGCTTGCTGTCGGACATGGAGAGGTCGGGCGGGGGAAAGAGCCCTCGGGGGACTCTCAGGGCACAGATGGCGTCAATCGCCCAAGAGGCCGTGCAGGTTAGTGCCCGTACTTTACTTGACTTTTGCTTCAGCTTCTTACCATTCGTGAGATTTGGTGCCTCTCCCTTCTTCCTGATCCGCCCTTCTGATTTCTTTAGGTTCTTCAGCACGTCGCCCTCGTCATCCATATGGAGGACGAGGAGATTACCCCGGCGATCCGAGCTGCGGGAGAGCTCTCCTCGCTAGAGGAGAGCTCAAAGCGGGAGCTGGAGGCGGCGATGGTGAGGGTCGCTGCCCTGAAGGGCGAGGTGGCGGCTGGGAAGCAGGAGATGGCGGCCGCGTAGCAGGAGGTGGCGGCAGTGAAGCAGGAGGATGCCAGGTGTCGCGAGGCCGCTCAGGCCGCCGAGGCCAAGCTTCAGGACTCTAAGGTGCTCGTCGGCACCTTGAAGAAGTCGATGAGCACCCTCCGGAAGGAGATGGAGGCGGCGGTAGAGGGGGTGAAGCGAGCCGACCTCAAAGCGGCGAAAGCGGTGGAGAACTTCCAAAAGTCGGAACATTTTTACATCGTCCTAGCCTCGACCACTGCCGCCATCTGGCACGAGGCCCTTGATACCGTCAAGGCTCGGATGCTGGAGTTTGTTGACAATGAGCTCCGAGCTGAATATCCTCACAGGGATGACGAGCAGGGGGACGGCCCCAGGGGCGAGACCGAGGAAGAGATTCCCGGCGAGGGCGACGCCGAGGCTCCTGTGATGTGCGCTGAGCTTCCAGAGGCTGCGCCTGGCCCTGAAGCCCCTCATCTTCTTGTTTCATTTCTTTGTTATATCGGGATTTTGTAGGCCTCCGGGTATTTTGTAGGGCTGGGGAGCCCACAATACCCTTCTAAAAGCTTTGACTTTGTGAATAAAGACTTTTTGCAGTAGTATTTGCGCGCGTATTTTCCTTTGTCGGTAAACACTTGTAGTTGCATAGTATTGCATTTGTGTTATGTCGGCTCTTCGTTTAGCGATTACGCGTCGGGTTAAATCTGTTCATTTGCCCAGTGTGCAAAGACGGTATCTCCATGGCCCCAAATTCGAGGTGGAGATCGCTCAGACGTAGACAGACCGGATGCCTCGTGGTAAGGTCATGTTCCTTAGCGTGGGAGGCCCGGAGAGGCATGCTGAGGACGGGGCCGAGCAGGATAGCTGCTCGGTGTCTCTTGGTAAGGGCTTTGATCCTTAGCACGGGAGGGGTCATAAGTGGCCTACCAAGGAAGGGACGAGCAGGGTAGCTGCTCGGTGCCTCATGGTGAGGGCTTTGATCCTTAGCGCGGGAGGAGCCGTAAGTGGCCTACCAAGGACGGGCCGATCATGGTAGCTGCTCGGTGCCTCATGATGAGGGCTTTGATCCCTGGTGTGTTGGGGTAGGGAGCTACCAGCCAGGGATAACCGAGCAAGGGTGGGCCCGGTGGCCTCTTTCAAGGGCTTTTTATCCTTAGCGTAGAAAGGCCGTAAGAAGCCTACTAAGGATGGCCGAGCAGGGTTGCTGCCCGATGCCTCTTGGCGAGGGCTTTGATCCTTAAGGATGGTCTGGGCAGGGTTGCTTCCCGGTGCCTCTTGGCGAGGGCTTTGATCCCTGGTGTGTTGGGGTAGGGAGCTACAGGCCGGGGATAACCGAGCAAGGGCGGGCCCGGTTGCCTCTTGCGAGGGCTTTTTATCCTTAGCGCGGGAGGGGCCGTAAGAGGTCTACTAAGGATGGTCGAGTAGGGTTTCTGCCCGGTGCCTCTTGGCGAAGGCTTTGATCCTTAAGGATGGCCGAGCAGGGTTGCTTCCCGGTGCCTCTTGGCGAGGGCTTTGATCCCTGGCGTTATGGGGTAGGGGAGCTACCAGCCAGGGATAGCCGAGCAGGGTAGCCGCTCGGCTGCCTCTTGGTGAGGGCTTCGATCCCTGGCGTTGTAGGGTAGGGGAGCTACCAGCCAGGGATAGCCGAGCAAGGAAGCCGCTCGGCTGCCTCTTAGTGAGGTCTTAGATCCCTGGCGTTAGAGGGGCCATGGGAGGCCTGCTAAGGATCGACTGAGCAGTGAAGCCGCTTGGTTACCTCTTGGCGAGGGCTTTGATCCTGGAGTTGTGGGGTAGGGGAGCTACCAGCCAGGGATAGCCGAGCAGGGTAGCCAATCGGCTGCCTCTTGGTGAGGGCTTCGATCCCTGGCGCTGGAGGGGCCGTAGGAGGCCTGCTAAGGATCGACCGAGTAGTGAAGCAGCTTGGTTGCCTCTTGGTGAGGGCTTTGATCCCTGGCGGTATGGGTAGGGGAGCTACCAGCCAGGGATAGCCGAGCAGGGTAGCCGCTCGGCTTCCTCTTCATGAGAGCTTAGATCCTTAGCGCTGGAGGGGCCATGGGAGGCCTGCTAAGGATTGACCGAGCAGTGAAGCTGCTTGGTTGCCTCTTGGCGAGGGCTTTGATCCCTGGCGTTATGGGTAGGGGAGCTACCAGCCAAGGATAGATGAGCAGGATAGCCGCTCGGCTGCCTCTTCATGAGGTCTTAGATCCTTAGTGCTGGAGGGGCCATGGGAGGCCTGCTAAGGATTGACCGAGCAGTGAAGCTGCTCGGTTGCCTCTTGGTGAGGGCTTTGATCCCTGGCGTTGCGTGGTAGGGGAGCTACCAGCCAGGGATAGCCGAGCGGGGACCCTCAATAGTGGCTTGCTAAGGACCGACCGAGCAGTGAAGCTACTCGGTTGCCTCTTGGTGAGGGCTTTGTCCGTCCTTCTTGGTGAGAGGACCGGGAAGAGGGACAGACGCTGTCGACATATGTCATGACCGCGTGGGGAACGCGAAGCGCCGGAGTGTCATTTTGATTTCGCATCGAGCAGCGCGATGTCTGCCGCGTGGCGCCACAGTTGCTGGTGAAACGGGCGGACATTGAACTCCGGGAGTGTTGTGGGCTATAAAACGGAGAGAGCGTCGATGGCTCCTTTCTTCACACCCAAAAGGCAAGAATGGAGGACTTCCCTTTCCCCATCCAAGATATCATAAAATTCAAGGACGTGTACCTCTACGATCAGTATTGTACTGATGACACGGTGCAGTTGGTGATAGGCCGGATCGAGGATCATTTCGGCCGATTGCTCCCTCGGCGCTCCTCCCTACTTCAGCTGTTGATGTACTCCATCTAGAGGGCATCGGCTGGGCTCAACAACCCCTTATCCGAGCAGCTGAAAGACGAGGCCGTTGGCAAGCTAAGGTCTCTGAGGCGCTTCGTCCTGATCTCTGCGAGCCGGCTGAGCCGCTCGAAGGCGCTCGTCCTTGAGTGCTACAAATTGAGGCTCGATGCCGACGCTAGCGGTGGGCATCGAAGGCAGAGGTTAGACGCCGCGAGGGCTCGGCCGGCGGAAATATCCTCAGAGTACCACGAGCAGTACTCTCTATACCTCATTCCCCCGCTATTGTAATAATTTTTTTTTGTACGGCTGAGGAGCCTATAGTACCTTTTGAATGAATAAGATTCTTTTTCTTTTCTGCAATGCTTTATTGATCCCTTTATTATATAAACAAAAGATCTCAAGAAAGGTGTACATTGCTTTGGAAAGAAAATACATGCTAGTAGATATTCTTATTCGTGCAGCTTGAGCCTCTCGGATGTCCGTTGGCATCTATGCCCAGCATAGGGTACCGAGCTTCGTGGGTACCGGACATATTCTCCACTGACACGGCCATGATTTGGCCGATGGTCAGCTCGGTGGGAGGAGGACGCTGCTCCTGCTCGCGGTCAGCCTGCCGCTTGTCCCTTAAGTACGCTGCGAGGTGCCCAGAACAGATGAGCTCCTCGATGTAGTCACGGAGCTGCTTGCAGCTCTCCGTGGAGTGGCCTAGCGACCTGTGGAAACCACAGTAAGGGCCCTGGGTTCATTTTGAGGCCATTCGCGAGATCGGGGGAAGCTTGAAGAATCCTTCGCCCTTGGCCTCCTCTAGTAACACTGTCTGGGAGACGTTGAGCGGGGTGTATTCCTGAAACTTCGGGAGATAGGTCTTTGCCCGCTCAGGTCCCCTTCTCTCTTCCCTTGCCCTTTTCTTCTGGTCGGCTTGCTCTGCCCGGGGGAGATTTGCATTCACCTCAGATTTGAGCTAGACCTCGCGCTCAGTCCAGGCTTTTACCTCGACCATGGTCTTAGGTTGCGCTAATGCAAAGGAGCGTAACCACTCCTTGTGCCTAAGACCAGACCTAAGTGTTGTGATGACGGTCTCGCCCCAGTACTCTGGGACCTCGAGAAGGGCATTGTAGAAGCGGGTGACGTATGCTTTGAACATCTCCTTGTCCCCGTTCTTGATCGTGAAGAGGTGGTCAACTATGCGTTTTTGCCGCCTGTTCCCGACGAAGTGGCTGAGAAATTGAGTGGCCAGCTCGTTGAAAGTTCAAAATGAGCGAGGCTCGAGTACTCGGAACCAGTCTCGTCCGGCGCGGATGAGAGTGGCCGGGAAAGCTCGGCATTGGACGGCGTCGGAGTTATCTTGGAAGCTCATTCCCGAGGTGAACGCGTCCAAATGGTCCTTCGGCTCAGATTTACCGTCGAAGAGGGAGACCTTCGGGGGCTTGTTGCGAGAGGAGACGTGGACGGCGAGCAACTCCTCGGTGAATGGTTTAGTGAGTGAGTTGGCGGCGTACTTAGCCCCGTCGCTCGATCGGTGTCCTTCCCGATGCATACCCTCGATCTTCTTCTCGAGGGCGTCGAGTCGAACGTGGTACCCCGACGACTCAGCACATTCTGATCCCTGGCCTGCACTGTTGGAGGCCTGTGTCTGGCCGCGGCCCCAATTCCTCTCAATGAGGTTCCTTAGATCCCCCGGCGAGGTAGTCTTCGAGCTGTCGTGGCGAGTCCCGTCCGCGCGACCCGTCGAGGGAGGGGGTGTCGGTCATGCCTGGTAACAGGCGAGCTGACTGACATCTCCTCGGGAGGAACAGGTGCGCGAAGGATCTTGGGGAGAGGTGTTCGGGCGACGGACCTCGGTGTTGAACTGTAGGGTGCCCAGCGAGTCGCAGAAGGTACTGGCCTAAGAGATTTGCGGCCATGGGATGTAGCGAGGCGAAGGTCGGCAGTGTCGAAGTGTGCGGAGTCTTCTCTCCCCATGTAGGGGTCCCGGTCTCGAGGTGGAGGAAAGGCGACCCGGGAAACTTGCCCTAACGTTTAGACATGGATGAGCGCCTCCACGACAAACGCGAGTCGGTCTATCCAGCCAGCGAGGGCGTTGATGGCATTCGGCGGATGAGGTTCTTTCACGCCTACGTTGAGGGGGAGGCGGCGGCTGGTGCTGGGATCGTCGTGATGATCACTCACCATTAGCGTAAGATTGGAAGATGAACTTTTGTTTTTGTGGAATCAAGGGTTCCCACAGACGGCGCCAGCTGACGTGACCTGGATCACACCAAGATGTTACCTTCGGTTGATCTGCTGATGGCGGTGATGGGCGGCTGATGTTTGATCTAAAGGCAGGCTCCTGAAGCGTGTGGATCTCAATGGGTTTAAGACTGTTGGTGCCGAGCTACCTGCAAGGAAGTCCCGGGGTGGTTGTACCACCGAGGACCCTCCGACAGTCAAGTTAGAGAGGGAATCTGTAAGAACCGAGTTCATTTATACCAATTCAAGTTCCCGTATTTACTTATCTGTGGTATTTTCTTGATTTATCGTGTTTTTGGGTGCGAATGGTATTTTTACTTTTTACTTTGCATCCGACCCGACTCGCTTGCTTGAACCTGTTTGATTTATATTTATGGTTTACCCTGACTTGTTACGTAGATTGTGCATTTTTATGTTTTAGTACATACCGGCATTTCATCTAGCATCGCATATTTGACCATATAACATCTTAGGTCATGTAATATAAATTAAAATTTCATTTCATGGCTTGCTTGATACCCCTAACCCCGTGGTAGCATCCGTGCATCTTGTTCTCGTCCCGTACAGTGAAACAGACGTGTTTGGATGGCTACGCACACGTACGTGCATCAGTCCTTGGGGATATGCATTTTCGTTACCTAGGCATTCATTTTAAAATTAGGAAGCTGCATATAATTTTCGTATTTTAAATCTAAATTTTTAAACCCGACCCGGACGCGTTTTTGAATATTTTTGTATCCCGCCAAAATTCAAATTATTTAATATTTAAATTTAGTTAACAGTTTGTAAAGATTTATAAACTAACGAAATTTTATAAATAAAATCCAAACTATTTCAACTAAACAATGATAAATCTTTCTCTCTCTCTCTCCTCTCGATCTCTCTCTTCTCCCTATCTCTCCCCTCTCAATCTCTCTCTCTCTCTTTCTCTCTCCCTCTCTCTCTCTCTCCCCTACATATGTATTTTTTTTACCAAACCTATTTTTTAAAAGAAACCACGTCCTTCTCTCTCCCCTCATCTTCTCAAATTTTTCCGCCACCTTCTTGGTCGCTCGAACCCATGCCTTTGCCCGCGCCTCGCCGTCGCCGCCTCCACCCTCGACCCCGTCTCTCCTCCTCCTCCTCCTCATCTCCCTCAATCCCCTCCACTTCCTTTCTCCTCTCACCCCAAGCCCACACACCCATCACCCATGAACCGACCTCACCTGTGTTCCCATCGCCGACCGCTCGTCGTTACCCCCACCTTCCTCATCTCGCCTCCTTTCTCCCATCACCACAACCACCACCATCAGCTCTCTCCTTTTCTTTTCACTTCAACCCAGAAATCCCTGCAACCCTCACTGCATCCTCGCGTCGCCTGAGCACCGACCCCGTCGGTCTTACCCCATCACCACCATCTTTCCCTCTCTCTCCTCTCCACCTTCTTCATCTCCTTCCTCTTCTCCTCCGCCTGCACAACCCATCTTTCCTTCTCCCGAGCTGCACCTGAAACCCAGCACGCCACCCATCGTCTCCTGCCTCGCCATCGTCAATCCCGTCTCCACCTCGACCACCTCCTCCTCTTTTCGCCTTTCTCATTCCTCTTCCCTGACCTCCTGACACCATCACCTATTTTCCCCTCCGAAAGACGGCGCGACGCAAGGACGTCTGGCCTGAGATTCGGGGCAGATACTATTTGGTTTTATCCGTCTACCTCTCCGAAGATGCCAAGTTGATTTATGGCACCGTGTATCGGAGGTTTAAACGGATGCGGCCGATGTAGCAGACTTCGTCAGATTCCCCCTCGTTTGAGGGGTTTTTTATTGTGGGGACGCTCTTCCCTGCAGGCGCAAGCCCCTGCAGTTAATTATACTACCGCATCGCGGTAGCCACTTTCTCCTTCTCCAGAATTTCACTTCGTGTCGTGTGTGTTTGTTTTGTTTGTGGATGCCCGTGGATTGTATACGGAGACTAAGTTATGTCGTCGCCCGTAGGACGTAGATTAGTCCAAATCCGTATTTACTTAGATTTGGGTTTGGTGTTTTAGTTTAAGGATACGTTAGCCATATTTGAGGCTAAGATCAACTTAAACGGGATCGTTTAGATCCGACAAAAGAGCATTTGGAGGCTCTATTGTTCCAGTTTAGGGACGTAGTGGTCCATGTTCCAGTTTAGGAACATGGGGGTCCATAGGTAGTTTAAGGATGCATAAGTCCATGGGTTTAAGGACCCCATAGTCCATATTAATGTGTGGTTGTCGGAACCCGTCACCTCTCTGACGTCGTTGAAGGATTACAACGATAGGAGTCAGAGGAGTTCGGAGATGTACCCTCAAACCGGATGTAAATTGATTTAGGAGAGCAGCCGTGCTCAGTCAATTTAATTTGAGGACTTACGGCCATGATTGGGCTAAGTCCAGTTGGGAATATTCAACGTTTTTATTTATCTTTGGCCTATTAGGCCTGTGCTAGGGCTTTGCCCCTTTTAAATAATGCACTGCATTTTTGTTTTGTTTAGGCTCTGCCCTTTTATAAATGATGCAGAGTATCTGCTTTGTTTGGGCTCTGCCCTTTTAATGCATTACATTTTATTTGGCCTGTTAGGCCTTTGTAATTGGGCTTGGCTCTTCAGTAAATAATGCAGTGCATTAACTGTCTGATATTGGCTTGTCAGGCGCTTTGCGCCAATCATTGAGCGCAAGCGCATGTAGAGGTGACACGTGTCATGCTCTGGTGAGCGCAAGCGCAGTGTGCCACGCCAGTGCGCTGCGCTGCTGCGCTGCTGACACGTGGCGCGCTCTAGTGAGTTGCACCAATTTCAGAGAGCAATGCTCTATTTTAAAAGCGCATAGCGCAAGTTATTCTGGAGCTGATAGGTGTCACGCTCTGGTGAGCGCGAGCGCAACAGCGCAGTGCGCTGCGCTATTGCGCCGCTGACACGTGGCGCTCTCTGGTGGCTTGCGCCAACCCAGGAGCGCAACAGTGCAGTTTTGCAAGTGCAAGGCACTGTTTCAATAACTTGATCCAATTTTGGATTCAAGAAAAGAATTTTTCTGAAATTCCAGAACCAATGGTTCATAAAAAGTGTAAGGCACTGTTATTATTTAATTTTTATTGAAGATCATTGATCTTGTTCTTAGATCAATGATCTATTCAGAAGAAATTCTTCTATTATAAAGGTTTTTACCTTTTTCTTGAGTTCTTTTCCAAAATTCTTCAGAGTTCTCTCTGTTTTGAAGTTCTTGATCTCTCACGATGTTGATAATGTTTTGAGTTGGGGTCTAGGGGTCTTTATATAGTGCCCATAGATTTGTTAAGTTTGTTAAAGAGATCATTCTCTGAGTGATTTGGGGAATTTTCCCCACCGTTGGATCTTTGATCCAAGGGCTTCTGTTTTACAGAAGACAATCTTCTTTTTTTAACAAGAACAGAAGGATCTTATTAGAATTTTAATTCTGTTTGGCGCAAATGCCCCAGCGCTTGACACGTGTCACGCAGCGCACAGCGCAGCGCAACTGCGCTTGCGCAACTGCGCTTGCGCAACTGCATTTGCGCTGAAACGTGTCGCGCAGCACAGCTGCATTTGCGCTGACACGTATCGCGCTTGCGCAACTGCGCTGACACGTATCGCGCAGCGCAGCGCTTGCGCAACTGAAGCGTTGCTTCCTTTAATTTTTGTTTTAAATAGAGCCTTGCTCTGATTGGGCACGCTGGCTTGGGCGCTGCGCTGACGTATCAACTTCTGACACGTGGCGCGTTCCGCGCAGCGCACGGGATTTGAAGCGTTGTTTCAATTTTTGAATTTTTGAAATTCAAACAGAGCTTTGCTCTGATTGGGGGAAACAAATGCCCCCCCACCGTTGCGCTCACGTGGCGCACACGTGAGTGCAGCGGTGGCAAGATCCTGGCCGTTGGATCAACTCAGGAGTTGAAGGGGTGCAAGCGCCTATAAATAGGTCCCCTGGCCCTTAGTAGATGATTACCATCTTTAAGAACTTTTGTTTTCAGAGCCCTGCTCTTGCTTTAAGAACTTTAGAGCCTTGTTCTCGTTTTTTCAAGAACTTCAGACTTCAAACTCTAGAACAAATCTTAGGTAAAATTTAACTTAAATTAAATTAAATTAATTTTAATCAACAAAGCCTTGCTCTCATAGATCTTTGATCTAAAGAAAACCCCTTTGGGGTTTCACCAACAGAGCCTTGCTCTCAAGAATCCATAGATCTGAAGAGATCTTGTTTCAGGGTTTTTAACCCATGAACAGAGCTTTGCTCATGGACCAAATGTAGATCTTTTTTATTTAAAAATGAAGAACTCCTAAGAGTTTTCATGGATCTTTAGGATCCAAAAAAAAATTTAATCTTTAGGAGTTTAAAGAAATTTTTTCTATTAATAGATTTTCTCATCATTATCACAGAGCTAGGCTCTTTTAAGGAATTTTATTCCCCTGAGACCAGAGTTTGACAAGTGTCACTCTGTGACAGAACTTTGCTCTGAAAGAGGAGATTTTCTCCTTGTCTCTAGGGATTTTTATTATTAATGAGAATCTTCTCTTGGGAATTAACTGACAGTCTCATCCAATGATGGGGTTGTCTTATTAACTGATGCACTGTCATCCAGATTTTGTGGGTCCCCCTTTGGTCCCCTACCCACTGCATTGCAGTGTGGTATAAATTTTAAAATGCCAGGCGTTGGAACTACGATACTGACGGTTGATTTTTGTCCCCTTACAGTGAACATGTCTACTGATTTGTCTTTCCCATTTGTTCGCTCGGAGGGAGGATTTCCCCAGGCACCAGTGGACCGAGTAGTGCTCGCTCTCATCAAGGATCATGACCCCGAGCATAAGAGCCTTCACCTGTGGGGTAGGTGATATAATGAAATCATCCAGGGTCGCCGAAGTTTCGGTTCCGCCACGCCGTCTGAGCCCATATCTTCGCTCCCTTACGCGGATGAACCCCCGGTGAAGTATGCCGTGGAGGTTAAAAATTAGAATTCAGATGACCTCCTCCAACCCGCGATTGGTGCTATTCCCGTGCAGCCGCCGCCGGCAATAGACATTTTAGGGAGGCGAATCTATCAGGGTGAAGCATGCCCTTGGGGACAGGCCTATAACATTGGATTGATCCCGCGACCGACCGCCGGATATTTGCAGTGGGCCCGGTATATCTTATCAGCGAAGAGGACTCATCTGATGAAGATTGGTTTGTATTCGGCCATCTATGTCTCACTCTTTGAGTATCCCTCTCCTCCAACGTGGTGGGTTAAGGCTTTTATTGAACAATGGAATATCCCTACCCACACCTTCCTGATGACGGACAGGGAAGTCTCTATCTCCTTGGAGGAGTTTGCTGAAATCTCGGGTCTGCCGATGAGGGGGGGCATTACGAGGAGCTGCTTCCTCCTGACGAATACGTCTTTGCCACCAAGTCGTTGGTGTTTAATCTGACGCCGGAGAACGCTATTCAGCACTAGTTTCCGGGCTTGGTGAAGGTGCCGGAGATCTATGAAGGGCCCTATCTGGAATCGGGCACCCGGGAAATCAGTTTCGCAGATTTTATTGCCCGCTTCATTCGACCGAAGTTTCTATCGGAACAGAGCGAGAAGTTCGCCAAGCCTGACGACCCTTTCGGCTTCGGCCTGAACCGTCAACCAACATCGGAGGGCGATCAAAAGGATTTTTATCTCCCCAGCGCCGCCGTCACGCCGTTGTCGGAGATCGCCGTCTCGGGCATGGATGAAGAGACCTTTTTTATAGGGTTCCTGGGATTGTGGCTGTGCAGCTTTGCGCTCCCCATGCACCCGCGCCATATGCGGCCATCCGTTTTCTACCCAGCGCATCGGATGGTGGCTTGCCTGCAGTTAACAATAGGAATTGCCGGGTTGGCTCACCTCTATAATGGACTTAGCGTGGCGGCGGACGCTAATGAACCTAGGGTGCAGCATGCTAATTTCCCGATGCACTACTTCACCTCTTGGATGGAAATGCACATGCATGGGGTGTTCGGCGTCCACAAGATTCCTCCGTTTTTTGAAAAGTGCAGACTCCCAAGAGTCATGCGGCTGGTCGGCGCCTCGATCGTGGTTGCGTCTCCACGAGAGGCTAGGGGTCTACTCCTTCGTCCACACCTGGTCGGAGCGAAGGTTTCTTTTTTGGACAAAGTCATAACCATAGGCTCAGAAACCACTAAGTCGGTGGTGCCGCTGCGCGATGATTTTAAGGACGGGGCCTCCATATTGAAAGCCCGAGAGATCCTCCACCTCTACTCCATTCGGCCGGGCTACCTGGGGTTCAGGAAGAATGAGATGGCGCTTTTCATGAGGTATAACCCTCACCGGTTCGCCCAACAATCCAGCTATCACCAGGGGATCCCGCTGGAAGCCTTTTTGGAAGAGCCCATGGCCAGCCGGGAGGGGATAAGGAGTGCGATGCACCATTTCATGCGGCTTAACACGGGCTCTTATTTCTTCATCAACGAGCCGAGCTGCGTCCCCAAAGTCCTCAACGCGTACGTGGCTTGGTACGCCCACACAATGGGTCCGGTTATCCATATGGAGAAGCGCATGTTAGTTGACCGGAAGGGTGCACCTCCCGGGCGCGATCGCAAGGTTCCTTTGAAGCCAAGGACCCCAGTCATTCTTCCGCTGAAAGATGCCGGAACCGTGCCACCGCGCGTGTTGAGCCCTCCGCGCGGACTGCCACTCTGTAGTACTGCGGATGCACCACCAGCGCCCCGTGCTCTAGTGGAGGCGGTAGATATGGTTTCGCCGGAGTCCGGCGTGGGCACGGATATCGGGACCCGCCGCCCTAGGGTGCCTGCAAAGCGCAAGTCAATCTCGGGTGCACCCAAGGCTGGTGGGCAGAAGAGGAAGAAGAAGTCGCTCCTCTCTCTCGATGCTATCCTCGATTTAGAGGAGCCTCAGGCCCCTCTTACCGAAGGTATAAGCGAGTATGGCAGCAATAAGGGCTTCTCGATAGACCCGGCAGACACCGATCTGGCGGCCGCCATTGCGGCTTCTGAGCGATCAGCCAGACTTGAAGCGTGGTTGGATAAACTCGCTCGAGCAGGTAATCATTAGCTGTACTCTTCATCATTTTATAGCATTTTTATCATTATCCTCGACTAATGCGTTCCCCCCTTTTTAACAGGTATCACTACCGAAGAAGCCATCGCTGCTTCTTTGAAAACCTTCCAGGAGGAGGAAAATAAGCGCGCTTTAACGGGCGTTGGTACGTATCGCCTTATTGAGTTTTTATCCTCCTTTCTGATAGCCAACCTAACCTTCTTCCTTTGTTTCTTTACAGGGGCTGCGCCAGCTGATGCGGGGACTCTCCCCGAGCCCGAAACTGAACTCCCAGTCTCTTCGGAGCTGCCGCGAGAGCCTTGACTTGACAAGTCGACAAGGGATGCCT
The DNA here is from genome assembly GCA_030015575.1 of Agapanthus africanus. Taxonomy (NCBI): domain Eukaryota; kingdom Viridiplantae; phylum Streptophyta; class Magnoliopsida; order Asparagales; family Amaryllidaceae; genus Agapanthus; species Agapanthus africanus. The sequence goes on along the minus strand of JASDDO010000008.1, from coordinate 1,560,599 downwards.
TGAAGGATTTGGAGGCATCCCTGTTCACGGACGAGGTCTCAATGAAAGAGGCTTTGAAGAGCTCCGTCTTGACGGCTCGAGAGGAGAGGAAGCGGCTAAGGCGCGAAGCGAAAGCATGCAGGGCTGCTTTAGCCATGGGAGCTGGCCTAAGCACCGTCCCTCATGCTGATACCCCCTCAGAAGAGCCTCCAGTCACCTTGTCCACAGCTCGCAGACAAGTGGCGCGTGCAGCTCGCAGGGCTAATGATAAGTCCACCTCAGGTAATGTATCTTTCGAGATTTGTTTGTAAGAATTGTAAATTCGTCGGTTCTTATATGTCTTGTCCTGTAGGGCCAAGTCCAACCGAAGGGGAGGCGGAAACCGTCGAACCTGAGGGGCCAGAGGAAGAAGCACCGGCCGAACTCGAGCCGACGGTGGACAACGTCGCTGGGGTTGCCGAGCCTGAGCTGGGGGCTGAGGGAGCTGCACCTGAGAAGGTCATTGATGCCGAGCCTGAGGTGGCGGCAAATGAGACGACCGCTATAACTGAGCCCGGGGCAGCGGAGGACGAGGCTCCTGAGACCGGCGACCCGACGGCGGATGAGACAATGGCGACCGCCGAGCCCGAAGAAGTAGCGGGTGAGACGGGCACGACTCTTGGGGAAAAGCCAGCCGCTCTTTCTCAAGAGTCCGGCAATGCTCCAATTATTGCTCTCCCTGTCTACGGTCTTCCGCCGTCTCCTGGTCGGGCGAGTACGACAACAGCCCCTGTCGAGTCCGGTGATGAGGCCACGGGAGGTGGACTCGTATCGATGGAGGAGGGAGATGCCTCCGTTTCGGCCGGCGGCTCATCAGGTAAATTTCGAGTTGCAGTCCCTTTTTTTATCTTGCAATCCTTTCTGACAAGTTTATCCTTGTTTTTAACGTAAGTGCGGCCAGTGCCGATGCTCCATTGCTCGAGGGAGCGCCGTCAACTACTGCCTTGGCGGTGGTCACCTCTCAGCCCTCCCTTGTACCATCAAAGATGTTGGAAGGTATGGATTTGCAACTTATTAGTTTTATCTTTCAACCGCATAATTTATGTACTAAAGTCATACTGTTGCGTCTTTTCAGGAGTGCTTTTTGATCATCTCTATCAGGTGTTGCACCCATACTTCTCCTTCCCATCTGAACTCGCTTCTTCTTCTAGTGGTGCTGGTGAGTATAGTTTCCAACTGATATCTTTCTTTTTCAGTAATGGAATTATTTCTAACTTTCCCTCGTCCTGATTGCAGTGCTACAAATCGAAGGAGGGGATGATAGATCGGCCGCGCCACCGGCCCTTCCGGCCTTGCCACCTGCTGCAGCTGGTATAGTAAACTATCGCATTTATGACCTTTTTTGTATTTCTTAAACTGTCATCTAATCGTATTTTGTTTCTTCAGCTGTCATTCCGATCTCGGCGCCTTTCGAGCCTCGTGCCACAATGCCGGCAGGCCCTTTCCTGAGACGTCCGTCCTCGAAAGGCGCCGAGAATAGTCTGCGCATGGTGAGCGACTACATTGAGGAACTCGACGTCGAAACTCCTACGTCTGCCGCAGATTTTGCTACGGCGGTTAACCCAATGCTGGTGATACTCGTGAACTTCCATAACGAGGACATCGTCGCGTCTTGGGTTAATCACTGCAGGGAGATTGAGGCTCGCCTGCATCAACTGGAGTTTATGCGCCCTGCTCCAAAGACCTTACCCGCAAGCCATCAAAGAGCAGTGTGGATTAAGCAAAGCGCTTCTTACGTCCACCACTTGGAACAAGAAGTGGCTTTAAGGCTGAGGGAATGTCAAGAGTCTTCAAGCGAGACTGCTCGCCTACGTGCTGAAGTTGAGGCGAACGCTGCCCAGGTGAAGGCTATCTTCGAGGGTCTTCTGGAACGCATCTCAAATGGGCTGAACTTGAAGCAGAAACTCGACGCTGCCGAGCGTAATGCCCAAGGCCGCGAAGCAGCTCAGCAGGCCGTTGGGGAGCAGCTTGCATCCCTCTTGCAGCAACGGGCTCAAGTGGAGGCAGAACTGGCGTTGGTGGCCGATCAGGAAAAGGCATGGAAGGAAGTGCGCGAACAACTAATAGGGCTATTTAAGACGCTTCCTTCCCAGTAGCTGCCTTTGTATCAATATACTTGTAAAATTTTTCTTTTTCAAATAAGATGTATCCATTCTTTATTCTTTTGTACGATTCACTTTGTACTTGATTGAATTAATAAATAAAGATACACATTTTTTCTTTGCAATGTCTTGTATGCTCTTTTGCTTTCTCCCTTTCTCTTATTATCAGCGTGTTGTCTTAATAAACACGGTTGACAGATAATAGAATAAACATCTTAGTTTTTTTTTTTAAGAAATAGCGATGGCTTAGGCCGCAGGTTCAGATCTGTCGCCTAAGACTTTTCAACTCAATGAGCCGTGAGGGTCACATAGAGATATTTCTCCCTACGGATCGAGAGGATCTCGTAGGTGCATTTTTCCTTAGGAATCGTGAGGATTCCTAAATGCGTTTTCTCTTATAAGTCGTAAGGATCCTATAAGAGAATTTTCCCTCTTACGAGTCGAGAGGACCCGTAAGCGGTTGTTTCCCTCCTTGTCGAGATTCGACTTTGGAGAGTGAGACCCATGAATAGTATGCAAGAGATCGTTTTAAACCGACTTGCAGGGTCCCAGTGCTCAGGAAACAAGTTTTTTAATCCCTGCTGCCTAAGGCTTTATCTTGCAAGTTGAGACGAATCGGGAATTTCTCGAGGAGACATTGGTTTCTCTGCGGGCCGACGCGAATCAGGAAGCTCTCATCAAGGACGCTAGTTTTCCTGAATTGAGGCATTTGCCAAGGATACTTGTTTCCCTGGGGTTGAAACGAATCGATGTATTCCTGCGGAGACACTAGTTTCTCTGCGGATCAACGCGAATCAGAATTTTCTCGTCAATGACACTGGTTTCCCTAAGTCGAAGGATTTTGCCGAAGACACTGGTTTCTTCGGGGTTGAAACGAATCGGGAATTTCTCGCGGAGACACTGGTTTCTCTGCGAGCCGACGCGAATCAGGAGGCTCTCATCAAGGACGCTAGTTTCCCTGAATTGAGGTATTTGCCAAGGACACTTGTTTCCCTAGGGTTGAAACGAATCGATGTATTCCTGCGGAGACGCTAGTTTCTCTGCGGGTCGACGCGAATCAGGATTTTCTCGTCAAGGATACTGGTTTCCCTGAGTCGAAGGATTTTGCCGAAGACAATGGTTTCTTCGGGGTTGAAACGAATCGGGAATTTCTCGCGGAGACACTGGTTTCTCTGCGAGCCGACGCGAATCAGGAGGCTCTCATCAAGGACGCTAGTTTTCCTGAATTGAGGTATTTGCCAAGGACACTTGTTTCCCTGGGGTTGGAACGAATCGATGAATTCCTGTGGAGACGCTAGTTTCTCTGCGGGCCGACGCGAATCAGGATTTTCTCGTCAAGGACACTGGTTTCCCTGAGTTAAAGGATTTTGCTGAAGACACTGGTTTCATCGGGGTTGAAACGAATCGGGAATTTCTCGTGGAGACACTGGTTTCTCTGCGAGCCGATGCGAATCAGGAGGCTCTCATCAAGGACGCTAGTTTCCCTGAGTTGAGGAGTTTGCCAAGGACACTTGTTTCCCTAGGATTGAAACGAATCGATGTATTCCTGCGGAGATGCTAGTTTCTCTGCGGGCCGACGCGAATCAGGATTTTCTCGTCAAGGACACTGGTTTCCCTGAGTCGAAGGATTTTGCCGAAGACACTGGTTTCTTCGGGGTTGAAACGAATCGGGAATTTCTCGCGGAGACAATGGTTTCTCTGCGAGCCAACGCGAATCAGGAGGCTCTCATCAAGGACGCTAGTTTCCCTGAATCGAAGTATTCGCCAAGGACACTGGTTTCCCTGGAAGTTGAACTGATCTGTGGTGGTCTTTCAGGTTTTATATAAGTTACTGTCAAAACCGTGAAGCTAGGAATTTGATCTTCGCTTCGTTTGCTGGCAATGCGTCTGCTGTATTGAGACGAATGTCACGGTTGTCTCTAGGCTGTTGGTGAACCGTCGAGATTTGGCTTAGGTTTCTGGCGGAGCCTGTTGGGAAGGTGTGGTTCCCTCTTTGTTTGTGCCCTTGGATTGTATACAGGGATCGATGTGATCTCAACTGTAGGGCAAAAGTTTCATTCATTTTTATTGTTTTATTTCCGCGATGCTCTATCATTTCAGCTTTTATATCGCGAAGGTCCTGATTGCCCAATCATTTCGGCTATTTTTCGCGGTGCCCAATCATTTCGGCTATTTATTTTATTTTTACTCGCTACTTTTTATTGCGAGTTGCCCAATCATTTTGGCTATTTTGTATGCATACGTTTTTACTTGCTGCTTTTTATTGCAAGCTGCCCCATCATTTCGGCTATTTCGTATGCATGTGCGGCTTGCTGGCTTTTCACCGTAAACCTGAAATTAGACACCGATTTCGGCATCAGCACCGCTACAACTAGGATATTGCCAGGAGCGAATCATCATTTGCTTCTTTCGATGTCGAACAAAGGTGGCTTAGCGAACAGGGTTAAGGTCCTATCAACTAAGGCTTCTGACTTCATGAGCCATAAGGGTCTCATAAAGGTATTTCTCCCTACAAGTCGTGAGGATCTTGTAGGTGTATTTTATCCTTAGGAATCATGAGGATTCCTAAGTGTATGTTCCTCTGTAAGTCGTAAGGATCCTACAAGAGGGTTTTCTCCTTGTAAGTCGAGAGGACTTATAAGGGTTGTTCATCATGCGTACATATCCCCAGTCACGGATGGGACTTGGTTAGGGAAATGTTTATTCGTGCCCGTGGATTGTATACAAGGGTCAGTATTGAACCACTTGTAGGGCAAAATCAAAGGTTGTGGAGGTTGCTTACGCACAGGTTTAGGTCTCTGTAACTTAAGACTTTCAAATCTTATGAGCCGTGAGGGTCCCATAAGAGAGTTCTCCTTACGAGTCGTGAGGATCTCACAAGTATATTTCTTCCTTAGGAATCGTGAGGATTCCTAAGTGTGTTGCTCCCTTGTGAGTCGTAAGGATCTCACGCGGGTGGTTTCTCCTTACAAGGTCGAGAGGACCCTGTAAGTGTCCTTTAACGAGGTTGCGCCCTTTCGGGTTTTCACAAACACTCGCCGGTAGTCCTGCTGTTTTTACTCACGGAGCCCTTTCGGGTTTTCATCCGTGCCCATTTTGCTTATTGACATACCGTTTTTTATTCTTTTTATTCTTTTTTTTAATGAGGTTGCGCCCTTTCGGGTTTTCACAAGACTCGCCGGTAGCCCTGCTGTTTTACTCACGGAGCCCTTTCGGGTTTTCATCCGTGCCCATTTTGCTTATGGACATACCGTTTATTATATTTTTTTATATATATTTTTTTATTTATCTCGTCAGCCTAAGGATGTTGCGGTAGTAGTTTAAAGACGTTTCGGTCCTTCATTAGTTTAAGGACGTTTCGGTCCGCCATTAGTTTAAGGACGTTTCGGTCCATCCAGTAGAAGGCTGGCTACTGCTTATAAAGTTTGAGCTTAGGAAGATAGCGAGCGGACATAGTCGTCGTCATCTATCATTGACCTAGGCAGTAACTCGCTAAGCGTAGTATTTCTTTAGGAATCGACCATTTATTGGCCTGTAAGGTCTTTCACCGTGCATATCCATGAGTAGATAGGCTCCACCCTGGTAGACCTTGTCTATGATGTACGGGCCTTCATAGTTTGGCTCGAATTTTCCCCGCTTGGCGTGATTGGGGATCATAGGCCTTTTGACCACTAGCACGAGTTCGCCTTGGCGGAATGTCCTCGGCCGAGTCAATCTTTCATATGAGCGCGTCATCTTTGCTTTATAGGCCTCCAGATTTTGTTGCGCTATGAGTCGGGATTCATCAAGGGCATCAAGCTCCTCAAGCCGAAGGTGAGCATTTTCCTCGTCCGTCAGCTCATAGTGGACTGCCACTCGTAGAGAGGGTAACTCTATTTCGAGGGGGAGCAATGCTTCTTTACCGAATACCAACGCATATGGCGTTGTGTTCGTGACTGTCTTGAACGTAGTTCGATATGCCCAAAGAGCTTCTTGCAGCCTCTCATGCCAGTCCTTCTTATTTTGGGACACCGTTTTCTTCATGATCTTTGTCAAGGTTTTGTTGAAGGCCTCAGCTAGACCGTTAGCTCGCCGATTATAAACCGAGGAATATCTCCAGTCTATATTGTGTTGTTGCGCGAAGCGACTAATGTCACGCCCCGCTTCCCAAAATACGGAAAACGAGGGATGACTAGGCCAGCCACGCTCCTACGGTCAAGGAATCATCCCGCCGTAGTCACACTTCGGCTTCTAGCATTACATGGTAATCAGTAAATAAAGCGCAGTGGTAAAGGAATCACATCACTGATTTATTACATTGATATTCCATTGTTCACAATTTACAGATAACAAGAACAAAATACTAACCGAAGTCAAACTTACGATCACTTTTATAGAAAGCAGAAAAAGAAAGTACACCAGTCTAAATCTCCGTGAACTCGAAGGGTAGATCCGTCTCCTGTGCTAGTCCTCCCGCAGGATCTAAGCATGCATACTCAGGTCGTCAGAGCGACACAATAACAATTATATTATAATGAGGTGAAACAGGTAAATGAGGTGATACTGGTATAAAACAATGCAAGTAATCAATATGTCACTATATGATGCAGAATATGATATATGTCCCTATCGGTCTCTAGGTCATGTTTGAAATCACATGGTGGAAGGAGGATCATGTTTAACAGGAGTCTCGTACATACCCGAGACAACGGCCCACATGCCCGGGACATAACCCTGTCAGCCGGATCGCTAGATCATATCCTACATGTATCAGTATCTCTGTTCGAATGATCATCCTCTAAACACGGTCCCGCTAAATACGATACTCTTTCCACTTTGATTTCCCCTTTTTCCCCAGGTTCTCACTAGTTATGATCTTGATCTAGTTGTGTATAAGTATACCAATGGCACGGTTTTGTCACTGTTCACTGTATCAATCACTGTCACGAATATTCACTTTCCATTGGTATACTCGTCACAACTAAACCAACATCTATCACGTACGATAATGCAATGTCCACACGTACTAACACTGAGTATATGGCAAGGGTATGATATGTGTATGTATGCTACCAATGAGTTCTGTACATCATGAATCAACATGCATGTCATGAACTGAAATAAATTGCACAAATTATTATGTTAAGAATTCAGCGAAACGATGTAAGTGAGATATATAGAACAATCAGTCTGTAATTCATCCAAATTTGTTTCAGTTCAATCGGAGTTTCGGTTTTCGAGATATAACCGTTTCAGTTTAAGTGCTCGCGGCTGGAATTTCAATTTCAGAACTGAACGTCTATTTCGCGGCACGAATTGCACCCAGTTGGGCTCAGAATCTAGTGATGTTACAGTTGAATGAAATCTAGAGTTTTCAATAAAGTATTCAACGCAATAGACGGATCCTCAATCTCATCTGTACGTTGAATGTTATAACCAGTTTAATCTCAGTGTGTCATTTCAGAACCTGTTCTGGACAGATATACGTTCTGCCCTTTTAAATACATTTTAAAATAGCAAACGGCGATGAAATGGAATGGAACCACTTGGTTTGTTAAACTAACCGAAATATCTTTAATCTACAGTAGGATTCCGTAACATACGACTTCAAGAAACACAGTGGTGCAGATCTTTGAACAGAGCACAATAATCAGAAACGCTCTGGACTGCAGTCCAGAGTCGTGTTCCGATCCAGTTATCATCATGATTACAGAACAGAAATCATTAGGATTTTCCATAGGGTTAAAGTTCATCGAGTCGGCTTCGATTTAAGCCCTCGAACGTCTCAATCCAGTATGCATATGATTTATGGTGATTTTATTCGTTTTCAGGCATGAGAAAATTCTAGTTTAAACGGCATATTTGGGGGTATCAATTTTTGTTACAAACAATCATATCTTCCAGCGAGATTCATACACTATGTTTATCACTATATGGGCCAACATAAAACATCGGGTTCCGTCAAAATAAACAATCATTTTCATGGGAGATTAGCATCGAACACATTGATCGTATAATGTATTAGTATTCGACAAAATCCGTAAACTAGATATTTTAGTTTCATATCACTAATAATTTAGCATGAAGCAAGTAAACACTTGCCTGGCAACGTCTCGGGGTCGCGAGGCAGTAACATCGTCACGAACGCGCGTTGTACGCCGCGGAACGAGTTCGCTCGAGCTTCGATCGAAACACGGGTTTTTGCGTCGGAGTTGTCCGGAGATATCGCGCGATCACCGGAGATGGAGGGGTGCTCTGTGGATCTCTTGGGACTTGCTGGGGTCAACAACGGTCGGCGACGGCGCTCCGGCGAAGGGCAACAGTGGGTTGCAGGTTGTGTGTTGTGGGTTTGCTGCTTGTAGGGAGAGGGAGAGAGAGAGACTCGGGTGTGGACTTTTGGGAGGAGGTGGAGGAGACACTGATGACGAGGAGGTTGTAGGATGGTCGACGACGTGTTGGGGTTCTCCGGCGTGAGGGTGCAGGGTGGCTGTGGTGGCGTGCAGGGATTCTCGGTTGGTGGGTGCAGGGGCTCGTGAGGGGTGAGTTTCTGGAGAGAAGAGTGTGAAGGAGGATGAATGGGGGATTGCAGTCGTCGTGCTCGTCGTCGAGGGAAGCGGGTGAGGGAGTTGCAGTGGGTTCGTGGGATGATTTTGGGTGAACGAGAGAGAGGTCTCGAGAAGAGTTTGAGAGTGAGAGGGGGAGAGAAGAAAGGGACGAGGGTTTGAGTGGTGTGGAAAACGTGGTCGGGGGTCGTGGGCGACGGCGAGGCGACGTGGGGAGCACAAAGGCGTGGGTTCGCGACGTGGGAGAAGGAAACGAGCGGGAAAATTTTGGACGAGGGAAGAAGAGACGTGATGACGGGTCGGGTCTGGGTTTGGTGAGGAAGCGGGCCGGGCTCGATTCAAAATTTTATTAATTCCCTTTTAAAAACGAGGTGGGCTGAGAATGGGATTGGGCAGGGGATAAATGAGTTTAGGAATTTTATAAAACGTTTGTGGGCTGGTGAAAGAGATCGGGCCGGCTGGGTATTTTTAGTTTAGGGATTTTATTAAACATAAATTTTAGTGGGCTGAAGGTAGTTTAGGGTTTTAATTAAAAATAAATTTTACTCTTGTTTTTAATTTGGCTTTGGGTTTTAGGTTTTAATTTCTGGGTTTTAACTTTTAGGTTTTGGGGAAAAATATAAATATCATGCTTAACCAACCAATTCAAAATATGAGGGAAAAGAGAAAAGAACTACTGGAAATAGGAAACTTCTATTAAAAGGAAACGGGGATTTACATCATACCCCCCTTAACAAAAATTTCGTCCTCGAAATTTGACAAGAATGCAAGGCTACATGGTACTAAACAAAAAGATGTGGATAACGATCACGGATGTCTTCCTCCCGCTCCCAGGTGGATTCTCCTGGGGAACGACCGCCCCAAGACACTCGGACTAACGGAATGACCTTATTCTTCAGCACTTTCTCTCTGCGGTCGAGAATGGTAGTAGGATGCTCCTCGTATGACAGATCAGTCCCCAAAACTAACTCTGAATGGTCCAGGACATGGCTCTCATCTCGAACGTAACGCCGCAACTGTGACACATGGAAGGTATTGTGCACACCAGCTAGCGATGGAGGCAAGGCGAGTCGATAAGCCACCTCTCCTACTCGCTCTAGCACCTTAAAAGGTCCGATAAAGCGGGGACTAAGCTTTCCCCGACCTCCGAACCTGATAACTCCACGAGTAGGGGAAATCTTCAAGAACACATGATCTCCAACTTCGAACTCGAGTGCCCTTCTGCTGGTGTCTGCCCAACTCTTCTGTCGATCCTGAGCCGCCTTAATGCGCTGTCTGATCAGTTGAACTTTGTCGACTGTCTGAACAATGAGTTCGGGGCCCAGTAGTCTTCGCTCTCCCACATCATCCCAACATACTGGTGATCGACATTTCCGCCCGTATAATGCTTCAAAAAGGGCCATCTGAATACTAGCTTGATAACTATTGTTATAAGAGAACTCGACTAGATGCAGATGGTCCTCCCAGGAACCCTGAAAGTCCAACATGCAGGCTCTCAACATATCCTCGAGCGTCTGAATAGTACGCTCGGATTGTCCATCCGTCTGTGGGTGATAAGCTGTGCTGAAATTAAGACGGGTACCCAAGCTCTCCTGTAAGCTCTTCCAAAAGTGCGACAAGAATCTCGTGTCCCGGTCTGACACAATGCTGACTGGAACACCGTGAAGTCGTACTATCTCCTGCATATATCTTTCCGCCAATGATTCTGTCGACTGTCCCACTCGGAACGGTAGAAAGTGTGCAGCTTTTGTGAGGCGATCGACGATAACCCAAATGGCGTTGTTGCCCCTAGGGCTCCGTGGTAACGCCGTCACGAAATCCATAGTAATGTGCTCCCACTTCCATTCCGGTATCGGCAGGGGTTGTAACAGTCCTGCTGTCCTCTGATGCTCCGCCTTCACCTGCTGACATACCAAACACCTGGATACGAACCTCGCAATTTCCCGCTTCATTCCGTTCCACAAAAAATGCTGCTTTAGGTCCTGATACATTTTCGTACTTCCCGGATGCACAGAATAAGCTGAACTGTGTGCTTCAGCCAACACTTCTTCTCGAACACCTCCCTTAGGTACGCAGAGTCTGCTACCGAATCTCAGAGAGCCATCTTCATGTATAATCAAATCCGTTCTTAGTCCAGCTTTCACTTCTTCTCTAAACTTTTGCAATCGGGGATCGTCCGCTTGTGCAGTCTTGATGCGATCCACCAGAGAAGATTGCACCTGCAGTTGCCAAAGTTGACTGAGTGCGTTCGGCGTAACGACCTCAAGTGCAAGTCTCTGGAAATCCTCAATAATGCTCCTCTGATCGGTCAACACCATGACCGCTGGTTTGCGACTGAGTGCATCTGGTACAACATTGACCTTCCCCGGGTGATACTGAAGGTCCAAATCATAATCTGCCATCAATTCTAGCCATCGGCGCTGCCTCATATTTAATTCCTTCTGGGTGAAAACATACTTCAAACTTTTGTGATCTGTGTACGCCTCCACTTTCTCACCCAATAGATAGTGCCTCCAAATCTTCAATGCAAAGATTACCGCGGCTAACTCCAAGTCATGTGTGGGGTAGTTCTTCTCGTGGTTCCTCAGTTGTCGAGAGGCGTAAGCAACCACACGGCCGTGCTGCATCAAAACACAGCCTAAACCCTTCCCTGAGGCATCACTGTGTATCACCAAACCACCTGAATCATCTGGTACAGTAAGAATAGGCGCCGTGGTTAATTTCTGCTTTAGTGTGTCGAATGCCTAAGTGCACTCCTCTGTCCATGTAAACGGCACGTCCTTCCTTGTCAGCCTCGTCAATGGTTCCGCAATTCTGGAGAAATCTTGGACGAATCTCCGATAATAGCCTGCCAATCCCAGAAAACTCCTGATCTCAGCCACTGACTTCGGCGTCGGCCAATCTCTGACAAATTCTATCTTTGCCGGGTCCACCGAAATGCCTTCGCCCGAAACAATATGTCCCAAAAACTGTACCTTGTCGAGCCAGAACTCACACTTGCTTAGCTTCGCATACAGCTTCTCCTCCCGAAGAATTTGTAAGACCGTGCGCAAATGTTCAGCGTGCTCCTCCTGAGTCTTCGAGTAGACAAGTATGTCGTCGATAAACACAACGACAAACGTGTCCAAGTATTTTGCGAACACCCTATTCATCAAGTCCATGAATATTGCTGGGGCGTTGGTAACGCCGAACGGCATCACAAGAAACTCGTAATGTCCGTATCGGGTCCTGAAAGCCGTCTTGCACACATCCTCGGCTGCTACCCTGATTTGATGATACCCAGAACGGAGGTCCAACTTCGAGAAAACCTTGGCTCCACTTAGTTGATCAAATAGGTCGTCAATGCGCGGTATTGGGTACTTGTTCTTTATTGTGACCTTGTTCAGCTCCCGGTAATCTATACATATTCGTAACGATCCATCCTTCTTCTTTACCAATAGAACTGGTGCACCCCATGGTGAAGTGCTTGGCCGAATGAATCCTTTCTCCAATAGTTCCTCAACCTGCTTCTTCAATTCCGCCAATTCAACTGGTGCCATTCTGTAAGGGGCTCTGGATACTGGGGCTGTACCTGGAATCAAGTCGATTGAGAACTCCAAAATTCGAGGAGGTGGTAGACCTGGTAAATCCTCGGGAAATACGTCCAGAAAGTCCCGAACAATTTCTGGGGCTGGGCTCCTATCAATCTCCATAGCTGTCAGCTCTTTAGGCTTTGCTCTGTATTTAGCTGGCTCCAAAGATTCGCTTCCGCCCTCGAAAATAAACTCCGGGTGATTGGGAATGCGGAAGATCACATTCCTTGCACGACAATCGATAACAGCATGAAAAGTGCTTATCCAATCCATCCCAAGAATTGCGTCGTAACTGCCTGTCCCAATTAGGAGGAAATTCGCATAGAATTCCCTGCCACACACTACAACCGGGCATAATCTACATTCTCGACTAGATATTATAATGCCATTACCCGTATGAATTTCCCATCCTTTAGTTAGCGTTTCATGTGGTATTGAGTGTGTAGTAGTGAAATGCTCAGACAAGAAACAATGCGATGCTCCCGAATCAAAAAGTACTCTAGCTGGTAAGGAATGTACGAGTAGAGTACCTGTAACCACATCTCCTGACGCTTCCGCCTGCTCGGCGGTCAAGGTGAAAGCCCGTCCCTGACCGCGACCTGTAAATGGTTGTCCCTGCTCCTGCGGCCTCTGCTGTGACGGTCCAGAACCTGCCTGTGCCTCTGCTCGCTCAGGGCAACTGCCAATCTTGTGCTGACTAGAACCGCAAATCAAACACTGTCCCTTGGCACGGCGACAGTCCTTCTGGGTATGTCCTCCTCTACCGCAATAGCCGCAAGTCACGCCCTGTCTCTGGGGGCGCTGCTGTGGTACGAACGGGCGCTTCATTTGCGTCGTCCCTTGCCTGTGAACCGGTATGGCTCCTCGAGATGGCGTGTGGGTACGTGCTGGAACGACTGGGGGTCTCCTGAACTTGTTAGTCAGTTGCTCCTGAACTCTCGCCGCGTTGAGTACCTGTGCGAAAGTCTGCAGATCCAACGAAGCAATCAACTGCTGCAACTCAAAATCTAACCCCTGAAGGAAACGTCTGGCCCTGGTAACTTCTGAGGCGACCATGTACGGAGCGAAACGACTCAAGCGGTTGAACTCTGCCGCATAAACATCCACTGGGCGTCCATTCTGCTTCAAAAGAATAAACCTCTCCTCCATTTCTGCCTTGGCTGTGGAAGGAAAGTAATGATCTAGGAAGCACTCCTTAAACTTGCTCCATTCGATCGGCCTGTCAAGTCTGCTCTCCTCCACCGACCACCATGTGCGGGCCTCGTCTTCTAATTGTATCTTTATCACGTCCACTCTGTCTTCCTCTGGAACCCTGGCTGCTGTCAATAAATTCTCCATGTTCACCAACCATTGCTCCGCCTCAAGGGGTTCAGCTAGCCCTGTGAACGCAGCTGGGTGTAACCGTCGAAAGTCTGCTACCGTACCAACCCTAGCATGATAAGCTGGTGGAACAACGCCCTCGGGGGCGGTAATAAATGCGGAGGGTCCTCCTGTGGCGGTAATCGCCCTGAGTCCCTCAGTGAGCAAGTCGGTCTTCCTCTCCTGAGCTTCCGCGAGAGTGGTCAGTGCGCTGAGCATCCTTTCCGTGCGGTCCTGAGTGCTGGAGTCCGAGGAGGGGTCGTTCGGGGACGTCATATCACTGGAAGATTCAAAAGGATAGGATCAGATTCAAGGATGGAAATCAAGAGTAGTGAAACAAGAATAACGTAATACTGCATAGTTAATGTTATCTCTTGATACTAAACACAGGCTCTGATACCAACTAAACCATGTCACGCCCCGCTTCCCAAAATACGGAAAACGAGGGATGACTAGGCCAGCCATGCTCCTACGGTCAAGGAATCATCCCGCCGTAGTCACACTTCGGCTTCTAGCATTACATGGTAATCAGTAAATAAAGCGCAGTGGTAAAGGAATCACATCACTAATTTATTACATTGATATTCCATTGTTCACAATTTACAGATAACAAGAACAAAATACTAACCGAAGTCAAACTTACGATCACTTTTATAGAAAGCAGAAAAAGAAAGTACACCAGTCTAAATCTCCGTGAACTCGAAGGGTAGATCCGTCTCCTGTGCTAGTCCTCCCGCAGGATCTAAGCATGCATACTCAGGTCGTCAGAGCGACACAATAACAATTATATTATAATGAGGTGAAACAGGTAAATGAGGTGATACTGGTATAAAACAATGCAAGTAATCACTATGTCACTATATGATGCAGAATATGATATATGTCCCTATCGGTCTCTAGGTCATGTTTGAAATCACATGGTGGAAGGAGGATCATGTTTAACAGGAGTCTCGTACATACCCGAGACAACGGCCCACATGCCCGGGACATAACCCTGTCAGCCGGATCGCTAGATCCTATCCTACATGTATCAGTATCTCTGTTCGAATGATCATCCTCTAAACACGGTCCCGCTAAATACGATACTCTTTCCACTTTGATTTCCCCTTTTTCCCCAGGTTCTCACTAGTTATGATCTTGATCTAGTTGTGTATAAGTATACCAATGGCACGGTTTTGTCACTGTTCACTGTATCAATCACTGTCACGAATATTCACTTTCCATTGGTGTACTCGTCACAACTAAACCAACATCTATCACGTACGATAATGCAATGTCCACACGTACTAACACTGAGTATATGGCAAGGGTATGATATGTGTATGTATGCTACCAATGAGTTCTGTACATCATGAATCAACATGCATGTCATGAACTGAAATAAATTGCACAAATTATTATGTTAAGAATTCAGCGAAACGATGTAAGTGAGATATATAGAACAATCAGTCTGTAATTCATCCAAATTTGTTTCAGTTCAATCGGAGTTTCGGTTTTCGAGATATAACCGTTTCAGTTTAAGTGCTCGCGGCTGGAATTTCAATTTCAGAACTGAACGTCTATTTCGCGGCACGAATTGCACCCAGTTGGGCTCAGAATCTAGTGATGTTACAGTTGAATGAAATCTAGGGTTTTCAATAAATTATTCAACGCAACAGACGGATCCTCAATCGCATCTGTATGTTGAATGTTATAACCAGTTTAATCTCAGTGTGTCATTTCAGAACCTGTTCTGGACAGATATACGTTCTGCCCTTTTAAATACATTTTAAAATAGCAAACGGCGATGAAATGGAATGGAACCAGTTGGTTTGTTAAACTAACCGAAATATATTTAATCTACAGTAGGATTCCGTAACATACGACTTCAAGAAACACAGTGGTGCAGATCTTTGAACAGAGCACAATAATCAGAAACGCTCTGGACTGCAGTCCAGAGTCGTGTTCCGACCCAGTTATCATCATGATTACAGAACAGAAATCATTAGGATTTTCCATAGGGTTAAAGTTCATCGAGTCGGCTTCGATTTAAGCCCTCGAACGTCTCAATCCAGTATGCATATGATTTATGGTGATTTTATTCGTTTTCAGGCACGAGAAAATTCTAGTTTAAACGGCATATTTGGGGGTATCAATTTTTGTTACAAACAATCATATCTTCCAGCGAGATTCATACACTATGTTTATCACTATATGGGCCAACATAAAACATCGGGTTCCATCAAAATAAACAATCATTTTCATGGGAGATTAGCATCGAACACATTGATCGTATTATGTATTAGTATTCGACAAAATCCGTAAACTAGATATTTTAGTTTCATATCACTAATAATTTAGCATGAAGCAAGTAAACACTTGCCTGGCAACGTCTCGGGGTCGCGAGGCTGTAACGTCGTCACGAACGCGCGTTGTACGCCGCGGAACGAGTTCGCGCGAGCTTCGATCGAAACACGGGTTTTTGCGTCGGAGTTGTCCGGAGATATCGCGCGATCACCGGAGATGGAGGGGTGCTCTGTGGATCTCTTGGGACTTGCTGGGGTCAACAACGGTCGGCGACGGCGCTCCGGCGAAGGGCAACAGTGGGTTGCAGGTTGTGTGTTGTGGGTTTGCTGCTTGTAGGGAGAGAGAGAGACTCGGGTGTGGACTTTTGGGAGGAGGTGGAGGAGACACTGATGACGAGGAGGTTGTAGGATGGTCGACGACGTGTTGGGGTTCTCCGGCGTGAGGGTGCAGGGTGGCTGTGGTGGCGTGCAGGGATTCTCGGTTGGTGGGTGCAGGGGCTCGTGAGGGGTGAGTTTCTGGAGAGAAGAGTGTGAGGGAGGATGAATGGGGGATTGCAGTCGTCGTGCTCGTCGTCGAGGGAAGCGGGTGAGGGAGTTGCAGTGGGTTCGTGGGATGATTTTGGGTGAACGAGAGAGAGGTCTCGAGAAGAGTTTGAGAGTGAGAGGGGGAGAGAAGAAAGGGACGAGGGTTTGAGTGGTGTGGAAAACGTGGTCGGGGGTCGTAGGCGACGGCGAGGCGACGTGGGGAGCACAGGGGCGTGGGTTCGCGACGTGGGAGAAGGAAACGAGCGGGAAAATTTTGGACGAGGGAAGAAGAGACGTGATGACGGGTCGGGTCTGGGTTTGGTGAGGAAGCGGGCCGGGCTCGATTCAAAATTTTATTAATTCCCTTTTAAAAACGAGGTGGGCTGAGAATGGGATTGGGCAGGGGATAAATGAGTTTAGGAACTTTATAAAACGTTTGTGGGCTGGTGAAAGAGATCGGGCCGGCTGGGTATTTTTAGTTTAGGGATTTTATTAAACATAAATTTTAGTGGGCTGAAGGTAGTTTAGGGTTTTAATTAAAAATAAATTTTAGTCTTGTTTTTAATTTGGCTTTGGGTTTTAGGTTTTAATTTCTGGGTTTTAACTTTTAGGTTTTGGGGAAAAATATAAATATCTTGCTTAACCAACCAATTCAAAATATGAGGGAAAAGAGAAAAGAACTACTGGAAATAGGAAACTTCTATTAAAAGGAAACGGGGATTTACAACTAATCTTGTGGCTTCTGTAAGCTGGCCCGTTATCGGAGATGATCTGTCGCGGAGTTCCAAACCCATATATGACGTGCGTCTTGAAGAAATGGAGGATATTCTCCGTCTTCACTTCCCTCAGCGGTACTGCCTCTGCCTATTTGGAGAAGTAGTCAGTCGTCGCCAGGATGAAACGATGTCCCCTGGACGATGCTAGTTCGATGGGGCCGACTGTGTCAGTTCCCCACATTTCGAATGGCCAGCTAGCCACCGTTGGATGGAGTGGATTTGGATGCTGGTGGATGAAGTCCCCATGGATTTAGCATGAGTGGCATTGCTTTGCATATTCGAGGCAGTCCTGAATCATCGTGGGCCAGTAGTTGCCCATCTGTTTAATCTTCAACTTCATCTTTGGGCCTGCTTGGTGAGAACCGCAGAGTCCGTCGTGAACTTTCTGAACGACTCTTTTTGCCTCTTCATGTCCCAGACATCTCAACCACAGAGAATCAAATGACCTCTTATACAGAGTATCATTGACGAAGGCGAAAGACAAAGCTCGTTTCATAAGCTGATGTCTTGAGGATGCATCTTCGGGCGTTTGACGGTATTTGAAGTAGTCTATAAAGACTTCCCTCCAATCCTCGGCCTTTTCTCGGTCTTGTATTTGCATAGCCATTTGCTCAGTCGCTTCCTTCTCTTCGGGTGATTCCGGAGATATTTCCGCTGGGGAAAGCACCCGACGGCTTTGTACCGCAATTCTGACGTCATCGAGGTTCTCGTCAGCCAATTCTTTAGCGAGCTTAGCTAATGCATCCGCTATGTTGTTTTCCGCGCGCGGTATGTTTTCCAAAGTGTATGAAGGAATTTGGGTCAACTGTTGTTGCACCTTTTCGCCGTACTTCACCAACTCTGGTTTGCATGTCTGGTAGTCGCCATTTACTTGACTAACGACCAGTTTAGAATCTCCATATATGAGGAGGTTTTCAATTCCCATTTCGATGGCGATCTCGAGGCCTGCTATCAAAGCTTCGTATTCGGCTTCATTGTTTGTCCTCGGCTCTGTTAGGGAGAAAGCAAAGCGCATTATCCCTCCTTGTGGAGTTACAAAGATGAGTCCTACCCCTGATTTGATTATAGGGGTACTTTGTTTGCGCTTCTTCATGGAATATGCTCCATCGAAATAAAGCTCCCATCGGGTATCACCACCGTCGATCGCATCAAACGCATGTTCGTCTGGAAGATCGCAATTCAGAGGAGAATCGGCGGGTATCGGATGCTCAGCGAGGAAGTCGGCGATGGCCTGGCCTTTGACTGCTTTAAGAGGTTGATAAGTTATCGAGAACTCCATCAAGAGCAGGGCCCATTTAGCGAGTCGTCCTGTCAATATGGCCTTTGACTTTAAATATTTAAGAGGGTCCACCTTCGAAACGAGACGGACTTCATGCGCCAACGCATAGTGCCTGAGCTTTGTTATCGCGAAGATCAACGCCAGGCAGTGTTTTTCAATAGGGGAATAGTTGCTTTCTGCCCCCAGTAGAACTCGACTCAAGAAATAGAGAGCTCTCTCCTTCCCTTGATCGTTCTCTTGTGCCCATAATGCACCAAGGCACCTTCGAGGGCGGTTGTATAAAGAATGAGGGGCTTTCCCTTGACCGAAGCAGCCAATACTGGCGGGTTCTGCAGGTTTGCTTGATTTCGTCTAGCGTGCTTTGGCATTTTTGGTCCTAGACGAACGGGGTTCCCTTCTTCATCAGGTGGTTGTACGGACGGCACTTGCCTGAAAGGTTGGCTATAAATCGTCGTATATACGCGAGCTTCCCTTGGAGAGACCGCAGCTGTTTTAGAGTCCTTGGTGGAGGCATTTCCATGATCGCCCTGATTTTTGACGGATCTATTTCGATACCTCGGTGTCGGACGATGAATCCTACGAATTTGCTCGAGGAAACTCCGAATGCACACTTGAGAGGGTTCATCTTCAAGTTGTATTGTCGAAGGCGTTGAAATACGGTCTTCAGATGCTCGAGATGTTCCTCGTATGATTTGCTTTTAACCACGATATCGTCGATATAGCATTCGACAATTTCATGTACAAGGTCATCGAAGATCTTCGTCATGGCCCTCTGATAGGTGGCACCGGCGTTCTTTAGACCGAAGGGCATCACCTTGTAGCAGAATATACCTAAAGAAGTCCTGAAGGCGGTGTGCTTCTGGTCTTCGGGATGCATCTTTATCTGATTATACCCTGATGAGCCGTCCATGAAGGAGAAAACCTCATGAGTGGACGTATTGTCTATCATCAGTTCGGTGATTGGCACTGGGAAATCGTTCTTCGGGCAAGCTTTATTGAGATCCCGGAAATCCACACATATGCGCACTGTCCCATTTTTCTTCATCACGGGGACGATGTTGGCGATCCACTCGGGATACTGGACCTCCTGGACGAAGCCAGAGTCGATCAGCTTCTTGACCTCAGCATTGATACTCATCTCAAGCTCGAGCCGCATTCTTCTTGGCGCCTATTTAACCGGCTTGACGTCCGGAGATATTGCCAATTTGTGCACAGCAATTTCTGGATCTAGTCCCGGCATTTCTGAATAGTTCCATGCGAAGCAATCTTTATGCTGCATAAGCAAGTCTTTTAATGAAGCCACCCTCTCCTCAGACAGCAGTTCACTAATGAATGTCGGTCGCGAGTCATTCGCCGTCCCCAACTCAATTTTCTTGAGGTTATCCGCAGTGGTATGCATTCCATCCTCCAGCTCTTTCTGTGCTGGAGGAAATTCTGAGATCACCTCATCGTTGCTGTTTTCGAAGCACCAGGGAAGGTCATCCATGTTCTCGGGCTCTTCTTCTGATATTGTTATCATGTGACAAGTACGAATTCGCTTCCAAGCCCAATGTGGAACTGGTTCTGCTCTCGTGGCTTTGGGTCCGTGCTTCTGTGGCGGCGTTACCCTCCAGTTGTCAAACAGAGTGAACTTGCCAAGCTGATACTGATTTTCGACCCAATTCTTGAAGGTGAAGCAGTCTTCGAGAGGATGCCCTATTACTCGGTGATAAGAGCAATAGTTCGGGTGAGAGACTTCGCTTGCTTGTTCGGGGTATTTAGACCCCGACAGTGTAAGCATCTGATGTTTTAGAGCGAGGTCAAGTATTTTCTTCGTCTTGTCCCGAGGAAAAGAGTACGCTCGACCCATTTTCCTCATGAGGGATAGATCGGAACCGCTCGATTCCCGCTTGCGTGGCTTCTTAGTCTCGCTTTGTTGCTGTTGAGCGCCTCTTTCGCCTCTCGACTTATTTCTACCTCTGCGTCGTGCCTTTTTTATAATAGGTTGACAGGGAGCGGCATCTTCATCTTCCACGGCCTATTGGAGGAGGCGTTGCGTTTTGGCTTTCTCGTAGATGGCCATTTCGCGGTTATGATCGTCTCGGACTTTTTGACTAGCTTTCCTTATAATCTTGTCCATTTGCTCTTCGAACGATGGACTGGGCACTTTTGCATCAGGAACTTTTACTAGTTCAGGATTAGCGTCCTCCCATTGAGCATCCGCTTCTTCATCGAAGTCATGCATGACGTAGCAACCGTGGAGTAGCTCTCGTTTCTTGGGCCGAATGTATCCAAGCCCGATTGTTTCCATTCTCCCGTTAGGCAACTTATGCTGAGTCCCGGGAACGTTCCAGACCTTGTCATAGAACTTGGCTTTTCGAGCGGTCTGTTTAAAGGATATCCCTTGGCGCTTTAGCAGCCTCTTCAAGCCTTCTGTATAATATCTGGGGAGACGAATGGGCTGAAGTCTGTCAAGCGTAGGATCCGCGCCGTGCCAGATTTCTTTCTCCACTTTGGTTTCCTCAGAGCGGTAGAATAGAATTGCTTTTTCTCCTTCTCGCCTGGGAGGGATATAGAACGTCCGCAGCTCCTTTACACTGTAGATATCAAGTGCATCCAGTTCTTTATGGTGTTTAAGCGGCACCATGGCGACTTGCAGACTTTTCTCTTCGTCAGCGGACGTTTGTATTGAAGGTCGAGCAGAGAATACAGCATGGACCTCATCTTTCGAGTCGCTACCAAAGATCAGCATGGGTGCGGACTGTCCCGGCTTGTTGTGTTGGGGTGGACCCGAATAAATCATCTCTTCCTCTTCTTCAGTATCACTCCCGAAGACAGGAATGGTGGCATTAGCTTTATTCTCCGGCTTGTGACACCTCTCCGTGTCTTCGAAATCCGGTAAGAAGTATTTGGCATCTTCATATTCGTGGACCTCGTTCACAGAGAACGGGTTCAGTTCTTCCGTCACGGTATACTCGAGACCATCCTTAAAATACTTCATACAATGATGTTGTGTAGAAGGGATGATGTTGTACTCGTATAACCATGGTCGGCCGAGCAGAGCATTGTAGCATGTCTTGGCGTCTATGAAGTGGAACTTAATGTCCGTGACGAGTAGCCCGAAGCGTAGCGTCAGTATCACAGACCCAAGAGTTCTTGATGATGGGAGTCGAACCCGGAGATGGTGATCTTATCCCGAGCAAGGTGCTGGACGCTCATGCAGATTTCTTTTAACACCCGCACATTGAGGAGATTAACGGAGGATCTATTGTCGATCAGGATTTTGCCTATCTTTATATCGTGGCAGTATCCTGAGACATAGAGGGGGCGATTGTGTTCGCACGTCCCAAGGAGAAGATCTTCATCGCCAAAAGTGACATCGGCCGTGTGCACTTCCTCCAATTCATCCTTCATCTTTTCTCCGGCCAGGAAAGCTTGGAATTGCTCCGGCTCCTGTATTGCATTGATTAACGAATCTCTCGCCTCTTTTGATAGTAAAAGGGCGTCAAGAATGCTGAGCTGCGAGGGTAGCTTCCTCAGATGCGCTAGAACGTTATAATTCACCTTATTTTTCTTCGGCGGGTCCTTGGCGGCTAGCTCTTCCATGACTTGGTCATCTAGGGCGATATCCTCAGAGACCTTTTCTTTCCCTTTATCTTTTTTGTTTGAGGGTCCGAGATTCTTTTCGGGCAGCGTCCGATTACGCAGCCGGATATTTTCGCAGACCTTCGGCTCTTCTTCTTTTCCCGAGGTGGACTCTTTAAAGAGGGGGCTAAGAGCCAGCTCCTCGTCGGAATCGCTCCCGAATGTAAGCACTTATGATCCCCCGGCGTTAACCATGTGACAATCGCCGGTAGTTCTGTTAAGCCCTTCGGTCGTATTTTTCCGCTCCCGACGAGTTTTGCGCTTCTCCCGCTTAAAATGTTGTCGGTGGGCAACATATCCTTGCCACTATCTATTGAAAGCTTTGCATTCTTCGGTGGGGTGCAAAATCTTCCGATGATATAAGCAGTAGGAGGGGTGCATTTCCACTTCACCAGTAATGCTTCCTTCAGAGGATGGTAGCTTCATACCCATTGATATGGTCTTAGCAAACCTTTTCCTCATCTTGAATTTGCTTTTATCCGCGGTGGATGTATTTTGCTCCAGCGATAGTGTCTCAACTCTTTCGTCAAGTCGCTGGTGCTTGGCCTTTTCAAATATAGCCGTCTCGCGTTCCCGATCAGCTTTACTTTTCAACAGAGCTTCGTTGAGGAATGCGTCAATTATTTCATCCGATGGCCCCAGAAATTCCGGTTTAGGATCTGCCCCCAGCTTTTTAGTGCAAGGATTTTTCTCATCGTCTGTAAACGAATGGGAGACCATATGGTAGCTCGCCACGTATTCCTCAGATTCATCCGACAAACTGTCTCCCTCATCTTCCTCTTGAAAGACGTGTTTAAGGAACTCTTGGAGTGTGATGGGAGTCCGTGCTTTCTGGTTATATTCCTCCAGCGCGTCAATTTGTTTTTGTAAGTCCGTGCGCTTGTCGCCAGGCTTCACAGGCTTCTTGGATTTCTTTTTCTTCTTCAAAGATTTTGATGGCTGGTTGTGAGTGCTTGGGCCACCACCATCGATATTTGGAGTTGGACGCGGCTTCAACATCCCCTCAATGACCTGCGGTTCCAACGGGTTCTTCCACCTGATCGCTGCATGTTTGAAGATCGTTCAGCATCCTCTTTGTTTTAGCTGATAGTACGACCTCCCATGGGGCTTCTTCAACGAGAGAGTACGTTGCCCCCGGCGTATTCATCCTTTTAGAGGTGTGAGGTTGCGGCGGATTCACTTTCCATCTGTCGGACAACACGAACTTGCCCTGTTGGTACTGGTCTTCAATCCAATTTTTGAAGACGTAGCAATCTTCGATCAGATGACCCAGTACTCGGTGATAGGGACAGTAGTTGGGCTCATTGACATTATTTGGTTGCGACGGACGTTTTGGATTCGGCAGATTTATGAGTCGGTTGCGCAACGCCAGCTCGAATAATCTTCTCGTTTTATCTCGGGGTAACGAGTAAGGACGTCCTAGCCTCTCCTCAAGGGGTACGACGACGATCGCTTTCCCCTTCCCCTTTTCATTTTGGGAGTCCGGCTTTGGAAGGGGGGTCTATGGCCCATCTGATCTATTTGCGCTAGCTTGTCGATCAGGGCCTGGAAGGTAGTCGGCTTGAAGAACATCATAAATTGCGAGATGGTTGCTTGCGGATCAAGGGTTCCTACAAACATACCCACTGCAGGAGCTTCTTCAATGCGTTGCTCGCATTTTGACCATAAGTTCCGCCACCGTATAGCATATTGGACCCACGTCTCGCCTGGCTTCACCCTGGCATTAATCAATGCCGTCATCGGGGTGCGTTCGCTGGCGCTTGCAAAACGCTGGGTAAACAGCAGCTCCATCTCCGCGAAGGTCTTGATAGAGTCGTTTGGGACCTCAGAATACCACTCGAATGCTGTATCTGACAAGCTGCCGACGAACTGGCGAAGCAATAATTTATCATCACCGCCGGTGTTGCCGCAAAGCGCCCTGAACTGGGCAACATGCTGGTGAGGATTGCCCGTCCCCTTATAGATATGGAATTTGGGTATTGTATAACCCGGCGGGTACTTTATCTGATCGTACCAGCTCGGATATGGTCGTCCTGTTTTTACGACCTGACCGGCTGCCTCGGTCGCATGATGAACCCGTATTTGTTGGGCTATATACTCGTCTAAGTCAGTTTTGGAGATTGTCTCCTCCTTGGCTGTTGACAAACCCGGTGGAGGATTTGACGTTTCTCCCCTATCGTCTTCAAGGACGATCGGGGGATCTTCAGCTGGAGGATCTTGTTGGATCATCATTCCCACCATGTCTTAGAACAGGAGGGCCATACTCTTTATGTTGGTTGCTTGTTCAGCAGCCTCTTTATCCTTCTTCTCCAATATCCGACGAAGGAATTCAGCGTCTATTTCTTACTCCTGGCGTTCATCCGAGGACGCTTCAGGGCTTTCTTTTGTCCCAGTGAGTGCGGCCATCGCGTTCATCATCTCCTAGAGCTTTTGCTGTTGCTCCTGAGCTTTGGTCACTGACCGTGTAAGCGGTCGATGACCTGTAGATGCACGGCTGTCCTCTTTACCAGACGCCATGTAGACGGTATGAACCACCATGCCCCCAGACTTAGGGCGTTTGGGCTCGCCGTCCTTGGCTTTTGCCGCGGGCGTGGGAATTTTCTCCGGCCTCCTTCTCTTGTGGGCTGTTGAAGTTGAGGGGGCCGTTGCAGCAGGCACCCTGGTGGTGGTCGTCCTTTGCTGTTTGTCCGGACGGTTCTTTTCCTCTTGCACTTTCGCCCTTTTCTGCTGACGAGAGTGACCTTGGTCAATTACGGAGTCTTGAACCCTCCGCCAGACTTAATAAATTTTGGAGGATAGCCGTTGAGGGTGCTGCTCCAGCTTCGTTTCCGGAACCCTCTCCGCAGGTGGAGGAGATCTTTTCAGCATAGCAGTTGGAGAGTTCTTGCGCACCCTCCTTAACGGTTCAAAGTTGTTCCAGTTGGAACAGCAGCATCAACTTCCACCATTGGAGCGGGTGGAGTTAGCCCCGAGGGGGAGTTGCCCCCAGCCTTCCTTACTCGGCGTCAGTGGCGACGTCGAGCATGACGAGCCGTTGGGACTGGCTCGGCGATAGGGACAGCTTCATCTTGCCCTTTTTCCGAATGAGGCGCTGCTGGTGCCAGCCTCTTAAAGACTGAGGTCGTCCTTTGAGTGGAAATATTCAATCTGTCAAAGACAGATCCTTGAGCAGGGGCAGGAGCTGGAATAGTCAGCCTTGAAAAGACTGACTCCTTGACAGGAGAAGCCGTTTTGGCGACTTCAGGAGCAGCCATCTTCTTTGGGATAGCCTTCTCAGGTATCATGGGCTTTTTGGCGAGCCTTTTGGAGTTCAAACTCAGTCTGGTGAAGACCGAGGAGTTGGACGACCCGTTGAGAGGGGCCGTGGGAGTAGCAAGTCGATCGAAGACCGACTTCTTCGAAGCTTCCGGTACGGGTATTGGCAGGGTGAAGCTTGCAGGAGGGATCATGGTCCCGAAAAACAGGCCAATGGTGGCCTGAGTCACATTCTCCACAGGCATAGTAAGGACGGAGGCCGCTTGAGGCCCATATGCTACACCCCCAGGTGAGGTGGAGCGTCGGTTGCATTGGCACTTCGAGCAGTTCGAGCAGTTTGAGGCCATTGATGCTTGATTTCTGCGCCAGGCAAAAGACCAAATCTTAGTAACTTGCAACCCAAAGGAAACCATTAACAAACCGCGATTCGCTCGCGAAGACGACACACGAAGTGTGGAGTGGAAAGAGAAAAAGGTCCCACCGGGCGTGCCAGAATCTGTTCCCCTCCGAAAGACGGCGCGACGCAAGGACGTCTGGCCTGAGATTCGGGGCAGATGCTATTTGGTTTTATCCGTCTACCTCTCCGAAGATGCCAAGTTGATTTATGGCACCGTGTATCGGAGGTTTAGACGGATGCGGCCGATGTAGCAGACTTCGTCAGATTCCCCCTCGTTTGAGAGGGTTTTGATTGTGGGGACGCTCTTCCCTGCAGGCGCAAGCCCCTGCAGTTAATTATACTACCGCATCGCGGTAGCCACTTTCTCCTTCTCCAGAATTTCACTTCGTGTCGTGTGTGTTTGTTTTGTTTGTGGATGCCCGTGGATTGTATACGGAGACTAAGTTATGCCGTCGCCCGTAGGACGTGGATTAGTCCAAATCCGTATTTATTTAGATTTGGGTTTGGTGTTTTAGTTTAAGGATACGTTAGCCATATTTGAGGATAAGATCAACTTAAACGGGATCGTTTAGATCCGACAAAAGAGCATTTGGAGGCTCTATTGTTTCAGTTTAGGGACGTAGTGGTCCATGTTCCAGTTTAGGGACGTAGTGGTCCATAGGTAGTTTAAGGACGCATAAGTCCATGGGTTTAAGGACTCCATAGTCCATATTGATGTGTGGTTGTCGGGACTCGTCACCTCTCTGACGTTGTTGAAGGATTACAACGATAGGAGTCAGAGGAGTTCGGAGATGTACCCTCGAACCGGATGTAAATTGATTTAGGAGAGCAGCCGTGCTCAGTCAATTTAATTTGAGAACTTACGGCCATGATTGGGCTAAGTCCAGATGGGAATATTCAACGTTTTTATTTATCTTTGGCCTATTAGGCCTGTGCTAGGGCTTTGCCCCTTTTAAATAATGCACTGCATTTTTGTTTTTTTTGGGCTCTGCCCTTTTATAAATGATGCAGAGTATCTGCTTTGTTTGGGCTCTGCCCTTTTAATGCATTGCATTTTTTTTGGCCTGTTAGGCCTTTGTAATTGGGCTTGGCTCTTCAGTAAATAATGCAGTGCATTAACTGTCTGATATTGGCTTGTCAGGCGCTTTGCGCCAATCATTGAGCGCAATCGCATGTGGAGGTGACACGTGTCATGCTCTGGTGAGCGCAACCGCAGTTAGCGCAGTGTGCTGCGCTGCTGACACGTGGCGCGCTCTGGTGAGTTGCATCAATTTCAGAGAGCAATGCTCTATTTTAAAAGCGCATAGCGCAAGTTGTTCTGGAGCTG
This sequence comes from Agapanthus africanus, assembly GCA_030015575.1. Lineage (NCBI taxonomy): Eukaryota > Viridiplantae > Streptophyta > Magnoliopsida > Asparagales > Amaryllidaceae > Agapanthus > Agapanthus africanus. The sequence continues at coordinate 1,533,538 of JASDDO010000008.1, read as the reverse complement.
ACACGTGTCACGCTCTGGTGAGCGCGAGCGCAACAGCGCAGTGTGCTGTGCTATTGCGCCGCTGACACGTGGCGCTCTCTGGTGGCTTGTGCCAACCCAGGAGCGCAACAGTGCAGTTTTGCAAGTGCAAGACACTGTTTCAATAACTTGATCCAATTTTGGATTCAAGAAAAGAATTTTTCTGAAATTCCAGAACCAATGGTTCATAAAAAGTGCAAGGCATTGTTATTATTTAATTTTTATTGAAGATCATTAATCTTGTTCTTAGATCAATGATCTATTCAGAAGAAATTCTTCTATTATAAAGGTTTTTACCTTTTTCTTGAGTTCTTTTCCAAAATTCTTCAGAGTTCTCTCTGTTTTGAAGTTCTTGATCTATCACGATGTTGATGATGTTTTGAGTTGGGGTCGAGGGGTCTTTATATAGTGCCCATAGATTTGTTAAGTTTGTTAAAGAGATCATTCTCTTGAGTGATTTGGGGAATTTTCCCCACCGTTGGATCTTTGATCCAAGGGCTTCTGTTTTACAGAAGACAATCTTCTTGTTTTAACAAGAACAGAAGGATCTTACTAGAATTTTAATTCTGTTTGGCGCAAACGCCCCAGCGCTTGACACGTGTCATGAGCGCACGGCGCAGCGCAACTGCGCTTGCGCAACTGCGCTGACACGTGTCGCTCAGCGCACGGCGCAGCGCATCTGCGCTTGCGCAACTGCGCTGACACGTGTCGCGCAGCGCAACTGCGTTTGCGCTGACACGTGTCGCCCAGCGCAGCGCTTGCGCATCTGCGCTGACACGTGTCGCGCAGCGCAGCGCAGCGCTTGCGCAACTGAAGCGTTGCTTCCTTTAATTTCTGTTTTAAATAGAGTCTTGGTCTGATTGGGCGCGCTGCCTTGGGCGCTGCGCTAACGTATCAACTTCTAACACGTGGCGCGTTCCGCGCAGCGCACGGGATTTGAAGCGTTGCTTCAATTTTTGAATTTTTGAAATTCAAACAGAGCTTTGCTCTGATTGAGGGAAACAACCTCCTCAAAACCTGGGCCCAAGAACCCCATTGCACACCCTTTTCCAAACCTCACTGCCATTTACCTCGCCGGAAAACCCTTGTCGTCTTCACCCCCTCGCCTTCTCTGAACCCTCTAGGCAACCCCAGATCACCAAAACCCCATCCTTCTTCTTCTTTCTCCTTCTTCTTCTTCTCCTTTCTTCTTATTCTTTTCTTTAATTTTCTTGATCCGTTTTTCCGACGATCGCCGGAGCCGTGCCGCTGCCGACAATCCGAGCAACCCTGTGGACGTCCCCTACTTGCGTGGTTACCTTCTTGTTGTGCCTGGACCTGTCTCGTGTGCGCGTGTGGATGTTGCAACATTTGCCGACATTGGACGCTGCGTGCGCATCCCGTATTGTGATCCAATCGAGGCAAGTAAAACTTGCTACATGCTATTTATATTATTTCATATTTATTTAGATATATATTAAGCATGAAGTTTGAATTTGGTGCCCTATATTACATTTTACCATTCGATGTCCGTTTATATCATTTTAGAGTTAATTATGAAAACATACCTGGTTGCATGTTAGATTACAATATTTTGTGCCCACGTCCATATTTATATCATAGTGCGTGGTTGCATAGCCCAGAGTACCATTTAAATAGTTTATAACCTTTCAAACACCTGTTTGCATCCATCTCGTCTAGTATACATATTATTGCATCAATAGATCACTTGAATGTATAACATTGAAATATTCGCATTCCACATTTGATAAATTGTAGTTTAATTAGTATTAGAACTTTAACTTTAACCCTAATCATAACTGTGCATCTATATGCCTTAATCTGTACCTGATTGCATATCACATTACAATGTTCCATTTTATTAGTACCCCATGCTTGTTTTGTATACCCATGCTTATGTTAGTTTGATTATGAGCACCCACATGACATTTTGTGCACCCTGACATGACTTGTTACACCTACTACTTGACACGATATGGTACCATGCACCTCTTGACATGACATGATACCTATATACTACCTGACTTGACCTGATGTACCATGGCTTTACCTGTTACCTGATCTTGTTACTAATGCCAACAAACCTGACCTGTTGTCCCTACGGACATTTCCTATTGTCTATCCAGACAAACCTTTACCTGCCGATCCTGTGTTGGCATTAGCTCTAGATTTATTAATGCTTGACTTGAATACACAACTTGGGGGTATGGGAAAATCAATGATGAAACCTGACTTGTAACTCGACAGTTCGATACCTTTACTGATCAGTTTTAGAGGCTAGGCCAGCCTTGGGATGATACTGCTGACATCATCCATCGTTACCCACTACCTTTTAGAGGCTAGACCAGCCTTGGGATGATGCTGTTGACATCATTCATCGTTACCCCTTTTCCTCTTAATGCCTAGCGGCATGTCTCGGTTTCAGCCCGAGAATCTTCACCGTGATCCCGGGCACGCACGGGATACTATTGAGTTACATCGATGATTCATCAAATTGATTTCAAAGACTTGAGAGTAATTAACCCAGTAGATCAGTTTAGATTACTCACTACACATTACCCTGCTGTCCTTACTTATATCACTGTTATACCTATTTTACTGTTCATACACAAACCTGTATGTCTTGCTACCCATGTTTATTTTATTGCTTGATATTATGACGCACTGACGTCTGGGTTTTGCATGGCCCAGATCCTCTACCTTTATTGCAGACTGATCAGGAGTATTGCCGCTGTTAGACCGAGCGGTGAGGACCCTGTTGGTATCCAGATTTACTATTCCAGGTGTTTTATTTATTGGATCTTTTGCTTCCACATATTATATTATTTCTTGACTCATTTACTCTGGCTTATGGACATGTACTAGATAGTTTAGTTTACTTTCCTGTTCTTGATATCTCTACAGCCGTAATGTGACTGTGGAAGGATTTTTCCTATCCACAGGTAGCATGGTTGGCTATGTCACGTGCCTATCTTAGCGTACTCTGAGAAGCAGGGCGTGACATGGTTCTTTTGGTATCAAAACCATAGGATATAGATTAATCGAGTTTGATTCTTTTGTAGTTGGGTATTGGACCCAATACACGAATCAGAATACTCGTGATTAGGAACATGTCCTGCCACATTGCTATCATGATTCTTGAATCATAACTTTCTTTTATTCTTCGCCTTGACGATATGCAAACCACTTTGCATCTCGACTTGAAACCTTTTTGGTTCTCTATTGTTTCTCCCTGTTTCTTGATTCTGATACTAGGATTTGGGCGACTTGAGTGGAGTATGTAATTGTACCCATGAACTGCAGCATGGTTACAATGCGGTACTCTATTTAAGTAACTTGGAGTCCTAGTCTTGTTTCGCTTCCTTGTTTTATGGTCGATATATATTGCCTTACTTCTCTTGCTTTCCAGTTCATGTTTATCGCAAGCTTGAATTCGGTTTACCGTGCTTATCTTCTTCAGTGTTTGGGTTCAGGTGAAATCGTTTCAGGTATCCTACTTGATCATGTCTTTCCTGCATTAGAATTATTCAATTCTGGTGCATTCCTTTGTTTGTTGTTGTCTTGGGAATGGATTTTCTCGGCACTGTCCACGCTCACATTGATTGTAGGACAAAGGAAGTGATTTTCCAGATTCCCAGACATCCAGAGTTTATCTTTGCTGGAGGAAGCAGTTCTGTCGGGCCAGTCGAGTTTAGGGCTAGGCCGACAAACAATATTCTTGCGTCAATGGAAGTTGATAAGGAGGAAGCGCCAGCTGTAGTTCGAGAATTCATGGAAGTGTTCGAGGACATCTCGGGTTTACCGGAAAACGAGATGTGGAGTTTGCGATTGATCGTGTTCCTGGTGCAGCGCCAATATCTAAGGCATGCTATCCAATGGCACCAGTGGAGTTGGAAGAAGTCTAGAAGCTGGTTGCTGAATTACTTGAGAAGGGTTGGATTCACAGCAGTAATTCATCTTGGGGAGCTCCAGTTCTTCTAGTAAAGAAGAAGATGTCGCAAGGAGGATGTGCATCGATTATCGAGAATTAAACCGGGTGACTATTAAAAACAAGTACCCGATCCCTCGCATTGGCGAATTGTTCGAGCAGCTTAGTGGCGCAAGGGTATTCTCGAAACTGGATTTGCGATCCGGATATCATCAGGTCCGAGTTAAATCAGAAGACATTTGCAAGACTGCGTTCAGAACTCGGTATGGACATTACGAGTACTTAGTGATGCCCTTCGGAGTAACGAATGCACCGGCGATATTTATGGACTTGATGAACCGAATCTTTTCACCATTCTTGGACCAGTTTATAGTGGTGTTCGTTGATGATATTCTCGTATACTCAAAGGAGTATTGAAGAGCGTGCAGAACACTTGAAGATCGCACTGCAGACATTGAAGCAAGAAAGATTGTATGCAAAGATGAGCAAGTGCGAGTTTTTGGCTTGAAGAAGCGAAGTTTTTGGGCATGTCGTATCCGGTGATGGAATCGCCGTTGATCCCGAGAATATTGCAGTAGTTCGAGATTGGCCGATTCCGAAGAACGTTGCAGAGATCAGAAGCTTCCTTGGATTTGCCGGATATTACAGAAGGTTCATGGAAAATTTTGCTCGTTTGGCTGAGCCTTTGACTAAGCTTACGCGCAAGGAGGTACCATTAGTATGGACGGATAAGTGTGCGTCAGCTTTTGAGGCGTTGAATCAGATGTTGATAACCGCACATGTTTTAACCGTACCAGACGGTTCCGGAGAATTGGTGATTCACAACGACGCATCTGGAAAAAGGTTTGGGGATGTGTTTTAATGCAGCATGGGAAGATTGTAGCTTACGCATTGAGACAGTTGAAGACCCATGAGAAGAATTACCCAACTCATGACTTGGAGCTAGCAGCTGTGATTTTCGCTTTGAAGATTTGGAGACACTACTTATTGGGCGAAAGGGGTCGAAGTATTCACCGATCACAAAAGCCTAAAGTATGTGTCCACTCAGAAGGAGCTAATTATGAGACAGCATAGATGGTTGGAGCTGATGGCTGACTACGATCTTGATCTTAAGAGCCATCCGGGGAAAGTTAATGTTGTGCCGGATATGCTTAGTCGGTTGCCATCAATTCAGATGTTGACTGCACTAAAGGAACCTATCGAAGATTTTCGGAGATTCGATTTGGAGGTTGTGCTACCACATTTTTCGAGACAGTTGATGCAGCTGCAAGTACAGTCGTCGTTGATCGAGAATATTGAAGCAGCGCAGTTACAGGACCCAAGATTGCAGAAGTTTCGAGAACAGGTTGAAGCTGGACTTCGAACGGACTTGTTAATTCATGAAGATGGTTCGTTACGATATGGTAGCCGTTTGTGTGTGCTAAAAGGATATTCACGAAGAAGATATGAAGAAGGCACACAGTTCCGCATATTCCATACATTCAGGAGGCACAAAGATGTACCGAGATCTACGACAGCATTTCTGGTGGGAAGGCATGAAGCGGGAGATTGCCGCTTTGTGGCAAAGTACTTAGTGTGTCAACAAGTTAAGGCTGAACATCAAAGGGTTGCTGATTTATTGCAACCACTTCCAGTTTCTCAATGGAAGTGGGAACATATTACCATGGATTTCGTGACGGCTTTACTGCGGAGTCCAAAAGGGCAATAATGCAGTTTGGGTGTTTGTTGATCGATTGACCAAGGCAGCTCATTTTATATCATTTCGAGTTGGTCAATCAACAGGAGCTTGGCAGAACGGTGCATGCAGGAGATTATAAGATTGCATGGAGTACCGGTGAGCATCGTGTCCGACCGTGACGCTCGTTTCTTATCACACTTTTGGAGGAGCTTACAGGAAAGTTGGGGACTCGATTGAAGTTTAGCACAGCTTATCATCCTCAAACAGATGGCCAGTCGGAAAGAGCGATCCAAACTCTTGAAGACATGTTGAGAGCTTGCATGTTAGACTTCAAGGGTTCATGGGAGGATCATCTACACTTAGGGGAGTTTTCTTACAATAACAGTTTCTAGGCGACTATTCAGATGGCTCCATTCGAAGTATTATATGGTCGCAAGTGTCGTTCATCTGTTTATTGGGACGATGTTGGAGAACGAAGATTGTTGGGACCGGATTGATCGTGCAAACAGTTGAGGAGGTTAACACCATCCGGAATCTTATGAGAGCAGCACAAGACCGACAAAAGAGTTAGGCAGATACATCGAGAAGACCTCTAGAGTTCGCTGTTGGTGATTTGGTACTCTTGAAGATATCACCGACTAGAGGGGTGATTTGTCTCGGAAGTCGAGGAAAGCTTAGTCCTCGATTCGTTGGACCTTTTGAAATTTTGGAGCGTGTTGGAGAAGTAGCGCATCGTTTGGCTTTACCGCAATCCTTAGCGAATGTTCATGACGTGTTTCATGTATCTCAACTCTGTAATTATGTTCGAGATAAAACACATGTGTTGAATCATTCGGAGCTGACTGTACGAGAAGATTTAACTTTTGAGGAGCGACCGATGTCGATTGTGGATCGAAGAGAAATGGTTCTTGAGAACAAGGTTATCCCTCTTGTGCTTGTTTCTTGGGAAAATCGCTCGCATGGAGAATCAACTTGGGAACGAGAAGATGAAATCCGACAGAAGTTTCCATACCTATTCTTGTAGTTTGTTGATTGTTTATCCTTTCTTGTTCTTGGAATTTCGAAGACGAAATTCTTTTTGTAGTTGGGTATAATGTAACAACCGAGTTCATTTGTACCAATTCCGATTCCTGTATTTACTTATCTGTGGTATTTTCTTGATTTATCGTATTTTTGGGTGCGAATGGTATTTTTACTTTTTACTTTCATCCGACCCGACTCGCTTGCTTGAACCTGTTTGATTTATATTTATGGTTTACCCTGACTTGTTACGTAGATTGTGCATTTTCATGTTTTAGTACATACCGACATTTCATCTAGCATCGCATATTTGACCATATAACATCTTAGGTCATGTATTATAAATTAAAATTTCATTTCATGGCTTGCTTGATATCCCTAACCCCGTGGTAGCATCCGCGCATCTTGTTCTCGCCCCGTTCAGTGAAACGGACGTGTTTGGATGGCTACGCGCACGTACGTGCATCCGTCCTTGGGGGTATGCATTTTCGTTACCTAGGCATTCATTTTAAAATTTGGAAGCTGCATATTAATTTTCGTATTTTAAATCTAAATTTTTAGACCCGACCCGGGCGCGTTTTGGAATATTTTTGTATCCCGCCAAAATTCAAATTATTTAATATTTAAATTTAGTTAACAATTTTTAAAGATTTATAAACTAACGAAATTTTATAAATAAAATCCTAACTATTTCAACTAAACAATAATAACTCTTTCTCTCTCTCTCTCCTCTCGATCTCTCTCTTCTCCCTATCTCTCTCTCTCACCGTCTCTCTCTCACTGTCTCTCTCTCTCTCCCCTACATATGTATTTTTTAACCAAACCTATTTTTTAAAAGAAACCACGTCCTTCTCTCTCCCCTCATCTTCTCAAATTTTTCCGCCGCCTTCCTCGTCGCTCGAACCCATGCCTTCGCCCGCGCCTCGCCGTCGCCGCCTCCACCCTCGACCCCGTCTCTCCTCCTTCACCTCCTCATCTCCCTCAATCCCCTCCACTTCCTTTCTCCTCTCACCCCGAGCCCACACACCCATCACCCATGACCCGACCTCACCTGTGTTCCCGTCGCCGACCACTCGTCGTTACCTCCACCTTCCTCATCTCACCTCCTTTCTCCCATCACCACAACCACCACCATCAGCTCTCTCCTTTTCTTTTCACTTCAACCCAGAAACCCCTGCAACCCTCGGTGCATCCTCGCGTCGCCTGAGCTCCGACCCCGTCGGTCTTACCCCATCACCACCATCTTTCCCTCTCTCTCCTCTCCACCTTCTTCCTCTCCTTCCTCTTCTCCTCCGCCTGCACAAACCATCTTTCCCTCTCCCGAGCTGCACCCGAAACCCAGCACGCCACCCATCGTCTCCTGCCTCGCCGTCGTCGATCCCGTCTCCACCTCGACCACCTCCTCCTCTTCTCGCCTTTCTCATTCCTCTTCCCCGACCTCCTGACACCATCACCTCCTCAAAACCTGAGCCCAAGAACCCCACTGCACACCCTTTGCCAAACCTCACTGCCTTTTACCTTGCCGGAAAACCCTCGTCGTCTTCACCCCCTCGCCTTCTCTGAACCCTCGAGGCAACCCCAGATCACCAAAACCCCATCTTTCTTCTTTCTCCTTCTTCTTCTTCTCCTTTCTTCTTATTCCTTTCTTTAATTTTCTTGATCCGTTTTTCCGACGATCGCCGGAGCCGTGCCATTGCCGACGATCCGAGCAACCCTGTGGACGTCCCCTACTTGCGTGGTTACCTTCTTGCTGTGCCTGGATCTGTCCCGTGCGCGCGCGTGGATGTTGCAACATTTGCCGACATTGGACGCTGCGTGCGCATCCCGTATCGTGAGATCGAGGCAAGTAAAACTTGCTACATGCTATTTATATTATTTCATATTTATTTAGATATATATTAAGCATGAAGTTTGAATTTGGTGCCCTATATTACATTTTACCATTCGATGTCCGTTTATATCATTTAAGAGTTAATTATGAAAACATACCTGGTTGCATGTTAGATTACAATATTTTATGCTCACGTCCATATTTATATCATAGTGCTTGGTTGCATAGCCCATAGTACCATTTAAATAGTTTATAACCTTTCAAACACCCGTTTGCATCCATCTCGTCTAGTATACATATTATTGCATCAATAGATCACTTGAATGTATAACATTGAAATATTCACATTTCACATTTGATAAATTGTAGTTTAATTAGTATTGGAACTTTAACTTTAACCCTAATCATAACTGTGCATCTATATGCCTTAATCTGTACCTGATTGCATATCATATTACAATGTTCCATTTTATTAGTACCCCATGCTTGTTTTGTATACCCATGCTTATGTTAGTTTGATTATGAGCACCCACATGACATTTTGTGCACCCTGACATGACTTGTTACACCTACTACTTGACACGATATGGTACCGTGCACCTCTTAACATGACATGATACCTATATACTACTTGACTTGACCTGATGTACCATGGCTTTACATGTTACCTGATCTTATTACTAATGCCAACAAACCTGACCTGTTGTCCCTACGAACATTTCCTGTTGTCTATCCAGACAAACCTTTACCTGCTGATCCTGTATTGGCATTAGCTCTAGATTTATCAATACTTGACTTGAATACACAACTTGGGGGTATGGGGAAATCAATGATGAAACCTGACTTGTAACTCGACAGTTCAATACCTTTACTGATCAGTTTTAGAGGCTAGGCCAGCCTTGGGATGATGATGCTGACATCAACCATCGCTACCCACTACCTTTTAGAGGCTAGATCAGCCTTGGGATGATGCTGCTGACATCATTCATCGTTACCCCTTTTCCTTTTAGTACCTAGCGGCATGTCTCGGTTTCAGCCCGAGAATCTTCACCGTGATCCCGGGCACGCACGGGATACTATTGAGTTACATCGATGATTCATCAAATTGATTTCAAACACTTGAGAGTAGTTAACCCAGTAGATCAGTTTAGATTACTCACTACACATTACCCTGCTGTCCTTACTTATATCACTGTTATACCTGTTTTACTGTTCATACACATACATGTATGTCTTGCTACCCCTGTTTATTTTATTGCTTGATATTATGACGCACTGACGTCTGGGTTTTACATGGCCCAGACCCTCTACCTTTGTTGCAGACTGATCAGGAGTACTGCCGTTGTTAGACCGAGAGGTGAGGACCTTGTTGGCATCCAGATTTACTATTCCAGGTGTTTTATTTATTGGATCTTTTGCTTCCGTATATTATATTATTTCTTGACTCATTTACTCTGGCTTATGGACATGTACTAGATAGTTTAGTTTACTTTTCTGTTCTTGATATCTCTACAGCCGTAATGTGACTGTGGAATGATTTTTCCTATCCACAGGTAGCATGGTTGGCTATGTCACATGCCTATCTTAGTGTACTCTGAGAAGCGGGGCGTGACAGAATCCGAGCAGAGTAACGGCTTAGTGGAGTAAAAATGGCTTACTTGAACAGTCTGGAAGATGGGTTTATATAGCGGTGGTAGCAGGCAGGACAGGCGCGAGAATCACGCCGGCCGTTACGCTCCCGACGTCACGCCCGCGTGATGAGCGGGATCCCCATTAATGGCGAGACAGGCTCGTTAATGGGGGATCATGATGGCGTGGAACGTGGGATGTGGCCGACGGATATCTCGCGCATGGCGAGATTCGCTGGATGGCAGTTGCTCCTGTGAGCGGTGCCGTTGGTCGGTCGATAAGACCGAGGAAGATGACCTCGCCAGGAGAGCTCACGGACGAGCGGGAGAGCCGAGGTATCTTCGTTCCGTGGTAGTCCGGAGACGAGCAGTGAGGCCGATTGTGCTGGGGGCTCAGAGGTGAGCCAGCGCTTGTTTGTGGGATGGGCACAGCAGTGGTCTGGTCGGCCACTGTAGGTCCTTTCTTATGAGCTTTGGGACACGCCATCTGCCACGTGTCATGATCTGGGACATCACTGATATCGAGCATCATCACTCATAGATATATATATGTATACTTATCCTAGTACTAATGTATTAATTTACTCTTCTTGTTCATATTATTAAATGCACTACTACAAAATTACTGAATTGTATCGAAAACTATTCAGGCCCACTGTTAGTATGTGATTCGAATAGAATATCTATAATGTAATACTTACTGTAGCAGCCATCTTTACTGAAATTCATATTTTATTTAAATGCCCTAAACTAGGTATTTTGCGTAAAACACACCATGGTTATTGTTAGGCAATCGTTCTTGAAAATGATACAAATGCTGACCGTCCATGTGCAGTGGTCGCCAACACGGAGATATTTTCTAAAATATTACCTTTAATAAAATAATATTTATATTAAAATACCCTGGATTTTCGAAAATAATATTTTCACCAAAATACCATGGATTCTTCATAAATATCATTATCACTACCATATTTTCTCCTAAAAGAACAGTTCTGATAAATACCTTAGTTTTCTAAAATTGTTTTCACACCCCACTTCCTTAAATACGGAATACGATGATGACAAGATTAGACATGCTCCTACGGTCAAGAAATAATTATGTCGTAGCCACACTAGCAATAATCTAATTCAGATGATGAGATAATATAGTCACTAAAACTATCAGATATAAAGAAAACTGAGCGTAACGAATACAAACAAAAGAGACAACTCATCGGTGATATCAAAGGTATGATACAGCTGGTTCACCGGTCTGGATCTCCGCGTATGATACAGCTAGTTCACCGGTCTGGATCTCCGTGATCTTCTCAAAAAAAAAACAGGTCAACTTCTTTCTCTGAGCATACATACTCATGTCGTCAGAGAGACATAATATATAATATAATAATATTAAACATGTGACGGTAAATAATGAAGCATGAAACAACGGGTATAAAGCACTAACATAAATGTATAAAATAGCATAAACAGGTAGTGGTGGTAGGCATGGATCATGGCAATACTCTAGGTTAATATGCAAGTTACTAAACTAACGGTTTTTATATCATTTGAAATCGATTGGTGAAATATATTCTCATGTTTAGCAAGGGTCTCGTGCATGTCCGAGACAACAATCAAAAATGTGTCCGGGACATACCCCATCCACTCGCTTTAGGGGCGAGGGCCCTTTCAGCCGTGCCGTTAGGCACAAATACCTACACGTATTGCTGTCACTAATATCGAATGATCATCCTCTAAAGGATTAAATACCTCGTTAAATACGAGTTTGATTCCACCTTGATTTCCCTATTTCCCCAGGTTTCAATATATGTTCATGTATCTAACTGGTTGTATATAAGTACACATCCCTATCACTTTTCAAACACTACCACTGTTCAATCAATTTCACTGTTCAATCTCTTCACTAGCATACTTGATACAACCAATCGATACCACTATCACTCGACAATGCACTATAAACACCAAAGTATCAATATAAACGGTCACTAATCATTACAGGTAAAACGGTCAAGCTATATATTGAGAATGCAATAAAATACCCTAAGAATATAACACGGGCATTCGGTGTTGTTCATGTTTTGAAAATCACGGTTAATCATACGTATAGAATCAGGCAAAACAATATAAAAAGCATAAACATTAAACTCGGTTATCTAAGCAAAAAAATTGGTTTCATATCAATCAGGGTTCTGGTTAGGGAGATACGATTATTTCAAAGAGGTTGTTTGCTGCTGAAATCCCAATTTCTAAACTGGAAGTCCAACTTCAAACGTATTTTTACCTAGGTTACATTCAGTTTTAGACGTCGCTACAGTTGAATATTATGTAGGGTTATCTTTTAAGGTTCCAACATAAAATAAGGATCAATAATAGCCATCATACACTAGGCTTTATGTTCATTTCATCGTTACAGCGTTTAAAGCGAAACTGTGGAATTCTGCAGTATACACCAACAGTTTAAAACGTGTTATAAATATAAAACGACACTAGAATGCAATGAGACTAATACCGTTAGAAAGATAATTCAATTCTCTACGTTTTGATATATGGTTTCACGCACTTGCACTTTTAAACAGTGAGATATAAGCATTCTAAAACAGGTAAAGGCAGATATTCCTGCTCTGGACTGCAGTCCAGAGCTATGAATCACCTCAGTTTTCGTTGTCATAACTTATTAAAATTTAGAGATCAACTATGGGTGTTGTAGGTTTATATGTTGGCTTTAATACGAGCCCTAGAACATTATGTTACGAGTTGTATTCAATTTAATGTGAATTTTACAAGACGAAAAGTACGGTAGATTCCAGGTTTAGTCAATTCATCGAACAAGTTGTATGCTTATTCATTTCAAACGAGAATTAAATTCCGGCTATTCAAACAGAGCGGAAATCAATTCCTTCAAGTTCTACACGACCTAAGAGGTAGTTTTAGACCCCGTCATATCCAAACCAACACAACTAAATAACCACGGCTCGTATATTATCATTAGTCGATAAATTACGACACACACACAATTATAAATAATATTGATTGATCTAACTACTATAATTATAGTATAGTATGAATAAGCAAGTTTTGACTTTCCTGACAACGAAACAATATAGCGAGATGGCGATCGGCGGCAACGGCATGGAGCGGCAACTGCAGAGATGACAAGGTGTAGGGCTCGGCTTGGATGCTTGAGGATCGGCTTGGCTAGGAGAGCTCGGCGAGGTGGCTGTAGAGATGACCTCGTTGGTGGGCTCGTCGGTGTTGAGATGGGGTCAACGATGGCCGGCGGTTGAAAGGAGTTCGGTAAAGGGGAGAGGTGGCGAGGGGCAGTGAGGGCTCGAGTTAGTGGTGCTGGACGTGGTTGTGGGGAGTTGTGCTCGATAGATGAGGTAGCTAGGGCTCGTCGGAAGAAAGGGACGGTGTAACGATGACGACGAAGACAGCGAGGGCTGGGGGTTGTGAGAGAGAAGGAAGTAGGTTGTGGCTTCGGCAGAGTTACAGTAAAGGCTTAGGATAGGGAGGTGGTGAAGGAGGAGCTCGCGGTGGGCACGGTGAGACGGTGGCCAGCGATTGGGTGGTGCCGATGAGGTTAGCGGTGGTGGGAGGTTGAAAGAAGAGAGAGAGTGTGAGAATGAGATGAGAGAGAGAGAACGGAGGAAAGAGAGGAAGTTTAAAGAGAGAGAGAGAATATGTGCGTATGAGATAAAAGGAAATTAATTTGGATTAATAGGGAATTAATTAGGAATTAAAGGGATTAAATTGATGTGTTTAAATTTGGGATTAATTGAGAAATGATTTGGATGTTAATGGGTAGCTAGGGTGATTAAATTTTGAATTTGAAAAGGAAAAAGAAAAAGAGTTTGGGTTTGGGTTTGGGTTTGGGTTTAAGACATGGGAGTTAGGGATTTAGGCTTGAGTGAGAAAAGATAGAGAGTGAGTTTGGCCCGGTTAGGATAGGTTTGGCTTAGGATTTAGTTTAAGTAAAACTATTAGGGTCCTAAAAAATAAATTAGGGTTTAGGAAAAAAATTAAAATCAATAAAAATATGAATGGGAAAATTATTTGGAATAAATTACATAGAAAAATATAGGGGAAAATTATTTTTCAAATACGGGAAATAGTACAAATAGAACCGGGTATTACAATTGTATTTTACGATAAAATAACTTGAATTTCCCAAACTATACCATCACTAAAATACCTTGAACCGTGATGAGACTATTTCTACATTAAAACATCCCGGGTTTCCTAAATCCCCTGTTATACAATAAAATGTTGTATACCTTTCTTTCCACTAGACTTTGTGAAACCCCGATTATACTTGACTCCATATTGACTAGTCAACTTAACAGTTTAATGATAATGTTTAATAATCTTATATAATGACCATGTGTAATGACCGTGTTGCCGTGATCTCAGGCATAGACGGAGTAATCTTATTTCCGTAATCCCGGGCATAAACGGGGTGCTAACTGTTTACTGACTATGTATCTGTGATTCTAAAACAAAACAATGCAAACTAGCTTTGATATCCCGATGCACTTGAATGAACTTAAATGACATGACTACTTTGTTTATCATAACTCGTTATACCTTGAGAATTAAAGCAAACTGTAGTATGAAAAGTAGTTATTAAATGACATATTACCCACACTCTTACCTACATGATAGTGCGACACTACCCTTATTGTTTATTCTTCTTATACTATACTTTAACCCATACTTGTTACCATATATTTTCCCTTGAGGATCCTACTCGAATTTAACTCGCTGACGGACGTTTCTTTTCCTTTCTTTCTCTCGAAATGTCCGTTAGCCATAGGAAAAGAGCAGGACAGGACGACCAAGATTGAAGCTATGAAGGAAGACTGTGCTTCCATACGACACACTATTAGGGTTTTAGTCATGCTTATATTTTACTTATTCGTCCACCTATTTAGGGTATCGCTTTATTTCTTGTCAAGTTTTATCAATATAATAAGATTTGAAAGTCGTTCGTAATAAATATTAATTAATGGATAAAGTTTATTTTATTTATCTTGAATTTGGCGTACTCCTGCATACTTATACATTTAGCGT
This sequence comes from Agapanthus africanus, assembly GCA_030015575.1. Classification (NCBI taxonomy): domain Eukaryota; kingdom Viridiplantae; phylum Streptophyta; class Magnoliopsida; order Asparagales; family Amaryllidaceae; genus Agapanthus; species Agapanthus africanus. Next base: position 1,518,362 of record JASDDO010000008.1, on the reverse strand, counting down.
AACTATATCGGGGAGAGACTACTTCTCGGTATAGTTACGTTACGGGACGTCGTATCTCCGCTTCTATATCTTGGGAAGCGGGGCCTGACAATGACTACCATTTGCCTTTGCTTACGTCTTCTCTTTTTTTCTTCATGTTTGGCCACCTTTCTTTGATGAGACCCTTCTCTATTTATAACACAAAATAATAGAAGCTCTACTCCAATTAGAATCTCATCAAATCTTCAAATATCTTTAAAAATAATTCTCTAACAAATTTTCAAATAACTTCCAAATAAAGTTTCCTAATTAAGCTCGTGAAACGTCTCTTCATAAATCTTCCAACAACTCTTCAAATAAACTTTCAACAAAATCTTTCCAAATTAATCTTCAAAATAATCTCTAAATAAATCTGCAATGAACTGCTTCGAGACTTTGAGCCGGCTCAGAATTACATCGAGCCATCTCATGCAAACGCTAATTCCAAACGACTTGTAAGCCAGCCCAACCTAGTTTGAGTCGTCTTATACACACGAGGGTCTTGAATACAAGGTAAACTCAACAAATCTCCATCTTGACTTGTATTCAACGAGCCATATTCAATCTCTTCTCTTCAACTAACCTCCATCTTGATCCGAACTTCCTCCATACCATCTTCTGTTTACCACCGCAACAAACATAATCTTCTCCCTCGGATCTTTGAACCAACACCTTCGAAATTACAATCTAAGAAGATAGGAAGCGGACACAAGTATCGTCACCCACTGTAAAATTAGACCGTAGAATCGAAGACCCTTCGGTTCCCTAAGCTATGATACCGGTTTGTTAGAGTTTCGCTAGGCATGTAAAGAAAACGCACAAAAAATAAGAACACGCAAACACCAATATTTACATGGTTCGACCAACGACCTACATCCACGAGCAAACATGAGAATCTCTTCATTAATGATCAAGAATTCCGGTACATTTTATATTCTCTCTGATCTCGCTCATATCTCAACGCTCATACAAATACAGAGCCTACTCTTCTGATGCTCCACCTTCACATGTAGATGACTACCCTTTGTTTTTGCTTTCGTCTCTTCATACAAACACAAATACTATTTTTCTGATGTTCTTCACCTGTGGATGACTACCATTCGTTTTTTCCTTCGTCTTTTCTTTTTCTTGTTTGACCACCTTTCTATGATGAGGCCCTTCCCTATTTATAGCACAAAATAATAGAACTTCTATTTTAATTAGAATCTCATCAAATCTTCAAATATCTTTTCAAATAATTCTCTAACAAATCTTCAAATAACTTCCAAATAAATTTTCCTAACTAAGCTCCTGAAATATCTCTTCATAGATCTTCTAACAGCTCTTCAAATAAATTTTCAACGAAATCTTTCCAAATTAATCTCCTAATAAATCTGCAACAAACTGCTTCGAGACCGTGAGCCGGCTCAAAATTACCTTGAGCCGTCACATGCATCCAGAGAAGAAACATTAATTCCAAACGACTTGTGAGCCGGCTCAACCCAGTTTGAACCATCTCACACACATGAGGGTCTTGAATACAAGGAAAACTCAACATCGACTAAATTAGTGAGCTTTATGTGTGTGGATCTTCATCGAGGTTTGTAGATACCGTAATTCTCAAAGACTAGATCTCCTTTTCCACAGGAATTACTCAGTGCCATATACGAAAATAAAGGACTTAACAGCGAGCAAGAAAACGGATTATGCAGTATTTTTTTTTGCATAATTCATTTTCTTGCTGAGTTGATTCCACGTCCAGACGGATTCCAAATTGTCACGCCCCGCTTCCCAAAATACGGAATACGAGTGGTTGACAAGGCCAGCCATGCTCCTACGGTCGAGGAAATATCTCTCCATAATCATACTTCGGCTTCTAGCTCTACGTGGTAATCAGTAATCACTGCACAGGTAATGAGAAATGCGGTCACTAAATCAAAAACAAATACAAAAGAACTAACCAGATGGAGATCAAGAGAGTATAGCTCTGGGTCGCTGATCAAGATGTCCTCGAAGTACGTCAGGTCCTGGTCCAAGCTAGATCCACTTCTCACTTTGAGCATGCATACTCAGATCGTCAGAGAGACACGATAGCAATATATATATATATATATATATATATATATATACAAATGTGAACACGTGCAATGATGATGAATATGAAGCAGTAATCATGGAATGATGACGTGAACATGGAGTAGCCAATACAGGTATATAATAGCTGGTAAACAGTAAAGCAGTAAACAGTATAGCAGGTATATTGAATCAGTAAGCAATGCATGTCAATGTCACTAACCCTATCAGTCTCTAAGTCATACTATCCAAGTCGCTAAACCTATCATCAGTCCAAGTGTAAGAGTCAACCACTCGTGAGTATCCCCCACCCAAGGGTAGGACCCAAAGATAAGGGAACACAGGCCCGAGTCGCTCGCTAATAGTCAGTAATATCCCCATATATCTCCAGAATCGCTGTATGTGCCGGCATGGTACTCCCGAGATTCTGTTGAACTCACACTCAAACTACCCCATACCCCGTGGTCTACATCAAACGCCAACCATAAACTCAAATACCAGTCGGTCCATGATAAGTCTACGCGAGAACTGGAGACAGGATCTCCATCAAACATGTCTCGACTAATACCCAAGATAAATAGACAGTGTTTGGTGCCTTACCTATGACACCCATATAAGTGCTTCCATAATCGTCCCATACCAATTATAGTTATACTTATACATGTCTCATAGACGTCGACAATGCAATAAATCAGTAGGGTCCGCTGATTGTGTACAAGTACGTGTCACTTTTACTTATCCATTCACGCTTAAACACTAACGTACTTGCCACAATCTAACACTAAAACCTAACACTGGGTAATGCACATGATCACTAGGTTACCGATGCGATGACTTCTACACGATATGATGAGAATACAACAATTACGATAAGAATGGAATACCATCAGTCAGTGTCCTACCACTTTCATAATTCACTATAAGTCATGCATGCAGAATTAAGCAAAACAATGTAAAATGGGTAAATAGTACATTGAATTATCTATCCATCAAAATTGGTTTCGTGCCAATCGGGTTTCAGGTTTGCTAGTTATGACCATTTCAATTTAAGTGTTCACGGCTGGAAATCTGGTTTCAGAATCGGAAGACTATTTCGTAACACATTTTAATCCCAGTTGGGATCGCAATTAGGAGACGCTATAGTTGAACAATATTTAGGTTTATCAGTTAGGTTTCCACCGCAATTGGCGGATCAGTAATATCTTCCTATGTCGACAGGGAGTTATGGACAGGTTATGTTCGATGTGTAAGATCTGCCTCTGCAGAATTCAGCAAAACATATCGACATTATAAAATGAGTTTAAAATATCAAACAGTTGAGGAATCCAGTGAGACCAGTGGAGTAAGAAATCTAACTCAATTTCCTACGTAACGATATAGGGTTATGCGCATTCTCATATTTGAACAGGAATATACAGGGGTTTAGAAACAGGGGTTAACCGGGATTTCCATTCTGGACTGCAGTCCAGAATCGTGATCCTCCATAATTATCTCTATCATTGTTTATTAAAATTCAGTGATCAACTATATAATACGGTAGGTTAAACAGTTAGATTCGATACGAGCCATCGAACACTAAAATCCGGTTTATACACAATTTATTATAAATTTTACGGGTTAGCATGTACGAAAGTATTCAGGTTTTACGACAGAAATCGGGACATCATTTTACATGACCAAACGACATGGTATTGGAACCAAAGTCTCAAGGGACATTCCTTATAACTCGGGCCATCACATTTTATATGTTGTCGTCAATTCAACGGGATTTTCCATTCGGACTGTGCATCGAACACTTGAATTATAATGATTCACAAGAAAAGTATATGCGGAAATTATTGGTAACTTGAATTGTAATATATAAAATTAGCATGAAGCAAGTATTTAAACTTGCCTGAAGACGTATCGACGATGGTACGGCAGCGGCAACGGCACGATCGCGTCACGAACGCAGCACAGGTTCAGCCTTGTCGGATCTTGCTTCTTGGACTCGATGGCTCGGTGGGTGCGACTGGCGTGCGCTAGCGTTGCGATGAGTGGCGTGTTGATGACGATGACGGCTTAAGAGATCGAGGCCACAGATTTGATGGCGACGACGGTGACCAGAATAGCGGCAATAGCGATCGATGTAAGTGTTCGAAGAATTGCCGGGGGCTCGACTGCGGCGGCTAGGGATGCAGTGAGGGGGGTGTCGGTGGTGGGTGTCGCGCAGGGGCTCGGCCGTGGCGCAGGGATTGGGTTAGGTTCGGTCTTGGGGCCTTTTTGAAGTAGAGATGAGAGAGAGGGATGTGAGAGAGAGAGGTGCTGAGAGAGAGAGAGAGGTGCTGTGAAAGAGGATGGAGAGAGAGAGAGGTGCTGAGAGAGATAGAGGGAGGGAGGGAGGGAGGGAGGGAGACGTTGCTGTGGGAGAGGGGGGGATGTTGCTGAGGTTGCTGAGGGAGGGAGAGAGAGAGGGAGGGAGACGTTGCTGTGGGAGAGGGGGGATGTTGCTGAGGTTGCTGAGGGAGAGAGAGAGAGATGTTGCCTGTGAGAGAGAGAGGGAGCTTGGTGGTGACGTGTTCAGTTGAAAATATTGCACTTTGATATAAGTATTTTCCTTACATTTCTTAAATAATAAAAGGTGTTTATTATAAATATTAAACATATTTGGATTTATCTGCAAAATACTATTTTCCATATGTTTATATATTATAATTAATATTATGAAGGAAAATATAGGCATTTTATATTTATATAATATTTTGGTAATTGAAAATATGCATATCATATCAAATATTCTAATCACAATTCTTAAAAGATATAATATCATACAAATAGTTAGAATAATATTTCAAAATATATGCATAATATTTTAGTAATTAAAAGATGCATAGCATATCAAATATTCTTAATCATGTTTCTTAAAGATTTATTACCATATAAAGTGCATAGCATATTAAATATTCTTAATCAAGTTTCTTAAAGATTTATTACCATATATAGTGATTAAAACACTCTCTCTAATTTAATAAATAAACTAACATTATTCATAGAGATATTGTGCAAGATTTAGCTCAGGTCAAGAGATCAAGATGTTCAAGATGTCAGGATCAAAAATCTGCCAAAATCATAAAATCAATACTGACAGGGACTCAGAATCCAGGCATGGAAAGTCACCATATTAGGAAGTCACCATATATAGTAACTAGTTTTTCTTCTTTGAGGGCTATATAAAGGACCAAGGGCTAAAGTTAGAAGGTATCAAGCCGAAGAGATCACGAAATCCAAGACGGCTCACGCATCCAGGCTGATCATCAACTGTTCATCTATCTCCTTCGGAAGAGTTCGAGAAGCAAACCAAGTTTTTGTAATCATTTTCTAAGGAATAAAGTATAGATTGTTCAAGTTGATTAATAAAGGTAGTTGTTTTATTTAATTCTTTGCATTTTACATTATGTTTTCCCTCTCTGTCTTTTCATCTTCTTTTCCCAACATGCGCGAGTAATTCTCCGCTTGTTAGGGTTCGTAGGATTAGGGTAGGCTAATGGATGATTAACATCCCTAAACCATTTTTAAGTCCTATAAAGTTTATGAACTTTATCAAAAGAATCATTAACATCCTAATCGGGCGCGCTAACAATTCTTTGTTAGTTCCGACCGCGATTAGATATTAGATTAATGATTGTTTTGGTAAAGGCTAGATATGAACGGAGTTCCGTGTCGAGATAAAGGTTAAGAGTGGGATTCCTTTTTCCTCCAGAAACCCTAATCTACACGCATCACCGTCGTTCTAGTTTTAAATCTATTAAAGGATAAAAAGGGTAACTTTTAATTAATCATCCATAACTACTAAATCCTAACGAACCCTACAAGCCCTCTTATTATATTAACCACATCCCTAAAATAATCTAGATCTATATATTTTGCATTCTTGCTTAACGTAGATCTAGAAACCATTCACAAAATTCTTTATTCCTCCTCTCTTTTTCAACACGTCTAAAGTAAGAGTAAAAGATTCAATGTTTCCCTGAGAACGACCCGTACTCATCTCGGTCTAGCTACACGCGACACCGTTATTGATTGCGGTTAACTACAAACACTTTTTCACATCAATCAAATGGCGCCGTTGCCGGGGATACGTGCGTAATTTTTTATTCTTACTATTTGTGTTGAATTCTTAGACGATCCATATCATTATTAAAACAAAACTGCAAATTGCATATTTAACGATTTGTGCGTGAATTTTTGCAAGGAAATCTGGAGTCACAGACTTGAGGAAACAGGAGATCTAGGGTTCCAAACTCCTCTGGTATCTTTCTCAACTCTTTCTCTCTCCTCTCAAATCCAATAAAATATATTTTCTGCAGGATTCTTTGCAAAATAGCGCCGCTCAAAAAATAAATCTTTTTGCAAAAGTTTTGTGATTGGTTTTTGTTTTGCATATTTTAATACGGACATTAAGGGGCAAAGACCAAATCAAGATTAGGTGGGGATTTCATCACCCTTCCTAAGCCCCACAAATCACAAACCGAGCATCTAGATCAACCCTTCATTAATTTAAAAAATATTTAGACCATACTCTAAGGATTGTCACGCTCAATAAGGACAGAGGAAGGTCGTGGGTAATCTATCGTTTATCCACATTACTTTTGTAGTGCCTAGGCAAGTGTGTCAAAGGCTAGTGGTTTTTAATTAAGCCCACTACTGTGGTTCCTTCCCACTTACCTGGCACTTATCTGGCTACAAGGGTAGTACGGAGGCGGTAGAGGATTGATCCTGCGGCTTGTCCTTTGGAAGTCTAGGAGCGGTCTAGAGACTGGACCTAGGTAACCTTAGTTCTAGGGTTGCTTGTGCATCTTAGGGAGATTTGTCTTGAGTCCCACTTTTTCAAAACAAACCAATTTTAAATCACACACACGCTGCCACTTGCACTAAACCGCTTAGTGCATGCTCGGCTGGACACGGGATCCTAGTGCCCTCTTGTACGCGTTCCTGCTATCGACGCCGAAGTCGGTACTTCTTCATTTTCTTTTCCCCCACCACACACCGCGACCGAGATGGACGGTACTCCATCAAATTATAACACCACGCTGCCACCGCCCGAAGGTGCGCAGAATCCACCGTGCATCTCTCTCCAAGAGAGATGTTATCCTATCCGTGGTCCTCTTCCCACTTGTCTATCTCTTCGACCACCTAACGGGGATAATTTCGAAATTAAACCCCACTACATCAATCTGCTGCCCAAATTCCAGGGGCTTGAGTCGGAAGACGCGTACGTGTTCATCACCAAATTCGAAAACGTATGTGCAATGATGGGTACTTCACAATTGACTGTCGATACTATGCGCTTGCGTCTTCTTCCATTCACACTGTGTGACTTAGCAGAAAAATGGCTTTACAATACTGCCGCACACTCTATCACTAATTGGGATGAATTCGTGGCATTTCTTAAGAAGTTTTACCCAAACCATAAGACCGCCCGTGTTAGGAGCGAGATCAACCAGTTCACCCAGCTTTCCAATGAACCATTTTGGAAGTGCTTTGAACGTTTCAAGGATCTGCTTGTCCAATGTCCTCATCATGGAATACAAAGATGGGATTTATGTCGAATAATATATGAGGGCATTAATCCAGCGACAAAGCAGATGCTTGAAACAATGTGTCAATGCAATTTCATGTCTAAAGTCGACGGTGAAGCTTGGAAATATCTGGAAGACCTTGCTGAACACACTTTGCAGTGGGAAAGCGTAAGACCACCTTCATCTAGGGGAGGTATTCACCAGCTCAATGTTTCCATCGCAGTAAAAGCCGAAATGGCAGCGATGCAGAAGAAACTCGATGCTATTGAGAACAAGTTCTCATCATTCTCCCTAAATCAGGTCACGCTTCCTAAGACCGTCTGTGGTTGCTGTTCGGATCCTTCACACTTAACGGAAAAATGTCCTATGAATGCATCGCTTCAAGCTAATGCTGCTTTTCAGCAGCGACCTAGAAACGACCCCTATTCTTCCACGTACAATCAAAGATGGAGGAATCATCCTAACTTTGCTTGGAACCAAAACCAACAAAGTAATTATCAAAGACCTCCTCCACAGCAACCACAACCACAAAATCAGCTCCCCTTTCAGTCACAAAATTTCCAAAATCCGGCCAACACTTCTACACCACAAGTGGCCGGTACTGACAACTCTTCACTTGCACAAACTTTGGATTTGTTCATGAAACATTCCATGCAATTGTCGGCTGAGATGAAGTCTTCTATTGATACCATACAGAAAGACTCCGCCTCCCACGGCGAGAGTATTAAATCAATAGAAAACCAACTCGCACAGTTAAACGCCGCAATGAGTGCGAGAGAGAAAGGGAAACTCCCATCTCAACCCATACCTAATCCTGGCCACTCACAAAGTTATAATATGAGTGCCGTTACTACGTTGAGATCAGGAAAGGTGCTGAATAACCGAGTGGGTGAGCAATGTGATGATGTTAGTGACACCAATGATACCCCAGCTTCTTCTTCTTCCCCTAATTCGTCTAGTCTCCCACCTTCACCCGAGCCTATTCTCCGTTTTCCCCAAGGCTCGAACCCTTCGCCCATTTCCTCAAATCTACCTAAAACGATCCCCACTCCAATTCTGGGATCCACTCCATCCCCACAATCCTCTCTAATGTTGGACCAAACCCTTATTGATAAAGCACCTTATCCAAATAGGTTAAGGGGCAACAGACCAAGTCCACAAATGGAGAAGATTGTGGAAATTTTTAAGCAAGTTAACATAAACATTCCTATCCTAGATGCTATTCAACAAGTTCCGTCATATGCGAAAATCCTAAAGGACTTGTGCACTAGGAAGAGAAAAGTTCAAGTACCTAAAAAAGTTTTCCTTGCGAGTAATGTGAGCACAGCTTTTACACAACAACTACCCAAGAAACGAAAGGACCCCGGAAGTCCTACAATTTCTATTTCTATTGGGGGTAAAAATATCAATCGTGCTTTACTCGATCTTGGTGCTAGTGTTAACTTGCTTCCGTATTCTGTTTATGAGCAATTAGGGATCGGAGAGTTAAAACCTGCGCAATGCACTTTACAGATGGCCGATCGATCTATCACTCAACCAAGGGGTGAGCTAGAGGATGTGTTAATCAAAGTCGGGGAATTCATATTCCCTGTGGACTTTATCGTTATAGTTACACAACCTGTGGCAAACCCACGCAATCAAATCCCGGTGATACTCGGTCGACCCTTTTTGGCCACTTCCAACACAGTAATCAATTGTAGAAACGGCTCTATGACCCTATCCTTTGGAAAGAAATCAATTGAGCTTAACATTTACAAGTTGGGAAGTGAACCCTCCGAACCTTATGCTCATGTGTGTTATGTCGAATTAATGGATGTCAACAGCAGTGATTTGATCAACCTCGTGATACTGACTCTATTCATAAGTTGTTTGACCCAACCATGTACTCTTCCACCGAGTTGTCCGGGTCAACATCTAACGCTGATGAGAAAATTTTTATAGAGTCTGACGATCACCCCATTTTTTCTGATGACATTATTCTTCGGGGTATCGATGAAAGCTTTGAGAAAATTTTCGCTGATGAACTCGCATTTTTAAAAGATACGGGTGTTGAGATAAATCAACTTCAAGATGAAGAAATTGGACCTCCACCCCTTCTTTTGGACAATCATGATAATGCGAGTAATCCATCATTACTATCACTGTGTCGTATCTCCAAATTGAGACGCAATCATTTTCCATTACACCTCTTATCACCTCCCCACTTCTTCTTGTCGAAAAGTGACATGTTCTTCCACCAACCTCGGTACTTCATCGATAAAATTTTTGAATGGTTGGTGTTGATCTTCGGTCTTTGCAAAGCTTGGCATTGACCAATAAACTTGAACCCCCGTGTGATTTTAAAAGATTAAAATTGTTTAACTCAAGTTTGGAGGAGGGGTATATTTTGGCTCTTGAAAGAAAATGATTTTTACAAAATTGTGAGCCAAAAATAAGTTTGGGGGCGGATTTTCACTTTCATATATTCTTGCCCCCATTAATAATTTCCTCCCAAGTCTACAGGTTTTTAAGTTTAACGGATGACATCAGATGGACACTGCTGTAAACAGGTTTGGGGGAGGTTTGTGCTTATTTACGCATCAATTTTCATCATACTTTGCATAAGCACAACATTTTTCAAAAAAAATTTAAAATTTTTTTTATAACAAAAGAGTAGAAAGTGAAAAATTACATCCAAAAGATAGGAATAGTTTAAGAAAACCAAGAAAATTAGAAGTTTTCTTAAACGAACTGGTAATAAGTAGTTATGAGCTGTTGTCCCAAGGGTTAGTAAGATGAAGAAAGTCACTAATCTGAGAATAAAAATAAGTCTGAAAAATTGTTTCTATTCTGGAAGCCAAACATTTGAATGTTGATACCCTACTATATGCACTTACACACGTCTTGAAACTCGGGATAGTAGAGGATACCTTAAAATGCTCTTGTCTAAAAGCCAAAATATGAAGGAAATGAAAAAAATGAAGAAAATATAAAAATGGTGAAAAGAAAAATAAACACTGGTTTTGTTATCGCCAAGGCAGCAATAAAAAAATATAGCGAGGGTGCTTCATCACCTAGTGCCTTAGACCAACTGGTTTGGGAGTCACTGCTAAGACTTAGGTGGTGCAAGACGAGGAAAATATTATCACCTAATTAGAAAGCACATAAGTAATCGGTCGGTTAGTACCTTAAGAAGTATTAACGGTCGCATGAAAATGTGTGAGCAAATCCTTAAATATTCATCAAATTAATAAGTACTGAGGTAGATGGACAAGGGTATGATAGCTTGAATTGAATTCTCCGAGTGTAGGGATGTCCATTACACACACGTAGGGTTATATGATCGATGTTTGGACGAAAGGTAGGAATGAAAAATAAAGACGATGTTTTATTGAGGGATGATGTGATTTCTAACATTTTTTCATGACTATTAAGATAGGGCTCATGACAACTGAAAAGCTAGTATAGTTGGAAACTCAAAGTATTTTTTTTATGGTTCTTATCTTTATATGTAAATTTCACCATCTCTCTTTTATTATAGGATTTTGTGGGTGTAATCCGGTGAAAACCCACAGGAGACAACACTCCTCCTACTAGGGACACCTAGAGGTTTAACGGCTTGTTGCACGTGCTCAGTGCAATCGTGTTTGCCTACGAAAGTGTGTTATTTAGATTTTTCCTTTTCTTTTTCTCTTTCTCTTGAATAACTAGTTTGCTCGGGACGATCAAAGTTAAGTTTGGGGGTATTTGTTCAGTTGAAAATATTGCACTTTGGTATAAGTATTTTCCTTACATTTCTTAAATAATAAAAGGTGTTTATTATAAATATTAAACATATTTGGATTTATCTGCAAAATACTATTTTCCATATGTTTATATATTATAATTAATATTATGAAGGAAAATATAGGCATTTTATATTTATATAATATTTTGGTAATTGAAAATATGCATATCATATCAAATATTCTAATCACAATTCTTAAAAGATATAATATCATACAAATGGTTAGAATAATATTTCAAAATATATGCATAATATTTTAGTAATTAAAAGATGCATATTATATCAAATATTCTTAATCATGTTTCTTAAAGATTTATTACCATATAAAGTGCATAGCATATTAAATATTCTTAATCAAGTTTCTTAAAGATTTATTACCATATATAGTGATTAAGACACTCTCTCTAATTTAATAAATAAACTAACATTATTCATAGAGATATTGTGCAAGATTTAGCTCAGGTCAAGAGATCAAGATGTTCAAGATGTCAGGATCAAAAATCTGCCAAAATCATAAAATCAATACTGACAGGGACTCAGAATCCAGGCATGGAAAGTCACCATATTAGGAAGTCACCATATATGGTAACTAGTTTTTCTTCTTTGAGGGCTATATAAAGGACCAAGGGCTAAAGTTAGAAGGCATCAAACCGAAGAGATCACGAAGTCCAAGACGGCTCACGCATCCAGGCTGATCATCAACTGTTCATCTACCTCCTTCGGAAGAGTTCGAGAAGCAAACCAAGTTTTTGTAATCATTTTCTAAGGAATAAAGTGTAGATTGTTCAAGTTGATTAATAAAGGTAGTTGTTTTATTTAATTCTTTTGCATTTTACATTATGTTTTCCCTCTATGTCTTTTCATCTTCTTTTCCCAACATGCGCGAGTAATTCTCCGCTTGTTAGGATTCGTAGGATTAGGGTAGGCTAATGGATGATTAACATCCCTAAACCCTTTTTAAGTCCTATAAAGTTTATGAACTTTATCAAAAGAATCATTAACATCCTAATCGGGCGCGCTAACAATTCTTTGTTAGTTCCGACCGCGATTAGATATTAGATTAATGATTGTTTTGGTAAAGGCTAGATATGAACGGAGTTCCGTGTCGAGATAAGGGTTAAGAGTGGGATTCCTTTTTCCTCCAGAAACCCTAATCTACACGCATCACCGTCGTTCTAGTTTTAAATCTATTAAAGGATAAAAAGGGTAACTTTTAATTAATCATCCATAACTACTAAATCCTAACGAACCCTACAAGCCCTCTTATTATATTAACTACATCCATAAAATAATCTAGATCTATATATTTTGCATTCTTGCTTAACGTAGATGTAGAAACCATTCACAAAATTCTTTATTCCTCCTCTCTTTTTCAACATGTCTAAAGTAAGAGTAAAAGATTCAACGTTTCCCTGAGGACGACCCGTACTCATCTCGGTCTAGCTACACGCGACTCCGTTATTGATTGCGGTTAACTACAAACACTCTTTCGAAACAATCATGACGACGTGAGGTCGACGGAGGCACCGGCGAGGTGGCCTGCAGAGGGGGTGCGCTCGGGTCTGCAGCTTGGAGGGGCACGGACGAGGGCTCGGCGTCGGGGGTGGTCGGCGGTGAGGATCTTGCGGTGAGCAGGGCTGCAAAGTGTTGGTGGCGAGGGGGGAGAGGAGGCAGTGGGTGAGATTGAGAGTTGGGAGAGAGAAGGCAGTGGGTGGGATTGAGAGGTGGTGATGGTGTACTGGTATCTGTGTAGGCGTGGTGAAAAGGCGATGGGGATCATGGGATAGCTGTAGAGAGGAGCGGGTCTCGGGGCGTGAGTATGAGGAGAGGGGAACGCGGGGGAACGTTGGAGGAAGTTGCGAGGGAAGGCGAGACGTGGGCGAGGGGCCATGATTTCGAGAGAAGCGGGGTGAGGAGAGAGAGAGAGAGAGCAAGCGACGGGGATTGCGGCGGTTGCGACGACGTGGGAGCGCACGGCGAGGTCGTGGCGAGCGGGAGCCGTTGGAGATACGCGGACGGGAAAAAGAGAACGAAGGAGGAAGAAGGGTAGGAAGCGGGTCGGGTCGGTGATTTGGGACTGGGCTGGGCTGAGAAAAGAGGGGAGGGTGGCTAGGCTCGGAAAAATGAAAAAAGGAAAAGGAAAATAATAAAAGAGAAGGGGAGTGAGGGTTTGGGCTTGGGCTGGATAGGAAAGGAAAATAAAAAGGGAAAAATAAAAGGGATTTAAGTAATAGGATTAGTTTTAGGTTAGGAGTATAATAAATTAGTTTAACTAAAAATTATACACATATATATATTTAGATCGGAATAAATCTGGATTAAATTTTGGAAAAATATACGGGAAATTTGTAGGAAATTTGGGAAAGTATCTGAAGACGTTATTTATTAAAATATGCTAATTATTTATAGGGACTGGGTATTACACAAATCAACCTATTAAAGAGTTGATACGCGGTAAGTAAGGCGAATGAAGCGCGATTGCACGGCTCAACAGGGCTCCTGTGAGTCCGAAAACTAGTTTACTTGCTCCCGAGAGAGAGATCGAAACTAACTTGGTATTTTCTTTCACCAAATTAGCCCGTTCGAGTGCATCTACAGCTACCCTATCCCCTAGGTCTTTGACAGCTATTGCGGATTTTGAATCGAGACAAGAGATCTCTCTTCCTTTCGGTAAGCTGAGTACTCGAGGGTGGATCAGAGAATCCACTAATGACGTTACGGTTAGTCGTATCTGTTTCTGTATCGGCTTTATCTTGTGTGTGGTCGTCACTTTTTTTAAGGTTGTAAAAAAGGGATAGTATTTGTTCTATTGCTAAAGGACAAAACCAGCTTTGTAAGTGAAGTTAGTTGAAGTTCGTAAAATTCAAACAGACGGATCACATAAATTGGAACATCCAAATAGACCTCGAAAAATCCAATTGCTGGAGAAGTATAGGGTACAAATATGGAAGGGCATTTTGAGAGGAACACGGTTTCTTCGTAAATAACTAAAAGTTTAAGGTTGTGCTTGGTACATGGAATGGAAAATTACCGGGAATCCTTGCATTCCCAGAAATAGGATGACCGGACATCTAATTCCAATGATTTTGCATTAACATATTTGATATATTTTAATCATTTCCGGTAATATATGTATGTACAACTGTCGACTGGTGTTGAGGTAGACGGAGGATCGATAGATGGCGGCGAGGCCGGCGACGAACGGACAATTGGCGGCGGGTCAGCCAGAGGCCGGCAACTAGCGACGGGGCCGATCAGTGAACGACCAGTGACAGGCCGCGGCCGGCTGGCAGTGAACAATCGGCGATGGCCGGCGGCGGGCCGACCAATGAACAATCGGCAATGGCCGGCGGCGGGCCGGCGGTGAACGACCGATTGGCAGTGGGCCGGCCGACGGACGACCAACAATGGACATTGAGGCCGGCTGGACGGTGGGTAGCAATAGAGGCCGACGGCGGATGATCATGGCTCTTTTCATGTTAGGTGGGAATATTTCGTGGTAATGTATGATATACATATATTTTGAGGAGAATATATATGATTACCATGAAATGTGGATATTTGATTAGCATGATAATTCTATATTCTCGGGGATACCGTTTACAACTAAATATATGTGGTAATATTTCATGATAATCTATGATTATCACATGGATTACCTGCTAGCACCAAGCGCAAAAGAGAGAATATATGGATGGAAACAGGGCAGAGCTTTGGTTTGAGGAGATTGGGGCTCAATGAATCTATTCTCTCATCTTGCTTTTTCCCAACCGACCTTTTCCAACCTTTACAAAATTCCCATGGCGCCGTGTGCGCGCGCACCTTCCCAGAATTCACATAATCAATAATTTAATTAATCTGTTAATTTCTAAATTTATGGAGTTAATTTATAGATTAGAGTCTTTTCTGCTGGGGCTATGTATGAAAAGGGGAAAAAAGGAAAGAGAAGAAGGGAAATTCCTAGCGTCATTCGATTGAAAAAGTCCCAATATGGATTTTTATTGTAGTGTATGCTCGCTTTGAGGGGTAATTGCGTAAGGCTATATTCTTCAATCGCTTCGTTCCTGCGCTCTGCTTTGAAACTTATTAATTTTAGCATTGCTCTCTCTCTGTCTCTCTCTCTCTCTCTCAATCTTGTCTTGAGGAAACCCAGGTCAGGTTTGTGTTCTTGTATTCTCTCTCTCTCTCTCTCTCTCTCTCTATATATATATATATATATATATATACACACACACACACTGTGAAACCCCCTTTAATTACAAATGAATTATTCATGAGGATACATACATCCACAATCTCCTTGTCTCTCTTTTTTGGGAAATCTTCATCAATTTTAATTTCCGTTAATTGATCTCTCTTCGCCAATAAAGCTTATTAAAAATCTTTAATTAATTTGTCTATCAAAATCTTCTTGGTCTTCACATGGACATGTCTTGCTTTTCTGTTTAATTCCTAGGACATGGATCTCTTCTGCTCCTTTTGAATATTTTACCTCCATTTCTTGTTATCTTTTTTTTTATATATATAATTATTTAAATTCAAACTCCATATCTTTTTCTTTTCCTACGAATTAAATCTCTTTTTTCTTTTCTTCTTCCTGCTGAGAAACTGACCGCGCTTGTTCTGTTCCAATTTCATGTTTGCAGATTCCTAAGAGCGTGGTTGCAGATTTAAGATTTGAGAGCAAGAAAAGAATACACGGATTCTTATCTTCTCGCTGTGAGTTTGATATCCTCCAAGGGCTTGCAAGAGTTCTATTCTTGAGATTTAAGCATTTCAAGAGTTGGCAACTTCCAAAGAGAAATTAGGAAGAACCATATACAATCACTTTGATGGATGCAGCGCCGCTGCAAAGTGTCTTGAGTCTCACAGAACAAAGTCGAAGGAACTCATAGGGAGATAATTAATTAATTAATTAAACAAAGATGGGATGCTCCACCTCGAAATTAGATGACCAAGAGGCCGTCCAGCTCTGCAAAGATCGAAGGAATTTCATCAAACAAGCAGTGGAGCAGCGATATCGATTTGCTTTAGGCCAAATTGCTTACATTGAATCAATTAGGAGAGTCTCCGTCGCTCTCCATAATTTCGTACAAGGAAATGAGCATCAAGACGTCTTCATGGATCACCACACAGCTCAACCTTTCACACCAGCTGCAAAGAGATTGAGCCCCGATATCATTATGTCAGCTCGTGTAGTGAAATTTCTGAGGCCAAGTGGTAATCCGTCGATTCCAATTGAGGAATGGCCTCAATCACCGGAGACTGTACAGGTTGAATCTTTCCATTCTTCGAGCCATTATGGCATTGATGGGTTCTTTACCTATGAGGCTTCACAAACGAATCGACCCTTCTCCTCTTCGCCTTATAATAATAGACCGAGCTATCCACCAACTTCGCCTCAAAATCCACAATGGGATTTCTTCTTCAACCCTTTCTCATCGTTGAATCGGTATAGTTACCATTATAATAGCAACAATGATGAATATGATGAGATGGCGAGGCTAAGAAAGGTTCGGGTAGAGGAAGGCATTCCCGAATTGGAAGAAATCAGAAACGTGGAAGAGGAAGAAAATGATGTGGATGATGATGATGATGATGATGAACAAGAAGACAAAGATAATGAGAGGTTTATGAAACCACGGGCAGAGGATGAGAAAGCCAAGCCTATCACAAAGCTTACTCCGGTTATGGTTTCTAATGAGAAAAGTCGTATTGAATCAGAGAGCGAAAGAGATAAGGTATGTCAGGTTCAATACAGTAATTATGCATTAATCATCCTAATTCCAGATGATGTATCGCAGAATTCTAATTCGGGCTGTATTCAGAATGCCAACAGGGTACAAGAATCAAAGAATTGCCAGTCTGAGGGGGCGGAATGTATACAGGTATCTCAAGCTCAAACTACCGTACAAGTCGAAGCCAGTTCAAGAAATAGCGGGGCAGAAGAAACTCCGGGGTTCACCGTGTATGTCAACAGAAGGCCTACAAGCATGGTTGAGGTAATAAAGGATGTAGAGAGCCAGTTTGAGAGAATATTTGATTCAGCTACAGAGGTTTCAGTAATGCTTGAGGCAAGCAGAGCTCAGTACTCGGCTTCAAATGAACTTGCAGGTATTTACGTATTTGTGATTTTATCTGTGCATCGACATTGTTGTCTGAAAAACCGAAAGCTCAACACAATTGCCTGCACTAGTGCAGGGGTTAAGATTCTGAACCCAGCCGTTCTCTTTCGTTCACCCTCATCACGCTCATCATCTTCTCGATGCTTGATCAGTAGTACTATCAATATAAGTTCGAGGGATGAGGGTGATGAAACGGGTAGTAATTACTCAGAAGAGTGTCATATGGTATCTGGGAGCCATCAATCAACCTTAGACAGATTATATGCATGGGAGAAGAAGCTTTATGACGAAGTAAAGGTGAATACTCTTCTCATAAGCAAATTTAACTAGTGCAAATTAACTTGAAATAATACCCCCTTTTTTTTTTTTCTTTTGTGGCCGTTTTGGCAGCGTGGGGAGCAAATTCGAATGGCATATGAGAAGAAATGCATGCAACTCAGGAGGCATGATGTGAATGGAGAGGAGCCTGGTGTCGTCGACAAAACAAGAGCAGCTATAAGAGATCTCCATACCAGATTAAAGGTTTCTATGCATTCGGTTGAATCTGTTTCTCGGAGGATCGAGACATTGAGGGATGAAGAATTGTTCCCGCAGCTTATGGAGCTGATCCAAGGGTATGTATGCTCTACGTACCAATCACCTGCATTTCATAATTAATAGCCATGATTTGATGGCGTATACCTCCTACATCTTTCGACATCAATTAAAACATATACATCTATATATAGCCTTAATTTAATTTTAATTAAGTCCCAAAACTCTCCATTTTGCGCGCGGCTCATATCCTTGCAACCCAGACTTTCATATTATATATGTATGCAGGTTATCAAGGATGTGGAGAACAATGTCAGAATGCCACATGCTCCAAAAGCGCACCATCGACGAGGCCAAGCTCCTCCTCTTCTTCTCCTCCTCCTCCTCCTCCTCCTCCTCAGCCAATCTCAACATACCGAATTTCCCTGCCTCAACATCGCCTCTAAAGCCCTCAAAGCACGCATTGGACCTCGTGCTCGAGCTCAAAAGCTGGAGATCATCCCTCTCAGCCTGGATGAACGCCCAACGGTTCTACGCACGTGCTCTCTCCGGTTGGATCTCCCGATGCGCTCGCCCCCGGACAGCGAACTCCGACGATCAGGCAGCCACCCGTGCACCGCCCGTGTATAGGCTGTGCTTTCACTGGTCGCGCCTGCTGGATTCGATGAGCGAAGGCCCGGTGATGGAAGGGATAGATTTCTTTGCAGCAGGCATCGGGTCCGTGACTAGCAGCATCAATCCTCCGCAGATACAAATGGAAGGAGGAGCAGCAGTGACGTCGGTGCCGTCGCAGAGGACCGGGGAGGTCGGAGAGCGGGTGTTGTGTGCTGGGATGGGGGCCACCGTAGGAGCTTTGACGGAGTTCGCTGGGGGAATGTCGCAGGGGTATCGGGCTTTGCTGAACAAGTTTGAAGGGGGTGTGATGGCGGGAAGGGCGGAACAGTAATTTCAAGAATGCTGGTTTTGGTTTGTGGAGGCAGTAGAAGCGCGATTTATTTATTTATTGAGATGAAATAAACAGTGGGAATTAGCTAGGGTGTGTGTGTTTGTGTAATCCCTTTAATCCTTTTTATTAGTAAGAAGATCTTTTATGTTTAGGAGATGGGATGGGTTTATAACCAATATTAATAAGAATCATGTCAAAAAATCTGGCTATTTATTTAGTATATATCTATCTATCCTTGACGATGATCAACTATAGATTCATCACTGTTATTTTACAAGCACTTCACTATTTTTCACACCCATTTGCAGCAGCATCACGTGACACTTAGAGACAATTTTTGAAGCTTAATCGTTTTTTATTGTTTTGTGTTTCTCACTGTTTGCACTGATTAAGCAGCAAATTTTTTTTTTTTTGGCAAAATAAGAAGCAACTAAAATATCAAGAATTTATAATATAACAAAGCAAAATTCCAAAAACAATGAGGTTCGGAGAAATGTACAGCGTATGATGCTCTTCTATCTTGGTGCTATAGTTTTTGTTTGGTGCCATCGTTTGCGTGCTCATAAAAGGATACAAGTGGTAAACCCCACTATATACAATACTAAGGCGTGGTTACAAATGAATGAATAAAGGGAATAGTAAAATAAATGTTACTAGTTTAATTTACCAGGGATGAGTGCGGTGCTCGAACCCCAGTAACTAGGGTTGCATTCGGACTCATATATCCGGATATTTATTCGGATCTAGATCCAGATATTTTCAGATACGGATATGAAATTTCGGATCCGTTCGGATACGGATACGGATATATATTTTCGGATATAGTCGGATACAGAAGTAGATGTAGATTTTTTCAAATTTTGCGGATACAGATTCGGATATCCGGATATCTGAATCCGGATACGGATATCCGCAGACACATTAAGTTAAATATAGCATTTTAAATTAATTTTCTAATATTTTTATGCTTGATTAATTAATATTTTTATAGTAAAATTAAAATCAAACAATATATTGGTTTGTTTATTTTATAAGTATTATAAATTATGCATTACAAATGTTATTTAATATATTATGTTATTAATTTTATTTAAGATATACATGATTGGACATACTTGTTAATATTTTCTCTTAGGTGCATGTTTATTAGTTTCAAATATTTTAATCACCCATATTTAATTTGTACTCATTTTTTTTTAGAATGTATGTTACATGCATATTTTCACTTCACAATCACTTATTTTATATTTTAAATATTTATTTATTAATATCCGATTCGTATCTGTATCCGTTTATCTCATATTCGATCTATATCTGTCATACCCTGCTTCCCAAAATACAGAATACGAGGGGTGACTAGGCCAATCATACTCCTACGGTCAAAAAACAATTCGCCGTAGTCACATTTCGCTTTCTAGCATTACATGGTAATCAGTAAACACAGCACTAGAGTAAATGAAATCACAGTTCACAACTTTATTACATTAAAATAACAGAGTTCGGGATACATTTATTTGCTTGAAAGAAATAACTAACCAAAGAAATAACAGTGTTCTTATTGCAAGAAAAAAGGATGGCACTGGTGTCGCGGTCTAAACCTCCGCGATCTCAAATGGCGGATCATGCTCCTGGGTTGGATCCACTTCGTCCTCTGAGCATGCACACTCAGGCCGTCAGGGCGACACATATAGCAATAAATTTATAGTGAGTGTACTATGTTATTAAACGTGAAATACACTGCAGAATACAGTAACATGAGAATAAGAAATATCAAGTTAAATGAATTATGTGGTATATGTAACATGTCAGCAAACTAGACAATGTGTATGTCACTACTTATCAGTCACTAATTCAATTAAAATCAATCGGTGGAAAATGATACTCGTGTTTAACAAGGGCTTCGTGCGTGCCCGAGACTACGGTCCACTGTTGCCTGGGACATAACCATGCAGTCATTGTTAGTGTATATGCCCCAGGGGTCATTATTGTATCATACTAGCTTATATATTATTTAATGGAAGCTTGGGATATTCACAGTTGTATTAACAGTCTTGCTCAACATAGTAGTATGCTACTTGGTTTATATCTATCTTAATATGTGTATATGTTTCTTTTAGCATATCGCGAATACATATTGATAGAGCCCTTAGGATCTTGCTTGACTACCAGCGTTGTGATGGCAGTCACACTAGTGGGAGCTGGGTAGTCTACAAGTACATCCTTTTTCAGGTCCCTAGTCGTAAGATTATCGAGACAGGGCATCGATACTCCAGAGTAGACTAGTGTATACGCTTCTCATCCCAGCAGGGGAGATGGTCTGTTCTACAGCCATTAGTACGTTGTACTGGAGATAGTATGCAGGTGCTCGTTGGGTTACGGGTACACCGGACAGGACTCGCAGGGAACTGTTGGTTTGTACTATACCCGTCGTCAGTCAACAGTTCCCAGGTGACATGAGTACAGCATAGTCCGTTGACTTGATACTGCTGCTTCGTCTCGAGTGTGTTCCCACTGTTCTTAGATTGCTACCCTACCACGGCTGAAAAGAGTCGTGCAAACAGGTAGCAGTTGGGTGCAGTCCCGAAGCACTTGGAGGCGGTGGCGGTTAGATAGGATTCGTCTCTCCCGGTATTGGGAGATGATATCGCACTGTGTTTGGAGAGCCATTACGCAAAATCCCTGGCCAGGGCAAACGAGATTTACTGGTAGGATTTCCAGTAGCTTCTCAAGGTGTAGTGGGCTTCACTCCGACACGACTTATACAGCTTTTAGGGGACTGACGCTTGCCGCCCCCATAGGCCCGATATGCGATAGTCTTAGACGAACAGACCGGACTGTACAGAGATTGTCACATCAGGCTCAGTAGGGATTCGGATGGGTTTCCCCATCGGCCTTCTTATCGACATCTACCTGGGGACCGTTACGTACAACTAGTGCCGCTTGCGGCCTGTGGTTAAACCCACTGCCAGCGTAGTGTCGAGTCTTTAGAGTCCCACACAGAGTGTTTCCCTGCTTCAGGCGAAACAATATAGAGGTTGTATGGTTTTAAGACAGGGTTCGGACACATACGTGTATTTATGCACGTATAATGTTCGGACAGATTATACCAGCAAGCTTTAGTTTAAGCCAGATTCTAGTATTGGATTATTGGATTTATACAGTCTCGGTATATCCGTGTTTTACGAATGAGAGGGGCATTCTTGTAATTAGTCGAGAAGCTTCTAGAAGAAAGATGAGGTGGAGAGCTTAGGTGTAATTTGCATTAAATGAATTAGTGACTCATGAAGTGATTCATCCAAATGAGTTAATGAAGCATTTATTGCTTAATGACTCATGAGATGATTCATTCATTTGTGTTAAATGAAGCATGAAGATATTTGTGCAAGATATTTGTACAAGATATTTTATACTTCATGATATATACATAATTTGAGTTATAATTCATTTCATTCTAAAAAACACATTCTCTCTCCTCAAGCTCTCCTCTTCTTAAACCTAACCCTGATCCTCTCATGTGTTGAGTTCCCAAGGGTTAGCAAGACTAATAGATCCTTAATCCACTTCTATATCTTCTAGGTCACTTGGATTAGCAATGCTAGCCACTTAGTTACCTCAAGTGAGAGGTTAAAACTTGGAGAAGGGACTCTCGGGTGGATCTTCTATCACATTGAGGAGGCCGACGAGGAGGTGAACAACAAGAACAAGAAGGACTAGAATCTTGAGGTATAATCATCTATCATAGCAGTTAATCACTTCTAGATAGTTGTTAGTTAGGGTTTAGCAAATATCCGTAAAGTTAGTCGATGTTAACTTAAACAAAATGATTATTTTACCTATTCCGCCTCCCCGCATCATGTGGGGTGTCTAACGTCGACTTACAGTGGTATCAGAGCCTAGCTAAACCATAACTAACATGTTAGCAAAGTCTTTAGAAATTCGATCGCAAATGAACCCGAAAATACGACGTTTTCACATAGTTTCTGCCGATTTTTAAATGGGGTCTAAAAATTTTTCAGGGACCCTTAAAAATACAAGCAGGGTTTTTTAAGAATTGTGAAGAAATTTGGGATCATGACACGACCATACCACCGCGGAACCGCGGCCGATCCAAGCGATCCGCCGCGGATACACGGCCGAGTTGACTCCGAGTCAACCCAAATTTGCTCAGTTATTCTTCTGTGTTGATATTGTATTTTCTGGGATGTTTTGTTTCTGCTCAGGTTTTATGTGCACAGAGAATTGTTTGGAGTAGATTCATTTGTGTTGCTTGATCGAAATTCTAAGATATTTGGCTAACTTGATTATATCTGTGTTGTGTTTAATGTGTTCGTAAACCTCCCATAACTGCTAGTATGTCGGTTAGCAAGGGGTTGCACATTTCTGTAATGGTTTTTACTGGTTTGTGATTGTGAACTTGTTGGATTGCCGTGAATGGATAGCCGGGAATGTGAGACGAGTGTTTCTTTCATTCAAATGTAAATTGTAATTTGTTGTAATATTCTTTTGCGGGGCACATCCGGGTTGAGGTTGTATCCACCGTTGTATTATTTCATTTACTGTTTTCTGCTCCTAGGATAAACCCAAGATGGGTGCACAAATTACCGGGTACTTTGAAGTGTTTAGTGGCTTACTCACGTCGTTGAGGGAGACCGCTTCACTTCGGGAACCAAGCGGGTAGTTTATCGTACCCGTAGGGGTCTAGGGTGGGGTTTTGGCCATTCATTGCGACTGTGTAATCCATCTTTCTTTGCAGGCTCAAAAGGAATGCGGATTCGTAGAAAATCCAATATGTTCATCTGTAATCTGGAATGCCTATTATTGCGTCTGACGAATGTACAATATCTATATATGATATATATTAGGCGTTACTTATGTTTTGCACCCGCGCTAGCCTAACCCCCGCTCTGTCGTTAGTTAAGTAACCTAACGAGTGAATGATGGGGCCCCGTGGCGAATGCGGATGGCATAAGAGGACGTTGTATTTTAATTGTTTTCTGCAATGATAGGTTAATTGATGGGACGCATTATATTAATGCAAAGAAAATAAATCAAAGTTGAATCGTTGGAACAGTTTAAAAGAAACCACTCGGTTATTTTAAAATAGAAGATATTTTTTTTAATTGCGGAGCTTAAACCACTCCTTTTAAAAGCTATCAGGTTCCTTCGATTATATTAAGTTCACTACGTTCACGGTTTCGCTAAAACCATCCATAGCCCTCCGTCATTTCATTTGGGAATTCAGTAGTATTCAAGCTATGTATTTTGACCAACGCCAAGGCATAGTGTTTGGTAACTGCTGGGTATTCATTTGTTGCATAGATAGATGAGTTAGTTTGGGACAGTCGTACTGTCATTTGGCCAACGTCAGGGGTATGTACGGATGGGTTCAAATTAACAAGATGGTGATGGGTAGAACTTAATATGTGACTTATGACATTTTGACCAACGCCAAGGTCATAAGAGCATGGGGCAGAAATCCATATCGGGAGTTTCTAAAGAAACTGAAACTTGTTAAAGAGATTGCATACCATTTGGAGTGTGATAATTTTGGTAGGATTCCTTCAGCTTTATCACACGATGATATTTAGATCCCGATCCTACTGTGAGTATATGCTACTCATCAGGAGATTCTTTCACTTAACGATCAATGCTATAAACCAAGTAGGTGTCGAGAAAGGTGTCAGCGGGGCTACGCCCCCAGAGAAAAGAGGTTATTTAATTAAGGAACTTCGCGAAAGCGTCGTAAAACCTCCCTCGAAGTACCGACACCGGCCTGGCTGAACGGTTAAGCAAGTATTATACGGTGAGAATAATCCTGACTAGTTCTTCCTTTATGGTTTGAGGAGGGATTCGAGAAACAGTGGGAGCCGTCCTGTTTAGATAAACTAAAAACCATTCTAAACTTGCAAGAGCATCATGCTAAAGTGTTCCCTCTCTCTCTCATTGCAACGATCCAGAACATGACAGGCCTTAAGTTATTATTAGATAAAAATATTTTGACATGGCCAAACTATAAAGATTGGTTCCGGAATGTTAAGATGGTTATTGCCTATGACAAATTGGGGTATGTCATTACTACAAAGGCCCCTGCCGTCCCAGGTCCTGAATCCAGTGTCGCGGATAAGGAAATCCGCAAGACCTGGGAGTTAGATTGCGCGAAGGCCAAATGCATCGTGCTTGCCTCTATGAATAATGAACATCAGAGGAGGCACGAGAATATGGATCTAGAATCCATATTTCTCCACGCCATAGAACTGTATGGAGAGCAATCTCGTATAGCTAGATACGAGACCTCGAAGAACTTGTTTCAGTCGAGGATGGCCGCCAGATCATCTGTAGCGGAACATGTCCTTAAGATGATTGGCTATATTGAAGAGCTCGCAGACCTCGGGAAAACATTAGAGAACGAGCTGTATACAGACTTGATTCTCCAGTCCCTTCCTTCCACCTACGCCCAGTTTATCTTGAATTTCAACATTCAAGGTAAAGAAGTTGAACTTCCAGAACTCCTTAACATATTGAGGAGTGCAGAGGGCACCTTGCAGAAGGCAAGGGAAACACCCACTATGTTTGTTCGTGGTGCTTCCTCTTCCAGGTCCAAGGCAAGGGCCAAAGGAAGGAAGAAAAAGGCCGCTACCAAACCGAGATGTGGTGTTGGTAAGGTGGGAGTCAAGGGAAAGGCAAAGGTTGTTGTGCCATTAGTGGCAAAGGACGAGTGCTTCCACTGTCGCAGGAAAGGCCATTGGAAGAAGGATTGCAAAGCTTGGATTGCCAAGAACCAGGACCCGAGGCAAGTTGTGGCTTCGGCTTCAGGTGTGTTTGTAATTGAAAATTGTCTGTCAATCAACTCTACGTCTTGGGTATTGGATACCGGATAGGATTATTGGATATATATATGCCCTAGAGGCCATTATGTGATAGTAGATGTGTTTATACATGTATATATATATATATATATTCAGTGTACATTCTTGCTCGACATGATAGTATGCTATCTGGTTCTTCTTTATCTGACATGTTGATTTGATCATGCTTTTATTCATTCATACATGTTGATAAAGCCCTGAGGATATAGGCTTGACTACTGTGATTATGATGGAGATCATACTAGTGGGACATCTGTAGTTTATAAGCATATCCTGAAATGTCCCTAGTCGTAGGTGTATCGAGACGGGGTATCGATATACCAGAGTAGACTAGCGTATATGATACTAGACCTATATGATGGGCGATGGATGTTCCCACATTCATCGATGTTTGACATCGAGATCGTATACGGGTGCTCAGTGGTGACTGGGTACACTGGACGGACTCGCCGAGAACTCCTATATGGAATTATATCTATCGTCGGATAGCAGTTCTCAGGTGACACTGGTGCAGGTTAGTCTGTAGACCCGAGATCGTCATAGAGTCTTGTGTGTTCGCCCACTGTACTTTGATTACCACCCTACCACGGCTCTACTGAGTCGTGCAAACAGGTGGTCATTGGGTACAGTCCCGAGACACACGAAGGCGATGAGCGATAGGAGGGGTTTCGTCTCTCCCGGTATTGGGAGTAGATGCTGTGCTGTGCTCGACTGGCTATATCAGTAAGTCCCTGGCCAGGGCTGTTGGGATTTGCTGATAAGTGTTATCAGTAGTTTCTCGATCTGTTATAGACCATTCATCGGCATGACTTATTGAGTTATTGGGGTCGACGTTACCATCCCTAAACTCGATATGCAGCATATCTGACGAAGAGACCGGACTGTACGGTAGTGTTGCTGGTTGGCTCGACGGGAGTTGTAGCAGGTTCGCTTGTTTTCTTCTGATTGCTCAATACCCGGGTGGCCGTTACGCTTAGCTGACCGCTTGCGGCTTGTAGGTATTTGATATGATCATTACCTACTGCTGGCGTATTGACGAGTCTTAGAGTCCCACAATGAAGTTTCCTGGCTCAGGCGAAAAGATGTGGTGTGCATATGAGATATGCGTGGGGACCCGATTAAATACGGATATGTGATACCGTATATTAATCGGGCATTTTCTATTGGTCGGGTCGTATGTGATATGACCGGTTTGCAAAATCAAATGTTGATTTAACAAATGACTTTTAGATTAATTCTTTAATCAAACTCTTTTCTATTTTGTATGCATACATGTATGCACATGATGATGTGCATAGATACATACATGCATACATAGTATCATGGTAGTTGATACAAGTTTGGTGGCAATGGAAGACTTATATTGTATAATTATCTATTTATTTTTCATTTTGTAAAAAGGAAAGGATAATTCACAAGAGGTTAATGTTTATCATCTTTGACCATGCTTCAACCACTTATTAACCTTGAGTTAATTATCCTTTTGCCTTTTAACTCATTTTGGAAAAGATCTAGATAATTCTAACCATGGTTGAAGTGAGAAGGAATTTAAATATATTATTCTTTCTCATTTCAATGATTCACTCTTATCTCTTTTCTTTTTGTGAGAAAGAAAAGCCACCATCTTCTTCTTCCTCTCTTGATTTTTTTTCTTAAGTGAGGTTAATTAAAAGAAAGAGTTTTGATCAAAGAATACAAACCACATCATCATACTACACACATCTAGCCGGTTTGTGTAGTGTGTTTGCTCTACTCCATTGATACATCGAGTAAAGCAAGGAGCTTTGGGCAAAGGAGCTTCGGGTGGATCGTCGTGGACATTAGAAGACCTCAAGTGAACCTTTTTCCAACCCTCAAGTGGCCAAGGAGTCTAGCATAGGGAGCTACAAAGGTTGTACTCTCAAAACCCTAGCCTTTGTTACTTGTGATGTTGTTCAAGATTTGAAACCCTAATTTTCTAGTGATGATTCTTTGTATGTTCACTTAGCACCTTAAAAATTTAATTTTGAAACATGTGATGCTTCCAAACCCTTTATTAGGTGCTAGGTAAACCTAACATTGGTATCAGAGCAGACCTAGAACTTTAGGCGACACTTTAGCAAAGTTAAAACTCCGATCGAACCAAAATACGGACTTCTTGAACACTCTCTGGACATTTTTTCAAACTGTGTTATTTTCAGAATTAAAAATATGTAAAAAACTCAGCAGGGAATTCTAAGATCAACTGTAAAAAACGAAGCTGTGCACAGTAAACCCCACCGCGGAACCGCGGCCAGA
This sequence comes from Agapanthus africanus, assembly GCA_030015575.1. Taxonomy (NCBI): domain Eukaryota; kingdom Viridiplantae; phylum Streptophyta; class Magnoliopsida; order Asparagales; family Amaryllidaceae; genus Agapanthus; species Agapanthus africanus. The sequence continues at coordinate 1,490,220 of JASDDO010000008.1, read as the reverse complement.
GCTTTCTTAGGCCGCGGCTCCGCGACCATATAGATGAATCACTACCTCGTTTTTATACAGTATTATTCCTTCCTGCTTGTTGATATTTTTGGGTATTTTTAATCTGAATCTAGTGTTGCATATTCTGGGGATTGTTTTGGATTCTATGATTCGATCGGAATTTTAATTTCTTGCCTTTTATTCGGATAATTTAGAAAGTATTAAAAAGTTCGAACGGATATCATTAACTCACTTTTTCCCGACATGAAAAATTTTCAAGTGTTGAATCTTTTCTCGAGTTTAAATCTTTCGGAAATGCGTGCGAGTTTTGTGGTGGACCCTCTAGAAGACAACAAACCTTAACTCGATTATGTGACCGTCTTGAACTGCCTTTTGAACCTTAGGGTTTGAGGCAGTACGGCGTGCCACATATGAGGCGTTGGCTTGACCCTTCTACGGCTGGACCGCTACTACTGTGACACATTCCGGGTTTTTTGAACTCCGCTCAAGTGTTGAGCTTTAGGAAATTTTGGGTATTTGATTATTCGATCGAAATGTTTAATACTGTCTATTTATCTGGAATGTGATACAATATGTGGAATTCATATAGTTAGGCATGAAATGCGAGGTATGTGATATCTCGGATTTACGATGTCTAAAGAGAATGTGGATTCCAAATATTGTAGTTTTACACTTTCTTTTCTGTGACCGTAAGTGTAGTATGTCGCTTATCGCCGGTTTCGTTGCTATACATCAACGACAATCGGGGTACGCATACTTACTTACGTTGATGATATATGATATTATGTGTTGCTGAGATATGATGTGCAGGATTGTCGCGATTGAATAGCCGGGTTTTTTTTTATGTGAGATGAGAGTTTTATTTTTCATTCATGTAAAATTCAAATGTAATGTAATATTCTTTTATTTGGGGCACTTCCGGGTTGAGGTTGCTGTCACCAGTGTTGTATATTATTTACTTTTCCGCATTAGGATAGACCCAGGAGGGGAGCACAAGTGACCGGGTTCTGAGGTTCAGTGGGAGGCCATCTCGAGGAGTCGAGACCGGGTCTCCTAAACTCCAGGATTGGTAGGGTCGCTTGCTGTTCTCGTAGGGGTATAAGGGTGTGGGCTTGGCTATTCATCGCGACTGTGGAATCCGTATTTTCTATTGTTGGCTAAATACTAAATACGGGCGTCCTAGTATATCCCACATTATATATATGTTTCTGCTGCCTGTGTTCTGTGATATCTGAGACAAATGATATATTATATATGAGATATATAGTAGACGTTGCTTATGTTTTACACCCGCGCTAGTCCCGTCCCGGTATGCCGTTAGTTAAGTAACCTAACGGTGCATAACGGAACATTGCGGCGAATGCGGATGGCATAAGCGTACGTTGTATTTTCGTTTCTTTTTTGTGATTGGCTTAAGGACTTAAATGATGGGATTAAATTAATATGATTAATGTAAAGAAAATAAACCTAAAAAGATGTTGTAGAATCGGATTTGAAAACCACTCGACTCTTTATGAAAAAGCTATTTTTCAAAACTGCGGAGCACAAGCCACTCCTTTTGAAAACCATTTAATTCTACGATGATATCAAGTTCAAAGCGCTAAAGATTTTCTTAAAAATCATCCGCAACCCTCCGTCATTTTAGGAAGTAGAGTACTTAGTATTCGTGCTACGTTTGTTGACTATAGTTAAGGCGTAGTGTACGGTAGCTAAGTGATGTCTTCCTACACTGCATATAATGCAGATTAATTAGGACATTCATGCGACTTTGTTGACCATAGTTAAGGGTCATATGGGTGGGTCTAATTAATCAAGAAATGACGGGTAGAACTTGACTGGTGCTTATGATTTGTTGACCATAGTTAAGGTCATAAGTACTAGGGGTAAAAATCACATCGGGAATTTCAAGTGTTGAGATTTGCAATGAGATTGCATACCTTCCATATGATGGTTGGATCCCGATCCCACTGTGGGCAATATTTGCTCCTAGGAGAGTTTTGCAGTTTACAATTAGCTAACTCATTAGGTATCTAGAAAGGTGTTAATGAGGCTACGCCTCTGGGAAAACGAGATTTACTTTAATTAGATCCGTGCGAAAGCACGGGGAACCTTCCTCAAGTACCGACACTGGCCTGGCTGAACGGTTAGCGAAGTTGTAGACTGTAATTAATCCTGGCTAGTTTTCTTTTTAAGGTTTGAAAGAAAACTTCATTAAAGCAGTGGGAGACATCGATTAGACAAGATAATAACCAATCTGATCTTTGCAAGAGCTTTCGCTGAGTGTATTCTTTTCTCTCTCTTAATGGCAGATACCAATGACTGGACTCAAGCTTCTACTAGATAAAAATAAACTGAATGGGACCAATTATAAAGACTGGCTGAGGAATCTGAAAATAGCCTTGCCTTATGATAAAGTATCATATGTCCTCACGGCTTCAGCCCCGCCCGTCCCAGGTCCAAAATCCTCAGTTCCGGACAAAGAAGTCCGCAAGACATAGGACGCTGACTGTGCCACGGCCAAATGCCTCGCGCTCGTATCGATGGACAACACACATCAAAAGCAGCATGAGAATATGGACATTCAAGCCATATTTCTCCATACAAAGGAGTTGTATGGAGAGCAATCCCGCGTATTACGATACGAAGCATCAAAGAAATTGTTTCAGATGCGAATGGCCCCTGGCACATCGGTAGGAGACCATGTTCTGAAGGTGATAGCTCTCATAGAAGAGCTTGAGGACCTTGGATGGACGATGGACAATGAACAATATACGGATATTATTCTGCAGTCCCTCCCCTCCACCTTTGCTCAATTCATAGTTAACTTCAACATGCACAACATGGAGAGGGAACTACCTGAACTCCTTAATATGTTAAGGAGTGCAGAGAGCACACTGAAATCAGTGAAAACACCCATTATGACTGTTGGACAATCTTCCTCTTCTCGCCCAAAGGCTAAGGCCAAGGGAAAGAAAAAGAAGAAGCCCACCAATCCTAAGGGTGGAGTTAAAAAGGTTAAGGGGAAGGAAAAGTCCAAAGCTGGAGAATCGGGGAATGGTGAATGTTTTTATTGCGACAAAACAGGACATTGGAAGCGCAACTGTACGGAGTACTTAAATCTCAAGAAGAAGCATGGGGATGCTTCCGCTTCAGGTGTGTTTGTGACAGAAAACTGTTTTTCAATAAACTCTGCTTCCTGGGTATTAGATACCGGTTCAGGTTCTCACATTTGCAATTCCATGCAGGGGTTGAGAAATAGCAAGGTTTTGAAGACAGGTGGCCATACTCTCCGCGTTGGAAATGGTTCCAATGTACATACAGTCGCAGTGGGAGAGTATCACTTGGGGTTGCCATCTGGGTGTATATTGGTTTTGAACCCATGTTATTTTGTACCAAGTATGCTTTGTAATATAATATCTGTTTCTTTGTTAGACAATGAAGGATATAATTTTGTATTGCAGAACAATGTTATGAACATTCACCTGAATCAAATGTTGGTTGGGTATGGTACACTTAATAACGGGATATACGTCCTAAATCAACACACAGTTTTCAGCATACAACACACTAATAAAAGAAAACTTTCAGAAATAAATGAAGCTTTTCTTTGGCCCTGTAGACTTGGTCATATTAACGAAACAAGACTAAACAAGTTACACAAAGATGGATATTTAAACCCTTTTGAATATAAATCTTATGCGACTTGCCAGTCTTGTATCAAGGGTAAAATGACCAAAACTCCGTTTACCGGACACGGAGAAAGAGCTACCGAGCTCCTAGGACTCATACATAGTGATGTATGTGGGCCAATGTCTACACAGGCTAGAGGCGGTTTTTCTTACTTCATTACTTTCACTGACGATTTCTCAAAATTCGGTCATGTATTTTTATTAAAGCACAAATCCGAAGCTTTCGAGAAATTCACTGAATATAAACAAGAAGTAGAAAAACAAACCGGCTTGAGTATCAAGATGCTTCGATCAGATCGAGGTGGAGAGTACCTCAGTACAGAATTTGCAAACTTCCTAAAAGAGAATGGGATTCTCTCTCAGCTCACTCCTCCTTACACACCACAGCACAACGGTGTGTCTGAACGACGGAATCGGACCCTATTAGATATGGTCTGTTCCATGATGAGTGATGCTGAGTTACCTGTCTCATTTTGGGGGCATGCATTGGAGACTGCAGCGTTTCTTTTGAACAGGGTTCCAACCAAAACCGTGTCTACCACGCCATATGAGATATGGCTTGGGAAGAGACCATCTCTTAAGAGAATTAAGATTTAGGGTTGCCCGGCCTATGTTAAAAAGCAGAATCCGGACAAACTCGAGACACGGTCAATCATGTGTAACTTTGTGGGATATCCAAGGAACTCTTATGGATATCTATTCTACCACAAGGAGGAACAAAAGGTGTTTGTTTCTCAGTATGCCACATTCTTAGAAAAAGAGTTTTTCACAGATAAAGATGATGGTAATGTGGTGGATCTAGAAGAGGTTCTAGAGACACAAACTACAAATGACGACTTGGTTGAACCGGCTGTTGCAATAGAAACTGAGGAACCCCCGTAGGTCTGGAAGGACTTCTCACCCACCGGAGAGGTACTACGGTTTCCTCATTGATGGTGAAAGAGAAGACTGCATCATGGAGGATGATAATCCTACCAGTTTTCAGCAAGCTATCACGAGTGGAGACTCTGTGAAGTGGCTGGATGCCATGAGATCCGAAATGGAGTCTATGTACACCAACAAAGTTTGGACTTTGGACGTTGTACCCCTGGGGTAAAACCTGTGGGATGCAAATGGATCTTTAAAAGAAAGATTGGTGTAGATGGGCAGGTAGAGACCTGCAAGGCAAGACTTGTGGCGAAGGGTTTTCGTCAAAGACCAGGTTTGGACTATGACGAGACTTTTTCGTCCGTAACCATGCTTAAATCCATTCGGATCCTACTTGCTATTGCTGCTCACTATGACTATGAAATCTGGCAGATGGACGTTAAAACGGCATTTCTAAATGGGGATTTAGAAGAATGCGTTTATATAGATCAGCCGGAGGGCTTCATTGACAGTAGGAGCAGCGGGAAAGCATGTTGATTACTTAAATCCATATATGGGTTAAAGCAGGCATCACGGAGTTGGAAAATCTGTTTCGATGATGTTATCAAAGAGTTTGATTTCATCAAAAATCCAGATGAACCTTGTGTTTATAAGAAGGCTGTAGGGAGAGCTGTCACATTCCTTGTATTGTACGTGGATGGCATTTTTCTGATAGGAAATGATATTCCTATGCTACAGTCGGTCAAATCTTTCTTATCACTAAGGTTCTCCATGAAGGACCTGGGTGATGCCACATACATTCTGGGTATTAGGATCTATAGGGATAGATCCAAAAGGTTATTGGGATTGTCCCAAACCAGGTACATCAACACCATCCTAAAAAGGTTTAGTATGGAAGACTCCAAGCGGGGTGCCTTACCCGCTTGCCATGGGGTCACTCTCTCCAAGGACTCTTGCCCAAAGACCGATGAAGAAAGAGCTCGCATGAGCATTATACCCTATGCTTCGGCAGTAGGATCTATAATGTATACGATGTTATGTACACGCCCAGATGTAGCTTATGCACTTAGTGTTGTAAGCAGGTATCAATCCAACCCAGGGGAGAATCACTGGATAGCTGTGAAGAACATTCTTAAGTACTTGCGAAGGACTAAAGAATTGTTCTTGGTATATGGTAATGGAGATCTCCAAATGGAGGCCTTTACCGATTCGAGCTTCCAGAGCGATAAGGACGATAGCAAATCTATCTCTGGGTTTGCATTTACCCTCAATGGAGGGGCGGTAAGTTGGAAGAGTTCCAAACAGGATACCGTTGCAGACTCTACGATGGAAGCTGAGTACATTGCTGCAAATGATGCCGCCAAAGAAGTCGTCCGGATGAGGAAGTTCGTCTCGGAGCTAGGAGTAGTTCCAACCATTATTGATCCAATACCATTGTATTGTGATAATATTGGAGCTATGGCGTTAGCCAAGGAGCCCAGGTCCCATCAGCGGTCCAGACACATCCTGAGGCGTTTTCATTTGATTCGGAAGATTGTAGATCGCCGCGAGATCGAGATTAAGAGAGTAGACACAAAGAATAACGCCGCGGATCCACTCACCAAGGCCCTCCTTCAGCCGCAGCATGAGCGACTTTTTGAGATGTTGGGTATGAGATACGCCAATAACTGGACTTAGTGCAAGTGGGAGATTGTTGGATATATGTATGCCCTAGAGACCATTATGTGATAGTGGATGTGTTTATACATATATATATATATATATATATATATATATTCAGTGTGCATTCTTGCTCGACATGATAGTATGCTATCTGGTTCTTCTTTATCTGACATGTTGATTTGATCATGCTTTTATTCATTCATACATGTTGATAAAGCTCTGAGGATATAGGCTTGACTACTGTGATTATGATGGAGATCATACTAGTGGGACATCTGTAGTTTATAAGCATATCCTGGAATGTCCCTAGTCGTAGGTGTATCGAGACGGGGCATCGATATACCAAAGTAGACTAGCGTATATGATACTAGACCTATATGATGGGCGATGGATGTTCCCACATTCATCGATGTTTGACATCGAGATCGTATACGGGTGCTCAGTGGTGACTGGGTACACTGGACGGACTCGCCGAGAACTCCTATATGGAATTATATCTATCGTCGGATAGCAGTTCTCAGGTGACACTGGTGCAGGTTAGTCTGTAGACCCGAGATCGTCATAGAGTCTTGTGTGTTCTCCCACTGTACTTTGATTACCACCCTACCACGGCTCTACTGAGTCGTGCAAACAGGTGGCTGTTGGGTACAGTCCCGAGACACACGAAGGCGATGAGCGATAGGAGGGGTTTCGTCTCTCCCGGTATTGGGAGTAGATGTTGTGTTGTGCTCAATTGGCTATATCAGTAAGTCCCTGGCCAGGGCTGTTGGGATTTGCTGATAAGTGTTATCAGTAGTTTCTCGATCTGTTATAGACCATTCATCGGCACGACTTATTGAGTTATTGGGGTCGACGTTACCATCCCTAGACTCGATATGCAGCATATCTGACAAAGAGACCGGACTGTACGGTAGTGTTGCTGGTTGGCTCGACGGGAGTTGTAGCAGGATCGCTTGTTTTCTTCTGATCGCTCAATACCCAGGTGGCCGTTACGTTTAGCTGACAGCTTGCGGCTTGTAGGTATTTGATATGATCATTACCTACTGCCGGCGTATTGACGAGTCTTAAAGTCCCACAATGAAGTTTCCTGGCTCAGGCGAAAAGATGAGGTGTGCATATGAGATATGCGCGGGGACCCGATTAAATACAGATATGTGATACCGTATATTAATCGGGCATTTTCTATTGGTCGGGTCGTATGTGATATGACCGGTTTGCAAAATCAAGTGTTGATTTAACAAATGACTTTTAGATTAATTTTTAATCAAACTCTTTTCTATTTTGTATGCATACATGTATGCACATGATGATGTGCATGGATACATAAATGCATACATTGTATCATGATTGTTGATACAAGTTTGGTGGCAATGGAAGACTTACATTGTAGAATTATCTATTTATTTTTCATTTTGTAAAAAGGAAAGGATAATTCACAAGAGGTTAATGTTTATCATCTTTGACCATGCTTCAACCACTTATTAACCTTGAGTTAATTATCCTTTTGCCTTTTAACTCATTTTGGAAAAGATCTAGATAATTCTAACCATGGTTGAAGTGAGAAGGAATTTAAATATATTATTCTTTCTCATTTCAATGATTCACTCTTATCTATTTTCTTTTTGTGAGAAAGAAAAGCCACCATCTTCTTCTTCCTCTCTTGATTTTTTTTCTTAAGTGAGGTTAATTAAAAGAAAGAGTTTGATCAAAGAATACAAACCACATCATCATACTACACACATCTAGCCGGTTTGTGTAGTGTGTTTGCTCTACTCCATTGATATATCGAGTAAATCAAGGAGCTTTGGGTAAAGGAGCTTCGGGTGGATCGTCGTGGACATTAGAAGACCTCAAGCGAACCTTTTTCGAACCCTCAAGTGGCCAAGGAGTCTAGCGTAGGGAGCTACAAAGGTTGTACTCTCAAAACCCTAGCCTTTGTTACTTGTGATGTTGTTCAAGATTCGAAACCCTAATTTTCTAGTGATGATTCTTTGTATGTTCACTTAGCACCTTAAAAATTTAATTTTGAGACATGTGATGCTTCCAAACCCTTCATTAGGTGCTAGGTAAACCTAACAAGGATCTCATATATGCAATTTATTGCAGGCACTGAGAAACCGTAGAGTGCTGAAGGTTGGTGATATGACCCTCCAGGTTGCTAACGGAGCTAGCGTGAATGCTGTGTCCATAGGGGATTATCACCTTGGATTGACGAGTGGACATATTTTGGTTTTGCACAACTGTTTTTATGTATCTAGTTTAACGTGTAATATCATATCGGTATCATTGTTATCAAAAGAAGGTTATGATTTCACGTTTGTAAGCGATATTGTTAAAATCCACCTTAATCATGGTTTGATTGGGTCTGGTACACTAGATAATGGTATATACGTGTTAAACTAATTACAGATTTTCAATGTCCAGAACACACTAAAAAGAAAGTCTCCAGATATAAATCAGGCTTTCTTATGGCATTGTAGACTGGGTCACATCAATGAGACAAGGTTAACTAAGTTACATAGAGAAGGATATTTAGATCTGTTCGAATATCAATCTTATGCCACTTGTCAATCATGTCTCAAAGGAAAGATGACAAAGACTCCATTCACTGGACATGTAGTAAGAGCGAGCGAGTTCTTAGGACTCATACACAGCGATGTATGTGGTCCAATGTCTACACATGCAAGAGGCGGTTTTTCATATTTCATTACTTTTACGGATGATTACTCTAGGTATGGATTCATTTTCTTGATGAAACATAAATCCGAGGCCTTTGAGAAATTCCAAGAATATAAGAATGAAGTGGAAAACCAAACCGGCAAAAGTATCAAGACACTAAGATCTGATCGAGGTGGTGAATACTTAAGTGTCGAGTTCCTGGGTTACCTAAAAGAGAAAGGAATTCTCTCTCAGCTTACTCCTCCATACACTCCACAACATAACGGTGTATCGGAAAGACGGAACAGAACACTATTGGATATGGTATGTTCCATGATGAGTAATGCTGAGTTACCGCGATCTTTCTGGGGTTATGCACTAGAATCAGCTGCATATCTTTTGAACAGGGTTCCTACCAAGACTGTGCCTACCACACCATATCAGATGTGGAGTGGGAAGAAACCCTATCTTCAGTATCTGAAGATATGGGGATGTCCAGATTTTGTTAAAAAGCAACATGCGGACAAACTCGAGGCACGCTCAGTACAGTGTAAGTTTGTGGAATATCCAAAGAACTCCAAGGGGTATTTTTTCTATTACGCAGAGGAACAAAAGGTTTTTGTTTCTCGTAATACCCATTTTCTAGAACAACAGTTTTTAGAAAAGGAAACAAGTGGGAGCGCAATAGAACTGGAATAAATTCCAGAACCACAAAATACTACTGAAAGTTTGGTAGAGCCAGAAGTTCTAGAAGAACAGGACATTCCCGCACCCCTCCACAGGAGTAGTAGGCCATCTCATCCGCCTGAGAGATACTACGGTTTTCTTATAGACGGGGATAGAGAAGATTGCGTCATTGATAATGATGAACCTACTAGCTTCCAGCAGGCCATCCAGAGCGGCGACTCAGTAAGATGGCTGGATGCAATGCGGAACGAGATGGAGTCCATATACACCAACAAAGTATGGACTTTGGACTTTGCTCCAGATGGGGTAAAACCCATAGGATGCAAGTGGATCTTCAAGAAAAAGATTGGTGTAGATGGACATGTGGAAACCTATAAGGCTAGACTTATTGCAAAGGGTTTTCGTCAAAGACCTGATTTGGACTATGACGAAACTTTTTCTCCGGTGGCTATGCTCAAATCCATTCAGATCCTTCTTGCCTTTGCCGCCTTCCATGATTATGAGATCTGGCAGATGGACGTAAAGACGGCTTTTCTAAATGGTAATTTAGAAGAATGCGTCTATATGGATCAGCCAGAAGGTTTCAATCAGAATGGGAGCAGCGGGAAAGTATGCAAGTTACTTAAGTCCATTTATGAACTAAAGCAGGCATCGTGGAGTTGGAACATCTGTTTTGATGAAACGGTCAAAGAATATGACTTTATCAAAAATCCTGATAAACCATGTATATATAGTAAAATTATAGCACGAACTGTCGTATTCCTCGTCTTGTACGTGGATGATACTCTCTTGATAGGAAATGACATTCCTATACTACAATCTATCAAAGGATTCTTATCACACAGGTTCTCCATGAAAGACATGGGTGATGCCTCTTACATTCTGGAGATCCAGATCTATCGTGATAGATCTAAGAGGATGTTGGGACTTTCGCAGTCCAGATATATCAACACTATACTAAAAAGATTCAGTATGGAAGATTCTAAGCGCGGTAATTTACCGGCTTGTCACAGAATCACCCTCTCCAAAGAGATGTCTCCTAAGACTGATTTGGAAAGGGATCGCATGTCAGTTATACCCTACGCTTCTGCGGTAGGCTCTATAATGTATGCGATGTTGTGTATCAGACCAGATGTAGCTTACGCACTGAGCGTGGTGAGCCGGTATCAGTCAGACCCAGGGGAGAAGCACTGGATAGCAGTAAAGAACATTCTCAAGTACCTGATAAGGACTAAGGATATGTTCTTGGTTTACGACGGAAAAGACCTCCAGATCGAGGCTTTTGCCGACTCCAATTTCCAGAGTGACAAGGATGACTCCAAGTCCATGTCAGGTTATGTCTTTACCCTCAATGGAGGGGCGATGTGCTGGAAGAGTTCCAAGCAGGACACCGTTGCTGACTCGACGATGGAAGCGGAGTATATCGCTGCTTGCGATGCCGCAAAAGAAGCAGTCTGGGCGAAGAAGTTCCTAACAGAACTTCAGGTGGTTCCTACCATTGTTAATCCAATACCGCTGTATTGTGATAACAACGGCGCTATAGCTTTAACGAAGGAACCCAGGTCCTATCATAAGTCCAGACACATCTTAAGGTGGTATCACCTGATCAGGGAGATCATAGATCGCCAGGAGATCGAGGTCCATAGAGTTGCTACAGAGGAGAACACTGTAGATCCATTCACAAAGGCCTTACCTCAAACTCAGTTCAAGAGGCTATTCGAGATGATAGGTCTTCGATATGCCAGTATATGGCCCTAGTGCAAGTGGGAGATTGTTAGTGTATATGCCCCAGGGGCTATTATTGTATCATACTAGCTTGTATATTACTTAATGGAAGCTTGGGATATTCACAGTTGTGTTAACAGTCTTGCTCAACATAGTAGTATGCTACTTGGTTTATATCTATCTTAATATGTGTATATGTTTCTTTTAGCATATCGCGAATACATATTGATAGAGCCCTTAAGATCTTGCTTGACTACCAGCGTTGTGATGGCAGTCACACTAGTGGGAGCTGGGTAGTCTACAAGCACATCCTTTTTCAGGTCCCTAGTTGTAGGATTATCGAGATAGGGTATCGATACTCCAGAGTAGACTAGTGTATACGCTTCTCATCCCAGCAAGGGAGATGGTCTGTTCCACAGCCATTAGTACGTTGTACTGGAGATAGTATACAGGTGCTCGTTGGGTAACGAGTACACCGGACAGGACTCGCAGGGAACTGCTGGTAGGTATTATACCCGTCGTCAGTTAATAGTTCTCAGGTGACATGAGTACAGCATAGTCCATTGACTTGATACTGCTGCTTCGTCTCGAGTGTGTTCTCACTGTTCTTAGATTGCTACCCTACCACGGCTCAAAGGAGTCGTGCAAACAGGTAGCAGTTGGTGCAGTCCCGAAGCACTTGGAGGCAGTGGCGGTTAGATAGGATTCGTCTCTCCCGGTATTGGGAGATGATATCGCACTGTGTTTGGAGAGCCATTACGCAAAGTCCCTGGCCAGGGCAAACGAGATTTACTGGTAGGATTTCCAGTAGCTTCTCAAGGTGTAGTGGGCTTCACTCCGACACGACTTATACATCTTTTAGGGGACTGACGCTTGCCACCCCCTAGGCCCGATATGCGATAGTCTTAGACGAACAGACCGGACTGTACGGAGATTGTCACATCAGGCTCAATAGGGGTTCGGATGGGTTTCCTCATCGGCCTTCTTATCGACATCTACCTGGGGACCGTTACGTACAGCTAGTGCCGCTTGCGGCCTGTGGTTAAATCCACTGCCAGCGTAGTGTCGAGTCTTTAGAGTCCCACACAGAGTGTTTTCCTGCTTCAAGCGAAACGATATAGAGGCCGTATGGTTTTACGACAGGGTTCGGACACATACGTGTATTTATGCATGTATAATATTCGGACAGATTATACTAGCAGGCTTTAGTTTAAGCCAGATTCTATTATTGGATTATTGGATTTATACAGTCTCAGTATTTCCGTGTATTACGGATGGGAGGGGCATTTTCGTAATTAGTCGAGAAGCTTCTAGAAGAAAGGTGAGGTGGAGAGCTTAGGTGTAATTTGCATTAAATGAATTAGTGACTCATGAAGTGATTCATCCAAATGAGTTAATGAAGCATTTATTGCTTAATGACTCATGAGATGATTCATTCATTTATGTTAAATGAAGCATGAAGATATTTGTGCAAGATATTTGTACAAGATATTTTATGCTTCATGATATATACATAATTTGAGTTATAATTCATTTCATTCTAAAAAACACATTCTCTCTCCTCAAGCTCTCCTCTTCTTAAACATAACCCTAATCCTCTCATGTGTTGAGATCCCAAGGGTTAGCAAGACTAATAGATCCTTAATCCACTTCTATATCTTCTAGGTCACTTGGATTAGCAATCCTAGCCACTTAGTTACCTCAAGTGAGAGGTTAAAACTTGGAGAAGGAACTCTCGGGTGGATCTTCTATCACATTGAAGAGGCCGACGAGGAGGTGAACAACAAGAACAAGAAGGACTAAAATCTTGAGGTATAATCATCTATCATAGTAGTTAATCACATCTAGATAGTTGTTAGTTAGGGTTTTGTAAAGATCCATAAAGTTAGTCGATGTTAACTTAAACAAAATGATTGTTTTACTTATTCCGCCTCCCCGCATCATGTGCGGTGTCTAACGTCGACTTACAGCCGTGCCGTTAGGCCCACGACCTAATGTGTGTGTATGTGTATTACTAATATCGAATGATCATCCTCTAAGTTACTGTACCTCGCTAAATACGAGTTTAATTCCACCTTGATTTCCCCTTTTCCCCATGTCACAATAACTATACGTATAAGACTATTTGTGTACAAGCACGCGCCAAGTCACGATCTTATTCACTTTCATTGCACTATTCACTTTCACGAATCAATCACTTATCACTGGCTTACTTAACAAAACTAATCCAATACCACTCATGTTCGGCAGTGCAAAGTTCGCTATAAATCACTATGAACATTCGCTATCCTAAAGGTATCACGGTCGGGTAAAAAATACGGGAAAGATGCAATATGGCAAGTCATGTATGATGTGAAACACAGTGCGCATTACGAGTTCAGAAAAAACATATTAATTCGTACGATCATAATTAGACAAGATGCTACAAAAGAGGCAGTAAGTAAATTCAAACAGCGATCCAGAAAAATTGGTTCCATATCAATCGGGTTTCAGGTTTTCGAGATGCGGTCATTTCATTTTAAGTTTTCATCGCTGGAAATTCAGTTCCTGAACTGAAAGTCCAATTCGTAACACATTTTTCACCTTGTTAGGATCATAATTAGGCAATTCTACAGTTGAAAAAAATTTATATCTATCAATTAGGTTTTCAAAGCACCAGACGGATTTACAATATCCGCTGTGTGCTGGAAGATACGTTCTGTTCAAGGTCAGTACATCCGTACTGTCCCTTCTTGGGACTGCGGTACATTTCGACAATTTAAATTTCAATTAAAATATCAAATGACAGTAAAATTAAACAAAACCAAAACCAATAGTTATATAACAGGATTATCTTTATAACGGTATAGGGTTACACATAATTCCATGTTCATAAAGCGCTACACATTCATATAAAGTCAGGTTTCAAGATGGAATGCTGCTATGGACTGCAGTCCAGAGCCGCATTCCAAGTCAGTTCTCGTTACTGTGATCTATCATTATCGAAGGATAAACTATATAGGGTTCTATATTATCGAGTCATGTTCGATATGATCCATAGAACATTACATTCCGACATGTATATAATTTTATATTAGTTTAACATCTCGACATGTACAGTACAATCAGAATTGACGTCGCCTCTTTGGGCGTCGTTACATGTGCGATACTGTCATTTTGAGTTCATTTTTCCACTCGACATTCATAAGCAGCAAAAGGAAATATGGGTACATATTTGAGCATGATCGACGGGGTTTTAGTTCAGTTCTCCATATCGGACTAACAACATACAATATCGAGAATTATCGAATTAAAGGTGGTTTTGTCTAACACGTGGGAATAGTGTCAAATGCTTACAATTCTGATGTTAATGTGAGATTTAAATTCTACTACACTCAAACTAGTTATCCTAGATTATCATGACTTTACATAAAGATACGATAATAACTTACGAATAATATACGATAATAGCTAACTATCACGGGCTAATAATAATCTATCTACTATACGATTAACACGGGTCTACAATTTTAAGTATGTGGCATATAGAAGTAAGTGAGGTTTCACCTGCCTTCGGTCGCTAATACAGAAGCGACACCATATGCAGGATTCGTCTTGACACACGAGATAGCACGATACTGGACACGGTGTGTGGCGCGTGCGCGATACGCCGTGACATGGTACTGGATGCGGTGGCGCTGCGGGTGTGATATGGTAGTGAGCATGGTGATGATGCGGGCGTGACACGGTACTGGGCACGGTGATGATGCGAGCATGATACGGTACTGGGCACGGTCTTGGCTCGGTGCGTGGTGCGGATGTGGCACGGCGCGACACGGTACTGGACGCCGTGCTAGGCACTACTGGGCATGGTGCTGGTGTAGGAGTAGGCACGGCCATGGTGTGTAGGTAGGCACAGTGACGACATGAAGTGGGCACGATGGTGGTGCGGCACACGGCACGGGTAGCACCAGACTCGGCTTCGAAGATGGTTGTTCAGTCGAAAATTCGCACTTTTGATATGACATTTTCCTTACTTTTCTTAAATATCTAAAGATATTTATTACAAATATGACACATATGAGGGTTTATCTGTAAAAATACTATTTGCCATATATTTATATATTATAATTAACATTATGAACGAAAATATATGCATATAATATTTATATAATATTTTGATAATTTAAATATGCATATCATATCAAATATCCTTAATCAATATTCTTAAAATATAATATCATATCAAATTGGTTAGGATAATATCTCAAAAATACCAAATAATACTAACATTATTCATTGAGATATTGTGCAAAGTTTAGTTCAGGTCAGGAGATCGAGATGTTGAGATGTCGGAAATAAAAAATCTGCCAATAAAGAAATAAATTGAAGAATCAATACTGGCAAAGACTCGGGAAATATTATAAAATTCCAGACATCAAATAAATCTCCATGTGTCACATTAAAGCAACCCCAGAAAACTGAAGCCAAGATCTCACCAAACGGCCGCGAATCCACGGCCAAACCATGCAATATGCGGCTGATCCGCGGCCGATTCACCGAATCAAGAGTTAGGATTTTCAAGTTGGATTTGGTACAACTAACTCTAATTCTGTGGATCTATGGTTTCTAGCTTTGGGGCTATATAAAGGACCGAGGGCTAAACATAGAAATCATCAATCTTTTACACAAGCTAATCGCCGTCAAAGAACAAGTGATCCAAGACAGGTCCAAGATTCGACGTGATAAAGCGACGTGAGATTCGACGGAACATCTACATCCGACAAGGTAGAGATCGAGAGCAACTTCTTCTTCCTCTTGTAATCTAAACTTGAAGTTTGTACTTCTGAAATTGATTAATAAAGGTAGATCTTTAGTTTAATTAGTTGGTTACATTAGGAATTTCATCTCTATCCGTACTTCTATCTCCATCATGCGCGAGTAATTCTCCGCTTGATAGGGGTCGTATGATTAGGGTAAAATAATTGATGAGAAAATGTTTTAATTTCTTTTAAGTCTTATGAAGTTTATAAACTTTAGAAAATAAATGTTAACATCCTTATCGGGCGCGCTACCAATTTATTGCTAATCTCGACCGCGATTTAAGATCAGATTAACAATTGTTTTGTTAAGGGCTAGACATGAATAGAGATCAATGAAAGGACAAGGGTCAATAGTGGGAAAACCCTAGTTTCTTCCAAGAACCCTAATCCTCATTCATCACTATCCATCTAGTATTAAATCTATTAATAGATAAAAGAAGTAATCTTTATTAGTCATCCATGACTACTAAATCTGAACAAACCCTACAAGCATTCTTCTTATAAACTCTATATTCGTATTCAAACTAGATCTGTATTCTACATCCGTATTTTAACGTAAATCTAGAAACTATTCTCCACTATTCTTTATTTCTCTATTCTTCCTCTTTTTCAACACGTTTAAAATAAGATTGAAAGATTCCATATATCTCTGAGGACGACTCGTACTCATCTCGGTCTAGCTACACGAGACACCGTTATTGATTGCGGTTACTACACACACTTTATAGATCAATCAATGACGCAGACGGCAATGGGTGGCATCTCGGCTTAGGTGGGTGCTAGAGAGAGGGTGGTGCAGTGTAGTGGTGGCGATGAGATGCGGTAGCGGTGATCTGCGAGGTCGTCGTTGAAGGTTGTGGCAGCGGCGGTGAGCTCGGTGGGTGTTGGTGAGGTGGTGATCTCGAGAGGTGGGCTCGGTTGTAGTAAGAGGGAGGTGGAGGCAGTGGTGTTGGTAGCAGGGTGGACAAGGAGGAGTAGGAGGTGTTTGGTCTCGGCGAGAGGTCGCCGACGGTGGCAGTGGTGAGTTGCAGAGGAGAATGGGGGTTTTGGGAGAGTGAGAGAGTAAGATGTTGGGGTCAAAAATTACACCCCAAGGTCGAGGTCAATAAGTCAAAGTTAAGGCCCGAAAAGTAGGCCCGAGCCCAAACTCGAATCCAAGTCAAGTGGGCCCATGCCCAAGTCGAACCCGAACATGAGGAGGCTGACCCCCCATGCCAAGATGAAAATTATGTAATAAATAGTTTTGATGTATTTTTTATGAATAAATGTAAGGAAAATGGGCATAAAACCAAATTTTTTGTAAATCGCATGGCTCATGTGCAAAAGAAATAAGCACATAAAGCATGGGATGGGCAAAATGCCATTTTGTAAAGACCAAAAGCCTATGTGTAAACTTGTAAGCCTATATAAAGCAACATGATAATGAAATGAAAGACAATAATTTCATTCCCCTCAAAAATTAGGGTCCTGTGCCTCCTTCTCTTTTCTCAAGGTTTTAAATCATCTTCTCTTTTCTGAATTAAATCAAGAGTTTAACTTATTTTTTTCCAAAAAGAAATAGTTTTTCACCATAAAACCCATGAAGGGGAGCTCAGATGTCACGCCCTACTTTCCAGTGTACGGGGAGGGGACGCGACAAGGCCCGCTACACGCTAAGCGTATCTAAGCAATATAAAATAAAATACACAAGAGACAAGATGTAAATGAACAACAACTTTATTTATTAACATTCTTTTTACAATATAATGAAAAGTAAATATATGGAATGAAAGTAATGCCTAAACAGTGGCATAACAGAAATGAAAATATGTACAAGTAAACTAGATCTCTGGGTTAAGGCTATCTGATCCAAGTCCTCGCTTGTAAATTCCCAGTTCCAAATAATTTTTTTTCCGTATTTTCCCCAATTTTTCCGTGAATTTTCTACTATTTTTATATTACATATATATATATATATATATATATATATAATTACCTAAATAAAACCCAATCCTAATTCTACCCGACCCGACCCATGCCGACCCGACCCGACCCGCTCCCCTCATCTTCCTCCCTCGTCTTCGTTTTCCCGCCTTTTCCCAACGTCACCCCCGCTCCTCGCGCCATCACCCAACGCCTCCGCGCTCCTCGCGCCCGCGCCACGAGACTCGCACCAACGCCCACTCGCAAGTTCCTCACGCCAGCCTCCACTCGATCCGTTCACTCCCCAATGGCTCCAAGTCCCCAACGGTGCCCCCACGACTCCTCGCGCTCGCGTACGAACCGGCCATCTCCAACAGCCACGACTCCCCTCTTCCTTCTAACACCTCTTTCTCCATCTCCATCTCAATCTCTTTGCCCTTCCCTCTAATTCTCTTTATTCCTTAACCCAAAATCGCTGAGCTCCTCACTGCCCTCACCGTCGAAGAACCATCGCCAACAAACCTCTCTCTCTCTCGTTCTCCTCCAAACCAAACCCCCACCTCACATCATCGCCTCCTCCGTCGAACTCGTCGCGGCAACCTCCAGCCACCCTCTTCCTGCGATGAGCCACCACCAGCTCGATCCCCGCCTCTTTTCTCCTCTGCTCCCCACCTCCGAGCTGTGAGCTCCGAGCAACAAACACCCTCGTTCCCTGCGCCCTCACTTGAGCTCCGACCCCGTCGCCTCAGTCGACTTCGCCAGAGCCAGAGCCCACTGCACCAATCCCCTGCAGCCCCCGAGCTCCCTTGCACCCACTGCCTCCAGCCGACGCCCGAACCCACTGTGGTCGCCACAACGAACACCTCCGGCTGCCCACCTCGCCGTCGACCTTCCCCAAAGCCCGTGTCCGAGCCAGTTGATCGCTGTCGCAGCCGTGAATTGCTGTGCTTATGGCCATGCCCTCGTCGTGATCGTACCGTGTTCGTGTCCGTGCGACCGTCATCGTTTTGCCGTCGTTTTAGGCAAGTGAACCTCCTTCACTTATTCAATTCATGCTATGTGCATACCTAGTTTAATATACACAACGTAGTAACTTAATTGGTAGGAAAACACACACCCGCACGTATACACCAACACCGCCCCAGCTTCTTGTTGCCAAAAATGAAAACTATCATAAGGAGAGAAAAAAAGAAGGGAGGTTTCAATTTTTAGGCTGATACTAAAATAACATGATATCATTGACTTTTGGTGTTCTTACCTTTGTACACCAATTCGTTATTTCACCAAAGATAATGTAATGGTATTAAATCTAAAAACGTGAAAAGGTTGGTCATGTATATTTGAAAATTTGCTATTAGTTAATAATTTAAACGTTGCTCTTCCCTTTATATTCACAATGGCCAGGAGGTGCTTCCTGAAATATTTCTGGATTGTTTTTTAGGCCTGGAACAATATTGTTCCTCCCTGGAAATGAAGCAGTACACAAACATGTCATAAATTGTTGAGAAAGAGGTGCATAAAGTAAATAGGACAATCAGAATGGATGAGGGAAAACCCTATCTTAAATTACTGAAATTTATGATCGGCAAACCCCTTACTGATTGATGATCGTAGTGTAAGGATTTACGTTAAATGTATCGTGCTTATAATTCTGTAACATCACCCCTAAAGACGATGCTAAAACTAAAGTTTTCCGCGCATGTTAACCCACTAAAATCATTGTAAAATTAAATACTGGTTGGAACGTAACGTTCTATGGCTCATATCGAAACCGACTCGATAATACAACAACAACAACTGAGCCTTTTGTCCCAAGCATATGGGGTAGGCTACATGAACCAACATGAGAATCACGCCGGGTCCAACACATGAATACTCTGCCTCCACTCACTCCTATCAAACAATATACTTTCATCGAGTCCTTTGGCAACCAATACGTTTCGTATCACCTTCATCCATGTTTTCTTCGGTCTTCCTTTTGCCTTTTTGCCATTGCCCATATCTAGAGTATCTATTCGTCGAACCGGTGCTTCCATAGGTGTGCGTCGCACATGACCAAACCATCTTATCCGGTTTTCCCGCATCTTCTCCTCCATAGGTGCTACACCAACTTTTGCACGAATATCCTCATTTCGCACCTTATCTTTTCTAGTGTTACCGTACATCCAACGAAGCATGCGCATCTCCGCTACGTGCATCTTCTGTGTATGATGCTTCTTAGAAACCGACTCGATAATATAGGACCCTATTTATTTTATGTTTCAATATCGATAGATTACGGCAACGAGATTTGACCGGGGATGCAACTCTGGACTGCAGTCTGGGGCAGCATTCTACGGGGAACCTGAGTTTTAAGCACCTGGACCTACCTGTATAATACTGAAAATGAATGGATCCCCATATGGTCGTGTAGATAACTTAACTAGATAACACCTGAAATTGTTCCCGTGCATTTTTACGGTCGTTTGATATTTAAATTGTACTTTGGAATGTCATTGTGTTCTGCAGTTTCTGCAGAAATGTTCATTACATTGTCACATTAAAATGAACATAACTTCTGTTATAGAGGTGCGATTGATAATCCGTTTGTTGCGTTGGAAACTTAACTGACAGAACTAGATTTTATTCAACTAGGGAAATACCTGAATCTGAACATAATTACTTATAAAACGCGTGCGAAATTGGGATTTCAGTTCTGAAACTGGAATTTCAGAAATCGATCGCTGCCTTCAAATGGCGATGGTTCCCTAACCTGAACTCCGATTGGCCTGAAATAAATTTTACTGTTTAGATAATCAAGTGTGCTTCATACGACTTTATACTGTTTTGGTCGATTCTGTGTATGATTTACTGTAAATTTTGCAAGTTATACGGCATTGGTCGTTATAGAATAATGAATACCTGTTCAGTGCATTTCCGCATATTTTCATGCTTGAGTTATACCTGCTGCATAGTGATCACCTGCATTGTCGATATAGTAGTGTTGGTGATTGCGTTGTGATAAATACGACAGTGATAGTGACAAGTGGAAAAGTGATTAAAAGTGACAGCGATACGTATTTGTTCACAACCTATCTAATACATGAATGCATACTATAACCTGGGGAATGGAGAAATCAAGGTAGAATTAAACTCGTATTTAGAGAGGTACGGTGATTTAGAGGATGATCATTCGCTATCAGTGATATTTATATATATATATATATATATATATATATATATATATATTTTAGGTCGTGGGCCTAGCGGCACGGCTGACAGGGTTATGTCCCGGGCATAGTGGACCGTAGTCTCGGGCATGCACGAGACCCTTGTTAAACACGAGTATCCTCTCCACCATTTGATTTCATAGACTTAGTGACCATTAAGTAGTGACATATACATTTCTTAGTTCACCGACATGATACTCATAGTGCACTATTCATATTCAGTTGATATTATTATACATATATTCTGCAATTCATTGTACTCCCCATGTTTAATAATACTGCACACCCCTTATATATATTTATTGCTATATGTGTCGCCCTGACGGCCTGAGTGTGCATGCTCAGAGGACGAAGTGGATCCAGCCCAGGAGGAGGACTTATCTTTCGAGATTATGGAGATCTAGACCGCATCACCAGCGCTACTTTCTTTGATTTCAGCATTTGTTTTATTGGTTAGTTGTTTATTCTGTGAAATAAATGTACCTCGAACTCTTTTAAATTGCAATGTAATAAAGTTATGAACTGTGATTTTCCTTTACTAGAGTATTGTTTACTGACTACCATGTAATGCTAGAAGCCGAAGTGTGACTACGGCGGGATTATTCCCTGACCGTAGGGCATGGCTGGCCTAGTCACCCCTCGTATCCCATATTTTGGGAATCAGGGCGTGACATGGTTTTGTTGGTATCAGAGCGCCAGGTTTTAGATGAAATTACAGTTCAGTGGAGGGACCTCTAGATTGAGTTACGCCCTTAGCGTATGCCTTATTGCATTCTTCCTCGCTTCCTAATCATCGTTGAATCATTGTGTAGCCTTGCTTGAATCTGATTTCTTTTGATCTTTTCAGGAATATGGACTCCTCAGGCAACTCCTCAGGTGCCGGTCACCACGATCGTACCGAGAAGATCCTTAGCACACTGACGACCCTGGCCCAAGCTCAAGAGAGAAAGACCGATATTCTAGCCGAGGGATTGAATGCGGTACAGGAGACCGCAATTACCGCCCTGGAGAGATCTACGGCTATTCCCGCCGCCCCCGAGGGCGCGCTCGTACCGACTACACATGCTAGGGTTGGTACTATTTCAGATTTCAAGAGGCTTCATCCAGCAGTGTTCACGGGATCATCAAGTCCACTTGAGGCCGAACAATGGCTCATCAATGTGGAGAACCTCCTGACCGCCGCTTGAATTCCTGACGACGACAGAGTGAACGTGGTGAAGATTCAGCTAGAAGACGAGGCCCGCACATGGTGGTCCATAGAGGAGAGCCGGATAGAAAAACCTATTGGATGGGACACGTTCTCCGCGTGCTTCCTGGACCATTACTTTCCGGCTACTGCCAAGGCCGAGATGGAGGTGTTCTCCGCCGAAGACGGGAAGACAAACGTCTTGCCTGAATTTGGGGGCAGATGCTATTTGGGTTTTATCCGTCCACCTCTCTGAAGATGCCAAGTTGATTTATGGCACCATGTATCGAAGGTTTGGACAGATGCGGCCGTTGTAGCAGACTTCGTCAGATTCCCCTCGTTTGAGGGGGTTTTGATTGTGGGGACGCTCTTCCCTGCAGGCGCAAACCCCTGCAGTTAATTACACTACCGTATTGCGGTAACCACTTTCTCCTTCTTCAGACGGTCACTTCGTGTCGTGTGTGTTTGTTTTGTTTTTAGTTGCCCGTGGATTGTAAACGGAGACTAATTTATGTTGTTGCCCGTAGGGCGTGGATTAGTCCAAATCCGTATTTTCTTGGATTTGGATTTTGGTTTGGGTTTAAGGATACGTTAGTCTCATTTAAGACTAAGATCAACTTAAACGTTTGTTAAGGATACGTTAGTCTAATTTTAGACTAAGATCTACTTAACATGATCATTTAGATCCAACAAAAGAGCATTTGGACTCTATTGTTTTAGTTTAGGGACATTGCGGTCCAGTTTAAAGATGTCATAGTCTGTAAAGTTTAAGGACATTATAGTCCATGAGTTTAAGGACCCCATAGTCCGTGAAATGTCTGGTTGTCGGGACCCGTCACCTCTCTGAAAATGTTGAAGGATTACAACGACAAATATCAGAGGAGTGAAGAGATGTACACTTAAACCAATATTGGTTGGGAAATCTGTAGTCCAATTTAGGACTAAGATCAAAGATTTATGAGCATATGGGCTCAGTTAATCTGAAGTAGGGTTCTGTGGCCACTTTGGACTCGGCCCATTTAGTTAAAATGTTGAACTTTTAACAATGCTGAGCATCGGTTTGGGCTCTGACAATTTTTTTGTCTTTTATTGAGTGCTGAGCACTTATCATAGCTCTGGGGATTTATTGTTTAAAGAACAATTTATGTTCTCTCAGCTCACACGTGAGGAGCACGTGGCGTGCTCGGCGCTGAGCGCCAGTCAATGAGCGCAGTGCGCTTCTGTTTAAGTAGCGCACACGTGAGGAGCACGTGGCGCCCTTGGCGCAGTGAGCCAGTCAATGAGCGCAGAGCGCTTCTGTTTAAGTAGCGCACACGTGAGGAGTATGTGGCGCGCTTGGCGCTGTGAGCCAGTCAATGAGCGCAGCGCTTCTGTTAAGTTTGGAGCGCTAAGGCTCTGCAGCGCTTTGCACTAGATTTGGAGCTCTGAGCGCTTCTTTTAATTGGAGCGCTAAGGCTCTGCAGCGCTGTGTGCTAAATTTGGAGCGCTGAGGCGCTTCTTTTAATTGGAGCGCTAAGGCTCTTTTAAGCAGCTCTGCCTTTTGAGAATTAAATTCTCTCTTATAAGAGACTTTGTCTCATGGATCTAAGAACAAATTTCTTATTTTATAGGAGATGTTTCAATCTCTTATGTTTTTGGTGAAAGGTTTTGCCTTTATGGATCTGTGATCCTAAGAGAATTGAATTATTCTCCCCCCTTTTTATAATGAGATATTATGATTTCATTTGTGAGAGACAGTCTGTTTTAAAGATCTATGATCTAGCATAAGAACTAAGTTCTTTTTGTGATGAGATACTTTGATCTCTTTATTTTACCTTGAAGAAATCTTCTTCTGCTAAGAGTTTTGCTCTTCTCTATGAAATTTCTCAAAGTTTATGGGGGGGTCCTCTATATCAGAATTGAAGTCTTGGGGCCTTTATATAGGGCAAGCTGATTTGTTTAATCAGTTGAAGAAATCTTTTTTCTAATTGATTTGGGGATTTCCCCACCGTTGGATTTTTGATCCTAGGGCTTTTGTTTTATAGAAGGTCTTGTTTTTAACAAGATTGGGAAATCTTTTCTCATGCGGAATTTATTCTGCACCATTGTGATTTTTAATCACCATTGGATCATTGATCCAACGATGCTCTGATTTTCAGAGCAAAATGTTTGGAAAGATTCTGAAGAATGTTTTCTTAACATATTCTGGTAACTTGATGATTTATCATCTTGGTTGGATCTTTGATCCAACGGTGGGGAACATTTAGTTCTAGCTCTAGCTTCACGTGAGCGCTGCTTCAGAGCGCTGGCACTCTTACCGCTAGCGCACTCGTGCTCTGCACGTGAGCGCTGCTTCAGAGCGCTGGCGCTCTTAGCGCCAGCGCACCCGTGCTCTGCACGTGAGCGCTGCTTGCTGGCGCTTTTATAAAGCGCTGCTTCATTTCAAATTTTGAAAATTTGAACAGAGTTTTGCACTGATTGGGGAAACAAATGCCCCCCACCATTGCGCTCACGTGGCTTACACGTGAGTGCGGCGGTGGAAGCATTTGCGCCCTTAGATCAATTTAGAAGTTGAAACGGCTCTCGGTGCCTATAAATAGGGCCTCTGGCCCTTGAGATGATCTCTGTTCATCTTCTTTCTTGTTTTCTGAGAATTAATTCTCCTTCAGAGTATAGCTCTTTGTCTTAAGAATTCTTAAGAGTCAAAACCCTATCTAATTTTTTGGTAAGATCTGAACTTATTAATAGAGCTTTGCTCTTCTCGGATCATAGATCTAAAAATATTTTTAGGGTTTTACCCATTAACGGAGCCATGCTCATCTTTAGATCATAGATCTTAAAATATTTTTGGGGTTTTACCCATTAATAGAGCCATGCTCATCTTTAGATCATAGATCTTAAAAGTATAATCTTTTTAGGGCGATTTTAACCCATGAACTGAAATACTGTTCATCTTTCATGAAGAACTCTTAGAGTTTGTTCATAGATCTTGAAGATCTCAGAATTAAAAACTTTACTTTAAGTTTTATGATGGATTATTCCATCATCTTTACAGAGCATGGCTCTTCAGAATTTTTTTTTGAGGAATTTTATTCCTTTCATCATCAGAGTTGACAGATGTCACTCTGTTGCAGAGCACCGCTCTCAATGGGAGATTTACTCCTTGGCCCGAGGGGCCTTCATTAAATGAGAATCCTTTGAAGATTTCCTCATTTAATGACATTCTCATCAAATGATGAGACTGTTTTATTAATGATGAACTGTCATCTAGATTGAGTGGGTCCCCTTTGGTCCCTTTTCACTGTATTGCAATGCGGTACGAATTTAAAGTACCTAGTGATAGAACTTAAACTGTAGCATTGACAGCTAAAAATTTGTTCTTTTCCGCGCAGGTACTATGTCTTTCGACACTTCTTTCCCGTTCGTCCGTTCGGAAGGCGGATTCCCCGAAGCGCATGTGGATAGGGAAGTCTTCGCGCTGATAAAAGATCATGACCCAGAGCACAAGAATCTTCATCTATGGGGAACATGGTACAATCAAATTATCAAGGGCCGACAGAGCTTTTCTTGCGCGACACCCTCGAAGCCCATTTCAGCGATCTCTTACGCCGACCCACCCCTACTGACTACACTATGGAGGAGTTCAATTGGACTTCAGATGGTCTCCTTCAGCCTTCTTTGGCTGCGATACCCGTACAGCCTCCAATGGCGTTGGATATCTTGGGGTGACGTATATGTCAAGGTGAGTCGCGCCCTTGGGGACAGCCTTATAACATAGGATTAACTCCCCGTTACCCAGTCGTATATTTGCAGTGGGTCCGGTACATTTTTTCCGCCAAGAGGTTGCAGTTGCTAAGGCTCGGGTTGTATCCCGCGATTTACGTTTCTCTCTTTCAATACTCCACGCCTCCTGCATGGTGGGTAAAATCCTTTTTGGAACAATGGAACGTTCCAACTCACACCTTCCTTTTGTTGGATCGGGAAGTCTCAATCTCTCTAGAGGAGTTCGCGGAGATCTCTGGCTTGCCTGTCAGAGGGGAGCATTATGAGGAACTACTTCCTCATGATGAGTACGTCTTTGCTGCCAGGTCGGTGATGATGGGCCTTACCCCGGAAAATGCCATTCAACATCAATCCCCAAGTTTGATTAAGGTGTTGAATATCTACGAGGGGTTATTTCTTGAATATGGGAGCCGTGGGGTTAATTTCACAGACTTCATCGCTCGTTTTCTCCGCCCGGAAGTCCTGTCGAAGGAAGCCGTGAAATTCGCCAAACTCGACGATCCTTTTGGCCTAGGCTTGGGCAACCTGCCGACGGCGGAAGCGGATCAGAAGAGTTTCTTTCTCCCCGACACCCCGGTCGTCTCTTTTGCAGAGCTTGCAGCTCTTGGGATCGACGAAGAAGCGTTATTTTTAGGGTTTCTCGGGCTATGGTTAAGCTGGTTTGCACTTCCGATGCACCCTCGCCGTATGAGGCCATCCGTCTTCTACCCAGCTCACCGAATGGTTATTAGGGTGAAAGTGGTCGTCGAGGTCTCTGGGTTAGCCCATTTGTATCATAGCCTCAGCCTAGCAGCAGATACTACCCAACCAGGGGTGCAGCCCGTAAACTTCTCGATGCATTATTTCACCTCGTGGCTCGAGTTGCATGTGCTTGGCGCCTTTGGAGTTCACAAAAGGCCCCCTTTTATGAAAGATATAACTTTCCTCGCCTGCTGCGGCTAGTTGACGCTTCCATTTTGGAACCGACTCCGCGAGAGGCTCAGGGTTTACTCCTTCACCCGCGTACCATCGGGGATGGCATGACCTTCGTTGTTAAGGTCCTAAATATCGGTAAAGAATCAGCAAAGACGATGCAGCCGCTGCGGGTCACCTTTAAAGATGGCGCCTCTACCTTGAAAGCTCGGGAGATTCTTCATCTATATTCAATCAGGCCGGGCTTTCTGGTGTTTAGGCAAAATGATGCGTCGTTGTTTATGATATACAACCCGCATCATTTCGCCCAACAATCTGGCTATAATCAGGGTGTTCCACTCGAGGCCTTTCTAGCTGAGCCGATTGCCATAAAAGAAGGCATCCGCAACGCGCTACACTATTTCATGAGGCTCAACACCGGGTCTAACTTCTTTATCAGTGAGCCAGGCTGCGTCCCGAAGGTGTTGAACGTGTACATGGCATGGTACCAGCACGCGATGGGTGTCGTCATCAGGGAGAAAAAGAAGTTGTTGCTTGATCATAAGGGTGCAGCCCCTGCTGGCAATCCGGCTATTCCTTTGAAGCAACGGACCGTTGTTTGTCCTCCTTTAAGAGAGGTTGGTGTGGTTGTGGTACCACGTGAGATGCCCGAGATGTCGCTACCCCGTGCTCCCGTCGAAGTGGCAGCTGTGGCGTCTCCTGAGTCCGGTTTGGGTGCGGAGATCGGGACTCGCCGCCCGAAGTTGCCTGCTAAACGCAAGCTCGTGTTACCGGCGGCCGGTACTCGCCCGCAGAAGAAGAAAAATTCGATTTTTTCTGCAGACGTCGTATTCGTCCAGGAGCCCCATGCTCCTTATAGCGAAGGCTTAAGTGAATATGGGACCAACGAGGGTTTATTCATGGCGCCAGATGATACTGATCTGGAGGCTGCAATCGCAGCTTCCGAGCGACTAGCTAGCTACAAAGCAGGACTGGTTATCCTTGCATACTTAGGTAGACTTCAGTAGTATCTTTTCGCTGTTACGTGTTTATTATCATGCTTTGACTGACACTTCTTCTTCAACAGGCATCTCCACTGAAGAAGCTCTCGCGGCTTCCTTCAAGACTTTTGAAGAGGAGGAAAGCCTTCGCGCTTCCTTGGGCATTGGTACATTTCGGCTCACTGTGCCTTTATTCCCTTCTTTTATGGGTAAACTAACTCTTCTTTTTCATCTTATTGCAGGGACTACCTCGACTCAAGTTATCCCGAGCGCAGTGCCAATCACGAGTGGTGACGCAGCGGCATCGTTAGCGCCCGCCACTGCAACCACGGCTATCCATAAGTCACCACTAAGGGTCTCGCAGAAGCAGCCGATGATGGACGTCGTAACGGCGCCGGAGGCAAAACTTGGTTCAAATGATGATGTCTACTTGACGGAGGTCTTGAGAAGGTCAGCTCTCGCGGCTCAGGCTGAAAGGAAGCACAAGAGGCGTGCAACGAAAGAACGTGGTGCCGCCTTGGCTATAGGTGCAGGCTCGAGCACTGCTTCCCCTATCCCTATTTCTCTTGAGGGTGCTCCAGTTGTCCTGTCTACCGCTCATAGACAGGCGGTACGAGCGGCTCGGGAAGCAATTGAAAGGCCGTCCCAAGGTAACATAACATTGGGTCCTATTATTAGAGTTTGATCTTCAGATCCTCATATATCATACCCTGCAGGGCCAAGTCCTGATGAGGAGATGGTAGGTGAGATTACGGCAACCACCGAGCCTGAAGTGACTACTCTCTCCCAGGAGTCCGGGACTGCTCCAATTGCTACTTTTTCCCTTTGCGGCTCCCTGCCATCGACCGGCATTGTGAGTGTCACGACGGCTCTCGTAGAATCGGGGGATGAAGCCACTGGTGCCGAAACCCTTCCAATGGAGGAGAGCGAAAGAGTCGCTGCGCCTAATAATGCTCTTGTCGCAGTTTCGATTGGCGACTCATCAGGTAGATTTTGAGTCATTGTTTTCCTTTTTTATTCCGCAATCCCTTTCAATCCCTTCTGACGGAATTTCTTTTGTTTTTAATGCAGGTGTGGTGAGCATTGAGGGCATGCCACCTAAAGAAGCATCGCCGGTTACCGCTCTGGCGGTCGCCGACCCTTCGCCTTCTCTCGTGTCCTCTCAAATGCTAGAAGGTATGGGTTTGTGATTTAATTTAAATCGAGGATAGCGTCTTTCGTGTACTAACCATGTATCATCGTAACCTTGCAGGAGTTCTCTTTGATCATTTGTATCAAGTGCTGAACCCGCACTTCTCCTTCCAGTCGAAAATTAGTCTGTCTGCTGGTGTCGGTGATGCTGGTGTCGGTGAGTATCTTTTCTAACCGACGTCTTTTCTTTTCTTTAACGGATGACCCCTGCCATTGCTAACTGTAAACTGATTACAGCACTACAAATTGAAGGAGGGGATGAGAGAATTGTCGTGCCAAAAGTACTCCCAACTCTGCCACCTGTCGTAACCGGTATAGTAGCCTTCACCGCTCTTGCATCTTCATTGTCTCTTAAATCGATGTCTGACTATGATTTGTTTTGCAGCAATCACACCGACTCCAGATCCCTTCGAGTCTCAGATTCCCACGCCGGCAGGGCCTTTTGCTAAATGCCCTTCTTCCAGAGGTGTTGTGAATAGCCTGCGGATGTTAAGCGAGTTCGTCGAGGACCTTGACGCCGAGGCCTTTGCATCTGCTGCAGATTTTGCCGCTGAAGTTAATCTCATGTTGGCGATGCTCGTGAACTTCCATAGCGATAGCGTTGTCGAGTCTTGGGCAAACTACTGCAGGAAGATCGAGGCCTGTATGCATAAGATTGAGCTCAGGCGTCCCGTTCCAGAAATGTTGGTTTCGAATTCTCAACGGGCCGCATGGGTTGAGCAGAGCGTTCCTTTCTTCCGCCATTTCGAACAAGAAGCGACCTTGAGGAGAAAGGAATGCGAGAAGGCTTCAAGTGAATCCGCCCGGCTGCGTGCCCAAGTTGAAGCAAACGCTGCACAATTGAGGGCTGTCTTTGACAATTTGTGACAATGCATTTCGAACGAACTAGCACTAAGGCAAAAGCTCGACCTTCTGGAGCGGGTTACATGGAATCGAGAAGTTGCTCAATGGGAAATCGATGAGAAACTTTCGTCTGTCTTGGAGCAACAGGCTCGAGTCGAAGCGGTGCTGGCCGTAGCGGCTGACCATGAAAAGGAGCTGAGAGGAGCGCGCAAGCAACTGGCTGACTTATTGAAAACGCCCCCTTCTCAGTAGCTGCCTTTGTATCAATTAAACATTTGTAATGTTTGAATAACATGTATCCATTTTTTATTTTTTTATATGATTCGTCTTATACTCAATTGAATTCATGAATAAAAGATACACATTTTTTCTTCTTCTCCCACTGTTGCTTTCTTCTCTTTGTTGTATTGTTGCCATGTGATTTTAGCAAGTGTGGCCTGTAGATAGTATGTAGCTGTCCATCTTGGACTCTTTGCAGGGTGGTGATGGATTAGGAAACAGGGTTGGGATCTGCTATCTGAGACTTTTCAACTTTATGAGCCGTGAGGGTCTCACAAAGACTTTTCTCCCTACGAGTCGAGAGGATCTCGTAGGTGTATTTTCTCCTTAGGAATCATGAGGATTCCTAAGTGTGCTTTTCTCTTAAGAGTCGTAAGGATCTCACAAGGGAATTTTCTTCCTTACAAGTTGAGAGGACTCATAAGTTATTGATGAGTTGATCTGCTCCCGAATCAAAGCAATGCTTTGACGGAGAAGTCGAGGGTTGACTTTAGCCGTTTTCCACGGGGTCAGGATTGACTTTGACCGTGTTCCAAGGGGTCGGGGGGTTGACTTTAGTCATATGGGGTCAGGATTGGCTTTAGCCATATGGGGTCAGGGGTTGACTTTGGCCATATAGGGTCAGGATTGACTTTAGCCATACGGGGTCAGGGGTTGACTTTGGCCATATAGGGTCAGGATTTACTTTAGCCATATGAGGTCAGGGGTTGACTTTGTCCATACGGGGTCAGGATTGACTTTGGCCATACGGGGTCAGAATTGACTTTAGCCATACGGGGTCAGGATTGACTCTCGGTTGTCTGTGCACCGCCGAGTCCTGGAACTAGGGACTTTGTCATGGCTCCGCTTTGCTGACGTTGCGTCTGCTGTAATGAGACGAATGTCAACGTGGTCTCTAGGTTGTCTGTGAACTGTTGAGTTTTGGAACTAGGGACTTTGCCGTAGCTCCGATTGGTGGATGTCGCGTCCGTATCCTGCTGGAATGAGGAAGAACGCTGTTGTGGGTCTCCAGGCTGTAGATGTGGCCGTCGAGACTTAGAACTAGGGACTCTGCTGTGGTTCCAAGATAGTCTCTAGACTGTCTGTGAACCTTCGAGATTTGGAACTAGGGGAGTTTGCCATGGCTCCGTTTGTTGACGTCGTATCTACTTCCGGTTGGAACGAGAAGGAACGCCATTGTTGATCTCTAGGTTGTAGATGTTGCCATCGAGACTTGACTCTCTTTCTGATGGAGCCTGGTGGGATGATATGGTTCCCTTTTTGTTTGTGCCCCTGGATTGTATACAGGAATCGATGTGATCTCACCTGTAGGGCAAAAGTTTCATGTTATATGTATTTTTTTTCTTTCCTCGATGCTCTATCATTTCAGCTTTTTGTATCATGAAAGTCGCGACTGCCTAATCATTTTGGCTATTTCATATGCACTTTTGGCTCGCTGATTTTTATCGCGAGTGTGGAACTTGGAATCTGGTGCCAATCTTAGCATCAACATCGCTGCGACTAGAATATTGTCAGGAGTGAATCATCATTTGCCGTGAAAGGACTTGGGATTTGATACCGATTTAGGCATCAGCATCGCTACAACTAGGATATTGCCAGGAGCGAATCATCATCTGCCTTTGTCGATTTAAATAAAGATGGCTTAGCAAACAGGGTTAGAATCCCGTCGACTAAGGATTTTGACTTCATGAGCCGTAAGGGTCTCATAAGGTGTTTCTCCCTATGAGTCGTGAGGATCTCAAGGTGTGTTTTCTCCTTAAGAATCGTGAGGATTCTTAAGCGTGTGTTCTCTTATAAGTCGTAAGGATCTTACAAGAGTGTTTTCTCCTTGCAAGTCGAGAGGACCCACAAGTGTTCGTTCACCGTGTGAGCATATCCCGAGTCACTGGTGGGACTCTGTTAGGGAAATGTTTATTCGTGCCCGTGGATTGAATAAAAGGGTCAATATTGAACCGCTTGTAGGGCGGTCTGTGGGTTGTGATGGCTTAAGAACAGGTTCAGATCCTTGTAACTTAAGGCTTTTAAATCCTATGAGCTGTGAGGGTCTCAAAGGGGAATTCCCCTTATGAGCCGTGAGGATCTCGTAAGTGTAACTTCTCCTTAAGAATCGTGGGGATCCCTAAGTGTGTTTCTCCCTTGTGAGTCGTAAAGATCTCGCGCAGGTATTTTCTCCTTACAAAGTCGAGAGGACCTTGCAAGTGTCTTTTAACGAGATTGCGCCCTTTCGGGTTTTCACAAACTCGCCGGTATCCCTGCTGTTTTTACTCACGGAGCGCTTTCGGGTTTTCATCCGTGCCCATCTCGCTTATGGGCGTACCGTTTTTTTTGCGTCAGCCTTAGGATGCTGCGGTCCGTAGTAGTTTATAGACGTCTCGGTCAGGCGTAGTATTTCTTCAAGAAACGGTCGTTTATTGGCCTGAAGGGTCTTTCGCCATGCATATCCATGAGCAAGTAAGCCCCACCCTGGTAGACTTTGTCTATGATGTACGGGCCTTCATAGTCTGGCTCGAATTTTCCCCGTTTGGCACTATTGGGGATCATAGGTCTCTTGACCACTAGCACGAGTTCGCCTTGGCGGAATGTTCTCGGCCTAGTCAATCTCTCGTATGAGCGCGTTATTTTTACTTTGTAAGCTTCCAAGTTTTGCTGCGCCATGAGCCAGATTTCGTCAAGGGCGTCGAGCTCCTCAAGCCGAAGATGTGCATTGTCTTTGTCTGTTAGTTCATAATGAACCGCCACTCGTAAGGAGGGTAGCTCTATCTCCAAGGGGAGTACTGCTTCAGTGCCGAATACCAATGCATACGGTGTTGTGTTTGTGGTCGTTTTAAACATTGTTCGATACGCCCAGAGAGCTTCATGCAGTCTCTCGTGCCAGGCTTTTTTATTTTTGGACACCGTCTTTTTCACGATTTTCGTCAAGGTCTTGTTGAAAGCCTCAGTCAGACCATTAGATCGTGGATTTTAGACCGAAGAGTATCTCCAGTCTATATTATGTTGTTGTGCGAAGCGGCTGATTTTGTGGCTTCTGTAGGCCGGCCTGTTATCGAAGATAATCCATCGCGGAGTGCCGAACCGATAGATGACGTGTGTCTTGAAGAAATGGAGGATGTTCTCCATCTTCACTTCTCTTAGTGGTACTGCTTCTGCCCACTTGGAGAAGTAATCAGTTGTTTCCAGTATGAATCGATGTCCTCTGGACGATGCTGGTTCAATAGGCCCGATTATGTCAGTTCCCCATATTTCGAACAGCCGGCTAGCCACTGTCGGATGTAGCGGATTTGGATGCTGGTGGATAAAGTCCCCATGAATCTGGCATGAGTGGCACTGCTGTAAGTCCATGCTACCCTTCCCGGTACTTACGGGGTTGCGGAAATGGTGAAAAACGATTTTTCAAGAGGTGGTAATATGGACTCATAATATGGATCTTTGTTAAACAACTATCTAACAAACCTAACAAGAGTTTTACCTACTCGGTTAGGGGGTTATACTTTTCTTGAACTCCTTCGTCTTCAACTCTTTGCGGTGTACGGATCGGCCTCACCTCGTCGTCTCCTTGCGCCAAAGATGGATCCACCTGAAAGCTTCTACCTTTGGCTTCTCTTCAAACTAGAAGAAACTAGAACACTTGGTTTGCTAAACCTTATGAACTAGGATGAGTAGAGAAGTGATATGGGTTTTCTTTTATCTCTAAGGCAATGTTTCTCAACTCATGAGAGGGAGTTGCCTTGAGCTAGAGAGAGAGCAAGAGCAAGAGCTAGAGGGAGAGCTCAAGCAAGAGAGAGAAAGCAAATGAGAGAATGAGTAAGTCTTTTGCCATTCAAGCTCTCATAATCCAAAATCATCATAACAAATAATAGTAATCAAGTATTGTGTGATGGTTCAGGTCAAAATGGCCATATCATTTCATGCACTCATTTTTCAAAAGAAACAAGCAAGCAAAAGTCTTTGCCATGAAATGATAGCCATTGTAATGATGATGGTCAACTAGTCCAACCTAGTCAACCGGTCAACAAAGTCAACAAGTCAACAAAGTCAACCCCTCAACAACCATGTCACTATAATACTTAATTAATATTATTGTTAATTATATTTCTTATGCTCATTAGGGTTTAGCAAAAAGTCAATAGTCAACAGTCAACAGTCAACAACCCCAATGAGAATCCTCTGCCTCTGTCTCTCTGTCAACTGTGCATACACACCCGCATCCGCGTTCCGAGAAACACGAATACAAACGAGATAAAACCAATCCCAAAATGTACACTAGGATCTGGCTTAAACCAAAGCCCGCTAATGTTAACTGTCCGGACACTAAACGTGCACAAGTGCACGGATGTGACCGAACCCTGTCGCAAAACCATGCGACCTGTCGCAAAACCATGCGACCTCTACTCTTTTGCCTAAAGGTGAATAGCTTTCTGTGTGGGACTCTAAATACTCGACACTACGCTGGCAGTGGGTTTAACCACAGACCGCAAGCGGCACTAGCTGTGCGTAACGGTCCCCAGGTAGATGCCGACAAGAAGACTGACGAGGTGAAACCCATCTGAACTCCTACTGAGTCTGGATGTGACAATCTCCGTACAGTCCGGTCTGTTCGTCTGATAACATCGCATGGCGGGCCTAGGGGGCGGTAAACGTCAGTCCCCTAATAGCGATACAAGTCGTATCGGAGTGTAGCCCAGAACACCCTGAGATA
This sequence comes from Agapanthus africanus, assembly GCA_030015575.1. Lineage (NCBI taxonomy): Eukaryota > Viridiplantae > Streptophyta > Magnoliopsida > Asparagales > Amaryllidaceae > Agapanthus > Agapanthus africanus. The sequence goes on along the minus strand of JASDDO010000008.1, from coordinate 1,455,170 downwards.
ACACTGGAAACCTACCAGTATATCTCGCTTGTCCTGGCCAGGGACGACTTGTGTAATGGCTCTCCTAGACACGGCGCGATGTCAACCCCCAATACCGGGAGAGACGAATCCTGTCTAACCGTCACTGCCTCCAAGTGTTTCGGGACTGCACCCAACTACTACCTGTTTGCACGACTCCTTTGAGCCGTGGTAGGGTAGTAATCTAAGTACAGTGGGAACACACTCGAGGCGAAGTGACAGTGTCAAGTCAGCGGACTAAGCTGTACTCATGTCACCTGGGAACTGACAACTGACGATAGGTATAGTACCAACCAACAGTTCCCAACGAGTCCTGTCCAGTGTACTCGTAACCTAACGAGCACCCGCATACTATCTCAAGTACGACGTACAGACGGCTGTGGGACAGACCGTCTCCCACACTGGGATGAGAAGCGCATACGCTAGTCTACTCCGGAGTATCGATGCCCTGTCTCGATAGTCCTACGACTAGGGACCTGCATAAGGATGTGCTTGTGGATTACCCAGCCCCCACTAGTGTGACTGCCATCACAACGCTGGTAATCAAGCAAAGATCCTAAGGGCTCCACTAATGTGTATAGGTGATATACTAAAATAAACACATGTACACATTAAAGCAGAAACAAACCAAGTAGCATACTACTATATTGAGTAAGATTGTCTATACAAGGTGAATATCCCAAGCTTCCATTAAGTAATATACAAACTAGTATGATACAGTAATGGCCTCTAGGGCATATACACTAACAACTGCTTCGCGTATTCAAGGCAATCTTGGATCATTGTGGGCCAATAGTAGCCCATCCTTTTGATCTTTAGCTTCATCTTTGGCCCGGCTTGATGAGAACCGCAGAGTCCATCGTGAGTTTCTTGAACGACTCTCCTTGCTTCTTCAGGTCCCAGGCATCTTAGCCATAGAGAATCAAATGATCTCTTATATAGAGTGTCATTGACGAAGGTGAAGGATAGAGCTCGTTTCATGAGATGATGTCTTGAGGACGCATCTTCAGGTGTCCAACGGGATTTGAAGTAGTCTATAAAGACTTCTCTCCAATCCTTGGCCTTTTTCTGGTCCTCTATTTGTAGGATTGTCTGCTCGGTCGCTCCCTTTTCTTCGGACGACTCCGGAGATATTTCTGCCGGTGCGAGAACCCGACGGCTTTGCACAACGATCCTTACATCATCGAGATTTTCATCAGCCAATTCTTTAGCGAGCTTGGCTAGGGCATCAGCTTTGCTATTTTCCATGCACGGTATGCTCTCCAGCATGTAGGAGGGGATTTGGGTCAGCAGTTGTTGCACTCTCTCACCGTACTTTACCAACTCCGGTTTGCATGTTTGATAGTCGCCGTTTACTTGACTAACGACCAACTAGGAGTCTCCGTATATAAGGAGGTTTTCGATTCCCATGTCGACAGCGATCTCAAGACCAGCTATCAAAGCTTTATATTATGCTTCATTATTTTTCCTCGGCTCTGTTAGGGAAAAAGCAAAGTGCATTATCCCTCCTTGCGGAGTCATGAAGATAAGGCCTACCCCAGATTTGATTATAGGGGTGTTGTGTTGTCGCTTCCTCATGGAAGATGCCCCATCGAAGTAAAGTTCCCATCGGGCGTCACTCTCTCCTTTCTCCCTGTCGATCGTGTCAAACGCGTGCTCGTCTGGCAATTCGCAATTTATTGGTGAATCGGCAGGTATTGGGTGCTCGGCAAGGAAGTCGGCGATAGCCTGGCCTTTCACTGCCTTGAGCGGTCAATATATTATCGAGAACTCCATCAAGAGGAGGGCCCATTTCGCGAGTCGTCCCGTTAGTATGGCTTTTGACATCAAATATTTGAGAGGATCCACTTTTGATATGAGATGGACCTCATGCACCAAACCATAATGCCGAAGCTTCGTTATAGCGAAGATTAACGCCAGGCAATGTTTTTCGATAGGGGGGTAATTGTTTTCTACCCCCGGGAGAACTCGGCTCAAATAGTATAGGGCTCTCTCTTTCCCTTGGCCGTTTTCTTGTGTCCATAATGCACTTAGAGAACCCTCAAGGGCGGTTGTATACAGAATGAGAGGCTTTCCCTTAACTGGAGCGGTTAACACCGGAGGATTCTGTAGGTATTGCTTGATTTCAACCAGTGCGGTTTGGCATTTGCGATCCCAAATGAACGGGGTTCCCTTCTTCATTAAATGACTGTAGGGGCGGCACTTGCCGGAGAGATTGGCTATGAACCGTCGGATATATGCGAGCTTTCCTTGGAGAGACCGCAGTTGCTTGAGAGTTCTCGGCGGGGGCATTTCCATAATCGCCTTGATCTTCGACGGGTCTATTTCGATGCCCCGGTGTCGCACGATGAATCCTAAGAATTTGCCCGAGGAAACTCCGAATGCTCATTTGAGAGGGTTCATCTTCAAGTTGTATTTCCGAAGACCTTGGAACGCTATCTTCAAATGCTGCCAATATTCCTCGTGCGATTTGCTTTTAACCATGAGGTCGTCGATATAGCATTCAACGATTTCATGTATGAGGTCATCGAAAATATTCGTCATGGCCCTCTGATAGGTAGCGCCGGCGTTCTTCAGACCGAAAGGCATCACTTTATAGCAGAATATACCCAAAGGGGTCCGGAAAGCAGTATGCTTCTGGTCTTCGGGATGCATCTTTATTTGATTGTACCCTGATGCGCCGTCCATGAAGGAGAAGACTTCGTGAGTGGACGTGTTGTCTATCATTAGCTCGGTAACCGGTACAGGAAAGTTATCTTTCGGGCAACCTTTGTTGAGGTCTCGAAAGTCCACGCAGATACGCACTGTCCCATTTTTCTTCATCACTGGGACAATGTTGGCGATCCAGTCAGGGTACTGAACCTCTTGAATGAAGCCGGAGTCGATTAGCTTCTTGACCTCGGCGTTGATGCTCATTTCAAGTTCGATCCGCATTCTTCTCGGTGCTTGTTTGACTGGCTTGATGTCCGGAAATATCTCCAATCTGTGCACGGCAATTTCTGGATCTAGTCCCGGCATCTCGGAGTAGTTCCATGCGAAGCAGTCTTTATACTGCATGAGCACGTCTTTTAGCGTATCCACCTGCTCTTTAGACAGCAGCTCACTGACGAACGTCGGCCGTGGGTCGTTTGCCGTCCCCAAGTCGATTTTCTTAGGTTATCTGCAGTAGTATGTATCCCATCTTCCAGCTCTTTTGGCGCCAGTGGAAGCTCTGGGATCACTTTGTCATCCTCGTTATCAAAGCACCAAGAGAGGTCATCCTTATCCTCGCGTACTCCTTCTCCTGACAGCGTTATCACATGACAGGTACGAGATCGCTTCCAAGACCAATGTTGATCCGGCTCTACTCTCGCTGCATACATGGCTTTTGGTTGATGCTTTTGTGGCGGGGTTACCCTCCAACTGATGGATAAAGCGAACCATCCTTGCTGATACTGGTCTTCTACCCAGTCTTTGAATGTGAAGCAGTTTTCGAGAGAATGTCCTATCGCTCGGTGATAGGAGCAATAATTCGGATGAGAGACCTCGCCTGCTTGTTCGGGGTGTTTGGACTTCGGGAGCGTAATCATTTGATATTTCATGATAAGATCAAATATCTTCCTTACCTTGTCTTGGGGAAAAGAGTATGCTCGACCCATTTTCTTTATAAGAGACGAATTCCAGCTGCTCAATTTTTGATCGCGAGGCTTCTTGGTCCCACTTTGCTGCTGTCGAACATTTTTTCCGTTCTTCAGTTTATTTTTGCCTCCGCGTCGAGTCTTCCGTATGACAGGCTGGCGACGAAGGGAGTCGTCATTTTTTGTAGCCTGCTGAAGGAGGCGCTGTGTTCTGGCCTTTTTATAGATGACCATTCCGCGGCTATGGTCATCCCGGACCTTTTGACCCACTTCCCTTATTAGCTTATCCATCTGTTCATCGAACGACGGACTTAGCACTTTCATGGCGGGACTTTGTTTTGGTTCAGGGTTAGCGTCTTCTAACAGAGTATCTCCTTCTTCATCAAAGTCATGTATAACGTAGCAGCCATGGAATCATTCCCATTTCTTGGATTGAACATATCCAAGCCCGATCGTTTCCATTCTCTCGTTGAGCAATTTTCGCTGAGTTCCAGGGACGTTCCAGATCCTGTTGTAGAACTGGGCTTGTCCCGTTAGTATGGCTTTTGACATCAAATATTTGAGAGGATCCACTTTTGATATGAGATGGACCTCATGCACCAAACCATTATGCCGAAGCTTCATTATATCGAAGATTAACGCCAGGCAATGTTTTTCGATAGGGGGGTAATTGTTTTCTACCCCCGGGAGAACTCGGCTCAAATAGTATAGGGCTCTCTCTTTCCCTTGGCCGTTTTCTTGTGTCCATAATGCACCTAAAGAACCCTCAAGGGCGGTTGTATACAGAATGAGAGGCTTTCCCTTAACTGGAGCGGTTAACACCGGAGGATTCTGTAGGTATTGCTTGATTTCAACCAGTGCGCTTTAGCATTTGCGATCCCAAATGAACGGGGTTCCCTTCTTCATTAAATGACTGTAGGGGCGGCACTTGCCGGAGAGATTGGCTATGAACCGTCGGATATATGCGAGCTTTCCTTGGAGAGACCGCAGTTGCTTGAGAGTTCTCGGCGTGGGCATTTCCATAATCGCCTTGATCTTCGACGGGTCTATTTCGATGCCCCGGTGTCGCACGATGAATCCTAAGAATTTGCCCGAGGAAACTCCGAATGCTTATTTGAGAGGGTTCATCTTCAAGTTGTATTTCCGAAGACCTTGGAACACTATCTTCAAATGCTGCCAATATTCCTCGTGCGATTTGCTTTTAACCATGAGGTCGTCGATATAGCATTCAACGATTTCATGTATGAGGTCATCGAAAATCTTCATCATGGCCCTCTGATAGGTAGCGCCGGCGTTCTTCAGACCGAAAGGCATCACTTTATAGCAGAATATACCCAAAGGGGTCCGGAAAGCAGTATGCTTCTGGTCTTCGGGATGCATCTTTATTTGATTGTACCCTGATGAGCCGTCCATGAAGGAGAAGACTTCGTGAGTGGACGTGTTGTCTATCATTAGCTCGGTAACCGGTACAGGAAAGTCATCTTTCGGGCAAGCTTTGTTGAGGTCTCGAAAGTCCACGCAGATGCGCACTGTCCCATTTTTTTCATCACTGGGACAATGTTGGCGATCCAGTCAGGGTACTGAACCTCTTGAATGAAGCCGGAGTCGATTAGCTTCTTGACCTCGGCGTTGTTGTTCATTTCAAGTTCGATCCGCATTCTTCTCGGTGCTTGTTTGACTGGCTTGATGTCCGGAGATATCTCCAATCTGTGCACGGCAATTTCTGGATCTAGTCCCGGCATCTCGGAGTAGTTCCATGCGAAGCAGTCTTTATACTGCATGAGCACGTCTTTTAGCGTATCCACCTGCTCTTTAGACAGCAGCTCACTGACGAACGTCGGCCGTGGGTCGTTTGCCGTCCCCAAGTCGATTTTCTTAGGTTATCTGCAGTAGTATGTATCCCATCTTCCAGCTCTTTTGGCGCCAGTGGAAGCTCTGGGATCACTTTGTCATCCTCGTTATCAAAGCACCAAGAGAGGTCATCCTTATCCTCGCGTACTCCTTCTCCTGACAGCGTTATCGCATGACAGGTACGAGATCGCTTCCAAGACCAATGTTGATCCGGCTCTACTCTCGCTGCATACGTGGCTTTTGGTTGATGCTTTTGTGGCGGGGTTACCCTCCAACTGATGGATAAAGCGAACCATCCTTGCTGATACTGGTCTTCTACCCAGTCTTTGAATGTGAAGCAGTTTTCGAGAGAATGTCCTATCACTCGGTGATAGGAGCAATAATCCGGATGAGAGACCTCGCCTGTTTGTTCGGGGTGTTTGGACTTCGGGAGCGTAATCATTTGATATTTCATGATAAGATCAAATATCTTCCTTGCTTTGTCTTGGGGAAAAGAGTATGCTCGACCCATTTTCTTTATAAGAGACGAATCCCAGCTGCTCAATTTTTGATCGCGAGGCTTCTTGGACCCACTTTGCTGCTGTCGAACATTTTTTCCGTTCTTCAGTTTATTTTTGCCTCCGCGTCGAGTCTTCCGTATGACGGGCTGGCGACGAAGGGAGTCGTCATTTTTTGTAGCCTGCTGAAGGAGGAGCTGTGTTTTAGCCTTTTTATAGATGACCATTTCGCGGCTATGGTCATCCCGGACCTTTTGACCCACTTCCCTTATTAGCTTTGTTCCCCTCCGAAGGACGGCCAAGAGATGGTGCGTCTGGTCTGAAATTCGGGGCAGATGCTAATTGGTGCTATCCGTCTACCTCTCCGAAGATGCCAAGTTGATTTATGGCACCGTGCATCGTAGGTTTAGACGGATGCGGCCGATGTAGCAGACTTCGTCAGATTCCCCCTTGTTTGAGGGGTTTTTGATTGTGGGGACGCTCTTCCCTGCAGGCGCAATCCCCTGCAGTTAATTACGCTACCGCATCGCAGTAACAACTTTCTCCTTCTCCGGATGGTCACTTCGTGTCGTGTGTGTTTATTTTATGTTTTGTTGCCCGTGGATTGTTTACGGAGACCGAGTTATGTCGTCGCCCGTAGGGCGTGGACTAGTCCAAATCCGTGTTATCTTAGATTTGGGTTTGGGGGTTTGGTTTGAAGATACGTTAGCCATACTTGAGGCTAAGATCAACTCAAACGTTTGTTAAGGATACGTTAGTCTAGTTTGAGACTAAGATCACTTAACGGGATCGCTTAGATCCGACAAAGGAGTGTTAGGGCTCCATTGTTCCAGTTTAGGGACATAGTGGTCCATTGCATGTATGGCCGTCGGGACCTGTCACCTCTCTGACGACGTTGAAGGATTACAACGACAGGTGTCAGAGGAGTTCAGAGATGTACCCTCGAACCAGAGTTAATTGGGGGGATTCATAGTCCAGTCTGTTTGAAGGTTTAAGGATACGTTAGCCATATTTAAGGCTAAGATCAACTTAAATGGGATCGTTTAGATCCGGCAAGAGAGCATGCGTGGCTCTATTGTTCCAGTTTAGGGACATAGTGGTCCATGGGTAGTTTAAGGACATTGCGGTCCATAGGTAGTTTAAGGACATTGCGGTCCATCGTTAGTTTTAAGACATCTCGGTCAAGGTTAAGGACGTCGTAGTCCGTGAGTTTAAGGACCCCACAGTCCATTGTTAGTTTTAAGACGTCTCGGTCAAGGTTAAGGACGTCGTAGTCCATGGGTTTAAGGACCCCACAGTCCATTGTTAGTTTTAAGACGTCTCGGTCAAGGTTAAGGACGTCGTAGTCCATGGGTTTAAGGACCCCACAGTCCATATCAATATGTGGTCATCGGGACCCATCACCTCTTTGAAGACGTTGAGGGATTACAACGCCAAGTATCAAAGGAGTGAAGAGATGTACCCTAGAACCGGAGTGGATTAAATAGTCCTCGACCCAATTTGGGATCAAGACCAATTAATTATGTTATGAGCCCTTTTAGCCCAGTTAATTACGAATTGAGGACTCATGGCCAGCTTGGGCTAAGTCCAATCATATCTGAAATATTGGCTTCATGTTGGTCCATTGAAGGAGAGGCTTTGCCTCTATCCGTTTAGCCAATTGGGCCAAAGCCTAGTGTTAAACACTACAGACCAATCAGTGTTGAACATGGGGAATGAGATTGACAAGTTAGTGTTTAACACTAAAAGATAATTGGTGTTAAACACCAGCAACAAGGCTTTCGAATTAGCATTAAACACTAAAACAGATCAATATTAAACACTGGCAACGGAGATCTCAGATTAGTGTTAAACACTAAGGTCATCAGTGTTGAACACTGCAAATAAAGTTCTTTGATTAGTGTTGAACACTAAGGCCTAACAGTGTTTTAACACTGGATTCGGGAGTTCCAATTTAGTGTTAAACACTAAGGCAAGAGGGGTCACGTGGCCACACGTGAGAGCGCCCTCCCTTCATTTATTCTGCTGAGATTACCGCATCTTTCAGAGCATCACGTGCCATCACGTGACGGGCATTCAAATGCTTGTGTGTTAAAGCTTCTGTCAAGGGTCACGTGGGGCACTGCCTCAAAGGGGCTTTCTGTAGATCTTTTGGGGGGGTCACGTGGTGACACGTGACCCTGCCTCTATGTATGTTGTTTAGAGGATCTGTTAATCTTTTTCAGGAATTAAATTCCTCGTAGGGTTGAACCCTGACAATAATTTCAGAGGAATTAAATTCCTAATTCCTTTTGAAGATTTATATTCTGGAATAGAGTTGGACTCTGAATTTTCTGTAGGAATTAAATTCCTCATATATGTGAAGAACTGAATAGGGTTAAACCCTAATAAAAGCTTTTAAGGAATCAAACTCCCATTCTCTGTTAAATTATGATTAAGGGAATTAAATTCCCGCTGTTTCAACAGAACTAGGTTCTTAATTAGGGTTAAACCCTGTTTCTTTTTGTTCTGAAGGAATTAAATTCCCATAACACAGGGTCAAGCCCTAATTTTATTTTAAAGGAATTAAATTCCTATAGTTCTGTGAGAATTAAATTCTCATGCTTCCGTTCCTTCTCTATGTTTTGGATCTGTATGGCAGGATCTCGACCCATTGAGAATTAAATTCTCAACTTCAAGGGGAGATGTGCACTTTGCAGATCCTCTATCAAAGAGAGAAGAAATATGTTCTTCTGTTTTATATATCAGAGTTAAACTCTGTTGAGAATTAAATTCTCTTTTCTTTCAAGGAGCCTTCCCTTTCTTACCTAGGGTTTTCTTTTGCAGAAGATCCAAATTCCTCAAAGTATCAAGGCTCTCTCCCTTTTCTTCCCTCTGCGTGTGTATATTTTTTGTATCTCTTGGCTCCTATTTATAGGAGAAGCAGCCGAGTCAATTAGTTTTTGACGAATCTTCATTGGGAGATTTGATTTGCATCCATCATTCGTTTTTGACCTTTGGATTATTAGGTGAATTTTATTCACCATTGGATTTCAAATCCAAGGATTCTCCTTTGTTATTTCAGTTAGATTTAAAGGGGAAATCTTTCCAAACTCGAGATTTTCCCATAGATAGATGATATTTAATCATCTTTAAATCTTTAATTCGATTGGTTCCAGATAATCGCTTTCCTTTGGAAAGATTTGAATCTCTTTCAGAATTTAATTCTGTTAACAAAAATGGGCTTTGAAAGCCGGTCACGTGTGGGCACGTGACCCATGGTCACGTGTGGGCACGTGACCCATGGTCACGTGAATGAGCCCTCTTCTTTCCTTTGCGCTATACTTTTGCCGCTGCTTGGTCATCACGTGCCAACACGTGACCGCTGGTCACGTGTGAGCACGTGACCCTTGTCTGGAGCCTCTTTCCTTGATTTTAACTGGAGAACAAGTCTGCTGCTTCTAAATGTCACGTGCCAACACGTGACCCCTGGCCACGTGTGAGCACGTGACCTCTTTTGAAGCCTCTTCCTTGATTTCATCCGGGAATTGATGTGCCTGTGAAGCGGCTTTAACATGTCACGTGTTAACACGCGACTGCTGGTCACGTGCTAGCACGTGATGCCTTCTCCGTTGGTTCTTTCCTGATTTTAAATCAGGAAACAAATGCCCCCACTGCGTTGTTCTCACGTGTCAGCACGTGAGTGCAACGCTGTCACTTCTTGTGACCGTTGGATTCCCCTAGGGATTTGAAGGAGATGAAGCGTTTTCATCACTTCCTATAAATATCGGGGTCATTTCAGAAGAGCCTCCACTTTGCTTATCTTCCTCCTTGCAAACTTTTTCTGAGAATTTAATTCGCTTCTTTCAGAGCTTATTTCTCTGCCCTGAAATAATTTTCAGAGTTTAACTCTGTTCGAAAAGAATTCTTTTCCTCAGGTAATGTTCTTGGACAAACGATGGACCTTCACGTTCCTCTGGATTTTAAATCCAAAACAAGGGTTTTTACCCTTTTAATATGAACCCATTTCCTTCAAACTCATCAACAGGAACAGAAAGCCATCTGATCTTCAAACTGTAGACATCTTAGGGCTTAAATGATCTTTAGGGAAGTGGTGATGACGATCTATGGAATTCAATTCCGTTTCAACAAAAAATGTTTTATGGGAATTTAATTCCCTTTTCTAAAAGGAATTTAATTCCTGTGAAGAACTCAGTTTCTTCACATGGAGCCTTCTTGGGGTCTCTTGGCCCGAGGTTGTCCTTCTGCAATTGATGAAACAGGAACTTTCTAATGATTCTCATGACCTTTATTTCAGGTATCATGGATGCCCATCTGTATGGTCTTGACGAGATCATTTCCTATGGGAATATTCGTGCACTGGGCCGCAGTCAGAACCAGGAGTTCACCGATGCTCAGTGTGCCGAGATCATGAGCCGCTTTGACAAGTACAACCATCGGCTACTCCCCCGTCGCTCTTCTCTTCTGAGGCTGATCGTGCTGGCGATCCGGGAGGCACTTCCGCTCTTTTGCACCGGCATACCGCTCGGGGCCTTGGACACTGCTGAGGATAAGGTGCATTCGGTGTACCTTATGGGCTTGATCTCAAAGAGGAGGCGAGATCACCTCATCGATCTCTTGCACCAAGCCTTTCAGCAGTCAGCCATACTTGCCGCCTATCGGAGGGTGGAGGACATTCGTGAGGATCCCGACGCTTGCGACCGCGAGAGGAAGCATACTCGGGAGGTTCGAAATGCTTGGAGAATCTTGGACAAAGTTAATCTCGAGTTTCTCAACCCATGCCCCGCGTCTGAAGCCTTGCCATTGTAAACGTGTCCTCTTTATTTTGTATGAACTTCTTGGAAGATTCAGTGACAAGTTTTATTATGTCTTTCCATGTTTGCATGCCTTTCTCTGGGATTTTATCATTTTGCTACCGTTGTTGTTGGTGCTTTCAATATGCAGGGTGCTACTCTATTTTTTTTTAGTGTACATCAGGTTTAGGCCTCACGTGCTCTACACGTGGGGTCCCTTGATGGGGCTGTTCACAAAATCTTCTCATGCCCTATTTTCAGTGTACAATACCAGACGCAGAAAAAAGGGCCTTGAAAATAGTTTCATCTCCTTGATTTTCGATGCCTTTCCTTTTTTGGGCCTTGGAAATAGCTTCACCATGCAAGATTTTCCGCGCACAGCACTTAATGCACTTCTTTATATATGAGGCTATAGCTTTCTTTTCCCTTCACAAAGAGATTTATATTATTATTTTTTTATCTTGGAGTAACTTGTCTTGAGAAACAAACGAGCGCCATGGCCTGCAATCGCCCTCATGCTCGTCGACAGCCATGGGAAGTTCCTATTGAGGAGATGGTCCCCCGCTTTGCTGCTCGGTTGGTGGATCCCCTCCTTACCGACAACGAATGCGACTCAGCCATGCATGAACTCTCGATCCGTAGGGGGTCCCCCTCCCGATGGGTTCCCTCTGGCTCCGGATGATTCTCACGGCCGTGCTTGCCGACATCCCTCCTCACCCGGTGGAGATGACCTTGGCGATGCTCGACGCGGCGGAAGAAAAGCTCGAGGGCTTTTATGAAGCGTGCTTGATTACTCAGGCTTTGAAGGATTGCTCAATTCATCTGCTGAGCCAGATAAAGGCCCGGCGAGCTGTTATGTCTGCTTTCGCGGACGAACACGGCGCCAATCGATAGGGAGTGACTCCTCGTGAGAACCGTCGCTTTGATGTGCTGGAGAAAGCAGAGAGAGAGATGGAGAATTTTGTCCTCTGCTTCATTAACCCCTGTGCCGTTGATCCCGTGTTTGGTGACCTTTTCCGTTAGCGTAGAACGTTTTTAAATTAGTCCCTCCTTTTTTACGCTTTATGCCGAACTTCCATGTAGGCTTGGTACTAGTATGTATGTTTCCGCTTGCATAAATAAACTTTGTATTCTTCTCATGAGAACTTTCTTTAATTGCAAATGCTATCATAACTCAGAAGCCATTTTCCTGCGTATCAGACTTTTTGAATGTTCATACGATTGCAAATGCTATTATTATTTTTTGAATACTCATATGATTGCGAATGCGTGCTTGAAACATGTCGGATATCTTTCTTGTTGCCTTTCACGTCAGGTGATGTGAGCGCATTTTAGATCGATTATCCCCGTCGACTGGAAGCTCGTTTATACGGTTTTGTAAATGTCTTGTTTCCAAGGCTGCGGTCACGAAAACGAGCTTACGTGGCCTGATAGAGCGACACGTAGCGAACATATTGTTGTGTGGGAAAAGGGCTCGGCCGTAAATTTTCGGAGAGGGAGCTGGCTTCCGAGGCACTGAGCGAGCTTCAGGCCAGCCTCACAGCCAAGGCCAACAAAGCATACGAACTCTGGCGGGTACTTCAGGAGTCCATAAAAGAGGTGGTGGCTCTCGATAAGGCTGCCACATTCACTCGTGAGAGGGTCGAGGCTCATAAGGCCACCGAGAAAGAGCTCGAAGCTCGGCTTGCTTCGTATCAGGCTCAGCAAGCTCAGGCGGAGGCTCGTCTTCTAGAGATCTTGCGTCATGAAGCCGTGGCTCAGCAACAGAACGATGAACTGGTAAAATTATTGCACCGCCCGCCGGCTTGAGGACTTGTTTCTTTTCTCCCTTTTTTGTACATACTCATGAATGAGAGTATCTCCTTTTTTCGTTTCTTTCATAAGTTGTACTTTGTATCTATTTTGGTTTATGAATAAAAGATACATTTTTCCTCTCAATGGTGTGTCCCCTTTTCATTGAATGTATTCTGCGGATATTCTATCTTGATCTCCTTGCAGGACAGTGATGGCTTAGGATACAGGGTTAGGATCTGCTTCCTAAGGCTTTTGCATTTTATGAGCCACGAGGGTCTCATAAAGAGTTTTTTCTCCCTATGGGTCGAGAGGATCCCGTAGGTGTAAGTTCTTCTTAAAGATCGTGAGGATCCTTAAGCGGGTTTTCCCTTGAGAGTCGTAGAGATCTCACAAGAGAGTTTTTCTTCCTTACAGGTCGTGAGGACTTGTAAGTGCTGGATGTGGTCACCCTTGTCCGTGTTTTACGGAATCAGGGGTTTTTCCAGGTATTGTAGTTTAAAGACGTCGCGGTCAAGATTAAGGACCTCATAGTCCGTGGATTTAAGGACCCCACAGTCCGATGTTAGTTTTAAGACATCACGGTCAAGGTTAAGGACCTCATAGTCCGTGGATTTAGGGACTCCACGGTCCGATGTTAGTTTTAAGACATCACAGTCAAGGTTAAGGACCTCATAGTCCGTGGATTTAGGGACTCCACAGTCCGATGTTTGGTTGCAGGGACCCGTCACCTCTTTGAAGACGTTGAGGAATTACAACGCCAGGTATCAAAGGAGCGAAGAGATGTACCCTTAAACCAAGGTAAAATCCGTAGGGAATCGGGGTGGTTGATCGTTAGTTTTAAGACATCACGGTCGAGGTTAAGGACATCATAGTCCGTGGATTTTAAGGACTCCACAGTCCGGTATTTGCTCTGGATGCTTCACACGGGTTCACTGCCGCGCTCGGCGAGGACCAGGCTCCGCTCTGGGCGTTTTCCACGGGGTCAAAGAGTGACGTTATCCGCGTTCCACATAACCAGGAATTTTGCACTAGATGCTTCACACGGGTTCACTGCCGTGCTCGGCGAGGACTAGGCTCCGCTCTGGATGCTTCATACGGGTTCACTGCCGTGCTCTGCGAGGACCAAGATCCGCTCTGGATGTTTTCCACGGGGTCAAAGAGTGACGTTATCCGCGTTCCACGTAACCAGGAATTTTGCACTAGATGCTTCACACGGGTTCACTGCCGTGCTCGGCGAGGACTAGGCTCCGCTCTGGATGCTTCACACGGGTTCACTGCCGTGCTCTGCGAGGACCAGGATCCACTCTGGACGTTTTCCACGGGGTCAAAGAGTGACGTTATCCGCGTTCCACGTAACCAGGAATTTTGCACTAGATGCTTCACACGAGTTCACTGCCGTGCTCGGCGAGGACTAGGCTCCGCTCTGGATGCTTCACACGGGTTCACTACCGTGCTCTGCGAGGACCAGGATCCACTCTGGACGTTTTCCACGGGGTCAAAGAGTGATGTTATCCGCGTTCCACGTAACCAGGAATTTTGCACTAGATGCTTCACACGGGTTCACTGCCGTGCTCGGCGAGGACTGGGCTCCGCTCTGGATGCTTCACACGGGTTCACTGCCGTGCTCTGCGAGGACCAGGATCCGCTCTGGACGTTTTCCACGGGGTCAAAGAGTGACGTTATCCGCGTTCCACGTAACCAGGAATTTTGCACTAGATGCTTCACACGAGTTCACTGCCGTGCTCGGGGAGGACTAGGCTCCGCTCTGGATGCTTCACACGGGTTCACTGCCGTGCTCTGCGAGGACCAGGATCCGCTCTGGACGTTTTCCATGGGGTCAAAGAGTGACGTTATCCGCGTTCCACGTAAACAGGAATTTTGCTGATTGTATCCGCATTTCACGGGATGGAGGTTTGACTGTTGGCGATATGTATACTACCGAGCCATGGAACTGGGAGTTGCCGCTGTTCCGCTTGGCTTGAAGTTGTATCCGTCGTTACGAGACGAGTGTTGGGATGATCTCTAGGTCGCTTGTGGCCCGTCGAGACTTAGCTTCTTTCTTGGGTGAAACCTGGGGGAGACGTATGATCCCTTTTTGTTTACGTCCTTGGATTGTGTACAGGGTGTGATGGAACATCACCTGTAGGGTATAAATTTTATATTTATTTTATTTCTTTTTCCGCGATGCTCTATCGTTTCAGCTTTTATATCGCGCAGGTCGCGATTGCCCCATCATTTCGGCTATTTTTCGCGGTGCCCAATCATTTCGGCTATTTATTTATTTTCTACTCGCTGCTTTTTATTGCGAGTCGCCCCATCATTTCGGCTATTTTTTATGCCTTCATTTTTACTTGCTGCTTTTTATTGCAAGTTGCCCCATCATTTCGGCTATTTTTCATGCATACATTTTTACTTGCTGCTTTTTATTGCAAGTTGCCCCATCATTTCGGCTATTTCTCATGCATACATTTTTACTTGCTGCTTTTTATTGCAAGTTGCCCCATCATTTCGGCTATTTCGTATGCATGTGTGGCTTGTTAGCTTTTTCGCCGCAAGCTTGGATTTCAGACACCGATTTCAACATCAGCACCGCTACAACTGGAATGTTGCCAGGAGCGAATCATAATTTACCTTTGTCGATGATGAACAAAGGTGGCTCAGCAAACAGGGTTAAGGGTCCTGTCGACCAAGGCTTTTGACTTCATGAGCCGTAAGGGTCTCACAAAGGTATTTCTCCCTACAAGTCATGAGGATCTTGCAGGTGTATTTTCTCCTTAGGGATCGTGAGGATTCCTAAGTGTGTGTTCCTCTGTAAGTCGTAAGGATCCTACAAGAGGGCTTTCTCCTTATGGATCGAGAGGACCTACAAGGGTTGGATTTTGCTGGGGAAATGTTTATTCGCGCCCGTGGATTGTATACAAGGGTCAGTATTGAGTCCCTTGTAGGGCAATATCGAAGGTTGTGGAGGATTTGCTTAAGAACAGGTTTAGGTTTCTGTAACTTAAGACTTTCAAATCTTATGAGCCGTGATGGTCCCATAAGAGAGTTCTCCTTACGAGTCGTGAGGATCTCGTAAGTGTGTATTTTCTCCTTAGGAATCGTGAGGATCCCTAAGTGTGTTGCTCCTTTGTGAGTCGTAAGGATCTCACGCAGGTGGTTTCTCCTTACAAGGTCGAGAGGACCCTATAAGTGTCTTTTAACGAGGTTGCACCCTTTCGGGTTTTCACAAACACTCGCCGGTAGTCCTGCTGTTTTTACTCACGGAGCCCTTTCGGGTTTTCATCCGTGCCTATTTTGCTTGTGGACACACCGTTTTTTATTCTTGTTCTCTCTCTTTTTTTTTTATCTCGTCAGCCTAAGGATGCTGAGGTAGTAGTTTAGGGACGTTTCGGTCCGTCGTTAGTTTAAAGACATTTCGGTCCATCGATAGTTTAAGGACGTTTCGGTCCGTTGTTAGTTTAAGGACGTTTCAGTCGATCGTTAGTTTAAGGACGTTTCGGTCCGTCGTTAGTTTAAGGACGTTTCGGTCCGTCGTTAGTTTAAGGACGTTTCGGTCCATTGTTATGGGAAGGCCGGCTGCTGCTTGTAAAGTCTGAGCTTAGGAAGATAGCGAGCGGACATAGTCGTCGTCATCTATCATTGACCCAGGCTGTGGCTCATTAAGCATAGTACCTCTTTAAGAAGCGGCCGTTTATTGGCCTGAAAGGCCTTTCACCGTGCATGTCCATGAGTAGATAGGCTCCACCCTGGTAGACCTTGTCTATGATGTACGGGCCTTCATAGTTTGGCTCAAATTTTCCCCGCTTGGCACGATTGGGGATCATAGGTCTTTTGACCACTAGTACGAGTTCGTCTTGGCGGAATGTCCTCGGTCTGGTCAATCTTTCATACGAGCGCGCCATCTTTGCTTTGTAGGCCTCTAGATTTTGTTGCGCTATGAGCCGGGTTTCATCGAGGGCATCAAGCTCCTCAAGCCGAAGGTGAGCATTTTCTTCGTCCGTCAGCTCGTAGTGGACGGCCACTCGTAGAGAGGGTAACTCTATCTCGAGGGGGAGTACTGCTTCCGTCCCAAATACCAACGCGAACGACGTTGTGTTCGTGGCCGTCTTGAATGTAGTTCGGTAAGCCCAAAGGGCTTCTTGCAGCCTTTCGTGCCAGTCTCTCTTATTCCGGGAAACGGTCTTTTTTATGATCTTCGTCAAGGTCTTATTGAAGGCCTCGGCCAGACCGTTAGCTCGTGGGTTGTAAACTGAAGAATATCTCCAGTCTATATTGTGCTGCTGCGCGAAGCGGCTAATCTTATGGCTTCGGTAGGCTGGCCCATTATCGGAGATAATCCGCCGTGGGGTTCCAAACCGATAGATGACGTGCGTCTTGAAGAAATGGAGGATATTCTCCGTCTTCACTTCCCTCAGTGGTACTGCTTCTGCCCATTTGGAGAAGTAATCAGTTGTCGCCAGGATAAAACGATGTCCCCGGGACGATGCTGGCTCGATGGGGCCGACTATGTCAGTCCCCCACATTTCGAATGGCCAGCTAGCCACCGTTGGGTGTAGTGGATTCGGATGTTGGTGGATAAAGTCTCCATGAATCTGGCACGAGTGGCATTGCTTCGCATACTCGAGGCAGTCCTGGATCATCGTGGGCCAGTAGTAACCCATCCGTTTAATTTTTAACTTCATCTTTGGGCCTGCTTGGTGAGAACCGCAAAGTCCGTCGTGAACTTCCTGAATGATTCTTTCTGCTTCGTCAGGTCCTAAGCATCTCAGCCATAGAGAATCAAACGATCTCTTGTATAGAGTATCGTTGACGAAAGCGAAAGATAGAGCTCGTTTCATGAGCTGATGTCTTGAGGACGCTTCTTCGGGCATTCGGTGGGACTTAAAGTAGTCTATGAAGACTTCCCTCCAGTCCTCAGCCTTCTCACGGTCTTTTATTTGTAGGGTCGTCTGCTCAGTCGCCCCCTTTTCATTATATAATTCCGGAGGTATTTCCGCCGGGGCGAGCACTCGACGGCTTTGTACTATGATTCTTACATCATCGAGGTTTTCGTCCGCCAGCTCTTTAGCAAGTTTGGCCAACGCGTCTGCTTTGCTGTTTTCCGCGCGCGGTATGTTCTCCAAAGTATAGAAGGGAATTTTGGTCAATAGTTGTTGCACCTTTTCGCCGTACTTCACCAACTCCGGTTTGCACGTTTGGTAGTCACCATTTACTTGACTAACGACCGGTTGAGAATCCCCGTATATAAGGAGGTCTTCAATTCCCAGGTCGATGGCGATTTCGAGGCCTGCTATCAGAGCTTCGTATTCTGCTTCATTGTTTGTCCTCGGCTCTGTTAAGGAGAAGGCGAAGCGCATTATCCCTCCTCGTGGAGTTGCAAAGACGAGGCCTATCCCCGATTTGATCATTGGGATACCTTGTTTCTGTTTCTTTACGGAGGACGCTCCATCGAAATAGAGTTCCCATCGGGTGCTACCGCCGCCAATTGCATCAAATGCATGCTCGTCCGGCAAATCACAGTTCAGAGGAGAATCGGCCGGTATCGGGTGCTCAGCGAGGAAATCGGCAATGGCCTGGCCTTTCACTGCCTTGAGAGGTTGATACGTTATCGAGAACTCCATCAGGAGCAGGGCCCATTTAGCGAGTCGTTCCGTCAATATGGCTTTTGACATCAAGTATTTAAGGGGATCCACTTTTGAAATGAGACGGACTTCATGCGCCAACGCATAGTGCCTGAGCTTTGTTATCGCGAAGATTAACGCCAAGCAATGTTTTTCAATGGGAGAGTAGTTGCTTCCTGCCCCCAGTAGAACTCGACTTAAGTAGTAGAGTGCTCTCTCTTTCCCCTGATCGTTCTCTTGTGCCCATAATGCGCCCAAGGAACCTTCGAGGGCGGTCGTATAAAGAATGAGGGGTTTTCCCCTGACCGGCGCAGCCAACACCGGAGGGTTCTGCAGGTACTGCTTGATCTCGTTTAGTGCACCTTGGCATTTGTGATCCCAAACGAATGGAGTTCCCTTTTTCATCAGGTGGCTGTAAGGACGGCATTTGCCTGAAAGATTGGCGATAAATCGCCGGATGTATGCGAGCTTCCCTTGGAGAGACCGCAACTGTTTGAGGGTTCTTGGCGGAGGCATTTCCATGATCGCTTTAATCTTTGACGGATCTATTTCAATACCTCGGTGTCGAACGATGAATCCCAGGAATTTACCCGAGGAGACTCCAAACGCTCATTTGAGGGGATTCATTTTCAAATTATATTGCCGAAGGCGTTGAAATACAGTCTCCAGATGCTTTAAATGCTCTTTGTATGACATGCTCTTCACTACGAGGTCATCGATATAGCACTCGACGACGTCATGTATGAGGTCGTCGAAGATCTTTGTCATGGCCCTTTGATAGGTAGCGCCAGCGTTCTTTAGACCAAAGGGCATAACCCTGTAGCAGAATATACCCAAAGGGGTCCGGAAAGCGGTGTGCTTCTGGTCTTCGGGATGCATCTTTATCTGATTGTATCCTGACGAACCGTCCATAAAGGAGAAAACCTCGTGAGTGGACGTGTTATCTATCATTAGCTCGGTTACTGGTACTGGGAAATCGTCCTTTGGACAGGCTTTATTGAGATCCCTGAAATCCACGCATATGCGTACCGTCCCATTCTTCTTCATTACCGGGACGATATTGGCGATCCAATCGGGATATTGGACTTCTTGGATAAATCCAGAATCGATCAGCTTCTTGACTTCGGCGTTGATACTCATTTCAAGCTCGAGTCGCATCCTTCTTGGCGCCTGCTTGACTGGCTTGATATCTGGGGATATTGCTAATTTATGCACAGCAATCTCCGGATCTAATCCTGGCATCTCGGAGTAGTTCCATGCGAAGCAGTCTTTATGCCGTAGAAGCACGTTCTTTAACGCAGCCACCCTTTCTTCAGATAGCAGCTCGCTGACAAATGTCGGTCGCGGGTCATCTGCCGATCCCAACTCAATCTTCTTGAGGTTATCTGCAGTAGTATGTATACCATCTTCCAGTTCTTTCGGAGCGGGCGGAAATTCTGAGATCACCTCATCGTCGCTGTTCTCAAAGCATCGGGGAAGGTCATCCATGTTCTCGGGCCCTTCTTTTAATATCGTAATCGTATAACAGGTGCGAATCCGCTCCCAGGACTGAGGTGGATCCGGTTCTGCTCTTGCGGCTTTGGGTTCATGCTTTTGTGGCGGCGTTACCCTCCAGCCGTCGGATAAAGCGAATCTACCCCGTTGGTACTGGTCCTCGACCCAGTTCTTGAAGGTGAAGCAGTCTTCGGTAGGATGTCCTATGGCTCGGTGATAAGAGCAATAGCTCAGACGAGAAGCCTTGCTAACTTGCTCAGGGTGTCTAGACTCTGGAAGCGCGATCATTTGATGTTTTATAGCGAGCTTGAGTAACCTCTCCGTCTTGTTTTGGGGGAAGGAGTACGCTCGACTCATCTTCTTCATGAGGGACAAATCCGAGTCGTGCAATACCCGATCACGTAACCCTCTAATCCTGCGTCGTTGTTGTCGGCTCTTCTTTCCGCTTCTTGATTTATTTCCGTCTCCGCATTGGGCCTTTCGTACAACGGGTTGACAAAGACGAACATCTTTGTCTTTTGCAGCCTGTTGAAATAGACATTGCGTCCTGGCCTTCTCGTAGATGGCCATTTCGCAGTTGTGGTTTTCCCGAGCTTTCTGACCCACTTTCCTGATAGGCTTGTCCATTCGTTCTTCAAACGACGGACTCGGTGCTTCAATCGCGGGGTCTAGTTTTGATGAGGGGTTGGCATCTCCTGACAGGGCGTCCTCTTCTTCATCAAAGGTATATATAGCGTAGCTGCTGTGAGCCCGTCCCCGTTTTCCGGTTCTCGCGTATCCAAGCCCGAGTGTTTCCATTTTCCCGTTGGGCAATTTGCGTTGAGTCCCAGGGACATCCCAAATCTTGTTATAGAACCGAGCCTGCCGAACAGTCTGTTTTAAGGGTACTCCTTGGCGCTTCAATAGCTTCTTTAATCCATTTGTATAGTATCTGGGCAGACGGATGGGTTGGAGCCTGTCGAGTGTAGCATCCGCGCCATGCCAGATCTCTTTCTCTATTTTCGACTCTGAGGATCGGTAGAATAGGATCACCTTCTCACCCCTTTGCCTGGGAGGGACGTAAAATGTTTGCAGGTCCTACACATTGTGAGCTTGAAGCGTGTCGAGATCCTTGTTGTGTTCTTGCGGTACCATGGTGATTTGCAAACTATGGTCATCGCCAAGGGGTGCTTGTATTGACAGCCGATTGGAGAACACGGCATTAACTTCATCTTCTGAATCACTTCCGAAGACCAACATGGAGGCGGGCGTCCCCAGGTTGTTGCGTTGAGATGGCCCTGTATAAACTATCTCTTCCTCTTCTTCGGTATCGCTCCCGAAAACAGGGATGGTGGCGGCGGTTTTGTTCTCCGAGTTGCGACACCTTTCTGTATCCTCGAAGTCTGGCCAAAACTACTTCGCATCTTCGTATTTGCGGACTTCGTTCACGGAAAATGGGTTTAACTCTCCTGTTACGGTATACTTGAAACCATCCTTAAAGTACTTCATACACTGATGTTGTATAGAAGGGATGATGTTGTACTCGTGTAGCCAAGGACGACCGAGCAAGGCGTTGTAGCGGGTCTTGGCGTCAATGATATGGAATTTGATGTCTGTGACGAGAAGTCCAAAGCGTAATGTTAGTATCACAGATCCGAGAGTCCGTGACGATTGTGAATCAAAACCGGAGATAGTAATTTTGTCACGAGCGAGGTGTTGCACACTCATGCAGATTTCCTTCAACACCCGAACATTAAGGAGATTGACGGAGGATCCATTATCCACCAGGATCTTGCCTATCTTGATATCATGGCAGTATCCAGAGACATATAGGGGACGGTTGTGGTCGCACGTCCCGAGAAGGAGATCTTCGTCACCGAAAGTGATGTCGGCCGTATGCACTTCCTCCAGTTCATCTTTCATCCTTTCGGTGGCGAGGAAGGCTTGGAATTGCTCAGGTTCTTGTAACGCCTTAATTAGTGAGTCTCGCGCTTCTTTTGATAATAGGAGGGCATCGAGAATGCTAAGCTGAGAAGGTAGCTTCCTTAGGTGCGCGAGGATGTTATAGTCCACCTTACCCTTCCTAGGAGGGTCTTTGGCAGCCAGCTCTCTCATGACTTGGTCATCTAAAGTGATATCTTCAGTGATCTTTTCCTTTCCCTTATCTTTTCTACTCACGGGCTCGAGATTCTTTTCTGGGAGTGTGCGATTGCGCAGCTGAATGTTCTCGCAGGCCTCCGATTTCTCCTCTTTCCCTAAAACGGATTCTTTAAAGAGAGGGCCCAGAGCCATTTCTTCATCAGAGTCGCTCCCAAAGGTAAGAACTTGGAACCCCCCGGCGTGAGCCATATAACAGCTGCCAGTAGTTCTGTTGTGCCCATCGACAGTACTTCTTCGCTCCCGACGGATCTTGCGTTTCATGCGCTTAACATGTTGCCGACGAGCAACGTATCCTTGCCACCATATCTTAAAGGCGTCGCACTCCTCCGTGGGGTGTGAGATTTTCCGATGATATGCGCAATAATCAGGGTGCCTCTCCACCCCATCGTGTGTGTTTCCTTCCGAGGGTGGTAGCTTCATCCCTATTAACATGGCTTTGGCAAACCTTTTCCTCGTCTTGAATATCTTCTTGTCTACTTCGGATGCCTTTCGCTCTGGCAGGGGTAGTTCAACTCTTCCGTTCAGTCGCCTGCATTTGGTTCCTTCTGACGCTGCCATCTCACGCTCCTGATCCGCTTTACTCTTTAGACGAATCTCGTCTAGAAAGGCATTGATCATTTCATTTGTTGGCCATGCACGCTCTGGTTCAGGCTCTGCCTCCAGCTTCTTAGTGCCAGGAGTTTTCTTATCATCGGTAAACGAGTGGGAGATTACGTTACAACTCGCCACATACCCTTCGGATTCATCCGACGAGCTCTCTCCATCATCTCCCTCTTGAAAGATGTGGTTGAGGAACTCTTGCAGTGTGACAGGAGTTTGCGCCTTTTGATTATACTCTTCCAGCGCGTCGATTTGCTTCTGCAAGTTCGTGTGCTCGTCTCCAAGCTTCACGGGCTTCTTGGATTTCTTCTTCTTTTTCTTCGAAGATTTCGACGGTTGGGCGTGAGTATCTGGGCCCTTATCGCGAGTCTTCGTAGTCGGGCAGGGCTTCAGCATCCCTTCGATAATTTGAGGTTCAAGAGGGTCCTCCCATTCGATCGCAGGGCACGCATGAAGGTCTCTCAGCATTCTTTTGGTTTTAGTTGATAGCGCGACCTCCCATGGAGCTTCTTCAATAAAGGAGCAGGTTGCCCCTGGTGTATCTGCTTTCTTAGGAGTATGCGGTTGTGGTGGGTTCACCTTCCACTTTTCGGACAGTACAAACTTCCCTTGGAGGTATTGATCTTCAATCCATCCTTTGAAGACGAAGCAATCTTCAATCGGATGACTTACCGTTTGATGGTAAGGGCAATAGTTAGGGTTATTCACCTCGGTGGGTTGCGGCGGTCGCCTTGGATTTGGTAGGTTTATAAGTCTGTTGCGTACTGCCAGCTCGAATAACCGTTTCGTCTTGTCTCGTGGGAACGAGTAGGGACGCTTCATCGTCTCATTATAATACCGGCGTCTTTCTTCCAATTGATCTATCGGCTTCGGGGCGTTAGGTTGCTGTTGGGCATTCGCGACGATGGTTGCCCTTCCTTTACCCTTGTCATTCCGAGGTTCCGACTTCGGGGGAGGTGGTCTATGACCCATCTGGTCCATCTAAGCCAACTTGTCGATTAAAGCCTGAAATGTGGTTGGCTTAAAGAACATCATAAACTGGGAGATAGTTGCGTGGGGGTCTAGGGTTCCCATGAACATGCCCACTGCGGGTGCTTCCTCAATGCGTTGCTCGCATTTCGACCACAAATTCCGCCAGCGTATAGCATACTGGACCCAAGTTTCGCCTGGTTTTACCCTGGCGTTAATCAATGCCGTTATTGGAGTGCGTTCGCTGGCGCTTGCGAATCGCTGAGTGAATAACAACTCCATTTCAGCGAACGTTTTGATAGAATCGTTCGGGAGTTCCGAATACCATTCGAACGCTGTTTCTGATAAGCTACCCATGAACTGGCGAAGCAATAGTTTATCATCACCACCGGTGTTACCGCAGAGGGCTCGGAACTGGGAAACATGTTGATGGGGATTGCCGGTCCCCTTATACACGTGGAATTTTGGTATCGTATAGCCTGGCGGGTATTTGATTTGGTCGTACCAGCTTGGATATGGCCGCCCCGTTTTTACGACTTGACCAGCTGCCTCAGTCGCATGATGAACCTGGATTTGCTGGGCTATGTAGTCAACCAAGTCAGCCTTAGAGATTGCCTCCTCCTTGGCCGTCGAGAGGGCTGGCGGCGGATTTGACGTTTCTCCTCAGTCGTCTTCAAGACGATTGGGGGATCCTCGGCGGGTAAGTCCTGCTGGATCATCATTCCTATCATATCTTGGAAGAGAAGGCCCATACGTTGTATGTTGGCCGCTTGTTCAGCAGCCTCTTTGTCCTTTTTCTCCAGTATCCGGCGAAGGAATTCAGCGTCGGTTTCTTCCTCCTGGCGTGCGTCTGAGGACGTTTCTGGGCTTTCTTTTGGCCCGGTAAGTGCGGCCATAGCATTCATCATTTCTTGGAGCTTTTGCTGTTGCTCCTGAGCTTTGGTCACCGACCGTGTAAGCGGTCTATGACCCGTGGACGCACGGCTGTCTTCTTTTCCTGACGCCATGAATACGGTGTGGACCATCATGCCCCCAGACTTAGGGCGTCTGGGCTTAGTGCTATTAGCTGTCGTTGCAGGCTGGGGGATCTTCTCTGGCTTCCTCCTTTTATGAGCCATGGAGGTCGAGAGGGCCGTTGAGGTGGGCGTCCAGACAGCCTTTCGGGGTTTAGCCTGGTGACCAGCTTCCGGTTGGATTTTCAGCTTCTTGTGCTGGCGGGAGAAGTTTGGATCGATGATCGAGTCTCGGGCCTGCCGCCAAACCTTATAGATTTTGGAAGACAGCTGTTGAGGAGATCGGGGCTGTTCTGATTTTATTTCCACAACCTTTTTTAATGGGGGAGGAGACCTCTTCAGCACTGCAGTAGGAGAATTCCTTCGCACCTTATTTAGCATTTCGAAGCTGTTCCCAGTTGGAATAGCAGCATTAACTTCTGCCATCGGGGCTGATAGAGTCAACCCAGAGGGGGAGTTGCCCCCAGCCTTCCTTACTCGGCGCCAATGACGACGTCGAGCGTGTCGAGCAGACGGCGTAGGGTCAGCGGTAAGAATGGTTTCGTCTTGCCCCCTGTGTGGGTGGGGGGTCGCTGTTGGTGTTAGCCTGTCAAAGACCGATGTCCTTTGGGCAGCAGGAGCGGGAGCTGAAGCCGTTAATCTTGTAAAGGCCGACTTTTTGGCCGGAGAAGCCGCCTTGGCGATTTCGGGGGCAGGAGCGGCCACTTTCTTAGAAGCAGCCTCCTCTGAGATTGTAGGCCCCATGATGAGTTCGCCGGATTTCTGGCCCAATTTAGAGAAGACTGAGGCGTTGACGTTGGGCGACTCGTTGAGAGGAGCTGCGGCAGGGGTAAGACGATCAAAGACCGACTTCTTAAAAGCTTCCTTTGTCAGTACTGGCGCCGCGAAGCTTGTTGGTGGGAGTATAGTCCCAAAGAACAATCCGGTAGTGGCCTGAGTCACCTGATCCACCGGCATTGCGAATAACGAAGCAGCTTGGGGTCCGTAGGCTATACCTCCTGGTGAGGTAAAGCGTTGGTCGCAATTGCAGTCTGAGCGGTTGGAGGATTTCAAAGAAGTAGAAGCCATCGATCCTTTGCTTTCTGCAATAAGCAAGACGCTAAGTCTTAGTATCTTGAAACCCAAGGGCAACCATTAGCGAACCGCGATTGGCTCGCGAATTACGACACACGAAGTGTGGAGTGGAAAGAGGAAAAGGTCCCACCGGGCGTGCCAGAATCTGTTCCCCTCCGAAGGACGGCCAAGACATGGTGCGTCTGGCCTGAAATTCGGGGCAGATGCTAATTGGTGCTATCCGTCTACCTCCCCGAAGATGCCAAGTTGATTTATGGCACCGTGCATCGGAGGTTTAGACGGATGCGGACGATGTAGCAGACTTCGTCAGATTCCCCCTCGTTTGAGGGGTTTTTGGTTGTGGGGACGCTCTTCCCTGCAGGCGCAAGCCCCTGCAGTTAATTACGCTACCGCATCGCGGTAACAACTTTCTCCTTCTCCGGATGGTCACTTCGTGTCGTGTGTGTTTATTTTATGTTTTGTTGCCCGTGGATTGTTTACGGAGACCGAGTTATGTCGTCGCCCGTAAGGCGTGGACTAGTCCAAATCCGTGTTATCTTAGATTTGGGTTTGGGGGTTTGGTTTGAAGATACGTTAGCCATACTTGAGGCTAAGATCAACTCAAACGTTTGTTAAGGATACGTTAGTCTAGTTTGAGACTAAGATCACTTAACGGGATCGCTTAGATCCGACAAAGGAGTGTTAGGGCTCCATTGTTCCAGTTTAGGGACATAGTGGTCCATTGCATGTATGGCCGTCGGGACCCGTCACCTCTCTGACGACGTTGAAGGATTACAACAACAGATGTCAGAGGAGTTCAGAGATGTACCCTCGAACCAGAGTTAATTGGGGGGATTCATAGTCCAGTCTGTTTGAAGGTTTAAGGATACGTTAGCCATATTTAAGGCTAAGATCAACTTAAACGGGATCGTTTAGATCCGGCAAGAGAGCATGCGTGGCTCTATTGTTCCAGTTTAGGGACATAGTGGTCCATGGGTAGTTTAAGGACATTGCGGTCCATAGGTAGTTTAAGGACATTGCGGTCCATCGTTAGTTTTAAGACATCTCGGTCAAGGTTAAGGACGTCGTAGTCCGTGAGTTTAAGGACCCCACAGTCCATTGTTAGTTTTAAGACGTCTCGGTCAAGGTTAAGGACGTCGTAGTCCATGGGTTTAAGGACCCCACAGTCCATTGTTAGTTTTAAGACGTCTCGGTCAAGGTTAAGGACGTCGTAGTCCATGGGTTTAAGGACCCCACAGTCCATATCAATATGTGGTCATCGGGACCCGTCACCTCTTTGAAGACGTTGAGGGATTACAACGCCAAGTATCAAAGGAGTGAAGAGATGTACCCTAGAACCGGAGTGGATTAAATAGTCCTCGACCCAATTTGGGATCAAGACCAATTAATTATGTTATGAGCCCTTTTAGCCCAGTTAATTACGAATTGAGGACTCATGGCCAGCTTGGGCTAAGTCCAATCATATCTGAAATATTGGCTTCCTGTTGGTCCATTGAAGGAGAGGCTTTGCCTCTATCCGTTTAGCCAATTGGGCCAAAGCCTAGTGTTAAACACTACAGACCAATCAGTGTTGAACATGGGGAATGAGATTGACAAGTTAGTGTTTAACACTAAAAGATAATTGGTGTTAAACACCAGCAACAAGGCTTTCGAATTAGCATTAAACACTAAAACATATCAGTGTTAAACACTGGCAACGGAGATCTCAGATTAGTGTTAAACACTAAGGTCATCAGTGTTGAACACTGCAAATAAAGTTCTTTGATTAGTGTTGAACACTAAGGCCTAACAGTGTTTTAACACTGGATTCGGGAGTTCCAATTTAGTGTTAAACACTAAGGCAAGAGGGGTCACGTGGCCACACGTGAGAGCGCCCTCCCTTCATTTATTCTGCTGAGATTACCGCATCTTTCAGAGCATCACGTGCCATCACGTGACGGGCATTCAAATGCTTGTGTGTTAAAGCTTCTGTCAAGGGTCACGTGGGTCACGTGGGGCACTGCCTCAAAGGGGCTTTCTGTAGATCTTTTGGGGGGGTCACGTGGTGACACGTGACCCTGCCTCTATGTATGTTGTTTAGAGGATCTGTTAATCTTTTTCAGGAATTAAATTCCTCGTAGGGTTGAACCCTGACAATAATTTCAGAGGAATTAAATTCCTAATTCCTTTTGAAGATTTATATTCTGGAATAGAGTTGGACTCTGAATTTTCTGTAGGAATTAAATTCCTCATATATGTGAAGAACTGAATAGGGTTAAACCCTAATAAAAGCTTTTAAGGAATTAAACTCCCATTCTCTGTTAAATTATGATTAAGGGAATTAAATTCCCGCTGTTTCAACAGAACTAGGTTCTTAATTAGGGTTAAACCCTATTTCTTTTTGTTCTGAAGAAATTAAATTCCCATAACACAGGGTCAAGCCCTAATTTTATTTTAAAGGAATTAAATTCCTATAGTTCTGTGAGAATTAAATTCTCGTGCTTCCATTCCTTCTCTATGTTTTGGATCTGCATGGCAGGATCTCGACCCATTGAGAATTAAATTCTCAACTTCAAGGGGAGATATGCACTTTGCAGATCCTCTATCAAAGAGAGAAGAAATATGTTCTTCTGTTTTATATATCAGAGTTAAACTCTGTTGAGAATTAAATTCTCTTTTCTTTCAAGGTGCCTTCCCTTTCTTACCTAGGGTTTTTTTTGCAGAAGATCCAAATTCCTCAAAGTATCAAGGCTCTCTCCCTTTTCTTCCCTCTGCGTGTGTATATTTTTTGTATCTCTTGGCTCCTATTTATAGGAGAAGCAGCCGAGTCAATTAGTTTTTGACGAATCTTCATTGGGAGATTTGATTTGCATCCATCATTCGTTTTTGACCTTTGGATTATTAGGTGAATTTTATTCACCATTGGATTTCAAATCCAGGGATTCTCCTTTGTTATTTCAGTTAGATTTAAAGGGGAAATCTTTCCAAACTCGAGATTTTCCCATAGATAGATGATATTTAATCATCTTTAAATCTTTAATACGATTGGTTCCAGATAATCGCTTTCCTTTGGAAAGATTTGAATCTCTTTCAGAATTTAATTCTGTTAACAAAAATGGGCTTTGAAAGCCGGTCATGTGTGGGCACGTGACCCATGGTCACGTGTGGGCACGTGACCCTCTTTGGAATGAGCCCTCTTCTTTCCTTTGCGCTATACTTTTGCCGCTGCTTGGTCATCACGTGCCAACACGTGACCACTGGTCACGTGTGAGCACGTGACCCTTGTCTGGAGCCTCTTTCCTTGATTTTAACTGGAGAACAAGTCTGCTGCTTTTAAATGTCACGTGCCAACACGTGACCCCTGGCCACGTGTGAGCACGTGACCTCTTTTGAAACCTCTTCCTTGATTTCATACGGGAATTGATGTGCCTGTGAAGCGGCTTTAACATGTCACGTGTTAACACGCGACTGCTGGTCACGTGCTAGCACGTGATGCCTTCTCCGTTGGTTCTTTCCTGATTTTAAATCAGGAAACAAGCTTATCCATCTGTTCATCGAACGACGGACTTAGCACTTTCATGGCGGGACTTTGTTTTGGTTCAGGGTTAGCGTCTTCTAACAGAGTATCTCCTTCTTCATCAAAGTCATGTATAACGTAGCTGCCATGGAATCGTTCCCATTTCTTGGATTGAACATATCCAAGCCCGATCGTTTCCATTCTCTCGTTGAGCAATTTTCGCTGAGTTCCAGGGACGTTCCAGATCCTGTTGTAAAACTGGGCTTGTCGCGCGGTCTGCTTCAAGGGTACGCCTTGGCGCCTCAACAGCCTTTTTAATCCTTCCGTGTAGTATCTGGGCAAACGGATGGGCTGGAGCCTGTCATGCGTAGAATCGGCACCATGCCAGATCTCTTTCTCCACTTTGGTTTCAGCGGATCGATAAAAGAGGATCGCCTTTTCATCTTTTCGCCTGGGAGGGACGTAGAACGTCTGTAGTTCTTGCACACTGTAGGTATTAAGTGCATCAAGCTCTTTGTAATGCTCTTGCGGAACCATGGCGATCAACAAACTTTGATCATCTCCAGTGAAGGCTTACACTGATGGACAAGCTGAGAATACTGCGTTGACCTCGTCTTCGGAGTCACTGCCAAAGACCAGAATAGGTGTAGACGGTCCCGGTTTGTTGTATCGGGGAGGTCCCGAATAGACTATCTTTTCTTCCTCCTCGGTATCGCTCCCGAAGACCGGAATAGTGGTGATAAATTTTTGCTTATCCTCCGGTTTATGGCATCTTTCCGTGTCTTCAAAGTCTGGCAGAAAGTATTTTGCGTCCTCGTATTTGCGGACTTCATTCACGGAGAATGGGTTCAGCTCCCCCGTCACGGTATATTCGAGACCATCTTTGAAATACTTCATACACTGATATTGTGTAGAAGGGATGATATTGTACTCGTGTAACCAAGGCCGGCCGAGCAAAACGTTGTAACAAGTCTTGGCGTCAATGACGTGGAACTTGATATAAGTGACGAGCAGCCCAAAGCGTAACGTCAGTATTACAGACCCGAGCGTCCGTGATGACTGGGAGTCGAATCCGGAGATAGTGATTTTATCCCGAGCGAGGTGTTGAATGCTCATGCAGATTTCTTTTAGCACCCTCACATTTAGGAGATTGACAGAGGACCCATTGTCAACTAGGATCTTCCCTATCTTAATGTCATGGCAATACCCGGAGACATATAGGGGAGGGTTATGCTCACATGTTCCGAGGAGGAGATCTTCATCGCCGAAAGTGATATCAGCTGTGTGGCTTTCTTCCAGCTCGTCCTTCATCTTTTCTTCGGCGAGGAAAGCTTGAAACTACTCGGGCTATTGTAGTACCTTGATCAACGAATCTCTCGCCTCTTTAGATAGCAGAAGGGCATCGAGAATACTTATCTGCGTGGGTATCTTCCTCAGGTATGCCAGAACGTTGTAGTCCACCTTGTTTTTCTTGGATGAGTCCTTGGCTGCAAGCTCTTAGACGACTCGATCATCGAGGGCGATATCCCTAGGGACTTTTTCCTTCCCCTTATCTTTTCTATCTGATCCCCTGTTTGCGGGTCCGAGATTCTTTTCGGGTAACGTGCGATTACACAGCTGAATGTTCTCACAGGTCTTCATTTCTTCCGTTTCGGAGATGGATTCCTTGAAGAGAGGGCCAAGGGCTATTTCTTCATCAGAATCACTCCCGAAGGTGAGAACTTGCGATCCCTTGCTATCAACCATGTGACAGTTGCCAGCAATTCTTTTGCGGTCATCTGTCGTGCTCTTCTGCTCTCGACGCGTTTTGCGCTTCATCCGCTTGAAATGCTTCCGGTGGGCAACATATCCTTGCCACCAGTTTTTAAAGGCCATGCATCCCTCGGTAGGGTGTGCGATCCTCCGATGGTATAAACAGTAGTTCGGATGTGCATCTAGTTCGTCGGGGAACATATTTTCTGAAGTGTCTTCTTTGGAAGGTGGCAACTTCATTCCCATCGACAGGGCATTAGCGAATTGCTTCCTTTTCTTAGACCTGCTTTTGCTGGCGGCAGAAGTGCTTCCATCCGGTTGGGGTGTTTTAACCCTTTCGTTTAGTCGCCGGTGTTTGGCTTTTTCAAATATGGCCATTTCGCGTTCTCGATCAGCTTTGCTTTTCAGAAGAGCTTTGTTTAGGAATGTGTCAATCATCTCGTCTGACGGTCCTAGAAGTTCCGGTTCGGGATCTGCCCCCAATTTCTCTGTATCGGGAGCTTCTTCACCATCTATTGACGAGTGAGAGATCACGTGGCAGTTTGCCATATAATCTTCAGGTTCGTCTGACGAGTCTTCTCCCTTATCTTTGTCGCTATCTTCGTCTTCAAGGATGTGGTTGAGAAACTCTTGGAGTGTGACCGGGGTTCGCGCCTTTTAGTTGTATTCTTCCAGCGCGTCAATATGTTTTTGCAGGTCCGTGCGCTTGTCATCAGGCTTCATGGGCTTTTTGGTCTTCTTCTTCTTCGAAGACTTTGACGGCTGGGCCTGAGCGTTTTGATTATCGCTACCAATTCTTGGAGTCAGGCGCGGCTTCATCATTCCCTCAATGACCTCAGGTTCCAGCGGATTTTTCCACCTGATCGCCGGGCATGTTTGGAGATCCTTCAGCATTCTTTTCGTCTTGGCTGAAAGAGCGACCTCCCATGGAGCTTCTTCTATAAAAGAGAATGATGCCCTCGGAGTGTCCACCCTTTTAAGAGCGTGCGGCTGTGGCGGGCTTACTTTCCAATTCTCAGACAATGCGAATTTGTCATGTTGGTATTGGTCCTCAATCCAGCCTTTGAAGACGAAGCAATCTTCGATTGGATGGCCTACCACTTGGTGATAGGGGCAATAATTGGGATTATTGGCCCCACCGGGTTGCAATGGGCGTTTTGGATTCGGTAAGGTGATGAACCTGTTGCGCACCGCCAGCTCGAACAGTCTCCTCGTTTTATCCCGGGGAAACGAATAAGAGCGCTTTAGTTTCTCATTGAAGAATCGCCGTCTTTCATCTCGGCGATCAGTTGGATTTGGACCACTGGGCTGCTGCTGAGTATTGGCGACGAAGGTCGCTTTCCTTTTCCCTTTCTCGTTTCTAGATTCTAACTTCGAAGAAGAGGGTGGTCTATGACCCATCTGATCCATTTGGGCCAGTTTGTCAATCAAGGCCTGGAAAGTAGTTGGCTTGAAGAAGATCATGAATCGTGAAATGGTCGCCTGAGGGTCGAGGGTCCCTACGAACATGCCTACCGCATACGCTTCTTCAATGCACTACTCGCACTTCGACCATAGATTCCGCCACCGTATCGCATACTGCACCCATGTTTCGGCTGGCTTCACTCTGGCGTTAATTAACGCGGTGATCGGGATGCGCTCGCTGGCGCTGGAAAAACGTTGGGTGAACAGCAATTCCATCTCCGTAAAAGTTTTAACGGAGTCATTGGGAAGCTCTGAGTACCATTCGAACGCCGTCTCCGCCAAGCTGCCGAAGAATTGGCGAAGCAGTAGCTTATCATCCCCTCCAGTGTTGCCGCAGAGAGCCCTGAACTGAGCGACATGTTGATGGGGATTACCTGTCCCCTTGTACACATGGAATTTAGGAATTGTGTATCCTGGCGGGTACTTTATCCGATCGTACCATCCTGGATATGGTCGCCCAGTTCTGACGACTTGGCCGGTTGCTTCATTCGCTTGATGAGCTCGTATTTGCTGAGCTATATAATCATCGAGCGTGGCTTTGGAGATGGTCTCCTCCTTGGCTCCTGACAGAGCCGGCAGAGGATTTGATATCTCTCCTCTATCGTCTTTAATTATTACTGGAGGATCTTCGGCTGGAGGGTCCGGCTGGATCATCAGGCCTACCATATCTTAGAATAAAAGAAACATTTGTTTTATGTTGGCCGCTTGTTCCGCAGCCTCTTTGTCCTTCTTCTCAAGCATTCTCCGAAGGAATTCGGCATCCATTTCCTGCTCATGACGCTGCTCCGAAGATATCTCCGGGCCTGTTTTTGGTCCAGTGAGTGCAGCCATGGCTGTCAGCATTTCTTAGAGCTTTTGTTGTTGTTGCTCCTGAGCCTTAGTCACAGACCGTGTAAATGGTCGGTGATCCGTAGAGATACGGCTATCCTCTTTTCCGGAAGCCATATAAACAGTATACATCACCATGCCCCCAGACTTGGGGCGTTTAGATTCTGTGTCCTTGCGATTTCCCAAAGACGCAGGGGTCTTCTCCGGCCTCCTTCTTCTGTGGGCGGTCGAAGTTGAGGGAGCTGTTGCAGTGGGCACCTAAACAGATGTCACCTTCTGTGGCTTGACAGGGTGATCCCCTTCTCGCCAAACTTTCATCTTTTTCTGTCGGCGGGGGTAGTCTTAGTCAATCACGAAGTCTTGGACCTATCGTCAGACCTTGTGAATTTTTAAGGACAGCCGCTGAGGGGGCTGCTCCAGCTTCACCTTTATAGCGCTCTCCACAGGTGGAGGAAATCCTTTCAGCACGGCAATCGGAGAGTTCTTGCTGACCCTCCTGAGTGGTTCAAAGCTGTTCCCAGTTGGAACAGCAGCATCAACTTCCACCATCGGAGCTGGTGGAGTCAGTCCGGAAGGGGAATTGCCCCAGCTTTCCTCACTCGGCGCCAGTGGTGACGTCGAGGGTGGCGAGCGGCCGGGACTACCTCCATTGTTGAATCATCTTTTCCATGCTCCCTGTTCTGATGAGAGCCTGTTGTTGGTGCTAGCCTGTCAAAGACAGACGTCCGCTGAGAGGGAATGGTCAACCTGTCGAAAGCCGACCTTCTAGTATGGAGAGCAGCTTGGACGGCCTCAACTGTAGCAGGAGTTGGAGTGTCCTTCTCTGGTATTGCGAACCTATTTGCGGGCCCACTTGAGCTTTGACCCAGCCTGTTGAAAACTGAAGCATTGGACTTGGACGACCCGTTGGAAGGGGCCGCGGTGGTGGTAAGCCAATCAAAGACCGACTTCTTTGGAGCCTCCTGCGTTGACAATAAGGCGTTGAAGCTCATGGGTAGGATCATGCTCCTAAAGAATAACCCTGTGGTGACTCGCGTCACCTGGTCCACCGGCATTGTAAAAAGGGAGACCGCTTGAGGCCCGTAGGTCACTCCTCCAGCAAGGGCGGAGTGGGAGTTGTTGCGGTTGTTGCAATTTGTGCAATTGGAAGCCATTGATCTGCACGGGAGCAAGACACCAAATCTTAATATCTCGAATCCAGGGGCAACCATATCAAACCGCGATTCATTCGCGAACACGACACACGAAGTGTGGAGTGGAAAGAGGAAAAGGCCCCACCGGGCGTGCCAGAATCTGTTCTCCACCGAAAGACGGGAAGATAAACGTCTTGCCTGAATTTGGGGGCAGATACTATTTGGTTTTTATCCGTCCACCTCTCCGAAGATGCCAAGTTGATTTATGGCACCATGTATCGGAGGTTTGGACAGATGCAGCCGTTGTAGCAGACTTCATCAGATTCCCCCTCGTTTGAGGGGTTTTTTATTATATGGATGCTCTTCCCTGCAGGCGCAATCCCCTGCAGTTAATTACGCTACCACATCGCGGTAACCACTTTCTCCTTCTCCAGATGGTCACTTCGTGTCGTGTGTGTTTGTTTTGTTTTTGGTTGCTCCTGGATTGTATACGGAGACTAATTTATGTTGTCGCCCGTAGGGCGTGGATTAATCCAAATCCATATTTTCTTAGATTTGGGTTTTGGTTTGGGTTTAAGGATACGCTAGTCTCATTTAAGACTAAGATCAACTTAAACGTTTGTTAAGGATACGTTAGTCTAATTTTAGACTAAGATCTACTTAACGGGATCATTTAGATCCAACAAAAGAGCATTTGGACTCTATTGTTTTAGTTTAGGAACATTGCGGTCCAGTTTAAAGACGTCATAGTTTGTAAAGTTTAAGGACATCATAGTCCATGAGTTTAAGGACCCCACAGTCCGTGAAATGTCTGGTTGTCGGGACCCATCACCTCTCTGAAAACGTTGAAGCATTATAACGACAAATATCAGAGGAGTGAAGAGATGTACCCTTGAACCAATATTGGTTGGGAAATCTGTAGTCCAATTTAGGACTAAGATCAAAAATTTATGAGCATATGGGCACAATTAATCTGAAGTAGGGTTACTTTGGGCTCGGCCCACTTAATTAAAATGTTGAACTTTTAACAATGTTGAGCATCGGTTTGGGGTCTGTCAATCTTTTTGTCTTTTATCGAGTGCTTAGCACATCATAGCTCTGGGGTTTTATTTTTTAAAGAACAATTTATATTCTCTCAGCGCACACGTGAGGAGCACATGGTGCGCTCGGCGCTGAGCGCCGGTCAATGAGCGCAGAGCGCTTCTGTTTAAGTAGCGCACACGTGAGGAGCACGTGGCGTGCTTGGCACTGTGAGCCAGTCAATGAGCGCAGAGCGCTTCTGTTTAAGTAGCGCACACGTGAGGCGAACGTGGCACGCTTGGCGCTGTGAGCCAGTCAATGAGCGCAGAGCACTTCTGTTAAGTTTGGAGCGTTAAGGCTCTACAGCGCTTTGCGCTAGATTTGGAGCGCTGAGTGCTTCTTTTAATTGGAGCGCTAAGGGTCTGCAGCGCTGTGCGCTAAATTTGGAGCGCAGAGGCGCTTCTTTTAATTGGAGCGCTAAGGCTCTTTTAAGCAGCTCTGCCTTCTGAGAATTAAATTCTCTCTTATAAGAGACTTTGTCTCATGGATCTAAGAACAAAGTTCTTATTTTATTGGATATGTTTCAATCTCTTATGTTTTTGGTGAAAGGCTTTGCCTTTATGGATCTGTGATTTTAAGAGAATTGAATTATTCTCCCCCCTTTCTTTTTTTTTTATAATGAGATGTTATGATCTCATTTGTGAGAGACAGTTTGTTTTAAAGATCTATGATCTAGCATAAGAACTAAGTTCTTTTTATGAAGAGATGCTTTGATCTCTTTATTTTACCTTGAAGAAATTCTTCTTCTGCTAAGAGTTTTGCTCTTCTCTCTGAACTTTCTCAAAGTTTATGGGGGCCGGGGGGGCTCCTCTATATCAGACTTGAATTCTTGGGGCTTTTATATAGGGCAAGCTGATTTGTTGAATCAGTTGAAGAGATTTTTTCTCTAATTGATTTGGGGATTTCCCCACCGTTGGATCTTTGATCCTAGGGCTTCTGTTTTACAGAAGGTAATTTTCTTGTTTTTAACAAGATTAGGAAATCTTTTCTCATGCGGAATTTATTCTGCACCATTGTGATTTTTAATCACCATTGGATCATTGATCCAACGGTTCTCTGATTTATAAAGCAAAATCTTTTTGTTTGGAAAGATTCTGAAAAATGTTTTCTTAAAAGAATTTTATTCTGGTAACTTGATGATTTATCATCTTCGTTGGAACTTTGATCCAACGGTGGGGAACATTTAGTTCTAGCGCTAGCGCACTCGTGCTCTGCACGTGAGCGCTAGCGTTCTTAGCGCGAGCGCACCCGTGCTCTGCACGTAAGCGCTGCTTCAGAGCGCTGGCACTCTTAGCGCGAGCGCACCCATGCTTTGCACGTGAGCGCTGCTTACTGGCGCTTTTATGAAGCTCTGCTTCATTTCAAATTTTGAAAATTTGAACAGAGCTTTGCTCTGATTGGGGGAAAAAAGAGGAAAAGTTTATTATGTTGAAGCAAAATGGACGCTCAGTGGATGTCTACGCCGCAGAGTTCAATCGACTGAGTCGCTTCGCACCGTACATGGTAGCCACCGAATCCGCTAGGGCAAGACGTTTCCAGCAAGGGTTCGATATTGAACTGCAACAACTCATCGCGTCTCTCGACCTACCAACCTTCGCCCAAGTTTTGATTGTTGCCCGAGTACAGGAAAAGTTGGCAGAGAAGGCCAAAGGCCAACGATCGATGGACATGAGACCCCACGTAGATCCGGCACGGCCTACCATTCCGCCCCGTGGAGCCATCCCAGTTCACAGGCCAGGTGTCACACAGATGAAGCGTACCTTTTCACCTCAGCGGCCGCAGCGAAGGGCTCTGTTTTACGATTATTGCTAGAGGCCAGGACACATGCAGAGAGATTGCCGTAGAGCTAAGGGGCAGTGTCTGATTTGAGGATCCAGCGAGCATAGGGTCGGCGGGTGTCCCCGGAGATCTGAGCTACAGGGAGGGTTCGAGCAACAACAACCGTCGTATGGCACTTCAGCCCAGAGGGGTCCAGCTCGGGTGCCCCAGCAGCGGTCCTTCGATTAGAGGCAGACTGGTACAGGTCGAAATCAGGGACGGGCTTTCACCTTATCTGCCAAGTAGGCAGAGGCTTCTGGAGATGTAGTTACAGGTACCATCCTTGTTTATTCTGTACCAGCCAGAGTTCTTTTCGATTCGGGTGCTTCGCATTGTTTTATTTCCACGCAGTTTGTCGACACACACTCTATACCTCACGAGCCGTTGACCAAGGGTTGGGAGATACATACGGGTAACGGTATTATTGTGTCCAACCAAGAGTGTAGCTTATGTCCGGTGGTAGTGTGAGGCAGGGAATTCTATGCGAATTTTCTTTTAATCGGGACAAGCAGTTATGATGCGATTCTCGGGATGGATTGGATGAGTACATTCCATGCAATTATTGATTGCCGAGCAAGGAAGGTGACTTTCCACATTCCCAATCACCCTGAATTTGTTTTCGAAGGCGGGAGCGAGTCTTTGGAGCCGGCCAAGTTTAGAGCCAAGCCAAAAGCGTTGACAGCTATGGAGATTGATGAGAGTCCAGCCCCAGAGATTGTTCGGGATTTTCTTGATGTGTTCCCTAAAGATTTACCAGGTCTACCACCTCCCCACGTCTTGGGATTCTCTATTGACTTGATTCCAGGAACGGCGCCAGTTTCCAAGGCTCCTTACAGGATGGCGCCAGTTGAGCTGGCATAATTGAAGAAACAAATTGGAGAACTCCTGGAGAAAGGATTTATTCACCAAGCGCTTCGCCGTGGGGCGCACCATTCTTGTTGGTGAAGAAAAAGGATGGATCGCTACGGATGTGCATAGATTACCGGGAGCTGAACAGGGTTACGATAAAGAACAAATACCCCATTCCACGTATCGACGATTTATTTGATCAGTTGGGTGGGGCCAAGGTATCTTCGAAACTGGATCTTCATTCGGGCTATCACCTGATCAGAGTAACGGCTGAAGATATATGCAAGACGGCTTTCAGGACACGATACGGGCATTATGAGCTTCTTGTGATGTCGTTCGGTGTTATAAATGCTCCAGCTATATTTATGGACCTGATGAATAGAGTATTTGCGAAGTACTTGGACACGTTTATCGTTGTATTCATCGATGACATATTAGCCTACTCTAAGACCCAGGAGGAGCATGCCGAACACCTGCGGACGGTATTACAAATTCTTCGGGAAGAGAAGCTATACGCAAAATTAAGCAAATGTGAGTTCTGGCTCGACAAAGTGCAGTTCTTGGGACACATTGTTTTGGGTGAAGGCATCTCAGTAGACCCAGCGAAGATAGAATCTGTTAGAGATTGGCCGACCCCGAAGTCAGTAGCCAAGATCAGAAGCTTCCTGGGATTGGCAGGATATTATCGGCGGTTCGTTCAAGACTTTGCACTAGTCGCTAAACCTTTAACGAAGCTGACGCGGAAAGAAGTACCGTACGTATGGACGGAGGAGTGTACTCGGGCTTTTGAGGTACTAAAGCAAAAATTGACCACAGCGCCTATTCTTACAGTGTCGGATAATTCAAGTGGTTTGGTGATACATAGCGATGCTTCGGGGAAAGGCTTAGGCTGCGTCCTGATGCAGCATGGTCGGGTAGTTGCTTATGCCTCACGACAGCTGAAGAATCACGAGAGGAACTACCTAACGCACGACTTGGAGTTAGCCGCAGTGGTTTTCGCATTGAAGATCTGGAGACATTACTTGTTAGGTGAAAAGGTGGAAGTGTACACGGATCACAAGAGTCTGAAGTACGTGTTCACTCAGAAAGAACTGAATATGAGGCAACGCCGGTGACTAGAATTAATGGCGGACTATGACTTAGACTTACAGTATCATCCAGGGAAGGTAAATGTCGTACTAAACGCTCTCAGTCGCAATCCGGCAGTCATGATGTTGACCAGTCAGAAAAGCATCATTGAGGATTTTTAGAAGCTCGATCTATAGGTTGTTACACCGAGTGCAATCAGGAAATTCTGGCAATTACAGGTGCAGTGTTCTCTCATAGATCGCATTAAGGCTGCGCAGGCTGATGATCCTCGATTACAAAAGTTCCGAGAGCAGGTGGAAGCCGGGATGAAGACGGACTTACTCATACATCGGGATGGTTCTCTAAGATTCGGTAGTAGGCTCTGCGTCCCCAAGGGAGATGTTCGAGAAGAGGTATTAGCTGAGGCTCATAGTTCGGCTTATTCTGTGCATCCGGGAGGCACGAAAATGTATCGGGATCTAAAGCAACATTTTTGGTGGAATGGGATGAAGCGAGAGATTGCACGATTCGTATCCAGGTGTTTAGTATGCCAGCAGGTAAAACCAGAGCACCAGAGAACGGCTGGACTGTTGTAACCGCTTCCGATACCCGAGTGGAAGTGGGAGCACATCACTATGGATTTTGTGACTGCCTTACCATGGAGCCCTAGGGGCAACAACGCGGTCTAAGTTATCATCGACCGCCTTACGAAAGTTGCACATTTTATACCCTTTCGTGTGGGCCAGTCGACAGAGTCACTTGCGGAGAAATACATGCAAGAAGTAGTGCGACTTCACGGGGTTCCAGTCAGTATAGTGTCGGATCAAGACACCAGATTCGTTTCACACTTTTGGAAGAGCTTACAGGAGAGTCTGGGTACACGTCTCAAGTTCAGCACGGCTTCTCATCCCCAGACGGACGGACAGTCCGAGCGTACTATTCAGACGCTCGAGGACATGTTGAGGGCATGCATGCTAGACTTCTAGGGATCTTGGGAGGATCACCTCCATCTGGTGGAGTTTTCTTATAACAACAGTTTCCAAGCTAGCATCCAGATGGCTCCATTCGAGGCACTTTACGGGCGGAAATGTCGATCCCCTGTTTGTTGGGATGACGTGGGAGAACAGAGATTACTGGGACCCGAACTTATTGTTCAGACAGTAGACAAGATCCAGATGATCAGACAGCGCATTAAGACGGCTCAGGACCGACAGAAGAGTTGGGCGGATGCCAGCAGGAGAGCGCTAGAATTCGAGGTCGGAGATCATGTGTTTCTGAAGATTTCTCCTACCCGCGGTGTTATTAGGTTTGGAGGTCGCAGGAAACTCGGTCCCCGATTCATCGGACCTTTCGAGGTGCTAGAGCGAGTGGGAGAGATGGCCTATCGTCTTGTCTTATCCCCATCGCTAGCTGGTGTGCACAACACTTTTCACGCATCTCAGTTGAGGCGCTATGTTCGGGACGAGAGCCATATTCTGGATCACTCGGAGTTAACTTTGGGCACTGATCTGTCCTACGAGGAGCAGCCTACCACCATTCTCGATAGTCGGGAAAAAGTGCTGAAGAACAAAGTCATTCCCATGGTTCGAGTTTCTTGGGGTGGACGTTTTCCAGGGGAGTCTACCTGGGAACGCGAGGAGGACATCCATGCATGTTTTCTACATCTGTTCACTTAGTGTGTTATCCCGTTGTTTTGTTTAAATTTCGAGGACAAAATTTTTGTAAGGAGGGTATAATGTAAATCCCCGGTTCCGAATAAATTTTTTTCCGTATTTTTTCCAAATTTTCCGTGAATTTTCTACTTTTTTTATATTTTATATATATATATATATATATATATAATTACCTAAATAAAACCCAATCCTAATTCTACCCGACCCAACCCATGCCAACCCGACCCGCTTCCCCTCATCTTCCTCCCTCGTCTTCGTTTTCCCGCATTTTCCCAACGTCACCCCCGCTCCTCGCGCCATCACCCCACGCCTCCGCGCTCCTTACGCCCGCGCCGCGAGGCCCGCACCCACGCCCGCTCGCAAGTTCCTCATGCCAGCCTCCACTCGACCCGCTCACTCCCCAACGGATCTACGTCCCCAACGGCGCCCCCACGACTCCCCGCTCCTCGCGCTCACGTACGAACCGGCCATCTCC
The DNA here is from genome assembly GCA_030015575.1 of Agapanthus africanus. NCBI lineage: Eukaryota > Viridiplantae > Streptophyta > Magnoliopsida > Asparagales > Amaryllidaceae > Agapanthus > Agapanthus africanus. The sequence goes on along the minus strand of JASDDO010000008.1, from coordinate 1,414,054 downwards.
AACAGCCACGACTCCCCTCTTCCCTCTAACACCTCTTTCTCCATCTCAATCTCTTTGCCTTTCGCTCTAATTCTCTTTATTCCTTAACCCAAAATCGCTGAGCTCCTCACTGCCCTCACCGCCGAAGAACCATCGCCAACAAGCCTCTTTCTTTGCTTCGCCCTCTCTCTCTCGTTCTCCTCCAAACCAAACTCCCACCTCACATCACCGCTTCCTCCGTCGATCTCGTCGCGGCAACCTCCAGCCACCCTCTTCCTGCGACGAGCCACCACCAGCTCGATCCCCGTCTCTTTTCTCCTCTGCTCCCTACCTCCGAGCTGCGAGCTCCGAGCAACAAACGCCCTCGTTCCCTGCGCCCTCACCTGAGCTCCGGCCCCGTCGCCTCCGCGCCTCAGCCGACTTCGCCATAGCCAGAGCCTACTGCACCGATCCCCTGCAGCCCCCGAGCTCCCTTGCACCCACTGCCTCCAGCCGATGCCCGAACCCACTGCGGTTGCCACGACGAACACCTCCGGCTGCCTACCTCGCCGTCGACCTTCCCCAGAGCCCGTGGTCGAGCCAGTTGATCGCTGTCGCAGCCGTGAATTGCTGTTCTTGTGGCCATGCCCTTGTCGTGATCGTGTCGTGTTCGTGTCCGTGCGACCGTCGTCATTTTGCCGTCGTTTTAGGCAAGTGAACCTCCTTCACTTGTTCAATTAATGCTATGTGCATACCTCGTTTAATATACACAGCGTAGTAACTTAATTGGTAGGAAAACACACACCCGCGCGTATACACCAACACCGCCCCAGTTGCTTGCTGCCAAAAATGAAAACTATCATAAGGAGAGAGAGAGAAAAAAGGGAGGTTTCAATTTTTAGGCTGATACTAAAATAACATGATATCATAGCCTTTTGGTGTTCTTACCTTTGTACACCAATTCGTTATTTCACCAAAGATAATGTAATAGTATTAAATCTAAAAACGTGAAAAGGTTGGTCGTGTATATTTGAAAATTTGGTATTAGTTAACAATTTAAACGTTGCTCTTCCCTTTATATTCACAATGGCCAGGAGGTGCTTCCTGAAATGTTTCTAGATTGTTTTTGAGGCCTGGAACAATATTGTTCCTCCCTGGAAATGAAGCAGTAGACAAGCATGTCATAAATTGTTGAGAAAGAGGTGCATAAAGTAAAGAGGACAATCAGAATGGATGAGGGAAAACCCTATCTTAAATTACCGAAATTTATGATCGGAAAACCCCTTACTGATTGATGATCGTAGTGTAAGGATTTATGTTAAATGTATCGTGCTTATAATTCTGTAACATCGCCCCTAAAGACGACGCTAAAACTAAAGTTTACCGCGCAGGTTAACCCACTAAAATCATTATAAAATTAAATAATGGTTGGAACGTAACGTTCTATGGCTCATATCGAAACTGACTCGATAATATAGGACCTTATTTGGTTTATGTTTCAATATCGATAGATTACGGCAAAGAGATTTGACCGGGGATGCAACTCTGGACTGCAGTCTGGGACAACATTCTACGGGGAACCTGAGTTTTAAGCACCTGTACCTACCTGTATAATACTGAAAATGAGTGGATCCTCATATGGTCGCGTAGATAACTTAACTAGCTAACACCTGAAATTTGTCCCGTGCATTTTTATGGTCGTTTGATATTTAAATTGTACTTTGGAATGTCATTGTGTTCTGAAGTTTCTGCAGAAATGTCCATTACATTGTCACATTAAACTGAACATAACTTCTGTTATATAGGTGAGATTGATAATACGTTTGTTGCGTTGGAAACTTAACTGACAGAACTATATTTTATTCAACTAGGGCAATACTGAACCTGAACATAATTACTTATAAATCGCGTGCGAAGTTGGGCTTTCAGTTCTGAAACTGGAATTTCAGAAATCGATCGCTGCCTTCAAATGGCGATGGTTCCCTAATCTGAACTCCGATTGGCCTGAAATAAATTTTACTGTTTAGATAATCAAGCGTGCTTCATATGACTTTATACTGTTTTGGTCGATTCTATGTGTATGATTTACCGTAAATTTTGCAAGTTATACGGCATTGGTCGTTATAGAATAATGAATACTTGTTCAGTGCATTTCCGCATATTTTCATGCTTGAGTTATACCTGCTGCATAGTGATCACCTGCATTGTCGATATAGTAGTGTTAGTGATTGCGTTGTGACAAATACGACAGTGATAGTGACAAGTGGAAAAATGATTGAAAGTGACAGTGATACGTATTTGTTCACAACCTATCTAATACATGAATGCATACTATAACCTGGGGAATGGGGAAATCTAGGTGGAATTTGAACTCGTATTTAGTAAGGTACAGTGATTTAGAGGATGATCATTCGCTATCAGTGATATATATATACATACATACATATTTTAGGTCGTGGGCCTAGCGGCACAGCTGACAGGGTTATGTCCCGGGCACAGTGGACCGTAGTCTCGGGCATACACGAGACCCTTGTTAAACACGAGTATCTTCTCCACCATTTGATTTCATGGACTTAGTGACCGTTAAGTAGTGACATATGCATTGCTTAGTTCACCGACATGATACTCATAGTGCACTATTCATATTCAGTTGATAATATTATACACATGTTCTGCAATTCATTGTATTCCCCATGTTTAATAATACTGCACGCCCATTATATATATTTATTGCTATATGTGTCGCCCTGACAACCTGAGTGTGCATGCTCAGAGGACGAAGTGGATCCAGCCCAGGAGCAGGACTTATCTTTCGAGATTGCGGAGATCTAGACTGCATCATCGGCGCTACTTTCTTTGATTTCAGCATTTGTTTTATTGGTTAGTTGTTTATTCTGTGAAATAAATGTACTTCGAACTCTTTTAAATTGCAATGTAATAAAGTTATGAACTGTGATTTTCCTTTACTCGGGTACTGTTTACTGACTACCATGTAATGCTAGAAGCCGAAGTGTGACTACGGCAGGATTATTCCCTGACCGTAGGAGTATGGCTGGCCTAGTCACCTCTCGTATCCCGTATTTTGGGAAGCGGGACGTGATATCGCTGGTAGGCTTTGTCTCCAGAAGGTCTGATCCTCCTAACAACATTCCAAAGAAAGAAGAGAAGGAATATCGTCAGCGAACAATCGCTCGGTAAGTCCCAAAGGTGAGTAGAGGTAGAATAGACAGAATGAGAAATATCTTATAATATTTGATTATAGTGTTAACGTTGTTATTTGTAGCTGAGTACAGAAAATACCAGTGTATACGAGAAGAGTCCCACTATTCTGGAGACAAAGGTATACGGAGCACAAGGAACCGTTCAGCCACGGTACAACGGCAATGGATATTCAGGTTAGTTGTATTATGGTTACAGTCTCGTGCCACTTTTAACACCTTCCGTACCAATCTACCCCTTATAAACCCCGCGATGTCTTTATTGTATTGATTATATTGTATTTTCTTGTATTGTAAATTGTATATGGATGACTTGCCGAAACTATGATATCAGTAAATGGAACGGATATAATGGATGTACATGTAGATGGAGTATATTCATGGTTCGGTTCGGTCAATATAATTTGATGTAGATTAAATAGTGCAGGGTTCCCTAGTGTCACTGCTGGGTTTCGGGAGGCATCAACCATGCCGTTTTAAAAAAATTGGCGCACTAAAGAACCTTAACCTAGAATCTTAACTAGAGAATTAGACGAAACTAGAATGTAAATATCTTTACATCTAAGTGAACAAGGAATACAACCTTTGTAGACCGGTCCTTCACTTCAATAGCTCCGTGTAGTAGTCCCTTCGCTCTAAGTGGTGATCTCCCGGACTCTAGTGAGGCTCCACAAAGTGAAATGAACAAGCTTACTTGAAGTCTTCGAGGCCGAAGATAATCTACGTCGAGGAGACACTAACTCAAGTTATCTCTTCACTAAGTGATGAGCTAGTGAAAAAACAACCCAATCTAAATGGCTAGTAGAGAAGAGGTTGATGAAGTAGGAATTTTTCTCACTTTAGAAATAATTTTCTCACTAATTTTCTTCACCTCTCATGAAGCTAAAATGCTTGAGGAAGGAGATGAAAAAAGTAACCATGGAATGAAGCAAGTGAAGAATGAATCAAGTGGTGAGAATAGCAACCATGGATAAGTTAGTATCATATACTAACTCATGTAGAGACTAAACCATGGCTAACAATAATGGTTAGGTTAATAAATATCTTCAAGTAAAACAAAATTAGTGGACTTGGTCAATAGTTCCACAAGCTTCTACAAGCTTCAACCAGGTGACTAATTTCCAACTAATTTGATTTACTTTAAATAAATAAAACCCATCATTATTATAAGCATGGTGTGAGTCTCATACACTCATGTAGCATGTGGCATCAAGCATGACACAAAAGATGTATATTAATATATATCACATATATACTAAGTGTACACTAGCGAGAAAAAGAAATGTTAAGTGAGCTAATATTAGTTAATGTAAGATAATATATCAAATATATATAATTATACATTAAATTATTAAATCAACACATGATTTAATAATCCGGCTATATCATATAGAACCGACTAATATCATATGTATCAACTTATCGAATCAACACTTGATCTGATAACCCGGCTATATCACATATAACTGACCGATATCACATATTGCGAGAATAGAATATGGTATTATATACTCGTATTAATCTCGGTCCCGCACATATCACATATGTGCTCCTACTTCGTTTCGCTTGAACCAGGAAACCTCTGTGTAGGACTCTAAAGACTCGTCAATACGCCGGCAGTAGGTGATGATCATATCAGTCACCCATAAGCCGCAAGCGGTCTGCTAAATGTAACAGCCACCCGGGTATTTAGCGATCAGAAGATCAACAAGCAAGCCTGCTCATACTCCTACGAATCCAATCAGTAACACTACCGTACAGTCCGGTCTCTTCGTCAGATATGTCGCATATCACAGCCCGGGGGTGGTATAACGTCAGACCCTAATAGCCTGATAAGTCATGACGATGCAAGGTCCATAACGGTTCGAGAAACTACTGATAACACTTACCAGTAAATCTCGACAACCATGTCCAGGGATTTCCTGTTTTGTCCAATCGAGCATAGCGCAACATCAACCCCTAATACCGGGAAAGATGAATCCCCTCCTATCGCTCATTGCCTCCATGTGACTCGGGACTGTACCCAAAAACCACCTTTTTGCACGATCTCTTGAACCTGGTAATGTGGAAATCAAAGCACAGTGGGAATCACACAAGACTCTATAATGATCTCGGGTCAACAGACTAATATGTACTAGTGTCACCAGAGAACTGCTATCTGACGATAGGTATAATACCATCTAGGAGTTCTCGGCGAGTCCGCTCAGTGTACCCAGTCTCCACTGAGCACCCATATACCATCTCTGATGTCAAACACCAATGGATATGGGATCATCCATCGCCCATCATATGGGTCGAGAAGCGTATACGCTAGTCTACTCTGAAATATCGATGCCCCATCTCGATACTCCTACAACTAGGAACATTTGAATGATGTACTTACCAACTACCTCTGCCCCACTAGTATGATCTGCATCATAATCCTGGTAGTCAAGTACTCATCCTAAGGGCTTTATCAATATGTAATAGAGAGACAATAAGTATACATGTTAAGATAAAGAGCAACCAGATAGCATACTATCATTTCGAGCAAGAAAGTCCTCCCTATATATGTCCAAGAATCCACTATAATATACATCCACTATATATGGCCTCTAGGGCATACATATAACTAACAATCTCCTACTTACACTAAGGCAATTTGTTGTAGTATCTCATACTCAACGCCCCATAAAAGTCTCTCTAGGGAAAGGCCTCTGTGAGTGGATCCGCCGTGTTATCCTTCGCGTCAATTCTCCTTACCTCGATCCCTTGGAGATCAACCATCTCCTTGATCAGATGATACTTGCCTCAGAATATATCTGGATCGCTGATGGGACCGGTGTTCCTAGGCCAAAACCATAACTCCATTGTTGTCACAATAACAATTATTGGACGCTCAATGGTAGGAACCATGTTCATCTCATGAACAAGAATTATCCAGACAACCACTTTGGCAGCATCGTTGGTAGCGATGTATCCAGCCTTTATCGTCTAGTATACCACGATATCTATCTTGGAACTCTTCCAACATACCGTCCCTCCACTGAGGGTAAAGACAAAGCCTGTGACTGACTTTCAGTCGACCTTATCACTCTGGAAGCTCAAATTGGTAAAGTACTCCCACTAGAGTTCACCGTTACCAAACCCCAAGAACATTTCTTTAGTGCTTCTCAAGTACTTAAGAATGTCCTTCACAGCTGTCCAGTGATTTTCCTAAGATCCGATTAATTCTTGATCACTACACCTGGTGAGTTAGCTACATCTGATCTGGTACATAGCATCGCATACATGATAGAGCCTAGTACCGAAGCATAGGGCATCCCTTGCACGCGAGCTCTCTCCAAATCAGTCTTGGAAGACATCTTTTTGGAGAGAGTGATCATGAGTAAGTGGGCGAACCACCACGCTCAGAATCCTCCATACTAAACCCCTTTAGTATGGTGTGAATGTACCTGGATTTAGGACACTCCTAAAATCCACTTAGATCTATCATCATAGATCTATATTCACAAGATGTAGTAGCTATCATCCAGATCTTCTTTGGAGAATCCTTGTAATAAGAGGAGCTTGACTGAGTGTAGCATAGGAAACCATTTTCTATCAAGAGTATGTCATCTACGTACAATACGTGGAAGACAACCTTACACTCTACAACCTTCTTGTATATACAAGGTTCATCTACCTTTTTGATGAAGTCAAGCTCTTTGACTGCCACATCAAAACAGATGTTCCAACTACGCAATACTTGTTTTAATCCCGATGGACTTAAGCATAACTACTAGAGAAAATGTTTCATCATAATCCACACTTGGTTACATGACAAGAACCTTTTACTACAAGTCTAGCTTTGAAAGTCTCAATTTTTCCATCTACACCAAAAATCTTCTCAAGATTCATTTGCTCCCAATGGGTTTTACCCCTTCAGATGCAACATTAAAAGTCATACTTTGTTGGTGTACATGGATTCCATCTTTGATCGCATGGCATCCAGCCCTTTCACAGAGTCCCCACTCGTGATGGCCTGCCTGAACCTTAGTTGGGTCATCATTTACTATGATTCAATCCTTACTCCCACCGTCACCGAGGAAACCGTAGTATCTCTTAGGTGGATGAGGAACCCTACCAGATTCGCAGAGAGGCAGAGGTTCATTGAAGACTATTGAATCCTTTGGTTTCACCAAATCATCAGCTGTTAGTTTGTGTAGCTGGAACTCCTTCCAGTTCTACCTCATGACCACTAATTTCTTCAAAAGAAATTCCTTTTCTAAAACAAAGTGGCATGCTGAGAAACAAAACACCTTTTACTCCTCAGTTAGGTAGAAGATATACCCACGCAAATGTTTGGGATATCCAACAAACTTAGACAAAATTGACCTTGTCTTGAGCTTGTCCGGATTTTGCTTTTCAACATAGGCCGGACAACCCCATATCTTAACTCGTTTAAGACATGGTTTCTTCCCATTCCATATCTCATATGGAGTGGTAGGCACTGATTTTGATGGAACCCCATTCAATAGGTATGCAACTTCTCAAGTGCATAACCCCAAAAGGAAACAGGCAACTCAGCAGTACTCATCATAGAGCGCACCATATCTCATAGGATGCGATTGCTCCGCCCTGATATATCGTTGTGCTGTGGTGTATACGGAGGAGTAATGCTGAGAGAGAATCCTATTCTCTTTTAAATAATCCAAGAACTCCGTGCGCAAGTATTCGCCTTCTCGAACACATTGAAGGACTTTCATACTTATATCTGTCTGGTTCTCAACTTCAAGCTTATATTCTTTGAATTTCTCAAAAGTTTCAGACTCGTGTTTCAACAGGAACATATGTCCGAATCTTGAGAGATGGTTAGTGAATATAATGAAGTATGAGAAACCAACCCTGGCATTTGTAGACGTCGGATCGTATACATCACCATGTATCTGTCCTAAGAGTTCAGCAACCCTTTCTCTGTTTCCAGTAAACGGAGTATTGGTCATTTTACCTTTGAGACAAGACTGGCACGTATTATAAAATGAAAATTCGAACGGATTCAAATATTCATCCTTATATAACTTAGCTAGTCGTGTCGCATTGATATGACCTAGTCTACAATTCCACAAGAAGGATTCGTTCATTTCCGAACTACTCCTCTTGTGTGTGTTTTATATACTTTGAACTGTGGTTTGATTTAGAATATATATGCCATTTCATAACGTGCCTGATCCAATCAACTCTTGATTCAGGTAAATGTTTACAACATTATCCTGCAATACAAAATTATATCCTTCTTTAACTGAATAAAGAAACTGATGTAATGTTGTATATCAGGTTCGGCATGTAATAATATTTGTTCAAAATCAATGTATTTACCATTTGGTAATATAATATGATATTTGCCAACTGATTTGGCTGCAACAATTGTACCATTCTCTAACACTTAGAGACATATCACTCAATCTCAGTTCTCTACCTTTCTATAGCCTATGTAACTCTTACATATGTGGGATCCTGATCCGGTATCTCATACCTAGGACGTAGAGGATACTGAGAAACAGTTCTCGGTAATCGAACACACCCGAAGAATATGCATCAATATGCTCTTTCTTCATTTGGGTGGCACAGGAATCTTGGTATTCCTCTATTTCCTGCTCAGTCTTATAACAATTATAAGAAAGAATGGAACCAACGTTCCCCGGCTCAAATAAGCAGGCTCGGTCAATACATCTATATTATTATCTTGATTAAAGCATGTTACGGTCGCTACCAGGAGAGAGAGAGAGAAGAAAACACTCAGCGTATGCTCTTGCAAGATCAGATTGGTTATTATTTTATCTAATCAGGATGGCTCCCACCGTTTTTATCAAATCTTCCTTCAAATCATAAAAAGTAAGACTAGCCGGGATTAATTACACCCTGCAAGTTCGCCAATCTTTTGGCCAGGCCAGTGTCGGTACTTTGAGAAAGGTTCCCCGTGCTTTCGCACGGACCTAATTAAAATAAACCTCGTTTTCTCAGGAGCATAACCCCGTTAACACCTTTCTAGACACCTACTTGATCGGCTAATTGTAATGTGTAAAACTCTCTCAGGAGTAACTCTTACTTTCAGTGGGTATCGGGATCCAACTATCTCATAGAAGGTATGCAATCTCATTGCAAATTTCAACACTTGAAATTCCCGATAATATTTTGCTCCTAACCTCCTATAACCTTGACAAAGGCCAAAAAACCATAGGATGCTAGCCAAGTTCAACCCGTCATTTCATGATTGAATTAAACCCACCCGCACGACCCTTGACAAAGGCCAACAAGGTCGCACGACTACCTTTATCCAATCGTATCACATGCTTAAGCAGATAAGCACTAATCAGCTACCGCACACTACGCCTTGACAAAGGCCAACAAACGCAGCACGAATACTAAATAGTCCGTATCTAAAATGACGGAGGGCTACGATAGGTTTTTAAGAAAATCCTTTGCGTAATGAACTTGATATCGTTGTAGAATCGGGTGATTTTGAAAAGGAGTGTTTTTGAGATTTTTGCTAGTTTTGCTAAAAAGGTCACTCCCGGTGAAGGGATCTCGGCTCTTTCCTCATCGAATGAGGAGCTGGATATTTCACAAATACCACTATGCAAAGTATGAGCTAAAAAAGCAATCAAAAGACAAAACCGAATGGGTTGTAGTATCTGCCAGTTTCGCTAAAGAGGTCACTCCCGGTGAAACGATCTCGGCTCTTTCCTTATCGAATAAGGTGATGGATATTCTACAAGGAATACCACTATGCAAAGCAAGAACTAGAGCTACCAGTTTTTAAAACAAGATTCTACAACATCCATAGGTTTCTTTCTTTTTCATTAATCTCATTAATGAAGTCACATCAATTATGCTTCTTAAGCATCACAGAAGAAACGAAAGCAGCAATATTTATTATATATCATATATATAATATAAGCATTCGTCTCAGCATATCAAGTGATCACATCACATAATATCAGCAGCAGAAGAACACATATGAAATATTGGATATACTAGGAATTCCGTGTTTTAATTAAGCCAGTAAAAAACGCGGATTCCACGGTCGTGATGAATAGCCAAACCCACATCCCTAGACCCCTACGAGAGCGACAAGCAACCCAACCAATTCTAGAATTAGGAGACCCGGTCTCGACTCCTCGAGATGGTCTCCCACTAGACTCTAGAACTCGGTTACTTGTGCTCCCCGACTTGGGTCTATCCTAATGCGGAAAAGTAAATAATACACATCAATGGTGACATCATTCTCAACCCGGAAGTGCCCCAATAAAAAAATATTACATACAAGTTTTTACATGAATGAAAATGAAAAACTCTCATCTCACGCAAAACCCCCCGGAAATTCAAACACGACGATCCAATATAACATATCACAGCAACACATAACATCACATGTCATCAACGTAAGTAAATATGCGTATCCTAATTGTCGTTGACATATAGCAACAAAACCGGCAATACACCACATATTACACTTACGGCAGCAGAAAAGAAAGTGAAAAACTACAATAATTGGAATCCGCAACCACCTTAGACATCATAAACCCAATGTATCACATACTTTGGATTTCATGCCTAACAAAATGAATTCCTTAAACATCATAAACCCGGAATATCTCATATTCCGAATTTAATGCTAAACAATTATAAACCCCGCATTTTAGTCTCGATATTGAAAACACTTTCAAATAACAAGTCGGGCAATTCAACAAGATTCCCGATATCCTGATCGAATGCTCGTCGGAAACTTTAGTAGACGGCCGCACCCCCCGATGCCCTTGACGAAATGCACTTAGGAAGAACACTACGGCCGCGAGCACCCTAACGGATGCTTTTGACGATGGGGTTCTCCTACAGTCACTTGGTCAGGGCTATGGGGTGTGGCTATCTAGTAAGGTTACCCGGCGAGTATCCGTGTACACTACGTAATTGCGACGGACTTTTGATCCGCATCAAAATCCCGTGGCAACCGATCAAATGAGACTGAATTGCTAGATTTATAAAATTCAAATTAGTTTTCACAAAACTAAATATTGTGGATTCCAAGTATTGTATCACAATCCGCAGATAGCTAGACGATGTTAAACTTTTCGATTAAATCAACAAACACCCAAAATTTCCCAAAGAGCTTAACACTTGAGCAGAGTTTAAAAAGTATCCAGAACATGCCATAGCACCTATAGACCAACCGTAGAAGGGTCAACCCTTGCCTCACCTATGGCGCCGCGGAACTACCACAAACCCTAGGGTTTGGTTGTGGTTCCGACGGTCACAGAATCGAGTTAGGGTTTCGTTCTTCTAAAGGGTCTATAGAAAACACCTGTCTAATTTTCTGAAGATTTCAAACTTGGAAAAATCCAACTTTTGGAAAATTTCCAGCGAGGGAAAAAATGGGTTATTGATATCCGTTCGAACTTTTTAACGTCGTCTAAATAACCCGAAATGATGTTAGAATCACGACTACGAAACACTCCGAATTGCCTTTACAAAAATATAACATCACATGCAATATCAGTAAAAACAAGCAACACCTGAAATATCAAAACCTAGAGACTGGAACACCAGAAAAATTCGAAGCCCAGACTCATGAACAGGGCCGGCCAGGCCGGTTTTTCCCTTCATGTCACCAGCCAAAATCCGGCGAGGGGGGGTCAAATATTTGTGGTGTTCATGTTACATCTCATATAACATTCTGCAGTTGCTTAAAAAAATTAGACACTCTGAAAAATCGACAGAAACTGGGTTATTATTTCGAGTGTTTCAGAATTGTTTCGGTTTCGTAATTCTACAAATATCGTCTAATTCTCTAGCATGGCTCTGATACCACTGCAGGGTTCCCTAGCGCCGCTGGGTTTTGGGAAGTATCGACCATGCTGTTTTCAAAAAAATAGCGCACTAAAGAACCTTAACCTAGAATCTTAACTAGAGAATTAGACGAAACTAGAATGTAAATATCTTTACATCTAAGTGAATAAGGAATACAACCTTTGTAGACCGATCTTTCACTTCAATAGCTCCGTGTAGTGGTCCCTTCGCTCCAAGTGGTGATCTCCCGGACTCTAGTGAGGCTCCACAAGGTGAAATGAACAAACTTGCTTGAAGTCTTCGAGGCTGAAAATGATCTACGTCGAGAAGATACTAACTCAAACTACCTCTTCAATAAGTGATGAACTAGTGAAGAAACAACCCAATCTAAATGGCTAGTAGAGAAGAGGTTGATGAAGTAGGAATTTTGTTCACTTTAGAAATAATTTTCTTCACCTCTCATGAAGCTAGAAAGCTTGAGGAATGAGATGAAGAAAGCAACCATGGAATGAAGCAAGTGAAGAACGAATCAAGTGGTGAGAATAGAAACCATGGGTGAGTTAGTATCATATACTAACTCATGTAGAGACTAAACCATGGCTAACAATAATGGTTAGGTTAATAAATATCTTCAAGTAAAAAAAAATTAGTAGACTTTGTCAATGGTTCCACAAGTTTCTACAAGCTTCAACCATGTGACTAATTTCCAACTAATTTGATTTATTTTAAATAAATAAAACACATCATTATTATAAGTATGGTGTGATTCTTATACACCCATGTAGCATGTGGCATCAAGCATGACACAAAAGATGTACATTAATATATATCACATATATACTAAGTGTACACTAGTGAGAAAAAGAAATCTTAAGTGAGCTAATATTAGTTAATGTAAAATAATATATCAAATATATATAATTATACATTAAATTATTAAATCAACACTTGATTTAATAATCCGGCTATATCACATACAACCGACTAATGTCATATGTATCAACTTATTGAATTAACACTTGATCCGCACATATAACCGACCGATATCACATATCGTGAGAATAGAATACGGTATCACATACTCGTATTAATCTCGGTCCCGCACATATCACATATGTAACAACTCCATTTTTAATTTACAAAGAATTGATTTAAATTCAAAATATACTTGGAGTATTTAATGTTGCTGATATCTCTTTAAGTATTTATTTCACACTATAATTACAAGAAGGAGCTTGTAGCTCATTGGTAATACCTTACATTGCTGAACCAAGTCACCAGAGTTCAAATCTCATGCCCCACGTTATTTTTAGATTATTTTTGTTTTAAATTTTATAGAAGCTCAACAGTCTAACAGCCATAACTCCCAAATATCCTACTACACATGAAAAGTTATAAGCACCAGTAGCTACCCCCGGCGACCCCCCACTTCCCGACCACCGGACTCGGCCGGCGGACCTGCCGACTTGGGCCGGCGCCGCCGGCCGGACCGCCGAGTCCCCAACAGAAAATTTTTGCCCCTTGGTCTCCCCTACCCCTCTGTATACTTTAATTTCTCAGATCGTTTCCAGAGAGCACAATAACTCTCATTCAATCCATTTTTTAATACATTTTTCCTATTTTTTACATTTTTTAATTAAAAACCCTACACCTACCGTAACCCTATAAATACACCCCTACCTCCTACCCTCTCATCCCAAAATTCTGAGCCCACTCTCTCAAAATCTCAAGAAAACTTTTATACTTTGGAAACGAGCGAAAGGCGAAGCGCTGACGAAATCGACGGCGAACTTCCTGTGATCGTGCTAGGAACTCTCGACGACGAATCGACGCATCGGCGAACCCTCTACTTCCCTCTCACTCTCTAGTGTTGTCCAAACCCGTAAGTCCCCATTCTATCTTTCTTTTCTTTCATAAAAATACGAATTTAAAAAACCCGACGGAATCGGAACAAATCCGATTTCCGATTCGGTTTTCTATAAAATTTCACTTCTCACCAATTCAATCATGCTTAAACATCTTATTGTTGACTATTAAACACTTAACGAATAATTTGAACAAGTTTCCTCACATGAAATGATAGCCTTTTCAATTTATCGTAATTTTTTCACTTAAATACCACAATATTTCGTTTTCACATTTAACCCTCTTAACATTGCTATACCTTAATGTAGATCACGAGGTAATGACCTACCTCCTCACACACTCATATGCAAACATAACACGCTACCTTGAAAACTTAGAATACGATAAAACAATACTTTCATTTAAATACCATATTCTTAATAAAATCATTTCTAAAAGTTTTAGTTTTGATACACTTTTAAATGAATACCTCTTATTAGGAAAATACGATAAGTGTGGACATCGGTCATTTATCTAAACCTGACTTTGTGGTGTCTAGGCTAGACAAGTGAGAAAGGTAATTTTAAAAGGCCCGCCTCACGATGATTCGTGAACGGATCCCTCCTTTCTTCACTTGTTCTTACCTGGCCACAATTGGCGGTGAAGAGGCGATTTGAGGCATCTAACAACTTATTGTTTAGACCATTTAGAAATAGTCTAGTTGAATTAGAAAACCCTAGAATCTAAAATACGGAAAATCGACTTTTGCAAATAAATACATTTTACTTAATAAAACCGTATTCTAAAGGATTAGTATTTATAAATCTTTGCAAAGCGCCGCTACAACCCATTTTGGGGAACCCGTTCGGGATAGTACGGTTTATCGTGCACCCTCGGGCTTAGTAGTGCGAGATTCAGACCTCCACAAGGAGCATTCGGTCTCGAAAGGTTTAAAATACGACATATTAAGAAAATGCGATTTTTTGGAATATAAAATATTTATTAAAATTATTTTTGTATAAATATATGTATATTTATCATTTAAATATCTATTTTATTATAATATAAATATTCCACCTTTTTCTAAAAAATCACAAGAATAAATTTTATATTAAAATACCATGAACTTCAAATAAATCAATATTAAAGATAAATATCTTTATTTATAAAAAAAACTAGGATATTTTCACTAGAAATGTCACAATATATAATCCACCCTCATTACAACTCTAAAAACGAATAACGAATACTTAAGGTGTGTTCCTCTCCGAACGACGACGCGACATGACGTCTCGCCTGGGGTTCGGGGCAGATGCTAATTGGTGCTATCCGTCTACCTCTCCGAAGATGCCAAGTTGATTTATGGCACCGTATATCGAAGGTTTAAACGGATGCGTCCGATATAGCAGACTTCGTCAGATTCCCCCTCGCTTGAGGGGTTTTTGATTGTGGGGACGCTCTTCCCTACAGGCGCAAGCCCCTGCAGTTAATTACGCTACCGCATCGCGGTAACCATTTTCTCCTTCTCCAGATGGTCACTTCGTGTCGTGTGTGTTTATTTTATGTTTGGTTGCCCGTGGATTGTATACGGAGACTGAGTTGTGTCATCGCCCGTAGGGCGTGGACTAGTCCAAATCCGTATTATCTTAGATTTGGGTTTGGGGGTTTGGGTTTAAAGATACATTAGCCTCATTCGAGACTAAGATCGACTTAAACATTTGTTAAGGATACGTTAGTCTAATTTTCAGACTAAGATCAACTTAACGGGATCGTTTAGATCCAACAATAGAGCAATTAAGGGTGCCCTGTTGTTTAGTTTAGTGACATTGCGGTCAATAGGTAGTTTAAGGACGTTGCGGTCCATATTTAGTTTAAGGACATTGCGGTCCATTGTTAGTTTTAAGACGTTGCGGTCAAGGTTAAGGACCTCATAGTCCGTGGGTTTAAGGACTCCACAGTCCAAAGTTAGTTTTAAGACATCTCGGTCAAGGTTAAGGACGTCATAGTCCATGGATTTAAGGACTCCACAGTCCAAAGTTAGTTTTAAGACATCTCGGTCAAGGTTAAGGACCTCATAGTCCATGGATTTAAGGACTCCACAGTCCAAAGTTAGTTTTAAGATATCTCGGTCAAGGTTAAGGGCCTCATAGTCCGTAGATTTAAGGACTCCACGGTCCGATGTTAGTTTTAAGACATCGCGGTCAAGGTTAAGGACCTCATAGTCCATGGATTTAAGGACTCCACAGTCCAAAGTTAGTTTTAAGACATCTCGGTCAAGGTTAAGTACCTCATAGTCCATAAGTTTAAGGACCCCACAGTCCGTATCAATATGTGGTCATCGGGACCCGTCACCTCTTTGAAGACGTTGAGGAATTATAACGCTGAGTATCAAAGGAGTGAAGAGATGTACCCTTAAACCGAGATAAATTAAATAATCTTTGGCCCAATTTGGAACCAAGACCAATTAATTATATTATGAGTTCATTGGCTCAGTTGAATTTGAATTGAGGACTTATGGCCAGCTTGGGCTAAGTCCAATCATGTTTAGGATATTGGCCCTCTGTTGGTCCATTAGAGGAGAGGCTTTGCCTCTAGACACTTAGCCAATTGGGCTAAAGTTCGTGTTAAACACTGAGAATGAGATTGACAAGTTAGTGTTAAACACTGGCAGTGGAGATTTCAAATCAGTGTTTAACACTAAGGCAGATCAATGTTAAATACTGGAAACAGGGTTTTCCAGGTTGGTGTTCAACACTAGGAAAGTCGGTGTTAAACACTGTAAATAGAGTTTTCCAAACTAGTGTTTAAACACTAAGAAAATCAGTGTTGAACACTGGATATAGAAGTTTCAACTCTAGTGTTAAACACTAAGGCAAGAGGGGTCACGTGGTAGCACGTGAGGGCGCCCTCAATTCATTCTATTCTGTCAAAAGTATTGAATACTTTGGAGCATCACGTGTTGTCACGTGATGGGCATTTTGGTGCTTATCCGTTAAAGCTTCAGCCAAGGGGTCGCGTGGTAGCATGTGATAGCACCCTGTTTCCCTTTATTTTGTTCTACAGATAAGTGTTTAACACTTTTAATTCTAAAAGCCATCACGTGTGGGCACGTGATGGGGTCTTGCGCTTTGATCTGTTAGAATATTCATTAGGGGTCACGTGGTGACACGTGAGGGTGCCCCAGAGCTTCTTTTCCTTTGCTTTTTCTTTGCGCGCTTTGGGGGTCACGTGAAGCACGTGAGGCGTTGCCTCAAAGTTTTAGCGGTGGCTCTTTACAGGGGTCACGTAGTAGCACGTGACCCTGCTTGTTTGAAGATGTGTTTATCTTTTTAAGAATCAAATTCTTCATAGGGTTAAACCCTAGCAATAAACTTTAGAGGAATTAAATTCCTGTTATTTTGACAAATTTGAGTTCTTAACTAGGGTTAACCCTGGTTCTATTCATTTTGAAGGAATTAAATTCCTATGACATAGGGTTAAACCCTAATTTTAAATTGAAGGAATTAAATTCCTATGACATAGGGTTAAACCCTAATTTTAAATTGAAGGAATTAAATTCCTATAATTCTATGAGAATTAAATTCTCAAACATCCATTCCCTCTCTATGCTTTGGATCTGCATGGCAGGATCTCAACCCAATGAGAATTAAATTCTCAATTCATGAGGAGATGTGCACTTTGCAGATCCTCTGCTAAAGAGAGAACTAAGTTCTTCTTTTAATATCAGAGTTAAACTCTGTTGAGAATTAAATTCTCTTTTTTTTTTAAAGCCTCTCCCTTCTTACCTAAGGTTTTCTTTTGCAGAAGATCCAAATTCCTCCAAAGTCTCAGGGCTCTATTTTTCTCTCTCTCTATGTATCGATCTCTCTCTCTCTCTCTATGTATCGATCTCTCTCCCTCTCTGTTTTCCTTGGTTCCTATTTATAGGAGAAGGAGCAGAATCAATTAGTTTCGATGAATCATTCATTGAGGGATCTGATTTGTATTCATTCGAGGTTTGATTTGCATTCATCATTCACTTGGACCTTTGGATTATTAGGTGAATTTTATTCACCATTGGATTTTAAATCCAAAGGTATCCCTTTGTTATTTCGGTTAGATTTTAAGGGGAAATCTTTCCAACTTCAAGATTTTTCCATAGATAGGTGATATTTAATCACCTTTAAATCTTTAATCCAATCGGTTTCAAATAATCATTCCCCATTGGAAAGATTTGAATGCTGTTCAGAATTTAATTCTGTTAAATAGATGGGCTTTGAAAGCCGGTCACGTGTGGCCACGTGACCCTTGGACACGTGTAGGCACGTGACCCTTGGTCACGTGTAGGTACGTGACCCCCTGGGACAAGTTTTTTTCTCCTTTCTACGCTCTGTCTTCTAGCCGCTGTTCAACCATCACGTGTCAACACGTGACCCCTGGTCACGTGTGGGCACGTGACCTTTTCTGAAGCCTTTTCTTTGATTTAACCGAATCTGCCTTTGCCGCTGCTTTTAATTGTCACGTGCCAACACGTGACTGCTGGTCACGTGATGCTTCTTCCGTAGGCTTTCCCGATTTTAAATCAGGAAACAAGGTGTATCTTGAAAACTATACAAAAGTATTTTTACATAAAAAACCCTCAAGTTTTATAAATTACCCTAAGGACCCTAGTAAGTATAGGACTTCGATTTACATCTATACGGTCTGACTCGGGTTTGAGTCTGATCATAATCCGACTTGAATATGATTCAAGTACCATATAAATCTACAATCTTCAATATTACAATTCAACATGAACACACGAATCCATGAATCCACTTATCAATCTATTCAACTTGACTGAACCAAACCATGGATATACTTTCCATGTACATGAATCCAGTTTACATCCATTACTGATATCATGGTTTCGGTCAGTCATCCAACTATACAACTTATACAATACAATATAACAATATAATCAAAACACCACGAGGTTTAAGGGGTAGATTGGTACGGAAGGTGTTAAAAGCGGCACGAGACAGTAAGATTAAGACACCTAACATGAATCCTGTTGCTGTTGTACCGTGGCATAACGGTTCCTTGTACTTTCAGTTTGCCCTGGTCTCTAGCATATAGAGACCCCTTTCGTATACACCGGCATTCTTCTGTACCAAGCTACAAACAACAGCGATAACACAATATTCTACAATATTATACAACTTTAAAAGATACATTCTTGTTCTGTCTTTTCTACTTCTCCCTTAACTTTGGGACTTACTGAGCGACCTGTTCGCTGACGACATTCTATTTCTTTCTTCTTTGAATGTCGTCAGGTGATCTGGACACAGCGGAGATCAAGCCCACCAGTGAAGACTTGGATCAGTTTCTCGAAGACCCTGAGCTCTAAACATTGTACTTTTCCTATTCAGTATTTTTTTCATTTCCTATTTTGCCATTGTTTAGGCATCATTTTTTTTATTCCAGTTGTATTTACTTTTCATGCATTATACAAAAGAATGTTAATAAATAAAATTGCTGTTACTTTTATCTCTTGTCTCTTGTGATTATTTTTATATTGCTTAGATACGCTTAGCGTATTTACTTCACAGAAAATACGTAGCGGACCTCGTCGCATCCCCTTCGCCGTATACCGGGAAGCGGAGCGTGACAACATATGTGCTCCTATTTCATTTCGCTTGAACCAGGAAACCTCTGTGTAGGACTCTAAAGACTCGTCAATACGCCGGCAGTAGGTGGTGATCATATCAGTCACCGACAAGCCGCAAGCGGTCTGCTAAACATAACGGTCATCCGGGTACTGAGCGATCAGAAGATCAACAAGCAAGCCTGCTCATTGTAAATCCTCGTTCCCATCAATAAAATTTTCCTATATTTTTCCTAGTCCCCGATTGCTTCCCGTTTTTCCTAATGAATTTTGTAGGTAATTGGTTGCTTCAGATTAGTATTTAAATTTTTCCAACCCTTTAAATCAAAGCGAAAACTAAAACCAAAAATACATTTATATAAACAGCCCAGCCGAAACAATTAATTAAAACCAAACAAAATAAATAATAAAACCTTCCCCAGCCCGTTACTTCCCCAGCCCAAAGTGAAACTAAAACCGAATAATTTTTTCTCTTAAACTAAGCCGGCCCAACATCTAATTCCTCAGCCCAAAGGAAATTCAAAATAAAATTAAAACTAAACCCCTCAATTCCCTGGCACGGCCCAAACTCCAAGCCCAGCAGCTCGCGCCCGCTCACCCCTATCCGACCCGCTTTCTATCTTCTCTTCCCCACTCCACAAAAAAATTTCCCGCTCACTTCTTTCCGTTGCACCCATGTCCCCTCACGAACCCACGTCGCCAACGTCACCGCGCCGTTGCCCCACGTCCCCGCGCACCCCTCAAACTCCTCGTCTCCAACTCCTCTCTCCCTCTCACTCTCGCTCTAAAATTTTCTCTCCCCAAGAAAAACCCACAGCACCTCTCGAGTCTCTGCACCGCCGACGACGAACCTCCTCCAAACTCCTCCTCCATCATCGAACACCCTAGCCTCCTCCTAAAGTCCTCTCATCACCTTTTCTAGCCTCCGCAGAAACCCCTTACACACCAAGCTCCCATGCACACCCGAGCTTGGCCACCCTGCACCCTCGACGCCGGCGAGCCACCACTGCCCTGAACCGCCTCAGTCGACACCCCTACACCCTCATCAGCATCACCAACACCTCCAAAACCTACAAACCCGAGCCCACTACCTCTCTCTCTCCAAAACCCACATCTCAACACCCACTGTACACATCGCCGGAGCGTCACCGCCGACTGTCGTCGACCCCAGCAGACCCCGGGAGATCCACAGAGCACCCCCCGCTTCCAGCGAACACGAGTCACCCCCGGACAACTCCGACGACGAAACCGAATCGTGAGCCGAGGCCGCGAACCCTAGCCGCGCCGTTCGTCGCGCGTTCGTGCCGCTGCCGCTGCCGTGCATCACTAAAACGTCTCCAGGCAAGTACCCTACTTGCTACATGCTAGTTTATTTCCGCTACAAACTAAAATCGTATTAATTCCATGTTTACAATTCACGATAACTTATATGACATAACTGTTCGATGCAAGATCCCAATGAAAACCTTCATTTAATTTGACGGAACTCGATTGCATATTCTGGCCCGTCTGGAAATTAACCTTGTGTAGAAATTTCACGAAAAATATGACTGTTAACGACTTAAACGATCACCCCCAATTACACCCGTAAAAACTGGAAATTTTCCGCACCTGAAAATTGTTAAAATCACAATTAATTGTGTACATATTGAAATGAGGCGTTCGAGGGCTCAAATCGAAGCCGACTCGACGACCTGTAACCCTATATAAGTTCTTAATTGTTTTTGTACTGAAATTATGACGAGAATTGGTTCGGAGAGTGGCTCCGGATTGCAGTCCAGAGCAACTCTGGTTATTGTTTTCTGCCCCGTAATGTTTACTACCTTGTTTACTGAACTCGTATGTTGCGGAAGATCAATCTGTTAGATAAATAACGCAAGTGATTTCATCCCGTTATATCGTCATTTGTTATTTAAACTGCAATTTAAAAGATCAGGACGTCTAGTAGTCCCAAACAGAAACAGAATTGACATACTGGTGCTGAACAGTGCATAACTTTTGACGTACAAATGTGATTGAGAATCTGTCTATTGAGTTGAAAACCCTATTGAAAACCCTAGATTTCATTCAACTGTAGCGTCGTTAAATTCTGATCCTAACTGGGTGAAAATTATGTCGCGAAATGGACGTTCAGTTCAGAAACTGAATTTCCCGCAGCGAGCACTTAAATTGAAACGGCTGTAACTTGAATACCAGAAACCCGATTGTACTGAAACTAATTTTTCCGAACTTCCGACAGAGTGTACTTGTTACCGTATTTGTATCATTTTGCTGAATTCTGAACATATGAATTACTGCAATTTTTGTAAGCTCATGACGTGCATATTGGTTCATATTACACATGACTTGTTAACAGCATAAATACACATACCTTACCCAATTGCCATATACATAGTGTTAGTGCGCATTATTATTCAGTGGATATTGCATTATCGTGCATGAATGATATTGGTTTAGGAGTGTCAAGTACACCAATGGAAAGTGAATGATTCGTGACAGTGATTAATACAGTGAATAGTGACAAAACCGTGCTATTGGTATACTTGTACACGACTAAATCGTAATCATTAATAGTGTAAACCTGGGGAAAAGGGGGAAATCGAAGTGGAAAGAGCATCGTATTTAGCGGGACCGTGTTTTAGAGAATGATCATTCGAGCAGTGATATATATATTAGGTAGGATCTAGCGATCCGGCTGACAGGGTTATGTCCCGGGCGTGTGGGCCGTTGTCTCGGGTATGTACGAGACTCCTGTTAAACATGATCCTCCTTTCCACTATACGATTTCAAACATGACCTAGAGACTGATAGGGACATAGATCATACTTTACATCATTTAGTGACATAGCGATTATCAGCATTTTACTTTCACTGTTATTATCGTATTTGCATGTTTCATGTCATTAATATAAAACTTGCTATTGCGTCGCTCTGACGACCTGAGTATGCATGCTCAGACCTCGGGGAAGAACAAGCGCAGGAGTCGGATTTGCCTTTCGAGCTGACGGAGATCTAGTCTGGAGTACCTTTTCCTCCTTTTCTGCTTTCCCTAAAGAGATCGTGTAATTGAACTTGGTTAGTAGCTCTTATTGTTTATTTGTAATTTGTGAACACTGGAATTTGATGTAATATTTTAGTGATGTGTTTCCCTTACTGCTGCGCTTTGTTTACTAATTACCATGTAATGCTAGAAGCCGAAATGTGACTACAGCGGGATGATTCCTTGACCGTACGAGCATGGCAGACCTAGTCATCCCTCGTTTTCCGTATTTTGGGAAGCGGGGTGTGACACTCATACTCTTGCGAATCCAATCAGTAACACTACCGTACAATCCGGTCTCTTCGTCAGATATGTCGCATATCACAGCCCGGGGGTGGTATAACGTCAGACCCCAATAGCCTGATAAGTCATGCCAATGCAAGGTCTATAACAGTTCAAGAAACTACTGATAACACTTACCAGTAAATCTCAGCAACCCTGCCCAGGGATTTCCTGTTATGGCCAATCGAGCATAGCGCAACATCAACCCTCAATACCGGGAGAGACGAATCCCCTACAATAGCTCATTGCCTCCATGTGACTCGGGACTGTACCCAAAAACCACCTTTTTGCACGATCTCTTGAATGTGGTAATGTGGAAATTAAAGCACAGTGGGAATCACACAAGTCTCTATGACGATCTCGGGTCGACAAACTAATATGTACTAGTGTCACCAGAGAACTGTTATCCGACGATAGGTATAATACCATCTAGGAGTTCTCGGCGAGTCCGTTCAGTGTACCCGGTCTCCACTGAGCACCCGTATACCATCTCTGATGTTAAACACCAATGGATATGGGATCATCCATCGCCCATCATATGGGTCGAGAAGCGTATACGCTAGTCTACTCTGGAATATCGATACCCCGTCTCAATTCTCCCACGACTAGGAACAATTGAAGGATGTACTTACCGACTACCTCTACCCCACTAGTATGATCTGTATCATAATCCTAATAGTCAAGTAATCATCCTAAGGGCTTTATCAAAATATAATAGAGAGACAATAAGTGTACATGTTAAGATAAAAGGGAACCGGATAGCATACTATCATGTCGAGCAAGAAAGTCCTCCCTATATATGTCCAAGCATCCACTATAATATACATCACATGTATAATAATGTCCTATAGAGCATAAATATAACTAACAAATAGACAGATTCATGGATTCATGTTGTATTTTAGTTTGTACTTGAATCGCATTCAAGTCAGATTGATTAGATTGGACTCAGTCTGAGTCAGACACTTTGAATAGAACTTGAAATCCTGAATTAGTTTTGATGTTATCGGTAACTGCTGCATATGGACGGCAGGATTTGTGTCTTTTTCCAAGACAATTACCGTGTTGATAACACTATTGGTTAGATTGTCTACCTTAAATAGGCAAGCACCCATATCTCCGGCTCTCTAAGACTCAAGAGACAGGTCCCGCTTAAACCTTTGTTTACTAGGGTCCTTATTGTAATTTAGCATAACTTGGGGTTTATGTAAAAATAGGTTGATATAATTTTCAAAATGCACCTTAAGTATTTAATTATCGTTAGGGTTTTCATAGATGTATATTTTATGAAAGTGGAATTTCTAGTGAGTAAAAACCTAATTTCATAATATATGGTATTTTATTGAAATATTGGAATTGTTTTGTATTTGGATGGTATTTTCACGTAATGGTGATTTTTTTTGAAAACTTGGAATACTTATATAATATAATTAAAATAGATATTTTGATAATATATATATATATATATTTAATGAAAATAAATTTTATTTATTTTCTTGTAGAAATCTCATTTCTAAAGAAAAATGCATAAAAATTCCATCGAGATCGAATGCTCATTTCGGATGTCTGCATCTCGCTCTACTAGGCCCGAGAATGTGCGATAATCTGCATCAGCCTGAACGGGGTCCCCAAAAGTTGGTTGTAGAGGCACAATTGCATAGAAATGTTTAATACATCTTTTTATAGAAATGGTTTTATAAGTTGATGGTATTTATTTGCGAAGTCGTTTTATCCCAAGAATGAATTCTCAAAACTTCATCGTTCTATGATAGAGATGTGTGTTGTGATGAGGTAGGTCATTACCTTGTGAACTATCTAAAGGTAATATGTTGTTTATATCGGATACTAAAGTATGTGGTATTTTACTGTAAAATTGCGATAAAAATTGCAATATGAATTTTTTTGATGTGAAACTTGTTTAATATGTTTGTTAATGTTTATTGAACATGACATGAAAGTTTGGTATTTTCTTGTTTAAAAAAAATATGATTTTTTAAAGAAAAATCGAATCGGAAGTCGGATTAACTCTGCTTCCGTCGGGTTTTAGTATTCAAGATTTTTAGAATAGAGAAGGAGAGGGGAAGAGGGGACTTACTGGCTTGGGATCAAGAGAAGAGGGAGAGAAAGCTACAGAATACTTCGGGGTGTCGTTTCGTCGCCGGAAACTCTTTGGATCGTCGTCGAAACTTCGCCTTTCGCTAACTCCGCTTGCACACAATTAGGACTTGAGAATTTTGTATAGTTTTGACAGGAATTTCTGAATGAGAAGG
Organism: Agapanthus africanus; assembly: GCA_030015575.1. Lineage (NCBI taxonomy): Eukaryota > Viridiplantae > Streptophyta > Magnoliopsida > Asparagales > Amaryllidaceae > Agapanthus > Agapanthus africanus. The sequence continues at coordinate 1,389,010 of JASDDO010000008.1, read as the reverse complement.
GGTGAAATATGGTGTGGTATTTATAGGGAAAATTAATGTTTGGTGTGTTAAAGAATGCATTTAAAATATGCATTAAAAATTGGTTTAAAAGAATTTTATTGCTCTCTGGAAATGTGCATAGAGAATAAACAGTGTAGGGGAGTGGGGTAGGCCAAAGGTTGCAGAGGGCAAAGAATGGGGGGCTTTACCCATAGTTGGCCCAGTGGTACCGGCCAAAAGGAGTTTTTTGCCGGGCCAACACCGACGGATGGGGTGGGGTTTGGGTCACGTGTCGGGGTCGATTGGTATACTTTAGCACATGTTTAAATATTCTGTAACTCTTCAGTTTATGTGTAGACTCTTGAGCTTCTAAAAAGATTAAAATAAAATCAATTAAAAAGATAATGTGGCTGGGGGGATTCGATCACAGGGGTTTGTTCCCGCCAAAAATTTCTGCGCAAAAGAGCCCAAGGTATCAAATGGCAGCGATACGTTTAAGGAAATGCAAACCAGTATCTTCCGTCCTGTATTTTGATAAACTCCCGAAGGAGGAACAGCTAAATTCTGATTATATTAGAAGCATCTCGAAAAACCCTTCGATTTGATATATTATGGGCTTCATAATTCATCCGGGATCAAAAGTTATGAGCAAATATGCTGTGCAATGTTCCCTGATTAAAAATTAGGAATTACCTCAATGAGGTATCACGTGCTCACACGTGATCAATGGTTACGTGTTGACACGTGATAGTTAAAACAGAAATAAAAATAACGGCCGAAGAAGAACCCGATTGGGGGTCATGTGCTCACACGTGACCAATGGTCACGTGTTGACACGTGACAATTAAAACAGAAATAAAATAACAAATGGTTGAAGGAAATACCTCAATGAGGTATCACGTTCTCACACGTGACCAATGGTCACGTGTTGACACGTGATGGTTAAAACTGAAGCATAAATAAACGCTGAGAAAAGAATCAATTGGGGGTCACGTGCTCCCACGTGACCAAGGGTCACGTGCCAGCACGTGACAGGCTTTAAAAGCCTTACAGTTTAATAGAATTAAAATTCTAAATTTCTCTAAATCTTTCCAAATAGAATTAAAATTCTAAATTTCTCTAAATCTTTCTAAATCTTTCCAAATGGAAAAGGATTATGGGGACCGTTGGATTAAAGATCCAAGGGTGATTAAAAATCACCAATTTATGGAAAGATTTAATACAAAGAAAGATTTCCCCTATCTTACCAGAAATAACAAACAGAATATCTTTGGATTTAAAATCCAACGGTGAATAAAATTCACTGAATGATCTAAAGGATCATATTAAATATGAAAACAAATCAAATCTTTCAATGAAAGATTTAATAAACAAATTGATTCTCTTCCTTCTCCTATAAATAGGAGCCAAGAAAAGAAGAGTATGGACCTTTTTTTTGGGAGAGAAAAACAGAGAGAAGAGAATCTAATTCTCAAGAGAGAAGAAAAGAAAGGAGAATTTAATTCTCAACAAAGAAAACCTTAGGTGAGAAAAGAAAGAGAATCGAAACTTTAAAAAGAGAATTTAATTCTCAATCCAAGAGTTTAACTCTTAAACAATAAAGAACTTAGTTCTTCTTCCGGTTGAAGATCTGCACAGAGCACATCTCTCCATAAGTTGAGAATTTAATTCTCATCGGGTTGAGATCCTGCCATGCAGATCCTAAACTTAGAAGGGGAATTGAGTTTTGAGAATTTAATTCTCCTAAAACAAAACTAGGGTTTAACCCTCTATAAGAATTTAATTCTCCCAAACTAATTGGAATTTAATTCCTACAGAATCATAATTAGGGTTTTACCCTAAATAAGAATTTAATTCTTTCACAATAGGAATTTAATTCCTCCAAAACAAAAATTAGGGTTTAACCCTACATAGAATTTAATTCTTAAAAAAGAGACTTGAAAGATCTCCATGCATGCAAAAGACCGAGGTCACGTGTCCCCACGTGACCCCTGAAGAGATCCCCAGAAATGAGAAGGAGGAAAGCTTTGAGGCAATGTCTCACGTGCTCCCACGTGACTCCCAAAACGCAGAAAGAAAAAGCAAAGGAAATGAAAGCTTTGGGCGCTCTCACGTGTTATCACGCGACCCCTCAGCAAATGCTTTAACAATTGGCGCACAGATCCCCATCACGTGCCAACACATGATGCTCTAAAATAAAAATAAAAGTGTTTAACACTTATTCGCATATTTGAGGATAAAACAAAGCGAGATCTGGCTCCACATTTAGTGTGCCCTCACGTGTCCCCGCGTGACCCCTAACAAATCCTTTTACTATCCAATGGATGGATGCCTATCACGTGCCCACACGTGATGGCCAGAAAATGAAAAGTGTTTAACACTTAATTACAGAACGAAGAAAAGGGATCTGGTCCCCCCTTTGGGCGCTCTCACGTGTCCACACGTGACTCCTCTGTCTTTAGTGTTTAACACTAATTTGGAGATTATATTTCTAGTGTTTAACACTGATTGTTTCTAATGTTTAACACTAAATTAAAGATTATATTTCCAGTGTTTAACACTGATTGTCTTTTAGTGTTTAACACTAATTTGAGAGCTCTATCTTCAGTGTTTAACATTGTTGTTCTCTAAGTGTTTAACACTACTTTTAGCCAAATTGGCTAATTTTCCAGAGGCAAAAGTCCCTCCTCCAAATGAATCTCAAAATTGAGGAAATCAAAGACAAAATATTGTCAGAGCCCCCAAACCTCTGTTTAACACTGCTGAATGATGAGGGGCTGAACCCAGACAAATGTCTAATGGCCCAAAGGGCCAATATTTCAAACATAATTGGACTTAGCCCAAACTGCCATAAGTCCTCAAATCATCTTGAACTGAGCACATCTGCTCTTTCAACCAACTCATTGGTTCAAGGGTACATCTCTGAACTCCTCTGATATTTATCGTTGTAATCCTTCAACGTCTTCAGAGAGGTGACGGGTCCCGACAACCACACAATAATACGGACTGTGGGGTCCTTAAACACATGGACTAATGCGTCCTTAAACTAACATTTGTCCCCAAAACGGAAATGATGGACCACCATGTCCCTAAACTGGAACAATAGAGCCCAAACGCTCTTTTGTCGGATCTAAACGATCCCGTTAAGTTGATCTTAGTCTCAAACTGGACTAACGTATCCTTAACAAACGTTTAAGTTGATCTTAGCCTCAAATACGGCTAACGTATCCTTAAACCCTCAAACAGACTTTAGTCCCAAATTGGACTACAGGTCTCCCAACCAACTTTGGTTCAAGGGTACATCTCTGAACTCCTCTGATATATGTCGTTTAATCCTTCAACGTCGTCAGAGAGGTGACGGGTCCCGACGGCCATACATTCAATAGACCACTATGTCCCTAAACTGGAACAATAGAGCCCAAATGCTCTTTTGTCGGATCTAAACGATCCGGTTAAGTTGATCTTAGTCTCAAATTAGACTAATGTATCCTTAACAAACGTTTAAGTTGATCTTCGTCTCAAATGAGACTAACGTATCCTTAAACCCAACCCCAAACCCAAATCTAAGAAAATACGGATTTGGACTAATCCACGTCCTACGGGCGACAACATAAATTAGTCTCCGTATACAATCCACGGGCAACCACAAACAAAACAAACACCCACGACACGAAGTGACCAGTTGGAGAAGGAGAAAGTTGTTACCGCGATGCGGTAGCGTAATTAACTGCAGGGGCTTACGCCTGTAGGGAAGAACGTCCCCACAATCAAAAACCCCTCAACGAGGGGGAATCTGACGAAGTATGCTACATCGGCCGCATCCGTTTAAACCTTCGATACATGGTGCCATAAATCAACTTGGCATCTTCGGAGAGGTAGACGGATAGCACCAATTAGCATTTGCCCCGAATCTCAGGCAAGACGTCCGTCGCGCCATCATTCGGAGGGGAACAGATTCTAACACGCCCGGTGGGACCTTTTCCTCTTTCCACTCCACACTTCGTTTGTCGTCTTCGCGAACGAATCGCGGTTTGTTAATGGTTGCCTTTGGGTTTCAAGTTACTAAGATTTGGACTTTTGCCTGGCCTAGAAATCAAGCATCAATGGCATCCAACTGCTCGAGCTGCTCGAAATGCAAGTGCAACAGACGCTCCGCCTCACCTGGAGGTGTAGCCTATGGGCCTCAAGCGGCCTCCATCCTTGCCATGCCAGTGGAACAGGTAACTCAGGCCACTACCGGTCTGTTCTTCGGGACCATTCTCCCGCCTGCAAGCCTCACCATTCCAGTGCCCGCACCGGAAGCGCAAAAGAAGCCGGTCTTCGATCGGCTCACTGCTACAACGGCCCCTCTCAACGGTTCGTCCAATGTCAAGCCGGCAGCCTCGGTCTTTACCAGGCTGAACCTGAACTCTAACGGGCCTGCCAAGAAGCCCATGACCCCTGACATGGCCATCACAAAGAAGACAACCATCTCCATTCCTGAAGTCATCAAGACGGCTTCTCCTGCTAAAGAGTCGGTCTTTTCAAGACTGACTATTCCGGCACCTGCTCCTGCTCTAGGGTCTGTTTTTGACAGATTAAACATCGCCACTCAAAAGACATCAGCCTTCAAGAGGCTGGCACCAGCGGCGCCTCGTCTGGACAGGGGGCAAGACGAAACCATCCCCATCGCCGAACCGGCCCCAACAGCTCGACATGCTCGACGTCGCCACTGGCGCCGAGTAAGGAAGGCCGGGGGCAACTCCCCCTCTGGGCTAACCCCACCAGCTCCAACGGTGGAAATCAATGCCGTTGTTCCAACCGGGAACAGCTTTGAATTGCTGAACACGGTGCGTAGAAACTCTCCTACTGCGGTGCTGAAAAGAACTCCTTCACCTGTGAAGGATACTCCAGAGAAGAAGCTGGAGCAGCCCCCTCAACGGCTGTCCTCCAAAATTTACAAAGTCTGGCTACAGGTCCAAGAGTCGGTGATTGATGAAAACTATCTCCGCCGACAGAAAAAGATGAAGGTTCGGCAGGAGAAAGATTACTCCGTCAAGCCACAAAAAGCAACAGCTACTTGGGTACCCACTGCAACGGCCCCCTCATCTCCAATCACTCAAAGGAAAAGGAGGCCGCAAAAAGCCCATGTGAACATGGTGAAGCGTAAAAGCGCTGAACACAAATGCCTCAGGTCTGGGGGCATGGTGGTGCACACTGTTTATATGGCTGCCGGAAAGGAGGAAAGCCGTGTTTCTACGGGCCACCGACCGCTCACCCGATCCGTGACGAAAGCCCAGGAGCAACAACAAAAGCTTCAGGAAATGATGACTGCAATGGCTGCACTTACTGGGCCAAAAGAAAGCTCGGAGGCGTCATCAGAACAGCGTCACGAACAAGAAACCGATGCTGACTTCTTACATAGAGTCCTCGAAAAGAAGGACAAAGAAGCCGCAGAACAAGCGGCTAACATAAGACAGATAGCGCTTCTTTTCCAAGATATGGTAGGGATGATGTTACAGCCAGACCCTCCAGCTGATGACCCTCCAATCATTGTTGAAGACGATAGAAGGGGGACATCTAATCCTCCACCGGCTCTTTCAGCAGCCAAAGATGAACCATTTCCAAGGCCGCGCTGGATGATTATATAGCTCATCAAATACGGGTTCATCAAGTGAATGAAGCGGCTGCGCAAATTGTTAGAACTGGACGACCCTATCCAGGCTGGTATGACCAAATCAGTTACCCGCCGGGATATACGATCCCTAAGTTCCACGTATATAAAGGGACAGGGAATCCGCATCAGCATGTCGCTCAATTCAGGGCCTTATGCGGCAACACTGGAGGCGATGACAAATTTTTGCTTCGCCAATTCGTCGGCAGCTTAGCAGAAACAGCCTTTGAATGGTATTCGGAGCTACCTAACGACTCTGTCAAAACATTTGTGGAGATGGAGTTGCTATTCACCCAAAGATTCGCGAGTGCTAGCGAACGCACCCCGATCACGGCATTGATCAACGCCAGAATGAAGTCGGGAAAGACGTGGGTGCAATATGCAATCAGGTGGCGGAACCTATGGTCGAGATGCGAACAACGCAAAGAAGAAGCTCCAGCGGTGGGCATGTTCATAGGAACCCTCGAACCTCAGGCGACCATTTCTCAATTCATGATGTTCTTCAAGCCGACCACTTTCCAGGCCTTGATTGACAAGCTGGCCTAAATGGACCAGATGGGCCATAGGCCTTCCTCTTCAAAGACATAGCCTTGGAATGAAAAGGGCAAAGGGAAAGCAACCTTCGTTGCCAATACTCAGCAACGGCCGAGCAACTTAAAGCCGGTTGTTCGCCAAAACAACGTGCGTCCACGCCCATCCCTCGAGGAGAGACTAGGACGTCCTTACTCGTTTCCTGAGAATAAAACGAGGAGATTGTTCGAGCTGGCAATGCGCAACAGACTCATCAACCTGCCGAGTCTGAAACGTCCGTTGCAGCCAAGCGATGTCAACGATCCAAATTACTGCCCTTACCACCAAGCGGTAAGCCATCCAATCAAAGATTGCTTCGTCTTTAAGGGATGGATCGAGGATCAGTACCAACAAGGCAAGTTCGTATTATCTGAAAACTGGAAAGTGAACCCGCCACAACCTCACGCCCCTAAAAATGTGGACGTGCCGGGGGCATCGTGCTCATTCATAAGGGAAGCCCTGTAGGAGGTCGCTTTTTCAACCAAAACTAAAAGAATGCTGAAGGATCTCCAAACGTGCCCGGCAATTAGGTGGAAAAATCCACTGGAACCCGAGATCATCGAGGGAATGCTGAAACCGCGCCCAACTCCAAAAACGGGTGGTGATGGTCAGAGCGCTCACACCCAGCCGTCAAAGTCTTCGAAGAAGAAGAAGAAGACCAAAAAGCCCGTGCAGCTTGGTGACAAGCGCACGGACCTGCAAAAACAGATTGACGCGTTGAAAGAATATAATCAGAAGGCGCGGACCCCGGTCACACTCCAAGAATTTCTCAGCCACGTCCTTGAGGACGGAGATGTTGACTATGGAGAAGACTCGTCGGATGAATCTGAAGATTATGTGGCGAGCTGCCATGTGATCTCTCACTCGTTGATAAACGAAGAAGGAGATCCTTACACAGAGAAGCTGGGAGCAGATCCTGAGCCAGAACTTCTAGGACCATCAGACGAAATGATTGATGCATTCCTGAACGAAGCCCGTCTTAAAAGCAAAGCTGATCGAGAGTGCGAGATGGCCATATTCGAGAAAGCCAAACGCCGGCGACTAGATGAAATGGTCGAAACACTCCCACCGGATCAAAGTACATCCGACGCAAATGAAAGCAGGATCAAGACAAGGAAACGATTCGCCAAAGCCATATCGATGGGGATGAAGCTGCCCTCTTTTAGAGAAAATTCTCCTGGCGGTATACATCTTGATGAAGCGGACGCACATCCTAACTTCTGCTTATATCATCAGAAGATCGCACATCCTACTGAAGATTGCAGCTCCTTTAAGTGTTGGTGGCAAGGGTATGTCGCTCACAGGCAACACTTCAACAGGACAAAGCGTGAAGCTCGTAGACAGCGGAAAAATGCGACAGATGAGCGTAAAAGAATTGCCGGCAATTGTCATAGGATTGATCCCGGGGGATCGCGAGTTCTTACCTTCGGGAGCGACTCCGACAAAAAAGTAGCCCACGGTCCTCTCTTCAAGGAATCCATCTTTGAAACGAAAGAATTGAGGAGTTGCGAGAACATTCAGCCATGCAATCGCACGCTACCCGGAAAAAATCTCGGACCCGCAAACAAGGGATCGAACAAAAAGGATAAAGGGAAGGGAAGAACGGCCTTCGTCGCCAACGCTCAACAACAATCGAGTGGCCCTAGACTGGTTGTTCGCCAAAGCAACAAGCGGCAACCCCTCTATGAGAAGTTGAAACGTCCTTACTCATTTCCTCAGGATGAAACAAGAAGGCTGTTCGAACTAGCAGTGCGCAACAGGCTTATCACTCTACCGGAGCCGAAACACCAGCTACAACTGAATGATGTCAACAATTCTAATTACTGCCCTTACCACCAAGTATTGGGTCATCCGGTCGATAACTGTTACGTTTTCAAAAATTGGGTTGAAGACCAGTACCAACAGGGCAAGTTCGCGTTGTCCGAAAACTGGAAGGTGAGCCCGCCACAACCACATGCTCCGAGAAAGATGGATATGCCGGGGGCATTATGCTCATTCATAGGGAAAGCCCAATGGACCAAAAAGTCCATAAACTACAAACTCGCCTCAAATATGGAAACAATAGACCGAAACGTCGTTAAACTAACGATGGATCACTATGTCCTAAAACTGGCTGCGGACCGAAACGTCCTTAAACTAACAGTAGACCGAAACGTCGTTAAACTAACGATGGACCACTATGTCCTAAAACTGGATGATGACCGAAACGTCGTTAAACTACTATCAACCCACGGCATCCTCAGGCTGGCATGGTAATAAAAAAAACGGTATGTCCATAAGCAAAATGGGCATGGATGAAAACCCGAAAGGGCTCCGTGAGTAAAAACAGCAGGGCTACCGGCGAGTCTTGTGAAAACCCGAAAGGGTGCAACCTCGTTAGAATAAAAAAAGAAAGAAAGAATAAACAAAAAAAAGAAAAAAAACGGTATGTCCATAAGCAAAATGGGCACGGATGAAAACCCGAAAGGTCTCCGTGAGTAAAAACAGCAGGACTACCGGCGAGTGTTTGTGAAAACCCGAAAGGGCGCAACCTCGTTAAAAGACACTTACAGTGTCCTCTCGACCTTGTAAGGAGAAACCACCCGCGTGAGATCCTTACGACTCACAAGGGAGCAACATACTTAGGGATCCTCACGATTCTTAAGAAGAAATTACACTTGCGAGATCCTCACGACTCGTAAGGAGAACTCTCTTATGGGACCCTCACGGCTCATAAGATTTAAAAGTCTTAAGTTACAGAGACCTGAACCTGTTCTTAAGCAACCCCCACAACCTTCGATATTTCCCTACAAGCGGCTCAATACTGGCCCTTGTATACAATCCACGGGCGCGAATAAACATTTCCCTAACAAAGTCCCATCCGTGACTAGGGATATGTTTACACGGTGAACAGCCCTTGTAAGTCCTCTCGACTTATAAGGAGAAAGCACTCTTGTAAGATCCTTACGACTTATAAGAGACCATGCATTTAGGAATCCTCACGACTCCTAAGGAGAAAATGCACTTATGAGATCCTCACGACTTGTAGGGAGAAATACCTTTATGAGACCCTTACGGCTCATGAAATCAAAAGCCTTAGTCGACAGGATCCTAACCCTGTTTGCTAAGCCACCTTTGTTCGACATCGACAGAGGCAAATGATAATTCGCTCTTGGTAATATCCCAGTGGTAGAGATGCTGATGCCTAAAACGGTATTAAATTCCAAGTCCTTTTACGGCAAATGATGATTCGCTCCTGGTAATATTCCAGTTGCAGCGATGCTGATGCTAAGATTGGTATCAGATCCCAAATCCCCTACTCGCGAGAAAAAAATCAGCGAGCCAAAAAAAATGCATATGAAATAGCCGAAATGATGGGGCAACTTGCAATAAAAATCAACAAGTAAAAATGTATGCATACAAAAACAGCCGAAATGATTGGGCAACTCGCAATAAAAAGCAGCGAGTAAAAAGAAAAATAGCCGAAATGATTGGGTACCGTGAAAAATAGCCGAAATGATTGGGCAATCGCGATTTTCGCGATATAAAAAGCTGAAATGATAGAGCATCGCGGAAAGAATAAAAAATGATGAAAGAATGAAACTTTTTGCCCTGCAGGTGAGATCATATCGATCCCTGTATACAATCCAGGGGCAAAAACAAAGAGGAAACCATATCTTCCCAACAGGCTCCATCAGAAAGCGAAGCCAAATCTTGACGGTTCATAGACAACCCAGAGACAACCTCGACATTTGTCGCAATATTGCAAACACAATGTTAACAAATGAAGCAAAGGAAGATCCCTAGCTTCAGGGTCTCGACGTCAACATCGACAACTTAAAGATCACCAACGGCGGTTCTCCTCACTCCAACCAGATGCAGACGTGACGTCAACAATCGACCTCAGAGTCGCAACGAAATGGAACCATAGCAAAGTCCCTAATTCCAAATCTCAATGGACACATCTGCAGCCTGGAGACCAACGACGGTGGGCCTCCTCATTCCAGCACGACACAGATCTTACACCATCAAATGGAGCCATGGCAAAATCCCAGTTCCATCTCAGCACTCATCTCGATACAGCAGACGAGATGTCAACAATGGCGTTCCTTTGCAGTCCAGCAGGATGCAGATGCAACGTCAACAAAAGACCTCACGGTCGAAACAAAGCGGAGCAACGGCAAAATCCCAGCTCCACCTCGACATTCGTCTCGATACAGCAGACGAGATGCCAACGACGGCATTCCTCCACAGTCCAGCAGGATGCAGATGCAACGTCAACAAAAGACCTTACGGTCGAAACAAAGCGGAGTGACGGCAAAATCCCAGCTCTACCTCAGCATTCGTCTCGATACAGGAGACGAGATGTCAACGACGGCGTTCCTCCGCAGTCCAGCAGGATGTAGATGCAACGTCAACAAAAGACCTCACGGTCTAAACAAAGCGGAGCGACGAAAAAATCCCAGCTTCACCTCAGCATTCGTCTCGATACAGCAGACGAGATGTCAACGACGATGTTCCTTCGTAGTCCAGCAGGATGCAGATGCAACATCAACGAAAGACCCCATGGTCAGAAAAACGGAGTGACGGCAAAATCCTAGCTCCACCTCAGCATTCGTCTCGTTACGGCATACGCAATGTCAACAGCAACGTTCCTTCGTAGTCCAGCAGGATATGGATACAACGCCGACAAAAGACCCCATGGTCGAAACAAAGCGGAGTGATGGCAAAATCCCAGCTCCACCTTGACATTCGTTTCAATACAGCAGACGCGATGTCACTGCAGCGTCTTTCCTCCAGCAGGATTCGGACACGCCAAAGCAAATGAAGCAAAGGCCAAATTCTTAGCTTCAGGGTCTTGACGGCAAGTCATATAAAGCCTGAAACACATTCGGAGATCATCTCGCACCAGTGCGGAGTGGTCACCACCTCGACGATCGTCTCGATACAGCAGATGAAATGTCACCCCAGCGTTCTTCCCCAGCAGGATTCGGACGCGCAAAAGCAAATGAAGCAAAGGCCAAATTCCTAGCTTCAGGGTCTTGACGGCAAGTCATATAAAGCCTGAAAGACATTCAGAGATCATCTCGCACCAGCGCGGAGTGGTCACCACCTCAACGATCGTCTCGATACAGCAGATGAAATGTCACCCCAGCATTCTTCCCCCAGCAGGATTCGGACGTGCCAAAGCAAACGAAGCGAAGGCCAAATTCCTAGCTTCATGCGTTTTAACGGCAAGTCATATAAAGCCTGAAAGACAATCGGAGATTATCTCGCACCAGTGCGGAGTGGTCACCACCTCGACGTTCGTCTCGACACAGCAGACGCAACATCACCAAAAGGAGCCATGGCAAAATCCCTAGTTCCAAACCTCGATGGTTCACCAGCAACCTAGAGACAACCACGACATTCGTCTCGATACAGAGGACGCGATGCCAGCAAACGAAGCAAAGGCCAAATTCCTAGCTTCAGGGTCTTAAAAGCAAGTCATATAAAGCCTGAAAGACGATCGGAGATCATCTCGAACCAGTGCGAAGTGGTCACCACCTCGACGTTCGTGTCGATACAGCAGACGCAACATCACCAAAAGGAGCCACGGCGAAATCCCTAGTTCCAAACCTCGACGGTTCACCAGCAACCTAGAGACAACCACGACATTCGTCTCGATACAGAGGAAGCAATGCCAGCAAACAAAGCAAAGGCCAAATTCCTAGCTTCAGGGTCTTAACGGCAAGTCATATAAAGCCTGAAAGACTATCGGAGATCATCCCACACCAGCGTGGAGTGGTTATGACTCATCGGGGCTCTCCAAAATGAGCCTAACCTCGAGTAAAAAGCGGCATGGCAAAATTCCTAACGCTTGCTCTTCCGACGGTCCAACTGCCTAGGAGGATTGCTTGAAGACGTCTTGTCCAGCACCCGAAGGGATCAGAGACACGACAGGTCGCAAGGCTACTCGAACAGCAAGATTTTCTATCGAGGGATACATCAACCAACGCGACGGTACGACGTGCAAAACCCTAGTACCACAAACCCTAACGGACCTTTGTCGTAAAGAGCAGAGGTTAACTGTGACGTTAGGATATTCTTGCGAGAAATGCTCGATTCGTCTCGACTCGTGAGGAAAATCCTTAGGCAGCGGGGATTAAAAAAAACCGTTTCCTAAGCACTGGGGCCCTGCAAGGCGATCCAAAACGGTCTCTTGCATACTATCCACGGGTCACACTCTCCAAAGTCGAATCTCGACAAGGAGGGAAACAACCGCTTACGGGTCCTCTCGACTCGTAAGAGGGAAAATTCTCTTATAGGATCCTTACGACTTATGAGAGAAAACACACTTAGGCGTCCTCACGACCCCTAAGGAGAAAATACACCTACGAGATCCTCTCGATCCGTAGGGAGAAAAGTCTTTGTGAGACCTTCATGGCTCATAAAGTTGAAAAGTCTTAGGCTACAAGGACCCTAAACTTGTCTCCTAAGCCCTCAATTCGGTGACCATGGATAACTTTGCACTACTTCACCCACGTACGTACTTACGTGGGCAAAGTAGTGGGGGGCATTTGTTCCCGCCAAAAATTTCTGCGCAAAAGAGCCCAAGGTATCAAATGGCAGCGATACGCTTAAGGAAATACAAACCAGTATCTTCCGGCCTGTATTTTGATAAACTCCCGAAGGAGGAACAGCTAAATTCTGATGATATTGGAAGCATCTCGAAAAACCCTTCGATTTGATATATTATGGGCTTCATAATTCATCCGGGATCAAAAGTTATGAGCAAATATGCTGTGCAATGTTCCCTGATTAAAAATCAGGAATTACCTCAATGAGATATCACGTGCTCACACGTGATCAATGGTCACGTGTTGACACGTGATAGTTAAAACAGAAATAAAAATAACGGCTGAAGAAGAACCCGATTGGGGGTCACGTGCTCATACGTGACCAATGGTCACGTGTTGACACGTGATAATTAAAACAGAAATAAAATAACAAATGGTTGAAGGAAATACCTCAATGAGGTATCACGTTCTCACACGTGACTAATGGTCACGTGTTGACACGTGATGGTTAAAACTGAAGCATAAATAAACGCTGAGAAAAGAACCAATTGGGGGTCACGTGCTCACACGTGACCAAGGGTCACGTGCCAGCACGTGACAGGCTTTGAAAGCCTTACAGTTTAATAGAATTAAAATTCTAAATTTCTCTAAATCTTTCCAAATAGAATTAAAATTCTAAATTTCTCTAAATCTTTCTAAATCTTTCCAAATGGAAAAGGATTATGGAGACCGTTGGATTAAAGATCCAAGGGTGATTAAAAATCACCAATTTATGGAAAGATTTGATACAAGGAAAGATTTCCCCTATCTCACCAGAAATAACAAACAGAATATCTTTGGATTTAAAATCCAACGGTGAATAAAATTCACTGAATGATCTAAAGGATCATATTAAATATGAAAACAAATCAAATCTTTCAATGAAAGATTTATTAAACAAATTGATTCTCTTCCTTCTCCTATAAATAGGAGCCAAGAAAAGAAGAGTATGGACCTTTTTTTTGGGAGAGAAAAACATAGAGAGGAGAATCTAATTCTCAAGAGGGAAGAAAAGCAAGGAGAATTTAATTATCAACAAATAAAACCCTAGGTGAGAAAAGAAAGGGAATCGAAACTTTAAAAAGAGAATTTAATTCTCAATCCAAGAGTTTAACTCTTATACAATAAAGAACTTAGTTCTTCTTCTGGTTGAAGATCTGCACAGAGCACATCTCCCCATAAGTTGAGAATTTAATTTTCATCGGGTTGAGATCCTGCCATGCAGATCCTAAACTTAGAAGGGGAATTGAGTTTTGAGAATTTAATTCTCCTAAAACAAAACTAGGGTTTAACCCTCTATGAGAATTTAATTCTCCCAAACTAATTGGAATTTAATTTCTACAGAATCATAATTAGGGTTTTACCCTAAATAAGAATTTAATTCTTTCACAATAGGAATTTAATTCCTCCAAAACAAAAATTAGGGTTTAACCCTACATAGAATTTAATTCTTAAAAAAGAGACTTGAAAGATCTCCATGCATGCAAAAGACCAAGGTCACGTGTCCCCGCGTGACCCCTGAAGAGATCCCCAGAAATGAGAAGGAGGAAAGCTTTGAGGCAATGCCTCACGTGCTCCCACGTGACTCCCAAAACGCAGAAAGAAAAAGTAAAGGAAATGAAAGCTTTGGGCGCTCTCACGTGTTATCACGCGACCCCTCAGCAAATGCTTTAACAATTGGCGCACAGATCCCCATCACGTGCCAACACGTGATGCTCTAAAATAAAAATAAAAGTGTTTAACACTTATTCGCAGATTTGAGGATAAAACAAAGCGAGATCTGGCTCCACATTTAGGGCGCCCCCACATGACCCCTAACAAATCCCTTTAATATCCAATGGATGGATGCCTATCACGTGCCCACACGTGATGGCCAGGAAATGAAAAGTGTTTTTCCGGGAAGGCAGGTCCGGTCAGTCCTTCTCCAATTAGCATCTCGCCTGATCGTCTGCCTAATCAATCATGCAGGAATAGCCGATCAATAACTCCAAGGTATCGAGCCACTTAATTGCAGAACAAAGAAAAGGGATCTGGTCCCCCCTTTGGGCGCTCTCACGTGTCCACACGTGACCCCTCTGTCTTTAGTGTTTAACACTAATTTGGGGATTATATTTCCAGTGTTTAACACTGATTGTTTCTGGTGTTTAACACTAAATTAAATATTATATTTCCAGTGTTTAACACTGATTATCTTTTAGTGTTTAACACTAATTTGAGAGCTCTATCTCCAGTGTTTAACACTGTTGTTCTCTAAGTGTTTAACACTCCTTTTAGCCAAATTGGCTAATTTTCCAGAGGCAAAAGTCCCTCCTCCAAATGAATCTCAAAATTGAGGAAATCAAAGACAAAATGTTGTCAGAGCCCCCAAACCTCTGTTTAACACTACTGAATGATGAGGGGCTGAACCCAGACAAATGTCTAATGGCCCAAAGGGCCAATATTTCAAACATAATTGGACTTAGCCCAAACTGGCCATAAGTCCTCAAATCATCTTGAACTGAGCACATCTGCTCTTTCAACCAACTCATTGGTTCAAGGGTACATCTCTGAACTCCTCTGATATTTGTCGTTGTAATCCTTCAACGTCTTCAGAGAGGTGACGGGTCCCGACAACCACACAATAACACGGGCTGTGGGGTCCTTAAACTCATGGACAATGCATCCTTAAACTAACATTTGTCCCTAAAACGGGAATAATGGACCACCATGTCCCTAAACTGGAACAATAGAGCCCAAATGCTCTTTTATCGGATCTAAACGATCCCGTTAAGTTGATCTTAGTCTCAAACTGGACTAACGTATCTTTAACAAACGTTTAAGTTGATCTTAGCCTCAAATACGACTAACGTATCCTTAAACCCTCAAACAGACTTTAGTCCCAAATTGGACTACAGGTCTCCCAACCAACTTTGGTTCAAGGGTACATCTCTGAACTCCTCTGATATCTGTCGTTGTAATCCTTCAACGTCGTCAGAGAGGTGACGGGTCCCGACGGCCATACATTCAATGGACCACTATGTCCCTAAACTGGAACAATAGAGCCCAAATGCTCTTTTGTCGGATCTAAACGATCCTGTTAAGTTGATCTTAGTCTCAAATTAGACTAACGTATCCTTAACAAACGTTTAAGTTGATCTTAGTCTCAAATGAGACTAACGTATCCTTAAACCCAAACCCAAACCTAAATCTAAGAAAATACGGATTTGGACTAATCCATGTCTTACGGGCGACAACATAAATTAGTCTCCGTATACAATCCACGGGAAACCACAAACAAAACAAACACCCACGACACGAAGTGACCAGCTGGAGAAGGAGAAAGTTGTTACCGCGATGCGGTAGCGTAATTAACTGCAGGGGCTTGCGCCTGCAGGGAAGAGCATCCCCACAATCAAAACCCCCTCAACGAGGGGGAATCTGACGAAATCTGCTACATCGGCCGCATCCGTTTAAACCTTCGATACATGGTGCCATAAATCAACTTGGCATCTTCGGAGAGGTAGACGGATAGCACCAATTAGTATCTGCCCCGAATCTCAGGCAAGACGTCCGTCGCGCCGTCATTCGGAGGGGAACAGATTCTGGCACAGCAGTACAAGACTTTACCAATAAGCTACAAGTGCTTTCTTGCCGTTCTAAAACAAAACAAATTCTTATAGTATTCACAGGAATTGTAAATACCCCAATTGCACATTAACTTTTAAACAATTTTATGTACATTGAAATTAGAGTTGTTACATCAGATCTCCCATCAAATCTCTAAAATGGCAGATTTTTAAGTCTCACGTCCCTTTCCCGAAGATCCAGCCAATAGAGAGGAGGAAGAAGGAGACCCGTATCAAAAAATCTCACTTTTGGGAAGATCCAAGGCTTAGGAGAGGATTCAGGGCTCAAGGAAGATTAAAGGGGTCCCATTTGATCATCTCCGAAGATTTTTGGGAGTTCAACTCCATTTGTCAAAATCTCTTTGAGTTTAACTCCATAAATAAAATCCTCTTGGGAATTTAACTCCACCCAAAATCTTTTGGAGTCTAACTCCACAAATAAAATTCATTTGGGAGTTTAAATCCACTCAAAATCCTTTTGGGAGTTTAACTCCATAAAGATAAAGATCATCCTTTTTTTGGGGAGTTTCCAAAGTCTCTCGGAGTTTAACACCTAATCCCGGGGTTAAGCCCCCTTTTTCTGCAGGCGCCCACGCGTCCTTAGGACGCTACTCGCCTTTTTTCCCATACAGTCTACACTCAAAACACATCCCTCGTGAGCAAAAAATTTCTAACGGGGCGCTGCCCCGCACCACACAAAGGGGCTGCTAGCCCCTTAATCCCCAACCCGCTATCCAAATAGCGGGACCCCCGTAAACTTTGCGAGGCCCCCGATAAATCCAAAACCTTTCAAAATACAACACACGCACACTACACATTGAGTTCGCATGACTAGCTTAACCCGTCAATTGGAGGTTCCTTCGCTTCAAAGACGAGGGGTATTAACGGCAGGTTAGTTCACGGCTACCGGAGATTTGGATCCCTACAATCAATAAACCCCGGTCTACCTTAGATAGGAGGAATCTGTATACGCCTGAAAAGCGTGCGCATTCCCAGCTTAATGGGGTGACAAAAACACCCTACATAAGAGACAGCGGGAAATAGATTAAGAGAGGATGAGAGAGAGACGTTAAGGGAAGAGAGGAGGCCGGCACCGAGACCTCGGGGTCAGTTGGGGCGTGACTTCGTCGTGGGTGGAGCGGGTCTCACGGGCGCCATTGCAAGAGATGAGAACGACGTTGGGGAAGAGAACGAGAGAGGGGGTGAGGATTTGGAGGAGAGGATCTTGGAGAGATCATTGGCGGCGAGCTGAGTCATCATAGGCGCGAGTCGAGCGGAAGTAGCGCGAGAAATAGGGGAGGAGCCATTGGGTTTTTAAAAAGAAGGAGAAGAAAGAGAGGAGAGAAAGAAAGATACGAGAGGAGATAGAGTGGGAGAGGGAAGGGGATCGGGTTGGGTTGGATTATGTGGGTGCGTGGGTTTGGGTTGGGCTGTAATGACTCTATTTTAATGCATAGAAATTTTTTAAAGTTAATGTACAAATCGAGTATTCGTAAATCCTGAGCACGAATTATAAATTTGATTTGTTTTAAAACGGCAGGAAACAACTTATAGCTCGTTGGTAAAGCCTTGCACTGCTGTAACGCAGCCCCTGTGTTCGAATCCCCTCGGCCATATTATTTTTGCTGATTTTTCTTTTAAACTTTTTAGAAGCCTAAAAGTTTACACGTGCAATACACGTAAAAATGAAAAGTCTCAGAATCAAACATGTGCATTGAGTTATATGAACCGACCTAGACACGTGGCTTGAATCCAAGCCCAGACCAACCCCATTGGATCCGCGAGGTCTTCTTTGTAGCCGGCGCCGCCGGTCGCCCCTTCCCAAATGCTTCAAATTTTTTACCCTAGCACCTTTTGGACCCCCCCGCTAACCCTATTCTGTTTGTTTTTTCTGCACATTTTCAGAGAATTAAAATGAGGCATTAATCCAAAATGTTAATGCATTTTAATCCTATTCTTCAATACCCTAAACCCTAATTTCTTCTATAAACACCACCCTACACCCAAGCCCTCATCATTCAGATTTTTTTTGTCAAAACACTTTAAATTTTCCAAGTCCAAGAAGTTGTACATGTGGAGTTAGCTCAAAGTCAAGTTCCGGCGACGGCTCAGGACAAATCTGGCGACCCCGCAACTCCACGACACTTGCAAACCCATCATTTACTTCCTCTCTCTCTCTTCTCAATCCGTAAGTCCCTACATTTTCTTCTCTCTTCTTTATTAAACAAGTCTCTTTTCAAATGACGCCGGTAAGTGGAGTTAACTGACTTTTAAAACCTAAATTCTTTAAAATGACAATTTTTCTTACGAACCTCATAACCAAATTAATAAACCTTGTTTATTAACTATTAACTAAAATTTTGAAACCAATTTCATTATAAAACTCAATGTAAAACCATGTTTATTGCACTTTTATGGTTTAATACCACATACTTACTTTCGACATATTTTATCATGCTTACTTGTATTACCTTTAGAAAATTCACGAGATAATGACCTATCTCATCACAACACTCATCATGATATAGCACGATGGCTTGAGAACGATATTTTTGTGGTTAAGACGAATTTTACATTTAAATACCCTGAACTATTAAAAACTGTATTCATTAAGATTGTTTTAATTAAATTCCATACAATTATGTCCAAACAACCCATTTTGGGGAATCCGATTTGGTTGGTGCGGGTTATCGCATATTGATTGTTAGAAGTTCTGCTTGTTCAAGTTTAGTTAATTACCGCAATCAAGACGGTTTCGCTTGTAGCTAGCCGGTTGAGTACGGGTCGTCCGCAGGGAGATGGGAATCTTTTTCTTTGTGCTTTAACGAGTTAAGTCCAGTTTTCCAGATTTGTTTGTGATTAACTAAGTATAAAAATGATATTTAAAGAGAGCTTGTTAGGGTTAGGATTAGGTTAGTTTGAGTTAGGAGTCTCCCACTTATTCCGTTGCCCCTCTTAATATCGATGTTACGGTAATCGGCAACAACGGGGATTAGCACGACTAGGAAGGAACTTGCGAGTATAAGCTAGGGTTTCCAACGCATAAGTTCTTCCTTTTGGTGCTTGTCCGTCCGTTCTTGGCTCTTAACCAAAACCTCCGGTTAATTCAACCACAACCGGTCTCACTACGGAATCACCGCTATCATGTAGGATAGGGTGCCGTAAGGAGCGGATTGTGGTTCAATTAACGGGAGTCGATTTTAAGATGTTGGGCAAGGAAAGAGTGAGAGAGATACATTCTCTCAAACTTCCCTTATCCTACCCTAACAAGTATGAAACTACTCACCCATAATACGGAAAAATAAAACAAAAGAGGAAGATAGAAAGAAGGAGATTAGAAGATAACAACTAGCTATTTGCGACCTCACCTTGGCAAGGATCAAGCGTAAGCATCATGGTTGTTTTAAGGATAAAAAAAAGAGAGAAGAAAGAAACAACAAGAAATAACAACAACTAAGTTAACAAATGAAAATTACAACAATTAACAAGAGAACAAGACAAGCATAATAATAAACGGAACTTCTTTATTCATCATTCTTCACTCACAAAAGCTCACTATAAGTTTTAATGGAGAAGAGATGAGAAGAACATGTATTCTAAAACCTAGAGAAAAAATACAAGATTATGCACACTCGGCTTGACAAGGTTCTGGGCTATTTATAGGCAGGGAGATGAAAACCTATGGCAAAATTCTGCCTCTATACAAAAAGTCCAAACTACCCCTGAAAAATGACCAACTGAGGCGCCAGTATGGCCGCGGATCCGCGGCCTAGACCCCCTATTGGCCGCGGATCCGCGGCCCTATGGTGGAGTTGGGCCCTCCAACTTTCTGTGCTTCCCTGGTTTTCTCTGTACTTTATTCTGGTATATGTATTTTCTCCGATTTTCTTCACGATTTTTCCAGAATTTTTGTTGAGCAAAAGGTGATTTGATGTGTATCTTTTTGTCATGATTTTCTCGAGCTCCGTGTAGATTTCTTGGATCTTGTGTTGCCATTGAGCCTTGTGCGTGAAGGTGACAATCGATTTGCCATTTTGTCTCCTAAACTGGTGTATGGCAACAGACGGATAAAGAGCGGAGATTCGTGTTTTATCTGTGGTTGGCAGGAACCCGGATTTTGTCGTGTTTTCCATGAATTTCACCGTTTAGAGCCGAGAACCTGTATCCTGCAATTGACTAGCAAACACGGCTCAAGAGTATCTACCGATATGCAATGTGATAAAAATTGGGCGGTATGAAAATGCAAAAATCTGATATGAACAAATACCCCCAAACTTATCATTTGCTCGTCCCGAGCAAAGCCAATTTATTCACAAAAAATTTCCTAACCTCACTTTCGCAGGGAACGCGATTGCACTGAGCATGTGCAACAAGCCGTTAAACCTCTAGGTGTCCCTAGTAGGAGGAGTGTTGTCTCCTGAGGGTTTTCAGCGGATACTACCCACAAAATCCGGTCAAGTTGGTTATGTAAAATAACTAAGACTCAAACCCTAAAGTTTTGTTTCAGAAAATAACAATTCTATTATCCTAAATCTAGACTATCAAACCCTTATTTTTCACACCTCACTTCTTATTTAACTACAGAATTTATATGTCTTTACGTGCAGTGCAAATAGTGTCGTTAAGTTCCAGAAAGGTCGAATAAAGTCCTCATGTCACACAATAAAGCCCGGATAAGAATTTTGAAAGGATCACATAAGTTTTATAAAGAGTTAAGCATTTTTCAAGTTTCGTTTTCCAGTAAGGTTTCAACTTCAGAATTTCTATCTTCCTTAACAGGAAACTAGGTCTTATTTTTCACTCCACTTTTTTCTTGTTTTCATTTCATACACACCTCTGTGAACGTGCAATAGTCTTTATCATAGAATAAAACCTTCATATCTTCGCTAAAATTTTTATAAAAGCTTGTCTTTTATTAAGATTATTCTCACACAAAGAACCGTTAGGAATTTTAACTCGGAGAGAACACTTGCTTGACTTTGTTTTAATCCGGACTTTCTAGGCTTCTTAGCGAGCTTTGGGCCAATGCACCCAAACCAGTTGGCTTTAGGGCATTAGGTGTAGAAACACCCCGGCGGACTTAATTACTCAAGTTACCTAGGTCCAAAAACAAAAGACAGTTTGGCATGAAAATCATGATGATTTAATACGAACGGAGATATAACCGGCTGTTCAATTTTTTTATTTTTTTTTGGATAAAAGACGCGTTTAGTGGGTTCGGTGTGTAATCATTCCAATCAAGTTTCAGATGGGTTATTTTTCAGACTTAGTTCCAATTAAGGCATCAATAACATTCCTTCATATTCATTTACTTCATAAACTATTCTTGACATTACTTATTTCAGAACAAACCTATTTGATCCTCAGAAAATCATTTATCTGTTTAAAAGTTTTTAAACATAAAAGACTTGTCATCTAATTTCCAAAAACTCACGACACGTGTAGTGTGATGTAAAGACGTATATCAGCTATAGTTAACTTCAAAGGAGAGTTATTTTTCAGGTTTTCAAAATCTAAATATAAGATTTAGTTATTCTTATTTTATCAAACAAAACCGTCGAAATGTTGAATCAGAGTCCTCCCACTAGCTAACTTGACAGAAAAGTTTTTATATTTTTAGAAAATTTTCAGATTTTTATGGATTTTATGGATTTTAATATGCAGATGCAAAATATACATATGAATGCGAAGGTTAGAAATGCGTACCGAGCGTACCCCCAAACTTAAACTGGACAGTGTCTTCACTGTCATTGCATGAAGAGATCACTTGAAGGGTCAAAATTGTCGGTTAGCGATACACAATTTTTTTTTTGTTTTTGTTGTTTTTTTTATTTTTTATTTATTTTTGTTTTTTTTAAAGAAAAGAAAAAAAAAGAATGGAAAAGAATATCCACAAATAAATATAAAAGGTTTTATACATATCCCCAAACTTATTTGGAACAGTATCCACTGTTCTTGGCTGGATAACCGAAGTTTGGAGGTAGGCAGAGGAAGATTATGCAGGGTAAACCGGCTCCTGTAAGAACAGGAGCTCCTCTGTTGGTTCGGCGCTAAGGTACGGTTTCAGTCGGTGTCCATTCACTTTGAAAAATGAACCGTCCTTTGGATTTTCCAAATCCACAGCGCCCTGCGGATATACATTCCGCACAAAATACGGCCCTTTCCAGCGAGATCTGAGCTTTCCTGGATGGAAGTGAAGTCGGGTGTCGTAAAGCAGTACCTGCTGACTAGGTATGAAGGTTTTGCGCAAAAGGTGTTTATCGTGAAACACCTTCGTTCGGTTCTTAACGACAACCGCGTTATCGTAAGCCTCATCCTTAAGCTCGCTCAGTTCGTTCAACTGCAGCTTCCGATGGCTGCCCGCATTTTCAAGAGACAGATTCAGCTCCTTTATCGCCCAAAATGATCGATGCTCTATTTCGACAGGTAAGTGGCAGGCTTTTCCGTACACAAGCCGATAGGGAGACATGCCAAGGTCGGTCTTATAAGCGGTTCGAAAGGCCCAAAGGGCATCAGTGAGTTTCAGCGACCAATCCTTACGGTTCTTGGAAACCGTCTTCTCCAGTATCTGCTTGATTTGCCGATTTGAAACTTCGGCCTGCCCGCAGGTTTGGGGGTGGTAGGGCGTGGATAGCTTATGATTAATGGAGTATTTCCGCATCAAGGCCTCGAAAGTTTTGTTGCAGAAATGACTTCCATTGTCGCTAATGATCGCTCGGGGGTGCCCAAACCGGGAGAAAATGTTTTCTTTAAGGAACCTAACGACAACCTTGTTGTCGTTAGTCCGGCTGGGCACAGCCTCGATCCATTTAGAGACGTAATCAACAGCGAGAAGGATGTACAAGTTCCCAAAAGAGCTGGGAAATGGCCCCATGAAATCTATCCCCCAAACATCGAAAATCTCCACAACCAAGATTGGTTGGAGCAGCATCTCGTTCCTCCGGGATATCCGGCCCATGTGTTGGCACCGGGAGCAAGTCTTGCAATAGTCATGAGCGTCTTTGAAAAGTTATGGCCAGTAGAAACCACATTGCAAGATCTTCTCAGCTGTCTTTCTGGGGCCAAAATGCCCGCCACACGCTTGATCGTGGCAAAACGACAGCACACGCTTGAATTCCTCGTCAGGGACACACCGACGAATAATCTGGTCGGGATAGTACTTGAACAAATAGGTTCATCCCAGTAAAAGTGTTTTACTTGGGATAAGAAGCGAAGTCTGTCCTGACTTGACCATTCAGTCGGTAGTAATCCCGTGGCCAAATAGTTCACAATATCTGCGAACCAGGGTTCGCAAGATACTGTCAAGAGCTGTTCATCCGGGAAAACGTCGTTGATCGGCATTGGAAGCGAAGGCGAAGAAGGAAGTCGTGAGAGATGGTCGGCAACAACGTTTTCACATCCTCGTTTGTCCTTAATGACAAGGTCAAACTCTTGAAGCAAGAGGATCCAACGTATTAACCGAGATTTTGCATCTTTCTTCGCAAAAAGATGCGCAGAGCAGAATGGTCAGTGTAGACAATGACTGGAGAGCCGATGAGGTAGGGCCTGAACTTTTCTAAAGCAAATACAGCAGCTAAGAATTCCTTCTCAGTTGTTGTATAATTGAGTTGGGCATCGTTCAGGGTTCGGCTTGCATAATAGATTACGTGCGGCATCTTGTTGATGTGTTATCCAAGGACAGCACCAATGGCAAAGTCGGATGCATCGCACATAATCTCAAATGGGTGCGTCCAGTCAGGTGAAGAAAGAACGGGAGCAGAAGTGGGTGAGCGTTTCAGTGACTCGAATGCAGTCACACAGCTCGAGTTGAAGTCGAATGGCGTGTCCTTGGCCAGCAAAAGAGTCAAGGGTCTAGCAATCTTGCTAAAGTCCTTGATGAACCGTCTATAGAAACCGGCATGGCCAAGGAAGGCTCGGATATCTCTGACGCATCGGGGAGGAGGTAGATTGGAAATGACCTCAATCTTTGCTTTGTCAACCTCTATGCCATTTTGCGAGATGATATGTCCTAAGACAATACCTTCGCGCACCATGAAGTGGCACTTCTCCCAATTCAAAGTGAGATTCTTGTCCTTACATCGGGTAAGGACAGCGTCAAGATGCAGCAAACACTCGTTGAAGGAATCGCCGAAGATGGAGAAATCATCCATGAAAATCTCCAGAAATTTTTCCACCATGTCTGAGAAGATTCCCATCATACACCGCTGGAAGGTAGCGGGCGCATTGCATAACCCAAAGGGCATGCGACAATATGCAAACGTGCCGAAAGGACAAGTGAATGTGGTCTTGTCCTGGTCTTTTTCGGCTATGGGAATTTGATTATAGCCAGAGTAGCCATCAAGAAAGCAGTAGTACTCGTGTCCGGCCAATCGTTCAAGCATCTGGTCAATGAAAGGTAGCGGAAAGTGGTCTTTCCGCGTTGCGGCGTTGAGTTTTCTGTAATCAATGCATACTCGCCACCCAGTTTGGGTGCGAGTAGGGATTAACTCGTTCGCCTCGTTGGTTATGACCGTGATGCCCGACTTTTTGGGGACAACATGAATGGGGCTAACCCACTGGCTATCAGAGATGGGGTAAATGATACCACTATCTAGACATTTTACGATCTCCTTCTTCACAGCCTCTTTCATGACTGGATTGAGACGTCTTTGTGGATCCCGGGCTGGTTTGGCATCATCCATCAGATGAATGTGATGCTCAACGATCAGGGGACTAATCCCCTTGATGTCCGCCATAGACCAGCCGAAAGCTTGCCTGTTGCTGTGCAAGACCGCGAGAAGGGCTTTCTCTTGCTCTGGAGCTAGAGAAGCCGAAATGATGACAGGGAGGGTCTCGTTTTCACCTAAGTAAGCATACTTAAGGTGAGACGACAAAGGCTTGAGTTCGAGCGATGGAGGTGAAATGATGGAAGGCAAGATTGGTGCAGAGGTCTCGAACTCAAAGGACTCCAGCAAAGGTTCAAAACGAGTGTAGGCGACCGAGTCGGATGGTTCAGGTAACTCATCCGGAAATTCGAAAGATTCAAACTCGGGTTGTGCGCGGCTAAGATCGTTCGAGAACGTGAAACACTCGTAGTCGTTATCGGGTGCAGAAACAGCAGCAGGTTCGAGGAGGAACGCACTAGTGGCGTCAAGATTATCGTGATCAAACAGAAACTCCTCGAATTCACACTCTTCAGGGGTGATCTCCTGGATCGAGCAGACGTCCAGTATATGAGCATTAGGTTCGGCGGGCTGATTCCCCAACCTAAAAATGTTGAGTTCAATCGTCATGTTTCCAAAAGAGAGGTTCATCGAACCATTGCGACAATTGATCACAGCATTTGAGGTTGCAAGAAATGGGCGACCGAGTATCACCGGAATTTGATTTCGGGGGTTAGCTACAGGCTGTGTGTCTTATACAATGAAGTCAACGGGGAATATGAAGTCGCCGACTTTTATTAACACATCCTCTAGCTCACCCTTAGGATGGGTGATCGATCGGTCGGCCATTTGGAGAGTGCAGTGTGTGGGTTTCAGCTCTCCGACGCCTAATTGCTCGTATACTGAGTACGGAAGCAGGTTAACACTGGCACCAAGATCTAATAGTGCGCGGTTGATGTTCTTATCCCCAATGGTAATTGAAATCGTAGGACAGCCAGGGTCCTTCCGTTTTTGTGGTAAAGATTGGGTAAGAGCATCACTCACAGCACTAGCCAAGAAAACTTTCTTGGGTACCTGAGACTTCCTCTTTTTCGTGCACAAGTCCTTTAAGATTTTCGCGTAGGACGGGACTTGTTGGACAGCATCTAAAAGAGGAATGTTAATGTTAACCTGCTTGAATAACTCCAGAATCTTCTCCATTTGAGGATTTTGTTTATTAGACCTCAACCGGTTTGGAAATGGAACATTTTTAAAATTGGTTGAGTCTAATGCTGGAGGAGGAGATTGTGGAGTTGGAACGGATCCCAGAACAGGTGTTTTCGTGGAGTGAGAAGTGGTTCCGTTCAGAGCAGAAGAAGAAGAAGAAAGAGAGCCTTGTGAAGAACGGAGAATAGGCTCAGAAGACGAAGACGAAGAAGAAGAAGAAGAAGAAGAAGAAGAAGCGGCCGGGGTGTCATCGTTGATCCGTTTGCCAATATTGTTTTGCAGCATCCTTCCCGATCTCAGTGTGGTCACGGCACTCACATTATGGTTCTGTTGTTCAAGAGCAACATATGCATTATGTGGGTGACCGGGATTTGGGAGTGGCTGGGATGGGAGCTTCCCCTTCTCTCGCTCGCTCAAGACCGCGTTCAGCTGTGCAATCTGGGCCTCGATGGTCTTGATGCTCTGCCCGTGAGCGGCAGTGTGTTGCACTAAGGACTGAATGGAAGACTGGCTGTTGGCGGTGGACTGAGTCGATTGTTTAACGAACGCCTCCAGACTTCGTTCGAGCGAGAAAACCTTATCGTTGTTTGACGGAACAAAGTTGTTTGGTGGAAAAGAATTGTTGGGTGCAAAGTTGTTCGTCTGATTTTGGAAAGGTTGGGGTTGGAAGGGCTGCTGATACTGAGTTTGTTGTTGCGCTTGTTGTTGCGGCGGAGGGGCCTTTTGGAAATTGTTGCCTTGGAATTGATTCTGATTCTGATTCCAGGCGAAATTGGGGTGGTTCCTCCGACCGGGATTGTAGGTGGAAGAGTATGGATCATTCCTTGGTCTTTGCTGGAATGCAGCATTAACCTGATCCTGTCCTTGCGAGGGTGGATTGTAAGGACACTCTTCGGTCAAGTGAGAAGGATCGGAACAACAAGCGCAGATGGTACGAAGGGGGAGAACAGGGGCAGGAGCAGGAGCAGAAAATTTGCTCTCTATTGCTTCAAGCTTTCTTGTTATTGCAGCCATTTCAGCTTTCATCGCAATAGAGACATCAAGCTGGTGAATTCCTACCCTAGACCGACCGGTAGAAGTGGAGGTAGAAGAAGAAGAAGTCGGTCTGGTGCTCTCCCACTGTAGCGTTTGCTCCGCAAGGTCATCAAAGAATTGCCACGCTTTCTCGTCAGATTTCGATAGGAAGTGGCCGTGACAGATGGTTTCCAACAACTGCTTCGTTGCTGGGTTCAGGCCCTCGTATAAGGTTTGGCACAGTTGCCATTTCTCTATACCGTGGTGAGGACACTGAACAAGAAGGTCTTTGTACTGGTCAAAGCACTTCCAGAAGGGTTCAGAAGGAAGCTGAGAGAATTGGTTGATTTCATTTCGAATCCTTGCGGTTTTATGATTCGGATAGAATTTTTTTAGAAACGCTTTAACAAACTCATCCCAGCTGGTTATTGAGTGGGAGGCGGTGCTATACAGCCATTTTTCAGCGAGATCGCATAAAATGAACGGAATGACCCGTAGATGTATAGCATCGTCCGACAGCTGGGTGGTTTTCATCATGGCACAGACGTTTTGAAATTTATTAATGAAGATATAGGCATCTTCAGATTCAAGCCCATGAAATCGTGGAAGCATGTTGATGAAGTGGGGCTTAATTTCAAAGTTGTCCCCATTGGCCGGTGGAAGAGAAAGGCAGGTGGGAAGTGCAGAACGGGTGGGATAGAAACGATCCTGGAGCGCGATTTGCTGCGGCGCTACAACAGGCGGTGGTGGAGGGATATTGGTCTCCGTAGGAGGTGGAGCCAATCCAGGGGTAGTCAAAGAGATGTTCGGATTAAATCCTGACATCGCGGAAGAAGAGGTTGGTGAAGGTGAAGGTGAAGGTGAAGATGTATGGACAGAATTCCGGTCAACGTCGGAGTTGGCCGGCAAAGGAAGGGGTGAAAGAGGAGTGGACGGAGTTTCGACGTCGGAGTCGATCGTGTAGTCGGTGGCAACTAACGTAACGCGGACTAGGCGGGCGCTAGTGCCCCGAGTCCAAGCGGACATACACTAAACGAGTTTAGTATAGTCAAAGCGGAGAAGGTGAGGGTAAGAAAACGTCAATGGAGAAAAACGATGGGTGGTGGGTGAAAAATGGATTTGGCGACAAAGGGCAAGTTTTTATAAAAGTTTTTGATTTTTCTTTTTTTTTTATTTTTTAGAAAGAGCTTTACAGAAATATGTACGGACTTACGGCTTTAAGCAATCACAAATAAGATATGCACAATCTCACCTAGATCTAGGGTCGCCTAGGTCAACTAGACCTGCTCCTAACTGTTCCAGAGGGCTAGAAAAAGGACCTCAAACCGCCTCTTCTCCGTCTAATGCGGCCAGATAAGTGCCAGGTAAGTGGGAGGTTGTCCAACGCTTTCGCGAAGTTCCTTAATTAAATAACCACTTGCCTTCGTCACACTTGCCTAGGCACCGCAAAAGTCAGATAGGATAAACGGCCGATGCCTGTAACTAGTCCTCTGTCCTATTGAGCGCGAAGTCCTTAGGGCTGAGTCTAGTATTTTTTAATTTTAACAATGGTCAATGCATATGCTTTTTGTGATTTTTGGGGTCCTGGGAAGGGTGATGAAATCCCCACCCAATCTGAATTGGTTTCAAGCCCCTTAAGTCCGTATTAATTAATGCAAAGCGATAACAAATCAACTGCAAACAATTTTTATTTTTAGCGCAGCGCAAAGAATCCTGCACAAGAACAGTTTATTGGAAGGGGGAAGAGAGTTTGCGCAAAGAAATCTGCAGAAAACACAGTTTATTGGAGTCCAGAGGAGTGGGGAGAAGAAGAAAAACTTACCCAGAAATTTTCGCAGCCTGAGGCCACCAAGTGGCCGCGGATCCGCGGCAATAGGGCTCTAATGCCGCGGTTCCGCGGCTATGTTAAGGAATTGGGGCTCCAGTTTTCTGGTGTGGGCTGCTTTGGGTGTCCTTTGTTGTTTTTCAGACCCTGAATCTGGATTTTCTCACTGTAACTGCTCCAGAATCTTACAGTAGACCGTTTGCTTCGTTTTGATCCGTCGCGGTGTAGCCGCGAAATGTAGGTCTATCTTCCCACGTCTTTGGCACTGAACTCGAACTCCGTATTTTCCTGCACACTTGCACAAAAACTAATCAAAAATAACAAGATGATTTTTTTACAAAGTATATTATTTTTTTGTTGTTTTTCGGTTGTTTTTATATTCACAAGTTAACCCGAAATTACACAAAGAAATAAACTACCGTCTCCCCGGCAACGACGCCATTTGATTGTTAGAAGTTCTGCGTGTTCAAGTTTAGTTAATTACCGCAATCAAGACGGTTTCGCTTGTAGCTAGCCGGTTGAGTACGGGTCGTCCGCAGGGAGATGGGAATCTTTTTCTATGTGCTTTAACGAGTTAAGTCCAGTTTTCCAGATTTGTTTGTGATTAACTAAGTATAAAAATGATATTTAAAGAGAGCTTGTTAAGGTTAGGATTAGGTTAGTTTGAGTTAGGAGTCTCCTACTTATTCCGTTGCCCCTCTTAATATCGATGTTACGGTAATCGGCAACAACGGGGATTAGCACGACTAGGAAGGAACTTGCGAGTATAAGCTAGGGTTTCCAACGCATAAGTTCTTCCTTTTGGTGCTTGTCCGTCCGTTCTTGGCTCTTAGCCATAATCTCCGGTTAATTCAACCACAACCGGTCTCACTACGGAATCACCGCTATCATGTAGAATAGGGTGCCGTAAGGAGCGGATTGTGGTTCAATTAACGGGAGTCGATTTTAAGATGTTGGGCTAGGAAAGAGTGAGAGAGATTTCCTTCTCTCAAACTTCCCTTATCCTACCCTAACAAGTATGAAACTACTCATCCATAATACGGAAAAATAAAACAAAAGAGGAAGATAGAAAGAAGGAGATTAGAAGATAACAACTAGCTATTTGCGACTTCACCTTGGCAAGGATCAAGCGTAAGCATCATGGTTGTTTTAAGGATAAAAAAAGAGAGAAGAAAGAAACAACAAGAAATAACAACAACTAAGTTAACAAATGAAAATTACAACAATTAACAAGAGAACAAGACAAGCATAATAATAAACGGAACTTCTTTATTCATCATTCTTCACTCACAAAAGCTCACTACAAGTTTTAATGGAGAAGAGATGAGAAGAGGAAGAAGAACATGTATTCTAAAACCTAGAGAAAAAATACAAGATTATGCACACTCGGCTTGACAAGGTTCTGGGCTATTTATAGGCAGGAAGATGAAAACCTAGGGCAAAATTCTGCCTCTATACAAAAAGTCCAAACTACCCCTGAAAAATGACCAACTGAGGCGTCAGTATGGCCGCGGATCCGCGGCCTAGACCCCCTATTGGCCGCGGATCCGCGGCCCTATGGTGGAGTTGGGCCCTCCAACTTTCTGTGCTTCCCTGGTTTTCTCTGTACTTTATTCTGGTATATGTATTTTCTCCGATTTTCTTCACGATTTTTCCAGAATTTTTATTGAGCAAAAGGTGATTTGATGTGTATCTTTTTGTCATGATTTTCTCGAGCTCCGTGTAGATTTCTTGGATCTTGTGTTGCCATTGAGCCTTGTGCGTGAAGGTGACAATCGATTTGCCATTTTGTCTCCTAAACTGGTGTGTGGCAACAGACGGATAAAGAGCGGAGATTCGTGTTTTATCTGTGGTTGGCAGGAACCCGGATTTTGTCGTGTTTTCCATGAATTTCACCGTTTAGAGCCGAGAACCTGTATCCTGCAATTGACTAGCAAACATGGCTCAAGAGTATCTACCGATATGCAATGTGATAAAAACTGGGCGGTATGAAAATGCAAAAATCTGATATGAACACATATCTATCAGACCAGTAGGACGAGATGCAGACCTCCTCACGGAGCATACGATCTCGATGGAATTTATATTATAATTTTTAAGAAAATGTGATTTTTATTTAATAAATAAATTCTATTTTTAATATATATATAAATATTATCAAAATATCTATTTTAAATATATTTAATAATTCCATGTTTTCTAAATCAAAAAAAAAGAATCACAAAAGTTAATGAAAATACCATAAAAAATTAATACAAGTCAAATTATATGAAAATATCATATACTATTCAATTTAGGTTTATATCCACTAGAATATTTCATCTTTTAAAATTTACATCCATGAAAATCCTTGATACGATAATTAAATACTTGAGGTGTATTTTGAAAATATATCAAAAATATTTTTCATAAAACCCCCTCAAGTTATATTAAATTACAATAAGGACCCTAGTAAATATAGGTTTAAGCGGGATCAGTTCCCTTGAGCCTCAGGAAGCCAGAGAATTTAGGTGCTTGTCTATTTAAGGTAGACAACTAAAACGGGGTTATCAATACGGTAATTTGCTTGGAAAAAAGTCACAAATCCTGCCGTCTATGTACAGCAGTTACCGATAACTCCAAAACTAATTCAAGACTTCAATTCGTTTTAAAAGTCTCCGACTCGGTCTAATATGAAATCCATCCATCCTTGAATACAATTCAAGTATAACTCCAATTCAATATGAATCCATTTATACCAGAATACAATCTATATTAACATGAATTGATTTGACCGAACCATGGATATACATTTGACATTGTTTACATGACTATCCGTTTATATCCTTTCCGTTTGCATGAACTATTGATATCATGGTTTTGGCAGGTGTTACATCTATTAAATAAAACAATACACATCAATACAAAATACATTACAGGGTTTTAAAGGGGTAGACGGGTATGAAATATGTTAAAAGTTGCACGAGACAGTCACTTTAATACAGCTAACCTGAACATCCGTTGCCGTTGTCCCATGGGTTTTGACGGGGCCTTGTGATCCATATACCATGGTCCATGGGGTAAGCTGGACTCCTTTCGTATACATTAGCATATTCTGTACAAAGCAACAAACAACCGCGTTAACATAACTATCAACTTTATACCAATTATAATCTCTTACCTGTCTATTCTCATTCTACATTTCTTTGGGACTTATCGAGCGATTGTTCGCTGATGACATTTCTTTTCTCTTCTTTCTTTGGAATGTTGTCAGCATAGTCACATAATTCGCAAATTATTCGGCGAATCCGCGAATAATTCGCAAATTTTTGATTAGCCGCCGTTGCCCAACGGGCCGAATAATTCGAAAAAACAGCGAATAATTCAAAAAACGACGAATAATTCGCAAAATCAAAACCTAGCGTCTCATATATTAATTTCTTGCTCGAAATCCTTTCCGAATATTTCCCGAACACTTGCCGAATCTTTTCCGAACAGCTGCCGAATTTTTTCGAATGATTTTCCGAATCTGAATTTTCGACCTCACCGAGTTATACCCGAATGACGAATCTGTGGCTATAGTTGTCGGGGGATTTGATTCTCTGAAGATCGAGCCCAGCACAGATGACTTGGAGCAGTTCTCAGAAGACCCAGAGCTCTAGTCACCTGTATATACTTTACTTTCAGTTCGTGCCATTGTTTAGGCATTACTTTTCAGTCTTGTATTTACATTTCCAGCTGTATTGTAAAGAATGTTTAATAAATAAAAAGCTGTTGTTCATTTACATCTCATGTCTTACTTGTGTACTTTACTATATTGCTTATTTACGCTTAGCGTGTTTACTTCTGAGTAAATATGTCGCGTGACCCGTCATGTCTCCTTACCGTACTCTTGAAAGCGGGGCGTGACATGGGCTTAGGTTAGGAAAATTTATAGGAAAATTAGATTAGGGTTCTAAAAAAAGAATTAGAGAAAATCTTGAAAAAAAATATTCAGGAATTTAAATTGGGAATTAACAATAAAATTTTATTGGGACCAAAATTTCAAATATAAGATGTCCCATGGAATTGGGGATTTACAGTATCCGTATTCGATTTTATCAACTATGGATATGAATAATTTTTACCGAACTAAATCCGTATTCGTATCCATATCTGAAATAAGAAAGCAAATATGGATACGATAATACTCATATCCGATCCGTATCCACTCCGAACGCAACCCTACCAGGAACCCCAAGAGGAAAAATGATAACAAACTAACGTTTTTGGGGAAAATTCGTGGATCCTCCAGATATCTAGAGTGTGTTGTGTGTATGAGTGAGGGCTCACAGGCCAACACCACAATTTTTTTTTTTATAACTATGGGTGAAAAAAGAGCTTTAATTAATCTTGCCCGATATATAAAGTGAATGGGGAGGGCTGTGTTGAGAGGGCCAGGCAAGCCCAGGAAAGCCCAAGCGGTCCGTACGCAAAGGAAAAGCCTGCGCTCCGCCGATATAATATTTTTTTGTTTTGTTTTGGGCCCCTAAATTAACAAAAAAAAACCCCAGGATACCTTCTCTCTCGTTTGCTACTCTTCTTCTTCTTCCTGCTCAAGAAATCAAACAAAGAGAGAGGGAGAGGGAGAGGGGAGAGAGATGAGCCATGACGATGGTGATGATGATGAATCGAAGGAATCGAGGATGGTGATGGTAGGTCGAAAGGGCTGCTTCGGTCTGCCGACAGGGTGCCCTAATTGCCTCCCCCTCTTTCTCTACTTCCGACTCGCCAACGCCCCTTTCCGACTCGACTTCGACCTCGCCAACCCCGATTCAGGTGATCTCTCTCTCTCTCTCTCTATATATATATATATATATATATATATCTTAACTACTCTTCTACTAGTTTTAATAGTAGTATCGCTTTCATTTCTTCTTCTGATCTGCTCATTCATAAATCAACATCCTTTCTGGGCCTTGCTCATCGTCATGTTGATCGATTCTCTCTCTACTTTGCCTCCGCCATGTCTGTAGTATGATGCTATTAGAACCCTAGGTGGGCGGTGTATGGACATTGTTGCGACTGAATCTTTTTGACATCTTTAGGCGTGTGCTTCTAACCTAGTTTAGATAAATACCTGTTTTTTGCTCTTCACAAACATCGCCAATCAATACCATCTGCCCATCAAATTCGATTGCTTTTCTTTGTTGCTTCTCTTTTGATCTTTCTCCAAACGTATTTGCAGACCACGTACCATATGTTGAGTATGGAGATTGTGTTCTCTTCAACACCGAGAAGGGAGGCGTCATCGAATGCTTGAAAAGATACCACATTGTCGATCTGGACTCTGGGCTCCCATCTGCTTGTGTGCCGGACTGGGTGGCTACAAAGGCGTTGATCAGCTCGTCGCTTGCAGACGCAACACAATACGAACTATGGGTGGCTTCTAAACCGAGTATTTCCTATGAGATTTACTTCTCCGATCTTTCATGGGCCATTGGGAAGGCTCTTCATTGGAAGAAGACTCGATCCGTCAAGCAGCTATTGGGCATCACATATCTCAATTCCGATGATAAAGAAGAAGAGGTAGTACATCCTGCTGTTTATGAGAAGCATTTTAGGGAAAATCAGTGGAAAGAACCTTGAGTTCATTGGTTTTTATATAAATACAATATCTCTTTACTCAGTAAATGTAATAAGAGGCTTATCCTTGAGGAGTCTCCGCAAGCGCTAGATTATTAGTCAACCTCTTCCTGAGACACACCTCTAATAATAAGCCTTCTAGATTAACGATGAATGAATTCCGTAATATTCATGTCTGCCAAATAATAAGCCTCCGATCCATTCTCCCTACTTCTTATTGTTTTGTTGTCTTGTATGATCGGTAATTATTGGAGTTTTAGGGGTAGCTTTATTTTAAAACCAGCTTATTGTGGTTTTTTCAATTGGCAGATTTATCACAAGGCAACTGTAGCATATGAGGCTCTATCTCAGAGGTTAGGGGAACAGACCTTTTTCTTTGATAACAGGTAACATTAAAAAGATCCAAGCATTGCTATATTTTTTATTCTTGAAGATAACTATCATGTTTGATTATGATTAATATTTCTTTTCCTTCATATAACTGTTGGATGGATTCTTATCAGATATACACTTACAATTAATTTTCATATGCTTTTTGTGCAGGCCTACAAGCGTGGATGCTATTTTCCTTGGACATGCCCTTTTTGTACTTCATGCTTTGCCTGTAAGTTCTGTTTTTATCATCCGTACCATACTGGTAGGAACCCTTTCTAGTTTGCAACTACACATCTTTAAAATGTTATTATTGGTATATTACTACCTGTAGCAGGCTTGGAATTTAAATTCAACATATGAACGCGGCTCTGTGTTGGTTGGGTGCATCATATTACCTCAATCGAAAAATATTATATGAGGGAATATAATAATTAATAATATTATATGAGAGGAAATATAATTAAAATAGGAGATCCACTCCAAGTTTGGTAACTGATATATTTGATTAGAACAAGCAAATTGACCCTTTATTGCACCCTTATTTAAGGTTTTTTTTTCCTTTCCTTTTTTAAGGAGAAACAATAAATGTGAGATTCACAATGGATCATCCCCATCTTGTACTATTTAGAAAAGAAGAGATCTTCTGATGTTTGTGGGAATGTATTGTATTCAATTGTCGGCCTTATTTATATATGCTTCCAACCTGGACATATTGCCTTATAGAAATTCTATAATTGTTCCCTTTTTCTAGACTTGCCTTTAGGGAGATTTTGAAGGCTCTAACTTCTAACTACTTATTCCAATTATGGCAACTGGCAAGCCCCTTTCATAGAAAGGAAAGTGACATTACTAAGAGAGAGGTACATCAGATCTACAACATTTTAAGAAGTTTTTTAAATTCTTCTATGGAGTTAGGAATGGCAATTGGGCTAGGTTAAATTAGTTTTGCCTATCTATTTATGGTTGATTTGAAGCCAACCCGGTTATTAATCAACTAAAATTTAGAACCTTCAAATCACATGTGGGAATGCACCATTTAATAGAAACTAAATAAGATATTTATTAAGTGGATATCTAGTCATGATTTGGTCCTTGTGTTTGGAGTTGCGGAAGAGCCACCATTAAATTTTTGCATCTTTGTATCTATCTACAAGAACAAGGGTGACATTCAAAGTTGCTCAAACTACCGTGGAATAAAACTGATGTGTCACACCATGAAACTTTGGGAGAGAGTGATTGAATACAGGCTAAGGAAGGATATTAAGATAACAGAGAACCAATTTGGGTTCATGCCTGGACGATCGACGACAGAGGCGATTCATTTGCTTCGTCAACTTGTCGAGCGCTTTCGAGAGAGGAGAAGAGATCTGCATATGATATTTATTGATTTAGAAAAAGCGTACGAGAAGGTACCTAGAGAGGTATTATGAGGGACAATGATGAAGAAGGGGGTCCCCGTCAAGTATATTGACATAATCAAGGATATGCATGACGGAGTAGTGGCAAATGTCAGAACTTGCGCCGGCTTAACGAGTGATTTTCCGATTACTATTGGTTTACATCAAGGATCTGCATTAAGTCCATTCCTGTTTACCATCGTGATGGATGAGCTTACCAGAACTATCCAAGATGAGGTACCTTGGTGTATGCTATTCGCTGATGGTATTGTTCTAGTAAATGGGACAAAAGCAGGGGTTAATGCCAAATTGGAATTATGGAGACAAACATTGGAATCTCGGAGATTCAGATTGAGCAGGTCCAAGACAGCATATATGCACTGCAAATTTAGTAGCCAGAGAAGTCAAAACCATATTGGTATAACATTGGAAGGGCAAGAGATATCACCGAGCGACCAGTTTAGATATCTAGGTTCCATCATCCAAAAGAATGGGGAGATCGATAGTGATGTTAATCATAGGAGCCAAGCTGGTTGGTTGAAATGGAGGAGTGCAACAGAGATTTTGTGTGATCGTAACTTTCCGTTAAAATTGAAAGGGAAGTTTTATCGGAGCGCTATTCGGCCTGCCTTATTATATGGTACAGAATGCTGGGCTCCTAAGAAGCATCATACACAGAAGATGCACGTAGCGGAAATGCACATGCTTCGTTGGATGTGCGGTAACACTAGAAAAGATAAGGTGCGAAATGAGAATATTCGTGCAAAAGTTGGTGCAGCACCTGTAGAGGAGAAGATGCGGGAAAACCGGCTAAGATGGTTTGGTCATGTGCGACGCAGACCTATGGAAGCACCGGTTCGACGAATAGATACTCTCGATATGGGCAAAAAGGCAAAAGGGAGACCGAAAAAAACATGGATGGAGGTGATACGAAACGATATGGTTGCCAAAGGACTCAATGAAAGTATATTGTTCGATAGAAGTGAGTGGAGACAGAGGATTCATGTGCTGGACCCGGTGTGATTCTCATGTTGGTTCATGTAGCCTACCCCATATGCTTGGGATAAAAGGCTCAGTTGTTGTTGTTGTTGTTGTGTTGTATATGGTGAGACCATAACTCGTCAACTAGAACCTTGTGATATTGTTGAATAGATGATGGATGTACAGGGATGGTTAAAATGATAAAAGACAACTTATCAGGGACTTTATTTAATTTTGGGTTGTTATTATAAATTCATCAACAGTAATTGCTTTGAGAGTTTTTAATTTACTCGTTTTCCTATAATTTGGTATTTCTGAAGGTTCCCAAGATATCATTATCTGTTTATGTCTCATGCTTTCTAAAGATCGCTTTTCAATGGTCATTTTCTTAATAATTATAGCTATATTTAATCATTTCTTGACCATATATCTCATGCTGTTTAGCTAGGCATATCATAAGGGACCTGGCTGAACTTTAATTTCACTCCCTTCCCTGTTTGTATTGAGATTTGGGAATTTCTTATTGGTTCAATTCATGTTCCCATTGTTCATCAATTCTTAACATCTTGATGTTGATTAGTAGTAGTCGCTCATGTTTCTAGCACTAGCTAGGGTGGAAGTTGATGACTATGTAAGTGCCCGTCAATGCGCTTTGGATTGTTTCATGTGCGAAGTTTTAGTTGAAATGGGAAAACAACATAGCTTGTATGAATTTCAACTTTGTGGAAATTTCGACTATGTCTTATTCTAGGTTGCATGGATGGTTCCTAAAGGTTACCATGTTCGTGTCCGGCACATAGTGACACTGGACACGTATCGACACGCCTTATATGTGTCGGACACCGTGTATACGTGTTGGACATGGCGTATCCATGTCGTATGTGTCAACATGTGTCTTATACACGGCGCTAGCATTTTATCGTATGATGTGTCTATTTGGATGTTATACTTTTTAGTTTTTCTTGTTCTATAAGACACAAATGTGTGCTGTATGCTTGTCCAAACGTCGTCTTCTATCGCGACACTTTACGCAATATAAAGAAGGAAAATCATAGTTATGCCTTTGATTCCTTTGATAGTGTTGGTGTTTTGGAGATTGCTAAACTTTCCTGGAATGAACCTGAGTTGCAATGGTGTTGCTTGTTGATGATGGAGAGTAAGTGGGAACATCATAGTTATCTTTAGTTATCTTCTTGGAGTTTGGGTTGTTATTTAATTATATTTGGTTTGAAGAAAGACTTGTTAAATCACTTACCATTTAATATTTTGGAGATGTTAAATTTTGAAGAATGAGTTATGGTCCTATGCTATCTTTATGATTTGCATGTTGTTATAGTAGTTTAAAATTTTATATCATTAAAAAATTATATGCATGCGTACATACATTTGCACATATGTATAAAAGGAATCGCCATGTCCCCGTTCTCTGTAATCTGGGATTTTGCCGCGTCACCGTGTTACATCGTGTCCATGTCTGCGCAACCTTTCACTTGGGCCGAGGAAAGCAGCATACTCTTTTCTTTGCTGAAAGGTCCATTGATGTCTTGAGCCAGCCTGTTGAAGTAAAATCTTGACATTTCCTAAGTTTCTTTTACTTCCGTTG
The DNA here is from genome assembly GCA_030015575.1 of Agapanthus africanus. Lineage (NCBI taxonomy): Eukaryota > Viridiplantae > Streptophyta > Magnoliopsida > Asparagales > Amaryllidaceae > Agapanthus > Agapanthus africanus. The sequence continues at coordinate 1,349,978 of JASDDO010000008.1, read as the reverse complement.
TGTTTTCCACCTGCTCCTCTTGTAAAAGCTACCTTCTCATTCTAGCAACTTAATAATTTCAGAACCTATAACTGTGCCATTAAAATGGGGTTGGCTGAGGAGCTTTGACAAAGTTTTACATAAATCCTCTCAAAATTAATACCAGATTCCTAGCTGTGGCAACCATGGAGAAGAGAGGCCAATTTTTTTGCTTTGGCTCTGGCTCATATTCAAGATTGCCCTTCATGAAAAAGAAAAACTTGCAAAAGGCAAAATTTTGAGTGCAATATGGCTTATTGTGTCAAAAGAGGAAGAGATTGATTTTTGCTGCATGAATCACCAAATCTTGATTTGTTATTACTTGTTACTTTAAGCTAAAACTTTGTCGAAGTTTTTTGTTAGTATATTCAATCTTGACATGTACGAATGAGGAGATGGAACCATTGCAGTATATAATAAGTATATGTGGTGCAAGGAGCAAATTTATAGGCGGATATTGGTTTTCTATGTTTCTTGCTGGTCTTGATTATAGCTAGAGTTTTACTTGGTTGTTATCAACAACATTTTTTCTGAGATCTTCTCAAAGGTGGTCCATCTTATAAGTAATAATGATGATGTGTTATAACTCTTTTTCCCAGCTCTTTTTCCTTAAATTACAGTAGCACTTGTGCCAAAAAAGATGTTCTCCTTTCTCCTCTCCAGCTCGGTGCGACTTCTTGCCTCCTCTTTCCGATCATCATTCACCGCCCTCCCACCTCCACCACATAACTAAGCTCCTTGGCCTCTCCTCTCACTTTTGATAACTCTTTTTCCGTCAAACCCTCTTCTTTCTCTGCAAAGCTTTAACCTTTTCCTCCTACTTCGCCTTCTTCCGCAGTCTCTTCCCAGTTCCTTTCTAAATAAAAATTTCTACCTTCCCTCTGATCTTGACCTTACCCTTTACCCATTCACCTCTAACCGCCCCTGGCTTTGCTATGAGCCTCTTGGAGGAGGAGCCGAGTGGTAGAGACATGATGCCCACCGAACGATCTTCTAAGCTTTGTTTGGTGGGCTCTGAGTCCAATAGTGATGAGGAGCGTAGGGATGACGACTGTAGGATCCCAAGAGGGAGGAAAGGGATGGAGGTCGAAGGTGATGCATATCATGGCGTTAGACCGATGTCGAGGTCGCCGGTGAAGCATGCAACAAGGCATGAGAGGAGGGATTCTCGGGGGAGGCAGACCCTTAGGTACTCGGATGTGGTGGCCGGGGCACCACATGACTCTGGGCCGTCAAATTATGGGCAAGGCTACTTGCCGACTCAGGGACGTGCTGTGACGATGGCGACAACCGCTGGTGAGCGAGTTCATGGCCGTCGTGTTGAGGATGCTCCAGAAAGAAGTATAAGGATACATCTTAGGGGGGATCTTAACAAAAGGCAAGGCCCCGATGATCGAAGAGGTATATCAGGCAAATCTTAAGGCCGAGCATAGTGAAGTGACAAGGCCGGCGGTAGAAAGAATCAGCTTGGGGAAAGAGAAATTAACGGAGGAGGGCTGGACTAGAGTTCAGTCCAAAGCCGAGTTAAAAGGCTAGGTCATGGTGTCACGTCCCGTTTGCCAAAATCCGTAAATATGGAATGCGACAAAGCCAACCATGTTACCCATGGTAAGGAAACATCTTTCAATAGTCACATTAAGGCTGTCAATCAGTAATCAAGAACAATAATATAACTATCTATCTCTAAACATGTCCAATAACCACAAGAACGATAACATGAAACAGTAGCGAAAGCAATAAAGATCCAAGGAAAAAAATACCTAACCACCAATAAGAGCTATATCAGTGAAATGGTCCTCACTGATCGGCAATTCTGTCGAAATACTCACGATTCTCATGTGCAGTCAAGTATCTGGGCCATGCAAAACCCAGACGTCGGTGCGTCATAAATACCATAATAATATAACCAGTGTGAAATATAGTATATACCAGGTGCAAGAACTAGATGCCATGGGTATAACGATAAACGATAAGCAATATCAATAATATGTAATGTAACAAGTAAGATATATGGAGTCAATCATGTTACGTGTATCTTATGGGTTCATGTGTCTAGGTTCTCTATCCTAAAAGTATTTGAAATCAATTAATGTAATTCTCATCGTAACTCAACAGTATATATCCCGTTCATTTCCCACGGGACCACGGTACAATATATCTCGTTCATTCCCCACGGGACCACGGTATAATCAACAATGGTTATTCCGTTCACTTCCGGAATCACGACAACAATAATATGCTCTTTAGTTACGTTTTAGTTACATTCTTGATTTCCCCTTTTTCCAGGTTTCATGTTCAAGTCAGGTATCAATATAATATCTACCTAATGCCTACACAAAGGAACAATCATGTACATGTTTTGTCTATCTAAACAATAGGTTACGTCTATCAGGACAACAAGTTAGGATTGTTGGGATTGGTAAGTATTGCAGTCAATAGGTACTAGTATGATAACGATAATAGTAACAGGATGGTAGGGGTACAAGTCATGAATTTGTGTACAAGTATGTCAGGGATGATGTAACCAGTCAGGTACAGTATCTAATTTTATAATCACATATTCCAATCAAATCATGGTATACAGCAGGCAATACAGTTATAACCGAATATCAGTAAACACTAAACAGATATAGGTTAACAAGCGTGTCATGTTTAAGGTTAATTAGTTATAGAATCAAATCGACTATTACTTGTTCATGATATTAATCTGACTGAATTAAGAATAGTATTTGTTTTAGGATTGATTTATATGAGTATTTTATACTCGATATTTATACTTATAACAAAGAGATGGTTATTAAACTAGTAAAATGCATACGCAACTATCAATATATTTGAATTACTATTTTATATTTAACTTCTATATTTTGTATTTAAACTTCTATCTCATAATGTTAACTTACCAATCAAAAATAATAATACGACAAATATCCAATACTTGCTCATTATTTATCCTATAGTTATATAATTATAATGAGCGTTCATTTACCGCATATTATTCTACTAGGTACGATGTATCATTAAATAATACTTATTAAATATCTTATAAATTAATATACACTAAATTTATTGTAACTTAAGCTTATTATTGAGGGTTATTTGTTAAATTAGTTAACCGAAATGAGATGATAAAATAACAATCGCATAAAATGATAGAATATATGTAGTATCACGATAATATCTACATATATTATGTAACTATAGCATGTAGCAAAGTTAACAACTTGCCTCGAACGCGATCACGGAGACGACGAACGAGGCAAAACAGAAACTTGAAAGCTCGTTTAAGATTTCTAAGTTTGCTCAAGGTGTCATTGCTATGATGAGGCTGCGATGAAGGATGGGAGATGAAAGAAAGAGATGCGGGAGAGAGAATTATAAGGCAGAGAGAGAGAGAGGGAGAGAGAGTTTTGTATAAATATATTTTTATTTTTATAGCATATTAGGTTTAGTTATACATATAATATGTATAATTAAACCTAATATGCTATAAAAATAAAAATATATTTATACAAAACTCAATCCTTTATGTATAACCCGAGACTTTGCGCACTATGGTAGATTTCGTGTGGTATGACGTTAATATTATTCCGGAATTAGAAGGCATGTCGGCGGCCATGAAAGGAGTACAGTTAGCCGGCTCCGACGAGGGCGTGGCACGCGAGAATGTGCAAGGAAAAAAATTAAGGTTGCAGCTAGTACACTGGCCTAAGGAAAGGGATGACCGCATAAAGAAATTGTGCACAAAGGAGAGGCTGTGGTTGTACGAGAAAAGCATGCGGGAGCTTCTGAGCCACAAGATGGGCTGTCACGTTACTGAAGCACGGAGCTCGAGGCATAATAGGGAGGGGCGAGGGATTTCTGCTTGATGGGCTTGCACATGATGAGCATACATCGTATGTGGGTTCGGCGAGTACGGGAATTTGAAGCGAGGCATCAAATCATGTACGAGGAGCAAGTTCTGGGCAGTGGGCTCGAGGAAAAACAAATGGCGTATTGCCACATGCGGTTTTATGGAATAGTGGCGGTGGGATGGGACAGAAAACATTAGGGAGAGATTGTATGTGGATGGAAAAGAGTTCAGTGGATAAGGTGAAGGTTTCAAACAAAGGAAATCTTCTTAATCCCGGATGTGAAATTAATGAGGAACGACAAGGCCGTATCCAGAGACATGAATTAAAACAGAAGGTTTCCGTAGGACTTAAGAGCTACCCGGACCGATGGTTGGAGGAACATTTTGGTGATGATGTGCGGATGAGGGGAGGCTGAAGCATGTTGAAAAGTCGGATTTTGAGAAACGGAACAACGGATTCTCTGAACCGGTTGGGGGTATGGAGACGGGGCTTAATTTCATTAAAAGTGTATTACCAGTGAAAGACGTTCTTGAGATTTCTCCCCATGGTCTGGGGGACCGTAACGGCATTTTGCATGTGGATATTGAGAGGGTGGAGACTCAGCTGGGGCAGAATGGACGTACTGAACGGCTGCAGGAGATTATTCCTGTGGGATTCAATGAAAAATTGGCTGCTACCAAACTAACGAGAAGTAACTAAGGGGAAGTACAAGACATGGAGGGGCAATACTCAATCTTGATCGTTTGATGGCAAGTGCTACTAAGAGAAAGGATTTCGCTAGCAAGTCTCGTATTTCCTCATCCTTTTTCTTCTATTTTTAGTTCTATTCCAGATGAGTCGCGTTTATTATTATCTGTTGGGGTCGAAAATTGCATCCCGGTTGACCAAGTCAAAGTCAAGGTCAACCCCAAGCCAAGTGGGCCGAAGCCCAGATCAAGTGGGCCCATGCCCAAGTCGAGTCCGAACATGAAGCGGCCGGCTCCCCTCCATGCCAAAAAAACCCATGTAATAAATAATTTTGATGTTTTTTTTTATGCATGAATGTAAGTAAAATGGGCATAAAGCCAAATTTTTGTAAAGCCCATGGCTTATGTGCAAAAGAAATAAGCACATGAGGCATGGAATGGGCAAAATGTCATTTTGCAAACCCCAAGGGGCTATATGTAAATGTGTAAGCCTATATAAGGCAACATGATGATGAATAAGATAGACACTTTTCATTCTCTAAAAAATCTAGGTTTCTTTGTGCCTCCTTCTCCTTCCTCAAGGTTCTAAACCTTCTTCCCATTTTTTTCAATTAAATCAAGAGTTTTACTCTTCCTTTTCCAAAACGAAATAGTTTTTCACCACAAAACCCACAAAGGGGAGCCCGAATCTTCCATTAGATCTCACAAAGGGGAGATTTTAAATCTCATACCTCTTGTTCTTCAAGAGCCAGCCAACAAAGGAGGAAGAAGGAGACCCATCTCCAAAAACCCCACTTTGGGGAAGATCCAGGGCTCAAGGGGAGAAGCCCTTTCATCAGCTTCAAAAATATCTTAGGAGTTTAACTCCTCATACACACACACAAAATAATAAGTATTTCTTTCTGGGAGTACAACTCCCAGTGTAGTGACCAAGTCCCTTTTGTCGCCCGGGCGCCCAAAGAGCGAGCGCCCCACGTGCCTGGCACGTGTGGTGCTAGCGCCCAAAGCGCTAGCGCCTGAGCGCCCATGTGCCTAGCAAGTGAGGCGCCAGCGTCCAAAGCGCCGAAGGCGATGGCGCCAGCGCCCGAGCGCTCAAGCGCCCGCGTGCTACGCACGTGAGGCGCTTTCTCCCACACATCCTTTGGATGCCCTTTCCCTTATATATATAAATATACACACACACATACTCCAAAACACCTCCCTCGTTAGTCCCTCGTTAGCCCCCTTGACCCCAGCCCGCTATCCGGGTAGCGGGACCCACTTAAAAACTCTGCGGGCCCCCGATATATCCAAAACCTCTTCAAAGCACAGCACTGCCCATTGAGTTTGCATGACCCTTTTGACCCGTCAATCGGAGGTTCTCTCGCTCCAAAGGCGAGGGGTAATTAACGACAGCTTAGTCCGCGGCTGCCGGAGATTTGGATCCCCACAATCAATAAACCCCTGCCTACCCTATGCGGGGGGAATCTGTAATGCGCCTGACAAGCGCGTGCGCATTCCCATCTCAATGGGATGACGAAAAAACCCTACAGATTCTGGCACGCCCGGTGGGACCTATCTTTCCTCCCATATTTCGGATTAAGCTTTCATGCGAACTCAATTAATATGCATATCAATTGCCTGTACTAAAATCATGTTTTTTGTGTGCAGGTTAACGTTCTCCAATTGCAATCTTTGGACGCAGCAAAGATGTCTCCAAGGATCAGCTCAGCTCTCGATACAGCTTCCATCTCCTACACGATGATGATGGACGCCAGGACGGTCCTCCCGGCCAGTCTTGGGCGACAATGGGAGGAGCCGCCGCTACCATTTGGCTCTTTTATGTTCGTGTCGGCTAACGCCGTCCCGAAAGAGCCTGGGGTTCCTGCGGTAACAGACAAGCCGGTCTCAAAAGGGAAAATGCCGAATGTCATGGTTGCGAGGGCACCTCTATCCAAGCACAAATCCGTTTCCAAACGACCCTCCATCGCTACAGCTGGAGGCAAGGCCATCAACGTCAACGAAGCAACGGGGTATCTCGGGCAAGCTCCAGCGGTACCCCCCGACAACTGCTCGATTGGGTATCTTCTTTAAGCTCTCTATCAATCGACTCACGGTGGCTTCACAGAAAACGGATGTCCGCCAAGCTCTCAAAATCAAGAAGATAAGGCAGAAAAGGCTCAGATACAGAGCCAACAAAAGGGTTAGGGCTCATACTAGGCTGAGCTTCATGAGGCTCCAAGAACGGGGTTACCCCGCCAAAGATAAAGAGACAGCTGGATATGTGGTCCACACTGTCTACATGGTCGGACATGAAGAAACGAACCCTCCTATGCTTCACAACTAGGGTGATGATACGGTGGACGCTACCCAACGTCAACTCAGTCTAAATGACGAAGAGCTCGCTCAGGCCGATAAGCCAAAAGAGCCTGGGGTTCCTGCGGAATTGAGCTCAGGCAATAAGGATGACCCGGTTGTCATAACCGGAACTACAGAACAAGTATCATTCCGATGGCTTCAGAGGTAGCTTCAGGACATGGATGAGAAGTTAGTCAAGGTACAGTCTAAGTTCGACGAATTGGCAAACGTCGCGGCAGATCTCGCGATCCAAGTCGCCCGATTGCAATTACAGCAGAATCAAATTTTGGTTCATGAGCCAGGGATTGATACCCGGAGGCAGCCAACTGATACCCTCTTCAACTTAAGAGCGGAGCGCCTTCGCGAAAAAACGGCCGCGATCAGCCTCCAGTCCCTCCGATGCATACACCGAAGGGGAATCGTCTCTGAAAGAGAAACTGGATAAGCTCTATTCCTTCAAACGGGACAAAGTCCACAAGATATTTAAGGACGCCCTAAGAAACGGTCTACAACTGCCAGAATCAAAGAGACCGCAAGAAGCGAATTTGACCGACGACCCAAAATATTCCCCCTATCACAGAGTGATAGGTCATGCCATTGAGGACTGCTTCGTCTTCAAAGATTGGGTTGAAAGGCAATACAAGACGGGAGAGATAGAACTGTCTAAAGGCGTGTTAGCAAACAGTCAAGCTACGACCGCCGATTTCATACAAATGGAGACCGAAACCTTTCGGGAACCTAATCCTCCCAAACATGTGGCATTATCTGAAAATGGCGAACCAAAGACTGATCGGCCTCAACGATCAGCATCAGTAAGGGCACCTACTCTAATGGAGAGAAAGAAGAATGTGTACTCCTTCAGGAGGGATGAGGTTCACAATATATTCGAGGAAGCCTTGAACAACGATCTGCAATTGCCTATTCTGAAGAGGCCACACGACATGAATATGACCGATAATCCCGTATACTGCCCATACCATAAGGTGGTGAGTCATACCATTGAAGACTGCTGTGTTTTCAAACGTTGGGCAGAGGACCAATACAAGCTTGGAAAAACCTCACAGTCCTCGGATGTATCGGCAAGCCACAGAGCTACGGTCATCAACACAGCTCCACCAAGATCAAAATTCAAGGAGCTGGGATAAGTAAAGAGGACCACCACGTCGTTAAACTGGGAACACCAGTCGACCACCACGTCATTAAATTGGGAATAGTCGACCTCTAAGTCGTTAAACTGGGGATGTAAAAGTGTGTAAATAAAAAGAAATATATATTTGTGTGTCTGTATATATATATATATATATATATATAAATAAATAAAAAGCCGAAATGATGGGGCAACTCGCAATAAAAATCAGCGAGTAAAAATAAAAATGAAAATAAAGCCGAAATGATGGGGCAACCGCGAATAAATAGCCGAAATGATAGGGCAATCGCGACCTTCGCCATAAGAAAAGCCGAAATGATAGAGCAATCGCGGTATAAAAAAATGGCGGATGATGAGTCGTTCCTGGTACCATATTCCAGTGCAGCGATGCAGATGCCAATCAAAATTTCAAAACTCTGAATGTCTCAAATGGCGAATGATGAGTCACTCCTGGTACCATATTCCAGTGTAGCCATGCAGACGCCAACCAAAACCCAATTTCCGAAAATTCTCCCAGTCCTATGGCCAGTTCCCAAATTGACTACCGTATACAATCTACGGGCTCAAATAATTCTCATCATACCCATACCCTACCGTAATCACCAGTTACGCGGCTGGCCTCCGCCCTTGGAATTTTGCTCAATTGGGAAGACCCACTCATGTGTCCTCACGATGCATGAGGAGAACAAACCTTCGTAGGATCCTTACGACTCACAAAGGGAAAACACACTTGGGGGTCCTCACGACCCCTAAGGAGAAAATGCATCTACGGGATCCTTACAACTCGTAAGGAGAAAATGCTTTTATGGAAACCTTACGGCCCATAAAATTGAAAAGCATTAGGTGATAGGGATCTAAACCTGTCTCCTAAGCCATCGCTTCACAGTAGGCAATGGCGAATGATGAGTCGCTCCTGGTACCATATTCCAGTGCAGCGATGCAGACGCCAACCAAATTCCAAATCTCATACCCAACGGCGAATGATGAGTCGCTCCTGGTACCATATTCCAGTGCAGCGATGCAGACGCTAGCCAAACCCCATACCCCAAGTGGCGAATGATGAGTCACTCTTGGTACTATATTCCAGTGCAGCGATGCAGACGCCAACCAAATTCCAAATCTCATACTCCAACGGCGAATGATGAGTCGCTCCTGGTACCATATTCCAGTGCAGCGATGCAGACGCCAACAATGTCCCAAAATTTTTCCGGCCCTACGGTCTGGATCATACATCCTGCAAAACCGTATACAATTCACGGGCGTAAAACGATCCCAATCTCTTCCAAGTCCTACCGGTGATACCACATTCAAAGTCCCACCGGCGGTGAAGATTAAAAAAAGGGGTATGTCCACAAGCAAAATGGGCATGGATGAAAACACGAAAGGGCTCCGTGAGTAAAAACAGCAGGACTGCCGGCGAGTTTGTGAAAACCCGAAAGGGCGCAAACTCGTGAAAAAGAGATGAAATGCACCCGCAAAGTCCTCTCGACTTTGTGAGGAGAAAATTCCCGCGCGAGATCCTTACGACTCATAAAGGAGTAACACACTTGGGAGTCCCCACGACTCCTAAGGAGAAAATACACCTACGGGATCCTTACGACCCGTAGGGAGAAAATGCTTTGTGAGATCCTTACGGCTCAAAAAATTGAAAAGTCTTTTAGGTGATAGGGACCTAAAACCTGTCTCCTAAGCCATCGCTTTCTAATAAGCAGACGTAAATGATGATTCGCTCCTGGTACCATATTCCAGTGTAGCGATACTGATGCCAAACAAAAACCAAAATCCCCAAATCCTCTCAAAGACATATGATGATTCGCTCCTGGTACCATATTTCAGTGTAGCGATGTTGATGTCAACCCAAATCACAATCAACAAGTCAACTTCAACCCCGACACCGCAGAAAGCGGAGCAAGTCAGAATTCAATCTCGACACCACAAGAAGCGGAGCAAGTCAAGATCACCCCTGAAGCTGCAAGAGGCAGAGCAAGTCAAATCAAGCGTCGACCGTCCATGTCGTAAAAAGGGCAGTGCAGGCTTCCCACAAATCGGGAACCAAATCGCTCCGGGCTAGGGAAAAGTCTACCACAGGCACTACGTCTCGGAGACGCGTCAAGCGTCGACCGTCCATATCGCAAAAAGGGCAGTGCAGGCTTCCCACAAATCGGGAACCAAATCGCTCCGGGTCAGGGAAAAGTCTACCACGGACACAACGTCTCGGAGATGCGTCAAGCGTCGACCGTCCATGTCGTAAAAAGGGCAGTGCAGGCTTCCCACAAATCGGGAACCAAATCGTTCCGGGCCAGGAAAAAATCTACCACGGACACGTCTCGGAGACGCGTCAAGCGTCGACCGTCCATGTCGTAAAAAGGGCAGTGCAGGCTTCCCACAAATCGGGAACTAAATCGCTCCGGGCCAGAGAAAAGTCTACCGCGGACACTCCGTTTCGGAGACGCGTCAAGCGTCGACCGTCCATGTCGTAAAAAGGGCAGTGCAGGCTTCCTACAAATCGGAAACCAAATCGCTCCAGGCCAGGGCGTCGACCGTCCATGTCGTAAAAAGGGCGGGTCAGGGCGTCGACCGTCCATGTCGTAAAAAAGGGCAGTGCAGACTTCCCACAATTCGGGAACCAAATCGCTCCGGGCCAGGGAAAAGTCTACCACGAACATTCCGCTTCGGAGACGCGTCAAGCGTCGACCGTCCATGTCGTAAAAAGGGCAGTGCAGGCTTTCCACAAATCGGGAACCAAATCGCTCCGGGTCAGGGAAAAGTCTACCACGGACACTCCGTCTCGGAGACGCGTCAAGCACCGACCGTCCAAGTCAAAAAAAGGGCAGCACCGACCGTCCAAGTTGCAAAAAGGGCGACACCGATCGTCCAAGTCGTAAAAAGGGCGGTGCATCCCAAAAAGTGGTAACCAAAGCAAATCGCATCCACGCGAAAGAAGATCCATCAATTTCATGCACACGACCCACATATGTGGTGTGCATTTATTGATGGGGGGCACTTTGTTGGGGTTGAAAATTGCATCCCGGTTGACCAAGTCAAAGTCAAGGTCAATCCCAAGCCAAGTGGGCCCAAGCCCAGATCAAGTGGGTCCATGCCCAAGTCGAGTCTGAACATGAAGCGGCCGACCTCCCTCCATGCCAAAAAAAATCATGTAATAAATAATTTTGATGTTTTTTATGCATGAATGCAAGTAAAATGGACATGAAGCCAAATTTTTGTAAAACCCATGGCTTATGTGCAAAAGAAATGAGCATATGAGGTGTGGGATGGGCAAAATGCCATTTTGTAAAGATCAAGGGCTATATGTAAATGTGTAAGCCTATATAAGGCAACATGATGATGAATAAGATAGACAATTTTCATTCTCTAAAAAATCTAGGGTTCTTTATGCTTCCTTCTCCTTCCTCAAGGTTCTAAACCTTCTTCCCATTTTTTTCAATTAAATCAAGAGTTTTACTCTTCCTTTTCCAAAGCTAAATAATTTTTCACCACAAAACACATAAAAGGGAGCCCAGATCTTCCATTAGATCTCAAGAAGGGGAGATTTTTAAATCTCATACCTCTTGTTCTTCAAGAGCCCGCCAACAAAGGAGGAAGAAGGAGACCTATCTCCAAAGACCCCACTTTGGAGAAGATCTAGGGCTAAAGGGGAGAAGCCCTTTCATCAGCTTCAAAAATATCTTAGGAGTTTAACTCCTCATATATATATATATACATACAAAATAATAAGTATTTCTTTCTTTGAGTACAACTCCCAGTGTAGTGACCAAGGCCCTTTTGCCGCCCAGTGCCCGAGCGTCCATGTGTTTGGCACGTGAGGCGCTAGCGTCCAAGCGCCCAAAGCGCGAGCGCCTGAGCGTCCACGTGCTTGGCACGTGAAGCGCTAGCGCCCGAGCGCCCAAAGCATTAGCGCCCGGGCGCCCACGTGCCTGGCACTTGTGGCGCTAGCGTCTAAAGCGCGTGCGCCCAAGCGCCCACGTGCCTGGCACGTGAGGCGCTAGCGCCCAAGCGCCCAAAGCGCTAGCACGCGCCTGGCACGTGAGGCGCTAGCGCCCGAGCGCCCACGTGCCTGGCAAGTGAGGCGCTAGCGCTCTGGCGCCCAAAACGCTCAAGCGCCCGCTTGCTACGCACGTGAGGCGCTGATGCTTTCTCCCACGCATCTTTTGGATGCCCTTTCCCTTATATATATACACACACACATCCTCCACACTAAAAACATCTCCCCCGTTAGAAAAAATTTCTAACGGGGCGACACTGCACATTGAGTTCGCATGACCTGTTTGACCCGTCAATCGGAGGTTCTCTTGCTCCAAAAGCGAGGGGTAATTAACTACAGGTTAGTCCGCGGCTGCCGGAGAACAGATTCCCTCTGTCCAGGGTAGGCAGGGGTTTATTGATTGTGGGGATCCGAATCTCCGGCAGCCGCGGACTAGGCTGCCGTTAATTACCCCTCGCCTTTGGAGCGAGGGAACCTCCGATTAACGGGTTAAACTGGTCATGCGAACTCAATGTGCAGTGTGCGTGTGTTGTGTTTTAAAAGGGGTTTTGGATATATCGGGGGTCCCGCAGAGTTTTTACGGGGGCCCCACTACCCGGATAGCGGGCTGGGGGTCAAGAGGGCTAGCAGCGTCCCGTTAGAAATTTTTTTTTAACGGGGGTGGTGTTTTTAGTGTGGAGTATGTGTGTGTATGTATATATACATATATATAAAAAAGGGAAAGGGCATCCAAAGGATGCGTGGGAAAAAGCGCCAACGCTTTGGGTGCTAGCGCCCCACGTGCTAGGCACGTGGGCGCTAGCGCCTTGAGCGCAAGAGCGTTAGCGCCCTATGTGCCAGGTATGTGGGCGCTCTGAGCGCAAGAGCGCTAGCGCCCCACGTGCCAGGCACATGGGCGCTAGCGCAAAAGCGCTAGCGGCTCACGTGCCAGACACGAGGGTGCTAGCGCTTTGGGTGCTAGCGCTCTGAGCGCAAGGGTGCTAGCGCTTTGGGCGCTAGCGCCTCACGTGCCAGACACGTGGGTGCTCGGGAGGCAAAAGGGACTAGTCCCTGCAATGGGAGTTGTACTCCCAGAAAGGAGCATTTATTATTTTGTATATATGTATATATATGAGGAGTTAAACTCCTAGGATATTTTGAGGCTGATGAAGAGGCTTCTCCCCTTGAGCCCTGGATCTTCCCCAAAGTGGGGTTTGTGGAGATGGGTCTCCTTCTTCTTCCTGTCGTTTGGCCGGATCTTGGAGAAAGGAGGTGAGATTTAAAAATCTTCCCTTTTGAGATCTAATGGAAGGTCCAAGCTCTTCTTTGTGGGTTTTGTGGCGAAAAACTATTTAGTTTTGGAAAAGGAAGAGTAAAACTCTTGATTTAATTCAAAAGAAAGAAGAAGGTTTTAGAACCTTGAGGAAGGAGAAAGAGGCACATGCCCTAATTTTTGGGGAATGAAAAGTCTATGCTTTATTCATCATCATGTTGCCTTATATAGGCTTACACATTTACATATAGCCCCTTGGGCTTTACAAAATGGTATTTTGCCCATCCCATGTCTCATGTGCTATTTCTTTTTGCACATAAGCCATGTGCTTACAAAAATTTGGCTTTATGCTCATTTTGTTTACATTCATACATAAAAAATTACATAAAAATTATTTATTACATGATTTCATTTTGGCATGGGGAGGGCCGGCCGCTTCATGTTTTGACTCGACCTGGGCATGGGCCCACTTGGCTTGGGGCTGACTTTAACTTTGACTTGGTCAACCGGGGTGCAATTTTCGACTTCAACAAAGTGCCCCCCATCAATAAATGCACACCACATATGTGAGTAGTGTGCATGAAATTGATGGATCTTCTTTTGCGTGGAGGCGACTTGCTTTGGTTCCCACTTTTTGGGATGCAATGCCCTTTTTACGACATTGACGGTCGACGCTTGACGCGTCTCCGAGACGGAGTATCCGTGGTAGACGTTTCCCTGGCCCGGAGCGATCTGGTTCCCGCTTTGTAGGAAGCCTGCAGTGCCCTTTTTACGACATGGATGGTCGACGCTCTGGTCCGGAGCGATTTGGTTCCCGATTTGTGGGAAGCCTGCACTGCCCTTTTTACGACATGGACGGTTGACGCTTGACGCGTCTCCGAGACGGAGTGTCCGTGGTAAACGTTTCCCTGGCCCGGTGTGATCTGGTTCCTGCTTTGTAGGAAGCCTGCATTGCCCTTTTTGCGACATGGACGGTCGACGCTTGACGCGTCTCCAAGACGGAGTGTCCGTGGTAGACGTTTCCCTGGCCCAGAGTGATCTGGTTCCTGCTTTGTAGGAAGCCTGCACCGCCCTTTTTGCGACATGGACGGTCGACGCTTGACGCGTGTCACGCCCCGCTTCCCAAAATACGGAATACGAGGGGTTGACAAGGCCAGCCATGCTCTTACGGTCAAGGAAATGTCCTGCCGTAGTCACACTTCGGCTTCTAGCTTTACGTGGTAATCAGTAAACGATGCTCAGGTAATGAGAAATGCAGTAACTGAAACAAATCAAATACAAAGAACTGACATGATGGAGGTAAAAAGAGTATAACTCTGGATAGCTGATCAAGATGTCCGCGATGTACGTCTAGTCCTGGTCCAGGCTAGATCTACTCCTCACTTTGAGCATGTATACTCATGTCGTCAGAGCGACACAATAGCAATATAAACATATAGATGCAAGTGGCAAATCGGACAGTGATAATAGATACATAACAGTAATCAAGACGGTAAAGATATGAACATGCAGTAACCAATGAAGTGTCCAATAGATCGGGTGAACGGTAAAGCAGTAATATAGTATGCCAGGTATGTCAACACAGTAAGTAATGCATATCAATACCATTATCCCTATCAGTCTCTAAGTCTCACTGTACGGGTCACTGAGCCTATCGTCAGTCCAAGTGTGAGAGTCAACCACTCGCGAGTGTCCTCCACCCAAGGGTAGGACCCAAGGGCAAGGGACCACGGGCCCAAAATGTAACTCACGGTAATAATCATGTACCCTGTAAATCTCCATATATATAAGCCGGCAAGGGACTCCCGAGATTCTGTTGAACTCACATTCAAACTACCTCACACCCCGTAGTCTACATCAAACGCTAACCATAATCTCAAATACCAGTCGGTCTGTGACAAGTCTGCGCGAGAACTGGAGACAGGATCTCCATCAAGCACGTCCCGACTAATACCCAAGATAAATGACAGTGTCTGGTGCCTTATCTGTGACACCCATGCAACAGCTTCCATAAGTGTCCCATACCACTTATAGTCACACTTACACGCGTCCCACAGACGTCGACAATGCAATAGAATAATAGGGTTCACTGATTGTGTACAAGTACGTGTCACTTTCACTTATCCACTCATGCACGAACACTAACGTACTTGCCACAATCACCACTAATACCTAACACTGAGTAATGCACATGATCACTAGGTTATCAATGCAGTGACATATGTATGATATGATGAGAAAACAGTATGTAAAGCATGATTTAGCGAAATCAGTATTCTACCACTTGCATAATTTATCATAAATCATACGTGTACAGTTTAGCGAAACGATGAACGGGGAATAAATAGTATGTTTGATTATCCATCCAGCGCATTTAGTTTCACGTCAATCGGGTTTCAGGATCACTAGTTATGGCCATTTCATTTTAAGCGTTCACGGCTGTTAATCCGGTTTCAGAATCGGAAGTCTGTTTCGCAACGCATTTTAATCCCAGTTGGGATCAGAATTTAGCGACGCTACAGCTGAATGATATCTAGGGTTTTCAGTAGGGTATTCAACGCAACAGACGGATTCCCAATCGCGTCAGTACGTCGAAAGTTACATACTGCTTATCACTAGTTTGTCGCTTCTGAATCTGCTCTGGACTGTTATACGTCCAGCTCTTTTAATTTACAACTTAAATAGCAAACGACGATGAAACGGAATGAAACCACTTATGTTATCTAGCTAACAGGTTCACCTTTACTAAACCGCGGGGTTCCGCAACATACTAGTTCAGGAAACAAGGTGGCACGCATTACGGGACAGTAAACAGTAACCAGAGTCGCTCTGGACCGCAGTCCAGAGTCGCACTCCGATCCAAATATCATCACAACAACAGTACAGAAACCAATAGAAATTTGCATTGGGTTATAGTTCGTCGAGTCGGCTTCGATTTAAGCCCTCGAACGCATCATTCCAGTATGTACATAATTTATGGTAATTTTAACGGTTTTCAGATACGGGAAAGTTCCAGTTTTACAGGTATATTTGGGGGTAATCGTTTTAGTCATTAACAGTCGTATTTTCCAATGAAATTTGTACAAAGTATTCATCACTACATGGGCCAGCATAGACAACTCAATTCCGTCAGATTAGATGAATATTTTCATCGGGATCATGCATCGAACAGGTATAGCACATAATCTATTGGAAACTGTAAACTTGTATTCTATACGATTTAAGTTTGTAACGCGCATAGATTAGCATGTGGCAAGTAAAAATACTTGCCTGGAGACGCACGGCAGTGGCAACGACACACGCGCGGCACAACAACGACGATTCCGGCACGGCACGGCCCACCAGTGACAAAAAGTCTCGACCTTGGCTTGAGCTTGGATTTGATGTCCCGGTGGGTGCGACGGACACTGTGGCTCCAGCAGGGAGGAGAGGCGCAGTGATATCAAAGGAATGATACAGCTGGTTCACTGGTCTGGATCTCCGCGATCTTCTCAAAATAAGACAGGTCCGCTTCTTCCTCTTTTGATGAAAAGACAGCGATGATAGCGGCGATGGATCACACAGGCATGGCATGGAAACACAGCAAGGTTTGGCCTTGGCTCGATCTTGGCGCGGCCTCGGGGCTTGGACTAGGCTAGGAGCTCGAGTATGGGCAGCGAAGGTTGGCTGGAGGTGGAGCATGTGGTTGCTACGGGGTTGTGAGGAGCTGGTAGGGTGTCAATGGAGGTGGCGGTCGACGATGCGGTGATGAATGGCGGCGACGACTTAGTGGTGGGTTGAGCGGGAAAGGAGAGAAGGAGGAGAGCTCGGTTTTTGGGTGTTTCTTTCGACAGAGGAGAGGAAAAGGGAGCGGGTGGAGGCGTCGCGGTGGTTGGCGGTACTCCGACGGTCGAAGAAAGCAGCGAGGATGCTCTGGTGACGAAGGAGGGGCCGGGCGAGGACGATGGGTTCGAAGATGGAGGTTGAGGGAGTCATGATCGGTAGAGGGTGGTCGGCGGTGATGTTGGGGGCCGTTAAAGAGGTCGTAGGTGATGCAGAGGTGGCTGCGGCGATGTGAGCGTGGTGAGGGAATTTGAGAGAAAAGAGAGAGAAAGATAGGGGAGACGAGGGGTGTGCGTCGTGGGCGATAAGAGCGCGGGCGTGGGCGACAAGAGCGCGGGCGTGGGCGTGGGCGTCGTGGCCGCGAGCGATGGCGACGTTGGTGAAGGCGCAGTAAAGAGCGGGAAACGCGCAACGGGAGGGAAGATGAAGGGTAGGGTCTGGGCCGGGCCGGGTTGGGTGAAGGCGGGCTTGGGCTTGGTGTCACGGGCTGGGCCGGGGTTTAATTTAAAATAAATTCCTTTTATATGCTGGGCTGAGGAGAATGTGGGCTGAGGGAAAGGATTTAATTAATTAATTAGGGGAAAAAGGGATGGGCCGAGGATTAATATGATTTGTGTTGGGCTGGGTAGTTAATAATTAAAAATGGAATGGAGTTCTGGGCCGGCTTAGGGATAATGGAAAAGGAAAAGGAAATATTTGGGTTTGGGGTTTAATGGGGTTTTAAAATAAATAAATAATTATAAATAAAATAAAAATTTTATAAGTTAAAGAGAAATACGGACATTGGTATAAAAAGGGGCTGGGTATTATATCATATCACCCTTACAAAAATTTCGTCCTCGAAATTTAAAATAAACGATAAGTTATAAAATCATAAGCGAAAGCTATTATATCGCAGACTAACACATAATGATTTACTTGAAATAGACGGATGAAGAAATTTGAAGGTTTATATATGTATGCAAATGATACAACTAAAAGAATATGTCTAAATAAGTATAAAGTAGGAATCAATTATGAGGGAAACCCATATGTACAAAAATAGAATAGCAAAATACGAATAATAACATTCGAGGCGTCCTAGATAAAATCGAGATCCTAAACATATGCACACCTCACACATCAAAGGTAGCGCGGCTAAAATAATAAGTATAAGGCACAACCATTTATAATAGTAACCATAAGCACAATACCCGGAAAATAATGTAACAACAATAAAGTAGTGAAGGATTTGTCAGTAGGTTAAAACATTTTAGGATAATGTATCGATCAAATAGTTTTAAAATAACTTAGAAAACCCACATAGTGAAAATAAGAAACATGGAACGAAAATATGCGCGATGTAAGGTTGCGCTACCGAAAATAATGGGAAAGCTAGTAGTGAAGTACTTGAAATGCGTAAAACGGGGATAGTCAATAAAACGCACTATTCGATAAATACAAAATAATGAAAACCAAATTTCGAATAGTAATGTCCCTAAATATAGTTAGGGTAACAGAGAAAAACACAAATATGTATAGGGCTAGCTAGGGTAGGGATTACAATGGAGTATGGTTCATACAAAAGGTCGGAGTGTGACGGCTTTAGACTGAAGGTCAAAGAGATTGGGGTCGGGTCAGTACAGGAAGTAAGGGTGAGCAGCAAAGGACTACAAGGGGAAAATGTATGGGGAGAATAACGGTCGATACATCAAGTGAATAAAAAATCCGAAGGGTCAGCTAACCCGGAAATTTTACTATCAATTTCCCCTCCCAGAAGGATCTGAAACGAGACATAGACGAAGGATGAAGGGTGACCCATTCAAAAGATCAGGGTGCGGTACTTGTTAATCTAAGTGGGGGTCGAAACAGCACAGGGTATAGGGGTGGACAGTCAGGGGTCTCAGGAGGAAATAACGGTATAGAGGAAAAGTCAAAGCATCAAGTGAAGCAGTAATCAAAAGATTTGCGAACTCAGAAAGTTTATTTCATTCTAGGAAATTCGAAACAAAGCACTCTCGAAAAAAAACAGATGGCCCTAAACTATACACAGATTTATTTGGCCAGGGAAGGCAACATCTAAAATTCCCTGTCAGTCGCGGTTGTGGAGATTCAGCAGGTTGCGGTAGGCTCGCGCGCTCAGGTAGGGACGTCCATTTCCATAGCGCCTCGCAGGGACCGCCATTGGGAGTTCCTCCACTGCAGGGTCTTTGTTCTTCTGGTCCTTCTTCCTCGGCTGGAGCTTCTTCATCGAGATCTGCTTCCATGTGATTCTCTTCTTCTGGATTCTCTTCCATGAGGTTTTCCTCCACTGGATTTTCTTCTATCGGGTCTTCCACGGGATCTTCCTCTATCGGGTTCTCTTCAGGGTCCCCTTCCTCTTCATCGGAATCGCCTATCATGTCAACCTCTGGGACGGCGTCTCCTTCGTCCTCGGAATCGCTGTTTCCGAAAATGACCTGGGAACCGTTGACTTCATCGTCAGAACTCACCAGTATGCGGTCTAAGGAAACGCATGACTGTGCATCCTCATCTAGATGCGGCGCTGCTCCAGGGTGGGCCATGGCCTGAAAAGAAAGTCATGATTAGACAGTGGAACACATCAAGAAAATAGCTAAGGGTACGGAGTATAGAAAAATATGCGGTGGGCAGGAACTGAAAAATCAGAATTAAAAATGCTGTGGTAATGAATAGTATAAATAAGGGGAAAAGCAAGAGAATGATACACATATTACGATTCAAAGTTTTTATTGCATTCAACTAAAAGTTCGACGGATACAAGATCTCAAACGAAAAGAAATATTTACAAGAAGATGACAACATTTTATTAAAAGTAGAAAACGTGATAACTCTTCTTCGATTACTAGGCCGCTGCATTCTCGTCACGCGAGTTGAATCCTGCGCTGGGTCCGCCTTATCCTCGAAGTTCAAACTACGCAATAATCATCACTTGGCAGAAGTGGAGAGTGTGGACGAGTCTCCTCCTTGTAGCTCCTTCCTTTTTGGGTAACTGTTGATAAGATGTTCGCTGGATCCGCAAATCAGGCATTTCCCTTGGGCGTGGCGACAATCCCTCTGAAGATGTCTTGGCCTTCTGCAGTACCCACAACATTGGGTCTTCTGTTGCTTCTGTCTCGGGGGAACAAATGGGCGCTTCATTTTCTTCTCTTTTCCTCGTCTAACAGGGATCCCTTTACGATTGGAGACCCCCGCCGGTGCCTGATTCACCTACCTTCTCAGTCCTTCAGCTAACAAGTCGTTTGTTCGCTCCTGGGCTTCCTTCAGACCTTGCAGTACACTCAGAATCTCAACGGTCTGATTCTGGGGAGTAGAGATAGAGGAAGAGTCGTTGGACGGCATGATCCTGAAACAATAATTTTGAGGACGATATAAGGCACAAGCTAGAAGAATCAAAATATAATATGGATTGGGCAAGGATTCAAGAATATCAGATACGATGAAATTTATTACAAGTGGAAATCACTGTAGGACTCTAAGTCATTTTAAACAGAGTACGGTAGTGTAACTATGATGTAGTTCACAATTACAACCACGTAACTTCGCCAAGTCATCCGAAACCCTAGCGAATGGATAGCAGAACACACAATGTGAAGATGGATCAAGAATAACAAGTTTACAACCTAGACCGAGGGATGTCTTAGATTGTCAAGCTATACACGGAAAACTACAATCCCAATCGAAGCAAAACCTGGCTCTGATACTAACAAAACCATGTCACGCCCCGCTTCCCAAAATACGGAATACGAGGGGTTGACAAGGCCAGCCATGCTCCTACGGTCAAGGAAATGTCCTGCCGTAGTCACACTTCGGCTTCTAGCTTTACGTGGTAATCAGTAAACGATGCGCAGGTAATGAGAAATGCAGTAACTGAAACAAATCAAATACAAAGAACTGACCTGATGGAGGTAAAAAGAGCAACTCTGGATAGCTGATCAAGATGTCCGCGATGTACGTCTAGTCCTGGTCCAGGCTAGATCCACTCCTCACTCTGAGCATGCATACTCAGGTCGTCAGAGCGACACAATAGCAATATAAACATATAGATGCAAGTGGCAAATCGGACAGTGATAATAGATACATAACAGTAATCAAGACGGTAAAGATATGAACATGCAGTAACCAATGAAGTGTCCAATAGATCAGGTGAACGGTAAAGCAGTAATATAGTATACCAGGTATGTCAACACAGTAAGTAATGCATATCAATGCCATTATCCCTATCAGTCTCTAAGTCTCACTGTACGGGTCACTGAGCCTATCGTCAGTCTAAGTGTGAGAGTCAATCACTTGCGAGTGTCCTCCACCCAAGGGTAGGACCCAAGAGCAAGAGACCACAGGCCCAAAATGTAACTCACGGTAATAATCATGTACCCTGTAAATCTTCATATATCTCCATATATAAGTCGGCATGGGACTCCCGAGATTCTGTTGAACTCACACTCAAACTACCCCACACCCCGTGGTCTACATCAAACGCTAACCATAACCTCAAATACCAGTCGGTCTGTGACAAGTCTGCACGAGAACTGGAGACAGGATCTCCATCAAGCACGTCCCGACTAATATCCAAGATAAATGGCAGTGTCTGGTGCCTTATCTGTGACACCCATGCAAGAGCTTCCATAAGTGTCCCATACCACTTATAGTCACACTTACACGCGTCCCACAGACGTCGACAATGCAATAGAATAATAGGGTTCACTGATTGTGTACAAGTACATGCCACTTTCACTTATCCACTCATGCACGAACACTAACGTACTTGCCACAATCACCACCAATACCTAACACTGAGTAATGCACATGATCACTAGGTTATCAATGCAGTGACATATGTATGATATGATGAGAAAACAGTATGTAAAGCATGATTAAGATGTCGTAAATCAGTATTCTACCACTTGCATAATTTATCATAAATCATACGTGTACAGTTTAGCGAAACGATGAACGGGGAATAAATAGTATGTTTGATTATCTATCCAGCGAATTTAGTTTCACGTCAATCGGGTTTCAGGATCACTAGTTATGCCCATTTCATTTTAAGCGTTCACGGCTGGAAATCCTGTTTCAGAATCGGAAGTCCGTTTCGCAACGCATTTTAATCCCAGTTGGGATAAGAATTTAGCGACGCTACAGTTGAATGATATCTAGGGTTTTCAGTAGGGTATTCAACGCAACAGACGGATTCCCAATCGCGTCAGTACGTCGAAAGTTGCACACTGTTTATCACTAGTTTGTCGCTTCTGAATCTGCTCTGGACTGTTATACGTCCAGCTCTTTTAATTTACAACTTAATTAGCAAACGACGATGAAACGGAATGAAACCACTTATATTATCTAGCTAACAGGTTCACCTTTACTAAACTGCGGGGTTCCGCAACATACTAGTTCAGGAAACAAGATGACACGCATTACGGGACAGTAAACAGTAACCAGAGTCGCTCTGGACCGCAGTCCAGAGTCGCACTCCGATCCAAATATCATCACAACAACAGTACAGAAACCAATGGAAATTTGCATAGGGTTATAGTTCGTCGAGTCGGCTTCGATTTAAGCCCTCGAACGCATCATTCCAGTATGTACATAATTTATGGTAATTTTAACGGTTTTCAGATACGGGAAAGTTCCAGTTTTACAGGTATATTTGGGGGTAATCGTTTTAGTCATTAACAGTCGTATTTTCCAATGAAATTTGTACACAGTATTCATCACTACATGGGCCAGCATAGACAATTCAATTCCGTCAGATTAGATGAATATTTTCATCGGGATCATGCATCGAACAGGTATAGCACATAATCTATTGGAAACTGTAAACTTGTATTCTATACGATTTAAGTTTGTAACACGCATAGATTAGCATGTAGCAAGTAAAAATACTTGCCTGGAGACGCACGGCTGTGGCAACGACACACGCGCGGCACAGCAACGACGATTTCGGCACGGCACGGCCCACTAGTGACAAAAAGTCTCGACCTTGGCTTGAGCTTGGGTTTGATGTCCCGGTGGGTGCGACGGACACTATGGCTCCAGCAGGGAGGAGAGGCGCAGTGATATCAAAGGAATGATACAGCTGGTTCACTGGTCTGGATCTCCGCGATCTTCTCAAAATAAGACAGGTCCGCTTCTTCCTCTTTTGATGAAAAGACAGCGATGATAGCGGCGATGGATCACACAGGCATGGCATGTAAACACAGCAAGGTTTGGTCTCGGCTCGATCTTGGCGCGGCCTCGGGGCTTGGACTAGGCTAGGAGCTCTAGTATGGGCAGCGAAGGTTGGCTGGAGGTGGAGCATGTGGTTGCTACTGGGTTGTGTGGAGCTGGTAGGGTGTCAATGGAGGTGGCGGTTGACGATGCGGTGATGAATGGCGGCGATGGCTTAGTGGTGGGTTGAGCGGGAAAGGAGAGAAGGCGGAGAGCTTGGTTTTTGGGTGTTTCTTTCGACAGAGGAGAGGAAAAGGGAGCGGGTGGAGGCGTCGCGGTGGTTGGCGGTACTCCGACGGTCGAAGAAAGCAGCGAGGATGCTCTAGTGACGAAGGATGGGCCAGGCGAGGACGATGGGTTCGAAGATGGAGGTTGAGGGAGTCATGATCGGTAGAGGGTGGTCGGCGGTGATGTTGGGGGTCGTTAAAGAGGTCTAGGTGATGCAGAGGTGGCTGCGGCGATGTGAGCATGGTGAGGGAATTTGAGAGAAAAGAGAGAAAGATAGGGGAGACGAGGGGTGTGCGTCGTGGGCGACAAGAGCGCGGGCGTGGGCGACAAGAGCGCGGGCGTGGGCGTCGTGGCCGCGTGCGTTGACGACGTGGGTGAAGGCGCAGTAAAGAGCGGGAAACGCGCAACGGGAGGGAAGATGAAGGGTAGGGTCTGGGCCGGGTTGGGTGAAGGCGGGCTTAGGCTTGGGTGTCACGGGCTGGGCCGGGGTTTAATTTAAAATAAATTCCTTTTATATGCTGGGCTGAGGAGAATGTGGGCTGAGGGAAAGGATTTAATTAATTAATTAGGGGGAAAAGGGATGGGCCGAGGATTAATATGATTTGTGTTGGGCCGGGTAGTTAATAATTAAAAATGAAATGGAGTTCTGGGCCGGCTTAGGGATAATGGAAAAAGAAAAGGAAATATTTGGGTTTGGGGTTTAATGGGGTTTTAAAATAAATAAATAATTATAAATAAAATAAAATTTTTATAAGTTAAAGAGAAATACGGACATTGGTATAAAAAGGGGCTGGGTATTACAACGCGTCTCCGAGACGGAGTGTCCGTGGTAGACGTTTCCCTGGCCCAGAGTGCTCTGGTTCTTGCTTTGTAGGAAGTCTGCACTGCCCATTTTGCGACATGGACGGGCGACGCCCTGACCCGGAGCGATTTGGTTCCCGATTTGCGGGAAGCCTGCACTGCCCTTTTTGCGACATGGACGGTCGACGCTCTGACCCGGAGCGATTTGGTTCCTGATTTGTGAGCAGCCTGCACTGTCCTTTTTGCGACATGGACGGTCGACGCTCTGGTCCGGAGCGATTTGGTGCCCGATTTGCGGGAAGCCTGCACTGCCCTTTTTGCGACATTGACGGTCGACGCTCTGACCCTGAGCGATTTGGTTCCCGATTTGTGGGAAGCCTGCACTGCCCTTTTTGCGACATGGATGGTCGACGCTCTGACCCGGAGCGATTTGGTGCCCGATTTGTGGGAAGCCTGCACTGCCCTTTTTGCGACATTGACGGTCGACGCTTAGTGATCTGGTTCTTGCTTTGTAGGAAGCTTGCACCGCCCTTTTTGCGACATGGACGGTCGACGCTTGACGCGTCTCCGAGACAGAGTGTCCGTGGTAGACGTTTCCCTGGCCCGAAGTGATCTGATTTCTGCTTTGTAAGAAGCATGCACTGTCCTTTTCGCGACATGGATGGTCGACGCTTGACGCGTCTCCGAGACGGAGTGTCCGTGGTAGACGTTTCTCTGGCCCGGAGTGACATTGACGGTCGATGCTTGACGCGTCTCCGAGACGGAGTGTCCATGGAAGACGTGTCCCTGGCCCGGAGTGATCTGGTTCCTGCTTTGTAGGAAGCCTGTACTGCCCTTTTTGCGACATGTACTGTCGACGCTTGACTCGTCTCCGAGACGGAGTGTCCGTGGTAGACGTTTCCCTGGCCCGGAGTGATCTGGTTCCTGCTTTGTAGGAAGCCTGCACTGCCCTTTTTGCGACATGGACGGTCGACGCTCTGGTCCGGAGCGATTTGGTTCCCGATTTGTGGGAAGCATGAACTGCCCTTTTTGCGACATGGACGGTCGACGTAATGACCCGGAACGATTTGGTTCCCGATTTGTGGGAAGCCCGCACTGCCCTTTTTGCGACATGGATGGTCGATGCTTGATTTCACTTGCTCTGCTTCTTGCAGTGTCAGGGGTGAACTTGACTTGCTCCGCTTCTTGCGGTGTCGAGATTGGATTCTGACTTGCTCCGCTTTCTGCGGTGTCGGAGTTGAAGTTGACTTGTTGATTGCGATTTGAGTTGACATCAGCATCTCCATACTGGAATATGGTACCAGGAGCGAATCAGTATCCGTCTTTGAGAGGATTTGGAGATTTTGGTTTTGGTCGGCATCTGCATTACTGCACTGGAATAATGCCAGGAGCAACCCATCATTTGCCCCGGGAGGATTTGGGAATTGGTTTTTGGGTCGGCATCAATATCGCTACACTGGAATATGGTACCAGGAGCGAATCATCATTTGTGCTTGCTTATCAGGAAGCGATGGCTTGCGAGACAGGTTTAGGCCCCTATCACCCAAGACTTTTCAATTTTATGAGCCGTAAGGGTCTCACAAAGCATTTTCTTCCTACGGGTCGTAAGGATCCCGTAGGTGTATTTTCTCCTTAGGAGTCGTGAGGACTCTCAAGTGTTGCTCCTTTGTGAGTCGTAAGGATCTCACGTGGGGATTTTCTCCTTACTAAGTCGAGAGGACTTTGCGAGTGCATTTCATCTTTTTTTTACGAGTTTGCGCCCTTTCGGGTTTTCACGAACTCGCTGGCAATCCTGCTGTTTTTACTCACGGAGCCCCTTCGGGTTTTCATCCGTGCCCATTTTGTTTGTGGACATACCATTTATTTTATTTTATTTTATTTTTGGTAGGACTTTCAAAGTGGTCTCACCAGTAGGACTTGGGAGAGATTGGGATTGTTTTACGCCCGTGGATTGTATACTGTTTTGCAGGATGTATGATCCAGACCGTAGGGCCCGAAAAATTTCGGGACTTTGTTGGCGTCTGCTTCGCTGCACTGGAATATGGTACCAGGAGCGACTCATCATTCGCCACTTGGGGATTTGGATTTCGGTCGGCGTCTGCATCGCTGCACTGGAATATAGTACCAGGAGCGACTCATCATTCGCCATTGCCTATTGGGAAGCGATGGCTTAGGAGACATGTTTAGATCCCTATCACCCAAGGCTTTTCAATTTTATGGGATGTAAGGGTCCCATAAAAGCATTTTCTCCCTACGAGTCGTAAGGATCCTGTAAGTGCATTTTCTCCTTAGGAGTCGTGAGGACCCCCAAGTGTGTTTTTCCTTTGTGAGTCGTAAGGATTCCACGAAGGATTGTTCTCCTCATGTATCGTGAGGACACATGAGTTGGTCTTCCCAATGGACCATAATTCCAAGGGCGGAGACCAGCCGCTGGACTGGCGATTGCAGTGGGGCATGAGTGTGATGAGGATTATTTGAGCCCGTGGATTGTATATGGTAGTCAATTTGGGGACTAACCGTAGGGCTGGAGGAATTTTGAAAAATTGGATTTTGGTTGGCGTCTGCATCGCTGCACTGGAATATGGTACAAGGAGCGACTCATCATTCACCGTTGTTTTGTTTGTTATTTGTTTTACCGCGATTGCTCTTTCATTTCAGCTTTTCTTATTGCGAAGGTCGCGATTGCCCAATCATTTCGGCTATTTATTCGCGGTTGCCCCATCATTTTGGCTTTTCTTTTTTATTTATTTATTTACACATATTTTATATTCCCAGTTTAACGACTTAGAGGTCGATTATTCCCAGTTTAATGACATGGTGGTCAGTTGTTTTCAGAGAAAGGCAGATGTCTGAGAGAATCAGTTTCACGAAGAACTTCGGTCTCTATTTGTATGAAATTGGTGGTCGCGGTTTGACTGTTTGTTAACACGCCTTTGGACAGTTCTATCTCTCCTGCCTTGTATTGCTTTTCAACCCAATCTTTGAAGACGAAGCAGTCCTCAATGGCATGATCTATCACTCTGTGATAGGGGCAGTATTTGAGGTCATCGGTCATATTCGCTTCCTGCGGTCTTTTTGACTCCGGCAGTTGTAGACTGTTCCTTAGGGCGTCTTTGAATATTTTACGGATTTTGTCCCTTCTGAAGAAATATACCTTATCCAGCTTCTCTTTCAGTGGAGGTTCTCCTCCCTTTCCGAACACTGGCTTCCGAGGCTGGTTGGCACTAGGCCTGCCTATCGCCAGCTTATTTCGGTTAGCCGAAGTGTTGAAAGATTCAGAATCGTCGGGATTTCCGTCTTTGCGATTATCGTCCTTTCGGTTTCTCCAGGACCTATTGTTATTTTGGGAATCCGAGGAGGACTCCTGCTTTGAGCGTTCCAACACTTGAACTTTTCTGGTCAGCTCTTGGAATGTTTTGAGACCCGCGGTGCATAGAAACGGGGCCATCCAATTGTTGAGATTTCCGACAAGGAGACTGACAGATTGGTCCTGCTCTATCGGCGGTTCACATTTGACGGAGAGATTGCGCCATCGGGTTATAAAATCCGTGCTGCTTTCGTTGTTCTTTGGCTTGATCTTTACGAGGTCGGCGTTGGTGATCTTATCGCTGACACTCATGAACCTCTGCCGAAATAGAGACTCCATTTGGACGAAAGTTGTGACGGAGCCATCCGGTATGCTCGCGTACCAGTCGAAAGCAACATCGGTCAAGCTATTAACGAACTGGCGGAGGAGAAGCGCATCATTGCCCCCAGTATTCCCGCATGAGGCTTTAAAGTGGGCGATGTGCTGATTCGCATTTCCCGTCCCATCGAATCTTCCGAATTTAGGGATGACATAGCCGCTAGGAAATTCTACCAGATCATACTGAGCAGGATATGATCTTCCACTACTGCTGATATCTTTTTGCGCTTCGGGTTCGGCTACCAATGTTTTAACTTTGTTGGCAACCAAATCCATGATTTGATCTTGAGTTAGCGGGCTACTGTCATCGGTAGCCAAGACATTTCCCGAGATAGGATGCGACTGACTTTCATGCGGTCCGCTCACCTTTGGATTTGAGGGAATAGGCGTCGGCTGCCTTGGGACACCGTTTCCCGGTTCATGAGAGCCCTGCGCCTGATTGGGCGGTTGAGAGGCAAGTTGGGCCGTGAGCTGTAAGACGACGTTTGTCAAGTCGTCAACTTTTGAGTAGAGCTTGGCCATCTCCTTGTTTTTGCTTCTGAGCTGTTTTCGGAGCTCTTGGAGAAGTTGCTGCTGTGCGTTCTTGGGACGGAAGATTGGCTCATCTTCGCTTTTCGAGCCCGACTCCTCATGGACCGAAGGGTCTTTCTGCCTATCATCCTCATCGAGAGGGTTTTCATCACCCAGCAGAGGCGGCTGTTCTTGGGAAACGGCAACCACATTCAAGCCAGATTGGATTTGAGATGTGGTGGCCCCGTCCTTGCTCTTGCTGCGTGTGCCCACCATGTAGACAGTGTGGACCACATATCCAGCCATTTCCTCATCTTTGGCAGGGTAACCCTGTTCTTTGAACCTCATGAGGTTCATCCTAGCAGGAGCCCTAGCCCTTTTGTTGGCTCTATATCTGAGCCCTTTCTGCCTTAACTTCTCAATTTTAAAGGCTTGGCGGGCATCCATTCCCTGGGAAGCCACCGTGAGTCGATTAGCGGGGAGCTTAGAGAAGACACCCGATCGAGCAGTTGTCAGGGGCACCGCCGGAGCTTGCTCGAGATGCTCTGTTGCTTTGTTGGTGTTGATGGCCTAGGAGAGCCGTTCAAACACCGACTTGCGTTTGAGTTGGGGCGTCTTCGAGACCACCACATTTGGCCTCTTGCCTTTCGAGACCGGTTTGTCTGTCACCGGGGCTTGAGGAGCTGGGATGGCGTTAGCTGACACGAACAGGATAGAGCCGAATGGTAGCGGCGGCTCTTCCCATTGTCGCCCGAGACTGGTCAGAAGGACCGTCCTGGCGTCTATCTTCATCGTGTAGGAGATGAGAGCTGTGTCGAGAGCTGAGCCTATCCTTGGAGACATTTTTGCTGCGACCGGAAATTGCAATTTGAAATTTGTTAAGCCTGCACAAAGAAGCATGATTTCAGTACAGGCAGTCGATATGTATATTGATTGAGTTCGCATGAATGCTTAACCCGAAATATGGGAGGAGAGAATGTCCCACCGGGCGTGCCAGAATCTGTAGGGTGTTTTTCGTTACCCCATTGAGATGAGAATACGCGCGCGCTTGTCAGGCGCAGTACGGATTCCCCCTGCCTAGGGTAAGGCAGGGGTTTATTGACTGTGGGGATCCGAATCTCCGGCAGTCGCGGACTAAGCTGCCGTTAATTACCTCTCGCCTTTGGAGCGAGGGTGTTAGTGTATATGCCCTAGAGGCCATTACTGTATCATACTAGTATGTATACTACTTGATGGAAGTTTGGGATATTCACAGTTGTATATACAATCTTGCTCGAAATGGAAGTATGCTACTTGGTTTGTCTCTGCTTTAATATGTGCATGCGTTTCTTTTAGCATATCGCTTATATACATATTAGTAGAGCCCTTAGGATCTTTGCTTGATTACCAGCGTTGTGATGGCGCTCACACTCGTGGGGGCTGGGTAATCCATAAGCACATCCTTATACAGGTCCTTAGTCGTTGGACTATCGAGACAGGCTCCGGAGTAGACTAGCGTATACGCTTCTCATCCCAGCGTGGGAGACGGTCTGTCCCACAGCCGTCAGTACGTCGTACTTGAGATAGTATGCGGGTGCTCGTTAGGTTACGAGTACACTGGACATGACTCGTCGGGAACTGTTGGTTGGTATTATACCTATCGTCAGTTATCAGTTCCCAGGTGACATGAGTACAACTTAGTCCGCTGACTTGACACTGTCACTTCGCCTCGAGCGTGTTCCCACTGTACTTTGATTACTACCCTACCACGGCTCAAAGGAGTGGTGCAAACAGGTAGTAGTTGGGTGCAGTCCCGAAGCACTTGGAGGCAGTGACGGTTAGACAGGATTCGTCTTTCCCGGTATTCGGGGTTGACATCGCGCTGTGTCCAGGAGAGCCATTACACAAGTAGTCCCTGGCCAGGGCAAGCGAGATATACTGGTAGGTTTCCAGTGTTATCTCAGGGTGTTCTGGGCTACACTCCGACACGACTTGTACCGTTATTAGGGGACTGACGTTTACCGCCCCCTAGGCCCGCCATGCGATGTATCAGACGAACAGACCGGACTGTACGGAGACTGTCACATTCAGGCTCAGTAGGAGTTCAGATGGGTTCACCTCGTCGGTCTTCTTATCGGCATCTACCTGGGGACCGTTACGTACAGCTAGTGCCGCTTGCGGTCTGTGGTTAAATCCACTGCCAGCGTAGTGTCGAGTCTTTAGAGTTTCACACAGAGAGTTATTTGCCTTTAGGCAAAATGAGTAGAGGTCGCATGGTTTTGCGACAGGGTTCGTTCACATCCGCGCACTTGTGCACGTTTGCTGTCCGGACAGCTCATACTTGCGGGCTTTGGTTTAAGCCAGATCCTAGTATATGATTTGGGATTGGTTTTATCTCATTGTATTCGTGTTCCTCGGATCACGAATACGGGTGCGTATGCACA
This sequence comes from Agapanthus africanus, assembly GCA_030015575.1. Classification (NCBI taxonomy): domain Eukaryota; kingdom Viridiplantae; phylum Streptophyta; class Magnoliopsida; order Asparagales; family Amaryllidaceae; genus Agapanthus; species Agapanthus africanus. The sequence continues at coordinate 1,319,005 of JASDDO010000008.1, read as the reverse complement.
GTTGACTGAGACAGAGGCAGAGGACTTTGATTAGGGTTAATAACCATTGTCATTTTGTTAACCCTAATGCTTATGTGTGTATTATGATTACTTGATATTAGTTATATATAATTGTGCATGGTTAGGGTTGTTGACATTTTGACCATACTTGACTTGTTGACCTTGGTTGACATGTTGACCATCATCATTCCATATGAAAGATGCTCTTTGATCCTTGCAATTTTCATTTAATGTGAAATGATAATGGTCAAGTCTTGATTAAACCATGACAATTATCTTGCTAATTATCTATTTGATATTATCTTGCTAATTTTCATTTAATGTGAAAGATGCTCTTTGATCCTTGCAATTTGCATATATATGAGAATGGTTCTTTTATTCTCATTCATTCTATCATATAGATTCTCTCTCCTCCTCTTCCTCTCTCTCAAGCTCTTCCCTCTCATGTGTTGAGAAACACTTGAGCTTGAGATAAACCTCTCCAAAGTAATCTCTACTCTTATCTAAGGTTCTAGGATTAGCACTTCTAGCACCTTAGTTACTTCTAGCTTGAAGTTGAAGCCAAAGGTTGAGGCTCTCGGGGTATCCTTCTTCGACCAGAGAAGGCGACAAGGTGATCTCTTTCTTCCACTCTAAGGAGCAAGGAGAGGACATAAAGCCCAAGGTATAACCTTTCTTCTATGTAGCTAAATCTAGTTAGCTTTTAGTTAGTTTTTGTTTAGCAAAGATCCTCCTTTAGTTAGTCCATGTTGCTTAGTTCGATAAAATTCCAATTTTTATTCCGTTTTCCGCCTCCCCGCAAGCACCGGGATGGGCAACGTGGACTTACAGTGGTATCAGAGCCTAACTAAACATAAACTAGCTAGTTAGTAAAGTGTTTGGAAGTTCGATCGGAAAAATCGCAAAACTAAAATTTCAAAACCCTAACTTTCTGTTTTTTTTTCTGCTCTAAAAATAATAAATCATACTTCAAAAATCAGCTCAGGGTTTTGTTAAGAAACTCACCAAAGACGATCCAGTGAACCGTTCAAAGCGCCGCGTTTCCGCGGCAAGAACATGCTTCTTGCCGCGGAACCGCGGCCGAGTTGACTCGGTTCTGGACCCTGTTTGGTGCAGTGTTCTTCTGTAATGGTTTTGGGATTTTTAAGATATTTTATTTCTGCCCAGATTTTCCAGAATAGAAATTTGTATTTGGGTGGCTATAAATCCGTATTTTTGATCGAACTTCACTATACTTTGACTATTGGGTTATATCTGTGATTTTTATATGTATTTAACGTCTGCTAATCGCTATACGTCGATTAGTGGGGGTTATACATATCTGTGATCTGTAATGCTTATTGGTTTGTGTATATGAACTCGGTGGATTGTCGCGGATGAATAGCCGGGGTGGGTGTGAGATGAGAGTTTCTTTTTCCTTTCATTCATTGTAATATGTAAATTGATGTAATATTATTTATTTGGCCGCACAACCGGGTCGGAGTTGTAGCCGTCATTGTATAATTTCTTTTTACTGTTTTTGCTCCTAGGATAGACCCATGGTGGGGTGCACAAACTACCGGGTATCTCGAAGTGCCGAGTGGCCTACTCACGTCGTTGAGGGAGGTTGCTTCGCTTCGGGTACTTGGCGGGTAGTTTACCGCACCCGTAGGGGTCTTGGGTGGGGTATTGGCTATTCATCGCGATCGTGTAATTCGCTTTTCGTTGCAGGCTCGAACGAATCACGGATTCCTAGTATATCCAAAGTGTTCATCTGTGATCTGTAATGGCTATCATTGCTATATAATTATATATGATAACTATTTAGGTGTTGTTTATGTTTTGCATCCGCGCTAGTCCAGCCCCCGCTCTGTCGTTAGTTAAGTAACCTAACGGGTGATGACGGGGCCCCGTGGCGAATGCGGATGGCATAAGCGTACACCATATTTTGGTTGTTTTCTGCAATGGTAGGATTAAATGATGGGACACATTGAAATTAATGCAAGAAAATAAACCAAGTAAAAGTCGATTGGAACTCTTTGAAAACCACTCGGTTCTTTTCAAAACCAAACTTTTAAATGCGGAGCTTGAACCACTCCTTTTAAAAGCTATCTCGTTCCATCGATTATATCAAGTTCACTACGTTCACGGTTTCGCCAAAACCATTCGTAGCCCTCCGTCATTCCATATGGATGGTCAAAAAGTATTCAAGCTATGTATTTTGGCCAAAGTCAAGGCATAGTGATTGGTAGCTATTGGGTATTTATGTGCAGCATAGATAGATGCGTTGGTTTGGGACAGTCGTGCTGTCATTTTGGCCAAAGTCAAGGGTAGGTACGGGTGGATCCAAATTAACCAGGAGAATGACGGGTAGAACTTGACATGCGACTTATGATATTTTGGCCAAAGTCAAGGTCATAAGAGCATGGGGCAAAAATCCACATCGGGAGTTTCATAAGTACTGAAACTTGCTAGCGCTGCATACCATTTGGGGAGTGATGATTCTGGTAGGATTCCTTCGGTTTTATCACGCGATGATATTTGGATCCTGATCCTACTGTGAGTATATGCTACTCCTCGGGAAAACTCTCACTTAACGATCAATGCTATAAACCTAGTAGGTGTCTAGAAAGGTGTTAGCGGGGCTATGCCCACAGGGAAAAGAGGTTACTTAATTAAGGAACTTCGCGAAAGCGTTGGAAAAACCTCCCTCGAAGTACCGACACTGGCCTGGCTGAACGGTTAAGCAAGTATTGTATGGTGAGATTGATCCTGACTAATTCTTCCTTTATGGTTTGAGGAGGGATTCGAGAGACAGTGGGAGCCATCCTGTTTAGACAAACTAAAAACCACTCTAAACTTGCAAGAGCATCATGCTAAAGTGTTTCTTTTCTCTCTCCTAATTGCAGCGACCATTCAACATGACCGGACTTAAGTTATTACTAGATAAAAACATACTGACATGGCCAAACTACAAAGATTGGCTCAGGAATGTCAAGATGGCAATCACTTACGACAAGTTGGTGTATATCCTTACCACCAAAGCTCCCCCTGTCCCAGGTCCCACCTCCAGCGTCGCGGATATAGAAATCTGTAAGACATGGGAGATTGATTGCGCGAAGGCCAAATGCCTCGTACTTGCCTCGATGGACAACGGACATCAGAGGAGGCACGAGAATATGGACCTAGAGTCCATATTTCTCCATACAAAAGAACTGTATGGAGAGCAGTCTCGTATCGCAAGATACGAAGTGTCGAAGAAGCTATTTTCGGCAAGATTGGCCATCGGATCATCGGTAGCGGAACACGTGCTTAAGATGATTGGCTACATAGAGGAGCTCGTGGACCTTGGGACCACGTTGGAGAATGAACTCTACACTGATTTGATTCTTCAGTCCCTTCCTTCCACTTACGCCCAGTTTATCCTAAACTTCAACATGCAAGGAAATGAGGTTGAACTTTCCGAGCTTCTGAACATGTTGAGGAGTGCTGAGGGCATCCTACAGAAAGGTAGGGAGACATCCACTTTGTTTGTAGGAGGATCTTCCTCTTCTAGGTCCAGGGCGAAAGCCAAGAGAAAGAAGAGGAAAGCCCCCGCCAAACCAAGGGGCGGTGTCAGTAAAGTGGATACGAAGGGAAAGGGAAAGGCAACAAAGGTAGCGGGAAAGCTGGTGGGGAAGGAAGAATGCTTCTACTGTCACAAAAGTGGACACTGGAAACAGGATTGCAAGGCTTGGAAGGCTAAAACCCAGGATCTGAAGCGAGTTGCGGCATCAGCTTCAGGTGTGTATGTTATTGAAAACTGTCTATCAATAAACTCTACATCCTGGGTATTGGATACCGGATCAGGATCTCATATCTGTAATTCTTTGCAGGCGTTGAGAAAGCGTAGAGTTTTGAAGGCAGGTGATATGACCCTCAGAGTTGCAAACGGAGCTAGCATGGATGCTGAGGCCGTGGGGGACTATCACCTGGGATTGTCAGATGGACACTTTTTGGTTTTGCGTAGTTGTTATTTTGTACCAAATGCAACCTGTAATATCATTTCTGTATCTTTATTATCTAAAGAAGGTTATGAATTTGCATTTGTAAGTAATGTAGTGAACATTCACCTTAATCAAGTTTTGATTGGGTCAGGTACATTAAACAACGGTATATACGTATTAAACCAACCACAGATTTTCAATGTCCAGAATACACACAAAAGAAAGTTTCCAGAAATCAATAAAACTTTCTTATGGCATTGTAGACTGGGTCACGTCAATGAGAGAAGGTTGACTAAGTTACATACAGAAGGATATTTGGATCCGTTCGAATATTAATCGTATGCAACTTGTCAATCCTGTCTCAAAGGAAAGATGACAAAGACTCCGTTCACTGGACACGGAGTAAGAGCGAGCGAGCTCTTAGGACTCGTACACAGCGACGTGTGCGGTCCAATATCTACGCATGCACGAAGCGGTTATTCTTACTTCATTACTTTTACGGATGACTTTTCATGGTACGGTTATGTCTTCTTAATGAAACATAAATCCGAGGCCTTTGAAAAATTCCAGGAATACAAGAATGAAGTAGAAAAACAAACAGGCAAAAGTATCAAGGCACTGAGATCTGATCGAGGTGGTGAATACTTGAGTGCCGAGTTTCTGGGTTACTTAAAAGAGAATGGAATTCTCTCTCAGCTTACTTCTCCATACACTCCGCAACATAACGGTGTATCGGAGAGACGGAACCGAACCCTATTGGATATGGTACGGTCCATGATGAGTAACGCTGAGTTGCCACGATCGTTCTGGGGATATGCGTTAGAATCAGCTGCATACCTTTTGAACCGAGTTTCAACTAAGACTGTGCCTACTACACCATATCAGAAGTGGTGTGGGAAGAGACCCTATCTTAATCACATTAAGACATGGGGACGTCCAGCTTTTGTCAAAAAGCAGCATGCGGACAAGCTCGAGGCACGCTCAGTACAGTGCAAGTTTGTGGGGTATCCAAAGAACTCCAAGGGATATTTCTTCTATTGCGAAGAGGAACAAAAGGTCTTTGTTTCTCGCCATGCCCACTTTCTAGAACACCAGTTCATAGAAAAAGAAATAAGTGGGAGTGCAATAGAACTGGAAGAAATTCCAGAACCACGAGCTATTACTGAAAGCTTAGTAGAACCAGAGGGTTCGAAAGATCAGGACATTCCCACGCCACTCCACAGGAGTAGTAGGCAGTCTCATTCGCCCGAGAGATACTACGGTTTTCTCATAGACGGGGATAGAGAGGATTGCATCATAGATTGTGATGAGCCAGCTAGCTTCCAGCAAGCCATTCAGAGCGTTGACTCGGTAAAATGGCTGGATGCAATGCGGATCGAAATGGAGTCCATGTGCACCAATAAAGTATGGACGTTGGACATTGCTCCAGATGGGGTAAAACCCGTAGGATGCAAGTGGATCTTCAAAAGGAAGATTGGTGTAGATGGACAGGTTGAGACCTATAAAGCTAGACTGGTTGCAAAGGGTTTTCGTCAGAGACCTGGTTTGGACTATGACGAAACCTTTTCTCCAGTAGCTATGCTGAAATCCATTCGGATCCTTCTTGCCATTGCTGCCTTCCACGATTATGAGATTTGGCAGATGGACGTAAAGACCGCTTTTCTAAATGGACATTTAGAGGAGTGTGTCTATATGGACCAGCCAAAGGGTTTCATTCAGAGTGGGAGCAGCGGAAAGGTGTGCAAGTTGCTTAAGTCAATTTATGGACTAAAACAGGCATCGCGGAGCTGGAACATCTGTTTTGATGAGACGGTCAAGGAATTTGGCTTTATCAAAAATCCAGATGAACCATGTATCTATTGTAGATTTGTAGCGAGAACTGTAGTATTCCTCGTTTTATACGTGGATGACATTCTCTTAATAGGAAATGACATTCCTATGCTACAATCTGCTAAGGGGTTCTTGTCACATAGGTTCTCCATGAAAGATCTGGGTGATGCCTCATACATTCTGGGGATCCGGATCTACCGTGACAGATCCAAGAGGATTTTAGGACTCTCACAGTCCAGGTACATCGACACTATACTGAAAAGATTCAGTATGGAAGATTCCAAACGCGGTAATCTACCGGCTTGTCACGGGATCACCCTCTCCAAAGAGATGTCTCCCAAGACTGATTTGGAGAGGGATCGCATGTCTATTATGCCCTACGCTTCTGCGGTAGGTTCTATAATGTATGCGATGTTGTGTACCAGATCAGATGTAGCTTATGCACTGAGTGTGGTAAGCAGGTATCAGTCAAACCCTGGGGAGAAACACTGGATAGCGGTAAAGAACATTCTCAAGTACCTGAGAAGGACTAAGGAGATGTTCTTGGTGTATGACGGAAAAGACCTCCAGATTGAGGCCTTTGCTGACTCCAGCTTCCAGAGTGACAAGGATGATTCTAAGTCCATGTCGGGTTTTGTCTTTACCCTCAATAGAGGGGTGGTGTGTTGGAAGAGTTCTAAACAGGAAACCGTTGCTGACTCGACTATGGAAGCGGAATACATCGCTGCATCTGATGCCGCAAAAGAAGCTGTCTGGATGAGGAAGTTCTTGAAAGAACTTCAGGTGGTTCCGTCCATTGTTGATCCAATACCTCTGTATTGCGACAACAACGGGGCTATAGCTTTAGCGAAGGAACCCAGGTCCCATCAAAAATCCAGACACATCTTGAGGCGGTATCACCTGATCAAGGAGATCGTGGATCGCCAGGAGATCGAGGTTCGGAGGGTTGCTTCAGAAGATAACACTGCAGATCCATTCACGAAGGCCTTACCCCAGACTCAGTTCGAGCGGCTAATCGAGATGATAGGTCTTCGATACGCCAGTACATGGCCTTAGTGCAAGTGGGAGATTGTTAGTGTATATGCCCTAGAGGCCATTACTGTATCATACTAGTATGTATATTACTTGATGGAAGCTTGGGATATTCACAGTTGTATATACAATCTTGCTCGAAATGGTAGTATGCTACTTGGTTTGTCTCTGCTTTAATATGTGCATGTGTTTCTTTTAGCATATCGCTTATATACATATTAGTAGAGCCCTTAAGATCTTTGCTTGATTACCAGCGTTGTGATGGCGCTCACACTCGTGGGGGCTGAGTAATCCATAAGCACATCCTTATACAAGTCCCTAGTCGTTGGACTATCGAGACAGGGCATCGATACTCCGGAGTAGACTAGCGTATACGCTTCTCATCCCAGCGTGGGAGACGGTCTGTCCCACAGCCGTCAGTACGTCGTACTTGAGATAGTATGCGGGTGCTCGTTAGGTTACGAGTACACTGGACATGAATCGTCCGGAACTATTGGTTGGTATTATACCTATCGTCAGTTATCAGTTCCCAGATGACATGAGTACAGCTTAGCCCGCTGACTTGACACTGTCACTTCGCCTCGAGTGTGTTCCCACTGTATTTTGATTACTATCCTACCACGGCTCAAAGGAGTCGTGCAAACAGGTAGTAGTTGGGTGCAGTCCCGAAGCACTTGGAGGCAGTGACGGTTAGACAGGATTCGTCTCTCCCGGTATTGGGGGTTGACATCGCGCTGTGTCCAGGAGAGCCATTACACAAGTAGTCCCTGGCCAGGGCAAGCGAGATATACTGGTAGGTTTCCAGTGTTATCTCAGGGTGTTCTGGGCTACACTCCGACACGACTTGTACCACTATTAGGGGACTGACGTTTACCGCCCCTAGGCCCGCCATGCGATGTATCAGACGAACAGACCGGACTGTACGGAGACTGCCACATTCAGGCTCAGTAGGAGTTCAGATGGGTTCACCTCGTCAGTCTCTTATCGGCATTTACCTGGGGACCGTTACGTACAGCTAGTGCCGCTTGCGGTCTGTGGTTAAACCCACTGCCAGCGTAGTGTCGAGTCTTTAGAGTTCCACACAGAGAGTTATCCGCCTTTAGGCAAAATGAGTAGAGGTCGTATGGTTTTGCGACAGGGTTCGTTCACATCCGCGCACTTGTGCATTTTTGCTGTCCGGACAGCTTATACTTGCGGGCTTTGGTTTAAGCCAGATCCTAGTATATGATTTGGGATTGGTTTTATCTCATTGTATTCGTGTTTCTCGGATCACGAATACGGGTGCGTATGCACAGTTGACTGAGACAGAGGCAGAGGACTTTGATCAGGGTTAATGACCATTGTCATTTTGTTAACCCTAATGCTTATATGTGTATTATGATTAATTGATATTAGTTATATATAATTGTGCATGGTTAGGGTGGTTGACATTTTGACCATACTTGACTTGTTGACCTTGATTGACATGTTGACCATCATCATTCCATATGAAAGATGCTATTTGATCTTTGCAATTTTCACTTAATGTGAAATGATAATGGTCAAGTCTTGATTAAACCATGACAATTATCTTGCTAATTATCTATTTACATAATTCACACATATATGTGAGAATGGTTCTTTTATTCTCATTCATTCTATCATATAGATTCTCTCTCCTCCTCTTCCTCTCTCTCAAGCTCTTCCCTCTCATGTGTTGAGAAACACTTGAGCTTGAGATAAACCTCTCCAAAGTAATCTCTACTCTCATCTAAGGTTCTACGATTAGCACTTCTAGCACCTTAGTTACTTCTAGCTTGAAGTTGAAGCCAAAGGTTGAGGCTCTTGGGTGAATCCTTCTTCGACTAGAGAAGGCGACAATGCGATCTCTTTCTTCCACTCCAAGGAGCAAGGAGAGAAGGACATAAAGCCCAAGGTATAACCTTTCTTCCATGTAGCTAAATCTAGTTAGCTTTTAGTTAGTTTTTGTTTAGCAAAGATTCTCCTTTAGTTAGTCCATGTTGCCTAGTTCGATAAAAATCCGATTTTTATTCCGTTTTCCGCCTCCCCGCAAGCACCGGGGTGGACAACGTGGACTTACAGAGGGAACCTCCGATTAACGGGTTAAACCGGTCATGCGAACTTAATGTGCAGTGTGCGTGTGTTTTTCAAAAGGGGTATTGGATATATCGGGGGCCCCATAGAGTTTTTACGGGGGTCCCGCTATCCGGATAGCGGGCTGGGGGTCAAGAGGTCTAGCAGCCCCCTTGCGGGGTGTGGGGGCAGCGCCTCGTTAGAATTTTTTTCTAACGGGAGAGGTGTTTTTAGTGTGGAGTATGTGTGTGTATGTATATATACATATATATAAAAAAAGGAAAGGGCATCCAAAGGATGCGTGGGAAAAAGCGTCAGCGCTTTGGGCGCAAGGGCGCTAGCGCCCCACGTGCCAGGCGCTCGGGCGCTAGCGTCTTGAGCGCAAGAGCGCTAGCGCCCTACGTGCGAGGCACGTGGGCGCTAGGGCTTTGGACCCTAGCGCTCTGAGCGTAAGAGCGCTAGCGCCCCAAGTGCCAGGCACGTGGGCGCTAGCGCTTTGGGCGCTAGCGCCCCACGTGTCAGGCACGTGGGCGCTCGGGCGCTAGCGCTTTGGGTGCTAGCGTTCTGAGCGTAAGGGCGCTAGCGCTTTGGACGCTCGGGAGGCAAAAGGGACTTGGTCCCTGCAATGGGAGTTGTACTCCCAGAAAGGAGCACTTATTATTTTGCATATATGTATATATATGAGGAGTTAAACTCCTAGGATATTTTGAGGCTGATGAAGGGGCTTCTCCTCTTGAGCTTTGGATCTTTCCCAAAGTGGGGTTTGTGGAGATGAGTCTCCTTCCTGTCGTTTGGTCGGATCTTGGAGAAAGGGGGTGGGATTTAAAAATCTTCCCTTTTTGAGATCTAATGGAAGGTCCAAGCTCCTCTTTGTGGGTTTTGTGGTGAAAAACTATTTAGTTTTGGAAAAGAAAGAGTAAAACTCTTAATTTAATTCAAAAGAAAGAAGAAGGTTTTAGAAACTTGAGGAAGGAGAAAGAGGCACAGGCCCTAATTTTTGGGGAATGAAAAGTCTATGATTTATTCATCATCATGTTGCCTTATATAGGCTTACACATTTACATATAGCCCATTGGGCTTTACAAAATGGCATTTTGCCCATCCCATGTCTTATGTGCTATTTTTTTTTGCACATAAGCCACGGGCTTACAAAATTTTGGCTTTATGCCCATTTTGTTTGCATTCATGCATAAAAATTTACATAAAAATTATTTATTACATGATTTAATTTTGGCATGGGGGAGGGCCGGCCGCTTCATGTTCGGACTCGACCTGGGCATGGGCTCACTTGGCTTGGGGTTGACTTTGACTTGGTCAACCGGGATGCAATTTTCGACTTCAACACCTGCTAGATGAGTTTCTAGGGGTTAATTGTAAGGACAATGTTGATAACTTTGATTACGTTAAGTTAGTGGGTGCTTGCAATGGTCTTTTGCATTTTTAGGTCTACCTGAGTTAGTGGAGGGAGAGAGGGATAATGTTGGTTATCTATGAACTACACCTTCTGGAATGTTAGGGGTATGGGGCTTCCCGATAAACGTAGGATGATTAGAGAAGTGTAAGGTAATAATAGATTGTATGTCGCTTGTCTTTCTGAGTCGAAGTTGATTGATCCGCCGTTTTCGGTTCTTGATTTTGTGGGAGGCCATAGGGACTTCGAGTGGAGATGTAAGAATTCAGAAGGAGCCTCGAGTAGGATACTGGTAGGAGTTAACCGGCGTACTTTCACTATCGAGGAGTGGATTGGAGCTTTCATAGTCTCGAGTGTATTAAAAAGGGTACACGGAGGGTTGTTTGAAACGATTACTGCGGTGTACGGACATAACACCAGAGTAAAAAGGAATGACTTTTTTGCGGAAATTGCATTAATTGCAAGCAGATGAAATCATCCGTCGGTGGTGGGGGACTTTAATGTCATAAGGTTCGTCGATGAAGAAAGGGAGGAAAAAGAGATACACATGATCATCGATCATTCAATGAGTTGATTAATGAACTGCAGCTTGTTGACTTTGTCAACAACGACATGCTTTTCACTTGGTCCAACCGTCAGGCTAATCCATGTTTAGCCAAACTTGATAGGTTATTTATATCGCTCGCTTGAGAATCTAGATTCTTTATGGCATACTTCTATCCTTAGCCTTACCTCGGATCAAGTACCCCTGAATTTAAATATTAGGAAACAGATGACGTTTCCTAAGAAGATTTTTAGATTTGAGAAGATATGGCTGGAGAACCCTTCTTGCATTGACGTGGTCAAGAATTGTTGGGATAACCATGTTGTGCGAGCTGATCGTTCTGCTAGTAGTATTGTGGTGGCAAAATTAGCACACCTCGGGGCATGTCTCGCTAAAGGGCTACAGTTGTTTTTGGAAACATTAAGTTGCGAAAGGAGGACTTGTTGTTGAAGTTGGTTGACCTTGAAAAGAAAGAAGAGTCTGGCGACTTGCCGCGTCTGGAGTGGGAAGAAATAGGTAGGGTGAGGGATACTCTACATGACATTTATAAAAAGGAGATCATATGGAGGCAAAGATTGAGGGTACAATGGCTGAAAGAGGGAGACTTAAATACAAAGTTCTTCCATCAAATTGCAAACGGTAGGCGTAGAAGGAATCTTATTTTTAAGATAGAGATTGACGGATAGGAGGTTGAGGAGGTCAGCGAAATTCGCACGCATATCTATGATCATTTCAGAAATTTATTAGCCTTGGTAGAGTTGTGCCCGGGTGCAAATATTGATATCTGGGAGCAAAGTGACAAAATTAGTATGGAACAAAAAGGCTCTCTCGAAACCCCATTCTCGGAGGAGGAAATGAAGAACGCGATCTTTGGTCTGGGAGCTGACAAAGCGGACGGACTAGATGGATTCCCGATATTTTTCTTTCAATGTTTTTGGGATACCTTCGGAATGGCCTTTGTGATCTTATCACACAATGGTACGCCGGTATGGAAGAGTTACATAGGTTCAATTATGCCAATGTTGTGCTGGTGGCTAAGAAGGTGGTGCGTTGAAGGTCAATAATTTCAGGCCTATTAGCCTAATAAATAGTGTTATGAAAATCATTTCTAAGCTTATGGCTAATAGACTTGGGGGACTTTTGAAATCAATTATTGCGGGGTACCAAACCGGTTTCAACCTGGTAGATCGATTATGGATGGAGTGGTTATGGCTCTTGAGATCATACAGTCATGTAAGAGAAAAGTGAAGGGATATATGCTTAAGCTGGACTTCGAAAAAGTTTATGAGGGCGTTGACTGGAGATGTATCTTAAATATTCTGTTAAATCAGAGTTTCGGAGAACGCTGGTGTTTCTGGATAAAAAAATGGCTGTCAGCTTCCAAGGCAATGATGTGAACGGGGTTACAGCGAATCACTTTAAATGCAGAAAAGGGTTAAGACAGGGCGATCCTCTACCACATTTGGTAGCTGATGGATTGGATTTAATAAGATGATAGTCCTAACCAGTAATGATGGTTTGATCGATGGATTGAGAACTAGCGGATTGACAGTGGTTATTCTGCAATACGCAGACGACACGCAGTTATTTGGGAACAGAGATAAGGGACGATTTAGGGTTATGAAAGGGCTTCTTGGCCGATTTGAGCAGTGGTCGAGTTTAAGGATAATTTTCATAAAAGTATATTAACTTTACTTGGAGGCATGGAAGATGACGAGGAAGATTGGACTGGTATTTTTGGATGTAATCTTGTGGATTTTCCAATAAAATATTTAGGACTACTGATCTGTCCTGGTAAATTAAAAACATCTGATTGGATGCCTATTGTTGATAGAGTGACCGTAAAATTGGAGGGTTGGAAGGGAATGCTACTTTCAATCCGAGGGAGAGTGACACTTTTAAACACTGATCCGCCTTCCATTTCTATGCACTATCTCGCGGTATTCGAGCTACCTGTCATTGTGGAAAAGTGTACCTATAAAATCCGATGAAAATTTCTATGGAAAAGAGGCAACAAAGATACAGAGTACTCACTGATAAAGTGGCCGATTGCATGTATGCCCAAAAATTTAGGTGGATTGAGTGTGATAAATCTAAGAGAGATGAACCAGATACTACTAGCGAAATGGTGGTGGAAATTGTACGATGAAGAGATTTGTAATCGGAAATAAATTATTGAAGGAAATTATTTGAAAAATGGGAACCTAAGAGGAAAGCAAAAGAATGCTGTGACGAGCTCTGGCTTCCGGGAAGGAATTTTTTAGAGTAGAAGAATTTTCCTCGCAGGTTTAACTTTTTCGATTGGGGACAGAAACAAGATCAGCTTCCAGAAAGATAAATGGTTTGGAGAGGTGGCACTAAGGTTTAAATTTTCAAGACTGTTTGGAATTGCAAAGAACAGATACGTGAATGTTGCGGCGGTGTTGAACGGGAGGGAGTGGCGAGTGCCATTTAAACGTTCTTTGGCGGCAAGAGAAATATGTGATTTAAGGAATCTAAAAGAATACTTAGATGATTGGCGTCTGAATTGCTAGAGCCAAGACCGTCCGATTTGGAGATGGAACAATAATAATTTTTTTTTCCTATTAATTCACTTTATAAGATCATCAATGGAGGAGGAAAGACGTGAAGACGTGTGGATCATATGGGAGGGCAAAGGTGCCAAGCAAAATAAAGATGCTCAACTGGCAGGTGACTAAAAAGTCTATCTTAACTAGAGATAGCCTTATTAAAAGAAAGTGGCAAGGCCCTTCCTTTTGCGAGTTTTGTAAGACCGATGACGAATCAGGAGATCACATATTTTTCATATGTCCATTTGCTAGAGAGGTTTGGTTATATACTTTTGCGCTAAGAATAATGCTCTTAGATTTCCGATATCTATCGACGATGTATGGGGATATTGGCGAAATCGATTAGGAGGGGGGTCGGTAGAAGGAGTTGGGAAATCATTATTATGGGTGCCACTTGGGGTATTTGGAAAGAACGTAACGAGATGATTTTTTGGAGGAAAAATAATTGTGCATATATTGTCGTTCTTCTTATTTCAAATATGTTGCTCAATTGGACATCTTTGCTTGCAGACACGGTCAAAGATGAGAAAAATGGTTCCCAAGATGGAGGTGCATGCCGGAGATGGTGGTGCCCTTAGTGATGGCGACTCTGCCGAGGAAGAAGCAGATGACGAGGAAACATGAACTGGGGTAGAGATTTGTGTTTTGGGAGGGGAGACGTGACCTGTCCTCGCATTTGGTTGCTTGTCTTTTCTCTTCTTTCCTTTTTCTTTTGATTGAATTAGTTGTGCATGACACTAGTTATGGTTCTTTTGGATGTGGCATGTAATGTATTAAGACTTAATGCTTTGTGTTGGCGCTGAGAGCGTGTGGGTGTAATCATTAAAACCTTTTTAATCCATTTTGGGTGGCTAATTATCCACCTTTTATCTCAAAAAAATAAATATAAAAATAATGATGATGTGTTCGTGCCTGAACTCAATAAATTTAATTACTTGACATTTGGTTTTATTTTTAATAAATGTTTGGTTTTATAAATTTCATTTCTTAATTATGAACTCAAATATCTTTCAACTTGCAGAATGCTTGTTATTTAATTCAACTCTTTAAATGAATAGGCCTCAAGTTATACTTGTCTACATGTTAATGATGTTTAAATAGCAGTTTTGTTCTCTCACTGTTGTTTTCTCTGTTTTGTGGATGTTGTAGGATACCTCTATACTGCGAAGTAAGCTCTTGCAACATGACAATCTAGTTAGGTACTCTGAGAATCTTAAAGTAGAGTATCTTGAATCTAGTTCGTCGTCGTCGTCATCAATACCAAAATCTCCTTTTGGTCCATCAACATCATCCACACCAAGAAAAAAACCATCATCATATTGGAGTAAGAGTACACATTTCTTATTGCATATAGTACTTATTGAATAGATTTATAATGTTTACGCCTATAGTATTCATGAAGCAGGAGTTGATGCATACGATTTGCTTGTCATGCCATGGCGAAGTTTTTATCTATTTTTCTTTATCATGTGTATTAATTGTTTCTAATGTATTTTGCAACCGTTAACTATTTAAGCGCTAATAATATTGCCCCGTGAAGCAATGAACATAAGTATAAGTATATATACTGTTTCAACCTGATGCAGTTAAGACCCATACATTGTTGGAGCTGCTGCCTTCTGTAACAACCAACTTGCACAAAACTTGAGTTCTTGGGATCTTCTGATTATAAAACAAGGAACCTTTTTAACAAGTATTATAGGAAAACACTAAATTAAGTAAAGATAAATATGTATATTATTAACTTATTATTACTGTTGAACGTGAATGTATATTATTCTATATTTCTGGTTTTCCATGGTGGTTTCTATGTTTCTGTTATATAGAGGCTGTTCATTTGAAATTTGATGGGACGCCATTTACTACATCACAAAGCAAATGAATTTGCAGTGTCAATTTTGACATGATGAGAGTCTCAGCATTAGACATTAACACTTCGCAGATTAGCTAGCCACCACAAATTAGGTTCGGATCAGGTCCAAGTCAACCAAACGGAAATCTTACCCTTATTATATAGTTAACACTTTAGTCCTACTAAAACTAGTGGGGAAAAAAATAAAAATAAAATTGCATCCAGGTAAGCAGCACCAAAGAAACATAAACACAACAATAAGACATCAACAACTAATGAAAACAAAACAATCAGTTCTTAGCCATGCAAATACTTTGCTGCAGCCATAGGGTAGACAACCTTTTTAAGCAATACTTGTAATTGGATTTTCCTTTTATGTCGTAATTATCTACGTTTTCGCTTTGCTAACACCTGTTTGGAGGGAATGCCATGTTGTATCCATTCATTTTAAACAGATAGTTGCTGCCTCAGCTTGTTGAGTACTCACACAAAGAAATTTTCAGGTTCCAAGGCGAAACCAAAGGCGAAAACTGAAGAAGAGAAGACTTTCAGAAGAAGAGCCAAGTACTTCTTAGCGACCCAACTAGTTGCGGTGTTGGTGTTCTTGTCCCTTTTTGGAGGAATCGAGAACGCTGAAGACGGTGATGAGGATGGACTTGACTATGAAGACAGATCTTTCTAAACTGAGTACCATTGTATTCAACACTTTTCATCTTTTGTACCTTTTTCTTAAATTGCCTCATTGCAAAGGTGTTTCCTTGGCGAATTTCACTCCAAGGAGAAATTTTCCTGGCCATTATATTTTTTTGGGTTACTCTTGTTGCTTTGTTAGTCTGAAAGTTGTGTAATACTTGTATCTCAATGAGTTATTGTTTTTGAGATATGATAAATAAGAGTTGTGTAATATTTAGAATACGGATTTAAACATTCTTGTGATAGTAGACAGTGATATCGATAAACAAGCATTCCATGTATGTCCAACTAGATCTTTAAAGGCATAATAATTGGAATATCACTTGGAAGGAAGGATGTTGAGCAGGGACATATATATATGCTGCTGTGCCGCCTCTGGGTTATTTCTTTTTGGAATAAACCCATTTGCCTGGGGGGATCGAAATAAACGCGGCCTCGGAGGATTGAACTGGCGACCTAACCTAATTGTAGGCAGCCCTCCTTTGCTGGAAGTCTGGTTTGCAAGAAGTCTGGAACCAGGGCTGTAATTTTATTCTATAATGTAAATGGACTTGGTTAGAAGACCTACTTCTTTTAAAGAATAAAAAAGGAAGAAAAATCCCCTTCTTAGGGCTGTTTAACGCATGCACAAATTCTTGTCAAGAATAGTAGTTGGGTAGGGGAAGCGAGCGGGAGGTAAGGGTCGGAGGAGGCACGAAACAGGTAGGGGGATGTCGAGGGGAGGGGGGGGGGGTGTCAAGGGGTCAAACCACCGACAACAAAAACAAAAGATAACCAACGACGCTTGCAGCAGCCTTTTCTTCTTCAGATTTGCCAAGTACTTGATTGATTAGGGTTCAGGAAAGAAGAAGAAGAAGTACTCGATCGATTAGGGTTCAGGGAAGAAGAAGAAGAAGAAGAAGAAGAAGAAATTAGGCGAATGGAGGATGAAGAGGAGGAGGAGGAAAG
Source organism: Agapanthus africanus (assembly GCA_030015575.1). Taxonomy (NCBI): domain Eukaryota; kingdom Viridiplantae; phylum Streptophyta; class Magnoliopsida; order Asparagales; family Amaryllidaceae; genus Agapanthus; species Agapanthus africanus. The sequence continues at coordinate 1,302,087 of JASDDO010000008.1, read as the reverse complement.
GGAGGAGAATGATGATGGGAAGCAGCGGCCGCCCATGGCGGCGGCGGCGGCACTGATCCTTGTGTGTGGGAGCCTGGTGTACTACCACTGCTCCTATCATCGCCGCTCCAGCGTCGTCTCCTTGTTTTCCGATGTCCTCCTCGTCCTCCTATGCTCCCTCGCCATCCTCGGCCTCCTCTTCCGCCACATCAACATCTCGTACCTCCTTTCTCTCTCCTTTACTTTCAATTTTACTTCTCTCTACTTTGATGCATTAATTTCTCACTTTGTCATATATGTATGTATGTATGGATTTGTTCTGCAATGTTTTTAGTATATTTCCCTCGCCATCCTCGTCCTCCTATGCTCCCCCCCCCCTCCCTTTTCTCACAGGAATTAAAAATCATCATTTTAGCAGCCTAAACTAACGACACAACCAATTCATATTACATTAATGTTGAAGTAAAAGCTGCAGCTTAACCACCAGTAATCATCTGACCCCAGCAATAGCATCCTCCATTGTATCTGACGCAGGCCGAGCCTGTTCCATGCCCTCCCTTGATATTTCCAATGACTATGAGTCTAGGTGCTATATCTTCATCCTCTCTTTAATTTGCTTGATGATATAGCTGTTATTTTTATTTTTTATCTTTTAAGGGCTGAACATACCTGGGGGTGTGTCCCAGAATGGACAAAACTCAATTTTATCAGGGGAACAATATTTTTAATTTTGACAATGAACTGAGTGCACTTTCTATTGCAACAAAAACCCCCTAGTGCTTGAAAAATGAATCCTGCACTCCCTCCTCCTTCTTTGTTGATGTGCCTACACTTTCTTGGCGCTTGTGTCTTTCACTTTTCAAGTTTTCACAATAGGTTTATCGAGTACTGAGTAGTTCAATTTTGAATTCATGTGCATAAATATCTATTTATGATATGTGAAAGGAAATTACTTTATTACCTGTCTTGACGTTGGCATTCTCCAGCTGCATCTCAGAGAGGGAATCCTCTAGCTAACTTTACAAATGATTTCTATTTCTCTCTGTTTCATTAATGGAATTCATTTCATAATGAAGGGACCTAAGTTTGGTGATTCCAATCCAATGATGGTTTAACCTTGAATACATGCCAATGGAAAGCTCATTCATCAATCATTATTTACTATTATAGTACGCTCTTATCAACCCCAAAAATGTGTCTGCAACAAGTTTTCTAAGTATTACACCAGGAGACATAAGTGTGAATAATGTAATTATGTCTTTAATATGACTCTTAACATTAAAACTTGATTATTGTTTACCATAATCTGTGACCAGGCACTGTTCTAGACTTCTAGTTCTAAGCACTCGTAACACTTGAAACGGTATAATAATATAGTCGAGCATTTATGATCGTCTTGTGGCTATTGTTTACCACGACCTATAGATTCATTACTTGTGCTGCGAATCTTGTAGGGTACCTGTGGATCCTCTTGAGTGGCAAATATCTCAGGATACAGCCAATAGGATTGCAGCATCCATGGCTAATACTATTGGTGCTGCAGAATCTGTCTTGAGGGTCGCTGCGACTGGACATGACAAGAGGCTCTTCTTTAAGGTTATTGTTTTTTTCCGAAAAGATTGTTATTTACTATAGTGGATAAATTTGGCTCTACGATAGGGAAACTAGTTGCTTAAGTCTTATTTTCTTCTTGTTCATTTACAACCACCTTTTTTTTTGGGTCATTTTTTTTAAATTGAAAAAGACACCTATAATTATCAATAAGACGTCTTTGATGTATTTTTAGCTACCTGTTGAATAAATGACACTTTTCCTTTGCAGTCAAGAGCAACTGTGATTAGGATCTCTGTATTGATCTCTATGCTCTTAATTAGTTAAAAGTGACTTTATCCTTGATAGTCAAAAAAATTGTAATTAGATCTTTATATTGATCTCTGTTCTGTTATCATCAAATGTTGCATTAAATATTTGTCCTGTATCCATTTGTTTAAGCCTTGATTATCACACTAGACTAGCTCTTCTCTGAAAGATGCCAAGGTTACTAGAAACGCTGAATTCAAATTCCTGAAACAAGGCTTGAAGCTCAAACAAGCTTCTTCTTTTTTCCTCTGTAAACTTCTAACTTCCGGAAAGCTGGGAGGCCAGTGTTTTCTTCTACTAGTTATGGCAAGTTTCAGATCCTTTTCATACAAGATCTGTTTTATTTTCTAGTAGAGGGTGCAGGAAAGGAATACTGTAAATTTTATTTGGTCTATTTCTATTTTTTTTTGCTGCGCAAGGGTGTCTGATACATGTGCACTATGAGAAATTATATTTTTCTTTCCATTTTTGAGGTCTAGTCCTCGGGTAATATACTGAAGATGATGTAGAATGCAGAGAACAACAGAATTGATATGGATTATCATTATTTATGCCATAGATGCAACTGCTCTTCACAGAATGCTCATAAAGCAAATATACTGTTGTTTGGTTGTATTTGGTAGACTATAGAACTCATTGCATGGGAAAGTTGGTTATAGTTATGTGTCTGATGAATCTGAACACCTCAATTTATTTCCAAATTCATCTCTCAAGGCAGATCCAGTGATCTAGACTGATAAATGCATGATACAATAATTATTTTTTCATGTTAAACTTTCTTCTCTCTTATTATCTTTGCTACTGTTTATTTCTCAGGTGGTTATTATTCTGTATCTCTTGTCAGCTCTAGGTCGACTGGCATCGGGTGCTACAGTTGCTTATGCAGGTCTCTCTCTCACTCTCTCTCTCACTCTCTCTCTCTCTCTCTCTCACACACACACACGCGCGCGCGCGCACATGCATGCGAGCATTGTTCCACTTTCTAACTGAATTTGGATTGCGGGATATTTTTGAATAGGATTGTGCCTCTTTTGTTTATACATATTCGCTCAGAGCTTCCATTCAGTCAACAAATTAGCTTCTCGGTTTTCTGGAAGAAGGGATTCTTTGTCTGGGGCTCAAGATGCAATGTAATACTTCACTTCTCTTTAAATACCTTGTATTACTCAAATGTTGATTGCCGAAGCATTAAATTATATCTTTCTAATGTAAAGTTTGTGTGTAATACTCATCGATTCATCCTTGACTTGTCCTTACGATAAGGATGATCTCTGAACAAGTAGTTAACAAGACCGTAATTGATAATGTTGTATTTAGTCAATGGTTTCCTGGTTTTTTCCCCTATTACAATTAAATATTTATGTTATAAATCTAATATGAATGGACTGAATTCACTAAAATACGCCCTTTTCAATTATTAATGGTCTTAATTATGTCATGAAGTTTTATATAGAAGAGGTTGGTACAGCTGGGAAATCTAGGAAGCTTTCACCACCATGCCTTCACTATTAAACATCGGTAACTTGACATTCTTATTTATTGCATACAATATAGATTAGCTGAAGCCTTATAGAAACACATAGAGTTCGAGAACAATCGATCTTCATGTGGTTTCAGACACTAACAACAACACAAGCTACCGGTTGATTTTTATTACGCGGACAATTTAGAGTTGCTTGGAGTTGGAAATGATATCTGAAGGAGAATCCCATGACAAAATGTCAGTTGAACAGCTGGTTATATCTCCTGAAAGTCTTTGAGCCTCTAGGTTGTCCAAGCTCGCAATGCTTTGCAGTGGCAAGCTCTGACCACCTGTGCTCATATGCTGCACTTGTCCTCCTGCTGCTGCTGCGGCTGAAGTATTAATGTAACAGCCTTCATTTGCGTGGAGCTGTACCGTTGTACCGGATAGGTTTCGGGTGATGAGTAAGTGGGGTGTTGTCCCGATTTGGGTTTGGAGAAGGAGATGGTCTAGGCTACACGTTAAGGAACCTCCAGTCACCAGATCTTCTGCCATCTTCACCTAGCGTGGATTAATCAACATTAACACACATTACTTCTACCTCGTATATCTCAATATTGCATACTTTTGTTATAATTGTTGAGCAGAGTGTTGTATCATACGGAAATTCTTGCTCAAAATTACATATACCTTAACCCTCAGATCTTCCACATCCGACTTGAGTACCCTGTTGTTGGTGACAGCCTCTGTGAATTCGTGATTGGCTTCCGTGAGTTGTTTATATAGCGATTCATTTTCCCCTCTTAGTTGATCGGCCTGGCTAGGCAAACAACTTATGTAAGCATGGATATAAAGCTTTGTACCTTACATGTATCCTAGTTTCATTGTAAGGCCTGAATTTGGGCAACTCTATAGGTTTTCTTTATTTTATTGTACACAGACATCACAGAGTTGTTCGTTCATTAGATATCTTCTGATTGTTTCAAACTTTTCTTCTGCGAGTAATACATGGAAATTAGGGGGTTATGTACCTGGGATTCAAGGTCAGCTAGATGGGCCTGCTTCCTCTTCCTTGATCTCCTAGCTGATTCACGGTTGGACAGCATCCTTTTAACAATATAAACACACATACAAGGAAGAGATCAGTACCGAAATCCATGACATTGTGGCCAAACATAGCGCATATCTCCAACTGGGAATCATGACATGTACAATCGGCCTCGACAGTGAAAAGTAGTTCAATGTTGTGTCTATGTCTAGTTTGATCGGTAGCAACATATATTACACATAGAGGGAGGCATACCTTCTCATGCGCCTTAAATCAGAAACGCTGGGGTCACCGGACCCAGCATCTAGTAATTCCAAGGATTCATTGTCGTCGTCGTCGGATTGATCTGAACCACTAGTACCTCCCCCTCCTGCTGCTGCTCCACCGCCTGGAGCCTGGCCGTTTGCTCCTCTGATGGGCTTAACGAGAGACGAAGTTGGACTATCAGCTATCATTAGATAAAAGGTAATAAGATTATTATGAGCCGGGGAAGGAAAGAGTTTTAGAGGCAATCAAAGTCACCTCAGATATTCAGTTCAGGTGAACATGTGATGCGAATGAATTTTTGGAAATAAAGTCGACTCTAGCATTGATGCATGTAATAAGATAAATAACATGAAGAAGGAGAAGAAAGAAAAAGGTCATACCGCACAAGGAAGACTGGTGGGAGTCGAGAGTTGGTGAAAGGGTGGATTGCCTGCTGCTGGCTGGAGCGTGCTTCTGTATCCATATTTCACCTCTACTTTGATTACTATGCCTGCTCATCACCAGGACATCCTGCATAACCACCAGATAATTTTGCTTTGCTTTGCTTTAGTTGGATGATATGATATTATATTATTACGATCATGGGAAGGCCTTAATTTAAGACTTGGTTTAGATACTGATCCAGTGAAATATTGGATACCAGGATTTTCATACATTAATTAAAACACAGCTTGCTCTTTTCCTTACATATTTATATCTTCCAGAGTTTTATGTTTATATATATGTTGACATGGTCCGAGGTCTTCAGGTGATTAATTTCAAACAATAATAAATTTAAACTATACTTGTGTTTGTACAACCTATCATTTCTATCTCACCATCCAATCTTCTGCTTCTAGTTGTGTGATGTTTTGTGATGAAAGAATCGGTAGAATTGTTTGATTGTTTGTTCTTTATGATGGTTTCTTTTATTTTCCTTAGTTGGTGATAACCCATGATGAAGTTTAAAATTTTATGAAAGGTTGACATTTCAATGTTGAAAATTGGAGCAATAGACGGCTGCGGCTTCAAGGGTGCGAAAAACAGATTTCACGGCGCTAAAATATTGGAGGGTGTAATAAAGCAATTCACATGGAATTAGGGGTGTTTATAAAACTTATTCAAAAAGAAATCCATGAATTTTGTAGCGGTAAAATTACTCTAAACCAGCCTTATAAGCTAACGTGGTCTTTCAATTAAAAAACCAAATTTATAATATGTAAGTAGCGATATTTTTATCGAAAAGGAAAGCCAATAAAAAGCCACAGTTTGAAGTCATTTTACCATGATAATAAAACCTTAAGTTATTTTAGTGAACAACGGTAATAGATGGTTAGTGTAATCCACCCGTGGTATTATTATTAAAGAGAGAGACACAGAGAGAGAGAGAGTGAGAGAGTTGTATTTTTATTTATTTTTTCTCCTCCTTGTTACCCGATCGACATCGGCCCCAATGTAAGCGGGCCCACTACAGAGGATGGCGAAGGAGATATCATCTCCATCGCCCCAAACCCTAGTCTTTTGGTGGGGCGGCGGCGGCGGAGGAGGTGGAGGGGGATGAGAGAGAAGCAGGTCCTCGATATCCGCCGGAGATAGGCTCTGTTGGTGGTGTTGGTGGTGGTGATCGGCGCCGTCGCTCAAAAAGTCGTCAAGATCCCACTCCGATCCGCTCCTCTTCATCTTCAATTTCAATTTCTTCTTCTATGTGATGCTTGATTCGATTCCTCTTCATCAGATGAGGTGATGATCCTTTGAGGAAGAAACAACAAATCAAAAGAAAAAAAGAGAGTTAAAAAGGGGGAAAAAGATGGGTCAGACTAATCTGCCCCTTGTATTCTTGTTTAATTTGGATGATCGTGGAACCTGAAGCCAAGGAATGGTCCAGGCCTCCTGGGGGCATTTTAGGAAATGGGAGGTTTTAAGAATGGTGGAAGATGATTTGGATTCGCATATTGCACCGTCTTCCACTCTCTCTTTTATTTTTTATTTTTTTAAAAAAAAGGGGGAAAACGGACAAAAATAAATGAAAAGAAGAAGATGCAAGTAGGCCATTGCTGCCAACTCTTGTAGCACTTTTTTAATTTACTTGGAGAAGGAAGGAAGGAAGGAAGGAAGGAAGTCGTTTTGTACAATGGATATATATCCCCCTTGGCTTGGCGGAATGAGACGTCGGATGCTGGGGCCACTTGTTACCATCTCACTGCACTTCATGCGCTTCTCTCTCACTTAATTTTCCAGTACCCAAGGTTAGTAGTCTCCTGATACCTTTTTAATGTGATTTACTTCTTATTTAGTGTCAACTTTACTTGTTTATATATTCTTATTTTGGCTTACACTACTTCTCTTGTTTTTCTTGTCAAGCTCTCTGTCTATGATTAGTGAGTGTGTGTGTGTGTGTGTGTGTGTGTGTGTGTTCGTTCATATACTCATTCATTCTGTTTGGGTTAATTTGATCTACCTTGAATGCTAGCATAAACAATTCGTGGGCGGGCTGTATGCCACGTAGCATGTCTCCAACACAAAATCATGCTAAAAAAGGGACAAATATTTATAAACCACTTGAAGGAAGAGGAAGAGGTGGAGGAATAGAAACATTTTGCTGCTTGGTGGTATTTGTGGTGCAAAAACCAAAACGACACATATATAGGCGGCATCTTATGTGAATAGCATTTTACTCTGGCAAATGGATTTGAGAATAACATCCATGCACTACAACTTTCTCTATGGGCCTGCCTTTTAGCATATGCAGGCTCAAATGGTTGGATTGCCTTGGAGGCCAATTAACTGCAACTTGGAAAGTTTGCTTGGGGTGCTTTTATGTGGCTTAAGGATACATATCGTGCAATGATTTGCATTATTGTGTGGGTGTGTATCCATACTCGGAACAATGGGGCAGAGTCTGGAGCCATACTAGGAACAGACTTTCTATTTTTTCGTCCACTTCAAATCCTTTCTTGTTTCATTATAATTGTTTTGTGTAGTATATCTGCTAAGAATTTTAGCAAGCTGATCCTTTGGAATGTTTACTTTGCTCTTCTTCTTCTTCTTCTTTCGGTAGAGAAGAATGAATAAAAAAGCATGTCCTTGGGCCAAAAGCTTGTCATGACACATATTGCTTTAAACACAAGGGTCTTGGATCTTTTCTGATATATGCTTCAAACATGACACTCCACCTTTTTTTTTTCTCTTTACTTGCGTTCTTCTCTTGGAAAATGATCCTGACTGCATCTTACGAAGCAAAAAATATATTTCCAAAAGTAAGATTCTTAAGCCGCAATGGGTAAATATTAAATTTTCTTCGCGAGAATTATACAACAACTGAGCCTTTTATCCCAAGCATATGGGGTAGGCTACATGAACCAACATGAGAATCACGCCGGGTCCAGCACATGAATCCTCCGCCTCCACTCACTCCTATTGAACAATATACTTTCATTGAGTCCTTTGGCAACCATATCGTTTCGTATCACCTCCATCCATGTTTTCTTCGGTCTCCCTTTTGCCATTTTGCCATTGCCCATATCGAGAGTATCTATTCGTCGAACCGGTGCTTCCATAGGTCTGCGTCGCACATGACCAAACCATCTTAGCCGGTTTTCCCGTATCTTCTCCTCCACAGGTGCTACACCAACTATTGCATGAATATCCTCATTTCGTACCTTATCTTTTCTAGTGTTACCGCATATCCAACGAAGCATGCGCATCTCCGCTACGTGCATCTTCTGTGTATGATGCTTCTCAGGAGCTCAGCATTCTGTACCATATAATAAGGCAGGCCGAATAGCGCTCCGATAAAACTTCCCTTTCAATTTTAACGGAAAGTTACGATCACACAAAATCCCTGTTGCACTCCTCCATTTCAACCAACCAGCTTGGATCCTTTTGATTAACATCACTATCTCCCCATTCTTTTGGATGATGGAACCTAGACATCTAAACTGGTCGCTCGGTGATATCTCTTGCCCTTCCAATGTTATACCAATATGGTTTTGACTTCTCTGGTTACTAAATTTGCAATGCATATATGCTGTCTTGGACCTGCTCAATCTGAATCTCCGAGATTCCAATGTTTGCCTCCATAATTCCAATTTGGCATTAACCCCTTTTTTCGTCTCATTTACTAGAACAATATCATCAATGAATAACATACACCAAGGTACCTCATTTTTGATAGTTCTAGTAAGCTCATCCATCACGATGATAAACATGAATGGACTTAGTGCAGATCCTTGATGTAAACTAATTGTAATCGGAAAATCACTCATTAAGCCGCCGCAAGTTCTGACATTTGCCACTACTACATCGTACATATCCTTGATTATGTCAATATACTTGACGGAGACCCCTTTCTTCATCATTGTCCCCCATAATACCTCTTTAGGTACCTTGTCGTACGCTTTTTTTAAATCAATAAATATCATATGCAAATCTCTTCTCCTCTCTCGAAAACGCTCGATAAGTTGACGAAGTAAATGAATAGCCTCTGTCGTTGATCGTCCAGGCATGAACCCAAACTGGTTCTCTGTTATCTTAATATCCTTCCTTAGCCTGTGTTCAATTACTCTTTTCCAAAGTTTCATGGTGTGACACATAAGTTTTATTCCACGGTAGTTTGAGCAACTTTGAATGCCACCCTTGTTCTTGTAGATAGGTACATGGATACTTTTCCTCCATTCATTTGGCATCTTTTTTGTCTGCCAAATCTTATTAAATAGATATGTCAGCCATTTAACGCCTTTTCTCCTAAGCATCTCCAAAGCTCGATAGGAATCCATTCAGGACCAACCACTTTTCTTAAACTCATTCAGTTCAAAGTTTTTTTAATCTCAGGTAGTCTTATTTTACGCATGAAATCACGGTTTATATCTTGAGATTGAATGACAAGTCCATCCAAATTCTTAGTAAAGCTCCCATTGAACAATTTGTCAAAATAATCTCTCCATCTTTTCTTGAAATCCCCATCTCGAACTAAAACCTTCTGATTTTCATTTTTGACACATTTCACCGCACATAAGTCGCTAGTCTTCCTTTCCCGCATCCGAGCAATCCGGTATATATCATTTTCAGCCTATTTAGTGTCTAATTTCTCGTACACCTCCTTATAGACCTTAGATTTAGCTTCCCGAACAGCTTTCTTAACTTTCTTTTTAGCCATTTTATACTTCTCAAATCTCTCCACATCTCTACTTTTCTTCAAATTTTTATAAGAATTCCTTTTAATTTTAATAGCAGTCTTTACTTCTTCATTCCACCATAATGTGTCCTTAGATGGTGGAGCACCACCTCTCGACTCACCAAGTAGATCTCTAGCTACCTTCTTGATACAGCTAGCCATTTTGTTCCATGTTCTGTTTGAATCATCTTCCGACTGCCAATCCGCTTCTTGGACTACACGATCTATAAAAGTCTTTTGGTTACCTTCTTTCAATCGTCACTATTTAATTCTAGGCTCTACCTTACGTCTAATCTTCCTAGGTGCTCTTCTAAATCGAAAATCTAGAACTAAAAGTCTATGTTGAGTGGTTACACTCTCACCTGGCGCTACCTTACAATCGATACAACAATCTCTATCTATTCTTCTCGTCAGGAAAAAATCTATTTGACTAGCACTTGATCCGCTCCTAAAAGTGATAAGGTGGGACTCTCTTTTCCTAAACCAGGTGTTTGCTAAGATCAAGTCATAAGATAAGGCAAAATCTAGAATCGAGTCACCTACTTCATTCCTTTGTCCAAAACCAAAACCTCCATGGATAGTATCAAACCCACTACGACTAGTACCTATATGTCCATTAAGATCACCACCAATAAATAACTTCTCTCCACCAGGTATACTTTGCACCATCTCGTCTAAATCCTCCAAGAATAGACGCTTACTAGCGTCAGCAAGACCTATCTGTGGTGCATAAGCACTAATTACATTAAGGATCTCTCCACCTAGAATAAGCTTAACCACTAAAATTCTATCACATTTTCTCCTAATCTCAACTACATCCTCAAGCAACCGTCTATCTATGATTATGCCTACCCCATTACGATTTTTATCTCTACCCGTATACCAAAGCTTATAACCCCAAGGTTCTATCTATGACTACTATTTTCACCTACCCACTTAGTTTCTTGCAAACACATAATACCAACTCTTCTCCTAATCATTACCTCTACTAATTCTATTAGTCTACCCGTAAGGGAATCTATGTTCCAGGAAGCTAGACGGATCCTATGAAACCCTTGCTTATTTGTCACTACACCCGTGGTCCGATATAGCGCGCCGTTTCTGGACAACGACCCTTACTTATTTGTCACTATACCCGGGATCCGATGTAGCGCGCCGTTTCTAGACGACGACCTAGAAGCCCTTGCATACTTAACACTACACCCGGGATCTGATGTAGCGCGTCGCTGAGTAGGAGATACCCCAACGATATTCTTATTACGGTTCTTGTCATAGAATGCGACAAAGTTTTACGTTGGCTGCCACAAGCCTACCACAACCCTTACCCTTTCTCATCCGGACTTTGCGAGAAATATAGTGGACACAAATTCATTTTTGGCGATCTGAATCATAACCATGAACCTATTGCAACAAGCCAAATAATGTCTCATATATATGCAGCTTGGAGCGGTATACTATGAGTGGCACATAGATGTCCGATAAATTCTTATATATCTTATTTGAATCTATTATTATCTTAGATATAATATTGATGATCTGTTATAACAGAGAAATTGAAATATTAATAATGCTTTGTCATTTGGTGGAAAGCCTAGGATACAATTTTTTCATAAGCACAAGATGTTCCAATAAGATGATGACGGGATTAGATTCGGTTATGAAAGGGCCATTCACATGTGCCAAGTTGGCAGGTTGAACTCCTAGCTTGACGAAATTATCAAGTTTGGTTGGCTGGCTGCGAAAGAGATTGGATTTTTATATGTATACTTGAATTTTTAAGGGAAGTTGTGGTGACAGTCACATTCTCTCAATCAATCATGTTTGCATGTGATCCTACAATATCCATTTAGTATCCTGTACATTTGGAGCTGAAAACTTTTAGTGCTACATAATGGTTCATGAAATCAGTATCTGATCATTTATTAGAGTAAAGAATTCAATATCAATAATTCTTTGTCTTTTGGTTGAGAACCTCAGATTCATTTTTTGTTTTGAGAAAACATCGAACTTGAATAGTACTGTCCCTACATTGTGTGTTATTATTAATTATTATTGATCCTCAGGAGGAGTATAGTTCTTTCATGGTATTCTTTTTCCTCAGCTAACCTTAAATCTAAGATGGCCTTGACTTGATTAAAATCATTGTAATTGGAACTGTAAATGATTCTTTAATCTCAATCATTGCAATCATTGCTGTAAACTATGGCTAAGCCAACAAGTGGCAGTTGGTCAAATTGGACACTATATATATAAAAATAGCCAGGTGCATCATGCATGTGAGATGGTGTATATTATTGAATGCTATTTATTATATAGTATTAACCCCTGTTTATATGTATTAATTTCAGAGAAGGAATCTTTGCGCCAGTTCTCACTTCTTGCGATGCTATACATGTATTCTGTAAGGGGCAAAATTTATGCAACTTTTCATATTTTGTTAATAACCTTAGGATTGGAAAATACCATCTCTGTGTTTCTGCAATTTGATGTTTAAAATATCCAACCATAATTTTCTTTAGAAAATGCACACATCGAAGAGAAGTGAAAAATGATTGTTCATCACTTTTGTTTAGAAACCTGCTGAACTTATGACCTAATAACTTTAATTTATAATAATTATCATTCCAGGTATCGGTTCCCCTAAATAAAGATAGCTAGCTTGGTACCACACTAATCTGCATCCTTTTTCCTGGAACTCGTCGACTGAGATTGGTGAAAAGCACGTGAGATTATGCTAGAAGTATAGAGCTGTTTTTTTCCACACTCAAATAGTTTCGCTGCCAAACAAATCATGTTTGTCTTTTAATGGTAATGCCGTTTGATCTATCAGCAACTGGCACATGCTTCTTTCCGTTCTATCCTAGTTCCCTCTATCAATTAAATCGATGCATATTTGTTTTGGGTAAATTGTTGTAAATCCCCCGGCCCTTATAAAATATGTGAAAAACTCCCCCAACATGTTAAAAACCTCTGGGCATATCAATGATTCCATCAAATACTAACAGCAATGAGTATTTTGGTATATTCCAGAAATGCTTTTTAGAAACCATATGCTTAAGTACAAGAATGATAGCTGTCCATTTTTAATAATGTTGCTGTTTTGGTTGCCTGTAACTTCTATCGGCTTGCATGTAACTTCTATCCTGAGTTGATTTTTGCTTAAAAGACTGAGCATTAAATGCTCTAACCAATCTATTTTCCATCCAAATTCACTAACTCCCCCTCCTCTCAAAAAACCCTATTTGGCACCAGAACAAGAATTATCCCAATCATTTTCTCCATTATCCATTATTCATTATCTTCTCTCATTTACTCCACATTCATTTACTATCCCAACAAACTGGATCTTCATTTACTTTCTTGCTCATTGATGATGGCCCATGCTTCGACATTAATGCGTTTTGTGAGTAGATCGAATGGTGAAGGTTTGGTCTTGACCATCTCAAAAGCGACAACATGGTTTGAAATGAAAAGAACAATCTCGTTTTGACTTTATATACCGGTTGAGAAGTTGAAGCTCATATAAAATAGAGAAATATGGAAATCAAGAGGTTAGGATGATAAATGAAGATAACTATATAAATATGGTCTGCATCGATCGAGGGATGAACGAGAAAGTCATTCATATGTAAGGCTCTGTTGATTCTCAAGTCATTATGAACATGTTTGATCTTTATTTGACTTGAGTTTTGCTTAGAATAATATACAAGACATTTTTTTGTAACATCTAAGCACATGCCTGTAACTTCTAAGCAGTATATTGTAAAATCTAAAAAAAATGTCTTTTAACATCTAAAAAAGTTGCTTGTAACATCTAAGCATTTGCATGTAACATGTAAAAAAGTTGCCTGTAACATCTAGACAGTCGTCTATAATATCTATACAAGTTGCCTGTAATATCTAAATATTTGCCTGCAACATTTATAAAAGTTTCTTGTAACATCTAAGCTGTTATATGCTCTAAAAGTTGCCTGTAACATCTATAAAAGTTGCCTGTAACATCTAAGAGATAAACGAGAAGGTCATCCATATGCAAGCCTCTGTTGATTCTCAAGTCATTATGAGCAGGTTTGATCTTTATTTAACTTGATTTTTGCTTAGAATAATATAAAAGACGCTTTTCTGGAGCATCTAAGCAGATGCCTGTAACTTCTAAGTAAATCTAAGCATTTAGCTGTAAGTTCTAAGCAATATTTTGTAACATCTAAAAAAGTTGTCTTTTTAACATCTAAAAAAGTTGCCTGTAACTTCTAAGCAGTTGCATGTAATATCTAAGCACTTGCCTGTAATTTCAAAGCAGAAGAGATCGGACTGCACGGTTTTCTATTCTTTTTCCACTCACTTTGGGATGCTAGCCATGACAAGATGGGTGAGGGAGAGAGGATTGGGTGGACAATTGGAAGATGGTGAGGAGGGGTACATGAGAGTATGCTCGCTCTCTCTCTCTCTCTCTCTCTCAGCTTTTCCTCTCTAGCTTCTCTCTCTCTACACCAAAATAGGAAGGAAAAAGAAAAATCTTGTGAGAAAAAGTAAGAGTGGCTGCTACTACATCTCTTGATACTTCAAGCTTAGCAAATTAGGAGATCAAGTTGCTTCAAGTGTGAAACTATAGCTTGTTGATCCATCTTTGGCCAAGTAGATCATCAACAAGCTTGTTTTCTCAACCTCTAGGAGCCTAGCATGTTGTTCAACCACAACTTTGGAGCATACAAAGAAGCTACAAAGGTTGTTAAATTAAACTCTTAGTTCTAGTGCTTTATATGTTCACAAGTTCACGTCTTAGATATGGTTCTAGGGTTATGGAAGTTCAAGTTGTCAAGATTTTTGAAAATACCATTCCACCATATTTTGATATCCTAGTTAGGGTGCTTGAACTCCATCATTTGGTATCAGAGCCGGTCTAAAGACTTGAACTTTGTTTAAACGATGTTTAAGTTTCGGATCATGAAGTTTTCCGATTTCCAAGTACCCATGTTTAAGCATCTGTTCGGGTTTTTAAAATCAATATGAAATTTTTTTAAAGCATCAAAATGAACTTGGTTCCTTAGAAAAATGATTTCGATGAAACCTAGAGCCATGAAGTTGTAGTCTGGCCGACCAAAAAAGGCCTCTGGCCACCTGGGGCGGCCGGACTACAAGATCATGGCCCCTGGTTTCTCCGGGGCTTAATAGAGGGGAGCTTGGGATTTTGGGGCAATTTTTTCCCCAGGTCTCGGTTTGTGACATCTGGAGTTGTTTTGTGTATACGGAAACCATTTTGATCGAAACTTTAACATTGTATTTATTCCGCATCAGTGTTTGTGATGATTGTGAGTACTTAAATGTGTTGGTAAACTATTCTCATTGTTATATGTTCAATAAGAAGGGGTTGCGCATTTAATACATTGTGATTCTGTTTGGATATCTATGATTATGGTTTTGTTGGATTGTCATGATGGATAGCCCCGCGTGTGGTATTGGATGTATTGTAATGTATATTGTATTCATTTATTCGGGACGGGCGGCCGAATTGTGGCCGTCGTCACCGCTTAATGTATATTCTTTCATTTGGGACACGTCCAGGATGCGGGCGTATTCATCTTTGTATATTTATATTTCACATTTCTTGTATTAGGTTTAACCCGTGAAGAAGTGCTTGATCAACCGGGTTCTATAGTGCGGTATGTGGCCGTTTCATGGTAATGAGATTTGACCGTCTCGCTGTAGAATTGGCCTCATTTAATACTTTGATGAGATCGCTGAGATATAGACGAGCGACGTCAGTTTTATTGCTTCTCCAGCATTTGGTTAGCTGTTCTTTAATTGTTTAATTCCTTGTATCTGTTGAACTTTGTCGTTTAAATGTAATAAAATTGTGATTGTGATTTCCCTTTTACTTTGTGCTGTGTTTAGAAAACGAAATGTGATTACGGCGAGATTATTCCTTGACCGTAGGAACACGACTGATCAAGTCATCTCTCGTATTCCGTATTTTGGGAAGCGGGGCGTGGCTATATAAAAACCCACTTGCAGTCGAACAAACATGGTTAGAATATATTATTATTATTATTATTCTCTTCTTATTCATTTTGGTTCTATCAAAATAAAATTCAAAACTATCAATTATCTCTTTAATCATGTTAGTCAAACATTGTGTATGTGTGACAAAACCGAAACTATTGAATAATGTAGGCCTATTATCTGTAATGCCTTGGATCTAATGTCGCAATAGATTGCGAATAATGACTTTATTTTCCTTTTTGCTTTATTATATTTGAGATGTATTGTAAACTTGGGTAATCATCTTACAATGTCTTCTTGAATAATGACCGATATACTTGATTTTATTTTCCACGTCTTACCAAGTACATATATGAAATAGAAGAAACGTTTTAACAATGAAATGAAATAAGATGTGATGTAGCGAAAAGGAATACCTTAATGAGACTGATTGAACTCCAAGGGAAAAATGCGGACCCGTCCGTCACAAATCCTATAGATGTTCTTTTTGGATGAAACATTTTCGTTTTTGTTCTTAAGGAGTTATTAGAGAGAGAAGAGGGAGGGAGAGAGGATGAGGTCGATGACGATGGCCGTTCCCTTGGATCTTCTCTCCTCTCATCTCTTTCTCTCCCTAAGGAGGAAAAAAAACAAAAAAGCAATGAGGAATAGAATGGGCAGAAAAAAAAATTGTTGAAAATTGAACTCCCCTTTTCTTGCATTATTTCCCCCTCCCCTCCCTCCCACCAATTTCAGAACTATTCACCTTCGGCCGATGGGACAACCTACCCATTTTTTTTGGGGCATCTCTCTCTCTCTCTCTCTCATGATGATGTGTGGCATCATCTTTCTTCTCCTTTGCTTTTTAGAACCAAAAAAAAAGGAAGGGCTATTCTAAGGCGGGTAAAATGACATGGGGTTTTATTTGAACGATGATGGTTCAAGCAGAATCACAAATCAGCATCTCAAAAAGACAAATCCAAAGGCCAGCAACTCCCCAATCCGTTTTCTTTCTTTCTTTCTTTTTCTTTCTTTTGTGTAATAATTCTATCCTATTTTTTTGGGTGCCTTTATCTATTTTATTTATCTACTTTATTACTTTTTTCTGTGTGCGCTAATTAGGGTTATGTTTTTTTAGGGCTATTCTCTATTTCCTTCAATTTTAGTTGCATTCTCATTTAATTTTCTCCCTTTCCACCAAGACCAAAAGACTAACAAAAGACTAACAAAAGACTAGACTATTCTTCTTTTCTTTTGTTTCAATTAGTCTCTTTGTGTTCTCTTGTTTTTGATTTATGCACTAGATTTCTCAATTAACCAGCCCCCCGCGCGCGCGGGGGTGTGTGTGGGGTCTCTCTCTCTCTCTCTCTCTCTCTCTCTCTCTCTCTCTCTCTCTCTCTTGGGGGCCCCTAAAATATAACAAGCCCTTGTTGGTAATGGTATCAATATATTAGTCGTTTTCTAAGCACTCGAGTGAGAGTCAGAACAACAAATTGAGAACAATATATGGATCATCATTCATGATTGTTGGCGGCTGCTTCTGCATATTCCGATCATACCATCGTTCATTATCCACACACATACTTAAAAAACCAATCAAATTAGTACTGCTAGCGAAGCTTCCATGCTTTCCCTCCTTGAGAAAAGACATTGAACTTCTTGAGCCTTCCAAACAGCATGACCAATATGAGGATCAACTTCCCTTTGTTGCTCCATCTTCCTGCAAATCCATACCATGCATCCTTGCAGTTGTACTTCTCCCCATTTAATAATCGCCGCCGGCAGCTGTATCCAATCGAGAACCCCACGTTTCCATATGCACTGAAAATATCATTTATAATTCAAATGCTTGATGAACATGCTGTCATGAATATTATTATCATGTTTTTTCTTTTCCTTTTTTTGTCTGGCTTTCTTTATACCCAAGGAAATTGCATTTCTCTTGTGATGCAACCCTTTTGGAAATCGGACCAGCGGCCTTTCACTTTGGAGAGGAGAGTTGTACCGCTAAGACTCGTTTTTAGATCCAAGGTAGATATCCGATCAATCAAAAAATGATTTCTGATTGAGTTGAGGGGTTTGTTGAATTAATGACTTCGTCTAAAACAAGCTTCTTCATTGTATTTGCTCATATTGGAGTGATCCTTTTATCTAACAAACCCTTTTTATATATCAGGTTTAACTCATAGTATGCATGGGTTCCAGCATAATAATTTCAAGTTTTTTTTTTATGCATCAGCGACTTCAATTGCCTTGATATAAGTATGCATATGTTTAACAAATTTTCCCCTTAAAAGGAAGAGCTTTTGAAACATCATACCAATAATTTGATATTTCGACCCAAAACTGTCTAAACGGTTGAAACCCCTTATATTGATACATAACAAACTCACAACCTTGCTAAGATTCCAAACCTGAGCTCTGATGACTGTAAATTTAAATGAGGTTTCTTATGCCAAACCTGAGCTCTCAACTTTTGCAGGAACCTAGAGCTATCATTTGATGGCTGTGTTAGAAATCTCCAAATCTCTTGAAATTTTGTACGCAACCTATCTAAAACATGTATGTCGAAATGAACGTACGGATCGGTGAAAAACACGTTAGAAATTTTGACCTTAAACTAAGAAATGAAGTCTGGTCTTATAAGATCAGCTCCATACATGCGCGCGTGCGCGCGCACACACATACAAGCAGGCGTTACATGTCGGTTTTTGAAGTGTTATGTTAGTTACCATTTGATTGGTGTTTGTTCTTTTTCTAGGATGTTACTATTCCATCTTAATAGAGTTAGCAGGGAAAAAAACAAAACAAAAAAACTTACCTGATCACTTCAAAAGCTATACTCATGACATTGAAATTTAAAGGGTCTTCCAAAAGCCTTTTCCTTTCTGTAATGCAAACGAGAATGATGAAGATGACCAGGTTAGCCAACCGGGATAGTGCCACATCACTCAACAAGTTACTTCTTTCATCCCCTTTTCCTTTCTCACCATCTAAACTAATGATCTTATCATCTTTAATAGGAAGAAATGTAGTATATGGAGGGAAGTACCTGAAGAGAAGTTGAAGGAAGCCAGTTATATACAAACATTACAAATTTTGTAATCAAGTTGTTTAATCAGAACTGTCATCGTGAAGAAAAACTTGTCTGTATCATTGGAGTTTCATATAGCACCCAACTAGATAGTACACTATTTTACTAGTCAAAACACCTTGCGTGGTTTTTAATGTTTAGATAATTGCAAGCAAAGCCTTAGCAGATGTTGAAAATTGGGGATGATCAAATTGTATAGTATTTACACATTGTTACTATTTTGCAGCCTGTAAATACCGGTAGCCGGAGCATACTGCATGTTTCACCTCAACTATGGAAGCCAAAAAGAGAATTAAAAGGAATCCAGGAAATTCAAATATTTAGGAAATCTAAAATATAAATAAAAAAAAAACGGGGGAAAAAAAATTAAAAACCACGTGCTCACCCTATACAACCAAAATACACGCAAACAGACATAATATTTTAATTATATATTATATGAGATAGAGGGAGGGAGAACATACATCATGGCCATATATAGGACCAAGACTGCTGGAGAAAGGGTTGACACATCGATCATAGATTCACCGGCGTGCCTTGAGTTCACTGATTGAAACAACGCACCCGCGACTTTCTGATAGGGATTAAGCCCATCTAGGCCATCTAAGTTCCACTCCATAAAGCAAAATAGTACTAGTTGAACCACAACAAACCCAAAAACTGTGAAAGGCAAATATGCAGATTCCTTAGGAGGCAGTATATGCTTGTACTTGATGTTGCTAGCATTTTGGAGAATGTAATCAAACATCCCTCTTTTGGTTAGTTTCTTTAGGATCCATATCACGAGTCTCAAGCATGGAGGAAATAACGTGCTTCCGATCAGAACCTGTGGAATTATCAATAGCAGAAGGCCTGGATTCTTCTTAAAGAGGATCATACTTTCATTCGTTGGTAGGAATCCACAGTTGGCAAATGAAGAGATCGCTGCGAAAATGGAGAAGGTTGAAATATGGATCCCCTTGGTTTTCAGAACTTCTGATGCGCTTGGAACATGGCTTATATACAGAGAGATGAATAGGTAACCACCGCCAATAACAAATATAACATAAAATAGTACAACAAAGGTCAGATACGTAATAGCCTCCTCGCGCTTAGGGCCGCCTTTACCTAGGTAGCGGGTTGGAGGAGCCCTCGAAAATGGTAGACTGTCATTAAGATTATCTATGACCTTCAATTCTAATTCAACCTGATCCTTGTTTGCATTGGAGGAGGCAGGGGACTTGTGAGTGACCAATGCCTCCTCCTCCTCCTCCTTCAGCTTGGCCTTGATGAATTGAAGGCCGACCGTAGAAGTGAAGACCTCCCCGCCAAGGAGCATCAAAATAATGAGAACCCAAAGCTGGGAGTTTGAGAAAATCTCCATCTCAACTGTTGACATGCTTGAAACAGTCAGTGTAGAGACGGACATAAAGAAGAGATCAATACCCTTTGGCCTGATCGACTCGTTTTTGGGTCTTAGAACCCTCAAAGCAAGAAAACCTGCAAAGGAGATAGAGATGTAGTAGAATATCTGAACCAAGAGCGGGTTGCTTCGGAAGACAATAAACCAGTACAAGGACTTTGTAAGAGCCCAAAAATGTTTGGTAAAAGAAGAAAGTTTCATATAGAAGTAGGCATAAAGATGTTGAGCCCTTTTCTTGAAATGAACAAGAGTCTCCATCTCTCCTTCCTTTGCAAAGGAAGAGGAGATTCCTTGAAGAGTTGGAAGCTGTTAGAATGGGGAAAATGCGGTGTGTGTGTGTGTGTGTGTCTCTCTCTCTCTCTCTCTCTCTATATATATATATATAGAGAGAGAGAGAGAGAGAGAGAGGTGTCTCTGGTCCCTTACTTTGTGTGAGTGGCCTTTTTTGCCTTTTTTCTTTCCAATTGGCTGAGGATGATTAGATGGACCTCCCAACTGTCCCCTGTGGGCTTCTGTTTTTAGTAGGAAGAGCGATTAGTGGATGATCTTTGAGGTCAATAAAATTCTCACAGCATCATTTTTGAATAATAATTCATGGTCCTGCTTAAGATTTGCAGATTTTATTACATTCTCTCTGGTAATTTATGGGCATGTGTTTGTGCTTGTTGTCGAGGGAACATCCGTGTATGCGCACCTCATTTATTCCACAAATCCTACACCTTTTCTGTTCTCTTCAACACCCAACATAAATATAATGTGAACCATATATGAAAGGAGTAGGTATTTCTCCGTTAACAATGGTAGAATATAGTGCTTCTGAAATATCTTTACGGGGGATTTTTCTTTGTTTGGGTTTGTTGGGGACGATCGGCTGGAGCCTGGGGTTCGCTATGAATGATCAGTTTCGCATCATGCATACCAAAAGTATATTTCTTCTTTGTTCCTCTGTTTAAATCCTGTCACTTGTTTAAATTGTTTTATCAAGTATAGATACCTAGTGAAACGGGCTAATAATTTGAGTCGGAGATGAAAAGATATGATGGCCTGATTGACGTCCAACAGCATGCCACGCTCTACATATGGCACTCATCTGTCAAACAGATCATTACGAAACATGTGTTACTGGTATGAGAATTGAGATGGCACAATTATATACTAAGATGTCGCGCCAACTTTCCAAATTTAGAGCGCCTCTAGTTCGCACCAACTTTCCAACTTTCCAAATTTAGAACCTATTCACAATTATCAGATATTGGATCCGCTGTGTGTGATTTGTATCTAGATAGGTTTGTCTCTTCTGCTTATTTGCATATCATCACCTAGGATTTCCCTCTTGCATTGTTTTAATACTTACGGCCATCATCTTCATCCACTCATCTATGCGGCCTTTCTATTCCGTGCTGCACCAAATTGTATCGAAGGGATGTTTTCTCATCCCCCACCAAGTTATGCTTGCCCGGATGTGACTAGTACTAGGATGCCAATGGTTTTCTTGTGGAAATTCCTTACTCGGGGAAGTATAGCAAAGTGATTCTCACAATTAAAACTCGAATAGGTTCACATTACGCTTATTAACTTGGTGCTTATGGTATCTTGATGCACATTTTGGGAACATTAGAGTTTTGACATGTGCTTATCGTTTTTGCTCAATGAGCATCTCTATGTGCCCCCAATTTCCTCCACAAAACACACCCTTTTTTTTTAAAAATTTATTTTCTTGCACATTGATCCGAAATATAGTCATTGAAAAGAGGTATTATATTTTTCATTAATCTACAGTAGAATATAGCGCCCATTGAATCTGTCTCTTTTGAATGCCCGGGTGCATGGCTCTTCTATGTCCTTCCAGTCGGAATTCTTCTACTTCTGTCCTTTTAATTGTTTAATAAGGAATAAATGCTAGAAGTTATTACAAGCGGATTCGTAAAAAAATATATGATTCATCCGACTGTTTTCAAAGTAATTTTTCTTTCTTTTTAGTTTGCGATCCTCACTTCTTAAACTTTATTTTCATCTTTTGTTTAGAATCCGGACAAGTGCTTTTCTGGTTCTGGCTCTGGCTCTGGCTCTGACTCTGCGCCGAATATATTTCCAACTCAGTTTGGAAAAAAACAGCCATCCACACACATATTCAAGCAGATTCTCTTGCACGATTACATGACATCTACATCAAGGTATGGTCAGCATACTCGTCATAAGAAGGATATGTTCTTATTCTTATTCTGCTTGCAACTGATTGAGCTCATTTCATGGATAAGAAAGAACCACCACAAGAATGTCTGAAATATAGTTTGTTTTTAAAAAAAAGGTAAAAGGATAAAGCTCTAATCAGATAAAGGGTTTCTATTCCCACTGAATTTTGATGTAATTTACACCATACATGGGAAAAGCATATATGCAGCTTACCTGAAAAGTCTGAAGGGAGGCGTGTGGGGTTGGGTTGGGTGGGGGGCATGGGTGGGTGGGAAAAGCATATATGCAGCTTACCTGAAAAGTCTAGGATATATATACATGGGTATGCTGATAGGCTTTGAGATTTCCCTGGGGAGGGGAGGGGAGGGGAGGGGAGGGGAGGGGCCATTCACATGAACCTCTTGCATTAGTGCATGGCATTTGAGTTGAACTCCCTGAAAAAGAGATTAATCTGCTTCGGAAGGGAAATCCTGCAATACAGCTTCATTCTCTATTTTTTTTTATCCTCATCGTTTTGATATAAGTTATACACAGTATATTAATCGAAAAGGACGATGACCAAAAATAGAGTTCTATCTAAATATTAACCCAAGCTTGATCCCCCTTCATATTGAAGGTCTTGAGCCTTCCAAATATCATGATTAGTATGAGAACGAGCTTCCCTTCGTTGCTCCATCTTCCTGAGAACCCAACCCATGAATCTCTGCATTCTGCATCTGGTTTCAGCTGTAGCCTGTTGTGAACCCCACATTGCCATATGCACTGCAACCATCATCTTTAAATATGAGTTTCCTATATCATCATCTTATTTTGAGAGATTGGAGATACAAAATTTACCCTTGAATTGTATAAATTCACATATTTTTTCAGAATTTCCACGTCATTGGAATCAAATAAATGATGTTCAAACAATATCTAATAAGCTGGATTATTAAATTTTCATCCCTGCACCTCCCCGTATTACTTCACTCTCCGTAGCCATAATTCTGACGACTTCTAAGACTATGTTTAGGACACTGAAGTCTACGGGATCTTCGGATAGGTGTCTTCTCTCGGTGATGCAGATGATGATGATGAAGATGGCTAGATATGAGAGCTGCGAGAAGAGCAAGTTTTCGATGAAGCTTTCTCTCTTGTTCTTTCCATCTTCTCCAAATCTCCAAGCCTTTCCCATGGACATTGGAAGGAAAGTAGTAGTTAGGAGGAAGGTACCTGAAACATGATTCATTATGGAAACCTTAGTTATGGTGTGTGCGTGTGCATGAGCGCGCGCGTGTTTGCATGTGTTTAATAATGTTCTGGGCCACATGTATACACTGATGGACATGCATGAACGAGTATATATATGTTAGGAATTAGCTCACTCACATCATGACTACATAGAGAACCAAGATGGCCGAAGACACAACAGAGAGATCTACAATAGACTCTCCAGCATGCCTCTGAGTTCATAGACATGAACAATGATCCCACCATCTTTTGATAACCAATCATGCCATCTGGTCCTTGTGATGTCGAATCAATTACAAACATCTCGCTGGGTAAGCAGGTGCATATAACAAGTTAATATCATGCAAGAAATCAACGGAACTAATAAAAAACAATAATATGGACCGGTGAATAAAGCAAACTACGGAGCCAATATCCTAATACATAAAGAAGTAGGATGGTCCGAGTCAAATAGTTTCAGAGGAATGAGGTTTTCATACAGTTAACAGCAATAAATCAAGGTAATAAGCATAGTGTTGAACTATAATACAAGTGGGTTAAAATCCTCAAAAACGGTGTAACTCAAGAGTGAAACGATAGTCAAGTGCATCATTAGCTTAGAATTAGTCGTTTTGAGAGACACATATGTTAGGCATCGGCTTTAGAAAAAGTTCCTATTTAATGTCACTAACGTACTCGTTTCATTCACTAACTTGATCAAAAGTTTTTTTTGATTTTTTCATTGTTTTTGGTTTTTCAATTTTTTTTGTTGGTCATCATTTTTTCGGGTTTTTTCGGTTTATTTATTTATTTTTTTGGGTTCTGCATTTTTTCAAGCGAAGAGCAAAAATGCAATGCGGCTATATGCAAAACAAATGAAGAAATAAAGAATGGAAAAGTACCGAAATGCAATAGACATGCAAATGTGACTAAATGGTTTAAATATATACACCGATATACAACGAAAGAGGCACTCACCTCACCCCCAAACTTATTTACAACAGTGTCCTCACCGCTGCCTTCTCCGTCCAGTCCTCGCCTGACTAGAACTAGCGCCTTCGGTTTGTGATCTCCGAAATGCGGCGACATTCCTATCAATGCTGTCTAAGTGTTCCTCGTGTCGCCGCAACGCCTCCTGTCTGTCTAAAATCTGCTCGTGCCTCCCAATTTTTAGCAACTTGCTCATCAATTTAATCATTCTTTTCATAAAACCTTTCTGAGTTCTAGGGATAGCCTCTCGAATGTGTGCGTCGTCGCTCTCCGAAGAGGACTCCGCAAAGATGTGCTCAGCCTGTGTGGGGTTCTTGTGGCGTCCAAGTCAATGTTGATGCCCTGAAGTAGGAGCTTGTTATTTGCTCCACTTCCGGGTGGGCAACGTTTTCTGTTTTCTGCAATTAGATATTCCTCGAACACTTCTGGCCGCAAGAGGTAACGGCAAAGTTGCGTCACAAGTATCAGCAAAGGGTGATTTCTCTTATTCTTGCTCTCTCGTATAGTGTGTAGGACGGTACACATATCCACATTTGGCTTTCGCATCATCAAGCAATGAACAATGTGGAGAACGGGTGTAAAGAAATGCGATTCATGTGTGCTTGCGATAACGTTGTTTTGCAACCATCGGCAGGTTGCAAACACATTTCTATACATTTGTCTGCCATCGACCCCAGCTTTGGTTCTCCAGCTATAGTCAACCCCCATAAATGGTATATACTCAGCTAGAGCTGGGGGTTGTTCATGAAATTTAACCCGGGATACTAGTAACATCAGAAATAGCATCGGGGGTACATATCATCGCCGATGTTTAAAAAGGATCGTATTTCCATATCATAAACTCCCATCAATCATATTATCATAAACTTCGTGAACCAAATCAGGAATTGCGTAGGCATTGTCATGATCATACAATAAAAAAATCCAACCCCAATTCCCAAACAAGAATTTGAGTGTCATCCTGAATCCAAACAAATTTCTAATAGTAAAAACACTGAGGGGAGAGAGACTTACCTCCCTGAAGAAATTCAGGAGTAGAAGACACAAGATGGCCGCAAAATTGCGGCCAGAGCCTTCTCTGTGGCCACAAATTTGCGGCCAAATTCTTGAATTTGAGGCTCTGGCTTTGAGAGGAAGCAGAGGCAGAGGAAGAGGGAGAAAACTTCCTTGCATGGAGCCCCACCCACTAGTGTGGGTCCTCCATCCAATGGCCATGCAAGGAGTAGTTTTTTCCGAGAAAGAGGAGAGGATTTTCGGAGGCGGGAGAAATTGGGGATCTGGTCGGGTTGATGAGGGGATGTGGTTTTAAATTGGGAGTCACAAAGGGATCAAAGATTCCTTGAAATCTTACACTTCGACCCCTACTTTCTTTAAGATCTGCAAAAAAAAAAAAAAAAGATTTTTGCAAACATCAACACGAACCACGCAACTATTCTCCATTTTTTTTCTTTATCTTATTTTGTTTGTTTTTTCTGTTTAATATTTACATTAAACACCCCCCTCCCCACACCCACACACTAATTTGAAACAATGTCCCCACTGGCTATGCTTGGAAAATCAAAGTTAGGGAAATATACGGAGGAAGACTAATCGATGTAAACCGGCTCATGTATGAACATGAGCTCATCTAAAGAGTTAGATGAAAAGAACGGTTTCAGGCGATGTCCGTTGAATTTGAAACTCTTACCATTCTATTGGTCGTGAATCTCGACTGCACCGTGAGTGTAAACACATCGCATGTCATATGGTCCTGTCCATCGGGACCCGAGTTATCCATGATGAAAATGCAGTCTTGTGTCGTATAGGAGAACATGTTGACCGACTGTGAAAGTTTTACGTAAAAGGTGTTTATCATGAAACACCTTCATCCGGTTCTTGGCAATCTTTGCATTCTCATAGTCTTCATCATCACGAAGCTCGTGCAGTTCATTGATCTGTAATTTCCGATATCTGCTTGTCGTTCTTAGATCAAAATTCAGCTCCTTCAAAGCCCACATTGCATGATGCTCCATCTCGATAGGGAGACATTTTTCCATAAACAAGCCTAAATGGAGACATACCCAAATCAGTCTTATAGGCCGTATGGAATGCCCAGAGAGCATCTGTCAGCTTAGAAGACCAGTTAGTCTGATTTTTGTTAACCATCTTTTCCAGAATCTGTTTGATTTGACGGTTGGATATCCCATCTTGCCCACTTGTTTGTGGGTGATACGACGTCGAAATTTTATGCGTGATTGCGTATTTCCACATCAAGGCCTTGAAAGACCGATTACAGAAATGTGTGTCGTTATCACTTATGACTGTGCACGGGATACCAAACCTGGACAGGATGTGATCTTTGATGAATTTGACAACAAAAGTGTTGTCGTTTGTCCAAAAGCTGGTATGGCCTCAATCCACTTTGATACGTAGTCAATGGCCAGAAGAATGTATAGGTATCCGCATGAAGAGGAAAAGGGGCCCATGAAGTCTATACCCCATTGTTGGGAAATAACTTGCGTGCGTTTTAATGAAAGAATGAGTTAAATTAGAAATACGGCACACACGAGCAAAATCTCGTTTTAAAATATGAATAACCGCAAGTGCACATCTCGTTTGTAGCGAGTCGGCAAGTACGGGTCAATCCACAGAGAAACGGTGATAGAAATTGTTATAAAGAGTTCAAGAAAAGAATATTGTAAAGTGGTTTGTCACGTTTTAGAAAAAGTAAAAGCCTTGGCTCCGGTTCGGATGAATGAATGGTGGAGATACCATCGCCTCTCTCTCCTGATCCCTAGCGTTTCCTTGCACAGAACAACTCAAGTATCAGAGCATGGGATATCAAAATTAATCACGAAGGATTGAAGAGCATAAACCATCAATTCACAAGATGTTGCAACAGACCAGTGAAACGGACACGTTCTCACTAGCAACTGGATTGTCGGAGCATGAAGTATCAAAATCAACCATGAAGGGGTAACAAGCATACAACATCAACTAGATTGAGTTTGCAAATGAAAAGCATGGATTGTGGCTTAGCTTTAAACTTGTAAGTGTGTGAATGTAAGTATAGGATATATGCTTAAGGACCATTCAAGCTGCATACCCTATCAAAACATCTAGCAAACTTATCACTAATCCTTGATTCTAACTTTAACATTGTTTAATGAGGTATTGGGAGAATAAGGCATATGTTAAAGGTTGATTTGCAACCATTGAAGGCTACATGCCCTATCAAAGCAATTGACATCTTGCAATCTTAAATTAACAATCAAAATTAAGCACGAGTTATTAATCAAGAGAGAGTGAATGGAAGGCTATGTCATTCTTCATCCATCCTCACTTATACGAAGGCAAAGAATACTACTTGAGCATTAAAACTAAATAAAGAACAAGAAAAGAAAAGAACTAAAAATAAAATGAAAAACAAAAGCCGAGAAAAAATTGAACAAAAGTGAAGTTTATTAACAATTGGAGGTGATTGAATTACAAAACCAGGTTACTACTTTAACCTCCTTAATGAAGCTCTCAAATGAGAGCTTCAAAAAGGAAGAAGAAGAAGCAAGATAGATTCTTTACCCAAAACTGCACACCTTCTCTTGTTCTGAAATTTGATATATTTATAGGCAATTATAAAGGATACTTTGACTCAAAATACATGTGCTACACAAGGCAGCTGCCGACCAAGATGGGCCCCTTTTGGCTTTGACTTAGCCGCAAATTTACGGCCAAAATGAACTAGATGGCAGAAAATTTGCGGCCATAACTTGGAATTTGCATTCCAATTTTCTTCTGTGGTCTAGTGTCATCAAAATAGGATTTTTCATGTGTAAAGAATTTGATGAATCATTCATGATTGCTCTCGAGTTTTGAAGTCAACGAATGCAGCTCTTTTCGGCTTTTCTCTCTTTATCTATTCAACACATGCTCTATTCTTCATGTTCAACACTCTAGTCTGCTCCTTAGACTCTTGTGGCTGTCCAAATGAGAGAGAGCTCTCTTTTGTCAAGTTCTAGAAGCCTGTGAGTTGCAACGCGATGAATTTGAGTGGCATGGACACGTGTTTTGATCGGTTTCTTCATCCGTCCGCCGTTTGGACCTTAAAACTGTTACAAACATAGAGAATGTGCACGTTTCGCATTATTCTTGACTTAAATCCTCGGAGCCCTGTATCCTACACAATTGCAACAAAATACCTCAGAAGCACTTATTCATAACAAAAACGGATAGAAATGGGAAGTATAGAATGCAAATATTCGTGCCGAACACCCATACATCGAAAATCTCCACTACTAAGATTGGTTGGAGCGGCATCTCATTCGTTCCATTTCGTGATGCGGCCTAGGTGTTGGCAACGGTTACACATCTTGCAGTAATCATAGGCATTTTTGAATAGCGTCGGCTAGTAAAAGCCACACTACAAGACTTTCTCAGCTGTCTTCCTAGCACCAAAATGACCTCCTGATCGTGGCTAAATGAAAAAACACTATTGAATTCAGGATCAGGGACACATCGACGAAGGATCTAATTAGGACAGTACTTAAACAAGTAGGGGTCATCCCAGTAAAAATGTTTTACTCGGGCAAGAAATTTAGACTTATCCTGACTGGACCATTCAGAAGGTAGTAGTCCCATCGTAAGGTAATTCACTATATCAGCGAATTAGGGTTCGCTAGATACTGTTAAGATGTGTTTGTCTGGAAAGTTTTCATTTATGGGCAGTGGATCAGTAGGGTAAGACAGAAGTCTTGAGAGATGATCGTCAACTATGTTTTCACATCCACTTTTGTCCTTGATGATAATGTCAAATTCTTGTAATAGTAGGATCTAGCATATTAGCCGAGACTTGGTATTCTTCTTTGTAAAGAGATGCCTCAGAGCAGAGTGATCTGTGTAAACAATGACTGGGGAGCCTTAGAGGTACGGTCTGGATTTTTCAAGAGCAAATACAACCGCCAAGAATTCCTTCTCGGTTGTTGTATAGTGTCACGCTCCGCTTCCTAAAATATATGGAAACGGAATCGATAACAAGGCCCACAATATATTTACACCGAGAGGCACTCCCCCTCGATACAAATACGTTAAGCGTCTAACAATAATGCCATAAGAAATAACAATATTTTTTTCTAAATAAAAATAAATAACTAAATAGTCCAATCATAGTAATCGTCATTAATAATCCAACTTCAAGTCCATAATAAAGCCTTGAAACAAATAAGGCATTATTCACGAAACTAAAGTTTAATAGAATAAGAAAACTAGCGAGTCTTTCAAGCGTGAAAGAATGGTCTGAACGGTTAATT
Organism: Agapanthus africanus; assembly: GCA_030015575.1. NCBI lineage: Eukaryota > Viridiplantae > Streptophyta > Magnoliopsida > Asparagales > Amaryllidaceae > Agapanthus > Agapanthus africanus. The sequence continues at coordinate 1,272,170 of JASDDO010000008.1, read as the reverse complement.
ACTCTGGTTGATCAGCGAAAAACTCTGAATCTTCTACGGAAAGCTCCTGTCCTCTATGAAAATCCTGATCAACTTCCATTCCTGGCAAACATTTTAATCAAACAGAAATGTCCGTTAGAGAGCCGAAACTCTTGTAAGTCTCTCAAATATTAAAGTGGATTTTAAATGAGTAAATAAATATGTAGCAAGAGCATTAATAGTAACATGTATATATCAATGAAATGTCAATCAACATAAGAACAACAAGTAAACAAATGTTATATAATTCATGAACATGAATGGTTGTGCATGTATAGGTTTCTTGCTTGCATGGTGTAACCTATCTATCGTTCGTCTTAGTTTAGCGAGGGTATTGAACCGAGTTTCAAGAGTATTCTGTTTGTCCCATAGAATAACAACATGAATGATTATATATATAGCAATTCGTTAATCCCACGGAAACACAAGAGCAATGTGAAGGGACTCCGGAAATCCTGACCGCTACTTTTACCAAACCACCCCAATCCCCGTGTTTAACGTTCATGCACTTAACCGACACATTTGGACTTGCAAGAGTATACATTGAGGGTGAACCATTAAAATGAGCCATGTGATATCAATAATTAACAAGATCCTTTACAAGTTTTCGGTTAAGTATTTGACCACACAATATAACATGATAACATTCAAAATAAAAACAGTAGTTCCATGAACTTAAATAATAAGTAAAGCATATTACATATCAGATTCAGGCTTCCAAATCCAAACCAGAAGTTAGGTTTTTTTTATGAAGATCCTACAAAAAGAATTTCCCAATTCGGTTATCGGGAACTTGAGTTATGAAGGTTTTAATTCAGGCAGCGCGTATGTTTCAACCACAGTTTTAGAAAACAATGCTGATGTTAAAGTGTAGTTTCGGGATGTTTATGTATAGAATTTTAGAACCAAATATATTGAGAAAAGGTGCGTCACTCAGAGTATTTATGAAAAACCTAAGGGTTTGCTCGGTTTGGAGTTCCTAAATGAGAGTTATGACATTTTTAGCTACAAGTTCTATTGCAGGTTTCTGAAAAACAATAGTCATGACTAAGACGGAAACCACTAAGTTGTGGCCCAAACGAAATTATATTGACCCAAATAAATTTACAGAGGGAAAAACATGAGTCTACCGTAATTCCCAAAAGACGGAATTAAAAAATCCGTTCTGATTATTTTTATAAAATTATTAGAGTGAAAGAGTATCATTGAAATACAGCAGCAGTCCAGAACTGCGCAACAAAACTAAATTGCATAAAACTACGATTTAGGTTCAGAATTAGCCAAAACATAAAGTATAAAAGTTGTATATATTTCTTTGCTATTATTTTTTAAAAGAAGAAACAAGAATTTTGGTTACAGGAACAGTAAGACACGTGTGTTTAAAGTTCACAAACAGTAACAGAAAATTCCAGAATTGACAATATAACGTTCGATCATGATTTAATATAAACTACGCCATCATGAAAACCATGGGGAGATATCGATACATCGTAGATTACTTACCTACAACAGAGCGGTCGCTAGATTGATCATAACATGCGGAATTAGGGTTAAATTTATCTTAATAATAAATATCGTAGGTTGTATATATATAAAAACAAATCTTGATAACTCTAGTGGTCAACACCATAAATCCTAATGTGTTGACACCGCGATCAGTGAGTAAAAATCACATTAAGCATATCAAAAGTCAACACAAATCGTGCATATGGTATTGATTAAACATTATGAAAACAAACAATTATTGGAAACCCTAAATCAACTTTCATTTTCATTAAAAATACCATCTTTCTTTATTTCTTTTTATGCCTATCTTGAGAGACTAATAACATAGATCATAGATGTCTAAGAGGAGAGAACGGGGAAACGATCTAGGGTTTAAAGATGACTTACAATCAAGACAATCTATGATTGTCTAATCGTGAGAGATGAAATCTTGAGTTGATCAAAATTTTATGGCGATGGTAGGTGTTCTCCTTCAACGATCTTCTTCCTTGTCGCTAAGGTCTTTAGATCTTGAGAAAGAAAAGTAAAAAAGAGGGAAAAGACAGCGAGAGATGATGAAATTTCGGAGTGGAAGAAAATGGCTGTCAAAAGAAAAATAAATATAGAGTTTGAAGGGTTTTATAGGGCAACAGAGAGCTCGGTTAGGTTTAGACAAAATAGGGTAAAGATATATGCTAATAACCTTAATATAAGATCTCACAAGGAAACCCATGTGAAACAGGCCCCACAAATCCGCCTGAAGCGGCCAGATAACCGCATGGGGCGGCCCATTGGTGGCTCCCTGGCTCGGGTCTTGATCAGAGGGCCTCACTTCGTCTTAGTAAGCCAACAATACACTCTATTTACCATAAATAAATTCGGGATCGGTGTGGCACGCACGTGAAGTGAAGTGTTCAAAAGAAAACAAAAGAAATAGGATTATACCAGGGTTCGAACTCGGGGCTTGTGGGTTAGGAAAACAAGATGATAACCAATAGATACTTGTAATAGACCTTGTATACAATTAGGAAATAATTACTTATATACGATTGTTTCGAAAAGAAAGGCTTTTTATCAAAAAAAGGAAATACAAGGAAGGTACATGGATTTTGCGGTTGTTAAAATCTACCTACTTAAAAAAATTTCGTCCTCGAAATTTCTCATGGAGGATGTTGCAACTATGCACGGGAAGCTAAGGATAACGTCATCACATGTCGTCTTTAAGCTCCATTGGATGATACTTCACTGGTAAGAAAACGGATAGCTGGTGTAGATCATGATGAAACGAATTTAGAAGAATTAAATAATCGTGAGTCAAAAAGATTCGAAGACCAGAACGACTTTCTAGAATAACTCCTAAGTCAACATGAAAGATTCGAGAACACATGCAAGGGATAGACTAAGAGATACAAGTAGAAGTAACTGGTTGAAAATTAGGAACTCGATTAGCTCACAAGAAGGATCGAAACGGAGATGTAGAGTTCGCACTTCAGTTTGTTTTTCATTGAGGCATGATCGTCAGGAAAGTAAAGAAGGATTCAAGCTAATAGGATTCAAGAATAAAATCATGGTAGAGTTGTTATAGATAGGGATTCAAGAAGTCAAGAAAAATCACGATAGGTTGCAAGGAGGATCAAGACGGTGACAAGGGATTGTACTTCCGTTTTCTTTTGTGTCAAGACATGACCGTCAAGAAAATCAAGAAAGGATTCAAAGGATGAGGATTTAAGAGTGCAACCGTGGTCGGTTATTACAGCCTACCCTCCTTAAACAAAATTTCGACCTCGAAATTCTCTCAAAGGGTATGTTGTAACAAGGCAAGGAAAACTAAAGATAACGTCGTTGTAAGTCATCTTCACGCTTCCGATTATCGATATTCTATTTAAAAGAAAAGATATGCAGAAAAGACAATCTAAGAGATGGAAGCAAGGAAGGAACGGAAATTTAAGGACTCAAAATGTTACCACATGTGTCGAGATATAATCTTCAAAGAATGACAAGCGAGGATCAGAATTGATTCAAATGAAAAAAAATTTAGGAATTCAAGATGTCAAAATATGATCTTTAAGAAAATCGAAGGAAGGAATTGAGATAGATTCAAGGACAGAATTAAAAGGGACGTTAAATACCGTTACACTATTTTTTTTTATAAAAAAAACATTTCTTGTGATATTATGCTATTGTTGAACAGACCTACTGATAAATGTAATTTATTGTACATTTTTATATTCGTATTTATCTTATTTTATTTATTTAATATTACTCGAGATATGTTTTGTGAATAAATGCAGATTATAGGGTCTTAAGTGAGAAAATACACAAAAGACGAACTTACTTGCGTTGGACGTAAATAATTTAATGAAAAAATAGATACAAGAGTCGAGTCAAAGAACCAAGTAGATATCCAAACGAGTTAACTCAAAGAACCAAGGCACCGGACCAAAGTTGAAGCTATTTGCGCTTAATTCGCCGCCCATTGTTCGAGTTTTCTCCTGAAATTTTACGTGCATCTCATGGTTTTAAAAATATACGTTTCTATCTCTTGTAATCGACCAGAGAGCCTATATATACCGCAGTATTATTATTTTAGGGTTTGTATCCTCTCGAGGGGATCTCTCATCTTCTCTTTTAGTTGATAGCCGTCTAGGGTTTGAGAGGATCAAGGTTTTGTAAGTTATTTCCTTAATTTTTATTTATATTGTAACGATCCCAAATTTCGTATACCTTTGAATTATCTTTTATTGTTTTCTTTTCTTTTCTGAATCTGGTGTATATTTAATTCTTGTTAAATATGTACAAGAACAAGCTTGTATCCTATTGGTTAGGTCTCTACACTGCCGTCTTTTAGCCTGCGTGTTCGAATCTCTACTACATAATTATTTTATTTTAATTTCTTTTTGTCATTTTGGAATCCTGAAAGTTTCATAAGTGTTGCACGGAGTTACGAAAAGTTCTGAAACAAAAGAGATATGTTTTTGGACTAGTTAAACCAACCCGAGCACTAGACACGAGACCCTAGACCAGACCCCCATGGTGAACTGACCCGGGCGGCCCCAAGCATGGTTTGGACGGCCAGAACATTGTTGCCCGTGCCCCGCCCATGGTGTTGCGTCCCTTTGGCTCCCGTCTCTTCGTTTTCATCTCCCAAAACTTCCCAATTAACACAGAGAGCTGCCAACTCCTTCATTTACCCTATTAACACTCTTTTAATTCATTTTAATTCATTTTTTTAATTCACCATACCCCTATTCTCTTCCCTATAAATATTAGGCTGTCCTAGCTTCCTCCCCCTTTAAAAATTACTCTCAAAATTCTATTTGTCAAGTCTTATTCAAGCCAAGAAGTCAAGCCCTTAAGTTCCTTCAAGCTCGCTTCCTCCGTGCGTCGTCGGTCTCGGTTCTTCCAACCAAGGCTCCTTCCTCTCTTTTAACTCTTTAGAAAAAGCGTAACCCGTAAGTTCTCTCTTGATCTCTCTCTTTTGTTTCTCTTCTCTTCTCATCACCATAGTCACATAATTCGCGAATTATTCGGTGAATTCGCGAATAATTCGCGAATTATGTGACTGCCGATTAAATTTGCGAATTATTCGCCACCACCGAACGCGCCGAATTATTGCCGAATTATTCGCGAATAATTCCTGAATTATTCACGAATTATTCAAAAAAAAGCGAATTATTTAAAAAACAACAAATAATTCACGAAATCAAAATCTAGCGTCTCATATATTAATTTTATATTAATTTTTTGCTCGAAATCTTTCCCGAATATTTCCCGAACACTTACCGAATCTTTCCCGAATACCTGCCGATTTTTTCCGAATAGTTCCCCGAATCCGAATTTTCGACCTCGCCGAATTATTGCCGAATCACGAATTTGTGACTATGCTCATCACATAATACAGATTTTCAGTATACTAAGTTTAACTTGAAAACAAGAAAAAATAAACTTATCATTCTACAACCCTTGCAAACCATGTCTCACTTATTCATGTGAATTCTATATTCTTTAAAATGAACTTTTGACTTGATTAAACAAAATTGATTGATATCTTACTTGTTACATCTAGATTGTATAGAATGCAACGTAACAGATAAATACCATGCTATTTATTTTTGTTCAATACTAGTTTTTGTAATATGTTAATGTAGATAACGCACGGGGTAACGACCTACCCCACACTCACTTTGAATCATAATACAAAATTAATATATTCTTAGCGAATTTCTAAGATTTAGCCTCCACTAAAATACCCTTAAAATAGATTATCGGCTATCCTTTTTCCTTTGTGATTTTTGCCTCTACAACCCTATTTAAAGGAACCCTGTTGCGTATGGTGCTGGTTATATCACATCTTGGGTTTAGTGGAGTGAGATGTAGAGCTCTTCACGGAGCGCGGTCTCGAAAGGAAACAAATACGGTTTTACAACAAAATAAAACAATTTTAACAATACAAAAATAATCAATTAATTATCACACATATATCTTAAATAAAAACAAAGTTGCAAATTAGATTTTCAATAAAATACCCCTAAATTGAAAAGGTTAAGTTTCTATTAAAATACCTTAAGTTTTCAAAAGATAGATTTTCACTAAAATATCCTAAATGTCTACAAGTTAGGATTTGTCACTAAAATACCATAAATTCTAAAATATATTTTTTATTAAACACTCTCGACATTTTAAATAATATATTTTTACCAAAACACCCTCAAGGTTTTAAAATGAAGTATTTTATATAAAAACCTCTCGAGTCGTTAATTGATTATTTTTACATAAATACATTAAAATTGCCAAATGATATGTTTTCACATAAATACTTAGATCTATAAAACTAGTAATTTGCAAGTATTTTAGATAGCAGATGGGTTTAAGTGGCTTATTCTCTCTTGAGGCTCGGTGTCACGCCCCGCTTCCCAAGATACGTTACTACGACACGTGACAGAGCCAACCATGCTACCTGTGGCTAGGAATCATCCACAGTCACATTATTGCTGTTTCTCGGATATCAAGAACAGTAAAATATATAATCTAGCTAACACATGTCTATCTGTCACAATAAATAAAATCAAGAAAATGCATAAAGAGGAAACGAATCAAGATCCAATAAACAATAGTATCTGAATCACGTCCCAATATGAACTCACATCAATAGGAATAAAACTGCTGAAATAAACGAAATTAAGAGTCTCTAAACTAATTGGCTAGTTCCTCATTGCTCGGCTTGATTGCTAAAGCACTCTTGATCTGCCTACGATAAAGGTTGAGGAACTGAGCCATGCAAAACCCAGACGTCAGTGCGTCATAATATCAAAATAATAGTACTAATCAGGATATGATACTATGATTAAACATGAATTGTAAATAAATAACACAGTTATAAAACTGTGAGCTGTATGTAGGTGATGTGTATCCTAAAGTCTGTACTTCTAGGTTATTTATTCTACAAGTCTTTGAAATCAATTAATGTAATTCTCATCGTAACTCAATAGTATATATCCCCCATGGGACCACGGTACAATATATCCCGTTCATTCCCCACGGGACCACGGTACAATAAACAATGATTTATTCCGTAACACTCGGAATCACGGCAAACAATGATTTATTCCGTAACGCCCGGAATCACGACAAACAACAATAATATCGTCCTGAGTTACGTTTCGGCTACATTCTTGATTTCCCCTTTTCCTCCAAGTTTTGTGTTCAAGTCAGGTATTGATGATATAAATCTAATGCCAACATAGGATCAAGCAGGTACATGTCTTTTCTATGTAGACAACAAGTTATGTCCATCAGGACAACAATCAGGATTGTTGGCATTAGCAATAAGATCCAAGTAACAAATCTGATAATGTGTCATGAACATGTCATGTATTGTATATTAACCAAAACAGATACCAATGTAAAACTGTAATCAACATCGAAATACGGTAAATATAACTAATGCCAGGATGTACATGTATCTATCTGTAATAGCCATTACATGTCCATTACCATGTATGATGCCATCTAGATAACATATTGAACAGTTATAGTAGTGTGATAATATCATGATGTTCCGGCATACAGCTAGATAAACTATTATTAGTACGGATACAGACGGATACTATAAAACTGTAAATCGGTAATTTCTGCTGAATAGTAAAATACATGCACTATAATTTATCAAATAAATATTGATATAATAACATAGCATGTTGCAAGTTTAGAACTTGCCTGATCGGATCTCACGTTCCGACGTCGAAATAAAGTTATGGCGCAAACTTATGCACAAAGGACTGGACCTGGTTGAGCAGCTGCGTGACGTGGTGACAGGGCTAGATGATGATGGTGGCTGGGTCATCTGGATCGTCGGCGACGTGCGCAACTTCGGCGATCGATCGGGGATCAAGAAAAGAAAAGAAAGAAGAAGAAGAAGAAAAAGAAGACTGGCTATTGGGGTTACTGGGTTGGCGAGGACAGAGGAGAGATGGTGGCGACGAGGTGACGACGACGAGGCGAAGTCGTCGGTGACGAGGTCCTCGTGGCCATGAGGGGTGAAAGGTGATCGAGAGAAGAGCAGAGGAGGGAGAAGAGGGTGTTATAATTTTATTATATATTATATATAAATATATATTATATATAGAGAGAGACATAGTGAGGGACGAGAGAGAGAGAAGAGAGTGAGAGAGAGAAATTATATAAAACAATCAATATATTATATATATATATATATATAACAGTTTATATATAAAATATATTATATATATTGTGGGATTTTACAGATAATACCAGATTACTTCGAATATTACCCGTGTCCCCCCAAAAATCTAGTTTTTCAATATGGAGAATATACGTAAGAATCTAAACCATGATGCGACATCATGTCAATAAAAACATATACCCCATATGGATCTACGTAAATATATGTAGCGATAAAAAAACGAGTCTGTTTAACAATTAGGACATGAACATGATATATGGGTGCAACCACATGATATGAGGTACCATGACATGCAAGGCTAGACAAGAAAATATATTATTTGATTTTATTTTGTATTATAAAAGATATTTGGAGTCTAAAATATATTATATATGTATATAAAATCTAAATTTGCATGGATCCTCTGTACTAGCGAATATTTGATGTAATCTAGAATTATGATGGGTTTCAAACATGCGGGTCGGGTCGGATAATAACCACAGCTGCTAATTGCACCATTCGGAACCAAAAAACAACAATAGTCAAGAATTTTACCAAATCGGATTACTCCTCTAGTCGGTGATATCTTCAAGAATACAAGATCACTAACTGTGAACTCCAAAGGTCTCCTATCAGTATCGACCCAACTTTTCGGTAGACTCCTCCAAAAGTGTGATAGAAATCGAGTATCACGATCCGAAACGATGCTCACGGGTACTCCATGCAATATCACAATCTCCTGCATGTACCGCTTTGCTAAAACCTCCGTCGACTGACCAACTCGAAATGGTATAAAATGAGCTGTCATGGTCAATCGATCGAAAATCATCCAAACTGCATTATTGCCCTTTGGAATCCGTGGTAAAGCAGTTACGAAATCCATGGTTATATGTTCGCACTTCCGTTGAGGAATTGGAAGCGGTTGCAACAAACCAGCTACCCTTTGATATTCAGCCTTGACTTGCTGACATATCAAGTACTTCGATACTTAGCAATAAATCTCCCCTTTCATGCCTTCCCACCAAAAATGTTGTCGCAAATCTCTAAATATTTTTGTGCCTTCCGGATGTACTGAATATGCGGAACTATGAGCCTTCTTCATGACTTCTTCACGAACATCTCCTTTATGCACACATAAATGACTTCCATATCTTAACGAGCCATCTTCATGAATTAACAAGTCTCGTCGAAGTCCTGCTTCTACTTGTTCTCGAAACTTCTGCAATCTTGGATCGTGCGACTGTGCTTCTTTAATGTTATCGATCAAGGATGACTGTACTTGCAACTGCATCAACTGTCCCGAAGAATTTGGTGGTACAATCTCCAATTCGAACCTCTGAAAATCAGCTATAATCTCCTTTTGTGCAGTCAACATCCGTATCCCAGGCAACCGACTTAGAGCATCCGATGCTACATTAACTTTCCCCGGATGGTATTTTAGGTCAAGATCATAGTCAGCCATCAGCTCTATGAAAGTGTTTGTTAGCACCACCACTGGGTTTTACTAGCATCAAGCATGCCATTTTAAATTTTTGGGGTGCTAATTAACACTAAATAAGAATCGAAACTAGATGATTAGGGTTTAACTATGATATAACAAAAACTATACTAAGAGAAAGGTGGCTACAACCTTTGTAGACTGTGTCCTTCTCTTCTCAAGCTCCGTGTAGTAGTCCACGCGACTTCACTAGGCTCCACTTGAAGTTGGATCGAGCTTCCTTTGCGATCTTCGTGCCGAAGATGATCCACCCGAAGCTCCGCTAATCCAACCTACCTCTTCACTAAACTCTTTAGTGAAGGAAACACACTACACCAAAGCACTAATCTAATGTAGGATGGTGAAGTAGGGGTTTTGTTTGCTCACTAGGGTTCTCACAAGCTCAAGGTTTCACAACTCATGTGAGAGATTAAGCTTGGAGATGGAGGTGAACTAAATGGAGAGAGCTAGAGAGCAATTGAACTCAAGTAAAATGGCTAAGGTAGAAAAAGAACCAAGTAAAGAATGGCTTAATACCCCACATTATTGAAGCAACCAATATCCATAAATATAGAATTGTAACCATACTTCAATAGTGTAGGATGATGAATAAAAAATTCATCAAGCCACGCATTACACCATGCCACACAAGTCTCCTCATTTTTCCACCTCATTTTCTATTTTCTAAAAATAGAAAATCCATGCCATGCTTCATAATATATATATATATATATATTATGAAGAATAATTAGTGAGCTAATAATATTAATTAATATATAATTATATCAAATATATATCATATTATTAAATCAACACTTAATTTAATAATCCGGTTATATCACATATAACCGACTAATATCATTTATCTGTATATCACATTATCAAATCAACACTTGATTTAATAATCCGGTTATATCACATATAACCCAACTGATATAAAAAAACCGCCAGATTAGAATACGTCATCACATACTCGTATTTAATCAGGTCCCCGCACATATCAGCATATGTGTCCTACTTCGTTTCACTTGAACTAGGAAACTTCTGTGTGGGATTCTAAAGACTCGTCAATACGCCAGCAGTAGGTAATGATCACATCAGTTACCCACAAGTCGTCAGCGGTACTAGCTGGACGTAATGGCTACCCAGGTATTGAGCGATTAGAAGATCAACAAGTAATCTTATCCAAACTCCCATGAAGTCTATAAGTAACACTTACCGTACAGTCCGGTCTTTTCGTCTGATATGTCGCATATCGAGTCTGGGGGTGGAATTGTCAGACCCCAATAACTTGATAAGTCATGCCGATGTGTGGCCTATAACGGTACGAGAAACTACTGATAACTCTTACCAGTAAATCTCATCAACAGCCCTGGCCAGGGACTTCCTGTTATAGCCAATCGAGCATAGCGCAACATCAACTCGCTATACCGGGAGAGTCGAAACCCATCCTATCGCTCATTGCCTCCATGTGACTCGGGACTGTACCCAAAATTCACCTGTTTGCACGAATCCTTTGAGCCGTGGTAGGGAGGAAATCAAAGCATAGTGGGAACCACACAAGACTCTATGACGATCTCGGGTCTACAGACTAACCTGTACCAGTGTTACCAGAGAACTGCTATCTGACGATAGATATAGTACCATCTAGGAGTTTTCGGCGAGTCTTGTTCAGTGTACCCATTCTCTAATGAGCACCAGTGTACAATCTTTGATGTCAAACACCAATGGATATGGGATCAACCATCGCCCCATACAGGGTCAAGAAACGTACACACTAGTCTACTCTGGAATATCGATGCCCTGTCTCGATATTCCCTCGACTAGGAACAATTGAAGGATGTGCTTGTGGACTATCCAGGTCCCAGTAGTATGATCCGTATCATAGTCCTGGTAGTCAAGCTTACATCCTAAGAGCTTTATCGACATGTATATGAGAGACAGTATAATAATACCAGTGAATATGTTAAGATAAAGGCAACCAGATAGCATACTATCATGTCGAGCAAGAAAGTCCTCTATATATATGTCCAAGCATCCACTATATCATACAATAATGGCCTCTAGAGCATGCATATTCCTAACAATCTCCCACTTGCACTAAGGCCAATTGTTGTATTATCTCATACCCAACATCCCAAAAAGTCTCTCGAATTGCATTTGGAGGAGGGCCTTTGTGAGTGGATCCGCTGTGTTATCCTTCGTGACAACTCTCTTGACCTCGATCTTCCGGCGATCTACTATCTCCCTGATCAGGTGATACCGTCTAAGAATATGTCTGGATCTCTGATGGGACCGGGGTTCCTTGGCCAAAGCCATAGCTCCATTGTTACCACAATACACAGGTATTGGATGCTCAATAGATGGAACCACACAAAGTTCAGCTATGAACTTCTTCATCCAGACATCTTCTTTGGCAGTATCGTTGGCAGCGATGTATTCAGCCTCCATCGTCGAGTCTGCTACGGTATCTTGCTTGGAACTCTTCCAACATACCGTCCCTCCATTGAGGGTGAAGAAAAAACCCGAGACCGATTTACTGTTGTCCTTATCACTCTGGAAACTCGAATCGGTAAAGGACTCCACCTAGAGTTCACTGTTACCATATACCAAGAACATCTCTTTAGTCCTTCTCAAGTACTTAAGAATGTTCTTCACAGCTGTCCAGTGTTTCTCCCCAGGATCTGATTGATACCTACTTACCACACCTAATGAGTAAGCTACATCTGGTCTCGTACATAACATCGCGTACATGATTGACCCGACTGCCGAAGTATAGGGTATCCCTTGCATGGGAACCCTCTCCAAATCAGTCTTGGGAGACATCTCTTTGGAGAGAGTGATTCCTGAAAAGGCGGGTAAATTATCACGCTTAGAATCTTCCATTATTAAACCTCTTTAGTATGGTGTTTATGTACCTGGACTAGGACAATCCCAACATCCGTTTAGATCCATCTCTGTCATGCCCCGCTTCCCAAAATACGGAATACGAGGGGTAGACAAGGCCAGCCATGCTCCTATGGTCAAGGAAATGTCCTGCCGTAGTTACACTTCGGCTTCTAGTTTTTCATGGTAAACAGTAAATGATACGCAGGTAATGAGAAATGCAGTAACTGAATGAAACAATGTAAATAACTGACCTGAGGGGAAACAAACGAATATAACTCTGGATAGCCAGTCGAGGTGTCTGTGATATACGTCTAGTCCTGATCCAGGCTAAATCTTCTCCTCACACTGAGCATGCATACTCAGGTCGTCAGAGCGACACAAAAGCAATATAATATATATAAAATCATGTGACAATTCTAACAGTGATGATAGATGTATATAACAGTAGATCAATGGCAGTATGGATATGAACATGCAGTAATCAATGCAGCGGAACAGTAAAAGCAGTAGAACGATATGCCACGTATGTCAACACAGTAAGTAAGATATATCAATGCCAGTATCCCTATCAGTCTCCAAGTCTCACTGTACAGGTCACTAAGCCTATCGTCAGTCTAAGTGTGAGAGTCAACCACTCGTAAGTGTCCTCCACCCAAGGGTAGAACCCAAGGGCAAGGGACCACGGGCCCAACATGTATATCACGGTAATAATCACATACCCTGTAAATCTCCATATATCTCCCTAAATACATAAGCCGGCATGGGACTCCCGAGATTTTGTTGAACTCACACTCAAACTACCCCATACCCCGTGGTCTACATCAAACGCTAACCATAACCCTAAATACTAATCGGTCGGTGACAAGTCTGCGCGAGAACTGGAGGCAGGACCTCCATCAAGCGCGTCCCGACTAATACTTAAGATAAATGGCAGTGTCTGGTGCCTTATCTGTGACACCCGTGCAAGAGCTTCCATAAGTGTCCCATACCACTTATAGTCACACGTACACGCGTCTCACAGACGTCGACAATGCAATAGAATAATAAGGGTCACTGATTGTGTACAAGTACGTATCACTTTCACTTATTCACTGATACACGAACACTGACGTACTTGCCACAATCATCACTAATACCTAACACTGGGTAATGCGCGTTATCACTAGGTTATCAATGCAGTGACATGTGTATGATATGATGCGTAAACAGTATATAAAGCATGTTTAGGATGTCCTGAATCAATAACCTACCACTTGCATAATTTATCATAAATCATACGGTTACAATTTAGTGAGACGATGAACAGGTAATAATTAGTATGTTTAGTTTCACGCCAATCGGGTTCCAGGATCACTAATTATAGCCATTTCATTTTAAGCGTTCACGGCTGGAAATCCGGTTTCAGAATCAGAAATCCGTTTCGCAACGCATTTTAATCCCAGTTGGGATCAGATTTTAGCGACGCTACAGTTGGATGAATTCTAGAGTTTTCAGTAAGGTTTTCAACGCAACATACGGTTTCTCAATCGCGTTTGTACGTTAGGAGTTATACACTATTCAATACCAATATGTCAGTTCTGATTCAGTTGAGACTGTTATACGTTCCCATCTTTTAAATTACAGATTAAATAACAAACGATAACGAAACAGGATGAAATCACTTGTGTTGTCTAGATAACACATTCACCTATAATAAACAGCGGAGTTCCGCAAGCTACGAGTTAAGGAAACAGGATGGTGCTCATTGCGGGACAGCACACAGTAAACAGAGCCGCTCTGGACTGCAGTCCAGAGTCGCACTCCGCTCCAAATTTGGTCACAGTTTAAGTATAGAAATATCTGGAAATTAGTATAGGGCTAAAGTTCGTCGAGTTGTCTTCGATTTGAGCCCTCGAACGCATCATTCCAGTATGTATATAATTTATGGAGAATTTAACGCTTTTCAGGTACAATAAAATTGCAGTTTTACGATTAAACTTGGGGGTAGTCGTTTTAGTCGTTAACGGTCATATTTTCCAGCGAAATTTGCACAAGTTATCCATCCCTACAAGGTCCAATGTAAATCATCCAGTTCCTTCAAATTTGATAAGTATTCTCATTGAGAACACACATCGAACAGGTATGACGCCTAATCGATCAGAAATTGTAATTTTGCGATCTATGTAATTTAAATTTATAACTTGAATATATAGCATGTAGCAAGTAAAAGTACTTGCCTGGAGGCGTCTTGGCGATGCACGGCAGTGGTAACGGCATGAACGCGCGATGAATGGCGCGTGTAGGGTTCGCGGCCTCGGCTCGTGCTCGGGCTCGGCTATGGGGTTCTGCCTCGGTAACGGCTAGGGCTCGCGAGACTGGGGAGATAATGGTGCTGCGAGGCCGATGGTGAGGGATTTGCAGAGGGAGAGATATATTGAGAGAGAGAGTTAGAGAAAAAGATTGAGAGCGATTAGAGAGAGGGGAAAGTGAGAATGAGGGACAGAGAGTGAGAGAAAGTGAGGAAGATACAGAGAGAGAGAGAGTTGTAGAGGGGGAGTGAGAGACAGAGATTTGAGAGGAAGAGAGAGAAACAGAGAAAGCAGAGGGAGAGAGAGAGTGAGAAAACAGAGAGAGAGGGAGAGTGAGAACACGGAGAGAGAGATGGAGCACAGAGAGTGAGGGAGAGAGGGTATAGAGTGGATAGAGATTGAGAGAGGGAGACAACAGAGAGGGGGAGAGAGCAGAGACGATGGCGACGATGAGGAGGCGATCGCCGGTGAGAGGGCGCAGTGTGGCCGGTGATGGGTGCAGGGAGTTTGAGCTTGGTTGTGGGTTTTGGGGTATTGGTTGATGGGGCAGGGATGAGTGAGGGAGGTTGGTGAGCTCAACGGTAGTGACGTGGTCATCCTCGTCGTCGTCGGCGACGGGGACCCGAGGGTGCTGTGGGTTTGTGAGCTATGGAGGGGAGGAAAAAGCGAACGAGGGAGAGAGAAAACAGGGTGAGTGTGAGGAAAGGGTGTGAGGGTGAAGGAGGTGCGAAGCGTTGGGGAGCGGGTCGTGGGGAAACGCGCGCTGCGACGTGGGCGACGGCGTGGGTCGCGGCGGAGGAACCGGATCGCGAGCGGGAATCGTGGGAAAAATAGCCGTTGGGAGGAAGGAGATGAGTGGGGTAGCGGGTCAGGTCGGGGGTGAAGCGGGCGTGGGTTGGAATGCAGTGGGCTTGGAGAGTGCACTGGGCCGGGCCTGTGAAAAATAGATTTAAATGGAAAAAGAAAGAAACGGGCCGGGGATAGATGGGCTGAGGGAATAAATCAATCGAGGGAAAAATATATGCGGGCCGAGCTCTTTAAAATAGTAAAGGAATTTAGTTTAATTAAAAGTGAATAGGGTTTGGGGTTTAAAGAAAAGGTTTTAAGAATGAAGTAATTTTTATAAATAAAATTATAAATAAAGCACATAAAATTATAAATAAAAATATACGGAATTCTAGAGTAGCAAAATACAGACTTTGGTATAAAATGGGCTGGGTATTACATCATACCACCCTTACAAAAATTTCGTCCTCGAAATTTAAAATAAACGATAAATAATACAAACATAGGCGACAGCTATTATATTGCAACTAACACATAAAGATTTGCTTGAAATAGGAGGATGAAGAAATTTGAAGGTTTATATATGTAAGAATACATACAAAAATATAGGTTTAAATAAGTATATGACAAGAACAGCTATAAAGGCAACCTATGAGAATAGCAATAACAACAATAATGAACAATGATATTCGAGGCGTACTCGATAAAATCGAAACTCAAATATGTGCACGTATAAGTATATCAAAGGTAGCACGGCAACATAATAAGTATAAGGCACAATTATTTATAATAGTAAACGTAAGCACACTACCAGAAAATAAAGTAACGACAATAAAATAGTGAAAGATTTGTCGGTAGGTTGAAAACATTTTTAGGATAATGTATCGATCAAGTAGTTTTAAAATAACTTAGAAAACCCATATAGTGAAAATAAGAAACATGGAACAAGAATATGCGCGGTGTAAGGTTGCGGTACTGAAAATAATAGGAAAGCTAGTAGTGGAGTACTTGAAACGCGTAAAACGGGAATAGTCGATAAAACACACTCTTCGATAAATATAAAATAATGAAAAACCAAATTTTCGAATAATAATGTCCCTATATATATATTTTTTGGGTAATAGGAAAAACTCAACATTATAAAGGGCTAGCTAGGGTAGGGATTACAAGGAAGTGTGGATCATTCAAAGGTCAGAGTGTGGCTGCTTTAGGCTGAAGGTCAAAGAGATTGGGATCGGATCAGCACAAGAAGTAAGGATGAGTAACAAAGGACTACTAGGAGAAAAATATGGGGAGGACGACGGTCGGTATATCTTATGAATCAAAGATTTGAAGGGTTAACGAACTTGGAAATTTCACAAGATATGTTCTCCTCCCAGAAGGATCTCAAAGGGGCACAGACGAATGATGAAGGGTGGACCTCTAAAAGATCGGGGTGTGGTACTGGTTAATCTTAGTGAGGGTTAAGGCAATGTAAGGAGTAGGGGTGGACAGATCTCAGTAGGAAGAATAATTGTATTGAAGAAATATCAAACATCAAGGGAACTAAGAAGATCGCTGGATTAGCGAACTCAACAATTTATTTCATTCCAGAAGATTTTAAACAAAGCATTCTCAAAGACAAGAAGTGGCCTTAAACTATACACAGTTTTATTTGGCCAGAAAAAGACAACATCTAAAAGAAATCCCGTCAGTCGCGGTTGTGAAGATTCAGCAGGTTGCGGTAGGCTCGTGCACTCAGGTAGGGGCGTCCATTTCCATAGCGCCTCGCAGGTGTCGCCATTGGGAGTTCTTCCACCGCAGGGTCTTGACCTTCCGGTCCTTCTTCCTCGGGTGGAGCTTCTTCATCGAGGTCCGATTCCATGTGATTCTCTCCTTCTGGGTTCTCTTCCATGGGGTCTTCCTCCACTGGATTTTCTTCTATCGGTTCTTCCTCGGGATCTTCTTCTTTTGGGTTTTCTTCAGGGTCTTCTTCCTCTTCGTCGGAATCGCCTATCATGTCAAACTCTGGGGCGGCTACTCCTTCGTCCTCTGAATCGTTGTTTCCGAAATTGACCTGGGGACCGTTGATCTCATCGTCAGAACTCATCAGTGTGTGGTCTAAGGAAACGCAAGACTGTGCATCCTCATCTAGATGCGGCGCTGCTTTAGGGTGGGCCATGGCCTGAAAGAAAAAAGAGAGAGTCATGATTAGACAATGGAATACATCAGGAAAATGGCTAAGTGTACGAAGTATAGAAAGATATGCGGTGGCAGGAATTGAAAAATCAAGATTAAAATGTTGTGCTAAATGAATAGTATGAACAAGGGAAAAGACAAGAGAATGATACATATATTACGATTCAAATTTTATTGCATTTAATTAAGAGTTCAACGGATACAAGATTTCAAACGGAAAGAAATATCCATAAAAGGATGACAACATTATCACTGAAAGTAGAAAACGTGAAAATTTCTTCTTTGACTACTAGAACGTTGCATTCTCGTCACGTGAGTTGAATCCTGCGCTGGGCCCGCCTTATCCTTGATGTTTGAACTACGCAATAATCATCACTTGGCAGAAGTGGAGAGTGTGGATGAGTCTCCTCCTTGTAGCTCCTTCCTTTTTGGGCAACCGTTGATAAGATGTTCGTTGGATCCGCAAATCAGACATTTCCCTTGGGTGCGGCGACAATCCCTCTGAAGGTGTCCTGGCCTCTTACAGTACCCACAACATGGGGTCTTATGCTGCTTCTGTCGCGGAGAAACAAATTGGCGCTTCATCTTCTTCTCTTTTCCTCGTCTAACGGGGACCCCTTTATGATTGGAGACTCCCGCTGGTGCCCGATTCACCTGCCTTCTCAGTCCTTCAGCTAACAAATCGTTTGTTCGCTCCTGGGCTTCCTTCAGACTTTGCAGTACACTCAGAATCTCAACGGTCTGATTCTGGGGAGCGGAGATAAAGGAAGAGTTGCTGGAAGACATGATCCTGAAACAATAATTTTGAAGATGATATAAGGCACAGGCTATAAGAATCAAGATATAATATGGATTGGACAAAGATTCAAGAATATCAGATGTGATGAAATTCATTGCAATTGGAAAATCAACTGTATGACTCTAAGTCACTTAAACAGAGTATGGTAGTGTAACTGTGATGTAGTTCACAATTACAACCACGTAACTTTGCCAAGTCACCTGAAACCCTAGCGAATGGATAGCTGAACACACGATGTGAATATGAATCAAGGATATCAAGTTTACAATATAGACTAAGGAATGTCTTAGATTGCCAAGCTATACACGGAAAACTGCAATCCCAAACGAAGCAAAACCCGGGCTCTGATACCAACTAAACCATGTCACGCCCCGCTTCCCAAAATACGGAATACGAGGGGTAGACAAGGCCAGCCATGCTCCTACGGTCAAGGAAATGTCCTGCCGTAGTCACACTTCGGCTTCTAGTTTTTCATGGTAAACAGTAAATGATGCACATGTAATGAGAAATGCAGTAACTGAATGAAACAATGTAAATAACTGACCTGAGGGGAAACAAACGAATATGACTCTGGATAGCCAGTCGAGGTGTCTGTGATATACGTCTAGTCCTGATCCAGGCTAAATCTTCTCCTCACACTGAGCATGCATACTCAGGTCGTCAGAGCGACACAAAAGCAATATAATATATATAAAATCATGTGACAATTCTAACAGTGATGATAGATGTATATAACAGTAGATCAATGGCAGTATGGATATGAACATGCAGTAATCAATGCAGCGGAACAGTAAAAGCAGTAGAACGATATGCCACGTATGTCAACACAGTAAGTAAGATATATCAATGCCAGTATCCCTATCAGTCTCCAAGTCTCACTGTACAGGTCACTAAGCCTATCGTCAGTCTAAGTGTGAGAGTCAACCACTCGTAAGTGTCCTCCACCCAAGGGTAGAACCCAAGGGCAAGAGACCACGGGCCCAACATGTATATCACGGTAATAATCACATACCCTGTAAATCTCCATATATCTCCCTAAATACATAAGCCGGCATGGGATTCCCGAGATTTTGTTGAACTCACACTCAAACTACCCCACACCCCGTGGTCTATATCAAACGCTAACCATAACCCTAAATACTAATCGGTCGGTGACAAGTCTGCGCGAGAACTGGAGGCAGGACCTCCATCAAGCGCGTCCCGACTAATACCTAAGATAAATGGCAGTGTCTGGTGCCTTATCTGTGACACCCGTGCAAGAGCTTCCATAAGTGTCCCATACCACTTATAGTCACACGTACACGCGTCTCACAGACGTCGACAATGCAATAGAATAATAAGGGTCACTGATTGTGTACAAGTACGTATCACTTTCACTTATTCACTGATACACGAACACTGACGTACTTGCCACAATCATCACTAATACCTAACACTGGGTAATGCGCGTTATCACTAGGTTATCAATGCAGTGACATGTGTATGATATGATGCGTAAACAGTATATAAAGCATGTTTAGGATGTCCTGAATCAATAACCTACCACTTGCATAATTTATCATAAATCATACGGTTACAATTTAGTGAGACGATGAACAGGTAATAATTAGTATGTTTAGTTTCACACCAATCGGGTTCCAGGATCACTAATTATAGCCATTTCATTTTAAGCGTTCACGACTGGAAATCCGGTTTCAGAATCAGAAATCCGTTTCGCAACGCATTTTAATCCCAGTTGGGATCAGATTTTAGCGACGCTACAGTTGGATGAATTCTAGAGTTTTCAGTAAGGTTTTCAACACAACATACGGTTTCTCAATCGCATCTGTACGTTAGGAGTTGTACACTATTCAATACCAATATGTCAGTTCTGATTCAGTTGAGACTGTTATACGTTCCCATCTTTTAAATTACAGATTAAATAACAAACGATAACGAAACAGGATGAAATTACTTGTGTTGTCTAGATAACACATTCACCTATAATAAACAGTGGAGTTCTGCAAGCTACGAGTTAAGGAACATGGTGGTGCTCATTGCGGGACAGCACACAGTAAACAGAGCCGCTCTGGACTGCAGTCCAGAGTCGCACTCCGCTCCAAATTTGGTCACAGTTTAAGTATAGAAATATCTGGAAATTAGTATAGGGCTAAATTTCGTCGAGTTTTCTTCGATTTGAGCCTTCGAACGTATCATTCCAGTATGTATATAATTTATGGCGAATTTAACGGTTTTCAGGTACACTAAAATTACAGTTTTACGATTAAACTTGGGGGTAGTCGTTTTAGTCGTTAACGGTCATATTTTCCAGCGAAATTTGCACAAGTTATCCATCCCTACAAGGGCTAATGTAAATCATCCAGTTCCGTCAAATTTGATAAGTATTCTCATTGAGAACACACATCGAACAGGTATGACGCCTAATCGATCAGAAATTGTAATTTTGCGATCTATGTAATTTAAATTTGTAACTTGAATATATAGCATGTAGCAAGTAAAAGTACTTGCCTGGAGGCGTCTTGGCGATGCACGGCAGTGGTAACGGCACGAACGCGTGATGAATGGCGCGTGTAGGGTTCGCGGCCTCGGCTCGTGCTCGGGCTCGGCTATGGGGTTCTGCCTCGGTAACGGCTAGGGCTCGCGAGACTGGGGAGATAATGGTGCTGTGAGGCTGATGGTGAGGGATTTGCAGAGGGAGAGATATATTGAGAGAGAGAGAGAGTTAGAGAAAAAGATTGAGAGAGATTAGAGAGAGGGGAAAGTGAGAATGAGGGACAGAGAGTGAGAGAAAGTGAGGAAGATACAGAGAGAGAGAGAGTTGTAGAGGGGGAGTGAGAGACAGAGATTTGAGAGGAAGAGAGAGAAACAGAGAAAGCAGAGGGAGAGGGAGAGTGAGAAAACAGAGAGAGAGGGAGAGTGAGAACACGGAGAGAGAGAGGGAGCACAGAGAGTGAGGGAGAAAGGGTATAGAGTGGATAGAGATTGAGAGAGGGAGACAATAGAGAGGGGGAGAGAGCAGAGACGATGGCGACGATGAGGAGGCGATCGCCGGTGAGAGGGCGCAGTGTGGCCGGTGATGGGTGTAGGGAGTTTGAGCTTGGTTGTGGGTTTTGGTGTATTGGTTGATGGGCCAGGGATGAGTGAGGGAGGTTGGTGAGCTCGAGGGCAGTGATGTGGTCGTCCTCGTCGTCGTCGGCGACGGGGACCCGAGGGTGCTGTGGGTTTGTGAGCTATAGAGGGGAGGAAAAAGCGAACGAGGGAGAGAGAAAACAGGGTGAGTGTGAGGAGAGGGTGTGAGGGTGAAGGAGGTGCGAAGCGTTGGGGAGCGGGTCGTGGGGAAACGCGCGCTGCGACGTGGGCGACGGCGTGGGTCGCGGCGGAGGAACTGGATCGCGAGCGGGAATCGTGGGAAAAATATCCGTTGGGAGGAAGGAGATGAGTGGGGTAGCGGGCCGGGTCAGGGGTGAAGCGGGCGCGGGTTGGAATGCAGTGGGCTTGGAGAGAGCACTGGGCCGGGCCTGTGAAAAATAGATTTAAATGGAAAAAGAAAGAAACGGGCCGGGGATAGATGGGCTGAGGGAATAAATCAATTAAGGGAAAAATATATGCGGGCCGAGCTCTTTAAAATAGTAAAGGAATTTAGTTTAATTAAAAGTGAATAGGGTTTGGGGTTTAAAGAAAAGGTTTTAAGAATGAAGTAATTTTTATAAATAAAATTATAAATAAAACACATAAAATTATAAATAAAAATAAACGGAATTCTAGAGTAACAAAATACAGACTTTGGTATAAAATAGGCTGGGTATTACAATCTCTATAGATCTTTATCCCCAAGATGTAGGAGGCATCACCTAGATCTTTTATGGAGAACTTGTGTGATAAGAAGATCTTGACCGAGTGTAGCATCGGAACATCGTTTCCTATCAAGAGTATGTCATCCACGTACAATACGAGGAAGACAACCTTACTCTCTACTACCTTCTTATATATACATGGTTCATCTATGTTTTTGATGAAGTTAAACTCTTTGATAGTTTCATCGAAACAGATGTTCCAACTCCGCGATGCCTGGTTTAATCCATAGATTGATTTAAGCAGCTTGCACACGCTTCTGCTGCTCCCACTGTCTACGAAGCCCTCTGGTTGTGTCATGTACACGCTCTCTTCTAAATCACCATTTAGAAAAGCAGTCTTGACGTCCACCTGCCAGATTTCGTAGTCATGGTATGCAGTAATGGCAAGTAGGATCCTGATGGACTTAAGCATAGCCACTGGAGAAAATGTTTCATTATAATCGACACCTGGTCGTTGACGAAAACATTTTGCTACAAGTATAGCTTTGAAAGTCTTAACTTTTCCATATACACCAAATATCTTCTTAAAGATCCACTTACTCCCGATGGGTTTTACCCTTTCAGGAGCAACTTCCAAAGTCCATACTTTGTTGGTGTAGATGGATTCCATCTCAGATCGTATAGCATCCAGCCATTTCATAGAGTCTCCACTTGTGATGGCCTGCTCGAAAATAGTTGGGTCATTATCTTCCATGATGCTATCCTCGCTCCCACCGTCTATGCGAAAACCGTAGTATCTCTCAGGTGGATGAGGAACCTTACTAGATCTTCGGAGTGGCTGAGGTTCGTCGAGGACTATTGAATCCTCTGGTTCTACCAAATTGTCAGTTATAGTTTGTGTTGCTGGAACTTCTTCCAGTTCTACCTCATTACCACTAATTTCTTTCACAAGAAATTCCTTTTCTAAAAAGGTGGCATGTTGAGAAACAAATATTTTTTGTTCCTCAGAATGGTAGAAGATATACCCTCACGAATGTTTGGGATATCCTACAAACTTGCACAGAACCGACATTGCCTTGAGCTTGTCCGGATTTTACTTTTTAACATAGGCTGGACAACCCCATATCTTAACTCGTTTAAGAGATGGTCTCTTTCCATTCCATATCTCATATGGAGTGGTAGGCACGGATTTGGTCGGAACTCTATTCAATAGGTATGCAACTATCTCAAGTGTATAACCCCAAAAGAAAATAGGCAACTCAGCATTACTCATCATAGAGCGTGCCATATCTAATTGGGTGCGATTCCTCCGCTCCGAAACTCCATTGTGCTGTGGTGTATACGGAGGAGTAAGCTGAGAGAGAATCCCATTCTCTTTTAAGTAGTCTCTGAATTTCGTGCTCAAGTATTCTCCTCTCCGATCAGATCGAAGGATTTGAATACTTTTACCCGTCCGGTTCTCAACTTTGTACTTATATTCCTTGAATTTCTCAAAAAATTCAGATTTGTGTTTCATCAGGAACACATGTCCGTATCTTGAGAGATCATCAGTGAATGTAATAAAGTACGGGGAACCATTCCTGGCATGTGTTGACATAGGACCACATGCATTACAATGTATCAGTCCCAAGAGTTCAGTAGCTCTTTCTCCGTGTCCAGTAAACGGAGTCTTGGTCATCTTTCCTTTGAGATATGACTGATAAGTTTCATAAGATATAAATTCGAACTGATTCAAATATCCATCTTTATGCAACTTAGCCAGTCTTGTTGTATTGATTTGACCTAGTCTATAATGCCACAAGAAGGCTTCGTTCATTTCTGAACTTTTCCTCTTGTGTGTGTTCTGTACGTTTAGAACTGTGTTTTGATTTAGAACGTATATACCGTTACACAACATACCATACCCAATCAACACTTGATTTAGGAAAACATTCACAATATTTTTGGTATAAAATAACAGTCACTTAGAATCACTGTGTTTCTACTTTATAATATAAGGTGATATTCGCCAACTGCTTTGGCTGCAATAATTGCACCATTCCCTTCTCCAAGGGACATATCACATTTTCCCATTTCTCTACCTCTACTTAACCCATGTAACAAATTACATACGTGGGATCCTGATCCGGTATTCTATACCCAAGACGTAGAGCAGACTGAGAAACAGTTCTCAGTAACAAACACACCCGAAGAAGATGCATCCACATGCTCCTTCTTCGTTCGGGAGGCTTGGGAATCTGGATATTCCCTTATTCCTTACTCAGACTTATGACAGTCATAAGATAGAGCGGAACCTAGCCCAGCATAATAAGTGGGTTCGGTCAATACTTCCATATTATTATCTTGATTAAGGCGTGTCATTGGTCGCTACCAGGAGAGAGAGAAGGATAATCACTTTTGCGTGCGCTCTTTGCAAGATTAGATTGATTATTATTTTATCTAATCAGGATGACTCCCACTGTTTTTATCAAATCTTCCTTCAAACCCTAAAAGTTAAGATTAGCCAGGATTAATTATACTCTACAAGTTCGCCAATTGTTCGGCCAGGCAGGTATTGGTACTCCGAGGGAGTCTCCCCATGCTTTCGCATGGAACTAATTAAATAACCTCGTTTCCGCAGGGGCATCACCCCGTTAACATCTTTCTTAAACACCTAATGGATCGACTAATTGTAAAGTAGAAAACTCTCCTAGGAGTAACACTTACTCGCAGTGGGTATCGGGATCCAACTATCATATAAAAGGTATGCAACAATATTGGGAATTTCAACACTTGAAATTCCCAATATTGTTTTTACCCCATGCGATTTATGACCTTGACAAGGTCAACAAATCATAAATCGCAAGTCAAGTTCAACCCGTTCATTTCTTGATTGAATTAAACCTATCCGCACGACCCTTGACAAGGTCAACAAGGCCGCATGACTATCCTAATCCAATCGCATCACATGCGGCAGATAAGCACTAATCAGCTACCGCACACTACTCCTTGACAAGGTCAACAAACCCAGCACGAATACTAAATAACACTTATCTGAAATGACGGAGGGCTATATTGGTTTTTAAGAAAACCTTTAGCGTAATGAACTTGATATCGTTGTAGAATCTAGTGATTTTGAAAAGGAGTGGTTTAAGCCCCGCTTTTAAAATCGAGTAGTTTTCAAAAACAAACTGAATAGCTTTTACTAGCTTTTGCTAAAGAGGTCACTCCCGGTAAAGGGATCTCGGCTCTTTCCTCATCGAATGAGGTGGTGGATATTCATCAAGGAATTCCACTATGCAAAGAAAGAACTATAAAATCTATGATGATAAACCGAGTGGGTTGTAGTATTTGCTAGTTTTGCTAAAGAGGTCACTCCCGGTGAAGAGATCTCGGTTCTTTCCTCATTGAATGAGGTGCTGGATATTCATCAAGGAATACCATTGTGCAAAGCAAAAACTAGAGCTACATTTTTTTAAAAAACTTTTGATTCTACAACATCTTTAGGTTTCTTTTCATTTCATTAATCTCATTAATGAAGTTCCATTATTTATGTTTCCCTAAACATCACAGAAAAAGAAAAGAAAATAGAACGTATGCTTATGCCATCCGCATTCGCCACGGAGCCCCGTCATGCACCGTTATGTTACTTAACTAACTGCAGAGCGGTGGCTGGACTAGCGCGGGTGCAAAACATAAGCGATGTTTATTATATATATCATATATATATATATATATATATAGCATTCGTCTCACGCAGTTATATGATCACATCACAGAACCAAGTAGCAGAAGTCAACATATGAAATATTGGATATACTAAGAGGTCCGTGTTTTAAATTAAGCCAATAATGAAAAACACGGATTCCAAGGTTGTGATGAATAGCCAATCCCACATCCCTAGACCCCTACGAGAGCGGCAAGCAACCCTGTCAATTCTAGAGTTAGGAGACCCGGTCTCGACTCCTCGAGATGGTCTCCTACTGGACTCTAGAACCCGGTTACTTGTGCTCCCCGTCTTAGGTCTATCCTAATACGGAAAAGTAAATAATATACATTAATGGTGACATCATCCTCAATCCGGAAGTGTCCCAATAAAAGAATATTACATACAATTTTTACATGAATGAAAATTGAAAAACTCTCATCTTACGCAAAAACCCCCGGCTATTCATTCACGACGATCCAATTTAACATATCACGGCAACACATAACATCACATGTCATCAACGTAAGTAAATATGCGTATCCCAAATTCCGTTGACATATAGCAACGAGATTTGGAATACCCCACATATTACACTTACGGTCGCAGAAAAGAAATGAAAAACTGCAATAATTAGAATCCGCATTTCCTTAGACATCATAAACCCGGAATATCTCATATTCCAGATTTCATTCCTAACCCTATAAACCCCGCATTTTAGTCTCATATCGAAAACTCTTTTCAATAATTTAGTCGGGTAATTCAACAAGATTCTCGACTACCCGATCGAATACTCTTCGGGAACTTTAGTAGATGGCCGCACCCCCGATGCCGTCGACCAAGTGCACTTAGGTGGAACACCGTGTCCGCAAGCACCTGAGTGGATGCTTTTGGCAACGGGGTTCTCCTAAAGTCACTTGGTCGGGGCTATGGTGCGTAGCTACCAAGTAAAGTTATCTGGCGAGTATTCGCGTATGATACGCTATTGCGACGGAGTTTCGATCCGAATCGAAATTTCGTGGCAATCGATCAATAGAGACTAACGTGCTAGATTTACAAACAAACCAGTTTTCACAAAACTAATTTAATTTGGATTCCAACTACTGTATCATATATCAAACTTAAACCCAAAACGATGTAAACATTACGACTACGAAACCCTCCGTATTAGTCCCTTAACAAAATTAACATCACCTGCAATTTTGGGCTAATCAAATATAACCCGAAACCCCAAAAGCAAGTGAACAGAACACCATAAAAATTCCAACTTCAAAGTGCTACAGTAAATGGGTGAGGTCGGTTTTTTAAGCAATGTGGCCGGCCAAAAATTCTCTGTTTTGCCTCGAATTTCTCTGGTGTTCTAGATACTTGATAAGTAGCGCTCTGCACTTGTTTAAAAAAATTTCAGCGGCTCTGAAAAATTCGACAGAGAATAGGGTTTCAGTGCGACCGTTTCGGAGTTGTTTCGATTTCGTAATTTTAACAATATCGTACAATCTTCTAGCTTTGGCTCTGATACTATGAAAGTGTTTGTTAGCACCACCACTGGGTTTTACTGGCATTAAGCATGCCTATTTAAAATTTTTGGGGTGTTAATTAACACTAAACAAGAATCGAAACTAGATGATTAGGGTTTAACTATGATATAACAAAAACTATACTAAGAGAAAGGTGGCTACAACCTTTGTAGACCGTGTCCTTCTCTTCTCAAGCTCCGTGTAGTAGTCCACGCAACTCCACTAAGCTCCACTTGAAGTTGGATCGAGCTTTCTTTGCGATCTTCGTGCCGAAGATGATCCACCTGAAGCTCCGCTAATCCAAGCCACCTCTTCACTAAACTCTTTAGTGAAGGAAACACACTACACCAAAGCGCTAATCTAGTGTAGGATGGTGAAGTAGGGGTTTTGTTTGCTCACTAGGGTTCACACAAGCTCAAGGTTTCACAACTCATGCGAGAGATTGAGCTTGGAGGTGAACTAAATGGAGACAGCTAGAGAGCAAATGAGCTCAAGTAAAATGGCTAAGGTAGAAAATGAACCAAGTAAAGAATGGTTTAATACCCCACATTATTGAAGTAACCAATAACCATCAATATAGAATTGTAACCATGCTTCAATAGTGTAGGATGATGAATAAAAAATTCATCAAGCCATGCTTTACACCATGCCACAAAAGTCTCCTCATTTTTCCACCTCATTTTCTATTTTCTAAAAATAGAAAATCCATGCCATGCTTCATATATATATATATATATATATATAATGAAGAATAATTAGTGAGCTAATAATATTAGTTAATATATAATTATATCATATTATTAAATCAACACTTGACTTAATAATTCGGTTATATCACATACTATCCAGGTATTGAGCGATTAGAAGATCAACAAGCAAGCTTGTCCAAACTCCCATGAAGCTTATAAGTAACACTTACCATACAGTCCGGTCTTTTCATCGGATATATCGCATATCGAGTCTGGGGGTGGAATTGTCAGACCCCAATAACTTAATAAGTCATGCCGATGTGTGGCCTATAACGGTATGAGAAACTACCGATAAGTTTTACCAGTAAATCTCATCAACAGCCCTGGCCAGAGACTTCCTGTTATAGCCAATCGAGCATAGCGCAACATCAACTCCCTATACCGGGAGAGACGAAATCCCTCCTATCGCTCATTGCCTCCATGTGACTCGGGATTGTACCTAAAATCCACCTGTTTGCACGACTCCTGTGAGCCGTGGTAGGGAGGAAATCAAAGCATAGTGGGAACCACACAAGTCTCTATGACGATCTCGGGTCTACAGACTAACATGTACCAGTGTCACCAGAGAACTGCTATCTGACGATAGGTATAGTACCATCTAGGAGTTCTCGGCGAGTCCTATTCAGTGTACCCATTTTCTAATGAGCACCTGTGTACAATTTTTGATGTCAAACACCAATGGATATGGGATCAACCATCGTCCCATACAGGGTCAAGAAACGTACACACTAGTCTACTCTGGAACATTGATGCCCTTTCTCGATATTCCCTCGACTAGGAACAATTAAAGGATGTTCTTGTGGTCTACCCAGGTGTAATACCCAGTTCTTTTTGTACACCAATATCCGTTTTTTTATAAAGTGTTACTTACAAAATTTATTTATTTATATTTATAATTATTTATTTATTTTAAAACCCTAACTCTAATTTAATCTAATTCCTTTTTATTTTTTTCCTAAACAATTCCCAGCCTACCACTCCTTCCCCCTCCCTTTTCCAATTTCTTTTATGCAAGCCCGAGCCCAGCCCATCTCCCCCAACCCGACCCGCTTTCCTTCTTCCCCACCTCCTTTTCTTTTCCCGCTCTTTTCTTCTTCCCTACGTCGCGCTCGTTCCCACGCCCCCGCTCCTCGTCGCGACCACGTCCCCACTTCTCGGCCACGACCTCACGCGCTCGCTCGCTCACTCCTCTCGATCTTCCCTTCTTCCCCTCTGCGAATCTCGTCACCACTGCAACCAACCCAACTCGCCTCATCGCCCGAGCTTCTGCCCTCGTCGCCGCTCACCTCCACCGTCTTCGAAATCACCTCGCCTTCCTCCATTCCCCTGCAATCACCTCCCCGAGCTCCTTCCCTGCACACCCCCCGTTACAACCCTCACCGCCGACCATCCCCGTCGACCTCTTCTCGCCACCACTTTCTTCCTCTCCCCTCTCTCAACCCGACACCACCTTCACCCGACATCAAGAATCTTGCACCACCAAGACGAGCCTCCCAACCAACCTCCACACCTCGCCGCCACCTTCCTCCTCCCATCCCCGACGACGAGAAACCCCACGACCACGACACCCATCCCTCGTCATCGTCGTCGCCTTCGTTGCCGCCTCAGCCCCGACCTCGTCTTCAACCTCGACCTCCGTCACCACCAATATCTCCTCTCTCTCTCTCTCTCCTTCCCTCATAACTCCACCAAGCTCCTCTTCAAAACCTATATTCGAGAACCTATCACTGGCACCATCATCACCTCACCGCCGTTGCACCCGTTGTCTCCATCGCTGCTGTCCAAGCCTCACTGCCGCCGTCAATGTATTCACCGTTGCAGTATTCATCTCCATCACAAAGCCCAAGCTTCAAGCCAAGTCTTCCGGCATTTCATCGAATACCTATAACCATCGCCAACGCCGTTGTTCTAGTTGTTGTCATCACCGTTCGAGCTACTGCCTCGGGATCTGTAGCAGTCACCATCATCAACGTAGCGGCCGTCGCAACGCCAGCGCACGTCCGTCGCACCCACCGAGCTATCAAGTCCAAGAATCAAGCTCCACCAAGGCCAACTCTTGTCGTGCTCGAGTCGTGAACGCGCCGTTGCAGCTACCGTAACTGTGGTTCACCACTGTATCGTCCGCTGCTGTCATATCACCGATCGTTGTCGTCAGGCAAGTATTACATACTTGCTTCATGCTATATATAATCATTTCAATTACGATTCAATATTATTATAAGTATTTGATACTAAACTTTATGTGAGAACCTATCTTTAAATGTCGGAACTTATGATCATTAAACCCGATTACTATTTACAGAGGTACTGCGAAAATTTGGTTGAAAATCAATATCGTTTCACCTATAAAATGTTACCCCCGATAATCATTGCGAAATCAGAATTTTCCTGAACACGCTAGATCGTTAAATTCATATTAAATCTTTTACAAATTGGATTTTAGCGTTCCATGGCTTTTATCGAAGCTAACTGATTAACCTACATTACTCTATAGTTGATCACTGAATTTTAATAAATTATGATAGAGATAACTGAGGAGAATTACGATTCTGAACTGCAGTCCAGAGCAGTAATCCCAGTTAACCCTTGTTTTTAAATCACTATATATCCTTGATCAAATGCGAAAATGTGCGGAACCCTATATCGTTACGTAGAAAATTGAGATATCTTTCTTACTCCACTGGTTTCACTAGATTCCTGTTCTGTATGATATTTTTAACACATTTTATAATGTCGACATGTCCAGCTGAATTCTGCAGTGACAGATTTTACACATCAACCTAAACCTGGCCATAACTCCCTATGGATATAGGATATTACCGATCCGCCAATTGAGTTGGAAACCTAACTGATAAACCTAAATTTTGTTCAACTATAGAGTCACCTAATTACGATCCCAACTAAGATTAAAATGTGTTACGAAATGGACTTTCAATTATGAAATCGGATTTCTAGCAGTGAACACTTAATTGAAATGGCCGTATCTAGCAAACCTGAAACCCGATTGGCGCGAAACCAATTTTTACGGATAGATAATTAAACATACTGTTTTCCCCTTTTACATTGTTTTTCTCAGTTCTGCATGTATGATTTATAGTAAATTATGCAAATGGTAGGACACCGACTGATGATATTCTATTCATATCGTAATTATTGTATTCTCATCATATCATATAGATGTCATTGCATTGGTAACCTAGTGATCGTGTGCATTACCCAGTGTTAGATATTAGTGTTTTGATTGTGGCAAGTACGTAGTGATAAAGTGTGAATGAATAAGTGAAAGTGACATGTACTTGTACACAATCAGCGGACCCGGTTGATTTATTGCATTGTCGACGTCTATGGGACATATATAAGTGTAACTATAACTGAAATGGGACGGTTATGGAGCACTTATATTAGTGTTATAGGTAAGGCACCAAACACTGTCCATTTGTCTTAGGTACCAGTCGAGACATGCTTGATGGAGATCCTGTCTCCAGTTCTCGCGTAGACTTGTCATGGACCGACTAGTATTTGGGTTTATGGTCGGTGTTTGATGTAGACCACGGGGTGTGGGGTAGTTTGAGTGTGAGTTCAACAGAATCTCGGGAGCCCCATTGCCGGCATATACCGTGATTTTGGGAGTTGTATGGATGGAGTTACTGATTATTATCGTGCGTGATTCGGGCCCGTCTTCCTTAGCCCCTGGGGCACTACCCTTGGATGGGGGATACTCCTGCGTGGTTGACTCGCACACTTGGACTGACGATAGGTTTAGAGACCTAGACAGTGAGACTTAGAGACTGATAGGTTTAGTGACATGCATTGATTACTGACTGATACATCTGTCTTACTGTTTACCCACTTTACTGTTTACCTGTACTGGCTCCTTCATGCTCATATCATCACTCCATGCTTACTGTTTCACATTCATCATTATTACACCGGTTACATATGTATTTCTATTTATTGCTATTGCGTCATTCTGACGACCTGAGTATGCAAGCTCAGAGTGAGACGTGGATTTAGCTCGGGCTAGGACCTGACGTACCTCGAGGATATTACGGACATCTTGATCAGCGACCCAGAGCTATACTTCCTTGATCTCTATCTAGTTAGTTCTTTGTATTTGTTTTGATTTAGTGACTGCATTTCTCATTACATGTGCATTGATTACTGATTACCACGTAAAGCTAGAAGCCGAAGTGTGACTACGACAGGATATTTTCTCGACCGTAGGAGCATGGCTGACCTTGTCAACCCCTCGTATTCCGTATTTTGGGAAGCGGGGCGTGACACCAGGTCCCAATAGTATGATCCGCATTATAGTCATGGTAGTCAAGCCTACATCCTAAGGGATTTATCAACATATATATGAGAGACAGTATAATAATACCAGTGAACATGTTAAGATGAAGGCAACCAGATAGCATATTATGTCGAGCTAGAAATTCCTTTATATATATGTCCAAGCATCCACTATATTATACAATAATGGCCTCTAGGGCATACATATTCCTAACACTCTAACCATTTACGCTGCCTCATTTTGAGCTCTTTCTATGTGAACACATATTTTAGGGTTTTGTGATCGGTAAATACTTCTACCCTTTCGCTCAATAAGTAGTGTCTCTAAATTTTCAGAGCAAAAATCACTGTTGCTATCTCCAAATCATGAGTTGGGTAGTTCTTCTCATGAGTCTACAATTGTCTCGACGCATAAGCTATGACCTTCCCATGCTTCTTCAGAACACACTCCAAGCCTTTCCCAGATGAGTCGTTGTGAATAATTAGCCCCCCGGAACCATCTGGCACTGTCAAGATATGAGCGGTGGTCAATCTTTGCTTCAACGCTTTAAAAGCTGACACACATTTCTCTGTCCATCTGAACGGTACCTCCTTTCGTGTTAGCTTGGTTAATGGTTCTGCTATTCGAGCGAAGTTCTCCACAAACCTTCTATAATATTCGGCAAGCCCAAGAAAACTTCTGATCTCCCCTACATTCTTTGGAATTGGCCAATCATGAACCGCTGCAATCTTTTCAGGGTCAACGGCAATTCCATCTCCGGATACTACATGACCCAAGAACTTCACTTTTTCGAGCCAAAACTCGCAATTGCTCATCTTAGTATATAACTTTTCTTGTCTCAACGTTTGCAGTGTGATCCTTAAGTGTTCTGCATACTCTTCTTTGCTTCTAGAATAGACCAGAATATCATCAATAAACACTACTATGAACTGGTTCAGGTACGGTGAAAATATTCGGTTCATCATGTCCATAAATATGCCAGTGCGTTTGTAACTCCAAATAGCATCACTAAGTACTCGTAATGCCCATATCGATTTCGGAACGCTGTCTTGCAAATGTCTTCTTCTTTCACCCGAACTTGATGAAACCCTGATTGTAAATCCAACTTCGAGAATACTCTCACACCACTGAGTTGATTGAATAGTTCATCGATGCGAGAGATTGTGTACTTGTTTTTAATATTCACCTGATTTAATTCTCGATAATCGATGCACATCCTCCGCGTGCCATCCTCTTCTTGACTAGAAGAACTGGAGCTCCCCATGGTGAACCGCTGCTACGAATCCAACCCTTCTCTAGTAATTCAGCAACTTGTTTCTGTACTTCTTCCAATTCCACTGGTGCCATCGGATAATAAGCCTTCGAAATTGGCGCTTCTACAGGAACAAGATCAATCGCGAATTCCACATCTTGTTTAGACGGCAAACTCGAGATGTCTTTGAACACATCCATGAAATCCTGAACTGCTATCAGTGCTTCATCTGCAACTTGTTTACGAACTTCACCCTTCAGTTAGCGGTTCCCCTCATCATGAATTTGCAAGTTTGTTCTAAGACTTGTGGGTTATTAGCCCGCCACTCTTCCGCTGCGTTATTCTGATAATTTAAGGCAAGTCTGTCAAACTTCTTCAATCAAACATCTTACATCTGATAGTCCTTAAAGCGGTCTGTATTAGCTCTCGCTTAGGTTAATCTCGAACTACTGCAATCATCAAAAGCTTCTCCTGTGTTTCTCCTTATTCTTCGAAACGCAAATGGATTGGTTCTTACGGGACAAAAGAAAAGATATAACGTGGTTGCTGGATTCAAGCTTGCGATAAGACATAAACTCGTGAGCAATGACTTCAAGAGGGAACAAGGTAATACCACGACCATAAGTCAAGAAAATAAATCAAAATAGGACTCCAGATTACCTAAATAGAGTGCCGCATTGTAACCTTGCCACGGTACATATTTACAACTACATAACTCCATTCAAGTCGTCTAAATCCTACTATCAGAATCGAGAGAATAAGATGGGAGACACAATAAAGAACCAAAAGGATTCCAAGCCGAGATGCAATATCATTTCCTTAACGTCAAGATAAAAGAGTTAAGGGAAAGATAAGATTCAAGAATTTGAAAGACAAGACAATAATGTGGCAGGACATGTTCCTGATTCTGAGTTTCCTGGTTAGTGTATTGGGTTCAATACCCAACTACAAAAAAAGCCAAACCCGACTGATCCTAAATCCTAGGGCTTTGATACCAAACAAACCATGTCACGCCCCGCTTCCCAAGATACGTAACTATAGCACGTGACAGAGCCAACCATGCTATATGTGGCTATGAATCATCCCTACACAGTCATATTACGGCTGTCTATCGAATATCAAGAACAGTGAAATATATAATCTAGCTAACACATGTCCATCTGCCACAATAAATAAAATCAAGAAATTGCATAAAGAGGAAACGAATCAAGATCCAATAAACAATAGTATCTGAATCACGTCCTAATATGGGCTCACATCAATAGGAATAAAACTGCTGAAATAAACGAAACTAAGAGTCTCTAAACTAATTGGCTAGCTCCTCATTACTCGGGTTTATTGCTAAAGTACTCTTGATCTACTTGCGATAAAGGTAGAGGAATCGGGCCATACAAAACCCAAACGTCAGTGCGTCATAATATCAAAATAATAGTAATAACCAGGATATGATGCTATAATTAAACATGAATTGTAAATAAATAACACAGTTATAAAACAGTGAGCTGTATGTAGGTGATGTGTATCCTAAAGTCTGTGCTTCTAGGTTATCTATTCTACAAGTCTTTGAAATCAATTAATATAATTCTCATCGTAACTCAACAGTATATATCCCGTTCATACTCCACGGGACCACGGTACAATATATCCCGTTCATTCCCCACGGGACCACGGTACAATAAACAATGGTTTATTCCGTAACGCCCGGAATCACGGCAAACAATAATAATATCCTCTTGAGTTACGTTTCGGTTACATTCTTAATTTCCCCTTTCCCCCCAGGTTTTGTGTTGACGATATAAATCTAATGCCAACATAGGATCAAGCAGGTACATGTCTTTTCTATGTAGACAACAAGTTATGTCCATCAGGACAACAATCATGATTGTTGGCATTAGCAATAAGATCCAAGCAACAAGTCTGATAATGTGTCATGAACATGTCATGTACTGTGTATTAACCAAAATAGATACCATTGTAAAACTGTAATCAACATCGAAATACGGTAAACATAACTAATACCAGGATGTATATGTATCTATCTGTAATAGCCATTACACGTCCATTACAATGTATGATGCCATCTAGATAACATATTGAACTGTTATAGTAGTGTGATAATATCGTGATGTTCCGTCATACAGCTAGATAAACTATTATCAGTACGGATATAGATGGATACTATAAAACTGTAAATCGGTAATTTCTGCTGAATAGTAAAACACATGCACTATAATTTATCAAATAAATATTGATATAATAACATAACATGTTGCAAGTTTAGAACTTGCCTGATCGGAACTCACGTCGAGATACGGATGTCACGTTCCGACGTCGAAATAAAGTTAAGGCGCAAACTTACGCACGCAGGACTGGACCTGGCTGAGTAGCTGCGTGACGTGGTGATAGGACTAGATGACGAAGGTGGTTGGGTCGTCTGGATCGTCGGCGACATGTGCAACTTCGGCGATCGATCGGGGGTCAAGAAAAGAAAGAAAGAAGAAGAAGAAGAAAAAGAAAACTAGCTGTTGGGGTTACTGGGTTGGCGAGGACAGAGGAGAGATGGTGGCGACGAGGCAAAGTTGTCGGCGGCGAGGTCGTCATGGCCGTGAGGGGTGAAATATGATCGGGAGAAGAGCAAAGGAGGAAGAAGAGGGTGTTATAATTTTATTATATATATATATATATATATATATATATATATTATAGAGAGAGAGAGCGTGAAGAGAGAGAGACAAAGAAAGGGATGAGAGAGATTATATAAAATAATTAATATATTATTTAATTATATATATGTAACAGTTTATATATAAAATATATTATATATATATATTGTAGGATTTTACAGATAATACCAGATTACTCCGAATATTACCCGTGTCCCCCCAAAAATCTAGTTTTTCAATATGGAGAATATACGTAAGAATCTAACCATGATACGATATCTTGTCAATAAAAACATATACCCCCTATGGATCTACGCAAATATACGTAGCGATAAAAAAACGAGTCTGTTTAACAATTAGGATATGAACATGATATATGGGTGTAACCACATGATATGGGGTACCATGACATGCAATACTAGACAAGAAAATATATTATTTGATTTTATTTTGTATTATAAAAGATATTTAGAGTCTAAAATATATTATATATGCATATAAAATCTAGATTTGCTTGGATCCTCTATACTAGCGAATATTTGATGTAATCTTGAACCTTGATGGGTTTCAAACATGCGGATCAGGTCGGATAATAACCACTGGTACTAATTGCACCATTCGGAACCCAAAAACAACAATAGTCAAGAATTTTACCGCAAGATTTGAAATACCCCAATTCAATATAGTATAACCGCGCTAGGGTGTTACACTCGGTGAGCCAAAGACAATGAGTGCTACCACTTGCTTATATCTATATATACAAGCAGGTTGAATACATAGCTTCACGGAAATCAAATTACATGAATATTGAATCATATACAACCTAACACATGATATTCTACATGACTTGTGCTCAAACCTATTGCATACTTGAATCGACTTGATGTGAACCATGAATACATAATGACTTGACATGAACTCAACTTGAAACCTGAACTTGTACTCTCTCATTTGTAATCATGGTTTCGGGCAAGACTTGTGACATTAACTTTAAATTAGATACGCGGGGTGTTGGGATAGTTTGAGTGTGAATCCAACGAAATATCAAGAGTCCTCCTAGTACATGAATCCATGAAAACTAACATATGCAATCTATCATGAGGGCCCGTGTTTCCTTGCCCCTGGATTATAGCCTGTTGGATTTGGAATACTTTAACTACGGTTGAAGTCCTGTTACTAACACTTGATTCGGGCCCATGGTTCCTTGTCCCTGGATTATATCCTATTGAGTTCGAGAACACTCTTAAAATTGGTTGACATTCACTCTTGAACTGACTTTAGATTAGTTTACCCTTGTAGAGACCTTTCAGGACACATTGACATTCACTTCATATTCACCAATACACACTTATCACATGCTTATTTGAACAACACATGCTATACATTATTGCCATGCTTATATAGTTGACATACACAGTATCATACCATACTTGTTCAAGATTTCTATTCATGTTATATCATATATCATCTCACATTTCCTACATATTATTCGCATCCTTTTTGAGGACTTACCGAGCGCAAGTTCGCTGACGGGCATTCCACCCTGTTTTTTTTCTTTCTTGGAATGTTCGTCAGGTGACTTAGGGTCAGAGGAAGTGGAACCGACTGAAGAGGAGTACAACCAGTTTGCATCACAAGCAGATCTTTAGTTTCAGTCCAGCTTTTATTTACTGTATGCCTCTTGTTTAAGGCTTTTCCTGTTATTGTATTTTATTTTAAGACATCTTGTATCAGTTGAAACTTGTGGAATCTTGAACGCAATAAAATAGTTGGAATTTTCATTATCATGTTCATTCTTGTCATTTTATATTGCTTATAAACGCTTAGTGTATTTGTTTCGAGAAATTACCTTCTCGGAATAAATATGTCATGGGCCTCGTCATATACCCGTTACCGTTCTTTTAAGAAGCGGGGCATGACATATATGTTTTTATTCTTATGCTATGAGTAGGTTGTCTATCTAGGGTTGGATGATTCTTATGCTATGATTGGTGTTTGATTCTATTGTTCTACCTTTTCTTCTATGATCTTAATGACGAATATTTAATGATAAAAATAAGTTTTTTATTTGCAATTCTGATAAACTAGATAGATCGATGAGTGATTGACGACCATATGGTTTATTTAGGAAAAGAATACGTATTGCTGACAAACTAGTTAATTTGATGATCGATTGACAACCATGAAAGTTATCTAAGGAAAATAAAGTTCATATTTTTATTATTTATATTCGATCTAATTAATTTAGGGTTAGTTTAGACTCGCCGATAAAATAAGATAAGCCTATGATTGATGACCATTAAGTGTACCGAGTAGAAGGTTAGATCCAACTAGTTCCTAATTAACTAGAATTTAATCTTTAGAATTATTATTTGTCTCATCGTTGATTGATAGGTTAATGCTAAGATCGTATGGATTATACTTTCTATTAGATTGATAGTTTATGATGATAGATGTATGCTATATACTTTTTAATAATTGATAGGTAATTAATTTAAAGATGGAAAATTAAGAAAAGAAAGATATTTATTTAAAACACCATAATTAGACAAGATGATTCTAAACCTTAGGTTTTCCTCTATTTTAAGAATATATTTAATTTTACTATTTACTTTCTTTTCAAATATTGCTTTTCATTAGTATTGTTATTTATTTCAAATTTTTAATCTTTGATTTGTTTAAGACTAATTAGAGTTCCCATCCTCTTTGTGGATCGACCTACAAGTGCTACATTGATTGACCGTGCACTTGCGGTATTAGTTTAAGACTAAGAAAATCTCCATCAGTTGCATGTGCCACCAACAAAATCTGTCACGCTCCGCTTCTTAAAATATATGGAAATGGAGTCGATAAAAGGTCCGCAATATATTTATACCGAGAGGCACTCCCCCTCGATAAAAATACGCTAAGCGTCTAAGAATAATACCATAAGAAATCACAATATTCTTTTCTAAATAAAAATAAATAACTAAATAGTTCAATCATAGTAATCGTCACTAATAATCCAACATCAAGTCCATAATAAAGCCTTGAAACAAATAAGGCATTATTCGTGAAACTAAATTTTAATAGAACAAAGAAAAGAAATATAAGGAGGGTACACGGATTGGTTGGAGTAACATCTCATTCCGTTTCGTGATGCGGCCTATGTGTTGGCAGCGGTTACACATTTTGCAGTAATCATATGCATTTTTGAATAGCATCGGCCAGTAAAAGCCGCACTGCAAGACTTTCTCAGTCGTCTTCCTAGCACCGAAATGACCTCCACATGCCTGATCGTGGTTAAAGGAAAAACACTATTGACTTCAGGATCAGGGACACATCGACGATAGATCTGGTCATGACTGAACTTAAATAAATAGGGGTCATCCCAGTAAAAATGTTTTACTCGGGAAAGAAATTTAAACTTATCTTGACTGGACCATTAAGAAGGTAGTAGTCCCATCACAAGGTAATTCACTATATCAGTGAACCAGGGTTCGCTAGATACTGTCAATATGTTCGTCTGAAAAGTTTTCATTGATGGGCAGTTGATCAGTAGGGGATGACGGATGTCTTGAGAGATGATCGGCAACTACGTTTTCACATCCACTTTTTTCCTTGATGACAAGGTCAAACTCTTGTAACAATAGGATCCAATGTATTAGCCGAGACTTGACATCCTTCTTTGCAAAGAGGTGCCTCAGAGCAGAGTGATCTGTGTAAACAATGACCGGGGAGCTTAAGAGGTACGTTTTGAATTTTTCAAGAGCAAATACAACCATCAAGAATTCCTTCTCGGTTGCTGTATATTTCATTGATGCTTCATTCAGTGTCCTGCTTGAGTAATAAATCACGTGCGGCATTTTATCAATATGTTGTCCTAAGACCGCACCGATAGTGAAATCTGATGCATCAGACATGATTTCAAAAGGATGGTTCCAATTAAGAGAATGTAGAATTAAAGCAGATGTGAAAGAGTGTTTGAGTAATTCAAAAGCTGTGAGAAAATCTGAGCTGAAATTGAATGTGGCGTCCTTGGCCAATAAGAGAATCAAGGGTCTAGCAACCTTGTTAAAGTCCTTGATGAAACGTCTGTAGAAACCAGCATGGCTAAGGAGGGGATTGGAAGTCCAGCTGTGATTTGGAGATTACTTCCTCCTTTGCCGCTGATGAGAATCGGAGGGGATTGGAAGTCTCTCCTTTATCTTCAATGACGACCATCGTCGGTTCATCTGCTGGTGGTTCGGGAAAAGCCATCTTCCCGATCATACTTTGGAATAAGTGGGCCATCTTATCCATTCTGGCCTCCATTTCCGCAACCTTTTCATCCTTCTTCTGGAGCATGCGTTTCAGATATTTAGTATCAGATTCCTGCTCTGCTCTTTCCTTGGAAGTGCTATCCAGATTTACACCGGGCGGAGGACTCATAATTTCTTTCGCTTGAGCTATCAACTCTTGCAGTTTCTAGGGATCTTTTGTTATAAACCGTGTGACTGGTCTATTAGAGACGAAAGTTTTTCTTTCGTCCTTGTAGTTCACCATATAAACGGTGTGAACTACCACACCTCCAGTCTTGGGGCATTTGGTGTGTTGATCTTTGGAGTTTGCCTTGGGCCTTTGAATCTTCTCCGACCTCTCTCTTTTGTGAGAAGCTAGTTTCGAAGGAACCATCATAGCATGAGCCTCCTTGGGTTGGTGGAAAGAGTGTTTATCATGACTCCCCATTATTCGTGCCTCAACGCCAAGGGAGGAAATCCTAAGAAAGTCAATTTTTGATAGACTGGCTACTGTCGCCGCAGGCTCCACTAATAAACTTGCCAAATCTGAGAGCACAGTCTTCCGAAGACTAGGCTCGAGTTCTATGGTCCCACTAGAAAATAATCCCATAATACCTAAGAAGGCGGTTTTCGAGAGGCTAGGCCTCCCGACTTCTCAGTCACCCAAGGATCCTGCACCCCAAGCCGATCTGTCTTTCGCAGACTTGCCCCTCAGACTACTTATCCGACAACAATAAGGATGTCTGTGTTTAAGTGCTTGGCACCGGCTGAGGTTCCCAAGCAACACACGGGGCATACTGAAGAAGCTCCTAAAGTTGATGAAGATCCCGTCACGAGAGCTACTCGATGTCATTACTGGCATTGACAAAGACAGGCTGGAGGTAGTTCTCCATCTGGTCTAACACCATTGACCCCAATGCCGATCATTAATGATGTTGTTCCAACCGGGAACAGCTTTGAACCCTTGAAGATTGCGAAGCAAAACTCTCCCACCGTTGTGCTCAAGAAATGTCCACCACCTATGGAGATACCAAAGGAATCCATGTCTGTACACTCAACCCCACGACTGTCTTCGACGATCTATAAGATTTGGAAGGAGGTTAGGGGATCCACCATTGATCCGAGCTATTCTCATTAGAAGAGTCAACCTCGTCGTGACGACTCTCCTCCTGATACATGGATTGTTCTTTCCAAGACGGTCCCCCATAAAAGATGAAGGCTGGAGAAGGTTCCTACGCCTGAGGCAAACTCCAAGGGCTGATACTCTAAACGCCCTAAGGCTGGAGGCATGGTGGCTCATACGGTATACATGATGAACTATAAAGAAGACAGCCGTAACTCCGTTTCTCATAGACCAGTCACCCGGTTTATAACAAAAGATCAACAAAAATTACAAGAAATTATGGTTCAAGCGGTGGAACTTATGACTCCACCGCCTAACACAAGTCCGGACATTGTTTCTGAAGAGAGGACCAGTCAGGAGTCGGATATTGACTACCTGAAATGCGTCCTCAAGAAAAAAGATGAAAAGGATGCAGAGATGAATGCTAGGATGGAAAAAATGGCTATCCTGTTTCAGAGTATGGTCTTGATGATAGCTCATCCCGAGAAACCCGCAGAAGAAGCACCGGTGGATATTACCGATGACTTCCCTCAAATCCCACTAGCAGTGAAGGAAGAGATGATTTCCAAGTCACAGCTGGATGAATACATTTACCAGCAGTTCAAAGCGCATCAAGCCAACGAAGCTGCAGGAAAACTGATTAAGACGGGTCGACCATATCCTGCATAGTAAGACCAAATATAGTATTCTGCAGGATATATGATCCTGACATTCCCGATATACAAAGGAACCGGTAATCCGAAGTAGCATATCACTCAGTTTAGATCCAAGTGTGGCAACACTGGGGGCAACGACATTTTGCTCCTGCGTCTACATCAGTTCGTGAGCAGTCTTTCAGACATAGCTTTCGAATGGTATGTTGAACTTCTGAATGACTCTGTCAAGACTTTTGCTGAGATGGAGCTCCTCTTCACATGGAGGTTCGCTAGTGCAAGCGAACAGACTACTGTGACTGCACTATTCAATGAAAAACCCAGACCGGACAAGACATGGGTCCAATATGTCATAAGATGGCGAAATCTCTGGTCCAAATGCGAGCAGCCCATCACCGAAGCTGAGGCTATAAGCATGTTTGTAGGCACTATAGACAAGAAGGCATATATTTTCCCATACCTCGCAATTTTCAAGCCTATGACTTTTCAAGAGCTCATCAACAAGTTGGCCCCTTTGGATGCGATAGATCAAGGTCCTTCCTCGTCCGACGGAGAAGCTCAGAATGGCAAGGGTAAGAACAAGGTGGCGTTTGTCGCTAATACTCAACAACAAACAGGTGGCTTCAAGGCAGGAGGTCACCGAAATGATAGTCGCTCGGGTCCTTCCCTTGAAGAAAAGATGGGATACGAGCATTCCATTCCTCATGATAAGAAGAGGAAATTATTCGACTTGGCCATGATGAACAAGATGGTGACGCTGCCCGAGACCCGACGTCTAGCACAATCCAGGTCATTTATGTAGGGTTCCTAGGCACTCACATGAGGTCTCACAAGGTATCAACCATGCCAATTTCAAATTTTACAAGTGCCGAGAAACTCTAATACGGATCGTTAACTAGAATTTTAGGCGAAACATTAAACTAGTTAACAACTTAACTAAAGGTAAGAAGCTACAACTTTTGTAGATCCGGTTATCCACTTCCTTAGCTCCACGTAGTCGTCCCCTCGCTGTCCATCTCGAATCCCGGACTCTTGCATCGGCTTCGTCGGAGAAAATGAGCGGACTAGTCGTCGGCTACGATGCCGAAGATGATCTACGTCGAGGTTACACAAGATTAAGCTCCAACTTCACCAAGTTGTGAAACTTGTGAAGAAAACACCCTATACTACTTGGCAAGAGGTAGAGGATGAAGAAATAGGAGGTGGGTTCACTTTAGAATTTGATTTCTCACACTTTTGCTCAACATGCCATTAATGGTGGCAAGCTTTTTCTTTATCTTATGAAGAAGAAGAAGATGAAGATGATTATGATAAGTTATTAAAATGAAAAAGAAAATGAATACTTATCATAATGTAAACCATGGTTAGGTGTAGAGAATTGACTAAGGTTAGATGAATGGTTAGGGTTAAACATGAAGACAAAATGGTCACTTTGGTCAAAGCTTCATGAAGCTTCAACAAGCTTCAAGAATGAAAGCAACCATTTTGTTTTCTTTTGCCATTTCTTTTTAATCCAAATAAAAAGATAAAAGAATAAATAAAAAGCCTAACCATTTACTTAACCAAGCTTTAATTCTTTACACTTAACCAAATGAGAAAGTATCATCAAACATGATACAATCATGTGCACAAAAGTATATCACATATACAACTTGCACATCAAGTGAGAAAATCCATTTAAAGTGAACCAATACTAGTTAATGCAAAGTAATATATCAAATATATAATTATACATTAAATCATTAAATCAACACTTGATTTAACGATCCGGTCATATCACATATAACCGACTAGTATTCTATGTATCGGCTTATCGAATCAATCATTGATTCGATATCTAGGTTATATCACATATAACCAATCGATACATTCATCGCGAGAATGAAATACGGTATCACATACACGCATTATTCTCGGTCCTTCACATATCTCATATGCGCTCCTATTTCGTTTCGCTTGAGCCAGGAAACCTCTGTGTAGG
This sequence comes from Agapanthus africanus, assembly GCA_030015575.1. Lineage (NCBI taxonomy): Eukaryota > Viridiplantae > Streptophyta > Magnoliopsida > Asparagales > Amaryllidaceae > Agapanthus > Agapanthus africanus. Next base: position 1,227,598 of record JASDDO010000008.1, on the reverse strand, counting down.
ACTCTAAAGACTCGTCAATACCCCGGCAGCAGATGATGATCATATCAAGCACCCACAAGCCGCAAGCGGTCTGCTAAACGTAACGGCCATCCGGGTATTGAGCGATCAGAAGATCGACGAGCCAGCCCGCTCACACTCCTGTGAATCCAACCAGTAACACTTACCGTACAGTCCGGTCTGTTCGTCTGATACGTCGCATATCAAGTCTAGGGGTGGTAAACGTCAGACCCCAATAACCGATAAGTCGTGCCGATGTGAGGCTCATAACGGGTCGAGAAACTACTGGTAACACTTACCAGCAAATCTCTGATCAGCCCTGGCCAGGGACTTCCCTGTTACGGCCAATCGAGCACAGCGCAACATCAACCCCCAATACCGGGAGAGACGAAACCCCTCCTATCGCTCATTGCCTCCATATGACTCGGGACTGTACCCAAAAACCACCGTTTTGCACGCCCTCATGGACGTGGTAAGGTGGAGATCAAAGCACAGTGGGAATCACACAAGACTCTATGACGATCTCGGGTCTACAGACTAACCTGCACAAGTGTCACCTGAGAACTGCCATCTGACGTGAGGTATAATACCATCTGGGAGTTCTCGGCGAGTCCGTCCGGTGTACCCAGTCTCCATTGAGCACCCGTATACCATCTCTGATGTCAAACACCAATGGATATGGGATCATCCATCGCCCATCTCATGGGTCGAGAAGCGTATACGCTAGTCTACACTGGTATATCGATGCCCCGTCTCGATACACCCACGACTAGGGACTTTGAAGGATGTACTTATGGACTACCATGTCCCTACTAGTATGATCTGTAGTTGTATGTATGCCCTAGAGGCCAGTATTGTACAGATGATGTATATTATATTGGATGCTTGGACATATATAGAGATGACTTTCTTGCTCGATATGATAGTATGCTATCTGGTTACTCTTTATCTTAACATGTATACTAGTCTCTTTATACTGTCTTATAGTTACATGTTGGTAAAGCCCTTAGGATGTGCATCTGACGTGAGGTATAATACCATCTGGGAGTTCTCGGCGAGTCCGTCCAGTGTACCCAGTCTCCACTGAGCACCCGTATACCATCTCTGATGTCAAACACCAATGGATATGGGATCATCCATCGCCCATCTCATGGGTCGAGAAGCGTATACGCTAGTCTACACTGGTATATCGATGCCCCGTCTCGATACACCCATGACTAGGGACTTTGAAGGATGTACTTATGGACTACCATGTCCCCACTAGTATGATCTGTATCATAGTCCAGGCAGTCAAGTACACATCCTAAGGGCTTTACCAACATGTAACTATAAGACAGTATAAAGAGACTAGTATACATGTTAAGATAAAGAGTAACCAGATAGCATACTATCATATCGAGCAAGAAAGTCATCTCTATATATGTCCAAGCATCCAATATAATATACATCATCTGTACAATACTGGCCTCTAGGACATACATACAACTAACAATCTCCTACTTGCACTAGGGCCAGCTGCTGTAGTATCGCATACCGAGCATCCCGAAGAGTCTCTCAAACTGTATCTGGGGAATGGCCTTCGTGAGTGGATCCGCCGTGTTATTCTTCGTGTCAACCCTCCTGACCTCGATCTCCCGGCGATCAACTATCTCCCGGATCAGGTGATACCGCCTCAGAATATGCCTGTAGACCCGAGATCATCATAGAGTCTTGTGTGATTCCCACTGTGCTTTGATCTCCACCTTACCACGTCCATGAGGGCGTGCAAAACGGTGGTTTTTGGGTACAGTCCCGAGTCACATGGAGGCAATGAGCGATAAGAGGGGTTTCGTCTCTCCCGGTATTGGGGGTTGATGTTGCGCTGTGCTCGATTGGCCGTAACAGGGAAGTCCCTGGCCAGGGCTGATCAGAGATTTGCTGGTAAGTGTTACCAGTAGTTTCTCGACCCGTTATGAGCCTCACATCGGCACGACTTATCGGTTATTGGATTCTGACGTTTACCACCCCTAGACTTGATATGCGACGTATCAGACGAATAGACCGGACTGTACGGTAAGTGTTACTGGTTGGATTCACAGGAGTGTGAGCGGACTGGCTCGTCGATCTTCTGATCGCTCAATACCCGGATGGCCGTTACGTTTAGCAGACCGCTTGCGGCTTGTGGGTGCTTGATATGATCATCATCTGCTGCCGGCGTATTGACGAGTCTTTAGAGTCCTACACAGAGGTTTCCTGGCTCAAGCGAAACGAAATAGGAGCGCATATGAGATATGTGCAGGACCGAGAATAATGCGTGTATATGATACCGTATTTCATTCTCGCGATGAATGTATCGATTGGTTATATGTGATATAACCTAGATATCGAATCAAGGATTGATTCGATAAGCCGATACATAGAATACTAGTCGGTTATATGCGATATGACCGGATCGTTAAATCAAGTGTTGATTTAATGATTTAATGTATAATTATATATTTGATATATTACTTTGCATTAACTAGTATTGGTTCACTTTAAATGGATTTTCTCACTTGATGTGCAAGTTGTATATGTGATATACTTTTGTGCATATGATTGTATCATGTTTGATGATACTTGCTCATTTGGTTAAGTGTAAAGAATTAAACCTTGGTTAAGTAAATGGTTAGGGTTTTTATTTATTCTTTTATCTTTTTATTTGGATTAAAAAGAAATGGCAAAAGAAAACAAAATGGTTGCTTTCATTCTTGAAGCTTGTTGAAGCTTCATGAAGCTTTGACCAAAGTGACCATTTTGTCTTCATGCTTAACCCTAACCATTCATCTAACCTTAGTCAATTCTCTACACCTAACCATGGTTTACATTATGATAAGTATTCATTTTCTTTTTCATTTTAATAACTTATCATAATTATCTTCATCTTCTTCTTCTTCATAAGATAAAGAAAAAGCTTGCCACCATTAATGGCATGTTGAGCAAAAGTGTGAGAAATCAAATTCTAAAGTGAACCCACCTCCTATTTCTTCATCCTCTACCTCTTGCCAAGTAGTATAGGGTGTTTTCTTCACAAGTTTCACAACTTGGTGAAGTTGGAGCTTGATCTTGTGTAACCTCGACGTAGATCATCTTCGGCATCGTAGCCGACGACTAGTCCGCTCATTTTCTCCGATGAAGCCGATGCAAGAGTCCGGGATTCGAGATGGACAGCAAGGGGACGACTACGTGGAGCTAAGGAAGTGGATAACCGGATCTACTAAGGTTGTAGCTTCTTATCTTTAGTTAAGTTGTTAACTAGTTTAATGTTTCACCTAAAATTCTAGTTAACGATCCGTATTAGAGTTTCTCGGCACTTGTAAAATTTGAAATTGGCATGGTTGATGCCTTGTGAGACCTCATGTGAGTGCCTAGGAACCCTACAGTGGTATCAGAGTGAAGGATTTTAATACATTTTCCGGTTTGGTTCTCGACTTCTTGTTTATATTCTCTAAATTTCTCAAAAGCTTCTGATTTGTGTTTCATCAGGAACACATATCCGAATCTAGAGAGATCGTCAGTGAATGTAATGAAGTACGAAGAACCATCCCTGGCATGTGTAGACATGGGACCGCATACATCACTATGTATGAGTCCCAAGAGTTCGGTAACTCTTTCTCCGCAGTGGGTATCGGGATCCAACTATCTCATAGAAGGTATGCAATCTTATTGCAAATTTCAACACTTGAAATTCCCGATAATATTTTGATTCTATCAAGAAATGACGGGTTGCGGTTATCCACTTCCTTAGCTCCACGTAGTCGTCTCCTCGCTGTCCATCTCGAATCCCAGACTCTTGCATCGGCTTCATCGGAGAAAATGAGCGGACTAGTCGTCGGCTACGATGCCGAAGATGATCTACGTCGAGGTTACACAAGATTAAGCTCCAACTTCACCAAGTTGTGAAACTTGTGAAGAAAACACCCTATACTACTTGGCAAGAGGTAGAGGATGAAGAAATAGGAGGTGGGTTCACTTTAGAATTTGATTTCTCACACTTTTGCTCAACATGCCATTAATGGTGGCAAGCTTTTTCTTTTTCTTATGAAGAAGAAGAAGATGAAGATGATTATAATAAGTTATTAAAATGAAAAAGAAAATGAATACTTATCATAATGTAAACCATGGTTAGGTGTAGAGAATTGACTAAGGTTAGATGAATGGTTAGGGTTAAGCATGAAGACAAAATGGTCACTTTGGTCAAAGCTTAATGAAGCTTCAACAAGCTTCAAGAATGAAAGCAACCATTTTGTTTTCTTTTGCCATTTCTTTTTAATCCAAATAAAAAGATAAAAGAATAAATAAAAACCCTAACCATTTACTTAACCAAGGTTTAATTCTTTACACTTAACCAAATGAGCAAGTATCATCAAACATGATACAATCACGTTACTTATGATATATCCAATATTTCATATGATATTTTCTGCTACGATATCTGTGATGTGATCATTTGATATGTTCTGATGGATACTGTATATAGTATATATGATATATTATATAGACGTTACTTATGTTTTGCACCCGCACTAGCCCTGCCCTGCTCTGTCGTTAGTTACCTAACCTAACGGTGCACGAGGGGACATCGAGGCGAATGCGGATGGCATAAGTGTATGTCGTATTTATCTGTGATGTTTAGGTGACTTAAATGATGGGACTTCATTAATGTGATTAATGAAAGAAAAGAAACCTAAGATGTAGTAGAATCAAATTTTAAATAAAACAGGTAGCTACAGTTCTTGCTTTGCATAGCGGTATATATGATATACCCTGCACCTTATTCGACGAGGAAAGGACCGAGATCCCTTCAACGGGAGTGACTCCTTTAGCAATAACTGGCAGATGCTATACACTCGGTTTGTCTTTTGATTGCTTCTATAGTTTCTGCTTTGCACAGTGATATATATGATATATCCCGCACCTCATTCGACGAGGAAAGGGCCGACGATCCCTTCACCGGGAGTGACCCCTTTAGCAAAACTAGAAAAGTCTCAAAATCACTCCATTTCAAAACTTTATTTGATTCTACAACGATATCAAGTTCATTACGCAATAGGTTTTCAGAAAAACCTGATGTAGCCCTCCGTCATTTCAGATAAATCCTACTTAGTATTCGTGCTATGTTTGTTGACCTCCGTCAAGGCGTAGTATGCGGTAGCTAACTAGTATTTATCTTTTTATGCATGTGATGCAGATTGGATTAGGGTAGTCGTACGACCTTGTTGACCTCCGTCAAGGGTCGTGCGGGTGGGTTTGATTCAATCAAGAAATGACGGGTTGAACTTGACTTGCAATTTGTGGTTTGTTGACCTCTGTCAAGGTCATAGGATGCTTGGGGCAAAATATTATCGGGAATTTCAAGTGTTGAAATTTGCAATGAGATTGCATACCTTCTATGAGATAGTTGGATCCCGATACCCACTGCGAGTAAGAGTTACTCCTGGGAGAGTTTTACACATTACAATTAGCCAATCAAGTAGGTGTCTAGAAAGGTGTCAACGGGGTTACGCCTCTGGGAAAACGAGGTTTACATTAATTAGGTTCGTGCAAAAGCACGGGGGACCTCCCTCAGAGTACCGACACTGGCCTGGCTGAAAGATTGGCGAACTTGTAGTGTGTAATTAATCCCGGCTAGTCTTTCCTTTTAGGGTTTGAAGGAAGATTTGATAAAAACCAGTGGGAGCCATCCTGATTAGATAAGATAATAACCAATCTGATCTTGCACGTGCATACGCTAAAGTGTTTTCTTCTCTCTCTCTCCAGGTAGCGACCATGTCATGCCCTAATAAAGATAATAATATGGATGTATTGACCGAATCCGCATGTTATACTGTGCTGGGGAACGTTGGTTCCGTTCTTTCTTATAAGAGTTATAGGACTGAACAGGATATAGGGGAATACCAGGATTCCCATGCCACCCGAATGAAGAAAGTACATGTTGATGCATTTTCTTCGGGTGTGTTCGTTACAGAGAACTGTTTCTCCATTTACCCTACGTCCTGGGTATTAGATACCGGGTCAGGATCCCATATATGTAATCAGTTACATGGGCTTAGGAAAGGTAGAGAATTTGGAGAAGGTGATAAAGACATTAGAGTTGGAAATGGTGCAATTGTTGCAGCTAAGACTGTCGGGGAATATCACCTTGTATTACCAATAGGTAATACATTGGTTCTGAACGAATGCTATTACATGCCGAACCTGATATGCAATATTATATCGGTTTCTTTGCTAAGTAAAGAGAGATATAATTTTGTATTACAGGACAATGTTATGAACATTTTCTGTAACCAAAAGTTGGTTGGATCAGGCACGTTGTGCAATGGCATTTATGTTCTAAATCAATCAACAGTTCTGAACATAACAAACATACAAAAGAGGAAGAGTTCAGAACTGAACGAATCCTTCTTGTGGCATTGTAGACTGGGTCACATCAATACGACACGACTAGCTAAGTTGCATAAGGATGGATATTTAAATCCGTTTGAATTTTCATCTTATGACACTTGCCAGTCATGTCTCAAAGGCAAGATGACCAAAACTCCGTTTACGGGACACGGAGAAAGAGTTACCGAACTCTTGGGACTGATACATAGTGATGTATGCGGTCCCATGTCTACACATGCCAGGGATGGTTCTTCGTACTTCATTACATTCACTGACGATCTCTCTAGATTCGGATATGTGTTCCTGATGAAACACAAATCAGAAACTTTTGAGAAATTTAGAGAATATAAACAGGAAGTCGAGAACCAAACCGGAAAAAGTATTAAAATCCTTCGATCTGATCGAGGAGGTGAATACTTAAGCATTGAATTCCTGGACTTCCTAAAAGAGAATGGGATTCTCTCTCAGCTAACTCCTCCGTATACACCACAGCACAACGGTGTATCAGAACGGAGAAACCGCACCCTATTAGATATGGTGCGCTCTATGATGAGTATAGCTGAGTTACCTGTTTCCTTCTGGGGATATGCACTGGAAACAGCAGCATACCTACTGAATAGGGTTCCCACCAAATCTGTGCCTACCACACCATATGAGATATGGGAGGGGAAGAGACCATATCTTAATTTTATAAAGATATGGGGTTGCCCGGCCTATGTCAAAAGACAAAAACCGGACAAACTCGAGGCAAGGTCTGTTTTGTGTAAATTTGTTGGATATCCCAAACATTCGCGAGGGTATATCTTCTACCACAGTGAGGAACAAAGAGTATTTGTTGCTCAACATGCCACCTTTTTAGAAAAAGAATTTCTTGCAAAAGAGATTAGTGGCTCTGAGGTAGAACTGGAAGAGGTTCCAGCTGAACAAAACACAACAGAAGATTTAGTGGAACCAGAGGATTCAGTAGCTCCCAATGAACCTCAGCCTCTCCGCCGATCTAGTAGGGTTCCTCGCCAACCTGAGAGATACTACGGTTTTCTCATGGATGGTGGGAGCGAGGATTGCATCATGGAGGATGATGACCCAACTAGTTTCGAGCAGGCCATCACGAGTAGGGACTCAGTGAAATGGCTGGATGCTATGCGGTCCGAGATGGAATCCATGTACACCAACAAAGTTTGGACTTTGGAAGTTGCTCCTGAAGGGGTAAAACCCATTGGAAGCAAGTGGATCTTCAAGAAAAAACTTGGTGTAGATGGGAAAGTGGAGACTTTCAAAGCTAGACTTGTTGCAAAAGGTTTTCGTCAAAGACCAGGTGTGGACTATGACGAAACCTTTTCTCCAGTGGCTATGCTTAAATCCATCCGGATCATGCTTGCCATCGCTGCATATCATGACTACGAAATCTGGCAAATGGATGTTAAGACCGCCTTTCTAAATGGTGATTTAGAAGAGTGCGTGTACATGACTCAGCCAGAGGGCTTCGTAGACAGTGGGAGCAGCGGGAAGGTATGCAAGCTGCTTAAATCCATTTATGGATTAAAGCAAGCATCGCGGAGTTGGAACATCTTCTTTGACGTCGTTATCAAAGAGTTTGATTTCATCAAAAACCCAGATGAACCTTGTATTTACAAGAAGGTGGCAGAGAGTAAGATTGTCTTCCTCGTATTATACGTGGACGACATACTCTTGATAGGAAATGATATTCCTATGCTGCAATCGGTCAAGCTCTTCTTATCACAAAGATTCTCAATGAAAGATCTTGGTGATGCCTCCTGCATATTGGGAATTAGGATCTATAGAGATAGATCCAAACGGATTTTGGGATTGTCCCAATCCAGGTACATTGACACCATACTAAAGAGGTTTAGTATGGAAGAATCCAAGCGTGGGAACTTGCTCACGATCTCTGGAGTCACTCTTTCCAAAGAGATGTCTCCCAAGACTGATTTGGAGAGAGCTCGCATGCAAGGGATACCCTATGCTTCGGCCATAGGCTCTATCATGTACGCGATGCTATGTACCAGACCCGATGTTGCATACTCACTAAGTGTAGTGAGCAGGTATCAAGCTGATCCTGGAAAGAGTCACTGGACAGCTGTGAAGAGCATTCTCAAGTACTTGCGAAGGACTAAAGAGATGCTCTTGGTGTATAGTAACGGAGAACTCCAAGTGGAGTCCTTTACCGATTCGAGCTTCCAGAGTGATAAGGACGACTCTAAGTCGCAGTCGGGATTTGTATTTACCCTTTACGGAGGGGCGGTTAGCTGGAAGAGTTCCAAGCAAGAAACCGTGGCAGACTCGACTATGGAGGCTGAATACATCGCTGCCAACGATGCTGCCAACGATGCTGCCAAAGAGGCTGTCTGGATCAAGAAGTTCATTACTGAACTTGGAGTGGTTCCATCCATTGAGCATCCAATACCTTTGTATTGCGATAACAATGGAGCGGTGGCTTTGGCCAAGGAACCCAGGTCCCATCAGCGATCCAGGCATATTCTGAGGCGGTATCACCTGATCCGGGAGATAGTTGATCACCGGGAGATCGAGGTCAGGAGGGTTGACACGAAGAATAACACGGCGGATCCACTCACGAAGGCCATTCCCCAGATACAGTTTGAGAGACTCTTCGGGATGCTCGGTATGCGATACTACAGCAGCTGGCCCTAGTGCAAGTGGGAGATTGTTAGTTGTATGTATGCCCTAGAGGCCAGTATTGTACAGATGATGTATATTATATTGGATGCTTGGACATATATAGAGATGAATTTCTTACTCGATATGATAGTATGCTATCTGGTTACTCTTTATCTTAACATGTATACTAGTCTCTTTATACTGTCTTATAGTTACATGTTGGTAAAGCCCTTAGGATGTGTACTTGACTCCTGGACTATGATACAGATCATACTAGTGGGGACATGGTAGTTCATAAGTACATCCTTCAAAGTCCCTAGTCGTGGGTGTATCGAGACGGGGCATCAATATACCAGTGTAGACTAGCATATACGCTTCTCGACCCATGAGATGGGCGATGGATGATCCCATATCCATTGGTGTTTGACATCAGAGATGGTATACGGGTGCTCAGTGGAGACTGAGTACACTGGACGGACTCGCCGAGAACTCCCAGATGGTATTATACCTCACGTCAGATGGCAGTTCTCAGGTGACACTTGTGCAGGTTAGTCTGTAGACCCGAGATCGTTATAGAGTCTTGTGTGATTCCCACTGTGCTTTGATCTCCACCTTACCACGTCCATGAGGGCGTGCAAAACGGTGGTTTTTGGGTACAGTCCCGAGTCACATGGAGGCAATGAGCGATAGGAGGGGTTTCGTCTCTCCCGGTATTGGGGGTTGATGTTGCGCTGTGCTCGATTGGCCGTAACAGGGAAGTCCCTGGCCAGGGCTGATCAGAGATTTGCTGGTAAGTGTTACCAGTAGTTTCTCGACCCGTTATGAGCCTCACATCGGCACGACTTATCGGTTATTGGGGTCTGACGTTTACCACCCCTAGACTTGATATGTGACGTATCAGACGAACAGACCGGACTGTACGGTAAGTGTTACTGGTTGGATTCACAGGAGTGTGAGCGGGCTGGCTCGTCGATCTTCTGATCGCTCAATACCCGGATGGCCGTTACGTTTAGCAGACCGCTTGCGGCTTGTGGGTGCTTGATATGATCATCATCTGCTGCCGGCGTATTGACGAGTCTTTAGAGTCCTACACAGAGGTTTCCTGGCTCAAGCGAAACGAAATAGGAGCGCATATGAGATATGTGCAGGAACGAGAATAATGCGTGTATGTGATACCGTATTTTATTCTCGTGATGAATGTATCGATTGGTTATATGTGATATAACCTAGATATCGAATCAAGGATTGATTCGATAAGCCGATACATAGAATACTAGTCGGTTATATGCGATATGACCGGATCGTTAAATCAAGTGTTGATTTAATGATTTAATGTATAATTATATATTTGATATATTACTTTGCATTAACTAGTATTGGTTCACTTTAAATGGATTTTCTCACTTGATGTGCAAGTTGTATATGTGATATACTTTTGTGCACATGATTGTATCATGTTTGATGATACTTGCTCATTTGGTTAAGTGTAAAGAATTAAACCTTGGTTAAGTAAATGGTTAGGGTTTTTATTTATTATTTTATCTTTTTATTTGGATTAAAAAGAAATGGCAAAAGAAAACAAAATGGTTGCTTTCATTCTTGAAGCTTGTTGAAGCTTCATGAAGCTTTGACCAAAGTGACCATTTTGTCTTCATGCTTAACCCTAACCATTCATCTAACCTTAGTCAATTCTCTACACCTAACCATGGTTTACATTATGATAAGTATTCATTTTCTTTTTCATTTTAATATCTTATCATAATCATCTTCATCTTCTTCTTCATAAGATAAAGAAAAAGCTTGCCACCATTAATAGCATGTTGAGCAAAAGTGTGAGAAATCAAATTCTAAAGTGAACCCACCTCCTATTTCTTCATCCTCTACCTCTTGCCAAGTAGTATAGGGTATTTTCTTCACAAGTTTCACAACTTGGTGAAGTTGGAGCTTGATCTTGTGTAACCTCGACGTAGATCATCTTCGGCATCGTAGCCGACGACTAGTCCGCTCATTTTCTCCGATGAAGCCGATGCAAGAGTCCGGGATTCGAGATGGACAGCGAGGGGACGACTACGTGGAGCTAAGGAAGTGGATAACCGGATCTACAAAGGTTGTAGCTTCTTATCTTTAGTTAAGTTGTTAACTAGTTTAATGTTTCGCCTAAAATTCTAGTTAACGATCCGTATTAGAGTTTCTCGGCACTTGTAAAATTTGAAATTGGCATGGTTGATGCCTTGTGAGACCTCATGTGAGTGCCTAGGAACCCTACAATTTAATGACCCTAATTACCGTCCTTACCACCGGCTCGTCAGCCACCCGATTGAGGAATGCTTTGTCTTCAATAACTGGGTTGAAGACCCGTATAGACAGGGTAAGATCAAGCTAACAGATAACTGGAGAGTGGAACCACCATAAAGGCACACCCCTAAGAAAGCGGATATGCAGGGGGCATCCTGTTCTAGGGTAGCAGAAGCCCCGTGGGAGATGGTTCTATCACCAAGAACGAAGAAAATGTTGAAATATTTGCATGCATGCCCCGCAATCCGGTGGAAGAGCCCGATTGAACTTCAGATTATTGAAGAATACTGGATCCACTTCCCACTCCGAAGATGGCTAATGTGGGAAAAGACCCCAAGTCGAACTGTCTAGCAAAAAGAAAAGGAAGAACAAGCTCGTGCGGCCGGCTGAGTACGTGGACAGCCGTACGGACTTACAGAATTATATCGATGCACTGGAAGAGTACAACCAGAAGGCGCGAATGCCCGTAATGCTCAAAGAATTCCTACAACACATCCTTGGAAGTAATGATGTAGAAGAGGAAGATTCAGCAGAGGAAGAAGAGGAACGTGTGGGAATTTGCCACATGACTTTTCATACGTGACATATGGTTTCTCATGCTATGATGAGAGACGAGGAAGAGGATACAGTCTCCATCACTCTCAAAGTCGAGCAAGAAGAAGATGCACCGTCATCAGATGACAGGGCTACACAGGGGCAAGATCAGTGCCCAATGCTTCAAACCCTTCCCAAGAAGATTCGATTGATAAGCCGCTGACAGAGGCTTTCCAAGCCAGCAAAAAGAATCAACAGTGTGAATTGGCTTTATATGAAAATGCCAAGCGACGACGTTTGGAGGAAGAGGCTGCGGGAGAAGAAAATTTCGTAACTCACCGACTGAAGAAGAATCCGCCACCAAAAAAGAAAAGCAAGATCGTCGCCGAGAGGCGTTTCGCTAAAGCCTTATCCAAAGGGATGAAGCTGCCGCCTGTCCTGATGTATACACTGTTATTTCAAGGGAGAGGAAGAACATCCGAGATACTTCTTATATCACCGGATGGTTATCCATTCCATTGATAAATGCTATGAAATGAAAAACTGGTGTCGTCATTATATCTCTCATCACAGGAAGCTAAAGAGAGAGAAGCGAAAGGCAAAGGCTCGACTGCTTGAAGAAGATGGTCCTAAAACCGAAGATAAAGTGGGGTCGGTAATAGAAAGTTGTAACATGGCTGATACTCGGCTATCAGAAGAGAGGAATTCTGAGGTTTCAGACTGAGACTCAGAATGAGTCAGACGTTTTAGACAGAATTGAAGTCTTGAATTAGTTTTGATGTTATCGGTAACTGCTGCACATGGACGACAGGATTTGTGTCTTTTCCAAGACAATTACCGTCTTGATAACACCGTTATTTCATATTAGACTGATGTATACGCTGTTATTTCATATTAGACTGAGACTCGGAATGAGTCATACGTTTTAGACAGAATTGAAGTCTTGAATTAGTTTTGATGTTATCGGTAACTGCTGCACATGGACGACAGGATTTGTATCTTTTCCAAGACAATTACCACATTGATAACACCGTTTTTTAGGTTGTCTACCTTAGATAGGCAAGCACCCATATTTTCCGGCTCCCTGAGTCTTAAAAGAACTGGTCCCGCTTAAACCTATATTTACTAGAGTCTTTATTGTAAATTAATATAACTCGAGGGGGTTTTATGAAAAATAGTTTTGATATATTTTCAAAATAAACCTCAAGTATTTATTTATCGCCTTAGGGTTTTCATGGATGTATATTTTAAAATATAATGTTTTCTAGTCAATAGAACCTAGATTACATTGTATATGGTATTTTAATGTAATATTGGAATTGTATTGATTTGTAATGGTAGTTTCATGAAATTTGCGATTCCTTTGATTTAGAAAACATGGAATATATATATATATATATATATTGTATATTTAAAGTAGATATTTTGATAATATTCATATATATATATATTTAGTAAAAATAAATTTTATTTATTAAGTAGAAATCTCATTTTTCTTAAAAATTACATTAAAAATTCCATCGAGATCGGATGCTCCGTGAGAAGGTCTGCATCTCGCTCTACTAGGTCCGAGGATGTGCGATAACCCGCACCATACCGATCGGGGTCCCCAAAATGGGTTGTAGAGGCACATTTGCAAGGAATTAAATTATACATTTTTAAATAAAACGGTTTTTGAATGTTTATGGTATTTAAATGTAAACTCGTATTTATCCCACAAATTAATATTCCAAAAGACATCGTGCTATGTCAAGAATGACTGTTGTGATGAGGTAGGTCATTACCTCGTGAGTTTTCTAAAGGTAATATGATCAAAATGAATAAGCAATGTTATATGTAAACATGATGGTATTTTACCGTAAAACTGAAATAGAAGTTGCAATACATATTATTTTGAGATGAAACTTGTTCTAATGTGTTTTTTTATGATTGCTAAACAATATAAAAAAAGATTGTAAATTTGTTATTAAGATAAATGGTGTTTTTAGTTAAATTAGAAACGGAAGTCGGATTAACTCCGCTTCCGACTAGTTTTGAAAATGGAATTCGTTTTAATAGAAGGAGAAGAAAGAAAGTGGGACTTACAGATTAGAAAGAAAGAGGAGAGGTAGAGCAAGCTTATGGAATTATCGGGGAGTCGTTTCGTCTCCGGATTTGTCCCGAAACATCGCTGGAACATGGCCTTAAGCTAACTCGACTTGTACAACTTTTTGTACTTAGGAATTTTAGAGAGTTTTGATAATGGAATTCTGAATGAAGAGGGCTATGGTGTAGTGTGGTATTTATAGAAGAATTTAGGATTTTGTGAGTGAAGAAAGAATTAAAAATGCATTAAAATGTGGTTTAATAGTGATTTTTAATTCTCTGGATAATTGCAGGGAAACCAAACAGACTGGGGTTAATGTGGTAGGCCAACAGGTGTTAGGGCAACAAAAAAAATCGCATTTTACCCTGATTAAACCGGCGGCGCCAGCCTATTGTTAAATCTCGCCGGTCCATTCACCTTGATTGGTGTCTGGATTTTTGCCACGTGTCCTAGTAGTCTCATAAACCTCAGTGCACATGTTTGATTTTGTTGTGACTTTTCATTTTATGTGTAGTACACGTGTAAACCTTTGGGCTTCTAAAAGTTTAAAAGAAAATTAATAAAAAATATATGTGGCTGGGGGGATTCGAACACAGGGGCTACGTCACAGCAGTGCAAGGCTTTACCAATGAGCTACAAGTTGTTTCTTACTGTTCTAAAGCAAATTAAATTTATAACTTGTGCTCAGGTTAAGGTAATCCTTTCCGTATTTTTGAAAAAAATCTATACAAAAAGCTTAGGCTTGTTACACCTGTTAAGACACTTACATTCACTGCATGTTCACTATACTTACACCACACGGTCATGTTACATTTGTTTTCCATGCTCATGCTATGCTGTCATACTTATCTACTTGTTATATATTACCGTACTTGTTCACATATATTACGATAGAACTGCATGCTAAATTAACATGCCATGATTACATTAAATGACATGCTGACACACCATACTTCATAATCATTTGTTCATGATATACATTTTCCTTTATCATTACACTTTATACTTCATTTCATTTCTTGGGGACTTACCGAGCGAAAGTTCGCTGACGGGCATTCCACCCTTCTCTGTTTTCTTGGAATGTTCATCAGATACTGTAGAGACTGAAGTGGTAGACATCTCGGAGGAAGAGCACGATCAGACCGAGACCCAGGCCTAGACCAGTTACCTTTTCTCAGTTTATGTATGCCACCTGTTTAGGCATTTCCATCATTGTATTTTCTTTCAGTTAAAATCATTTATTGTAAATGAATCAAGTTGAATGTAAATAAAATTGTTGAATTTTAAATCTCATGTTTATTCTCTTGTCATTTTATATTGCTTATTTTACACTTAGCGTATTTATTCAAGAAAATGACTTTCTCGAAATAAATACGTCGCGGCCTTGCCACGTCACCGTTTCCGTCTATTGGGAAGCGGGGCGTGACAGCGTTGGACGCTCATGTTTGTTTCACGTGAGGCGCTGAGCCTTTTAGAGATCTACTCTTCGTTTATCTTTTGAAAAGAATTTAAACTTCTATTAATGGCGTTTTGGCTATTAATTATCACCGAGATCATAGTTTTGAGGATCTGGGGATCAGGTTTTCTTTTGAGAACTAAGTTTTCTATTCTTTTTTGTAAGAACTAAGTTCTTCATATATAGTTAAACCCTATTTTCAGAGGAATTAAATTCCTGGAATATAAATTCCATTTCTTTTCTTTTTTTATTTCTTTTCTCATGCCTAGTTTTTCCCCTAGATCTTGAGTCTGAAGAACAAAATCATCCCGATGAGAATTAAATTCTCAATTTATGGAAGATTTGACTTGCGGATCTCAAATCCAAAGAAATTACTAAGTTCTTTTGAAGGGTTAAACTCTTGTATTTTTATGTGTTAGGTAAAAAAGATATTTTTATCTCTGTTTTATTTACCTAGGGTTTTGAGAGAAGAAAGAACTTTTTTTTAGCAAGAGAATTGAATTCTCGGCTGTAGCTGCCAAAGACCTTCTATATGAGTGTGTCTCTCTCCCGAGACTTGAAGTCTCGGGTCCTTTATATAGGGATTGCAAACCGTTGTTCAGTTTTGAGAAAATCTCTCATTGAGAGATACTAATTGATTTAATTGGCCTCAAAGATTATTTTGGGAATTTTATCCACCGTTGGATGTTTGATCCAGTGATATTCTGTTTAATAGAATATATTTTCTTATTTTTTAATAAGATTAGGAAAATATTTTTCTAACAAAGAAATTGATTTGATTTTCTGATTTAATTGGTGACATTATAATCATCGTTGGATTTTGAATCCAAAGGTTTTCTTTTTAACAGAGAAAAATCTTTCTCGTTTTGAAAAGATCGGGGGGATATTTTCCTAAATAGAATTTAATTCTATATAGAATTTAATTCTATCTGAAGCCAGCGCTTCAAAATGGTGTGCTCACATGTTTAACACATGACCCCCGGTGTGGGTTTTAGCCTGTCTATATTCAACGCTCATATGCCTTGCATATGAGTTATTGATCTCAAAAACTATCTATTACCGCAATCAAGAACGACGTCATTTTGCAGCTAGCCGGTGAGTACGGGTCGATCCACAGGGATGTTGTGAATTTCCTAATCGCTCTTACGAGTTAATTCTGAAGGGTGTTCGGATTGATTATTAAATCTAAAAAACCTAATTCTTCTATACTACGATTATCTAGATCTAGTCTTGTTAGGGTTAGGTTTAGGGATAGTTTGGAAATGCAAGTAAATCTCAACGCTTTCTATACCCAAATGAAGATCTATGAGGAGTTATGGTAATTATCAATAAAGGGGATTAGATCCATTCGGGAAGGTGTTCCTTCCTCTAGGTTCTTGTCCTTCCTTTAGAGATCCTTACCCTAACCTCCATGGAAAACACGCGCAACCGGGCCTTTATACTGCGGTGTCATCGTTACCTCGAGGGGTAGGATGCCGTAGGACGCGGTGTGTGCGTGTATGCATGGAGTCCTATTGTAAATATATAATGGGTAAGAAAGGGATGAGAGATCTCATCTCTCAAAAGCCTTCCCCAAAGCTAACTCTAAACAATTTATCTACGGCGAGAAATTAAATCTGCCTAGGGCAAAGAATTGAAATCTAAACTAGGGCAATGAATTAAATCTACTTACAGATGCGTTTCTCCAATCATCAATGCAGGGTTGTCAGATCTGAATTTCTGAATTGAAGAGAGGTACCGGTGCTCTCCATAAAGAATTCTGAATTTATTATTAAAAGGAGGCCTAGGAAAATACAATCTTTAGAATTCCTATTTATAGAGAATAGAAAACCCTAGGTTACATTTGATTCGCATGTCTACAATTACAAATTTGCCCTTAGGTTGACTAGTCAGCGCAGCACCTGAATTATGGTAAAAACATTTTTTCCTCCAGGCTTCATGTGGCCGCGGAACAGCGGCATTGGTCGGCTTGGGCCGCGGTTCCGCGGCCCATTGGTCTGATCACATGATGAAACTTCCTGGTATTATTCTGGGCTTACTGGGCTTTTATATTCTTTGGATCTTTTCTCAATTTGGCTTCTTTATTTCTTCCAGATCTTCAGTGAACAATTTGCAATGGACTTGTAACCGTTCGCTTTGTTGTCTTGGACCTTGCATTGCCTTGTACTTTATGAATTTTATCTTTGATGTAGGCTTGATCAAGAGTCTTCTGTTTGTTGGTCAAAGTCCACTTTTTCATCGTCTTTACATCGTTTTCACTGTTTTCTGTCCAAGAACCTGTAACCTGTAACATGTAGCAGACATGCGTCAAAAGCACCTGTTTATTTATAAAAAGAATAAGAATGGGGAATATAATAATGCAATATTATGGTGTGAACAAATACCCCCAAACTTATCTTTTGCTCGTCCTCGAGCAAACTTATTTTTTTATTCTAGATAAAGACCTAACCGCACTTTCGCAGGGAAACGTGATTGCACTGAGCTCGTGCAACAAGCCGTTAAACCTCTAGGTGTCCCTAGTAGGAGGAGTGTTGTTTCCTGAGGGTTTTCAGCGGATACTACCCACAAAATCCTATCAATTCAGCTTTTCGACTTTTGTTCTCCAATTAGGTTTTCTAACAGGGAATTCTATTATCGTCGACTCGTAAATTATCCACCCACATTCTTCACACTTTCTCATCATCTAACTTAAGATTATATATGTTTTATAGACTTACCTAGCTTTCGGCATTTCTTAAGTTTTCCTTCTAGGGTTCCATCTCCACTTAGGAATTTCTATCAACTCTACTAAAGATACAAGTTCTATTCTTCACTCCTTTCTCTCATCTAAACTCCAATCACATATCCCCACGTGTGTGTATAAATTATCCCTACACTTGGAAATTCAAATCAAGCAATCATGCCCTTGTCCGTTGTCCAAAGTACTTATTAGTAGGTGAATTTTTAATTGAATTTTGCTTACACATCCTTTATGCGACCGTTAATACTTCTTGAGGTACCAACGACCGATTACAAAATGCGTTTGCACTTTTAAAGCGTAATTCCTAGTCTTGCAATACCTAAGGCTTTAGCAGTGACTCCCAAACCAGTTGGTTTAAGGCATTAGGTGATGAAGCACTCTCGCTAAATATTTTTCTATTTTTGCAGCCTTAAGTAATCACAAAAACCAGTGTCCATTTTTTTTATTCTTTATTCACACTTGTATTTTTTTATTTCATTTTCCTCGTACTAAGGACTTCAGACAAGAGCATTTCAAGGTCTCCTCTACTATTCCAAGTTTCAAGGTGCGTGATTGTGCAAATTGTAGGGTATACATTTTCAGAATCTAGACTTAAGCTAGAAATTATTTTTCAAACTTATACTCTAATAAAAATATCAATACCTTTCCTTTGTTTCGACTTAGCCCAAGAAGTGAACTCAAAATTTGCCTATTTCTAAATAAGCTATAAAGACATATACTTTCTACCGCTAAACTTTAAGGATGGTTATTTTTAGGGTTTTTAATTTACTAAGTCTAAGATCTAGTTGTTCCTAGCCAGTTGACCTATTTGTCAAACTCAAATCAAAATACGGCCAAAATTGAATACATTAATTTTTATTTGAAATTTTTCAATTTTTATGGGTTTTCAAATAAATTTGAAAATGCAAAAAAATATATATATGAATGCGAAGGAAGAAAATGTACCGAGCATACCCCCAAATTTAAACTTGACAGTGTCCTCGCTGTCATGCTGCACCAAGAAGGTCAAAATGCCGGTGTTCCCCTGTTTATTTATTTATAATTTTTTTTTTATATTTTTAATGTTTTGAATTTTTTTTTATTATTATGTTTTTTTTAGAAAAAGAAAACAAAAATATATATACATATATACAACAAGTTTTCCCCCCAAACTTAAGCTTGGCCTTACACAAGTCAAAGGTTAGCACCAACCATTCAAAGATCTTATCGTGGTAATGGTATAGTTGGTGAAAGGAGGGAGTGGAAAGAAGAGAGATGAGAAGCACACGAGACCGAATGGGAAGAAGAGTGGAATATGGTCTCGGTGGAGGAGAAGAATGGCGGAAAGGAGAAAGAAGGAGCGTGCGATCTTGAGGGTGTAAATCGAGTGAATAAATTAGCGCAATTTGTGATGACCGATGTGTTAAAAGCGATTGCGCTAACCTATCAACCCGTCGGGAAATGGGGTCAAATCCCTCAAGATTCGCAAGAAAACATGGGTACGCCGAACTTGGTATAGGAGATGAAAGCGTAACGGTCACTTGTACGGTCGGAACAATAGGAAGGACGAAAGGAAGTGAATTAGGGATAGTATCATTCTCACCGTAGTAAACTGTCTCAAACTTAAAAGATTCCATTAATGGTTCGAAACTACTGTAATCAACCAAGTCTGATGGTTCAACTAACTCAGCTGAAAATGTAAAGGACTCAAACTCGGGCGGTGAGTCATCAACATCGTCCGAAAAAGTGAAACACTCGTAAGTGTTATCGTCTATGAAAACTGTGTCGGATTCAAACGAAAAATTTTCAAGCTCACAGTCTTCAAGCGGGGTCGGAACGATGGAAAGGAGGGAGGGTGATATAACAGTCAAAGGTTCAGAAGGATGAATTGAAAAATCCGACACATCAAAGAAAAATGGTTCAACCTCAATATGATCCTCAAAACTCTCCTCAATTCTATCCTCATAATTTTCCTTAATATTTATCTCATCCATGCCATTATCTTTATAATCAAGACGCATATAAGATTCGGGAGAAACAATTAATATCTCGGGACGATGATTTGAACATAAAATTTCAATTAAATCGACAGGTTCATCATCTGAAATATTCCCGGCGTCTATATCCTCAATCAAGTGAAAATTAATTTCTTTAGACACCTCATCAAAAGTATGGATATTTATCGATTTGGGTTCTAGAGTGAAGGTGTAAAGGTCAAACGGATTAGGTGCGGTTTCACTCGAAAGGGGTTCCTCACAATTGGGCAAATCAAACACTACAAAGTCGCACAACTCATCATTTTGGACACATGTTTGAAAATTGGAGTTGTTGGATTCAATTGGGTATGGGTAGGTTTGATTTGGAAGTCCTCTCTCAATCTCACTCTGTCCAACCGCCTCCTTATACATTGAAAAATTTTGAGCTAGCGGGAAACTAGCTACCAGTTCACTAGGTTGCATAAGGGCGACCACGGACGCTTCCACATTCCTAGTCATTTTGTTTGTTGCTGCGATATACGCCTCCAACGACTCTTCCAAACTAGACTTGGGTGGTAAGGGGGTTTCGGTAAAAGATTCAAAATCGTGTGGATATGCAAAACTCCCTAATGGCTGTGTAGAAACATTGTCTAGTGAGGGTGGTAAGGTCGGGTAGGACTGGTAGGAAGTGGGTGATTGGATAGGGGTAGGGTCAACATATGGATAAAAAGGTGAATAGTCGTGCGGATCCCTAGAACTAGATGAGTGGAGAGGGGTGAAAGATCGACTGCTAGATTGAGCAATATGCTCAGCAATGGACACCGGCTTAGGAGTTACAGCTGGACTTGAAAAAATGGCATCAACATATGGAAGTGGTAAAGGTTGACTTGGTTGACACAAAGTGGATTGAAAAGTCGAACTGTTTCTCCTAGACGCTTCTATTTGATCTTTCAAAGATATTTTAGGCAAGGAAGGATCGTCTTTAAATTGACCGAACAAATTGACGTACGACGCAAAATTAGGTTCGGGATACCAAAGTTCGGCAAGTGATTTATTATGTGGGGTACCCATGTTGTAAGAAGAAAGGGTGAAAGAAAGAAAGTTTGTTGTGGTGCAAGGATTTATTTGCGGCAAAGATTTTGCAAGTTTCCTAATACTAATTTTCCTTTTTCTTTTTTCTTTATTTGATAATCGTTGCAAAAAAGACTTTTAGTTAAAGATATGCAACAGAAAAATATTACTTGCAATCAGTTATTATTTTAAGCATATCACAAAGAATCTTTATTTGGAAAAAATTATTGCAAAAAGATATTCGAGAAAAGATATGCAACAAAAAAGATTACTTGCAATCACTTTCTATTTTAAACGAGGCGCACAAATTCTGCACAAGATTGTTATTTGGAAGGGGAAATATTTTTATAGCGCACAAAATCTTGCAGGAATTTTCAGAAAAGATATTTCAAAAATTACAGAGGAGGAACAGAGGAAGCTTACAGAGCAAATTTTACGAACAGAGGACACCAAAAGGCCGCGTGTCCGCGGTATAAATGCGTTACTGCCGCGTTTTCACGGCAGTCTAGTCTGCACGAGTCCCCAAAATTTTTCGGTTGCTCTGATTCAACAAGACGGCCGCGGTTCCGCGGCCTAAGGTACGTTTTGGCCGCGGAAGGGCGGCAGTCTAGTCGGTTTGAGACACCAAATTTTTTTGCTGTTCTGTTGTTTAAAATCTCTTCTGTTCCGATATCCCGTTTTCTGTTTCGCCTTCTGGAAATTTCCAGATCCGAATTTGTATATCCTGCAAAATTCAAACAACAAAGTATCCCTTCCAAAAATAACAGATTATATATATTTTTTATATTTTTTGGATTTTTCAGATTTTTATGATTTTTTTAATTTTGATTAACCCGAAATTGGAAAAAGGAAAGTTCTACGCCATCCCCGGCAACGGAGCCATTTGATTGATCTCAAAAACTATCTATTACCGTAATCAAGAACGGCGTCGTTTTGCAGCTAGACGGTGAGTACGGGTCGATCCATAGGGATGTTGTGAATTTCCTAATCGCTCTTACGAGTTAATTTCGGAGGGTGTTCGGATTGATTATTAAATCTAAAAAACCTAATTTTTCTATACTACGATTATCTAGATCTAGTCTTGTTAGGGTTAGGTTTAGGGATAGTTTGGAAATGCAAGTAAATCTCAACACTTTCTATACCCAAATGAAGATCTATGAGGAGTTATGGTAATTATCAATAAAGGGGATTAGATCCATTCGGGAAGGTGTTCCTTCCTCTAGGTTCTTGTCCTTCCTTTAGAGATCCTTACCCTAATCTCCATGGAAAACACGCGCAACCGGGCCTTTATACTACGGTGTCATCGTTACCTCGAGGGGTAGGATGCCGTAGGACACGGTGTGTGCGTGTATGCATGGAGTTCTATTGTAAATATATAATGGGTAAGAAAGGGATGAGAGATCTCATCTCTCAAAAGCCTTCCCCAAAGCTAACTCTAAACAATTTATCTACGGCGAGAAATTAAATCTACCTAGGGCAAAGAATTGAAATCTAAACTAGGGCAATGAATTAAATCTACTTATAGATGCATTTCTCCAATCATCAATGCAGGGTTGTCAGATCTGAATTTCAGAATTGAAGAAAGGCACCGATGCTCTCCATAAAGAATTCTGAATTTATTATTAAAAGGAGGCCTAGGAAAATACAATTTTTAGAGTTCCTATTTATAGAGAATAGGAAACCCTAGGTTACATTTGATTCGCATGTCTACAATTACAAATTTGCCCTTAGGTTGACTAGTCAGCGCAACACCCGAATTATGGTAAAAACATTTTTTCCTCCAGGCTTCATGTGGCCGCGGAACCGCGGCATTGGTGGGCTTGGGCCGCGGTTCCGCGGCCCATTGGTCTGATCACATGATGAAACTTCCTGGTATTATTCTGGGCTTCCTGGGCTTTTATATTCTTTGGATCTTTTCTCAAATTGGCTTCTTTATTTCTTCCAGATCTCCAGTGAACAATTTGCAATGGACTTGTAACCGTTCGCTTTGTTGTCTTGGACCTTGCATTGCCTTGTACTTTATGAATTTTATCTTTGATGTAGGCTTGATCAAGAGTCTTCTCTTTGTTGGTCAAAGTCCACTTTTTCATCGTCTTTACATCGTTTTCACTGTTTTCTGTCCAAGAACCTGTAACCTGTAACATGTAGCAGACATGCGTCAAAAGCACCTGTTTATTTATAAAAAGAATAAGAATGGGGAATATAATAATGCAATATTATGGTGTGAACAATGAGCGCTCACGTATTTAACACGTGAGACCTATTTGGCTTTTGTTTACTTACTTTCAGCACTCACATGACAGTAGTCACTTTGCATATGAGTGCTCGTGTTTAAAATGTGGGATCTTTTTGGCTCTTTAGTTACTTATTTTCAGCGCTGATACGCTTTGCATATGAGCGCACACGTGTTTAACACGTAGGGTCATTTTGGCCCATGGTTTTTATGTTTAACACTCATTTGCTTTGCATATGAGCGCTCACGTATTTAACACGTGGGGCCTGTTTCGCCAAATCAGAGCAAAACTCTGTTGAAATTCAAAATTCAAAATTTTGAAGCAACGCTTCAAATCTCGGACGCAACGCGCCACATGTCAGTGTAAGTCTACGCTAGCGCCCCGGCAGTCTACAGACGCCAAATACGGAACAAAAACTTTTTAACTGGCGCTATCGTATACTTTAACCCGGATCTGCCATTATTACTAAACTAACAAACTGTAAAGAGTGTAGAAAGGTTATACCGAACGATCCGAGTCCTTCGTTCTTCAACCATCATCCCACGCTCCGTTGCGGCTGCTCCGATCTCGTCGATCTCCGATCTCTTCGTCGAGGTGGCACCACGTCGACGATTCTTTAAACGGGCTCCCGCCTCTGACTTGAGGCAACTCGATCGTCAAGTTTGCTAAAAGAGACGACCAAGAATGATGTAGAGAATGAGTAGATGACTTTGTCTCACTTCGTCCAAATCCGTGGACGATCGGTTAATGAAGTTGCCGAGGGAATTGGGTGATAGAATGAAATGAACTGTAAAATTCCATGCACCCCAAATACTATCATAATCTTTTCTCTCTAAAATGAAATCAACAAGTGAGAGAGGGAGAGAGGAGAGAGAGGGCCGGCCATATATAGCAAGAGGGAGGTGACCGTAGGAGAGGGGGGGTGACCACAAGAGAAAGCTTCTCACTCAAAATATCTTAACCAAAACAAGAATCATTAAAACAAAGCATGACTCACAAAAACACCTCATCAAGTCATTAATGCAACTATTAATGTCAAGATGACTCATAAGCCACTTCATCACTTCTAGAACCTTCTAGAATGATGACTCACTCTTATCTGAAGAAAAGATAAATCCGTCTTTAACCGAATGTTAAAAGACGGCTGATAGAAAACTGGAAACTGGCAACTTCCAAAAGTGATCCTGAAACAACTTTCAGGATAACCCCGAAACTGTATAAATATACCCGCATTTGTATTACGACCGAATACAAATGCAACTGAGACAAAGATATTATACCTACTCAATATAATACTCGGATCCGGCTTAAACCAAAGCCGACCAGTATTATCTGCCCGAAAAATAACACGTGCGTAAACGCACGTGCATTTTCCGAACCCTGCCATAAAACCATACGGCCTCTACAACGTTTCGCCCGAACTTGGGAAACTGTCTGTGGGGGACTCTAATGACTCGTCAGTACCCTGGCAGTGGGTTTAACCACAAACCGTCAGCGGCACTAGCAATGCGTAACGGCTGCCCATGGACTGACCTCAAGGGATGCCGATGAGCGCACTCATCCGGAAAACCCTACTGAGCCTAACAGCGACAATGTATATACAGTCCGGTCCGTTCGTCTATGAGTATCGCATATCTGCCTAGGGGGCTAGTAACGTCAGACCCCCAATAGCAGTATAAGTCGTGTCGGAGTATAGCCCAATAACACCCTGAGATACTACCGGAGTACCTACCAGTAAATCTCCTGCCATGGCCATGGACTTTGTGTAATGGCTCTCCTAGACACAGTACGACCTCGCCCCCAATACCGGGAGAGACGAATCCCCTGCCGATCCGCTCACGTGCCTCCATATGGCTCGGGACTGTACCCAAAAGCTACCTGTTTGCACGACTCCTTTGAGCCGTGGTAGGGTAGAAATCAAAGCACAGTGGGAACTCACACGAGACAAATGACGACCTCAAGTCGATGAACTAACCTGTACACATGTCACCAGGGAACTGCTATCTGACGGTAGATATAATACTAACTAGCAGATTCCCGGCGAGTCCTGTCCGGTGTACTCATAACCCAATGAGCACCTGTATACATCTTAGGTGATCCAACTGACACCAGTGGCTTGTGAGACCGGCCACCGCCCCTCGTGGGGTCTCGACTGTACACACTAGTCTACTCCGGAGTATCGATGCCCTGTCTCGAAACTCCCACGACTAGGGACCACAATTAAGGATATGCGTATAAACCACCCAACTCTCACGTATATGATCGCCATCATACTGTTGGTAGTAAAGCAAGATCCTAAGGGCTCTATCAAAGTGTAACATGTAATCAGTCACCTGATCATGTACACGACTGATAAAGGCAAACCAGATAGCATACTATCATCTTGAGTAAGACTGTTCTACCGGTATAGGTCCTCCGCAATCATTGCAATCACGTACCTGTGATCCAATAATTGACTATGAGGGCACTATCTCCAACAATCTCCCACTTGCACTCAAGGCTAATTATTGCGATCTCGACTACTCACAGCCCGTGTGAAACCGAACATCCAACTCCTCTACTAATCAGTATCACAAAGCCCGTTTGTAAAACTATTGTGTTCGAGAAATAGCCTTGGTGAGTGGATCAGCCTAGTAGTTTCTTTCTATATCTCTCTAAATCTCAAGTTCGCGGAGAAAGTTATCTCCCGAATTGAGTAATACCTGTCTTAGAATATGTCTGGATATCTGATGGGACCTAGTTCATAAATGAACTCCAAATCCAAACTTCTTAGACTGTATCGATCACTGAACCTAATCAGTATCCGGCACTATGCCACCCACAGTATCCTCTTGGACTACCTGTCCATAATACTGTCCCTTGTCAAAGAGAAAACTATAACTCTGACAATCACTCTGTCATCCATGTCACCTTTGAAGCTTGGAATGATAACCGTCTCTCGAAGGAGGCTGCCATCATTAAATCCGTAGAACATGCACTTATGTTCTAAAACTGCTTCCTTATGTTTCTCCAGGATTGGATTAATACAAACTTATTGCATCTAGTGCAAAAACAACATCTGGTGTGGTACTTGACATCTCACGATTGACTCAATTGCCTAAGCAAGTGATCTGTCAATCATGCACATCCCTCTCCCCTTTAGTCTATACGACACCTTTAGAGAGGGTGACTCCATCGCCTGCAGGTACACCACCATGCTAGGAGTCAACTATTCTAAAAACCATTAGAATATCTGTCAAAGTACCCACATTAGGAAACTACCCAAATCCAGATCTAAAACTATAGATCTAGAAACCAGAATGTCAAATATTATATTCATATCCTGTCTGGAGAAACAACTGTGTGACGATCAGAGTACAACCGATCGTAGTATAGGAATTTTACTTCCTACTTTGTGTATGTCATCCATATACCATGACATCACACCCTACTACCTTCTTAACAGATCCATCCCCTATTCTGATTGAAGTCAAACCTATGACTGTCACATCAAAATTAGATGATCTATCTCCGCTATAACTGCTCAAGTCTATAAATAGATATAAGCTACTTGCCCACTATGCTTCCGTTGCTCCCACTGACTACGACAACCCTCCTACCGGGTCTCATAACCTGAAACAACAGTAGTGTCAAGTCTGGGTAGATAAGAACCTCCCTGTCACCGTCCTTGAGCCTACCGAAGTACCTCTCGGGTGTCTGAGGTTTCCTATCATATCTGCGGAGTGGCTATTGGAATGTCAAACCTGATTGAATATATAGGTCCTATTAAATTTTCTGTAATCGTTTGCGGTTCTGAAATCACTTCCAGTTCTACCATACTCCCACTACTGTTTTCTGAAAAAGATCCATTTTACTAAAACTGTGGCGAGTCAAGAACAATATCACTATTGATCTTCCAAATGGTAGAATATCAACTCTCGTTATAGTCAGGGTCAACCCACAAACAGCCATTACAGAAACGTGCCCTGAGATATCCAGAGTCTGGTTTTAAGCATAAGCTGGACAACTCCCCGCACCTTAATTTCTTTTAAGGTACGATCCATTCTATATCCAATACAGAAACTTTGGCACTTATTTAATTGGAACTAGATTCAAACCATGCAGCTGTCTCCAGTGCATATCAACTTAATGGAAAGAGGCTAATCAGCATTACTCAACTTAGGAATCCATCCAATTATGAGTAACCTGAAAGAGAAACACGTTTCTCAAAACCATCACTATCATCTGAATACCAATCACAAGAATCTACATCTTCGATCTCTTTGAAGAATCCCGATACTTGTGATACCTGGTTCTCTACTTTATTCTTATACCCACAACTTCTCAAAACTTAGACCTTGTATTTCTACGAAACACTCGTCTAAATACTAGAGAAGTTATAAGTAAACAGAACATAGTACGAGGACCTACCCCTTTGTCCTGATGGACACTGGACAACATATATTACTCTGTATAAGTCCGCTGAGTTAAACAACTCAAAACCTGTGCGTAGTAGGTTGAAAACTGTACCCTGGCGATTTCCTCAAATATCACCAATTACAACGAATTCCGATATAATGAGGATAATCACCTAATTCCCAATAACTTACTCCCACTCATCATCTGTAAAACCATACAGATATGAGAATGAAACCTGGTAAATACATACCCTTGGAGTAAGCGTCTAATCGGGAAAACAGTTTTTCTTTTAACAATGCACTGAAACATGAAAAATGTTTCGTAGGGGTATCCTGGTATTCATAGCAATGCCTCTTCCATAATCCAATTCATGACTTCAACCGTATATTTTATTGTCATCTCTCCAAACCCCTTTATTTGTCTTTAGTCGTTACCTTCTGTACACCATCGTTAGGCTAAATGGTTTTCTTCCTTCCCTACCGTTCGGCACCAGCCTATGGTTTGGAAGAAGACTATCCAGTAAGCATAATAGGTGTACCCTCCTAAACCAAGGAGTACTCGCAACTGAGAGAAGGTGATGATAAAAGACAACTGAATAATACCTTATTCTTTTAAAGGTGAAATAGGAGTGGCGATGAAGTACGCGGTTTTGGTCGTGAATGATATCAGTCGCAATTTACTTTGCCCTCTTTCTAATCCCTTTATTTTGTCTTTACATATTACCTTCTGCACACCCTACTTAGGCTAATTGGTTTTCTTCATTCCCTACCTTTCGGCACCAGCCTATGGTTTGGAATAAGACTATCCAATAAGCGTAATAGGTGTACTCTCCTAAACCAAGGAGCTCTCGCAACCTGAGAGAAGGTGATAATAAAAGACAACTGAATAAACCAATTCTATTTCTCCTGAACCTGGATCCATCCTCGAAGAAGTTCCTTCGAGTTCGTATATAACCATACGATGGATCTATCCAATGGAAGTGGATATCCGTAGTAATACGGGTGTTCTGAGAAATTGCAAAGGGTAAAAGAAGGAGTGGCAATGACTTATGCAACATAGACAATCCAAAAGCCAGTATTTTAAGAAGGTTCGGTCAACCTGGTCACTGAGTCATAGTCTAGGGTCGGTCAAAGGTCGCTGCCAAAGAGAGAGAGAAAAGAAACACTCTGCGTGCACTCTAACCTAGATCAGAATGGTCATCACTTTATCTAATCCGGAAACCTCCCACTGTCCTGTCAAATTCTCCTCCAAACCTAAAGAAGAATCAATCGGGATCACCCGAAGAGTAAACCAACTCAGCAGTGGGAATCGGGATCCAACTCTCATCGCATGATAACGTGATGGAATGCATCCACGTTACTCATACTCCAGAAGGTATGCGTATACTTGGCAAGTTTCAGTTTCTTTAGAAACTCCCGATCTGATTTTTGCCCCATGCTCTTATAACCTTGGCTTTGGTCAAAATGTCATAAGTCACATGCCAAGTTCTACCCGTCACTATCTTGTCAATTTGAACCCACCCGCACATGCCCCTGACTTTGGCCAATCGACAGAACGACTGTCCCAAACTAACTCATCTATCTATGCAACAATTGAATACCCAGCAGCTACCAAACACTATGCCTTAACTTTGGCTAAAATACATAGCTTGAATACTACTGAATACTCAAAAGAAGTGACGGAGGGCTACGGCTGGTTTTTGGCGAAAAACCTTTAACGTAGTGAACTTGATATCGCTGAAGGAACCTGATAGCTTTTTAAAATATAGTGGCGAAAACCTTTTGCTAAAGATGTCACTCCCGGTAAAGGGATCTCGGCTCTTTCCTCGTGGAATGAGGTGCAGGATATTCCACTGAATACCGCTATGCAAAGCAACTTGTAATCGACTATAGTGAAGTTATTACGCTGACGCAAACTTCTGTCCAAGGGGTCGGTCTCGGTGAAGGGATATCGGCCCTTGCCCCGTCGAATGAGGTGCAGGATATTCCACTGAATACCGCTATGCATAACAAAAGAAAACGTCTTTGCAATAACACTTTTTAAATTTGTTCCAACAACTGCAAACAGGTTTGTTTTACTTTGCATTGATCAGAATCAATGCAGTCCCATCAATAATCACACCAGAAAAGAACGAAAATAAAATGTACGTATATGCCATCCGCATTCGTAACTGGGTCCCGTCATCACTCGTTAGGTTACTTAACTAACGACAGAGCGGGGACTGGACTAGCGCGGGTGTAAAACATATACAACATCTAATAGTATATAAACCAATATACAATAATCGCTCCAGGCGTGATAGTATGCAACATTACAGAAAAGTAATAAGCATCACAGAACAATACAGATAATCTAGGATCCCCGAGTTTCACAGAGCCGCTGCTGAAACTCGACGTTCCCCTGTCGTGTGGATAGCCTGTGCAATGAAACCTAGACCCCTACGGGTGCGGCAAGTTACCCGCCAAAACCTGAAGCGAGGCAGCCCCCTACAGCATAGTGAATGGACCACCCTGCACTCCACGGAATCCGGTAATCTTGGGCACCCCTCCTTGGGTCAACCTGTACCCCCTACGAGTGCGGCGAATAGTCTGCCAATTCTAGAGTGGGGCCCCTCTGCCTCTCAAAGCCATGAGATGCGGACCCGTTGCCCTCCCGAACCCGACTATCCGTGCACTCCGTCGCGGGGTAAAACCTAGTACAATAATAAAAAATAGTACAATAGGTACATCGACCGCAACCTGGTCATGCCCCAAAAGAATATTATACAACAGGCAGTGACGGCAGTCCACAAGTTGGACGCTCGCCCCGCAATATCAAATGTACAAATAAACTCAAAAAGTACTACCATTGCACACTGCTATCCACCACGACAAATCCGCAACATCACAGCACAACACAGAACATCAACGCGAATGTCACGTTCGCAAACCCGTCTAAAAGAACTATAGCAATCAGACGCAGTTTACCGATCAAATGACATTCCCGGTCGGAGATATAATGTAAGCACTGTAAACTAACGTGTTTAAATTTCGATCGACCAAATATCAAGAAGTGGGCCCCACGCAAATCTGCTGCACAGTAACATAACCTGGGCCAAAACGATATTAACCAAAAACCACAAAATCCAACAGAGAACACACTGACAAAATTTGATGCATTGATTCCCTAGGATGGCCGCGGATGCGCGGCCAAACCATGGGTTTGGCCGCGTTTCCGCGGCTCATTAGAGGAATCACATGCTCAAATTTCGTCGTGATTCTTAGAAACGCCTGCACAGATTTTTAAGACATGCAGAAAAATTTTATCAGACCATTTAAAATCAACAGAAACTGTCAAGCTTGAAAATTGTGATTTTTGATTTCCGGTTCGATCGATATTTTAAACGCGTTAGCACAAGTTAGCATAGCAAAATGGTTAGGCTCTGATACCACTGTAAGTCTACGCTAGCGCCCCGGCAGTCTACAGACGCCAAATGCGGAACAAAAACTTTTTAACTGGCGCTATCGTATACTTTAACCCGGATCTGCCATTATTGCTAAACTAACAAACTGTAAAGAGTGTAGAAAGGTTATACCGAACGATCCGAGTTCTTCGTTCTTCAACCATCATCCCACGCTCCGTTGCGGCTGCTCCGATCTCGTCGATCTCCGATCTCTTCGTCGAGGTGGCACCACGTCGACGATTCTTTAAACGGGCTCCCGCCTCTGACTTGAGGCAACTCGATCGTCAAGTTTGCTAAAAGAGACGACCAAGAATGATGTAGAGAATGAGTAGATGACTTTGTCTCACTTCGTCCAAATCCGTGGACGATCGGTTAATGAAGTTGCCGAGGGAATTGGGTGATGGAATGAAATGAACTGTAAAATTCCATGCACCCCAAATACTATCATAATCTTTTCTCTCTAAAATGAAATCAACAAGTGAGAGAGGGAGAGAGGAGAGAGAGGGCCGGCCATATATAGCAAGAGGGAGATGACCGTAGGAGAGGGGGGGTGACCACAAGAGAAAGCTTCTCACTCAAAATATCTTAACCAAAACAAGAATCATTAAAACAATGCATGACTCACAAAAACACCTCATCAAGTCATTAATGCAACTATTAATGTCAAGATGACTCATAAGCCACTTCATCACTTCTAGAACCTTCTAGAATGATGACTCACTCTTATCTGAAGAAAAGATAAATCCGTCTTTAACCGAATGTTAAAAGACGGCTGATAGAAAACTGGAAACTGGCAACTTCCAAAAGTGATCCTGAAACAACTTTCAGGATAACCCCGAAACTGTATAAATATACCCGCATTTGTATTACGACCGAATACAAATGCAACTGAGACAAAGATATTATACCTACTCAATATAATACTCGGATCCGGCTTAAACCAAAGCCGACCAGTATTATCTGCCCGAAAAATAACACGTGCGTAAACGCACGTGCATTTTCCGAACCCTGCCATAAAACCATACGGCCTCTACAACGTTTCGCCCGAACTTGGAAAACTGTCTGTGGGGGACTCTAATGACTCGTCAGTACCCTGGCAGTGGGTTTAACCACAAACCGTCAGCGGCACTAGCAATGCGTAACGGCTGCCCATGGACTGACCTCAAGGGATGCCGATGAGCGCACTCATCCGGAAAACCCTACTGAGCCTAACAGCGACAATGTATATACAGTCCGGTCCGTTCGTCTATGAGTATCGCATATCTGCCTAGGGGGCTAGTAACGTCAGACCCCCAATAGCAGTATAAGTCGTGTCGGAGTGTAGCCCAATAACACCCTGAGATACTACCGGAGTACCTACCAGTAAATCTCCTGCCATGGCCATGGACTTTGTGTAATGGCTCTCCTAGACACAGTACGACCTCGCCCCCAATACCGGGAGAGACGAATCCCCTGCCGATCCGCTCACGTGCCTCCATATGGCTCGGGACTGTACCCAAAAGCTACCTGTTTGCACGACTCCTTTGAGCCGTGGTAGGGTAGAAATCAAAGCACAGTGGGAACTCACACGAGACAAATAACGACCTCAGGTCGATGAACTAACCTGTACACATGTCACCAGGGAACTGCTATCTGACGGTAGATATAATACTAACTAGCAGATTCCCGGCGAGTCCTGTCCGGTGTACTCATAACCCAATGAGCACCTGTATACATCTTAGGTGATCCAACTGACACCTGTGGCTTGTGAGACCGGCCACCGTCCCTCGTCGGGGTCTCGACTGTACACACTAGTCTACTCCGGAGTATCGATGCCCTGTCTCGAAACTCCCACGACTAGGGACCACAATTAAGGATATGCGTATAAACCACCCAACTCTCACGTATATGATCGCCATCATACTGTTGATAGTAAAGCAAGATCCTAAGGGCTCTATCAAAGTGTAACATGTAATCAGTCACCTGATCATGTACACGACTGATAAAGGCAAACCAGATAGCATACTATCATCTTGAGTAAGACTGTTCTACCGGTATAGGTCCTCCGCAATCATTGCAATCACGTACCTGTGATCCAATAATTGACTATGAGGGCACTATCTCCAACAGTCAGGCGCTAATACGTCAGCGCAGCGCCCAAGAAGGCGCGCCCAATCAGAGCAAAGCTCTATTTAAAGGAAGCAACACTTCAGTTGCGCATGCACTGCGCTGCGCGACACGTGTCAGCGCGGATGCGCTCGCGCGGTTGCGCTGTCGCAGTTGCGCTGCGCTGTGCGACGCGCGTCAGCGCAGATGCGCTATCGCAGTTGCGCTGCGCTGTGCGCTGCACGACACGTGTCACGCGCTGGGGCATCTGCGCCAAGCAGAATTAAATTTCTAAGAAATCTTTTCTGTTATTTTTAAAATAAGAAGATTTCCTTCTGCAAAGCAGAAGCTCTTGGATCAAAAATCCAACGGTGGGGAAAATTCCCTAAATCACTCAGAGAAAGATCTCTTTAACAAATTTAACTAATTTATGGGCACTATAAAAAAGACCCTAGGCCTCAATTCAAAGGAGGAATATTTCTTGAAAAAAAAAGTCAAGAGCTTCAAACAGAGAGAGAATTCTGAGAAAATTTCAAAGAAAAAGGTAAAGACCTTCATGAGAGAAAAGAAATCTCTTTTAATAAATCATTGATCTAAAAACCAGATCAATGTTCTTCACATAATAAACAGTGCTTTGCACTTCTCATGAACCACTAGTTCTTTAAAAACAAGAAAAACAACAAAATAAAAATAGTGCTTTGCACTTTTATGAACCTCTGGTTCTTGAAACAAAAAAGAAAAATTTATTTTTTTCTTTGATCTAATTTAGATCAAGAAATCAAATAGTGCTTTGCACTTCTGTTCTTGAATCTAAAAGATTCTTAGTGCTTTGCACTTCCAAACTGTGCTGTTGCGCTCTTAAGAGAGCGCCACGCGTCGGCTACAGAACAATTTGCGCTACGCGCTCTTGAAATAGAGCTTTGCTCTCTGGAATTGGCGCAACTCACCAGAGCGCGCCACGTGTCAGCAGCGCAACAGCGCAGCGCACTAGCGCAGCGCACTGCGCTGTTGTGCTTGCGCTCACCAGAGCATGACACGTGTCATCACCATATGAGCTTGCGCTCATTACTTGGCGTAAAGAGCCAGACAAATGCACTGCATTGCTTACAAAAGGGGCCAAGCCCAATTAAAGAAGGCCTAACAGGTCTAATAAAATGCAATGCATTATTTTTAAAAAAAAGGGGCAGAGCCCAAACCAAAATAGATGCTCTGCATCATAAATAAAGGGACAGAGCCCAAATCAAAAGCCTAGCAGGCCAGAATAGAATGCAGTGCATTATTAAATATGGGCAAAGCCCTAGCACAGGCCTAATAGGCCAAAGATCAAGAAAAATGTTGAATATTCTCAACAGGACTTAACCCAATTTTGGCCGTAAGTCCTCAAATTAAATTGACTGAGCATAGCTCTCTCTTGAATCAATTTACATCTGGTTCGAGGGTACATCTCCGAACTCCTCTGACACACGTCATTGTAATCATTCAACGTCGTCAGAGAGGTGACGGGTCCCGACGACCACACCCTTCAATATTGGACCGAAACGTCCCTAAACTAATATCGGACCGAAACGTCCCTAAACTAATATCGGACCGAAACGTCCCTAAACTAATATCGGACCGAAACGTCCTTAAACTAATAATAGACCACCACGTCCCTAAACTGGAATATAGACCACCACGTCCTTAAACTGGAATATAGACCACCACGTCCCTAAACTGGAACATTGACCAAAACGTCCTTAAACTAATATCGGACCGAAACGTCCTTAAACTAATATCGGACCGAAACGTCCTTAAACTAATGATGGACCAACACGTCCCTAAACTGGAACATGGGCCACCATGTCCCTAAACTGGAACAATAGAGCATCCAAATGCTCTTTTGTCGGATCTAAACGGTCCCGTTTAAGTTGATCTTAGCCCCAAATACGGCTAACGTATCTTTAAACATTCAAACGGACTATAAAACTCCAAATCAATCTTGGTTCAAGGGTACATCTCTGAACTCCTCTGACATCTGCCGTTGTAATCCTTCAACGACGTTAGAGAGGTGATGAGTCCTGATGGCCAGATATTAAATGAATTATCACATTAAGTTGATCTTAGTCTCAAACAGGACTAACGTATCCTTGACGAACGTTTAAGTTGATCTTAGTCTCAATACGACTAACGTATCCTTAAACCAAAAACACCAAACCCAAATCTAAGTAAATACGGATTTGGACTAATCCACGTCCTACAGGCGACGGCATTACTCAGTCTCCATATACAATCCACAGGCAACCACAAACAAAACAAACACCCATGACGCGAAGTGAAATTCTGGAGAAGAAGAAAGTTGTTACCGCGATGCGGTAGCGTAATTAACTGCAGGGGCTTGCGCCTGCAGGGAAGAGCGTCCCCACAATCAAAAACCCCTCACCTCGAGGGGGTATCTGACGAAGTCTGCTACATCGGCCACATCCGTCTAAACCTCCGATACACGGTGCCATAAATCAACTTAGCATCTTCGAAGAGGTGGACGGATAAAACCAAATAGCATCTGCCCCGAATCTCAGCGTTAGGACCAACAGGTCCTGTGCGCCGTCCTTCGGAGGGGAACAGATTCTGGCAAGCCCGGTGGGGCCTTTTCCTCTTTCCACTCCACACTTCATGTGTCGTCTTCGCGAACCAATCGCGGTTTGTTAATGGTTGCCTTCGGATTTCAAGTTACTAAGATTTGGTCTTTTGCCTGGCGCAGAACTCAAGATTCAATGGCCTTCAACTGCACCAACTGCTCGAAATGCCACTGCAACGGACGCTCCACCTCACCAGGAGGTGTAGCATATGGGCCCCAAACGGCTTCCTTCCTCGCTCTGCCGGTAGACCAGGTGACCCAAGCCACCACTGGCCTGTTCTTCGGGACCATGATCCCACCGACGGGCTTCTCTACGCCAATACCTGCACCGGAAGTGAACAAAAAGTCGGTCTTCGACCGGCTCACTGCTACGACGGCCCCTGTCAACGGGTCGCCCACTGCCGAACCAACAGCCTCTGTTTTCACCAGGCTAAATCAGAACTCTAAACTGGTTGTCCCAAGGAAGGCAATGACTGCTGCTTCAGAAGTCATCAAGGCGGCTTCCCTTGTCAAAGAGTCAGTCTTTTCAAGACTGACGATTCCTGCTCCTGTCCCTGCTCGAGGATCTGTCTTCGATAGGTTGGATATCACACCTCAGAAGACAACCTCAGTCTTTAAGAGGTTAACACCGGCGGCGCCTCATTCAGACAGAGGGCAAAAAGAAGATGTCTCAATCTCCGAGCCAGTCCCAACGGCTCGTCATGCTCGACGTCGCCATTGGCAACGAATGAGGAAGGCAGGGGGCAACTCCCCCTCAGGGCTAACTCCATCGGCCCCAGTGGTGGAAGTCAACGCTGCTATTCCAACTGGGAACAGCTTTGAACTGCTGAGGAGGGTACGTAAGAATTCTCCAACCGCTACACTGAAAAGATCTCCTCCGTCTGCGGAGAGAGTTCCGGAAATAAAACAAGAACAGCCCCCTCAACGGATGTCTTCAAAAATTTATAAAGTTTGGCGGAGGGTTAAAGACTCCATGACTGACCCAGGTCACTCTCGTCGCCAGAAAAAGGCGAAGGTGGAAAAAGACAAGGACTGTCCCTTTAAACAGCAGGGGACAGCAGCTACTAGGGTGCCCCCTTCAACGATTCCTTCAACCTCAACGGCCCACAAAAGAAGGAGGCCAGAGAAAACTCCCGCGTCAGAGGCAAAAATTAAAAATGGTGAACCTAAACGCCCCAAGTCAGGGGGCATAACAGTTCATACGGTTTACATGGCATCGGGAAAAGAAGACAGCCGTGCATCCACGGGTCATAGACTGCTTACACGGTCAGTGACCAAGGCTCAGGAGCAGCAACAGAAGCTCCAGGATATGATGAACGCTATGGCCGCACTTACAAGGCCAAAAGAGAATCCTGAAACGTCCTCAGATGAGCGCCAGGAGGAAGAAACCGATGCCGAATTCCTTCGTCGGATATTGGAGAAGAAGGACAAAGAGGCTGCTGAACAAGCAGCCAACATACAGCGTATGGGCCTCCTCTTCTAGGACATGATAGGGATGATGATACAGCAAGATCCCCCAGCTGAAGAGCCCCCGATCGTCCTTGGAGACGATAGGGGAGAGACATCAAATCCTCCACCAGCTCTATCGACAGCTAAAGAGGATACAATCTCCAAAGCTGATTTGGATGAGTACATCGCCCAGCAAATACGGGCTCATCATGCGACCGAAGCAGCCGGCCCGGTCGTAAAAACGGGGCGGCCATATCCAAGTTGGTATGATCAAATCAAGTACCCGCCAGGTTATACGATTCCCAAGTTCCATGTCTACAAAGGGACGGGCAATCCTCATCAGCATGTTGCCCAGTTCAGGGCACTCTGCGGCAATACCGGTGGTGATGACAAGCTTTTACTTCGCCAGTTTGTTGGAAGTTTATCGGATGCGGCGTTCGAGTGGTACTCTGAACTCCCGAACGACTCTATCAAAACCTTCGCGGAGATGGAGCTACTGTTTACTCAGCGTTTTGCAAGCGCCAGTGAACGTACCCCGATGACGGCACTGATTAACGCTAGGGTAAAGCCCGACGAGACGTGGGTTCAGTACGCTATACGGTGGCGGAACTTGTGGTCGAAGTGCGAGCAGCGCATTGAAGAAGCTCCCGCGGTGAGTATGTTTTCCCTTGATCCGCAAGAAACCATCTCGCAATTTATGATGTTTTTCAAGCCGACTACCTTTCAAGCCTTGATCGACAAACTAGCACAGATGGATCAGATGGGCCATAAACCTCCACTTCCAAGGCCGGACTCCCGAAATGACAAAGGGAAGGGAAAGGCAATCGTCGTCGCTAATGCTCAACAACAACCGAGCGACTCGAAACCGGTTGCTCGTCAAAATAATATGCGTCCGTACGTACCCCTTGAGGATAGGATGGGACGTCCTTATTCCTTTCCCCGCGCTAAAACGAGGAGATTGTTCGAGCTGGCGTTGCGCAACAGACTCATAAATCTGCCGGATCCAAAACGTCCGTTGCAACCAAGTGACGTCAACGAGCCCAATTACTGTCCTTATCATCGAGTACTAGGCCATCCGATCGAAGATTGCTATGTTTTCAAGAATTGGCTTGAAAACCAGTACCGACAGGGCAAGTTCGCGTTATCTGACAAATGGAAGGTGAATCCCCCGCAGCCCCACACCTCTGAAGGGACGAATACTCCGGGGGCAACATGCTCCGTCATTGAAGAAACTCCTTGGAAGGTTGTATTATCAGCCAAGACAAAAAGAATGCTAAACGATCTTCAGACGTGTCCAACGATCAAGTGGAAGAACCCGTTGGAACCGCAGGTCATTGAGGGGATGTTGAAGCCATGTCCAACTCCAAAGACCGATGATGGTGGCTCAAGCACTCGCAACCAGCCGTCAAAATCCTTGAAGAAGAAGAAAAAGAAGTCAAAGAAGCCCGTGAAGCCTGGCGACAAGCGCACAGATTTACAAAAGCAAATTGACGCGCTGGATGAATACAACCAAAAGGCACGGACTCCCATTACGCTCCAAGAGTTCCTCAATCACGTCTTTCAAGAAGAAGAGGAGGGAGAAAGTTCATCGGATGAATCCGAGGAATATGTGGCGAGTTGTCATATGATCTCCCATTCGATCGCGAACAATGAGGAGACTCCTGGCACTAAAACGCTGGGGGCAGATACCGAATCAAAAATTCCGGAGCTATCGGTTGAAATGATTGACACGTTCCTTAACGAAGCTCGATTGAAAAGTAAAGCTGATCGAGAACGCGAGACGGCTATATTTGAAAGGGCCAAGCGCCAACGACTTGATGAAAGAGCTGAGACGATCCCGCTGGAGCAAAGCACCTTCGCTACAGACCAAAGCCAATTCAAGATAAAGAAAAGGTTTGCTAAAGCCATATTAATGGGCATGAAGCTACCATCCTCTGAAGGAAAAATTACTGGTGAAATAGAAATGCACCCCTCCTATTGCTTATATCATCAAAAGGTTTCGCACCCCACTCAAGAGTGCAAAACTTTCGATAAATGGTGGCAAGGATACGTTGCTCGTCGACAACGCTTTAAGCGGGAAAAGCGTAAAACTCGTCGGGAGCAAAGAAATACGACCGAAGGGCTTGAAAGAACTACCGGCGATTGTCGCATGGTTAACACTGGCGGGTCACAAGTGCCTACATTCGGGAGAGATTCTGATGAGGAGCTGGAACTCGCCCCTCTCTTTAAAGAGTCAACTTCGGGAAAAGAAGAAGAGCCCAAAGTCTGCGAAAATATTCGGCTGCGGAATCGGACGCTGCCTGAAAAGAACCTCGGACCCTTGAACAGAAAAGATAAAGGGAAAGAAAAGGTCTCTGAAGATATCGTCTTAGATGACCAAGTGATGGAAGAGCTAAGCGCCAACAACCCGCCGAAGAAGAATAAGGTAGATTACAACGTCTTAGCACATTTGAGAAAGCCGCCCTCACAACTTAGCATTTTTGACGCCTTTTTTCTATCAAAGGAGGGGAGAGATTCGTTGATCAAGGCACTACAAGATCCGGAACAATTCCAAGCTTGCCTGGCCAAGGAAAAAATGAAGGATGAACTAGAGGAAGTGCACACTGCCGATGTCACTTTCGGCGACGAGGACCTTCTCCTTGGGACGTGCGAACACAATCGCCCTCTCTATGTCTCGGGATACTGCCATGATATTAAGATAGGCAAAATCCTGATCGACAATGGATCCTCCGTTAATCTCCTCAACGTGCGGGTGTTAAAAGAAATCTGCATGAGCGTCCAGCACCTTGCTCGTGACAAGATCACCATCTCCGGGTTCGATTCCCAGTCGTCAAGAACTCTCGGGTCTGTGATACTGACGCTACGCTTCGGGCTACTCGTCACGGACATTAAGTTCCACGTCATAGACGCCAAGACATGCTACAACGCTTTGCTCGGCCGACCATGGTTACACGAGTACAACATCATCCCTTCTACACAACATCAGTGTATGAAGTATTTTAAGGATGGTTTTGAGTATACCGTGACGGGAGAACTGAACCCATTCTCCGTCAACGAGGTCCGCAAATACGAAGATGCCAAATACTTCTTACCGGATTTCGAAGATACAGAGAAGTGTCACAAGCCGGAGAATAAAGCTAATGCCACCATCCCTGTCTTCGGCAGTGATACCGAGGAGGAAGAGGAGATAGTGTATTCGGGTCCGCCCCAACACAACAAGCCAGGACCGTCCGCCCCTATGTTGATCTTTGGTAGCGACTCAGAAGATGAGATCCATGCTGTATTCTCTGCTCGACCTTCAATACAAATGTTCCCTGATGAAGAGCAAAGTCTGCAAGTCGCCATGGTGCCGCTTGGACACCATAAAGAACCGGATGCACTTAATACCTACGGTGTAGAAGAGTTGCGGACATTCTACATCCCTCCCAGGCGAGAAAGCGAGAAAGCAATTTTGTTCTACCGCTCTGAAGAAACCAAGGTAGAAAAAGAAATTTGGCATGGTACGGATTCTACGCTCGACAGGCTTCAGCCCATCCGTCTCCCCAGATATTATACGGAAGGTTTGAAAAAGCTGCTGAAATGCCAGGGGATATCCTTCAGGCAGACCGTTCGAAAAGCCAAGTTCTATGATAAAATCTGGAACGTTCCCGGAACTCAACGCAAACTGCCTAATGGGAGAATGGAGACAAAAGGACTTGGATACATCCGGTCAAAGAAACGAGAGCTACTAAACAGCCGCTATGTCATGTATGACTTCGATGAGGAAGCGGATGCTCAATGGGAGGACGCTAATCCTGAAACAATGAAAGTGCCGGATACAAAAGTGCCCAGTCCGTCATTCGAAGAACAAATGGACAAGCTTATAAGAGAAGCGGGTCAAAAAGTCCGAGATGAC
This sequence comes from Agapanthus africanus, assembly GCA_030015575.1. Classification (NCBI taxonomy): domain Eukaryota; kingdom Viridiplantae; phylum Streptophyta; class Magnoliopsida; order Asparagales; family Amaryllidaceae; genus Agapanthus; species Agapanthus africanus. The sequence continues at coordinate 1,186,308 of JASDDO010000008.1, read as the reverse complement.
CATAACCACGAAATGTTCATCTACGAGAAATCCAAAACGCAACTCCTTCTCCAACAGGCCGTGGAAGATGAAAAGGCTGCTCCCTGTCAACCTATTATAAACAAGGCTCGACGCAAAGGCAGAAATAAGTCGAAAGGCCGAAAAGGCGCTCAACAGCGACAAAGCAGGACTAAGAAGCCATGCAAACGGGAGTCGAGCGTCATTGATCTATCCCTCATGAAGAAAATGGGTCGAGCATACTCTTTTCCTCTGGATAAGATGAAGAAGATACTTGATCTTGCTCTAAAACATCAGATGCTTACACTGCCGGAGTCCAAAAACCACGAACGAGCAGGTGAAGTCTCTAGCTCAAACTATTGCTCTTACCATTGGGTAATAGGGCATCCTCTTGAAGATTGCTTCACTTTCAAGAACTGGGTTGAAGATCAGTATCAGCTTAGCAAGTTCGCTCTGTCCGACAACTGGAGGGTAGCGCCGCCACAAAAGCACGAGCCCAAGGCCATGAAAGAAGAACCGGTTCCACATGGGGATTGGAAGCGAATTCGCACCTGTCACATGATCAAGATATTAAAGGAAGAGTCCGAGGACATAGATGAGCTCCCTTGGTGCTTCGAAAACAGCAGCGACGAGATAATCTCAGAATTCCCACCAGCGCCAAAAGAGCTGGAAGATGGAATCCATACCACTGCAGATAACCTCAAGAAGATTGAGTTGGGGACGGCAAACGATCCACGACTGACATTCATCAGCGAGCTGCTATCTGAAGAAAGGGCGGCTGCGTTAAAGGTTGTGCTTCTACAGCATAAAGATTTCTTCGCATGGAACTATTCCGAAATGCCGGGACTGGATCCAGAAATTGCCGTGCACAGATTGGCGATATCTCCGAACGTCAAGCCAATCAAACAGGCGCCGAAGAGAATGCGGCTCGAGCTTGAAATGAGTATCAATGCTGAAGTCAAAAAGCTGATCGACTCTGGCTTCATCCAGGAGGTTCAATATCCAGAGTGGATCGCCAACATCGTCCTGGTGATGAAGAAAAATGGGACAGTGCGTATATGCGTAGACTTCCGGGATCTTAATAAAGCTTGTCCGAAGGACAATTTTCCAGTGCCAGTCACCGAACTGATGATAGACAATATGTCCACTCATGAGATTTTCTCTTTCATGGACGGTTCGTCAGGATATAATCAGATAAAAATGCATCCAGAAGACCAGAAACACACAGCCTTCAGGACCCCTTTAGGAATATTCTGTTACAAAGTGATGCCCTTCGGTTTAAAGAACGTCGGTGCCACCTACCAAAGGGCCATGATGAAGATCTTCGATGACCTTATACATGAAATCGTCGAATGTTATATCGACGATCTTGTGGTTAAAAGCAAATCATACGAGGAACATCTCGAGCATCTGAAGACCGTATTTCAACGCCTTCGACAATACAACTTGAAAATGAACCCGCTCAAGTGTGCATTCGGAGTTTCCTCAGGCAAATTCCTGGGATTCATTGTTCGACACCGAGGTATTGAAATAGATCCGTCAAAGATCAAAGCGATCATGGAAATGCCTCCGCCGAGAACTCTCAAACAGTTGCGATCCCTCCAAGGGAAGCTCGCATACATACGGCGATTTATAGCCAACCTTTCAGGCAAGTGCCGTCCCTATAGCCACTTGATGAAGAAGGGAACCCCGTTCGTCTGGGATCAAAAATGCCAAAGCGCGCTAGACGAGATCAAGCAATACCTACAGAACCCGCCGGTGTTGGCTACTCCGGTTAAGGGAAAACCCCTCATTCTTTATACAACCGCCCTCGAAGGTTCCTTAGGCGCATTATGGGCACAAGAGAACGATCAAGGGAAAGAAAGAGCACTCTACTACTTAAGTCGAGTTCTACTGGGGGCAGAAAGTAACTACTCCCCCATTGAAAAACACTGCCTGGCGTTGATCTTCGCGATAACAAAGCTCAGGCACTATGCGTTGGCCATTGAGGTCCGTCTCATTTCGAAGGTGGACCCTCTCAAATATCTAATGTCAAAGGCCATATTGACAGGCCGACTCGCTAAATGGGCTCTGCTCTTGATGGAGTTCTCGATAACGTATCAACCTCTCAAGGCAGTGAAAGGCCAGGCCATCGCCGACTTCCTCGCTGAGCATCCGATACCCGCCGACTCTCCTCTGAATTGCGATCTTCCAGACGAACATGCGTTTGATGCGATCGACGGTGATAATATCCGATGGGAGCTTTATTTCGACGGGGCATCTTCCATGAAAAAGCGCAAACAAAATACCCCTATAATCAAATCGGGGATAGGACTCATCTTTATAACTCCACAAGGAGGGATAATGCGCTACGCGTTCTCCCTAACAGAGCCGAGGACAAATAACGAAGCCGAATATGAAGCTCTGATAGCAGGCCTTGAGATCGCCATTGACATGGGAATTGAAAACCTCCTCATATACGGGGATTCTCAACTTGTCGTTAGTCAAGTAAACGGCGACTACCAAACGTGCAAGCCAGAATTGGTGAAATACGGTGAAAAGGTGCAACAATTGTTAACCCAAATTCCCTCTTATACTTTGGAGAACATACCATGTACGGAAAATAGCAAAGCAGACGCGTTGGCCAAACTTGCTAAAGAACTGGCTGACGAGAACCTCGACGACGTTAGAATCGTGGTACAAAGCCGTCGAGTTCTTGCCCCAGCAGAAATATCTCCGGAATCATCCGAAGAAAAGGAAACGACTGAGCGAATGGCTCTGCAAATAAAAGACCTGGAAAAGGCCGAGGATTGGAGGGAAGTCTTCATAGACTACTTTAAGTCCCACCGAATGCTTGAAGAAGCATCCACAAGACATCAGCTCATGAAACGAGCTCTGTCTTTCGCTTTCGTCAACGATACTCTGTACAAGAGGTCATTTGATTCTCTGTGGCTGAGATGCTTAGGACCTGACGAAGCGAAAAGGGTCGTCCAAGAAGTTCACGACGGACTCTGCGGTTCTCACCAAACGGGCCCAAAAATGAAGTTGAAGATAAAACGGATGGGCTACTACTGGCCCACGATGATTCAAGACTGCCTCGAATATGCGAAGCAGTGTCACTCGTGTCAGATCCATGGGCACTTCATCCACCAGCACCCAAATCCACTACATCCAACGGTAGCTAGCTGGCCATTCGAAATGTGGGGGACTGACATAGTCGGCCCTATCGAACCAGCATCGTCTAGGGGACATCGTTTCATCCTGGCGACGACTGACTACTTCTCTAAATGGGCAGAAGCAGTACCGTTAAGAGAAGTGAAGACGGAGAATATCCTCCATTTCTTCAAGACGCATGTCATATATCAGTTTGGAATGCCAAGGCAAATCATCTCCGATAACGGGCCAGCTTACAGAAGCCACAAGATCAGTCGCTTTGCGCAACAGCACAATATAGACTGGAGATATTCCTCGGTTTATAATCCGCGAGATAACGGTCTAGATGAGGCCTTCAACAAAACTTTGACAAAGATCATGAAGAAAACGGTGTCCCAAAATAAGAAAGACTGGCACGAAAGACTGCAAGAAGCTCTTTGGGCATATCGAACTACATTCAAGACGGCCACGAACACAACGCCGTACGCGTTGGTATTCGGTACAGAAGCAGTACTCCCCCTCGAGATAGAGTTGCCCTCTCTACGAGTGGCAGTTCACTACGAGCTGACGGACGAAGAAAATGCTCACCTTCGACTTGAGGAGCTTGACGCCCTTGATGAAACCCGGCTCATAGCGCAACAAAATCTGGAAGCTTATAAAGCAAAGATGACGCGCTCATACGAAAGATTGACCCGACCGAGGACATTCCGCCAAGGCGAACTCGTGCTAGTGGTCAAAATGCCTATGATCCCCAATCGCGCCAAGCGGGGAAAATTCGAGCCAAACTATGAAGGCCCGTACATCATAGATAAAGTTTACCAAGGTGGGGCCTATTTACTCATGGACATGCACGGTGAAAGGCCTTTCAGGCCGATAGACGGTCGCTTCCTAAAGAAATACTATACTTAATGAGCCACAGCCTAGGTCAATGATAGATGACGACGACTATGTCCGCTCGCTATCTTCCTAAGCTTAAGCTTTATAAAAAGTAGCCGGCCTTCTCAACAACGGACCGAAATGTCCTTAAACTAATAGCAGACCGAAACATCTTTAAACTACTACCGCAGCATCTTTAGGCTGACAAGATGTAAAATATATATATATATATATATATATATATATATAAATTAAAAAAAAATAAAAAATAAAAACGGTATGTCCATAAGCAAAAAAAGGGCACGGATGAAAACCCGAAAGGGCGTCGTGAGTAAAAACAGCAGGGCTACCGGCGAGTGTTCGTGAAAACCCGAAAGGGCGCGACCTCGTAAAAAAATATATAAAAATAAAAAGAATAAAAAAAAACGGTATGTCCATGAGCAAAATGGGCACGGATGAAAACCCGAAAAGGCTCCGTGAGTAAAAACAGCAGGACTGCCGGCGAGTGTTTGTGAAAACCCGAAAGGGCGCAACCTCGTCAAAAGACACTTACAGGGTCCCCTCGACCTTGTAAGGAGAAACCACCCACGTGAGATCCTTACGACTCACAACGGAGCAGCACACTTAGGGATCCCCATGATTCCTAAGGAGAAAATACACTTACGAGATCCTCACGACTCGTAAGGAGAACTCTCTTATGGGACCCCCACGGCTCATAAGAGTTGAAAGTCTTAAGTTACAGAGACCTAAACCTGTGCTTAAGCAACCCCCACGACTTCCGATATTGCCCTCCAAGTGGCTCAATACTGACCCTTGTTTACAATCCACGGGCGCGAATAAACATTTCCCTAACCAAGTCTCATCCGTGACTGGGGATATGTTCGTATGACCCTTGTAGGTCCTCTCGACTTACAAGGAGAAAATCCTACTGTAGGATCCTTACGACTTACAGAGGAACATACACTTAGGAATCCTCACGATTCTTAAGGAGAAAATACACCTATAAAATCCTCACAACTTGTAGGGAGAAATAACTTCGTGAGACCCTTACGGCTCATGAAGTCAAAAGCCTTAGTCGATAGGACCCTAACCCTGGTCGCTAAGCCACCTTTGTTCGACATCGACAGAGGCAGATGATGATTCGCTCCTGGTAATATCCCAGTTGTAGCGGTGCTGATGCCGAAATCGGTTTACAGCGAAAAGCCAATAGGCCGCACATGCATACGAAATAGCCGAAATGATAGGGCAACTTGCAATAAAAAAAACAGCAAGTAAAGAAAATGTATGCATGGAAAATAGCCGAAATGATTGGGCAACTCGCGATAAAAAAGCAGCGAGTAAAAATAAAATAAATAGCCGAAATGATTGGGCACCGCGAAAAATAGCCGAAATGATTGGGCAATCGCGACCTTCGCGATATAAAAGCTGAAATGATAGAGCATCGCGGAAATATAAAAAAAATGATAAAACTTTAGCCCTACAGTTAAGATCACATCGATCCCTGTATACAATCCAACGGCGTAAACAAAGAGGGAACCATACTTACCCAATAGGCTCCGCCAGAAGACGAAGCCAAATCTCGACGGTTCAGTCCAACTTTGAAGAAACTAGTGTCTTAGCAAACTCCTCGACTCACGGATACAAACACTCCTTGACGAGAGCCTCCTGATTCGCGTCGACTCGCAGAGCCACCAGTGCCTCCGTGGGGAATCCTCGACTCGTTTCAAACCCCAAGGAAACAAATAATCCTTGGCGCTTGGGAAACAAATAATCCCTAGAAAACTCCTTGACTCACGGATACAAACACTCCTTGACGAAAGCCTCCTGATTCGCGTCGACTCGCAGAGCCACCAGTGCCTCCGTGGGGAATCCTCGACTCGTTTCAAACCCTAAGGAAACAAATAATCCATGGCGCTTGGGAAACAAATAATCCCTAGCAAACTCCTTGACTCACTGATACAAACACTCCTTGACGAAAGCCTCCTGATTCGCGTCGACTCGCAGAGCCACCAGTGCCTCCGTGGGGAATCCTCGACTCGTTTCAAACCCCAAGGAAACAAATAATCCTTGGCGCTTGGGAAATAAATAATCCCTAGCAAACTCCTTGACTCACGGATACAAACACTCCTTGACGAAAGCCTCCTGATTCCCGTCGACTCGCAGAGCCACCAGTGCCTCCGTGGGGAATCCTCGACTCGTTTCAAACCCTAAGGAAACAAATAATCCTTGGCGCTTGGGAAACAAATAATCCCTAGCAAACTCCTCGACTCACGGATACAAACACTCCTTGACGAGAGCCTCCTGATCCGCGTCGACTTGCAGAGCCACCAGTGCCTCCGTGGGAAATCCTCGACTCATTTCAAACCCCAAGGAAACAAATAATCCTTGGCGCCTGGGAAACAAATAATCCCTAGCAAACTCCTCGACTTACGGATACAAACACTCCTTGACGAGAGCCTCCTGATTCGCGTCGGCTCGCAGAGAAACTAGTGTCTCCGCGGGAAATTCCCGATTCGTCTCAACAAGCAAATGAAGCCTTACGCAGCAGGGACTAAAAAACTTGCTTCCTGAACAATGGGACCCTGCAAGTCAATCCAAAATGGTCTCTTGCATACTATTCACGGGTCTCACTCTCCAAAGTCGAATTTCGACGAGGAGGGAAACAACCGCTTGTGGGTCCTCTCGACTCATAAGAGGGAAAAATTCTCTTATAGGATCCTTACGACTTATAAGAGAAAACCACACTTAGGAATCCTCACGATTCCTAAGAAGAAAACCCATCTACGAGATCCTCTCGATCCGTAGGGAGAAAAGTCTCTATGAGACCCTCACGGCTTATAGAGTTGAAAAGTCTTAGGCAGCAGATCCGAACCTGCGACTTAAGCCATCGCTATTTCTTAAGAAAGTCAGGATACTCGTTCTAATCATCCGTCAACCATGTTTTCTAAGGTGATGTGCTGATAGTAAAAGAAAGAAAAGACGGAGAAAATGACACATTACAAAAAGGTGTATCTTTTATTCATAAACTTGATTGGATACAGGATACATTATGTCGAAGAATAAAATATATATATATATATATATATATATATATATACATTCTTTTATCTACGAGTACAAACGATACAAAGATGGATAGCTACTGAGGAGGAAGTGTCTTTAGTAAATTCACAAGCTGCTCGCGCACTTCCTTCAGCGCTTCCTCCTGAGTGACAGCCGCAGCCACCTCCACCTCCACCTGGGCCGCTGCTGCAAGAAGGATGAAAGTTGCTCCTCCGCCGCCTTCTGGGCTGCTTCCTGGCTGGGTGCATCTCGCTCGACAACGTCAAGTTTTTGCCTCAATGATAACCCTTCGGAAAGACATTGCAGAAGGCCCTCAAAGACAACCTTCAGCCGTGCGGCGTTGGCCTCCACCCAAGCATGCATTTGGGCAGACTTGCTCGAAATCTCACCACGCTCCTTACGCCTTGAAATGACTTCTTGTTCGAGATGGCGGAAGTAAGGAGCGCTCTGCTCAATCCATGCTGTTCTTTGATTACTGGCAGCCAAGGTCTCGGGAGCGGGACGCAGCGACTCCAACTGATATAGGCGACCCTCGATCTCCCTATAATGGTTAACCCAGGATGCGATGATGCCCTCATCATGAAAGTTCATGAGTATTGCTAGCATCGGGTTAACCACCATAGCGAAGTCTGCGGCAGATGTAGGAGTTTCAACGTCGAGTTCCTCGACGTAGTCACTCAACATGCGCAGACTATTCGCGGCGCCTTTTGAAGACAGACTCCTCAGATAAGGACCCGCCGGCATGGTAATACGAGGCTCGAAGGGCGCCGAGACCGGAACGACAACTGAAAAGAAACAGGATGCGATCAGATAACAGTACAGAAAATAAAGAGAGGGAAGTTACCAATGTGATGGTCGCTGTACCAGTTGAGACAGGTGGCAAGGTCAGAAGAGCCGGTGGCGCAGCTGATCTTTTATCCCCTCCTTCAATCTGTATCACTGCAGTTGAGATGAGAAAAAGAGGTTAGAGGTAATTCCATCAATAAAAAAAAGAAGAAAGTTGTCAATGGAAATCATACTCACCAACGCCACCAGAGGAAGAAGCAAGTTCGGATGGGAAATAGAAGTGTGGGAGCAACATCTGATATACATGATCAAAGAGCACTCTTAAAGAAACACGACAATATGACTTTAGTACACAAATTATATGTCTGAAGTATATGATTAATAAATTGCAAACCCATACCTTCCAACATCTTAGATGGTATGAGAGAGGGTTGAGAGGTGACCACCGCCAAAGCACTTGTTGAAGGCGCTCCCTCAAGCAGTGGAGTATCGGCGCTGGCTGCACCTGCGTTACAACAAATACGAGTTTGTCAGAAAGGATCGTAAGATAAAAAAAGATAGCAACTTGGGATTTACCTGATGAGCTGCCGGCTGAAACGGAGGCGATTCCCTCCTCTATTAACATGAGACCACCGCCCGTGGCCTCATCACCCGACTCAATGGGAACCGTTGTGGTGCTCGCGAGACCTGGAGACGGCGGAGGACCATAGACGGGGAGGGCTATGACTGGAGTATTGCCAGATTCCAGAGAAGGAGTGGTTGGCTCGTCCTCGGGAATCATGGCCACCTCACCCACTACTCTCTCAGGTTCAGTGGTCGCGGTTGTATCGTCCACCATCACCACGAGATCGCCGGCCTCGAGCGCCTCATCCGCCACCACCCTGGACTCAGTTATAATGATCATATCATCTGCCATCACTTCAGGTTCGGCATCAATGACCTTCTCGGCGGTAGGCCCCTCGACCTCCATCTCAGGCTCCAAAGCCACAACGACGTTGCCCACCATCGGCTCGAGTTCGGTAGGTACCGCCTCCTCTATTTCTTTGGGATCAACGGTTTCCGCCTCCCCATCGATCGGACTTGGCCCTGCAAGATAAGAGATATAAGGACCAATGACATTAAAATCCTTATAACAAAAAATCTGAGAGAAATATTACCTGAAGCGGATTTACCGTTTTCGCTCCGAACTGCGCGCGCCACCTCTCTGCGGGAAGTGGATAGGGCGACAGGGGCCTCTTCAGATGGAGTATCGGCACGAGGGGCAGTGCTGGGACCCGCTCCCATAGCCAAGGCAGCCCTGCGTGCCTTCGCCTCATGCCTCAGCCGCTTCCTTTCCTCCCGGGCTATCGCAATGGACCTTTGTGACGCCTCCTTCAAGGCGTCATCATCCTCGTTCAGGGATGCCTCCAGAGCCTTTAAGGCATCTCTCATCGGCTCTTCAAGACGAACCTCCTGCGGTGGCCCAGAGGAAGCAGGAACATCGGCAGCTAGTAGAACATCTGCGTCACTTGGAGGGAACGGCATTGAGGTTCCTGTGATTAAAAGGGAGAGGTTAGATCGACCATAACACAAGGAAAATGAAAACTTGATGAGTCGAAACTTACTAAGGCCCATAGATGCTCTAAGACGTTCCTCCTCCTGGAAAGTCTTCAGAGAAGCGGTAATGGCTTCTTCATCAGTGATGCCTGTTGAAAGAAAGGAAAGAAAAGCGTTAGTCAAAGGCAATGAAAAGGATATGTTGCTATAAAGAAAAGGCGACTAGTAGTTACCTGATTGCGCAAGCTTAGCTAACCACGCATCACGCCTCGCCAACCATGCTGAAGCTTTCAGAGCAACCTCCAAGTCTGTATCGTCCGGCGGCGGCATCACTAATCCTTCGTTAGTCCCGTATTCGAGCAGACCCTCGGCATAGGGAGCATGGGCTTCCTGACCGAACGCGACGTCCGCAGCGAAGAGCGACTTCTTTTTCTTTTGCCCTCCGACCCTAGGCTCACGGGGGATCGACTTCCGTTTAGCAGCCACTTTGGGACGACGGGTCCCGATGTCCGCACCCACGTCAGACTCCGGCGAGGGTACAACCACTGTCTCCACTGAAGCACAGGGTGCGGGAGGTGCATCTGTGATATCAGGGAGCGGCAACTCACGTGGAGGACTTTGTGCACGCGAGGGTCCGGCTTTGGCATCTTTTAAAGGGGGATTACCGGGGACCTTGGCACCAGAGGAGCGTTGCGATCGCTACCTGGAGGTGCACCCTTACGGTCGATCAGCAACCGCCTTTCCTCCTTTATGACCGCTCCCGTCGAATGACTGTACCATTCTGTGTATACCCTAAGAAGTCGGGGGGCGCAAGCCAGCTCACTGATAAAGAAGTGAGAGCCCATGTTTAGACGCATGAAGTGATGCAGCGCTCTCTCCATCCCTTCTTCAGTCGCGGCAGGTTCCGATAAAAAAACCTCCAGCGGTACCCCTTGATTATAGCTCAGCTGTTGGGCGAAACAATGCGGGTTATATCTCATGAAGATCGCTGCCCTGTCCTGCCTAAACACCAAGAAGCCCGGTCTGATGGAATATAGGTGAAGGGTCTCCCGGGCCGTTAAAACTGAAGCTCCATCCTTGAAAGTGTCTTGCAATGGCCGCACTGCAGTGGTGGACATTTTTCCAATAGTCAACACCTTGTCAATGAAAGACACACCGGCTCCAACGATGTGGGTGCGAAGGAGTAAACCCCTGGCATTTCGTGGCGATGGATTTACAATTGATGCGCCGATCAACTGTAGAATGCGAAGAAAACTGCACCTTTCGTAGAACGAGGGCCTTTTATGCATGCCGAAGACACCCGCTGTATGTAGCTCGAGCTACGACATAAAGTAGTGCATCAGGAAGACCACGTGCAACACCCCAGGTTCATTAGCATCCGCTGCTCGACTGAGGCCATGATATAAGTACGCCAAGCCGGCGACCCCAACGGCCACCTTTACCCCGATAGTCATTCGGTGGGCCGGGTAAAAAACAGAGGGCCGCATGCGGTGAGAGTGCATTGGGAGCGCAAACCAACTCAGCCAAAGCCCAAGAAATCCTAAAAAGAAGGCCTCCTCGTCCATCTCGGGGGCCGCGACTTCTGCAAAAGACATGGTTGGGGAGTTAGGAAGAAAAAAGTCCTTTTGGTCTATGTCTTTCGCCGGCAGGTTATCCAAACCTAAACCAAAAGGGTCCTCGAAGTTAGCAAACTTGGCAGCTTCCGCCGAGAGGACGTTTGGATGAAGGAACCGAGCAATGAAATCCTCAAAATTAACTCCGCGGCTCCCACGCTCAATGAAAAGGGCCTCATAGATGTTCAACACCTTGATCAGACTTGGAAATTGATGTTGAACAGCGTTCTCCGGCGTGAGCCCCCTTATCACCGGCTTAGCACCAAAGACGTACTCATCCGGCGGGAGCAACTCTTCATAATGTTCCCCCATGATCGGTAGACCGGATACCTCCGTAAACTCTTCCAAAGAGATTGACACTTCCCGATCCATGGCAAGGAAAGTGTGGGTAGGAATGTTCCACTGCTCCAGGAAGGTCTTGAACCACCAGGTGGGAAGCGTAGGATACTGGAAGAGGGAGACGTAGACTGCGGTATACAATCCTAATCTTATCAACTGCGACTTCTTCGTCGACAGGATATACCGGGCCCACGGCAGATAGCCGATTGGGTGGCGGGGGATCAAACCGATATTATATGATTGCCCCCAAGGTCGCGCCTCGCCTTGACAGATGCGGCACCCCAGGATATCCAAAACCATGGGACGCTGAACCGGAATCACATCTATGGCGGGATGTAGAAAGCCCTTTGATGTCCAATCAACCATCTCCACGGCGTACTGTACCGGGGGTGGGCTGGCGTAATTAATCGCCATTATGGGTTCTGACGGCACTGCGCATGTGAAGCTCCGTCGGCCCATGATGATCTGATTGTACCACGACCCCCAAAGATGGAGACTCTTGTATTCCGGGTCGTACTCCTTAATCATGGCCAGGACTTCACGGCCCAAGGGCGCCTCGGGAAATCCCTCCTCCGAGCGGACGAATGGGAATGAAGTGTCTAGAGACATGATCGCTGCAAAAAAACAATTTAGCCGTTAGTGTTGTAATTCCAACGTTTGGCGTTTAAAAAAGAAAAAATGCATTAATTAAATTAAATTAAAATTAATTAATTACACCACACAGCAGTGCAGCGAGCAGGAGACTAAAAAGGGACCTACAAAATCTGGATGACAATACGTCAGTTAATAAGACAAACTCATCATTGGATGAGATTATCAGTTGGTCCCCAATAAAACATTCCCATTAATAAAGAATCCCTAGAGACAAGGAGAAAATCTCCTCTTTCAGAGCAAAGCTCTGTCACAGAGTGACACTTGTCAAACTCTGGTCCCAGGAAAATAAGATTCCTTAAAAGAGCATGGCTCTGTGGTAATGACGGAAAAAGTCCATCAGAAAATTTTTGGAATCTTGAAAGATTCATGAAAAATTTATTAAAAAAATTTCAAATCTAAAAAGAGCTGTTTTTTTAGATCTATGAGCAAAGCTCTGTTCATAGGTTAAAACCCATAAACAAGATCCCTGTAGATCTATAAATTTTGAGAGCAGAGCTCTGTTTATGAAACCCCAATGGGGATTTCTTTAGATCAAAAGATCTGTGAGAGCAAAGCTCTTTGGTTAAGATTAATTTAAATTAATTTGATTTAAGTTAATTTTTACCTAAAGTTTCTAACTTTGGGAAGGAGCAAAGCTCTGAAGTTCTTAAGAAAGAGCAAAGCTCTGTTGAAATCAAAAATCTTAAAACGGTAAGATTTTTCTAAGGGCCAGAGGCCCTATTTATAAGGCGCTTGCGCCCCTTGAGCTCACCCCTTGATCCAACGATCAGGAGTTTGCCACCGCTGCACTCACGTGCGCGCCACTTGAGCGCAACGGTAGGGGGGCATTTGTTTTGCCCAATCAGAGCAAAGCTCTGTTGAAATTCAAAATTCAAAATTTTGAAGCAACGCTTCAAATCTCGGGCGCAACGCGCCACATGTTAGGCGCTAATACGTCAGCGCAGCGCCCAAGAAGGCACGCCCAATCAGAGCAAAGCTCTATTTAAAGGAAGCAACGCTTCAGTTGCGCATGCACTGCGCTGCGCGACACGTGTCAGCGCAGATGCGCTCGCGCAGTTGCGCTGCGCGACACTAGTCAGCGCGGTTGCGCTAGCGCAGTTGCGCTGTGCGACACGTGTCAGCGCGGATGCGCTCGCGCAGTTGCGCTGCGCTGAGCGCTGCGCGACACGTGTCAGCGCGGATGCGCTATCGCAGTTGCGCTGCGCTGTGCGCTGCGCGACACGTGTCACGCGCTGGGGCATCTGCGCCAAACAGAATTAAATTTCTAAGAAATCTTTTCTGTTCTTGTTAAAACAAGAAGATTTTCTTCTGCAAAGCAGAAGCCCTTGGATCAAAGATCCAACGGTGGGGAAAGTTCCCCAAATCACTCAGAGAAAGATATCTTTAACAAATTTAACTAATTTATGGGCACTATAAAAAGGACCCTAGGCCTCAATTCAAAGGAGGAACATTTCTTGAAAAAAAAAAGTCAAGAGCTTCAAACAGAGAGAGAATTCTGAGAAAATTTCAAAGAAAAAGGTAAAGACCTTCATGAGAGAAAAGAAATCTCTTTTAATAAATCATTGATCTAAAAACCAGATCAATGTTCTTCACATAATAAACAGTGCTTTGCACTTCTTATGAACCACTGGTTCTTTAAAAACAAGAAAAATAACAAAATAAAAATAGTGCTTTGCACTTTTATGAACCTCTGGTTCATGAAACAAAAAAGAAAAATTTACTTTTTTCTTTGATCTAATTTAGATCAAGAAATCAAATAGTGCTTTGCACTTCTGTTCTTGAATCTAAAAGATTCTTAGTGCTTTGCACTTCCAAACTGTGCTGTTGCGCTCTTAAGAGAGCGCCACGCGTCGGCTATAGAACAATTTGCGCTACGCGCTCTTGAAATAGAGCTTTGCTCTCTGGAATTGGCGCAACTCACCCGAGCGCGCCACGTGTCAGCAGCGCAACAGCGCAGCGCACTAGCACAGCGCACTGCGCTGTTGCGCTTGCGCTCACCAGAGCATGACACGTGTCATCACCATATGAGCTTACGCTCATTACTTGGCGCAAAGAGCCAGACAAATGCACTGCATTGCTTACAAAAGGGGCCAAGCCCAATTAAAGAAGGCTTAACAGGTCTAATAAAATGCAATGCATTATTTTTAAAAAAAGGGGCAGAGCCCAAACCAAAATAGATGCTCTGCATCATAAATAAAGGGACAGAGCCCAAATCAAAATCCTAGCAGGCCAGAATATAATGCAGTGCATTATTAAATATGGGCAAAGCCCTAGCACAGGCCTAATAGGCCAAAGATCAAGAAAAATGTTGAATATTCTCAACTGGACTTAACCCAATTTTGGCCGTAAGTCCACAAATTAAATTGACTGAGCATAGCTCTCTCTTGAATCAATTTACATCTGGTTCGAGGGTACATCTCCGAACTCCTCTGACACACGTCGCTGTAATCATTCAACGTCGTCAGAGAGGTGACGGGTCCCGACGACCACACCCTTCAATATTGGACCGAAACGTCCCTAAACTAATATCGGACCGAAACGTCCTTAAACTAATATCGGACCGAAACGTCCTTAAACTAATAATAGACCACCACGTCCCTAAACTGGAATATAGACCACCACGTCCTTAAACTGGAATATAGACCACCACGTTCCTAAACTGGAACATGGACCGAAACGTCCTTAAACTAATGATGGACCAACACGTCCCTAAACTGGAACATGGACCACCATGTCCCTAAACTGGAACATGGACCACCATGTCCCTAAACTGGAACAATAGAGCATCCAAATGCTCTTTTGTCGGATCTAAACGGTCCCGTTTAAGTTGATCTTAGCCCCAAATACGGCTAACGTATCCTTAAACATTCAAACGGACTATAAAACTCCAAATCAATCTTGGTTCAAGGGTACATCTCTGAACTCCTCTGACATCTGCCATTGTAATTCTTCAACGACGTTAGAGAGGTGATGAGTCCTGATGGCCAGATATTAAATGAATTATCACGTTAAGTTGATCTTAGTCTCAAACAGGACTAACGTATCCTTGACGAACATTTAAGTTAATCTTAGTCTCAACCCGGATGTAGCTTATGCACTGAGTGTGGTAAGCCGGTATCAGTCAAACCCTGGGGAGAAACACTGGATAGCGGTAAAGAACATTCTCAAGTACCTAAGAAGGACTAAGGAGATGTTCTTGGTGTATGGCGGAAAAGACCTCCAGATCGAGGCCTTTGCTGACTCCAGCTTCCAGAGTGACAAGGATGATTCCAAGTCCATGTCGGGCTTTGTCTTTACCCTCTATGGAGGGGCGGTGTGTTGGAAGAGTTCCAAACAGGAAACCGTTGCAGACTCGACTATGGAAGCGGAATACATCGCTGCATCTGATGCCGCAAAAGAAACTGTCTGGATGAGGAAGTTCTTGAAAGAACTTCAGGTGGTTCCGTCCATTGTTGATCCAATACCTCTGTATTGCGACAACAATGGGGCTATAGCTTTAGCGAAGGAACCCAGGTCCCATCAGAGATCCAGACACATCTTGAGGCGGTATCACCTGATCAGGGAGATCGTGGATCGCAAGGAGATCGAGGTTCGGAGAGTTGCTTCAGAAGAAAACACTGCAGATCCATTCACCAAGGCCCTACCCCAGACTCAGTTCGAGCGGCTGATCGAGATGATAGATCTTCGATACACAAGTACATGGCCTTAGTGCAAGTGGGAGATTGTTAGTGTATATGCCCTAGAGGCCATTACTGTATCATACTAGTTTGTATATTACTTAATGGAAACTTAGGATATTCACCTTGTATAAACAATCTTGCTCAATATAGTAGTATGCTACTTGGTTTGTTTCTACTTCAATGTGTACATGTGTTTATTTTTGTATATCACCTATACACATTAGTGGAGCCCTTAGGATCTTTGCTTGATTACCAGCGTTGTGATGGCAGTCACACTAGTGGGGGCTGGGTAATCTATAAGCGCATCCTTATACAGGTCCCTAGACGCAGGACTATCGAGACAGGGCATCGATACTCCGGAGTAGACTAGCGTATGCGCTTCTCATCCCAGTGTGGGAGATGGTCTGTCCCACAGCCATCAGTACGTCGTACTGGAGATAGTATACGGGTGCTCGTTAGGTTACGAGTACACTGGACAGGACTCGTCGGGAACTGACCAGTTGGTATTATACCTATCGTCAGTTATCAGTTCCCAGGTGACATGAGTACAGCTTAGTCCGCTGACTTGACACTGGCACTTCGCCTCGAGTGTGTTCCCACTGCATTTTGATCACTACCCTACCACGACTCAAAGGAGTCGTGCAAACAGGTAGTAGTTGGGTGCAGTCCCGAAGCACTTGGAGGCAGTGACGGTTAGACAGGATTCGTCTCTCCCGGTATTGGGGGTTGACATCGCGCTGTGTCTAGGAGAGCCATTACACGAGTAGTCCCTGGCCAGGGCAAGCGAGATATACTGGTAGGCTTCCAGTGTTATCTCAGGGTGTTTTGGGCTTCACTCCGACACGACTTGTACCGCTATTAGGGGACTGACGTTTACCGCCCCCTAGGCCCGCCATGCGATGTATTAGACGAACAGACCGGATTGTATGGAGACTGTCACACTCAGACTCAGTAGGAGTTCAGATGGGGTTCACCTCGTCAGTCTTCTTGTCGGCATCTACCTGGGGACCGTTACGCACAGCTAGTGCCGCTTGCGGTCTGTGGTTGAACCCATTGCCAGCGTAGGTGTCGAGTCTTTAGAGTCCCACACAGAGGGCTATTCGCCATTGGGCAAAACAGAGTAGAGGTCGCATGGTTTTGCGACAGGGTTCGTTCTCATCCGCGCACTTGTGCACGTTTGGAGTCCGGACGGATATTACTGGCTGGCTCTGGTTTGAGTCAGATACTAGTATATGTTTCGGGGTTGATTTTATCTCATAGTATTCATGTTCCTCGGAACAAGAATGCGGGTGTGTATGCACAGTTGATTGAGGCGGAGGAAGAGGTTTTTCATTAGGGTTTCGGAACGGGTGCGCATGCACTGTTGACAGTCGTCTTTTTTCAAACCCTAATGAATTAGTGATATATCAATTAATAATATTAATTAAATGAAATTGTGTCATGGTTGGGTTTTTGTTGACTTGTTGACCATGGTTGACTAGTTGACCATAGTTGAATGTTTGACCATCATCATTACTTTGCAAAGATGCTCTTTGATTCTAGCAAAATTCATTTAATGAATGAAATGATAATGGTCATTCCAAACCTTCCATCAACCATTTCATTTTCATTATTATTATTAATTTGATAATTCTTTTTGCTTTTTGTTATGGTTGCAAAAAGAAAAAGAGCTCATTCTATCATATTGCTTCTCTCTCCTCACTTCATCTTCTTCTTCCTCTAGCTCAAGGAGAATCCTTCTCATGTGTTGAGAATCCCTCTCCTTGAAAGAAAAACACCCCAAAGACACTCTCTACTCTTTCTAGGGTTAAAGGTTTAGCAAGCCGGAGATCCTAGTTCACTCTAAGTTCGAGAAAGAGCCCGAAGGTTGAACCCTCAGGTGGATCCATCTTTGACGGAAGAAGGCAACGAGGAAAGAACCATCAACCTCTACAAGGTTTCAAGAAGAAGGAGTTCAAGTTAGGTATAACCTTTCATCCGAGTAGCTAACTCTCTTTAGCTTGATAGCTAGTTTAGTTTAGAAAAGATCCCGACTTTGTTAGTCCATGTTGCCCCTTGCGCTAAAAATTTGATTTTTATACCGTTTCCGCCTCCCCGCAAGAACCGGGGGTGGAAATGTGGACTTACACATGGGTGCTGGACGCCCACGGGTTACGTGCCTGGTGAGTGGGCACTGGCGCCCGCGGGTCACGTGCCTGGCGCGTGAGCGCTTGGCGCCCATGGGTCACGTACCTGGCACGTGGGCGCTGGGCGCCAACGGGTCACGTGTGCAGCACGCGACCGCTGGGCGCCAGCGGGTCACGTGCGCTGCACGCGATCGCTAGGCGCCAGCGGGTCACGTGCGCTGCACGCGATCGCTAGGCGCCAGCGGGTCACGTGCGCCAGCGGGTCACGTGCGCTACACGCGACCGCTGGGTGCCAGCGGGTCACATGCGCTGCACGCGACTACTGGGTGCTGAGCGCCCGTGGGTCGCGTGAGGCGCACGTAGATGCTTAGCGCCCGCGGACCACGTACCTTGCACGCGACCGCGGGGCGCCCGCGGGTCACGTGCGCTGCACGCGCCCGCTGGGCCCTGGGCGCCAGCGGGTCACGTGCGCTGCACGCGACCGCTGGGTGTTGAGTGCCCGTGGGTCGCGTGAGGCACACGTGGGCGCTTAGCGCCCGCGGGCCACGTGCCTTGCACGCGACCGCTGGGCGCTGAGCGCCCTTGAGTCGCGTGAGGTGCACGTGGGCGCTTTATCGCCCGCGGGTCACGTGCATGCACGCGACCGCTGGGCGCCCGCGGATCATATGCCCTGCACGCGACCGCTGGGCGCCCGCGGGTCACATGCGCGGCACGCGACCGCTGGGAACACTAGCGGAAAAAGGGTTTAGCCCATGGGTTAGGAGTTAAACTCCCAAAGGGGGCTTTGGAGTTGAACCCCTAACAGGGATTATGTATAGAATTGGAGTTAAACTCCTAAAAAGGGGTTTGATTTATGGAGTTAAACTCCAACAGATCTTGAATGGAGTTAAACTCTTAGAGATCTTTGGATCTTCTTTTGAGCCTTAGATCCTCCCGGAGTGGGATTTTTGGAGATGGGTTTCCTTCTTCTTCCTCTTTGTGGGATGGATCTTAGGGGAAAAGGGGGAGGTGAGACTTAAAATTTTCCCTTTTTGGGATTTGATAGAAGATCCGAGCTCTCCTTTGTGGGTTTTATGATGAAAAACTATTTCTTTTTAGAAAAGGAAGAGTTAAACTCTTGATTTAATTCCAAAGAGGAAGAAGGTTTTAGAACCTTGAGGAAGGAGGCACAGACCCTAATTTTTTGGGGAGAATGAATTGTCTTTTTTTTAAATTTCATCATCATGTTGCCTTATATAGGCTTACAAAATTACACATAGCCTCTTAGGCTTTACAAAATGGCATTTTGCCCATCCCATATCTCATGTGCTCATTTCTTTTGCACATAAGCCATGGGCTTTACAGAAATTTGGCTTTATGCCCATTTTCTTACATTCATGCATAAAAAAATTACATCAAAATTATTTATTACATGATTTCATTTTGGCATGGGGGAGGCCAGCCGCGGGGCTCGATTTGGGCATGTGCCTACTTGGCCTGGGCTTGGGCCCACCTGGCATGTGGTTGACTTTGACTTTGACTTGGTCAACCGAGGTGTAAGTTTTGACCCCAACAGTGGACCTCATGTGCCAAGGCGTAGTGTCTGAGCTTCGTTATTGCAAAGATCAACGTCAGGCAATACTTTTCGATGGGGGATAGTTGTTTTCTGCCCCCAGGAGAACTCGACTTAGATAATAGAGAGCTTTCTCCTTTCCTTAATCATTCTCTAGTGTCTATAGTGCGCCTAGAGAACCTTCGAGGGCCGTCGTGTATAAGATAAGGGATTTTCCCTTAACTGCGGCGGCCAACACCGGCGGATTTTACAGGTATTGTTTGATTTCGTCTAGTGCGTTTTGGCACTTCTGATCCCCAGATGAACGGGGTCCCCTTCTTCATCAGATAGCTATAGGGACGATATTTTCCGGAGAGGTTGGCTATGAACTGTCGGATATACATGAGATTTTCTTAGAGAGACCGTAGTTGTTTGAGGGTTCTTGGTGAGGGCATTTTTATAATCACCTTGATTTTTGAGGGATCTATTTTGATACCTCGGTGGCGTATGATGAAGCCTAGAAATTTTCCTGATGAGACTCCAAATGCACACTTTAGAGGGTTCATCTTCATATTGTACTTCTGAAGACGTTGGAACACAATTTTTAGTTGTTCTCAATATTCCTCATGAGATTTGCTCTTGGCCATAAGGTCATCGATATTGCATTTGACAATCTCATGTATGAGGTCATCGAATATCTTCGTCATGGCTCTTTGGTATGTAGCTCCAGCGTTTTTCAAACCGAAGGGCATCACCTTTTAGCAAAATACGCCTAACGGTGTCCGGAAGGCGGTATGCTTCTGGTCTTCAGGATCCATCTTTATCTGGTTTTATCCTGAAGATCCATCCATGATGGAGAAAACTTCATGATGGACATGTTATCAATCATCAACTCGGTAATGAGCACTAGGAATTCATTCTTCGGGCATGCTTTGTTGAAATCCCTAAAGTCCACGTAGATGAGAACTATCCCATTTTTCTTCACTACCAGAACAATGTTAGCGATCCAGTAGGGATATTGAACTTCTTGGATGAAACCGGAGTCAATTAATTCTTTGACTTCGGCGTTGATACTCATCTCCAGTTCGAGCCGCATCCTTCTTGGTGCCTATTTGACTGGCTTTATGTCTGGTGATATGGCTAGTTTGTGTACCACCACTTTTGGATCTAAACCCGGCATTTTAGAGTAGTTCCAGGCAAAGCAGTTTTTCTACTACATAAGCACGTCTTTCAATATGGCTACTTATTTTTCTGACGGCAGCTCACTGACAAACATCGGCCTCGAATCATTTTCCTTCCCTAAGTTGATTTTTCTTAGGTTGTCTGCCGCTGTGTGTATTCCATCATCCAGCTCTTTTGGTGCCGGTGGAAATTCTGAGATCTCCTCATCATCATCTTCATTTGTGAAGTATCCGAAGAGGTCAATTATATTCTCGTCCTCTCCCTCTTTTGAGAAAGTTACCATATGACAGGTACGAGTCCACTTTCTTTTTCGCTGTTGAGCTGGGCCCATCCTGACGGTATAAGTCTTCTTTGGCTCGTGCTTTTGTGGCGGGTTTATTCTCCAGCTGTCAGATAATATGAACTTGCCTTATTGATATTGTTCCTCGACCCAATTTTTGAATGTGAAGCAGTTCTCAAGGGGATGGCTTATTGCTCGATGATAGGAGCAATAATCCGGATGATGAACCTCATTTATCTGTTCGGGATGCCGAGACTCCGGAAGTGTCATCATTCGGTGCTTCATGACAAGGTTGAATATTTTTCCTGTTTTGTCTCGAGGGAACGAGTATTTCCGACCTATCTTCTTCATAAAGTACGGCTCCAACCGAGATTTTCTCGATTAAACGACGTCTCGGACCTGCTTTGTTGTCCTTGAACGTTATTTGCGTTCTTCACCTTATTTTTACCTCCGCTTCGGGATTTTCTCTTTTTGCGAAAGCTGATAGCAGGCTGTGAATGAAGAGCCTTACGGTCTACTTCTTCCACTGATTGCTGACTAAGACGTAGCGTCTTGACCTTTTCATATATGGCCGTTTTGCAGCTATGGTTATCTCGACTCGCCTGAAAAACTTCTTTTATTAGCTTGTCAATTTGTTCTTCGAGCGACGGACTTAACGTTCTCAGGACGGGATCTTGCTCCGATTTTACATCACGGCTGTTTGGAAAAGCGTTTTCTTCTTCACTTGAGCTGTTTATGACATGGCAGCTGTAACAACTCCAATTTCAATGTACAGAAAATTGTTGAAAAGTTAATGTACAATTGGGGTATTTGCAATCCTGTGTACACTATAAGTATTTTTTTTAATTTAGAACAACAAGAAATAACTTATAGCTCATTGGTAAAGCCTTACACTGCTGTGACGTAGCCCTTGTGATCGAATCCCTCCAGCCACATTAATTTTTTTCTTAAATTTCTTTTAATCTTTTAGAAGCCCAAGAGTTTGCACGTGCACTACACGTAAAATGAAGTGTCATATAGAAAACAAACAGGTGCAAAATGGTATTCAGACCGACCAAGACACGTGGCGAGTATCCGAGCCCTCCTCACCAGGAACGGACCAGCGAGATTCATTCTCGAGCCGCCGCCGCCGGTCCAACATGGACCAAATTCCATTTTTCTCCTTTACCCTAGACCTTTGGACTCCCCCCTTAACTCGTATACTATTTGTTTACTCTGTATTTATCCAGAGAATTAAAATGTTCTTTAAATCCATTTTTAATACAAATTTGAATTCACCAATTCAATACACCAAACCATAATTTTCCCTATAAATACCACACCTCATTTCACACATCCTCACTCAGAATTCTAGTACAAAAACTCTACAAAATTTCCAAGTCTCTTTTGTGTACAAGTGGAGTTAGCAAAAGGGTGAAGTTTCGGCGACGATCTAAGGAGATTCCGGCAACGAAACGAAGCACCGAAGCATTCCGTAGCTTCCTCTCCCTCTTCTATTGATCCCAAGCCAGTAAGTCCCCTCTTCCCCTCTCTTTCTCTATTCTAAAAACTTTAAATTATAAAACCCGACGGAAGCGGAGTTAATCCGACTTCCGACCGATTCGGTTTTTTCTTCAAAACTCAACTTTTCTTAATCAAGAAAATACAAACATCTCATATAATGTTTAACAAATATTAAAAAACCCATTAAAACAAGTTTCATCTTAAAATATTCTTTATTGCAACTTTTATCGTATTTTTACAGTAAAATACCATATGTTTTAGTTTCGACACAAATCAACCTACCTTTAGATAGCTCACGATGTAATGACCTACCTCATCACAACACACATCTTTGACATAGAACGATAAAGTTTTGGGAATATTTTCATGGGATAACACGACTTACAAATAAATACCATCAACTTATAAATCTTTTTCTTTAAAAAGATGTATTAAACAATTCCTTGCAATCGCGTCTCTAAAACCCACTTTTGGGGACCCCGTTCGGGATAGTGCGGGTTATCGCACATTCTCGGGCCTAGTAGAGAGAGATGCAGACCTCCGAAAGGAGCATTCGATCTCGATGGAATTTTTATGCATTTGTTTTTAGAAAATGAGATTTCTACAAGAAAATAAATAAAATTTTATTTTTAAATATGTATATATATATATTTATTATCAAAATATCTATTTTAATTATATTATATAAATATTCCAAGTTTTCTAAATCAAAAGAATCGCCATTACATGAAAATATCATCCAAATACAAAACAATTCCAATATTTCAAGAAAATACCATATAATATGAAAACTAGGTTCTACTCACTAGAAATTTCACAATTATAAAATATATATCTATGAAAACCCTAAAGACGATAATTAAATACTTGAGGTGTATTTTGAAAATTATATCAAACTATTTTTACATAAAACCCTCTCAAGTTATACTAAATTACAATAAGAACCCTAGTAAACATAGGTTTAAGCGGGACCGGTCTCTTGAGTCTCAGGGAGCCGGAGATATGGGTGCTTGCCTATCTAAGGTAGAAAATCTAACAAACGGTGTTATTAACACGGTAATTGTCTTGGAAAAAGACACAAATCCTGCCATCTATGTGCAGCAGTTACCGATAATATCAAAACAAATTCAGGATTTCAAGTTCTTTTTAAAGTGTCTGACTCAGTCTATATTGACTGAATTGAAAACATCAAAACACATTCAAGTCAGATTGATTAAATTGAGACTCGGTCTATATTGACCGAACCGAACCATGGATATACTCCATCTACATGACTCTCCATTTATATCCATTCCATTTACTGATATCATGGTTTCAGCAAGTTATCCATCTATATAACAAAACAATACAGTCAATACAAATGACATCGCAGGATTTCTAAGGGGTACATTAGTATGGAAGTTGTTAAAAGTGGCACGAGACTATAACCATAATACACCTAATCTGAATATCCATTTCCGTTGTACCGTGGCTGAACTGTTCCTTGTGCTCCGTATACCTTAGTCTCCGGAATAGTGGGACTCCTCTTGTATACACTGGTATTTTCTGTACCAAACTACAAACAACAGCGTTAACAATATAATCAAACATTATAAGATATATGTTATTCTTCTGTCTATTCTATCTCTACTTATATTTAGGACTTATCGAGTGATTGTTCGCTGACGACATTCATTTTTTCTTTCTTTGGAATGTTGTCAGGTGTTCGGACTCACTGGAGATCGAGCCCAGCACCGAGGACTTGGAGCAGTTAGCATTCGACCCGGAGCTTTAGATACTTGTACATATTTCATTTTTATTTCTGTTATGTCATTGTGTAGGCATTGTTTTCATTCCATATATTTACATTTCAGTGCTACTGTAAAAGAATGTTAAATAAATAAAGTTTCTGTTCATTTACATTCATGTCTCTTGTGTACTTTACTTTATATTGCTTAGATACGCTTAGCGTGTTTACTTCTAAGTAAATATGTAGCGGGCCTCGCCGCGCCCCCTCCCCGAACACCGGGAAGCGGGGCGTGACAGCAGTCGTAGATTTCCCCCCGTTTCTTGGACCGAACATATCCGAGCCCAGTTGTTTCCATCTTCTCGTTGAGCTTCTTTCATTGAGTCCCGAGAATATCCTAAATCTTTTTGTTGAATTGGGTTTGTCGAGACGTTTATTCGAGAGGTACGCCTTAGCACTTTAACAGTTTCTTTAATCCCTTCGCATAATATCTTGGCATACGGATGGGCTAGAACTTGTCAAGGGTAGGGTTGGCACCATGCCAGACTTCTTTTTCCACCTTGGTCTCCGTAGATTTGTAAAAGAGGATCGCTGTTCCAGCCAAAAATTTCTGCACAAAAGAGTCCAAGGTATCAAATGGCAGCGATACGCTTAAGAAAATGCGAACCAGTATATTCCGGCCTGTATTTTGATAAACTCCACAATGAGGAACTGTTAAATTATGATGGTATTGAAATCATCTCGAAAAAACCTTCGATTTGATATATTATGGGCCTCATAATTCATCCGGGATCAAAAGTTATGGGCAAATGTCTATGCACATGTGATCTAAGGAAGAAGATGCGAACCAATATTTTCCGAGCTGTATTATGACAAACTCCGGAACGAGAAATGGCTAAATTCTGATGATATTGAAAGCATCTCGAAAAGACCTTCGATTTGATATATTATGGGCCTCATAATTCATCTGAAATCAAAAGTTATGAGCAAATGTGTTATGCACGTGTAATCTAAAGTAATGCTCTACTACATGGGGAATGCATTTTTTAGTCCCACATCGGGAAAAGGAGAGATGGCTTCTCTACCACTCCCATATAAATAAGAGGGGATACCTCTTAGAAAGGGTAGAGTTAAATCCTCAAAGGATTCAATACTCAAAGGAGCTTAGTTCTCCAAGATAGGAGCATGCTCCTCCATAATGCGCATATGCGCAAGCGCCATGTGTGCTAGGTGCAACGCACGTGTGCCAGCCATGCGGCACCACGTGCAACGCACGTGCGCACCACATGAGAACATTTAATAATATTAAAAGGAGCTTGTTCTCCATATATAGAAGCTCTGCTTCTCATAATACGTATGTGCGCTACGTGCAACGCACATGTGCCCGCCATGCGGCACCACGTGCAACGCACGTGCGCACCACATGAGAACATTTAATAATATTAAAAGGAGCTTGTTCTCCATATATAGAAGCTCTGCTTCTCCTCATAATGCGCATGTGCGCTACGGGCAACGCACGTGTGCCCGCCATGCGGCACCACGTGCGCACCACATGAGAACATTTAATAATATTAAAAGGAGCATGTTCTCCATATATAGAAGCTCTGCTTCTCCTCATAATGCGTATGTGCGCCACGTGCAACGCACGTGTACCTGCCACACGCGTACCACGTGCAACGCACGTGCGCACCACATGAGAATATTCAATTAAAAGGAGACTCGTTCTCTATAGGAGCTTGCTCCCCCCCATAATGCGCATATACGCAAGATCCATGTGCGCTACGTGCAAATATGAGCGCCTAACACGTGCGACGCACGTGCGCCCAACACGTGCGACGCACATGCGCGAACGCAAAGAACCCTTTTTCAGCAGCGAGAAGCTTAAGCTCCAGCCTGTTCTTCCCCCCTAATGATTGAGACATGGTTCAAAGGGTACATCCCTCCACACCTTCGATATATGGCACTGTAATCTCTCAGTGTCGTCGGAGAGGTGGTGGGTCCCAACGACCAATGATCCTTCTTTCTAAAATAAAAAAAAGAGAAGAAGAGAGAACATTGACAGAGAAACAGGGAAAGAATTCAGAGAACTCCTAAAAAGAAAGTTTGAGAAGAAATCAGAAAAAAAAAGGTAAACTTTTGAAAAGAAGAATTTCTTCTGAAAAGATCAATGATCTAAAAACAAGATCAAGATCTTAAAATAGAAAGAAAAGATCAAATAATAAGAAAAAAATAAGAAGTAATATACTTCTTTATTAGATCATTTGATCTATACAAAGGCATTGCCTTTTGATGAACCACTGGTTCTGGAATCTTAAAAAGATTCTTTTCTTGAATCCAAAACTGGATCAAGATATTAAAACAGTGCCTTGCACCTGTAAATCTGTACTGTTACGCTCTTGGGTTGGCGCAAGCCACCAGAGAGCGCCACGTGTCAGCTCCAGAACAACTTGCACTATGCGCTTTTAAAATAGAGTATTGCTCTCTGAAATTGGTGCAACTCACCCGAGCGCGCCACGTGTCAGCAGCGCAGCAGCGCAGCGCACTGCGCTTGCGCTCACCGGAGCGTGACATGTGTCACCTCCACATGCGCTTGCGCTCATTAATTAGCGCAAAGCGCCAGACAAATGCACTGCATTGTTTACTGAAGGGGCCAGGCCCAAGTCAAAAAGGCCTAGTAGGCCAAAATAAATGGCAATGCAATAAAAGGGGCAGAGCCCAAATAAAATTGATGCTCTGCATCATTTATAAAAGGGCAGAGCCCAAACAAAATAAAACGCAATAAAATGGCAGAGCCCAAACAAAATTGATGCTCTGCATCATTTATAAAAGGACAGAGCCCAAACAAAATAAGAAATGCAGTGCATTATTAAACAGGGGCAAAGCCCTAGCACAGGCCTAATAGGCCAAAGACAAGTAAGATGTTAAACATTTCTAAACTGGACTTAGCCCAATCATGGCCGTAAGTCCTCAAATTAAATTGACTGAACACAGCTGCTCTCTTAAATCAATTTACATCCGGTTCAAGGGTACATCTCCGAACTCCTCTGACACCTATCGTTGTAATCCTTCAACGACGTCAGAGAGGCGACGGGTCCCGACAACCATACATCAACACGGACTGTGGGGTCATTAAACTCATGGACTCATGCGTTCTTAAACTAAAACACGGACTGTGGGGTCCTTAAACCCGCAGACTTATGCGTCCTTAAACTAAAACACTGACTGTGGGGTCCTTAAACCCACGGACTTAAGCGTCCTTAAACTACCTATGGACCACCATGTCCCTAAACTGGAATATGGACCCCCATGTCCCTAAACTGGCAATGGACCGCAATGTCCTTAAACTACCTGTGGACCACCACGTCCCTAAACTGGAATATGGACCGCAACGTCCTTAAACTACCTATGGACCGCAACGTCCTTAAACTACCTATGGACCACTACGTTCCTAAACTGGAACAATAGAGCCTCCAAATGCTCTTTTGCCGAATCTAAACGATCCCGTTTAAGTTGATCTTAGCCGCAAACCTGGCTAACGTATCCTTAAACAATCAAATAGACTATAAAACTCCAAATCGACTTTGGTTCGAGGGTACATCTCCAAACTCCTCTGACACCTGCCGTTGTAATCCTTCAACGTCGTCAGAGAGGTAACGGGTCCCAACGGCCATATACTAAATGGATCACTACGTTAAGTTGATCTTAGTCTCAAATCAGACTAACGTATCATTAACGAACGTTTAAGTTGATCTTAGCCTCAAAATGGCTAACGTATCCTTAAACCAAAACCCAAATCTAAGAAAATACAGATTTGGACTAATCCAAGTCCTACGGGCGACGAAATAAATAGTCTCCGTATACAATCCACGGGCAACCACAAACAAAACAAACACACACGACACGAAGTGAAATTCTGGAGAAGGAGAAAGTGGCTATCGCGATGCGGTAGCGTAATTAACTACAGGGGCTTGCGCCTGCAGGGAAGAGCGTCCCCACAATCAAAAAACCCCTCTAGCGAGGGGGAATTTGACGAAGTCTGCTACATCGGCCGCATCCGTCTAACCTCCGATACACGGTGCCATAAATCAACTTGGCATCTTCGGAGAGGTAGACGGATAAATCCATATAGCATCTGCCCCGAATCTCAAGCAAGACGTCCTCATGTCGTCGCCATCTTTCGGAGGGAAACAGATTCTGGCACGCCCGGTGGGACCTTTTCCTCTTTCCACTCCACACTTCGTGTGTCATGTTTTTCCGCGATCAAATAATCGCGGTGTGTATGTTTTTGGTTGCCCTTAGGGGAGTGGATACTGAAGTCTGCGCTTCGTCTCTATGAAGAATGGCGTTCGTTTCTACCCTAGCAACTCAGGCTCTGTCATATCTGGTGGAGTCAAGTATGGGCCACTTGCAACCTCAAATCTCTGCAATTCGGCTCTTCAAGAAATCAACGGGCTTATTTTGTGGGTCGATACTCCCACCTCCCACCCTCGGTGCCTCAACGCCGATGGAGGAGGCCCAGTGGAAGTCTGTCTTCCACAGGCTGGTTCCCCAAGCTGCAGCTTTGCTAATGGAATCAGTCCTCAAACAACTGGCACCTGCCAAGGACCAAGGTCGACGCAGGGGGCATAATATTCAAGCTCTCAAAGAAAAAAGGGGGCAGGCTCGGCAAAATCCTGAAGCTAATCAAATCCCGGCCGTAAGAAACGGTCAAAGTCGATGTCGGCATCATACAAAGTGAGCTGGGGGCAGTTCTTTGCATGGTACAGTTTCAACCCCAGTGGTGAATGTTGTTGTTCCAACTGGGAACAGCTTCAAACTGTTGCGAAGGGTCAGACAAAATTCTCCTACCGCAATATTTAAGAAGTCTCCGCAGCCCATGGAGATCCCATAAGAGCAGAAACAAGTTCGCTCCCTGAGACAACTTTCTTCATCTATATATAAGGTGTGGAAGCAGGTGAAGGGGACTCACCCTAAGATGGATCCTGATACAGCGGCTCCTACTAAAACCAAAGCGGCTTTTCACAAAAAAAAGGAGGCCCAATAAAGCTCAAGTGCCCGAAGCAAACTCCAGAGGCCAAAAACTCCAAACATCCCAAGCCTGGGGGCATGGTAGTTCACATAGTCTATGTGGTGAATTCCAAAGACGAAGTTCGAGCTTCTACTAGTCACCGACCTCAAACTCGGTCCTTAACAAAAGTTCAACTGCAACATAAAAAGCTGCAGGAGATGCTCGCTCAGGCGGCACCACTCTCTAATCCGTCGTCTAAAGCAAATCTCGAAGAAACACCTGGAGAAAGAAATCTGGCATGGCGCCGATTCTACACTTGACAGGCTTCAGCCCATCCGTCTGTCCAAATACTACATAGAAGGCTTAAAAAGGCTGTTAAGGCGCCAAGGCGTACCTCTTAAGCAAACCGCTCGAAAAGCCAAATTCTATGACAGGGTTTGGAACGTTCCCGGAACTCAGCGCAAGTTGCCTAACGGGAGAATGGAAGCAATCGGGCTTGGATATGTTCGGTCCAAGAGACAGGAGCTACTCCACAACTGCTACGTCATACATGACTTTGATGAAGAAGGAGATGCTCAATGGGAGAATGCTAACCCTGAGCCAGAAAAGGTCCCTAATGCAAAAGTGCGCAGTACGTCATTCGAAGAACAAATGGACAGGCTTATAAGGGAAGCTGGTCAAAAAGTCCGAGACGACCATAACCGCGAAATGGACATCTACGAGAAAGCCAAAACGCAACGCCTCCTATAACAAGCCATGAAATCCACATTGGTCTTGGAAGCGAATTCGTACTTGTCACATGATAACGATATCAAAGGAAGAACCCGAGAACATGGATGACCTTCCCTGGTGCTTCGGAAACAGCAACGATGAGGTGATCTCAGAATTTCCACCAGCACCGAAAGAGCTGGAGGATGGAATACATACCACCGCAGATAACCTCAAGAAAATTGAGTTGGGGACGGCGAATGACCCGTGACCGACATTCATTAGTGAGCTGCTGTCTGAAGAAAGGGTGGCTGCGTTAAAAGACGTGCTGGTACAACATAGAGATTGCTTCGCATGGAACTATTCCGAAATGTCGGGACTAGATCCAGAAATTGCTGTGCACAAATTGGCAATATCCCCGGACGTCAAGCCAGTCAAACAGGCACCGCGAAGAATGCGGCTCGAGCTTGAGATGAGCATCAACGCCGAGGTCAAGAAGCTGATCGACTCTGGCTTTATCCAGGAGGTTCAATATCCTAAATGGATCGCCAACATCGTCCCGGTGATGAAGAAAAATGGGACAGGGCGCATATGCGTGGACTTCCGGGATCTCAATAAAGCCTGCCCGAAGGATGATTTCCCAGTGCCAGTCACCGAACTGATGATAGACAATACGTCCACTCATGAGGTTTTCTCCTTCATGGACGGCTCATCAGGATATAATCAGATCAAGATGCATCCCGAAGACCAGAAGCACACCGCCTTCAGGACCCCTTTGGGTATATTCTGCTACAAGGTGATGCCCTTCGGTCTAAAGAACGCCGGTGCCACCTATCAGCGGGCCATGACAAAAATCTTTGATGACCTTATACATGAAATCGTCGAATGCTATATCGACGACCTCGTGGTTAAAAGCAAATCATACGAGGAACATTTAGAGCATCTGAAGACCGTACTTCAACGCCTTCGACAATACAACTTGAAGATGAACCCTCTCAAGTATGCATTCGGAGTTTCCTCGGGCAAATTCCTGGGATTCATCATCCGGCACCGAGGTATTGAGATAGATCCGTCGAAGATCAAGGCGATCATGGAAATGCCTCCGCCAAGGACTCTCAAACAACTGCGGTCTCTCTAAGGGAAGCTCGCGTATATACGGCGATTTATAGCCAACCTTTCAGGCAAGTGCAGTCCTTACAGCCACCTGATGAAGAAGGGAACACCGTTCGTCTGGGATCGCAAATGCCAAGATGCGCTAGACGAGATCAAGCAGTATCTGCAGAACCCGCCAGTGTTGGCTGCTCCGGTCAAGGGAAAGCCTCTCATTCTTTATACAACCGCCCTCGAAGGTGCCTTAGGTGCATTATGGGCACAAGAGAACGATCAAGGGAGGGAGAGAGCTCTCTATTACTTGAGTCGGGTTCTACTGGGGGCAGAAAGCAACTACTCCCCCATTGAAAAACACTGCCTGGCGTTGATCTTTGCGATAACAAAGCTCAGGCACTATGCGCTGGCGCATGAAGTCCGTCTCATTTCGAAGGTGGACCCCCTTAAATATTTAATGTCAAAGGCCGTATTGACGGGGCGACTCGCTTAATGGGCCCTGCTCTTGATGGAGTTCTCGATAACGTATCAACCTCTCAAGGCAGTGAAAGGCCAGGCCATCGCCGATTTCCTCACTGAGCATCCGATACCCGCCGATTCTCCCCTGAATTGCGATCTTCCAGACGAACATGCGTTTGATACGATCGACGGTGGTGATACCCGATAGGAGATTTATTTCGATGGAGTATCTTCCGTGAAGAAGCGCAAACAAAGTACCCCTATAATCAAATCGGGGGTAGGACTCATCTTTGTAACTCTACAAGGAGGGATAATGCGCTTTGCTTTCTCCCTAACAGAACCGAGGACGAACAATGAAGCCGAATACAAAGCTTTGATAGCAGGCCTCGAGATCGCCATCGAAATGGGAATTGAAAATCTCCTCATATACGGAGATTCCTAACTGGTCGTTAGTCAAGTAAACGGCGACTACCAAACGTGCAAACCAGAATTGGTGAAGTACGGCGAAAAGGTGCAACAATTGTTGACCCAAATTCTTTCATACACTTTAGAAAACATACCGCGCGCAGAAAACAGCAAAACGGACGCATTGGCCAAGCTCGCTAAGGAACTGGCTGATAAGAACCTCGACGACGTAAGAATCATGGTACAAAGCCGTCGGGTACTTGCCCCAGCGGAAATATCTCCGGAATCATCCGAAGAAAAGGGAGCGACTGAGAAGACGACCCTTCAAATAAAAGATCGGGAAAATACCGAGGATTGGAGAGAAGTCTTTATAGACTACTTCAAATACCGTCGAGCACCTGAAGAAGCGTCCTCAAGACATCAGCTTATGAAACGAGCTCTGTCTTTCGCCTTCGTCAATGATACTCTATACAAGAGGTCGTTTGATTCTCTGTGGATGAGATGTCTGGGACCTGACGAAGAGAAAAGAGTCGTTCAGGAAGTTCACGACGGACTCTGCGGTTCTCATCAAGCAGGCCCAAAGATGAAGTTGAAGATCAAACGGATGGGCTACTACTGGCCCACGATGATTCAGGACTGCCTCGAATATGCGAAGCAATGCCACTCATGCCAAATCCATGGGGACTTCATCCACCAGCATCCAAATCCACTCCATCCAACGGTGGCTAGCTGGCCATTCGAAATGTGGGGAACTGACATAGTCGGCCCCATAGAACCAATATCGTCCAGAGGACATCGTTTCATCCTGGCAACGACTAACTACTTCTCCAAATGGGCAGAAGCAGTACCGTTAAGAGAAGTGAAGATGGAAAATATCCTCCATTTCTTCAAGACGCATGTCATATATCGGTTTGGAACTCCGCGACGGATCATCTCCGATAACGGGCCAGCTTACAAAAGCCACGAGATCAGTCGCTTCGCGCAGCAGCATAATATATACTAGAGATATTCCTCAATTTATAATCCGCGAGCTAATGGTCTAGCCGAGGCCTTCAACAAAACCTTGACAAAGATCATGAAGAAGACGGTGTCCCGAAATAAGAAGGACTGGCACGAGAGACTGCAAGAAGCTCTCTGGGCATATCGAACTACATTCAAGACAGCCACGAATACAACTCCATACGCGTTGGTATTCGGTACAGAAGCAGTACTCCCCCTCGAGATAGAGTTACCCTCTCTACGAGTGGCAGTCCATTACGAGCTGACAGACGAAGAAAATGCTCACCTTCGACTTGAGGAACTTGATGCCCTTGATGAAACCCGGCTCATAGCACAACAAAGTCTGGAGGCCTATAAAGCAAAGATGACGCGCTCATATGAAAGATTGACCCGGCCGAGGACATTCCGCCAAGGCGAACTCGTGCTAGTGGTCAAAAGGCCTATGATCCCCAATCGCCCCAAACGGGGAAAATTCGAGCCAAACTATGAAGGCCCGTACATCATAGATAAGGTCTATCAAGGTGGGGCCTATCTACTCATGGACATGCACGGTGAGAGGCCTTTCAGGCCAATAAACGGTCGCTTCCTAAAGAAATACTACGCTTAATGAGCCACAGCCTAGGTCAATGATAGATGACGACGACTATGTCCGCTCGCTATCTTCCTAAGCTCAAGCTTTATAAGCAGCAGCCGGCCTTCTCCATTACGGACCGAAACGTCCTTAAGCTAATGGCGGACCGAAACGTCCTTAAACTAATGGCGGACCGAAACGTCCTTAAACTAACGAAGGACCGAAACGTCTTTAAACTAATACCGCAGCATCCGTAGGCTGACGAGATAAAAAAAAAAAGAAGAAAAATATCATGAATAAAAACGGTATGTCCATAAGCAAAAAGGGCACGGATGAAAACCCGAAAGGGCTCCATGAGTAAAAACAGCAGGGCTACCGGCAAGTGTTCGTGAAAACCCGAAAAGGTGCAACCTCGTAAAAAAAAAGAGAAGAAGAAAATAAAAAGAATAAAAAAAACGGTATGTCCATAAGCAAAATGGGCACGGATGAAAACCCAAAAGGGCTCCGTGAGTAAAAACAGCAGGACTACCGGCGAGTGTTTGTGAAAACCCGAAAGGGCGCAACCTCGTTAAAGACACTTATAGGGTCCTCTCGACCTTGTAAGGAGAAACCACCCGCGTGAGATCCTTACGACTCACAAGGGAGCAACACACTTAGGGATCCCCACGATTCCTAAGGAGAAAATACACTTGCGAGATCCTCACGACTCGTAAGGAAAACTCTCTTATGGGACCCTCACGGCTCATAAGATTTGAAAGTCTTAAGTTACAGAGATCTAAACCTGTGCTTAAGCAACCCCCACAACTTTCGATATTGCCCTACAAGTGGCTTAATACTGACCCTTGTATACAATCCACGGGCGCGAATAAACATTTCCCTAATCAAGTTTCATCCGTGATTGGGGATATGTGCGCATGATGAACAACCCTTGTAGGTTCTCTCGATTTACAAGGAGAAAACCCTCATGTAGGATCCTTACGACTTACAGAGGAACATACACTTAGGAATCCTCACGATTCCTAAGGAGAAAATACACCTACAAGATCCTCACGACTTGTAGGGAGAAATACCTTTGTGAGACCCTTACGGCTCATGAAGTCAAAAGCCTTAGTCAACAGGACCTTAACCCTGTTCGCTAAGCCACCCTTGTTCTACATCGACAGAGGCAGATGATGATTCGCTCCTTGCAATGTCCCAGTTGTAGCGGTGCTGATGCCGAAATTGATGTCTAAATTCAGATTTACGGCAGAAAGCCAGTAAGCCGCACATGCATACGAAATAACCGAAATGATGAGGCAACTTGCAATAAAAAGCAGCAAGTAAAAACGTATGCATACGAAATAGCCGAAATGATGGGGCAACTCGCAATAAAAAACAGCGAGTAAAAATAAAATAAACAGCCGAAATGATTGGGCAACCCGCAATAAAAAACAGCGAGTAAAAATAAAATAAACAGCCGAAATGATTGGGCACCGCGAAAAATAGCCGAAATGATTGGGCAATCGCGACCTTCGCGATATAGAAGCTGAAATGATAGAGCATCGCGGGAATAAAAAAAAAAAAGAAATGATAAAACTTTGGCCGTACAGTTGAGATCACATCGATCCCGGTATACAATCCAAGAGCGCAAACAAAGAGGGAACCATACTTTCCCAACAGGCTCCGCCAGAAAACGAAGCCAAATCTCGACGGTTCATCCCAACCCCGAAGAAACCAGTGTCTTCGGCAAAATCCTTCGACTCGAGGAAACAAGTGTCCTTGACGAAGAAAATCCTGATTCACGTCAACTCGCAGAGAAACCAGTGTCTCGGCGGGAAATTCTCGATTCGTTTCAACACCAGGGAAACAAATAATTCTTGGCAAATAACTCAACTCAGGGAAACAAACATCCTTAACGAGAGCCTCCTGATTCGTGTCGACTCGCAGAGAAACCAGTGTCTCCGTGGGAAATTCTCGATTCGTTTCAACACCAGGGAAACAAATAATCCTTGGCAAATACCTCAACTCAGGGAAACAAACATCCTTGATGAGAGCCTCCTGATTCGCATCGACTCGCAGAGAAACCAGTGTCTCCGTGGGAAATTCTCGGTTCGTTTCAACACCAGGGGAACAAATAATCCTTGGCAAATACCTCAACTCAGGGAAACAAACATCCTTGACGAGAGCCTCCTGATTCGCATCGACTCGCAGAGAAACCAGTGTCTCCGTGGGAAATTCTCGATTCGTTTCAACACCAGGGAAACAAATAATCCTTGGCAAATACCTCAACTCAGGGAAACAAACATCCTTGACGAGAGCCTCCTGATTCGTATCGACTCGCAGAGAAACCAGTGTCTCCGTGGGAAATTCTCGGTTCGTTTCAACACCAGGGAAACAAATAATCCTTGGCAAATACCTCAACTCAGGGAAACAAACATCCTTGACGAGAGCCTCCTGATTCGCATCGACTCGCAGAGAAACCAGTGTTTCCGTGGGAAATTCTCGATTCGTTTCAACACCAGGGAAACAAATAATCCCTGGCAAATACCCCAACTCAGGGAAACAAGCATCCTTGACGAGAACCTCCTGATTCGCGTCGACTCGAAGAGAAACCAGTGTCTCCGTGGGAAATTCTCGATTCGTTTCAACACCAGGGAAACAAATAATCCTTGGCAAATACCTCAACTCAGGGAAACAAACATCCTTGACGAGAGCCTCCTGATTCGCATCGACTCGCAGAGAAACCAGTGTCTCCGTGGGAAATTCTCGATTTGTTTCAACACCAGGGAAACAAATAATCCTTGGCAAATACTTCAACTCAGGGAAACCAGCGTCCTTGACAAGAGCCTCCTGATTCGCGTCGGCTCGCAGAGAAACCAGTGTCTCCGCGGGAAATTCCCGATTCGTCTCAACTTGCAAGATGAAGCCTCAGGCAGCAGGGATTAAAAAACTTGTTTCCTGAACAATGGGGCCCTGCAAGTCGGTCTAAAACGGTCTCTTGCATACTATTCGCGGGTCCCACTCTCCAAAGTCGAGTTTCGACAAGGAGGGAAACAACCGCTTACGGGTCCTCTCGACTCGTAAGAGGGAAAAGTTCTCTTATAGGATCCTTACGACTTATAAGAGAAAACACACTTAGGAATCCTCACGATTCCTAAGGTGAAAACCCACCTATGAGATCCTCTCGATCCGTAGGGAGAAAAGTCTCTATGAGACCCTCACGGCTCATAGAGTTGAAAAGTCTTAGGCGGCAGATTTGAACCTGCAGCCTAAGCCATCGCTATCTCGTGAAGAAATCAAGATGCTTACTCTATTATCTGCCAATTATGTTTATCAAGACAGCATGCTGATAATAAAAGAAGGCAGAAAGCAAAAGAGCATACAAGACATTGCAAAGGAAAATGTGTATCTTTATTTATTGACTTCAATCAAATACAAGATGAATCGTACAAAAGAATAAAGAATAGATACATATTATTTGAAAAAGAAAAAAAAATTTACAAGTTTATTGGTACAAAGGCAGCTATTGGGAAGGAAGCGTCTTGCATAGCCCGATTAATTGTTCGCGCACTTCCTTCCACGCCTTTTCCTGATCTGCCACCACCTCCAGTTCTGCCTCCACCTGAGCCCTTTGCTGTAAGAGAGATGCAAGCTGCTCCCCAACGGCTTGCTGAGTGGCTTCACGGCTTTGGGCATTACGCTCAGCAACGTCAAGTTTCTGCTTCAATTTCACCCCATTTGAGATACGCTCCAGAAGGCCCTCGAAGACAGCCTTCACCTCGACAGCGTTCGTCTCAACTTCAGCACGTAGGCGAGCAGTTTCGCTTGAAGACTCTTGATGCTCCTTCAGCCTTAAAGCTGCTTCTTGTTCCAAATGGTGGAAATGAGAAGTGCTTTGCTCGAGCCATGCTGCCCGTTGAGTACTCACGGCCAAGAACCTCCGTCTCGGAAACAAGTCAGCCAATGACCTCCTTCGCGGAAACAAGTCAGCCAATGACCTCCGTCTCGGAAACAAGTCAACCAACGACCTCCGTCTCGGAAACAAGTCAGCCAAGGACCTCCGTCTCGGAAACAAGTTAGCCAAGGACTTCCGTCTCGGAAATAAGTCAGCCAACAACCTCCATCTCCGAAACAAGTCAGCCAATGACCTCCGTCGCAGAAACAAATCAGCCAACAACCTCCCCGTCGGAGCAATACTTCGACTCGAAAACAAGTCAACTCACCAACCACTTATGAGTCCTCTCGAATTGTAAGGGAGAAAATTCTCTTATAAGATCCTTACGACTTATAAGAGAAAACGCACTTAGAAATCCTCACAATTCCTAAGGAGAAAATGCACCTACGAAATCCTCTCGATCCGTAGGGAGAAAAGTCTTTATGAGACCCTCACGGCTCATAAAGTTGAAAAGTCTTAGGTAGCAGATCCTACCCCTGTCTTCTAAGCCATTACTGCCCTACAAAGAGGTTAAGATGGACCATCTATGGGCCACACTTGCTAAAGCTACATGCCACTGAAATGGAGAAGTTACTCATGAGCATATAAACTACTTCACACCAGAGTAAAACATAAAGAAATAGAAGGGTGCGGCTCATGGAATTAAGAGTGTGGAACTAAATCTTTTAAGAGTCGACATTTGAGTCAATAATAAATGACGACGCTTGTGTCCGCTCGTTATCTTCTCAGATCAAGATTCTGAAAGTTATATACCAATCCGAAACTGGTCATACGCTACGCATTACTCTGCACTACTTCACCAACATATATACTTATGTGGGCAAAGTAGTGGGGGGCATTTGTTCTCGCCAAAAATTTCTGCGCAAAAGAGTCCAAGGTATCAAATGGCAGCGATACGCATAAGAAAATGCGAACCAGTATCTTCCGGCATGTATTTTGATAAACTCCGCAATGAGGAACTGTTAAATTATGATGTTATTGAAAGCATCTCGAAAAAACCTTCGATTTGATATATTATGGGCCTCATAATTCATCCGGGATCAAAAGTTATGGGCAAATGTCTATGCACATGTGATCTAAGGAAGAAGATGCGAACCAGTATTTTCCGAGCTGTATTATGACAAACTCCGGAATGAGAAATGGCTAAATTCTAATGATATTGAAAGCATCTCGAAAAGACCTTCGATTTGATATATTATGGGCCTCATAATTCATCCGAAATCAAAAGTTATGAGCAAATGTGTTATGCACGTGTAATCTAAAGTAATGCTCTGCTGCATTGGGAATGCATTTTTAGTCCCACATCGGGAAAATGAGAGATGGCTTCTCTACCACTCCCATATAAATAAGAGGGGATACCTCTTAGAAAGGGTAGAGTTAAATCCTCAAAGGATTCAATACTCAAAGGAGCTTAGTTCTCCAAGATAGGAGCATGCTCCTCCATAATGCGCATATGCGCAAGCGCCATGTGCGCTACGTGCAACGCACGTGTGCCCGCCATGCGGCACCACTCTGCTTCTCCTCATAATGCGTGTGCAACGCACGTGTGCCCGCCATGCGGCACCACGTGCAACGCACGTGCGCACCGTATGAGAACATTTAATAATATTAAAAGGAGCTTGTTCTCCATATATAGAAGCTCTGCTTCTCCTCATAATGCGCATGTGCGCTACGTGCAACGCACGTGTGCTTGCCATGCGGCACCCCGTGCAACGCACGTGCGCACCACATGAGAACATTTAATAATATTAAAAGGAGCATGTTCTCCATATATAGAAGCTCTGCTTCTCCTCATAATACGCATGTGCGCTACGTGCAACGCACGTGTGCCTGCTACACGCGTACCACGTGCAACGCACGTGCGCACCACATGAGAATATTCAATTAAAAGGAGACTCGTTCTCCATCGGAGCCTGCTCCCCCCCCCATAATGCGCATATGCGTAAGATCCATGTGCGCTACGTGCAAATATGAGCGCCCAACACATGCGACGCACGTGCGCCCAATACGTGCGACGCACGTGCGCGAACGCAAAGAACCCTTTTTCAGCAGCGAGAAGCTTAAGCTCCAACCTGTTCTTCCCCCTTAATGATTGAGACATGGTTCAAAGGGTACATCCCTCCACACCTTCGATATATGGCACTGTAATCTCTCAGTGTCGTCGGAGAGGTGGTGGGTCCCAACGACCAATGATCCTTCTTTCTAAAATAAAAAAAAGAGAAGAAGAGAGAACATTGACAGAGAAACAGGGAAAGAATTCAGAGAACTCCTAAAAAGAAAGTTTGAGAAGAAATCAGAAAAAAAGAAGGTAAACTTTTGAAAAGAAGAATTTCTTCTGAAAAGATCAATGATCTAAGAACAAGATCAAGATCTTAAAATAAAAAGAAAGGATCAAATAATAAGAATAAAATAAGAAGTAATATACTTCTTTATTAGATCATTTGATCTACACAAAGGCATTGCCTTTTGATGAACCACTGGTTCTGGAAACTTAAAAAGATTCTTTTCTTGAATCCAAAACTGGATCAAGATATTAAAACAGTGCCTTGCACTTGTAAATCTGTATTGTTGCGCTCTTGGGTTGGCGCAAGCCACCAGAGAGCGCCACGTGTCAGCTCCAGAACAACTTGCACTATGCGCTTTTAAAATAGAGCATTGCTCTCTGAAATTGGTGCAACTCACCCGAGCGCGCCATGTGTCGGCAGCGCGGCAGCGCAGCGCACTGCGCTAACTGCGTTTGCGCTCACCGGAGCAAGACAAGTGTCACCTCCACATGCGCTTGCGCTCATTAATTAGCGCAAAGCGCCAGACAAATGCACTGCATTGTTTACTGAAGGGGCCAGGCCCAAGTCAAAAAGGCCTAGTAAGCCAAAATAAATAGCAATGCAATAAAAGGAGCAGAGCCCAAATAAAATTGATGCTCTGCATCATTTATAAAAGGGCAGAGCCCAAACAAAATAAAACGCAATAAAATGGCAGTGCCCAAACAAAATTGATGCTCTGCATCATTTATAAAAGGGCAGAGCCCAAACAAAATAAGAAATGCAGTGCATTATTAAACAGGGGCAAAGCCCTAGCACAGGCCTAATAGGCCAAAGACAAGTAAGATGTTAAACATTTCTAAACTGGACTTAGCCCAATCATGGCCGTAAGTCCTCAAATTAAATTGACTGAGCACAGCTGCTCTCTTAAATCAATTTACATCCGGTTCAAGGGTACATCTCCGAACTCCTCTGACACCTATCGTTGTAATCCTTCAACGACGTCAGAGAGGCGACGGGTCCCGACAACCATACATCAACACAGACTGTAGGGTCCTTAAACTCATGGACTCATGCGTTCTTAAACTAAAACACGGACTGTGGGGTCCTTAAACCCGCGGACTTATGCGTCCTTACACTAAAACACGGACTGTAGGGTCCTTAAACCCACAGACTTAAGCGTCCTTAAACTACCTATGGACCACCATGTCCCTAAACTGGAATATGGACCCCCATGTCCCTAAACTGGCAATGGACCACAATGTCCTTAAACTACCTGTGGACCACCACGTCTCTAAACTGGAATATGGACCGCAACGTCCTTAAACTACCTATGGACCACAACGTCCTTAAACTACCTATGGACCACTACGTCCCTAAACTGGAACAATAGAGCCTCCAAATGCTCTTTTGCCGGATCTAAACGATCCCGTTTAAGTTAATCTTAGCCGCAAACCTGGCTAACGTATCCTTAAACATTCAAATGGACTATAAAACTCCAAATCGACTTTGGTTCGAGGGTACATCTCCAAACTCCTCTGACACATGTCGTTGTAATCCTTCAACGTCGTCAGAGAGGTAACGGGTCCCAACGGCCATATATTAAATGGATCACTACGTTAAGTTGATCTTAGTCTCAAACCAGACTAACATATCCTTAACGAACGTTTAAGTTGATCTTAGCCTCAAAATGACTAACGTATCCTTAAACCAAAACCCAAAACCCAAATCTAAGAAAATACGGATTTGGACTAATCCACGTCCTACGGGCGACGAAATAAATAGTCTCCGTATACAATCCACGGGCAACCACAAACAAAACAAATACACACGACACGAAGTGAAATTCTGGAGAAGGAGAAAGTGGCTATCGCGGTGCGGTAGCGTAATTAACTGTAGGAGCTTGCGCCTGCAGGGAAGAGCGTCCCCACAATCAAAAAACCCCTCTAGCGAGGGGGAATCTGACGAAGTCTGCTACATCGACCGCATCCGTCTAAACCTACGATACACGGTGCCATAAATCAACTTGGCATCTTCGGAGAGGTAGACGGATAAAACCATATAGTATTTGCCCCGAATCTCAAGCAAGACGTCCTCACGTTATCGCCGTCTTTCGGAGGGGAACAATCGCTTTTTCACCTCTTCATCTAGGAGGCACATAAAAAGTTTGTAGTTCTTGTACGTTATATGTATCGAGCGCATCAAGCTCCTTATAATGTTGAGGCGGAGTCATCATAATTTGTTGACTCCGATCCGCTTCGACAAGAGTCTGTGTCGATGGGCCGATGGAGAACACCGCATTGGTCTCGTCCTCGGAGTCGCTGCGAAAGACCAAAATAGGGTTCGATGGCCCGGTCTTATTGTTTTCTCTTTGAGGTTACATCGAGTAGACTATTTGTTCATCTTCCTCGATATCGCTTCCAAAGATCGGGATGGTGGCCGCGGATTTTTGTGTATTTTCCGGCTTGTGGCACCTTTCAGTAGCCTCGAAGTCCGGTAGAAAGTACTTTGCATCTTTATATTTTCGCACTTCATTTACCAAGAACAGATTGAGTTCTCCCATAATGGTGTATTCCGAGCCATCTTTGAAATACTTCATACACTGATGTTGTGTAGAAAGGATGATATTGTACTCATGTAATCAGGGCCTGCCGGGTAGGGCGTTGTAGCAATTTTTGGCATCAATAACTTGGAATTTGATGTCAGTGACGAACAACCCGAAGCGCGGCGTCAGTATTACGGATCCAAGTATCCGCGATGACTGTGAGTCAAACCCGGAGATGGTAATTTTATCCCGGGCAAGGTGTTGAACATTCATACTATTTTTTTCAGCACCCTGACGTTGAGAAGATTGACGGAGGATCCGTTGTCGACAAGGATTTTTCCTATCTTGATGTCGTGGCAATACCCAGTGACGTGTAGCGGGCAATATGTTCGCACATACAAAGAAGTAGATCTTCATCTCTGAATGTAATATCAGCCGTGTGGACCTCTCTCAGTTCATCATACATCTTTTCTTCTGCGAGGAAAGCTTGGAACTGATCTGGCTCTTGTAAGGCCTAGATCAGAGAATGTCATGCCTATTTGGACAGGAGGAGAGCATCCGGTATGCTCAGTTGTGAAGGTATTTTCCTCAAATGTGCAAGGACATTGTAGTCCACATTGTTTTTCTTAGACGGGTCCTTTGCGGCGAGTTCTTTGACTACTATCAAGGGTGATTTTCTCGGGCATATTCCCTTTCCCTTTGTCTTTTTTATTCGAGCCTTTGTTTGCAGGTCCGAGGTTCTTCTCAGGTAGCGTACAGTTACGTAGCTGAATGTTTTCGTAATTCTTCTCCTCCTTTTCTTTTTCCGAGGCAGAGTCTTCAAAGATAGGGTTGAGGGGCGTTTCATCCTCGGAATCGCTCCCAAAGGTGAGAACTTTAGGTTTTTCCCTTTCCGAACTAATACCAACCATATTATAGTTGCTGGTTGATTCTTTATGCGTATTCGTCTCGTCCGCCTCAAGTTGACGAGTGTGAGCTTCGCACTTCTCCTTCTTGAAGTGTTTTCGATGGGCAACATATCCTTCCCACCACTTCTTGAAGGCATTGCACTCCTCAATGAGGTGGGCGATCCTTCAGTGATATAGACAGTATTTTGGATGTGATTCTCCTCCGTCAAAGTATAAGACCCTGGGAGTGTACATCAGGAGCGGTGGCAGTTGCAT
The DNA here is from genome assembly GCA_030015575.1 of Agapanthus africanus. Classification (NCBI taxonomy): domain Eukaryota; kingdom Viridiplantae; phylum Streptophyta; class Magnoliopsida; order Asparagales; family Amaryllidaceae; genus Agapanthus; species Agapanthus africanus. The sequence continues at coordinate 1,143,127 of JASDDO010000008.1, read as the reverse complement.
ACCTATGTACAGGGCTTTGGCGAACCGCTTCTCAGCGTTATTCCTGCTCTTATTTGTCGCAGGCGTGCTTTGATTTGTTTGGAGAACTTCATGACCCGTTCTCGTTGCAGCTTCTTTGTTTAGACGATGCCGCTTGGCCTTTTCGTATATGGTCGTTTCGTGTTCTCGGTCATTTTTGCTCTTTTGAAAGGCTTCATTTAGCAGCCTCTCAATCGGGTCTTCTTCAACCAGTTTCAGGGATTTTAGCGTCGATTCTGCCCCCTAGCTCCTCCACATCGCTTTCTGACACTGGGGGAGCTTCTTCGTCATATAACGATGAGTGAGAGATCATGTGGCAACTTGCTACACGGTATTTTGTTCTTTCTGATAAGTGATTTTCTTCATCATCGTCACCGTCTCTGTCCTCAAGAATATGCTTGAGGAATTCTTCTAGTGTGATCGGTGTTCGCACCTTCTGGTTATATTCTTCCAGCGTGTCTATGTTTTTTTGAAGGTTTGTGCGCTTGTCGTCATACTCGGTAGGATGCACAGGTTTCATATTCTTCTTCTTTTCCCCTTGTCGGTGACTTTTGGTATGGGACGTGGTTTCAACATCCCTTTTATGATTTCGGGTTCAAGTGGGCTCTTCCACCCGATCGCCGGACATGCTTGCAGATCCTTTATTATTCTTTTAATTTTCGCTGAAAGAAATGCTTCCCATGGAGATTCTTCCACGAGTGAGCATGATGCCCCTGCGCATCCACTTTTTTGGAAGTGTGTTTTTGGGGTGGATTTACCCTCCAATTGTCAGACAGTGCGAACTTCCCTTACTGGTACTGGTCCTTGACCCAGTTTTTGAAGATGTAGCAATCCTCGATTGGATGGCTAACTATCCTGTGATAGGAGCAGTAGTTAGGGTTATTGACGTCATCGGCTTGTGCTGGACGTCGTGGGTCTGGCAATGTGATCAGATTATTTCGCATTACCAGCTCAAACAGCCTCCTTGTTTTATCGCAAGGAAACGAGTAAGCACGTCCCAATCTCTCTTCTAAGGATGGGCGCGCACGTGCGTTATTTTGGCGAGCAGCTGGTTTTGGACCACTCGGTTGTTGTTTTGTATTGGAAACAAAGGCCACTTTTCCTTTTCCCTTGTTATTTCGAGGGTCCTTATTTGAGGAGGCAGGGCCATGACCCATCTGATCCATCTGTGCTAACTTGTCAATTAGTGACTGGAACGTGGTGGGCTTGAAGAAGGTCATGAATTGGGACACGTTCGATTGATGATATATCATCCCAATAAACATTCCCACAGCCGGAGACTCCTCAATGCGCTGTTCATATTTGGACTATAGGTTCCGCCACCGTATCGCATATTGGACCCATGTTTCTCCCGGCTTGACCGTGGCATTGATTAGTGCTGTGATCAGAGTGCGTTCACTCGCGCTGGCGAACCGTTGCGTAAATAGCAGCTCCATTTCAAAGAAGGTTTTCACGGCGTCATTTAGGGGCTTCGAGTACCATTCGAAAGCCGTTTCCGATAAGCTTCTGACGAATTAGCGAATAACAATTTGTCATCGCCTCCAGTATTGCCGCATAGAGCTCTGAATTGTGGGACGTGCTGGTGGGGATAACCCATTCCTTTGTAAACATGGAACTTCGGGATCGTATATCCCGGTGGGTACTTTATTTGGTTATACCAGGCCGGATATGGTTGCCCGGTTTTGACCAGTTAGTTAGCGACTTCATTGGCCTGGTGAGCTCTAATTTGCTGAGCAATGTAGTCATCCAGATCCGCCTTGGAGATTGTTTTCTCCTTAGCCGTTGATAAGGCCGGGGGAGGATTTGATGTTTCTCCTCTATCATCTTCGATAATCACCAGAGGATCTTCAGCCGGTGGTTCCGGTTGGATCATCATTCCAACCATATCTTAGAATAACAAAGCCATCTGCTTTATGTTGTCCGCCTGTTCTGCAACTTCTTTGTCTTTCTTCTCCAGCACTCATTGCAAGAACTCTGTATCGGTTTCTTGCTCCTGGCGCTGTACAACTTCTTTGTCCAGACTTTCTTTTGGCCCAGTGAGTGCTACCATTTTGGTCAGCATCTCTTGGAGCTTTTGCTGTTGCTCCAGAGCTTTTGTGAGCGACCGAGTATGCGACCTGTGACTCACCGAAGAACGGGTTTCTTCTTTACCGTTAACCATGTAGACTGTATGAATCGTTATGCCCCTAGACCTGAAGCATTTAGATCCTTCGCCTTTGGATTTTGCCGCTGGCGATAGAATTTACTCCGTCCTCGTTCTTTCATTAGAGGTTGGAGCTGAAGGAGCCGTTATGAAAGTCACCTTTCTAGGAGAATTCCCCCGTTGTATGGCGGAGGAGTGGTCTTTTTCTTTTCGGCCGTTAGATTTCTTGGGTCGAAGAGAGTAACTTTCATCAAGCGTGGAGTCTTGGACTTTTCGTCAGACTCTATGTATCTGAGAGGAGAGCCGTTGGTGAGGCTGCTTCTGGACTGGGGTTTCTGCTGGCGGAGGTGATTTTTTTCAGTACCGCCGTCGGGGAGTTCTTTCACACCCTCCTAAGCGGGTCGAAGCTATTCCCAGTTAGAACAGCAACGTCGATATCCATCACAGGAGCTGGTGGGGTGAGCCCAGAGGGGGAATTGCCCCCAGCTCGTCTCACTTGGTGCTAGTGGCAACATCGAGCATGCCGTGCAGTGGGAATTGCCTTAGTTTTGGAGGCGTCTTCATCGTGCCCCCGGCATTGCTGAGGAGCTTCACTCAGCGCTAGCCTGTTGAAGACCGACGTCCTTATTGGAGCTGGTGCGGAGTTGGCCAATCTGTCGAAAACTGACCACCTTGGAGGTGAAGCGTTTTGCCGGCTTCTTTAAGGACCCATTCGAGTTCTTCTCTAGACTGTTAAAGATCGGGACTCTAGAGTTAAACGGCTTGCTGATAGGAGCCGTCACGGTCGCTAGCCGATCAATGACCGACCTTCGGGGAGCTTCTTATTGTAGTGTAAAGCACCAAAGCTCGCAGGTAGGAGCATGGTCCCGAAGAATAGTCCGGTAGTACCCTATGTGACCTGCCCCACCGGCATTGAGAAAATAGATGCCGCGTTAGGCCCGTATGTCACTCCTCCAACTGGGGTGGAGAGGGAGTTGTTATTGCAGGCATGTAGTGAGAAGCCATTGATTCTACATAGAAACGAAGCACCATGCTTTAGTACCTCGAATCTAAGGGCAACCATGAATATAGCGAACCACGATTTTGTTCGCAAAACACGATACACGAAGTGTGGAGTGGAAAGAGGAAGAGGTCCCACAGGGCTGTTGGGGTCAAAAATTACACCCCGGTTGACCAAATCAAAGTCAAAGTCAACCCCAAGCTAGGCGGGCCCAAGCCCAGACCAAGTGGGCCCATGCCCAAGTCGAGCCCCGCAGCCAGCCTCCCCCATGCCAAAATGAAAATTATGTAATACATAATTTTGATGCAATTTTCATACATAGATGTAAGAAAAATGGGCATAAAGCCAATTTTTTGTAAAATTCATGGCTCGTGTGCAAAAGAAATGAGCACATGAGGCATGGGATGGGCAAAATGGCATTTTGTAAAGCCCAAGGGGCTATATGTAAATTTGTAAACCTATAAAAGGCAACATGATGATGAAATGAAAGAAGAATTTATTCTCCCCAAAAATTAGGTTTTCTGTGCCTCCTTCTCTTTGCTCAAGATTCTAAACCTTCTTCTTTTTTTGAATTAAATCAAGAGTTTCACTTTTCCATTTCCAAAAAGAAATAGTTTTTCACCACAAAACCCTTGAAGGGGAACGCGGATCTTCCATCAAATCTCCAAAATGAGAGATTTTTAAAATCTCACCCTCTTTTCTCCAAAATCCTGCCAATAGAGAGGAGGAAGAAGGAGACCCACCTCCAAAAGCCCCACTTTGGGGAAGATCCAAGGCTCAAGGGAGAAGAAAGGGGTCCCCTTTCATCAGCTCCAAAAATATCTTAGGAGTTACTCCTCAAAATATATATATATATATATATATATATATATATATATATATATATATATAATAAATCTTTCTTTTTGGGAGTACAACTCCCAGTGCAGGGGCTAAGCTTATTTGTCCTCTTTGTCAAGAGTTCAACTCCAAAGGTCAATCGGGAGTACAACTCCCAGTATAGGGACTAAGCCATTTTTCCTGTCGACGCCCAGCGCCTGCGTGCCAGGCACGTGGGACGCTGGCGCTCACGCTTCCTTTGGACGCTGTTTTCCATTTTATTTTATATACATACACACTTCCCCGTTAGAAAAAATTTCTAACGGGGAGCTGCCCCGTACCCCGGAAGGGGGCTGCTAACCTCCTTGACCCCCAGCCCACTATCCGGGTAGCGGGATCCCCTTAAACTCTGCGAGGCCCCCGATATATCCAAAACCCCTCAAAACACAACACACGTAAACTTCACATTGGGTTCGCATGACCAGTTTAACCCGTCAATCGGTGGTTCCCTCGCTTCAAAGGCGAGGGGTAATTAAAGACAGCTTAGTCCGTAGCTGCCAGAGATTCGGATCCCCACAATCAATAAACCCCAGCCCACCATAGGTAGGGGGAATCTGCAGTACGCCTGACAAGAGACGCGTATTCAGAATCTGTAGGGTGTTTTTCGTCATCCTATTGAGATGGGAATACGCGTCGCTTGTCAAGAAAATAGTGTCCAAACGGGGGAAGTGTGTATGTATATAATAAAAAGGAAAATAGCGTCCAAAGGACGCGTGAGCGCCAGCGCCTCATGTGCTTGGCACGCGGGGGCTGGGCGCCAGCGCCCCACGTGCTTGGCACGGGGCGCTGGGCGCCAGCTCCCTATGTGCTTGTCACGCGGGCGCCAGCGCCCCACGTGCTTGGCACGCGGGCGCTGGGCACCAGCTCCCCACGTGCTTGGTACGTGGACGCTGGGCGCCAGAAGGAAAAAGGGCGTAGCCCCTACACTGGGAGTTGTACTCCCGATTGACCTTTGGAGTTGAACTCTTGACAAAGAGGACAAAGGGGCTTATCCCCTGCACTGGGAGTTGTACTCCCAAAAAGAAAGATTTATTATTTTATATTTTTTTTTTTTGAGGAGTTAAACTTGTAAGATATTTTTGGAGCTGATGAAAGGGGACCCCTTTCTTCTCCCTTGATCCCTGGATCTTCACCAAAGTGGGGTTTATGGAAGTGGGTCTCCTTCTTCCTCCTCTCTATTGGCTGAATCTTGGAGAAAAGAGGGTGGGATTTTAAAAAATCTCTCATTTTGGAGATTTGGTGGAAGATCCGCGTTCCCCTTCAAGGGTTTTGTGGTGAAAAACTATTTCTTTTTGGAAAGGGAAGAGTGGAACTCTTGATTTAATTCAAAAAAAGGAAGAAGATTTAGAACCTTGAGCAAAGAGAAGAAGGCACAGAAAACCTAATTTTTTGGGAGAATGAATTCTTCTTTCATTTCATCATCATGTTGCCTTTTATAGGCTTACAAATTTACATATAGCCCCTTGGGCTTTACAAAATGCCATTTTGCCCATCACATGCCTCATGTGCTCATTTCTTTTGCACATGAGCCATGGGCTTTACAAAAATTTGGCTTTATGCCCATTTTTCTTACATCCATGTATGAAAATTACATCAAAATTATTTATTACATAATTTTCATTTTGGCATGGGGAGGCTGGCCACGGGGCTCGACTTGGGCATGGGCCCACTTGGCCTGGGCTTGGGCCCACCTGGCTTGGGGTTGACTTTGACTTTGACTTGGTCAACCGGGGTGTAATTTTTGACCCCAACAAAGTGCCATCCATCAATAAATGCACACCGCATATGTGGGTCGTGTGCATGAAATTGATGGATCTCCTTTTACATGGAGGCGAATTGATTTGGTTCCCACTTTTTGGGAAGCTGGCACTGCCCTTTTTATGACATGGACGGTCGATGCTTGACGTTTCTCCGAGACGGAGTGTTGGTGGTTGACGTGTCCCTACGGCGGAGTGTCTGTTTGACGTGTCCCCGGCACGGTGTGTTGCTGGTCGACGTTTCCCCGGCATGGAGTGTCTGGTTGACTTGATTCCAAGGCGGAGCATAATTCCGACGAGGAGGTCGTTGCTGCCCTTTTTGAGACATGGACGGTCGGTGCTGCCCTTTTAGCGACGTGGACAGTCGGTGCTGCCCCTTTAGCGACTTGGACGGTCGATTCTGCCCTTTTAGCAACGTGGATGGTCGGTGCTGCCCTTTTAGCGACGTCGACGGTCGATGCTTCCCATTTAGCGATGTGGATGGTCGATATTGCCCTTTTAGCGACTTGGACGGTCGGTGCTTTGATTTGACTTTCTCCACTTTCTGCGGTGTCGGGATTTGACTTTTTTCTGAGGTGTAGCTTGATTCCGCCAGGGAGGTTGTTGGTTGTCTTGCTGACTTGATATGATTTGAGTTGACATCAGCATCGCTACACTGGAATATGGTACCATGAGCGAATCATCATCTGCCATGAAAGGATTTAGGGATTTTTGTTTTGGTTTGGCATCAACATCGCTACACTGGAATATGGTACCAGGAGAGAATCATCATTTTCCATGAGGAGATTTCCCTCGTTCCCAGTTTAACGACTTAGGGGTCATCTGTTCCCAGTTTAACGACTTAGAGGTCATCTGTTCCCAGTTAAAGACTTAGGGGTCTATTGGATCGGAAGTTTGGAATTTTATGGTAGGGGTCGGTATCAGCGTTGCTAACACTGAAGCACAAGTGCCAGGAGCAATTCATCATTTCCCTTTTCCTGTTGGGGAGTGATGGCTTAGGAGACAGGTTTAGGTCCCTATCACCTAAGGCTTTTCAATTTTATGAGCCGTAAGGGTCCTATAAAGGCATTTTCTCCCTACGAGTCAAAAGGATCTCGTAGGTGTATTTTCTCCTTAGGAGTCGTGGGGACCCCCAAACATGTTTTTCCTTTGTGAGTCGTAAGGATCCCACAAAGGTGTTTTCTTACGAGTCGAGAAGATCTCGTAAGTTTTGTTCTCCTCATGTATCGTGAGGACACATGAGTGGGTCTTCCCAAATGGAGCATAATTCTAAGAGCGGAGACTGGTCGCGTGACTGGTGATTGTGGTGGGGCATGGGTGTGATGAGAATTATTTGAGCCTGTGGATTGTATACGGCAGTCAATTTAGGGACCACCCGTAGGGTTGGGAAAATTTCGGGAAATTGGATTTTGGTTGGCCTCTGCATCACTACACTGGAATATGGTAGCGACTCATCATTCGCCGTTGGGAAATTTAGAGATTTGAAATTTTGGTTGGCGTCTGCATCGCTGCACTGGAATACGGTACCAGGATCGACCCATCATTCACCATTGGAGGGTTTTTTTTTTGCGCGATTGCTCTATCATTTCAGCTTTTCTCATCACGAAGGTTGCGATTGCCCTATCATTTCGGCTATTTATTCGCGGTTGCCCTATCATTTCGGATTTTTTTTATTTACACACATTTTTTTATTTACACATTTTTTTACACTCCCAGTTTAACGACTTAGGGGTCGTTTGTTCCCAGTTTAACGACGTGGTGGTCCGCTTTTTTTAGAGAAAGGCAGATGTCTGAGAGGATCAGGTTCCCGAAGGACTTCGGTCTCCATTTCTATGAAATTGGCGGTGGCAGCTTGACTGTTTGTTAACACGCCTTTAGACAGTTTTATCTCTCCTGCCTTGTATTGCTTTTCGACCCAATCTTTGAAGACGAAACAGTCCTCAACGGCATGAATTATCACTCTGTGATAGGGGCAATATTTGGGGTCGTCGGTCATATTCGCTTCTTGCGGTCTTTTTGATTCCGGTAATTGTAGACCGTTCCTAAGGGCGTCTTTGAATATTTTACGGACTTTGTCCCTTCTGAAGGAATAGACCTTATCCAGCCTCTCTTTCAGCAGAGATTCTCCTCCCTCTCCGAACACTGGCTTCCGAGGCTGGTTGGCATTAGGCCCGATCATCCCTCGCCTATTTCAGTTAGCCGAAGCATTAAAAGATTCTGCATCATCGGAATTTTCGCCTTTGCGATTATCGTCCTTTCGGTTTCTCCAGGACCTATTGTTATTTTGGGAATCAGAGGAGGACTCCTGCTTTGAGCGCTCCAACATCTGAACTTTCCTGATCAGCTCTTGGAATGTTTTGAGACCCGCGGTGCATAGAAACGGGCCATCCAATTGCTGAGATTTCCGACGAGGAGGCTGACAGATTGGTCCTGCTCTATTGGCGGTTCACATTTGACGGAGAGATTGCACAAGCGGGTTATAAAATCCGTGCTGCTTTCGTTGTTCTTTGGTTTGGTCCTTACGAGGTCGACGATGGTGATCTTATCGCTGACACTCATGAACCTTTGTCGGAACAGAGATTCCATTTGGACGAAAGTAGTAACAGATCCATCAGGTATGCTCGCGTACCAGTCGAAAGCGACATCGATCATGCTATTAACAAACTGGCGGAGGAGAAGTGCATCATTGCCCCCAGTATTCCCGCATGAGGCTTTAAAATGGGCGATGTGCTGATTCGCATTTCCCGTCCCATCAAATTTTCCGAATTTGGGGATGACATAGCTGCTAGGAAATTCTACCAGATCATACTGAGCAGGATATGGTCTCCCACTGCTGCATATATCTTTTTGCGCTTCGGCTTCGGCTACCAATATTTTGACTTTGTTGGAAACCAAATCCATGATTTGATCTTGAGTTAGCAGGTTACTGTCATCGGTAACCAAGACATTTCCCGAGATAGGATGCGACTGACTTTCATGCGGTCTACCCACCTTTGGATTTGAGGGAATAGGCGTCGGCTGTTTCGGGACACCATTTCCCGGTTCATGAGCAGAGCCCTGCGCTTGATTAGGCGGCTGAGAGGCAAGTTAGGTCTTGGGCTGTAAGACGACGTTTGTCAAATCGTCAATTTTTTAGTAGAGCTTGGCCATCTCTTTTTCTTTACTTCTGAGTTGTTTTTGAAGCTCTTGGAGAAGTTGCTGCTCTGCGTTCTTAGGACGGAAGATTGGCTCATCTTCGCTTTCCGAGCCCGGCTCCTCATGAACCGAGGGATCTCTCTGCTTATCAGCCTCACTGGAAGGGTTTTCATTACCCTCCAGAGAAGGCTGGTCTTGAGAAGTGGCAGCCATATTCACACCAGATTGGATTTGAAATGTGGTGGCCCCGTCCTTGCTCTTGCTGCGCGTGCCCACCATGTAGACTGCGTGGACCACATATTCAACCGTCTCTTTATCTTTGGCGGGGTAACCCTGTTCTTGGAACCACATGAAGTTCAACCTAGCATGAGCCCTAGCCCTTTTGATGGCTCTGTATCTGAGCCTTTTCTTTCTTAGCTTCTTGATTTTGAGGGCTTGACGGGAATCCGTCATCCAGGAAGCCATCGTGAGTCGATTGACTGGGAGCTTAGAGAAGATACCCGATCGAGTAGTTGTCAAGGGCACCACTGGAGCTTGCTCGAGACGCCTTATTGCTCTATCGGTGTTGATGGCCTTGCCTCCGGCTGGGGCCAAAGAAAGTCGTTCAAACACCAACTTGCGTTTGGGTTGGGGCGCCTTCAAGACCACCACATTTAGCCTCCTGCCTTTTGAGGTCGCTCTGTCTGCTACCGGAGCTTGAGGAGCTGAGATGGCGTTAGCTGGCACGAACAGAATAGAGCCGAATGGTAGCAGCGACTCCTCCTATTGTCGCCCGAGACTGGCCGGGAGGACCGTCCTGGCGTCCATCTTCATCGTGTAGGAGATGGGAGTTGTGCTGAGAGCTGAGATTTTCCTTGGAGAAATTTTGTTGCGTCTGAGGATTGCAATCGGAATTTATTAACCTGCATAAAGAAGCATGATTTCAGTACAGATAATCAATGTATATGTTGATTGAGTTCGCATGAACGTTTAACCCGAAATATGGAATGAGAGATTGGTCCCACCGGGCGTGCTAGAATCTGTAGGGTGTTTTTCGTCACCCCATTGAGATGGGAATACACGCGCTCTTGTCAGGCGTACTACAGATTCCCCCTGTCTAGGATAGACGGGGGTTTATTTATTGTGGGGATCCGAATCTCCGGCGGTCGTGGACTAAGCTGCTATTAATTACCCCTCGCCTTTGGAGCGAGAGAACCTCCGATTGATGGGTCAAACTGGTCATGCGAACTCAATGTGTAGTGTGCATATGTGTGTTTTAAGGGGTTTTGGATATATCGGGAGACTCGCAGAGTTTACGGGGGTCCCGCTATCCGGATAGCGGGCTGAGGGTCAAGGGGACTAGCAACCCCCTTACAAGGTGCAGGGCAGCGCCCCGTTAGAAATTTTTTCTAACCAAAACACGTCCCTTGTTGGGAAAATTTTTCTAACGGGGCGTTGCCCCGCATCCCGCAAGGGAGCTGCTAGCCCCTTGACCCCCAGCCCGCTATCCGGGTAGCGGGACCCCCGTAAACTCTGCGAGTCTCCCGATATATCCAAAACCCCTTAAGACACACATATGCACACTGTACATTGAGTTCGCATGACCAGTTTGACCCATCAATCGGAGGTTCTCTCGCACCAAAGGTGAGGAGTAATTAGCAGCAGCTTAGTCCGCGGCTGCCAGAGATTCGGATCCCCACAATCAATAAACCCTCGCCTACCCTAGGCAGGGGGAATCTGTAGTACACTTGACAAACGCGCGCGTATTCCCATCTCAATGGGGTGACGCAACATGGGCGTGCTAGGATCTGTTTACCGTCGAAGACTGGACTGAGATGTTGAGACGTCTAGCCTGAATTTGGGAACATGTACTATTTGGACATATCCTTCTACATCTCTTAAGATACCAAGTTGATTTATGGCACCGTATATCGGAGGTTTGGATAGATGCGACCGATATAGCATACTTTATCAGATCCCCCCTCATTTGTAAGGGGTTTTTGATTGTGGGGACTCTCTTCCTTGCAGGCGCAAGCGCCTGCAGTTAATTACATTATCACGTTGCGATAACAACTTTCTCCTAATCAGGTAGGTCACTTCGTGTCATGCTATATTTTGTTTATTTTGGTTGCCCGTGGATTGTATACGGAGACTATTTTATGTCCTCGTCCGTAGGGCACAGATTAATCCAAATCTGTATATTTTAGATTTGTGGTTTGAACCTAGGTTGAATGTTCCGTCAGTTCAAATAATATTTTATTTTATTTAAGGACCATTAACCTGATTTTAGATTAAAATTAACTTAAACATATGAGCGTTTGGGCTCAATTTATTTTAACTAAGGATACGCTAATCTTATTTGAGACTAAGATCAACTTAGAAGTATGTTTGGGGATCATTAAATTTTGTTAAGATCCATCAACAGAGCATATGGGCAAGCTTCAGAGACTTAGCCAATTTGGGCTCATTCCTGGGCTTTTCCCTCATTCAGCAGTGCTAAGCACTTAGTCTTTTGACCATATATATAGTGCTAAGCACTTTTGTTCAGCACTCACGTGTGTTTCACGTGAGGCACTGAGTTTCTGGATGCTCACGTGTGTTTCACCTGAGGCGCTGCAATAGTGCTAAGCACTGATCTTTTTTGCCTTTCTGGCACTCGCGTGCTATGCACGCCGGCGCTCAGTTTTCTTTTTGGGGTGCTCATATGTGAAACACGCGAGACGCTGAGTTTTCTTAAGCGTTGGGCGCTCACATGTGCTTCATGTGAGGCGCTGAGCTTTTTAGAGATCTACTCTCTGTTTATCTTTTGAAAAGAAGTTAAACATCTATTAATGGCGTTTTGACCATCAATGATCACCGAGATCATAGTTTTGAGGATCTAGGGATCAGGTTTTCTTTTGAGAACTAAGTTCTTCTATTCTTTTTTGTAAGAACTAAGTTCTTCATATAGAGTTAAACCATGTTTTCAGAGGAATTAAATTCCTGGAATATAAATTCCATTTCTTTTCTCTTTTTTTTATTTCTTTTCACAAACCTAGTTTTTTCTCTAAATCTTGAGTCTGAAGAACAAAATCATCCCGATGAAAATTAAATTCTCAACTTATGGAAGATTTTCTTTGCGGATCTCAGATCCAAAGAAAGAACTAAGTTCTTTTGAAGGGTTAAACACTTGTATTTTTATGTGTTAGGAAAAAGAGATATTTTTATCTCTGTTTTCTATACCTAGGGTTTTGAGAGGAGCAAGGACTTTTCTTTAGCAAGAGAATTGAATTCTCGGTAGTAGCTGCTAAAGACCTTCTATATGAGTGTGTATCTCCCCCGAGACTTGAGTCTCGGGTCCGTTATATAGGGATTGCAAACTATTGATCAGTTTTGAGAAAATCTCTCATTGAAAGATACCAATTGATTTAATTGGCCTTAAAGATTACTCGGGGAATTTTATCCACCGTCGGATCTTTGATCTAGTGATTTTCTATTTAACAGAATATATTTTCTTGTTTTTAACAAGATTAGGAAAATATTTTCCTAACAAAGAAATTGATTTGATTTTCTGATTTGGTTGGTGATATTATAATCACCGTTGGATTTTGAAACCAAAGGTTCTCTTTTTAACAGAGAAAAATCTTTCTCGTTTTGGAAAGATCGGGGAGATATTTTCCCAAACAGAGAATTTAAAATATTTTATCATCAATTGATCTACTCTAGCCTACGAACCCTAGCTGGTTAGGAATTACTCATGCATGGTTGGAGAAGAAAAGATGAAGAATGATATCATAATGTAAAATGCAGAAATTAAGTGCAAAAAGTAAGTGCAGAAATTAAGTGCAGAAAAGACTAATAAAAACTCTACCTTTATTAATCAAATATATCATGTACAAATCCTTTTAAAGTAGAGTACAAGAACCCTAGTTTTTGCTCTCGATTTCTATCTTGTTGGAAGTAGATGAACAACAGATGATCAACTCGGATGCGTGGATCGTCTTGGACCTCTTGATCTCTTCGGTTGATCCTCTTTCATATGAAGTTCTCAGTTCCGTAAATAGTCATAGAAGCTAGAAACCCTAGTTGCCATGTGTGATGATTTGTTGTTACGATCACAGTCAAAAAATCTCAAATCCAACGGCCATCAAAGGGTCGCGGATCCGCCGCAAATCTAGGTGTTTGGTCGCCCAATCGCGGCGCCATAGTGGCATCAGGTCATGGGATTTCTCGTGGACTCTTCTGTTGACATGTATAGATCTCTTCGATGGCTGGATTTTGAAAATCTTACTCTGAGTCTCTGCCATTTATGATTTGCTTCAATTTATCGGCAGATTTTATTCCAACGTCTCGGATCTCGGGGATTCCAAACCTGAGCTCATATCTGCACAATATCTCAATTCATAGTGTTAGTAGTATTTGTTATATTTGAGATATTATCCTAACCATTTTATATGATATTAAATGTTAAGAATATTGATTAGAAATATTTGATATGATATGCATATTTTAATTACTAATATTTTATATAAATATTATATGCATGTATTTTCCCTCATTATGTTAATTATAATGTAGAAACATATGATAATAAACTTTTTACACATAAACCCTCATATATTCTATAATTACACTAAACACCTTTTCGAACTTAACAATAGTGGGGAAAATAATCATTCAAATGTGCAATATTTTAGACTAATCATTGCGCTCATAAACTTTTAACTGTCTTGATGCAAAAGCCATAACTTTTCTATACTGTTGTAGAACACATCCTAATCCCTTACTGGACATACCATAATGTACGTCGAATCCGCCAGATCGATCCGGTATTATGAAAATAGGTGCAGAGGTTAGCCTCGACTTGAGTTCTACGAAAATCTTTGCACATGCTTCTGACCACATGAATACTTCATCTTTACATGTAAGCTTAGTCAGGGGTGCTGCGATCTTTCAGAATCCTTCGATGAAGCATCTGTAATATCCTGGTAAGCCTAAGAAACTTCATATATTTTTGAAGGACTTTAGTGTCGGCTACTCGCTGACAGCTGAAATCTTAGCTGGATCCACAGAGATTCTTTCGCCTAAAACGATGTGTCCGAGAAATCCGACTTGGTCTTGCCAAAATTTACACTTGTTGTACGTGGCGTAGAGTTGATACTGTCGTAGTGTCTCCAGGACAATGATTAAGTGCTCAGCGTATCCTTTCCGATTCTTTGAATACACCAGGATGTTATCGATGAAGATAACAACAAATCTGTCTAAGTACTCTCGGAAAACTTGGTTCATCAGATTTATAAAAATGGCTGGTGCATTGGTCACTTCAGATGGAATTACGAGATATTCATAATGGCCATAACGAGTCTTGAACATCGTCTTCTGAATGTCAGATTTCTTGACCTTCACCTGATGATAGCCTGAACGAAGATCTAATTTTGAGAAAACACAAGATCCACTTAACTGATCAAAAAGGTCATCGATGTAAGGTAGCGGATACATGTTCTTAATTGTCACTTTGTTCAGTGCTCGATAATCCACGCACATCCGGTAGGTACCTTCCTTCTTCTTTACTAGCAGCACCGGAGATCCCTAACTTGAAATACTGGGTCTGATCCAGCCTTTCTTCAGGAGTTTGTCCAATTGAATACGGATTTCCTTCAATCCTTCAGGACTTCATCAGTATGGAGATTTTATTACAGGTTGTGCACCGGGTTGTAAATTAATTCCAAACTCTAGAGCTCGATCGGGAGGCAAACCTGTTATGTATTCAAGGAATACATCCTCGAACTCTCTAACGACCTCTCGCTTCGATCCTTCCGCTTGTAACGCTGCAATCTCTACTTTCTTTGGTTTTGCTCGGTAGATGCTAGGCTCTAAAGCCCGGTCTCCTCTTTTGAAATAGAACACTGGGTGATCTGGTATTTCAAACACTACCCTCCTTTGAACGCAGTTGATGGTAACAATGAAAGTTCCCAGCCAGTCCATTTCCAAGACTACGTCGAAATTCGATATGTTCGGTACCTTGAAGTCTACATAGAATTCTTGACTGCAGAAGACCACTAGACACAGATTGTATCCCAAGGTTTCTTTTAGAACGTCGTTCCCTGAACTGACATTCCAGCTGGATACAAGCGGCTTAACAGGGATCGCATGAGTTCTTACGAACCTTTACGACATGAAGCAATGCGATGCCCCAGTGTCGAAGAGCATGACTGCAGGTAAGGTGGCTACTAAGATTGTACCTAAGTCGCGTGGGATAGGTTTAGGTATAACAAATATAGATGGCTAGGATTTGAAATGGCTTGAAAGGAAAGAAAGAAGAGATTTACCGGTGATAGCCTGACCCGTAGTTTCGGCCTCTTCGACCGACATAGTGAAAGCTTGGCATCGCGGCACGTTCCTCTGTGCCTGGTTAAACACTCAGCATTGAGGTTGAGCGGTTTGGATGCGGGGAGTTGGAGCTGGTAGAGCTAACCGGGTAAGAGGAGCTTGGATCGCTGGTCTAGCTAGAGGGTTATTAGTCCCTCGGTTCTGTGGGCATGCTCCGATAGTGTGAGTTGAAGACCCATAAATTAAGCACAAATTGTTCACCCTATGGCAGTTCTTCACTAAATGCCATGTTCTTTTGCAGTAGCTGCAAAAGTCTGGCTTGTTGATGGCGAATGAAGCTCCTGGCCTCTGGGAAGGTCCATTGAAAGTTGGCCTGGAAGAAGCCGCTCCTGTGATCTGATGCAAAGGGCGTTTCATACTGGGTGACTGCGACCTGCCCTTCTTCTTCACAACTGTCTCATAGCGTCGGGCAGCCTTCAAAGCAAGCTCATAGATTGGGAAATCCCCTGTAGCTAGTGCAGCTTGGATTTCAGGGTCCAACCCTTGCTGGAATCGTCATGCCCGGATCTCAGCAGTGGGAATGAGGTGCAAAGCGAACCTGATAAGACCTTGTGTTAGCAGTGTTTAAGTGAGATAGGAAAATTTAACTTGAGACTATGGCTTACGTGCTGAGCATGATAAACTCAGTATCATATTCATCCACAGACTTGACCCACATCGAGCCTTGTTGTAGATGGATGAATTTCAGCTCCATATCAAAGTGGGTAGTCTCCGGAAAGTACTTTGCATCAAAGAGGTCTCGGAATGTTTTCCGCTCTATTGGTTGCTCAAGACGGCTCTCCTCTGCCTTCCATCATAATCTGGCATTATCCGTCAATTGCAACTTAGCAACCCTTACCCAAGCTATAGCTGGCACTTAAGTTGTTTCCAGATCATCCTCAATCGCTTGAGCCCATTCCTCCGCTTCAAGCGGGCTCTCTTCACCCGAGAAGTTCTTTTGGTGCAGTGCCCGAAACTGCTTAACCCTGGGTGCCTCCGTCTCTGGGCGAGCAAGTTCTTGGTACATGAGAGTTGTCTGCTCCCTCTGTCCCTCTAATAGGCTCCTGATAGCCTCAAGATGTACCATTTTCTCATCGATAGGCGCTGCAACGGTAGGTGGTGGTGGTAGTGTAGGCGGTGGAGTGTTGTCGTTGACGTTGGTGCTGGTATTGTTCGGAGAGTTTATCACCTTGATATAAAAGACAGGTTAGGATAGATTCAAGAAATTTGAAATGCAAGAAATGTAAATATTTGTTGAATTCATTAATTCTTGTGGTATTTTGTTTAAGACTTCATGCAGAACTGACCTGTATGGGCCACCAATAAAACTTATCACGCCCGCTTCCCACTAGACGGAAACGGTGACGTGGCAAGCCCGCAACATATTTATCCAGAGAAGGTCATTCCCTAAATAAATATGCTAAGCGTATTGTAACAATAATACACAATGTAAGAATAAATGGAGACTATGAAATTTTCAACAAACATATTTATTTACATTCAAACTTGAAATATTTACAGATACAAGAGTTCAACTGAAAAGTAAGTACAATACAGAAATGCTTAAACAAGTAGCATACATAAACTGAAAGAAAATGATAACTAGTCTAAGCCTGAGCCACGATCTGGTGGTACTCCTCCTCTATGGCGTCCACCTCCTCAGTCTCCACAGCATCTGACGAACATTCCAAGAAAACAAAGGTAGGTGGAATACTCGTCAGCGAACTAACGCTCAGTAAGTCTCAAAGGTAGGGTAAAAGTGAAAAGTGACAAGTATAGTATAATCATGGAGTAAATAACGAGTAAAAGTATATGGAAATGAATATGGGTATATATACTATAAGTCTCTATGTGGTCTCTATGTTAATATTAAATTCCAAGTGTGAATGTCAACGCAACCGTAGAAATATTCGCGAGCTCAAGAGTGAGGCCCTAGGAGTAAGGAAACACAAGCCCATTTCATGTGTTAGTATCGGGACTCCAAACTGTGGAGGAGTTGACCCGACTGAGATTTAAGTAAATAGAATTCGAGTAGGTTAATACGGGACTTCTGAAGTTACGTTGGATTCACACATGAAACTATCCCATACACCCTGAGTATAATAGATTATAATTGTTAGCTTTCCTTAGTTGATTTTGCTTGGTTGATTATAACATGTCTTGATCGAAACCATAGATTACAAAGGTGAAAAATGTAGTCGAGTAAGTCAAGTAAAATGTGAGTCGTGTTAGTTGCAATCTTGGGTCGACTCAAGTTAGTTCGAGTAGATTGATTTCGAGTTAATGTTCACGTTTGGGTTCGAGTTTGGATTAGAGTTTGAGTTTAAGTTCAAGTTTAGGTTCGAGTTTGTATTCAAATTATAGTCATTTTATATTACTAGATTTAACTTTGAAGATCTTAAATTCAAGAATAATCGGATAACCACTATACATACACGGCGGGATTTGTGTTTTTTCCCAAGACGATTGCCATTGATAACTCCATTAATTTGAAATGCCATCTAACCTGGATAAGCAAGCACTCACTTTCTGCGGCTCCCTGAGGCTTAAGAGAAATGATACCGCTTAAACCTATATTAATATAGGGTCCTTAAAGATTTATTCAAGTGGTTTAATATGTATTTGCATTTCTCGAGAGGGTTTTATGTAAAATGTTTTAATATTGTTTTTAAAACGTAAAGCTCGAAGGTGATTTAGAATATTAAGAGTTTTTATGAAAATGTATTTTAATTTTAGTGGTATTTTAATGATGAAACCTAGTTTTTAAAAGTTTATGGTATTTTTATGAAAACTATTAATTTTGGAAATTTGATGGTATTTTATTAAAATTTTAATATTTCATTTAAAAATATATTTTTCACCATTTGTTTTCATTGAAAATACATATTCATAATTTTATATACTTTTCCAAAGTTTAATTTGAAAATTATCGATATGCGTTTATTTCGCGTGGAATTTTAATTACGCTAAAAGTAAATAGTGTGAATGATATTTTAAAGTGATATTAGAGGGATTAAGGTGAAATATTAACATAGTTGTTTACCGCCGAAAACCGGGAAGACAAACGTCTTGCCTGAATTTGGGGGCAGATGCTATTTGGATTTATCCGTCTACCTCTCCGAAGATACCAAGTTGATTTATGGCACCGTGCATCGGAGGTTTGGACGAATGCGGCCGTTGTAGCAGACTTCGTCAGATTCCCCCTCTTTTGCGAGGGGTTTTTGATTGTGGGGACGCTCTTCCCTGCAGGCGCAAGCCCCTGCAGTTAATTACATTACTGCGTAGCGATAACCACTTTCTCCTGCTCCAGATGTTCACTTCGTGTCGTGTGTGTTTGTTTTATTTTTGGTTGCCCGTGGATTGTATACGGAGACTAATTTGTGTTGTCGTCCGTAGGGCGTGGATTAGTCCAAATCCGTATTTTCTTAGATTTGGGTTTGGTTTGATTTAAGGATCGTTAATCTCGTTTTGGGATTAAGATCAACTTAAATGTTTGTTGAGAACACGTTGGTCTAATTTTAGACTAAGATCTACACAACAGGGTTTTAGATCATTCAGATCCAACAAAAGAGCATATGGGCTCTGTTGCTTTAGTTTAAGGACGTTACGGTCCATAGATCACCATTTTTGGTATGAGGGTTTAGTTTAAGGACGTTGCGGTCCGCAGCTAGTTCAAGGACATTACGGTCCATAGCTAGTTTAAGGACATTACGGTCCATTGGGGTATACTCATGGGTTTGGGAGTACATCCAAGAGCTGTTGGTTGTCGGGACCCTCCACCTCTCTGACATCGTTGAAGAATTACAACGACATGTATCAGAGGTGTAGAGAGATGTACCCTTGAACCGAACTCCAGATCAAAGGGAGAGATCATAGTAACGAACATCATTTTAGATGCCATGTGTCAGGAAATCATTGGTCATCTTTGGAACTAAGGTCGATTTAGGGAGACCTGAGTATAGAGGGGCTCAGTTAATTGATGGTCAAAAAGGTTTTGGCCTCGGGAAACTTGGCTAATTTGGGCTAAGGTTGGCTAATTTGGGCTAAGGTTGGCCTCTCACAGTGTTAAACACTGATATTTTCATGGCCCTCACGTGCTCCCACGTGCTCCCACGTGAGGCTCTAAAGCAGTGTTAAACACTGCAATTTGAAGCGCTCACGTGTGGCACGTGAGGCACCCGAGAATTGGGCACCGATTCTTTAGGTTTATTCCCTTTTTCTTTTATAAATGGTAAGCACTATTAGGGGTCACGTGGGATCATGTGAGGCGCCCCAAAAATGGGAACTGTCTGAATTTATTCCCCTCTTCCTTTTGCAAGTGCTAAGTACTATTAGGGGGTCACGTGGGATCACGTGAGACGCCCCAAAATGGGAACTGTCTTTGATTTATTCTCTTTTTTCTTTTGAAAGTGCTAAGCACTATTAGAGGGTCACGTGGGATCACGTGACGCGGCCCAAAATGGGAATTGTCTTTGATTTATTCCCTTTTTTCTTTTAAAAGTGCTAAGCAATATTAGGGGGTCACGTGGGATCACGTGAGGCGCCCCAAAATGGGAACTGTCTTTGATTTATTCTCCTTTTTTCTTTTGAAAGTGCTAAGCACTATTAGGG
Organism: Agapanthus africanus; assembly: GCA_030015575.1. Classification (NCBI taxonomy): domain Eukaryota; kingdom Viridiplantae; phylum Streptophyta; class Magnoliopsida; order Asparagales; family Amaryllidaceae; genus Agapanthus; species Agapanthus africanus. Next base: position 1,123,257 of record JASDDO010000008.1, on the reverse strand, counting down.
GGTCACGTGGGATCACGTGAGGCGCCCCAAAATAGGAACTGTCTTTGATTTATTCCCTTTTTCTTTTATAAGTGCTAAGCACTTGTTTTGAGGGGTCACGTGGGAACACGTGAGTCGATCTCAGTTGTTTTTTTATGCAGGGTTAAACCCTAGTTTTGTCAGAGGAATTAAATTCCTATATCTTTTGGAAGAATTAAATTCTTCAAACTTAGTTCTTTCCTCTAAGTTTTCGGTCTGCATGACAGAATCTCCCCAATGAGAATTAAATTCTCAACTTGTGGGGAGATATGCTTCTGCAGACCTCGACCGGAGGAAGAACTAAGTTGTGTTTTTGGAAGAGTTAAAATCTTGTAAGAGGAGATAAAATGATCTCTAGGTCTTCTTTTTTTTTTTTACCTAGGGTTTCTTTTCTTCAAAGAGAACTCTTCTTCTTTTTTTTGTTTCTCAAATCTTATGGGGGGGTCTCCTCTTTCTCTCCTTTCAGTCTCGGGTCCTTTATATAGTAGAGGCAAGTTTGTTGATTTAGTTAAGAAATCTCTCATTGAGAGATTTTTTGATTGATTCAGGAATTTTATCCACCGTTGGATTTTTGATCCAGGGACTTCTGTTTTATAGAAGATATTTTTCTTGTTTTTACTAAGATTGGGAAAATATTTTCCCATACAGAGCTTATTCTGTAGCTTGGTGATTTTTAATTACCATTGGATCTTTAATCCAACGGTGCTCTGTTTTACAGAACGTAATCTTTCTTGTTTAGAAAGATCGGGGAAATATTTTCCCATACAGAGCTTATTCTGTAGCTTGGTGATTTTTAATCACCATTGGATCTTTAATCCAACGGTGCTCTGTTTTACAGAGCGTAATTTTTCTTGTTTAGAAAGATTGGGGAAATATTTTCCCATACAGAGCTTATTCTGTAGCTTGGTGATTTTTAATCACCATTGGATCTTTAATCCAACGGTGCTCTGTTTTATAGAGCGTAATTTTTCTTGTTTAGAAAGATCGAAGGAAATATTTTCCAAATTGGGTTTTGATCCCTCTTATTTAGAATTTAATTCTATTGGTTCAGAAGGCATTAGGAACCCTCACGTGTAGCACGTGACCCCCATGGCATTAAACTGGTTTGCTTATATACAGCAGTCCCAGAGAAAGGCATCACGTGTTGGCACGTGAGCTGATGTTTAGGAATGTCACGTGTGGCACGTGACCCCCACGAAGTTAAGCTCAACAAAGAGCATCACGTGCTGACACGTGAGCTTATTTGGCATGTTATTTGTTTTAGGAAGGCGCCTACATACTTTGTATATAGATGCTCACGTGCCTGCACGTGGGGCTCAATTTCAGCCTTATTTGTTAAACGCAATGCCTATAACTTTTGCTCCAAGGCGCATCACGTGTGGGCACGTGATGCTCCATTTGGGGAATTTTTCCCATCGCTTTTTATTTATTATTTATTTTTTATAATGGAACAATAGTAAGGGTGATAAAACTTTTCAAAAGAAATTTATTTAGATTAACTCCACTTTCGTCAGTATAGTTTTAGGAAGCGGTTTGAGACGAAACAAAAGAGAGAGAAAAGGACTTACTGGTTTTGGAGCATTGTAAAGAGAGGAAAAGAGAGAGGGAGAGTCTTCGTAGATCGTGGTAGCATCGAAGAGGGTTTCGGTCTTCGAAAACGATCTTGGCTCGAGCTAACTCTAGTTTTAACTTTTCTTGCTCAAGAAATTTTTAGAGAATTTTGATAATGATTTCAGAATATGAGAGAGTTATGGGATGGGGTGGTATTTATAGGGTAGAAATGAGAGTGTCTGAATTAAAAATTGGTTTAATGGTGTCAATGGGATAGATGAAGGGTTGCACAGTTCTCTTGTTTAAAATCAGAGGAAATTAAGTATAAAAAGGAGTAGAGGGAAGCTGAAGAGGTGCACGGGCAAAGCACAGAGGCAATTGACCTCGATCCAACTGCAAATTGCGGTTCATATCAATTTTCGAGCGGTCGGATTTGCGAGATGGGTCTCGGGGTTTGGGCCATGTGCTCAATTTTGTCGAAAAATTAAAAAGAAAGAATATTAAAAATAAATAAGTCCGATGGGATTCGAACTTGCAGGCTAAAGAACAACAGTGGAGTGTCTTAACTAGTGGGCTACAAGTTATTTCTTACTTTTATTGGACAATTTTAATTTATAACTCCTAATCAGGCTGAAATACCCTTTTTATATTGCACAAGTTACATTTGTACAGGGATTTCAGGGTCGTTACAACCGTGGTATTGTGCAAAATATCGTAAATTTGAAGTTAACCAATAATTTTTGTTTTTTTTTTAATTTCACGACGATCATATGCTATATATAACATGCAAAATATTAAAAAACAGAAGAAAAAATAGAAATTCTTGAGATTTTTTAAAATTTAATGATATTTGTTTGTTATAGCATGCATAACGTTGAAAAATAAATAAAACAGAAAATTTTGATATTTTTGAAAAGTGCGCGATTTTTGTGTGTTATGTAGTAAACAAAACATTGAAAAGTTGAATAAACTAGAAAATATTAAGATTATTTAAAATTTCATGATTTTTGTTTGTTATATGGCATGCAAATATTGGAAATTTGAAGAAACAGAAAAATTATGAATTTTTAAAAAATCGTGATTTTTACATAATATATAGCATGCAAAATATTGATAATTTGAACGAAACTGATGAGAAGAGAAGATTTTGAGATTTTGAAAAATATCGTGATTTTCGTGTGTTATAATATTCAAAATATTGAATAACCAAGGAAAACATTAGAGTTTGAGATACTCGAAAATTATGCAATTTTCATGTAGTAGACGCGTAAATTATTGTAAATTGGAAGGAAACAAATAATTTTGGTTTTTTTCATAAATTTCGCGATTGTCATGTAATATATATAGCATGCAAAATATTAACAATCCGAAGAAAACGAAAATTTTGAGATTTTTGAAATTTTCAATTGTTTGGATGTATATAGCATGCATAATATTGGAAAAAATAAAGAAAACGAGAATTTTTGATATTTTTGAAAAATTCGTGATCTTCAGATTCATTAAGTAAACCATTGAAAAACCGGAAAAAAATATTTAGATTTTTTAAAATTTCATGATTTTCGTGTGTTATATAGAATGCGAATATTGAAAATATAAAGAAAACGAAAAAAATTTGAATTCATAAAAATCATGATTTTTGCATGTAATAGCTTGCAAAATATTGAAAATTTGAAGAAAACGGTTAATTTTAGGACTTTTGATGCGATTTTAGCAAACAAAATATTGTAAAACAAAGAGTAAAGAATTTTTTTATATTTTTAAAAATTTCATAATTTTCGTGTGCTATATAACATACTAAATATGGAAAAACAAAAGAAAATACAAGAGTTTGTGATAATCGAAAATTACGCAATTTTCATGAGATAGCATGCAGAATATTGTAAATTTAAAAGAAACAAATAATTTTTGATTTTTTTATAAAATTCGCGATTGTCAAGTGCTATACATAGCTTAAAAAATATTTAAAAACCGAAGAAAAAAGAAAATTTTGAGATTTTGAAAAATTCATGACATTTGTGTGCTATATACAAAATATTGAAAATGATAGAAAACGGAAAATTTTCTTATTTTTTAAAAGTTCGCGATCCTCATGTGTAATCGTAAGAAAAACATAGAAAAACCAAAAAAAAATAAAAAATATTGAGAAATTTTAATTTCACAATTTTCATGTGTCATAGCATGCAAATATTGGAAATTTGAAGAAAATAGACAATTTCTGAGATTTTAAAAAGTTGCGATTTTTTATGTGCAGAAAAATATTGAAAATTTGAAGGAAACAAATAATTTTGAGACTTTTGACGTGATTTTATCATGCAAAATATTGGAAACTAAACAACAGAGAAGATTTTAGGTTTTTATTATTTTATGCATGATATATAGCACAAAAAATATTGAAAATTTCAAAAAAAATCTCAAAATTTTCGTTTTCTTCGGATTTTTAATATTTTGCATGCTAATATAGCACATAACAATCGCGAAATTTATAAAAAAAACAAAATTATTTGTTTCCTTCCAATTTACAATAATTTGCATCTCTACCGTACGAAAATTGCGTAATATTTTAATATCTCAAACTCTAATGTTTTATTTGGTTATTCAATATTTATTTTGTTATAGCACATGAAAATCAAGAAATTTTTAAAAATCTCAAAATCTTCATTTCTCAACAGTTTCGTTTTTGTTATCAATATTTTGCATACTATATCACGTAAAAATCATGATTTTTTTAAAATTCAAATATTTACTGTTTTCTTCAAATTTTCATTATTTCTGTGTGCTAGAGCATGCATAATATTGAAAAAATCAAGAAAACGTGAATTTTTGATATTTTCGAAAAAATTCGTGATCTTCGGGTATAGTAAGCAAAATATTAAAAAACCGGAAAAATGAAAATATAGAGATTTTTTAAAATTTCACGATTTTCGTGTGTTATATAGAATGTGAATATTGAAAACATGAAGTAAACAAAAAATAATTTGAATTTATCAAAATCATGATTTTTGCGTGCTATAGTATGCAAAATATTGAAAATTTGAAAGAAACGCTTAATTTTATAACTTTTGATGTGATTTTAGCAAACAAAATATTGAAAAACCCTAGAGCGGAGAAGTTTTTTAGATTTATAAAAATTTCATAATTTTCGTGTGCTATAACAGACTAAATATGGAAAAATAAAAGAAAACATAAGAGTTTGTGACATTCGAAAATTACGCATTATATGATAGCGTGCAAAATATTGTAAATTTGAAAGAAACAAATAATCTTGGATTTTTTATATAAAATTCACATTGTCAGGTGCTATATATAGCTTAAAAAATATTTAAAAATAGAAAAAAATGGAAAAATTTAAGATTTTGCAAACTTCATGACATTTGTGTGCTACACATGCATAATATTGAAAATGAAGGAGAACAAAAAACATACTAATTTTTGAAAAGTTCGCGATCTTCATGTGTTATCGTAAGCAAAACATACACCAAACAAAATAGAAAATATTCAAAATTTCATGATTTTCGTGTGTTAAGCATCCAAATATTAAAAATTTGAAGAAAATATAAGATTTCTGAAATTCTAAACTCATGATTGTTTCGTGCAGCAAAATATTGAAAATTTAAAGAAAAATAGATAATTTTGACGCGATTTTATCATGCAAAATATTAGAAACTAAACCGCATAGAATATTTTGAGATTTTTAAAAATTTCGTGCTTTTTGATTTATATAACATACAAAATAGTGAACATCCAAAAATAGATAAGAGTGAGATATTCAAAATTTACGTAATTTTATTATGTTAGCGTGCAAAGTATTGTAAATTTGAAGAAAACAAATATTTTTTTAATTTTTTCTAAAAATTTCACGAGGGTCATGTGCTACATATAGGATGAAAAATATTTAAAAACTAAGGAAAATAGTAAACTTTGAGATTTTCGAAAATATCATGATTTTTGTGTGCTATCGCATGAATGCATAACGTTGGAAAAAATAAAGAAAATAGAAATTTTCAATATTTTTGAAAAGTGCGCAATCTTTATCTGTTATATAAAAAACATTAAAAAACTGAATAAACCAGAAAATATTGAGATTTTTTAAAATTTCACGATTTTCGTGTATAATATAATATAGCATGCAAATATTGAAAATTTGAAGAAAACAGAAAAAAAAAATTTGAAATTTTAAAAAATCGCGATTTTTTCTGTCACAAAATATTCAAAATTTTAGGAAAGTAGATTATTTTGGGACTTTTGACGCGATTGTAGTAAGAAAAATATTTGAAAACTAAAGAACATTGAATATTTTGAGATTTTTAAAAATTTCATGATTTTCGAATGCTATAATATACAAAATATTGAAAAACCAAAGAAAACATGAGAGTTTGAGAAATTCAAAAATTTCGCAGTTTTCCAGTGGTAGCTTATAAAATATTGTAGAATTGTAGAAAACAAATAATTTTTGTTTTTTTATACATTTCGCTATTGTCATGTGCTATAACATGCAAAATATTACAAACGAAAGAAAAAAGAAAAAATTGAGATTTCTAAACATTTCAAGATTTTTGTGTGTTGTATGATGCATAATATAGAAAAAAGAACAAAACATAAACTTCATTTGTTTTGATATTTTTTAAAATATTGCGAGCTACATTTGTTTTTGTAAGCAAAGCATTGAAAAACAAAATAAAATAGAAAATATTGAGATTTTTAAAATTTTACAATTTTCGTGTGTTGCATAGCATGTGATTATTGAAAATTTGAAGGAAACAGAAAAATTTTGAATTTTTAAAAATCCTTGTTTTTTTACGTTATATAGCATGCAAAATATTAAAAATTTGAAGGAAACAGATAACATTGGAACTGTTGATTTGATGTTAGCAAGCAAAATATGTAAAAACTGAAGAGCAAAGAAGATTTTGAGATTTTTAAAAATTTCATGATTTTCGAGTACTACAACATACAAAATATTAAAAAACCAAGAAAACATTGAGTTTGAGATATGCGAAAATTATACAATTTTCTTGGGTAGCTGTTCATCTCATTTATCTATATTTTTTACTTCTAATTTTGTATCTTTCTATGAATAAATAAGTGTTATCAATGAATGTCTGCTAGTTTATACAGGTTTTTGGTTTCAGGGACACTTAGGACTAAATCAAGCACAAGATACACGCATTCACGGCTAAACCGGATGATATAGACTCAAGCCGGATGCAACCAAACGTCTTGAAAATTCCAAGGAGCTTAAAAATACATCAGAGACCAGAAAACATATGAGCCAGAGAAGTAGGCCCCACAACATGCGGACCCAACTCCAAAATTGACCGCCGGGGCGGCAGGGGTGGTCCAATTGGGCCCAATTTTCTATCATGTGCTCGACTCGGAATCCAAAACCCAAATCGACCTAAGGTTTTGTGCTCGAAGGAGCAGTATTAGAGTATAAAATACCAGCCTTCAATCCTCATTATAATTTCGGTGTTGTGTTGCAGTTGAAGGAACATTAAGTTAAGTTCTAAGCAACCCGGGTTCGAATCTTGCAGGTTCGCATTTAAAAGTGGATTAATTAAAAAGAAAATACCGCTGCGTAAAAGCCCAGGTCCTTCGACCTGTGGGGGTGTATTAGAGAATAAAATACCAACCTTCAACTCTCATTATAATTTCGGAGTTTTTATGCAGTGGAATGGACATTTAACAAGCAGTTCAGCCAAAGGAGTTATGTATTTTAGATCTAGTTTTAGGTTTAGATTAGTTAGGAGTTTGTAGGAGTAGGTGGCCATTATCATCTTCATCCTTACTTTCTAGGGTTTAGCTTTAGGATAGTTTCAATTCAAGTTATAATTTCTTTGCAATATGTAATCTTTTCTTGTTAACTTGATGTAATCTCTTCTGCTTGTATGTAATTCTTTCTTTTCTTCATTTAAGCTTGTACTTTTACGATGCTTTCTTTTCTTGTCTTCTTTTTCTTCTCTTTAAGGATGCAATGATGTCAATATGGTGTTTCTCTTCTTTGTGAGAGAACCCTAAGGGCTAGCTCCACCAGATTTACATTCAAGCTTGCTCTTTTCTTTTCGTATTGTTTTCTTTTGTTTTCTTCATTAATAATGTTAAGCTGTGAATAATTTTTTCTTGTTTAGGAAGAGAAGAGATTAGATCATGTATGGCTAAGCCTCTTTCTAATCTCTCTCTTGATTAACTAAAATACTAACTCAAAGAATAGTAGTCCACTTCCTCTTTGATACTCTACTCTCATTTAATCCAATTGACTAGAAATGATGGCTTGCCTCCTTCTATTCTATCGTGATTAAGTTTGATAGACTATACTTAGTGAAGCAATGATTAATATTGTTTGGATTAGAGTTAAGGGCAAGATTGGTAAGTCAGTGGGTTAAGCTTAATGGGTCATGCTCCCTAACTCTTGTACTTAAGAATGATGGCACATGCTCTCTTAAAACTCTCACTATTTTGATAATATTGCAATTAGCACTTAAGCTAGTTTGGTTAGTCACAAGCTTAGAGTAGAGTTAATGGATCATGCTCCCTTAGTCCTGTGCATAGGTATGATGGCTCATACTCCTCACCTAAACTTGTACTGGATTATATGATCAAGAGGGATGATTTGCTCTAGGGTGCCACTCATATCTAATCCTAATCCTAAACAAAGTCCTTTATTTCTTTTACACTTTATTTTGTGACAAAACCATTCTCTCTCTCAACCCCTCTACTTTTCTCGCTTTGATCAAGTCCCAATTAGAACAACCACTTCCTTACGTACGGGATTGCCCCATACTCGTCGGTCCACCATGCGTTGCGGTTTAACTTTAAAAGAACTTAAAAACTCTTCGAACTATAGGATGCAAAATATTGTAAAATTGTAGAAAACAAATAACTTTTACCTTTTTTTTTATAAATTTCGCTATTGTCGCCTACTATATAAAGCATGAAAAATATTTAAAACTATAGAAAAAGAAAATTTTGAGATTTCTGAAAATTCTATGATTTTTATGTGTCGTAAAATGCATAATATTAAAAAGGGAAAAAATATAAACTTTTGATATTTTTAAAATTTTACGATCTTCATGTGTTTTAGTAAGCAAAAGATTGAAAAACTGAACAAAACGGAAAATATTGAGATATTTTAAAATTTTACAATTTTTGTGTGTTATATATAGCATGTAAATACAGATAATTTGAAGAAAACAGAAAAATTTTGAATTTTTAAAAAAATCAAGTTTTTTACGTGCAAAATATTGAAAATTTGAAGTAAAAAGATAATTTTAGGACTTTTGACATGATTTTAGCAAGAAAAATATTGAAAAACTGAATAGCAAAGAAAATTTTAAGATTTTTAAACAAAATCATGATTTTCGTGTGCTAACATACAAAATATAGAGAAAAAAGAGTGCATAAGAATTGGAGATATTCAAACATTACATAACTTTCATGTGGTAGCATGTAAAATATTGTAAATTGGAAGGGAACTTTTTTATATAAATTATAAATTTCGCGATTGTCACATGTCTATATATAGAATACAAAATATTAAAAAACCGAAGAAAACATAAAAATTTGAGATTTTTGAAAATTTCATGACTTTTTGTGTGCTCATGCATAATATTGAAAAAATGGAAGAAAACATGAATTTTTGATATTTTTGAAAAGTTCGCTATCTTCGTATGTAATTGTAAGTGAAACACTGAAAAACTAAAAAAATAGAAAATATTGAGATTGTTTAAAATTTCATAATTTTCGTGTGTTATATCGCATGTGAATATTGAAAATTTGAAAAAAAACTGAAAATGTTTGAATTTTGAAAAATCGCGGTTTTTTTGCAACGAAACTGAAAAAAAGAGAAGATTTTGAAATTTTTAAAAGTCTCATTATTTCCGTGTGCTATAACATGCAAAATATTGAAAAACCAAAGAAAACATTAGAATTTGAGATATTAAAAAATTACACAATTTTCATGTGGTAGATGAGCAAAATATTATAAACTAGAAGGAAACAAATAATTTTGGTTTTTTAATAAATTTTTTGATTGTCATATACTATATACACATGCAAAATATTTTTAAAAATTGAAGAAAATGGAATAAAATTAAGATTTTTGAAAATTTTATTATTTTGTGTGCTCATGCATAATATTGAAAGAAGAAAGAAAACATGAATTTTTGATATTTTTGAGAAATTCACGATTTTTCTTCGTTATAGATTTATAGTAAGCAAAATATTGAAAAACATAAAGAAAGAAAATATTGAAATTTTATAAAATTTCACGATTTTCAGGAGTTACAAAAATCACGATTTTTGCTGCTGTAGCATGCAAAATATTAAAAATTTGAAGGAAACGGCTAATTTTAGGACTTTTAACGCGATTTTAGCAAACAAAATATTGAAAAACCGAAGATCGGTGATTTTTAGATTTTTAAAATTTTCATGATTTTCATGTGCTCATACAAAATATGGAAAAACAAAAGAAAATATAAGAGTTTGTGAGATTCGAAAATTACACCATTTTCATGCGGTAGCATGCAAAATATTGTAAATTTGACAGGAAAAAATAATTTTGGATTTTTTTATAAAATTCGTTGCTGTCATGTATTATATATAAAATGCAAAATATTAAAAAAACCCAAAGAATATATAACAATTTGATAGTTTTGAGAATTTCCTGTTTTTGTGTGCTATATAGCATGCATAATATTGCAAAAAGTAATAAAACATAAAAAAAAAACTCGAGAATTCCTGTTTTTGTAAGAAAAATATTAAAAACCAAACAAAAAGAAAATGCTGAGATTTTTTAAAATTTCACTTTTTTCGTGTTTTATAGCATGTAAATATTGAAATTTTGAAGAAAACAGAAAATTTCTGAAATTTTAAAAAATCACGATTTTTGCAGTAGGCAAAATACCAAAATATTTAAAGAAACGGATAATTTTGGGACCTTTGATGTGATTTTATCAAGCAAAATATTGAAAAACTAAAGAACGGAGATGATTTTGAAATTTTAAACAAATATCGTGATTTTCGAGTGCTATAAAAAACAAGGGCAATATTGAAAAACCAAAGAAAAAATAAGAGTTTGAGATATTCAAAAAGTATGCAATTTTATCGTGGTAGCATGCAAAATATTATAAATTTGAAGAGTATAAATAATTTTTAGTTTTTTTAATAAATTTCACGACTATCATGTGCTACATATAGCATGCAAAATATTAATAACAGAATAAAACAAAAAAATTAAGAATTTTGAAAATTTTATAATATTTGTGTTCTATACAGCATGCATAACATTGAAAAAATAAAGAAAAAATAAAATTTCGATATTTTTGAAAAGTGCGCGATTTTCGTGTATTGCATACAAATATTGAAAATTTGAAGAAAACGATAGTTTTTTGAAATTTTAGAAAATCGCGATTTTTGCTTGTTTCAAAATATTGAAAATTTGAAGGAAAAAGATTATTTTGGGACTTTAGATGCTATTTTAGTAAGCAAAATATTGAAAAACTGAAAAGCGGAGTAGATTTTAAGATTTTTATTAATTTTGTGGTTTTCATATGCTATGACATACAAAATATTGAAAAACCAAAAAAAACACAAGTGTTTGAGATATTCAAAAATTACGTAATTTTCTTGTGGTAGAATGCAAAATATTGTAAATTTAAAGAAAACAAATAATTTTGAGTTTTTAGTAAATTTCGTAATTGTCATGTGCTATATATAGCATGCAAAATATTTTAAAACTAAAAAAAAAAATTTAAAATGAGATTTTGAATATTTCATAATTTTTTTGTGTTGTAGAATGCATAATATTGAAAATATAAAAATTTTGTATTTTTGAAAAGTTTGTGATCTTCATGTATTTTATAGTAGAAGGTTCATGTAGAATCTCTATTTGAAGAAAAATCGTGGATGCATCTTATTCACCGTCTGTGGTGTGATACTCATACACTTGAGATTTAACTAATAGGGGTTATTGGTTCACGACTTTTCATTTGGACTTGGACTTTTTTGTGAACTTTACATTTTTGTGTTATTGGTTCTGGACTTGAATTTGAAATTTAATTTTTTATGTTATTGGTTGTTTGGACTTAGATTTGGGTTGGACTCTTAAAATCCTAGTTTTCAGCCCTACTATATAAACCCTCTTCCAAAAAAAGTCCAAGGAAAAAGAGCAAACTTGATTGGACTCATTCTTTTCTCCCTCATCAACCCCAGCACCCGACTCTCTCAAATCCCCCAACCCCGCCCCTCTGTACTCCCCTCTCCTCTGGCTCCTTGCATGCCCTCGTAGATTCCTCCAAGCCCTCGCGCTCGAAACATGAAAAACAGGTAGCCTGGCCCCCAGGTTTTAAGTGCCCCCGCCCTTAGATCTACGTAGCACAGCCATGGAGTTGCGACATACCACAACTCCATTATTTTCTTAAAAATAGGCGTTGGTTTTTCTTTCAATCTCAAATGTTCATGTATCACACCACAAACGAAGGATAAGCTGCTTCTACGATTATGCTTCAAATAGAGATTTTACAGGAACTTTGTCCGTGTAAGCAAAACATTGAAAAAACGAACAAAACATATAAAATATTTCATGATTTTCGTGTGCTGCATAACATACAAAATATTGAAAAACCTAATAAAACATTAAAGTTTGAGATATTCAAAAATTATGCAATTTTCATGTGGTAACGTGCAAAATATTAAAAAGGGAACAAAACAGAAAAATTTGATATTTTTTTAAAATTTTATGAGTTTGGTGTGTTGTAGCATGCATAATATTGAAAAAAGAAAGGAAACGGAAAATTTTAATATTTTTAAAAAGTTTGCGATCTTGTGTGTTTTAGTAAGCAAAATATTAAAAAACTTAATAAAACATAAAATATTATGTGTTTCTAAAATTTCATGATTTTCGTGTGTTATATATAGCATGTGGATATAGAAAATTTGAAAAAAATGAAAATTGTTAAATTTTTAAAAATCATGATTTTTTTTGTATTATGCATGCAAAATGTAACGATTCTGAATTTTCTGTACAAAATTTTTCTTCTTAAAGTACAAAAAAGAATTTGCAAGCCTGAGCACAATTTAAAAATTATTTTGGTTTAAGAACATCAAGAAATAACTTATAGCTCACTGGTAAATCCTTGCATTGTTGTGATGTAGCTTCTGTGTTCGAATCCCATCAGCAACATATTATTTTTCTGAATTTTTCTTTTAAACTTTTTAGAAGCCCAAAAGTTTACACGTGCAATACACGTAAAAATGAAAAGACAAAAAGAATAAATATATGTAAAATGTTGTGTACACAGCCAAGGACATGTGGCACAAATCACAAGGCCCATCTCCAAAAATGGACCGGCGAGATCGAAAGGGTGCCGGCGCCAACAGTTCGACCATAGGGAAAAGTCTTCGGGTTTTGCACACAAAACCCTTTGGCCTACCCCCACTACCCATATCCTGTTTATTTTCTCTGCAATTTAACATAGAAGTAAATTTCATTCTTCAATCCAATTTTAAATGCATTTTAATTCTTTCTTCAATTCCAAAACCCTAATTTTACACTATAAATACAACCTCATACCCTAGCCCCTCTTCATTCTGAAACATATTCTCAAAAATTTCTAAGTCTAAGAAGAGTACAAGTGGAGTTAGCCTAAGGTCAATTTCTGGTGAGGATTCGAGATGATTCCGGCGACCCCACGACTACACAAAGGCTACCCTTCTCTTCTTCTACCTCCACTCTATTCTTTTAGCAAGTAAGTCACATCTCCCCTCTTTTCTTTCTACCATAAAAATTCTTCTTTTCAAAACTTGTCGGTAAGTGGAATTATACCGACATTCGATTATATAATCTTTAAAATTGCAATTTTTCTTAAGAATCACTCATCCATATCACTATAACTTGCTTATTAAGCATGAAACAAATAATTAGAACAATTTTCATCTTAAAATATCATGTTATGTAACTTTAAATTGCGTTTTTTGTTTAAATACCACAAACTTTACATATGATATCTTTTATTGTTTTGCTTAATATTACCTTTAGAAAACCACACGAGCTACACACATCTTGACATAGCACGATTCTCTTGAAACATAACTTTTATGGCAAAATACGACTTTTCATCAAAATACCTTGAACTATGAAAACCCGTTTTCTTTAGAATTGTATTTCAAAATCCTTGCAATTATACCTCTACAACCCATTTCGGGGAACCCGGTTTGGATGGTGCGGATTATCGCACATCTTCGGGACTAGTAGAGCGAGATGCAGACCTACTCACGGAGTATACGATCTCGAAAGAATTTTAATACGATTTTTAAGAAAAACGAGATTTTCTACTTAATAAATAAAATTAATTTTTAATAATTATATAAATATTATCAAACAATTTTTAATATATATTAAAATTCCATGTTTTCTAGAAAATAAAAGGATGATAAGTTTCATTAAAATACCATCAAGTATCAATACAAGACAAATTACACTAAAATACCTTGAACTATTCAAACTAAGTTAATTTTCACTTATATACATCACTCTTTATAATTCACATCCATGGAAACCCTAAAGAACACAAATAATTACTCAAGGTTTATTTTGAAAGTATATAAAATATTTTTCATAAAACACCCTCGAGATATATAAAATTACATTAAGAACCCTAGAAAATATAAGTTTAAGCGGGACCAATTCTCTTGAGCCTCAAGGAGCCGGAGAAAGTGGGTGCTTGCCAATTTAAGGTAGAAAACTAAAATGGGGTTATCAATGATAATTGTCTTAGAAAAATACACAAATCTTGCCGTCTATGTGCAGCAGTTACTGATAATTCCCAAACCTAATTCAGGATCCAAATTCTGTTCTAAGTGTCTGACTCAAGTCTGAGTCCAAATCAATCTGAATCCAATTCACATGAATCCAATCCAAATATGAATCCAATATACCAAATATGAACTTGAATACCAGAACAATACCAAACATGCAAACATGACTTGACTTGACCGAACCATGACTATATCTTGACTTGATTACATGACTACTTGATACATTCTGAAACCGTTTACATGAACAACTTATACCATGATCTCAGCAAGTCTGATAATTACCAATCAGTACAATATACATTATAGGATTTAACGGGGTAGACTGGTACGGAATATATTAGAAGTTGAACGAGATGGTCACTAAAAGACACCACATGAACATCTGTGCCGTTGTCCCGTGGTTTTGTCGATGGGGCCTTCTTCTACGGGTTACCATAGTCCACGGAGCAAGTTGGACTCCTCTCATATACACTGACACCTTCTGTACGAAAATACAAACAACTACGTTAGTATAGCAAACATATACCTGTTTAATTTACCAGTTCTTTTCTGTCACGCCCCGCTTCCCAGTGTACGGCGAAGTGGACGCGATGAGTCCCGCTACGTATATACTCAGAAGTATATACGCTAAGCGTAACTAAGCAATATAAAGTAAATCACAAGAGACGAATAATATAGAAATAACAGCAACTTTTATTAATAACATTCTTTTTACAATACAGGAAAAGAAAATACAACTGGAATGAAAAACAATGCCTAAACAGTGGCATAACAGAAAATGAAATAAACTGGAAAGAACAAGGTACAATTATCTAGAGCTCTGGGTATACCTGAAACTGCTCCAAATCTTCACCGGTGGGCTCAATCTCAGCTTGGTCCAACGCACCTGACGACATTCAAAGAAGAAAGAGATGGAATGTCGTCAGCGAACAGGTCGCTCGGTAAGTCCCAAAAGAATAAGAAGAATGAGAATGATAGAGTAACAGTATTTTCTAAAATATTGTAATGTTGAATATTATGGAACATTGTGTAACGCTGTTGTTTGTAGCTTGGTACAGAAGGATGCCAGTGTATACGAGGGGGATCTCTATATGCTAGAGATCAGGGCAAACGGAAAGTACAAGGAACCGTTATGCCACGGTACAACAGCAACAGGATTCAGGTTAGGTGTCTTAATCTGACCACCTCGTGCCACCTTTAACATCTTCCGTACCAATCTACCCCTTAAACCCCGTAATGTTTTAACAGTAGTGTAGTATTGGAATATGTAAGTTGGTTGACTGACCAAAACCATGATATCAGTAAATATGTTGCAACTGTATAATCAGGTAAATGGAATATCAGGATAATGGATGAATATCCATGGTTTGATTCAGTCAAAATGAATATATTGTTAACTGGGTTCGTGGATTCATGTATTCAAAGTGTGGTGGAATATAAAAGAATATAGATTGACTTGAATCATATTCGAGTCAAGAATAGTCAGACTCTGACCCGAGTCAGACTCTGACCCGAGTCAGACTAAAAGAAGAGAATTTGAAGTTCAATATTAGCTAGGGGCTTTATTGTAATTTGTGAAACTTGAGGGGGTTTTATGTAAAAATACTTTTGTATAGTTTTTAAAATACACCTCAAGTATTTAATATTCATCTTTAATTGTTATAATGAATGTGAATTTTATTTGTGTTATTCTAGTGAATATATTCTAATAAAAGTATTAATTGTTTTATCTGAAGTTCATGGTATTTTAGTGTAACTTTTAATCTTGTAATTTTTAGAAAAATGTGGAAACTTTATATTAGGATAAAATAGGTGTTAAAATGATAATTATATATATATTAACACATGAATAATTTTTAAATGAATATTTTATTTTCAAAAATCTCATTTTCCTTAAATATCGTATTTTAAACCTTTCGAGACCGAATGCTCCTTGCGGAGGTCTGAATCTCGCACTACTAGCCTGCGGGTGCACGATGAACCGTACTTTCCCTAACAGGTTCCCCAAAAGTGGGTTGTAGCGGCACTCTGCTTAGGTTTTATAAATACTTTTCATTTAAGAAAACGGTTTTATTAATATAGGGTATTTATTTGCAAAAGAGTATAGTTTTCCGTATTTTTAGTTATTAGGGTTTCCTAAACCAACTAGCCTATTTCTAAGGTCTAAACGATGAGTCATTAGAAGCCTCAAATCGCCTCTTCACCGTCAATTGCGGCCAGGTAAGTACAAGTGAGGAGGGAGGGATCCGCTCACGAATCATGAGACGGGCCTTTTAAAGTTACCCAAGCTCACTTGCCTAGCCTAGACACCACAAGACAGTTTAGATAAACGATCGATGTCTATGACCAATCGTGTTTTCATTTTATTAAAAGATTTTATCTAGAAAAGTTTACAACTTAAAGCTTTAAATAAAAGTTATAAAGATTATGGTATTTTAGTGAAAAGTCCTGTAATTTCGTATTCTGTATTTTGATGTTTATCAATTAGGGTTATATTGAGTGTGTGTAGGGATAGGTCATTACCCCGTGACTTATTTTAAGTTTTGGTGAAGTTTAAGGGTAAAACATGACAAGTCAAAGTTGAAGGTATTAAAGTGCAAGAATACGGTATTTAAAAACGTTATCATTTTATGTGTGAAATTTCATTCAAATTGAGTTATACAAGTTTTGTGATCAAGATAAACATATTTATGAGTGAAGTAATTGATTAAACTACGAAAAATGAACTTCATGGTATTTTTATGAAAAGAATACGGTTTTGCAAAGAAGTTATCATTTTATGTGAAAAAGTTTGATTAAATTGGTTTATGGGTGATTAATAGTCAACATGGATATGAGTAGATATTATGTATTAGATGACAAGTGGAAATTTAGAGAAAAACCGAATCGGAAATCGGTTTGTCCGATTTCCGTCGGGTTCCAAAAAGTCGTATTTTATTTTAAAGAAAAGAGAGATAGAAGAAGGTGGGACTTACGGTTTGGACAAGCTAATGAAGCTAAGGGATGTGGTGGTTGCCGATTTGTCGAAAGCGTCGCGAAGGTCCTGATCCGGTCGCCGGAATCCGTCGTCGATTTAGGCAGCGCTTCGCTTCTCGCTCTTCGTACCGAGTTCTCGAGAATTTGAGAGAGTGGACTTAGAGTTGTGAAGGGAAAAGGTAGGGTATAGGGGTCTTTATATAGGGCTAGGCTAGGGTTAGGGTTTGGATTAAAAAATATTTTTAAAAAATGTAAAAATCATTAAAAATTCATTAAATTTTGTCTTAAAAGAGATTTAATTGAAAATGGATAACAGTAGAAAAAATTTAGAGTATGCAGGTGAAGAGACTAGGTCAACACGAATTTTTTTCGTGTTAACGATTCGGCCGACCGGCCGAGTCCGGCCGGCGGCGCCGGCCGAGTCAGCCGAGTCGGGCGCCGTTGGGTCGGGTCTGGTCTGGGGGGAATTTTGGCATACTTTAAATTTTGTGATTCGCAATAAATAGTGAGTTATGGCTGTTTGACCGTTTGACTTCTAAAAAAAATTAAAACAAAAAGATATAAAAATTATGTAGGGTATGGGATTCGAACTCTGGTGGCTTGGTTCAGCAATGCAAGATATTATCAATGAGCTACAAGCTCCTTCTTGTAATTATTGTAAGGAATTAGATACTTAAATTGTTTCCAGCAACATCAATACTCCAAGTGTACACTATATTTAAGGCAAATTTTTGGTATACAAAATTGGAGTTGTTACAATCTACCCTCCTTACAAAAATTTCGTTCTCGAAATTTACAACTTTTATTTAAGGACTAATTTACAAAAAGGTACGGATATCTTGCAAGCGTCTCATCCTCCCTTTCCCACGTGGATTCTCCTGGAGTGTCTTTCCTCCATATTACCCGGACCAAATTAACTTCTTTGTTCCGAAGTGTCTTCACTTTCCTGTCCAGGATCTCCACAGGTTGTTGCTCACAAGACAAATCGGGCTGTATCGTGAGCTCGGAATGATCAAGTACATGGCTGGGGTCACTCACATACCTTCTGAGTTGGGATATGTGGAACACGTTATGCACTCCTTCCAATGAGGGTGGGAGCGTTAAACGATATGCCACTTCACCGACTCGTTCGAGTATATCGAACGGTCCAATGTATCTCGGACTCAACTTTCCCCGTCTTCCAAATCTGATCACTCCGCGGTTCGGAGAGATTTTCAGGAATACATGATCTCCTGGCTGGAACTCCAAGTGTCGTCTCTCCGCATCAGCCCAGTGTTTCTGTCTATCTTGGGCTATGCGCATTCTTTCCCTGATAGTACGAACCACATCAATGGTTGTTACTATCATCTCTGGTCCAAGGAGTTCTCTATCTCCGATGTCGTCCCAACTTAATGGCGATCGACACTTCCTTCCATATAATGCTGCAAAAGGTGCCATTCCTATGCTTGCTTGGTAGCTGTTGTTGTACGCAAACTCCACAAGATGTAGGTGATCTTCCCACGATCCTTTGAAGTCGAGCATACATGCTCTGAGCATATCCTCCAAGATCTGAATAGTTCGTTCCGACTGACCATCTGTTTGTGGATGATAAGACGTGCTGAAGTTCAGACTTGTTCCCAAGCTAGCTTGCAGACTTTGCCAAAATTGCGATCGGAACCTGGTGTCACGATCGGAGACAATGCAGACCGGTACTCCATGAAGTCTCACAATTTCCTTTATGAGTTCATGAGTATCAGAGATAGTACATTATGAAGAGTTTAAATCTTAATTTAGATTATTACCTCCATGTACTTCTTCGCTAATGTCTCAGTTGATTGACCAACTCGAAATGGGATGAAGTGAGCCGACTTTATGAGTCGATCCACAATGACCCAAATCGCATCGTTACCCTTTGTGCTGCGAGGAAGAGCAGTTACAAAGTCCATCGTGATGTGCTGCCACTTCCATTCTGGGATTGGTAACGGTTGAAGTAGTCCAGCTGTCCTATGATGTTCAGCCTTTACTTGCTGACACACCAAATATTTTGCGACGCTTCTGGCTACTTCACGCTTCATTCCATGCCACCAATAATTCTGACGTAGATCTTTATACATTTTGGTACCTCAAGGATGTACTGAATAGGGAGAGCTGCGAGCTTCTTTCATTAACTCTTCCCGAACAGGACCCTTTGGTACACACAATCTGCTGCCGTATCTCAAAGATCCGTCTTCATGGATGATGAAATCTGTTCTGAGTCCATTCTCCACTTGTTCTCTGATCTTTTGCAACTTAGCATCGCTGGCTTGAGCTGCTTTGATCTGATTGACAATAGTTGATTGGACTTGTAGATTCATCAAATTTGAAACATCACCTGGCATGACTAGTTCAATCTCCATCTGATGTATGTCCTGCTGAAGCTTCCACTGGGCGGTGAGATTCATTGATAATGGTTGGCGACCAAGAGCATCAGGTACTACGTTCACCTTTCCTGGATGATATTGCAAGTTGATGTCAAAGTCCGCCATGAGTTCTAACCATCTTCTCTGCCGCATATTCAACTCCTTCTGAGTAAACACGTACTTCAGACTTTTATGATCTGTGTAGATGTTCACTCATTCACCAAGTAAGTAGTGGCGCCAAATTTTGAGAGCAAAAATGACGGCTGCCAACTCTAGATCATGCGTCGGATAATTGCGCTCATGAGTTTTCAGTTGTCTTGAAGCATAAGCCACAACCTCACCGTGCTGATGTAGAACACATCCTAGTCCCTTACCGGATGCATCACAATGCACCTCGAATCCTCCAGATTGATCCGGTATGACGATAATAGGTGCAGATGTCAGTCTTGACTAGAGTTCTACGAAAACTTGCTCTCATGCTTCTGACCACACAAATTCTTCATCTTTTCTTGTGAGCTTGGTCAAGGGTGTTGCTATCTTCAAAAAGCCTTCAATGAATCTTCTATAATATCCAGCTAAGCCCAAGAAACTCCGAATATCCTTCACTGATTTTGGTGTAGGCCATTCGCTGACTGCTGAAACCTTTGCTGGATCTACAGAAATCCCTTCTCCTGATACGATGTGTCCAAGAAAACCAACTTGTTTTAGCCAAAACTCGCACTTGCTGTACTTGGCATAAAGCTTATGTTATCGAAGTGTTTCCAGAACAATTCGTAAGTGCTCCGCATGCTCCTTCCGATTCTTAGAATATACCAGGATGTCGTCGATGAAGATGACAACGAACCTGTCTAAATACTCCCGGAAAACTTGGTTCATAAGGTTCATGAAGATTGCTGGTGCATTGGTCACTCCAAATGGCATTACTAGAAATTCCTAATGTCCATAGCGAGTTCTGAAAGCTGTTTTGTGAATATCAGCCTCCTTGACCTTCACTTGATGATAACCTGAACGAAGATCTAGTTTAGAGAAGACACAAGATCCACTTAGCTGATCGAACAAATCGTCGATGCGCGGGAGGGGATACTTGTTCTTTATAGTAACTTTGTTCAAGGCCCTATAATCGATGCACATTCTGTATGAACCTTCCTTCTTCTTCACCAATAGTACAGGTGCTCCCCAACTTGAAGTGCTGGGACGAATCCATCCTTTCTCCAGTAATTCGTCCAACTGTGTTCGGACTTCTTTCAAACCTTCTGGACTTAGTCTATACGGTGCTTTGATCACTGGTTGTGCTCCTGGTACTAATTCAATACTGAATTCAAGAGCTCGATCGGGAGGCAAACCTGATATATCGTCAGGGAATACATCGTCGAACTCTCGAACTACCTCCGGTCTTGATTCTTCCTCTGCATGAGCTGCTGCAACTACTGCTTCCCTTGGCTTTGCTTTGTAAGTACTTGGCTCCAAAGTGCGATCTCCACTCTTGAAATAGAAGACCGGATGATCTGGAATCTCAAATACTACCCTTCTTTGACGACATTCGATGGTAGCATAAAAAGTTCCAAGCCAGTCCATTCCTAGAACCACATCGAAGTTTGGTATGTCCAGTACTTTGAAGTCAGCGTAAAACTCTCGACTACAGACGATGACTGGACACATGCTGTATCCCATAGTTGCCTTTAGAACACCATTTCCAGAACTGACGTTCCAGCTGGATACAAGCGGTGAGACTGGAATCGCATGGGTTCGGACAAACCGTTGCGACATAAAGCAGTGGGATGCTCCAGTATCAAACAGTGCAAGTGCAGATAGTGAAGCTACTAGGATTGTACCTAAGGTATACGGGATAGGTTCAGGTATAGGGAAAGTGCGTAAGTAAACAAAACTGAAGATAAGTTTGAGAAAGAAAGTTTACCAGTAATGACTTGGCCAGTGGCCTCAGCTTCTTCCACAGACATCATGAAAGCCTGGCGCTTCGGCACATTCCTCCTAGCCTGAGGAGCATTCCTCTGAACGTTCTTTTGAGCTTGATGGAACTGTCGAGGAGGTGGTGCAGCTTGTTGTCCCCTAGGTGATGCAGGCAGTGCAAGTCTGGGAGCAGGTGCCGGAAGAGCTGGTCGCTGCTGATAAGTATTTGCTGGCC
Source organism: Agapanthus africanus (assembly GCA_030015575.1). Classification (NCBI taxonomy): domain Eukaryota; kingdom Viridiplantae; phylum Streptophyta; class Magnoliopsida; order Asparagales; family Amaryllidaceae; genus Agapanthus; species Agapanthus africanus. The sequence goes on along the minus strand of JASDDO010000008.1, from coordinate 1,101,381 downwards.
TGGGTGCAGCAATTGAGTTCTGCCTTTGAGGACAAGACCCAATATCATGAGTGGCTGAACCGCAGATTAAGCAAAGGCGGTTGGCTCGACGGCAGTCCTTCATCATATGTCCAGTTCTCTTGCAGTAAGAGCAAAAGGCTGGGCTAGGACGATGAGTTGGTACTCCGGGTCGCCTCGGCACGAAAGATGGTCTGGACGTGGCTCCACCTGCCATCTGGTTGGCAGGGCGTTTGACTCCTGCAGACTGAGGTCTGCCCCTCTCTTTTATGACTGCCTCATAACTGCGGGCAGCTTCTAGGGCTTCCTCATGAGTCAAAAACTTTCCTGTGGCTAGAGCAGCCTTGATCTCTGTGTCCAGACCTTGCTGAAAACGACGGGCTCTGATATCGTCCGTCGGTATCATGTGTGTCGCGAATCTGTTTAAAGATTGTGTTAGCTGTGTAATATGTGATATTTTAAAATTTGAACTATTGTGACATATCTTACCGGCTCAACATAGTGAACTCAGCATCGTATTCATCTACCGATTTCTCCCACATTGATCCTTGCTGTAGATGAATAAACTGCTGCTCCATAGCGAACCTGACAGTCACTGGGAAATATTTCGCGTCAAACTTCTCGCGAAATTTCTTCCATTCAATCGGCTGCGCTAGACGGGTTTCTTCCGCCTTCCACCAATTTCGAGCATTATCCGTGAGCTGTAGCTTTGCTACACGGACCCAAGCGTTATCTAGCACTTGAGCTGCTGCCAGATCGTCTTCGATACTTTGTGCCCATTCTTCTGTTTTGAGAGGGCTTCCTTTACCAGAGAACTGCTTTGGGTGCAAAGCCCGGAATTGATTTACTCCCGGTGCATCGTTATCAGGACGGCTCAGAAGTTGCTGCTGTCCCTCGAGAAGACTGCGGATCGCATCGAATAGCATTGTTTGCTCAGTGGGTGGTGTGGTAACAACTGGTGTGAGAGGTAGTGCTGATGGGGTGTTGTTGACGTTGGTGCTGGTGTTGTTCGGGGAATCCATGATCCTGAAGAAAGATTTGGATTAGGACAGATTCAAATACATGAAATGATAAGATTCAAGGAATGGAAATTTGCAAGATTCAAAGAACATGAATTGTAAAGAATGTTTTAGTTGCTGGTTCTTGTGTTACATTGCTTAGGTTGTTCACGCAGACCAGAACTGCATGACAGGGATTCATACAGCTCTGACCTGCATGGGCGACCAACAAAACCTGTCACGCTCCGCTTCTCAGTATACGGCGAAGTGGACGCGACGATGCCCGCTACGTATATACTCAGAAGTATATACGCTAAGCGTAACTAAGCAATATAAAGTAAATCACAAGAGACGAATAATATAGAAATAACAGCAACTTTTATTAATAACATTCGTTTTACAATACAGGAAAAGAAAATACAACTGGAATGAAAAACAATGCCTAAACAGTGGCATAACAGAAAATGAAATAAACTGGAAAGAACAAGGTACAATTATCTAGAGCTCTGGGTCTGCCTGAAACTGCTCCAAATCTTCACCGGTGGGCTCAATCTCAGCTTGGTCCAACGCACCTGACGACATTCAAAGAAGAAAGAGATGGAATGTCGTCAGCGAACAGGTCGCTCGGTAAGTCCCAAAAGAATAAGAAGAATGAGAATGATAGAGTAACAGTATTTTCTAAAATATTGTAATGTTGAATATTATGGAACATTGTGTAACGCTGTTGTTTGTAGCTTGGTACAGAAGGATGCCAGTGTATACGAGGGGGATCTCTATATGCTAGAGATCAGGGCAAACGGAAAGTACAAGGAACCGTTATGCCACGGTACAACAGCAACAGGATTCAGGTTAGGTGTCTTAATCTGACCACCTCGTGCCACCTTTAACATCTTCCGTACCAATCTACCCCTTAAACCCCGTAATGTTTTAACAGTAGTGTAGTATTGGAATATGTAAGTTGGTTGACTGACCAAAACCATGATATCAGTAAATATGTTGCAACTGTATAATCAGGTAAATGGAATATCAGGATAATGGATGAATATCCATGGTTTGATTCAGTCAAAATGAATATATTGTTAACTGGGTTCGTGGATTCATGTATTCAAAGTGTGGTGGAATATAAAAGAATATAGATTGACTTGAATCATATTCGAGTCAAGAATAGTCAGACTCTGACCCGAGTCAGACTAAAAGAAGAGAATTTGAAGTTCAATATTAGCTAGGGGCTTTATTGTAATTTGTGAAACTTGAGGGGGTTTTATGTAAAAATACTTTTGTATAGTTTTCAAAATACACCTCAAGTATTTAATATTCGTCTTTAATTGTTATAATGAATGTGAATTTTATTTGTGTTATTCTAGTGAATATATTCTAATAAAAGAATTAATTGTTTTATCTGAAGTTCATGGTATTTTAGTGTAACTTTTAATCTTGTAATTTTTAGAAAAATGTGGAAACTTTATATTAGGATAAAATAGGTGTTAAAATGATAATTATATATATATTAACACATGAATAATTTTTAAATGAATATTTTATTTTCAAAAATCTCATTTTCCTTAAATATCGTATTTTAAACCTTTCGAGACCGAATGCTCCTTGCGGAGGTCTGAATCTCGCACTACTAGCCTGCGGGTGCACGATGAACCGTACTTTCCCTAACAGGTTCCCCAAAAGTGGGTTGTAGCGGCACTTTACTTAGGTTTTATAAATACTTTTCATTTAAGAAAACGGTTTTATTAATATAGGGTATTTATTTGCAAAAGAGTATAGTTTTCCGTATTTTTAGTTATTAGGGTTTCCTAAACCAACTAGCCTATTTCTAAGGTCTAAACGATAAGTCATTAGAAGCCTCAAATCGCCTCTTCACCGTCAATTGCGGCCAGGTAAGTACACGTGAAGAGGGAGGGATCCGCTCACGAATCGTGAGACGGGCCTTTTCAAGTTACCCAAGCTCACTTGCCTAGCCTAGACACCACAAGACAGTTTAGATAAACGATCGATATCCATGACCAATCGTGTTTTCATTTTATTAAAAGATTTTATCTAGAAAAGTTTACAACTTAAAACTTTAAATAAAAGTTATAAAGATTATGGTATTTTAGTGAAAAGTCCTGTAATTTCGTATTCTGTATTTTGATGTTTATCAATTAGGGTTATATTGAGTGTGTGTAGGGGTAGGTCATTACCCCGTGACTTATTTTAAGTTTTGGTGAAGTTTAAGGGTAAAACATGACAAGTCAAAGTTGAAGGTATTAAAGTGCAAGAATACGGTATTTAAAAACGTTATCATTTTATGTGTGAAATTTCATTCAAATTGAGTTATACAAGTTTTGTGATCAAGATAAACATATTTATGAGTGAAGTAATTGATTAAACTACGAAAAATGAACTTCATGGTATTTTTATGAAAAGAATACGGTTTTGCAAAGAAGTTATCATTTTATGTGAAAAAGTTTGATTAAATTGGTTTATGGGTGATTAATAGTCAACATGGATATGGGTAGATATTATGTATTAGGTGACAAGTGGAAATTTAGAGAAAAACCGAATCGGAAATCGGTTTGTCCGATTTCCGTCGGGTTCCAAAAAGTCGTATTTTATTTTAAAGAAAAGAGAGATAGAAGAAGGTGGGACTTACGGTTTGGACAAGCTAATGAAGCTAAGGGATGTGGTGGTTGCCGATTTGTCGAAAGCGTCGCGAAGGTCCTGATCCGGTCGCCGGAATCCGTCGTCGATTTCGGCAGCGCTTCGCTTCTCGCTCTTCGTACCGAGTTCTCGAGAATTTGAGAGAGTGGACTTAGAGTTGTGAAGGGAAAAGGTAGGGTATAGAGGTCTTTATATAGGGCTAGGCTAGGGTTAGGGTTTGGATTAAAAAATATTTTTAAAAAATGTAAAAATCATTAAAAAATTCATTAAATTTTGTCTTAAAAGAGATTTAATTGAAAATGGATAACAGTAGAAAAAATTTAGAGTATGCAGGTGAAGAGACTAGGTCAACACGAATTTTTTTCGTGTTGACGACTCGGCCGACCGGCCGAGTCCGGCCGGCGGCGCCGGCCGATTCGGCCAAGTCGCCGGCAGAGTCGGCCGAGTCACGGCCGAGTCGGGCGCCGTTGGGTCGGGTCTGGTCTGGGGGGAATTTTGGCATACTTTAAATTTTGTGATTCGCAATAAATAGTGAGTTATGGCTGTTTGACCGTTTGACTTCTAAAAAAAATTAAAATAAAAGGATATAAAAATTATGTAGGGTATGGGATTCGAACTCTGGTGGCTTGGTTCAGCAATGCAAGGTATTACCAATGAGCTACAAGCTCCTTCTTGTAATTATCGTAAGGAATTAGATACTTAAATTGTTTCCAGCAATATCAATACTCCAAGTGTACACTATATTTAAGGCAAATTTTTGGTATACAAAATTGGAGTTGTTACATTTTCTCTTTACATGTCTATTACATTCTATCTTTTGGGACTTACCGAGCGCTAGTTCGCTGACGACATTCCTGTCTCTTCTTTCTTTGGAATGTTCGTCAAGAGGACCCGACTCTTAGGAGACCGAGCCCAATCAGGACGATTTGGAGCAGTTCACAGAGGAGCCAAACTTCTAGGCTTTTACTTGCACTTATTTTCTTTTCAGTTCATATGCCACTGTTTAGGCATCGCTTTCTATCATTGTACTTTTCTTTTCAGTTGTATGTAAAGAAATAATGTTAATAAAAGTTGATGTTATTATTACATCTCTTATTATTCTTGTGTATTCATTTTATATTGCTTATTTATGCTTAACGTATTTACTTCTGAGTAAATACGTCGCGTGCCTCATCACGTCTCCTTCCCCGTACATTGGGAAGCGGGGCGTGACAGGATTTGTTGGCGGCCCATGCAGGTCAGTTCTGTATAGAAACCTAAGCAATATGTTACAAGAATTATAAGAACAGCAACTAAATATTCCTTACATTTCTAAGCTTTTGAATATAGCATAACCCTTCCTTTTCTATCAAGGTTATGGATCCTTCCAACAACAAGAGCACAAACGTGAACGGCAGCACGCCACCACCTACACTACCACCCATTACAATTGAGGACTTACTGATAAAATCAATGGCGTTTCTTGAAGCAACCAGTAGTCTAGATGAGGGACAGCAGGAGCAAGCTGCTCTCCTTCACCAAGGACTAGTTCGCATTAAGGCCGCTATGAGGGCAGCTCATGGTTATATCAAAAAGAAAGAAAGAAAACACCGCCAGCAAAAACTTGCTATTATTGTAAGAAACTCGGACATGAATCAAAAGAACTGCAGGCGTGCGAATGGCCTGTGCTTAGCTTGTGGGCTATCCACTCACGCCATCGGAGCTTGCCCACATCATCTCACTCCAGCTCCTGCACCACCTTCGTGAGGACCACATTTACCTCGTCGGTCCGAAATGTACCAGCAGGCACAGAGAAAAGTTCCAGAAGGCCAGACATCCACGATACCGGTTGGAGAAGCCGAAATCACTAGCCAAGTTATCACTGGTAATTCCCAATCCTTTAATCTATTCAAATCCTTGTATACCTCTATATTTTTCCTTGTATCTAAAACCAACCCCACACGACTTAAGCCTCTAGTCCTGCACTTGCACTGTTCGACACTGGAGCGTCACCATGCTTCATGTCACAACTTGAGAGAATTTCGCGGACGAAATTCTTGTAAGGAGGGTAGACTGTAACGCCTGCAACATGCTTACATTCTTTTGAATCTTTTCTTGTCTCGACGTAACACGAAACTATAAACTCTTGATCTTCCTTTGATTTTATTTTTGATTGTTTCTTAAATCTTATCACCTTGATTCTGATGGTAGGATTTTGGTGATTTAAATAGAATTATGTGATTGTAACTATGAACTGCGACATAATTACAATGCGGTACTCTACTTGAGTGACATAGAATTCTGCCTTCTTCTTAATTTAGTTTTACGTATATTATCGAACCGTATTTTCTTTGTTAACTTATATCCCTTCCCATCTGTTCATCCTTTTCAAAACCCTTGCATCCTTTCGTTCTTTCAAACATATTTTTCATGCACTTTCAGTAGCTCTTTCTCCACCACTGTAATCAAATTTTTCTTGAATCTGTTACAACTTCCTTTTATAAATTTCGAGAACGAAATTTTTATAAGAAGGGTAGAATGTAATGACCCTGAATTTTCTGTACAAAATTTTTCTTCTTAAAATACATAAAGAAGTTTGCAAGCCTGAGCACAATTTAAAAGTTATTTTGATTTAAGAATAGCAAGAAATAACTTGTAACTCACTGGTAAAGCCTTGCACTGCTGTGACGCAGCCCCTGTGTTCGAATCCCATCAGCCACATATTATTTTTCTAAATTTTTCTTTTAAACTTTTTAGAAGCCCAAAAGTTTACACGTGCAATACACATAAAAATGAAAAGACAGAAAAAATAAACATATGTAAAATGTTGTGTACACAGCCGAGAACACGTGGCACAAATCCCAAGACCCATCTCCAAAAATGGACCGGCGAGATCGAGAGGGGCCGGCGCCGACAGTTCGACCATAAGGAAAAGTCTCCGGGTTTTGCACACAAAACCCTTTGGCCTACCCCCACTACCCATATTCTGTTTATTTTCTCTGCAATTTAACATAAAAGTAAATTTCATTCTTCAATCCAATTTTAAATGCTTTTAATTATTTCTTCAATTTCAAACCCTAATTTCACACTATAAATACAACCACATACCCTAGTCCCTTTTCATTCTGAAACCTATTGTCAAAATTCTCAAAAATTTCTAAGTCTGAGAAGAGTACAAGTGGAGTTAGCCCAAGGTCAATTTCCGGTGAGGATTCGAGACGATTCCGGCGACCCCACGATTACACAAAGGCTACCCTTCTCTTCCTCTATCTCCACTTTATTCTTTTAGCAAGTAAGTCACATCTCCCCTCTTCTCTTTCTACCATAAAAATTCTTCTTTTCAAAACTTGTCGGTAAGTGGAGTTATACCGACATTCGATTCTATAATCTTTAAAATTGCAATTTTTCTTAAGAATCACTCATCCATATCACTATACCTTGCTTATTAAGCATGAAACAAATAATTAGAACAATTTTCATCTTAAAATATCATGTAATGTAACTTTAAATTGTGTTTTTCGTTTAAATACCACAAACTTTACATACGACATCTTTTATTGTTTTGCTTAATATTACATTTAGAAAACCTCACGAGGTAATGACCTACCTCTCACATACACACATCTTGACATAGTACGGTTCTCTTGAAACATAACTTTTGTGGCAAAATACGACTTTTCGTCAAAATACCTTGAACTATGAAAACCCGTTTTCTTTAGAATTGTATTTCAAAATCCTTGCAATTATGTCTCTACAACCCATTTCGGGGAACCCGGTTTGGATGGTGTGGATTATCACACATCCTCGGGACTAGAGCGAGATGCAGACCTCCTTATGGGACGTACGATCTCGAAAGAATTTTAATACGATTTTTAAGAAAAACAAGATTTTCTACTTAATAAATAAAATTAATCTTTAATAATTATATAAATATTATCAAACCATATATTTTTAATATATAATAAAATTCCATGTTTTTTAGAAAATAAAAGGATGGCAAGTTTCATTAAAATACCATAAAGTATCAATACAAAACAAGTTACACTAAAATACCTTGAACTATTCAAGCTAAGTTAATTTTCACTAATATACATCACTCTTTAAAATTCACATCCATGAAAATCCTAAAGAACATAAATAATTACTCGGGATTTATTTTGAAAGTATATAAAATATTTTTTATAAAACCCTTTCGAGATATATAAAATTACATTAAGGACCCTAGTAAATATAGGCTTAAGCGGGACCAATTCTCTTGAGCCTCATGGAGCCGGAGAAAATGGGTGTTTGCCTATTTAAGGTAGAAAACTAAAATGGGGTTATCAATGGTAATTGTCTTGGAAAAAGACACAAATTCTGCCGTCTATGTGCAGCAGTTACTGATAATTCCCAAACCTAATTCGAGATCCAAATTCTGTTCTAAGTGTCTGACTCAAGTCTGAGTACAAATCAATCTGAATCCAATTCATATGCATCCAATCCAAACATGAATTCAATATACCAAACATGAAACAATACCAAACATGCAAACATGACTTGACTTGACCGAACCATGACTATATCTTGACTTGATTACATGACTACTTGATACATCCTGAAACTGTTTACATGAACAACTTATACCATGGTCTCGGCAAGTCTGATAATTACCAATCAGTATAATATACATTACGGGATTTAACGGGATAGACTGGTATAGAATGTATTAGAAGTGGAACGGGATGGTCACTAAAAGACACTGCATGAATATCCGTGTCATTGTCTCGTGGTTTTGTCGACGGGGCCTTATACTACGGGTTACCATAGTCCACGGAGCAAATTGGCCTCTTCTCGTATACACTGACACTTTTTGTACCAAGCTACAAACAACTACATTAATATAGCAAACATATACCTGTTTAATTTACCAGTTCTTTTCTCTTTACCTGTCTATTCCATTCTATCTTTTAGGACTTACCGAGCGCTAGTTCACTGACGACATTCATGTCTCTTCTTTCTTTAGAATGTTCATCAGGAGGACCCGACTCTTAGGAGACCGAGCCCAGTCAGGACGATTTAGAGCAGTTCACAGAGGAGCCAGACTTCTGGTCTTTTACTTATACTTATTTTCCTTTCAGTTCATATGCACTGTTTAGGCATCGCTTTCTATCATTGTACTTTTCTTTTCAGTTGTATGTAAAAAAAGAATGTTAATAAAAGTTGCTGTTATTATTACATCTCTTATTATTCTTATGTATTCATTTTATATTCCTTATTTACGTTTAACATGTTTACTTCTGAGTAAATATGCTGCGTGTCTCGTCGCGTCTCCTTCCCCGTACACTGGGAAACGGGCGTGACACAAAATTTCGAAAATTTGAAGGAAATAGATAATTTTGTAAATTTTGACTCAATTTTTGCAAGCAAAAATTGATAAACTGAAGAGTGAGGATTTTGAGATTTTTAAAAATTTCGTGATTTTCCATTACAAAATATTGAAAAACAAAAGAAAACATAAAAGTTTGAGATATTCGAAAATTACGCAATCTTCATATCGCAGCATGCAAAATATTGTCAATTTGAAGAAACAAATAATTTTGGATTTTTATTATAAATTTCGCGATTGTCATGTATTATATATAGCATGCAAAATATTAAAAAGTGAAAAAAAAAATAGAAAAATTTGAGTTTTATTGAAAATTTCACGATTTTGTTGTGCTATAGCATGCATAATATTGAAAAAAGAAGTAAACAAAAAATTTTGATATTTTTCAAAAGTTCGCGATCTTGCATGTGTTGAGCAATACAATGAAGAACCAAATCAAAAAAAGAAAATATAGAGATTTTTTAAAAAAATTTCGATTTTCGTGTATTATATAGAATGCGAATATTGAAAATTTGAAAAAAAAAATAGAATTTTTAAAAAATCATGATTTTTGCGCGATATATATATAGCATGCATAATATAAAAAATTTAAAAGGAAACACAATATTTCAGGACTTTTGACGCGATTTTTGCAAGCAAAATATTGAAAAACTGAAGAGTGGAGAAGATTTTTAAAATTTTCACAATTTTTATGTGCTACAACATACAAAATATTGAAAAACCAAAGAAAACATAAGAGTTTGAGAAATTCAAAAATTACTTAATTTTCTTGTGGTAGCATTCAAAATATTATAAATTTGAGGAAAACAAATAATTTTGGGTTTTTCTTATAAATTTCGCGATTGTTATGTGTTATATAATAGCATGCAAAATATAAAAAACGGAAGAAAATTGGAAAATTTTGAGATTTTTGTGTGTTTTAGCATGTATAATATTGAAAAAGGGAAGAAAACAACAAATTTTGATATTTTTGAAAAAATCGCGATTTTCTTGTGTTTTTCGTAAGCAAAATATTGAATAACCGAACAAAACAAAAAATATTGAGATTTTTAAACATTTCATGATTTTCGTGTGTTATATACCACGTGAATATTGAAAATTTAAAGAAAAACATACAGAATTTGGAATTTTTCAAAATTCGCTATTTTTGCGTGTAGCAATATATTAAATATTTGTATAAAACGGATAATTTTGGGACTTTGGAATCGATTTTAGCAAGCAAAATATTGAAAAACTGAAGTGCGGAAAAAAATTTGAGATTTTTAATAATTTTGCGATCTTCATGTGCTATAACATACAAAAAATTGAAAAACCTAAGAAAATATAAGAGTTTGATATATTTGAAAATTCAGTAATTTTCATCTGGTAGCATGGAAAATATTGTAAAATTGAGGAAAACAAATAACATTTAATTTTTTTAAATAAATTTCACGATTGTTATGTGATATATGCAGCATGCAAAATATTAAAAGACCGAAAAAACAGAAAAGCTTGAGATTTTTTAAAATCTCATGATTTTTATGTGCTGTAAGAATACATGATATTGAAAAAAAGGAAGAAAACAGAAAATTTTGCGGTTTTCGTATGCTATATCATGGAAAAATCGAAGAAAACAACAAATACTATACTTTTTGAAATTTCATGATTTTCTTATATTATAGCGATCAAATTATTGAACAACCAAAGAAAATAGAAATTTTGTGATTTTTAAAATTTCACCGCTGGTGCAAATTGTTGCAACTTTGAAAAAAATAATTTTGGAGTTTCTGAACATTTTTTTATTCTTCTGAACAAGCAAAATTTTGAAAAACCGAAGAAAAAATAGACTTGTAAGATTTTAAAATATTTCATGATTATCATATGCTTATATAACAAGGGAAATTTTGAAAAGCCGGAAATTTTTTTTAAGTATTTGAAAATTAATACTTCATATATTTTACATCTGAATCATAAATATTGAATATTACAACTTACAAATTATATATATATATATATATATATATATATATATAAAGAGAGAGGGAGAGAGAGTTTTGAGTATAATTACTTGTTTTCTTTTTCTTTTTATTTAATTTGTCCCAAGTTTGGTAACGTCCACCTTAGTTTCCCTTTGGGATTCTTTGTTCACCCCCCACCCCCACTTTGGTGGTGGTGGTGGTTGTTGTTGAAGTGGATTTTGTTTTCCCTAGGATCTATGCTTCCCTATAGACCCCAAGCTCACCTGTGTTTTTCACGGACGACGTCCTTTGCCTCAATCTCATCATTCGAATCACCTATTATGCTCTCCTAAGGCGATAAACTGACGATGAGCCCTCTGCAACATGTATACAGATATGCATCGAAGAATATTATATCATTCTCCTCTAATAATTTATACCTCTATAAATTAGCACACAAATACTTCATCCAACATAATTATATTCAATTGCTTCGAGCATCACCCAATGGATTCATCAACTAGACAAAAGCTAATTCTGGCTTGCTGTATCACAACACCTTCATCCCAATGTCTCGATATACAACAAGGAAGAGCTTTACATGCTATTTATTACTACCATTTCTTTTCCTTCACAAGACATGAATTGAGGAATACAATAAATCCAATGATCTATCAACTAATAACAACGATACAAATCAATAGGGAATTCCAACATGAATTGGCTGACAACAAATCTGAATCAACGAAATAGAGACTACCGATGAATTATTATTATTGTTATTACTATAATACATGAGCAGAGTCTCCTGCATCGCATAAAAGTGTGACTCTGCCTTTTTCGAGCTGCGCGACCAGCTTTGGCTGTACCTTATGATACTCTTGTTCAACAAAGGATGTGGCTGCCTCTGCTTTGTCTGCATCAACAAATGCCAGACAACACCCTCTGAACCCTGCACCACTAAATCTCGCTCCCAGTACCCCAGGAGCTTTTATAAGAATCTCATACAGCTGTATCATCGGCTCACAACCTGCATCCCATTATAGTAAAACATATAATTTGCATCTTTCCTCCGCTGCGTTTAAATTATATGTTTCAGTACCCTTTACATGCTCTTTTTTCTTTCCTTTCCTTTCCTTTCCTTTTTTTAATAGCATTTCAACCGTGGACTTACAAGCCATCCAGGGTGCATGAGAAAAAAACACTGGGAGAGAATTATCCAAGAGATGAGTATAGGATCAAATTACCACATTCATAATTCTTTATAGAACTGAGACCGGAAGCTGATATCAGCTTTCCAAATTCTTCCAAGTTCCCAGACGCCCATGCTTGGGATCCTAACATCAAAAAAAATGACAGCGAATTCAAACAATAAGCTGAATGAACAAATTTTGTGATAAATAATCACCAAGTGAAGTACTAAATCAACGAGAATTTGTTGCATATAATTGCTATACTGAACATCCTCTCACTCTTCATTTCCAGCTTTCATCATTCAAGTTGCATGGCTTATACATCTCATATCTGTATGCAAATACAATACCTTCCTTAACTCGCTTATTTTCGGAGAAATAGTGCTCAGCTCTTCTGGCCAAAGTTGCTTCTAGTTTGTCCTGTAAAAGGAGGAACTGCATTATTAAATTAGGGGTCAAAATCATGAGATGGGAGCGAGAGGAGCATTTCCAAGACCTCCAGTTTAGACCAAAATGACCTACGCATCCCGAGTAAGGCAGCGCTTGAGGCTCTTGGAAAAAAGATCACATCCATGTAATATGTACCTCCCTATCTCGAGTGGTTTAAGAAAATATTTTGCATTTGTGAGATTTATGTTGTAGCTAAAACAAAAACTAGTTCATAGGATTAGCAGTGTACAAATATTCTGTTTAGGTTCAAAATTTTGAAGGAACTGCTATATGGAATCAAATAATTGAAGACATCTTCAAGACTCTTTAGCAGCATTCATAGTAAAATAGAGTAGCATTAGTTATTTATTAACGAGTTTTTAGGTTCAAAGGATTTGTTTTATACTAATGCTGCTACAAAGATATGCATCATTGCGTCCAATTAGAGAGTGATCCTGACTACAGTAAAGCCCAAATGAGAACTACTTCAAAGGATTTGCACGGCTTATGAATGCTTTGTTTAAGTTCATAAATGACAGGAGTACTGCATGATGTCAAATTGTAGAAGGTTTTCTTCTTGAGACCTTTACCAGCAATCATAACAAGATTGGTCTGGATTACTTCAAAGGATTAGCACTGCATATTAATGTTATGTTTAGGTTCATGAATGACAGGAATGCTACATGATGTAAAATAGTAAAATGTTTTCTTGTTGAAGACTTTTACCAGCAATCATAATAAGATACTGTGAGTAAGATTGTATAATTATTTAGAAGTTCTTAGGTTATTAGGACCCCCAATAAATAAATAAATAAAATCACCAACTAAAACTAAGAAAACTCAGAATATACAGGTTTGTCCTTTACTGATATTGAAAGTTTAAGATTTATTCACTATGACCAGAAAGAATGCCCGGGATTAAACCTCGGAGAATAGAGATTAACAAATCCAGCAGAAGGATTACGGAGAGGAGAAATCTGTTTGTTGGATAGTAAGAGAAATTCATGTAGGTAACAAGGGAAAGTTTGAGCTGGTAAACCTTATGAGCTTCATAGCAGCTTGAATCCACTGTTAAATAAGATAAAAAAGATGATAAACATCAGTATGCAAAAGGAAAAAAAGGGGGGGTGGGGGGCATAGAATAAGCTTTAATAAAACGACATTTCCGCGTTTCTCAATTTACCATAGCAAAGAAGGGCCTCTGATTTTACATCGCCTGAAGCACTGGAAATGCATGGAGTATAGAAGGTCAAAGTAAATCATCATCAATTGTTATTCTTTATTATAGATTCAAAATAAAAAAATAAAAAAAGATGATGCTCACAGATAGCAATATGAGATCTATAGTGAATATACAGATGCAGCTTTACCAATTTATTTCGATATTAAATATGCAAGGGGTTGATGGAATCCCTTCCATGTTAATTATATTAGAACTTGTCAAGGAAAAACAACCAAGGAAACAACACAAATAGTGGGGTTGTTGGGGTCAAAAATTACACCCAATTGCCAAAATCAAAAATCAAATTCAAGTTCAAAGTCAAAGTCAAAATCAAAGTCAAAAAGTCAAAGTGGGCCCGAACTCAAACCAAGTGAGTCCAAGCCCAAGCCCGAGCCAAGTGTGCCCGAGCCCAGGTCAAGCCCAAGCATGAAGAGGGGCATGCCTAAAGAGAGAAAAAGGAGGAAGGAAAAGTTAAATGTAATTTTTGTTTTGTAAATTAAATAGGTAAGAAGCCAATTTTATAAAAGCCACAAGGCTGTATGTAAAGATGTAGGCTTACAAAAGGCCCCCATGGTGACTCGATAACTAATTTGGATTATTCCCCAAATAGATCTAGGGTTTTTTTTGTGCCTTGCTCTCTGAAGGTTCTCCTTCCTCCTCTCTTATTTAATTAAATCCAAGGCAAATCCTCTCTTTTTTCAAAAACAAAATTGATTTTGGCCATTAATCCATTGAAAGGAATACCAAGTTTCCGTTAAAATCATCAAAAGAGCAACTTTTACCACCCACCATCTCTCTCTTCACGATCTAATAAAGGTGAGGAAGAGGGGGAAACCAACTTCAAGACCATTCGCGCATGTCCCGAGGCCTCGTTGAAAGGGAAAAGAGCCCCTTTGATCTTCTTGCGTCAATTTTTTTTTGTTCAGAGCTGTAGCTCCTTTGGGTTTTGACTCTTTGCTTGTACCGTGCTAGGTGTGCACCTTGCTGGTGCCCTTTTGGCTAGATGCGCACCCTGTTGGGTGCGCACCGATCTGGGTGCGCATCTCACTGGACCTTTTGACCCATTCGGGACCCTTTGCCACCGCCCTCTCGCACCTCGCTAAGTGCTCACCGGACTAGACACGCACCTTGCACCTCTCCAGGCGCGCACCTCGCCATGTGCACACCTTACCACGTACTCACTTCACTAAGTGCGCGCATGTGGCACACGTGCATCCCTCGCTTCTGTTTTTCTCGCTACCCAAATAGCGGGCTGAGACTCAAGAGGGCTAGAAACATGTGGAGCGTATGAGAAAAAGAGGGGTGAGGAACGTCCTAAGGTCGCGTAGGCGCTGAGCGCCAGCGGGTCGCGTGCGCGGTGCGTGGGCTTGGAGTTGAACTCCCGAACAGGAATTGGGTGTAGATTTGGAGTTTAACTCCCAAAAGATTTGGATTTGGAGTTAAAAACTCCTGAAAGATCTGAATTTGGAGTTAAACTCCTTTGAAAATTTGGATCTTGGAGTTGAACTCCTCACAGATCTTCGGAAATGATCAAAGGGGACCTTTTTCTTCTCCCTTGAGCCTTGGATCCTCCCAAAATGGGATTTTTGGAGGTGGGTCTTCTTCCTCCTTTCTTATTGCTGGATCTTAGGGAAAAAGGGAGGTGAGATTAAAAAATTCTCCCTTTTAGGGATTTGATGGGAAATCTGAACTCCCCTTTCAGTGTTTTATGGTGAAATTTTATTTAGTTTTGAGAAAAAGAGAGTTAAACTATTGATTTAATTGGAAATGAAGAGGAAAAGAAAAAAAACTTGAGAAAGAGAAGATTGAGGCACAAACCCTAGAATTTTTAAGAGAACGAAAGATGTTATCGATTTTCTCATCATATTTGTCTTTTATAGACTACACACTTTGCATATAGCCTCTTAAGCTTTTCCAAATGGCACTTGTGTCACCCCATGCCTTATGTGCTTATTTCTTTTTGCACATAAGCCATGGGGTTTACAAAATTTTGGCTTTTTGCCCATTTTTTATAGATTTAATTCTTTAAAAATGTATTTAAACTAATTTATCACCTTCTTTTTGGCATTGAGCCGGCCCCTTCCACGCTCGGTCTTGACTTAGGCTTGGACCCGCTTGATTGGGCTCGGGCCTGCTTGGCTAGGGGTTGAGTTTGACTTGGTCAACCGGAATGTAATTTTTGACCCCAACAAAGTGGCCCCATCAATAAATGCACATCGCGTGTATGGGTTGTGTGCATGAAATTGATGGATTTTATTCTATATGGAAATTGATTTGGTTTGGTTCCCTGTGGAGAGTCGATAATGCCTTTTTGCGACTTGGACGGTCGGTGCTGCCATTTTTGCGACTTGGACTGTCGGTGCTGCCATTTTTACGACTTGGACAGTCGATACTTGATTTGGCTTGCTCCGCTTACGGTGTCGGGGTTAAAGTTAACTTGCTCCGCTTCTTATGGTGTCGGGATTTGATTTGACTTGCTCCGCTTTATGTGGTGTCGGGATTTGAGTTAACTTGCTCCGCTTTCTGCGGTGTCGGGATTTGAGTTGTTTTCGAGGTGGAGCTTGATTCCACCGATGAGGTAATTAGTTGACTTGTTTGATTTGATTTGATTTGGGAGTTCTCTACCCGTCCAGCGGGACTTTTGAACTTGGAAGCGCTGCAGGATGGGACGTTGATTTGATCTGTTTGATTTCTGCCTTATTTGGCGGGACTTTTGAATTTGAGAGAACTTGAAATTTGGATTTTATTTAGCATCAGTATTACTGCACTGGAATAATGCCAGGAGCAGTTCATCATTTGCCTCGGGAGGACTTGAGATTTGGTTTTTGAGTCGGCATCAGCACCGCTAACACTGAAACGTAGTGCCAAAAGCGACTTATGATTTGCTTTTGAGAAAACTTAGGGTTTGAGTTTTGGGTCGTCATCAGCACCGCTAACACTGAAGCGTAGTGCCAGGAGCGACTCATCATTTGTCGTTTCCCGTTGGGGAGTGATGGCTTAAAAAACAGGTTTAGATCTCTATCACCTAAGGCTTTTCAATTTTATGAGCCATAAGGGTCTCATAAAGCATTTTCTCCCTACAAGTCGAAAGGATCTCGTAAGTGTACTCCTTAGGAATCGTGAAGATTCCTAAGTGTGTTGCTCCTTTGTGAGTCGTAAAGATCTCACACGGGGATTTTCTCCTCATAAGGTCGAGAGGACTTTGCGAGTGTATTTCATCTCTTTTCACGAGTTTGCGCCCTTTCGTATTTTCACAAACTCACTGGCAGTCCTGCTGTTTTTACTCACGGAGCATTTTCGGGTTTTCATCCATGCCCATTTTGCTTGTGGAAATACCTTTTTTGTTTTTTTTTGTTTTTTTTATATTGGTGGAGCACCATCGCCGGTAGAACTTCAGATGTAATCTCGCCAGTAAGACTTGGGAGAGATAGGGGTCGTTTTCGCCCATGGATTGTATACGGCTTTATAGAATGTATGATTAAGACCGTAGGGCTGGTGTACTTAATTCGTCTGCGACTTGGAGCATTCATGCGTAGTATTTCTTAAGATATCGGCCATTGATGGATGGCATGGGCTTTTCTCTCTCGGCATTTATCAGCTGGTAAGATTCTTCATCAAACACTTTCTCGATGACGCATAGTCCTTCCCAGTTTGGCTCGAATTTTCCCTTGGCATGTCGATTGGGGATTATCGGTCTTTTGAGGACCAACACCAACTCGCCTTTCTTGAAAGCACGGAAACGGGTCATCTTGTCATAGGCTCGTGACATTTGGGCTCGGTACAGCTCCAGATTTTGTTGTACTGCGAGCTTCTTTTCTTCGAGAGCATCGAGCTCTTTGAGCCGAAGGAGGACGTTTTCCTGGTCTGTCAAATTATGCTGGACAACCAGCTTTAGGCTTGGAATTTCGAGTTCGAGGGGAAAGATCGCCTCTACTCCGAAGAGTAGTATGAAGTGGACTGAGTTGGAGTGCGGTGCGTATTACGATATGCCTACAACGCCTCGTGAAGCATGAGAATTCAGTCTCTTTTGTTGGCTGAAACATTTTTCTTAGGAGCTAGCATAGAGTTTTATTGAAGGCTATGGCTAGCCTATTGGCTCTTAGATTATAGATAGAGGAATATCTCCAGTCTATCTTGTGCTGTGTAGCGAACCTTGAGACTTTGAAGCTCTTAAAAGAAGGCTCGTTGTCAGAAATGATTCTTCTTGGTGTACCGAAACGGTATAGAATATTATGCCGGAAGAATGTTAGAATATCTTCTTTCTTGGCTTCTTTTAGCGGGACAGTTTCAGCCCATCTGGAGAAGTAGTCAGTCGCGGTCAATATAAACCGGTAGCCTTTAGATGACGGAGGATCAATCAGACCAACTATATCGGTGCCCCAAACTTCGAAGGGCCATGACGCTACAGTAGGATGCAACGGATTGGGATGTTTGTGAATGAAGTCACCGTGAATTTGGCAGAGGTGACACTTCTTTGCATGTTCTTCGCAATTCCTTATCATGGTAGGCCAGTAATATCCAAGCCATTTGATTTGAAGCCGTATTTTGGGGCCGGACTGGTGAGCCCCACAGACGCCCGAGTAAACTTCTTTTATGACTTTTTGGGCTTCGGTCAATGACAGACACCTGAGCCAGAGTTGGTCATATGATCTGCGGTATAGCGTATTATTTACAAACACGTATCGGAGAGGTCTCTTCTTCAACTGAACCGTCGCAGATTTTTCTTCAGACGGCTTGTCATATCGGAGGTACTCTATGAAGGGCTCTCTCCAATCGGACTCGTCTTGAATGATCAGAGCTTCTTCGGCTGGATTGTTCTCTTGTTCTATGCTTTCTTCTTCACGCAAAGAAACTGAAGACGGAATATGCCGGCTTCTGACTGTTATCAGAATTTTATCCATATTAGGATCAGCCAGCTCCTTGGCTAAGCGAGCGAGTACGTAGGCTTTTCTGTTCAACGCCCTCATGAGTTCGAAGTGGGTGAACTGTTTCATGAGCTCCACCACCTGGCTTCTGTACCGAGCTAACTCGGGTTTGTATATCTTATAGTCGCCGCTTGGTTGATAAGCTGGGAATCACCGTGGACCCATAACCGAAGGGTTTCCATTTCTATGGCGATCTCCAGACCAGCTATCAGAGCTTCGTACTCAGCCTCGTTGTTTGTGCGAGGCTCGGTAAAAGCAAAAGAACGTCGTAGGATTCCCATCGATGACGTGATGAACACCAATCCTATCCCTGATTTTATCTGTGGGATGCTTGATTTGCTGGAGCTCCTTATTGATGAGGCTCCATCGAAGTAGAGCTCCCAGCATGGTTCGTTATCTTCGAGATGCAGCACCTGTTCGTTGGGTAACTCGCAGTTGAGTGGCGATCCTACAGATATGGGATGAGCAGCGAGGAAGTCGGCGAGGGCTTGCCCTTTTACTGCTTTCTGAGGAGTATAAACTATGTCGAACTCAAGCAGCATAACAGCCCATCATGGCATTCTGCCGGCTAGGTTTGCCTTGGTCATTAAATATTTAAGCGGGTCGATCTTGGAGATCAGCATAACTCGATGAGCGAGCAGATAGTGCCTCGGCTTCTTCACAGCGAATATCAGAACCAGGCATTGCTTTTCGATCAGGGAATAATTGTGTTCCGCCCCAACTAAAGTCCGACTAAGGTAGTAAGGGGCATTTTCTTTTCCCTCCTCGTTGTTCTGGGCAAGTAGCTCGCCGAGTGACCCGTCTAGTGCGGTAGTGTAGAAGATCAACGGTTTGTTCGGAATGAGAGCAGCAAGCACTGAAGGGTGCAACAAATATTGTTTGATACTTTCAAATGCATCTTAACATTCGGCATCCCAGACAAAAGGAGCTCCTTTCTTCATGAGCTTTGAGAAGGGCATACATCTCCTCGATAAATTCGAGATAAACCTTCGTATATAAACAAACTTGCCTTGAAACGATCTCAGCTGCGTCATATTCTTTGGAGGCATCAACATGATGGCCTTTATCTTCGACAGGTCAACTTCGATCCCCTAATGTCGGACTATGAAGCCCAAGAATTTCCATGACGACACGCCAAAAGCACACTTTAGAAGATTCGTCTTTAAATCGCATCCCCTCAGTCTGATGAAAACGGTTCTGAGGTCTTGGATGTGATCGGCCTTGGCTACAACCAAATCATTAACATAACATTCGACGACTTTATGGATTAAGTCGTCAAAGATCTTAGTCATTTTCCTTTGATATGTGGCACCTGCGTTCTTCAGTCCAAACGGCATCACTTTGTAATAGTATATGCGATCGGGTTCGGAATGCTGTGTTTCTCATCTTCGGACAACATCTTGATCTGATTATATCCAGACGAGTCATCCATGAAGGTGAACAGCTCGTAATTTGAGGTATCGTCGACCAACATTTCCATGACCGGAAGCGAGAAATCTTCTTTAGGGCGTGCCTTGTTGAGGTCCCTGAAATTGACGCAAACTCGGATCTGCCCATTTTTCTTCTTCACTGGGACGATGTATGCGATCCAGTCCGCATATTTCTCTTCTCTGATGAAGCCAGCATCGATAAGTTTCTTAGTTTCCTCGATGACTTTTTCTTCTAGCTCCATTCTCATTCTTCAATGAGCTTGTTTGACTGGCTTGGCATCAGGAGATATAGCCAGCTTTTTCACGGCCACTTCATGAGAGAGGCCAGGCATTTCTTTATACGTCCACGCGAAGCAGTCGACGAACTCATGTAGCAGGGCGATTATCTGTTCTTTCATTCCTCTGACAAAAATGAGCTAACGTAGATCGGCTTTGGATTATCGGGCGTTCCCAAATCAATCTCGGTTAGCTTGTCGAAGGTTGCTTGTCCGCCGTCTTCGAGCTCTCGAGGGGCTTCTTCTGGCTCGGCTAGCTCGTCGTCGTCATTTGACCTTTCGCTGGCTTCATCAACATGGATCATGTAGCATGCTCTGACATCAGGTTGAATGAAACCTATGCCCCGTCTGTCTGGGATTCGTCCATCAATGAGTGATCGGACCTGAAGCGGATGCCATAGCCCTTCATAAAACTTTGCTTCGGAGTCTATTTGATATAGCCGACACCCGCACTTTTTAAAATATTCCCGCATCTCGGACGCATAATATCTGGGATTTAGGACGGCTCTTATGCCTCTTTCATATGAAAGGCACGTGACAGATAAATCGTCCGAGTGCACAACAGGATTTGACCCATAAAACAGGATGCCCTTCTGTCCACTCTTTCTTCCAGGAACGTAGAAGGTTTTCAACTGGTCCACGGTGGAGACTGACAATGCATCGAGGTCTTTGCACATTCGCTCCGGCACCCTTATGATGGCTAGAGATCCTTCTGTAGCTTCGAAGGTTTCTCTTAGTTTCGCTTTTTGCATGAGATCCCAATCTGCACAGCTATTGCAAGACGGGTCATCTTCCTCTGATTCTTCAGTGTCGCTACCTAAACGAGGGCGAATTTTGCTGCCGGATGGGCCTTCAATATCAGACTCATCCATATCGCTACCGAAATGAGGGCGAGTTTTTCGGAATGACGGACTTCCAGCATCAGACTCACCAGTGTCACTGCCGAAATGCAGATGCACCTGGGGGTTTTGCTTTTGAAAGTGACAGCCGGCTGAGATTTGCCTTCGAATTTCAGGGATGTTCTGTCCTCGGTCAATTGTGGCTTAGCATTTTGGGGTTCACAAAGTACCGGAAATCTTCATATCGGACTTCATGCACACCGAACGGCTGTATATCTCCGTCAACGCGTCTTTCTTCGCCAATTTTAGTATACTTCATGCATTGATGGAGAGTTGACGGAACGATACCGTAATCATGGAGCCACGGCCGTCCCAGGAGAATCTTATAAGACATGTCGACGTCGATCACGTATATTTTAGCTTCAGTTTGCAAATCCCCAAATTTAATTGGCAGAGCTATAGACCCCAGAACTTGCTGGCAGTTTTGATTGAAACCTTGAATGACAATCATTTCCCTTGACAGGTGTCGGACGTCCTTTGACAAACTCTTTAGAGTCCGCAAGTTCATGATGTTCACTAAGGACCCTGGATCAATCAATATGCGATTAATCCAATCTCCGTCGCTATACCCGGTCACATAAAGTGGCCGGTTATGCTCTGCCGTTCCCCGTAACAGGTCTTCATCTTTAAATGTAACTGCAGCTGTATGCAAAGTGTACTGGGCCTCTTTCATATTAATTTCCACGAAACAAGCTTGATACCGCTAGGGGTTTTGCAGGGCATGAATGAGAAGATGGAAGCTTAAAAGAGACGAAAGCTTCCAGAGATGAGCCACTGCATAGATAGGACCAGAGCATCATAAATGCTTAAGAGAGACAGAAGCTTTTGAAGATGAGCCAAGACATTATAGTCCACAGGGGAAGGACTCGAGTCTTCATGAGCAAGCTCTCCGCCATCTTCTTCATTAGCGACTTGCTTTTCCTTCCTTTTTGGGGCGTTGGCTTGATTTGGCGATAAAGCCTTACCGCTTTTGAGCTGGATTTGGTTGGCCTTCATGGCAAGCTCCTCGTCCTCTTCAGGAATACAAAGTTCTTCCTCGGAGCCGCTACCAAGGTGGATGACGTAGCAGGTCGCGACAAGGACCTCCTCATTTGAGTCTTCTTCCGGCTCTTCCAGAATCTCAGTTGTTTCTATGGGGAAGAACTCCTTCAATTGAATTAGAGTTCTTTCCTTTTGCTCGTAGTTTTCGAGGGAATCGATATATTTTTGAATGGTTGATCTCCCCGCCGACTCCCTTTCGTTTCGAGTCGCACCTTTCTTTTTCTTCTTTAGCTTTTTGAATTTTAAGCCCGATTGAGCCAAATTAGTAGCTGGAACGGTAGGCTCCTTCTGGCCCTCCCATTCTGTTCTGAGCTCTTTCTAAAGTAGCTTTAGCATCTTCTTCATCTTATTAGATATGTGCATACTCCACGGAGGCCGCGGCGCGGCGAGTCGGATTCATTTCTCGGAGCAACGTATTCAACCGTCTGCTCTCAAAAGGCTTCAGCTTCTGTCTGTATAAAGTTGATGGTTGCAGCTTGATTGTTCACTAACACACTTTTGTCCAGATCGATCTCTCCGGTCTTGTATTGCTTTTCGACCCAGTCTATGAAAATGTAGCAATTATCAATCGCATGGCTCACTACTCGGTACGGGCAATACAGGGGATTGTCGTTCATTTTTGTTTCGTGAGATCTCTTCGACTCCGGCAATTGTAGACCGTTGTTCAGGACATCCTTGAATATCTTGCGAACCTTGTCCCCCCTGAAAGAGTAAACCTTGTTCTTCTCATCTAGGGAAAGCCCTTCTTCTCCTAGCATTGGCTTTCAGGACTCGTCCGTTTTTTGTCCGCCCGTCTTTCGCTTGTCTTCATTGTCAGACGCATTGAAGGCGTTGGTATTATTGGAATTCCCGCTTTTATGGTTGTCCTTTGGGTTCTTCTAAGGCTTGTCACTTTGAAAGTCCGGGGCGGACTCTTTTGGTCAGCTCTTGAAACGTCTTGAGTCCTGTTGTACATAAGAATGGGACCATCCAATTGCTAAGGTTCCCAATGAGAAGGCCGACGGACTGGTCCTGTCCCAGCGACAGTTCGCACTTAACCGTGAAATTACGCCATCGGGCGATAAAGTCCGTGTTGCTTTCGTTCTTTCCCGGTTTGTTCCTCACAAGGTCAGCAATGGAGACCTTATCACTGACACTCATGAACTTTTGCCGAAACAGAGACTCCATTTGGGCAAAAGTGTTTATGGACCAATCTGGTATGCTCGCGTACCAGTCGAAAGCGACACCGGTCAGACTGTTGACAAACTAACGAAGGAGTGCATCATTTCCCCATGTATTTCCACATGACGCTTTAAAGTGGGCGACGTGCTGATTTGCGTTTCCCGTCCCATCAAATCTTCCGAACTTAGGAATGACGTAACCGCTGGGGAACTCGATCAGATCATACTCTGCAAGATATGACCGCCCACTTCTGCCAATTTCTTTCTGAGCTTCGGCTTCGGCCACCAATGTTTTAACCTTACTGGTGACCAAATCCATTATCCGATCTTATGTTAGCGGGACAGTGCCATTCGAGGCTAAGGCATCTCCTGAAGTGGAATGTGTCCGGCTTTCGTGCGGCTCGCCTAAACTTGGACCCAAGGGGACAGGTACCAAATGCTTCGAGTTATCAACCGGCTCATGAGTAGAGAGACTTGCGCTTGATTGGAGGACGCCCGAGCAACTTGAGCCGTGAGCTGTATCACGACGTTCGTCGGGTCATCAATTTTTTAATAAAATTTGGTCATCTCTTTATCTTTGCTTCTAAGCTGTTTTCAAAGCTCTTGAAGTAGCTCTTGCTCTGTGGTCCTGGGGCGGAAAGTCGCCTCTTTCTCGCTATCCAAGCTTGAATCCACATGAACTGAAGGGTCTTTCTGCCTATCGGCCTCATCAAGAGGGTTTTCATCGTCATGCGGAGGTTGATCTTGGGGAGTGACGACCATATTCAAGCCTGGTTGGGCTTGGGATGTGGTGACCCCATCCTTGTTTTTGCTGCGCAGGTTGTCGCTGGGACGCGTGCCTACCATATAGACCGTGTGGATAGCATATCCGGTCGTCTTTTCATCATTGGCAGCTGATTTCACGAACCGCTGTCGTAGCCCTTTTGTTTCGGTAACTGACAATCGATTGAAGACGGCGATAATCGATTGAAGACGGCTAGCCTGACTAGGTCCTTGAATGGTGATGGCGCTTCTTTTCTGGCTTTGCCCCGCTGCCTTCGCACCACACAGAGCGCCTAATAGACTCGTGAAGAGACGGTGTCATACTTTCTATGTTGGAGCAGGGACACGTCTCTTTGTAGCATTGTTCGGATTGTTGTCTTCTTGATTTCGGTGGTCATAGCGTTTTTCTGAACCCACTTCAAAGATTCGAAAGAGTTGCCGACTTTTACTGCCGACTCAGCTGTCGTCGCGGGGTAACCCTGTTCTTGGAACCTCACGAAATTCCACTTGGCCGGAGTCCTAACCTTCTTGTTGGCTCTATATCTGAGCCGCTTCTGTCTCAACTTTTCTGTTTTAAGCACTTAGCAGGCTTCGGCTCTTCGGGAAGCCGTCGTAGACCGAGCAATGGAGAGCTTTGGAGATACGCCTGATTGTGCACTTGTTGGAGTCGTTGCCTCATCCGCAACGTTTGATGATGCCCTTTGTTCCGGCAGTCGTGCCCCCAGATGGAGCACCAGAGAGTCGTTCGGACACCGTCTTAATTTTGGGTTGTGGTGCCTTAGCGATCACAAGGTTCGGCCTCTTGCCTCTTGAGACCGGCTTGGCCACCTGGTTTGCCGGGATTTCTGCTCGATGAGCGCTTTCGGCAGGGTAGATGATGGAACCAAATTGGCGGGGCGGTTCCTCCCACTGCCGACTAAGGCTTGCAGGGAGAACCACGCGAGCATTGATCTTGACCACATACGGGATCGGGGTCGCGTCGGAAGCTGAATTCATTTTAGAAGACATTGTCGTTGAAAGTTGATTGTTGCACGAAAAAGCATTATTTCAGTACAAACAACGATGTTAAATGCGCTTGACCCGAGATATGGAAGGAGAGAAAGGTCCCACCAGACGTGCCAGAATCTGTAATGTGTTTTTCGTCACCCTATTAAAATAGAAAATACGCGTCGTTTGTCAGGCGTATTGCAGATTCCCCCTGCCTGGGTAGGCCGGGGTTTATTGATTGTGGGGATCCGAATCTCCGGCAGCCGTAAACTAAGCTGCCGTTAATTACCCTTCACTTTTGGAGCGAGGAAACCTCTGATTGATGGGTAAAACTAGTCATGCGAACTCAATATACGGTGTGTGTATATTGTGTTTTGGACGTATCGAGGGCCTCGCAGAGTTTATGAGGGTCCCGCTACCCGGATAGCAGGCTGGGGGTCAAGAGGGCTAGCAGCCCCCTTGCGGGGTGCGGGGCAGTGACCCCTCAAAAAAAATTTCCAACGGGATAAGTGTTTTAAGTATGGAGCGTGTGAGGAAAAAGGAAAAAAAAAGGTGAGGAGCGTCCTAAGGACGTGTGCGTGGCGCGCGGCCGGTGGACGCCAACGGGTCACGTGCGCGGCACGCGGCCGCTGGAAATACCAGCGGAAGAAAGGGCCAAAGCCCTTAGGCTTGGAGTTGAACTCCCAAACAGGAATTGGATGTAGATTTGGAGTTACACTCCCAAAAGATTTGGATTTGAAGTTAAAACTTCTAAAAGATCTGGATTTAGAGTCAAACTCCTTTAAGAATTTGGATCATGGAATTGAACTCCTCAAAGATCTTCGGAAATGATCAAAAGGGACCCTTTTCTTCTCACTAAGCCTTGGATCCTCCTAAAGTGGGATTTTTAGAGGTGGGTCTTCTTCCTCTCTTTTTGCTGGATTTTGGGGGGGGGAGGGAGGTGAGATTTAAAAAATCCTCCTTTTAGGGATTTAATAGAATATTTGAACTCCCCTTCGAGAGTTTTATGGTGAAACTTTATTTAGTTTTAAGAAAAAGAGAGCTAGGCTCTTGATTTAATTGGAAATGAGGAGGAAGAGAAAAAAAACTTGAGAAAGAGAGGATGGAGGTACAAACCCTAGAATTTTTAAGAGAATGAAAGTTTTTATTGATTTTCTTATCATGTTTGTCTTTTATAGGCTGTAACTTTACATATAGCCTATTAGGCTTTTCCAAATGGCACTTGTGCCACCCCATGCATTATGTGCTTATTTCTTTTTGCACATAAGTAATGGGGTTTACAAAATTTTGGCTTTTTGCCCATTTTCTAAAAAATGTATTTAAACTAATTTATCGCCTTCTTTTTGGCATGGAGCCGGACCCTTCCAGCTCGGTCTTGACTTGGGCTTTGGCCCACTTGGCTAGGAGTTGATTGACTTTAACTTAGTCAAGCGGGATGTAATTTTTTACCCCAACAGCTCCAGTAATAGCGATACTAATGCCGTCCCAAAACCCAAATCCCAAGTTTTCCCAAGGCAAATGATGAGTCGCTCCTGACGCTATTCCATTGTAGCGATACTGATGCCATCCCAAAACCCAAATCCTAAGTTTTTCCCGGGGCAAATGATGAGTCGCTCCTGGCGCTATTCAAGTGTAACGATGCTGATGCCAAACAAAATCCAAATTCCAAGTCTCACTCAAATTAAAAAGTCCCGCCAAACAGGAAAAAAATCAAACAAATCAAATCGACGTCTTACTCGGCAGTGCTTCCAAGTTCAAAAAGTCCTGCAGAACGGGCAAGAAACTCCAAAATAAGAAGCGGAGCAAGTCAACCTCAACCCTGACACCGCAAGCGGAGCAAGTCAACCTCAACCCTGACACCGCAAGAAGCGGAGCAAGTCAAATCAAATCCCGATACCGCAAGAAGCGGAGCAAAGCAACCTCAACCCTGACACCGCAGGAAGCGGAGCAAGTCAAATCAAATCCCGATACCGCAAGAAGCGGAGCAAAGCAACCTCAACCCTGACACCGCAGGAAGCGAAGCAAGTCAAGCTCAACCCTGACACCGCAGAAAGCGGAGCAAGTCAAATCAAATCCCAACACCGCAAGAAACGGAGTAAAGTAAATCAACCTCAACCCTGACACTGCAAAAAACGGAGCAAGTCAAATCAAATCCTGATATCGCAAACAGCGGAGTAAGTCATCTTCAACCCTGACACCACAAGAAGCGGAGCAAGTCAAATCAAGTATCGACCGTCCAATGCGCAAAAATGCCAGCATCGACCTCCACGTCGCGAAAATGGCAGCATCGACCTCGACGTCGTCAAAAGGAAACCAAATCAAATCAATCTCCATATAGAACAAGATCTATCAATTTCATGCACACAGCCCGTACACGTGTGCATTTATTGATGTGGGCACTTTGTTGGGATCAAAAATTGCACCCCATTACCAAAATCAAAAATCAAATTCAAGTTCAAAGTCAAAAAGTCAAAGTGGACCCGAACTCAAGCCAGGTGGACCCGAGCCCAGGTCAAGCCCGAGCATGAAGAGGGGCCGGCCAAAAGAAAAAAAGGAAGGAAAAGTTAAATGTAATTTTTGCTTTGTAAATTAAATAGGCAAGAAACCAATTTTGTAAAAGCCATGGGACTGTATGTAAAGATGTAGGGTTATAAAAGGACTCCCATGGTGACTCAATAACTAACTTGGATTCCGAAATAAATCTAGGGTTTTTTTGTGCCTCTGAAGGTTCTCCTTCCTCCTCTTGTTCAATTAAATCGAAGGCAAATCCTTTCTTTTTTTCAAAAACAAAATTGATTTTAGACATTAATCCATTGAGAAAAATATCAATCTTCCGTTAAAATCACTAAAGGAGTAACTTTTACCACCCTCCATCTCTCTCTTCACGATCTAACAGAGGAGAGGAAGGGAAAACCCACTTCAAGACTTATTCGCGCACGTCCCGAGACCTCATAGAAGGGGAAAAGAGCCCCTTTAATCTTCTTGAGTCAAAAATTGTGTTCGGAGCTGTAGCTCCTTTGGGTTTCAACCCTTGCTTGCACCGTGTTATGTGTGCACCTCGCTGGATGCCCCTTTGGCTAGATGTGCACCTTGTGCGCACCGTGCACCTCACTGGACCTTTTGTCCCATTCGGAACACTTTGGTCGCCCCCACTCTCTCGCACCTCGCTAGGAGCGCACCTTACCACGTGCGCAATTCTCTAAATGCGCATGTGGCATGCGTGCATCCCTTGCTTCTGTTTTTCTTGTTAATATTCTACAAAATAAAGATAAATGAAATAAACATGCCCAAAGTGCCCTTAAGCTGTCTCCCCCCAAACACAATACGCGCATACTGCGTATTGAATTTGCATGAATTGTTTGACCTGTTAATCCAAGGTTCCCTCACTCCAAAAACGAGAGGTAATTAACGGCAGTTTAGTCCGCGGCCGCCGGAGATTTGGATCCCCACAATCAATAAACCCCTGCCTACCCAGACAGGGAAAATCTATAATACGCCTGACAAACGACGCGAATTTGTATCTCAATAGGGTGACGAAAAACGCTCTATATATGGGTAAAATCTAATACAGAAAAAAAAGGAAAAAACTTGTGTAGGTCAACCTGGTGGCTATATCGCACGAGATGATGAAGTAGGAACATTGTAGAAGGATCACATCAATAATAATATAATATATCAAGCTCAATTTACCAAAAGTGAAAACCTTCTTCAACGCACCTAACCTTGATGAAACCACATTTATTAAACACACCAAAGTAAGCTCCAAAAACCTTTTGCGGTAGACATTCATTCCATTTTTCTATGAGCAGTAAAGTTTTGACCACACAAGTTTAACCCCACAAGTTAACTTTACCGACATTTAAATTGTAGTTTGAAAATAGTTATATATGTATACTTCAAAAAGATCACCTATTAAACTAGTTTCACG
Organism: Agapanthus africanus; assembly: GCA_030015575.1. NCBI lineage: Eukaryota > Viridiplantae > Streptophyta > Magnoliopsida > Asparagales > Amaryllidaceae > Agapanthus > Agapanthus africanus. The sequence goes on along the minus strand of JASDDO010000008.1, from coordinate 1,072,202 downwards.
CTTGACTATTTTACAAACGATAGATGTACCCCAAGCAACAGTTCAAATCTAATATTTATGGTGAATGTAGGCATGCTTTGAAAGAGCATAGCAGCATCCAAAGACATTGGTTATTTCACTTTTAATGCAGTAGTGCGGTTGCAAGACATATGTACTTCTGAATTTTATATGAATGTTTATTTTCAGAAAACAAATGGCAAGTAAATATGAGATCGACCTTTAAGGGCCTATTTTGTGCAAGATGACTGGAATAAAGTTTTCTAACAGCTTCAAAATAACAATTGTTTCATGAGGAAGCAATTCAGACATGATATTTAGCAAACAAGACCAATTGAATCATGCAACTCAATAGTGTGATTATGATTAGCTGAAGATGTACAAATGAATAGAACTTTAAAAAATACCTTAAAAGAACCCGTGCAGCCTCTTGGCACTCAGAAACGCGGCAATTATATCCAGGGTTATTTGGTAAAGAATGCTTCAACCCTGAAAATGCCAACAAAATTTTGTACGCTTTTTGTCCCATAGGATGCAAACTCGGGGAGTAGACACAAGTGTGCTCTTTTATCTGCTACAGCTTACAAGAAATTTTTGAGTTCCCTCATGGGAGCCAGCCAAAACATTGGATCACAAAAACATACAAGATTGGCTCGTCAATATAAACTCTACTAACTTATAAGCAAGCAATAAACTATAACAGCTCTCATGTATATTATCAAAGAGTTTCTCTTTTATGTGTTAAACCCGTGAAGCACAAACTAATTTAATATAACTAAGCTCTCATTCGATGTTAGCAAAAAGCTTGAAATAACTTTTCCCTTCTAGCATAAACTACTGCTAAATTTCACCCGATATTATACGAGCCATGTTCTATTTTAGTTTTTACGCCTTTTTTCCTTTTTCCAATATGCTTCTTTCTTTGTGTCTACATGGTTTCCCCTTAGTATTAACTCTCTTCTGAGTCAACTTCCCCAGACAACTCCCTTAAACTCTCCCAACACAAACGTCTCAACCCTTAAAACAGCTCTCTTAGCTTTGTCAAACTGTTGTTGCCACTGGCCACAGTCCATGCTTTCCTGAGTTACACAGAAAAGGATCAAGGGTGGCTTTGTAAAAAAGAATATGGGTTAGGTGCAGAACTTGCTTAGATCATGACAATGAAATGAGGCAAGTTAGGTGCAGAACTTGCTTACATGAAAATGCGTATATGAATACTTTGTCCTAGGTTATCCGCTTACTTTCTTTGTCTATGGAAATCCGTACATCAACCTTATACTACAATTTGCAAACCCCTCATTTTGTTGCCAAGATACATTGCAACTTGTGTCATGCAATTCCACATATTGCTACATCCACCTAATGGATATAAGATGGGTGTACACCAACTAATCTCTCTTCTTCTAAATAGTCATAGTTTAACTTGCATGATATTCTTATCAGTAGTATTCTGAGAAATGCACCACACAACCCAAAATATAAAAATTAAAATATCACTATTTCCCATCCTAGAATTGTCTATGTAACTTTATATTAGTTAATGTAGTTTCAGGATACATCACATCAACTCATTTAAAACATAAGGAAAGAATGTTTTTATTCTAACTCTCTGAGTTTTGCTGTGAGTAAGCTATCTAGTAATTCAAACAAATCTGTCCTAGAAATAAGTAATTGCTGGATTAAGTAGCTTACCTAATGGTAAAAGATGCAAATCTTATAGACCATATTATGGGGGATGGGGTGGAATATTGCTGCTAACTAGCCGCAACATGTTTAGAATGCCATGCAGCATACTGATATCTTTTATGTCATTCCTCTTTCATATACTCAAGATCCAAAAATGATAATAAAGGTCCCAAAATAATATTGAAGATGCTCTAGAAAAGTTGCAGACTTGCCTTGCAATTCATGATGGTCAGATGACCGTATTCTGAAAGTAATATCGCTGACTGGTCTAGGATACCATTTCTCAGGCCTAAATATCCATTTTCAATTAACCTGCATTCCAGAATATCAGTACAATTGCATAGGCATATATCCCAGAACAGGGCACAGAATTGTCAGAGTTCATTTGTAAGGATACATAAAGAAAGCTTATTCTGAACATACAGAATTAATCAATTTCAATTTTCCAAACATGCAAAGATGTCAATCAGATGAGAGAAAAAATGTTTATCTAGTTGCAGTTTTTACCTTCTCTCATATTTTAATCGCAGCATGTCAAACTTCCTCTTTTTATTCATATTGGCATAAAAGACGGGCAAAGATCTAACAAGGCATCATCACCAATCCCTTCTAATTGACCGATCCTCATAAGCAACATGAAAAAGGTAATGATGCGGAAATGATTTTTGCCCATAGTTGCTTTGTTCAAAAGGATCATCATTCATTACGGGGTGAACGTTTATTGAGACTCACCAATAACTCCATATGCATTCAATTCTTTTATATGTTTTATCCTTTTGCCAGTCATTCATTATAAAATTCTCATTATAGCCACTACACTAATTCTTTTGAGATCTTTTAATTGCCCCACATTCAGTAACATAAAAGTAAAGTTCCCACATGATACTCAAATTTTCACTTATCTACAATCATATTTGTTTCCATGAACCTGTTAGTCAATCTCACCATGATGATCATGGCGATGAAATAATCAACCCTAAGTGGCATAAGTAGCTATTCCTATGTTGTTGAGAGAGATATCTTATATTCTTCTCGTCTTCCCAAAGACGCATAACATGTATTCTGTTTCATCTTTCTGATTCTAAATTATTTAAATATAAAGCTTCTCTCCAACTTTAAACTTTTGAGATCGTTGCTATCTACTCTCAGCAGTCAGCATAGATGAACTCATTTTATAATTCTGCCAGTGTGCATATATACTTCTTGCTCCGGTTCATCTCCCAAAAGCTAATAATATGTGCCAGTTGTTTTTTACAAATTTCAATTTACAATAATTTTTACAATAAGTTGCGGCCTAATGAACAACCCTTACCTATAAATCCTAAGTCTGGGTCAGATAACTGAAAGATTGGTTAAGATTGAGCCTACTCATGTAGAGGGTGGACGTCAACTGAAATACCAAACACGATCAGAAGAATATGCATTTCTATATTCATAACTCATACACTTGCTCTAATAAATCCATATTAACAACAACGATTAGTAGGTTCTATAATCACCTGAAAACAACGTATCGTTTACTACCACCAGTCTACATTCTAGCAAGAACTTGGTTAATGCTGATTCCTTTTTTTCTCTTGAGAAAAGTGGACAGCTGTGACTACAGACAAAGATGTTTGGAAACCTGCAAGCTTGTTATACTGCTAATTTCATAAGAAGTCATGCCATATCTTAAACGTACCTTACAGATCCCATTATACAGTCACTACAAGTTTGCACGTGCTCTACGCATGTATAAATAGGGAAGGTATGCATGAAGTTTAGTTGCAAATTTAGTTTACCAAAAGGGGGGTGGGGGTGCCGTGGACACTTGGAAATGTTGAAAAATTTGAAGAACTCTGCTCATTCTTTCAAATTGCACTTGGAAATGTAGAAAAATTTGAAGAACTTTGCTCATTCTTTTAAATTGCACATGAAAACATGTGAGGACACATGGACCCCTTTGAGTTTGTTATAATAGTAGGGATTGATGCAAAATGCTTTATAATTCTTCAATTGTTATACCATCATTCTATTTAGAACCAATCAACAGCTTCAATTCACATGAATGTATAAACAAGTTGGATGATATGATTCCAAGGAGAAACCATCAAAATTTACTTTTCATGGTAATCGATCAATTTCTTGAAGCTTACAACAAAAAATAAGTTCAGATGAAGAGAGATGTCTATTGATAAACATCATCTTGAAATATGCTTGATTTGCAAATGGTTACATGAAGATAAGAATTAAATGCTGGCGCAAGACACCTAGAAAGCATTATAATTAGCAAAAATCAAGCACATGGAATCTTTAGATTCTCACCTATCCAGCTCAATATTCTCTTCTGGAAGAATAGCCAGGTCATTTGCACATTCCAAAGCCAACAAGTACGCAATCCCAGCCTGTCCGTTCAAAGTTGGAGTAAACTTATTCTTAACACAAAAGACGCCAACAAAAAAATTACTAACATAAAGGGGACAAACGCTATTATTAGCATATAATAAGAAAACTATAAACGACCCAAACCGATGCTTTGACCCTCAGGAGAAATTTACCGTTTCAACTTACAAGAAAGATTATTTGATCGTTGGTGACTTGCATCACAAAGTTCAAATTTTATTGCTAGACGTCTAATGAGTAAGCAGTTCCCAGACTCATGTCCAAAGATTAAATTATACTCATTTAGATGGCAAGAGAAGCAAAGAAAAATAAGAACTAACAAAACAAGAGTGCATAACAATATTTTAACAAATAATGAAGAAACGTATGCACAAGGTGAATTGCTTGGATAATCCAGAAATGCTCCTGTGTTTACAACTTAGTAGAATTATTATTACAATAGTATCACCTTAACACCAAAACTTTAAATGTATCTATGGGACCATTCTAATGTGCAACTTATATGTGAACTGGCAAGATAAGATTTAAATGATCATGGGATATAATCCAGCTACCTAATGGCCATGCATTCCATTCTACAGTCATATATGAAGTAAAAGTGTAATAAATATGGTAAGTTTGAACTGGATTCTTTAGTATCATCGATTCCAATTGCAAATAAATTGCATCAATAACTTCAAAAGGTAAATATCAGAAGTTAACTAGAATGAATATTATTCTCAGGGAGGCATGATAATTTCTGAGCTTTAATGCTTCACCATCGGTTTTTATCAAATATTAAAATTTGCAATTAGATTCACTCCTTGCACTATTTGATCCAATAGTTAAATACTAGGATCACTCATTTACATATTTATTCAGCTTGATGTGGAACATTTCAAAGACTGCTCTCCCTTACTCTGATTTCATCATAGTGCGATATGCCAAATCATTCCTGGAATCTACTCCCATGCAAAAAAAAAAACACGATGCTGCTTAGCAGGTATCTAAATTGTATGCTTGCAAGTAAAGGTAATATACAAATACAGTATATTACAATGAGCATAATTTTCGATGAAAAAACTAAGCCTTGACACAAAAATTGTAGCAGAAAGGAAAATTTTCTTGGGAAATAATGAATAAAAACCAGTGTTGTTAGCTTACAGCTGCTGAAGAGCTTAGTCCCGAGCTATCAAGTCCTTCAGAACCACAAATATAACCAATTATGCCCTGCACATGCCGTGTGGAAAGTTGTTTTATGAGTATGATGAAAGCTTTGTTGATATAGCTTAGAAGTAGTAACGATGTGAAAGCTGTCAATCTGTCGCCATTACTTTACCATGAAAACCTCACTGGTTGAGAGAAGTTCATTGTTCCTCAGAAATATTTCACGAGATTAATAGCTCAGTGATTAGTTGAAAATATTGCACATTTGAATGATTATTTTTTCCACTATTGTTAAGTTCTAAAAGGTGTTTATTGTAATTATAGAACATATGAGGGTTTATGTGTAAAAAGCTTATTATCATATGTTTCTACATTATAATTAACATAATGAGGGAAAATACATGCATATAATATTTATATAAAATATTAGTAATTAAAATATGCATATCATATCAAATAATTCTAATCAATATTCTTAAAATATTGTATCATACAAATGGTTAGGATAATATCTCAAAATAATAACAAATATTACTAACACTATGACTTAAGATATTGTGCAGATATTAGCTCAGATCTGGAGATCAAAAGATCCGAGATGTCGGAATCAAATCTGCCGAAATATTAAGGGAAAATATAAGATCTAGCAACGGCAGAGACTCAGAGTAAGATTTCCAAAATCCAGACATCGAAGAGATCTACAAATGTCAACACCAGAGACCACAGAAATCCCATGATATCCCATGATATGATCCCACTAAACCGCCGCGGTTGGGCGGCCAAATAGACATATATGCGGCGGATCCGCGGCCCCTTTGTGGCCGTAGGATTTGAGATTTTTTTGGTGTGATCGTAACAACAAATCATCACACATGGAATCTAGGGTTTAGAGTTTCTGTAACTATAAATAGGCCCGAGAGCTTCACATCTAAAATCATCATCCGAAGAGATCAAGAGGTCCAAGACGATCCACGCATCCGAGTTGATCATCGGCTGTTCATCTACTTCCAACAAGATAGAGATCGAGAGCAAAAACTAGGGTTCTTGTACTCTACTTTAAAAGGATTTGTACATGATATAATTGATTAATGATGGAGTTTTTATTAGTCTTTTCGTAATTAATTTCTGCACTTAATTTCTGAATCTTACATTATGATCATTCTTCATCCTTTCTTTTCCAACCATACGTGAGTAATTCCTAGCTTGCTAGGGTTCGTAGGCTAGAGTAGATCAATGGATGATAAAATATTTTAACTTCTTTTATACATTTTAAAGTTTATAAACTTTAGCAAAATAAATATTAATATCCTTATCGAGCGCGCTACCAATTTATTAATAGTCTCGACCACGATTTGAGATTAGATTAACACTTGTTTTGTTAGGGGCTGGACATGAATAGAGATCAATGCAAGAACAAAAATTAAGAGTGGGGAAACCCTAGTTTCTTCCAAAAGAACCCTAATCCACATTCATCACTATCGATCTAGTTTTAAACTATTAAAGATAAAAGGAGTCATTTTTAATTATTCATCCATTACTACTAAGTCCTATGAACCCTACAAGCCTTCTCTTCATAAATCTTATATCCGTCGTATATCCGTTACGACAACCAATCAACCCATCTTTCAATCAACTCGTCTAAATCAAGAAAAAGGTTCACGTTTCCCTGCGGACGACCCGTACTCATCGCGGCTAGCTACTAGCGACACCGTCTTGATTGCGGTTACTTTATTTGCAAAACTTCTCTTTAAAACAGATCAGTCAGCTATTTAAATTCACCCAAAAAAAGGGTACATAGGGTATGGATCATTTTTTTGGAAAACTAATAAACTTATAGTTCTTCCATAGAAAGACCAATTGCCTAATAAAAAAGACAGAAGCAAGACACATCAAAGATGGAAATAGAATGCAATATGGAAAACAGAACCATGATTCAGTACAATGCGGTTGTCTTGTCGAAATTATTTAGTAAATATTTGAATCAATTCCACCACGAAATATGTAATCTACCCTATTGTTTTCTGAGCAATTGCAAGTTCAATTATGTTTGTGATGAACCCACCTACGTTAAGCAAAATTTATTAACAGAACATTTATCATAAATTTCTTCCATGTAACTCAAGGTCAAATCCTTAACAATTATCAAATCCGTTTTTAAATGAATGAAAATAACATATGAAAACTTGAAATACATAATTTAAGTACAGAATTTATAACACCAAAACATATTTCACCTTGGTCAGATGATATCCTCCTCTTTGCAATGCATAAAGCGCGCCTCTTGCATAAAATCCCCATTCTTGCTCTTCATGATTTTTAATATTAGTTTCTTGACTGTGTTTATCACCCCTTGGACATTGTGTTTCATCAACTCTGTAATATGGATAAACAATAATGTAATGGATCTGACCTGTATGAAGATTTAGTTTGAATTGTAATAACTTGAACAAGAGAAGGATACATAACATAATAATGAACAGAGACAGCACAACTGTGATGAAATAATACATTTCTTCCAAGAATTTAAGATCAAGGTAGCATGATCTCATTCATGTTTAATAAAATCAAATGATGCAATGATACTGTAGATACAACAGGTACTAAGATTTCAGGATGTGGGTACAAATATGGAAACAGCAATAATGAAATTATGTGTGTATTAATTTTCTTCGTCTATATCATGAATTGTAAGGCGACTAACCTGCAATGCCTGAAAAACTAAACTTATAATTTAAAATATATATTTTTAAGCTACATAAATCAATAGTCACTCAAATAATCATAATTTCTTAGTTTGAAAGTGAGAAAATTGTATAATTACATACACAAAGGTAAGCCATATTTTTCAATTTTGCGGTCGACTAAATGAATCACTTTCTTCCATTTAGCTTTATCAAGGGTCATCTCCTTAATTAAATTAGCAAGAACCATTTTCTTTCTAACTATCCTATATCCATTTTTTAACCCTAGATTTAATCATCTCTGCACCACTAAACAAAATTCAATTAAGCGGCTAATTTATGGAGCTCCTTTATACATGCCAAACCATCTTAATCGGTTATTCCTCGCTTCATAATTCATACTCAATTAGATCTACATGTAACTTCTTTTAAATGCATTCTCAATTAGAGCTACATGTAAGATCTCATAGATTCTCTACATTGTCATTTAAGCTACATTCATTTTTACATCTTCATTGTCCAACATAATTCATTTTATATTAGCAATACAACTCAGGTAAGCCAACAACAATCACTCTCAATCTTTAGGTTGATGAAGTAAGTTGGCTAATAGGGAGCCCCAGTTTAGTGTACCCTTTTATAATTTTAAGCTTCTATAATGAGAGAACAAGCCATAAGTATAATCTGGTACTCAGTGTTCTAAAAGTGAAAGGCGACGTCAAGCCGACGAAGCCCGCCTATCACTCGAGGCAAGAGGCGCTAAAAAGGCGATCTCCTGAGTGAGGTGAGACGATAAATATTTAACATAAAATTTTCATATATGATGTGTAATTTAACAATGTTTGTATGGTACATTCTATCAATAAATGATACCTAAATTATATCAAAAAAATATTAAGCGAAATATAGCATTCAACCACATAAACGATAGATTTTAAATGATGTCATAATAATAATAAAATTCACAAAGGGTGAAACTTTATCCTTGAACTTTGAGAAGAGGAAAAGAGAAGCAATGGCTAGATGTGACAGGGACAGTGGCTGCAGGAGAAGCCGACAGTGGTGATTGGAGAAATTGCGGGAGGCGATGATTGAAGGATTTTGTTGGGTAGGTTTGGGGAGTACGGAGACAATGTGAAAGAGATATATAACTTTTCTTCGATTTGGAATAAAAAACCTAGTTTATTCTCAACCTATTTGAGTCAATTCTATGATACTAAAAGATTTCTCTTGCGAGAATGAGCATACATTAAGAAAAGGAGAGTGAAAATAGCATATATTTGTTTTGTGAAAAAATATCACATGGTTGCTCGCCTCAGCACCTCGATTTAGGCGCTTGAGGCGACAATGGCTCCTATCGCTCGCCTGGGTGCCTAAGGCGCCAAGGTGCTTCACCTTTTAGAACACTATTGGTACGCATGTTTCTTTTTCTGTTGTCATATCTAAAAGACGATAAGTATAGTTCTTTCTCTGTTATATTTGAAAATGGATATGAATGAATCTTTCTCTTTACATCTAAAAATGCACATCTATGTTTATTTCTCTGTTGTATATCTGAAAGTGGATATGTATGATTCTTGTTCTGTCACTCTATCTGAATATGGCTGTCTTTCTACTACTACTTCGCAAAAATAATTCATCTTATCCAAGGGGGGAATAAGAGAATGCTTCATACCTAAATTTCACCTCTCCTTTAAATTGTCCGGATCGCAGTAAAACCTGCAAGAGCACATCTGAATCATTAAGCACATAACAACATACAAATTTAAACAAGCTTAGAGTCTAGGTTTAGAAAGAGGGGAAAAAAACTAATTCCAGGATAACAGGGGAGGTGGTCAGGAGTGTTGGTAGGGAAAGGGAAATAGGAATTGTGCCATGGAATCAAGTCATGCAACCAACACAAGAAGAAGAGGAGGCATATTCTATTTATTCAGGGAGGGTAAGCACATGGATCGCCCCTTTCTTCACTCAAAAACTATTGGATAATCTCGTCTTGTCTTGTGCAAAAGAAAGGTTCAGCTATGAACTATAGTACTATACAGCTTGGGTTCTATGAGGAAATTATATCATATTACTTGCACATTGACCATCTGACAATACATTATCAGATAACTTATTAGATATATACTTCCTTCAGTGGTATGCACACACATATACATAATATATAACGCATATGAATATATAGGACTGCTCTTCGTATATAGTTTTGCGTCAGTAGGAATATATATAAGAATGCTCTTCATATATGCTTTTGCGTTAGTAGGCATGAAGCCTACGGATCATCTATCTAGGACAAATGTAACCATGCCCTCTCTCTGTGTGTGCGTGTGTGTACGTCGTTAAGACTGAGGCGCTCGTATGAAACCGTGCATCAATTGTGTATAGGACAATGAAGATGGAGAACCTGAAGATTTGGGGAAGGGATAAAAGCCAAAAGAATTCCCCTGTTAATAGTCATAGCAGAGACAGTTCCACCCTGATGGTCGATGTGGGCACCGAGTGGGCAAATCCTGTAGGGAGACACAGCCACCCTTACATCCTCCACCTCCACCTTGCTGTCTCTTCCACTCATTTCAGCCACCGCCTTCTTCACCCTATCAATCTGAATTTTTTACGCGCGCGCGCACACACACAAAATTAATTATTAGCGATGAAATTACAAAGTAACAAGATCCATATGTAGAAGAAAGGATCAGGAACCCAGTATTCATTCAAAAAATATTTTAAAAGCATGAATAAACATTTTGGGAAAATAAGAAGGGGAATTCGAAACAGTGTGCAATTAAAATAAAAGAAGATCGAAAATGCAGCTGCAACAGCAAGAGGAAGAAATTGAAGTGGGGGTATAAGAGAAATTCCAAACAATCACGAGATTGTATCGGAAATTTATAATAATTAAGAAAACAATAAAAAGGAAAATAGAAAGAAGAGGAGGAGAATTCATACCTCGTCCTTGGACGGCCAGCACGACGCGTCCGGGAACCCCATCTCTCTCTCTCTCTCTCTCTCTCCCCTCTACCCAAAATGAAAAATTCAAGATCCAAAAGGAAAAATTATTGCTGTAGAATTAATTAGATCCAAAACGAACTAAAAAAAAGGAAGAAAATTAGATCCAAAACGTAATAAGTGGGATTTGTATCTGGATTTGGAGCACACTCACTCCCCTCTCTCTCTCACTCACACAATTATTTATTAAAATTAATCGAACCGCTGAGTCAGACCATCAATCATTCGCTCTCGCTAGCTTACATTTGCCGATTAGCTGGCCTTTTGGGTTGCTGATGCAATCTCTATCTATATATCAATACCAGCCTCTCTGCCTGTCTTCTGATTTTTTGTTGCCATCTTATCTTACTAAGTAATATGCACGGAGCATATGCACACGATGTGTGATGAGAAAAAATTAATCATGTTTCAAGATTTTAGTATACTTTTTTTATGGTCATTAGTTCAAAAACATTTTAGTATGCATCTGAATGAAATTTAAAAAATGTTTTATGAATCCGTTTATTTGCAGTTGCATATAACATCTTGGCACTTACATATAACATCTTGGCACTTACATGTAATTTCTGATAAATTGTCTGTAACTTCTAAACAGTTGCATGTAAGTTCTAAGCAGTTGCATGTAATTTGTAAACAGTTTCATATAACTTCTAACCGCTTGCCTGTAATTTCTAATCAGTTGTATGTAACTTGGAAGCAGTTGCATGTAACTTGTATGCAGTTGCATGTAACTTCTAACCATTTGCCTGGCACTTCTAGGCAGTTGTCTGTGACTTGTAAGCAGTTTCTCATAACTTGTAAGCGGTTGTCCCAGACGTCTCCTGTTAAAAACAAAAACTGACATTTTGAAATTTTCCTTTATCAGACGTCTGCACCAGACATCTGTACCGGACGTCTTCAGTTTAAAATTTTCTTAAGGAGACGTCTACTTAGTCGTCTCTGAAATAGAAACAGAGATTTGAAAATGGAAATTTTCTTTAAGAGAAGTCTGTATAAGACGTTTGGTTTTCAAAAACTTCTTGGTACAGACGTCTGCAATATAACTAAATTTTGTTGTTGAAATTTCATTTGAACATAAAAATATAAATGAATAGAGTAAAAGAAATGAATAATTCAAGTATGATATGGAGCATAATGAACCAATTCATAATAATAACAGAAATAGGATATAGGTTACAAAATTTATACAACAACAACAACTACTGAGCCTTAGTTTACGGACTTCATAACAATAGAAAACAAAATAGTAGCTAATACATAACCAAACCGATAATCAAGCCTTGTCCCAATATTTCATTTAAAACAAAAAAACAATGATTACAATAATTTCAGCCGACTTACGACAAAATGAAGAACGGACGCCCTGCAAAAATATATATAAAAACATCCATCTAATGGCCGAGCGAATAAATAATCCTTTCGACTAGAGCGTCATATTAGGCCGAGATTTGTTCCATGGAGCACCAATACTTCTTCCAGCAGACGGACTTGTTGTTGGAATTTATGAAGCTCGGCCCGCAGTGCAAAAGGGATGTTGAAGTCACGAGTAAGTGTTGCTTCTTTGCGCAACTTCTCACATCGAGCTAAGTCGGGCTCTTATGCATTAACATTCAGAAATTATGTTCGAAGATGTCTACCCTGTCGAGTGGCCGGATTGTTATGAAGCGCTTCCTAACGGCTATCGGCCAGTTGAGTCAAGCACTTAGTTAGTTGACGAACCGTTACAACACATTCTTGGCGACGTTTGAAAATGGCATCAACCATACCTTGAAGTTCACCGAAACGGGCTTGAGCGCTATCAAGATTGAGCAGGTCAACCGAGTAATGAGAAAGGAATTCCCTTCGGATGTACATATCAGGAAGGAAGGGTTTTGACCACGCATTACACTATTTGAGTTGGTAGAACTCTGAGTTGCCGAAGTTTGTCAAGACGTTCTAATGCTTCATTTAAGGTTCCGGCCAAGAGGGACCAAGGGCATGAAGGGAAACAAGCTAGTATGGATCCGATGATCACTCGGTACCAAAGTGAGGTCAGCCATAGCAGCGCCTCTGTAACACCCGAGCCCATGCTACTAATTTCAGTTACCGTTTGAGCGTAGTGTGGCACTTATTTCATTTATCTTGCTTGATTGTTACTCATTGTAATTTTACCCCGTCATTTAATTCTGCCTATAACAATTTATGGCATCTAAAATAAAATTAAAAATATTCATCTTGGCCTGCTTGACACCCCTAACCCCGTTGTAGCGTCCGTGCATCGTGTTCTCGTCCCGTTCAGTGAAACGGGCGAGTTTGGACGGCTACGCGCACGTACGTGTGTCCGTTTTGGGGGTATGCTTTTTGATCATAAAACACTTCATTTTAAATTTTGGATCCCGCCTAAAATGTTATTATTTCAATTTCAAATTTTTGGACCCGACCCGGGCGCAATTTGGAAATGTTTTACTTTGCGCCAAAATCCCAAATTTCTAATATTTCATAAACCATCGTATATTTTAAGTTACCATATAAAATTTTACTGTTCCTTAAAATCTTTACTTAATTTCCTAACCTCTATCCCCCCCTCAACCAATCAGCTCTCTCTTTAACCCCCGTGGGCCCCCTTACCTCTCTCTCTCCCCCCCCTAATATCTCTCTCTCCCCCACGTTTATATTTCTCCTTCCCTCATCAGAAACCCACCCATCGCGCAAACCCTAGCCACCGTCTCCCTCGCCGCTGCAGCACCAACGCCGACGCGAACACCACCAGCATTCTCGCCTCCTCAACCTCGTCTCATCCACATCCTCCCTCATCGTGTTCCCGAGCGCCTGCACACCCCGACCAGGCCCGCGCGTGCCCCCTGCACACAGTTGCACCGCCGGAGGTCGCTGCCGACGACCCTTCTCCGTGCCACTGGCCCTCGCGCACCCCCTCGGTGAGCTTCTTCTCCCTTCTCCTCTTTTCCTTTCTCTTTTTCCTTCTCTGTCGCGATTTTTCTTGATCTGCAGTTGGTCGCTGTCGTCGTAGGCCACCGCCGGAGCTCCATCGACGCGGTCGACCGTCACCACCCGTCGCACAGATCCTCGTGAGCATTTCCCTTCTCCATCCTCCCTCCTTTCTTCTTTATTTTCTTTTCTTTTCTTGTTGCAATCTTGATCATTCATTGTTCTGAACTTGGCCGGAATCCGGTAATGCCGGCGACGTGTCCCGACGTTCCAGCGAGGTATCCCGACCCGTGTGGTTCCACTGTTCGTCGTTTGGGTTCATTCCGTGAACCGTGCGCCCGTCGCGAGTTTTCCCCGCCGACATTTTACGTTCCGTTTTCCCGTTTCGCGACCCGTCGAGGCAAGTACCCCTTGCTACATGCTAAACAATATTTACATACATATTAATGACACCCTAAACCTATAAATTTAACTTTGGTACGATCATTTCTCTTTTTCATGTTCAATATTGTTATATAACATTTTATCATTCAAACTTGGAACCTATATATGTAAATATCATTGCACCCATGAAGTATTAACTTGGTAACACAATTAAACGGCTATAATTGTCTTACTGCATTCTCATAATATTGAAATCATCTCTGTGACACAATTGATAACTGTATTGCTAATTGAATGAATCCGCCTACTGCTTAATTCATTGCTTATATCATGCTGTCGATACCCATGCTTGATTATATAACTGATTGTGAGTACACCTATGATATTGTTTACATCTTGACCTGAATTGCTATATACATATTGATAGACCAGACATGGTACCGTATACTGCTTGACTTGACATGATGTACCATGACCTGACCCGTTACCTGATCTTGTGTCTAATGCCAACAAACCTGACATGTAGTCCTCATGGACCGTTCCTGTTGTCTATCCAGACAAACCTGCTTACCTGATCCTGTGTTGGCATTAGTTCTTGATACCTGGCTTGGGGGTATGGAGAAATCAAAGGTGAAACCTGAATTGTAACTCAACAGTTCGCTACTTGTTCTGATCAGTTTTAGAGGCTAGGCCCGCCTCGTGACGATGCTGCTGACATCGTTGGTATGTACTCCTTTCCTGTTAGTGCCTAGCATCACGTCTCGGTTTCAGCCCGAGAGTCTGTAGACCGTGGTCCCGGGCATGCACGGGATACTATTGAGTTACATCGATGATTCATCAATTTGATTTCAAGGACTTTAGAACAGAAAACCTGATAGAACAGTTTAGTTTACCCACTGCACACTACCCTGCACTGCTCTGATTCATATTATTGTTACCCTTGCTTTATTCATGTTTATATTCGCATTGCCTGTTTATTAAGTTATTATTTGATGACTTGACGCGCTGACGTCTGGGTTTTGCATGGCCCAGATTCCGTACCGCTATCGCAGTCCGAGCAGGAGTACTTCAGCCGACAGGCTGAGCTGTGAGTGTTAGCAGTAGTTAGCTTTTCTTTACTGCATTTTATTCCTGATGTGAGCCCGCATTATGGGACATACATTCCAGTTATTTTGTATTGGATCTTTCGCTTCCGCATTTATTTATTCTTGACTCATGTTATCTTGGATTATGGATATGTTTTAGATAGTTTTATTTTGTTCTTGATATCTATACAACCGTAATGTGACTGTGGATGGATACTTCCTATCCACAGGTAGCATGGTTGGCTATGTCACGTGCCCATTTTAGCGTACTCTAGGAAGCGGGGCGTGACATGGTTCGTTTGGTATCAGAGAATAGGTTAGTCGGGTTGATTCTTTTGTAGTTGGGTATTGTACCCAATACACGAATCAGAATACCCGTGTTTTGGAAACATGTCCTGCCACCTTGCCGTTTTACCATTCTTGAATCACATTCTTCCTGATTATATCTTTTACGATGTGCAAACTTCCTTTGCATATCGACTCGAAACCTGATTCCTTGTTATCTCTAGGACCTAGGCGACTTGGGTGGAGTTATGTAATTGTGGCTATGATACCGCGGCATAGTTACAATGCGGCACTCTATTTAAGTATCTTGGAGTTCTAGCCTTGATCTATATTTTTGAATCTATCATCATGCTAATGTTGGGTGTTTTGATTTCAGGGATATGGCAGATAAGAATCTGAAGACGTACCAAAGGCGTGTGGACGAAGCCGCCATGCTTGGAGTGATAAGAGGAATGCTGGAGAATCAAAAGAGACAGACCGAGCTGATCCAGCAGCAAGCGGAATCGTTTCAGGAAGGTTTGCAGATCATTCAGCAGTCTGTGAACAATGTTGGAGCTAAGCCAGTTGACCGAGTAGGGACAGTAGCAGATTTCAGACGTTTGGGTCCGTCTACATTTACTGGTTTGGAGAAGCCGTTGCCAGCGGAGCAGTGGCTAGTTGACATAGAGAACTTGCTTATTGCGGCACAGATTCCAGATAAGAAAAGAGTGGATGTGGTACGCTTTCAGTTAGTGGACTACGCCCGAGAATGGTGGCTTGTGGAGGAGACCCGCTTGCCCAAGCCGATCAAGTGGGCGGATTTTTCTAAGAGTTTCCTAAAGAAGTTCTTCCCGCGGACTGCACGGGAGGAAATGGAAGAGAAATTCATCGGGCTAAAGCAGAATGGAGCACCCGTAGATGTGCATGCAGCAGAATGGACAAGACTCAGCAGATTCGCTAGACCTTTAGTTGCCAACGATGCAGACAGGGCGCGAAGGTTCATGCGCAGCTTGGACGTGGACATCCAGAGGCAGATTGTCTCCCTGGGTTTGATCACTTTCTCACAAGAACTTGCGGCAGCCGAGAGCAGCAAAGTTTATCTGGGATGAAGGGGAGTGTGCAGCAGACAGCAGTTGCGGTAAGGAAGCAGTTCTGTCGGGCCAGTCGAGTTTAGGGCTAGGCCGACAAACAATATTCTTGCATCAATGGAAGTGATGAATGTGAAGAGCCGGCTGTTGTTCGTGATTTTATGGACGTGTTTGAAGATATATCGGGTTTACCGCCGAAGCGAGACGTGGAGTTCGCAATTGATCTTATTCCTGGTGCAGCGCCAGTATCCAAAGCGTATTATCCAGTGGCACCAGTAGAGTTGGAAGAAGTCAAGAAACAGGTTGCTGAATTGCTTGACAAAGGTTGGATTCGAAGCAGTAACTCGCCTTGGGGAGCTCTAGTTCTTCTAGTAAAGAAGAAGAATGGCACAAGAAGGATGTGCATCGACTATCGAGAATTAAACCGGGTGACTATTAAGAACAAGTATCCGATCCCTCGCATTGGCGAACTTTTCGAGCAGCTTAGTGGCGTGAGGGTATTCTCGAAGCTGGATTTGCGATCCGGATATCATCAGGTCCGAGTGAAAACAGAAGATATTTGCAAGACGGCGTTCCGAACTCGGTATGGACATTACGAGTACTTAGTGATGCCCTTCGAAGTAACGAATGCGCCGGCAGTATTCATGGACTTGATGAACCGAATCTTTTCACCGTTCTTGGATCAGTTTATTGTGGTATTCATTGACGATATTCTGGTTTACTCGAAGAGTTTTGAAGAGCATGCTGAGCATTTGAAGATCGCATTGCAAACATTGAGACAAGAGAAGATATATGCGAAGATGAGTAAATGCGAGTTTTGGCTGGAGGAAGTAAAGTTTTTGGGGCATGTTGTATCTGGCGATGGAATTGCCGTCGATCCAGAAAAGATTGCAGCAGTTCGAGATTGGCCGATTCCAAAGAATGTTGCGGAGATAAGAAGTTTTCTTGGATTCGCCGGATATTACAGGAGATTTGTGGAGAACTTTGCTCGTCTGGCAGAGCCGTTGACCAAGCTTACGCGCAAGGAGGTACCTTTTGTTTGGATGGACAAATGTGTGTTAGCTTTTGAGACGTTGAAGCAGGAGTTGATAACCGCCCCTATTCTGACCGTGCCAGACAATTCCGGAGGATTGGTGATTCACAGCGACGCATCTGGGAAAGGATTGGGGTGTGTTTTGATGCAGCATGGGAAGGTTGTAGCGTACGCATCGAGACAATTGAAGACCCATGAGAAGAATTACCCAACTCATGACTTAGAACTTGCGGCTGTGATTTTCGCTTTGAAGATTTGGAGACACTACCTTTTGGGCGAAAGGGTCGAAGTTTTTACTGATTATAAGAGCTTGAAGTATGTGTTCACACAGAAGGAGCTTAATATGAGGCAACGTAGATGGTTGGAGCTGATGGCTGACTACGATCTTGATCTTAAGTACCATCCGGGGAAGGTTAACGTCGTGCCGGATGCGCTTAGTCGGTTACCAGCAATTCAGGTGTTAACTACGCAGAAGGAGATCATTGCAGATTTTCGAAGATTTGACTTGGAGGTTGTGCTACCGCATTCTACGGGACAGTTGATGCAGCTGCAAGTACAGTCACCGTTGATCGAGAATATTAAAGCAGCACAATCGCAGGACCCTAGACTGCAAAAGTTTCGAGAACAGGTTGAAGCCGGACTACGAACAGATTTATTGATCCACGAAGATAGTTCGTTGAGGTATGGTAACCGTTTATGTGTGCCAAAGGGAGATATTCGTGAAGAGCTTATGAAGGAGGCACACAGTTCAGCTTATTCTGTACATCCAGAAGGCACAAAGATGTACCGAGATATTCGACAGCATTTCTGGTGGGAAGGCATGAAACAGGAGATTGCTCGCTTTGTGGCGAAGTGCTTGGTGTGTCAGCAAGTTAAGGCTGAACATCAAAGGGTTGCTGGTTTATTGCAACCACTTCCGATTCCTCAGTGGAAGTGGGAACATATAACCATGGATTTCGTGACGACTTTACCGCGGAGTCCAAAGGGCAACAATGCTGTATGGGTGATTGTTGATCGGTTGACCAAGGCCGCTCACTTCATTCCTTTCCGGGTTGGTCAGTCAACAGAGACTTTGGCAGAGCGGTACATGCAAGAGATTGTAAGATTGCATGGAGTACCGGTGAGCATTGTGTCCGATCGGGACACTCGGTTCTTGTCACACTTTTGGCGGAGTTTACAGGAAAGTTTGGGGACTCGATTGAAGTTTAGCACAGCTTATCATCCTCAAACTGATGGTCAGTCGGAGAGAACAATCCAAACTCTTGAGGATATGTTGAGAGCATGCATGTTGGATTTCAAGGGTTCTTGGGAGGATCATCTGCATTTGGTGGAGTTTTCTTATAACAACAGTTTTCAGGCAACTATCCATATGGCTCCATTTGAAGCTTTGTATGGTCGTAAATGCCGTTCACCTGTTTGTTGGGACGATGTCGGTGAACGAAGATTACTGGGACCAGATTTGGTTGTGCAGACAGTTGAGAAGGTTAACACTATCAGAAATCATATGAAGGCAGCACAAGACCGACAGAAGAGTTGGGCAGATACGTCAAAAAGACCTCTAGAGTTCACCGTGGGTGATTTAGTATTCTTGAAGATATCACCGACTAGAGGGGTGATTCGTTTTGGAAGTCGAGGAAAGCTTAGTCCTCGATTCGTTGGACCCTTTGAGATCTTGGAGCGTGTTGGTGAGGTAGCGTATCATTTGGCGTTACCGCAGTCCTTGGCGAATGTGCACGATGTGTTTCACGTATCTCAACTACGAAGGTATGTTCGAGATGAAACGCACGTATTGGATCATTCGGAACTAACAGTACGAGAAGACTTGACTTTTGAGGAGCGACCGATTGAAATCATGGATCGAAGGGAAAAGGTCCTTAAGAACAAGGTGATCCCTCTTGTGCTTGTTTCTTGGGGTAATCGTTCGCATGGAGAGTCCACTTGGGAACGAGAAGATGAAATCCGGAAGAAGTTTCCTCATTTTTTCTTGTAGTTATCTATCTTTGTGTTCTTGGGATTTCGAGGACGAAATTCTTTTTGTAGTTGGGTATAATGTAACACCCCAGCCCATGCTACTAATTTCAGTTACCGTTTGAGCGTAGTGTGACACTTATTTCATTTATCTTGTTTGATTGTTACTCATTGTAATTTTACCCCGTCATTCAATTCTGCATATAATAATTTATGGCATCTAAAATAAAATTAAAAATATTCATCTTGGCCTGCTTGACACCCCTAACCCCGTTGTAGCGTCCGTGCATCGTGTTCTCGTTACGTTCAGTGAAACGGGCGAGTTTGGACGGCTACGCGCACGTACGTGTGTCCGTTTTGGGGGTATGCTTTTTGATCATAAAACACTTCATTTTAAATTTTGGATCCTTCCTAAAATGTTATTATTTCAATTTCAAATTTTTGGACCCGACCCGGACGCAATTTGGAAATGTTTTACTTTGCGCCAAAATCCCAAATTTCTAATATTTTATAAACCATCGTATATTTTAAGTTACCCATATAAAATTTTACTGTTCCTTAAAATCTTTACTTATTTTCCTAACCTCTATTCCCCCCCTCAACCAATCAGCTCTCTCTTTAACCCCTGTGGGCCCCCTTACCTCTCTGTATCTCTCTCTCTCCCCCCATATATATCTCTCTCTCCCCCCCCCCATATCTCTCTCTCTCTCTCCCCTATATCTCTCTCTCCCCCACGTTTATATTTCTCCTTCCCTCATCAGAAACCCACCCATCGCGCAAACCCTAGCCACCGTCTCCCTCGCCGCTGCAGCACCAACGCCGACACGAACATCACCAGCATCCTCGCCTCCTCAATCTCGTCTCATCCACATCCTCCCTCATCGTGTTCCCGAGCGCCTGCACACCCCCGACCAGGCCCGTCGCGCCCCCTGCACACAGTTGCACCGCCGGAGGTCGCTGCCGACGACCCTTCTCTGTGCCCCTGGCCATTGCACACCCCTCGGTGAGCTTCTTCTCCCTCCTCCTTTTTTCCTTTATCCTTTTCCTTCTCTGTCGCGATTTTTCTTGATCTGCAGTTGGTCGCATTCGTCATAGGCTACCGCCGGAGCTCCGTCGACGCGGTCGACCGTCACCACCCATCGCACAGATCCTCATGAGCATTTCCCTTCTCCATCCTCCCTCCTTTCTTCTTTATTTTCTTTTCTTTTCTTGTTGCAATCTTGATCATTCACTGTTCTGAACTTGGCCGGAATCCGGTGATGCCGGCGACGTGTCCCGACGTTCCAGCGAGGTACCCCGACCCGTGTGGTTCCACTGTTCGTCGTTTGGGTTCATTCCGTGAACCGTGCGCCCGTCGCGAGTTTTCCCCGCCGACATTTTACGTTCCGTTTTCCCGTTTCGCGACCCGTCGAGGCAAGTACCCCTTGCTACATGCTAAACAATATTTACATACATATTAATGACACCCTAAACCTATAAATTTAACTTTGGTACGATCATTTCTCTTTTTCAGGTTCAATATTGTTATATAACATTTTATCTTTCAAACTTGGAACCTATATATGTAAACATCATTGCACCCATGAAGTCTTAACTTGGTAACATAATTAAACGGCTATAATTGTCTTACTGCATTCTCATAATGTTGAAATCATCTCTGTGACACAATTGATAGCTGTATTGCTAATTGAATGAATCTGCCTACTACTTAATTCATTGCTTATATCATGTTGTTGATATCCATGCTTGATTATATAACTGATTGTGAGTACATCTATGATATTGTTTACATCTTAACCTGAATTGCTACATACATATTGATAGACCCGACATGGTACCGTATACTGCTTGACTTGACATGATATACCATGACCTGACCCGTTACCTGATCTTGTGTCTAATGCCAACAAACCTGACATGTAGTCCTCATGGACCGTTCCTGTTGTCTATCCAGACAAACCTGCTTATCTGATCCTGTGTTGGCATTAGTTCTTGATTTCGGGATACCTGACTTGACATACACATATAGCTTGGGGGTATGGGGAAATCAAAGGTGAAACCTGACTTGTAACTCAACAGTTCGCTACTTGTTCTGATCAGTTTTAGAGGCTAGGCCCGCCTCGTGACGATGCTGCTGACATCGTTGGTATGTACTCCTTTCCTGTTAGTGCCTAGCGGCACGTCTCGGTTTCAGCCCGAGAGTCTGTAGACCATAGTCCCGGGCATGCACAGGATACTATTGAGTTATATCGATGATTCATCAATTTGATTTCAAGGACTTTAGAACAGAAAACCTGATAGAACAGTTTAGTTTACCCACTGCACACTACTCTGCACTGCTCTGATTCATATTATTGTTACCCTTGCTTTATTCATGTTTATATTCGCATTGCCTGTTTATTAAGTTATTATTTGATGACTTGACGCGCTGACGTCTGGGTTTTGCATGGCCCAGATTCCGTACCGCTATCGCAGTCCGAGCAGGAGTACTTCAGCCGACAGGCTGAGCTGTGAGTGTTAGCAGTAGTTAGCTTTTCTTTACTGCATTTTATTCCTGATGTGAGCCCGCATTATGGGACATACATTCCAGTTATTTTGTATTGGATCTTTCCCTTCCGCATTTATTTATTCTTGACTCATGTTAGCTTGGATTATGGACATGTTTTAGACAGTTTGATTTTGTTCTTGATATCTCTACAACCGTAATGTGACTGTGGATGGATACTTCCTACCCACAGGTAGCATGGTTGGCTATGTCACGTGCCCATTTTAGCGTACTCTGGGAAGTAGAGCGTGACAGCGTCCGATCGAACATGAGCAATGAAATAGCGGTAGGCATTGGGCGTCATCTCTGTAGGGTGTTTTTCGTCACCCCATTGAGATCGGAATGCGCGCGCTTGTCAGGCGCATTGGGGTTTATTGATTGTGGGGATCCGAATCTCCGGCAGCCGCGGACTAAGCTGTCGTTAATTACCCCTCGGCTTTGGAGAAGAGAACCTCCGATTGACGGGTTAAACTGGTCATGCGAACTCAATATGATGCGTTGGTGTGTATGTGTGTGTGTGTTTTGTTTTGTTCCATTTGTTAAAAAAAGGGATATATGTATTTTTCTATATATATATAAACAGAAATAAATAAGTATATAAATATTTGGAGAAACGTTTTTTTTAATTTTAATTTATTATATATTTTTTATTTAAAATATTATTTATAATTTATTTTTATTTATTTAATATTTATTTATTTATTTATCTATTTAAATGAAAAAAGAATTAAATAAAGAAAAGAAAGAAGAAAGAAGAAAAGAAAGAAGAAAAAAAGAATTTAAAAAAAAAGGGGAGAACCTGGGCTCCCATTTAATGGGAGCCTCTACTCACATGCTAGCTTGTGAGGGTCACATGTAGCATGTGACCCCTCACATACATATGAGGGTTACATGCTAGCATGTGAGGGGGGCCATCACATACTTAGCATGTGACTCCTGGCATGTGAATGGGGTCATCATATGCATAGCATGTGACCCCTCGCATGCTAGCATGTGAGGGGGTCATCACATACTTAACATGTGACCCCTTATGTGGGGGGGGGGGCATCACATGTTAGCATGTGAAAAAATGTTTTTCTTATTTTTTTATTTAACATGGACCTGAATTCCAAAAGATTTTTTTTGTGGAGTTAAACTCCAAAAAGAGTTTTAAATGGAGTTCGACTTCTAAAAAAAGATTTTTATTGTAGAGTTAAACTCCAAAAGAATTTAAATGGAGTTGAACCCCGAAAGAATTTTTATTGTGGAGTTGAACTCCGAAAGAATTTTAAATGTGGAGTTAAACTCCGAAAGAATTTTATATGGAGTTAAACTCCTAAAAAAGATTTAATGTGGAGTTAAACTCCCCAAAAAAAGATTTTTACTGTGGAGTTAAACTCCAAAAGAATTTCTGTAGTGGAGTTAAACTCCAAAATAATTTTATTTGTGGAGTTAAACTCCAAAAGATTTTCTCCTTTCCCTTTTGAGAAGAAACCCAAAATGGGTTCTCTTGAAACTCCAAGATCTACATCTTGGATGATAAAAAAAGAGACCATTTTTCTTCTCTTGATGGAGTCTTGGGAGGTGGGTTCATGGTAGAACTTTATTTAGTTTTAAAAAAAGAAGATGAGCTAAGCTCTTGATTTAATTGGAAAATGAAAAGTAAGATGAAGAACTTGGAAGGAGGGAGTGGGAGCACAAACCCTAGAGTTTGAGAGAATGAAGAGTGTATATGCTTTATTCATCATTATGTTGCCTTATATAGGCTTACACATTTACATATAGCCCCTTGGGCTTTACAAAATGGTATTTTGCCTATCTCATGCCTCATGTGCTCATTTCTTTTACACATAAGCCATGAACTTTACAAAAATTTGGCTTTATGCCCATTTATGCATAAAAAATTACATTAAAATTATTTATTACATGATTTTTATGTTGGCATGGGGGAGGCCAGCCGCTTCATGTTCGGGCTTGACTCGGGCATGGGCCTACTTGACCTGGGCTTGGGCCCACTTGGCTTGGAGTTGACTTTGACTTTGACTTGGTCAACCGGGGTGCAATTTTCGATCCCAACAAAGTGCTCCCCATCTGTAAGTGCACGGCGGTGCCCCGGCCGTCAATCCGACGCCGGAATGCGGAAACGAAAAACTTTGCGAAACTTGCAAACCGGCACCACTGCGCACTATCAACCCGAATCGGGCCATTAAACTAAATCTAGCTAACAAGAGAAGGGGGTAGAGAGATATACCGAGCGATCCGTGTCCTTCGGTCTTCTCGTCGTCGTCCCGATCTCCCGCGGAATCTCCGGTCTTCACCTCCTCGCCGGAAGGGCACCACATCGCCGGCTTCTTTTACGGGCTCCCACCTTTGGACCGAGGCAACTCGGGCACAAAGTTGGCGAATCGACGTGCCCAAGGGTGCTGTAGGTTAACTATAGAATGCTTTGTCTCTTGGGGTTGTAGGATGTTGCCTTTTGTGGAGGAAATAAACCATATACCTTTTTGGATGAACAAAGGGATTTTGGCATGGAAATGAGACTCATTTCTCTCCTCTCAAAAAATTGGACAGCCCCCTTCAAGAGTGGCCGGCCATCTCATGGTGGTGTGAGAGAGTGGAGTGAAATTGGAATCCAAAAAGAGTGAACCATAACATAATGCAAGAGAGAGAAAAAGTCATGATGATAAGGAATGATCACAAAACAAATCCTCACTCATAAAACCCATCACCACTACAAAAGTCAAGCCATCATGAAACAACAAGTCAAGTGATGGTGGAATCATCATGACACATCAATATGCAAAGACAACCCTCCAAAATGCTTATTTGCACAAATGCAAATAAGCCATCCTCCACCAATCTTCAGCCAATGAAAGATACAAAGGAAAATGGCCGAAACGGAAAGCAAACTGGCAACTCCAAAAAACCGATCCCGTAATAAATTACAGGAAAACCCCGCTACTGTATATACATACCCGCATTTGTATTCCGACCGAAATACAAATGAGACAAAATCTACACTGTACAATACTAGGATCCGGCTTAAACCAAAGCCTGCTAGTATTAACCGTCCGATCCTGAACCGTGCAATGCAGCACGTATCTGATCGAACACTGCCATATCTCCATACGGCCTCTACAGCGTTTCGCCCGAAACTTGAGAAACTGGTCTGTGGGGGACTCTAAAAACTCGTCAATACTTTGGTTGTGGATTTAACCACTAGCACGTCAGAGGTATTAGCCTATACGTAACGGGCTACCAGGTATTGACCAAAAGGGACGTCGATGAGCGAACTCATCCTGACACCCTACCGAGCCTGTCAGTGAAAATATCCGTACAGTCCGGTCCGTTCGTCTATGAGCATCGCATGGTGGGCCTAGAGGGTTGGTAAAAGTCAGACCCCCAAAAGCGGTACAAGTCGTGTCGGAGTGTAGTCCAGAACACCCTAAGATACTACTGGAATACCTACCAGAAAATCTCCTGCCTCGGCCGAGGGCTTTGTGTAATGGCTCTCCTAGACACAGCGCGACCTCACCCCCAATACCGGGAGAGACGAACCCCTGAAGATCCGCTCACTGCCTCCATGTGGCTTGGGACTGTACCCAACTAAAACCTGTTTGCACGTCTCCTTTGAGCGTGGTAGGGTAGTAATCAAAGTACAGTGGGAACTCACACGAGACAAATGACGATCCTCAGGTCGATGAACTAACCTGTACACATGTCACCAGGGAACTGCTATCTGACGTCAGGTATAAGACCAACTAGCATGTTCCCGGCGAGTCCTGTCCGGTGTACTCATAACCCAATGAGCACCTGTATACATCTTATGTGAACCAACTGACATCAGTGGCTTGTGAGACCGGCCACCGCCCCTCGTCGGGGTCTCGACTGTATACACTAGTCTACTCTGGAGTATCGATGCCCTATCTCGAAACTCCCACGACTAGGGACCTTTTAAGGATGTGCTTATAGACCACCAGCTCCCACGTATATGATCGCCCTCATACTGCTGGCAGTCAAGCAAGAATCCTAGGGGCTCTATCAACGTGTAATAGCGACCTGTCAGGTCACCTAAAACAGTACACGATGATAAAAATAAACCAGATAGCATACTATCATCTTGAGTAAGACTGTCCTACCGGGATAGGTCCTCCCTCAATCATTGCAATCACGTGCCTGTGATCCAATAATTGACTCTGAGGGCACTTTCTCTAACAATCTCCCACTTGCACTCAAGGCTAATTATTGCGATGTCGCATACTCACAGCCCGTGTGATACCAAACACCCAACTCCTCTACTAGTCAGTCTCACAAAGCTCGTTTGCAAAACTATTGCGTTCGAGGAATAGCCTCAGTGAGTGGATCTGCTTTGATGTTTCCTTCTATGTCTCTCTATATCTCATGTTCGCGGAGAAAGCCATCTCCCGAAATGAGCAATACCTGTCTTAGAATGTGTCTGGATGTCTGATGGGACCTAGTTCATAAATGAACTCCAAATCCAAACTTCTTAGACTGTATCGTCAACTTAACTTAATCAGTATCCTGCGTCATGCCTCCCTCAGTATCCCCTTGGACCACCTGTCCAAAATACGTCCCCTCGTCAGAAGGAAAACTATAACTCTGACAACCTCTCTGTCATCCAGGTCACCTTGGAAGCCTGGAATGATAACTGTCTCCCGAATGGGGCTGTCGTTATCATATCCCTAGAACATCCACTTATGTTCTAAAATTGCTTCCTAATGTTCCTCCAGGATTGGAACAATATCAACTTATTGCACCTACTGCAAAAACAACATCTGGTGTGGTACTTGACATCTCATGATTGACTCAATTGCCTAAGCAAGTGATCTGCCAATCATGCACATCCCTCTCCCCTTTAGTCAGTAAGACACCTTTAGAGAGGGTGACTCCATTACCTGCAGGTACACTACCGTGCCAGGAGTCGTCCATTCTAAATACTTTTAGAATGCTGTCTAAGTACCCTGATTGGGAAACCACCCAAATCCAGATCTACTGATCTAGTAACCAGAATGTTTGATATAATGTCCAAGTCCCATGTGGAGAAACCACTGTGTGACAACCAAAGTTTAACCGATCGTAGTATAGGAATATCATTTCCTACTCTGTGTATGTCATCCAAATACCAGGACATCACACCCTACTACCTTCTTAACAGATCCATCCCCTATTCTGATGAAGTCAAACCTATGACTGTCACATCAGAAATAGATGATCTATCTCCGCTATATCTGCTTTAGTCTATAAATAGACATAAGCCACTTGTCCACTATGCTTCCGCTGCTCCCACTGACTACGACAACCCTCTGGCAGAGTCATATAGATGTGCACTTCTAAAGCCTGTTTAGAATGACGCTATATTCATCCTCCCGCCGGGTCTCACAGTCTGGAACAACAGCAATGGAAAGTCTGGGTAAACAAGAACCTCCCTGCCATCGTCCTTGAGGCTACCGGAGTACCCCTCGGGTGCCTGAGGTTACCCACCATATCCGCGGAGTGGCCAATGGAATGTCAAATCAGATTGAATGTTTAGGTTCTTATCAAATTTTCAGTAATCGTTTGCGGTTCTGGAATTACTTCCAGTTCTACCATACTCCCACTACCGTTTTCTGAAAAAATCCATTTTTGTTAAAACTGTGGCGAGTCAAGAATAATATCACTATTGATCTTCCAGATTGTAGAAAGTCAACCCTCGTCATAGCCTGGGTCAACCCACAAACAGCCATTACAGAAACGTGCCTTGAGTTATCCAGAGTATGGTTTTAAGCATAAGCCGGACAACTCCCCGTACCTTAACATCGTTAAGATATGAACTGTTCTATATCCAATACAGAAACAGAGGCACTGATTTAATTGAACCAGATTCAAATCCTGCAGCTGTCCCCAGTGCATGTCAACTAAATGGAAAGAGGCCGATCAGCGTCACTCAACTTAGGAATGCTTCCAATTATGAGTAACCTGAAAGAGAAGCAAGTTCTCTTAACCATTACTATCAACTGAATACCATACACAAGTATCTATATCTTCGATCACTTTGAAGAATCCCGATACTTGCAATACCTGGTTCTCTACTTTATTCATATACCTATAACTTCTCAAAATTCGGACCCTGTGTTTCCGCGAGAAACTTGTCTAAAAACTAGAGAAGTCATAAGTAAACCGAATATAGTACGAGAACCAACCCCTTTGTCCTTATGGACGCTGGACAGCATACAATACTCTGTATAAGTCCCTTGAGTCTAATAACTCATTCCCTGTGTGTCGTAGGTTGAAAACTGTACTTATGGTTAAGAAGAATTACACCGCTGTTTAATGCTCCTTACCTAACCATCCACTGATATAGGTAAGGACTCAAACCTGCGTGCTCGGGCATCTCTAACACTCCGGGGAAGGAAACGGGCTAGAAATATGGTCACAAACTCCGTCCAGGTCATAGGAGGAAGACCTGTTGCTCTGCCCTTCTCAACTGAGTCACACCACTTCTGCGCAAGACCTTCCAGGCGAAAGCTCGCGAACTCGACCCATCTCGCATCTGCGCATCTGAGGGAACGGCATATCCTGGCCATCCTGTCGATGAAAGACTGTGGGTCCTCGGCTGTATCGGTGCCTGTGAATACTGGAGGTTTCAGCCTCATGAACTCTGATAGCGATACTGTAATCACCTCCGTGGCTGCAGGGGCAACTGGCTGTGCGGTAGGCACCATCGCGGTCTCTGGAACGGGTGGAGCTACCTCTGGTCGCTGCGCTCGAAGCGTCTCAACTAGCGAACCTATCATCTGGCGCATCTCCTGCATGCTAGATCCCACCGTCTGGCGCATCTCCTGCATACCAGCCCTTAGCGTGGCGATCTGCTCTGTCACGGCAGGAACAGCCTGCTCGGGTACAACCGGCGTATTATCCGGATCAGTCCTCGGCTCGGACGAGTCAACACGAATCTCGGCCCTCGCGGCCGCTCTCTGTGCCCTCGTAGTCTTAGGCGGCATAATGGCTGAAACAAAATTACGATTCGATAAGAACACGGAAATCGAATCGCAAGAATATAAGGAGGGATCAAATCAATAAGTCCTAAGGTCGCGTAGGCGGAGTACCGTGTCGTGAGTATGCCGCAGAACATACACACGCTACGCTACCCTGCTGCAGCTACCTACTCCATCATACCAGGGTCATCCTACACTCCGAAGGTAAAACCTACGCTCTGATACCAACTTTGTCACGACCCGAGAATTCGACTCGTGACCGGCACTTAACCACGCAACGTCTACAGGCGTAACGCGGCTAAGTAAGCCGAACCCAGAAATCAAAACCAAAAAATGTAGAGTGATTTAAAATATTTTGTAAAAACAATAGTACATGTCTGAAAAACTTCCATTTATTTAGTAGAGATCCTTTTTAAGTTCAAAGGTTATAAGTTTTATAATTTTGGTAACATTTCCCTTTTTTTTTTTAAAACATTTGCCCCGCCAGTCGGGTAGAAACAAGGTGTAACAGAAATGACGAGTAAAATGAATGAAGCATCACAATAAGATATACGACGCCGTAGCGAAGAATCCACAGTAAAGCAAGGACAATATCATAAAGATGAGACTGCAAAAGTAAAGTCGGCTCACATGCGAGCTCGACACCAGAATATAAAATCATACATATCGTCCTCACCACTGTCTCTAAGTCAATACAGAAGGTAGATGGAGAATACTAGATACATCAATATACAACTGAAATGATAACAGATACCGTACAAAACCCACCTAAACAGCAAAAGAGCTATCTCTGCTCAAAAGGGTATCTGTGCCAAAAGATGCGATAACAGCCAGCCGTGACTACTCCCAAGGGCAACCTGCAAACACTGTGGCACAACGGGGGTGAGTTGCCAACTCATGAATAGAGATAACATATAAAGGTGATCGCGAGCATGCACATATAGCGTGGCTCTACTAATGCCAGCAGATGCTATCAATGCATGTCAAATAGAGGATGCAATAGTAATGCAAATACTCTAACAGGTAAATGCTACAGGATGAGATATATAGTAGTCAATGCTGAGTATGGGATAATAACATCTACATGGACTATGTCAACATGGAAAACCATAATCGGTGCCTCAGGCTGCACTCAAATCCCAAATACACTCAGGCGCCGGCACACCCATCGGCCCTCAAATCCTGTACATCTCTGAGAAATCACGAGTGCCCAACATCGGCACCCAAAACATCATAAAATACTCGTGTCCAGCATCGACACGCAAATCCTCGTATATCGGGCTCCGTCAGTCCGGATCAGCCCACGGGGTCCGTCTGCGGTGTCGGCCCTCGGCCCCGGCAGCACGGGTCATCCCACATCCATCACTCGACTCTGGTCAGTATCCTCCGGACAACTGCCGGGTCCAACCAATCACCGGTAGGTACTCACCCGCCTCCAGGCTCAATCGGCAAATCCCATCGATCATCTCGCCGAGGGGAACCATACCGGGCCCACCACGAACCCGCAAACGGAACATCCACTCCTCGAATCGGGTTTCAAGCACACGTCTCAGCACCGAGAAAACGCGTGTGGACACACCAAAATATCATATCACGAGGTACCGGGTTTTTCAAAATAGTGCATTTTGTCTTAAATAATTCCACGGTCCTCAAAACAGAAATCACATGAAAATCCAACACCAATAGTAAATCCAATGCGAGGTACAATATACATCAATCCATGGTATGGGTATAAGGGGAAAAACCGCTTTTTAAGGTAGTTTCGTTTCCGGTTTTAAAAGATGTCATGCGGTTCCCAATATACATGAAAGTCATATCAAATCACATATGAAGCGAACTATAGCAATATAATCATGGCAGCTCTACAGTGAGTGTGGCATGGCAATTACTAACGGTGTGTGTGTAGCATGCAAATAGTGCCCGTGCAACATAAGCCGTTAGTAATAGTGCGGTGTCCTATCAGTTCTAAGCAATATGTATATAAACACAGCAGGGAATGCAATATGCGATGACAGTCTATGGGGTGCATGCAACATATAATAATAAAGTCCTATCAGCCCTGACGCATAACGCCATGCGGGCGATATCCCCGTAGATGTGAAATCTACTCACCGTGTCTCGCGCTAAGTGTATCCAACCACTTGCTTGCCCTTCTTCGCAGCGTCCGTCTCACTGGCCTGCGAACCTAGAATCACATAACACATATCACACATAAGCCCAATATAACAGAAACGCGACATTACGGTCCAACTAGATACCCGTGTCGCAAACCAATCGCGCGTGCGCGCAATACGTCAAAACATGTGTGTGTGCTGAACCACGAACTACCCCGACGCGCTACGATGCGTAGCACGCACCAGACCAAAAGAAGCATGCATGTCGCACTAAACACACACCCCAACATAAGGAAAACAACTCCCAGATTCTTATCTGGAAGAAATCCCACAATTTAAATAAGACCAAACACATCAAAACACCCACATAAACTAATCTGCACAAATACGATATTTTGCAACAATTTGTGAAACTGGTGGTATTTTAGCGTAACTGGGGTTGAACTAGGTTACAATGGCCTCACTAACTCACTAACAAGCTACTGAAACCCTAACACATCACCTTAGCACAAAGTTCCTACTAAACATCCCATATCACACTAAAACGCACCAATATCCATTAACCGATGCAAATCTACAATAACCAAGCTAACTAGGGAATAAGATAGGGAGTATACCTCACACTCGACCCTAGGGAGTTGCAGGAAGATGAAGAAGTGAAGGGGAGGGGCTGCACTAGGAACTGGGGCTGCTGCTACTGCCTGCTGCTGCTGCTTCTGGTCCCAGATGTTGCTGTTGCTGTGACTGCTGCTGCTACTTTGGTTGCTGCTGGTTCTGGAGCTGGGAAGAGGTAAGTGTGTGTTGTGTGAGTGTGTGGGTGTGTTGTGTATGTGAGAGTGATAGAGTTTTGAGAAAAAAAAACCAAAAAGAGTTGAGAGCCACCACAATCATCACACAAAAGTCACCCCCCTCTCTCTCTCACTTCATTTAATGCAAGCATGGCCTAAAGCCATGATGCACTCTCTCTCTCTCTCACAAGTCAACACTAAATCTTAAATTCAAATTAAAGCAACTTTTAGCTAACTAATTAAACCCACTTAAGAATCCAAAAGACTTAATCCTAGAATTAACCCACCATGGTTAATAATTATGGTATTTACTTCATTTAAAAACCCTAGTTTACATGCACATGTGTGTGCAAGCCTAGGAAAATTTTGGAAAAATATTTATTAAGCTAGGAAAAATATTTAAAACACAATTTGGTAAACTTTTTATTAAAAACCATTATTTAATTATAATTATTCACCAACCCTTATCCTAAGGTGTTACAATCTCTCCCCCTTAAAGAAATTCGTCCCCGAATTTCAAAAATCTAACTACACATACCTTCAAAAAGATGGGGATACGTCTTCATCATCTCGCTTTCGGTCTCCCAAGTGACCTCCTCACGGTTCTGACCAAGCCAAAGTACCCTAACTGATGGAATGTCCTTCGACCTCAATTTCTTCACTCGTCGATCCAAGATCATCACCGGCTGCTCTGCATAGGAAAGGTCGCGCTCAAGCTGGATCGTCGGATGCTGAATCGCGTGCGAAGGATCATGAAGATATCTGCGGAGCATCGAGACATGGAACACGGGGTGCACATCTGGAAAGCTGGGCGGAAGGGCTAAACGGTAAGCTACTGCACCAACTCGCTCGAGGATCTCGAAGGGGCCCACATACCTGGGACTGAGCTTCCCTTTCTTCCCAAACCTCATCACACCTTTTATTGGGGAGACCCTCAAGAAAACATGATCACCAACAGAAAACTCAAGTCTGCGTCGCCGACGGTCCGCATAAGATCTCTGCCTACTCTGGGCTGCTCTCATCCTATCGCGAATCAACTGGATCTTCGCGGTCGTCTCCTCAACGATCTGTGGCCCTAAGATACTGCCCTCACTGAGCTCTGTCCAACAAGTGGGCGACCTGCATCTCCTCCCATAGAGAGCCTCAAATGGTGCCATCTGAATGGTCTCCTGGTAGCTGTTATTGTAGGAGAACTCTACTAAGGGCAAATGATGATCCCAGCTACCTCCAAAATCTAATACACAAGCTCTGAGCATGTCCTCGAGAGTCTGGATGGTCCGCTCTGACTGGCCGTCGGTCTGCGGGTGAAACGCCGTGCTGAAACTCAAGCGAGTGCCCAAAGCCTCCTGAAGCCTCTGCCATAGTCTACTAGTAAACTGGGTGCCTCTGTCGGACACAATACACGTCGGGACTCCGTGCAGTCGTACTATCTCGTCAATGTAGATCTGGGCATACTGAGTAAATCCGAAAGTCGTCTTCACTGGTAGGAAGTGGGCCGCTTTCGTCAAACGATCCACGATCACCCAAATGGAGTCATACCCCCGACTAGTCCTGGGTAGACCCACCACGAAATCCATCGAAATCTGTTCCCATTTCCACTCCGGAATGGGTAACGGCTGTAGCTCTCCCGCGGGCCTCTGGTGCTCAGCCTTGACTTGCTGACAAGTCAGGCATCTCGACACAAAATCTGCGATGTCCCTCTTCATTCCGTCCCACCAATAAACATCTCTCATATCATGATACATCTTGGTGGAACCGGGATGGACGCTATACACCGATCGATGTGCCTCCTCAAGAACCTCGCGCCTCAGTCCCTCAGCATCTGGCACACACAGTCTAACTCCAAAACGTAGTACCCCCTGATCATCGATCACGAACTCGGAAAATCTGCCCTGTCCAATCTGTGCCATGATCTCTGAACATCGGTCATCACTGAGCTGTGCCTCACGTATACGATCGATCAACTGTGGGCGTGCACGGACATGCGCTATCTGTCCTCCAATCGGCGTGAACTCGAACTGTATTCGGCTGTCACATAATATCTGCCAATCTGCTGACGACTGCCCCTGTACTGCGCTCAAACAAGATAGGCTACTCCCGGGCCTCCTGCTCAAAGCATCCACCACCACATTTGCCTTGCCTGGGTGATATAAGATCTCGCAGTCGTAATCCTTCACTAACTCCATCCATCGGCGCTGTCGAAGGTTCAGGTCCCACTGCTGGAATATGTATTTCAGACTCTTGTGATCCGTGAATATCTGGCACGACTCGCCGTATAGATAATGTCGCCAGATCTTAAGTGCGAAGACCACTGCAGCCATCTCCAAGTCATGAGTGGGGTAGTTTTGTTCATGTCTCTTCAATTGTCGCGAAGCATACGCGATCACCCTGTCGTGCTGCATCAAAACGCATCCCAGCCCCACTCGAGAAGCATCACAAAAGACCACAAATCCGCCCGATCCGGAAGGTAAAGATAACACCGGTGCCGTCGTCAGCCGAGTCCGTAACTGCTGAAAGCTGTGCTCGCACTCCTCCGTCCAATCGAAGGGAACTCCCTTCCGGGTCAACCCGGTCAACGGTGTAGCAATACGTGAGAAGTCCTGCACAAAACGCCTGTAGTAACCGGCCAACCCCAAAAAGCTGCGAATCTCTGTCACCGATGTGGGTCTGGGCCAACGCTGAACGGCCTCGATCTTCCTCGGGTCTACACATATACCGTCTCGTGAAATCACGTGTCCCAAGAAGTCCACGCTGTCCAGCCAAAAAGCACACTTGGAAAATTTCACATAAAGCTGGTGCTCCCTCAAGGTTTGCAATGTAATCCGCAAGTGCTGCTCGTGCTCCTCACTACTCCGGGAATATACCAAGATATCGTCAATGAAGACTATAATGAACAGATCCAAGTAAGGCCGGAAAATACGGTTCATCAAATCCATGAAGGCTGCTGGCGCATTGGTGAGTCCGAACGACATCACCAAAAACTCGTAATGGCCGTAGCGCGTACGGAAAGCTGTCCGGGGAATGTCCTCCTGTCGAACCCGCAGCTGATGATAGCCCGATCGTAAATCGATCCTCGAAAAGTACCCTGCCCCCTGAAGCTGGTCGAACAAATCGTCGATACGCGGCAAAGGATACCTGTTCCGCACTGTCACCCTGTTCAGCTGGCGGTAGTCGATACAAAGACGCAAACTGCCATCCTTCTTCTTGACGAACAGGACTGGAGCACTCCAAGGAGAAACACTGGGTCGAATAAGTCCCTTGTCCAGCAAATCTTGCAACTGACCCTTCAACTCTCGAAGTTCCGCCGGGGCTATCCGATAAGGCGATATGGAAATAGGCCCCGAACCAGAAACCAAATCAATACAAAAAGAAATGTCGCGCTCGGGCGGCAACCCAGGAAGCTCGTCAGGGAACACATCAGGAAACTCGCTAACAACCGGAACCTGATCCAATGGAACCTCTGTAGCGCGAGCATCGCAAACATAGGCGAGAAATCCCTGACATCCCTTCCTCAAAAGCTGTCCAGCGCGAAAAGAAGAAATCACACTGTGAGGGGCGGCACCACGGTCCCCCAACACAACAAAAACCGACTCACCGGGGAAACAGAATCTAACTGTCTTCTCGCGGCAGTCCACAGAAGCATAGCACGTCTAACCAATCCATGCCCAAAAGAACGTCGAAGTCCAACATCTCCAGAAGGATCAAGTCGACAGGCAACTCTCTCTCGCCAATACAGACGATACAGGATCGGAACACGTGCCTAGCAACAAACGACTCTCCCACAGGAGTAGTCACCACAAGCGGCTGATCAAGCAAGCCGGACTCTCTACCCAGACTCGGCACAAAGTGTGTGGATACGTACGAGTGTGTGGATCCGGGATCGAACAATACATGAGCATCAACTGAACATACAGGAAGGATACCTGAAACCACTGCATTGGACGCCTGTGCGTCCTGATGTGTCAAAGCAAATACCATCGCCTGTCCACCACCTGTAACTGACTGACCTCTGCCTCGGTCATCTCGTCCCCTCTGAGTAACTCCTCCACGCCCACGACCTCTCTGTGCATAAGTCTGGCGCGGAGCAACGGTAGGCACAACGGGCAACGCCCTCTGGGGTGGTGAAGGTGGTAAGGTAACCTGCGGTGCTGCCGCCTCCCTCCGGTGTGTCTCTGGACAATCTCGAATGAGGTGAAGTAGGCTGCCACATCTGAAGCAACCCCGCGGCGACTGCTGACTCTCTCGTGGATATGAACTAAACATCTGGCTCCGTCCCGAATCTCTGCCACCCCCCGTACCAGAACGATACCTGTCGCGGCGTCTGAATGTCTGTCTCCGTGCGGAAATACCAGTACGAACTCTCTTCGGCTCTGGAACTGCCGAAGTCTCAGCAAGGTGCTCCTCGACCACTAGGGCTGCGTCTACAGTTGCTGCATAGGTCTCGTAGTGCTGTGCGCTGATCGCAAGGAACAATGGTGTAAGCAAGCCTCGAACAAATCTCCTGACTTGCAACTCCTCGGTAGCCACTAAATATGGGGCGTAGACTGCTAGCTCTGTAAACAGTACGTCATACTCTGCCACTGTCATCCCTGGCGTCTGGCGCAAGGACTCAAACCTGCGTGCTCGGGCATCTCTAACACTCCGGGGAAGGAAACGGGCTAGAAATATGGTCACAAACTCCGTCCAGGTCATAGGAGGAAGACCTGTTGCTCTGCCCTTCTCAACTGAGTCACACCACTTCTGCGCAAGACCTTCCAGGCGAAAGCTCGCGAACTCGACCCATCTCGCATCTGCGCATCTGAGGGAACGGCATATCCTGGCCATCCTGTCGATGAAAGACTGTGGGTCCTCGGCTGTATCGGTGCCTGTGAATACTGGAGGTTTCAGCCTCATGAACTCTGATAGCGATACTGTAATCACCTCCGTGGCTGCAGGGGCAACTGGCTGTGCGGTAGGCACCATCGCGGTCTCTGGAACGGGTGGAGCTACCTCTGGTCGCTGCGCTCGAAGCGTCTCAACTAGCGAACCTATCATCTGGCGCATCTCCTGCATGCTAGATCCCACCGTCTGGCGCATCTCCTGCATACCAGCCCTTAGCGTGGCGATCTGCTCTGTCACGGCAGGAACAGCCTGCTCGGGTACAACCGGCGTACTATCCGGATCAGTCCTCGGCTCGGACGAGTCAACACGAATCTCGGCCCTCGCGGCCGCTCTCTGTGCCCTCGTAGTCTTAGGCGGCATAATGGCTGAAACAAAATTACGATTCGATAAGAACACGGAAATCGAATCGCAAGAATATAAGGAGGGATCAAATCAATAAGTCCTAAGGTCGCGTAGGCGGAGTACCGTGTCGTGAGTATGCCGCATAACATACACACGCTACGCTACCCTGCTGCAGCTACCTACTCCATCATACCAGGGTCATCCTACACTCCGAAGGTAAAACCTACGCTCTGATACCAACTTTGTCACGACCCGAGAATTCGACTCGTGACCGGCACTTAACCACGCAACGTCTACAGGCGTAACGCGGCTAAGTAAGCCGAACCCAGAAATCAAAACCAAAAAATGTAGAGTGATTTAAAATATTTTGTAAAAACAATAGTACATGTCTGAAAAACTTCCATTTATTTAGTAGAGATCCTTTTTAAGTTCAAAGGTTATAAGTTTTATAATTTTGGTAACATTTCCCTTTTTTTTTTTAAAACATTTGCCCCGCCAGTCGGGTAGAAACAAGGTGTAACAGAAATGACGAGTAAAATGAATGAAGCATCACAATAAGATATACGACGCCGTAGCGAAGAATCCACAGTAAAGCAAGGACAATATCATAAAGATGAGACTGCAAAAGTAAAGTCGGCTCACATGCGAGCTCGACACCAGAATATAAAATCATACATATCATCCTCACCACTGTCTCTAAGTCAATACAGAAGGTAGATGGAGAATACTAGATACATCAATATACAACTGAAATGATAACAGATACCGTACAAAACCCACCTAAACAGCAAAAGAGCTATCTCTGCTCAAAAGGGTATCTGTGCCAAAAGATGCGGTAACAGCCAGCCGTGACTACTCCCAAGGGCAACCTGCAAACACTGTGGCACAACGAGGGTGAGTTGCCAACTCGTGAATAGAGATAACATATAAAGGTGATCGCGAGCATGCACATATAGCGTGGCTCTACTAATGCCAGCAGATGCTATCAATGCATGTCAAATAGAGGATGCAATAGTAATGCAAATACTCTAACAGGTAAATGCTACAGGATGAGATATATAGTAGTCAATGCTGAGTATGGGATAATAACATCTACATGGACTATGTCAACATGGAAAACCATAATCGGTGCCTCAGGCTGCACTCAAATCCCAAATACACTCAGGCGCCGGCACACCCATCGGCCCTCAAATCCTGTACATCTCTGAGAAATCACGAGTGCCCAACATCGGCACCCAAAACATCATAAAATACTCGTGTCCAGCATCGACACGCAAATCCTCGTATATCAGGCTCCGTCAGTCCGGATCAGCCCACGGGGTCCGTCTGCGGTGTTGGCCCTCGGCCCCGGCAGCACGG
Organism: Agapanthus africanus; assembly: GCA_030015575.1. NCBI lineage: Eukaryota > Viridiplantae > Streptophyta > Magnoliopsida > Asparagales > Amaryllidaceae > Agapanthus > Agapanthus africanus. The sequence continues at coordinate 1,033,554 of JASDDO010000008.1, read as the reverse complement.
GTCATCCCACATCCATCACTCGACTCTGGTCAGTATCCTCCGGACAACTGCCAGGTCCAACCAATCACCGGTAGGTACTCGCCCGCCTCCAGGCTCAATCGGCAAATCCCATCGATCATCTCGCCGAGGGGAACCATACCGGGCCCACCACGAACCCGCAAACAGAACATCCACTCCTCGAATCGGGTTTCAAGCACACGTCTCAGCACCGAGAAAACGCGTGGTGGACACACCAAAATATCATATCACGAGGTACCGGGTTTTTCAAAATAGTGCATTTTGTCTTAAATAATTCCACGGTCCTCAAAACAGAAATCACATGAAAATCCAACACCAATAGTAAATCCAATGCGAGGTACAATATACATCAATCCATGGTATGGGTATAAGGGGAAAAACCGCTTTTTAAGGTAGTTTCGTTTCCGGTTTTAAAAGATGTCATGCGGTTCCCAATATACATGAAAGTCATATCAAATCACATATGAAGCGAACTATAGCAATATAATCATGGCAGCTCTACAGTGAGTGTGGCATGGCAATTACTAACGGTGTGTGTGTAGCATGCAAATAGTGCCCGTGCAACATAAGCCGTTAGTAATAGTGCGGTGTCCTATCAGTTCTAAGCAATATGTATATAAACACAGCAGGGAATGCAATATGCGATGACAGTCTATGGGGTGCATGCAACATATAATAATAAAGTCCTATCAGCCCTGACGCATAACGCCATGCGGGCGATATCCCCGTAGATGTGAAATCTACTCACCGTGTCTCGCGCTAAGTGTATCCAACCACTTGCTTGCCCTTCTTCGCAGCGTCCGTCTCACTGGCCTGCGAACCTAGAATCACATAACACATATCACACATAAGCCCAATATAACAGAAACGCGACATTACGGTCCAACTAGATACCCGTGTCGCAAACCAATCGCGCGTGTGCGCGATACGTCAAAACATGTGTGTGTGCTGAACCACGAACTACCCCGACGCGCTACGATGCGTAGCACGCACCAGACCAAAAGAAGCATGCATGTCGCACTAAACACACACCCCAACATAAGGAAAACAACTCCCAGATTCTTATCTGGAAGAAATCCCACAATTTAAATAAGACCAAACGCATCAAAACACCCACATAAACTAATCTGCACAAATACGACATTTTGCAACAATTTGTGAAACTGGTGGTATTTTAGCGTAACTGGGGTTGAACTAGGTTACAATGGCCTCACTAACTCACTAACAAGCTACTGAAACCCTAACACATCACCTTAGCACAAAGTTCCTACTAAACATCCCATATCACACTAAAACGCACCAATATCCATTAACCGATGCAAATCTACAATAACCAAGCTAACTAGGGAATAAGATAGGGAGTATACCTCACACTCGACCCTAGGGAGTTGCAGGAAGATGAAGAAGTGAAGGGGAGGGGCTGCACTAGGAACTGGGGCTGCTGCTACTGCCTGCTGCTGCTGCTTCTGGTCCCAGATGTTGCTGTTGCTGTGACTGCTGCTGCTACTTTGGTTGCTGCTGGTTCTGGAGCTGGGAAGAGGTAAGTGTGTGTTGTGTGAGTGTGTGGGTGTGTTGTGTATGTGAGAGTGATAGAGTTTTGAGAAAAAAAAACCAAAAAGAGTTGAGAGCCACCACAATCATCACACAAAAGTCACCCCCCTCTCTCTCTCACTTCATTTAATGCAAGCATGGCCTAAAGCCATGATGCACTCTCTCTCTCTCTCACAAGTCAACACTAAATCTTAAATTCAAATTAAAGCAACTTTTAGCTAACTAATTAAACCCACTTAAGAATCCAAAAGACTTAATCCTAGAATTAACCCACCATGGTTAATAATTATGGTATTTACTTCATTTAAAAACCCTAGTTTACATGCACATGTGTGTGCAAGCCTAGGAAAATTTTGGAAAAATATTTATTAAGCTAGGAAAAATATTTAAAACACAATTTGGTAAACTTTTTATTAAAAACCATTATTTAATTATAATTATTCACTAACCCTTATCCTAAGGTGTTACAATTTCGCTCAAGGCGTGATAAAATGCAACATCACAGAAATGTACAGTATCACATAACAATACAGATATCTGGGATCCCCGGGTTTCACAGAGCCGCTACTGAAACCCGACGTTCCTCTGGTCGTGTGGATAGCCTGTGCAATGAAATCCTAGACCCCTACGGGCGCGGCAAGTTACCCGCCAAAACCTGAAGCGAGGCAGCCCCCTTCAGCAACGTGAATGGACCACCCAGCATGTCACGCCCGCTTCCCGGTGTACGGCGAAGTGGACACGACGAGGTCCGCTACGTATTTACTGTGAAGTAAATACGCTAAGCGTATCTAAGCAATATAAAAGTAAATCACAAGAGACAAGAGATATAGAAATAACAGCAACTTTATTAATAACATTCTTTTGTATAATGCATGAAAAGTAAATACAACTGAAATGAAAAGCAATGCCTAAACAGTGGCATAACAGGAAATGAAAATACTGAAAAGAACAAGGTACAATATCTAGAGCTCGGGGTCTTCGTGAAACTGCTCCAAGTCTTCACCGGTGGGCTCGATCTCTGCTGAGTCCAAAGCACCTGACGACATTCAAAGAAGAAAGAAATAGAATATCGTCAGCGAACAGGTCGCTCGGTAAGTCCCAAAGATAAGGAAGAATTAGAAAGACAGTATACGAGTAATTTGTTAAAGTGTTATGTTGCCGAATATTATGGAATATTGTGTTAACGCTGTTGTTTGTAGCTTGGTACAGAAGGATGCCAGTGTATACGAGAGGGGTCTCTATATGCTAGAGACCAGGGAAAACGGAATGTACAAGGAACCGTTAAGCCACGGTACAACAGCAACGAAATATAGGTTAGGTGTCTTAATCCGCCCACCTCGTGCCACCTTTAACACCTTCCGTACCAATCTACCCCTTAACCCCGTAGTGTTTTGACAGTATTGTTATATTGTATTGTGTAAGTTGGATGACTGACCAAAACCATGATATCAGTAAACAGATTGTAACTGTATAATCAGGTAAATGGAATAACGGAATAATGGATGCATATCCATGGTTTGATTCAGTCAAGTTGTAATGATTGTTAACAGGATTCTGGGATTCATGTATTCATATTGAGCTGGAATATTAAAGAATATAGATTGACTTGAATCATATTCAAGTCAGAAATAGTCAGACTCAAACCCGAGTCAGACTAAAAGAGAAGTAATTTGAAATTCTATAATTGTTAGGGTCCTTATTGTAATTTATAAAACTTGAGGGGGTTTTGTATAAAAATACTTTTGTATAGTTTTCAAGATACACCCCAAGTATTTATTATTCATCTTTATTGTTATAATGAGTGTAAATTTTATTTGTGTTATTCTAGTGAATATATCCTAATAAAAGTATTAAATTATAATATTGATTTATTTGAAAATTCATGGTATTTTAATGTAACTTTTAATCTTGTAATTTTTAGGAAAAGGTGGAAACTTTATCTTATAACAAAATAGGCGTTTAAATGATAATTATATATATATGTTAATACAAGAATAATTTTAAATAAATATTTTATTTTCCAAAATCTCATTTTTCTTAAATGTCGTATTTTAAACCTTTCGAGACCGAATGCTCCTTGCGGAGGTCTGAATCTCGCACTACTAAGCTCGAGGGTGCACGATTAACCGTACTATCCCTAACGAGTTCCCCAAAGATGGGTTGTAGTGGCGCTTTACAAAGATTTAATAAATACTAGTCATTTAGAAAAATGGTTTTATAAAGATGAGGTATTTATTTGTAAAAGGTGTGAATTTCCGTATTTTAGTTTCTAGGGTTTTCTAAGCCAACTAGCCTATTTCTAAAGGGTCTAAACGATAAGTCATTAGAAGTCTCAAATCGCATCTTCACCGCCAATTGCGGCCAGGTAAGTGCCAGGTAAGTGCGAGGCTCTCCACTACAAGTAGTGACCCTAATTAAGTAACCACTTGCCTTAGACACACTTGCCTAGACACCACAAAGTCAGTTTAGATAAACGATCGATGTCCATGACATATCATATTTTCCTATTAAAAGATTTTGTTTTAAAATTGTATACAACTTAGAACTTTCAGAAAAGGTTTATAAAGAAAAAGGTATTTTAATGTAAAGTCTTGTATTTTCGTATTCTAAGTTTTGATGATATCAATTAGGGTTGTATTTGCGTGTGTGTGGAGGTAGGTCATTACTTCGTGATCTACGTTAAGGTATAGCAATTGTTAAGGGTTAAATGTGATAACTAAACATTGTGGTATTTAAGTGAAAGAAATACGATAAATGAAAACGTTATCATTTCATGTGAAAAACTTTATCCAAATTGATTTTTAAGTGATTAATAGTCAACATGAATATGTTTAAGCATTATGGAATTAGTGACAAGTGAGTTTTGATAGAAAACCGAATCGGAAATCGGTTTGTTCCGATTTCCGTCGGGTTTTAAAAATTCATATTTTTTCTTAAAAGAAAAGAAAGATAGAAAGAGGGAGACTTACGGGTTTGGACAAGCTAGAGAGTGCTAGGAAGGTAGTGGGTTGTCGGTTCGTCGAAACGTCGTGAAGGGTCCTAGTACGATCGCCGGAATTCGTCATCGATTTCGGCAGCGCTTCGCCTTTCGCTCTTTTTCTAACGTACCGAGTTCTCTTGAATTTTTTAGAGAGTGGACTTAGGAATATAGAGTGAAAGGGTAGAGGGTAGGGGTGTTTATATAGGGCTAGGCTAGGGTTTTAATTAAAAAATATAAAAAAATATAAAAAAAAACATTAAAAATCATTAAATTTTGGAATAAAAGTGAGTTATTGGGAATTTGATAACCGATCAAGAGAATTAAAGTATTCAGGTGAGAAGACCAGGTCAACACGGAGAAATTCCGTGTTGACGACTCGGCCGTCCGGCCGAGTCCGGTCGGCGGCGCCGGCCCGAGTCGGCCGGTCCGCCGGCCAACTCGGCCGAGTCGGGCCGAGTCGAGGGCTCGTTGGGTGGGTCATCACCTGGGGGGAATTTTGGTGCATCTAACTTTTTGGGTTCAGTATAAATTTTGTGAGTTATGGCTGTTTGACTGTTGACTTTCCAAAAATTTTAAACAAAATAATATAAAAAATAATGTGGGGCATGGGATTCGAACTCTGGTGGCTTGGTTCGGCAGTGCAAGGTATTACCAATGAGCTACAAGCTCCTTCTTTTAATTATGGAGTGAAATAAATACTTAAAGAGATATCAACTGTAATAAATACTCCAAGTATACATTGAATTTAAATCAATTCTTTGTACATTAAAAATGGAGTTGTTACAGTCTACCTTCCTTACAAAAATTTCGTCCTCAAAATTTATAACTTTTATTTGAGGACTAGTTTACAAAGAGGTGTGGATATCTAGTACGCATTTCATCCTCCCTTTCCCAAGTAGACTCTCCTGGAGTGTCTTTCCTCCACATCACTCGAACCAAGTTAACTTCCTTGTTCCGAAGTGTCTTCAGTTTCCTGTCTAGGATCTCCACGGGCTGTTGCTCACAAGACAAGTCGGGCTGTATAGTGAGCTCGGAATGATCGAGAACATGGTTGGGGTCACTCACATACTTTCTGAGTTGGGATATATGGAACACATTATGCACTCCTTCCAATGAAGGTGGAAACGCTAAGCGGTATGCCACTTCGCCGACTCGTTCGAGTATGTCGAACGGTCCAATGTACTCGGACTCAACTTACCCCGTCTTCCAAATCGGATCACTCCGCGGTTCGGAGATATCTTCAGGAATACGTGATCTCCGGGCTGGAACCCCAAGTGTCGTCTCTTTGCATCAGCCCAGTATTTCTGTCGATCTTGGGTTATGCGCATCCTTTCTCTGATAGTACGGACCACATCAACAGTCGCTACTATCATCTCCGGTCCAAGAAGTTCCATACACCCCAAAATCTATCATATCTTTTACAACCATCCTTTTTTCAAGTGAGAGAGAGAGAAGAGGGGGCCGGCCATATATAGGGAGGAGGAGGGTGAGTGTAGGAGAGGGGGGGTGACTACAAGAACAAATATCATGTGTGAACATAATTAATGAAAAAGATGAATCACTAACCTAGTCACCTTGCATTAATTGAACCATTAAATGCAACCAATGAAAATACAACACCATTTAACCTAGTCACCTTATCTAGATGCTTCTAGAAACTTTCACACTCATCTCAAGAAAAGATAAATCCGTCTTTAACCGAATGTTAAAAGACGGATTCCGATGTCGTCCCAACTTAATGGCGAACGACACTTCCTTCCATACAATGCTGCAAAAGGTGTCATTCCTATGCTTGCTTGGTAGCTGTTGTTGTACGAAAACTCCACAAGATGTAGGTGATCTTCCCACGATCCTTTAAAGTCTAGCATACACGCTCTGAGCATATCCCCCAAGATCTGAATAGTTCGTTCCGACTGACCATCTGTTTGTGGATGATAAGCCGTGCTGAAGTTCAGACTTGTTCCCAAGCTTGCTTGCAGACTCTGCCAAAATTGCGATCGGAATCTGGTGTCACGATCGGAGACAATGCAGACCGGTACTCCATGAAGTCTCACAATTTTCTGTATGAGTTCATGGGTATCAGAGATAGTATATTATGAAGAGTTTTAAATCTAAATTAGATTATTACCTCCATGTACTTCTTTGCTAGTGTTTCAGTTGATTGGCTAACTCGAAATGGGATGAAGTGAGCCGACTTTGTGAGTCGATCCACAATGACCCATACGGCATCGTTACCCTTTGTGCTACGAGGAAGAGCAGTCACAAAATCCATCGTGATGTGTTGCCACTTCCATTCTGGAATTGGTAGCGGTTGAAGTAATCCAGCAGTCCTGTGATGTTCAGCGTTTACTTGCTGACACACCAAGCATTTTGCGACACTTCTGGCTACTTCACGCTTCATTCCATGCCACCAATAATTCTGACGTAGATCATTGTACATTTTGGTACCTCCAGGATGTACTGAATAGGGAGAGCGATGAGCTTCTTGTAAGTGCACGGCGGCGTCCCGGCCGTCATTCCGACGGCCAAATGCGGAAGCGGTGATAAACTTTAATTTTGCGAACTTAGCAAACCGGCACCACCGCGCACTAAACACCCGGATCGAACCATTAACTAGTCCTAGCTAACAAGAGAAAGGGTTAGAGATATACCGAGTGATCCGAGTCCTCCGGTCTTCTCGTCGTCGTCCCGATCTCCTGCGGAAACTCCGGTCGTCGCCTCCTTACCGGAAGGGCACCACATCGCCTGCATCTTTTACGGGCTCCCACCTCAATACCGAGGCAACTAGGGCACGAAGCTGGCAAGTCGACATGCCCAAGATTTGCTGTAGAATGTAGTGTATAGGCTATGTATCATTTGGGGTTTTTGTTGCCTTGGAGGATGGAGGAAGAGGTAAGGAAAATTGGTGCTTTCAATTTTCTAGCAAGAAGAAGATGAGATGAAGAATTCCTCGCATAACCAAAATGAACTCTCTCATTTTCTTCTCTCAAGTGTGGCCAACCTCTCATCAAGTGAGAATGGTGGAGGAATGAATACAAATCAAGAAGGGAGGTGATGGTACTAAAAGGTGAAGGGGTGACCACAACCAAACATCATGATAACAAAACTCAAATCAATTCCTAATCAACTCTAATCACCATAAAGCAAAGGAAAAGACTAAGAAAGCATCTCATGATTATGAACCATCATGAAGCTCCATAAATGCATAAAACCCCTCCACAAAATGTTATTTGCAAACTTGCAAATAACACCCTCCATCGGAAAAGTCCGGCCGGGAAGGAACAAAGGAAAACCGGCAACTCCAAAAAACTGGTCCCGTAATAAATTACAGGAAAACCCCGATACTGTGCGTACACACCCGCATCTGTATTCCGTCCGGATACAAATGCAAAGAGACAAAAATCTACACCTGTACTATACTAGGATCCGGCTTAAAACAAAGCCGGCTAGTAATATCCGTTCGATCCTGATCCGTGCAATACCGCACGTATCCGATCGAACCCTGCCATATATCCATACGGCCACTAGTACAAACCGTCCGATCCTGATCCGTGCAATACCGCACGTATCTGATCGGACCCTGCCATATCTCCATACGGCCTCTACAGCGTTTCGCCCGAAAGCTTGAGTAACTGAATGTGTGGTGGACTCTAAAGACTCGTCAATACTATGGCTGTGGATTTACCACTAGCACGTCAGAGGTATAAGCCAATACGTGACGGGCCACCAGCTATTGACCAAAAGGGACGTCGATGAGCGAACTCATCCTGACACCCTACTGAGCCTGTCAGTGACAATATCCGTACAGTCCGGTCCGTTCGTCTATGAGCATCGCATGGCGGGCCTAGGGGGTTGGTAAAAGTCAGACCCCCAAAAGCGGTACAAGTCGTGTCGGAGTGTAGCCCAGAACACCCTGAGATACTACTGGAATACCTACCAGTAAATCTCCTGCCTTGGCCAAGGACTTCGTGTAATGGCTCTCCTAGACACAGCGCGACCTCACCCCCAATACCGGGAGAGACGAACCCCTGAAGATCCGCTCACTGCCTCCATGTGGCTCGGGACTGTACCCAACTAAAACCTGTTTGCACGACTCCTTTGAGCCATGGTAGGGTAGTAATCAAAGTACAGTGGGAACTTACACGAGACAAATGACGATCCCCAAGTCGATGAACTAACCTGTACACATGTCACCAGGGAACTGCTATCTGACGTCAGGTATAAGACCAACTAGCATGTTCCCGGCGAGTCCTGTCCGGTGTACTCATAACCCAATGAGCACCTGTATACATCTTAGGTGAACCAACTGACACCAGTGGCTTGTGAGACCGGCCACCGTCCCTCATCGGGGTCTCGACTGTACACACTAGTCTACTCTGGAGTATCGATGCCCTGTCTCGAAACTCCCACGACTAGGGACCTTTTAAGGATGTGCTTATAGACCCCAGCTCCCACTTATATGATCGCCCTCATACTGCTGGTGGTCAAGCAACAATCCTATGGGCTCTATCAACGTGCAATAGTGACCTGTCAGGTCACCTAAAGCAGTACACGATGATAAAGATAAACCAGATAGCATACTATCATCTCGAGTAAGACTGTCCTACCGGGATAGGTCCTCCCTCAATCATTATAATCACGTGCCTGTGATCCAATAATTGACTCTGAGGGCACTATCTCCAACACTTCTTTCATTAACTCTTCTCGTACATGACCTTTTGGTACACACAATCTGCTGCCGTATCTCAAAGATCCGTCTTCATGGATGATGAAGTCTGTTCTGAGTCCATTCTCCACTTGTTCTCTGATCTTTTGCAACTTAGCATTGCTGGCTTGAGCTGCTTTGATCTGATCGACAATGGTTGATTGAACTTGTAAATTCATCAAACTTGAAGCATTACCTGGCATGACTACTTCAATCTCCATCTGATGCAAGTCTTGTTGAAGCTTCCACTGAGCGGTGAGATTCATTGCTAATGGTTGGCGACTAAGAGCATCAGATACCACATTCACCTTCCCTGGGTAATATTGCAAGTTGATGTCAAAGTCCGCCATGAGTTCTAACCATCTTCTCTGCCGCATATTCAACTCCTTCTGAGTAAACACATACTTTAAGCTCTTATGATCTGTGTAGATGTTCACTCGTTCACCAAGTAAGTAATGACGCCAAATCTTGAGAGCAAAGATGACTGCTGCCAATTCCAAATCATGCGTCGGATAATTGCGCTCGTGGATCTTCAGTTGTCTTGAAGCATAAGCCACAACCTTACCGTGCTGATGTAGAACACATCCTAATCCCTTTCCGGATGCATCGCAATGCACTTCGAATCTTCCAGATTGATCCGGTATGACGAGAATAGGTGCTGATGTCAACCTTGACTTGAGTTCTACGAAAGCTTGTTCGCATGCTTCTGACCACACAAATTCTTCATCTTTACGTGTGAGTTGGTCAGGGGCGTTGCTATCTTCGAAAAGCCTTCAATAAATCTTCTGTAATATCCAGCTAAACCCAAGAAACTTCTAATATCCTTCATTGACTTTGGTGTAGGCCGTTCGCTAACTGCAGAAACTTTCGCTGGATCCACAGAGATTCCTTCTCCTGATACGATATGTCCAAGAAAACCAACTTGATTTAGCCAAAACTCGCACTTGCTGTACTTGGCATAAAGCTGATGTTGTCGAAGAGTTTCCAGGACAATTCGTAGATGTTCTGCATGCTCTTTCCGACTCTTAGAATACGCCAGGATGTCATCGATGAAGATGACAACAAACCTGTCTAAGTACTCCCGGAAAACTTGATTCATAAGGTTCATGAATATTGCAGGTGCGTTGGTCACTCCAAATGGCATCACTAGAAATTCGTAATGTCCATAGCCAGTTCTGAAAGCTGTTTTGTGAATATCAGCTTCCTTGACCTTCACTTGATGATAACCTGAACGAAGATCTAGTTTAGAGAAAACACAAGATCCACTTAGCTGATCGAATAAATCGTCGATGCGCGGGAGTGGATACTTGTTCTTTATAGTGACTTCATTCAAGGCTCTGTAATTGATGCACATTCTGTATGAACCTTCCTTCTTCTTCACAAGTAGTACAGGTGATCCCCAACTTGAAGTGCTGAGACGAATCCATCCTTTCGCCAGTAATTCGTCCAACTGTGTTTGGACTTCCTTCAAACCTTCCGGACTTAAACGATAGGGTGCTTTGATCACCAGTTGTGCTCCTGGTACTAAATCAATACTGAATTCAAGAGCTCGGTCGGGAGGCAAACCTGATATATCGTCAGGAAATACATCGTCGAACTCTCGAACCACATCTGGTCTTGATTCTTCATCCGCTTGAGCTGCTGCAACTACTGCTTCTCTTGGCTTCGCTTTGTAGGTACTTGGCTCCAGTGTACGGTCTCCGCTTTTGAAATAGAAGACCGGATGGTCTGGAATCTCGAATAATACCCTCCTTTGACGACAGTCTATGGTAGCATAAAAAGTTCCAAGCCAATCCATTCCTAGAACCACATCGAAGTTTGGTATGTCCAGCACTTTGAAGTCAGCATAAAACTCTCGACTGCAGATGACGACTGGACATATGCTGTATCCCATAGTTGCCTTTAGAACGCCATTTCCGGAACTGACATTCCAGCTGGATACAAGCGGTGAAACTGGAATCGCATGGGTTCGGACAAACCGTTGCGACATAAAAGCAATGTGATGCTCCAGTATCAAACAGTGCAAGTGCAGGGATTGAGGATACTAAGATTGTACCGGTGATGACTTGGCCAGTGGCCTCAGCTTCTTCCACGGACATCATGAAAGCCTGGCGCCGTGGTACATTCCTCCTGGTCTGAGGAGCATTCCTCGGAACGTTCCTTTGAGCTTGATGGAACTGACGAGGAGGTGGTGCAGCTTGTGGTCCTCTGGGTGGCACAGGTAGTGCAGGTCTGGGAGCAGGTGCCTGAAGAGCTGGTCGCTGCGGATAGGTAATTGTTGGCCTGGGTGCAGTAACTGGGTTCTGTCTTTAGGGACAAGACCCAATATCGTGAGTAGCTGAGCCGCAGACTAAGCAAAGGCGGTTGGCTCGACGACAGTCCTTCATCATATGTCCAGTTCTCTTGCAGTAGGTTCAAAAGGCTGGGCTGGGACGATGGGTTGGTACTCCGGGTCGCCTTGGCACGAAAGGTGGCCTAGACGAGGCTCCACCTGCCATCTGGTTGGCAGGGCGCTTGACTCCTGCAGACTGAGGTCTGCCCCTTGCTTTTATTACTGCCTCATAGCCGCGGGCAGCTTCTAGAGCATCCTCATGAGTCAAAAACTTTCCTGTGGCTAGAGCAGCCTGAATCTCCGTGTCCAGTCCCTGTTGAAAGCGACGAGCTCTGATATCGTCCGTCGGTATCAAGTGTGCCGTGAATCTGTTTAAAGATTGTGTTAGCTGTGTAGTATGTGATATATTAAAAAATTGAACTATTGTGACATATCTTACCGGCTTAATATGGTGAATTCAGCATCGTATTCATCTACTGATTTGTCCCACATTGAACCCTGTTGTAGATGAATAAATTGCTGCTCCATTGCAAACCTGGCAGTCACAGGGAAGTATTTCGCGTCAAACTTCTCGCGAAAGGTCTTCCATTCAATTGGCTGTACCAGGCGGCTTTCTTCCGCCTTCCACCAGTTGCGAGCATTATCCGTGAGCTGTAGTTTTGCTACACGGACCCAAGCGTTGTCTGGCACTTGAGCGGCTGCCAGATCGTCTTCGATACTTTGTGCCCATTCTTCTGCTTCAAGAGGGCTTCCTTTACCAGAGAACTGCTTGGGATGTAAAGCCCTGAATTGCTTTACTCCCGGTGCGTCAGTCTCGGGACGGTTCAGAAGTTGTTGTTGTCCCTCAAGAAGGCTGCAGATCGCCTCAAATAGCATTGTTTGCTCAGTGGGTGGTGCAGGAACAGCTGGTGCGAGAGGTAGTGCTGGAGGGGTGTTGTTAACGTTGGTGCTGGTGTTGTTCGGGGAATCCATAACCTTGAAGATAAATTTGGGTTAGGACAGATTCAAATACATGAAATGATAAGATTCAAGGAATAGAAATTTGCAAGATTCAAGGAACATGAATTGTAAAGAATGTTTTAGTTGCTGGTTCTTGTGTTATATTGCTTAGGTTGTTCACGCAGACCAGAACAACATGATAGGGATTCATACAGCTCTGACCTGCATGGGCCACCAATAAAACCTGTCACGCCCCGCTTCCCGGTGTACGGCGAAGTGGACGTGACGAGGTCCGCTACACTTCACGGAATCCGGTAACTTGGGCACCCCTCCTGGGTCAACCTGTACCCCCTACGAGTGCGGCGAATAGCCCGCCAATTCTAGAGTGGAGCCCCCTCCATCTCAATGCCATGAGATGCAGGCTTGTTGTCCTCTAGAACCGGGCTATCCGTGCACCCCTCCGCGGGGTAATCCTAGTACAGAAAATAAAATATACATACAACGGGTACACCGACCTCGACCCGGTCGTACCCCAAAAGAATAATATACAATCAGGCAGTGACGGCAGTCCACATGTCGGACGCTCACCCCGCAATATCAAATGTACATAATACAACAAAAACTGTACTAGCATTGCATCCAGGCAATCCCCCACGACCAATCCGCAACATCACAGCACAACACAGAATATCAACGTGAATGTCACGTTAGCAAGTCCGTCTAACCGGGCTATAGCAGTTAGACAGGATTTACAGATCAAGTGACATTCACGGTCGCAGATATAATGAAAATACTGTGAACTAATGTGTTTAAAATTTTCGATCGATCAAATTTTACCAAATGGGCCCCAAGCATTACTGTAGCACTTAAAGAAATTCTGGGCCGAAAAATAATATTCCAAAACCCCTATTTTCAACCTAGAAGCCCACTGAAAAGATTTGATGCATTGATCACTCTTTAAGGCCGCGGAACCGCGGCCCCAAGTGGGTTTTGGACGCGGTTCCGCGCTCCCCTTAAGGAATCAATTCATCGAATTTTTCCAGAATGCTTATAATTTCCTTCTTCTACTTCTGCAACACACTGAAATTTTTTTCGAGCCCAATAAAATTTGACAGAGAACTGATGCACACGAAAACGCAGTTTTTGGAATTTTGTTCGATCGGAAATGTAAACACATTAGACAAAACTAGACTAGGTTAATGGCGTGGCTCTAATACCAGTGTAAGTGCACGGCGGCGTCTCGGCCGTCAATCCGACGCCGGAATGCGGAAACGAAAAACTTTGCGAAACTTGCAAACCGGCACCACTGCGCACTATCAACCCGGATCGGGCCATTAAACTAAATCTAGCTAACAAGAGAAGGGGGTAGAGAGATATACCGAGCGATCCGTGTCCTTCGGTCTTCTCGTCGTCGTCCCGATCTCTCGCGGAATCTCCGGTCTTCACCTCCTCGCCGGAAGGGCACCACATCACCGGCTTCTTTTACGGGCTCCCACCTCTGGACCGAGGTAACTCGGGCACAAAGTTGGCGAATCGACGTGCCCAAGGGTGCTGTAGGTTAACTGTAGAATGCTTTGTCTCTTGGGGTTGTAGGATGTTGCCTTTTGTGGAGGAAATGAACCATATACCTTTTTGGATGAACAAAGGGATTTTGGCATGGAAATGAGACTCATTTCTCTCCTCTCAAAAAATTGGATAGCCCCCTTCAAGAGTGGCCGGCCATCTCATGGTGGTGTGAGAGAGTGGAGTGAAATTGGAATCCAAAAAGAGTGAAGCACAACATAATGCAAGAGAGAGAAAAAGTCATGATGATAAGGAATGATCACAAAACAAATCCTCACTCATAAAACCATCACCACTACAAAAGTAAAGCCATCATGAAACAACAAGTCAAGTGATGGTGGAATCATCATCACACATCAATATGCAAAGACAACCCTCCAAAATGCTTATTTGCACAAATGCAAATAAGTCCTTCTCCACCAATCTTCAGCCAATGAAAGATACAAAGAAAAATGGCCGAAACGGAAAGCAAACTGGCAACTCCAAAAAACTGATCCCGTAATAAATTACAGGAAAACCCCGCTACTGTATATACATACCCGCATTTGTATTCGACCGAAATACAAATGAGACAAAATCTACACTGTACAATACTAGGATCCGGCTTAAACCAAAGCCTGCTAGTATTAACCGTCCGATCCTGAACCGTGCAATGCCGCACGTATCTGATCGAACCCTGCCATATCTCCATACCGAATAAACCTTATTCCTATTTCTCCTGAACCGGAATCCATCCCCGAACTGGAACAAGTTCCTTTCGAGTTCGTATATAACCATATGATGGAGTATCCAATAAACTGTGGATCTTCGTAGTGATACGGAGTGTTCTGGAGAAATACAAAGGTGATTTAGGATTGGCGAAGAAATACTTGGTTTGGTCATGAATAACAGTCGCAATTTACTTTGCTCTCTTACTAATCCCTTGATATGTCTTTACTTAATACCTTCTGTACACTATCGTTATGCTAATTGGTTTTCTTCGTTCCCCACCGTTCGGCACCAGCCTATGGTTTGGAAGAAGACTATCCAATTTGCGTAATAGGTGTACTATCTCCTAAACCAAGGAGTACTCGCAACCTGAGAGAAGGTAAAAGGAAAAGACAACTGAATAGTCTTATTCGTTTTCTCAAGAACCAGAAACCATCCTCGAATAAATTCCTTCGAGTTCGTATATAACCATACGATGGTTTTGTCCAATGGAAGTGGACGTTCGTAGTAATACGGGGTGTCCTTAAGAAAAGGGTAAAAGTGGGAGTGGCAATGAGGTATGCAATTCTGACAATCCAAAAGCCAGTGTTTAAGAAGGTTTGGTTAATTTTGGTTACTGAGTCATAGTCTAGGGTCGGGTCATGGTCGCTGCCAGAGAGAGATAGAGAAAAGAAACACTCAGCGTGCACTCTAACCTAGATCAGAATGGTTACCAATTTATCTAATCTGGAAACCTGCCACTATACCGTCAAACTCTTCTCCAAACCTGAAAGAAGAATTAGTCGGGATCACCCGAGGAGTAAACCAACTCATCAGTGGGAATCGGGACCTCTACAGTGTTTCGCTCGAAACTTGAGAAACTGGTCTGTGGGGGACTCTAAAGACTCGTCAATACTTTGGTTGTGGATTTAACCACTAGCACGTCAGAGGTATTAGCCTATACGTAACGGGTTACCAGATATTGACCAAAAGGGACGTCGATGAGCGAACTCATCCTGACACCCTACTGAACCTGTCAGTGACAATATTCGTACAGTCCGGTCCGTTCGTCTATGAGCATCGCATGGCGGGCCTAAGGGGTTGGTAAAAGTCAGACCCCCAAAAGCGGTACAAGTCGTGTCGGAGTGTAGTCCAGAACACCCTGAGATACTACTGGAATACCTACCAGTAAATCTCCTGCCTCGGCCGAGGGCTTTGTGTAATGGCTCTCCTAGACACAGCGCGGCCTCACCCCCAATACCGGGAGAGACGAACCCCTGAAGATCCGCTCACTGCCTCCATGTGGCTCGGGACTGTACCCAACTAAAACCTGTTTGCACGTCTCCTTTGAGCGTGGTAGGGTAGTAATCAAAGTACAGTGGGAACTCACACGAGACAAATGACGATCATCAGGTCGATGAACTAACCTGTACACATGTCACCAGGGAACTGCTATCTGACGTCAGGTATAAGACCAACTAGCATGTTCCCGGCGAGTCCTGTCCGGTGTACTCATAACCCAATGAGCACCTGTATACATCTTAGGTGAACCAACTGACACCGGTGGCTTGTGAGACCGGCCACCGCCCCTCGTCGGGGTCTCGACTGTATACACTAGTCTACTCTGGAGTATCGATGCCCTATCTCGAAACTTCCACGACTAGGGACCTTTTAAGGATGTGCTTATAGACCACCAGCTCCCACGTATATGATCGCCCTCATACTGCTGGCAGTCAAGCAAGAATCCTAGGGGCTCTATCAACGTGTAATAGCGACCTGTCAGGTCACCTAAAGCAGTACACGATGATAAAGATAAACCAGATAGCATACTATCATCTTGAGTAAGACTGTCCTACCGGGATAGGTCCTCCCTCAATCATTGCAATCACATGCCTGTGATCTAATAATTGACTCTGAGGGCACTATCTCCAACACCATCAATAAATGCGCACCACATATGTGAGTCGTGTTCATGAAATTGATGGATCTTCTTTCACGTGGAGGTGACTTGCTTGATGCACTGCCCTTTTAACGACATGGACAGTCGACGCTTGACGCGTCTCCGAAACGGAGTGTCTGTGGTAGACGTTTCCCTGGTCCGGAGTGATTTGGTAGACGCTCCCCCGGCACGGAGTGTCACTGATCGACGTTTCCCCGAGGTGGAGTGTCTGTAGTCGACGTGCCCCCTGCACGGAGTGTCTGCTTGACGTTCCCCAAGGCGGAGTGTCGGCTGGTTGACGTGTCCCCGAGACGGAGTGTCTGCTTGACGTTTCCCCATTACGGAGTGTCGGCTGGTTGACGTGTCCCCGTCACGGAGTGTCTGCTTGACGTTTCCTCTTTACGGAGTGTCGCTGTTGGACGTTTCCCCGGTACGGAGTGTCGCTGGTCGACGTTTCCCCAAAGCGGAGTGTCTGTAGTCGACGTGCCCCCGGTACGGAGTGTCTACTTGACGTTTCCCCGAGGCGGAGTGTTGGCTGGTTGATGTGTCCCCAAGACGGAGTGTCTGCTTGACGTTTTCCCATTACGGAGTGTCGGCTGGTTGACGTGTCCCCGGTACGGAGTGTCTGCTTGACATTTCCCTATAATGGAGTGTCGGCTGGTTGACGTGTCCCCGGTATGGAGTGTCTTCTTGACGTTTCCCCGTTACGGAGTGTCGCTGGTTGGCGTGTCCCCGGTACGGAGTGTCTGCTTAACGTTTCCCCGGCACAGAGTGTTGCTGGTCGACGTTTCCCCGAGGCGGAGTGTCTGTAGTCGACGTGCCCCCGGCACGGAGTGTCTGCTTGACGTTTCCCTGAGGCGGAGTGTTGGCTGGTTGACGTGTCCCCGAAACGGAGTGTCTGCTTGACGTTTTCCCATTACGGAGTGTCGGCTGGTTGACGTGTCCCCGAGATGGAGTGTCTACTGGTTGACGTGTCATCTGCACGGAGTGTCTGCTTGATGTTTCCCCATTACGGAATGTCGTTGTTGGACGTTTCCCCGGTACGTAGTGTCGCTGGTCGACATTTCCCCGAGGCGGAGGGTCTGTAGTCGACGTGCCCCCGGCACGGAGTGTCTGCTTGACATTTCCCCGTTACGGAGTGTCGGCTGTTTGACGCAGTGGTCGATGTTGGAATTGGTTGGTTTGATTTGTGTTGACATCAGCATCGCTACACTGGAATATGGTACCAGGAGCGAATCATCATTTGTATTGAGAGGATTTGGGGATTTTGGTTTTGGTTTGGCATCAGCACTGCTTACTCTGGAATATGGTACCAAGAGCGAATCATCATTTGCCTTTGCCCGTTGGGGAGAGATGGCTTAGGGGACAGGTTTAGGTCCCTATCACCTAAGACTTTTCAATTTTATGGGCCGTAAGGGTCCCATAAAAGCATTTTCTCCCTACGAGTCGTAAGGATCCCGTAGGTGCATTTTCTCCTTAGGAGTCGTGAGGAACCCCAAGTATGTTTTTCCTTTGTGAATCGTAAGGATCCCACGAAGGTGTTTTCCTACGAGTCGTGATGATCCCGTAAGTTTGTTCTCCACATGTATCGTGAGGACACATGAGTGGGTCTTCCCAAATGGAGCATAATCCCAAGGGCAGAGACCAGCCGCGTAACTGGTGATTGCGATGGGGCATGGGTATGATGAGAATTATTTGAGCCCGTGGATTGTATACGGTAGTCAATTCGGGGACTGGCCGTAGGGCTGGAAGAATTTTGGGAAATTGGATTTTGGTTGGCGTCTGCATCGCTGCACTGGAATATGGTATCAGGAGCGACTCATCATTTGCCGTTTGAGAGTTTGGATTTTGGTTGGCGTCTGCATCGCTGCACTGGAAAATGATACCAGGAGCGACTCATCATTCGCCGTTGGGACATTCAGATTTTTGAAATTTTGATTGGCGTCTGCATCACTGCACTGGAATGTGGTACCGGGAGACTCATCATCCGCCATTGGTTTTTTTTTTTACCGCGATTACTCTATCATTTCAGTTTTTCTTATCGCGAAGGTCGCGATTGCCCTATCGTTTCGGCTTTTTATTCGCGGTTGCCCTATCGTTTCGGCTTTATTTTTCATGTTTATTTTTACTCGCTGATTTTTATTGCGAGTTGCCCTATCATTTCGGCTTTTTATTTTTATATATATATTTTTTGTTTTATTTACACACTTTTACATTCTCAGTTTAACGACTTAGAGGTCGATTGTTCCCAGTTTAACGACGTGGTAGTCGATTGTTCCCAGTTTAACGACGTGGTGGTCAGCTTGCTTATCCCAGCTCCTCAAACTTTGATCTTGGCGGAGTTGTGTTGATGACCGTAGCTCTGTGGCTTGTCAGTACATTTGACGACTGTGAGGCTTTTTCGAGTTTGTATTGGTTCTCCACTCAATCTTTAAAAACATAGCAGTTTTCAAAGGTATGACTCACCGTTCTATGATATAGGCAGTATATGAGATTGCCGGTCATGTTCATCTTATGTGGCCTCTTTGGAATAGGAAGTTGAAGACCGTTGTTCAAGGCGTCCTCGAATATTTTGCGGACTTCACCCCTCCTTAAGGAGTATACTTTCTTTTTTCTCTCCATTAGAGTAGGTGCCCTTACTGATGCTGGAACCTAAGGACGATCAGTCTTTGGTTCGCCTACTGTCCGCTTACCATGTTCAGTGTACGTATCAGAGGGACTGGAGGCTGACCGCGGCCGTTTTTCGCAAAGGTGTTCCGCTTTTGGGCCGGAGGGAGTATCGGTTGGCTGCTTCCGGATATCAATCCCTAGCTCACGAACCAAAATTTGATTTTGCTGTAATTGCAATCGGGCGACTTGGGTCGTGAGATCGGCCATGACGTTTGCCAACTCGTTGACTTTTGAATAGACCTTGGCCATCTTCTTGTCCCTGTCCTGAAGCTGCTTTTGAAGCCATTGGAATAATACTTGTTCTATAGTCCCGGGTACAACAACGGGATCATCCTTACCGCCTGAGCTTGATTCAACAAGAACCACGGGTTCCTTTGGCTCAATAGCCTAAGCGGGCTCTTCATCATTTGGATCGAGCCGGTGTCGGATGGCAACAGCCACGTCATCGTCATGGCTATAAGGCGTAGGAGGACTTGCTCCTCTGAGCTCCATCATGTAGACCGTATGGGTTGTGTACTCGTCTATTGCTTCTTCATTGGCAATGTTGCTCATTTGGCTCTTAGCTTGTTGCCTTAGTCCGCTCTTTTCATAGAAAGGCTGATGTCTGAGAGAATCAGGTTCCCGAAGGACTTCGGTCTCCGTTTGTATGAAATTGGCGGTCGCAGCTTGACTGTTTATTAACACACCAGGGGACAATGATATTTCTCCCTCCTTGTATTGCTTTTTGACCCAATCTTTGTGTCACGACCCGCAGGGTACGGAACGTGACTGGCACTTAAGTTTACGAAACGTCTAAAGGCGTCCGTAAAATAAGTAAGCCAAAGCCCAGAAAACAAAACCAATGAAGCAAAAGAGTGAAGAAAACCCAATCATTTGAAAGCAAGTTTATCAAATAAGTCATGTAAAACCCTTTTTTTAAAACAATACTAATTTTTCCGAAAATTTCGGCAGAGTCTCCTTTGTAAATACTGGCCCCCAAAAATGGGTACAACAAAATATATACATGAATCCAACAAAATAGGGCATCCCCAAGCGGGAGCTAGCTCTTCGCCATAAGGCGGTCACAAATCCCACGCAATGTAAATGATAGCAAGCATAATAATCATAATAAAGCATGAGAAAAGCAGCATGTCGGCTCAAGTGAGCTCGACCCCAAAATACAGCATAAAAGTCCCCAAACCTCACAGTCTCATTTCTAGGTCAATATACAATAAAACTGGTAGAAACAGTAGATGGAGTACACTAGATACAAAGAATATACAAGAGGGTACAAAAATGATAACATAACCCACCTATGAGCAAATCTCGAGCTCAGGCAAAAGAGGCAAAAGAACAAGTGCGCCCGCCGCTACTGAACTGACGGAGCGGACCTGCAAAAGGCTATGGCACAACGGGGGTGAGTTGCCAACTCGTGAGTAATAAGTAACATCTACAAGGCTATCGTATGCATGCACACAAGCATCCTAGCATCTAAAATACAGGTATGACTGGATGCACTAGCAGGTGTGTATACAACATCAGTGTACGAATATGTATGCAACATGAATATCTGAGGTCTCAATATGTATATATAAGAAATATTTTATCTCTTTTTGTTTTTGGAACTCTTTTAGAATGCCAGCATAATGTCAATGAATCGACGAAAATCGGTGTCCAGCAACGACACCCAAAAGCTGTCTCAAATCTCATAAATCCATGTCATAGTGTCTCTGGCCTCAGCCATCCGGCTGACCCATCTCAATATCAATATCTCATCCTCTCGCGGCCCCGGTCGGTATCCTCTGGATATCCGCCGTGCCCAATGAAGTCACCGGTAGGTAATCCGTCCCCTGCCAGGCTCATCGTCAACACCACGAGCTTCTTGCCCCGGGGTACCCTACCGGGCCCACCATGTACCCGAAACGGTTCATCCAACTCCTTGAAACGGGTCTCCAAAAACCACAGCAAACTCATGGTGGACGACACTTACATCACTAGAAAACCGCAATTTACATGTTTTAAAAATATCATAAGTTTGGAAATTTTGCGTCTTTCCCCCGAAATCCAGCAATATCATAAAATCGCAAGAAATCCTCATAAGTGCAAATATCAATGATAATGAATGCATATGGTATCAATAATCAAGTTGCGATGTGTGATTAATGGATTAAGCATGAACAATTAATATGATGAAGTACATGCACATGAATAGCAATTCTACGGTTTCATTTTAAGGAATTAAAGGCAATAGCACCAGTTTAAGTATCAATTAGTAAAAGGTTTAAATTTAAATGTTATCTAGTGTGGTGGCATGGCAATTACCAGGGTGTGTGTGTAAGCATGAATAGTGCTCGTGCTGCATATAAAAACCTGGTAATGGTGCATGTGTCCTACAATTGAGTTTGCGTATATGGGTATAACATATTGATCTAATTGCAGCAATTATCATGCCGGTAATATTATTCTAATGTCACAAGTGGTTATCCAGTTTACTATTTTTCAGTTTACTAAATCTATCGGGCGACTTGCGCCATCCAAACGATCGTCCCCCGTAGATGTTAAATCTACTCACCGGGATCCCTGGCTAGCTGTGTCCAATCACCGCCTTTCCCTTTCGCGCCGCGTCTGACGTTTCCGCGACCGAACCTGGAATTTACATCAATACCAAATATAAGGTTACATATCAAGAACGACACAAAACCCCAACGAAACTACTAAAGTTCGCTAGCTAGGTACAACGTGCACAAAGTGCGCGGAACACACGCGAAAATCGCAAAAACTGCCAAAAAACGCCGATTTGGTCGCCCGGCAAAACTAAAACCCGACTACCAAAAAATCCGCACTCACGCATCCTAAAAGTCGTAGGACAAGCCATTACAATCATCAAGATATCAAAAATAATTCATCACATAATTTTTATACAGAACTAGTAAGCAGTTGCATTCCAAAATCGGTGCAAAAATCGCCGATTTGCGACAAAACGACTACAATAAAGCATAATTACCCAAGCACACTACAAGCAATCTACAAACACTAATTACAACACAATAGCCATGATTCCAATCCTATTTTCCATAACCACCAATTCTTGAATTTAAAACCTAGCAAAATCCAATCAATTTCCACACTTGAAAACTTAATTTAACACAACAAAAGCCCACATAAGAAAATTAATTTCTTAGATTAGGTTAGCAAAATACTAGATAACAATTTAGGTCTAAACAACTAAATAATGTTTTCTAAACCCTAATCAACTCATTTATCAAGCTTCAAATACTATTTTCCATACATAAACCTTCTCTTGAAAATCCTAAAACAACAATTTCACACTTCTAAATTTAACTAAATTAGCATAATTGAAAACTACATAAACAAGGTGATCATATAGATTAGTTAATTAACAAATAGATTAACTAAAAGATAAGCTAATTAACTAACATGGCTTCAAAACCCTAGTTAAACAAACTACTCTTTTTTTTAAAAACTAGATTAGAAATTATTTAACTTTTAACACTAAACCATGCAATTAAAGGAATTTAGCAAAAGAAAGTAATTTGATGGAAATTATACCTCTTGATCTATGGATCAAGCAAGAAGATTTTGCTCCAATTGATGGCCTCAAGCACCAAGATCCAAGCTAGGGAGGTGAAGGAAAAGAAGGATGAATGATGGTTTGAATTTGCAAGCTTTAATTTGAATTTTTGATGAATTAAACTTGAAGAATTGTGAAGAAATGAGAAGAAAATAGATGAAGAAGGGGGAGGTGCAGTTTCGGCCAGCAATGGGAATGGGGGAGGGTGTGGGCAAGTGGGGAAAGTCATGGTCAAGTCCACAAAAGTCAATGTATCATATTTTATCCATTACATTTAAAATAAAGCCATAAACTAACAATTCAACACAAGAAAGCAACCAAAGAAAGAGAGGCCAGAAATTTCTGGAGTTGGACAAGGTGGGGCTGTTCTAGGGCTGAGGGAAAAGAGAGAGGGGTTTTACAAAAGAAATTTTATGCAAAAAGGCCCCCTACAACTCAAAAATTGCTAGTTTTAGCTCAAAATTCAATAAATTCGTTTCATAACATAAAAATTTGTTAAAAATCAAAATAAATTACTAAAAATTTATGTTATCACTAGATTATAATTATCATAATTTTAGAGATTAAAATTAGCCCGGAAAAATTTGTATTTATTGCTAATTTAATGTATTTTCTTACCGGCTTAAAATAATATTAAAAAATTGAAAAATAGGGAAAATTTTTTAAATGACCAAAATTTCATAATTAACTCATTAGCTACTAAAAACAAGCAATTACCTATCCATTTTAGGTATAATTAGCCCTAAACTGCAAAATAACAAGAAAGACGGTTTTCGGAAAAATACCGAATTTTCACCGAATTTCAGGAAAACACCAAAACGACTTTTCAAGACGCTACAATCTTCCCCCCTAAAAGAAATTCGGTCCCCGAATTTAAAAATATAACTACGCGTACCTTCAAAGAGATGGGGATATTTCTTTCTCATCTCGCCCTCGGTCTCCCAGGTAACCTCCTCGCTGCTCGGGCTACGCCAAAGGACCTTGACGGTTGGTATAATCTTCGACCTCAACTTCTTCACCTGCCGATCCAGGATGGCCACCGGCTGCTCTGCAAAAGAAAGGTCGCGCTCTAGCTGGACTGTCGGGTGCTGAATCGCATGCGAAGGGTCGTGAAGGTACTTGCGGAGCATCGAAACATGGAAGACGGGGTGAACATCGGGAAAGCTGGGAGGAAGAGCCAAACGATATGCAACGGCGCCAACCCGCTCGAGGATCTCGAAGGGACCTACGAATCTAGGGCTAAGCTTCCCCTTTCGCCCAAAACGCATCACGCCCTTTATCGGGGAGACTTTCAGAAAAACATGGTCGCCAACTGTGAACTCTAACCTGCGACGGCGCCTGTCTGCATACGATTTCTGCCTGCTCTGAGCCGCTCTCATCCGGTCTCGGATCAACTGTATCTTCGCTGTCGTCTCCTCAACAAGCTGCGGCCCCAAAATGCTGCTCTCGCTGAGCTCTGTCCAACAAACGGGCGATCTGCATCTCCTCCCATACAATGCCTCGAAAGGTGCCATCTGAATAGTATCCTGGAAGCTGTTGTTGTAGGAGAACTCCACTAGAGGTAAATGACGATCCCAGCTACCACCAAAGTCTAAAACGCACGCTCTGAGCATGTCCTCGAGAGTCTGAATGGTCCGTTCTGACTGTCCGTCTGTCTGCGGATGAAACGCTGTGCTGAAGCTCAAACGAGTGCCCAAAGCCTCCTGAAGTCTCTGCCAAAGTCGGCTGGTGAACTGAGTGCCTCGATCTGACACGATACAAGTCGGTACGCCATGTAGTCGCACGATCTCGTCAATATAGAGCTGAGCATACTGAGCGAAGCTGAAAGTCGTCTTCACTGGCAGGAAGTGAGCCGCTTTCGTCAATCTATCCACGATCACCCAGATGGAGTCGTACCCTCGACTGGTCCTGGGTAGACCCACAACGAAGTCCATCGAAATCTGTTCCCATTTCCACTCTGGAATGGGTAACGGCTGTAGCTCTCCCGCGGGCCTCTGGTGCTCGGCCTTGACTTGCTGACAAGTCAGGCATCTCGAAACGAACTCCGCAATGTCCCTCTTCATCCCGTCCCACCAGTAGGTCTCTCTCATATCATGGTACATCTTGGTGGAACCGGGGTGGACACTATACACTGATCGGTGTGCCTCCTCGAGAATGTCGCGTCCCAATCCATCAGCATCTGGTACGCACAGTCTAGATCCATATCGTAAAATCCCCTGATCGTCAACCATGAACTCGGAAAATCTGCCCTGTCCTATCTGTGCCATGATCTCTGAGCAACGGTCGTCACTGCGCTGTGCCTCATATATACGGTCAAGCAACTGTGGGCGTGCACGAACATGCGCGAGCTGTCCCCCTGTCTGAGTGAACTCGAACTCAACTCGGCTGTCGCATAACATCTGCCAATCTGCTGACGACTGCCTCTGAACTGCGCGCAAAAAGGATAGACTACCCCCGGGCCTCCTACTCAACGCATCTGCCACCACATTCGCCTTGCCGGGGTGATATAAGATCTCGCAGTCGTAGTCTTTCACCAACTCCATCCAACGACGCTGTCTGAGGTTCAGGTCTCGCTGCTGAAATATGTACTTTAAGCTCTTGTGATCGGTGAATATCTGACACGACTCGCCGTACAGGTAATGTCGCCAAATCTTCAGTGCAAAGACCACTGCAGCCATCTCCAAATCATGAGTGGGGTAGTTCTGTTCATGCTTCTTCAACTGCCGAGAAGCATAAGCGATCACCCGGCCCTGCTGCATCAAAACGCATCCTAATCCCACTCGCGAAGCATCACAGTAGACAATAAATCCGCCTGATCCTGAAGGTAAAGATAATACCAGCGCCGTAGTCAAACAAGTCCGTAGCTGCTGAAAACTGCGCTAGCACTCCTCTGTCCAAACGAAAGGAACTCCCTTCCGGGTCAAACTGGTCAACGGTGCAGCTATACGGGAGAAGTCCTGAACAAAACGCCTGTAGTAGCCCGCCAGGCCTAGAAAACTATGGATCTCAGTAACCGATGTAGGTCGGGGCCATTGCTGAACAGCCTCAATCTTCTTCGGGTCCACACAAATGCCGTCTCTCGTAACCACGTGACCCAAGAATCCGACGCTGTCCAGCCAGAATGCACACTTGGAGAATTTCGCGAACAGCTGGTGCTCCCTCAGAGTCTGTAACGTAATCCGCAAGTGCTGCTCGTGCTCCTCTCTGCTCCTGGAGTACACCAAGATATCGTCGATAAATACGATGATGAACAAGTCAAGATACGGCCTGAATGTACGGTTCATCAAATCCATGAATGCTGCTGGGGCGTTGGTGAGTCCGAACGACATCACCAAAAACTCGTAGTGGCCGTAGCGCGTGCGGAAAGCTGTCCTCGGTATATCCTCCTGTCGAACTCACAGCTGATGGTATCCTGATCGCAAGTCGATTCTCGAAAAATACCCCGCAACCTGAAGCTGGTCGAACAAATCATCAATGCGCGGCAACGGATATCTGTTCCGAACGGTAACTTTGTTCAGCTGGCGGTAGTCGATACATAAGCGCAAGCTTCCATCCTTCTTCTTGACAAACAGGACCGGAGCACCCCACGGAGAAACACTCGGTCGAATGAGCCCCTTATCTAACAAATCCTGCAACTGATCCTTCAGCTCTCGAAGCTCTGCCGGGGCCATCCGATAAGGAGGTATAGAAATAGGCCCCGAACCGGGAATCAAATCAATGCAGAACTCAACATCGCGCTCAGGAGGTAGCCCAGGTAGCTCATCAGGGAAAACATCAGGGAACTCACAAACTACCGGGACCCGGTCCTACGGAACATCTGCAGCTCGAGTATCACAAATAAACGCTAAGAATCCCTGACATCCCTTCCGCAAGAGCTGACCAGCGCGAAGAGACGAAATTAAGCTGGGAAGGGTGACACTGCGGTCTCCCCGAATAACAAGGACTGGCTCTCCCGGAAAGCTAAATCTGACTGCCTTCTCACGGCAGTCCACCGAAGTATAACAAGTGGCTAGCCAATCCATGCCCAAAAGCACATCAAAGTCCAACATATCGAGGAGTATTAAATCAACTGATGAATCCCTCTCCCCGATACGAACGGAACACAAACGAAATACAAACCGAGCAACAAACGACTCGCCTACCGGAGTAACAACAACAAGCGGCTGATCTAACGACAACGACTCACGGCCCAACATCGGTGCAAAGTGTGTAGATATGTACGAATGTGTGGAACCTGGGTCGAATAATACCCGTGCGTCGAAAGAACAAACTGGCAAAGTACCTGTCACAACGGCATTGGATGCCTGCGCATCCTGCGGTGTCAAAGCAAATACTCGGGCCTGTCCTCCACCGATAGCGGGCTGACCTCGACCTCGGCCTCTGCCTCCTCGTCCTCTCTGAACAGGACCGCCGCGTCCACGGCCTCTCGGTGCACCTAACTGGCGTGGAGCATCGCCTGGGGTAGGAAGTAGGGCTCTCTGAGGAGGGGGTGGTGATGGTGGTAGGGTCACATGCGGAACTGTCGCTGCTCCCTGTCGTCTCACCGGACAGTCTCTGACAAGATGGTGCAAACTCCCGCACCCAAAACATCCTGGCGATGGCTGCTGCCCCTGGGGATAAGAACCATATAACTGTCCCCGCCCAAATCCTCTGCCAGGCCTATCTCTCGGAAAGAATCTGGCGCGCTGTCTCTGAGACGGTACATCGGTGCGAATCCTCTTCGGCCCAGAAACGGCCGAAGTCCGTGATATGCGTGCCTCCATCCGCAATGCCGTATCCATAGCCGCTGAATAAGTGTCGTAGTGCTGGGCGCCAATGGCAAGGTATAGCTGGGCATCAAGTCCCTGTACGAACCTCTTCACCATCTTCTCCTCGGTATCCACCAAATACTGAGCATATCGGGATAACTGTGTAAACTGGATGTCATACTCAGACACCGTCATCCCAGGTGTCTTGACTAAGGCCTCGAAGCTACGAGCTCTGGCGTCACGAACGCTCTCTGGAAGGAAACGGGCTAGAAAGACCGCTGTAAACTCGGCCCAAGTCATAGGCGGTAGACCTGCAGCTCGACCTCTCAAGACTGACTCCCACCATGTCTGCGCGAGACCCTCTAGTCGGAAACTCGCAAGCTCTA
Organism: Agapanthus africanus; assembly: GCA_030015575.1. Lineage (NCBI taxonomy): Eukaryota > Viridiplantae > Streptophyta > Magnoliopsida > Asparagales > Amaryllidaceae > Agapanthus > Agapanthus africanus. The sequence goes on along the minus strand of JASDDO010000008.1, from coordinate 1,005,465 downwards.
CCCATCGATCATCCGAACATCTCAGCGAACGGCAGATCCTGGCTAAACTGTCAAGGAACGTCTGTGGGTCCTCCGCTGCCTCGGTGCCGGTGAATACTGGAGGTCTCAGCCTCATGAAATCCTGTAGTGAAACCGGAACGGCCACGGTGGTAGTAGTAGGAGCAGGTACCATGGTCGTCTGTGATGTAGTAGGTACGTCATCTGGCCTCGGTGTACGACTGGCTGCAACTAGGGATCCTACCATCTGACGTAGCTCCTGCATGCCTCCCATCATCTGTCGCAACTCCTCCATACCAGTCTCGAGCCTATCCATACGGCCTGGGGAAGGTGGATCGGTCTGTCCCTGCGGCGTAGGCATACCGCCCTGCTCAGTCCTAGTCTCGGACGAGCCAGCTCGAATCTCGTCTCTGGCGGCAGCCCTCTGTGCCCTCGTAGCCTTCGGCGGCATAGTGGCTGTTACAGGAAAACGGATAGTAAGAACAGTGCAATAGGATCATAGGATACACGGAATTGAAGAAGGAATTTTCAAGCAAGTATCCTAAAGTCACTTAGGCGGAGTACCGTATCGCAAGTATGCCGCGGACATACGCACGCTACGTTACCCTGCTTAAGTCACTTACTCCATCTACCAAGGGTCATCCTACACTCAAAAAGGTAAAACCTATCGCTCTGATACCAACTTTGTCACGACCCGCAGGGTACGGAACGTGACTGGCACTTAAGTTTACAAAACGTCTAAAGGCGTCCGTAAAATAAGTAAGCCAAAGCCCAGAAAACAAAACCAATGAAGCAAAAGAGTGAAGAAAACCCAATCATTTGAAAGCAAGTTTATCAAATAAGTCATGTAAAACCCTTTTTTAAAACAATACTAATTTTTCCGAAAATTTCGGCAGAGTCTCCTTTGTAAATACTGGCCCCCAAAAATGGGTACAACAAAATATATACATGAATCCAACAAAATAGGGCATCCCCAAGCGGGAGCTAGCTCTTCGCCATAAGGCGGTCACAAATCCCACGCAATGTAAATGACAGCAAGCATAATAATCATAATAAAGCATGAGAAAAGCAGCATGTCGGCTCAAGTGAGCTCGACCCCAAAATACAGCATAAAAGTCCTCAAACCTCACAGTCTCATTTCTAGGTCAATATACAATAAAACTGGTAGAAACAGTAGATGGAGTACACTAGATACAAAGAATATACAAGGGGGTACAAAAATGATAACATAACCCACCTATGAGCAAATCTCGAGCTCAGGCAAAAGAGGCAAAAGAACAAGTGCGCCCGCCGCTACTGAACTGACGGAGCGGACCTGCAAAAGGCTATGGCACAACGGGGGTGAGTTGCCAACTCGTGAGTAATAAGTAACATCTACAAGGCTATCGTATGCATGCACACAAGCATCCTAGTATCTAAAATACAGGTATGACTGGATGCACTAGCAGGTGTGTATACAACATCAGTGTACGAATATGTATGCAACATGAATATCTGAGGTCTCAATATGTATATATAAGAAATATTTTATCTCTTTTTGTTTTTGGAACTCTTTTAGAATGCCAGCATAATGTCAATGAATCGACGAAAATCGGTGTCCAGCAACGACACCCAAAAGCTGTCTCAAATCTCATAAATCCATGTCATAGTGTCTCTGGCCTCAGCCATCCGGCTGACCCATCTCAATATCAATATCTCATCCTCTCGCGGCCCCGGTCGGTATCCTCTGGATATCCTCCGTGCCCAATGAAGTCACCGGTAGGTAATCCGTCCCCTGCCAGGCTCATCGTCAACACCACGAGCTTCTTGCCCCGGGGTACCCTACCGGGCCCACCATGTACCCGAAACGGTTCATCCAACTCCTCGAAACGGGTCTCCAAAAACCACAGCAAACTCATGGTGGACGACACTTACATCACTAGAAAACCGCAATTTACATGTTTTAAAAATATCATAAGTTTGGAAATTTTGCGGCTTTCCCCCGAAATCCAGCAATATCATAAAATCGCAAGAAATCCTCATAAGTGCAAATATCAGTGATAATGAATGCATATGGTATCAATAATCAAGTTGCGATGTGTGATTAATGGATTAAGCATGAACAATTAATATGATGAAGTACATGCACATGAATAGCAATTCTACGGTTTCATTTTAAGGAATTAAAGGCAATAGCACCAGTTTAAGTATCAATTAGTAAAAGGTTTAAATTTAAATGTTATCTAGTGTGGTGGCATGGCAATTACCAGGGTGTGTGTGTAAGCATGAATAGTGCTCGTGCTGCATATAAAAACCTGGTAATGGTGCATGTGTCCTACAATTGAGTTTGCGTATATGGGTATAACATATTGATCTAATTGCAGCAATTATCATGCCGGTAATATTATTCTAATGTCACAAGTGGTTATCCAGTTTACTATTTTTCAGTTTACTAAATCTATCGGGCGACTTGCGCCATCCAAACGATCGTCCCCCGTAGATGTTAAATCTACTCACCGGGATCCCTGGCTAGCTGTGTCCAATCACCGCCTTTCCCTTTCGCGCCGCGTCTGACGTTTCCGCGACCGAACCTGGAATTTACATCAATACCAAATATAAGGTTACATATCAAGAATGACGCAAAACCCCAACGAAACTACTAAAGTTCGCTAGCTAGGTACAACGTGCACAAAGTGCGCGGAACACACGCGAAAATCGCAAAAACTGCCAAAAAAACGCCGATTTGGTCGCCCGGCAAAACTAAAACCCGACTACCCAAAAATCCGCACTCACGCATCCTAAAAGTCGTAGGACAAGCCATTACAATCATCAAGATATCAAAAATAATTCATCACATAATTTTTATACAAAACTAGTAAGCATTTGCATTCCAAAATCGGTGCAAAAATCGCCGATTTGCGACAAAACGACTACAATAAAGCATAATTACCCAAGCACACTACAAGCAATCTACAAACACTAATTACAACACAATAGCCATGATTCCAATCCTATTTTCCATAACCACCAATTCTTGAATTTAAAACCTAGCAAAATCCAATCAATTTCCACACTTGAAAACTTAATTTAACACAACAAAAGCCCACATAAGAAAATTAATTTCTTAGATTAGGTTAGCAAAATACTAGATAACAATTTAGGTCTAAACAACTAAATAATATTTTCTAAACCCTAATCAACTCATTTATCAAGCTTCAAATACTATTTTCCATACATAAACCTTCTCTTGAAAATCCTAAAACAACAATTTCACACTTCTAAATTTAACTAAATTAGCATAATTGAAAACTACATAAACAAGGTGATCATATAGATTAGTTAATTAACAACTAGATTAACTAAAAGACAAGCTAATTAACTAACATGGCTTCAAAACCCTAGTTAAACAAACTACTCTTTTTTTTTTTAACTAGATTAGAAATTATTTAACTTTTAACACTAAACCATGCAATTAAAGGAATTTAGCAAAAGAAAGTAATTTGATGGAAATTATACCTCTTGATCTATGGATCAAGCAAGAAGATTTTGCTCCAATTGATGGCCTCAAGCACCAAGATCCAAGCTAGGGAGGTGAAGGAAAAGAAGGATGAAGGATGGTTTGAATTTGCAAGCTTTTATTTGAATTTTTGATGAATTAAACTTGAAGAATTGTGAAGAAATGAGAAGAAAATAGATGAAGAAGGGGGAGGTGCAGTTTCGGCCAGCAAGGGGAATGGGGGAGGGTGTGGGCAAGTGGGGAAAGTCATGGTCAAGTCCACAAAAGTCAATGTATCATACTTTATCCATTACATTTAAAATAAAGCCATAAACTAACAATTCAACACAAGAAAGCAACCAAAGAAAGAGAGGCCAGAAATTTCTGGAGTTGGACAAGGTGGGGCTGTTCTAGGGCTGAGGGAAAAGAGAGAGGGGTTTTACAAAAGAAATTTTATGCAAAAAGGCCCCCTACAACTCAAATATTGCAAGTTTTAGCTCAAAATTCAATAAATTCGTTTCATAACATAAAAATTTGTTAAAAATCAAAATAAATTACTAAAAATTTATGTTATCGCTAGATTATAATTATCATAATTTTAGAGATTAAAATTAGCCCGGAAAAATTTGTATTTATTGCTAATTTAATGTATTTTCTTACCGGCTTAAAATAATATTAAAAAATTGAAAAATAGGGAAAAATTTTTAAATGACCAAAATTTCATAATTAACTCATTAGCTACTAAAAACAAGCAATTACCTATCCATTTTAGGTATAATTAGCCCTAAACTGCAAAATAACAAGAAAGACGGTTTTCGGAAAAATACCGAATTTTCACCGAATTTCAGGAAAACACCAAAACGACTTTTCAAGACGCTACACTTTGAAGATGCAACAGTCTTCAATAGTGTGCCCTAGAACTCGGTGGTATAGGCACAAATTGGGATGATCAGTCCTGCTTGCTTCATTTAGCCTTTTTGGTTTTGGTAGCCGCAGACCATTCTTCAGAGCATCTTTGAAAATTTTGTAGACCTTATCCTTTCTGAAACGCTGCTGTCGGTCACTTCGTTGTGTCGCTTCCGTGCCTTGCTGGCATAAGGAGAAACGCCGCTGTTGGTCTTCTGGGATGCAGATGTGACCGTCGAGACTTGGCTCTCTTTCTGAAGGAGCCTGGTAGGATGATATGGTTCCCTCTTTATTTGCGCCCCTGTATTGTATACAGGGATCGATGTGATCTTACCTGTAGGGCAGGAGTTTCATTTCATTTCATTTTTTCCCACGATGCTCTATCATTTCAGTTTTTTTTATATGGCGAATATCGCGATTGCCCTATTATTTCGGTTTTTTATTCGCGGTGCCCAATTATTTCGGCTATTTGTTTTATTTACTCGCTGCTTTTTATTGCGAGTTGCCCAATCATTTCGGCTATTTCATATGCATGTGTGGCTTGCTGGCTTTTCGCTGCAAGCTTGGAATTAGACACCGATTTCGGCATCAGCACCGCTACAACTGGGATATTGCTAGGAGCGAATCATCATTTGCCTCTGTCGATATCGGACAAAGGTGGCTTAGCGAACAGGGTTAGGATCCTGTCGACTAAGGCTTTCGACTTCATGAGCCGTAAGGGTCTCATGAAGGTATTTCTCCCTATGAGTCGTGAGGATCACGTAGGTGCGTTTTCTCCGTAGGAATCGTGAGGATTCCTAAGTGTGTATCCTCTTATAAGTTGTAAGGATCTTACAAGAGTGTTTTTCTCCTTATAAGTCGAGAGGACTTACAAGGGTTGTTCACCATGTAGATATATCCCTAGTCACGGGTAGGACTTTGTTAGGGAAATATTTATTCGTGCCCTTGGATTGTATACAAGGGTCAATATTGGACCTCTTGTAGGGCAATATTGGAGGTTGTGGTGGTTGCTTAAGAACAGGTTCAGATCCCTGTAGCTTAATACTTTTGAATCTTATGAGCCGTGAGGGTCTCATAAGAGGGTTCTCCCCGTTGGAGGAAGAACGCTGTGGTGACATCTCGTCTGCTGTATCGAGACGAACGTCGAGGTGGTGACCACTCCGTGCTGGATGATCTCCGGTAGTCTTTCAGGTTTTATATGAGTTACCGTCAAGACCCTGAAGCTAGGAATTTGGCTTTCGCTTCGATTGCTTTGGCGTGTCCGAATCCTGTTGGAGGAAGGACGCTGTAGTGACATCTCGTCTGCTGTATCGAGACGAACGCTAATGTTGGGGTAAAAATTTACACCCATGTTGACCAAGTCAAAATCAAAGTCAACCCCAAGCAAGGCGGGCCCAAGCCCACGTCAAGCGGGCCCATGCCCAAGTCGAGCCCGCAGCCAGCCTCCCCATGCCAACAACAAAATCATGTAATAAATAATTTTTATGTAATTGTTTATGCATGAATGTAAACAAAATGGGCATAAAGCCAATATTTTGTAAGCCCATGGCTTAAGTGCAAAAATGAAATGGCACATAAGCCATGGGATGGCTAAAATGCCATTTTTGTAAAGCCCAAGGGGCTATATGTAAATATGTAAGCCTATATAAGGCAAAATGATGATGAATAAAGAAAAAAATATACACTTTTCATTCTCACAAAAAACCTAGGGTTTGTATCTCTTTCCCTTTTCTGAAGGTCTCAAACCTTCTTCTTTCTTTTGAATTAAATCAAGAGTTTTACTCTTCCTTTTCAAAAACAAAATAGTTTTTCACCACGAAACCCACAAAGGGGAACTTGGATCTGTCATCAGATCTCAAAAAGGAGAGATTTTGAGATCTCACATCTCTTGATCTTCAAGATCCAGCTAACAGAGGAGGAGGAAGAAGAACCCCTTCCATTAACCCCAAAAACACACTCAGGAGTCCAACTCCTCTCTGATTTCTCTTTCGAGAAATCTTTTTTAGGCTAAAAGCCTCTTTTTCTCGCCGGCGCTCAAGCGCAGAGCGCCCGCGTGCCGACACGTGGCGCGCTTGCGCTCGAGCACAAGTCACCCCCGTGACGACACGTGGCACACTTGCGCTCCAGCGCCCAGAGCTCAAGCGCAAAGCGCTCACGTGCTGACACGTGGCACTCTAGCGCCTGAGCGCACAGTACCCAAGGCGCTGGCCCCACGCATCCTTTGGATGCATTTCCCCCCTCTTTTTATGTACATACATATATATATATATATACATATGTATACATATTTACACACACACATACTCCACGACACTGTCCCCGTAAAAACTCTGCGTGGCTCCCGATATACCCAAAATCCCCTTTCAAAACACATCACACGCACAATGCACATTGAGTTCGCATGACCATTTTAACCCGTCAATCGGAGGTTCCCTCGCTCCAAAGACGAGGGGTAATTAACGGCAGCTTAGTCCACGGCTGCCGGAGATTCGGATCCCCACAATCATTAAACCCCGCCCTACCCTAGGCAGGGAGAATCTGTAGTACGCCTGACAAGCGCGCGCGTATTCCCATCTCAATGGGGTGACGAAAAACACCCTACAGATTCTGGCACGCCCGGTGGGACCAATATCTCCTCCCATATTTCGGGTTAAATGTTCATGCGAACTCAATCAATATACATATCGATTGGCTATACTGAAATAATGTTTCTATTTGAAGGTTAACAATTTCCAATTGCCATATTCGATGCAAGTCGGTATTTGAACGATTTTTCTTGGCCCCAGCTGGGGGCAAGGCCATCAACACTGACAAAGTAATAAGGCATCTCAGACAAACTCCAGCGGTGCCCCTTACAGCTACTCAATCAGGTATCTTCTCTGAGCTCCTTGTCACATGACCTCCAAGCGGAAACAGACGACCTCTACGTCGTTAAACCGGAAACAGACGACCTCTACGTCGTTAAACCGGAAACAGACGACCACCACGTCGTTAAACTGGAAACAGACGACCACCACGTCGTTAAACTGGAAACAGACGACCACCACGTCGTTAAACTGGAAACAGATGACCTCTAAGTCGTTAAACTGGAAACAGATGACCACCACGTCGTTAAATTGGAAACAGATGACCACCACGTCATTAAACTGGAAACAGTAGACCTCTAAGTCGTTAAACTGGAAACAGTAGACCTCTAAGTCTCTAAACTGGAAACAGATGACCACCAAGTCGTTAAACTGGAAACAGATGACCTCCAAGTCGTTAAACTGGAAACAGATGACCTCTACGTCGTTAAACTGGAAACAGATGACCATTACGTCGTTAAACTGGGAACAATCGACCGCCACGTCATTAAATTGGGAAAAATCGACCGCCACGTCATTAAACTGGGAACAATCGACCGCCACGTCACTAAACTGGGAATAATCGACCTCTAAGTCGTTAAACTGGGAATGTAAAAAAAAATGTAAATAAACAAAAAAATGTGTAAATAAAAGAAAAATAAAGAAAAGCCGAAATGATGGGGAACTCGCAATAAAAATCAGCGAGTAAAATAAAGTTGAAATAAAGCCGAAATGATGGAGCAACCGCGAATAAAAGCCAAAATGATGGGGCAATCGCGACCTTCGCGATAAGAAAAGCTGAAATGATAGAGCAATCGCAGTAAAACAAAAAAAAAGCAAAAACAAAACAAAACAAAGGCGAATGATGAGTTGCTCCTGGTACCATATTCCAGTTCAGCGATACAGACGCCAACCAAAATCCAGTTTCCCAAAATTCTTCCAGCCCTACGGCCAGTCCCCAAATTGACTACCGTATACAATCCACGGGCTCAAATAATTCTCATCACACTCATGCCCCACCGCAACCACCAGCTACGCGGCTGGTCTCCGCCTTTGGAATTATGCTCCATTGGGAAGACCCACTCATGTATCCTGGCGCATGTGCTTCAGTGTTAACAACGCTGAGGCCGGCCCCTATCCCGAAATTCCAAATCAATCCAATAGACCTCTAAGTCTTTAAACTGGAAATAGAAGACCTTTAAGTCTTTAAACTGGAAACAGATGACCACCAAGTCGTTAAACTGGAAACAGATGACCACCAAGTCGTTAAACTAGAAACAGATGACCTCTAAGTCGTTAAACTGGAAATAGATGACCTCTAAGTCGTTAAACTGAAAACAGATGACCCCTAAGTCGTTAAACTGGAAACAGACGACCTCTACGTCGTTAAACTGGAAACAGATGACCTCTAAGTCGTTAAACTGGAAACAGATGACCCCTAAGTCGTTAAACTAGAAACATACGACCTCTACGTCGTTAAACTGGAAACAGATGACCACCAAGTCATTAAATTGGAAACAGATGACCTCTATGTCGTTAAACTGGAAACAGATGAGCTCTAAGTCGTTAAACTGGAAACAGATGACTGCCACGTCGTTAAACTGGAAACAGATGACCGCTAAGTCGTTAAACTGGGCACCACAGACCCCTAAGTCTTTAAACTGGAAACAGACGACCTCTAAGTCGTTAAACTGGAAACAGTCGACCTCTAAGTCATTAAACTGGGAACGGGGGAAATGCACTCATGTGTCCTCATGATACATGAGGAGAACAAACCTTTGTGGGATCCTTACGACTCACAAAGGAAAAACACCCTTAGGAATCCTCACGACTCCTAAGGAGAAAATACACCTGCGGGATCCTTACGACTCGCAGGGAGAAAATGCTTTTATGGGACCCTCACGGCCCATAAAATTAAAAAGTCTTAGGTGACAGGGATCCAAACCCGTCTCCTAAGCCATCGCTCCCCAACCCCAATGGCGAATGATGAGTCGCTCCTGGTACCATGTTCCAGTGCAGCGATGCAGATGCCAACCAAATTCCAAATTCCACACCCCAATGGCGAATGATGAATCGCTCCTGGTACCATATTCCAGTGTAGCGATGCAGACGCCAACCAAATTCCAAATCCCATACCCCAACGGCGAATGATGAGTCGCTCCTGGTACCACATTCCAGTGCAGCGATGCAGATGCCAACAAAGTCCTGAAATTTTCCCGGCCCAACGGTCTGGATCATACATCCTGCAAAACCGTATACAATCCACGGGCGTAAAACAATCCCGATCTCTCCAAAAAAAAAGAAAAAAAAAGAATGGTATGTCCACAAGCAAAATGGGCACGGATGAAAACCCGAAAGGGCTCCGTGAGTAAAAACAGCAGGACTGCCGGCGAGTTTGTGAAAACCCGAAAGGGCGTAAACTCGTAAAAAAAAAGAAAAAATGAAATGCACTCGCAAAGTCCTCTTGACTTTGTGAGGAGAAAATTCCCGCATGAGATCCCTACGACTCACAAAGGAGCAACACACTTAGGAGTCCCCACGACTCCTAAGGAGAAAATACATATACGGGATCCTTATGACCCGTAGGGAGAAAATGATTTGTGAGACCCTTACAGCTCACAAAATGGAAAAGCCTTAGGTGACAGGGATCTAAACCTGTCTCCTAAGCCACCAATTCCCAAATCCTCTCGGGGCACATGATGAGTTGCTCATGGCATTATTCCAGTGCAGTAATGCAGATGCCAAACAAACCAAATCCAAATCCTCTCGGGGCACATGATGAGTTGCTCCTGGCATTATTCCAGTGCAGCAATGCAGATGCCAAATAAACCAAATCCAAATCCCCTCGGGGCACATGATGAGTTGCTCCTGGCATTATTCCAGTGCAGCATTGCAGATGCCAAACGAAAAAAAACCAATTCCCAAATCCTCTCGGGGCAAATGATGAGTTGCTCCTGGCATTATTCCAGTGCAGCAATGCAGATGCCGACAAAAATACCAATCCCAAAATTCTCTCATGACAAATGATGATTCGCTCCTGGTACTATATTCCAGTGTAGCGATGCTAATATCAACTCAGATCAAACAAATCAAACCAACCAATTCCAACATCGACCTCTGCGTCGGACAACAGACACTCCGTCTCGGGGATACGTCAACCAGCCGATACTCCGCCTTGGGGAAACGTCAAGCAGATACTCCGTGCCGGGGGCACGTCGGACAACAGACACTCCATCTTGGGGACACGTCAGCCAGCAGGCACTTCGTTTCGGGGACACGTCAACCAGCCGATACTCCGCCTTGGGGAAACGTCAAGTAGATACTCCGTGCCGGGGGCACGTCAGACAACAGACACTCCGTCTTGGGGACACGTCAGCCAGCAGACACTCCATCTCGGGGACACGTCAACTAGCCGATACTCCGCCTCGGGGAAACATCAAGCAGACACTCCGTGCCGGGGGCACATTGACAACAGACACTCCGTCTCGGGGACACGTCAGCCAGCAGACACTCCGTATCGGGGACACGTCAACCAGCCAACACTCCGCCTCGGGGAAACGTCAAGAAGACACTCCGTGTCGGGGACACGTCAACTAGCGACACTCCGCATCGGGGAAACGTCCAACACAGACACTCCGTCTCGGGGAAAAGTCAACTCGCGACACTCCGCATCAGGGAAACGTCCGACAGCAACACTCCGCGCCGGGGAAAAGTCGATCAGCGACACTCCGTGCCGGGGAAAAGTCAACCCGCGACACTCCGTGCCGGAGAAAAGTCGATCAGCGACACTCCGCGCCGGGGAAAAGTCGATCAGCGACACTCCGTGCCGGGGAGACGTCAACAAGCGACACTCCGCATCGGGGAAACGTCCAACAGCGATACTCCGTGCCGGGGAAACGTCAAGCAGACACTCCGTGCCGGGGACACGTCAACCAGCGACACTCTGCATTGGGGAAACGTCCAACACAGACACTCCGCATCAGGAAAACGTCCAACAACGACACTCCGTGCCGGGGAAACGTCAAGCAGACACTCCGTGTCGGGGACACGTCAACTAGCGACACTCTTCATCGGGGAAACGTCCGACACAGACACTCCGCGCCTAGGAAAAGTCGATCAGCGACACTCCGTGCCGGGGAAAAGTCAACCAGCGACACTCCGCCCCGGGGAAAATTCGATCAGCGACACTCCGTGCCGGGGAAAAGTCAAGCAGACACTCCGTCTCAGGGAAACGTCCTACCACAGGCACTCCGTCTCGGAGAAACGTCCTACCACAGGCACTCCGTCTCGGGGATACGTCCTATAACAGGCACTCCGTCTCGGGGAAACATCCAACAACAGGCACTCCGTCTCGGGAAAATGTCCTACAGCAGGCACTCCGTCTCGGGGATACGTCCTACCACAAGCACTCCGTCTCGGGGAAACGTCCTACAGCAGGCACTCCGTCTCGGGGATACGTCCTACAACAGGCACTCCTTCTCGGGGATACGTCCTACAACAGGCACTCTGTCTCGGGGAAACATCCTACCACAGGCACTCCGTCTCGGGGAAACGTCCTACCACAGGCACTCCGTATCGGGGAAACGTCCTACCACAGGCACTCCGTCTCGGGGATACGTCCTACCACATGCACTCCGTCTCGGGGATACGTCCTACCACATGCACTCCGTCTCGGGGAAATGTCCTACCATAGGCACTCTGTATCGGGGAAACGTCCTACCACAGGCACCCCGTCTCGGGGAAACGTCCTACTACAGGCACTCCGTATCGGGGAAACGTCCTACCACAGGCACTCCGTCTCGGGGAAACGTCTTACAGCAGGCACTCCGTCTCGGGGATACGTCCTACACCAGGCACTCCGTCTCGGGGATACGTCGTACAACAGGCACTCCGTCTCGGGGATACGTCCCACCAAAGGCACCCCGTCTCAGGGAAACGTCCAACAGTGACACTCTGTGCCGGGGAAACGTCAAGCAGACACTCCGTGCCGGGGACACGTCAACCAGCGACACTCTGCATCGGGGAAATGTCCAACACAGACACTCCGCATCAGGGAAACGTCCAACAGCGACACTCCATGCTGGGGAAACGTCAAGCAGACACTCCGTGCCGGGGACACGTCAACCAGCGACACTCTGCATCGGGGAAACGTCCAACACAGACACTCCGCACCAGGGAAACGTCCAATAGCGACACTCCGTACCGAGGAAACGTCAAGCAGACACTCCGTTCCGGGGACACGTCAACCAACGACACTCCGTGCCAGGGACACGTCAACAAGCGACACTCCGTCTCGGGGAAACGTCAGCCAGCAGACACTCCGCGCCGGGGACACGTCGATCAGCAACACTCCGTGCCGGGGAAAAGTCGATCAGCGACACTCCGCGCCGGGGAAAAGTCGATCAGCGACAATCCGTGCCGGGGAAAAGTCGATCAGCGACACTCCGTGCCGGGGAAAAGTCCATCAGCGACACTCCATGCCGGGGACACGTCAACAAGTGACTCTCCGTCTCGAGGATACGTCAACCAGCAGACACTCCGCGCCGGGGACATGTCGACCAGCGACACTCCGTCTCGGGGAAACGTCAAGCAGACACTCCGTCTCGGGGACACGTCAACTAGCCGATACTCTGCCTCGGGGAAACGTCGACCAGCGACACTCCGCGCCGGGGGCACGTCAACAAAATCACTCCGGGCTAGGAAAACTTCTACCACGGACACTCTATCTCGGAGACGCGTCAAGCGCCGACCGTCCATGTCGTAAAAATAGCAGTGCATCCTAAAAAGTGGGAACCAAAGCAAGTCGCCTCCACGCAAAAGAAGATCCATCAATTTCATGCACACGACCCACATATGCTGTGTGCATTTATTGATGGGGGGCAATTTGTTGGGGTAAAAATTTACACCCCGGTTGACCAAGTCAAAATCAAAGTCAACCCCAAGCCAGGTGGGCCCAAGCCAAGGTCAAGCGGGCCCATGCCCAAGTCGAGCCCGCAGCCAGCCTCCCCATGCCAACAACAAAATCATGTAATAAATAATTTTTATGTAATTGTTTATGCATGAATGTAAACAAAATGGACATAAAGCCAATATTTTGTAAGCCCATGACTTATGTGCAAAAATGAAATGGCACATGAGCCATGGGATGGCTAAAATGCCATTTTTGTAAAGCCCAAGGGGCTATATGTAAATATGTAAGCCTATATAAGGCAAAATGATGATGAATAAAGAAAAAAAATATACACTTTTCATTCTCACAAAAAACCTAGGGTTTGTATCTCTTTCCCTTTTCTGAAGGTCTCAAACCTTCTTCTTTCTTTTGAATTAAATCAAGAGTTTTACTCTTCCTTTTAAAAAACAAAATAGTTTTTCACCACGAAACCCACAAAGGGGAACTTGGATCTGTCATCAGATCTCAAAAAGGAGAGATTTTGAGATCTCACATCTCTTGATCTTCAAGATCCAGCTAACAGAGGAGGAAGAAGAAGAACCCCTTCCATTAACCCCAAAAATACACTCAGGAGTCCAACTCCTCTCTGATTTCTCTTTCGAGAAATCTTTTTTAGGCTAAAAGCCTCTTTTTCTCGTCGGCGCTCAAGCGCAAAGCGCCCGCGTGCCGACACGTGGCGCGCTTACGCTCAAGTGCTCAGCGCTCGAGCGCAGAGCGCCTGGGTGCCAACACGTGGTGTGCTTGCGCTCGAGCGCAGAGCGCTCGAGCGCAAGTTGCCCCGGTGCCGATATGTGGCGCGCTTGCACTCAAGCGCAAGCGCTCGAGCGCAAGTCGCCCCCGTGCCGACACGTGGCGCGCTTGCGCTCCAGCGCAGGTCGCCCCGGTGCCGACACGTGGCGCGCTTGCGCTCCAACGCAAGCACTCGAGCGCAGGTCGCCCCGGTACCGACACGTGGCGCGCTTGCGCTCAAGTGCCCAGCGCTCAAGCGCAGAGCGCCCACGTGGCACTGTAGCGCCTGAGCGCACTGCACCTAGCGTACAGCGTCCAAGGCGCTGGCCCCACCCATCCTTTGGATGCCTTTCCCCCCTCTTTTTATGTACATACATATATATATACATATGTATACATATTTACACACACACATACTCCACGACAATGTCCCTGTTAGAAAAAATTTCTAACGGGGTGCTGCCCCGCACCCCGCAAGAGGGCTGCTAGCCCCCTTGACCCCCAGCCCGCTATCCGGGTAGCGGGACCCTCGTAAAAACTCTGCGTGGCTCCCGATATACCCAAAACCCCCTTTCAAAACACATCACACGCACAATGCACATTGAGTTCGCATGACCATTTTAACCCGTCAATCGGAGGTTCCCTCGCTCCAAAGGCGAGGGGTAATTAACGGCAGCTTAGTCCGCGGCTGCCGGAGATTCGGATCCCCATAATCATTAAACCCCGGCCTACCCTAGGCAGGGGGAATCTGTAGTACGCCTGACAAACGCGCGCGCGCGTATTCCCATCTCAACGGGGTGACGAAAAACACCCTACAGCTAAGGTGGAGCTGGGATTTTGCCATCACTCTGCTTTGTTTTGACCGTGAGGTCTTTTATTGATGTTGCGTCCGAGTCCTGTTGGAATGAGGAGGCTCACCGTTGCTGATTTTTAGGCTGTAGATATTGCCGTTAAGATTTGGAACTAGACCTTATTTCTCCTTTCCTCCAAAGTTGGCTCTCGGGGTTTGTTAGCCTTCGCTCCGCCCGCTCTCTACCTAATAAGAGAATCGGTGTTGTTGGAACTTTCGCCTTTTCGGTTGTCGTCCTTCCAAAGTTTCGGTCTGTTTGTGAACTGAAGATCCTGAGTTGACTCGGGCTTTGAGCGTTCCAACATTTGGACCTTCTTGGTCAGCTCTTGGAATGTTTTAAGGCCTGCGGTGCACAGGAAAGGTTTCATCCAGTCCTTCAGATTTTCAATAAGAAGACTGACGGATTGGTCTTGCGCCAATGGCGGTTCAGTCCCAAGCCACATGGAGGCAGTGAGCGGATCGTCGAGGATTCGTCTCTCCCCGTATTGGGGGTAGATGTCGCGCTGTACACGAGTGGCCATCACCAGAAATTCTTGGCCAAGGTGGACGAGATTTACTGATTTGGATCAGTAGTTTCTCAGTGGGTGATGGGCTTCACACCGACACGACTTATTGCGTTATTAGGGATCTAACTTTATCTACCCCTAGACCAGAAATGCGATACTCTTAGATAAATAGATCGGACTGTACAAAGATTGTCACAGATAGGCTCAGTAGGGGTATGGATGAGTTTGCTCATCGGCCTTTCTTTCGCTCAATACCCGAGTAGCCGTTAGTACAGCTAGTGTTGTTGATGTGCTTATGGTTAAACCCACTGCCAGCATATTAACGGGTCTTTAGAGTCCCACACAGAGCGTTTTCCCAGTTCAGATGATATGATGTAGATGACGTATGTTGATACATACATGTGTCCGATTAAATATGTGTATAGACTACACGGTCTTTAATCGGACGGTTGATAATACTAGAGGCTTAGGATTAAGCCGGATTATTAAATCAAGTTTTTATTTAATAATATATATATATATATATTTAATATATGTATTCTAGTATTATTTTTCACTATTCATTTTCTCTCTTGGCTATTAGTATTTTTATACGGATACGCGTATATGTATTTTGATATGTATACCGGGTAGTATTCCATATTTCTACGGAATATTTTCTAGAAGATGGACACCTCATTATATGATTTTCTTTTTAGAAAATCATTTGAAGGGTGAGGTGGCATTGAGCGTGTTTGTAGACATGTAAAGAGTAATGGGTTTTAATTTGTTTATTTGGAAAATGTTGTGGTTGATTTTTTAAATGGTTAAAAAAGTTATGAAACCATTCCACTCTATTCTCTTCTTCAATTATACTCTCATGCTTTCTACACTTGCTCATGGCTAAGTTTCCTCACCTCCTCCTCCTCCTCCTTCTTTTTTACTTGCTTACTTAAGCTTTAGGTTTGAGAGAAAATTATAGTGGAATATTCCTATATCCCCACTCTCCATTCCTAGCGAGCTTAGAGCGTCGGTTGCTTCACTAGGTGAAGCTAGAGCACGGAACGGTTCCCCCGGATGGATCGTCTTCGGCAATGGAAGACCGGCTTGCAAGCGCGATCTGAAGCTCTTGAAGAAAACTTGAGGATGTGAGTATTGCTAACATAGTAGATTAGCATTGCTCACAATTTTTTGTTAGAAAGTTCTAGCACTTTAGTTCGATGGAACTTTAGTAAACTAGAAATTTTTTAAAATTCATGTTGATATCTTCCAATATTAGCTTGCTGATGTGCTTAAATTCCCAGCAAAGCTCAAGTAGAGATCATGTCAGGTTCATGTCGAGTTCAGATTAAGATAGTTTCTTATGTATTCATGGATCGAATCAAGTCATGTCAAGCATGCAATAAATTATTCACACGAATCATATAGGTACAACAAAATGAGAAAGTCACATAGTATAAAATGAAGCAAGTACAATATTCAAGTAATGACCAGAAAATAGTACTGTAAAGAAGTGTTGTGAAATACTAATTTCTCAAGTCAATTGAAATCAGAAATTAAACAAGAAATATAGCCCTACGTGTTATACAAATGTGGGTTCAAGTCTCGCCTAATTATGACTATTGGTTTGGGAGATATACGCGTTTTCGTATCGTTGCGCTCCACTGTCATACATTTTTAAAACACGGTTTGCATTATTTTCTGTCGGTTTTCAGGTCTAAAAAATTATTAGAAACTTGTAGGCATTTCGGTATACTTATCCAAACAACTAAGTTCTGCGTGATTTGGATTCCTGAAGCTCCAGTTATGGTCATGTTAATATCAGGGTTTAAAATAAAAATTATAATTTCTAGAGAGCAACTATGAGGTATCTTGCAGGGCATATATAGGGTCGTTCTATACGTTTCTCACCAAATATATAGGAAAGTTATAGGTCTGCCAATTAGGCATTTATAAATCTAAGGTTTGTCACAAACCGACGTCGGGAGCTCGAATTATGCCATGTTTTAAAACAGTCAGGATAGATTCTATCTAGATTCATCACATAATTTTAAAATGTGGAATTCTATAAATTATGTCGGTTTTCGGGAAAACATTAAAACTAGAAAAATCTAGATCTTTCGATTTAGTTGTCCAAAACACTTGAGTTTGCTCAAAACGGATTTCGTAAGATGGAGTTATGGTTCTCCGAAAGTGGCCAATAAAAACAGTTTTCTGATAGTTAAAACAGTGAAGACGACAACAACAACAACTGAGCCTTTTATCCCAAGCATATGGGGTAGGCTACATGAACCAACATGAGAATCACGCCGGGTCCAGCACATGAATCCTCCGCTTCCACTCACTCCTTTCGAACAATATACTTTCATTGAGTCCTTTGGAAACTATATCGTTTCGTATCACCTCTATCCATGTTTTCTTCGGTCTCCCTTTTGCCCTTTTGCCATTGCCCATATCGAGAGTATCTATTCGTCGAACCGGTGCTTCCATAGGTTGCGTCGCACATGACCAAACCATCTTAGCCGGTTTTCCCGCATCTTCTCCTCCACAGGTGCTACACCAACTTTTGCACAAATATCCTCATTTCACACCTTATCTTTTCTAGTGTTACCACACATCCAACGAAGTATGCGCATCTCCGCTACGTGCATCTTCTGTGTATGATGCTTCTTAGGAGCCCAACATTCTGTACCATATAATAAGGCATGCCGAATAGCGCTCCGATAAAACTTCCTGTTGAAGTCAAAATTTGCACCCCGGTTGACCAAGTCAAAGTCAAGGTTAACCCCAAACCAGGTGGGCCCAAGCCCAAACAAGTGGGCCAATGCCCAGGTCGAGCCCGAACACGAAGCGTCCGGCTTTCCGCCATGCCAACAAAAAAAATCATGTAATAAATAATTTTTATGTAATTTTTTATACATGAATGCATGCAAAATGGGCATAAAGCCAATATTTTGTAAGCCCATGGCTTATGTGCAAAAATGAAATGGCACATGAGCCATGGGATGGGCAAAATGCCATTTTGTAAAGCCCAAGGGGCTATATGTAAATATGTAAGCCTATAAAAGGCAACACGATGATGAATAAAGCAACACTTTTCATTCCCCCCAAAACTAGGGTTCTTTATGCCTCATGCTCCTTCTCTTAGGTTCTAAACCTTCTTATTTCTTTTGAATTAAATCAAGAGTTTTACTCTTTCTTTTCCAAAACTAAGTAGTTTTCCACCACAAAACCCGTAACGGGGAACTCAGATCTCCCATCAGATCTCAAAAAGGAGTGATTTTTAAAATCTCCTACTTCTTGATCTTCAAGATCCGGCCAAACAACAGGAGGAAGAAGAAGAACCCCCTTCATCAGCTTCAAAACATCCTAGGAGTTTAACTCCATACATATATACATAATAAATATTTCCTTTCTGAAGCATAGCTTTTGTTTCTTAGGCTAAAAGCCTCCTTTTCTCGCCGGCGCTCAAGCGCAGAGCACCCGCGTGCCGACACGTGGCGCGCTTGCACTCAAGCGCTCAGTACTCGAGCGCAAAGCGCCCACGTGCCGACACGTAGCGCGCATGCGCTCAAGAGCAAGCGCTCGAGCGCAAGTCGCCCCGGTGTCGACACGTGGCGCGCTTACGCTCCAGCGCAAGCGCTCGAGCGCAAGTCGCCCCCGTGGCGCGCTTGCGCTCGAGCGCAAGTCGCCCCGTGCCGACACGTGGCGTGCTTGCGCTCAAGCGCCCAGCACTCAGCAGAGCGCCCACGTGCCGACACGTGGCATTCTAGCGTCTGAGCGCACAGCACCTAGCGCACAGCGCCCAAGGCGCTGGCCCCACGCATCCTTTGGATACCTTTTCCCCCTCTTTTTATGTACATACATATATATATACATATGTATACATATTTACACACACACATACTCCACGACACTGTCCCTGTTAGAAAAAAATTTCTAACGGGGCGCTGCCCCGCACCCCGCAAGGGGGCTACTAGCCCCCTTGACCCCCAGCCCGCTATCCGGGTAGCGGGACCCCCGTAAAAACTCTGCGTGGCTCCCGATATATCCAAAACCCCTTTTCAAAACACATCACACGCACAATGCACATTGAGTTCGCATGACCATTTTAACCCGTCAATCGGAGGTTCCCTCGCCCCAAAGGCGAGAGGTAATTAACGGCAGCTTAGTCCACGGCTGCCGGAGATTCGGACCGCTACAATCATTAAACCCCCGCCTACCCTAAGCAGGGGGAATCTGTAGTACGCTTGACAAGCGCGCGCGTATTCCCATCTCAATGGGGTGACGAAAAACACCCTACAGATTCTGGCACGCCCGGTGGGACCAATCTCTCCTTCCATATTTCGGGTTAAACGTTCATGCGAACTCAATCAATATACATACCTGTATTTATATTAAAATAATGCTCTTTCATGCAGATTTTCAAACAATCACCTTCCGACGATGTCTTCGATGATGAACGCAGCTCCCGTCTCCTACACGATGAAGATAGACTCCAGGACGGTCCTTCCGACCAGTCTCGGGTGACAATGGGAGGAGCCGCTGCTACCATTCGGCTCTATTATGTTCATGCCTGTTGGCGCCATCCCGGCTCCTCAAGCCCCGGTGGCGAACAAACCGGTCTCGAAAGGCAGGAGACCCAATGTGGTGGTCTCGAAGGCGCCCCAACTCAAACACAAGTCGGTGTTTGAACGACTCTCCATGGCCCCAGCTGGGGGCAAGGCCATCAGCGCCAACAAAGCAACAGGGCGTCTCGCGCAAGCTCCGGCGGCGCTTCTGACAACTGCTCGATTGGGTGTCTTCTCAAGTCTCCGCATCACTCAGCCCATGGCGGCTTCCCGAAGAGCAGAAGCCTGCCAAGCGCTCAAGGCAGAGAAGCTGAGGCAAAAGCGGCTCAGATACAAAGCCAACAAAAGGGCTAGGGCTCTGGCCTTGTTAAAATTTATGAATTTCCAAATCCCGGACCGCTCCGCGAAACCAGCTGCCAGTGATGAAAGAATGGCTGAATGTGTTATCCACACTGTCTACATGGCCAGACATGAAGAAACGAACCCTCCTCTTCTTCACAGCCATGGTGATGATATGGTTGACGCTACCCAGCATCGGCTCGATCTAAATGATGAAGAGCCCGCTCAGGCTAATAAGCCAGAGGAGCCCGTGGTTCCTACGGAATTGAGCTCAGGCAATAAAGATTACCCGGTTTTCATAACCGGAACTGCAGAACAAGCATTATTCCAATGGCTTCAAAGGCAATTTCAAGACAGGGATGAGAAGATGGCCGAGGTCTATTCCAAAGTCGACGAGCTGGCAAACGTCGTGGCAGATCTCGTAACCCAAGTCGCCCGATTGCAATTACAGTAGAATCAAATTTTGGCTCATGAGCCAGGGATTGATACCCGGGAGCAGCCAACTGATATCCCTTTGAACCTAAAAGCGGAGCGCCTTCGCGAAAAACGGCAGCAATCAGCCTCCAGTCCCTCCGATGCATACGCCGGGGGGGGGGATCGCCTCTGAAAGAGAAGCTGGAAAAGGTCTATTCCTTCAAGAGGGAAAAGGTCCACAAGATATTCAGGGACGCCCTAAGAAACGGTCTACAACTGCCAGTGTCAAAAAGACCGCAGGAAGCGAATAGGACCGACGACCCCAAATACTGCCCCTATCACAGAGTGATAGGTCATGCCATTGAGGACTGCTTCGTCTTCAAAGATTGGGTCGAAAAGCAATACAAGGCAGGAGAGATAGAACTGTCCAAAGGCGTGTTAGTAAACAGTCAAGATGCGACCGTCAATTTCATACAAACGGAGACCGAAGTTCTTCGCAAAACTGATTCTCTCAGATGTCTGCCTTTCTCTGAAAATAATCGACCACCACGTCATTAAACTGGGAACAGTCGACCTCTAAGTCGTTAAACTGGGAATGTAAAAAGAAATATGTGAATAAACAAAAAAATGTGTAAATAAAAGAAAAAAATAAAGCCGAAATGATTGGGCAACTCGCAATAAAAATCAGCGAGTGAAAATAAAAATGAGAATAAAGCCGAAATGATGGGGCAACCGCGAATAAATAGCCGAAATGATAGGGCAATCGCGATCTTCGCGATAAGAAAAGCTAAAATGATAGAGCAATCGCGGTAAAACAAAAACGAAAACAAAAAAAAAATCCAGTTTCCCAAAATTGTTTCAGCCCTACGGTTGGTCCCCATGCTGACCACCGTATACAATCCACGGGCTCAAATAATTCTCATCATACTCATGCCCCACCGCAACCACCAGCTACACGGCTGGTCTCCGCCTTTGGAATTATGCTCCATTGGGAAGACCCACTCATGTGTCCTGGAGCATGTGCTTCAGTGTTAACAACGCTGAGGCCGGCCCCTATCCCGAAATTCCAAATCAATCCAATAGACCTCTAAGTCTTTAAACTGGAAACAGATGACCACCAAGTCGTTAAACTGGAAACAGATGACCACCAAGTCGTTAAACTGGAAACAGATGACCACCAAGTCGTTAAACTGGAAACAGATGACCTCCAAGTCATTAAACTGGAAATAGATGACCTCTAAGTAGTTAAACTGGAAACAGATGACCACTACGTCGTTAAACTGGAAACAATAGACCTCTAAGTCTTTAAACTGGAAACAGATGACCTCTAAGTCTTTAAACTGGAAACAGATGACCTCTAAGTCGTTAAACTGGAAACAATAGACCACTACGTCGTTAAACTGGAAACAGATGACCACTACGTCATTAAACTGGAAACAGTAGACTTCTAAGTCTTTAAACTGGAAACAGATGACCTCTAAGTCTTTAAACTGGAAACATATGACCTCTAAGTCGTTAAACTGGAAACAATCGACCTCCACGTCTTTAAAACTGGAAACAGATGACCACCACGTCGTTAAACTGGAAACAGATGACCACCACGTCGTTAAACTGGAAACAGATGACCTCTAAGTCTTTAAACTGGAAACAGTCGACCTCTATGTCATTAAACTGGGAACGAGGGAAATCCACTCATGTGTCCTCACGATACATGAGGAGAACAAACCTTTGTGGGATCCTTACGACTCACAAAGGAAAAACACCCTCAGGAATCCTCACGACTCCTAAGGAGAAAATACACCTGCGGGATCCTTACGACTCGCAGGGAGAAAATGCTTTTATGGGACCCTCACGGCCCATAAAATTGAAAAGTCTTAGGTGACAGGGATCTAAATCTGTCTCCTAAGCCATCGCTCCCCAACCCCAAAGTGGCGAATGATGAGTCGCTCCTGGTACCATATTCCAGTGTAGCGATGCAGACGCCAACCAAATTCCAAATCCCATACCCCAACGGCGAATGATGAGTCGCACCTGATACCACATTCCAATGCAGCGATGTAGACGCCAACAAAGTCCTGAAATTTTCCCGGCCCTACGGTCTGGATCATACATCCTGCAAAACCGTATACAATCCACGGGCGTAAAACAATCCCAGTCTCTCCAAAAATTATAAAATAAAAAGAATAAAAAAAAAGGTATGTCCACAAGCAAAATGGGCACGGATGAAAACCCGAAAGGGCTCCGTGAGTAAAAACAGCAGGACTGCCGGCGAGTTTGTGAAAACCCGAAAGGGCGCAAACTCGTGAAAAAGAGATGAAATACACTGACAAAGTCCTCTCGACTTTGTAAGGAGAAAATTCCCGCGTGAGATCCCTATGACTCACCAAGGAGCAACACATTTAGGAGTCCCCACGACTCTTAAGGAGAAAATACACCTACGGGATCCTTACGACCCGTAGGGAGAAAATGCTTTGTGAGACCCTTACGGCTCACAAAATGGAAAAGCCTTAGGTGACAGGGATCTAAACCTGTCTTCTAAGCCACCAATTCCCAAATCCTCTCGGGGCACATGATGAGTTGCTCCTGGCATTATTCCAGTGCAGCAATGCAGATGCTAAACAAACCAAATCCAAATCCACTCGGGGCACATGATGAGTTGCTCCTGGCATTATTCCAGTGCAGCAATGCAGATGCCAAACAAACCAAATCCAAATCCTCCCGGGGCACATGATGAGTTGCTCCTGGCATTATTCCAGTGCAGCAATGCAGATGCCAAACAAAAAACCAAATCCAAATCCTCCCGGGGCACATGATGAGTTGCTCCTGGCATTATTCCAGTGCAGCAATGCAGATGCCGACAGAAAACCAATTCCCAAATCCTCTCACGACAAATGATGATTCGCTCCTGGTACCATATTCCAGTGTAGCGATGCTAATGTCGACTCAAATCAAATAAATCAAACCAACCAATTCCAACATCGACCTCTGCGTCAACAAGCGACACTCTGCATCGGGGAAACGTCCAACCCAGACACTCCGCATCAGGGAAACGTCCGACAGCGACACTCCGTGCCGGGGAAACGTCAAGTAGACACTCCGTGCCGGGGACACGTCAACCCGCGACACTCCGCGCCGGGGAAAATTCAACCAGCGACACTCCGCGCCGGGGAAAAGTCGATCCGCGACACTCCGCGCCGAGGAAAAGTCGATCAGCGACACTCCGTACCGGGGAAAAGTCAATCAGCGACACTCCGCGCCAGGGAAAAGTCGATCAGCGACACTCCGTGCCGGGGAAAAGTCCACCCGACACTCCGCGCCGGGGGAAAGTCGATCAGGGACACTCCATGCCGGGGAAAAGTCAACCAATGACACTCCGCGCCGGGGAAAAGTCGATTAGCGACACTCCGTGCCGGGGAAAAGTCAACCAGCGACACTCCACGCCGGGGAAAAGTCGATCAGCGACACTCCGCGCCGGGGAAAAGTCAACCCGACACTCCGCGCTGGGGAAAAGTCGATCAGCAACACTCCGTACCGGGGAAAAGTCAACCAGCGACACTCCGTACCGGGGAAAAGTCGATCAGCGACACTCCGTGCCGGGGAAAAGTCAACCCGACACTCCGCGCCGGGGAAAAGTCGATCAGCGACACTCCGTGCCGGGGAAAAGTCAACCAGCGACACTCCGCGCCGGGGAAAATTCGATCAGCGACACTCCGTGCCGGGGAAACGTCAAACAGACACTCCGTCTCGGGGATACGTCAACCAGCCGATACTCCACCTCGGGGAAACGTCAAGCAGACACTCCGTGCCGGGGGTACATCGACAACAGACACTCCGTCTCGGGGACACGTCAACCAGCTGATACTCCGCCTCTGCCTCGGGGAAACGTCAAGCAGACACTCCGTGCTGGGGGCACATCGACAACAGACACTCTGTAACGGGGAAACGTCAAGCAGACACTCCGTCTCGGAGACGCGTTAAGCGTCGACCGTCCAAGTAGCAAAAAGGGCAGTGCAGGCTTCCTACAAAGCAGGAACCAGATCACTCCGGGCCAGGGAAACGTCTACCACGGACACTCCGTCTCGGAGACGCATCAAGCGTCGACCATCCACGTCGTAAAAAGGGTAGTGCATCCCAAAAAGTGGGAACCAAGGCAAGTCGCCTCCACGTGAAAGAAGATCCATCAATTTCATGCACACGACTTACATATGTAGTGTGCATTTATTGATGGGGGGCACTTGAAGTCAAAATTTGCACCCCGGTTGACCAAGTCAAAGTCAAGGTCAACCCCAAGCCAGGTGGGCCCAAGCCCAAACAAGTGGGCCAATGCCCAGATCGAGCCCGAACACGAAGCGTCCGGCCTTCCGCCATGCCAACAAAAAAAATCATGTAATAAATAATTTTTATGTAATTTTTTATATATGAATGTATGCAAAATGGGCATAAAACCAATATTTTGTAAGCCCATGGCTTATGTGCAAAAATGAAATGGCACATGGGCCATGGGATGGGAAAAATGCCATTTTGTAAAGCCCAAGGGGCTATATGTAAATATGCAAGCCTATAAAAGGCAACATGATGATGAATAAAGCAACACTTTTCATTCCACCCAAAACTAGGGTTCTTTGTGCCTCCTGCTCCTTCTCCAAGGTTCTAAACCTTCTCATTTCTTTTGAATTAAATCAAGAGTTTTACTCTTTCTTTTCCAAAACTAAGTAGTTTTCCACCACAAAACCCGCAACGCGGAACTCGGATCTCCCATCAGATCTCAAAAAGGAGTGACTTTTAAAATCTCCTACTTCTTGATCTTCAAGATCCGGCCAAACAACAGGAGGAAGAAGAAGAACCCCCTTCATCAGCTTCAAAACATCCTAGGAGTTTAACTCCATACATATATACATAATAAATATTTCCTTTCTGAAGCATAGCTTCTGTTTCTTAGGCTAAAAGCCTCATTTTCTCGCCGGCGCTCAAGCGCAGAGCGCCCGCGTGCCGACACGCGGCGCGCTTGCGCTCAAGTGCTCATTGCTCGAGCGCAAAGCGCCCACGTGCCGACACGTGGCGCGCATGCGCTCAAACGCAAGCGCTCGAGCGCAAGTCGCTCCGGTGTCGACACGTGGCGCGCTTGCGCTCCAGCACAAGCGCTCGAGCGCAAGTCCCCCCGTGCCGACACGTGGCGCGCCTGCGCTCGAGCTCCCAGCGCTCAAGCGCAGAGCGCCCACGTGCCGACACGTGGCACTCTAGCGCCTGAGCGCACAACACCTAGCGCACAACGCCCAAGGCGCTGGCCCCACGCATTCTTTGGATGCCTTTTCCCCTCTTTTTATGTACATGCATATATATATACATATGTATACATATTTACACACACACATACTCCACGACACTGTCCCTGTTAGAAAAAAATTTCTAACGGGGCGCTGCCCCGCACCCCGCAAGGGGGCTGCTAGCCCTCTTGACCCCCAGCCCGCTATCCGGGTAGCGGGACCCCCGTAAAAACTCTGCGTGGCTCCTGATATATCCAAAACCCCTTTTCAAAACACATCACATGCACAATGCACATTGAGTTCGCATGATTAGTTTAACCCGTCAATCGGAGGTTCCCTCGCCCCAAAGGCGAGGGGTAATTAACGGCAGCTTAGTCCGCGGCTGCCGGAGATTCGGATCCCCACAATCAATAAACCCCGGCCTACCCCAGGCAGGGGGAATCTGTAGTACGCCTGATAAGCGCGCGCGTATTCCCATCTCAATGGGGTGACGAAAAACACCCTACACTTCCCTTTCAATTTTAACGGAAAGTTACGATCACACAAAATCCATATTGCACTCCTCCATTTCAACCAACCAGCTTGGATTCTTTGATTAACATCACTGTCGATCTTCCCATTCTTTTGCATGATGGAACCTAGATATCTAAACTGGTCGCTCGGTGATATCTCTTGCCCTTCCAATGTTATACCAATATGGTTTTGACTTCTCTGGTTACTAAATTTGCAATGCATATATGCTGTCTTGGACCTGCTCAATCTGAATCCCCGAGATTCCAATGTTTGCCTCCATAATTCCAATTTGGCATTAACTCCTGCTTTCGTCTTATTTACTAGAATAATATCATCAGCGAATAGCATACACCAAGGTACCTCATCTTGGATAGTTCTAGTAAGCTCATCCATCACGATGGTAAACAGGAATGGACTTAATGCAGATCCTTGATGTAAACCAATTGTAATCGAAAAATCACTCGTTAAGCCGCCGCAAGTTCTGACATTCGCTACTACTCCATCGTACATATCCTTGATTATGTCAATATACTTGACGGGGACCCCCTTCTTCATCATTGTCCCCCGTAATACCTCTCTAGGTATCTTGTCGTACGCTTTTTCTAAATCAATAAATATCATATGCAAATCTCTTCTCCTCTCTCAAAAATTCTCGACAAGTTGACGAAGCAAATGAATAGTCTCTGTCGTCGATCGTCCATGTATGAATCTAAACTGGTTCTCTCTTATCTTAATATCCTTCTTTAGCCTGTGTTCAATCACTCTCTCCCAAAGTTTCATGGTGTGACACATAAGTTTTATTCCACGGTAGTTTGAGCAACTTTGAATTTCACACTTGTTCTTGTAGATAGGTACAAGGATACTTTTTGTAACAACTCCATTTTTAATGTACAAAGAATTGGTTTAAATTCAATGTATACTTAGAGAATTTATTGCAGCTGATATCTCTTTAAGTATTTATTTCACTCCATAATTACAAGAAGGAGCTTGTAGCTCATTGGTAATACCTTGCACTGCTGAACCAAGCCACCGGAATTCAAATCCCATGCCCCACATTATTTTTGTATTTATTTTGTTTTAATTTTTTTTTGGAAGTCAACGGTAAAAAGACCATAACTCCCAAAATATATACTGGACAACAAAAAGTAAATATACCAAATTGTACCCCCGAAGAATCCCCGGCCATTGGACCCCTGACGCAGCCCGACTCGGCGCTGTCGGCCGGCGACTCGGTCGACTCCGTCCGGCGGCGCCGGCCGGACTTGGCCGGACGGCCGAGTCACCAACAGAGAAAAGTTGGGTCTTGACCTGGTCCACCCTCCTGCATACTCTAAATGCTTGGATCGGTTATCATTTGGCCAATAAATCCCTTTTACTCCTATATTTAATGAATTTTTAATGATTTTGTATAATTTTTTTTTATTAAAAACCCTAACCCTAGCCTAACCCTATATAAACCTCCATACCCTCTACCCTCTCACCCTACATTTTTAAGTCCACTCTCTAAAAATTTCAAGAGAACTCGGTATGTTAGAAAACGAGCGAAAGGCGAAGCGCTGCCGAAATCGACGGCGAAATCCCGGCGATCGTACTAGGACTCTTCATGACGTTTCGACGCACCGACTAACCCACTACCTTCCTCTCACTCTCTAGCGTTGTCCAAACCCATAAGTCCCTCTTTTTCTACCTTTCTTTCTTCCTTTAAAATACGATTTTTCAAACCCGACAGAAATCGGAACAAACCGATTTCCGATTCGGTTTTTCTATCAAAACTCACTTGTCACTAATTCCATAATGCTTAAACATATTCATGTTGACTACTAATCACTTAAAAATCAATTTGGATAAAGTTTCTCACATGAAATGATAACTTTTGCAAAATACCGTATTTTCGCACTTAAATACCACCATGTTTAGTTTATCACATTTAACCCTTTAACATTGCTATACCTTAAAATAGATCACGAGGTAATGACCTACCTCCACACACACGCAAATACAACCCTAATTGATATCATCAAAACTTAGAATACGATAATACAAGATTTTACATTAAAATACCATTTTCTTTATAAACCTTTTCTGAAAGTTCTAAGTTGTATACAATTTTAAAACAAAATCTTTTAATAGGAAAATACGATATGTCATGGACATCGATCGTTTATCTAAACCTGACTTTGTGGTGTCTAGGCAAGTGTGTCTAAGGCGAGTGGTTACTTAATTAGGACCACTACTTGTAGTGGAGAGCCTCCCACTCACCTGGCACTTACCTGACCGCAATTGGCGGTGAAGAGACGATTTGAGGCTTCTATGATTTATCGTTTAGACCATTTAGAAATAGATTAGTTGGCTTAGGAAACCCTAGAATCTAAAATACGGAAATTTACACCCTTTTTCAAATAAATACCTTATCTTTATAAAACCGTTTTCTAAATGATTAGTATTTATTAAATCTTTGCAAAGCGCCACTACAACCCACATTTGGGGAACCCGTTAGGGATTGTACGGTTTATCGTGCACCCTCGGGCTTAGTAGTGCGAGATTCAGACCTCCGCAAGGAGCATTCGAAAGGTTTAGAATACGACATTTATGAAAAATGAGATTTTTGGAAAATAAAATATTTATTAAAAATTATTCTTGTATAAACATATGTATATTTATCATTTGAACACCTATTTTATTATAAGATAAGGTTTTCACTTTTTCCTAAAAAAAAATTACAAGATTAAAAATTACATTAAAATACCATGAATTTCAATTAAATCAATATTACAAAATTAATACTTTTATTTATGTAATTAGGATATTCTCACTAGAAATAACACAAATAAAATTTACACTCATTATAACTATAAAGACGAGTAATAAATACTTGAGGTGCATCTTGAAAACTATACAAAATTATTTTTTACATAAAACCCCCTCAAATTTTATAATTTACAATAAGAACCCTAACAATTATAGAACTTCAAATTATATTTCTTTTAGTCTGACTCGGGTTTGAGTCTGATTATTTCTGACTTGAATATGATTCAAGTCAAACTATATTCTTTAATATTCCAACTCAATATGAACACATGAATCCCAGAATCCAGTTAACAATCTATACAACTTGACTGAATCAAACCATGGATATACATCCATTATTCGGTTATTCCATTTACCTGATTATGCAGTTACAACATGTTTACTGATATCATGGTTTTGGTCGGTCATCCAACTTACACAATACAATACAACAATACCGTCACGCCCTGCTTCCCAAAATCCGGAATACGGAGAGCGACGAAGCCCAGCCGTGCTACCTACGGTAAGCAAAGGTCCTTCCATAGTCACATAAGGCTGTCTAGATTAACCTGTCAAAAATAAAATCTAATACCAAAAGAAATAATACTGATAATCATGCTGCAATGAAAGCACAAGAAATCCTAAAAATGGGTCCACTAGATAATTGATGCAATTAAAGATCCAAAACAAAAGATTCGGAATAAAATAAGATCCGAAAGAGATACAAAAGTCCTAATGTCCCATAAGGACGCACATGCTAAAAGCTAAAAGTAAAGGAAAATAAACCTACGATTAATGATCTTCAGCAAAGTCCTGGTAGCCGCTCTGATCCTGCTCAGCCTGCAGATCTGTCTCTAAACCTGAGATGGCAAATCTCAGGGATGTCAGAACATTCCAGCAAGTACTCAACGTATAAAATGTGTGTAGCATAATAACAAGAATAAATAAAAGTAAAGCCCGGTGCGTAAGAAAACATGTATATAAGTAATTAAATGCACTAACACTATGAAACATGTATCTAAGGAATCATGTCATAACCTAATTGGCCACTAAAAGGTGAATTATCCTATCGTAAGCTTGAGTGTGTGCGTCAACCTCTGCAGGAGTATTCCTAACCCAAGAGTGGTGCCCCAGGGCTAGGAAACACGGGCCCAACTGTGGAATGAACAAGAGACCGCTATAGCCCGGTACGAGCTGTAAACATGTGACCGCTATAGCCCGGTACGAGCTGTAATCATGTGACCGCTATAGCCCGGTACGAGCTGTAATCATGTGACCGCTATAGCCCGGTACGAGCTGCCGGCATGGGACTCCTGAGATCCTGTTGTACAACGCACACTCAAACTACCCCAACACCCACGTATTTATAGCTACTATGGTAAAAATTAAAATCACTAATTAAGAATGCTGAAAAGACAGGAATTTGTAGTGTGGTAATTGTATGGAAATAAAACTGGTGAATAGTGTTGCCATGGCATGTAGTTCAGCACTCTAATTAATGATTTCATTTTTAAAAGAAATAAATAATAAGGATCATGAATAAGCATGTCAAATCAAGGTGTTCTAAACATGTAATCAACATGAGTCTCGAATGTGTATAAAGCATGTAAAAGGATTCTTGTGCATAATATTCATGTCATAGCATTACATAAAGAAAAAGCAAGCAACAGTCAGCGATATATATTAGCAAGTGTTCCGATAAGGACAGATGATAAAACTGTGAAAGAAACTCCTTTCCTCTAATATCCAAACTTGTACAAGCTAAGAACTAATTTAGATAATCGCCGATGTTGCATCGACAAAATGAAAAGAGCAAGAGTACTTGCCTGAGGATAGCGATCACGAAAAACGATGTACGAAAATGCAGGCACGATCTCAGCTAAGGTGCGATTTTGGATCTGAGTTATACGATCCGCCTAGATAAATTTTCATCGATTAAACAGTAAATATCTACATAAATATTGTCGCATAACCAAACACAGTTATATAAATTTTAGGGTTTTGATACTAATTTTCTCCCTTTCAATTGTTCACTGATTTCCTACCATTTTATTTATTTATTTATTTATTTCTTCTTCTTTTTTTTTCAAAACAGAACAGGGATCAAGGAGTGCTTACAGGGGGAAAATCGTGGCAGTTGCGATTGCTAGGGTCCAGATCTGACGATGGAAGGACATGGATGATGTTGCTGCAGGGAGTTGTGGAGATCTGGGTGATGGGAGCAGCGACGAGGGAAGACGAGGGTTGCGGTGACGTCGAATGCTCTGTGCAGGTCGCTGGAGGTCGTGGTGGAGTCGGAGATGGCTGTGCGAAGGGACGTTGGCTGCGGTGATAGGACGAGATGAGAAGATCGGGGTTGTGGCCGCGCGAGGGATGGAGGCGGCGTCGACGGGAGGAGGACGAGAGCGAGGGCAAAGGCGAAGGAGAGGGGAGAGGGTCGCGATGTTGATGGAGTAGAGGAGGGGTCGGGGTCTGCGGCGGCGATGGCGGCGACGACTAGGGTTAGGGTTTCATGGGTGAGGGATTTGATGAGCAGCGGGGAAAAGAGAGAGAGAGAGAGATGCGGGTATGAGAGAGGGAGAGAGATTATGTTTGAGTGTATATATAAATTATTTTATAAATATATTTATAAAGATAGATATCTTTAATTGGTTGCATTTAGAGATTCGGTGCAGATTTTCTCTTTCTCAATTTAACAGTATACAGATACGCAAAATGTTATTTTGCTGTCACTAAGAAAATATTATTTATATAGTATAAAAACTGAATATTTTCCATATCAAAATTTTTTACAGAGAAAATAAAAATCTAAATTAAATAGCGGCCAACTAAAAATTCAAAAAAAATTGGGAAAAGAATCTTGGTAAACACAATATGAACACATGAATCCCAGAATCCAGTTAACAATCTATACAACTTGACTGAATCAAACCATGGATATACATCCATTATTCCGTTATTCCATTTACCTGATTATGCAGTTACAACATGTTTACTGATATCATGGTTTTGGTCGGTCATCCAACTTACACAATACAATACAACAATACTATCGAAACACTACGGGGTTTAAGGGGTAGATTGGTACGGAAGGTGTTAAAGGTGGCACGAGGTGGTCAGATTAAGACACATAACCTATATTCCATTGCTGTTGTACCGTGGCTTAACGGTTCCTTGTACATTCCGTTCGCCCTGGTCTCTAGCATATAGAGACCCCTCTCGTATACACTGGCATCCTTCTGTATCAAGTTACAAACAACAGCATTAACACAATATTCTATAATATATTACAACCTCTTTAGGAAATACTCTTATTCTGTCTTTCTAATTCTTCTTTATCTTTGAGACTTACCGAGCGACCTGTTCGCTGACGACATTCTATTTCTTTCTTCTTTGAATGTCGTCAGGTGTTTTGGACCCAGCAGAGATCGAGCCCACCGGTGAAGACTTGGAGCAGTTTCACGAAGACCCCGAGCTCTAGATATTGTACCTTGTTCTATTCAGTATTTTCATTTCCTGTTATGCCACTGTTTAGGCATCGCTTTTCATTTTAGTTGTATTTACTTTTCATGCATTGTACAAAAGAATGTTATTAATAAAGTTGATGTTATTTCTATATCTCTTGTCTCTTGTGATTTACTTTTATATTGCTTAGATACGCTTAGCGTATGTACTTCTAAGTATATACGTAGCGGACCTCGTCGCGTCCCCTTCGCCGTACACCGGGAAGCGGGACGTGACATTTTTCCTCCATTCATTGGGCATCTTTTTTGTCTGCCAAATCTTATTAAAACAGTGACAAGAATCATGTAAACCCTAAACTAGGTCCCGTTTCGATTTCTGAATAAAATTTTAAACCGCTTATAAAATTTTATGTAGTTTTTAGTCTTAATTCTCTTAAATTCTTGAATATAAAACTTATATTTTAATCCTTTTCTGCAAAGGTTTAGCATTGAAAAGTAGATTTTTACGACATAGGATTCCATTCAAAATATACCTACGATTGAAATGCTAAAAGACAATAATTGCGTTGAGATTTGTGTGAGTCTCGTTTATATAGCAAACCATCCATGTGAAACGTGTATACGGAAGAAGTATGTGGATCAGGTCATATCATATACATAAATAAAAATGACAATAATATATGCAGGAACTTTATTCTAAAAGGAAATTTCTTTTATGAACAAACTATTCTACAAGATGTCATGTAAATTCGTTCTCATGACTAATGGTTTTAGGTCCTTTGTTAAGATCATATGCAAGGAATCATGGATATCACATAACATGTATCAAACATACAGTCAACAAAACATACTAGGTATACATATCTTATGCTAACTTTTTTACATATAAAAGAGGTGAATACTTTAACATGGGTTAACCGGTGTCATGAGATTCAGCATGGCTTAGTTTATAGAGAATTGAGATTTTTTTTAAAAGGTAGGAAAGAATGATCGATTAGAGGAAGCAAGGGAGAGGGTTACTCGCGACGCGATATGGTATAACAACCGTATCACCGATTTGGGAGAAAAGTCTCGATCGAGAGACTTTCGACGACTTGAGATAACGTAGATCTTCGAATCGCCTATTGGTGGAAGGGGGTAGGTGCAGCAGAATTTTGGTAGAGATGGCTGCATATTTTTCTTGTGGAAATGGAGGAAGAGAAAGCAATTAAAGAGAATAAAGAAGAATAAAGAGAATTGATGGGTATTTAAAGGTGTGCTTAATGTTCACCATAACTCTTCATAATAATTTTAATTTATTATGGAAGTTAAAAAAATTAAGAATTGAAAAGTCTCATTTGTAGATTATGAGAGGGTTTTAAAAAAAATTGATAAAAACAATTGCAAGATCCGGGATTCAAACATGCGGCCTATGGAACAATGGTGAAGTGACTTAATCAATGAGATACAAACTTACTCTTGCATATATTGAACATGATTTAAATATATACCAGTAATCAAAAGAAAAGCTGCCTTTTATTAAAAAAGGAAAATACAACGGTACATGGATTTTGGGGTCGTTAGAGACATGTAGAACAATATGTATAGTGCCGATTGTCATTTTGATTGATGGATGAAAATCGGATATTTTCTTCTCGCTTTAAAGATCACATCTCACCCTATTGCTATATATATATATATAGAGAGAGAGAGAGAGAGAGAGAGAGAGATTAGTGATACTCAAGTCAGACATAACATAAGAAGCCCATCAAACATAAGAAAGTGAAATATGTTAATTCGAAAAAAGAAAGACTAACGTCCAAAAGAAATAAGAAAATAAATCATAAAAAGCAAAAAAAACCCCAACAAATACAGTCTATTAACATCAAGTCAAGTTGTCACCATGATGTATATAAATAAAGTAAGAGAATCCAATTAGATGTATACACGAATCAAGTTTTGGTACATTGCTATTTCTTCTGGAGGACAAGATACACACGATATATATTTTGTTTTTTCTGGTCTGAACTATCATACATGTGTTGGGAAATTGGTGTTCTCTTCTTGCTTCCGGCAGAAATGACAGGTTTATCGATTTTGGAAGCTTTCGATCGAATTAATTTGCCGATCGAGACACTTAGAAGCATATTTTTATTCACCCTCTTCTTGTGATTCATGACTCGTTCCTTTTCTGGTCATTAAGGATGATGTGCTCGATCTGCTTTCATATCCAGATAGTCCTCCCATAGGACCGCCCAACATATCCTGAAATTTTATTTCAGAAGATCAATGGCATATCCTTAAAATCTAATTATAGCTAGTTCTTGCATCAGGAATTTCCAATCCGGATCTCGATATTTCTTGGATACAGATATGATTTCCATATTCGATATATATATATATATATATATTTTAATATCGTGTTTAGTAGCATGAATTATATATTTGTCAACATTTCTATATCATAATACCTGAATAGAAATCTGGCTTTGCCTAGATGGGGTACTGTATGCGCTGTTGCTACTACTTCCCAGAAAAGAGTGATACAAATTATCCTCGGCAAGACATCTCAGCCTGTTGAGCTCTGGCAGTATGACCGTGCTGAGATCCGGGCGGTCTTTCCTCCTAAGCTCTGAACACTTGAGTGCTACTTGGGCCAGACACAGGGCCTCGTCCACGGGCCAGTCACTCACCGCAGGGTCAAGCATCTCCTGGCCGAACGTCCCCTTCTCTATGGATCGCTCGACATGGTGAGTGAGGCCCATGGGAGGCTTGGCCGTGATGATCTGCAGCAGCATAATGCCGAGGGAGTAGATGTCGGACTTGACGCCCAACATACCGGTCTGCTGGTACTCAGGGTCGATGTAGCAGAAGGTACCGGCGGTGGACGTCATGCGGTACTGGGTGACAGTGTCGGCCACGGATGGGGGGACAAGACGGGCCAGCCCCACATCACTGATCTTGCTGCCGTAGTTGTGATCCAGGAGTATATTTGCGGGCTTCAGGTCCCGGTGGACAAGGGGCTCGGGCTTAGTTTGGTGGAGGAAGAGCAGGGCCGTACCGATCTCAGCAGCTATGCGGAACCGCTGCTGCCATGGGATGGGCGGGGTGTTCCCTCTGCGCAACAGTCGGTCCTCTAGGCTTCCGTTGGCCATGTACTCGTACACGAGGCACCCATATTCTGGGCAGGCACCCAGGAGGAGGACCATGTTCGGATGCCGAATGCAGCTCAGGATTTCAATCTGATCATCGGCAATTGTGAGGGCTCAGGTCAGCATAATATAATATCTTCTATATATTTAGTTATATGCTTATGGCAACTGGTGATCTGTTAATATTATAGTACTTAAGTTCATGCATACATAGTATACAGGCTAAAATATTGCATGAATCTATCCGTGAACCATCACTCATTATCCGTGAACCAACAGGGGTGTTCCCTCTGTGCATTTAGTTTAAATATATACCTCTTGCTGAAACTGAGATCTTCCTTGAGCTGCATCTGGGCGGAGGACCTTAATGGCAACCGGTGTATGATCAAGATAGCCTTTAAACACAGGGCCATACCCGCCCTCCCCAATCTTTTGGCTTTCCGCGAAGCTCTCGGTGGCTGTTTCGATCTCGTCTATCGTGTACTTCCTGTACCGGATATCGCCGCCATGTGCAAGGGTGTCCAATGCCTTCTTCTTCTCCTCCGCTTCTCTGATGGCCATCTTCTCTGCATTGATTCTCTTCTGTGCTTCTAACTCGGCGATCCTTCTAGATGCTTCGGCAGCCTCCGTTGCTGCTTTACACTTTGCTTTCTCTCTCTCCATCAGAGCCAAGGCTGCTTCACCTGCAATCCTAGCCTCCTCCAGCTTGTGCTCATCCTGCACCCTCCACTGGTTGAGCTCCATTGCCTGTGTGACATGAATTTTTATTCTAACAGGGACTTTGGTTCATCATGTGGAGAGTAAATTAATTTGTCCCGAAAGCGTTAAATTATGGCCGCTTCCTCCACCGGGGATCGAACCCTTGCACTCTCCACAGAGAGGGAAGCGCCGAGCTATTGTTCATTGATCATGCATTACTATTGATGATGGTAACTAGTGCAATGCAACCTGTTGTTACCTTTTGTTTAGCAGCGACTGCTTCTTTGCAGGCACTGCTATACATGTCCATCGTCTGTTTCAGCTCTAATTTTAGCCTCTTCATCTCCGCTTCAACATCATCCTGCAAGTTCCAACACACATTCCATATATGTTAACTGCCTGCAAGCTTTCCTTAGAAGTCTGAGAATGGCTATAATTAAGATAGTCTATAAGGGAAGGCTTCGAAATTGCAGGGGTCAAAAAATGGACTTACCATAGACTGGAATGATGAGCTGCCCTGGGAGAAGGAAGAGTAGTCATTGCTAGCCGAGTAGCCGTCGTATGATGATGGTTGAGACATCTCAAAGCTGTGTTCGTAGCTTTCAGCCGTTGCATTGGAGTGGAAGTTAACGTTGTACTGGTCCACGCTTGGCCTGCCACTGATGCTTACGAATGATATGTCTCTATCCCGCATCGAGATATCCCCAAATGGCTTGGTGCTTGCTCCATAACTACCTCTTGCAAATGGCGCAGACCTGTTATATATATATATATATATATATATATATATATATATATATATATATATATATTAAGAGAGTTTCACCAGCTGAGCTAGCTAATTAATATGTGCTCAATTTTAATTAATAATTGAGAAGCCAGGTTACTTCTTGCCTGAAGGGTGTTTCTCTTTCACTATTGCTGAAGTGAGGGCTTCGATTCTCTGGTGTTGCAGCACCTATGGTACGTACCGCCCAAAATTGTTAATTTGCGTGATGATCCAATCTCTCTTTCTCTCTCTCTCTCTCTCACACGCCCGCGCGCAGACACGGCTTATTAATTAATTGATGGTAAAAAAGTGTGAAAGATACCTTTATGCATTGGGGTTAGCAAGCCAGGATCATGTTTGATGCTAGGTATGGTCAAAGTATTGTCAAGGTTATTGGTATGATGATATCTGAGATGAGAGAGTGTTGGTGCCGGTCGAGTAGCATGCCTGACCGATGCCATTTTCCCTTTTGAGATAACGTACACTGTGCAGAAATCTGGTGTGCCCTTTGATATATTTGTCGAAATATCTGAAGATTTCATTCTCCTGCGTGCAGGGATCCACATCATAATTGAGAATATAAGAGGCATCAAAATAAATCATCATCATCATCATCATCATCATCATCACAGCAGCAGCGACAACAGTAGAAAAGGAAAAAAAAGGCGTGAATTCAGGAATTATGCGTTTATTACCAGACAAAGCCTCCTTTGGATGATGGTGCACCAACTACGAGCTTCTCAATTGCTGATTCCGAAACAAAATCAATGATTGCCTTTGCCACATCGCTGTCGTGAAGGATGACATCATTGCATCTGACCTGTTGTAGAGAGCGCTTGCTAATTAATGATTGAGACGAGAGGCATAAATTTTGAATGCTGGTGTTGGAATTAGGCGCGCAGCCTAGCAAGATAGGAAAATAAACTCACATCTTTTCTGGTGCAGAAACAACGGAAGGGGATGAACAGACTGTTTATGTGGTTGATGGTGGCCTCATTCGGTTGCCCTGTTGTTAATTTGGTCATCATATATCCGTAGAAGAAGCAGCAGCGACATATCATTACCTACATGATTGATTGACGTATATCGTACGTACATGATACATACCTGGAGTAGTATTGACATGGACAAGGGTGATGGTCTGGCCCCGTTGGATGAGATTTTCAAGAGCCCATTTCAAAGCATTCTGGCTGCTCTTGTCTTTGTCTACCGCCACGACCACCGCAACTGGATGGAAACCAGCACCCTCTTGGTTGAAATGTGATTGCTGACCCATGCAGAAATCGATGGAGCCGCCGCCGCCGCCGCCGCCGCCGCCGCCTTCTTTCGATCTTCTTCTCTTTATAATTCGGTGTTGTCGTTCTTGTTGTTTGGTGCTCGTATCAAAGGTGGTGCAGCTAGTTCCAAAACAAAGGGAAAAGGATAGAGATTTAGAGAAGAGAAATGGCCCTCCTCCTCCTCCTCCTCCTCCTCCTCCTCTTTCTTTTTGCCTTTGTCCTTCAAAATTTTGAACCTGGGGCTGCGTGGGGCCCAGCATAATTAGTTGCGGTTAATTTGCTTTGCATGTACTCGTCATCTATATATATGAAGAGTAATACCTGTCATCTTTCCTGAGATTAATTAGTTCTGACGCGTTTACCTGATTTAAGTAAATTAAATAAATATCCTTCATAATTTCTCCATCTCCATTTTTAGATAGTTATGCATGCTCCCCTATATCTACCTATTTATCTATTTTTACTACATTTGTCCGCTTCGCTTGCTTCTAGTTAGTTTGTCCGTTCATGCTCTTTCTTTTGTGTGGCCTAAAATCCAAATGCCAACTTTTTGTTGGCAGCACTAAACGAATTAACCATTAACATATAATTTGGACCAAGAGAGACTTGAAATGCCATCGTGTGTGTATGTAGAGAGAGAGAGAATAATGTAGGAAAGCGACCACGAGTGAATTTCCTTCTATGGCGTCGAAAAAACACGCCCTCCGTCGTGTTTTCCGACGATCGGCATCTATCATCTTCATCGTTATCATCTAATATGGGTACACCAAATTTTATCTGATTTTACAACTTTTTCACCGTTGATTTAGCAATGTAAAAAATTCTATTTTCAGTAAACCGTTAATTTTGAACCCACTAATTCAACGGTGAAAAAGTTATAGAATCACATGAAATTTGGTGTACCCATATCTTAGATGATAACGATGAAGATGATGCATTCCGATAGTCGGAAAACACGATAGAGAGTGTTTTTTTGACACCATAGGAGGAAATTTCCTCCTATGCATCTTTCCTCCACACACACACACACACACACACACACACACACATATATATATATATAATTATCCCCATCTATATATATAGTTGATCCATCATTCAAATTTTCTTTTTAAGAATCAACTGAGGAGTGCGTATGATGACAGTTAGATCCACCAGTAGAAGTCTAGGCCGTAAGATATATTCATTGAAAATTTTGCTGAGGATATTCTCAGAGCCATATAACTCCAACCTGCCGATATATATTTTAAAGGAAATACCAACATGAAAGGTTGATTTATCATTTAGGAAATACCAACATCAATAACTCATAAGGTATACTATAAAATTTCATTATTGCGGACGATTTAAAACTCTTTTAGAAAATGTGAAATGTCTTATTTGATTTATTAAAACAAAGTTTAATACATGCACTGCCTGATTCATTGCATTGCTGCCCCCCACGCCATCCCCACACCAAATCACTACTACAAATAAGGGTTGCCCACTACGGATTTATCCGTAGGAGCAAACCTCTGCCCCTACGGATATATCCGTAGGGGCAAGAAAATACCATGTAGGTGCAAACGCCGTAGGTCCAAGTCTTAGCCTTGAACATGCCGCTACGGTAAAAAACTTGCCCCTACGGAGTAATGTGTAGATCCAGTTGTCCCTAAGGATTAAGCTGTAAGGACAAAAAATTTATCTGTTTATAAAATAAATTAGGTGTCCCTACGGACTTATCCGTAGGACCAAATAGTTGTCCCTACGGATAAGTGCGTAGGTATAAATCTGTAGGGATAAAATATCAGGTATCCTGATATTTTGTCCCTACGGATACCTGTGTAGGGGCATTTGTTTGCCCCTACGGATATATCCGTAGGGACGTAAACCCTAATACTGAGATCATAGGGGAAAAATATCAGGTATCTTGACATTTTGCCCCTACAGATAAATCAGTAGAGGCAATGTTGGGCCCTACGGATTAATCCGTAAGTACAGATTATCATTTTTTTTACAAAAAAGGACTGTCTATTTTTTTCTCGTCCCGTGCACAATAATATATACATTATATATAAAATTAATCAGCACGCAGAACATATATCGCAGTATTCATAATCACATCTCACGCATAATATATTAAAGAAATCAATAAGCAGAATATGATATCAATATAAGCACGCAAACACCAACCAATATCAATATCGTCCAAAATATAGTACAATATGTATCATATAAATAAATACATGTTTAAAATATAAGAATTAAAAAGCTACCCTAACTCGGTCCAGCTCCACCTCTGATAAACGCCATAATTTGGCGCGCCTGCTCCTCGGATATATCCTGAGTCAATAAATCATGCAATACGGAGTGTGCAAGAGTCTGAGCGAGCTGTGGAGCGGTAGGAGTGGTCTGCGCAACCGCCACCGAGGTAGTGGCTTGCGGAGCCGCAGTTGCGGGAGTCTGAGCGGGCAGTGGAGCTATAGGAGCTGTCTGCGGAACCGCAGCTGATGTAGTGGCTTGCGGAGCCGCCGCTGTAACAACGTAGTTCATTTATACCAATTCCAGTTCCCGTATTTACTTATCTGTGGTATTTTCTTAATTTATCGTGTTTTGGGTGCGAATGGTATTTTACATTTTACTTTGCATTCGACCCGACCCGCTTGCTTGAGCTTGTTTGATTTATATTTATGGATTATCCTGATTTGTTACGTAGACTGGTGCATTTTCATGTTTAGTACATACTGGCATTCTATCTGGCATCGCATATTTTACCATATAACATTTTAGGTCACAGAAAATAATTTAAAATATATTGCATGGCCTGCGTAATACCCCTAACCCCGTGGTAGCATCCGCGCATCTTGTTCTCGTCCCGTTCAGTGAAACGGACGTGTTTGGATGGCTACGCCCACGTACGTGCATCCGTTCTTAGGGGTATGCATTTTCATTATCCGAACATTCATTTTGAATTTTGAAAGTCGCATATATTTTTTATATTTTAAATCTGAATTTTTAGACCCGACCCAGACGCGTTTTGGAATACTTTTGTATCCCGCCAAAATTCTAATTATTTAAAATTATTAAGGTTCGTTTAAAATTTATTTTAACAGCTCATAAGATTTTCGATAACAATTAAAATCTTTTTTTTAAAAAATTTAAAATCTAAATCCTAACTCCCTCCATCTCTCTCTCGCTGCCGTGGCCCCCACTCCCCCTTTTTCTTTCCTTCTCTCTCTCTTTCTTTCTTTTTCTTTCTATCTTCTCTTTTTCTTTCTCTCCCCCCGCCACCTTCCAATTTTCTTTCTCCTTCATGTTCATTCCTTTCTCGCTCTCATCTCGATCTCTCTCTACCTCTCTCTCTCTCCTCTCTCTCATCTCGATCTCTCTCTCTCTCCCCTCTCTAATTTATATTTTTTTACCCTTTTATAAAAACCCACGTCCCCTTCTTTCTCGTCTTCTTCTTTTCACCTCTTCTTCCCGCCGTTCCTCACTCGAACTCACGCCCCTGCCCTCACCGTGCGCCGCCTCCACCCTCGTCGCTCACCTCTCTCGTCTCCCTCTCCTCTTCACCCTACCTTCTCCCTTCTCCGACCACCACCTCCGTTCACTGTCATGACGATGAGAACCCATGTCTCACCATTCTCGTCGCCGACCCTGTCCCCACCGCCGCCCATCTCCTCGACCTCGCCTCACCGTCTTCTTCTTCTACTCTTCCTCCTCTCCCGCTCTCCTTCCCCTACGTGGACCTGGCAACCCATCAACCCGACCCTGCAGCAACCCTCGCCTGCACCCATCATCGACCGCACACCCCCGTCTCCACCGCCGGCGGCCACGCTCTTCGACCTTCTCCTTCACTTCACCTCCTCTCCTTCCCCGACGAACCCCGAGCACTGCACGCCTCGAACCCTCATCCCAGCCTCGTCGTGCAACCCATTGGCTTCGCCGTCGACCTCACCCTCGCCTTTCTCCCTCTCCGATCACCTTCCTCCTTCTTTCCCTGACCCGAACCTTTCACCTGTGCATGAACCCCGATCACCCGACTTCTTAAAACCCACTGCAACCTTCACCTGAAACCCTAGCACCCACTACCCTTCGCCGGAAACCCGTTGCCGACGTCAACCCATCACCACGACCTCTCCCTGGCCCCAGTGCAAACCACAGTGAGCCTCCCCTCCTCCCTTCCTTTTCCTCTGCTTTTTTTCTTTTCCTTTTTCTTTATTCTTTCTTGAAACCTAGATTCCAGCGATCGCCGGAGCCGCGACCATGGCTGCCGTTCCAGACGACCCAGAGGACGTACCCTACCTGCGCGATCACCCTCTTGCGTTACTTGGACCCGTCCCGCGTGCCGTGCGCGCGTTGCAACGTTTTACCGACGTCAGACGTGCCGTACATATCCGTTCCGTGATCCGTCGAGGCAAGTTAATCTTTTTACATGCTATTTAACTCATTATATATTTATTTTATTAAATATTATACCTGTAGTTTAAATCTAGTACCCCATGTTTAGTTTTATAACATGTCGATGTTCCGTTTGCATCCGTTTATATCATTTTAAATCTAGATCATGAAAACTAATCTTGTTACATACTAGATTTCATTATACTGCATCCATATCAATATTTATATCACATATTGCTTAGTTGTACTTCCTACGTTACCATTTTATAATTTTATAACTTTTCGGATACCCGTTTGCATCCATCTCATTTAGAATATATATAACTGCATCCATATATCATAGTAATACATAATAATGTGATATTAACACTCCATGTTTAATAAAGTGCATCCTAATTAGTATTGGAACTATAATTGTAACCCTAATCGATAACCGTGCATCCATATATTTGAATTTATATCTATTTGCATACCATATCACACTATTCCATTTTATTGTTACATTGGTACCCCATACTTGTTTTTGTGTACCCATGCTTATTATAGTTTGATTATGAGCACCCGCGTGATACTTGTGCACCCCCTGACATGACTTGATACACCACTACGTGACACGACTTGATATTATGCACTACTTGACATGTTTGGATCCACATACACTACCTGACTTGACCTGATGTACCACAGCTTGACCTGTTACCTGATCTTGTTACTAATGCCAACAATCTTGACCTGTTGTCCCTATGGACATTTCCTGTTGTCTATCCAGACAAACCTGTACCTGCTTGATCCTGTGTTGGTATTAGCTCCAGATTTATTAATACCTGACTTGAACACATAACTTGAGGGTATGGGGAAATCAATGATGAAACCTGACTTGTAGCTCGACAGTTCGATGCCTTATACTGATCAGTTTTACGGGCTAGGCCAGCCCCGGGATGATGCGGCTGACATCATTCATCGTTACATACTACCTTTTACTGCCTGGCGGCACGTCTCGGATTCAGCCCGAGAATCTTGACCGTGGTCCCGGGCACGCACGGGATACTATTGAGTTATATCGATGATTCATCAAATTGATTTCAAAGACTTGAGAGTAGTTAACCCAGTAGACCAGTTTAGATTATTCACTGCACATCACTTGTGTCTTACCCTTCACTGTCCTTATTTATGTTACTGTTATACCTTTATTACTGTTCATACTCGTGCCTGCATGTCTTGCTACCCCCCGATTATATTATTATTGATGTTATGACGCACCGACGTCTGGGTTTTGCATGGCCCAGATCCTCTACCTTTGTCGCGGGCTGATCAGGAGTACTTCCGCCGTTAGGCTGAGCAGTGAGGATCCAGTTGGTATCCAGTTTTACTTTCCAGGTATTTTGTTTATTGGATCTATTGCTTCCGCATATTATTTTATTCTTAACTCGTTTA
This sequence comes from Agapanthus africanus, assembly GCA_030015575.1. Taxonomy (NCBI): domain Eukaryota; kingdom Viridiplantae; phylum Streptophyta; class Magnoliopsida; order Asparagales; family Amaryllidaceae; genus Agapanthus; species Agapanthus africanus. The sequence goes on along the minus strand of JASDDO010000008.1, from coordinate 961,188 downwards.
TTCTGGCTTATGGACATGTGTTAGATAGTTTATTACTGTTCTTGATATCTCTACAGCCGCAATGTGACTGTGGAAGGATATTTCCTATCCACAGGTAGCATGGTTGGCTCTGTCACGTGCCTATCTTAGCGTACTCTGGGAAGCGGGGCGTGACAAGGTTTGTTTGGTATCAGAGCCATAGGATCTAGGTTAATCGGGTTTGATTCTTTTATAGTTGGGTATTGGACCCAATACACGAATCAGAATACTCATGATTAGGAACATGTCCTGCCACATTGCTATCATGATTCTTGAATCATATCTTTCTCTTATCCTTTGCCTTAACGATGCAAACCTCCTTTGCATCTCGACTTGAAACCTTTTTGGTTCCCTATTGTTTCTCTCTGTTCCTTGATTCTGATACTAGGATTTGGGCGACTTGAGTGGAGTTATGTGATTGTAACTATGAACTGCAGCATGGTTACAATGCGGCACTCTATTTAAGTAACTTGGAGTCCTGGTCTTGATTCATTTCCTTACTCCATGGTCGTTATATTGCCTTGCTTCTCTTGCTTTCCAGTTCATGTTTTTATCGCAAGCTTGAATCCTGTTTACCGTGCTTATCCTCTTCAGTGTTTGGTTTCAGGTGAAGTCGTTTTAGGTATCCTACTGGTTCATGTTTTCCCCGCATTAGAATTATTCAATTCTGGTGCATCCCTTTGTTTGTAGTCGTCTTGGGAATGGATTTTCTCGGCACTTTCCACGCTCATATTGATTGTAGGGCAAAGAAAGTAATCTTCCAGATTCCCGGACATCCAGAGTTTATCTTTACCGGAGGAAGCAGTTCTGTCGGGCCAGTCAAGTTTAGGGCTAGGCCGACAAATAATGTTCTTTCGTCGATGGAAGTTAATAAGGAGGAAGTGCCATTTGTAGTTCGAGAGTTCATGGATGTATTCGAAGACATTTTGGGTTTACCGTCAAAACGAGATGTGGAGTTCGCGATCGATCTTGTTCCTGGTGCAGCGCCGATTTCAAGGCGTATTATCCGATGGCACCAGTGGAGTTGGATGGAGTAAAGAAGCGGGTTACCGAATTGCTAGAGAAGAGTTGGATTCGCAGCAGCAATTCATCTTGGGGAGCTCCAGTTCTTCTAGTCAAGAAGAAATATGGCACAAGGAGGATGTGCATCGATTATCGAGAATTAAACCGGGTGACTATTAAGAACAAGTACCTGATCCCTCGCATTGGCGAATTATTTGAGCAGCTTAGTGGCGCGAGGGTATTCTCGAAGCTGGATTTGCGATCCGGATATCATCAAGTCCGAGTTAAATCAGAAGATATTTGCAAGACTGCGTTCCGAACTCGGTATGGACATTACGAGTATTTAGGGATGCCCTTCGGAGTAATGAATGCACCGGCGATATTTATGGACTTGATGAACCGAATCTTTTCACCATTCTTGGACCAGTTTATAGTGGTGTTCATTGATGATATTCTGGTTTACTCGAGGAGTATTGAAGAGCATGCAGAACACTTGAAGATCGCACTGCAGACATTGAGGCAAGAAAAATTATATGCAAAGATGAGGAAGTGCGAGTTTTGGCTTGAAGAAGTGAAATTTTTGGGGCATGTCGTATCCGGAGATGGAATCGCCGTTGATCCCGAAAAGATTACAGCAGTTCGAAATTGGCCGATTTCGAAGAACGTTGCAGAGATCGGAAGCTTTTTTGGACTTGCCGGGTATTACAGAAGGTTCGTGGAGAATTTTGCTCGTTTGACTGAGCCTTTGACCAAGCTTAAGCGCAAGGAAGTACCATTTGTGTGGACGGATAAGTGTGCGTCAGCTTTTGAGGCATTGAAGCAGATTTTGATAACCGCTCCTATTTTGACCATACCAGACAGTTCCGGAGGATTGGTGATTCACAGCGACGCATCTGGGAAAGGATTGGGATGTGTTTTTGATGCAGCATGGGAAGGTTATAGCTTACGCATCGAGACAGTTGAAGACCCATGAGAAGAATTACCCAACCCATGATTTGGAGCTAGCAGCTGTGATTTTTCGCTTTGAAGATTTGTAGACACTACTTATTGGGCGAAAGGGTCAAGGTATTCACCGATCACAAAATCCTGAAGTATCTGTTCACACAGAAGGAGCTTAGTATGAGACAGCGTAGATGGTAGGAGCCGATGGCTGACTACGATCTTGATCTTAAATACCATCCGGGGAAAGTTAATGTTGTGCCGGATGCGATTAGTCGGTTGCCAGCAATTCAGATGTTGACTGCACAAAAGGAACTTATTGAAGACTTTCGGAGATTTGATTTGGAGATTGTGCTACCGCATTCTTCGGGACAGTTGATGCAGCTGCAAGTACAGTCGTCGTTGATCGAGAATATTAAAGCAGCACAGCTACAGGACCCTAGATTGCAAAAGTTTCGAGAACAGGTTGAAGCTGGACTTCGAACGGGCTTGTTGATTCATGAAGATGGTTCGATGCGATATGGTAGTCGTTTGTGTGTGCCAAAAGGAGATATTCGCGAAGAAGTTATGAAGGAGGCGCACAGTTCCGCATATTCCGTACATCCAGGAGGTACGAAGATGTACTGTGACCTACGACAGCATTTCTGATGGGAAGGCATGAAACGGGAGATTGCCCGCTTTGTAGCAAAGTGCTTGGTGTGTCAGTAAGTTAAGGCTGAACATTAAAGGGTTGCTGGTTTATTGCAACCACTTCCGATTCCTCAATGGAAGTGGGAACATATAACCATGGATTTCGTGACAGCTTTACCGCGGAGTCCAAAAGGCAACAATGCAGTTTGGGTGATAGTTGATCGATTGACCAAGGCAGCTCATTTCATCCCTTTTCGAGTTGGTCAATCAATAGAAGCTTTGGCAGAACGGTACATGCAGGAGATTGTAAGATTGCATGGAGTACCGGTGAGCATCGTGTCCGACCGTGACACCAGTTTCTTATCACACTTCTGGAGGAGCTTACAGGAAAGTTTGGGGACTCGATTGAAGTTTAGCACAGCTTATCATCCTCAGACAGATGGTCAGTCGGAGAGAACGATCCAAACTCTTGAAGACATATTGAGAGCTTGCATGTTAGACTTCAAGGGTTCATGGGAGGATCATCTACACTTGGTGGAGTTTTCTTACAATAACAGTTTTCGGGTGACTATTCAGATGGTTCCATTTGAAGCATTGTATGGTCGCAAGTGTCGTTCACCTGTTTGTTGGGACGATGTTAGAGAACGGAGATTATTGGGACCGGATTTGATCGTGCAAACGGTGGAGAAAGTTAACACTATCCGGAATCATATGAAGGTAGCGCAAGATCGACAGAAGAGTTGGGCTGATACATCGAGAAGACCTCTAGAGTTCGCTGTTGGTGATCTGTTATTCTTGAACATATCGCCGACTAGAGGAGTGATTCGTTTTGGGAGTCGAGGCAAGCTTAGTCCTCGATTCGTAGGGCCTTTCAAAATTTTGGAGCGTGTTGGAGAAGTGGCTTATCGATTGGCGTTACCACAATCTTTGGCGAATGTTCATGACGTGTTTCACGTATCTCAACTCCGTAAGTATGTTCGAGATGAAACACACATGCTGGATCATTCGGAGCTGATTGTACGAGAGGATTTGACCTTTGAGGAACGACCGATGTCGATCGTTGATCGAAGAGAAATGGTTCTTAAGAACAAGGTTATCTCTCTTGTACTTGTTTCTTGGAGTAATCGCTCACATAGAGAATCAACTTGGGAACGAGAAGATGAAATCCGGCAGAAGTTTCCACATTTATTCTTGTAGTTTCTTGATTATTTATCCTTTCTTGTTTTTGGAATTTCGAGAACGAAATTCTTTTTGTAGTTGGGTATAATGTAACAACCTAGTTCATTTATACCAATTCCAGTTCCCGTATTTACTTATCTGTGGTATTTTCTTGATTTATCGTGTTTTGAGTGCGAATGGTATTTTACATTTTACTTTGCATTCGACCCGACCCGCTTGTTTGAGCTTGTTTGATTTATATTTATGGATTATCCTGATTTTTACGTAGACTGGTGCATTTTCATGTTTAGTACATACTGGCATTCTATCTGGCATCGCATATTTTACCATATAACATTTTAGGTCACAGAAAATAATTTAAAATACATTGCATGGCCTGCGTGATACCCCTAACCCCGTGATAGCATTCGCGCATCTTGTTCTCGTCCCGTTCAGTGAAACGGACGTGTTTGGATGGCTACGCGCACGTACGTGCATCCGTTCTTGGGGGTATACTTTTTCGTTACCCGAGCATTCATTTTGAATTTTGAAAGTCGCATATATTTTTCATATTTTAAATCTGAATTTTTAGACCCGACCCGGGCGCGTTTTGGAATTCTTTTGTATCCCGCCAAAATTCTAATTATTTAAAATTATTAAGATTGTTAGTGTATATGCCCTAAAGGCCATTATTGTATCATACTAGTATGTATATTACTTGATGGAAGCTTGGGATATTCACAGTTGTATAGACAATCTTGCTCGAAATAGTAGTATGCTACTTGGTTTGTCTCTGCTTTAATGTGTACATGTGTTTCTTTTATTATATCACCTATACCCATTAGTGGAGCCTTTAGGATCTTTGCTTGATTACCGGCGTTGTGATGGCGATCACACTCGTGGGGGCTGGGTAATCCACAAGCACATCCTTATGCACGTCCCTAGTCGTGGGATTATCGAGACAGGGCATCGATACTCCGGAGTAGACTAGCGTATGCGCTTCTCATCTCAGTGCGGGAGGCGGTCTGTCCCACAGCCGTCAGTACGTCGTACTTGAGATAGTATATGGGTGCTCGTTAGGTTACGAGTACACTGGACAGGACTCATCGGGGACTGTTGGTTGGTATTATACCTATCGTCAGTTAACAGTTCCCAGGTGACATGAGTACAGCTTAGTCCGCTGACTTGACACTGTCACTTCGTCTCAAGTGTGTTCCCACTGTTCTTTGACTACTACCCTACCACGGCTCTACTGAGTCGTGCAAACAGGTAGTAGTTGGGTGCAGTCCCGAAGCACTTGGAGGCAGTGACGGTTAGACAGGATTCGTCTCTCTCGGTATTGGGGGTTGACATCGCGATGTGTCTAGGAGAGCCATTACACATGTAGTCCCTAGCCAGGGCAAGCGAGATATACTGGTAGGTTTCCAGTGTTATCTCAGGGTGTTTTGGGCTACACTCCGACACGACTTGTACCGCTATTAGGGGACTGACGTTCGCCACCCCCTAAACCCGCCATGCGATGTATCAGACGAACAGACCGGACTGTACGGAAATTGTCACATACAGGCCCAGTAGGAGTTCGGATGGGTTTACCTCATCGGCCTTCTTGTCGACATCTACCTGGGGACCGTTACGTACAGCTAGTGCCGCTTGCGGTCTGTGGTTAAACCCACTGCCAGCGTAGTGTCGAGTCTTTAGAGTCCCACACAAAGAGTTTCCCTGCACTGAGCGAAACGTGTAGAGGCCGTATGGTTTTACGGCAGGGCTGCGATCACTTACGTGCACTTGTGTGCGTATGCTGTTCGGGCAGGCAATACTGGTGGGCTTTGGTTTAAGCCGGATCCTAGTATTGCACGGATGGATTTGTTTTGTCTTCTGTGCATTCGCATTCTACGGAATGCGGGTGCGGGTGTGTATGCACAGTTTTGAGGAGCGATGAAGGAGGAGGTGCCTCATTAGGGTTTTGGCAGTTGGTTCGGCCAAAACCGTTATGTGGCAGGCTCATTAGGGTTTTGACAGTTGATTCGGTCAAAACCATTTTGAGGTGGACTCATTAGGGTTTTGGCAATTCGTTCGGTCAAAACTATTATGAGCCGGAGACATTATTTACTAATCCTTTTAGTGATAATTATGTGATGGCTGATTGCTTTGACCATTTGACCACCTTGACCACTCTTGACTTTGTTGACCCGTTGACCAAAGTTGACCATTGACCTTCATGAGAGGTCTACACTCTTCTTTGGTTTTCTTTTTCATTTTGGATTATGAAAATGGTCATTGGATTATGAAAATGGTCAAATCAATGTAACATCAACTTTATCATGATAGAATTTGTAATGATGATGTTTAGTATTATTTTGCAACCATGGTTCATTTTCTTTGGTTAACCTTTTCATTTCTCTTTTCTCATTCTCTCTCTTGGAAGTGAGAAGAAAGAAAGAGCTCCATGGTTGCTTGACCTCCTTCATCTTCCTCCTCTTCATAAATTCTTTTGATCTCATGTGTTGAGAGAAAAAGAATCCACATAGACAAATACCTCCATCTTTCTCTTCTACACAACCTAGGGTATCAAGACTAGCGATCTTGTTGTCCTAGTTGCCTCGGCTTGAGGTGGAGCTCGGTGTACGACTCTCGGGTGAATCGTCTTCGACTCAAGAAGGCCGCGGAGGTGACCAAAGTCCGGATCAACCCTCGGAGCATGGACCGACGAGCGGGACAGCGGAATGAAGACCCGAAGGGCCGGTATCGTGAGGTTTAATTTCTACGGCATAGTAGTTAACACCTCTTGTAGTTTGCTAGTTACTAGTTTAGCAAAGATCCGGCTTTTACGGTCCATGTTACCATGTCAAGAAAATTTTTTGTTTTACCGTTTCCGCAACCCCGAAAGTACCGGGAGAGGTAACGTGGACCTAACAGTGGTATCAGAGCCTAGCTAAACATAAATTGGCAAGTTAGCAAAGTGTTTAGAATATCGATCGGAAAAAATTCGCAAAACACGTCCGGAAAAACCCATGTTTCTGTCGATTTTTTATACTGTTCAAAAAATAATTTAACACACATGAAAAATCGTCTCAGGGTTTTTATAAAACACACAGAAAAAATAAGTTGCTGACTCGGCCAACTCACCGCGGAACCGCGGCCAAACCATGGGTTTGGCCGCGGATCCGCGGCCGAGTTGACTCGGCCGCAGCTCCGTTTTGCTGCAGTGTTCTATTTGGGCTGTTTTGGGATTTTTAGTACATGTTGTTTCTGCCCAGATTTTCCAGAGTGCAAATTGATTTTTCGGGTGGTTACAAATCCGTATTTTTGATCGATATTCCGTAGACTTTAGCTAATGGATATTTTCTGTGATGTGATATATGTATTGAACGTCTACTAATCGCTATACGTCGATTAGTGGGGGTTATACATATTTGTGATCTGTAATGCTGATGGTTTGTGTATATGAACTCGTTGGATTGTCGCGGATGAATAGCCGGGGTGGATGTGAGATGGGAGTTTCTTTTTCTTTCATTCATCGTAAAATTTGTAAATTGATGTAATATTATTTGTATGGCCGCACAACCGGGTCGGGGTTGTAGCCGTCATTGTATAATTTCTTTTTACTGTTTTTGCTCCTAGGATAGACCCAAGGTGGGGTGCACAAACTACCGGGTATCTCGAAGTGCCGAGTGGCCTACTCACGTCGTTGAGGGAGGTTGCTTCGCTTCGGGTACTTGGCGGGTAGTTTGCCGCACCCGTAGGGGTCTAGGGTGGGGTTTTGGCTATTCATCGCGACCGTGTAATCCGCTTTTCGTTGCAGGCTCGAACGAATCGCAGGTTCCTAGTATATCCAAAGTGTTCATCTGTGATCTGGATTGGCTATCATTGCTATATATCTATATATGATATCTATTTAGGTGTTGCTTATGTTTTGCATCCGCGCTAATCCAGCCCCCGCTCTGTCGTTAGTTAAGTAACCTAACGGGTGATGACGGGGCCCCGTGGTGAATGCGGATGACATAAGCGTACGCCATATTTTGGTTGTTTTCTGCAATGGTAGGATTAATAGATGGGACGCATTAAATTAATGCAAGAAAATAAACCTAAAAGACGTTGTTGGAACAATTTTTCAAAAAGCTGTTATTGCAAGGACGCTCTCTTTTGTTTTGCATAGAGGTATTCGGTTATGAATGCCCAGCACCTCAGTTGACGAGGCAAGGGCTGAGATCCCTTCATCGGGAGTGACCCCTTGGACAAAAAGTTTGCGTCAGGGTAATAACTTCACTATAGTCGATTATTCTTGCTTTGCATCGAGGTATTCAGTTTGAAATATCCTGCACCTCATTCGACGAGGAAAGAGCCGAGATCCCTTCACGGGGAGTGACCTCTTTAGCAAGAGTTTTTCGCCACTATATTTTCAAAAAGGGCTATCATGTTCCTTCAACTACATCAAGTTCATTACGTTAACGGGTTTTTTCGCCAAAAATCCAGCCGTAGCCTTCCGTCGTTTCAGATAATTAATACTTAGTATTCGTGCTGCGTTTGTTGATTATTCGTCAAGGCACAGTGAACGGCAGCTAAGTAATAATTCTCTGTTGCACTGATAGATGCGATTGGTTAGGACGGTCGCATGATTTTGTTGATTATTCATCAAGGATCATGCGGGCGGGTCTAATGCAATCCTAGATAACGACGGGTTGAACTTGACTAGGACCTTTTGATTTGTTGATTATTCGTCAAGGTCACTTGGGTCCTAGGGGCAAAAATCCACATCAGGAGTTTCTAAAGAAACTGAAACTTGCAGATTCAGCATACCTTCTGGAGTGTGGTGCCTAGAGTGGATTCCATCTAGGTCATCACACAATGATAGTTGGATCCCGATCCCACTGATGAGTTGGATTACTCTCGGGAGATTTTTTCACTTAACAATCAATGCTATAAACCAAGTAGGTGTCTAGAACGGTGTTAGCGGGGCTACGCCTCCAGGGAAAAGAGGTTATTTAATTAAGGAACTTCGCGAAAGCGTTGGAAAACCTCTCTCGAAGTACCAACACTAGCCTGGCTGAAAGGTTAAGTAAGTATTGTGACGCGCGATTAATCCTGACTAGTTCTTCTTTTAAAGGTTTTAAGAAGGATTTGAGGAAACAGTGGGAGCCATCCTGGTTAGATAAACCAATAAACCAATCTAATCTTGCAAGAGCGCACGCTGAGTGTTTCTTTTCTCTCTCTCCAGGTAGCAACCATTTCATGCCCTAATCAAGATAATAAAATGTATCGCTTGACCGATCCGAATTCTTATTCGGGGCTGGGGAACGTTGGTTCGGCTCTAACTTACGACAAAAGTCATAAGTATGAGCAAGGGAAAGAGGATTGTGTGGATTCCAAGGATACCCAGTTGAAGAAGAAGCATGGTTTTGCATCTACTTCAGGTGTTCTTGTAATTGAGAACTGCTTTACGGTCAGCCCTACCTCCTGGGTACTAGATACCGGATCAGGATCTCATATCTGTAATCTATTGCAGGGACTGAGAAAAAGTAGGAGAGTTGTACCTGGTGATATGTCGCTCAGAGTAGCGAACGGAGCACAAGTTAATGCGGTAGCCGTCGGTGAATATCACCTAGTGTTGCCAAATGGCAATACTATGATTTTGAACGATTGCTACTATGTACCTTCCATGATTTGCAACATCATATCAGTTTCTTTACTCGATAAAGATGGATATAACTTTGTTCTTGATAGAAATATCATGAACATTTACCTTCACAAGGTAATGGTTGCAGAAGGTACACTGTGTAATGGTATTTACGTTCTAAATCAGAATACAGTTCTCAATGTACAAAACACACACAAGAGGAAGAGTTCAGATACGAACGAATCCTACTTGTGGCATTGTAGACTTGGTCATATCGGAGAGAAAAGACTGAGTAAGTTGCATAAAAATGGACTCTTGGATACGTTCGATTTTTCATCTTATGAAACTTGTCAGTCTTGTCTCAAAGGAAAGATGACCAAATCTCCGTTCACCGGACATGGAGAAAGGGCAGCAGAGCTCTTGGGACTCATACATAGTGATGTATGTGGTCCGATGTCTATGCATGCAAGGGGTGGGTTCTCGTACTTCATCACATTCACTGACGATCTCTCTAGGTTCGGATATGTGTATCTGATGAAACACAAATCTGAAGCTTTTGAGAAATTCAAGGAATTCAGAAACGAAGTAGAGAACCAGACTGGTAAAAGTATCAAGATCCTCCGGTCTGATAGAGGAGGGGAGTACTTAAGCACGGAATTCCTAGATTACTTAAAAGAGAATGGTATTCTCTCTCAGCTTACCCCTCCTTATACACCACAGCACAACGGTGTATCGGAGCGGAGGAATCGTACCCTACTGGATATGGTTCGCTCCATGATGAGTAATGCCGAGTTGCCACTTTCATTTTGGGGACATACGCTTCAGACAGCAGCATACCTTTTGAATCAAGTTCCGTCCAAATCTGTGCCTAAAACTCCATATGAAATATGGAGCAGTAAGAAGCCATGTCTTAAATTTATTAAGATATGGGGTTGTCCGGCCTATGTGAAAGCACAGAAACCGGACAAGCTAGAGGCATGGTCAGTTCTGTGTAAATTTGTGGGATATCCTAAAGAATCACTAGGATATCTGTTCTACCACACTGAGGATCAGAAGGTGTTAGTATCTCGTCACGCTACCTTTTTGGAAAGGGAGTTTCTTGCAAAAGAAACTAGTGAGAGTTCGGTAGAACTGGAAGAAATTCAGCGACCACAAAATATAACTGAAAATTTGGAGGAACCACTGGATTCAATAACCCCAAACGAACCTCGGCCACTCCGCAGATCTGGTAGGATTTCTCATCCGCCCGAGAGATACTACGGTTTTCTCTTAGACGGGGATCGAGAGGATTGCATCTTGGAAGAAGATGACCCTACCAGTTTCAGGCAGGCCATTATCAGTAGGGACTCTGATAAGTGGCTGGAAGCAATGCAATCCGAAATGGAGTCCATGTACACCAATAAAGTGTGGACCTTGGATATTGCTCCACCTGGGGTAAACCCCGTTGGATGCAAATGGATCTACAAAAGGAAACTTGGTGTAGATGGGTAGGTGGAAACCTATAAGGCTAGACTCGTTGCAAAAGGTTTTCGTCAAAGACCTGCTTTGGACTATGATGAAACTTTTTCTCCAGTGGCTATGCAGAAATCCATTCGGATCCTACTTGCCATTGCTGTCTTCCATGACTATGAAATCTGGCAGATGAACGTTAAAACGGCTTTTCTAAACGGCTGTTTGGAAGAGTGCGTTTATATGGATCAGCCAGAAGGTATTCAGACCATGAACCCTAACCCTAAAATAATCAAAAATTTGTTTAATTGAATATTTACTAACCTGTGCGGTGGAGGAGACGATCGATCGGCGGTCGACAACGCGCGCAATCGACGACAAGGAAGAACGAGGGCGGTAGCGACGACGAAACGGAAGGCGGTGGCGACGACGAGAACGGCGACAAGAACAGCGATCGGCGGGAACGAGAGATTTGGGGATTTTGGGAGTTTCGCACGCGAGAGAGAGATAATCAGCATAGGGCATTTCTGTGCCTTTTTAATTAAATCCCCATTTAGATGCCCCTACGGATTAGTCCGTAGGTCATTGGTTTGCGGCTCCGTAGGGACAAACAACAAATTACGATTTAATATTTTTAAACTAATACGTCTGGGACCGTAGGGGCAACCGTCTGGCCCTACGGACTAATCCGTAAGGCCAAAATAAATCTGCCCCTACGGATTTCATTATCCGTAGGGGCAACCCCCTATTTTAGTAGTGAATAGTTCAATATTGCGGTCTACATGATTGTGGAATGTATTTCTTTGGTCTTTTAAATTGTATGGTTATTTTCCTCGTAAGCCGCAATAGTATGAAAGAATCAATATGCCACTCTAATAACTAATGCCGCTATAAAAGAATTCTGCACTCCATATCTCCTTTGCTCATTATACATATACATACAACTCTTAAAGAGAATATAGAATGACATGAATCATTTCTATAATAGCGGTTAATAAGTTAACTTTCCATCATTTTAAATTTGGGTGATTGAAGTTGCCATTCTGCTTCAACATGGTCAAAAACAAGATGGCTAAAAATCGAATGATTCGATAGTCCTTCCCCTTGCGTTACATGGTTGCCAACGTAACCTATTTTCAACAAATAGAACTTTTGATTTCAAATTACATGAAAATCTTTCTTTCTTTTTGTCCATTAAATCTTGATGAGGTAAGTCGGTCACCAAATAGTACATGTAGAGTTGGATTTTTACCATCATTACTGGTTATCACCAGTACGTGTCGCTTGATATAAATACTTCATTAGTTTATTTGTTTCTGACAACTTGTATGATACATCATATGCGTGTGCGCGTAACACACACACACTTGCGTAAATGTGTGTGCGTGCGCGCGCACACACATATGTATATATAAATACATGTACATGTATGTATGTATGTATGTATGTATGCATGTGCATATGCATGTATAAATCCGACTATTGGATTGATCGACGATCAAATTTGTCCATCTTCTTAACACTAAGCCAAATAGTTGGTGTCATACTCATCAACCTTCTAAAATGACAATTGATGTAGCAAGATTGGTGTATATTTTCTGATCGGAACCCATCATGTATATATATATCCTCCTCTGGACGTATTTTTTCGACGCCATAGGAGGAAATTCCCTCCTATGGCATCTTTTCTCCATTATTCTCATATATATATATATATATATATATATAGAGAGAGAGAGAGAGAGAGAGAGACAGTCGGCATTTTTTGTAAAGTACATTATGCATTTTTGTTTTGATTTTTCACCAGGCATGCATGTGGGCACGCATAAATAGAAGCATTTTTAAAAAAATGTATTAAAAAAATATTTTTTTTAAAAATTGTCACCATGAGCCAGCTTAATTGTGTCCATATAATCTTATTTCTTCCTTGATGAAAGTGCATATACAATCTTATACCTTAACTAAGCAACCAAAAGAACACTGCAAAAAGAAGAAGAAAAAGACATTTATGTTGTCGCCGAGAAGAAATCTTGAGAAATTCTACCCACGCTCTCTCGATTCATTTGTAGGTACAAGAAGAAAAAACTGGAAGAAAAAGAAAACCCCACTCCCTGCCCCTGCACAAACAAATGTATCAGGGACACTTCTTTCTGCCTGAAGGCTGAAATCTCACAGCTTTAATTAGTTAACCTTCACGGCGGCGGCTGCTGACCCATATCGATCATCCCATTTCATCAGCATGCACTAGCTAGCTAGCTAGAAGAGCTTTTTAGTTACTATTGTGTGATCATTCGGTTTGCAGACGAGAAAGAAAAGTTATTTATCATCCTTGGACGAAGAATGTAATTCCACCTCGCTTAAAAAGGAAGAATCATCGACATCGTCACTAGAAGCAACAGCACTAGTACTGGTACTAGTGAGCTCCTCAATCTTTTCAAGTGCTTGTTTGATATCGCACCTCTTGTCCACGTCGGCCTCACAGCACGCCAACCCAATGTGCAACAGCTTCAACATCTGGGCTTCTTCCCCATTCTTGTTCTTCATGTGGCTGTCAAACACCTCCCCTCCTGTCCACTCTTCCTTCACGACCGAATTCACCCATCCTGCCAGATCCTCCTCCGTGCCTTTCCCTTTTTGGAGGCAAATGGCCGGAAACTTGCCTGTCAGTACCTCCAGTATCAATATCCCAAGGCTCCACACGTCGCTCTTCTTCGATGGTTGACCGTTTGTTGTCGATACTTCGGGGGACTTGTAGGCCACCATGACCTGGGAGGCATGGCACAGGTTCACAACAGGAACTAGGGCGTAGTCTGTTAGGAGAGCTTCATAGCTGTCATCGATAAGCACGTTGGACGACTTGAGGTGCCCATGTGGCAGAGTTAGCATCGGCAGCTCTTCATATAGGTAGGCAAGGCCTCTGGCCACTCCTTTTATTATTTTCAAACGCGTCGGCCATTCCAATGGAGGAAGGTTGGATCCGCGGTTGCCTGCGAGTTAAGTAATTAATCTTTATATGTGTATAGCATGAGAAAATGATTACAAAACAACTGAAACTATAAATAACTAAAACAAAAATAAGGGTCATAAAATTTAGTAGTAATTGTGAATGAATGGAAGAAATACCATGAAGCATGTGAGCCAAGCTGCCATTGAGGATGTGGTTAGTAATGATGAGCTTCTCCTCCTTCCTGTAGTAGTAGGCGACAAGCGGGAGCACGTTGGGGTGAGACAGCCTCCCAAGCCTTCTCATGTGCTCCTGGAAGTCCTCTCTCCCAACCCTGTTCATCTCCTTGTATCTCTTCACCACCACCGATGGCCCGTTCACCAGCACCGCCTTGTACGACGACCCAAAGTTGCCGCTTCCAAGCACCTCGGCCGAAGCCCTCAACAGATCTTGCAACTCAAACCTCGCCTGATCCTTATCCTTGTGATCCCCATGAGCAGCCTGATCCGTAATGAAGGACAGCTTCCCATGCTGCGGATCTCCTCTCCTCCCACCGCCACCGCCACTGCCACCACTAGCCGTGCTCCCACCACTCACCGATCCTCCTCCTTGCTCCAGCTTCTCAACGGCCAACGCATCATCCATCTTCTTCTTCTTTTCTACATTTGTACTCTCTCCACTTGGACGACGGCAACAGAGTGCGAAGCAAATGCAACACAGGACGAAGAAAACTATAACGGCAGCAGCTATGATGCCAATCAGTAGAGCCCGGGAAGATTTATTATTTGATGATGGTGGCGATGGGCATGTCGCTTCAAGTGGAGGGCCGCACAAGTTCTTATTGCCTGCAATTATTCGATGTCAATTCATAGAAAAGGAAGGATGTCAGACATCTATGAACTTGATTGTTAGGGGAAACGGTTTAATCAAGGTTAATTTCTTCAATCATGACCGTGATTACAGCAGCAGATCACATATATGGCATCAGCTAGCGTTCTTTTTCGAAACATGGCCGAGATTATATATATATATATATATATATATATATATCTCATCCCTCTCGAGATCGGGAATGGAATGGAAAGGAAAGATCGAAAGGAACGCTCCTTGGGCATATCAATCAATCGTAGAATAGGTGCGTACCTGCAAACAAACTCTGATCCATGTCGCTGAGGGATGCTGGAATCCTCCCCTCCAACTTGTTATAGGAGAAGTTGACAAGGATCAACCCCTGCTGCTGGAGGTCTGGGATCTCCCCTTCAAACCCGTTCGCGTCCAGCCTCAGAAACAGCAGCTTCGCCGGCAGGGTCAACGACGAGGGTATCTTCCCAGAGAAGTTGTTGTTGGACATGAACACCTTCTTCAAGGACCTAGTCCCCGCAAACGCACCGTCGGGGATCTCCCCAGAGAACTGGTTGTTGGACAGATAGAGGGATTTGAGAGCCCCGAGGCTGGAGATGTCGGGCATAGGCCCCACAAGGTTGTTGTTCATGAAGCTGATGGCGCGCAGGCTGGGGAGGCTGGAGAGAGCGGTGAGGTTGAGCTGGCCGGACAGGCTCATGTGCTCGAGCTGCAGGCCCCACACCTTGCTGTTTGTGCAGATGACGCCGACCCAGTTGGAGCGGTTGTCGCTGCATGGGTCGGAGCCCTGGGTCCAGCTGCGTAGAGCGGCTTCACCTCCGTAGGAGGACAAGGCCGCCTTGAATTCCAGGAGGGCCTCCGCCTCTGTAGTAGTCCCAGCCGGTGCTGCGGCGGCGGAGACTAACATCGATTTGGATGATGATGATGATGATGCCATGCAGATGATCATCATGAACAAGAAATAAACGAGGATGGTGGCAGTGGTTTGTAGCCGTAGAGGGCCCAGCAAGCCCTTCCCGGCCATAGTCGCCAAGGCAGGATCAGAGCAGCGGAAATAAGGGAGGGCCAAAAAGAAAAGGAAAAAAAAAAATGGAAAATGAGGGATGGAGAGAGATGGTTATTTATAATTAGTTTTCCATGGATGGCATCGGCATAGGCATTGGCAATGGCATTCTGGCAGCTTGTGTTAATTTGTGGAGAGAAACAAACAAACCAAAAAAAACCAAGAAAGCAAAAGGGACGGATGAGGCGTGCACCTCTAAGAAAAGCAAAAGACAATACTAAGATTTTGAGGGTTGACGGAGTCCCCACATAATAATAAATTTAAAAGACAAGACCTTGTTTTAGCCCCAAAGTATACTAGGGCGCACGTCGTCTCTTCCTTCCTCCTCTTTTTTTGAGAGCTAAGCTATAGCTGTTGCCAGTCGGCTCTTCCTTCTTCCCCCTTTTTGAGAGCTAAGCTATAGCTGTTGCCAGACAAGGCCGACCTCCCAACTAATTATTGTTGGAAGCAGCAATAATAAATTCCCTTGCTCAGGTATTTACTCTGTTGCCAAGATATATAGATATTCGATATATGCAACAAGTTAATTCTTCATTCAGGGAAACAAATTCATGAAAACAAATCAATAACAAACTCACTATCTCAACGTAATAAAACATGCTACATTCCAAAGTGTTAATTCAGTAGCTTGCGGCACCAACCCAACTATTAAGGCAGAGTTTGCATGATGGGTTTACATCTCCATAAACAATGTGTGCGCCTAATTAATTGCACGGTCTAATTCCTGCTGCTGTCCTTGGTTGCTTCGCTTGGGAATAGGTCATCATCGATTCAATCTGATGAATCTTACTTTGGTGATAGACCTGACCATGGAAGAATGTTAAATAGAAATTTGATAAAACAGAGGTCCACAATCTTTATTTCTGTTTCTTACAAAAGCTCAATTTGTGGAAAATAAAAAAAAAATACCTTGATTATCGTATAAGACATATTTCTTGTTCAAAATCCCTATAACCAACATCAAGAAGACAAAGGCCATCAGGAGGCGCAGGAGGAGCTGTTGCACGTCTGCATGAAGCGTCCATCAACTTTAGCAAAGCATCATCATCGGCTCCTGCTGCAGCCTCCCTTATGGCGGTCGCAACAAGTACCCGAACCATCTGTAGGAAAAAACACCACCAACACACAACGAAACCTAAGCATCAAAATACCGCCCTGCTAGGCTTGAAAACCTAGAGAGAAAATTATTCATGTCCTTTTTATTCTGGCAAGTGTCAAATGTGTAACCGCATTTGGAATCAACTTTTGTCAATAAAACAAGTCAATATATATCGAAATGCTCCCAATGAATTTGGAGAAAATAGGTTAAAAACAAAAGTGGATTTGCTCAAGCTGCATTCCCTCATGAATACGGCCATGAGATGATGTAAAGAAAGAGACAGGATTTTATCTGCACTCAACAGGATTGCTACAATAGCAATCACAAGATACTCAAATAAAGATAATGTTACCTTGCGCAAAAAGCGATTTGCAACCAGTTCAATGCACATCACCCTCAGCTCTGTACAACCCTACGGATAAACAGACACTACCATTAGAATAACTACAAAATTTCATTTCAATGTCTGAAAAATTAAAGCATCTTCTTGACGAAGACAGATACACAAGAGCTAGGGATGATCAGAAACAAAATGCATGCATCAAACCGTGTCTCAGATTATTATCTTGATTAAACAGGCTGCTATTCAAGATGGAAGTAAAAAAGCAAGACAAGAACTAACATCAAGTTCTGATTAAATCCATCATTAAAAAACCAGTTTATCGACAAGAGGATCTGCTTTTAATTTGGATATTTAGTTTAGAAGGTGCCTCCCTTATTATAAGATCAATCTACATTTGTGGATTGAACATTGGTTGGCATGAGCATAAATTACATCATTTCCTCCCAAATGCTCTACTAGTTTTAATGGCAAGAACCTTTCTGACATGTAAATCCTTGGCTGGTCTCCATGTCAGGTAGACAAACAGTAGAATTTGGTCAAACCTTTTATGGAGGCTTCTAAGTAATGATAACTGCAATAAAATTTGAAGGCAGGACTCACTAGTGAATAAGCCTCTCCATCAATAACACAAACATGCAAGCAATATGACACAAACATGCAAGCAAACATGCAAGCAATATAACACAAACATGCAAGCAAACATGCAAGCAATACATCATAACACAAACATGCAAGCAATATAACCAATGCAACTAGGAGCAAATAGCAAGTAAAAAAGAGACCTGGTTGGTACAAGTTAGGTAGGCTTCTTTCGCACGAGCATGAAACATAAAACACTCTGTTGGTGGTCCACTGAAAAAACAAATAAAGGATATATGTAGGAAATATGCAAAATTGTTTCGGTGCTTCTAATGAGATGGGCGCTCCAAAAAAAGAACAAAGTAAACAAGAATTCAACTCAACCACAAAAATGTTTAGTCTGCATTAACAATTCAGCGATCAAAGTACAGAACTTTATGTGGGGAAAAGGACGAGACATTGGTGAGCATCACAAAGGATAAATTTGTGAATTACATCACAATATCTACATCTTGTATTTTACCAACATTTCAGTGCATGATATATCATCAGAACTAAGATTCATTTTTCTCTTAATTAAGACTGGGAAAATTTTCGATTCTTACTCGTTCCTTGAAGCTTTTGTATCCCGTGCAAACATTTTATACGATAAAGTCTTTCCTTCTAGTTGGCGTAGAAGTTCATTCACCTTGCTTACTCTGAAATTTCTTGGCTTCATTACACTACTAAGATTTCCATTGCCACGACAAACAACTAAGCACCTCTCGTCATCATTGTAATCATGTTCTACTTCCATCTGAGCATCATCCTCATCCACACTGGTTGTCAATGCCCCCTCACTTTGGTCTCGATCTCCATTGTCAAGAGGGAAAATGTAGAAGTAATGCCTCCATCTTGCTGTAAAATTTGGATGAAATGAGCGGGGCACCTGCAAAGTTGACTTTCTATTAAGATCTAAATGGTTACTAGCATTGGCCTACCTAACTAAACAAAAAGCGATTGGAATGGATGTCTGTAAATGGTGTTGCAGGAAAAATAATCTTGCAGCATTAAATTGATTTCTGCTGTTTGTATTGATATGATTACGCACACAACCACTTGCAACTTCTTGTGTAACGAGTTGTAAATGGTAGGTGGTGTCCCCACCTGGCATAACAGCAAGACTCATTTACAGCTAACAAAAGTTACCAAGGAGCTCTGCTTGCAGACTCATGAAAACAAAGACCAAACAACAAAGATGGAACACCGTTTTCCGCACAGCCATTTCCAATGTGCATTATACTATGCAACCAACCAAACCACCTTGAACTGACCGAACTAAACCTTAATTGTACCACAACTGAACTTTATAGTAAACTGTATTATATACAATAGGACCAATCAGATAGCTCAACATAAAACCACACCTTGGAGACAGACAATGCTCTGATCTTTCCTGGTGCAGCATCATTAATGGCGTCCTTTATATCGTCACAGTTGACATCTTTCCTCCAAGTATCTAGTAATCAATGTGAATCTGTAAGAAAAGATCTCAGGCAGAAGGTTCCACTACACTTAAAAGAATAGCATCTCTCCTACAAACACTATTAATATTCCACATATGAACAAAGTATTTTGCCAACAAAAGGTGCTGATGAACTTATGCACCGAACATTTCTTATTATTAAGCAAATACAAAACAATATTTTTCTCTATTATTACAGCTAAAGAGATGCTTGTTTGGATGTCATATGAAGTCTATAGACATATCCATCACTAGCAAGAACTCCGGGCAATGAGCGGGTACAAAATCCAAAGTTATATTATTTTAAAAGTTTATTGTTATATGATTTGTATATGTAAATTGTATTCTCATATTTATGAACTTGATATGTAAAATATATTAAGGATTAACTTGCAAATACTTCCATATTTTTTAGCTATTCAATATTTTCCTTACCAAAACATATAAAAATCGCGAGATTTTTAAAAATCTAAAAAAAATCTTTTTCTTTCGCTTTTTCAATATTTTGCTTGTAGCACACGAGAATCACGAAATGTACAAAAATACAAAAAAAAATGTTTTCCTTGAATTTTCAACATTTCACAGACAACAAACAAATATGGCAAAATATAAAAAAAAATCTCAAAATTTCTGCTTTTTTCCGTTTTCCAATATTTTGTTTGCAATATCACAAGAAAATAATGCAATTGTCAAAAATATAATATTTTTTGTTTTCTTCGGTTTATCAATATTTTCCATGATGTATAGAACACAAAAATCGAAAAAAAATCATTTTTTTCTTTTTTCAATAGTATGCATGCAATAAAACACTAAAATCATGAAATTTTCAAATATATCAAATTTTCATGTTTTCTTCGATTTTTTAATATTTTTGCATGGTCTAGAGCACGTAACAATCGTGAGATTTACAAACAACCGAAAATTATTTGTTTTCTCCAAATTTAAAATACTTTGCACGCTACCACACGAAAGTTCTGCAAGTTTCAAAAATCTCAAACTTTCTAGTTTTTTTTGGGTTTTCAATAGTTTGTTTGCTATAACACAGGATAATAGTGAAAATTTAAAAAATCTCAACAATTTTCAGTTTTTTTCGATTTTTCAAATTTCGCACGACAAATGAAAATCAGACGTTTTCAAAAATCTCAAATTTATGTGATTTTCAGTTTTTCAATATATTGCTTATTATAGCCCACAAAATTCATGAATTTTTTAAAATTCATGAATTTTTTAAAATTCATGAATTTTTTAAAATTCAAATCTTTTTCTGACATTTTACAATATTTTGCTTGTTGTATAAGCATATAAAAATCATGAAATTTTCAAGAATCTCAATATTTCCAGCTTTATTTGGTTTTTCAATATTTCCTATTTTATTTAGCATAAAGAGTAAATGAACTTTTCAGAAATATCTATGCTTTCTTTCGTTTTTCAATATTTTGCTTCTTACAACAAACGAAAATCGCTAAATTTTATGAAATCTCAAAAACCTTTTGTTTTCTTTGGCTTTATATATAGCAATTAGCAATCGGTTTTTCAATATTTTGCTTGCTATGACAAACGAAAATCGCATAATTTTCAGAAATATCAAAACTTCATTGTATTCTCATTTTCTAAAAATATTTACAGCACATGAAAATCAAAAAATTTCAAAAATCTCAAAATATCTAAATGTTTTCTTTCTTTTTCATTATTTTACATGCTTTATTTATAGCATGTGAAAACCAAAATCATTAAAGTCTGTTTTTTGTTTTTCAATATTTTACTTTGTCTATACATTTGGAGAACTTCCGGGTATCAAGTTTACAAAAACCAATATGTAGTAAAGAAAAAAAACAGGCAATTGCTATTCAAAATCTAACAAAACACAAAAAAACCGGTCCGAGTGACCGAGACTCCTGCTGGATGAGAATCTCTGACAATACACGAAAATCATGAAAGTTTAAAAAATCACGAAATTTTTTGTTTTCTTCAAATTTCAACATTGTGCACGCTGTAACCTGAAAATCATGAAATTTTCAAAAATCTTAAATTTTTTAGTTCTTTCGTTTTTCAATATTTTGCTTGTTGCAGTGTACAAAAATGCAAGATCACAAATCTCAAGAATTTTCTTTTTTTTTGTTGGTTTTTTGGTATTTTTTGTTTGCATTTTAATATGTTACATACTATAGCACTCGAAAGTCGCGAAATTTTTAAAAGTCTCAATATTTTCTGTTTTCTTCCATCTTTTAATATGTTGCATACTATAGCACAAAAGAATCACAAATTTTTCTGTTGTCTTCCATTTTTTCAATATTATGCATGTTATAGCACACAAAAATCGTGAAATTTTCAAAAAATTCAAATTTTGTGTTTTGTAAAAAAATAATATTTTACATGCTATAGCAGATAAAAGTAGCAAACTATTCAAAAATGCCAATTTTCTTTTATTTTTCCATATCATTTTTTGCAATACCAAACGAACATCGCGAAATATTTCTCTAAAAAAATTCTTATTTTTCAATATTTTGCAAAAAAAACCATGAATTTTTTTCAATATTTTGTGAATAAAAATCTAACTAGCGATAGAAAAAATAGAAAGAGATTTAAAAGAAGAGGCCAATTAGAATTTTCCAGCATATAAGCCTAGTTGTATTGGATAATAAAAGAGTGAGAAATATTGAGTAGGAACCTAATAAAAAAAATTCAATGACCCAGATGTAGCAAGAGGATAAAATAAGAAGCTAAATAACAACTTTTCCACAAAAGTTCAAGCTAGATAAGGTTATTTTGTTCAAAATCTCCAACTAACTTAATTAATTGCTCACATTTCATTTGGGTTGTCCGGAGTTATTTCAGTAGATATGGTAAGATTGAAGGAGAATATAGCTATAAACAATTTATAAAATAATTAGGAAAGAAAGCAACAGCTCATTATGATGACATCACCAAGATCAGAATCCAGATTATAAAAGAGTGAAAGGAAAAGTGAACCAAATTATCATATGCCAAAAATTTCACATCAGAAAAAGGTTTACACATTTTCATTTCAAATTTTTACTTCTGTTTCAAATACATTTTATGAATATAATAAGTAATATCCATCCTAACCTTTTTGCCAGTATTGGTAAATGCTAAAGCATCTTTCTAAACTATGCAGCCGTTTTCTTTCTGCAATATTTGTGCTAATATGATTAACTTAATTTTTTTCAACTGAACCACCGGTAAAGATTACTCACAATGCGAAAAATGCTTCTTAAACAAACATAAAAAATCAATCTAATCAGAGGCTTCTGCTAATAATAAAAAAAATTATAAAAAGAGGAAAACATCGGAAGTTTTCACTATGCAAAAGCTGATCTCAGATGGAAAAAAAGGCTAAACTCAGGGAATACTTCTAAATTTTGCCCCAGCAGCTGAAAATACTCTAGCTTTATAAAACCTGCACTTTGTTCCCTCAACTTTAACTCATTTCCAAAAATGTCCTTCATTTACTCATTTTCATTTATTCAATATTCCAATTATCCATCCAAGGTGTTCCCAAAATGCCTTTTATAGAATTAAATGTGAGTAGAATTCTTCCGATATGGTTTCATCCAAAAAAAGTCATTTTTCTTCTACAAAATTTCTCTCATCCTCTCAATTTCCTTCCCATTCCATTTGCCATAAATCCATTACAAAGCATTAAAAAAAAATTGAAGTGCAATCTCCATCGAATTCTTCCCAAGATTGCCCAATATGAGTTATTCCATTTGCCATAAATCCATCACAAAGCATTAAAAAAAATTGAAGTGCAATCTCCATCGAATTCTTCCCAAGCTTGCCCAATATGAGTTCTCTCTTAGGTTTTACAAATGTTGGAGAAGAAGAGAAGAGAAGGGGGTTGCAAGTGAAATTATAAAAGAAGATGTAGGCTAATTGAACAAGAAAAAAGAGACTAAAATTGCCAAAAAGCTTTCCATTTTTTGCACCATGTCTATCAGAAAAAGAATAAGAAAATCCAAATGTTTTCATTTTTCTCATCAAATCAAACCCATGCCAGATACAGCAGATCTAATTACAGAAAAGGGAGTAAACTGAAAGAGTAAAAAAATACAAAAAAGTAAGAAAACCATGGTTAGCTTTCGTTTTTTCCTAACCAAAAGAACACAAAAGGAAAATATTTATAACATTTTCATTTCTTTCGTGGTGGCAAAAAAACCTTAAAACTATCGCAAAATTTCACAAGAATGCCACAAGTTTTTTTTAAAAGTGGTGAAAAAAATTCAAGCAAAATTGAAAATGCTAAATAAAGTTTTCTTTTTTCCTTTTTCGTAAAAGCAAGTAAACTTCCCTACTCCAAAAAATGCCATATGAACGTAATCTCATAAGAATCTAAATATCTACTTCAGTATTTAATATATAGAACCTAAATTAAAAAAAGGTACTCCAGATAGGTGGCATTTTCCTCACCACGACAAAAATATTTCACAAAGTAGGGGGAGAGTTTCATAAGTTTTGAAGTTTTGCTAGTAAAATTTAAATATTAAATAAATGTTATCTATAAGGAATCTCTAGGTCTAAATCAATAGAAATGTAATATCACAAAAATATGAGAAGAGAAAGTATAAGAAAATTCATTTAGCAGCTACTCTCATTAGCAAGGACATGTGTTTGCCTATATAAATGGATGGGGCATGTGGTATGAGATCCCACATAATTCAAGGTGCAAATTGTAACTTTTAGGGAACCCAAGGTTATAATTCAAGGTGCAAGTTGTTATTTGCGGGCAAATTACAGGGCTGGATTAATTGTGTAGTCATATATGTCCAAAGAAGGGGGGGAAATATTCCAAGGAATATCTCATATAGCTTTATTATATAGATGGCTACAGATAGATAGATAGTTGAACACCAAACTAATAAAAATAAATAAGTTAATAAACTCACATTTTAATTAAGATTTCGAGATAGAAAACCCCATCAAAGCAAAATCTCAATATGATAATTGATTAAAAAGCCCAACATGCACCAGTATATGATGCCTAATTTCCTAAATAGCTCCGAAGTTCTGTGATTTCTTAATTTCTTATATGTGTCATATGCTGGAAGTTTACTTCATAGTTGCAACCTCTAAAGTGTAAGCCCACCGTGTCAAACTCAAACAAAAGGTTGTTGTTTTGCATGAACATCCAGTCTTTCTTCTTCTTCTTTTTCCTTTTGCGACAGAATGGTGGGGCATTTGTGCAGAATAGGAATGTCAAATTACCTATTTAGCTCTGAACTTTAAGGTTGCTGTTTTTGCATAAACATTCAATTTTCTGTGACATAATGGATGGGCATTTGTACAGACTAGGAGTGTCGTAGTATAACCCTGGTCTGATAACAAGTCCAACAGCCTGCACCTATATATGATGACCGGTTCCCTAAAGAACACAGCTTTTAGAAACTTTATAGTTAATAGATGACCTTTACATGCAATTCCTACCACATCAAAGTTTTAGAAGATTAATTAACATTTGGGATGTGAGGTATGAATCCTTGAACTATAAATCGTCAGGGCTTTTACTAGGAACTAGGAAGCATCAACAATATGATAAGTGATGTAACTCAAAAACTAAGTAAAGCATAAAAATAAAATTATAAACTAGATGTAGAAATTTATATTTTTTCAACTGACAAAATGAACAAACTTGTTGAAGAGCGGTCACCCCTTTATCAGTACGCCCAGCTACAAAGGCACAGCCTTCCAGGGGCAAGGACTTGTCCCGGAGTTGCTGAGCTTTCCTATCATCAACAAATCTTCCGAGAATCTTCTGAATTAGTCTGCAAAAACCAAAAGCCATTGTGCCAGCCCAAAGGCCATGACGTTAATTACCTGTCTGTCATCATGATGCAATTTGTTAATTAACTTCATTTTGAAACAATACACTGTTTGAAGTATGAGCTTAAAATGAAAAAAGGTACTAGAAAAGA
Organism: Agapanthus africanus; assembly: GCA_030015575.1. Classification (NCBI taxonomy): domain Eukaryota; kingdom Viridiplantae; phylum Streptophyta; class Magnoliopsida; order Asparagales; family Amaryllidaceae; genus Agapanthus; species Agapanthus africanus. The sequence goes on along the minus strand of JASDDO010000008.1, from coordinate 936,055 downwards.
ATGGATTGCAAACGAGTAATGTCGAGATGTAACGTACCCTTGAACAGTGTTGAGACCGGGCTGCTTCTGCCATCCGTCGAAGGATGGGCCATGATATGAAAGGAGTATCTTAAATGTGGCTCTTTCCCATCTCCTGCTGCCGCCGCCAGATGCTTCTCCTAAACCATCCACGCTTTCATAAACATCCTGCTGCTCCTGCATGCATGGGTTTCAAGATTACAAGAATAAGAATATCTATTTATTATGGCTGCCCCCCAATTTGGAGGAGGAGGAAGAAGAAGAAATTAAGGTAGAAGCCGAAAGAGAGAGGTAGGTAGCTTACCTCATGGCCAGCAGCAGGAGGAGGAAAGAGGGAAGAAAGAGGATGATCGACGATGACAGAATGGGAATAGAAATCGACCACCTTGTGCCATGGCCTTCCGTCGTACATGTACCGGAAACTCTCCCTGTTGTTGTATTTCATTTTCAATTGTCTATAATGCTATCATAATGCTATTGCGATTGCTATTGCTATTGCTATTGAGAGAGATGAAGACCACAACGACGACGATGAGAGAGAGAGTGTGTGTGTGAGTAGGTGTACCTGGCAGTCCATCTGAAGCGGTTGGAGGGATCCTTGTGGTTGTAATGCGCGTAGTTACTGTTACTGTTATTGCTGTCCTCCATCGCCATTTTTCGCGGCCTCAAGGGGGCGGTGGAGGCGATGAAGGGGGCCGTGGTGGCGATGGTGTTGTTTCCTCCGCCGCCGCCGCCGACGTCCCAACCTTTGATTGGTCCCAACCCTTTATCGATCCCAACATCCCCTAACCCTAGCCCCCCTTGACCCTTGATTGCAAGGCGAAGGTCCATACGATCTGATCGGGACGCGCCGGGTCCATAGTTGACACCTCCTGTAAGGTTAGGTTAGGCTGGTCTAGACCAAAACCCTTCACAAATTTTCCAACCAGCTGTTTGTATGGTTGATTGCTATATCTAAATTGAAGATATAGCATGCACATGCGGGATGTAAACGGATACGGATAGTCTAAATGGAATCCGTATTCATATCGATTTTTTATCAAATATGAATATTGATTTTCATATCTAATGACTATTCGTATCCACGTTCATATCCGTCAACAATAATCGGATATATATATGATAACACACATATTCCTTCAGTGTTCGTATCTCACTTAATATCCGACTTTTTATACTATATATAGGTACAATTCTTATTGTATTCATTGTATATCAATATCCGCATCCAAAAAATTTCAAATACGGACGGTGGTTTTTATTTTCTATATTCATATTTGCATCCGCCAACGACTGCCAGATACGAATATGATTACACATATATTTGATCCATATCCGATCCGTTTACATCCCGAATACAATTACATAGATATGGCATGCAGCTATATAGATATCGCATAACCCCTAGATATGACATGCAACTATACAATACCATAGGCATGTTTTTTTTTTACAACCGAAAAATTTTCGAAGGATTTTTTTGACAACAGTTTCGAGTTTTGAGGTGAGGAGGTTTCTAAGGGGAAAACTGGTTGAGGGATTTTGGTAATTTACCCTTTTTTAGTAAATATAAAAATACCCCTCTTCCCCATGTCCAACGAATTAGTCTTTTGCCTAATTTTGGGGATCAACCGAAAATCGAAAACCCAAAACGAAAACTTTCCGGAACATCTTAAAAGTCTTGCAGCGGCTGTATGTACGTTTATTATTTAACTTTAAGTACTTCTCGATTGTTCTCCAATCCAATCCCATAGGAGCTGCATGCCTTATTTCTCTTGTTAAAATTTACATTTATATCATTTTCCGATGTATCAATAAAAATTTGAAAATGTTAGTTGTAAAAATAAATGCTTAAAAGATTTGCTCCGGATATTCTGTTCTGAACAAATGTTCAGACTTGAAAGAAAATCATTCTATCAATCAACTAACAACCTTGCCTATTAAACACCTAACCTGATAAATTTGTCAGGTTTATCTAATTATGGCCTATCATTAATTATGATTTATTAAAGTGAGTTGTGTCGGTATTATGTAGTTTTGAGACATGCTGGTAGACCCAATAAAGTTATATGATCTTATTGGGTTGATGGACTTTAGCACACCTATTATCGGATATGATGTAACCGGATGGTCAGTATAGGCCTTTATCTTATTGGATCTTTTATGGGAGTACCCAGTTAGATTCATTATATATGCATAGTAGATCCCTATCATACTCTTAACCCTAATAATTGGCTTTTCCCACTGATATCCGTCTTAAGGAAAGGAAGATCTATCTCGGTTGTAACTTTTGCGTGCTTTTATGGTTATGGTCAGAGATATGTCTAAATCTTACTTTTAGAATTGTTGATATGTGTTTTAGATGAAACATAGAGATGTTTTTAATTATAAAACATCACAGTTGGTATCAGAGCCAAACCTATGTTTTTTTTTCTAAAACCATGATCTATAATACAGATTTTTTTCTGGTTTTGAAAAAAAAAATCAAGTCTCAATTATGCATAATCAGTATTGAAAGTTCTGGGTTTTTTTCATGATCGGAGAAATAGAATTTTTATTAATTTAATTAGGTTTCTTGTTACATATTTGGTATTTATATTTGATTGAGGGAAACGGATGGTTGAATTTTTTTTTAATGAATCAATGGCTTTCATAATCTTGATTTAATTAAAGAAGGATAGTTTTAATTTAATTTTTTTTAGAACCCTCACAATTAATTAAAGCACTGGAAATTTCGCATGATGGACTAAACATCGAAGGATGAGGATGATTAATTACTGATGCAATAATACAACCTGGGAGGAAACAAATCAATTGGCAAAACGTGTATCATTACTTAAAAAAATTTGCCCAAAGATCCTCAAATAATAAATTTTTTTTCTGAAATTGCATGTTAAGACCTGCAGGGATTGTTTTATAACAGTTTTTTTTTACATTTTATTCATGTTTCAATATCTTGGCAATTTATACATGCATAAGTGTTATATGTATTCTTATATTATTTTATTGCAATTAATTAACTATTATTGTCATGCCCCGCTTCTCAGCAGATGGAAACGGCGACGTGGTGAGCACGCAACGTATTTATTATGATAAAATGGTTTCTCGAAATAAATACGCTAAGCGTCTATAAACAACATAAAATAACAGGAATACAAAAAAAAAAAGAAATCCAACTCTAATTTATTACATTCATTATTCACAGTTAACAAAATATATGAATATAAGATACGATATCATGATAAGCGTTAATAAGGAGGTATACATAAATAAACTGAAATGAAATGAAATGAAAAGCTGAATGAAACTTGTAACGACTCTGAATGTTTTGGACAAAATTTTTCTTTTTAATATACAGAAAGAAGTTTACAAGTCTGAGTACAAATTATAACTATATATTGTTTAAGAACAATAAGAAAACACTTGTAGCTCAGTGGTAAAGCGTTGCACTATTGTGATGTAGCCTCTATGTTCAAACCCCATCAGACATATTATATTTTTTCTGATTTTTCTTTTAAACTTTTTAGGAGCCCAAAAATTTACACGTGCAATGCACATAAAAATGAAAAGTCAGAAAAAATAAACATGTGCAAAAAATTATTAATACAGAGAGAAACACGTGGCATGAATCCACTGTTGGAGATAGTGCCCTCAGAGTCAATTATTGGATCACAGACACGTGATTGCAATGATTGAGGGAGGACCTATGCCGGTAGAACAGTCTTACTCAAGATGATAGTATGCTATCTGATTTATCTTTATCATCGTGTACTGCTTTAGGTGACCTTACAGGTCACTATTGCGCGTTGATAGAGCCCTTAAGATTCTTGCTTGACGGCCAGCAGTATGATAGCGATCATATACGTGGGAGCTGGGGTCTATAAGCACATCCTTAAAAGGTCCCTAGTCGTGGGAGTTTTCGAGACAGGGCATCGATACTCCAGAGTAGGCTAGTGTATACAGTCGAGACCCCGACGAGGGGCGGTGGCCGGTCTCACAAGCCACTGGTGTCAGTTGGTTCACCTAAGATGTATACAGGTGCTCATTGGGTTATAAGTACACCGGACATGACTCGCCGGGAACATACTAGTTGGTCTTATACCTGACGTCAGATAGCAGTTCCCTGGTGACATGTGTATAAGTTAGTTCATCGACCTGAGATCGTCATTTGTCTCGTGTGAGTTTCCACTGTACTTTGATTACTACCCAACCACGGCTCAAAGGAGTCGTGCAAACAGGTTTTAGTTGGGTACAGTCCCGAGCCACATGGAGGCAGTGAGCGGATCTGTAGGGGTTCGTCTCTCTCGGTATTGGGGGTGAGGTCGCGCTGTGTCTAGAAGAGCCATTACACGAAGTCCTTGGCCAAGGCAGGAGATTTACTGGTAGGTATTCCAGTAGTATCTCAGGGTGTTCTGGGCTACACTCCGACACGACTTGTACCGCTTTTAGGGGTCTGACTTTTACCAACCCCGTAGGCCCGCCATGCGATGCTCATAGACGAACGGACCGGACTGTACGGATATTGTCACTGACAGGCTCAGTAGGGTGTCAGGATGAGTTCGCTCATCGACGTCCCCTTTGGTTAATACCTGATAGCCCGTTACGTATGGCTAATACCTCTGACGTGCTAGTGGTTAAATCCACAGCCAAAGTGTTGACGAGTCTTTAGAGTCCCCCACAGACAGTTTCTCAAGTTTCGAGCGAAACGCTGTAGAGGCCGTATGGAGACATGGAAGGGTTCGATCGTATACGTGCGGTATTGCACGGATCATGATCGGACGGATAATACTAGCGGGCTTTGGTTTAAGCTGGATCCTAGTATTGTACAGTGTCTGTCTCATTGCATTTGTATTCGGTCGGAATACAAATGCGGGTATGTATATATAGTCGCGGGGTTTTCCTGTAATTTATTACGGGATCGGTTTTTTGAAGTTTCCAGTTTGCTTTCCGTTTCGGCCATTTTCCTTTGTTTCTTTCTTTGGCTGAATTTTGGTGGAGGGGGTTATTTGCAATTGTGCATGGGCAAGACTTTTAGTGGCATATGGTTGCTTCATGATTTTGCATCATCGTTGCTTGACTTTTGTGATGAGATGTGAGATGGTTGTTTATGAGTGTGGACTTTTGTTGTGATCATTATTCATCATGATAAGCCTTTTCTCTTTCATGCATTATTGCTTACTCCATCCTCTCTCATTCTTCAAGCAAGGGTCGGCCACTTTGTGAGGGGCGGTCCAAAATTTTTGTGAGGGTTTTTGTTCTCTTCATGCTTGCAAAAATTCCCAAGTTTATCCAAAAAGCTTGCATCTCCTTCACCACTTCCAAAGGCAACTTCACATAACCCCTTGAGACAAACCACTCTACACTTAGCCTACAGCATCCTTGGACACGTCGACTCGCCAACTTCGTGCCCGAGTTGCCTCGGTCCAGAGGTGGGAGCCCGTAAAAGAACCCGGCGATGTGGTGCCCTTCCGACGAGGTGGTGAAGACCGGAGATTCCGCGGGGAGATCGGGATGACGACGAGAATACCAAAGGACACAGATCACTCGGTATATCTCTCTACCCATTCTCTAGTTTGCTAGCATTAGGTTAATGGCCTGATCCGGGTTTTTAGTACACGGTAGCGCCGTCTTAAAAAGTTAAAGAAAAGCACCGTTCCGCATTTTGGTCTCGTTCAGACGGCCGGGGCGCTGCCGTGCACTTACACTGGTATCAGAGCCACGCCATTAACATAGTCTAGCTTGCTCTAACGTGTTTACAAGTTCGATCGAACGGATTTTCCAAAAACCGCATTTTCATGTCCAGTTTCTGTCGAATTTTTCCTCTGCTCCAAAAATTATTTGGTACATTGTAAAAATACGTGCAGGGTTTTTATGCATTCTGTGAAAATTTGGTGCTCTGATATTACTGTTCCACCGCGGAACCACGGCCAAACCCATGCATTGGCCGCGGTTCCGCGGCCATTATGACTTCTCTCTGCACCAAATGTTTACAGTGTGCTTCTGACATGGAAATAGGGTTTTTGGTATGTTCTGTTTGGGTCCAGATTTATTTTGAGTGCTACAGTTGTACTTGGGGCCCACTTCGGGAAATTTAGTCGATCGAAAATTTTAAACATGTTAGTTCACAGTATTTACATTATATCTGCGACCGTGAATGTCATTTGATCGGTATATCCTGTCTAACCGCTATAGCTCTTTTAGACGGATTTGCGAACGTGACATTCACGTTGATGTTCTGTGTTGTGCTGTGATGTTGTGGATTTGTCGTTGTGGATAGCCTGGGAGCAATGTTAGTACAGTTTGGTTGTATATGTACATTTGATATTGCGGGGCGAGCGTCCGACATGTGGACTGCCATTACTTCCTGTTTGTATATTATTCTTTTGGGGCACGACCGGGCTGAGCTCGATGTACCCGTTGTATGTATATTTTTACTTTCTGTACTAGGATTACCCCGCGGTGGGGTGCACGGATAGCCGGGTTCTAGAGGGCAACGGGCCCGCATCTCATGGCTTTGAGACGGAGGGGGCTCCACTCTAGAATTGGCGGGCTATTCGCCGCACTCGTAGAGGGTACAGGTTGACCCAAGGAGGGGTGCCCAAGTTACCGGATTCCGTGAAATGCCGGGTGGTCCATTCACGTTGCTGAAGGGGGCTGCCTCGTTTCAGGTTTTGGCGGGTAACTTGCCGCGCCCATAGGGGTCTAGGATTTCATTACACAGGCTATCCACACGACCAGGGGAACGTCGGGTTTCAGTAGAGGCTTTATGAAACCCGGGGATCCCAGATATCTGTATTGTTCTGTGATGCTTATTACATTTCTGTGATATTGCATTTTATCACGCCTTGAGCGAATATTATATATTGATATATATACTAGTAGATGTTGTATATGTTTTGCATCCGCGCTAGTCCGGTCCCCGCTCTGTCGTTAGTTAAGTAACCTAACGGGTAATGACGGGACCCAGTGGCAAATGCGGATGGCATATACGTACATCATTATTTTCGTTCTTTATTGGTGTGATCAATTGATGGGATTGCATTAATTCGGATCAATGCAAGCTAAACAAACCTATTCTGATGTTGTTGGAACAATTTTCAAAAAGCTGTTATTGCAAGGACGTTCTCTTTTGTTTTGCACTGTGGTATTCAGTTGGAATATCCTGCACCCCAGTCGACGAGGCAAGGGCCGAGATCCCTTCACCGGGAGTGACCCCTTGGACAGAAGTTTGCGTTAGGGTAATAACTTCACTATAGCCGATTGCCTTTTGCTTTGCATCGTGGTATTCAGTTGGAATATCCTGCACCTCATTCTACGGGGAAAGAGCCGAGATCCCTTCACCGGGAGTGACCTCTTTAGCAAAGGTTTTCGTCACTATATTTTTATAAAAGCTATCCGGTTCCTTCAACGATATCAGGTTCATTAGGTTAAAGGTTTTTCGCCAAAAACCATTCGTAGCCCTCCGTCATTTCAGACGGGTAGCACGTAGTATTCATGCTCTGTTTGTTGACCTTCGTCAAGGCATAGTGAATGGTAGCTGCTTGTTACTTTTCTGCTGCATAGAGAGATGCATTGGTTTGGGACAGTCGTATAGCCTTGTTGACCTTCGTCAAGGGCTTGTACGTGTGGGTTCAAATTAACCTGGACAATGACGGGTAGAACTTGACATGTGACTTATGATTTGTTGACCTTTGTCAAGGTCATAAGAGCATGGGGTAAAAATCACATCGGGAGTTTCTAAAGAAACTGAAACTTGCCAGATATGCGCATACCTTATGGAGTGTGATAACGTGAGTGGATTCCATCACGTTATCATGCGATGATAGTTGGATCCCGATTCCCACTGATGAGTTGGTTTACTCCTCGGGCGATCCCAACTAATTCTTCTTTCAGGTTTGGAGGAGAATTTGACGTTACAGTGAGAGGTTTCCTGATTGGATAAAGCGACAACCATTCTGATCTAGGTTTGAGTGCACGCTGAGTTTTTCTTTTCTCTCTCTCTTTGGCAGCGACCATGATCCGACTCTTGACTATGACTCAGTGACCAAAATTGACCGAACCTTCTTAAACACTGGCTTTTGGATTGTCAGAGTTGCAAACCTCATTGCCACTCCTACTTTTACCCTTTTCTCCGGGACACCCCGTATTACTACGAACGTCCACTTCCATTGGATAAAATCATCGTATGGTTATATACGAACTCGAAGGAATTTATTCGAGGATGGTTTCCGGTTCTGGAGAAAACGGATAAGACTATTCAGTTGTCTCTTCCTTTTACCTTCTCTCAGGTTGCGAGTGCTCCTTGGATTAGGACAGTACACCTATTACGCTTATTGGATAGTCTTCTTCCAAACCATAGGCAGGTGCCGAACGGTAGAGAATGAAGAAAACCAATTAGCCTAACGATGCTGTATATAAGGTATTAAGTAAAGACAAATAAAGGGATTAGTAAGAGGGCAATGTAAATTGCGACTACTATTCACAACCAAACCAAATATTTCTTCGCCAATCCTATATCACCTTTGTATTTCTCCAGGACATTCCGTATCACTACGAAGATCCACAGTTATTTGGATACTCCATTGTATGGTTATATACGAACTCGAAAAGAACTTGTTCCAGTTCTGGGATGGATTCTGGTTCAGGAGAAATAGGAATAAGGTTTATTCAGGTGTCTTTTATCTTTACCTTCTCTCGGGTTACGAGTGCTCCTAGGATTAGGACAGTACACCCATTATGCTTATTGGATAGTCTTCTTCCAAACCATAGGCTGATGCCAAACGGTAGGGAAGGAAGAAAACCATTTAGCCTAAGAGGGTGTACAGAAGGTAATGACTAAAGACATATGAAGGGATTTGAAAAGATGGCAAAGAAATATACGGTTACAGTTGTGAATCTGGATAATGGAAGAGGCATTACTAGGAATACCCGGATACCCCTACGAAACATTTCAATGTTTCAGTTTCACTGTGTACTGTTAAAAGAAAACTGATTTCCCAATTAGCCCTTGCTCCAGGGTATGTATTTACCAGGTATGATTCTCACATCTGTATGGTTTTACAAATGATGAGTGGGAGCAAGTTGTTGGGAATTAGGTGATTATCCTCATTATATCGGAATTCGTTGTAATTGGTGATATTTGAGGAAATCACCTGGGTTGTTTGCCGGACGACAAATATTTGGTTTTGAATATCCGTTGCTATGCACCAATTTCAAATTGATATATTTGTATGTCTATTTTTATAGAGTGAGATATAACTTTTGAAATTATGTCCATGACATTTACCTAAATCAATGGATGGTTAGGTAAGGAGCATTAAACAGCGGTGTAATTCTTCTTAACCATAAGTACAGTTTTCAACCTACGACACACAGGGAATGGGTTATTAGACTCAAAGGACTTATACAGAGTATTGTATGTTGTCCAGTGTCAATAAGGACAGAGGGGTTAGTCCTCGTATTATATTCGGTTTACTTATGACTTCTCTAGTTTTTAGACAGGTGTTTCGTAGAAACACAAGGTCCAAGTTTTGAGAAGTTATAGGTATATGAATAAAGTAGAGAACCAGGTATTGCAAGTATCAGGATTCTTCAAGGTGATCGAAGATATAGATACTTGTGTATGGTATTCAGTTGATAGTAATGATTAAGAGAACTTGCTTCTTTTTCAGGTTACTCATAATTGGAAGCACTCCTAAGTTGAGTAATACTGATCAGCCTCTCTCCATTTAGTTGACATGCACTGGAGACAGCTGCATGATTTGGATCTGGTTCCAATTAAATCAATGCCTCTGTTTCTATATTGGATATAGAACGGTTCATATCTTAACGATGTTAAGGTACGGGGAGTTGTCCGGATTATGCTTAAAACCAGACTTTGGATAACTCAAGACACGTTTCCGTAATGGTTGTTTGTGGGTTGACCCGGGCTATGACGTGGGTTGACTTTCTACCATCTGGAAGATCAATAGTGATATTGTTCTTGACTCACCACAGTTTTTAAAAAAATGGATTTTTTTCAGAAAACAGTAGTGGGAGTATGGTAGAACTGGAAGTGATTCCAGAACCGCAAACAATTACTGAAAATTTGATAAAAACCTAAAGATTCAATTTGGATTGACATTCCATTGGCCACTCTGCAGATAGGTGGGTAACCTCAGGCACTCCAGAGGTACTTCGGTATGCTCAAAGACGGTGACAGGGAGGTTCTTGTTTACCCAGACTTGCCATTGCTGTTGTTCCAGACTGTGAGATCCGGCAGGAGGATGAGTATAGCGTCATTCTAAACTGGCTTTAGAAGCGTACGTGTATATGACTCTGCCAGAGGGTTGTCGTAGTCAGTGGGAGCAGCGGAAGCATAGTGGACAAGTGGCTTATGTCTATTTATAGACTAAAGCAGATATAGCGGAGATAGATTATCTATTTCTGATGTGACAGTCATAGGTTTGACTTCATCAGAATAGGGGATGGATCTGTTAAGAAGGTGGTAGGGTGTGATGTCCTGGTATTTGGATGACATACACAGAGTAGGAAGTGAAATTCCTATACTACGATCGGTTATACTTTGGTTGTCACACAGTGGTTTCTCCACAAAGGACATGGATATTACATCAGAAATTCTGGTTACTAGATCTATGATTTTAGATCTAGATTTGGGTAGTTTCCCAATCAGGATACTTAGACAACATTCTAAAGATATTTAGAATGGACGACTCCTGGCACGGTAGTGTACCTGCAGGTGATGGGGTCACCTTCTCTAAAGGTGTCTTACAGACTAAAGGGGAGAGGGATGCGCATGATTGGCAGATCACTTGCTTAGGCAATTGAGTCAATCATAAGATATCAAGTACCACACCAGATGTTGTTTTTGCAGTAGATGCAGTAAGTTGGTATTAATCCAATCCTGGAGAAACATTCGGAAGCGGTTTTAGAACATAAGTGGATGTTCTAGAGATTTGATAACGGCAGCCTCTTTCGGGAGACAGTTATCATTCCAGGCTTCCAAGGTGACCTGGATGACAGAGTGACTGTCAGAGTTATAGTTTTCCCTCCGACAAGGGGCATTAGTTTAGACTGGTAGTCCAAGGGGATACTGAGGGTGGCATGGCGCAGGATACTGATTAAGTTCAGTTGACGATACAGTCTAAGAAGTTTGGATTTAGAGTTCATTTATGAGCTAGGTCCCATCAGATATCCAGACATATTCTAAGATAGGTATTGCTCATTTCGGGAGATGAGTTTCTCCGCGAACTTGAGATTAAGAGAAACATAGAAAGAAACATCAGAGCGGATCCACTCACTGAGGCTATTCCTCGAACGCATTAGTTTCGCAAACGGGTTTTGTGAGACTGATTAGTAGAGGAGTTGGGTGTTCAGTATCACACGGGCTGTGAGTATGCGACATCGCAATAATTAGCCTTGAGTGCAAGTGGGAGATTGTTGGAGATAGTGCCCTCAGAGTCAATTATTGGATCACAGGCACGTGATTGCAATGATTGAGGGAGGACCTATGCCAGTAGAACAGTCTTACTCAAGATGATAGTATGCTATCTGGTTTATCTTTATCATCGTGTACTGCTTGAAGTGACCTTACAGGTCACTATTGCGCGTTGATAGAGCCCTTATGATTCTTGCTTGACGGCCAGCAGTATGATGGCGATCATATACGTGGGAGCTGGGGTCTATAAGCACATCCTTAAAAGGTCCCTAGTCGTGGGAGTTTTCGAGACAGGACATCGATACTCCAGAGTAGGCTAGTGTATACAGTCGAGACCCCGACGAGGGGCAGTGGCCGGTCTCACAATCCACTGGTGTCAGTTGGTTCACCTAAGATGTATACAGGTGCTCATTGGGTTATGAGTACACCGGACAGGACTCGCCGGGAACATGATAGTTGGTCTTATACCTGACGTCAGATAGCAGTTCCCTGGTGACATGTGTACAGGTTAGTTCATCGACCTGAGATCATCATTTGTCTCGTGTGAGTTCCCACTGTACTTTGATTACTACCCTACCACGGCTCAAAGGAGTCGTGCAAACAGGTTTTAGTTGGGTACAGTCCCGAGCCATATAGAGGCAGTGAGCGGATCTGCAGGGGTTCGTCTCTCCCAGTATTGGGGGTGAGGTCGCGCTGTGTCTAGGAAAGCCATTACACGAAGTCCTTGGCCAAGGCAGGAGATTTACTGGTCGATATTCCAGTAGTATCTCAGAGTGTTCTGGGCTACACTCCGACACGACTTGTACCGCTTTTGGGGGTCTGACTTTTACCAACCCCCTAGGCCCGCCATGCGATGCTCATAGATGAACGGACCGGACTTTACGGATATTGTCACTGACAGGCTCAGTAGGGTGTCAGGATGAGTTCGCTCATCGACGTCCCCTTTGGACAATACCTGGTAGCCCGTTACGTATGGCTAATACCTCTGACGTGCTAGTGGTTAAATCCACAGCCAAAGTGTTGACGAGTCTTTAGAGTCCCCCACAGACAGTTTCTCATGTTTCGGGCGAAACGCTGTAGAGGCCGTATGGAGATATGGCAGGGTTCGATCATATACGTGCGGTATTGCACGGATCATGATCGGACGGATAATACTAGCGGGCTTTGGTTTAAGCCGGATCCTAGTATTATACTGTGTAGATTTTGTCTCATTGCATTTGTATTCGGTCGGAATACAAATACGGGTATGTATATACAGTCGCAGGGTTTTCCTGTAATTTATTACGGGATCGGTTTTTTGAAGTTGCCAGTTTTCTTTCCGTTTCGGCCATTTTCCTTTGTTTCTTTCTGTGGCTGAATTTTGGTGGAGGGGGTTATTTGCAATTGTGCATGGGCAAGACTTTTAGTGGCACATGGTTGCTTCATGATTTTGCATCATCATTGCTTGACTTTTGTGATGAGATGTGAGATGGTTGTTTATGAGTGTGGACTTTTGCTGTGATCATTATTCATCATGATAAGCCTTTTCTCTTTCATGCATTATTGCTTACTCCATCCTCTCTCATTCTTCAAGCAAGGGCCAACCACTTTGTGAGGGGCGGTCCAAAATTTTTGTGATGGTTTTTGTTCTCTTCATGCTTGCAAAAATTCCCAAGTTCATCCAAAAAGCTTGTATCTCCTTCACCACTTCCAAAAGCCAACTTCACATAACCCTTTGAGACAAACCACTCTACATTTAGCCTACAGCATCCTTGGACACGTCGACTAGCCAACTTCGTGCCCGAGTTGCCTCGGTCCAGAGGTGGGATCCCGTAAAAGAACCCGGCGATGTGGTGCCCTTCCAACGAGGAGGTGAAGACTGGAGATTCCGCGGGGAGATCGGGATGACGACAAGAAGACCGAAGGACACGGATCGCTCGGTATATATCTCTACCCATTCTCTAGTTTTCTAGCATTAGGTTAATGGCCCGATCCGGGTTTTTAGTACGCGGTAGCGCCGTCTTAAAAAGTTAAAGAAAAGTATCGTTTCCGCATTTTGGTCTCGTTCAGACGGCCGGGGCGCTGCCGTGCACTTACATCCACCGGCCCCATTCCCAAGATTGATCAGCGGAAACCTAGTTTGGGCCGGCGCCGACGGTTCAACCGTGGCTAAAGTGCCCCGGGCTTTGCACACAAACCCTTTCCCCCTACCCCTAACTCCCCTGCATTGTTTAATTACTCTGCAATCAAACAGAGACCCCTAAATTCCCTATTTATCATCTTTTTAATGCATTTTAATTTATCTTTTTAATTCAAAAACCATAATTCCACACTATAAATACTACCCCATGTCTTAGCCCATCCTCATTCTAAAAATTCTAACCAAAATTCTTAAAGTTTTCTATGTACAAGTAGAGTACAAGTGGAGTTAGTAAGAGATCAACTTCCGGTGAAGATCGAAACTAATCCCGGCGTTTCCGCGACATCCCAAAGCTTTCCTACCTTTCTTCTATCTCTTTCTAACATAATCAAACGGTAAATCCCTTCCAACATCTATTCTTTCTCTTTAAAAATCTCTTTTTCAAAATATATCGGTAAGTGGAGTTAATACCGACATTTTATTCTAAACACTACAAATTACACTTTTTCTTAAGCATTGCTCATTCTTATTTCTACACCTTAATTGTTAACATAAAACTAATGTTTAGAACAAATTTTCACTAAAAAATATCATGAAACATAAATTTAAATCAACTTTTAGATTAAAATAGCATGAACTTTGTATCTACCATATTTAATTGTTTTACTTAATTATATCTTTAAAAAACTTCACGGGGTAATGACCCACCTCTCACATACACACATGGTTTTCATAGCACGATACTTTTCGAGCGTATTTTTAGTTACGAACACAATATTTCATTAAAATACCATCTACTATAAAAAAATGTTTTCTTTAGAATTGTATTTTAAAATTCTTTTGCAAATAAGCCTCTACAACCCTTTTTAGGGGACCCGCTATTGGATGGTGCGGATTATCGCACAACTTTGGGCTAGCAGAGCGAGATGCAGACCTCCTCACGAAACATTCGATCTCGAAAGGTTTTAAATACGGTTTTTAAGAAAAACGCATTTTCTACATTAATAAAATTTACTTTTTATAATATATAAATATTACAAATCCATATATTTTCAAATTTCAACAAACTTACATTTTTTCTAAAAGTTGAAATTTCACAAGTTTCATCAAAATACTATCAAGATACCAATACACTTAAAGTTTTACAGTAAAATACCATGAGCTATTCAAGTTAAGGTAATTATCACTAAAATACCTTAAATCCTTAAAATTCACATTCATGGAAACCCTAAATAATATAATTAATTTCTCGAGGTTATTTTTAAACTATACTAAAAATATTTTTCATAAAACCCCCTCGAGCTATATAAAATTACATTTAAGGAGTTTAGTAAATATAGGTTTAAGCAGGATCAATTCTCTTGAGCTTCAGGGAGCCGGAGAAAGTGAGTGCTGGCCTATTTAAACTAGAAAACTTAACGGTGTTATCAATGATAATTTTCTTGAAACCCACATGCAGCAGTTACCGATAACTCCTGAACCTAATTCAAGATCTAAATCAATTTAAAGTGTCTGACTCAAGTCTGAGTCTAACTCATGTCTAAATCCAAAACTCAAACTTGAATCTAAAACCAAACATGAATACTTGATCATGAACTTGAATCCAAACTCAAGTCAGAATTCAATTCAAACATGAACCCAAATTCTAGCATGAATACTTGAACATGAATCTGAATACCTGAATTCAAACACATATATCAAACCTAAATACATGACTTGACTTGACTCGAACCGTGAATACAACTTGACATGAATACAAGAATACTTGACATGAATACTTGATATATACATGAACTCTATCTTACAAACCGATGTATTCATGGATTCTAGCAAGGCTGATAATTTTAGCTGTAACTTAGAATATATGGGGTGCTGGGGTAGTTCATGCATGAATCCAACGAAATCTCAAGAGTCCCACTAGATCATAAATCCATGTGTACTAATACAAGCAAGCTATCATGAGGGCCCGTGTTTCCTTACTCCTGAATTACAGCCCGTTGAGTTTGGAATACTTTAACACTAGGTTGAAGTCCCGTTGCTAATACTTGATTCGGGCCCGTGGTTCCTTATTCCTAGATTACAGCATGTTGGGTTCAAGAACACTCTTGAGATTGGTTGACATTCACCTTTGAACTTACGTTAAATTGGTATCCCAAGTAGAGACTTGTTAAGATACTTACATTCACAGCATGTTCACTATATTTACACTACACGGCCATGTTATTTTTGTTTTCCATGCTCATTGTCACGACCCGGAAAAGGTACGTGACTGGCATTTGAATCATGTGAAGTCTATAGAACCCCACCTAATTCAAGTAAGCCAAAAGCCCAGAAATCCAAACCTTTTTAGGGAAAATAGTGGAGGTGGAGTTTTGAAATAACGGTATAATAAAATCAAGTTCTTCTTTACAAGTATAAGTAAAAATCATATGAAAATGTAATGTTTATATCTATCTTGAAAATAGATTTCGACGTTTAAAATTTCAGCAGCACCTCCTTTGTAAATTTTAACCCGAAAACAAAACAAAAAAATAATAATAGGCATCCCTAAGCGGGAGCTAGCTCTTCGCCAATTGACAGAAACAACCATACAAAGATATAAATATACAACGCCGAAGGCGAGGATCAAAACACAAAAAGAAAGCAAAGAAACTAAAGCATCATCAAGAAACCAAAACAATAATGAATAAGTACAAAAGCATGACTCTAAGGCCAAAAGAATATACAACAGCGTTTTCTAAGTCTACAGATATACAAAGCCCGGTTGATGGAGCTTTTAACTAGATACAACAGAATGGATATAAAAGTACAATGGTGGTCACGATGCAATTGTATCCCACCTACCGAAGCAATCACCCGGAAGAAAGCGATGTGCCAACAAAGCCGCTACGGTACCTGTGCGGTCGAACCTGCAAGAAAACTGTAGAACAACGGGGGTGGGTTGACAACTCATGAGTAGAAGACATCACCGAGCAGAAACCAAATTTATGACGATCTCCTAGGTCATACAGTATAATACAATAATTGTAACAACTCTGTTTCAGTGCACAGAAAATTTGATTAAAAGTTAATGTACAAATAGAGTATTTGCAATCCTGTGTACACTATAACTATTTGAATTGCTTTTGTACAACAAGAAAGCACTTAGCTCATTTGTAAAACCTTGCACTGCTGTGACGTAGCCCCTGTGATCGAATCCCTCTAACCACATTACTTTTTGTTGATTTTTCTTTTAAACTTTTAGAAGCTCAAAGGTTTGCACGTGCACCACACGTAAAATAAAAGGTAATCAAACACGTGCACTGAAGTATACCAAGCGACAAGGACACGTGTCATAAATCCCAACCCCGTCCCACCAGTTTGGACCGGCGAGATGTGTGTGGGGGACCGGCACCGCCGGGCTAATCCATAGGGGATGCCCTCAATTTTTAACTCCATAACCCCTTGGCCTACCCCACTACCCCCATGCTGTTTGATTTCTCTGCACATTCCAGAGAATTGAAATGGGTATTAATCCACGTTTTAATGCAAATTTTAATTCTCAAATTCATTACCCTAAACCCTAATTTTTCCTATAAATACCACATTATATTTCACCCATCCTCATTCAGAAATCTAGTGCCAAAACTCTCTAAAAATTCTAAGTTCAAAAGTTGTACAAGTGGAGTTAACAAAGGTCGAAGATTCCGGCGACGTTTCGGGAAGATTCCGGCGACGAAACGACTCTCCGACGATCCCAAAATCTCCCCCTACCTCTTCTCTCTAATTCTAACCTGTAAGTCCTACTTTCCTTTTTCTACTCTTATTAAAACAAAGTCTAATTTCAAAACTTGTCGGAAGCGGAGTTATTCCGACTTCCGATTTCCTTTTCTTTATAAATCCAAAATTTTCTTAATAACAACCTACCAATCGTACATATGCTGTTTAGAAATCATAAATAAACACCATAGAACAAGTTTTATCTTAAAATAATTCATACTGCAATTTCTATTTCACTTTTACAGTAAAATACCATCATATTTACAAACGACATTGTTTATTCATTTTACCCATAATACCTTTAGAAAACTCACGAGGTAAAGACCTACCTCATCACAACACACATTCTTGACATATCACGATGATTTGTGGACTATTAGTTTGTGGGAAAATACGAGTTTGCATTTAAATACCATAAACATTCGAAAACCGTTTTCTTTAAAAGTGTATTACTTAATTCCTTGCAAATACGCCTCTACAACCCATTTTGGGGAACCCCGATCGGGATGGTGCGGGTTATCGCATATCCTCGGGCCTAGTAGAGCGAGATGCAGACCTCCGCAAGGAGCATTCAATCTCGATGGAATTTTAATGCAATTTTTAAGAAAAATTTGATTCTATTTAATAAATAAGTTCTATATATATATATATATATTTAAATGCTATCAAAATATCTACTTTAAGTATATAATATATATATTCCATATTTTCTAAATCAAAGGAATCACCAATTTCATGAAACTACCATTACAACTCAATACAATTCCAATATTACACTAAAATACCATATACAAAGAAATCTAGGTTATATCCACTAGAATATTTCACTTTATAAAAAATTACAATTATGAAAACCCTAAAGAAGATAATTAAATACTTGAGGTGTATTTTGAAAATATATCAAAACTATCTATCATAAAACCCCCTCAAGTTATATTAATTTACAATAAGGACCCTAGTAAACATAGGTTTAAGCGGGACCGGTTCTCTTGAGCCTCAGGAAGCCGGAGAATATGGGTGCTTTCCTATCTAAGGTAGACAACCTAACAACGGTATTATCAACACGTTAATTGTCTTGGAAAAGGACACAAATCCTGCCGTCTATGTGCAGCAGTTACCGATAATATCAAAACTAATTCAGGACTTCAACATCTTTTAAAGTGTCTGACTGAGACAGAATCTCCATCTAATATGAAATCAACCTGACTTGAATTCAATTCAAGTATAACTACAATACAACATGAATCCATGAATACCAGAATACAATCCATATCAACATGAACATGACTTGAACCGAACCATGGATATACTCTGATTACATGACTATCCATTTATATCCTTTCCGTTTACATGATATCATGGTTTCGGCAAGTCTTCCATTTACAAAACAAACCATACAATCAATACAAAATACTTTACGGGGTTTTTAAAGGGGTAGACTGGTACGGAATGTGTTAGAAGTGGCACGAGACGGTCACTTTAATACATCTAACCTGAATATCCATTGATATTGTACCGTGGCTTAATGGTTCCTTGTGCTATGTATACCTTAGTTTCCGGAATAGTGGGACTCCTCTCGTATACACCGGCATATTCTGTACTAAACTACAAACAACTGCGATAACAGAACAAAAGATAACATTATACAGTTATATTCTCTTTTCTGTCTATTCTACTTCTCTCTTTCATTGGGACTTACTGAACGATTGTTTGGAATGTTGTCAGGTGGATCCGACTCACTAGAGATCGAGCCCAGTACTGAGGACTTGGAGCAGTTTGCCATCGACCCAAAGTTGTAGGCACTTGTATATACTTTTCATTTCAGTTATGCCATTGTTTAGGCATTGCTTTCTATTCCTTTATTTACATTTCCAGTTGTACTTGTAAAGAATTGTTAAATAAATAAAAGTTGATGTTCATTTATATTCATGTCTCTTGTGTACATTTTACTTTATATTGCTTAATTACGCTTAGCATATTTACTTCTGAGTAAATACATCGCGTGACCCGTCACGTCTCCTTACCGTACACCGGGAAGCGGGGCATGACAATAATAATAGCAACATGATAACATCGAGTAGTAGCAAAGGTAATAATATAAACATATGTGAAATATCAATTACTCGTGTCTGTGTCACAAAGTAACTACATGCCATGTGTATCATGTAAAAATGCATCATCAGATGGGTGTGTCCAGCAATGACATACAAAATCATGATAAAAACCTGAGTGTCCAGCATCAACACTCGAAACGTCATGAAAACCATGTCCATCAGCGACACATCTCGGGCTCCGTTTGCCTTGATCGGTAGTGCTCTCCTGCCGGTATCCTCCGGATATCCGTCGCGCCAACTATCACCGGTCGGTAGTTGTCACGCCCCACCCCCAATACAGAGAGTATTGTCCGCTTTGGCTGAAACCGCACGGTTTTTCCCTTTAGAGCGAACCGGACCCGACCAGGGTCCACTTCCCAGGAGGTCACCCATCCCAAAACTTCCTTGGCCCGAGCACGCTTAACTACGGAGTTCTCAAGCTCCTGTAGTTCCGGTTCACTTAAAAGGCGCCTCTGTATTGAAGAGTGGTATCATTCCATTTATAGTACAGATCTGCCCCCTTTCGGAATGTATTCCGAAGAGTCCCCATTGTTCTACAGTGGGTCCCACGGACTCAAGAGGTGGCCCCCACGGATTCAAGAGGTGGCCCCCGCCAACTTAACACGACACTTGGCGTGGCACTTTGTTCCGTGTGGCACTTTGCTCCGTGAGCAAGAACCGGGTCCCGACATTCTCCCCACCTTTGAACAATGGTTCGTCCTCGAACCATAGACCTACTATCGAGGGACCAGCTCTGATACCATTCTGTCATGCCCCACCCCCAATACGAGAGTATTGTCCGTTTTGGCTGAAACCGCACGGTTTTTCCGTTTAGAGCGAACCGGACCCGACCAGGGTCCACTTCCCAGGAGGTCACCCATCCCAAGACTTCCCTGGCTCGAGCACGCTTAATTACGGAGTTCTCAAGCTCCTGTAGTTCCGGTTCACTTAAAAGGCGCCTCTGTATTGAAGAGTGGTATCATTCCATTTATAGTACAGATCTGCCCCCTTTCGGAATGTATTCCGAAGAGTCCCCATTGTTCTACAGTGGGTCCCACGGACTCAAGAGGTGGCCCCCACGGATTCAAGAGGTGGCCCCCGCCCACTTAACATGACACTTGGCGTGGCACTTTGTTCCGTGTGGCACTTTGCTCCGTGAGCAAGAACCGGGTCCCGACAGTAGTGCTCCCCTGCCGGGCTCAACGTCTCTCTATACGATCTTCTTGCCCCGGGGTACCGCATCGGGTCCACCATGTACCCGTAGACGGTGTCTTCTCGCTCCTTGAATCGGGTATACATATATGCTCAGAACCGAGAAATCTCATGGTGGACGCCACACATCATATCACGAGAAACCGCATTTTTCTTTTAAATTGAGCATAAGTTTTCAAATTCGCATGTGGTTTCCCAAATCCAAAAATCTCATGAAAACCCAAAATCTCATAATCATGAGTATATAATGAGATAATGAATATCGGCGTAAAGCCAAATGATTAATACATAACTAGAATGTATGTATGTGAATGCATGTGGCATCTAAGTAAGAAATACAAAGTCTAAACTAACATATGATATCATGAATGCTAAACAATACTACTTAGCTATAATTTATCGGGGTATATGAAAGAAGTAACGGTTACTAAAGTATAAGTGACATGGCAATTACCGATGCTGAAGTGTGTGAGCCGCCAAGCAAGTGTATGTGCAATATACGCATCATCGGTAATGGTGCAGGTGTCCTAGCAGCCGAGATCATAACAGCTAATGAAAACACATGTATATATCTACAATGCAATGAGAATAACATGAGCATAGAAGAAGGTAAACATTAAACGCGATATTATATAATATATATCTATATATGAATCATACGGTTACCGTATTTAAAAATAGCACGAATCGTCATTTTTAGAAAAATAGGGGCTACGTGTTTTTAAGAAAAGAGATATCTTCTGAAAAATCCATAGCGTCCCTCGGGTTGCCCTTTGAAAATATCTACGATTCGTTAGTTTTGAAAATAGGTATGACTCGAGTCTATTCTAACATTTACTTAAGTAATTAAAAGACTAAACTAGGGACCGAGTCGAAAGTGATAAGTAATCTATAACATATTCCGAGTCAATATATCTAGTAGTCGACAATCCAGCCTCATAGCATTACGTACGGTATAGTCCATCATACGTGGCATGACCCGTAATAAAGCATGTGACCAGCACTTAAATCATGCCACGTCTAAAGGCGAAACGTAATTCAAGTAAGCTGAATCCCATTAAATCTAAACCTTTTTGCGGAAAATAGTGGGGGTGCAGTCTTGAAACATCGTCATAAGAAATTCAAGGCTTCATTTTTGAAAGTATAAGTCATATAATATGAAAAGGCAATGAATGTACACTATCTTTGAAAACATTTTCGTCCTTGAAATTTTGGGCAGCACCTCCCTTGTATATTTTGATCCAAAACCATATACATAACAATATATAGGCATCTCCAAGGGGGAGCTAGCTCTTCGCCAATTGGAGGAATCACAACCACGCAAAAAACATATATACGACGTCCTACGGCGAAGATCAAACATAGAAAGAATAAATGAAGCAAGAGATCATCATCTCAAAGAAGCGAACACACACACATCGCTCTAAGTCTCGCAAATACACAAGTCTGTTTAGGTCTACCAATATTGTAACAACCTAGTTCATTTATACCAATTCCAATTCTCGTATTTCCTTAATTGTGGTATTTTCCTGATTTATCGTGTTTTGGGTGCGAATAGTATTTTACATTTTATATTGCATTCGACCCGACCCGCTTGCTTGAACTTATTTGATTCATATTTATGAATTATCCTGACTTGTTACGTAGACTGGTGCATTTTCATGTTTAGTGCATACTGGCATTTTATCTGGCATTTGCATTTTTACAATATAACATTTTAAGTCATATAAAATATTTTAAAAATACATTGCATGGCCTGCATGATACCCCTAGCCCCGTGGTAGCATCCGCGCATCTTGTTCGCGTCCCGTTCAGTGAAACAGACTTGTTTGGATGGCTACGCGCATGTGCGTGCATCCGTTCTTGGGGGTATGCATTTTTCGTTATCCGGACATTCATTTTTTATTTTGGTCGACATGTATATTTTTCGTATTTTAAAACTGAATTTTAGACCCGACCCGGGCATGTTTTGGACTATGTTTGTATTTACCAGAATATCAAATTTTATTTATATAATATTAATTTTATAAATTGATACAAATTAAAATTTAGTTAACTAATAAAAGATTTTTTAAATTTGAATCTAAACTAATTTCCTAAAAAACTAACAACCCCTTTCTCTCTCTCCTCTGCATATATATATATATTTATATATATTTTATTTATTTAATTTTTCTTTCCTTATCTAATACACAACCTCTTCTTCTTACTTCTTCTTTCTTCTGTCTTTTTCTTGATCTTGTTTCTTGATTCCGGTGATCATCGCCGGAGCCGTGCTCGTCGCTGACGATCCGAGTGATCTAGTGAACGTACCTGACTTGCGTGATCATCTTCGTGCGTTGTTTGGAACCGTTCCGTGTACCGTGCGCGCGTCGCGACATTTCGCCGACGAAGGACATTCCGTACACATCTGTTCTTGTTCCGTTTAGGCAAGTTAATTTTGCCACATGCTATATAACTCATTATATACCTATTTAAATAAATATCACACATGTATTTTAAATCAAGTATCGCATGTTTCATATTACAGCCTTTCGACGTTCCGTTTACATTTGTACAGTGCATTTCAGATCTAGGGCATGCAAACCAATCTTAATTACATGCTACATTACTTTAGACGCATCTATTTTAACAATGGAATACCTGTATTTAAAATCATGCACCCTATATTTAGTTTTATAACTTTTCGATATTCCGTTTGCATCCATTCATATCATTTCAGATCTAGGTCATGAAAACTTATCTTGTTACATACTATACTATCATATACTGCATCAAATTGAATAGTTACATTTCATATTGCTTAGTTATATGTTCCGCACTTGTTAGTTTATCATTTTACGATTATGTGATACCCGTTTGCATCAATATCATTTAAAATATATATCGTCGTAATATTTCTTATTATTATCTTTAATTAGTTTATAATCTGCATTTTATAATGTTATACATTTGAAAATATTATAGTTTACGCATGAAACGTCGCCGCAAAGCGGATACGACAAATCTGAAATTTACTGTACACCTTACCTTATAAAATTCATTATAAATCATAGAAAAATCATTAGTATACGTTCTTTAGTTCGTTACGAAGATAACTCAAAATACTATAACTCTATGAAATATTTACTTGCAAAATAAATTTTTTAAATAACGTAAAATGCAAATGAAAATATCTCTAAACTGCTGTCCAGGGAAATTCCAGCAGCAAACTTTCAATTTCGAATGTTCATAGCTTTTTGTAGGAACAACCTGAGATGCTTATACTTATAAAAATGAAAATCTTATTGAATTAGCTTTATTTTGGTATAATACACGTCCCTTTTGGAGAACGTTTGTTATTTTTAAGCTATTTTACAAATCAGAGTGACGCTGAATTTCTGAACGGAACTTTCTTGTGAATGGTTAATCAATACCACTTTTATAGTTATTAATCGGTTTATTACATATCTGAACGGAATTTCTGAACGGAATTTTTGAACGGAACCGATTTACAGTTTTATAGTATCTGTCTGTATCCGTACGGTTTATTACATATCTGGTTGCACACCGAGACCATATTATTTCATGTTATTGTTGTATTAGTGCACCATACTTGATAATTATGCATCCTACATAGTCATGATGTAACCCCTGACAAAATATTTGTGCATCCATGCTTTACCGTGCATCCGTACTTGCTACAGTTTTAGTATGAGCATCCGCTTGACACATGTGCACTACCTATCGTGACCTGATATACTACTGCTTGACTTGATACCTGATACACCACCACTTGACATGACTTGATACATGTACACTACCTGACATGACCTGATATATCACTACTTGACATGTTACCTGATCCTGTTTCTAATGCCGACAATCCTGACATGTTGTCCCGATGGACATATCCTGTTGTCTGTACAGACAAACCTGTTCCTGCTTGATCCTGTGTTGGCATTAGTCTCAGATTTATAAATACCTGACTTACACACATAACTTGGGGATATGGAGAAATCAAGAATGTAGCTGAACATAACTCAAAGGGCTATTATATCATTTTACCGTGGTCCCGCGGGGAATGAACGGGACATAGACTCACAGTCTATTACATCATTTTACCGCGGTCCCGTGGTGAATGAATGGGGCATAGACCCACGGGTTACGATGAGGATTACATTCATTGATTTCGAATAACTTTAGAGTAGATCACCCTATAGTACAGTTTAGACTACTCACTGCACTTCACCTGTTTATATCCTGTTCACTGATTTATATTCATGTTACTGTTACTTCTTACTGAGGACTTGTTACTGTTCATACTCATGCCTGCATGACTTGTTATCCACTGATTATATTATTGTTGATATTATGACGCACTGACGTCTGGGGTTTTGCATGGCCCAGATCCTCTACCTTTGTTGCAGGCTGATCAAGAGTATTTCCACCGTCAGGCCGAGCAGTGAGGATCCTGTTAGTATCCAGTTAGTTATTTCCTTAATTTCCAGATGTTATTGTCACTTGGATTTATTACTTCCGCATATTATTTCTTGACTCGTTTATTCTGGCTCATGGACATGTACTAGATAGTTTATTTACTTTCCTGTTCTTGATATCTCTACAGCCGTAATGTGACCGTGGAGGGATTTTTCCTATCCACAGGTAGTATGGTTGGCTCTGTCACGTGCCTATCTTAGCACACTCTGGGAAGCGGGGCGTGACAAATATACAAATTATAGTTTCTAATTGATGGAGTTTAACTAGATATAATAAAAATAAAAGGTACTAGAGTGGTCATAATCCAGCGTGTGTCCCACCTACCAAAGCAAAACATCCTGAAGGAACTGTGTGCTAGCAATGCCGCTACTGATCCAAGCGGTCAAACCTGCAAGAAAACTGTGGCACAACGGGGTGAGTTTCCAACTCGTGAGTAGAAAACATCAGCAGGTAGAAATCGAATAAACAATGATTCCTAGGCCATACTGTATCATGAAGGTAATACTATGGTATCTAAGGTGACCATGTATGCATATATGTCAACAATAGAGTCAATGCAAATGACATATACAAATAAATTTCTAAAATCATATGCATGTATGCATGTGGATATCATCCGCGTGTGTCCATCAACGACATAATCAATACCATGGAACCTGAGTGTCCAATATCGACACTCGAATCATCATGAAAACATATGCATGTATGTATGAGGATATCAACGAACGTGTGTCCATCAACGACACATCAATATCATGGAACCTGAGTGTCCAACGCCGACACTCGAAACATTATGAAAACCCATGTCCAGTATCGACATGTAAATCCTCATAACTCAGGCGCCGCATCCTCTGATCGGCCCTCAGGCGCCGCATCCTCTGATCGGCCCTCATATCTATCTCATGACTCCGGTTGGTATCCTCCGGATAACTGCCGGGTCCAAAATATCACCGGTAGGTAGTGTTCCCTCCTGCCAGGCTCATCGTCTACATCTCGAGCTTCTTGCCCCGGGGTACCTTACCGGGTCCACCATGTACTTGCAGACGGCTCATCCAACTCTTCGAATTGGGTCTCGAAAACTCAGAACCAAGAAAACTCATAGTGGACGCCTCGAAATCACGTCATGAGAAACCGCGTTTTAAAACAATTTATAATTTTCTTTGAAATATATCCGCGGTTCTCAAATCCAGAAATCTCATGAAAACAGCATCTCAATGCATATAACCATAAAGTACGATATATGCAAACATAGAACAGTATTGTGAGCATATCAAGTATATCATGCAAACGTGTCATATGATAGTACTGAATAATGAATGTACTTTACAATAAGAATAATATCACGATATAGCAATTCTACTGTGTAAGTGGTATAGCAATTGCCAATGATGAATGTGTGAGCCGGCAAATCTGTGTAAGTGTAACATGCACATCATCTGTAATAGTGCACGTGTACTAGCAGACAAAGTCATGTAGATAAAAGGGTATGAAATGTCGTATATATATCGTAATGAAAGAAATACGAGCGTATACAGAAATAAGAAATCGTAACGCGAGCGTAAACAAAATAAAGGAATCGTAAGCGTGAACAGTATAAAAATATACAACTATGTATGAGTCATAAATTTATAGTCTAAAATAGTACGAATCGTTGTTTTAAAAAATATGGGACTATGATATTGTTTGGAAAAGATACAATTTGAAATGTTTGTAACATCTCCTTGAAATCATCATTTAAAAGTGTGTAACGATTCGTTAGTTTTGAAATAGATATGACTCCAAACATATCACAATATCCACTTTGTGATATACAATAAAATGTTCTCAAGTCAAAATAAATATCGGTGATTCATTCTGTAATACCCAGCCCTTTTTTATACCAATATCTGTATTTTGTTACTCTTGAATTTTATTTATTTTATTTATAATTTTATTTCTTCTAAACCCCCATTTTCCTTTTATCAATAAAACCCAAAAACCCAAACCCTATTATATCTTTTTCCAACTAATTCCTTCAGCCCAACACCCTTTTCTTTTAATAAAATCCCAAGCCCATTCTTTTAAACAACTTAAATTCTTTTTCTTAAAACCCAGCCCAAACTCCCCGGCCCACTTCTTTATTTTCACCAATTAATTCCTTTTCCTTCTGCCGGCCCAGCCCAGTCCCACTCTCCAAGCCCAGCCGCTCACCCAACCCGACCCGCAGCACCCAACCCGACCCGCAACACCCAACCCGACCCACTTCTTCCTTCTTCTTCCCGTTGCGTTTTTCCCGCTCGATCCGTTTTCTCCGCCGTTTCCTTCGCCCACGCCCACGCCCACGCTCGCGCGCGTTACCCCCACGACGCGCACCCCTCGTCTCCCCGATCTCCCTCACACCCTCTCCCCACTCTCTCTGTTTTTCCCCCTCTCGTTCTCTGCTCTCTCTTATCCATCGAGCATCGACCTCGACGCCGTCCGACCCCATCATCACCGACGAGCCACTTCTTCACCCGAGCTCTTCATCCTCGTCCTCCTCACCCGAGCTCCCCACCATCCCCCTCGCCTGCACCCCTCTCGCTCTCCCCTTTTCTTCACCAGAGCCCCGACTGACACCCCTGCACGCTCAACTCCCCCTCGACCTCCCCTCGCCTCGAATCCCTCTCTCTCTCCGATCTCTCTCTCTCTCTCGTCCCCTCAACTTAAACCAACTTCGACCATCTTGCCTCGCCAGCAACCTCCACCTCATTGCAACCACCACCCATTACCCCAAAACCCACCGAGCACCCCTCGCTCGAACTCCAACTCCCCCGACACCCCTGCTCCGGCCACCTGCTGCACGCCGTCGCTGACAAGCCGCCGTTTCTAGCACCGAGATACCAACCCAGAACCACCATCGCACCCTCCACAAGCCGAGTCGAGATCACCACACAACCTTCAAGCTTTGGCATTTTATCGAGCACTTTTCATACGTCGTCGATTTACTGTTGTCTCGGTCATCGCCGCCACCGTTGCATCGCCTGACTCCTAGCCGCTACCCGAGCTCTCTCTGCCGTACGAGCACCGTCGCCTCGTCTCACTTAATGCCCTAGCACGCAACAGCCCAAGCTCAAGCTCGAGCTCGAGCCGAGGCCAAACCTTTGTCGTTGTTGCCGTGTGTGTCGTGCCCGTGCATGCCATCACAGTCATCATCACTGCGGCACCATTGACACATCGTCTCCAGGCAAGTACTTTACTTGCTACATGCTAATCTATTTATGTTACAAACTCAATTCGTATAGTTTGCAATATTACAATTCATGATAACTTATACGATTTACCTGTTCGATGCATGATCCCAATGAAAATATTCATTTAAATTGACGGAACATGAGGGCATTTGCTGGCCCATGTGATTTTGAATACTATGTATAGATTTCACTGGATAATACGACTGTTAGTGACTAAAACGAATACCCCCAACTATACCGGTAAAACTAGAAATTTCTCGTATCTGAAAATGGCTAAAATCACCGTAAATTATGTACATACTGGAATGATGCGTTCGAGGGCTTAAATCGAAGACGACTCGACGAACTATAACCCTATGCAAGTTTCTAATGAATTCTGTACTTAAATCATGACAATATTTGGATCGGAGTGCGACTCTGGACTGCAGTCCAGAGCGACTCTAGTTGTTGCTTACTGTCTCGTAATGGGTTTCACCTTGTTTCCTTAACTCGTATGTTACGGAACTCAGCTGTTTGTTAAAGGAGAATCTGTTATCTAGATAACACAAGTAGTTTCACCCTGTTTCGTCATCGTTTGCTATTTAATCTGTGATTTAAAAGATGGGGACGTATAACAGTCCCAACAGAATCAGAATTGACATACTAGTATTGAACAGTGTATATCTCCTGATGTACTAACGTGATTAAGAATCCGTTGGTTGCGTTGAAAACATTACTGAAAAATCTAGATTTCATTCAACTATAGAGTCGCTAAAATATAATCCCAACTGGGATTAAAATGCGTCGCGAAACGGACTTCCGATTCTGAAACCGGATTTCTAGCCGTGAACGCTTAAAATGAAATGGCCATAACTAGTGATCCTGAAACCCGATTGGCGTGAAACTAAATTCGCTGGATAGATAATCAAACATACTATTTATTCCCCATTTATCGTTTCGCTAATCTGTACATGTTTGATTTATGATAAATTATGCAAGTGGTAGAATACTGATTTATGACATCTTAATCATGCTTTACATATTGTTTCCTCATCATATCATACTTATGTCACTGCATTGATAACCTAGTGATCATGTGCATTACCCAGTGTTAGGTATTAGTGATGATTGTGGCAAGTACGTTAGTGTTCGTGCATGAGTGAATAAGTGAAAGTGACACGTACTTGTACACAATCAGTGAACCTTATTATTCTATTGCATTGTCGACGTATGTGGGACCCGTGTACGTGTGACTATAACTGGTATGGGACACTTATGGAAGCTCTTGCATGGGTGTCACAGATAAGACACCAGACACTGCCATTTATCTTGAGTATTAGTCGGGACGTGCTTGATGGAGATCCTGTCTCCAGTTCTCGTGCAGACTTGTCACAGACCGACTGGTATTTGAGGTTATGGTTAGCGTTTGATGTAGACCACGGGGTGTGGGGTAGTTTGAGTGTGAGTTCAACAGAATCTCGGGAGTCCCATGCCATCTTATATATATGGAGATATATGGAGATTTACAGGGTACATGATTATTACCGTGAGTTACAAGTTGGGCCCGTGGTCCCTTGCCCTTGGGTCCTACCCTTGGGTGGAGGACACTCGCGAGTGGTTGACTCTCACACTTGGACTGACGATAGGCTTAGTGACCTGTACAGTGAGACTTAGAAACTGATAGGGATAATGGCATTGATATACATTACTTACTGTGTTGACATACCTAGCATATTATTTTACTGTTTTACTGTTCACCTGATCTATTAGACACTTCTTTGGTTACTGCATGTTCATACCTATACCGTCTTGATTTACTGTCATATATATCTATTATCACTGTTCGAGTTGTCACTTGTATTTATATATTATATTGCTATTGTGTCGCTCTGACGACCTGAGTATGCATGCTCAGTGTGAGGAGTGGATCTAGCCTGGACCAGGACTAGACGTACATTGCGGACATCATGATCAGCTATCCAGAGTTATACTCTTTTTACTTCTATCAGGTCAGTTTCTTGTATTTGAATTGTTTCAGTTACTGCATTTCTTATTACCTGCGCATTCTTTACTGATTACCATGTAAAACTAGAAGCCGAAGTGTGACTGCGGCAGGACATTTCCTTGACCGTAGGAGCATGGCTGGCCTTGTCAACCCCTCGTATTCCGTATTTTGGGAAGCGGGGCATGACACATTCTTACTATATCACGTACGGAATATCCATCGTACGATATCATCCAATCAATAGTACGGATCTATAGTCACGTACATCATCTCATCTCATATCATCATAAATCATCTCATGTCATCTCGTATTCATATCATATCGCATCGCCTTTGTAACAGCTCTGTTTCAGTATACAGAAAATTTGTTTAAAAATTAATGTACATATGGAGTATTTGTAAACCTGTGTATGCTATAAGTATTTAAATTTCTTTTGAACAGCAAGAAAGCACTTGTAGCACATTGTTAAAGCCTTGCACTGCTGTGACGTAGCCCTTGTGTTCGAATCCCATCAGCCATATTTTTTTTATTGATTTTCTTTTAAACTTTTAGAAGCTCAAAAGTTTACACGTGCAAAACACGTAAAATGAAAAGTCACAACAAAATCAAACACGAGCACTGAGGTATACCAAGCGACAGGGATACGTGGCCAAGATCTAGAGCCCATCCCACCGGATTGGACCGGCAAGATGAGTTGTGGGGACCGGCACCGCCGGGCTAGTCCATAGGGAATGCCCCCAAAATTTAACCCTAGCACCCCTTCGCCTGCCCCACTTCCCCCATGTTTGATTTCTCTGCATTCATCCAGAGAGTGATAATTCCTCTCTTAAATCCAATTTTTAATGCACATTTTTAATTCTCAATTCATTACCCTAAACTCTAAATTTTCCTATAAATACCGCACTACATTTTACCCCTCCTCATTCAGAAATCCCATACCAAAACTCTATAAAAATTCTAAGTCCAAAGTTATACAAGTGGAGTTAGCAAAGGTCAAAGTTCCGGCGACATTTCGGGAAGAATCCGGCAATGAAACAACCCCCCGATACCTTCCTAAGTTCACCCTACCTCTTCCCTTTCTTTTCAACCTATAAGTCCCCTCTCCCCTTCTCAATCTCTAGTCTAAAACTTCCGCTTTTCAAAACTCGTCGGAAGTGGAGTTATTCCGACTTCCAATTCTCTTTTCTTTAAAAACTCAAATTTTTCTTAAATAACAAATTACCATCTCTTCTTATATTGTTTAACAAATATAAAACAACATTCACAACAAGTTTCAATTCAAAATAATATGTATTGTAACTTCTATTTCATTTTTACGGTAAAATATCATCATATTTACATACGATATTGCTTATTCATTTTACTCATATTACCTTTAGAAAACTCACGAGGTAATGACCTACCTCATCACAACACACATTTTTGACATAGCACGAAGACTTTTGGAACATTAGTTTGTGGGAAAATACGAGTTTATATTTAAATACTATAAACATTCAAAAACCGTTTTAAAAAAAAAGTGTATTATTTAATTCCTTGCAATGCGTCTCTACAACCCATTTTGGGGAACCCCGATCAGGATGGTGCGGGTTATCGCATATCCTCGGGCCTAGTAGAGCGAGATGCAGACCTCCGTAAGGAGCATTCGTTCTCGATGGAATTTGTATTACAATTTTAAGAAAAACGTGGTTTCTATTTAATAAATAAATTCTATTTTATATATATATATATATATTATCAAAATATCTACTTTAAGTATACAATATATGTATTTCATGTTTTCTAAATCAAAGGAATCACAAATTTTATGAAACTACCATTACAAATCAATACAACTCCAATATTACATTAAAATACCATATACAATGTAATCTAGGTTCTATTCACTAGAAAACATTATATTTTAAAATATACATCCATGACAACCCTAAAAATTTGAGGTGTATTTTGAAAATATATCAAAACTATTTTTCATAAACCCCCTCAAGTTATATTAATTTACAATAAGGACCCTAGTAAATATAGGTTTAAACGGGACGAGTTCTCTTGAGCCTCAGGGAGTCAGAGAATATGGGTGCTTGCCTATCTAAGATAGACGACCTAAAAACGTTGTTATCAATACGGTAATTGTCTTGGAAAAGGACATAAATCCTGCCGTCCATGTGCAGCAGTTACCGATAACATCAAAACTAATTCAGGACTTCAATTTCTTTTAAAGTGTCTGACTCAGACAGAGTCTCTGTCTAATATTAAATCAATCTATCCTTGAATATGATTCAAGTATAACTCCATTTCAACATGAATCCATTTATACAAGAATTCAATCAATATCAACATGACTCGATCGAACCGAACCATGGATATACTCTGATTACATGACTATCTATTTATATCCATTCCGTACATGATATCATAGTTTCGGCAAGTCTTCCATTTATAAAACAAAACAATACAATCAATAAAAAATACATTACGGGGTTTAAAGGGGTAGACTGGTACAGAATGTGTTAGAAGTGGCACGAGACGGTCACTTTAATACATCTAACTTGAATATCCATTGCTGTTGTTCCGTGGCTTAACGGTTCCTTGTGTTCCTATACCTTAGTCTCCGGAATAGTGGGACTCTTCTCGTGTACACTGGCATATTCTGTACCAAACTACAAACAACTGTGTTAGCATAACAAACTCACCAGTTATATTCTCATATCTGTCTATTCTCATCTGTCTATTCTTACCGATCTTTGGGACCCACCGAGCGATTGTTCACTGACGACATTCCTTCTCTTTTTCTTTGGAATGTTGTCAGGTAGTTTGGATTCTTTGGAGTTTGAGCCCAGTACTGAAGACTTGAAGCAGTTCGCCATTGACCTAGAGCTCTAGATACTTGTATATATTTTCTTTTCAGTTCATACCATTGTTTAGGCATTGCTTTCCATTCCTGTATTTACATATTCAGTTATACTTGTAAAGAGATATTTAATAAATAAAATTTGCTGTTAATTTACATTCATGTCTTCTTGTGTATATTTACATTATATTGCTTAGATACGCTTAGCGTGTTTACTTCTGAGTAAATACGCAGCGGTACTCGTCGCGTCCTCTTACCCGTACACAGGAAAGCGGAGTGTGATAGGTTTTGTTGGCGGCCCTTGCAATTTAGTTCTGCATGGACTTGCAGGTTAATTCTGCATGTAGTCCTAAGCAATATAACACAAGAATCAGCAACCAAAAACATTCTTTACATTTCATATTCCTTGAATTTTTCAATTTCATATACTTTGAATCTATCCTGACCCTATTTTTTCTTTCAGGGTTATGGATTCTCCAAACAATACCAGCACCAACTTCAACAACACACCACCACCTCTATAGCTTATGCCTACCATTGATGCTCCGATCAATGAGCAGACGATACTGCTTAAGACAATCTGAATCCTGCTAGAAGGACAGCAGCAACAAACTGCTATATTACTCAACCGTCCAGAAGCGGAAGCACCCGGAGTAAAGCAATTCTGGGCATTGCACCCAAAGCAATTTTCGCGGAAAGAGAGTCCTCTAGAAGCTGAATAATGGGCTCAGAACATTGAGGATGATCTGGCAGCAGCACAAGTGCCATAAATCGCTTGGGTACGGATTGCGAAGCTGCAACTCACCGACAACGCCCGAATTTGGTGGAAGGCGGAAGAAAGCCGTCTTGACCAGCTGATAGAATGGAGGAATTTTCGCGACATGTTCGACGCGAAGTACTTTCCACAGACTGTCCGATTTGACATAGAGAAGCAATTCATCCACCTAGAACAGGGTTCGATGTGGACCAAATCTGTGGATGAGTACGATGCTGAGTTTACCATGCTCAGTATGTAAGATATGTCTCAATATTCGATTTTCTTATATCACATACTACACAGCTAACACAAGACCTTAACAGGTTTGCGGCGCACTTGATGCCGACTGCCGAGATCAGGTCCAGACGATTTCGGTAAGGGTTAGATCCGGAAATCCAAGCTGCCTTAGCTACAGGGGATTTCCCAACCCACGACTTAGCTCTGAAAGCTGCCCGTCGATATGAGGCAATGGTAAAGATGAAAGGCAGACTCCAATCTACAGGGGTGAAGCGTCCTGCCACCCAGATGGCAGAAGGAGCCTCTTCAAGGCCACCTTTTGTTCTTAGGAGACCAGGTATACCAATCAACCGGCCTAGCCCAGCCTTTTGCACCTACTGCAGGAGGGATGGACACCTAGCGAAGGACTGCCGGCATGCAAATCGCCTTTGTTTGGTCTGTGGTTCACTCACACATGATATTGGGTCTTATCCTCGTAGACTCAATCCAAATGCTGCACCCAGACCAGCAATCACTTATCCGCAGTGCCCAGCAATCTAGGCACCTTCTCCACGACTCGCTCTCCCAGCTCCACCACCTTGTGGACCGGCTGCACCTCCTCCTCGTCAGTTACACCAAGCTCAAAGGAACCCACCTCAAGGACCAAGGAACAAACAGAGGAATGCTCCTCCAGTAATGAGGAATGTACCGAGGCGAAAGGCTTTCACAATGACTGTGGAAGTAGCTGAAGCCACTGGCCAAATCATTACCGGTAACTCTTTCCTTTCAAGCTTTCTTTCAGTCTTTATACATACCCATATATCTTTTTCCTATACCTAAAACCTATCCCACATAACTTAGGTACAATCTTAGTAGCTTCACTTCCTGCACTAGCACTCTTCGATACTGGAGCATCTTATTGCTTTATGTCGCAACGGTTCGTCCGAACTCATGCGATTCCAGTCAAACCTCTCGTATCCAGCTGGAATATCAGTTCAGGGAATGGCGTTCTAAAGGCAACAATGGGATACGACCTGTCCAGTGGTCGTCTGCAGCAGTGAATTCTATGCTGACTTAAAGGTGCTGGACATACCGAATTTCAATGTCGTTTTGGATATGGATTGGCTAGGAACATTCTATGCTACCATTGACTGTCGTTAAAGGAAGGTAGTGTTCAAGATTTCAGACCATCTGGTCTTTTATTTCAAAAGTGGAGACTGTACCCTGGAGCCAAGCACATATAAGGCAAAGCCAAAGAAGGCAGCAATTGCAACACTTTAAGCAGAGGAAGGATCGAAGCCAGAGGTAGTTCGAGAGTTCGATGATGTATTTCCTGAAGACATATCAGGTTTGCCTCCCGATTGAGCTCTTGAATTCAGCATTGATTTAGTACCTGGAGCACAACCGGTGATCAAAGCACCGTATCGGTTAAGCCCTGATGGTTTGAAGGAGGTTTGTACTCAGTTGGATGAATTATTGAAGAAATGATGGATTCGTCCAGCA
The DNA here is from genome assembly GCA_030015575.1 of Agapanthus africanus. Lineage (NCBI taxonomy): Eukaryota > Viridiplantae > Streptophyta > Magnoliopsida > Asparagales > Amaryllidaceae > Agapanthus > Agapanthus africanus. Next base: position 900,420 of record JASDDO010000008.1, on the reverse strand, counting down.
CTTCAAGTTGGGGATCACCAGTTCTACTTGTGAAGAAGAAAGAAGGTTCATATCGAATGTGCATTGATTATAGAGCTCTGAACGAAGTAACTATAAAGAACAAGTATCCACTTCCGCGCATCGACAATCTGTTCGATCAGCTAAGTGGGTCTTGCGTTTTCTCCAAGTTAGATCTTCGTCCGGGTTATCATCAGGTGAAAGTCAAAGAGTCTAATATTCCGAAGACGGCATTCAGAACTCGCTATGGCCATTATGAGTTTCTTGTGATGCCATTTGGAGTGACCAACGTACTATATTCATTAACCTAATGAATCAAGTTTACCGAGAGTACCTAGACAGATTTGTTGTCATCTTCATCGATGACATCCTGATGTATTCTAAGAGTCGGAAAGAATATGCCAAACACCTAAGAATTGTCCTGAAAACTTTACGACAGCATCAACTCTATGCTAAGTACAGCAAGTGCGAGTTTTGGCTAGATCCGGTCGGATTTCTCGGACATATCGTTTCAGGCGATGGAATCTCTGTAGATCTCGCTAAAGTATCAGCAGTAACCGAATGGCCGACACCGAAGTCGGTGAAGGACATTCGAAGTTTCTTGGGTTTAGCGGGGTATTACAGAAGGTTTATTGAAGGATTCTCGAAGATTGCAACACCCCTGAACAAGCTCATACGTAAAGAAGAAGAATTCGTGTGGTCAGAAGCATGCGAACGAGATTTCGTAGAACTCAAGTCAAAATTGATATCAACACCTATTCTTGTCATACCGGACCAATCTAGAGGTTTTGAAGTGCATTGCAATGCATCCGGTAAGGGATTATGATGTGTTCTACATCAGCACGGTAATGTTGTAGCTTATGCATCAAGACAGCAGGAGATTCACGAGCGCAACTATCCGAAACATGATTTGGAGTTGGCGACCGTAATCTTTACTGTAACAATCCTAAACTTTCTGTGCAGAATTTTTTCAAAATACAGAAAGGAGTACCTTAGCCTGAGCACAAGTTATAAATTTGATTTGCTTTTGAACAGTAAGAAAGCACTTGTAGCTCATTGGTAAATTCTTGCACTGCTGTGACGTAGCCCCAATGGTCAAATCCACCCAGCAACATATATTTTTAATTGATTTTCTTTTAATCTTTTAGAAGCCCAACAGTTTGCATGTGCACTACACGTAAAATGAAAAGTCACTGATTAAACAAACACATGCACTGAGTTATACCAAACGACACCAACACGTGGCCAAAATCCCAAGCCCCTCACCTGTATTGGACCGGCTAGATTTAAAGGGAAGACCGGCACCGTCGGGTAGGACTGCAGGTACTGCCTTGGATTTTTCCCCTGGCACCTCTTCGCCTATCCCCATATTGTTTGTTTACTCTGAAAACATCCAGAGAGTGGTAATTCCCCTCTTTATTTCATTTTTAATGCACATTTTAATTCCATTCTTCATTACCCTAAACCTTAATTTTCCCTATAAATACCGCACCACATTTCACCCCTCCTCATTCAGAATTTCATTACAAAAACTCTCTAAAATTTTCAAGTTCCAAGTTGTACAAGTGGAGTTAGCAAGAGGCGAAGTTCCTACGATGTTTCGAGGAGAATCCGGCGACGAAACGACGCCTTGATGGTTTCGAAAGCTTCTTCCTTCTCCCCTCTTTCTTTATAGCCAGTAAGTCCCCATTCCCCTCCTCCAACTCTATTCTAAAACTTCTCTTTTTCAAAACTCGTCGGAAGCGGAGTATTCCAACTCCCGATTCGTTTTTCTTAAATAATAAAATACCACATTCTCTCATAATATTTAACAAACATAAATAAACATATTAGAACAAGTTTCATCTCAAAAGAATTCATGTTGCAAATTTTATTTCACTTTTACAGTAAAATACCATCATGTTACTTTCAACTTATAATCGTTCAATTTACCCGTATTACATATATATAACTCACGAGGTAATGACCTACCTCATCACAACACACATTTTTGACATAGCACGATGAATTTTGGGACTCTAGTTTATAGGAAAATACGATTTTACGAATAAATACCTTAAACATTCAAAAAACTGTTTTCTTTAAAAAGTATGTTATTTAATTCCATGCAATTGCGCCTCTACAACCCATTTTGGGGAACCCCGATCGAGATAGTGCGGGTTATCGCACATTCTCGGGCCTAGTAGAGCGAGATGCAGACCTCCGCAAGGAGCATTCGATCTCGATGGAATTTTGATGTAACTTTTAAGAAAATGAGATTTCTACAAAATAAATAAACTTTATTTTTATTAAATATATATACAACAACAACAACAACAACAACCGAGCCTTTTATCCCAAGCATATGGGGTAGTCTACATTAACCAACATGAGAATCACGCCGGGTCCAGCACATGAATCCTCCGCCTCCACCCACTCCTATCGAACAATATACTTTCATCGAGTCCTTTGGCAACCATATCGTTTCGTATCACCTCCATTCATGTTTTATTCGGTCTCCCTTTTGCCCTTTTGCCATTACCCATATCGAGAGTATCTATTCGTCGACCCGGTACTTTCATAGGTCTGCGTCGCACATGACAAAACCATCTTAGCCGGTTTTCCCATATCTTCTCCTCCACAGGTGCTACACCAACTTTTGCACGAATATCCTCATTTCGCACCTTATCTTTTCTAGTGTTACCGCATATCCAACGAAGCATGTGCATCTCTGCTACGTGCATCTTCTGTGTATGATGCTTCTTAGGAGCCCAGCATTCTGTACCATATAATAAGGCAGGCCGAATAGCGCTCCGATAAAACTTCCCTTTCAATTTTAACGGAAAGTTACGATCACACAAAATCCCTGTTGCACTCCTCCATTTCAACCAATCAGTTTGGATCCTTTGATTAACATCACTATCGATCTACCCATTCTTTTGGATGATGGAACCTAGATATCTAAACTGGCCGCTCGGTGATATCTCTTGCCCTTCCAATGTTATACCAATATTGTTTTGACTTCTCTGGTTACTAAATTTGCAATGCATATATGCTGTTATCAAAATATCTATTTTAAATATAATATATGAATATTCCATGTTTTCTAAGCAAAAGAATCACAAGTTCATAAAACTACCTTTACAACTCAATATCATTCCAAGTTTACATTAAAATACCACATACAATGAAATTTAGGTTCTACTCACTAGAAAATTTCATTTTTATAAAATATACATCTATGAAAACCCTAAAGACGATAATTAAATACTTGAGGTGTATTTTGAAATTATATCAAAATTATTTTTACATAAAACCCCCTCAAATATATTAATTTACAATAAGGGCCCTAGTAAATATAGGTTTAAACGTGACCAGTTCTCTTGAGCCTCGGGGAGCCGGAGAATATAGGTGCTTGCCTATCTAAGGTAGATAATCTAATAACGGTATTATCATACGGTAATTGTCTTAGAAAAATACACAAATCCTGCCGTCCATGTGCAGCAGTTACCAATAACTCCAAAACAATCAGGACTTCAATTCTATTTAAAAGTCTGACTCAGTTCGAGTCAAGGTCAAATCTGAATACAATCGGACTTGAATTCAATTCAAGTATAACTGCAATACAACATGAATCTATGAATGCCAGAATACAATCTATAATAACATGAACATGACTGAACCGAACCATGGATATACTCTGATTATATGACTATCCATTTATATCCACTCCGTTTACTGATATCATGGTTTCGGCAAGTCTTCCATTTACTACAAGACAAGACAATACAATCAGTACAATCAATACAATAAATATTACGGGATTTATAAAGGGGTAGACTGGTACAGAACATGTTAAAAGTGGTACGAGGTGGTCACTAAAAGACGTAATTATATCCATGCCGTTGTTCTGTGATATTATCGACGGAGCCTTGCACTACGGGTTACCAAAGTCCATGGTGTAAGTTGGACACCTCTCGTATACACTGGCATATTCTGTACCAAGCTACAACAATTACGTTATAATAATAAATATAACATTATCTACTTCACATGTTCTATTCTCTGTCTATTCTCTCCTTCTTTCTTTAGGACTTACCGAGCGATTGTTCGCTGATGACATTCCTATTTCTTTTCTTCTTTGGAATGTTGTCAGGAGGACCCAACTCCGAGGAGTTAGAGACCAGCCAGAAGCACTTGGTGAAAGGTTCCTAGGCACTCTAGTAAGGTCTCACAAGGTATCGAACATGCCACTTTAAAATTTTTTGTGCCGAGAAACCCTAGACTACGGATCTAATATTAGAAGTTTAGGCGAAACGGTAAACTAGTTAACACTTTAACTAGAAGTGAGAAGCTACAACCTTTGTAGATCCGGATTTCCACCTCCTTAGCTCCATGAGGGCGTCCTCTCGCTGTCCATCATGAAGCTTGGACTCTCGTGACGGCTTCATCGGAGAAACGTGCGGAATAGGTCGTCGGCTTCGTGTCAAAGACGATCTACGTCGAGGTTGCACAAACTCAAGCTCCGACTTCACAAAGTTGTGAAACTTGTGAAGAAAACACCCAAAACAACTTGGCAAGAGGTAGATGGTGAAGAAATAGGAGGTGGGTTCACTTTAGATTTGGATTTCACTCACTTATGCTCAAGTTGCCATTGATGGCATCTTGTTTTCTCTCTTGAAGAAGAAGGAGATCAAGAAGAAAGAATATGATAAGTATTGTGAATAAGAATAATAAAAACAAATACTTATCATCTTCTAACCTAGGTTAAGTGTAGAGAATAAACCATGGTTGTTTCCCCCAATCAGAGCAAGGCTCTACTGAATTTTGAAAATTCAAAATTTGAAGCAACGCTTCGGTTTCCGTGCGCAGCGCGCAATTTGCCACATGGCAGAAGCTGATTCGGCGGCGTAACGCCCGAGACAGAGCGTCCCATCAGAGCAAGGCTCTTCAGAAAACAAAATTAAGACTTAAACTGCGCAAATGCATGACAGCGCGACACGTGTCTGCGCAAGCGCATGGATGCACGACACGTGTCTGCGCAGTTGCGCAATCGCAACTGCGCAAGCGCACGGATGCGCGACACGTGTCTGCGCAAGCGCACGGATGCGAGACACGTGTCTGCGCAGTTGCGCAATCGCAACTGCGCAAGCGCACGGATGCGCGACACGTGTCTGCGCAAGCGCACGGATGCGAGACACGTGTCTGCGCAGTTGCGCAATCGCAACTGCGCAAGCGCACGGATGCGCGACACGTGTCTGCGCAAGCGCACGGATGCGAGACACGTGTCTGCGCAGTTGCGCAATCGCAACTGCGCAAGCTCACCGATGTGCGACACGTGTCTGCGCAAGCGTACAGATGCGCGACACGTGTCTGCGCAGTTGCGCAGTCGCAGCTGCGCAAGCGCTCGGATGCGCGACACGTGTCTGCGCAGTTGCGCAACCGCAACTGCGCAAGTGCACAGATGCGTGACACGTGTCACGCACTGGTGAGTTGCGCAGCAACTAAATGAAAATTTATGTGGATCTTTTCTGTTCTCCTGTAAAACAGGGACCCTTGGATCTCTGATCCAATGGTGGGAAAATTCCCGAAATAATTCAGGAAAGATTTTGTTAACAAATCCAACAACTTTGTGGGCACTATAAATAAGACCCCAGACCTCAAAAAAAAAAAAAAAAAAAGGAGGAACTTCTGAGAAAAAAGAGAGCTGGTGAAGATTAAGAACAGAGAAGAAGAAACAAAGGAAAAGAAGGTAAAAATTTCTGAAGAACAGAAAATAAAAGAATAATAAATAGTGCCTTGCACTTGATATGAACCCTTGGTTCTAGAATAAAAGAATAATAAATAGTGCCTCGCACTTGATATGAACCCTTGGTTCTAAAAAAAAAAAAAAAAAAAAAAAAGAAAATAATAATAAATAGTGCCTTGCACTTAGCATGAACCCTTGGTTCTGTGAAAAGAAAACAAGAAGAAAAACTTGTTTTCTTTTGATCTAAATGTAGATCAAAAGTGCTATGCACTTTTGTTTCTTCAATCAGAAGATTCTTGAGTTCCTGCAACTCATTATTTAAAAGGGCCTGGCCCAAATCACAAAAATAAAAGGGCAGAGCCCTATTTGGAAAATTCTTGAGGGCCTGGCCCAAATCAAATCATACAAAGGGCAGAGCCCTGTTTGGAAATGCTTGAGGGCTTAGCCCAAATCAAACTGCAAGAATAAAAAGAGGCAGAGCCCTGTTTAGATTGATTCTTTTAATCGGGCAGAGCCTAAAATAAAAATTGGACTTAACCCAATCCTGGCTGTAAGTCCTTAAATTAAATGCCTCTCACAAACTAAGTCACGACCGGTTCGAGGGTACATCTCCGAACTCCTTTGACATTAGTCGTTGTAATTTCTCAGCGACGTCAAAGAGGCGACGAGTCCCAACGACCACTCATCTAATGACGGACCGAAACGTCCTTAAACTAATATCGGACCGAAACGTCCCTAAACTAATGACGGACCGAAACGTCCTTAAACTAATATCGGACCGAAACGTCCCTAAACTAATGACGGACCGAAACGTCCTTAAACTAATATCGGACCGAGACGTCCTTAAACTAATAATGGACCACTACGTCCCTAAACTGGCGACGGACCGAAACGTCCCTAAACTAATAATGGACCGAAACGTCCTTAAACTAATATCGGACCGAAACGTCCCTAAACTAATGACGGACCGAAACGTCCTTAAACTAATATCGGACCGAAACGTCCCTAAACTAATGACGGACCGAAACGTCCTTAAACTAATATCGGACCGAAACGTCCCTAAACTAATGACGGACCGAAACGTCCCTAAACTAACGACGGACCGAAACGTCCTTAAACTAATATCGGACCGAAACGTCCCTAAACTAATGACGGACCGAAACGTCCTTAAACTAATATCGGACCGAGACGTCCTTAAACTAATAATGGACCACTACGTCCCTAAACTGGCGACGGACCGAAACGTCCCTAAACTAATAATGGACCGAAACGTCCTTAAACTAATATCGGACCGAAACGTCCCTAAACTAATGACGGACCGAAACGTCCTTAAACTAATATCGGACCGAAACGTCCCTAAACTAATGACGGACCGAAACGTCCTTAAACTAATATCGGACCGAAACGTCCCTAAACTAATGACGGACCGAAACGTCCCTAAACTAACGACGGACCGAAACGTCCTTAAACTAATATCGGACCGAAACGTCCCTAAACTAATGACGGACCGAAACGTCCTTAAACTAATATCGGACCGAGACGTCCTTAAACTAATAATGGACCACTACGTCCCTAAACTGGCGACGGACCGAAACGTCCCTAAACTAATAATGGACCACCACGTCCCTAAAACTGGCAATGGACCGCCACGTCTTTAAATTGGCACAATAGAGCCCAGATGCTCTTTTGTCGGATCTAAACGGTCCCTTCTAAGTTGATCTTAACCCCAAATACGGTTAACACGTCCTTAGACATCTAAATAAACAATAAAATCCCAAACCAACTTTGGTTCAAGGGTACATCTCGGAACTCCTCAGACGTATGTCGTTGTAATCCCTCAATGACGTCAGAGAGGTGACGAGTCCCGACGGCCGGATAATTAAATCAATCACTACGTCAGGCCGACCTTAGTCCAAAACAGGACTAGGGTATCCTTGATGAACGTTTAAGTTGATTTTAGCCGCAACACGGCTAATGCATCCTTAAACTAAAAAACACCAAACTCAAATCTAAGCAAACACGGATTTGGACTAATCCACGTCCTACGGGCGACGACATCACTAAGTCTCCGTATACAATCCACGGGCAACCACAAACAAAATAAATATACACGACACGAAGTGAAATTCTGGAGAAGGAGAAAGTTGTTATCGCAACGCGATAGCGTAATTAACTGCAGGGGCTTGCGCCTGCAGGGAAGAGCATCCCCACAATCAAAAACCCCTCACCCTGAGGGGGAATCTGACAAAGTCTGCTACATCGGCCGCATCCGTCTAAACCTCCGATACTCGGTGCCATAAATCAACTTGGCATCTTCGGAGAGGTGGACGGATAAAAACCAAATAGCATCTGCCCCGAACCTCAGGCACGAGACGTCCCGACGTCGCAGGCCGCCGTTCGGAGGGGAACAGATTCTGGCACGCCCGGTGGGACCTTTTCCTCTTTCCACTCCACACTTCGTGTGTCGTCTTCGCGAACCAATTGCGGTTTGTTAAATGGTTGTCCTCAAATTTCAAGTTGCTAAGATTTGGTCTTTTGTCTGGCGCAGAACTCAAGATTCAATGGCCACCAACTGCTCGAAATGCCATTGCAGCGGACGTTCCACCTCACCGCGAGGTGTAGCATATGGGCCCCAGGCGGCTTCCTTCCTGACTCTGCCGGTAGACCAGGTGACTCAGGCCACCACCGGTTTATTTTTCGGGACCATGGTCCCACCTGCAAGCTTCTCCATGCCGATATCCGCACCAGAAGCGAACAAGAAGTCGGTATTCGACCGGCTCGCTGCTACTACGACCCCTGTCAACGGGTCGCCCGCTACTAAGCTGACAGCCTCTGTTTTCACCAGGCTAGGTCAGGATCATAAAGTGGCTGTCCCAAAGAGGGCAACGGCCACAGCTTCGGAAGTCGTTGAAGCAGCTTCTTCTATCAGGAAGTCAGTCTTCACAAGATTGACGGTTCCTACTCCTCCTTCAGCTGATCAAAAAGCATCAGTCTTTGATAGGCTGACACCGGCAGTTGCCCCACTCCCAAACAAGGGGCAACAAGAAACTGTCCCGATATCTGAGTCAGTCCCAATGGCTCGTCGTGCGCGACGTCGCCATTGGCAGCGATTAAGGAAAGCAGGAGGCAACTCCCCTTCAGGGTTAACCCCGCCTGCTCCAGTGGCGGAGGTCAACGCTGCTGTTCCAACTGGGAACAGCTTTGAATTGCTAAGGAAGGTGAGAAAGAACTCCCCGGTTGCTACATTGAAAAGGTCTCCTCCACCCATGGAAAAAGCTCCGGAGACGAAACAGGAACAGCCCCCTCAACGGCTGTCATCAAAAGTTTATAAAGTATGGCGCGGGGTTCAAAACTCTGTGATCGATCCGGACCACCTGCGTCACCAGAAGAAGGCGAAGGTGGAGAATAACAAAAGCTGCCCCATTAAACAGCAGGGGGCAACAAATGCTAGAATGCCCGCTTCGACGGCTCCTTCAACCTCAAAGGTCTACAAAAGAAGGAGGCCAGAGAAAGCTCCCGCAACGGCAGCAAGAGTTAACAATGGTGAACCTAAACGCCCCAAGTCAGGGGGCATAACAGTTCATACAATCTATATGGCCTCAGGAAAAGAAGAAAGTCGTACTTCTACAGGTCACCGACCGCTTACCCGGTCAGTGACCAGGTCTCAGGAGCAGCAACAAAAGCTCCAGGAGATGATGACTACAATGGCTGCACTCACGGGGCCAAAAGAGAATCCTGAGACGTCCTTAGATGAACGTCAAGAGGAGGAGACCGACGCTGAGTTCCTCCGCCGAATACTGGAAAAAAGAGACAAAGAGGCTGCAGAACAGGCGGCCAACATAAAGAAAATGGCCCTCCTGTTCCAGGACGTGGTGGGTATGATGATTCAACCAGATCCACCTGCTGGAGATTCCCCAATCATTCTTGAAGATGATAGGGGAGAGACATCGAATCCTCCACCGGCTCTATCCGCAGCTAAAGAGGATACCATATCAAAAGCTGATTTGGATGAATATATTGCTCAACAAATACGGGCGCATCAAGCGGTTGAAGCAGCCGGTCAGATCGTGAAAACGGGGCGGCCATATCCGGGATGGTACGACCAAATTAAGTACCCGCCAGGTTACACGATTCCTAAGTTTCATGTCTACAAGGGGACCGGCAACCCCCATCAACATGTTGCCCAGTTCAGGGCACTGTGTGGTAACACTGGAGGCGACGACAAACTTTTGCTGCGCCAATTCGTTGGAAGCTTATCAGACACAGCTTTCGAGTGGTATTCCGAGCTCCCCAACGACTCTATTAAAACCTTTGCGGAGATGGAGCTGCTCTTCACCCAACGTTTTGCAAGCGCCAGCGAGCGTACTCCGATGACGGCGCTGATTAACGCCAGGGTAAAGCCCGGCGAGACGTGGGTTCAATACGCTATACGGTGGCGTAATCTATGGTCTAAGTGTGAACAACGCATAGAAGAAGCGCCGGCAGTAGGGATGTTTGTTGGAACGCTTGATCCGCAGGCAACCATCTCGCAGTTCATGATGTTCTTCAAACCGACTTCCTTCCAGGCTTTGATCGACAAATTAGCGCAGATGGACCAGATGGGCCATAAACCCCCTCTCCCGAAGCCGGACCCCCGAAACGATAAAGGAAAGGGAAAAGCGATCATCGTCGCCAATGCCCAACAACAACCGAGCGACTCGAAGCCGGCTGCTCGTCCAAACAATACACGCCCATACGTACCCCTTGAGGACAGGATGGGACGTGCTTACTCCTTCCCCCGTGATAAAACAAGGAGGCTATTCGAGCTGGCGTTGCGCAACAGGCTTATAAATTTGCCAGATCCAAAACGTCCGTCACAACTGAATGACGTCAACGATCCTAATTACTGCCCTTATCACAGAGTGTTGGGACATCCAATCGAAGACTGTTACGTTTTCAAAAATTGGCTTGAGAATCAATACCGTCAGGGCAAATTTGCGCTGTCTGACAAATGGAAGGTGAACCCTCCGCAGCCCCACACCTATAAGGGGACGAATACGCCGGGGGCAACATGCTCCGTTATTGAAGAGGCTCCCTGGGAGGTTGTATTATCGGCCAAAACGAAGAGAATGCTAAATGATCTTCAAACCTGCCCAGCGGTCAAGTGGAAGAACCCCTTGGAACCGCAGGTTATTGAAGGGATGTTGAAGCCACGACCGACTCCGAAGACCGATGGTAGTAGTTCAAGCGTTCATAGCCAGCCGTCAAAATCTTCGAAAAAGAAGAAGAAGAAATCTAAGAAGCCCGTGAAGCCTGGCGACAAGCGCACGGACTTACAAAAGCAAATCGATGCGCTGGATGAATATAACCAAAAGGCGCGAACTCCCATCACGCTCCAAGATTTCCTTGATCACGTCTTCCAAAAAGAAGATGAGGAAGAAAGTTCATCGGATGAATCTGACGAATATGTGGCAAGCTGTCATATGATCTCCCATTCGACCACGAACGATGAAGGAACTTCTGGCACTGAGACGCTGGGGGCAAATGCCGAATCAGGAACCTCAGGGTTACCGGTTGAAATGATTAATTCGTTTCTTAATGAAGCTCGGTTGAAAAGCAAGGCTGATCGAGAGCGCGAGACGGCTATATTCGAAAGGGCTAAGCGTCAGCGACTTGAGGAAGGAGCTGAAATGATCCCGTTGGAGCAAAATGCCTCCACCACTGACAAAAGCCAATTCAAGATAAAAAAGAAATTTGCTAAGGCCATATCGATGGGCATGAAGCTACCACCCGCTGAAGAAAAAGTTACGGGCGCGGTAGAAATGCACCCCTCTTATTGCTTATACCATCAGAAGGTCTCACATTCCACCCAAGATTGCAAAGCTTTCAATGGATGGTGGCAAGGATACGTCGCTGATCGACAACGATTTAAACGGGAAAAACGTAAAATTCGCCGAGAGCAAAGAAATACGACTAAAGAACTTGAAAGAACTGCCGGCAATTGTCACATGGTTAACACTACCGGGTCACAAGTGCCTACATTTGGGAGCGACTCCGATGAAGAGCTAGAGCTTGGCCCTCTCTTCGAAGAATCCACTTCAGGAAAAGAAAAAGAACTAAAGGCCTGCGAGAATATACAGCTGCGCAATCGAACATTACCCGAAAAGAACCTCGGACCCTTGAATAAGAAAAACAAAGGGAAAGAGAAGGTCTCTGAAGACATCGCTTTGGATGACCAAGTTGCGGAAGAGTTAACCGCCAAGAATCCCCCAAAAAGGAATAAAGTAGATTACAATGTCTTGGCGCATCTGAGAAAGCTACCCTCACAACTCAGCATTCTCGATGCCCTATTGCTATCGAAAGAAGCGAGGGATTCTCTGATTAAGGCCCTACAAGATCCGGACCAGTTCCAGGCTTTCCTAGCCGAACAAAAGATGAAGGATGAATTGGAAGAGGTGCACACAGCCGACGTTGCTTTTGGTGATGAAGACCTTCTCCTTGGAACATGTGAGCACAATCGCCCACTTTATGTTTCAGGATACTGCCATGACATAAAGATAGGAAAAATCTTGGTCGATAACGGATCGTCTGTCAATTTACTCAATATGCGAGTGTTAAAGGAGATTTGCATGAGTGTCCAACACCTCGCCCGGGACAAAATCACCATCTCCGGTTTCGACTCTCAATCCTCAAAGACTCTTGGATCTGTGATATTGACGCTACGCTTCGGGGTGCTCGTCACAGACATCAAGTTCCATGTTATAGACGCCAAGACGTGCTACAATGCTCTGCTCGGCCGACCATGGCTACACGAATACAACATCATCCCTTCTACACAGCATCAATGCATGAAGTATTCTAGGGACGGCCTCGAGTACACAGTGGCAGGAGAGTTGAATCCGTTTTCCGTGAACGAAGTTCGCAAGTATGAAGATGCCAAATACTTCTTACCGAATTTCGAAGACGCGGAAAGGTGTCACAAACCGGAGAACAAAACTAACGCAACCATCCCTATCTTCGGCAGTGACACCGAGGAGGAGGAGGATATAATTTATTCAGGTCCGTCCCGGTCCACCAGGCCAGGACCATCTGTTCCTTCATTGATCTTCGGTAGTGACTCAGAGGATGAAGTTCATGCTGTATTCCCTGCTCGGCCTTCGATACGGGCTTCTGCCGATGAAGAGCGAAGTCTACAGATAACCTTGGTGCCGCTCGAGCATTACAAAGAACTGGATGCACTCGACACCAACAGCATAGAAGAATTGCAGACATTCTATATCCCTCCTGGACGAAAAGGTGAGAAAGCAATCCTATTCTACCGTTCTGAAGAAAACAAGGTGGAAAAGGAAATTTGGCACGGCGCGGATCCTACGCTCGACAGGCTCCAGCCTATCCGTCTTCCCAGGTATTATACCGAAGGTTTGAAGAAGCTGCTGAAACGCCAAGGGATGTCCTTCACACAGACCGTCAGAAAGGCCAAATTCTATGACAAGGTCTGGAACGTTCCCGGAACTCAATGCAAACTGCCTAACGGGAGAACGGAAACGAAAGGGCTCGGGTATATTCGCTCAAAGAAGCGTGAGCTAATAAACAGCTGTTACGTCATGTATGACTTTGATGAAGAAGCAGACGCTCACTGGGAAGACACTAATCCGGAATCAGTAAAAGTTCCCGATGCAAGACCTCCTAACCCATCGTCTGAAGGCCAAATGAGCAAACCTACAAGGGATGCCAGTCGAGAATCCCGAGATGATCATGATCGTGAAATGGCAATCTATGAGAAGGCCAAGACACGGCGCCTCCTTCAGCGGGCGATGAAAGACGAAAACGCCGCCCCTTGTCAACCTACTATGAAGAAAGTTCGACTCGAAGGCGGAAATAAGTTGAAAGGCAAGAGAAGCGCTCGACTACCACAAAGCAAAGCTAAGAAGCCACGCATCCGAGAGTCGAGCGTTGTTGACCAAGCCATCATGAAGAAAATGGGTCGAGCATACTCATTTCCTCAGAACAAAACAAGGAAAATACTTGAGCTTGCTCTGAAACATCGAATGCTTACTCTGCCAGAGTCTAAGCACCCTGAGCAAGCAGGCGAAGTCTCCAACCCAAAGTATTGCTTTTACCATCGAGTAATAGGGCATCCGCTCGAAGATTGCTTCACCTTCAAGAATTGGGTCGAAGATCAATATCAGCGTGGCAAATTTGCGTTGTCTGACAGTTGGAGGGTGGCGCCGCCGCAAAAGCACGAACCTGAAAATGCAAGGGTAAAACCAACTCCGCATTGGGGTTGGCAGGAAACTCGCACCTGCCATGTGATAACAATATTAAAAGAAGGGTCCGACGATATGAACAACCTTCCTTGGTGCTTTGAAAGCGGCAGCGATGAGGTGATCTCAGAGTTTCCCCCAGCTCCGAAAGAACTGGAGGATGGAATCCACACCACTGCAGATAATCTCAAGAAAATTGAGTTGGGGACGGAAAATGATCCGCGACCAACATTCGTCAGCGAGCTACTGTCTGAAGAGAAGGTGGCTGCGTTAAAAGACGTCCTTGTGCAGCATAAAGATTGCTTCGCATGGAACTATTCCGAGATGCCGGGACTAGATCCAGAAGTTGCTGTACATAGACTAGCAATATCCCCAGACGTCAGGCCGATCAAACAGGCGCCGAGAAGAATGCGACTCGAACTTGAGATGAGCATAAACACCGAAGTCAAAAAGTTAATCGACTCTGGCTTCATTCAGGAAGTTCAGTACCCTGAATGGATTGCCAACATCGTCCCAGTAATGAAGAAAAATGGGACAGTGCGCATATGCGTAGACTTTCGGGATCTTAATAAAGCCTGCCCAAAAGATGATTTCCCAGTGCCGGTCACTGAACTTATGATAGACAATACATCCACTCATGAGGTTTTCTCCTTCATGGACGGCTCATCGGGGTATAACCAGATAAAAATGCATCCCGAAGACCAGAAGCACACAGCCTTCAGGACTCCTCTTGGTATATTTTGTTACAAAGTGATGCCCTTCGGTTTGAAGAACGCCGGTGCTACTTATCAGAGGGCCATGACAAAGATCTTCGACGACCTCATACATGAAATCGTTGAATGCTATATCGACGATCTCGTGGTTAAAAGCAAATCATACGAAGAACATCTCGAGCATTTAAAGATCGTGTTTCAACGCCTTCGGCAATACAACTTGAAGATGAACCCTCTTAAATGTGCGTTCGGGGTTTCCTCGGGCAAGTTCCTAGGATTCGTCGTTCGACACCGGGGTATTGAAATAGATCCGTCAAAGATTAAAGCGATCATGGAAATGCCTCCGCCGAGAACTCTCAAGCAACTTCGGTCTCTCCAAGGGAAACTCGCATACATACGGCGATTTATAGCCAACCTTTCAGGAAAGTGCCGTCCCTATAGTCACCTAATGAAGAAAGGAACCCCATTCGTTTGGGATCAAAAATGCCAGGGCGCACTGGATGAGATCAAGCAATACTTGCACAACCCACCCGTGCTGGCTGCCCCGGTTAAAGGGAAGCCTCTCATTCTTTATACAACCGCCCTCGAAGGTTCCTTAGGTGCATTATGGGCACAAGAGAACGATCAAGGGAAAGAAAGAGCACTCTACTACCTAAGTCGAGTTCTGCTGGGGGCAGAAAGCAATTACTCTCCCATTGAAAAACACTGCCTGGCGTTGATCTTCGCAATAACAAAGCTTAGGCACTATGCGTTGGCGCACGAGGTCCGTTTGATTTCAAAGGTGGACCCTCTCAAATATTTAATGTCAAAAGCCATATTGACAGGGCGTCTCGCTAAATGGGCCCTACTCTTGATGGAATTTTCGATAACATATCAACCTCTCAGGGCAGTAAAAGGCCAGGCCATCGCCGACTTTCTTGCTGAGCATCCCATACCTGCCGATTCTCCTTTAAACTGCGATTTGCCAGACAGACATGCGTTTGACACAATCGACAGTGGTGATACCCGTTGGGAACTTTATTTCGACGGAGCATCTTCCATGAGAAAGCACAAACAAAGTACGCCAATGATCAAATCGGGGGTGGGACTCATCTTCGTGACTCCACAAGGAGGAATAATGCGCTTCGCCTTCTCCTTAACAGAGCCGAGAACGAATAATGAAGCTGAATATGAGGCTTTGATAGCAGGCCTCGAGATCGCCATCGACATGGGAATTGAGAGCCTCCTCATATACGGGGACTCCCAATTGGTCGTCAGTCAAGTGAACGGCGATTACCAAACATGTAAACCAGAATTAATAAAATACGGTGAAAAAGTGCAGCAACTGCTAACCCAAATTCCCTCCTACACGTTGGAAAGCATACCGCGTGCGGAAAACAGCAAAGCAGACGCACTAGCCAAACTTGCTAAAGAACTGGCCGACGAGAACCTCGACGACGTTAAAATCATAATACAAAGCCGTCGAGTGCTCACCCCAACAGAAATATCTCCAAAATCGTCTGAAGAAAAAGAAGCGAAGGAGGAGACAACCCTGCAAACAAAAGACAGGGAAAATACCGAGGACTGGAGAGAAGTCTTCATAGATTACTTCAAGTTCCACCGAATACCTGAAGAAGCGTCCACAAGACATCAGCTCACGAAACGGGCTCTGTCTTTCGCCTTCGTCAATGATACTTTGTATAAAAGGTCATTCGACTCTCTGTGGCTAAGATGCTTAGGACCTGACGAGGCGAGAAGGGTCATCCAAGAGGTTCACGACGGACTCTGTAGTTCCCACCAAGCAGGCCCTAAAATGAAATTAAAGATAAAGCGGATGGGCTACTACTGGCCTACGATGATGCAGGATTGCCTGGAATACTCCAGACAATGTCACTCATGCCAAATTCATGGGGACTTTATCCATCAGCATCCTAATCCACTGCACCCAACAGTGGCTAGTTGGCCGTTCGAAATGTGGGGAACTGACATAGTCGGTCCCATCGAACCAGCATCGTCAAAGGGACATCGTTTCATCTTGGCGACGACTGATTACTTCTCCAAATGGGCGGAAGCGGTACCATTGAGGGAAGTAAAAACGGAGAACATCCTCCATTTCTTCAAAACGCATGTCATATACCGGTTTGGAACCCCAAGAAGGATCATCTCTGACAATGGGCCAGCCTACCGAAGTCATAAGATTAGCCGTTTCGCACAGCAGCACAATATAGACTGGAGATATTCATCAGTTTATAATCCGCGAGCTAACGGTCTAGCTGAGGCCTTCAACAAGACCTTGACGAAGATCATAAAGAAAACAGTATCCCGAAATAAAAAAGACTGGCACGAGAGGCTGCAAGAAGCTCTTTGGGCGTATCGAACTACGTTCAAGACAGCCACAAAAACAACGCCATACGCGTTGGTATTTGGGACGGAAGCAATACTCCCCCTCGAGATAGAGTTACCCTCTCTACGAGTAGCAGTCCACCACGAGCTGACGAACGAAGAAAATGCTCACCTTCGGCTTGAGGAGCTTGACGCCCTTGAAGGAACACGGCTCATAGCGCAACAAAATCTAGAGGCTTATAAAGCAAAGATGACGCGCTCATACGAAAGATTGACCCGACCAAGAACGTTTCATCAAGGCGAACTAGTGCTAGTGGTCAAAAGGCCCATGATCCCCAATCGCGCCAAGCGGGGAAAGTTTGAGCCAAACTATGAAGGACCCTACATCATCGATAAGGTCTACCAGGGCGGGGCCTATCTACTCATGGACATGCACGGTGAAAGACCCTTCAGACCAATAAACGGCCGCTTCTTAAAGAAATACTACGCTTAATGGGCCACAGCCTAGGTCAATAGCAGATGACGACGACTATGTCCGCTCGCTGTCTTCCTAAGCCCAAGCTTTATAAGCAGTAGCCAGCCCTCTCCACATTGGACCGAAATGTCCTTAAACTAATAACAGACCGAAACGTCTTTAAACTACTACCACAGCATCTTTAGGCTGACGAGATAAAAAAAAAAAAAAAAAAAAAATTAAAAAATAAAAAAAAAAAGACGGTAAGTCCATAAGCAAAATGGGCACGGATGAAAAAACCGAAAGGGCTCCGTGAGTAAAAACAACAGGACTACCGGCGAGTGTTTGTGAAAACCTGAAAGGGCGCAACCTCGTTGAAGACACTTATAGGGTCCTCACGACCTTATAAGGAGAAACCACCCGCGTGAGATCCTTACGACTCACAGGGGAGCAACACACTTAGGAATCCCCACGACTCCTAAGGAGAAAATACACTTGCGAGATCCTCACGACTCGTAAGGAGAATTCTCTTATGGGACCCTCACGGCTCATAAGATTTGAAAGTCTTAAGTCACAGAGACCTAAACCTGTGCTTAAGCAAACCCCCACAAACTTCCAATGCTGCCCTACAAGCGGCTCATATTGACCCTTGTATACAATCCACGGGCACAAATAAATATTTCCCTAACAAAGTCCCATCCATGACTAGGGATGTGCTTGTACAGCAAACAACACTTGTAAATCCTCTCGACTTATAAGGAGAAAACCTTCCTGTAGGATCCTTACGACTTACAGCGGAACAATACACTTAGGAATCCTCACGATCCCTAAGGAGAAAATGCACCTATAAGATCCTCACGACTTGTAGGGAGAAATAACTTTGTGAGACCCTTACGGCTCATGAAGTCAAAAGCCTTAGTCGACGGGACCTTAACCCTGGTCGCTAAGCCTCCTTTGTTTGACAACGACAGAGGCAAATGATGATTCGCTCCTGGCAATATCCCAGTTGTAGCGGTGCTGATGCCGAAATCGGTGTCCAAATTCAGGTTTACAGCAAAAAGCCAGTAGGCCGCATATGCATACGAAATAGCCGAAATGATGGGACGACTTGCAAAAAAAAAAAAAAAAAAAAAAAAAAAAAAAAAAAAAAAAAATAGCCGAAATGATTGGGCACCGCGAAAAAATAGCCGAAATGATTGGACAATCGCGACCTTCGCGATATAAAAGCTGAAATGATAGAGCATCGCGGAAATAAAATAAAATAAAAAGAAGAAATGATAAAACTTTGGCCCTACAGTTAAGATCACATCGATCCCTGTATACAATCCAAGGGCGTAAATAAAGAGGGAACCATACTCTCCCAACAGGCTCCGCCAGAAGACGAAGCCAAATCTCGACAGTTCAGTTCAACTCCGAAGAAATCAATATCTTCATCAAATTCCTCAACTCACGGATACAAACACTCCTTGACGAGAGCCTTCTGATCCGCGTCGACTCGCAGAGCCACCAGCGCCTCCGTGGGAACCATCGACTCGTTTCAAACCCCAAGGAAACAAATAATCCTTGGCGCTTGGGAAACAAATAATCCCTCGCAAAACTTCTCAACTCACGGATACAAACACTCCTTGACGAGAGCCTTCTGATCCGCGTCGACTCGCAGAGCCACCAGTGCCTCCGTAGGAACCCTCGACTCGTTTCAAACCCCAAGGACACAAATAATCCTTGGCGCTTGGGAAACAAATAATCCCTCGCAAAACTTCTCAACTCACGGATACAAACACTCCTTGACGAGAGCCTTCTGATCCGCGTCGACTCGCAGAGCCACCAGTGCCTCCGTAGGAACCCTCGACTCGTTTCAAACCCCAAGGACACAAATAATCCTTGGCGCTTGGGAAACAAATAATCCCTCGCAAAACTTCTCAACTCACGGATACAAACACTCCTTGACGAGAGCTTCCTGATCCGCGTCGACCCGCAGAGCCACCAGTGCCTCCGTAGGAACCATCGACTCGTTTCAAACCCCAAGGACACAAATAATCCTTGGTGCTTGGGAAACAAATAATCCCTCGCAAAACTTCTCAACTCACGGATACAAACACTCCTTGACGAGAGCTTCCTAATCCGCGTCGACCCGCAGAGCCACCAGTGCCTCAGTAGGAACCATCGACTCGTTTCAAACCCCAAGGACACAAATAATCCTTGGCGCTTGGGAAACAAATAATCCCTCGCAAAACTTCTCAACTCACGGATACAAACACTCCGTGACGAGAGCTTCTCTGACTCATATCTCGGGCAGTAAGGATTCAAAAACTTGCTTCCTGAACAATGGGATCCTGCAAGACAATCCTAAATGGTCTCTTGCATACTATCCACGGATCTCACTCTCTGAAGTCGATTCTCGACAAAGAGGGAAACAACCGCTTACGAGCCTTTGCGACTCGTAAGAGGGGCAATGGGATCCTGCAAGTCAATCCTAAATGGTCTCTTGCATACTATCCACGGATCTCACTCTCTGAAGTCGATTCTCGACAAAGAGGGAAACAACCGCTTACGAGCCTTTGCGACTCGTAAGAGGGGCAATGGGATCCTGCAAGTCAATCCTAAATGGTCTCTTGCATACTATCCACGGATCTCACTCTCTGAAATCGATTCTCGGCAAAGAGGGAAACAACCGCTTGCGAGCCCTCTCGACTCGCAAGAGGGAGAAATTCTCTTATAGGATCCTTTCGACTTATGAGAGAAAACCACACTTGGGAATCCTCACGATTCCTAAGGAGAAAATTCACCTGCGAGATCCTCTCGATCCGTAGGGAGAAAAGTCTCTATGAGACCCTCGCGGCCTATAGAGTTGAAAAGTCTTAGATAGCAGACCTGAACCTGCGGCCTAAGCCATCGCTATCTCTTGGAAAAAACTAAGTTATCTGCCAATTATGTTTATCAAAGACAACATGCTGATAATAAGAGAACGCAGAAAGAAAAAGTGCATACAAGACATTGAAAAAGAAAATGTGTATCTTTATTCATTGACTTCAATCAAATACAGGGCGAATCGTATAAAAGAATAAAGAATGTATACGTCTTATTCAAAAAAGAAAATTACAAGTATATTGATACAAGGGAAGCTATTGGGAGGGGAGCGTCTTGCACAGATGTAGCAATCGCTCGCATATCTCCTTCCACGCCTTCTCCTGCTCGGCTACCGCCGTCAACTCTGCCGCCACTTGGGCCCGTTGCCGCAAGACCACTGCAAGCTGCTCCCTCACGCCCTGATAAGCAGCCTCCTGACTTGGGATATGGCGCTCAGCCACGTCAAGCTTCCTCTTTAAGTTTAGCCCATAGGAGATGCGCTCCAAGAGACCCTCAAAGATAGTCTTCACTTGGGCAGCATTTGCCTCAACCTCAGCGCGCAGATGGGCCGTTTCGTTTGAGGTCTTTTGGCATTCCCTTAGTCTCCGAGCTGCTTCTTGCTCCAAGTGGCGGGAGTGCGAGGTGCTTTGCTCGAGCCAAGTTGTGCGTTGGGCGCTCAGAGCTAAAACTTCGGGAGCAGGGCGCGTCAACTCCAGCCGATACAAGCAGGCCTCGATCTCCCTGCAGTGGTTAACCCAAGATTCAACGACGCCCTCGTCATGAAAAGTTACGAGCGCCGCTAACATTGGGTTAACATCCGCAGCGAACTCGACAGCAGAAGGGAGAGCGTCCATGCTGAGCTCTTCAATATACCCGCTCAGCATGCCTAGACTCATCACCGCACCCTTTGAAGACGGACGTCTCAAAAAGGGGCCTGCCGGTAAAAGGACGCGAGCCTCGAAGGGGACCGGAACCGGAACGATAGCTGCAAAACAAAACAGGGTTAAGCGATGGTTCAAAAGATGTTAAAGGATTACCAAAAAGGAGATCTACTATACCAGCAACAACGGACGGCAGAGCCGGAAGGGCCGGTAGCACGACGGGGCTTACATCCCCTCCTTCGATTTGTGGAACTACAATAAAGAAAAGGAAAAGTCAGAAATCATCCCATTGCTAGAAAAAAGAAGTAAATAAAGATATTACCGGCGCCACTAGAAGGAGAAGCGAGTTCGGATGGGAAAGAGAAGTGTGGGAGCAACACTTGATATAAATGGTTGAAAAGCACTCCTGCAAAGGCACAATGGTGTAACGTTAGTACAAAAGCTGCATTTTTGAAAGATTAATGCATGAGTCGTAAATCCATACCTCCCAACATCCGTGACGGCACAAGGGAAGACGGAGAGGTGACTACTGCCAAAGCAGTAGTTGACGGTGCCCCCTCGAGCAGTGGAGCATCGGTACTGGCCGCACCTGCAAGAACAAATTCGTTAGAAGAGATCACAAGATATATACAAAAAAAAAAAGGGGGGGAATGCTGGTGATAAAATTTTTACCTGACGAGCTGCCAGCAGAAACTGAGGCGGTCCCCTCCTCCACTGACGGAAGACCACCGCCTGTAGCTTCATCACCTGACTCAAGGGGAACCGTTGTTATGCTCTCAAGCTCTGCAGGCGGTGGGGAACCATAGACAGGGAGGGCCAAGACAGGAACATTGCCAGATTCCTGAGAAGGAGCGCCTAGCTCGTCCTCAGGAATCATGGCCGCCTCACCTGCTGCTCCCTCAGGATCAGCGATTACAGCTGCCCCGTCCACCGGCACCATGAGGTCCCCAGCCTCAAGTACCTCGCCCTCTACCGCCTGCGGCTCGGTCGAGACAATCATATCATCTGCCACCGCTTCGGGTACGGCATCAATGATTTTCTCCGCGGTAGGTTCCTTAATCTCGGCTCCAGTCCCCACGGCCCCGATAAAGTTGTCCACTGTCGGTTCGGGTTCGGCGAGTACCGCTTCTTCCGCTCCCTTGGGTTCGACGGTCGTCTCCGCCTCCCCCTCAGTTGGACTTGACCCTGCAAGATGAGATATGTATAAGCCAATAGTTTTACAAGTCATACAACAAGGCTCTGAAAGGAGTACTACCTGAAGCGGATTTATCATTGGCGTTCCGAACCGCGCGCGCAACTTGCCGACGAGTGGTAGACAGGGCCACAGGAGGCTCTTCAGAAGGAGTACTAGCGCGAGGAACAGTGCTGGGGCCCGCTCCTGCGGCCAGAGCAGCTCTGCGCGCCTTAGCTTCGCGTCTGGACCGCTTCCGTTCCTCTTGAGCCGATGAGACAGATGCCATCAAAGCCTCCTTAAGCGAAGCCTCCTCATCCGTGTAGAGGGATGCCTCCAGATTTTTCAGAGCATCCCTCGTCGTTGCATCGAGCTGAGGCTCCCGCGGCAACTTCGCCGGAGCTGGGACTTCGATGACGGGCTTAGGAAGGGCTCTTGCGCCGATTAATACAACCCCTGTAAAGAAACGAGAGAAGGTCAGGTCGATTATCATAAAAAGACAACAAACTCTCCTTATAAAAGAGAACGGGGTAAAACATACCGACGCTTTCTAGGGCGCGCTTCTTCTCCTCCGCCTGGAAGGTCTTCAGAGAGGCATCGATGGCCTTTTCAGTAGATTCACCTGCAGGAAATGAGGCAAATATTAGCTAAAGGCAGTAATAAAAAGTGGGATAAAATGACAAATAAGGAGGCTGATGATTACCTGACTCGGCGAGCCTGCTTAACATTGCCTCGAGCCTCGCTGATCGCTCCGAAGCGGCGATGGCAGCGGCCAGATCGGTGTCCTCAGGGTCCACCACGAAACCCTCGTTGCTGCCGTATTCACATATAGTCTCGACGGGATGAGCCGCGGGCTCTAAGTTAAGAATTGCGTCGAGAGACAAGGTGGACTTCTTCTTCTTCTTTTCACCAGCCTTGGATCCACCCGGAGCATCTTTGCGCTTGCCAGTTTTGGCAATCACTTTCGGGCGGCGAGTCCCGACATCCGCTCCTACACCCGACTCCGGCGATGCCGCTTTAGCCGTCTTTGTCGAAGCACGGGGTGCCGTTGGGGCATCCACCGTAGTAGGCAGTGGCAACCCACGCGGAGGGGCCAACACGCGTGGCCGATCAGCTCCGGCCTCTTTCGTCGGAGGGATGACCTGAGCCCTAGGCTGCAATGGAGCCTTGCGATTGCCGCCGGGAGGCGCAGCTCTACGATCGACCAGTAGGCGTTTCTCCATCAAGATGATCGGGCCCATCGCGTGCGCGTACCAGGCTACATACGGATTAAGTATCTTAGGGGTACAGCTGGGCTCACTGATGAAAAAGTAGGAGCCCGTATTCAGTCGGATGAAGTGATGCATCGCATTTCGTACCCCCTCTAGGCCGACTGCAGGTGTCCCCAAGAAGGCTTCCAACGGGACCCCTTGGTTGTAACTCGATTGTCGGGCAAATCGATGCGGGTTATACCTCATGAAGAGGGCCGTTTCATTTTGCCTGAATACCAAGTAGCCCGGCCGAATGGAATAGAGGTGGAGGATTTCTCGAGCCTTCAACACGGAAACACCGCCTTTAAAGTCATCGCGCAGCGACACCACCGACTTAGTGGTCTCGGAACCTATAGTGATGACCTTATCCACAAAAGAGGTCTTCGCCCCGACTAAATGCGAACGCAGAAGCAGTCCCCTGGACTCCCGCGGAGGTGCAAACACGATGGAGGCCCCGACCAATCGCATGATTCTTGGAAGTTTGAATCTCTCAAAGAACTGAGGAGTTTTATGGGCACCAAACACTCCCCGAACATGCAGCTCCATCCAAGAAGTGAAGTAGTGCATCGGAAAGTTGGCAGGCTGTACCCCAGGTTCGTTAGCGTCCGCCGCTATGCTAAGTCCGTTGTAGAGGTAAGCCAACCCGGCGATCCCCACTGATAACTGCAGACCGGCCACCATTCGATGCGCCGGGTAAAATACAGAAGGCCGCATGAGGCGTGGGTGCATGGGAAGCGCAAAGCTGCATAGCCACAGACCTAAGAACCCTATGAAGAAGGTCTCCTCATCCATGCCAGGAACGGCAATCTCTGAGAAAGGGACGATAGCAGTGCCGGGAAGGTAGAAATTCCGCTCATCGATTTCTGATGAAGGCTGGCGGTCCAAGCCGAGACCAAAAGGGTCAGCGAGTTGGGCAAACTTATCACCTCGCTCTGATAAAAGTTCCGGGCGAATAAAGCGAGCAATGAAGTCCGCAAAACTAACGCCTCGGTCGCCCAATTCCAAATGAAGCTCCTCGTAAATCTCCAATACCCTCACCAGGCTCGGATGCTGATGCTGGATAGCATTTTCCGGAGTTAAGTCGAGTACCACCTGCTTGGTGGCAAAGACGTATTCATCAGGAGGAAGCAGCTCCTCATAATGCTCCCCCCTCGCCGGTAGACCCGAAAGCTCAACGAACTCCTCTAGAGAGATAGAAACTTCCCTATCCGCCGTCAGGAAAGTATGCGTGGGGATATTCCATTGTTCAATGAAAGCCCTTGTCCACCACGTTGGAGGAGTAGGATATTCGAAAAGCGAGACATAGACGGCGGAGTATAAACCGATCTTCGTCAGATGAGCTCTTTTCGCCGCTAAGATGTACCGGGCCCATGGCAGGTATCCAGCAAGCGGCCGCGGATTCAATCCAATATTATAGGCCTGTCCCCAAGGGCGTGCTTCACCCTGACAGATTCGCCTTCCCAATATATCTATGGCTGGCGGCGGCTGCACTGGAATAGCACCGATCGCGGGCTGGAGGAGGTCATCGGAATTCCAATTTTTAACCTCCACGGCATACTCCACCGAGGGTTTGTCCGCATAGGAAAGCGTGACTATGGGCTCAGAAGGCACGGCGGAACTAAAACTGCGACGGCCTTGAATAATCTGGTTATACCACCTTCCCCATAGGTGGAGATGTTTGCACTCAGGATCACGATCTTTAATCAGAGCGAACACTACCCGGTCCACTGGTGCATGGGGGAACCCTCCTTCCGAGCGAACGAAGGGAAAAGACAAGTCGTCAGACATATTCTGTGGAAAGACAAAGAAAAATACGTCATTAGTGGCTTAACGCTTGGCATATAAAAGAAAGATATGTCTCGATTCACACTGTGGTGCAGTGGGTAGGGGACCAAAGGGGGACCACAAAATCTGAATGATGTGCATCATTTGATAAGACAATCCCATCATTAGATGTGACTGTCAATTCATAAAAAAATTCCCAATGGGATACACCCATTGGTTGGGGATCCCCAAGGAAAAGGAGAAAATCTCCTCTTTTCAGAGCAAAGCTCTATCACAGAGTGACATTTGTCAAACTCCTGTTTCAGAAGAATAAAACTTCAAAAAAAAAAAGAGCCTAGCTCTATAGCAATAATAAAAATTTATAACTCCTAAGAATTAAAATTTTGGGGTCTTAAAGATCCATGGAAACCTTTAAAAAGTTTTCTAGTTGATCTGTGAGCAGGGCTCTGTTCATGGGTTAAAACCTAAGAACAGAGTCTCTGCAAATTTTTGAGAGCAAGGCTCTGTGAATAGAAACCCCAAAGGGGTTTCCTTTAGATCAAAGATCTATAAGAGCAAGGCTCTGTTGAAGAAACTCCAAAGGGGTTTCCTTTAGATCAAAGATCTATAAGAGCAAGGCTCTGTTAATTAAGTTTAATTTAAATTAAATTAAATTAATTTTACCTATAATGGTTCTGAAGTTAGAACTTGGAAGTTCTTAAAGAAATCACAAGAGCAAGGCTCTGGAAGTTCTCAAATAAGAGCAAGGCTCTGAAATTCAATTTCTTGAGAATGGTAAAAAATTTACCAAGGACCAAGGGTCCTATTTATAGGCGCCTGCGCCTGTTCACCTGACCCTTCGATCCGATGGTCAGGATCTTGCCACCGCTGCACTCACGTGCGCGCCACGTGAGCGCAACGGTGGGGGGGCATCTGTTTCCCCCAATCAGAGCAAGGCTCTACTGAATTTTGAAAATTCAAAATTTGAAGCAACGCTTCGGTTTCCGTGCGCAGCGCGCAATTTGCCACATGGCAGAAGCTGATTCGGCGGCGTAACGCCCGAGACAGAGCGTCCCATCAGAGCAAGGCTCTTCAGAAAACAAAATTAAGACTTAAACTGCGCAAATGCATGACAGCGCGACACGTGTCTGCGCAAGCGCATGGATGCACGACACGTGTCTGCGCAGTTGCGCAATCGCAACTGCGCAAGCGCACGGATGCGCGACACGTGTCTGCGCAAGCGCACGGATGCGAGACACGTGTCTGCGCAGTTGCGCAATCGCAACTGCGCAAGCGCACGGATGCGCGACACGTGTCTGCGCAAGCGCACGGATGCGAGACACGTGTCTGCGCAGTTGCGCAATCGCAACTGCGCAAGCTCACCGATGTGCGACACGTGTCTGCGCAAGCGTACAGATGCGCGACACGTGTCTGCGCAGTTGCGCAGTCGCAGCTGCGCAAGCGCTCGGATGCGCGACACGTGTCTGCGCAGTTGCGCAACCGCAACTGCGCAAGTGCACAGATGCGTGACACGTGTCACGCACTGGTGAGTTGCGCAGCAACTAAATGAAAATTTATGTGGATCTTTTCTGTTCTCCTGTAAAACAGGGACCCTTGGATCTCTGATCCAATGGTGGGAAAATTCCCGAAATAATTCAGGAAAGATTTTGTTAACAAATCCAACAACTTTGTGGGCACTATAAATAAGACCCCAGACCTCAAAAAAAAAAAAAAAAAAGGAGGAACTTCTGAGAAAAAAGAGAGCTGGTGAAGATTAAGAACAGAGAAGAAGAAACAAAGGAAAAGAAGGTAAAAATTTCTGAAGAACAGAAAATAAAAGAATAATAAATAGTGCCTTGCACTTGATATGAACCCTTGGTTCTAGAATAAAAGAATAATAAATAGTGCCTCGCACTTGATATGAACCCTTGGTTCTAAAAAAAAAAAAAAAAAAAAAAAAAAGAAAATAATAATAAATAGTGCCTTGCACTTAGCATGAACCCTTGGTTCTGTGAAAAGAAAACAAGAAGAAAAACTTGTTTTCTTTTGATCTAAATGTAGATCAAAAGTGCTATGCACTTTTGTTTCTTCAATCAGAAGATTCTTGAGTTCCTGCAACTCATTATTTAAAAGGGCCTGGCCCAAATCACAAAAATAAAAGGGCAGAGCCCTATTTGGAAAATTCTTGAGGGCCTGGCCCAAATCAAATCATACAAAGGGCAGAGCCCTGTTTGGAAATGCTTGAGGGCTTAGCCCAAATCAAACTGCAAGAATAAAAAGAGGCAGAGCCCTGTTTAGATTGATTCTTTTAATCGGGCAGAGCCTAAAATAAAAATTGGACTTAACCCAATCCTGGCTGTAAGTCCTTAAATTAAATGCCTCTCACAAACTAAGTCACGACCGGTTCGAGGGTACATCTCCGAACTCCTTTGACATTAGTCGTTGTAATTTCTCAGCGACGTCAAAGAGGCGACGAGTCCCAACGACCACTCATCTAATGACGGACCGAAACGTCCTTAAACTAATATCGGACCGAAACGTCCCTAAACTAATGACGGACCGAAACGTCCTTAAACTAATATCGGACCGAAACGTCCCTAAACTAATGACGGACCGAAACGTCCTTAAACTAATATCGGACCGAGACGTCCTTAAACTAATAATGGACCACTACGTCCCTAAACTGGCGACGGACCGAAACGTCCCTAAACTAATAATGGACCGAAACGTCCTTAAACTAATATCGGACCGAAACGTCCCTAAACTAATGACGGACCGAAACGTCCTTAAACTAATATCGGACCGAAACGTCCCTAAACTAATGACGGACCGAAACGTCCCTAAACTAACGACGGACCGAAACGTCCTTAAACTAATATCGGACCGAAACGTCCCTAAACTAATGACGGACCGAAACGTCCTTAAACTAATATCGGACCGAGACGTCCTTAAACTAATAATGGACCACTACGTCCCTAAACTGGCGACGGACCGAAACGTCCCTAAACTAATAATGGACCGAAACGTCCTTAAACTAATATCGGACCGAAACGTCCCTAAACTAATGACGGACCGAAACGTCCTTAAACTAATATCGGACCGAAACGTCCCTAAACTAATGACGGACCGAAACGTCCTTAAACTAATATCGGACCGAAACGTCCCTAAACTAACGACGGACCGAAACGTCCCTAAACTAATATCGGACCGAAACGTCCCTAAACTAATGACGGACCGAAACGTCCTTAAACTAATATCGGACCGAGACGTCCTTAAACTAATAATGGACCACTACGTCCCTAAACTGGCGACGGACCGAAACGTCCCTAAACTAATAATGGACCACCACGTCCCTAAAACTGGCAATGGACCGCCACGTCTTTAAATTGGCACAATAGAGCCCAGATGCTCTTTTGTCGGATCTAAACGGTCCCTTCTAAGTTGATCTTAACCCCAAATACGGTTAACACGTCCTTAGACATCTAAATAAACAATAAAATCCCAAACCAACTTTGGTTCAAGGGTACATCTCGGAACTCCTCAGACGTATGTCGTTGTAATCCCTCAATGACGTCAGAGAGGTGACGAGTCCCGACGGCCGGATAATTAAATCAATCACTACGTCAGGCCGACCTTAGTCCAAAACAGGACTAGGGTATCCTTGATGAACGTTTAAGTTGATTTTAGCCGCAACACGGCTAATGCATCCTTAAACTAAAAAACACCAAACTCAAATCTAAGCAAACACGGATTTGGACTAATCCACGTCCTACGGGCGACGACATCACTAAGTCTCCGTATACAATCCACGGGCAACCACAAACAAAATAAATATACACGACACGAAGTGAAATTCTGGAGAAGGAGAAAGTTGTTATCGCAACGCGATAGCGTAATTAACTGCAGGGGCTTGCGCCTGCAGGGAAGAGCATCCCCACAATCAAAAACCCCTCACCCTGAGGGGGAATCTGACAAAGTCTGCTACATCGGCCGCATCCGTCTAAACCTCCGATACTCGGTGCCATAAATCAACTTGGCATCTTCGGAGAGGTGGACGGATAAAAACCAAATAGCATCTGCCCCGAACCTCAGGCACGAGACGTCCCGACGTCGCAGGCCGCCGTTCGGAGGGGAACAATGGTCACTTGAGAGGGTTAGGGTTAAGCATGAAGATAAGGATGGTTACAAAAGTCAAAGCTTCATGAAGCTTCAACTTAAAACAAAAAGAGCCACCATTCTCATCATAATTCTTTTCAAATAAATAAACAAATAAATAAATAAAAAGGCAAAACCCTAATCATCTCTTAACCATGGTTTAATACTCCACACTTAACCTAATGAGCAAGCATCATCAAACATGATACAAAGATGCGCACAAAAGTATATCACATATACAACATGTACATCAAGTGAGAAAATCCATTTAAAGTGAACCAATACTAGTTAATGCAATGCAATATATCAAATATATAATTATGCATTAAATCATTAAATCAACATTTGATTCAATGATCCGGTCATGTCGCACATAACCGACTAGAATCCAATGTATCGAATCAATGATTCGATAACTAGGTCATATCGAATATAACCAATCGAAACATATATCGCGAGAATGAAATGCGGTATCACATACACGCATTATTCTCGGTCCTGCACATATCTCATATGCGCTCCTATTTCGTTTCGCTTGAACCAGGAAACCTCTGTGTAGGACTCTAAAGACTCGTCAATACGCCGGTAGCAGATGATGATCATATCAAGCACCCACAAGCCGCAAGCGGTCTGCTAAACGTAACGGCCATTCGGGTATTGAGCGATCAGAAGATCGACGAGCTAGCCCGCTCACACTCGT
Source organism: Agapanthus africanus (assembly GCA_030015575.1). Taxonomy (NCBI): domain Eukaryota; kingdom Viridiplantae; phylum Streptophyta; class Magnoliopsida; order Asparagales; family Amaryllidaceae; genus Agapanthus; species Agapanthus africanus. The sequence goes on along the minus strand of JASDDO010000008.1, from coordinate 870,195 downwards.
GTGAATCCAACCAGTAACACTTACCATACAGTCCGGTCTCTTCGTCTAAAATGTCGCATATCAAGTCTAGGGGTGGTATACGTCAGACCCCAATAACCGATAAGTCGTGCCGATGTGAGGCTCATAACGGGTCGAGAAACTACTGGTAACACTTACCAGCAAATCTCTGATCAGCCGTGGCCAGGGACTTCCCTGTTACGGCCAATCGAGCACAGCGCAACATCAACCCCCAATACCGGGAGAAACGAAACCCCTCCTATCGCTCATTGCCTCCATGTGACTCGGGACTGTACCCAAAGACCACCGTTTTGCACGCCCTCATGGACGTGGTAAGGTGGAGATCAAAGCACAGTGGGAATCACACAAGACTCTATGACGATCTCGGGTCTACAGACTAACCTGTACAAGTGTCACCTGAGAACTGCCATCTGACGTGAGGTATAATACCATCTGGGAGTTCTCGGCGAGTCCGTCCAGTGTACCCAGTCTCCACCGAGCACCCGTATACCATCTCTGATGTCAAACACCAATGGATATGGGATTATCCATCGCCCATCACATGGGTCGAGAAGCGTATACGCTAGTCTACTCTGGTATATCGATGCCCCGTCTCGATACACCCACGACTAGGGACCTTGAAGGATGTACTTATGGACTACCATGTCCCCACTAGTATGATCTGCATCATAGTCCAGGTAGTAAAGTACACATCCTAAGGGCTTTACCAACATGTAACTATAAGACAGTATAAAGAGACTAGTGTACATGTTAAGATAAAGAGCAACCAGATAGCATACTATCATATCGAGCAAGAAAGTCATCTCTATATATGTCCAAGCATCCAATATAATATACAACATCTGTACAATACTGGCCTCTAGGGCATACATACAACTAACAATCTCCCACTTGCACTAGGGCCAGCTGCTGTAGTATCGCATACCAAGCATCCCGAAGAGTCTCTCAAAGTGCGTCTGGGGAATGGCCTTCGTGAGTGGATCCGCCGTGTTATTCTTCGTGTCAACCCTCCTGACCTCGATCTCCCGGCGATCAACTATCTCCCGGATCAGGTGATACCGCCTCAGAATATGCCTGGATCGCTGATGGGACCTGGGTTCCTTGGCCAAAGCCACCGCTCCATTGTTATCGCAATACAAAGGTATTGGATGCTCAATGGATGGAACCACTCCAAGTTCAGTAATGAACTTCTTGATCCATACAGCCTCTTTGGCAGCATCGTTGGCAGCGATGTATTCAGCCTCCATCGTCGAGTCTGCCACGGTTTCCTGCTTGGAACTCTTCCAGCTAACCGCCCCTCCGTAAAGGGTAAAGACAAAGCCCGACTGCGACTTAGAGTCGTCCTTATCACTCTGGAAGCTCGAATCGGTAAAGGACTCCACTTGGAGTTCTCCGTTACCATACACCAAGAACATATCTCTAGTCCTTCGTAAGTACTTGAGAATGCTCTTCACAGCTGTCCAGTGACTCTCTCCAGGATCAGCTTGATACCTGCTCACTATACTTAGTGAGTATGCTACATCGGGTCTGGTACATAGCATCGCATACATGATAGAGCCTACTGCCGAAGCATAGGGTATCCCTTGCATGTGAGCTCTCTCCAAATCAGTCGTGGGAGACATCTCTTTGGAGAGAGTGACTCCAGAGATCGTGGGCATGTTCCCACGCTTGGACTCTTCCATACTAAACCTCTTTAGTATGGTGTCAATGTACCTGGATTGGGACAATCCCAAAATCCGTTTGGATCTATCTCTATAGATCCTGATTCCTAATATGCAGGAGGCATCACCAAGATCTTTCATCGAGAATCTTTGTGATAAGAAGAGCTTGACCGATTGCAGCATAGGAATATCATTTCCTATCAAGAGTATGTCGTCCACGTACAATACGAGGAAGACAACCTTACTCTCTGCCACCTTCTTGTAGATACAAGGTTCATCTGGATTTTTGACGAAATCAAACTCTTTGATAACGACGTCAAAGCAGATGTTCCAACTCCGCGATGCTTGCTTTAATCCATAAATGGATTTAAGCAGCTTGCACACCTTCCCGCTGCTCCCACTGTCTACGAAGCTCTCTGGCTGAGTCATGTACACGCACTCTTCTAAATCACCATTTAGAAAGGCGGTCTTAACATCCATTTGCCAGATTTCGTAATCATGATAAGCAGCGATGGCAAGCATGATCCGGATGGATTTAAGCATAGCTACTGGAGAAAAGGTCTCGTCATAGTCCACACCTGGTCTTTGACGAAAACCCATTGCTACTAGTCTAGCTTTGAAAGTCTCCACTTTCCCATCTACACCAAGTTTCTTCTTGAAGATCCACTTGCTCCCAATGGGTTTTACCCCTTCAGGAGCAACTTCCAAAGTCCATACTTTGTTGGTGTACATGGATTCCATCTCGGACCGCATAGCATCCAGCCATTTCACTGAGTCCCCACTCGTGATGGCCTGCTCGAAGCTAGTTGGGTCATCATCCTCCATGATGCAATCCTCGCTCCCACCATCTATGAGAAAACCGTAGTATCTCTCAGGTTGGCGAGAAACCCTACTAGATCGGCGGAGAGGCTGGGGTTCGTCGGGTACTATCGAATCCTCTAGTTCCACTAAATCTTCAGTTATAGTTTGTGTATCTGGAATTTCTTCCAGCTCTACCACTTTGCCACTAATTTCCTTTTCAAGGAATTCCTTTTCTAAAAAGGTGGCATATTGAGAAACAAACACTTTTTGTTCTTCAGCATGGTAGAAAAAATATCCTTGAGAATTCTTAGGATATCCCACAAACTTGCAAAGAACTGACCGTGCCTCGAGTTTGTCTGGATTTTGCCTTTTGACATAGGCCGGACAACCCCATATCTTAACTCGTTTAAAATATGGTCTCTTCCCACTCCATATCTCATATGGTGTGGTAGGTACAGATTTAGATGGAACTTGATTCAATAGGTATGCTGCTGTCTCCAGCGCATAACCCCAGAAGGAAATATGTAACTCAGCTGTGCTCATCATAGAGCGCACTATATCTAATAGGGTGCGATTCCTACGTTCAGATACACCGTTGTGCTGTGGTGTATATGGAGGAGTCAGCTGAGAGAGAATCCCATTCTCTTTTAGGAAGTCCAGGAATTCATTGCTCAAGTATTCACCTCCTCGATCAGATCGAAGGATTTTAATACTTTTTCTGGTTTGGTTCTCGACTTCTTGTTTATATTCTCTAAATTTCTCAAAAGCTTCTGATTTGTGTTTCATCAAGAACACATATCCGAATCTAGAGAGATCGTCAGTGAATGTAATGAAGTACGAAGAACCATCCCTGGCATGTGTAGACATGGGACCACATACATCACTATGTATTAGTCCCAAGAGTTCGGTAACTCTTTCTCCGTGTCCCGTAAACGGAGTTTTGGTCATCTTGCCTTTGAGACATGACTGGCAAGTGTCATAAGATGAAAATTCGAAAGGTTTCAAATATCCATCCTTATGCAACTTAGCCAGTCGTGTCACATTGATGTGACCCAGTCTACAATGCCACAAGAAGGATTCGTTGAGTTCAGAACTCTTCCTCTTGTGTGTGTTTGTTATGCTCAGAACTGTTGATTGATTTAGAACATAAATGCCATTGCATAACGTGCCTGATCCAACCAACTTTTGGTTACGGAAAATGTTCATAACATTGTCCTGTAATACAAAATTATATCCTTCTTTACTTAATAAAGAAACCGATATAATGTTGCATATCAGGTTCGGCATGAAATAGCATTCGTTCAGAACCAATGTATTACCAGTTGGTAATACAAGGTGATATTCCCCGACAGTCTTAGCTGCAACAATTGCACCATTTCCAACTCTAATGTCTTTATCACATTCTCCAAGTTCTCTACCTTTCCTTAGCCCATGTAACTGATTACATATATGGGATCCCGACTCGGTATCCAATACCCAGGACGTAGAGCAAATAGAGAAACAGTTCTCAGTAACGAACACACCCGAAGAAAATGCATCAACATGTACTTTCTTCAATCGGGTGGCATGGGAATCCTGGTATTCCCCTATATCCTGTTCATTCCTATAACTCTTATAGGAAAGAACGGAACCAACGTTCCCCAGCACAGTATAACATGCGGGTTCGGTCAATACATCCATATTATTATCTTGATTAAGGCATGAACTGGTCGCTACCTGGAGAGAGAGAGAAGAAAACACTTTAGCGTATGCTCATGCAAGATCAGATTGGTTATTATCTTATCTAATCAGGATGGCTCCCACTGCTTTTTATCAAATCTTCCTCCAAACCCTAAAAGGAAAGACTAGCCGGGATTAATTACACACTATAAGTTCGCCAATCTTTCAGCCAGGCCAGTGTCGGTACTTTGAGGGAGGTCCCCCGTGCTTTCGCACGAACCTAATTAATGTAAACCTCGTTTTCCCAGAAGCGTAACCTCGTTAACACCTTTCTAGATACCTACTTGATCAGCTAATTGCAATGTGTAAAACTCTCCCAGGAGTAACTCTTACTCGCAGTGGGTATCGGGATCCAACTATCTCATAGAAGGTATGCAATCTCATTGCAAATTTCAACACTTGAAATTCCCGATAATATTTTGCCCCTAGCATCTATATGACCTTAACATAGTCAACAAATCACAAGTGCTAGTCAAGTTCAACCCGTCATTTCCTGATTGAATTAAACCCACCCGCACGACCCTTAACATAGTCAACAAAGTCGCACGACTACCCTAATCCAATCTGCATCATATGCATAAACAGATAAATACTGGTCAGCTACCGCACACTACGCCTTAACATAGTCAACAAACGTAGCACGAATACTAACTAGTACTTATCTGAAATGACGGAGGGCTACGCAGGTTTTCATAAAACCATGAGCGTAATGAACTTGATATCGTTGTAGAATCAAATGAAGTTTTGAAATGGAGTGATTTTGAGGCTTTTCTAGTTTTGCTAAAGGAGTCACTCCCTGTGAAGGGATCTCGGTCCTTTCCTCGTCGAATGAGGTGCGGGATATATCATATATATCGCTGTGCAAAGCAAAAACCCAAAAGCATTCAAAAGCAAACCGAGTGTGTAGCATCTGCCAGTTATTGCTAAAGGAGTTACTCCCGGTGAAGGGATCTCGGTCCTTTCCTCATCGAATAAGGTGCGGGGTATATCATATATACCGCTATGCAAAGCAAGAACTGTAGCTACCTGTTTTATTTAAAATCTGATTCTACAACATCTTAGGTTTCTTTTCTTTCATTAATCACATTAATGAAGTCCCATCATTTAATTACCTAAACATCACAGATAGATATGACGTACACTTATGCCATCCGCATTCGCCTCGATGTCCCCTCGTGCACCGTTAGGTTAGGTAACTAACGACAGAGCAGGGCAGGGCTAGCGCGGGTGTAAAACATAAGTAACGTCTATATAATATATCATATATATCATATACTAAATCCATCACAGAATCGCATCACAGATATCGCATCAGAATAATCATATGAAATATTGGATATACTAGGACGCCCGTGTTTTCAATACGAGCCAGTATAAAACACGGATTCCACGGTCGTGATGAATAGCCAATCCCACACCCTTAGACCCCTACGAGAGCGGCAAGCAACCCTGCCAATTCTAGGGTTAGGAGACCCGGACTCGACTCCTCGAGTTGGTCTCCCACTGGACCTCAGAACCCGGTTACTTGTGCTCCCCTCCTTGGGTCTATCCTAATGCGGAAAAGTAAATAATATACAAAGGGTGACAACTTCCGCTACCTGGAAGTGCCCCAAATAAAAGAATATTACATACAAGTTTTTACATGAATGAAAATGAAAAACACTCATCTCACATAAAAACCCCCGGCTATTCGAACACGACGATCCAATATAACATATCCAGCAACACATAACATCACATATCATCAACGTAAGTAAGTATGCATACCCCAATTGTCGTTGACGTATAGCAACGAAACCGGCGATATGAACATACTACACTTACGGTCACAGAAAAGAAAGTGTAAAACTACAACAATTGGAATCCGCAACTTCTTTAGACATCGCATGCCTAATCAAATGAAATACTTAGACATCACATGCCTAACAGATATAAATCCCGCATTTTAGTCTCATTATTGAAAACACTTTTCAATATCATATGGGACTAAACTGCTAAATTTATAACATTCATTCAGTTATCTCATAACTGTTTGTGAATCCCAATTATTGTATCACAATCCAGATAAACAGATAATGTTAAACTTTCCGATCGAACAGTCGAATACCTAAGTTTTCCCGATACAGTCCAACACATGAAATAAGTCTAGCAACATTCAGTTCGTGCCTCAGTACCAACGGTCCAGCCGTAGAAGGGTCAAGCCAACGCCTCACATGTGGCACGCCGTACTGCCCCAAACCCGAAGGTTTAAAGGGCAGTTCAAGACGGTCACATAATCGAGTTAAGGTTTGTTGTCTTCTAGAGGGTCCATCGCGTTACTTGCACTACTTAGAACGTCGTTAAACTACGGAAAAATCCAACACTTGGAAATTTCCCGACAGGGGAAAAATTGGGTATTTATATCCGGTCGAACTTTTTAACATATTCTGAAAATTATCCGGAAAAACACAAAAGACGAAATTTGATAATCCGATCGAAATAACGAATCCCCAAAACAACCCCAGAAAATTCAACTCTTGAATGACTATAAAAAATGTCCAAGAAAACCACCACAGAAAATTAAGAGTTACTGTGAAACTTAAACTGCACAAATGAACAGTAAGGCCGCGGAACCGCCGCAACATACGTAGCACGTGCCGCGGTTCCGCGCTGGAAATTTGGATTTAGACCCTCGGATTTCACAGTAATTCAAATAACACCCTGCTAGATTTTCTGAATATTTTTAATTGACAAAAATGCACAGTTTTGAAAAAAGGACAGAGAGCATGTTAGAAATGGGTTTTCGGGTTCGTTCGGACTTCAAACTCCGTCGGGACTTCGCCTAAGCCTCTAGCTTGGATACCAGTGAAAGGTTCCTAGGCACTCTAGTAAGGTCTCACAAGGCATCGAACATGCCACTTTAAAATTTTTTGTGCCGAGAAACCCTAGACTACGGATCTAATACTAGAAGTTTAGGCGAAACGGTAAACTAGTTAACACTTTAACTAGAAGTGAGAAGCTACAACCTTTGTAGATCCGGATTTCCACCTTCTTAGCTCCATGAGGGCGTCCTCTCGCTGTCCATCATGAAGCTTGGACTCTCGTGACGGCTTCATCGGAGAAACGTGCGGAATAGGTCGTCGGCTTCGTGTCAAAGACGATCTACGTCGAGGTTGCACAAACTCAAGCTCCGACTTCACAAAGTTGTGAAACTTGTGAAGAAAACACCCAAAACAACTTGGCAAGAGGTAGATGGTGAAGAAATAGGAGGTGGGTTCACTTTAGATTTGGATTTCACTCACTTATGCTCAAGTTGCCATTGATGGCATCTTGTTTTCTCTCTTGAAGAAGAAGGAGATCAAGAAGAAAGAATATGATAAGTATTGTGAATAAGAATAATAAAAACAAATACTTATCATCTTCTAACCTAGGTTAAGTGTAGAGAATAAACCATGGTCACTTGAGAGGGTTAGGGTTAAGCATGAAGATAAGGATGGTTACAAAAGTCAAAGCTTCATGAAGCTTCAACTTAAAACAAAAAGAGCCACCATTCTCATCATAATTATTTTCAAATAAATAAACAAATAAATAAATAAAAAGGAAAAACCCTAATCATCTCTTAACCATGGTTTAATACTCCACACTTAACCTAATGAGCAAGCATCATCAAACATGATACAAAGATGCGCACAAAAGTATATCACATATACAACATGTACATCAAGTGAGAAAATCCATTTAAAGTGAACCAATACTAGTTAATGCAATGCAATATATCAAATATATAATTATGCATTAAATCAACATTTGATTCAATGATCCGGTCATGTCGCACATAACCGACTAGAATCCAATGTATCGAATCAATGATTCGATAACTAGGTCATATCGAATATAACCAATCGAAACATATATCGCGAGAATGAAATGCGGTATCACATACACGCATTATTCTCGGTCCTGCACATATCTCATATGCGCTCCTATTTCGTTTCGCTTGAACCAGGAAACCTCTGTGTAGGACTCTAAAGACTCGTCAATACGCCGGTAGCAGATGATGATCATATCAAGCACCCACAAGCCGCAAGCGGTCTGCTAAACGTAACGGCCATCCGGGTATTGAGCGATCAGAAGATCGACGAGCTAGCCCGCTCACACTCCTGTGAATCCAACCAGTAACACTTACCATACAGTCCGGTCTCTTCGTCTAAAATGTCGCATATCAAGTCTAGGGGTGGTATACGTCAGACCCCAATAACCGATAAGTCGTGCCGATGTGAGGCTCATAACGGGTCGAGAAACTACTGGTAACACTTACCAGCAAATCTCTGATCAGCCCTGGCCAGGGACTTCCCTGTTACGGCCAATCGAGCATAGCGCAACATCAACCCCCAATACCGGAAGAGACGAAACCCCTCCTATCGCTCATTGCCTCCATGTGACTCGGGACTGTACCCAAAGACCACCGTTTTGCACGCCCTCATGGACGTGGTAAGGTGGAGATCAAAGCACAGTGAGAATCACACAAGACTCTATGACGATCTCGGGTCTACAGACTAACCTGTACAAGTGTCACCTGAGAACTGCCATCTGACGTGAGGTATAATACCATCTGGGAGTTCTCGGCGAGTCCGTCCAGTGTACCCAGTCTCCACTGAGCACCCGTATACCATCTCTGATGTCAAACACCAATGGATATGGGATCATCCATCGCCCATCACATGGGTCGAGAAGCGTATACGCTAGTCTACTCTGGTATATCGATGCCCCGTCTCGATACACCCACGACTAGGGACCTTGAAGGATGTACTTATGGACTACCATGTCCCCACTAGTATGATCTGCATCATAGTCCAGGTAGTAAAGTACACATCCTAAGGGCTTTACCAACATGTAACTATAAGACAGTATAAAGAGACTAGTGTACATGTTAAGATAAAGAGCAACCAGATAGCATACTATCATATCGAGCAAGAAAGTCATCTCTATATATGTCCAAGCATCCAATATAATATACAACATCTGTACAATACTGGCCTCTAGGGCATACATACAACTAACACTTGGAGTAGTTCACAGAAGACCCTGAGTATTGACTTTACTTGTACTTACTTTGTTAGTTATATGTATGCCCTAGAGGCCATTACTGTACATGCGATGTATATTGTAGTGGATGCTTGGACATATATAGGAAGGACTTTCTTGCTCGACATGATAATATGCTATCTGGTTGCACTTTATCTTAACATGTAAACAAATACTATTTTGTGTTCACATGTTGATAAAGCCCTTAGGATGAGTACTTGACTATCAGGACTATGATGTAGATCATACTGGTGGGGGCTGGGTAGTCGATAAGTACATCCTTCAAATGTTCCTAGTCGTGGGAGTATCGAGACAGGGAATCGGTACTCCAGAGTAGACTACCGTATGCGCTTCTTGACCCATATGATGGGCGATAGATGATCCCATATCCATTAGTGTTTGACATCAGAGAAGGTATATGGGTGCTCAGTGGAGACTGGGTATACTGGACGGACTCGCCGAGAACTCTTAGATGGTATTATACCTATCGTCGGATAGCAGTTCTCTGGTGACACTGGTACAGGTTAGTCTGTAGACCCGAGATCGTCATAGAGTCTTGTGTGATTCCCACTGTACTTTGATTTCCACCTTACCACGGTCAAGAGATCGAGCAAAACGGTGGCTTTTGGGTACAGTCCCGAATTACATTGAGGCAATGAGAGATAGGAGGGGTTTTGTCTCTCCCGGTATTGGGGGTTGATGTTGCGCTGTGCTCGATTGGCCATAACAGGAAATCCCTTGCCAGGGTTGCTGAGATTTACTGGTAAGTGTTACCAGTAGTTTCTCGAACCGTTATGGACCTTGCATCGGCATGACTTATTAGGCTATTGGAGTCTGACGTTATACCACCCAGGCTGTGATATGCGACATATAAGACGAAGAGACCGGACTATACGGTGGTGTTACTGATTGGATTCGCAGGAGTTATAGCAGGCTTGCTTGTTGATCTTCTGATCGCTCAATACCCGGGTAGCCGTTACGTTTAGCAGACTGCCTACGGCTTGTGGTGTTCGATATGATCATCACCTACTGCCGGCGTATTGACAAGTCTTTAGAGTCCTATACAGAGGTTTCCTGGTTCATGCGAAACGGAGTAGGAGCACATATGTGAGATGTGCGGGACCGACATTAATACGAGTATGTGATACCGTATTCTATTCTTGCGATATATGATCGGCCGGGTATATATGATATAGCCAGGTTATTGGATCAAGTGTTGATTCGATAAGTTGATTCATCTGATATTAGTCGGTTATATGTACTATAGCCGGATTATTAAATCAAGAGTTGTTTTAATAGTTTAATGTATAATTATATATTTGATATATTAAATTACATTAACTAATATTAGCTCACTTAAGATTTCTTTTCTCATTTTCTGATACATTGATATATATATATATATGATATATATTAATTGTATTCTTTTTGCACAAAAAATATATATGATATATATTGTTGTGTCATGCTAAGTTACACATGCAACATGTATGAGACTAACACCATGTTAGGGTTAATGTTAGGGTTAATATTTATTCTTAAGTAATTACAAATTAGTGGAGATATTTTTATGGTTGGAAGCTTGGAGAAGCTTTAAGATAACCATTGACTTAGCCCACTCTTTTGTTTTCCTTAAGATATTTATCAACTCAACCATTAACCATACACAATGGTTAACTCTCTACAAGGGTTAGATATATGATATACTCATCCATGGTTGCATTTTTAACCTCATGAATTCATTCATCTTCTTCTTCTTCATCAAGTGAGAAAAGCTTGCTAGCTTTTTCAAAAGTGTTGGAAACTTGTGAGAAAAATATATCTAAAGTAAGCCCACTTCCTACTTCATCATCCTATACTATTAGCCATTTATTTTAGGGTGTTTGCTTCACTAATCTACACAATTAGTGAAGAGATAGCATGAGCTAGTGTCTTCTCGACGTAGATCATTTTCGGCCTCGAAGACTTCGAAGCAAGCTTGTTCGTTTCTTCATGGGAGCCATTCTTGAGTCCGGGGATTGTGATCGCAGCGAAGGGACTACTACACGGAGCTATTGAAGTGAAGGACCGGTTTACAAAGGTTTTATTCCTTGATCATGTAAAGAGTTTACATATCTTGTTTTACCCTAAGTCTCTAATTAAGATCTTGGTTAGGGTTTGTTTAGCACCCCAAAAAGTTTAAAGTAGTATGATTGATACTTGCCAAAACCTTGCTAAGGTGCTAAGCCAACCCTACAGTGGTATCAGAGCCAAGCTAGAGCATTAGGCGTCGTGTAGGCGAAGTTTAAAGTCCGATCGAACTCCGAAACCCCGAAAAATCCCACTTTCTGGAAAAAATTTCAAAAGTTGAAATTTTTCATATTAAAAATACTCAGAAAATCATGTAGGGAATTCTAAGGATTACTGTGAAGTACGAAGCCATAACTCGCTCAAGGGACCGCGGAACCGCGGCCAAACCATGCGTTTGGTGGCGGTTCCGCAGCCAACTTTGGGAGTTAGGGGCTAATACTTCAGGGGTTTATTCCTGGGTACTTTTTCATGCTTATGGGAATTTTTAATTCTACTCAAGTGTTGAGCATTTTGGGAAATATTGAGAACTCGTTGACTCGATTGGAAAGTTTAACTTCGTTTTAGTTTTTCCGGGTAATTTAGAACGTGTTAAAAGGTTCGAACGGATATCAATAACTCACTTTTTCCCCTGTCGAAAAACTTTCAAGTGTTGGATTTTTCCTGAGTTTAAAACTTTCAGAAAATCATGCAAGCGAATCTGTGGACCCTCTAGAAGAACGTAGCCTTAACTCGATTATGTGACCGTCAAAATCGCCACTGAACCATATGGTTTGTGGTAGTTTAGCGTTGCCACACGTGAGGCGTTGGTTTGACCCTTCTACGGATGGTTCATAGCGGCTGTGACATGTTCTGGGATTTTTTGAACTCCGCTCAAGTGTTAAGCTATTTGAGAAATCTTGAGTGTTTGTTTATTCAATTGGAAAGTTTAACATTGTCTATTTATCTGGAATGTGATACAATATGTGGAATTCATATAGTTAGGCATGAAATGCGAAGTATGTGATATTTCAGAATTAAGATGTTTAAAGTGATTGTGGATTCCAAATGTTGTAGTTTTTCACTTTCTTTTCTGCGAACGTAAGTGTAATATGTGGTGTATCGCCGGCTTCGGTGCTATATGTCAACGACAACTGGGATATGCATATTTACTTACGTTGATGACATGTGATACTATGTGTTGATCTGATATGTTATATTGGATCGTCGTGTTTTGAATAGCCGGGGGTTTTATTTGAGATGAGATTTTTTCTTTTTCATTCATGTAAAATTCATTGTATGTAATATTCTTTTATTGGGGAACTTCCGGGTTGAGGATGATGTCACCATTGTATATTATTTACTTTTCCGCATTAGGATAGGCCCAAGGCGGGGAGCACAAGTAACCGGGTTCTAGGGTCCAGTGGGAGACCATCTCGTGGAGTCGAGACCGGGTATCCTAACTCTAGAATTGGTAGGGTTGCTTGTCGCTCTCGTAGGGGTCTAGGGATATAGGTTTGGTTATTCATCACGACCGTGGAATCCGTGTTTTATACTGGCTTAACTTAAAACTCGGAATTCCTAGTATATCCAATATTTCATATATGATTCTTCTGCTGCTGTTTTTCTGTGATGTGATCATTTGATATATTCTGAGACGAATGCTTATACTATATATATATGATATATAAATATTATTGCTTTCGTTTCTTCTGTGATGCTTGGGAAGCATAAATAAATGGGACTTCATTAATGAGATTAATGAAATAAAAGAAACCTAAAAATATTGTAGAAACTTGTTTAAAAATTGGTAGCTCTAGTTCTTGCTTTGCATAGCGGTATTCCTTGTAGAATATCCAGCACCTTATTCGATAAGGAAAGAGACGAGACCCCTTCACCGGGAGTGACCTCTTTAGCGAAACTAGCAGATGCTACAAACTCGGTTTGTCTTTTAATTGCTTTTATATTTTTTGCTTTGCATAGTGGTATTTGTGAAATATCCTGCACCTCATTCGATGGGGAAAGAGCCGAGATCCCTTCACCGGGAGTGACCTCTTTAGCGAAACTAGTAAAAGCCTTAAAAACACTCCTTTACAAAATCACTCGATTCTAAGACGATATCAAGTTCATTACGCAAAAGGTTTTCTTAAAACCTGCCGTAGCCCTCCGACATTTCAGATAAGTACTACTTAGTATTCGTGCTACGTTTGTTGGCCTTTGTCAAGACGTAGTGTGCGGTAGCTGACTAGTGCTTATCTGGTTAAGCATATGATGTGATTGAATTAGGGTAGTCGTGTGACCTTGCTGGCCTTTGTCAAGGGCCGTACGGATGTGTTTAATTCAATCAGGAAATGACGGGTTGAACTTGACTAGCATCCTATGGTTTGTTGGCCTTTGTCAAGGTCATAGGAGGCTTGGGGCAAAATATTATCGGAAATTTCAAGTGTTGAAATTTGCAATGAGATTGCATACCTTCTATGAGATAGTTGGATCCCGATACCCACTGTGAGTAAGAGTTACTCCTGAGAGAGTTTTACACATTACAATTAGTCGATCAAAGTAGGTGTCTAGAAAGGTGTTAACGGGGTTATGCCCCTGGGAAAACGAGGTTTATTTTAATTAGGTCCGTGCGAAAGCACGGGGAACTTCCCTCAAAGTACCGACACTGACCTGGCCGAAAGATTGGCAAACTTGTAGGGTGTAATTAATCCTGGCTAGTCTTACCTTTTAGGGTTTGAAGGAAGATTTGACTAAAACAGTGGGAGCCATCCTGATTAGATAAAATGATAACCAAATCTAATCTTACAAAGCGCACGTAGAGTGTTTTCTTCTCTCTCTCTCCTAGTTGCGACTATGTCATGCCTTAATCAAGATAATAATATGGATGCATTGACCAAACCTCCTTATTATACTGAGCTAGGGAACGTTTGGTTCCGCTCTATCTTATAACTGTTATAAGTCCGAGCAGGAAATAGGGGAATATCCGGATTCCCATGCCACCCAATTCGAAGAAAGTGCATGTTGATGCATATTCTTCAGGTGTCCTTATTACCAAGAACTGTTTCTCAGTATCCTCTACGTCCTGGGTATGTGATACCGAATCAGGATCCTGTGCATGTAATATGTTGCATGGGCTACGATAGGTAGAGAACTGAGAATGGGTGATATGTCTCTAAGTGTTAAAGAATGGTGCAATTGTTGCAGCCAAGTCAGTTAGCAAATATCACATTGTATTAGATACATTGATTCCGAACGAATGTTATTACATACCGAACCTGATATACAACATTACATCATGTTATTTACTGAGTTAAAGAAGGATATAATTCTGTATTGGAGGGTAATGTTGCGAACATTTTCCTGAATCAAGAGTTGATTCGATCAGGCACGTTATATAATAGCATATACGTTCTAAATCAAACCACAGTTCAAAGTATATAGAACACAGACAAGAGGAGCAGTTCAGGGATGAACGAATCCTTCTTGAGGCATTGTAGACTAGGTCATATCAATGAGACACGACCAGCTAAGTTACATAAGGATGAATATGAGAATCTATTCGAATTTTCATCTTATGCTACTTGTTAGTCTTGTCTCAAAAATAAAATGACCAATACTCCATTTACTGGAAACAGAGAAAGAGTTAGTGAACTCTTGGGACAGATGCATGGTGATGTATACGGTCCTATGTCGACAAATACCAAGGTTGGTTCTTTTGAGAACCAAATGGGTAGAAGTATTAAAGTCCTACGATGTGATCGAGGAGGCGAATACTTGCGTATGGAGTTCCTGGAGTTTCTAAAAAGAGAATGTGATTCTCTCTCAGCTTACTCCTTCGTATACACCACAGCACAACGGTGTATCAGGGTAGAGGTATCGCACCCTATGAGATATGGTGTGCTCTATGACGAGTACTGCTGAGTTACCTGTTTTTTTTTGGGTGTTATGCGCTTGAGAAGCTGCATACCTATTGAATGGGGTTCCATCCAAATCAGGGCCTACCACTACATATGAGATATGGTATGGGAAGAGACCATGTCTTAAACGAGTTAAGATATGGGGTTGTCCGGCCTATGTTGAAAAGCAAATTTCGGACAAGCTCGAGACAAAGTCAGTTGTGTAAGTCTGTCAGGATATCCCAAACATTGGTAAGGGAATATCTTCTACCTAACTGAGGAGCCAAGGGTGTTTTGTTTCTCAGCATGCCACCTTTTTAGAAAAGGAAAATCTTGTGAAGAAATTAGTGGTCATAAGGTAGAACTGGAAGGAGTTCCAGCTAGACAAACTAACAGCTGATGATTTGATAAAACCAAAGGATTCAATAGTTTTCGACGAACCTCAGCCTCTCCGCGAATCTGGTAGGGTTCCTCATCCACTCGAGAGATACTACGATCTTCTCGGTGACAGTGGGAGCAAGGATTGCATCATGAGATGATGGCCCAACTGGGTTCAGGCAGTTGGAACGTCTGTTTTGATGTGATAGTCAAAGAGTTTGATTTCATCAAAATGGTAGATGAACCTTGTATATGTAAGAAGGTTGTAGAGAGTAAGGTTGTCTTCCACGTATTGTACGTAAATGACATACTCTTGATAGGAAATGGTTTCCTATGCTACACTCGGTCAAGCTCCTCTTATCACAAAGATTCTTAATAGAAGATCTGGATGATGCCTGCTACATCTTGTGGATTATGATCTATGGTGATAGATCTATATGGATGTTGGGAGTGTCCCAAATCCATGCACATTAACACCATACTAAAGGGGTTTAGTATGGAAGATTCTAAGCGTGGTGGTTCGTCCACTTACTCATGGATCACTCTCTCCAATACTGATTTAGAGAGAGTTCGCATGCAAAGGATACCCTATACTTCGGTAGTAGGCTCTATCAGAGGGTGCGATATTATGTACCAGACCAGATGTAGATAACTCACTAGGTGTAGTGATCAGGAATCAATCGGATCTTGGGAGAATCACTGGATAGCTGTGGAGGAAATTCTTAAGTACTTGAGAAAAACTAAAAGAAAGTTCTTTGTTCGAGCTTCCAGAGTGATAAGGTCGACTGAGGGTCAGTCACAAGCATTGTCTTTACCCTCAGTGAAGGGACGGTATGTTGGAAGAGTTCCAAGCTAGATACCGTGACATACTAGACGATAAAGGCTGAATACATTGCTACCAACGATACTACCAAAGTGGTTGTCTGGACATTTCTTGTTCATAAGATGAACAAGGTTCCTACCATTGAGCGTCCAATAACTATTATTGTGACAAGAATGGAGTTGTGGCTTATTCTTAGGAACGCAGGTCCCATCAGCGTTCCAGACATATTCTGAGGCAAGTATCACTTGATCAGGGAGATGGTTGATCTCCAAGGGATCGAGATTAGGAGAGTAGACCAGAAGGTTGACACAGCGGATCCACTCACAAAGGCCTTACCTCTAGAGAGACTTCTCTACAATGGTTGAGTATGGGATACAACAACCTCTACTATATTTTTGGATATTGGATACTACAACAGATGACCTTATTGCAAGTGGGAGATTGTTAGTTATATGTATGCCCTAGAGACCATTACAATACATGCGATGTATATTGTAGTGGATGCTTGGACATATATAGGAAGGACTTTCTTGCTCGACATGATAGTATGCTATTTGGTTGCACTTTATCTTAACATGTAAACAAATACTGTTCTTGCTCGACATGATAGGATGAGTACTTGACTACCAGGACTATGATGTAGATCATACTAGTGGGGGCTGGGTAGTCCATAAGTACATCCTTCAAATGTTCCCAGTCGTGTGAGTGTCGAGACAGGGCATCGGTACTCCAGAGTAGACTAGCGTATGAGCTTCTTGACCCATATGATGGGCGATGGATGATCCCTTATCCATTGGTGTTTGACATCAGAGAAGGTATATGGGTGCTCAGTGGAGACTGGGTACACTGGACGGACTCGCCGAGAACTCTTAGATGGTATTATACCTATCGTCGGATAGCAGTTCTCTGGTGACACTGGTACAGGTTAGTCTGTAGACCCGAGATCGTCATAGAGTCTTGTGTGATTCCCACTGTGCTTTGATTTCCACCTTACCACGGTCAAGAGATCGTGCAAAACGGTGGCTTGTTGGTACAGTCCCGAATCACATGGAGGCAATGAGCGATAGGAGGGGTTTCGTCTCTCCCGGTATTGGGGGTTGATGTTGCGCTGTGCTCGATTGGCCATAACAGGAAATTCCTGGCCAGGGTTGCTGAGATTTACTGGTAAGTGTTACCAGTAGTTTCTCGAACCGTTATGGACCTTACATCGGTATGACTTGTCAGGCTATTGGGGTCTGACGTTATACCACCCCCAGGCTGTGATATGCGACATATAAGACGAAGAGACCGGACTGTACGGTTGTGTTACTGATTGGATTCGCAGGAGTTATAGCAGGCTTGCTTGTTGATCTTCTGATCACTCAATACCCGGGTAGCCGTTACGTTTAGCAGACCGCTTGCGGCTTGTGGTGTTCGATATGATCATCACCTACTGCCGGCGTATTGACAAGTCTTTAGAGTCCTATACAGAGGTTTCCTGGTTCATGCGAAACGGAGTAGGAGCACATATGTGATATGTGCGGGACCGACATTAATACGAGTATGTGATACCGTATTCTATTCTTGCGATATATGATCGGCTGGGTATATGTGATATAGCCAGGTTATCGGATCAAGTGTTGATTCGATAAGTTGATTCATCTGATATTAGTCGGTTATATGTACTATAGCCGGATTATTAAATCAAGAGTTGATTTAATAGTTTAATGTATAATTATATATTTGATATATTAAATTACATTAACTAATATTATCTCACTTAAGATTTCTTTTCTCATTTTCTGATATATTGATATATATGTGATATATATTAATTGTATTTTTTTTGCACAAAAAATATATATGATATATATTGTTGTGTCATGCTAGGTTACACATGCAACATGTATGAGACTAACACCATGTTAGGGTTAATATTTATTCTTAAGTAATTACAAATTAGTGGAGATATTTTGATGGTTGGAAGCTTGGAGAAGCTTTAAGATAACCATTGACTTAGTCCACTCTTTTGTTTTCCTTAAGATATTTATCAACTCAACTATTAACCATACACAATGGTTAACTCTCTACAAGGGTTAGATATATGATATACTCACCCATGGTTGTATTTTTAACCTCATGAGTTCATTCATCTTCTTCTTCATCAAGTGAGAAAAGCTTGCTAGCTTTTTCAAAAGTGATGGAAACTTGTGAGAAAAATATATCTAAAGTGAGCCCACTTCCTACTTCATCATCCTATACTATTAGCCATTTAGTTTATGGTGTTTGCTTCACTAATCTACACAATTAGTGAAGAGATAGCATGAGCTAGTGTCTCCTCGACGTAGATCATCTTCGGCCTCGAAGACTTCGAAACAAGCTTGTTCGTTTCTTCATGGGAGCCATTTTAGAGTCCGGGGATCGTGATCGCAGCGAAGAGACTACTACACGGAGCTATTGAAGTGAAGGACCGGTCTACAAAGGTTGTATTCCTTATTCACTTAGATGTAAAGAGTTTACATATCTTGTTTTACCTTAAGTCTCTAGTTAAGATCTTGGTTAGGGTTTGTTTAGCACCCCAAAACGTTTAAAGTAGCACGATTGATACTTGCCAAAACCTTGCTAAGGTGCTAAGCCAACCCTACATACTTTTCATTCAGTTCATGCCATTGTTTAGGCATTGCTTTCCATCCTTGTATTTACATTTCCAGTTGTACTTGTAAAGAATTGTTAAATAAATAAAAGTTGTTGTTCATTTATATTCATATCTCTTGTGTACATTTTACTTTATATTGCTTAGATACGCTTAGCGTGTTTACTTCTGAGTAAATACGTAGCGGGCCTCGCCGCGTCCCCTTCCCGTACCCCGGGAAGCGGGGCGTGACATTTGCACTCAAGATTTGGCGCCATTATCTTCTTGGAGAACAAGCGGACATATATACGGATCATAAGAGTCTGAAGTATGTATTTACTCAGAAAGAGTTGAATATGCGGCAGAGAAGATGGTTAGAACTTATGGCGGACTTCGACATCAATCTACAATATCATCCAGGGAAGATGAATGTAGTACCTGATGCACTTAGCCGCCAACCTCTATCAATGAATCTCACCGCACAGTGGAAGCTTCAACAAGATTTGCATCAGATGGAGATAGAAGTGGTCATGTTAGGTAACACTTCAAGTTTGATGAAGTTACAAGTTCAGTCTACTATTGTCAATCAGATCAATGCAACTCAATCAAGTGATGCCAAGTTACAAAAGATCAGAGAACAAGTAGAAAGCGGACTTTGATCAGACTTCATCATACACGACGACAGGTCTTTGAGATACGGAAGTAGGTTGTGTGTACCAAAAGGTTTTGTATGGGAAGAATTGATGAAAGAAGCTCACAGCTCTCCTTATTCAGTACACCCTGGAGGCACAAAGATGTACAAAGATCTACGACAACCTTGCTGGTGGTATGAAATGAAGCGTGAAGTAGACATAAGCGTCGCTAAATGCTTGGTGTGTCAGCAAGTAAATGCTGAACATCACAGGACAACCGGTTTACTTCAACCATTACCTATTCCAGAATGGAAGTGGCAACACATCACTATGGATTTTGTGACTGCACTTTCTCGCAACACGAAAGGTAACGATGCAGTATGGGTTATTGTGGATCGACTCACAAAGTCGGTTCACTTCATCCCATTTCGAGTTGCCAATCTATTGAGACGCTAGCAAATAACTATATGGAAGTAAGTATGAATCTAAGTAAGATTTAAATCTTCAATATGTACTATCTCTGATACTCATGAACTCATGCAGGAAATCGTGAGATTATATGGGGTATCGGTTTGCATTGTCTTCGATCGTGACACCAGATTTCGATCGCTTATTTCTCTTGTTAAAATTTACATTTATATCATTTTCTGATATATCAATAAAAATTTGAAAATGTCTAGTTGTAAAAATAAATCCTTAAAATATTTGCGCCGGATATTCTGTTCTGAACAAATGTTCAGACTTGAAAGAAGATTATTCTATCAATCAACTAACAACCTTGCCGATTAAACACCTAACATGGTAAATTTGTTAGATTTATCTAATTATAGGCTATCATTAATTATGATTTATTAAAATGGGTTGTGTCAGTATTATGTAGTTTTGGGACATGCTGGTAGACCCAATAAAGTTATATGATCTTATTGGGTTGTGGACTTTAGCACACCTCTTATCGGATATGATTTAATCGGATGGTCGGTATTTGCCTTTATCTTATTGGATCTTTTATGGGAGGACCAAATTAGATTCATTATATATACATACTAGATCCCTAGCATGCTCTTAACCCTAATAATTGGCTTTTCCTATTGAGAGCCGCCTTAAGGAAAGGAAGATCTATCTCGGTCGTAACTTCCGCGTGCTCTTATGGTTATGGTCAGAGATATGTCTAAATCTTACTTTTAGAATTGCTGATATGTGTTTTAGATGAAACATAGAGATGTGTTTAATTATAAAATATTACAGTTGGTATCAGAGTCAAACCTATATTTTTTTTCTTCTAAAACCATGATCTATAATACAATTTTTTTTCTAGTTTTGAAAAAAAAAATTCAAGTCTCAACTATGCATAATCAGTATTGAAAGTTCTGGTTTTTTTTCATGATGGGAGAAATAGAATTTTTATTAATTTAATTAGGTTTCTATTTACATATTTGGTATTTATATTGATCGAGGGAAACAGATGGTTGAATTTTTTTTAATGAATCAATGGCTTTCATAATCTGATTTAATTAATGAAGGATAGTTTTAATTTAATTTTTTTAGAACCCTCACAATGAATTAAAGCACTGGAAATTTCGTATGATGGACTAAACATTGAAGCATGAGGATGATTAATTACTGATGCAATAATACAACCTGGGAGGAAACAAATCAATTCGCAAAACGTGTGTCATTACTTAAAAAAAATTGCCCATAGATCCTGAAATAATAATTTTTTTGTAAATGCAAATTTTTTTCTTTTGAAATTGCATATTAAGACCTGCAGGGACTGTTTTATAACAGTTTTTTTTTTAACATTTTATTCATGTTTCAATATCTTGGCAATTTATACATGCATCAGTGTTATATGTATTCTTATATTATTTTATTTCAATTAATTAACTATTATTATCATGCCCCGCTTCTCAGCAGATGAAAACGGTGACGTGGTAAGACCGCAACGTATTTATTATGATAAAATCGTTTCTCGAAATAAATACGCTAAACGTCTATAAACAACATAAAATAACAAGAATAAACAAAAAAAAGAAATCCAACTCTAATTTATTACATTCATTATTCACAGTTAACAAAATATCTGAATATAAAATACGATAACATGATAAGCGTTAATAAGGAGACATACATAAATAAACTGAAATGAAATGAAATGAAAAGTTTAATGAAACTTGTAACGACTCTGAATTTTCTGAACACAATTTTTCTTTTTAATATACAGAAAGGAGTTTACAAGTCTGAGTACAAGTTATAAGTATATATTGTTTAAGAATAATAAGAAAACACTTGTAGCTTAGTGGTAAAGCATTGCACTATTGTGACGTAGCTTTTGTGTTCAAACCCCATCAGACACATTATATTTTTTCTGATTTTTCTTTTAAACTTTTTTGAAGCCCAAAAGTTTACATGTGCAATGCACATAAAAATGAAAAGTCAGAAAAAATAAACATGTGCAAAAGAGTATTAATACAAAGAGATACACGTGGCATGAATCTACCGGCCCCATTCCCAAGATTGATCGGCGGAAACCTAGTTTGGGCCAACACCGACGGTTCAACCGTGGCTAAAGTGCCTTGGGCTTTGCACACAAACCCTTTCCCCTACCCTTAACTCCCCTGCAATGTTTAATTACTCTGCAATCAAACAGAGACCCCTCAATTCTCCATTGATCATCTTTTTAATGCATTTTTTTTTATCTTTTTAATTCCAAAACCCTAATTCCACACTATAAATACTACCCCATGCCTTAGCCCATCCTCATTCTAAAAATTCTAACCATAATTCTTAAAGTTTTCTAAGTACAAGAAGAGTACAGGTGGAGTTAGTAAGAGATCAACTTCCGGCGAAGATCGAAACTAATCCCGGCGTTTTCGCGACATCCCAAAGCTTTCCTACCCTTCTTCTATCTCTTCCTTACATAATCAAACGGTAAATCCCTTCCAACATCTATTCTTTCTCTTTAAAAATCTCTTTTTCAAAATACGTCGGTAAGTTGAGTTAATACCGATATTTTATTCTAAACACTACAAATTACACTTTTTGTTAAGCATTGTTCATTCTTGTTTCTACACCTTACTTATTAACATAAAAATAATGTTTAGAACAAATTTTCACTAAAAAAACATCATGAAACATAAATTTAAATCAACTTTTACATTAAAATAGCATGGGCTTTGTATCTACCATATTTAATTGTTTTACTTAATTATACCTTTAGAAAACTTCACGGGGTAACGACCTATCTCTCACATACACACATGGTTTCCATAGCACGATACTTTTCGAGCGTATTTTTAGTTACCGTCACGCCCCGCTTCCCAGTGTACGGTGTAGGGGACGCGACGAGGTCCGCTACGTATATACTCAGAAGTACATACGCTAAGCGTATCTAAGCAATATAAAATAAATACACAAGAGACAAGAAATAAAAAGAACATCAACTTTTATTTATTAACATTCTTTGTACAATGCATGAAAGGAAATACAACTGAAATAAAAGATGCCTAAACAGTGGCATAACAGGAAATGAAAAGTACAGAAAAGAAAAGTGTACAATGAATCTAAAGTGCAGGGTCTTCGGCAAACTGCTCCAAGTCTTCTTGTGATGGCTCGATCTCTGCCGGGTCCAAACCACCTGACGACATTCAAAGAAGAAGGAAACAGAATGTCGTCGCGAACAAATCGCTCGGTAAGTCCCAAAAGTAAGAGGGAAGTAGAAAAAGACATAATAAGAAGACACCCTTTAAAATGTAAACTATTGTTGTAATGTTATGTCAACGCTGTTGTTTGTAGCTTGGTACAGAAGGATGCCAGTGTATACGAGGGGAGTCTCTATATGCCAGAGACTAAGGGCACGTATAGTACAAGGTACCGTTTATGCCACGGTACAACAACAACTGGATTTATGTTAGGTGTGTTAAGTCTAACCACCTCGTGCCACCTTTAACACCTTCCGTACCAATCTACCCCTTAAACCCCGCGATGTCTTGTTTGTATTGTTATCTTGTAAATTGTGTTGGTTGTATGATTGATTGACTGACTGACCGAAACCATGATATCAGGAAACGGTTATAACCGTAGAGTCATGTAAATGGAATACTGAGAATCATGTAAAAGGAATATATCCATAGTTCGGTTCAGCCAAATTGTATAAACTGATAATTGTATTCATGGATTCATGTGTTCATATTGAATTAGAAACTTGTAGATTATGGATTGACTTGAATCATATTCAAGTTAGATTAATCAGACTCAAACCCGAGTCAGACAATCAGAATTGTGAATCGAAGTCTTATAATTGCTAGAGTCCTTAGGGTAATTTATAAACTTGAAGGGGTTTTATGTAAAAATACTTTTATATACTTTTCAAAATACACCTCAAGTATTTATTTTTCGTCTTTAGAGTTGTGGATTTTATGTTGTGACATTTCTAATGAAAATATCCTAGTTTCATAAATAATGGTATTTATCTGTAATATTGATTATTTAAAGTTCATGGTATTTTAGTGTAACCTTTATTCTTTTGTGATTTTTAGAAAAAAGTGGAAAATTTATATTATAATAAAATAGGTATTTAAAAGATAAATATACATATGTTTATACAAAAAAATAATTTTAATAAATATTTTATATTTCAAAAATCTCATTTTCTTAAGATGTCGTATTTTAAACCTTTCGAGACCGAATGCTCCTTGCGGAGGTCTGAATCTCGCACTACTAGCCCGAGGGTGCGCAATAAACCGCACGATCCCGAACGGGTTCCCCAAAGATGGGTTGTAGCGGCGCTTTGCAAAGATTGTAAATACTAATCCTTTAGAAAACGGTTTTTATAAAGTAAAAGGTATTTATTTGAAAAATGTAATTTTCCGTATTTTAGGTTCTAGGGTTTCCTAAGCCAACTAGCCTATTTCTAAATGGTATAAACGACAATTCGTTAGAAGCCTCAAATCGCCTCTTCACCGCCAATTGTGGCCAGGTAAGTACAAGTGAGGAAGGAGGGATCCGCTCACGAATCGTGAGGCGGGCCTTTTAAAATTACCTAAGCTCACTTGCCTAGCCTAGACACCACAAAGTCAGGTTTAGATAAACGAACGATGTCCACAACTTATCGTATTTTTCCTACTAAGAAGTATTTACTTAAAAGTGTATCAAATCTAAAACCTTTAAGTATGGTTTTATTAAGATTATGGTATTTTAATGAAAGTTTCGTTTTATCGTATTCTAAGTTTTGATGATATCGTTTTAGGGTTGTATTTGCGTGTGTGTGGAGGTAGGTCATTACCTCGTGCTCTAATTTAAATGTATATTAAGGTTAAGGGGTTAAATATGAAATTGAAACATAATGGTATTAAAGTGAAAAAATAAGGTAAATTGAAAAGGTTATCATTTCATGTGTGAAAACTTATTCAAATTGATTTTTACAAGTTTAATGGTCAAGATAAAGATATTTAGGAATGATTGAATTGATTAGAAGAAGAAAAATAAACATTATGGTATTAAAGTGAAAAAGAATACGATATTGCAAAAGCTATCATTTTATGTGAGAAATTTTATCCAAATTAGTTGTTATG
The DNA here is from genome assembly GCA_030015575.1 of Agapanthus africanus. NCBI lineage: Eukaryota > Viridiplantae > Streptophyta > Magnoliopsida > Asparagales > Amaryllidaceae > Agapanthus > Agapanthus africanus. The sequence continues at coordinate 844,976 of JASDDO010000008.1, read as the reverse complement.
TGATTAATAGTCAACATGAATAACTTTAAGTATTATGGAATTGGTGACAAATAAGATTTTATAGAAAACCGAATCGGAAATCGGTTTGTTCCGATTTCCGTCGGGTTTCGTAATTTCGTATTTTTGAGAAGTAGAAAGAAGGAAAGAATGGGACTTGCGGGTTTCGATCTATACTAAAGAGTATAGGGGAACTAGGTGAGTGGCCGAGCGTTGTTTCGTCGCCGTTTGTTTCAAAAAAACGTCGCCGGAATTCCGTCAGAGCTTCGCCGAGAATTCGATTTCAAAGTACACCCTTCTTGTAAAAATTTTGAGAGAGTAAACCTAGTGTTTTGGGATGAGAGGGTAGAGGGTAGGGGGTCTATTTATAGGGTAGGCTAGGGTAGGGTAGGTGAAAGGTTTTTATTTTAAAAAAATTGTAAAAATAATAGAAAAATCATTAAAATTTGTAGTAAATAGGGTGTATTTAAAATTCGGGAACCGATCCATTAAATTGGAGTAAACAGGGGAGTTTAGAAGACGAAAAGCCAAAACTTTCGTTTTGGGGACTCGGCCGTCCGGCCGATCCCGGCCAAGTCCGGTGGTCGTCGGGTGTGGGTTCTCCTGATGTAGCTCCTGGTATATTTACTTTTTAGGGTTCAGTTCAACTTTTGGGAGTTATGGCCTGTGGACTGTTGGGCTTCCAAGAATTTTAAAAGAAAAATAATCTAAAAATAATGTGGGGCATGAGATTTGAACTCTGGTGGCTTGATTCAGCAGTGCAAGTGTAACGTTTTGAAAATCGTTTCGGTGAAATTTCGAAATAACGGTAAAATAAGGGGGTTTTCTGTAAAAAGTCAAAATGCAAATATCTTTATTATAAAATTAAATATACATATTCTAGCTATGTAATTGCTAGTATTTGGTGTTTATTGAGCCACTGGTGAAATTTCAAATTTTCTGAAAATTTTTCCGAAATTAATTATTTTAATATTATTTTAAGCCGTCACTAATACATTTAATTAGGGAAAATTACAAATTGGAATGAGTCGAAACAAATTTTGTACATCATAAAACATTAAATAAAATTTTATCATGTGGTTTTTGAAATGAAATCGTTTGCCAAAACGGTTTAGAAAATATCGAAGAAAAAGGCTTTTTTTATAGTGTAAATGGATGTTTGGGGTATTGTATTTATCATTTTCCATCACCCCATACCCATACTCACACTCACACCCCCCCCAATTTATTTCTTCCCTTGGCTGAATTCAGCAGCCCCCACCCATTTTTCCCACTTGAATTTCAAAGAAAGAAAAGAAAAGAAAAGAAATGAGAATGGATAAAAGTGTATGGTCTTGGGTTGACTTGGTCTTCTTTCTCCCCTTGACTTCACCCACCCCCACACCACACCTCACTTCCCTCCTCTCCTGGCCGAGACCAGCAACAGCCCTCCCCAAATTTCCATCTCAATTCCACCTCAAAACTCCACCATTTCTTCATCAAAAATGCTTGAAAATCCACAAAAAATCAAGCAAAAATCCAAATCAAAATCCACCTCCTACCCATTTTTCCTTGGATACCATAGCATGGATCTAGGGATTTAGATTTCAATTTGGGAGGCTAAGTGTGCTTGTGGGATCTTCAAATTTAGTTGGGTATAATTCTAACCTTTTTGTTAAATTGTTGTTAATTGCTTTAAGTTAGCTTAATTAGGTGTTTAATTAGGTTTAATTGCTAGTTGGAAAATTTATGAGTTAGGATTTGAATTCAAATATGGTTATTGTCACTTGTTTAAGTTTACAAAGTGTATTTTGGCATGTGAGGGCATGAAAAACCTAATCTAGTTGCTATTATGTAAATTGTTGCATTTAAATTGTCCAAATCAAGTTTTTAAGCAAACTAGGTTTTTGAAATTTGATTAAGTAATGGAGATAAAAATATTATTAGGGTATTCATGGCATTATTAACATTTTAAAGTGTAGTTTAATACTTTAGTTCATGAAAATCCAAGCTAGATTGTGGTTTGTGCATTTTTTTGCTATAAAATTGTTAAAATTTGGGTATATTGTAAACTAGAATTTTGGAATTTATGGAAATTGATGAGAATAAATTATAGGAATGGTTTATATGACTTTGTTATGATATTTAGTGAATATTGTGGCCGCTAGATTCGTTTAAATATCAAGATGTTGTATTAAAGCGGTTAATTTTGCTTATTAGGTTTGCGGAAAAATAGCTTTAAAGCGAATTTGAAGTTTTGGTGATTCTAACCCTATTATATATATAATTAAGGTGTTGTGAAACCACGATTGATACGTTTGAGTTTTTCTCGATGGTTTGGCGTTTGTACGCCGACGTCGAGGGTTTTGGGGTTGATTTGTGAAAGCAACCATAGGTTTTGACCTATATGGGATTCACGTGTCGTTTTTGGGTCATGAGTCGGATTTTAATACGACACGGTGCGTTATGATATGTAGGTACCCCATGTGGACTTCGAGACGACAAGCAAGCGCGTGGCGACGTCGGCACCGGCTAGCGAGGACCAGGTGAGTAGATTTATATCTACGGGGAGAAGTCGGGTGGATGGCGTATAGCACCCCCGCAGTCCGTAGTGTAGCTCATATATATATGTTTATATAGGTGTTTTATGATACGAGAATGTTCATTCATGTTATACTTATGTGTTCATAGAGTACCTTTGGGTTAGTTGCGAAACCCTAGAGTAGTTGTTATACCCACATACGCACACATAGACTTGCATACTTTACTTTCTTGTGCGCAGATTGAGATGTGTATATATGTATATATGCGTGGGTTTGGGACTATGCATATGTACATTCATATACGCATGCATGGATAACGAGGATAGTACTTGGGATTAAAATGAGTCGATGAGATTTGATTTGAGGCCGTGAGATCGGTGATATAGCAGGGTTCGTATTTGAGATACGACATGACGTTGTAGCGGGTCCTTGACGTAGTGTTTCATACACGTGCATGCATATTTAGGCGGTATCAGTATTGTACTAGACGTAGATCAGTACCCCGATCATGATATTTGATAAAGAGGATACCCGATGAATAGTATGATGAATGTGATATTGACCCGTACCCAGATTTGGGATGCCGTACGACGGATTTATGTACGAGCTATATATTGATGATTGATCCGCACTCTTGACTTGGGATTCCTGATTATAGATATGGTATCGGATATGATATTATTGAGGCGGGATCACCGACTATACATATACAGGTATGTATATGTATCGACTCAGATGATAGGCGGTTTCCTTACCTGTAGTTCAGCTTGTTAGTTCAGCCGTATAGTTTAGTGTAGTTGTTAGACTAGATTAGATTTCTACCTATTTCAAAACTAACGGATCGTGGGTATTTTAAAAGACAGGTCAAGGGATCTACGGATATTTCAAAAGACGTATCCTTTATTAAAACCACTGTAGCCCTTATTTTCAAAACCCCACGATTCGTGTTATTTCAAAGGGCACCATTGTTTAGTATTTAGCTCCTGCTCATTATTGTTGTTCACTCCGCATCGCATGCTTATATTATGATTCATATCCTATTATTAATATCATGCTGTTAGGACACCAGCACCATTACCGATGACGCGTATGTACCACGTACACTTACTTGCCGGCTCACACACATCTTCATCGGTAATTGCCATGTCACGAACACTTTAGAAAATACTATTTCATTTGACATAGGTTGTTAGCTAATAGTTTAGACATGATATTAGTGTACTTGCCTTATATGCTAGTTAGACATTGTAGTTATTTCCTGCTACTTCATGCATGTTATTATTCACTGTTGTGTCACATTCATGGATTCACATGCCTATATTCACTGTTTACATGCTATTGATGACTTGGATTCGGATTTCATGAGATTTCTTGGATTTGGAGGAAAACCGCAAAAACATAAATAAACCTTTTCTCTCTTTTAAAATAAAAAGTGCGGTTTTCCCATGATGTATGAGTGTCCACCATGAGTTTGCTGATGGATTTCAAGACCCGATTCGAGGAGTGGAGGAACCGTTTCGGGTACATGGTGGGCCCGGTGCGGTACCCCGGGGCAAGAGGATCGTGTTGTTGACGTTGAGCCTGGCAGGGGAGCACTACCGACCGGTGATTTTTCCCGACGCGTCGGATATCCGGAGGATACCGTCGTGGTCTTGAGATGGATGGTAGGGGCCAGTCTGGACTGACGGCGCCCTAGATATTGTGATTGAGACATTGAGATTTCGAGATATTGAGGTACAGAGACTGTGATACAGAGATATCGAGATATTGGGATTACGTTTTGTACCGATGCTAGGCACTGTTTTATGCTGATTTCATTATGATATCTCATTTTAAAAATACAGAAATCTCACTAATTTATGAAAGCAGTTTTCTTCAGTACATGCATTCTGTTTCATGCATTCATACATCATCCATATGATATATTGCTACCTGAGGCATTGACACGGGCACATGAGATTACACTCGGGTTAGATATTTACCCTAATCATTGTTAGGCTGCATGTTATACATATATTTGAGGATATATTATGATCGTTGACCTAGGATTGCGTTGTTCATGCGGTTTCTGTTCGTAGATGTTTTTCTACTCATGAGTTGGCAACTCACCCCCGTTGTGCCACAGTTTCTTGCAGGTTTTGCCGTACAGGTTTCATTACGGCTTTGCTGGCACTGCTTCCTTCGGGTGACTTGCTAGTAGATGGGTTTATTTGTATCGCACCCATCATTATACATTGTTTATTATTATTCAGTTGTATCTAGTAAATTCCATCAACCAAACATGTATTTATTTGAGATAGAGACCAGTGATGTTTATTCTTTCGATCTTAGAGTCGCGCGTTGTATTTCTGTGGATTTCTTGTTGTTTTGAGTTCTATTTGAGTTTTGATCCTCGCCCTTGGCGTTGTATATTATATTGCTTGTGTGGTTGTGACCGTCGATTGACGAAGAGCTAGCTCCCGCTTGGGGATGCCTTTTTTGATTTCGTATACTATTCATGTTGTATCCCGTTTGGAGGCCAGTTTTTACAAAGGAGACTCTGCCGAAATTTTCAGGAAATATTTGATATTTTTTAAAAAAGGCATAATTCGGCTTATGCTATTAAAACTACTTGATTTAAATTGGTTTTACTTCACTCTACTACTTTTCTTGGTTTGGATTTCTGGGTTTTTCGGCTTACTTAGATTACGTACGCCTCGAGACGTTTCGTAGTCTAAGTGCCGGTCATGTTCCGTACTTTCGGATCGTGACAAAGTTGGTATCAGAGCGTTAGGTTTTGCCTTCGGAGCGTAGGATGACCCTTGGTTGATGGAATAGGTGACTAAAGTAGAGTGACGTACCGTGGGTATGTTCCGCGGCATACTTACGATACGCTACTCCACTTAAGAAGCCTTAGGATGTACATTTCTTTGCTCAGTATTATATTCATTCCGATCTAGCCTCATCAGTACCTGTTATGGTTTTGTTGCCACGATTACGGGCAGGGAGAGCTACGGCTAGAGTTGCGGTGAGCACGAGCTCGTCACGAACGAGGACTGACCTGGGCTTAATTCCGGCGACACACGATTGCGGAGATGTGTCTTTTTACTGTGTTTTCGCGCCACGAGCGTTTGGCGGATCGCCTTTATGAGATTACTTGGATGTGCTGATCGACACTAGAGGATTGAGCCACTGACAGAGACCAGCCAGATTTTGATGACCGTTGGTGTATTGCTTACTCATGATGATTGAGGTACTGTTCAGCGTGCAGACGAGTGAGCCAGTTGTTGCTGCGAGCGACGAGATATCGCCCCAGATGTTGGAGCTATTGCGGGACGAGTTGTACTAATAGATGATAGAAGGTCGCTAGTCACCCGATGATGAATGACTAGGACAGGTGGTTCGTTCGCCTACCCCGATGCGAGGTCATCAGATAGATTGATTCCAGCTAGAGACGACTTCACGCGGAGATGTTGAGAGTCGACAGAGACGATCGAATGTCAGAAACCCATTATTCCAAGTTTAAAGTAGTCGGAAAGACATGCAGGCAATTCTATGGTCTCTCTAGAAGAATGAAACCCTAACTCGACTTAATGACCGTGTGAAAGCCTTTGAACCTTCGGGTTTGCGGCAGTTCTACGGCGCCATTAGTGAGGCTTGGGTTTGCCCTTATACGGCTGGACTACCGATGCTGTGGTATGTACTCGATACTATTAAACTGTGCCCAAGATGTTGAGCTCTTGGGGGATTATGAGGTTTTGACGACTCGATCGGATGGCTCGACTTAATTCGGATGCTAGGTGGTGAGATGCATTTCTTGGGAGACTCCCGATACGAGGATAGCCGTTGGAGCTCAGTACATGCAGCCGCGACGAGATGAGTCCAAAGCAGACGACATTAGAGAAAAGTGAAGTAAGAGGTTTGTACCAGATCTAGATGAGACAACGTTCCACTCCGCCGACATCAGAGATGCGATGCGCATGCCGAGGCATGGTACTTGGATTTACCTTCCAGAAGGAGTCGCGATGAGTATGCAGTCGTTCCAGAGCAAGATGCAGATATAGGAAAGGACGATGACTTCCGGACAGTTGGCAGAGACGAGACATGGAAGAGACCGTGAGCAGGATTCCTTCCAGGACACTGCTGCAATAATACTTGCACCCAGGATCAGATGTGTCACGTACATTCAGAGAGCCAGAGGCCGACGCCAGTGATATGCTGTCTTACGAGTGGTCGCGATGATTGACCGAGAGATGACCAGAGAAGTGCCAGAACGGGATCATCCCCGTTAGCACACCTGACAGGGCCGATGAGCCGATGGACCGAGAGATTGGTAATTCACAGTGAAGACCTTGACCCAGGAGTGGTCATTGTTACGCACACCAGCAGGCCAGAGTTCATGATCATCGACGAGACGTCCCACTAGTGACCGCGGCAGTTGGCCTGAGATTCTTAGAGGATGCACTTGAGCGGTACTATTTCGCCATTATTGATTTCGATGTTTTGGGTGATTTATTCACATGATTTGATTTTGATGATTGAGGATTTACGATCTTTGCACAGTGTTGCACTTGATATCGTTTTCATGCTTTGGTTTCACATGCTTGTGATTTTACGGTTTTAGACATTTGAGTTGATTTTGTGCGTATGCACGCACACGATTTGGTTCCTGCACTCTGTATAGTTTATATATGCTTGCAGTGCAGTGATACGCCTTTTGTGCACTTAGATGCACTGGACTTCAATTTCGATTGTGATACTCGATATTTGTTTTGTGCACCTGATTTGATTTTGCGCATGTTCGGCGCTTGATATTGGATTTCATGATTTCGTGCATGATGGATGCCCCTGGTTTTGGGTTTTCACGCATGTTGAGCGCATGTCTTGAGATGCGATTTTGGTGCACACCAGATGCACTAAATCGAGATTCTTCGTGCATGTCAGATGCACCTGATTTTGCTGTCAGGCACCCACGTTGCCTATGACAGATGTTTCGTACACACCCGATGCACTTAGATCTTGTTTCTGTGCACATGTTGCCACATATATGGATTTTGATTTCCGTGCGCACCAGACGCACGTAGTATTCGTATGCATATTTTGGGATTGATTTCTTATAGAGCAGTACGTTTTTATGATATTTGCTATGTGTTTTCGTACTGAGCACGACTAGTCAGAGGACAGTACCTGAATGTATTTTGCATGCATTGATAGCTATTGAAGGGAATTCCAAAAAACGAGCTATAGTCTCAGCATTTACCTACGTGTCTGATATGACGCGAAACGTTTAAAACAAGGAAAACCCTTCTAAATTGTTTCCCAAAACGGTGGAACGTACATTTCAAGCAAAGGTATATATGTATATAGTTATTTTCTTTTGATAGACGTCCGCCACTGTGCAGTGTTATGTGCATTGCACAGCAACTTTAAGGATTTGGCATGCATTTCCTCATGATATTTGCATGTATAGTTCCGATTTATAGCATATCGGTCTTGCTTGAGATTTGGCATTCGTGTCTTCACCTTGACTTCGATGATTGCGGGAGGCTTGACGGTGTTTTGATTTCGAGTTATCTACTCATTATTCATGCGCATGCATTGCGCTATGATGTGTTTATGTACTTATGATTTCGGAGCCCCGGCGATTTGATGGTTTTGGCTGAAATATTTTAGTATTTGGGGGGGGTTAATTTAAATTCGGGGACCGAATTTCTTTAAGGGGGGAAGATTGTAACGTTTTGAAAATCGTTTCGGTGAAATTTCGAAAAAACGGTAAAATAAGGGGGTTTTCTGTAAAAAGTCAAAATGCAAATATCTTTATTATAAAATTAAATATACATATTCTAGATATGTAATTGCTAGTATTTGGTGTTTATTGAGCCACTGGTGAAATTTCAAATTTTCTGAAATTTTTTCCGAAATTAATTATTTTAATATTATTTTAAGCCGTCACTAATACATTTAATTAGGGAAAATTACAAATTGGAATGAGTCGAAAAAAATTTTGTGCATCATAAAACATTAAATAAAATTTTATCATGTGGTTTTTGAAATGAAATCGTTTGCCAAAACGGTTTAGAAAATATCGAAGAAAAAGGCTTTTTTTATAGTGTAAATGGATGTTTGGGGTATTGTATTTATCATTTTCCATCACCCCATACCCATACGCACACTCACACCCCCCATTTATTTCTTCCCTTGGCTGAATTCAGCAGCCCCCACCCATTTTCCCCACTTGAATTTCAAAGAAAGAAAAGAAAAGAAAAGAAATGAGAATGGATAAAAGTGTATGGTCTTGGGTTGACTTGGTCTTCTTTCTCCCCTTGACTTCACCCACCCCCACACCACACCTCACTTCCCTTCTCTCCTGGCCTAGACCAGCAACAGCCCTCCCCAAATTTCCATCTCAATTCCACCTCAAAACTCCACCATTTCTTCATCAAAAATGCTTGAAAATCCACAAAAAATCAAGCAAAAATCCAAATCCAAATCCGCCTCCTACCCATTTTTCCTTGGATAACATAGCATGGATCTAGGGATTTAGATTTCAATTTGGGAGGCTAAGTGTGCTTGTGGGATCTTCAAATTTAGTTGGGTATAATTCTAACCTTTTTGTTAAATTGTTGTTAATTGCTTTAAGTTAGCTTAATTAGGTGTTTAATTAGGTTTAATTGCTAGTTGGAAAATTTATGAGTTAGGGTTTGAATTCAAATATGGTTATTGTCACTTGTTTAAGTTTACAAAGTGTATTTTGGCATGTGAGGGCATGGAAAACCTAATCTAGTTGCTATTATGTAAATTGTTGCATTTAAATTGTCCAAATCAAGTTTTTAAGCAAACTAGGTTTTTGAAATTTGATTAAGTAATGGAGATAAAAATATTATTAGGGTATTCATGGCATTATTAACATTTTAAAGTGTAGTTTAATACTTTATTTCATGAAAATCCAAGTTAGATTGTGGTTTGTGCATTTTTTTGCTATAAAATTGTTAAAATTTGGGTATATTGTAAACTAGAATTTTGGAATTTATGGAAATTGATGAGAATAAATTATAGGAATGGTTTATATGACTTTGTTATGATATTTAGTGAATATTTTGGCCGCTAGATTCGTTTAAATATCAAGATGTTGTATTAAAGCGGTTAATTTTGCTTATTAGGTTTGCGGAAAAATAGCTTTAAAGCGAATTTGAAGTTTTGGTGATTCTAACCCTATTTTATATATGTAATTAAGGTGTTGTGAAACCACGATTGATACGTTTGAGTTTTTCTCGATGGTTTGGCGTTTGTACGCCGACATCGAGGGTTTTTGGGTTGATTTGTGAAAGCAACCATAGGTTTTGACCTATGTGGGATTCACGTGTCGTTTTTGGGTCATGAGTCGGATTTTAATACGACACGGTGTGTTATGATATGTAGGTACCCCATGTGGACTTCGAGACGACAAGCAAGCGCGTGGCGACGTCGGCACCGGCTAGCGAGGACCAGGTGAGTAGATTTATATCTACGGGGAGAAGTCGGGTGGATGGCGTATAGCACCCCCGCAGTCCGTAGTGTAGCTCATATATATATGTTTATATAGGTGTTTTATGATACGAGAATGTTCATTCATGTTATGCTTATGTGTTCATGGAGTACTTTTGGGTTAGTTGCGAAACCCTAGAGTAGTTGTTATACCCACATACGCACACACAGACTTGCATACTTTACTTTCTTGTGCGCAGATTGGGATGCGTATATATGTATATATGCGTGGGTTTGGGACTATGCATATGTACATTCATATACGCATGCATGGATAACGAGGATAGTACTTGGGATTAAGATGAGTCGATGAGATTTGATTTGAGGCCGTGAGATCGGTGATATAGCAGGGTTCGTATTTGAGATACGACATGACGTTGTAGCGGGTCCTTGACGTAGTGTTTCACACACGTGCATGCATACTTAGGCGGTATCAGTATTGTACTAGACGTAGATCAGTACCCCGATCATGATATTTGATAAAGAGGATACCAGATGAATAGTATGATGAATGTGATATTGACCCGTACCCAGATTTGGGATGCCGTACGACGGATTTACGTACGAGCTATATATTGATGATTGATCCGCACTCTTGACTTGGGATTCCTGATTATAGATATGGTATCGGATATGATATTATTGATGCGGGATCACCGACTATACATATACAGGTATGTATATGTATCGACTCAGATGATAGGCGGTTTCCTTACCTGTAGTTCAGCTTGTTAGTTCAGCCGTATAGTTTAGTGTAGTTGTTAGACTAGATTAGATTTCTACCTATATCAAAACTAACGGATCGCGGGTATTTTAAAAGACAGGTCAAGGGATCTACGGATATTTCAAAAGACGTATCCTTTATTAAAACCACCGTAGCCTTTATTTTCAAAACCCCACGATTCGTGTTATTTCAAAGGGCACCATTGTTTAGTATTTAGCTCCTGCTCATTATTGTTGTTCGCTCCGCATCGCATGCTTATATTATGATTCATATCCTATTATTAATATCATGCTGTTTGGACACCAGCACCATTACCGATGACGCGTATGTACCACGTACACTTACTTGCCGGCTCACACACATCTTCATCGGTAATTGCCATGTCACGAACACTTTAGAAAATACTATTTCATTTGACATAGGTTGTTAGTTAATAGTTTAGACATGATATTAGTGTACTTGCCTTATGTGCTAGTTAGACATTATAGTTATTTCCTGCTACTTCATGCATGTTATTATTCACTGTTGTGTCGCATTCATGGATTCACATGCCTATATTCACTGTTTACATGCTATTGATGACTTGGATTCGGATTTCATGAGATTTCTTGGATTTGGAGGAAAACCGCAAAAACATAAATAAACCTTTTCTCTCTTTTAAAATAAAAAGTGCGGTTTTCCCATGATGTATGAGTCGTCCACCATGAGTTTGCTGATGGATTTCAAGACCCGATTCGAGAAGTGGAGGAACCGTTTCGGGTACATGGTAGGCCGGTGCGGTACCCCGGGGCAAGAGGATCGTGTTGTTGACGTTGAGCCTGGCAGGGGAGCACCACCGACCGGTGATTTTTCCCAACGCGTCGGATATCCGGAGGATACCGTCGTGGTGCGCCCTAGATATTGTGATTGAGACATTGAGATTTCGAGATATTGAGGTACAGAGACTGTGATACAGAGATATCGAGATATTGGGATTACATTTTGTGCCGATGCTAGGCACTGTTTTATGCTGATTTCATTATGATACCTCATTTTAAAAATACAGAAATCTCACTAATTTATGAAATCAGTTTTCTTCAGTACATGCATTCTGTTTCATGCATTCATACATCATCCATATGATATATTGCTACCTGAGGCACTGACACGGGCACATGAGATTACACTCGGGTTAGATATTTACCCTAATCATTGTTAGGCTGCATGTTATACATATCTTTGAGGATATATTATGATCGTTGACCTAGGATTGCGTTGTTCATGCGGTTTCTGTTCGTAGATGTTTTTCTACTAACGAGTTGGCAACTCACCCCCGTTATGCCACAGTTTCTTGCAGGTTTTGCCGTACAGGTTTCATTACGTCTTTGCTGGCACTGCTTTCTTCGGATGACTTGCTAGTAGGTGGGTTTATTTGTATCGCACCCATCATTATACATTGTTTATTATTATTCAGTTGTATCTAGTAAATTCCATCAACCAAACATGTATTTATTTGAGATAGAGACCAATGATGTTTATTCTTTCGACCTTAGAGTCGCGCGTTGTATTTCTGTGGATTTCTTGTTGTTTTGAGTTCTATTTGAGTTTTGATCCTCGCCCTTGGCGTTGTATATTATATTGCTTGTGTGGTTGTGACCGTCGATTGACGAAGAGCTAGCTCCCGCTTGGAGATGCCTTTTTTGATTTCGTATACTATTCATGTTGTATCCCGTTTGGGGGCCATTTTTTACAAAGGAGACTCTGCCGAAATTTTGAGGAAATATTTGATGTTTTTTAAAAAAGGCATAATTCGGCTTATGCTATTAAAACTACTTGATTTAAATTGGTTTTACTTCACTCTACTACTTTTCTTGGTTTGGATTTCTGGGTTTTTCGGCTTACTTAGATTACGTACGCCTCGAGACGTTTCGTAGTCTAAGTGTCGGTCATGTTCCGTACTTTCGGGGCGTGACAGCAAGGTATTACCAATGAGCTACAAGCTCCTTCTTGTAATTATTGTGGGAAAATAGATACTTAAAGTGATAACACTAACATTAAATACTCCAAGCATACTTCAAATTTAAATCAAATTTATGTATACAAAAATTGGAGTTGTTACAGTTACGAACACAATATTTCATTAATATACCATCTACTATAAAAAAAATGTTTTCTTTAGAATTGTATTTTAAAATTCTTTTGCAAATAAGGCTCTACAACCCTTTTTAGGGGACCCGCTATTGGATGGTGCGGATTATCGCACAACTTTGGGCTAGCAGAGCGAGATGCAGACCTCCTCACGAAACATTCGATCTCGAAAAATATTCTAAATACGGTTTTTATGAAAAACGCATTTTCTACTTTAATAAAATTTACTTTTTATAATTATATAAATATTACAAATCCATATATTTTCAAAATTCAACAAACTTACATTTTTTCTAAAAGTTGAAAGTTCACAAGTTTCATCAAAATACTATCAAGATACCAATACAATGCAAGTTTTACGGTAAAATACCATGAGCTATTCAAGTTAAGGTAATTATCACTAAAATATCCCAAATCCCTAAAATTCACATTCATGTAAACCCTAAATAATATAATTAATTTCTCGAGGTTATTTTTAAACTATACTAAAAATATTTTTCATAAAACCCCATCGAGTTATATAAAAATTACATTTAAGGAGTTTAGTAAATATAGGTTTAAGCGGGATCAATTCTCTTGAGATTCAGGGAGCCGGAGAAAGTGAGTGCTTGCATATTTAAGCTAGAAAACTTAACGGTGTTATCAATGGTAATTGTCTTGAAAAAAGACACAAATCATGCCGTCCATATGCAGCAGTTACCGATAACTCCTGAACCTAATTCAAGATCTAAATCAATTTAAAGTGTCTGACTCAAGTCTGAGTCTAACTCATGTCTAAATCCAAAACTCAAACTTGAATTTAAAACCAAACATGAATACTTGATCATGAACTTGAATCCAAACTCAAGTCAGAATTCAATTCAAACATGAACCCAAACTCTAGCATGAATACTTGAACATGAACATGAATACCTGAATTCAAACACATATATCAAACCTGAATACATGACTTGACTTGACTCAAACCGTGAATACAACTTGACATGAATACAAGAATACTTGATATGAATACTTGATATATACATGAACTCTATCTTACAAACCGATGTATTCATGGATTCGAGCAAGGCTGATAATTTTAGCTGTAACTTAGCATATACGGGGTGCTGCGGTAGTTCATGCATGAATCCAACGAAATCTCAAGAGTCCCACTAGATCATAAATCCATGTCTACTAACACAAGTAAGCGATCATGAGGGCCCGTGTTTCCTTACTCCTGAATTACAGCCCGTTGAGTTTGGAATACTTCAACACCAGGTTGAAGTCCCGTTGCTAATACTTGATTCGGGCCCGTGGTTCCTTATTCCTAGATTACAGCAAGTTGGGTTCGGAAACACTCTTGAGATTGGTTGACATTCACCATTGAACTTACGTTAAATTAGTATACCCAAGTAGAGACTTGTTAAGACACTTACATTCACTGCATGTTCACTATACTTACACTACACGGCCATGTTACTTTTGTTTTCAATGCTCATTGTCACAACCCGGAAAAGGTACATGATTGGCATTTGAATCATGTGAAGTCTATAGGACCACACCTAACTCATGTAAGCCAAAAGCCCAGAAATCCAAACCTTTTTAGGGAAAATAGTGGAGGTGAAGTTTTGAAATAACGGTATAATAAAATCAAGTTCTTCTTTTACAAGTATAAGTAAAAATCATATGAAAATGTAATGTTTATATCTATCTTAAAAACAGATTTCGACGTTTGAAATTTCAGCAGCATCTCCTTTGTAAATTTTAACCCGAAAACAATACAACAAAATAATAATAGGCATCCCTAAGCGGGAGCTAGCTCTTCGCCAATTGACAGAAATAACCACACAAAGATATAAATATACAACGCCGAAGGCGAGGATCAAAACACAAAAGAAAGCAAAGAAACTAAAGCATCATCAAGAAACCAAAACAATAATGAATAAGTACAAAAGCGTGACTCTAAAGCCAAAAGAATATACAGCAGCGTTTCTAAGTCTACAGATATACAAAGCCTGGTTGATGGAGGTTTTAACTAGATACAACAGAATGGATATAAAAGTACAATGGTGGTCACGATACAATTGTATCCCACCTACCGAAGCAATCACCCAGAAGAAAGCGATGTGCCAACAAAGCCGCTACAGTACCTACGCGGTCGAACCTGCAAGAAAACTGTGGAACAACGGGGGTGGGTTGCCAACTCGTGAGTAGAAGACATCACCGAGCAGAAACCAAATTTATGGCGATCTCCTAGGTCATACAGTATAATACAATAATTGTAACAACTCTATTTCAGTGTACAGAAAATTTGATTAAAAGTTAATGTACAAATGGAGTATTTTCAATCCTGTGTACACTATAAGTATTTGAATTGCTTTTGTACAACAAGAAAGCAATTAGCTCATTGGTAAAACCTTGCACTGCTGTAACGTAGCCCCCTGTGATCGTGTCACGCCCCGCTTCCCAGAGTGCGCTAAGATAGGCACGTGACAGAGCCAACCATGCTACCTGTGGATGGGAAATATCCCTCCACAGTCACATTACGGCTGTAGAGATATCAAGAACAATAATAAACTATCTAACACATGTCCAAAATCCAGAATAAACGAGTCAAGAATAAAATAAAGCGGAAGCAAAAAGATCCAATACAAGAATAAACTGGAATGTACGTCCCATAATGCGGGCTCACATCAGGAATGAAAATGCATAAATAAAACCAAAATACTAACAGGTCCTCACTGCTCGGCCTGCTGACTGAAATACTCCTGCTCGGCTTGCAGCAAAGGTAAAGAATCTGGGCCATGCAAAACCCAGACGTCAGTGCATCATAATATCAAGCAATAATATAAACAAGGGGTAGCAAGACATACATGTATGAGTATGAACGGTAAAACAGGTATAACAGTAACATAAATAAGGACAGTGAAGGGTAAGGCATAGGTGATGTGCAGTGAGTAATCTAAACTGGTCTACTGGGTTAATTACTCTCAAGTCTTTGAAATCAATTTGATGAATCATCGATGTAACTCAATAGTATCCCGTGCATGCCCGGGACGACGGTCAAGATTCTCGGGCTGAATCCGAGACGTATCGCTAGGTAGTAAAAGGTAGTATGTAACGATGAATGATGTCAACAACATCATCCCGGGGCTGGCCTAGCCCGTAAAGCTGATCAGTAAAGGCATCGAACTGTCGAGTTACAAGTCAGTTTTCATCATTGATTTCCGCATACCCCTAAGTTATGTGTTTAAGTCAGGTATTGATAAATCTGGAGCTAATGCCAACACAGGATCAAGCAGGTACATGTTTGTCTGTATAGACAACAGGATATGTCCGTAGGGACAACAGGTCAAGATTGTCGGCATTAGTAACAAGATCAGGTAATGTGTCAAGCTGTGGTATATCAGGTCATGTCAGGTAGTGTACATAGATCCAATCATGTCAAATAGTGCACATGTATCGAGTCGTGTCAAGTAGTAGTGTATCAAGTCATGTCAGGGGTGCACAAGTATCACATGGGTGCTCATAATCAAACTATAATAAGCATGGGTACACAAAAACAAGTATGGGCTACCAATATAACAATAAAATGGAATAATGTGATGTGGTATGCAAATAGGTATAGATTCAAACATATGGATGCACAGTTATCGATTAGGGTTACATTTATAGTTCCAATACTAAATAGGATGCACTTTATTAAACATGGAGTGTTAATTTCATAGTAATATGTAGTAATATGATCTATGGATGCAGACATATATATTCTAAATGAGATGGATGCAAACGGGTATCCGAAAAGTTATAAAACTATAAAATGGTAATGTGGGGTGTACAACTAAGCAATATGTGATATAAATATTGGTATGGATGCATTATAATGTAATCTACTATGTTACAAGGTTAGTTTTCATCATCTAGATCTAAAATGATGTAAACGGATGCAAACGGAACATCGAAACATTATAAAATGAAACATGGGGTACTAGCTTTAAACTACAGGTATGATATATATTTAAATAGGTATGAAATGAATTATATAGCATGTAGCAAGATTAACTTGCCTAGACGGATCAAGAAACGGGTGTGTACGGAACGTCTCACGTCGGTGAAATGTCGCGACGCGCGCACGATACACGGAACGGTTCCAAACAACGCACAAAGATGACCACACAAGTCAGGTACGACGTCTGGATCGTCGAGATCGTCGACGTCACGTCCGGCTACGGCGAATTACTGTAGACAGAAAACAGTTTAAAGAAGAAAGAAAGAACAAAAGAAAGAAAGAGAAGAAAGGAAAGAGGAAGAAGAGATTGAGAGGAAGAGGAAGCTCACTGGGTTGCACAGAGGAGTCGTGAGGGTGTCGAAGAGGGCGACGGAGCTCCGGCGAGACGATCTACAGAAAACAGAGAACATTTATCTTTAGAAAAAACAGAAGAAAGGAAGAAAGGAAAGAAGGAGGAAAGAAGAGGAGAAAGGAGGAAGGAGTGGCTCACTGTGGTGTGCTGGATTCGGGGAATGAGGGGCGACGACGAGATCAACTCCGGCGATCTTCGTCGGCGGTGTATCGCGCGTGCAGGGATGGCTCGGGTTTGGGTTTCTTGGTGTGTGTAGGGCTCGGGGAGATGAGAGAGGAAGGTGAGGACAAGGGGAGGATGAAGACGAGGTCGGGAGTGGCGTTGTCGGAGGCTTGGGCGACGGCGAGGTAGAGGCAGGTGGTGTTAGGGTTCGCACAGAGAAAAAAATAAGAACAGGAAGAAAGAAGGATATAATATATATATATATATATATATATATATATATATATATATAGATAAAGCAAGAGAGGAGAGAGAGAGAATCTGAGAGAGAGAGAGAGGAGAGAGACAAAGAAAGCGAGAGGAGAGAGAGAGGGAATCTGCGAGAGGAGAGAGATAGAGAGAAGGCGAGATCGAGAGGAGAGAGAGAGAGAAGTGAACAGTAAGGAGATATAAGGTTGTTTGTTTGTGAGGAGAGAGAGAGACTGAGCGCGGGGAAGAGAGAGAGAGAGAAAGAGAAAAAGAAAAGGAGTGGGGGCCACAAGATAGCCAAAGAGAGAGCTGGAGGGGGTGAGCTGGGTTGTTAGGATTAGATTTTTAAAATTTAAAAAGATTTTTAGATTTAAAATTTTAGATAAAAGATTTCAGTTTGTTAAAGAAATCGTGTGAAAATATTTAAACTAAAATTTAAAATTTAAATAAATTGAATTTTGGCGGGATACAAAAATATTTCAAAACGCGTCCGGGTCGGGCCTAAAATTTCAGATTTAAAATACGAAAAATATATACGACTTTCAAAATTTAAAACGAATGCTCAGGTAACGAAAATGCATAACCCCAAGAACGGATGCACGTACGTGCGCGTAGCCATTCAAACACGTCCGTTTCACTGAACGGGACGGGAACAAGATGCGCGGATGCTACCACGGGGTTAGGGGTATCATGCAAGACATGTTATGTAATTTTAAAATATTTTACGAGACCTAAAATGTTATATGGTAAAAGATGCAATACCAGATAAAATGCCAGTATGCAGTATACATGAGATGCACGTGTCTATATAACAAGTCAAGGTAATTAATAAATATGAATCAAACAGGTTCAAGAAAGCGGGTCGGGTCGAATGCAATGTAAAATGTAAAATACTATTCGCACCCAAACACGATAAATCAAGAAAATTCCACAGATAAATAAATACGGGAACTGGAAATGGTATAAATGAACTAGGTTGTTACATTATACCCAACTACAAAAAGAATTTCGTCCTCGAAATTCCAAGAACAAGAAAAGATAAACAATCAAGAAACTGCAAGAATAGATGTAGAAACTTCTGTCGGATTTCATCTTCTCGTTCCCAAGTCGATTCTCTATGTGAGTGATTTCCCCAAGAATCAAGTACAAGAGGGATAACCTTACTCTTAAGAACCTTTTCCCTTCGATCCACAATCGACACTGGTTGTTCCTCAAAGGTTAAATCTTCACGTACAGTCGGCTCCGAATGATCCAACACGTGTATTTCATCTCGAACATACTTACGGAGTTGAGATACATGAAACACGTCATGAACATTCGCCAAAGATTGCGGTAACGCCAATCGATACGCTACTTCTCCAACACGCTCCAAAATCTCGAAAGGTCCAACGAATCGAGGACTAAGCTTTCCTCGACTCCCAAAGCGAATCACTCCTCTAGTCGGTGATATCTTCAAGAATACCAAATCACCAACAGCGAACTCTAGAGGTCTTTCGATGTATCAGCCCAACTCTTTTGCCGATCTTGTGCTGCCTTCATATGATTCCGGATAATGTTAACCTTTTCCACTATTTTCACAATCAAATTCGGTCCCAATAATCTCCGTTCTCCAACATCGTCCCAACAAACGGGTGAGCGACAATTGCGACCATACAACGCTTCGAATAGAGCCATTTGAATAGTCGCCTGAAAACTGTTATTGTAAGAAAACTCCACTAAGTGTAGATGATCCTCCCATCAACCCTTGAAGTCTAACATGCAAGATCTCAACATATTTTCAAGAGTTTGGATCGTTCTCTTCGACTGGCCATCTGTCTGAGGATGATAATCTGTGCTAAACTTCAATCGAGTCCCCAAACTTTCCTGTAAGCTCCTCCAGAAGTGTGATAAGAAACGGGTGTCACGGTCGGACACGATGCTCATTGGTACTCCATGCAATCTTACAATCTCCTGCATGTACCGTTCTGCCAAAGCTTCTGTTGATTGACCAACTCGAAATGGGATGAAATGAGCTGCCTTGGTCAATCGATCAACAATCACCCAAACTGCATTGTTGCCTTTTGGACTCCGCGGTAAAGCCGTCACGAAATCCATGGTTATATGTTCCCACTTCCATTGAGGAATCGGAAGTGGTTGCAATAAACCAGCAACCCTTTGATGTTCGTCCTTAACTTGCTGACACACCAAGCACTTCGCTACAAAGCGGGCAATCTCCCATTTCATGCCTTCCCACCAGAAATGCTGTTGTAGATCTCGGTACATCTTCGTGCCTCCTGGATGTACGGAATATGCGGAACTATGCGCCTCCTTCATAACTTCTTCGCGAATATCTCCTTTTGGCACACACAAACGACTACTATATCGCAACGAACCATCTTCATGAATCAACAAGTCCGTTCGAAGTCTAGCTTCAACCTGTTCTCGAAACTTTTGCAATCTAGGGTCCTGTAACTGCGCTGCTTTAATATTCTCAATCAACGACGACTGTACTTGCAGCTGCATCAACCGTCCCGAAGAATGCGGTAGCACAATCTCCAAATCAAATCTCCGAAAGTCTTCAATAAGTTTCTTTTGTGCAGTCAACATCTGAATTGCTGGCAACCGACTAAGCGCATCCGGCACAACATTAACTTTCCCCGGATGGTACTTAAGATCAAGATCGTAGTCAGCCATCAGCTCCTACCATCTACGCTGCCTCATATTAAGCTCCTTCTGTGTGAACACATACTTCAGGCTTTTGTGATCAGTGAATACTTCGACCCTTTCGTCTAATAAGTAGTGTCTCCAAATCTTCAAAGCGAAAATCACAGCCGCTAGCTCCAAATCATGAGTTAGGTAATTCTTCTCATGGGTCTTCAACTGTCTCGATGCGTAAGCTATAACCTTCCCATGCTACATCAAAACACATCCCAATCCTTTCCCAGATGCGTCGCTGTGAATCACCAACCCTCCGGAACTGTCTGGCACGGTTAAAATAGGAGCGGTTATCAGTCTCTGCTTCAATGCCTCCAAAGCTGACGCACACTTATCCGTCCACACAAATGGTACCTCCTTGCGCGTAAGATTGGTCAAAGGCTCAGCCAAATGAGAAAAATTCTCCACGAACCTTCTGTAATATCCGGCAAGTCCAAGAAAGCTTCTGATCTCAGCAACGTTCTTCGGAATCGGCCAATCTCGAACTACTGCAATCTTTTCGGGATCAACGGCGATTCCATCTCCGGACACGACATGCCCCAAAAACTTCACTTCTTCAAGCCAAAACTCGCACTTGCTCATCTTTGCATACAATCTCTCTTGCCTCAATGTCTACAGTGCGATCTTCAAGTGTTTTGCATGCTCTTCAATACTCCTCGAGTAAACCAGAATATCATCAATGAACACCACTATAAACTGATCCAAGAATGGTGAAAAGATTCGGTTCATCAAGTCCATAAATATCGCCGGTGCATTCGTTACTCCGAATGGCATCGCTAAATACTCGTAATGTCCATACCGAGTTCTGAACGCCGTTTTGCAAATATCTTCTGATTTAACTCGGACCTGATGATATCCGGATCACAAATTCAACTTCGAGAATACCCTTGCGCCACTAAGCTGCTCGAACAATTTTCCAATGCGAGGGATCGGGTACTTGTTCTTAATAGTCACCCGGTTTAATTCTCGATAATCGATGCACATCCTCCTTGTGCCATCTTTCTTCTAGACTAGAAGAACTGGAGATCCCCAAGGTGAATTACTGCTGCGAATCCAACCCTTCTCAAGTAATTCAGCAACCTGCTTCTTGACTTCTTCCAACTCCACTGGTGCCATTGGATAGTACGCTTTAGAGATTGGCGTTGCACCAGGAATAAGATCGATCGCGAACTCCACGTCTCATTTCGGCGGTAAACCTGATATGTCTTCAAACACGTCCATGAAATCTCGAACTACCGCTGGCGCTTCTTCCTTATCTACTTCCATAAACGAAAGAGCATTATTTATCGGCCTAGCCCGAAACTCGACTGGCCCGACAGAACTGCTT
The DNA here is from genome assembly GCA_030015575.1 of Agapanthus africanus. Lineage (NCBI taxonomy): Eukaryota > Viridiplantae > Streptophyta > Magnoliopsida > Asparagales > Amaryllidaceae > Agapanthus > Agapanthus africanus. The sequence continues at coordinate 823,331 of JASDDO010000008.1, read as the reverse complement.
CCTCCAGTAAAGATAAACTCTGGATGTCCGAGAATCTGGAAAATTACTTTCTTTTCCCTACAATAAATGTGAGCGTGGAAAGTGCCGAGAAAATCCATTCCCAAGACGACTTCATAGTTGCCGGTATCAATCACCAAGAAATCTGCAAACAGCTCCCATCCGCAAACAACAATAGAACAATCCTTACATTCTCTACTAGATATGATCTTCCCATTCCCAGTGTGTATGTCCCAGCAACTAGACATGGTCATGCAAGCAATCGAGTGTGTAGAAATAAACTTGGACGACATAAAACAATGGGATGCACCAGAATCGAATAACGCTAATGCGGGAAAACCATGAACAAGTAGAATACCTGAAACAACTTCTCCTGAAGCCTTAGCTTCCTCAGCCGTCAAGGTAAATGCTCGAGCTTGATTGGGTCCCTGAGTCAGCTGCTTCTGTACCTGAAACTGCTTCTGCGATGGCCTCTGAACATCATCCTTCGTGCGAAGCTTTGACGGACAAGCGTTGATAGTATGATCCGCCGATCCACAAACCAAACAGAGTCCCCGCATCCTTCGGCAATCTCTTTGCACATGTCCGGGTAAATGGCAGTAGTCACAAATCACGCTCCTTCTTTGATCAATGACAACATGCTTCTTCATAGGTGTTACGCCGCGTCGGTTCACCGGAATACCTCTGCGTACATGCGCTCGGTTCGGTGCAAATGCCGGCTTCCGCACTGTAACTGCTTGCTGATGCGTACCCCCAGTCTTCATAGATAGGCTCTGCTGCTCTCGGGCCGCTGTGAGTACCTGTGAGAAAGTGGTCAAACCCAGGGATATAATCTGCCTCTTGATGTCCACATTCAAACTGCGCATGAACCTCCTTGCCCTATCAGCATCGTTTGCAACCAATGGTCCAGCGAATCTACTGAGCCGTGTCCACTCAGCTGCATGCACATCCACAGGTGCGCCGTTCTGCTTCAAACTGATAAACTTTTCTTCTATTTCCTCCCGTGCAGTCCGCGGGAAGAAATTCTCCAAGAAACTCTTCGAAAAATCCACCCAACTGATAGGCTTGGGCAAGCGGGTCTCTTCCACAAGCCACCATTCACGGGCATAGTCCACCAACTGGATGCGTACCACATCCATTCTCTTGTCTTCTTGAATCTGTGCTGCAACGAGCAAATTCTCCGTATCAACCAGCCGCTGCTCCGCTGGCAACAGCTCTTCGAGGCCAGCAAAGACGGACGGACCAAGTCTCCTGAAATCCGCCACGGTACCCACACGATCAACTGGTCTGGCCACAACATTGTTTACGGACTGCTGGACGGTCCGCAAACCTTCCTGAAAAGCTTCGGCTTGCTGCTGGTTCATCTCGGTCTGCCGTTTCTGGTTCTCCAGCATCCCACGGATTAATCCAAGCAAAGCGGCTTCGTCAACACGCCTCTGGTACGTTTTCAGATTCTTGCCTGCCATATTCCTGAAATCAAAATACCGAAAGGATTAGTATGATAACAGATTCAAAATATAGATCAAGGATATGAATTAAGGCTAGAACTCCAAGTTACTCAAATAGAGTACCGCATTGTAACCATGCCGCGGTACATAGCTACAATCACATAACTCCACCCAAGTCGCCTAAGTTCCAGAGATAAACAATAGGAAACCAAGTTTCAAGTCGAGATGCAAAAGAGGTTTGCATATCGTCAAGGTGAAATCAGGAGGAAGTTAAGATTCAAAAAATGGCAAGATGGCAAAGTGGCAGGACATGTTCCTAATCACGAGTATTCTGATTCGTGTATTGGGTCCAATACCCAACTACAAAAGAATAAAACCTGATTAACCTAGATCCTATGGCTCTGATACCAAACAAACCGTATCACGCCCCGCTTCCCACAGTGCGCTAAGATAGGCACGTGACAGAGCCAAACATGCTACCTGTGGATAGGAAATATCCCTCCACAGTCACATTACGGCTGTAGAGATATCAAGAACAGTAATAAACTATCTAACACATGTCCATAAGCCAGAATAAACGAGTCAAAAATAAAATAAAGCGGAAGCAAAAAGATCCAATACAAGAATAAACTGGAATGTACGTCCCATAATGCGGGCTCACATCAGGAATGAAAATGCATAAATAAAACCAAAATACTAACAGGTCCTCAATGCTCGGCCTGCTGACTGAAATACTCCTGCTCGGCCTGCAGCAAAGGTAAAGAATCTGGGCCATACAAAACCCAGACGTCAGTGCGTGAATAATATAAACAAGGGGTAGCAAGACATACAGGTATGAGTATGAACGGTAAAACAGGTATAACAGTAACATAAATAAGGACAGTGAAGGGTAAGGCATAGATGACGTGCAGTGAGTAATCTAAACTGGTCTACTGGGTTAATTACTCTCAAGTCTTTGAAATCAATTTGATGAATCATCGATGTAATTCAATAATATCCCGTGCATACCCGGGACCACGGACAAGATTCTCGGGCTGAATCCAAGACGTGCCGCTAGGCAGTAAAAGGTAGTATGTAACGATGAATGATGTCAGCAGCAGCATCCCGGGGCTGGCCTAGCCTGTAAAACTGATCAGTTAAGGCATCGAACTGTCGAGTTAAAAGTCAGTTTTCATCATTGATTTCCCCATACCCCCAAGTTATGTGTTCAAGTCAGGTATTGATAAATCTGGAGCTAATGCCAATACAGGATCAAGCAGGTACATGTTTGTCTGTATAGACAATATGATATGTCCGTAGAGATAACAGGTCAAGATTGTCCGCATTAGTATCAAGATCAGGTAATGTGTCAAGCTGTGGTACATCAGGTCATGTCAGGTAGTGTACATGGATCCAATCATGTCAAATAGTGTACATGTATCGAGTCGTGTCAAGTAGTGGTGTATCAAGTCATGTCAGGGGTGCACAAGTATCACATGGGTGCTCATAATCAAACTGTAATAAGCATGGGTACACAAAAACAAGTATGGGCTACCAATATAACAATAAAATGGAATAATGTGATGTGGTATGCAAATAGGTATAGATTCAAACATATGGATGCACATTTATCGATTAGGGTTACATTTATAGTTCCAATACTAAATAGGATGCACTTTATTAAACATGGAGTGTTAATTTCACAGTAATATTATTAATATGATCTATGGATGCAGACATATATATTCTAAATGAGATGGATGCAAACGGGTATCCGAAAAGTTATAAAACTATAAAATGGTAATGTGGGGTGTACAACTAAGCAATATGTGATATAAATATTGGTATGGATGCATTATAATGTAATCTACTATATAACAATGTTAGTTTTCATGATCTAGATCTAAAATGATGTAAACGGATGCAAACGGAACATCGAAACATTATAAAATGAAACATGGGGTACTAGCTTTAAACTACAGGTATGATATATATTTAAATAGGTATAAAATGAATTATATAGCATGTAGCAAGATTAACTTGCCTAGACAGATCAAGAAACGGGTGTGTACGGAACGTCTCACGTCAACGAAATGTCGCGACGTGCACACGGTATACGGAACGGTTCCAAACAACGCACAAAGGTGACCACACAAGTCGGGTACGACGTCTGGATCGTTGGGATCATCGACGTCACGTCCGGCTCCGGTGAATTACTGTAGACAGAAAACAGTTTAAAGAAGAAAGAAAGAACAGAAGAAAGAAAGAGAAGAAAGGAAAGAGGAAGAAGAGATTGAGAAGAAGAGGAAGCTCACTGGGTTGCAGAGAGGAGTCGTGAGGGTGTCGACGAGGTTGACGGAGCTCCGGCGAGGCGATCTGCAGAAGACAGAGAACATTTATCTTTAGAAAAAACAGAAGAAAGGAAGAAAGGAAAGAAGGAGGAAAGAAGAGGAGAAAGGAGGAAGGAGTGGCTCACTGTGGTGTACTGGAGTCGGGGAACGAGGGGCGACGACGAGATCAACTCCGGCGATCTTCGTCGGCGGTGTAGCGCGCGTGCAGGGATAGCTCGGGTTTGGGTTTCTTGGTGTGTGCAGGGCTCGGGGAGATGAGTGAGGAAGGTGAGGACAAGGGGAGGATGAAGACGAGGTCGGGAGTGGCGTCGTCAGAGGCTTGGGCGACGGCGAGGTGGAGGCAGGCGGGTTTAGGGTTCGCACAGAGAAAAAAATGAGAAGAGGAAGAAAGAAGGATATAATATATATATAGAGAGAGAGATAAAGAAAGAAAGGAGAGAGAGAATCTGAGAGAGAGAGAGGAGAGAGACGGAGAAAACGAGAGGAGAGAGAGAGAATCTGCGAGAGGAGAGAGATAGAGAGAAGGCGAGATCGAGAGGAGAGAGAGAGATGTGAATAGTGAGGAGATATAAAGTTGTTTGTTTGCGAGGAGAGAGAGAGACTGAGCGCGGGGAAGAGAGATAGAGAGAGAAAGAGAAAGGAAAGAGAAAAAGAGAAGGAGTGGGGGCCACAAGACAGCCAAAGAGAGAGCTGGAGGGGGTGAGCTGGGTTGTTAGGATTAGATTTTTAAAATTTAAAAAGATTTTTAGATTTAAAATTTTAGATAAAAGATTTTAGTTTGTTAAAGAAATCGTATGAAAATATTTAAACTAAATTTTAAAATTTAAATAAATTAAATTTTGGCGGGATACAAATATATTTCAAAACGCGCCCGGGTCGGGTCTAAAATTTCAGATTTAAAATACGAAAAATATATACGACTTTCAAAATTTAAAACGAATGCTCAGGTAACGAAAATGCATACCCCCAAGAACGGATGCACGTACGTGCGCGTAGCCATCCAAATACGTCCGTTTCACTGAACGGGACGAGAACAAGATGCGCGGATGCTACCACGGGGTTAGGGGTATCATGCAAGCCATGTTATGTAATTTTAAAATATTTTACGACACCTAAAATGTTATATGGTAAAAGATGCAATGCCAGATAAAATGCCAGTATGCAGTATACATGAGATGCACGTGTCTATGTAACAAGTCATGGTAATTCATAAATATGAATCAAACAGGTTCAAACAAGCGGGTCGGGTCGAATGCAATGTAAAATGTAAAATACTATTCGCACCCAAACACGATAAATCAAGAAAATACCACAGATAAGTAAATATGGGAACTGGAAATGGTATAAATGAACTAGGTTGTTATAGATCGAATCCCCCTAGCCACATTATTTTTTGTTGATTTTTCTTTTAAACTTTTAGAAGCTTAAAGGTTTGCACGTGCACTACACGTAAAATAAAAAGTCACAAAGTAATCAAACACGTGCACTAAAATATACCAAGCGACAAGGACACGTGTCACAAATCCCAACCCCATCCCACCGGTTTGGACCGGCGAGTTGGGGGGGGGACTGGCACTGCCGGGCTAATCCGTAGGGGATGCCCTCAATTTTTAACTCCAGAACCCCTTGTCCTATCCCACTGCCCCCATGTTGTTTGATTTCTCTGCACATTTTCAGAGAATTAAAAATGGGTATTAATCCACATTTTAATGCACATTTTAATTCTAAAATTCATTACCCTAAACCCTAATTTTCCCTATAAATACCACACTACATTTCACCCCTCCACATTCAGAAATCTAGTGCCAAAACTCTCTAAAAATTCTAAGTTCAAAAGTTGTACAAGTGGAGTTAACAAAGGTCGAAGTTCCGGCGACGTTTCAGGAAGATTCCGGCGACGAAACGACTCCCCGACGATCCTAAAATCTCCCCTACCTCTTCTCTCTAATTCTAACCTGTAAGTCTTATTTTCCCTCTTATACTTTTATTAAAACAAAGTCTAATTTCAAAACTTGTCGGAAGCGGAGTTATTCCAACTTCCGATTTCCTTTTCTTTATAAATCCAAAATTGTCTTAATAACAACCTACCAATCATACATATGTTGTTTAGAAATCATAAACAAACACCATAGAACAAGTTTTATCTTAAAATAATTCATATTGCAATTTCTATTTCACTTTTACAGTAAAATACCATCATATTTACAAACGACATTGTTTATTCATTTTACCCATAATAGAAAACTCACGAGGTAAAGACCTACCTCATCACAACACACATTCTTGACATAGCACGATGATTTGTGGACTATTAGTTTGTGGGAAAGTATGAGTTTGCATTTAAATACCATAAATATTCAAAAACCGTTTTCTTTAAAAGTGTATTACTTAATTCCTTACAAATACGCCTCTACAACCAATTTTGGGGAACCCCGATCGGGATGGTGCGGGTTATCGCACATCCTCGGACCTAGTAGAGCGAGATGCAGACCTCCGCAAGGAGCTTTCGATCTCGATGGAATTTTCAATGCAATTTTTAAGAAAAATGTGATTTCTATTTAATAAATAAGTTCTATTTTTATAAATAAATATATATATGTATGTATGTATGTATATATATATATATTTAAATACTATAAAAATATCTACTTTAAGTATACAATATATATATTCCATGTTTTCTAAATCAAACGAATCACCAATTTCATGAAACTACCATTACAACTCAATACAATTCCAATATTACACTAAAATACCATATACCATGAAATCTAGGTTATATCCACTATAATATTTCACTTTATAAAAAATTACAATTATGAAAACCCTAAAGAAGATAATTAAATACTTGAGCTGTATTTTGAAAATATATCAAAACTATCTATCATAAAAACCCCTCAAGTTATATGAATTTACAATAAGGACCCTAGTAAACATAGGTTTAAGCGGGACCAGTTCTCTTGAGTCTCAGGGAGCCGGAGAATATGGGTGCTTGCCTATCTAAGTTAGACAACCTAACAACGGTGTTATCAACACGTTAATTATCTTGGAAAAGGACACAAATCCTGCCGTCTATGTACAGCTGTTACCGATAATATCAAAACTAATTCAGGACTTCAACATCTTTTAAAGTGTCTGACTCAGACAGAATCTCTGTCTAATATGAAATCAATCTGACTTGAATTCAATTCAAGTATAACTACAATACAACATGAATCCATGAATACCAGAATACAATCCATATCAACATGAACATGACTTGAACCGAACCATGGATATACTCTGATTACATGACTATCCATTTATATCCATTCCGTTTACATGATATCATGGTTTCAGCAAGTCTTCCATTTACAAAAAAAAACCATACAATCAATACAAAATACTTTACGGGGTTTTCAAAGGCGTAAACTGGTACGGAATGTGTTAGAAGTGGCACGAGACGGTCACTTTAATACACATAACCTGAATATCCATTGATATTGTACCGTGGCTTAATGGTTCCTTGTGCTCCGTATACCTTAGTTTCCGGAATAGTGGGACTCCTCTCGTATACACTGGCATATTCTGTACCAAACTACAAACAACTGCGATAACAGAACAAAAGATAACTTTATACAGTTATATTCTCTTTTCTGTCTATTCTACTTCTCTTTCTTGGGGACTTACTGAGCGATTGTTCGCTGACGACATTCCTTTTCTTCTTTGTTTGGTATGTTGTCAGGTGGATCCGACTCACTAGAGATCGAGTCCAGTACTGAGGACTTGGAGCAGTTTGCCATCCACCCAAAGCTGTAGGCACTTGTATATACTTTTCATTTCAGTTATGTCATTGTTTAGGCATTGCTTTCTATTCCTGTATTTACATTTCCAGTTGTACTTGTAAAGAATTGTTAAATAAATAAAAGTTGATGTTCATTTATATTCATGTCTCTTGTGTACATTTTACTTTATATTGCTTAGTTACGCTTAGCGCATTTACTTCTGAGTAAATATGTCGCGTGACTCGTCGCGTCTCCTTACCATACACCGGGAAGCGGGGCGTGACAATAATAATAACAACATGATAACATTGAGTAGTAGCAAAGGTAATAATATAAACATATGTGAAATATCAAGTACTCGTGTCCGTGTCACAAAGTAACTACAAGCCATGTGTATCATGTAAAAATGCATCATCAGATGGGTGTGTCCAGCAACGACATACAAAATCATGATAAAAACCCGAGTGTCCAGCATTGACACTCGAAAAGGTCATGAAAATTGTGTCCATCAACGACACATCATCATCATATCTCGGGCTCCGTCTGTCTTGATCGGTGGTGCTCCCCTGCCGGTATCCTCCAGATATCCGCCGCGTCAACTATCACCGGTCGGTAGTGCTCCCCTTCCGGGCTCAACGTCTCTCTATACGATCTTCTTGCCTCGGGGTACCGCACCGGGTCCACCATGTACCCGTAAACGGTGTCTTCTCGCTCCTTGAATCGGGTATACATACATGCTCAGAACCGAGAAATCTCATGGTGGACGCCACACATCATATCATGAGAAACCACATTTTTCTTTTAAATTGAGCATAAGTTTTCAAATTCGCATGCGGTTTCCTAAATCCAGAATTCTCATGAAAACCCGAAATCTCATAATCATGAGTATATAATGAGATAATGAATATCGGCATAAAGCCAAATGATTAATACATAACTAGAATGTATGTATGTGAATGCATGTGGCATCTAAGTAAGAAATACAATGTCTAAACTAGCATATGATATCATGAATGCTAAACAATACTGCTTAGCTATAATTTATCGGGGTATACGAAAGAAGTAACGGTTACTAAAGTATAAGTGACATGGCAATTACCAATGCTGATGTGTGTAAGCCGCCAAGCAAGTGTACGTGCAATATACGCATCATCGGTAATGGTGCAGGTGTCCTAGCAGCCGAGATCATAACAGCTAATGAAAATACATGTATATATCTACAATGCAATGAGAATAACATGAGCATAGCAGAAGGTAAACAGTAAACGCGATATTATATAATATATATCTATATATGAATCATACGGTTACCGTATTTAAAAATAGCACGAATCGTCATTTTTAGAAAAATAGGGGCTACGTATTTTTAAGGAAAGAGATATCTTCTGAAAAATCCGTAGCGTCCCTCGGGTTGCCCTTTGAAAATATCTACGATTCGTTAGTTTTGAAAATAGGTATGCCTCGAGTCTATTCTAACATTTACTTAAGTAATTAAAAGACTAAACTAAGGACCGAGTCGAAAGTGATAAGTAATCTATAACATATTTCGAGTCGATATATCTAGTAGTCGACAATCCAGCCTCATAGCATTACGTACGGTATAGTCCATCATACGTGTCACGACCCGTAATTTAGCACGTGACCAGCACTTAAATCACGCCACGTCTAAAGGCGAAACGTAATTCAAGTAAGCCGAATCCCATTAAATCTAAACCTTTTTGCGGAAAATAGTGGGGGGGTGCAGTCTTGAAACATCGTCATAAGAAATTCAAGGCTTCATTTTTGAAAGTATAAGTCATATAATATGAAAAGGCAATGAATGTACACTATCATTGAAAACATTTTTGTTCTTGAAATTTTGGGCAGCACCTCCCTTGTATATTTTGATCCAAAACCATATACATAACAATATATAGGCATATCCAAGAGGGAGCTAGCTCTTCGCCAATTGGCGGAATCACAACCACGCAAAAAATATATATACGATGCCCTATGGCGAAGATCAAACATAGAAAGAATAAATGAAGCAAGAGATCATCATCTCAAAGAAGTGAACATACACTCATTGCTCAAAGTCTCACAAATACACAAGTCTGTTTAGGTCTACCAATATACAAATTCTAGTTTCTGATTGATGGAGTTTAACTAGATACAATAGGAATAAAAGGTACTAGAGTGGTCATAATCCAGCGTGTGTCCCACCTACCAAAGCAAAATATCCTGAAGGAACTGTGTGCTAGCAATGCCGCTACTGATCTAAGCGGTCAAACCTGTAAGAAAACTGTGGCACAACGGGGTGAGTTGCCAACTCGTGAGTAGAAAACATCAGCAGGTAGAAATCGAATAAACAATGATTCCTAGGCCATACTGTATCATGAAGGTAATACTATGGTATCTAAGGTGACCATGTATGCATATATGTCAACAATATAGTCAATGCAAATGACATATACAAATAAATTTCTGAAATCATATGCATGTATGCATGTGGATATCATCCGCGTGTGTCCATCAACGACATAATAAATACCATGGAACCTGAGTGTCCAATATCGACACTCGAATCATCATGAAAACATATGCCTGTATGTATGAGGATATCAACCAACGTGTGTCCATCAACGACACATCAATATCATGGAACCTGAGTGTCCAACGCCGACACTCGAAACATCATGAAAAACCGTGTCTAGTATCGTCACGTAAATCCTCATATCTCAGGCGCCACATTCTCTGATCGGCCCTCAGGCGCCGCATCCTCTGATCGGCCTCATATCCATCTCATGACTCCGGTTGGTATCCTCCGGATAACCGCCGGGTCCAAACTATCACCGGTAGGTAGTGTTCCCTCCTGCCAGGCTCATCATCTACATCTCGAGCTTTTTGCCCTGGGGTACCTTACCGGGTCCACCATGTACCTGCAGACGGCTCATCCAACTTTTCAAATCGGGTCTCGAAAACAAGCTCAGAACCAAGAAAACTCATAGTGGACGCCTCAAAATCACGTCATGAGAAACCGCGTTTTAAAACAATTTATAATTTCCTTTGAAATATATCCGCGGTTTTCAAATCCAGAAATCTAATGAAAACAACATCTTAATGCATATAACCATAAAGTACGATGTATGCAAACATAGAACAGTAATGTGAGCATATCAAGTATATCATGCAAACGTGTCATATGATAGTACCGAATAATGAATGTACTTTACAATAAGAATAATATCACGATATAGCAATTCTACTGTGTAAGTGGTATAGCAATTACCAATGATGAATGTGTGAGCCGGCAAATCTGTGTAAGTGTAACATGCACATCATCGGTAATAATGCAGGTGTACTAGCAGACGAAGTCATGTAAATAAAAGGGTATGAAACGTCGTATATATATCGTAATGAAAGAAATACGAGCGTATACAGAAATAAGAAATCGTAACGCGAGCGTAAACAGAATAAAGGAATCGTAAGCGTGAACAGTATAAAAATATACAACTATGTATGAGTCATAAATTTATAGTCTAAAATAGTACGAATCGTTGTTTTAAAAAATAGGGGACTATGATATTGTTTGGAAAAGATACCATTTGAAATGTTTGTAACGTCTCCTTGAAATCATTATTTAAAAGTGTGTAACGATTCGTTAGTTTTGAAACATATATGAATCCAAACATATCACAATATCCACTTCGTGATATACAATAAAATGTTCTCAAGTCGAAATAAATATCGGCGATTCATTCTTACTATATCACGTACGGAATATCCATCGTACGATATCATCTAATCAATAGTACGGATCTATAGTCACGTACATCATCTCATCTCAAATCATCATAAATCATCTCATGTCATCGCGTATTCATATCATATCGCATCGCCTTTGTAACAGCTCTGTTTCAGTGTACAGAAAATTTGTTTAAAAATTAATGTACAAATGGAGTATTTGCAAACCTATGTATGCTATAAGTATTTAAATTGCTTTTGAACAGCAAGAAAGCACTTGTAGCTCATTGGTAAAGCCTTTCACTGCTGTGACGTAGCCCTTGTGTTCGAATCCCATCAGCTATATTTTTTATTGATTTTCTTTTAAACTTTTAGAAGCTCAAAAGTTTACACGTGCAAAACACGTAAAATGAAAAGTCGCAACAAAATAAAACACGAGCACTGAGGTATACCAAGCGACATGGATACGTGGCCAAGATCTAGAGCCCATCCCACTGGATTGGACCGGCAAGATGAGTTGTGGGGACCGGCACCGCCGGGCTAGTCCATAGGGAATGCCTCCAAAATTTAACCCTAGCACCCCTTCGCCTACCCCACTGCCCCCATGTTTGATTTCTCTGCATTCATCCAGAGAGTGATAATTCCTCTCTTAAATCCAAATTTTAATGCACATTTTTAATTCTCAAACTTCCACTTTTCAAAACTCATCGGAAGTGGAGTTATTCCGACTTCCAATTCTCTTTTCTTTAAAAACTCAAATTTTTCTTAAATAACAAATTACCATCTCTTCTTATATTGTTTAACAAATATAAAACAACATTCACAACAAGTTTTAATTCAAAATAATATGTATCGCAACTTCTATTTCATTTTACGGTAAAATACCATCATGTTTACATACGACATTGCTTATTCATTTTACTCATTTTACCTTTAGAAAAGTCACGAGGTAATGACCTACCTCATCACAACACACATTTTTGATATAGCACGATGACTTTTGGAACATTAGTTTGTGGGAATGTCACGATCCGAAATTTGGCACGTGATGGCCCTTAAACTACGTAACGTCTCCAGGCGTAACGTAATTCAAGAAAGCCAAAAACCCAGCAATCTAAACCATCAAAACTAGTAAGTGATAATAATATTGTTAAAAACTTTTGAAATCATAATCAAATTCTTTAAGGTCCAAATTTATTTCCTTTAAAAATTTGGCAGCACCTCCCGAGTAAAACAAGCCCCCAAAAAGGGTACAATATAAAGATATAAGTAAAGCATCCCCAAACGGGAGCAAATCCAAGCCCAAAGGCGGAAAAAAACCACCACAACTGATATACGACGCCGTAGCGAAGAAAAAGTCGATATAAATTGAACAGCATGAAAATCTCCAAGTCACAAATAATATACAATATCGTCCTCACAACTCGTCTCTAAGTCAATACATGAAAATGGTAGATGGAGAGTACTGGATACAACGAATATACAAATGAGCATCATCAGATATCCGCAAAACTCACATATAGAAAAACTACACCCAGTCAGCCGTAGCGGTATCCGCAGCAAAAGATGATACGATAGATGAAAGCCCTGCCTCTGACCGCTCTGAGGGATAACCTGTACAACCCTGTGGCACAACGGAGGTGAGTTACCAACTCGTGAAAACTAAATAACATATGCAGATAATCGGAAGTATGCACGTACTGCGCTAATCTATCACATGCAAGCTGATAGCAATAAATAGCAATATGTATATGCAACAGTCATGAAAGGTACTCTATCAGGTACTACTAATACATGAAGCAATGCATATCAAATAAATGCGGAGTATGGAATAAAACATGTCATCCTCACGGAATCCTCATCGTGGCAGGACCAGTGTCCATCAAGACAATCTAAATCCCAAATTCCTCAGATCGGCCCCCATAACGGCCCTCACATTAGGCACATAGGCCCCTCATATCGGGCATATAGGCCCCTCACATCGGGCATATATCCCCCTCGTATCGGGCACATAGGCCCCTCACATCGGGCACATAGGCCCCTCATATCAAGTAATGAATAAGAATACTTTCACAGATCATTATGATGATATATATATATTATAGGTATACATATATAACAGTGTCCCATACCACTGATATATATATATATATATATATATATATATATATATATATATTATAGGTGTACATATATAACAGCGTCCCATACCACTGATATATATATACATACATGTATATATATCAGCGTCCCATACCACTGATATATACACCCAGGAGTAAAACATCCAGAAAATATCATATGAAATCCATATATCAATGCGAAATCCATGAAATATAATATATGCAACATGAAATAGTAATATGAGCATATAAAGGACCGCTATTTAACTGCAACAAGTTATTAAATATATCATGCGGTTCCTAATTTCTCCAAAATCCATACAACATCATATAAAGGTGAACATGTAGCTATAGCCAGGTATGCGTAACCATGTCGGTATAGCAAGATATGTGTATCTACCTATCAATAATGATGTAATACCCTCCAAATATGTGTGTAGCTATATCAAGCTAGGTCTGTGTATATACATGTTAATAATGATACAATACCCTCCAGGTATATGTGTATTCATGTAGGCATAGCAAGGCATATGTGTAAGCATGTAGGTATACAGGTATGCTATATGTCATATGCATAATGGAATAGGAATCAATGTCATAATGTCCCTAACCAAACAATATCATATATGTATGTGTGTTGTGCGTGTCATGGCAATTATCGACGATTTGTGTGGTATACAATCAGTGCTCGTGCAACATGAGCCGTCAATAATAGTGCAGTGTCCAATGGGTATAAGTCCAAGCACAACAAGTAATAATATGCAATGAAGTTTATGCACAAACTCTATATGTGCAATATAAACATGCGACTAATATCATATCATATCTAGCCCAGACGCATAACGCTATGCGGGCGATTCCCCTGTAGATGTTAAATCTACTCACAAATGATCTTGGGCTAAGTAAAGCCAACCGCTCGCTTTCCCTTCTTTGCAGCGTCCGAAGTCCTCGCCTGCGTCCCTAAGATAATAAAGCAACAATATAACGAGTGAATATTAGCAATCAACTAATAATACGTACAGACTACGTTTGACCGACGCACCAATTCCAAACATACTCTCAAGTGTTCGTCTAGTGGCTAACGTGCATAGCGACACTACGAAACCAACCCAAGAGCAAAAACTACACAAAGTACACGTACCGTGTCAGATAACGTAACACACGTATACGTAACACTAGAAACTAGCAAAATGATCCCAGATTTTGTATATAGACAAAACATAAAAATCAAGCAGGACCAAACATACTAAAACAATTGCAGACAGCTACCCTGAAAAACCCAAACCCAGACTCCACACAAAAACCGGGGTCGCCGGAATTTTCCTTCTTGTCTCCGGCCAAATCCGAGCTCCAGGGGTTCGTGCTTTAGGTGAAGGCTTAGGGTCTCTAGTACAACAAAACTACACTGCTAGATTTTCTAGTACACACTCTGGGTCGTAACGAGTTCAAACTACCTTCTTTTTGAAACCGCAGCAGATCACAGATATCACAATATGACGCTAAAAATACGATATGTGCACGAAACTTTACTTTAAGCGTTCTAAACTGAAACGAATAATCTACGCAACACTAAAAAGGCCTACTTAACAGATATAGATCATTACCTAACCATACAAGCTCAAAGATCCTAGCTTTCCAAGCTCCAAGGCATCCAAGAGGTAAAACAAGGTTTATGAAGTGATTTGGGTGATGTTTTGAAGAAGATTAGTGTAGGTTTTGTGGTGAATGAGTAAGTGTTCAGTTCAGATGAAGAGATATGAAGATAAATGAGAAAGAGATGAAGTGAGAGAGAATGAGAGTGTGTGTGAGGTGAAAAGCATGAGAGGTGAGTGCAGGGTAAGTGTATCTTACACTTACTCTCTCTCCCTCACTTCATCATTAATGCACATTAGTGCCCTCCATGATTCACCTTTCCGCCACCTCTCATTTCCAAAACACAAATGGAAATATCTCTTCTCACACAAAAAATATCTAGGGTTTAGGTTAATGTTTAAACAAGCAAGGATTATGTTAAAGTTTCATGGTCACTAATAAGATTAACACTAACAACCCTCACACTAACATGCACACATGCGTGCAAGCCATAACAAATAACAAAAATTTATTAATTAAATGTTATAAAATGTGGGGAACCCAAATTGGTAAACTTTTTACAGAAAACCCGCATTATCGCTTAATTAACACTAAGCGGAATCCTAAGGTGTTACAGGGAAAATACGAGTTACATTTAAATACTATAAACATTAAAAAACCGTTTTTTTAAAAGTGTATTATTTAATTCCTTGCAATGCGCCTCTACAACCCATTTTGGGGAATCCCGATCAGGATGGTGCGGGTTATCGCATATTCTCGGGCCTAGTAGAGCGAGATGCAGACCTCCGTAAGGAGCATTCGGTCTCGATGGAATTTGTATTACAATTTTAAGAAAAACGTGGTTTCTATTTAATAAATAAATTATATTATATATATATATATATATATATATTATCAAAATATCTACTTTAAGTATACAATATATGTATTCCAAGTTTTCTAAATCAAAGGAATCACAAATTTCATGAAACTACCATTACAAATCAATACAGCTCCAATATTACATTAAAATACCATATACAATGTAATCTAGGTTCTATTCACTAGAAAACATTATATTTTAAAATATAAATCCATGAAAACCCTAAAAACGATACTTAAATACTTGAGGTGTATTTTGAAAATATATCAAAACTATTTTTCATAAACCCCCCTCAAGTTATATTAATTTACAATAAGGACCCTAGTAAATATAGGTTTAAACGGGACCAGTTCTCTTGAGCCTCAGGGAGCCAGAGAATATGGGTGCTTACCTATTTAAGGTAGACAACCTAAAAACGGTGTTATCAATACGGTAATTGTCTTGGAAAAAGACACAAATTCTGCCGTCCATGTGCAGCAGTTACCGATAACATCAAAACTAATTCAGGACTTCAATTTCTTTTAAAGTGTCTGACTCAGACAGAGTCTCGGTCTAATATTAAATCAATCTATCCTTGAATATGATTCAAGTATAACTCCATTTCAATATGAATCCATTTATACAAGAATTCAATCTATATAAACATGACTCGACCGAACCGAACCATGGATATACTCTGATTACATGACTATCTATTTATATCCATTCCGTTTACATGATATCATGGTTTCGGCAAGTCTTCCATTTATAAAACAAAACAATACAATCAATACAAAATACATTACGGGGTTTTAAAGGGGTGGACTGGTACGGAATGTGTTAGAAGTGGCACGAGAAGGTCAGTTTAATACACCTAACTTGAATCTCCATTGCTGTAGTTCCGTGGCTTAACGGTTCCTTGTGTTCCTATACCATAGTCTCTGGAATAGCGGGACTCTTCACGTATACACTAGCATATTCTGTACCAAACTACAAACAACTGCATTAACATAACAAACTCACCAGTTATATTCTCATATATGTCTATTCTCATATGTCTATTCTTACCTATCTTTGGGACTTACCGAGCGATTGTTCACTAGCGACATTCCTTCTCTTTTTCTTTGGAATATTGTCAGGTGGTTCGGACTCTTTAGAGGTTGAGCCCAGTACTGAAGACTTGGAGCAGTTCGCCATTGACCCAGAGCTCTAGATACTTGTATATATTTTCTTTACAGTTCATACCATTGTTTAGGCATTGCTTTTCATTCCTGTATTTACATATTCAGTTATACTTGTAAAGAGATATTTAATAAATAAAAGTTGCTGTTAATTTACATTCATATCTTCTTGTGTATATTTACATTATATTGCTTAGATACGCTTAGCGTGTTTACTTCTGAGTGAATACGTAGCGGGCCTCATCGCGTCTTCTTACCCGTACACTGGGAAGCGGAGCGTGACAGGTTTTGTTGGCGGTCCATGCAGGTCAGTTCTGCATAGACATGCAGGTTAATTCTGCATGAAGTCCTAAGCAATATAACATAAGAATCAGCAACTAAAAACATTCTTTACATTTCATATTCCTTGAATTTTTCAATTTCATATACTTTGAATTTATTCTGACCCTATTTTTTCTTTCAGGGCTATGGATTCTCCAAACAATACCAGTACCAACTTCAACAACACACCACCACCTCTATCGCTTACGCCTAACATTGCTGCTCTGATCAATGAGCAGACGGTACTGCTTAAGACAATCCGAATCCTCTTAGAAGAACAGCAGCAGCAAACTGCTATATTACTGAACCGTCCAGAAGCAGAAGCACCCGGAGTAAAGCAATTCCGGGCATTGCACCCAAAGCAATTTTCGGGGAAAGAGAGTCCTCTAGAAGCTGAATAATAGGCTCATAGCATTGAGGATGATCTGGAAGCAGCACAAGTGCCAGAGATCGCTTGGGTACGGATTGCGAAGCTGCAACTCACTGACAACGCCCGAATTTGGTGGAAGGCGGAAGAAAGCCGTCTTGACCAGCTGATCGAATGGAGGACTTTTCGTGACATGTTCGACGCGAAGTATTTTCTACAGACTGTCCGATTTGACATGGAGCGGCAATTCATCCACCTAGAACAGGGTTCGATGTGGGCCAAATCCGTGGATGAGTATGATGCTGAGTTTACCATGCTCAGTAAGTAAGACATGTCTCAATATTCGATTTACTTATATCACATACTACACAGCTAACACAAGACCTTATCAGGTTTGTGGCACACTTGATACCGACTGCTGAGATCAGGTCCAGACGATTTTGGCAAGGGTTAGATCCGGAAATCCAAGCTGCCTTAGCTACAGGGGATTTCCCAACCCACGACCTGGTTCTGAAAGCTGCCCGTCGATATGAGGCAGTGGTAAAGATGAAGGGCAGACTCTAATCTGCCGGGGTGAAGCGTCCTGCCACCCAGATGGAAGGAGGAGCCTTTTCAAGGCCACCTTTTGTTCCTAGGAGATCGGGAGTACCAATCAACCGGCCAAGCCAAGCCTTTTGCACCTACTGTAGGAGGGATGGACACTTAGCGAAGGACCGCCGGCGTGGAAATCGCCTTTGTTTGGTCTGTGGTTCACTCACACATGATATTGGGTTTTGTCCTCGTAGACTACATCCAAATGCTGCACTCAGACCAGCAATCACTTATCCGCAGCGGCCAGCGATCCAGGCACCTGCTCCACGACTCGCTCTCCCAGCTCCACCACCTTGTAGACCGGCTGCACCTCCTCCTCATCAGTTACACCAAGCTCAAAGGAAGCCACCTCAAGGACCAAAGAACAGACAGAGGAATGCTCCTCCAGCAAGGAGGAATGTACCGAGGCGACAGGCTTTCACAATGACTGTGGAAGAAGCTGAAGCCACTGGCCAAATCATTACTGATAACTCTTTCCTTTCAAGCTTTCTTTCAGTCTTTATACATACCCATATATCTTTTTCCTATACCTAAAACCTATCCAACATAACTTAGGTACAATCTTAGTAGCTTCACTTCCTACACTAGCACTCTTTGATACTGGAGCATCTTATTACTTTATGTCGCAACGGTTCGTCCGAACTCATGCGATTCCAGTCAAACCTCTCGTATCCAGCTAGAATGTCAGTTCAGGGAATGGCGTTCTAAAGGCAATAATGGGATACGACCTGTCCAGTGGTCGTCTGCAGCAGAGAATTCTATGCTGACTTCAAGGTGCTGGACATACCGAATTTCGATGTCGTTTTGGGTATGGATTGGCTAGGAACATTCTATGCTACCATTGGCTGTCGTTAAAGGAAGGTAGTGTTCGAGATTTCAGACCATCCGGTCTTTTATTTCAAAAGTGGAGACCGTACCCTGGAGCCAAGCACATACAAGGCAAAGCCGAAGAAGGCAGCAATTGCAACACTTTAAGCATAGGAAGGATCGAAGCCAGAGGTAGTTCGAGAGTTCGATGATGTATTTCCTGAAGACATATCAGGTCTGCCTCCCGATCGAGCTCTTGAATTCAGCATTGATTTAGTACCTGGAGCACAACCGGTGATCAAAGCACCGTATCGGTTAAGCCCTGAAGGTTGAAGGAGGTCCGTACTCAGTTGGACGAATTATTGAAGAAATGATGGATTCGTCCAACACTTCAAGTTGGGGATCACTTGTTCTACTTGTGAAGAAGAAAGAAGGTTCATATCGAATGTGTATTGATTATAGAGCTCTGAACGAAGTATCTATAAAGAACAAGTATCTATTTCCGCGCATCGATGATCTGTTCGATCAGCTAAGTGGGTCTTGCATTTTCTCCAAGTTAGATCTTCGTTCGGGTTATCATCAGGTGAAGGTCAAAGAGTTTGATATTCCGAAGAAGGCATTCAGGACACGCTATGGCCATTACGAGTTTCTGGTGATGCCATTTGGAGTGACCAACGCACTAGCTATATTCATGAACCTAATGAATCAAGTTTTCCGAGAGTACCTAGACAGGTTTGTTTTCATCTTCATCGACGACGTCCTGATGTATTCTAAGAGTCAGAAAGAACATGCCGAACACCTACAAATTGTCCTGAAAACTTTACGACAGTATCAACTCTATGCCAAGTACAGCAAGTGCGAGTTTTTGGCTAGATCAGGTCGGATTTCTCGGACATATCGTTCCAGGTGATGGAATCTCTGTAGATCTCGCTAAAGTATCAGCAATAAGCGAATGGCCGACACCAAAGTCAGTGAAGGACATTCGAAGTTTCTTGGGTTTAGCAGGGTATTACAGAAGGTTTATTGAAAGATTCTCGAAGATTGCAACCCCTGATCAAGCTCACACGTAAAGATGAAGAATTCGTGTGGTCAGAAGCATGTGAACGAGCTTTCGTAGAACTCAAGTCAAAGTTGATATCAGTACCTATCCTTGTCATACCGGACTAATTTGGAGGTTTTTAAGTGCATTGCAATACATCCGGTAAGGAATTATGATGTGTTCTACATCAGCACGGTAATGTTGTAACTTATGCATCAAGACAGCAGAAGATTCATGAGCGCAACTATCCGAAGCATGATTTGGAGTTGGCGGCCGTAATCTTTACTGTAACAACCCTAAACTTTCTGTACAGAATTTTTTCAAATTACAGAAAGGGGTACCTTAGCCTGAGCACAAGTTATAAATTTAATTTGCTTTTAAACAGCAAGATAGCACTTGTAGCTCATTGGTAAAGCCTTGCACTGTTGTGACGTAGCCCCAGTGGTCGAATCCACCCAGCCACATATATTTTTAATTGATTTTTCTTTTAATCTTTTAGAAGCCCAGCAGTTTGCATGTGCACTACACATAAAATGAAAAGTCACAGATTAAACAAACACGTGCACTGAGTTATACCAAACGACACCAACACGTGGCCAAAATCCTAAGCCCCCTCACCTGTATTGGACCGGCGAGATTTAAAGGGAAGACCGGCACCGTCGAGTAGGACTGTAGGTACTGCCTTGGATTTTTTCCCCGGCACCTCTTCGCTTACCCCCACTAACCCCATATTATTTGTTTACTCTGAAAACATCCAGAGAGTGGTAATTCCCCTCTTTATTTCATTTTTAATGCACATTTTAATTCCATTCTTCATTATCCTAAACCCTAATTTTCCTTATAAATACCGCACCACATTTCACCCCTCCTCATTCAGAATTTCATTACAAAAACTCTCTAAAATTTCCAAGTCCCAAGTTGTACAAGTGGAGTTAGCAAGAGACGAAGTTCCGACGACGTTTCGAGAAGAATCCGGCGACGAAACGACGCCCTGACTGTTTCGAAAGCTTCTTCCTTCTCCCCTCTTTCTTTATAGCCAGTAAGTCCTCATTCCCCATCTCTATTCTAAAACTTCTCTTTTTCAAAACTCGTCGGAAGCGGAGTTATTCCAACTCCCGATTCGTTTTATTTTAAAAACTCCATTTTTCTTAAATAATAAAATACCTTATTCTCTCATAATTTTTAACAAACATAAATAAACATATTAGAACAAGTTTCATCTCAAAAGAATTCATGTTGCAAATTTTATTTCACTTTTACAGTAAAATGCCATCATGATACATACAACTTATAATCGTTCAATTTAACCGTATTACATTTATATAACTCACGAGGTAATGACCTACCTCATCATAACACACATTTTTGACATAGCACGATGAATTTTGGGACTCCAGTTATGGGAAAATATGATTTTACGAATAAATACCTTAAACATTCAAAAAACCGTTTTCTTTAAAAAGTATGTTATTTAATTCCGTGCAATTGCGCCTCTACAACCCATTTTGGGGAACCCCGATCGGGATGGTGTGGGTTATCGCACATCCTCGAGCCTAGTAGAGCAAGATGTAGACCTCCGCAAGGAGCATTCGATCTCGATGGAATTTTGATGTAACTTTTAAGAAAATGAGATTTCTAAAAAATAAATAAACTTTATTTTTATTATATATATATATATATATATAACTATTATCAAAATATCTTTTTAAAATATAATATATGAATATTCTATGTTTTCTAAAGCAAAAGAATCATAAGTTCATAAAACTACCTTTATAACTCAATATCATTCCAAGTTTACATTAAAATACCACATACAATGAAATCTAGGTTCTACTCACTAGAAAATTTTATTTTTATAAAATATACATCTATGAAAACCCTAAAGACGATAATTAAATACTTGAGGTGTATTTTGAAATTATATCAAAACTATTTTTACATAAAACCCCCTCAAATATATTAATTTACAATAAGGGCCCTAATAAATATAGGTTTAAGCGGGACCAGTTCTCTTAAGCCTCGAGGATCCGGAGAATATGGGTGCTTGCCTATCTGAGGTAGATAATCTAATAACGGTGTTATCATACGGTAATTGTCTTGGAAAAAGACACAAATCCTGCCGTCCATGTGCAACAGTTACCGATAACTCCAAAACAATTAGGACTTCAATTCTGTTTAAAAGTCTGACTCAGTTCGAGTCAAGGTCAAATCTGAATACAGTCGGACTTGAATTCAATTCAAGTATAACTGCAATTCAACATGAATCTATGAATGCCAGAATACAATCTATAACAAGATGAACATGACCGAACCGAACCATGGATATACTCTGATTACATGACTATCCATTTATATCCACTCCGTTTACTGATATCATGGTTTCAACAAGTCTTCCATTTACTACAAGACAAGACAATACAATCAGTACAATCAATACAATAAACATTACGGGGTTAATAAAGGGGTAGACTGGTACGGAACATGTTAAAAGTGGCACGAGGTGGTCACTAAAAGACGTAATTATATCCATGCCGTTGTTCCGTGGTATTATCGACGGAGCCTTGCACTGCGGGTTACCAAAGTTCATGGTGTAAGTTGGACACCACTCGTATACACTGGCATATTCTGTACCAAGCTACAACAATTACGTTAGTATAACAAATATAACATTGTCTACTTCACCTGTTCTATTCTCTGTCTATTCTCTCCTTCTTTCTTTGGGACTTACCGAGCGATTGTTCGCTGACGACATTCCTATTTCTCTTCTTCTTTGGAATGTTGTCAGGAGGACCCAACTCCGAGGAGTTAGAGACCAGCCAGAAACACTTGGAGTAGTTCACAGAAGACCCTGAGTATTGACTTTACTTGAACTTACTTTTCATTCAGTTCATGCCATTGTTTAGGCATTGCTTTCCATCCTTCTATTTACATTTCCAGTTGTACTTGTAAAGAATTGTTAAATAAATAAAAGTTGTTGTTCATTTATATTCATATCTCTTGTGTACATTTTACTTTATATTGCTTAGATACGCTTAGCGTGTTTACTTCTGAGTAAATACGTAGCGGGCCTCGCCGCGTCCCCTTCCCGTACACCGGGGAGCGGGGCGTGACATTTGCACTCATGATTTGGCGCCATTATCTTCTTGGAGAACAAGTGGACATATACACGGATCATAAGAGTCTGAAGTACGTATTTACTCAGAAAGAGTTGAATATGAGGCAGAGAAGATGGTTAGAACTTATGGCGGACTTCGAAATCAATCTACAATATCATCCAGGAAAGGTGAATGTAGTACCTGATGCACTTAGTCGCCAACCTCTATCAATGAATCTCACTACACAGTGGAAGCTTCAAAAAGATTTGCATCAGATGGAGATAGAAGTGGTTATGCCAGGTAATACTTCAAGTTTGATGAACTTACAAGTTCAGTCTACTATTGTCAATCAGACCAAAGCAACTCAATCAAGTGATGCCAAGTTACAAAAGATCAGAGAACAAGTAGAAAGTGGACTTTGAACAGACTTCATCATACACGACGACATGTCTTTGAGATACGGAAGTAGGTTATGTGTACTAAAAGATTCTGTATGGGAAGAGTTGATGAAAGAAGCTCATAGCTCTCCTTATTCAGTACACTCTGGAGGCACAAAGATGTACAAAGATTTACGACAACATTACTGGTGGCATGGGATGAAGCGTGAAGTAGCCAGAAGCGTCGCTAAATGCTTGGTGTGTTAGCAAGTAAATACTGAACATCACAGGATAGCTGGTTTACTTCAACCGTTACCTATTCCAGAATGGAAGTAGCAACACATCACTATGGATTTCGTGACTGCACTTCCTCGCAGCACGAAAGGTAACGATGCGGTATGAGTTATTGTGGATCGACTTACAAAATCGGCTCACTTCATCCCATTTCGAGTTGCCAATCTATCGAGACGCTGGCAAAAAAGTACATGGAAGTAAGTATGAATCTAAGTAAGATTTAAATCTTCAATATGTACTATCTCTGATACCCATAAACTCATACGGGAAATCGTGAGATTATATGGAGTATCGGTTTGCATTGTCTTCAATCGTGAAACAAGATTTCGATCGCAATTTTGGGAGATTCTGCAAGCTAGCTTGGGAACAAGTTTGAACTTCAGCACAGTTTACCATCTACAAACAGATGGACAGTCTGAGCGAACGATTCAGGTACTGGAAGATATGCTAAGAGCTTGTATGCTAGAATTCGGAGGATCATGTGAAGATCACCTATATCTTGTGGAGTTTTCACACAACAACAGGTACCAAGCAAGTATAGAAATGACACCCTTTGCAGCTCTTTATGGAAGGAAGTGTCGAACATCATTAAGTAGGGACGACATCGGAGATAGAGAACTCCTTAGACCTGAGATGATAGTGGCAACTGTCGATGTGATTCGCACTATCAGGGAAAGAATGCGCATAACCCAAGATCGACAGAAACACTGGGCTGATACAAAACGCCATCACTTGGAGTTCCAACTGGGAGATCATGTCTTTTTAAAGATTTCTCCAAACCGTGGAGTGATTCGCTTTGGAAGACAGGGCAAGCTCAGTCCGAGGTTGTAACGACCATGTTTTCTAATACCTAATAAAATATATTTTATTTAAATTTCTACTATAAAATAATTATTTACGTATTTCTTTTATAGAAGAATAATTTTTAAAGTAATGTTAATAATTTTCAAAGCATTAAATATGATTATAGGAAATTTCTAAAATCTATTTATTGTTTTTATAGGCTTAAAATATTTTAATAAAATTTTATAATGCCTTAAAATAATCAACATATTTTTATTATCAATTAAAGTAATTAATTCGTAATTAAAAATATTTTAAAAGATAAACTAGATATTATATAATTTTAAT
Source organism: Agapanthus africanus (assembly GCA_030015575.1). NCBI lineage: Eukaryota > Viridiplantae > Streptophyta > Magnoliopsida > Asparagales > Amaryllidaceae > Agapanthus > Agapanthus africanus. Next base: position 798,306 of record JASDDO010000008.1, on the reverse strand, counting down.
AACTAGCTAAAAACCATAGGAATAGTTATATTATTTAGTTTTATCCCAAAATTATTTTTATACTAAAGATAACAATAAAATATATTTTCTGAATTGTTTCCATAATTTTCCCATATTTTAAACTATTTTTAACAATTTTTTTAAACCAAATTCGATATATAAAATAATAAACATAATATTATTTTATTTATATAATATATATATATATATATATATATATATATATATAACCCCTTTAACCTGGACCGTTGGATCACAAGATCCAACGGCCCAGACCCACGCGGCGGCACCCACGTGGTGGGGACGACGCGAAAACGCGTGGTCTCCACTCGCAGGCGCACGCATATCGCGTGGCGACACGTGGCAAGCGGCGGAGGCTCGGCGGCGCCATCCCGGCCGTTGGATCAAGATCCAACGACCACGAAACATGGTGGCGGGCGCAATCATTAACAAATGATTCGCAATCATTGGCCGGCTTGATTTTCCGTGTGATTTAACAAATCTTTGGATTTTCTTGTTTCTTTTTGAACCCTATAAATAGACACCTTCAAACTTAAATTTCTCACACCTCAAAACTCCAACAATTCTGCAAAAAATACCGGTGCCTTCGTATCGACGACGCCGACGCTACGGATCCATCCAATCGCTGAGGAAAAATCGGAGCGCGGAGATTTTAAGAAGTTTTGCACAAGCCTACGTTTTCAACCGTCTACGTCTAAACCCTAATCAAAGGTAGGATCCGCCTCTCTCCCCTTTTCCTGTCACCTTCTTTCTCAATAACCTAGTTCCAACTTCTAATCATCAATCCCTATTTAAAAAGTTGTTATAATATTTATGCATACCTTTTCCTTGTACCGTCAATAATGATAATGTTAACCCATGTTTTAAAACGGTGTTTAATTTCCTCTGCACACAAAAATATATTGCACACCCATAATACCTGGAATCTGATATACTTAATGTCATAACCCATGAATTGTCATTTCACCTCTGATATACCCACACTTACCCATACTATCAAAATGATCTCGAAATAGGTTACTTCCACAAAATACCCTCATTAATTAAAATATTATATTTGTTTAAAATATCCATAAGAGATAAGATATGTGAAATAAATATTTTAGATACGACATACGTATATTTTACTTACACTTTTTCATCAACTACTATAATATTGTTAAACCCCTTTTAACCTTTTTAAAGAAGGAAATACTAAATTTAAATAACGATATCTTTTCAAAAGGAATTTTTAGTATATTATTAAAAGGTAATTTTAAAATAACACCAATTTAGGACAAAGAAAGGTTGTAGGCATCGGTCGTTTATCTAAACCAGACTTTGTGGTACCTAGGCTAGACAAGTGAGAAAGGTAACTTTAAAAGGCCCGTCTCACGGTGATTCGTGAGCGGATCCCTCCTTTCCTTACTTGTGCTTACCTGGCCATAATTGGCGGTGAAGAGGCGATTTGAGAACCTCACAACTTGTCCTTTTGGAACATTAGGAGCAGTCTAGATTTTCAAATAAAAACCACTTGCAAAAGATTTTCAAATAAACACCACAACCTTTTATCGAAAGTTTATTTTCCGTAAAATATTATGTTTTTCCAAAATGATAAATATCCCAAATCTCCTGGTTTTTCTTAGAAGTAATAAAAGATAATTAAACACTATTATTCTTTTTTACTAAGCTTTTCCTTAAGATGACACGACGTATTTTACGAACTTTAGAAAATAAAACGAGTGGTTGTGGAAGGCCATATTAAACGAGATCAATACTTTTAAAAATAAATTTTCAGTTTATGACATACGTGACATATACAAAACATGATACGGTTATGGTTAGAATGCGCGGACCTAGGTATAGAATACTTAATATGAAGATCCCGATATTTCGGGTGAACAGTCCAAAGTGTGGACGACTATACAAATATGAAAATCCCGATATTCCGGGTGAACAGTCCAAAGTGTGGACGACTATACAAATATGAAGATCCCGATATTCCGGGTGAACAGTCCAAAGTGTGGACGACAATACAAATATGAAGATCCCGATATTCCGGGTGAACAGTCCAAAATATGGACGACTATACAATGTGGAAATTCCATGCCTAGAGCTATACGCACTAACTCTAATTCGTCAAAACCTTTATACTAAACCATGGGGATGGGTAGTTTGATTAGGCAAGAAAATTCGGAACTCGGATTCCCCTACTACTCGATCATGATCCCGGGAAGTGAAATGGTACATCTCACTTCCCCAGTTGTTGTTCCGTGGCCACAACGGAATAATCGCGAGTATCCGGACCCTTATTTAACAAACTAAAACGTTTACAATACCTATTGATACTCAACACTAAACCCACATCATGTGATATACCTACCTGTTACCTTATCTACCTTTCTTCATGAGATACGAGTTATTCAGTATCTTGGATGTGGATATTTTACCAGTTTAGATTTGTTGTTTATTATGGAACTGAAGGATGGTAATACCTGTGCACTTCAGTGATATTCACGCTAGACAAAGCTCCATCGTAGTCATGAGACACCTTTCGGGGATGTTCGCGCTACCATATTGATTGCCATCTCAGGCACGAGCACTAGCTCATACTGCTTCCAGCTAGTCATGGGATACCTCAAGGATACGAGTATGTTCACCCGTCAATTCCATCCATACACACCTTGTTTAACCTGATCTAACTCTTAGACTGAATATGTGACTTGAGCCTTTACCAAACATATACCTCACACAACCTACTCATATTCACATATCTAATTTGTATATAACCTCATACCTTTATACACATGTACATCATATTCATTATATACACCTGTTCGTTTCTATACCTTTACTTTCTTATGAGGCAATCCTACCCGAGTATAACTCGCTGACGGACCTTCCTTTTCTTCCTCTATCCTTAGAATGTCCGTCAGATAAGAATGAGCATTATGGCGAGGATCAAGGTGTGAAGCCAGCTTATGAAGATAATGCAGACTGAACGATGGAAGATTAACTAGATTTAATTTTTATTGTTGTCTACATGTTTAGGGTTTTTGTTTCTCCTCGATGTAATTAAACTACTTAGTTTATTTTACTCTTTCTTTTAGGATGTAATAAAGTTTGGTTAATGGAAATAAATGCCTTTCGCTTTATTGTTTTATTTTTGTACACAACCCTGCATACTATGATTTATTCTTACGCTTAACATAACTGTATTGAATAGACCACCTTCAATACAGTTAGGTTGCGGACCGTGCCACGCCACTCTTCACCTTCTTTTGGGATGTGGGGCGTGACAGGTTTTTGTGGTGGCCCATGCGGGTCCTCTTGTGTACTAAAATGAAACCGTTAACTGACTTATTATATTTGTGAATCTCATCCATCTATACCGATATCATAGTTTTCCTATGTCCCTTGTCCCTTCCTTGACATTCTGTACCCTGTCCATGACCTTCTGTTCAAGTCATGGCAAATCTTTCCGACAAGGATGACATGTCCGATATTACTTTTGAATCTACATCTTCAGACGATGAAGTCGTAGACTCTCAGGCGGTTATTTCCGACAGCGACTCAGAAGACGAAGAAGTCGATGCTGCAACTCCGGAGCCTGTGATGGCTAATGACTCCGAAGATGAAGAAGAAGATCCTATAGAAGAGGAGCATATACAGGAGGGGCCAGAAAAAGAGGCTATTGCGGCGGAAGAGAATCCTATGGAATATGATCCGGATGAGGATGTTCCTGCAAAGGAACAAAACCCTATAGAGGTGGAATCAGAGAGCGAGGCTCCTGCCGAAGGATGAGTCGAAGGAAGAAGCTTCGAGTGAGGAGGAACTCGAGGCCGAAGAAACTTAGGAAGTTGTCCCCACAAGGCACCGTGGGAATGGTCGTATCTTTCTTAGTGCGAGGACCTATCACCACTTGTTGAACTCCCGTAATCGAGACTAATAAGTCTTTTTTCTTTTCTTAGGCTGAATAAAATGATGTAAGAATAGTATGGGCATGTCCTTACTTCCGGCTGTACTCTCCATATTGAAGTTGGATAATAAAATCTTAGTTTCGAGCAAAAATCTCTCTTGTGTCTCTTGCTCTTCCTATTAGTCTCTCTCTTGCATTAATTGTTGTTCTTCCATGCAAGTTATTATCCTGTCTCATCCCTCAGCCTGATTGTAACCTAACCTATTCTGATTCAGATCATCAATGGCTGGACGACACTATCACCGCAACCGAAGGGGAAATGGAGTCAATGAATCCGCTGCTCAGCAAGCAGCTATGCTACAAATGATGCAAGGACTATTGGAGCAACAGCAGCAGCAGACAGCTGCCCTTCATCAGGAGCTACGAGAAAGTAGGCAGCAGCAAGCAGAGATTTTAAGTAAGGCACTAACCCTAGTTCCTCAAGGTTCGGCGGGAGTGAAACAGTTCAGATCACTCCACCCTAAGACTTTTTCGGGGAAGGAAACTCCTTTAGAAGCTGAGGAATGGCTCAAGGGAACAGTCAATGATCTCAGTGCCGCTCAAATTCCGAAGGACGCATGGGTGAACATCGCTAAGCTACAACTTACGGATAATGCCAGGATATGGTGGGAGGCAGAGGAAAGTAGATCGAAGGAGCCCATCAACTGGGAAAGGTTCAAACAACGTTTTGATATGCAGTACTTTCAGTCATGACACACTTAAAAATGGAACGGGGGTTTATACAGTTTCAACAAGGGAGCATGTAGGATAATTCGGTGGACGAGTGCGCTTCGGAATTCGCAAGGTTAAGTCGGTTCGCGCATCATCTGGTGGCAACCCCAGAACTTTATGCTAAGAGATTCCGACAAGAATTGGACCTGAAGACGCAGTCCTCCATGTCTTCTGCTACCTTATCAACTTATGATGAAATCTTAAAGGCGGCACAAAACTTTTAAGACCTTCAGAGATGGATGAGGAAGGATGACCGATTGAATGGCATTAAGCGACCAGCCAATCAAATTCTTGAGGGATCATCTTCCAGATCCAACGGGAGACAACAACCCAAAGAGACCAGCCAGACCAACTATCTTCGGAAAACCAGCCGTTATATGCAACCATTGCGGTAGAGCCGGACACTTCATGAGAGACTGTTGCATTGTGAATAAACTTTGCATAGTTTGTGGGTCTCCGGATCATGCTATTGGGGACTGTCCTCAGAGAGGGAGACAATCAGACCCCGTCAATAAGCCGGCTAACTATGTGTCACCAACACAGGGAAACCAGCCACCTTCCACTACTAAACCAGCCTGTCAATGGGCATCACTAAAAGGACCACCCTTGCCATCACAGAAGCGTGTTTTTCAGCAAGCGCAGAGGAATGGACCCAAACGCCAGACTTTCACCATGACAGCCGAGAAGGCTGATACCACGTGGCAAGACAACAGAGAGACTTTCCATGCGTCAAGTGATACACCAACTCGCGGGAGCGACACATGCAGTAAAGAGGATTCCTGACAGCGTTACTGATTTCCGTGCCTAGTAGTGGCCACTCCTTTGAAAATTTCAAAAATGAAATTATTCTAAGGAGGGTAGATCGTAACTATCACAACCATTCTTGCAATTCTTAGCAAACCGAGAAGTTTTAAACATCCACAACGTTTTTTTTTGGAGAAGGGACTTGGTGATGTGATGTATCAGCACGGCGATATAGTTGCATATGCGTCAAGACAACTAACGACTTGTGGACACAACTATCATGTTCAGATTTAGAACTGGCGATGGTAATTTTCATCTTGAAGTTATAGAAACACTACTCTAAGGAGAACATGGGAACACGGATGGTTGAAACACATGAAGCAGATGAGAGGGGTCAAGTTTTTTATGGGAGAAGTGCCGATTGATTGGGACGACCCCGAAGATGGAGAATTTGTAAGATTGACATGATTGTAAAAAAAAATGGAGATGGCGATACAATGCAGCGAGCCCATGACTCATCGACCGTTTAACATCTTGGAAGGAGACGGTGGGTTTGTGCATAGACTAGCTTTGCTATTTTCTATGGAGGGCGTGCATAATACTTTTATATCTCACAGCTAAGAGGGTATGCTGGCACCCCTAGCCATACTTTTGATCGTTCCGAGATCACGAAAAGGTTAGCATAACCTACGAGCAGCAACCGGTCGGAATACTAGAAGGAGGAAACCTTGAGTGACAAGACAATCCAGCTGGCTAGAGCTATATGAAGAAAGAACTACTAGGCAGACATACACGGAAGCGAATAAATGGGACGAGAGAGCGGAACCCCAAAATTTTCAACCACGATAAACCCTTCTTGGCGATCTTTTTCTTTTCTTGACCTACCTTCTGAAATTTCGAGGACGAAATTATTGTAAGGAGGGTAGATTGTAACGACCATGTTTTCTAATACCTAATAAAATATATTTTATTTAAATTTCTACTATCAAATAATTATTTACATATTTCTTTTATAGAAGAATAATTTTTAAAGTAATGTTAATAATTTTTAAAGCATTAAATATGATTAAAGGAAATTTCTAAAATCTATTTATTATTTTTATAGGCTTAAAATGTTTTAATAAAATTTTATAATGCCTTAAAATAATCTACATATTTTTATTATCAATTAAAGTAATTAATTCGTAATTAAAAATATTTTAAAGGATAATCTAGATATTATATAATTTTAATAACCAGCTAAAAACTATAGGAATGTTTATATTATTTAGTTTTAGCCCAAAATTATTTTTATACTAAAGATAACAATAAAATATATTTTCTGATTTTTTTCCATAATTTTCCCGTATTTTAAACTATTTTTAACAATTTTTTAAAACCAAATTCGATATTTAAAATAATAAACAGAATATTATTTTATATATATATATATATATATATATATATATATATATATATATATAAAACACCTTTAACCTGGACCGTTGGATCACAAGATCCAACGGCCCAGACCCACGCGGCGGCACCCACGTGGTGGGGACCACACGAAAACACGTGGTCTCCACTCGCAGGCGCACGCGTATCGTGTGGTGACACGTGGCAAGCGACGGGGGCTCGGCGGCGCGATCTCGTCCGTTGGATCAAGATCCAACGGCCACGAAACATGGCGGTGGGCGCAATCATTAACAAATGATTCGCAATCATTGGCCGGCGTAATTTTCCGTGCGATTTAACAAATTTTTGGATTTTCTTGTTGCCTTTTGAACCCTATAAATAGACACCTTCAAACCTAAATTTCTCACACCTCAGAACTCCAAAAATTCTGAAAAAAATACCGGTGCCTTCGTATCGACGACGCCGACGCTACGGATCCATCCAATAGCCGAGGAAAAATCGGGGCGCGGAGATTTTGAGGAGTTTTGCACAAGCCTACGTTTTCAACCGTCTACGTCTAAACCCTGATCAAAGGTAGGATCCGCCTCTCTCCCCTTTTCCTGTCACCTTCTTTCTCAATAACCTAGTTCCAACTTATAATCATCAATCCCTATTTAAAAAGTTGTTATAATATTTGTGCATACCTTTTCCTTGTACCCTCAATAATGATAATGTTAACCTATGTTTTAAAACAGTGTTTAATTTCCTCTGCACACAAAAATATATTGCACACCCATAATACCTGGAATCTGATATACTTATTGTCATAACCCATGAATTGTCATTTCACCTCTGATATATCCACACTTACCCATACTATCAAAATGATCTCGAAATAGGTTACTTCCACAAAATACCATCGTTAATTAAAATATTATATTTGTTTAAAATATCCATAAGAGATAAGATATGTGAAATAAATATTTTAGATACGACATACGTATATTTTACTTACACTTTTTCATCAACTATTATAATATTGTTAAACCCCCTTTAACCTTTTTAAAGAAGGAAATACTCAATTTAAATAACGATATCTTTTCAAAAGGAATTTTTAGTATCTTATTAAAAGGTAATTTTAAAATAACACCAATTTAGGACAAAGGAAGGATGTAGGCATCGGTCGTTTATCTAAACCAGATTTTGTGGTGCCTAGGCTAGACAAGTGAGAAATGTAACTTTAAAAGGCCCGTCTCACGGTGATTCATCAGCGGATCCCTCCTTTCCTTACTTGTGCTTACCTGGCCACAATTGGCGGTGAAGAGGCGATTTGAGGACCTCACAACTTGTCCTTTTGGAACATTAGGAGCAGTCTATATTTTCAAATAAAAACCTCTTACAAAAGATTTTCAAATAAACACCACAACCTTTTATCGAAAGGATATTTTCCGTAAAATATTATGTTTTTCCAAAATGATAAATATCCCAAATCTCCTTGTTTTTCTTAGAAGTTATAAAAGATAATTAAACACTATTATTCTTTTTTAATAAGCTTTTCCCTAAGATGACACGGCGTATTTTACGAACTTTAGAAAATAAAACGAGTGGTTGTGGAAGGCCATATTAAACAAGATCAATACTTTTAAAAATAAATTTCCAGTTTATGACATACCTGACATATACAAAATATGATACGGTTAGGGTTAGAATGCGCGGACCTAGGTATGGAATACTTAATATGAAGGTCCCGATATTTCGGGTGAACAGTCCAAAGTGTGAACGACTATACAAATATGAAGATCCTGATATTCCGGGTGAACGGTCCAAAGTGTGGACGACTATACAAATATGAAGATCCCGATATTCTGGGTGAACAGTCCAAAATATGGATGACTATACAATGTGGAAATTCCATGCCTAGAGGTATATGCACTAACTCTAATTCGTCAAAACCTTTATACTAAACCACGGGGATGGGTAGTTTGATTAGGCAAGGAAATTCGGAACTCGGATTCCCCTACTACTCGATCATGATCCCGGGAAGTGAAATGGTACATCTCACTTCCCCAGTTGTTGTTCCGTGGCCACAACGGAATAATCGCGAGTATCCGGACCCTTATTTAACAAACTAAAACGTTTACAATACCTATTGATACTCAACACTAAACCCACATCATGTGATATACCTACCTGTTACCTTATCTACCTTTCTTCATGAGATACGAGTTATTCAGTATCTTGGATGTGGATATTTTACCAGTTTAGACTTGTTGTTTATTATGGAACTGAAGGATGGTAATACCTGTGCACTTCAGTGATATTCACGCTAGACAAAGCTCCATCGTAGTCATGAGACACCTTTCGGGGATGTTCGCGCTACCATATTGATTGCCATCTCAGGCACGAGCACTAGCTCATACTGCTTCCAGCTAGTCATGGGATACCTCAAAGATACGAGTATGTTCACCCGTCAATTCCATCCATACACACCTTGTTTAACCTGATCTAACTCTTAGACTGAATATGTGACTTGAGCCTTTACCAAACATATACCTCACACAACCTACTCATATTCACATATCTAATTTGTATATAACCTCATACCTTTATACACATGTACATCATATTCATTATATACACCTGTTCGTTTCTATACCTTTACTTTCTTATGAGGCAATCCTACCCGAATATAACTCGCTGACGGACCTTCCTTTTCTTCCTCTATCCTTAGAATGTCCGTCAGATAAGAATGAGCATTATGGCGAGGATCAAGGTGTGAAGCCAGCTTATGAAGATAATGCAGACTGAACGATGAAAGATTAACTAGATTTAATTTTTATTGTTGCCTACATGTTTAGGGTTTTTGTTTCTCCTCGATGTAATTAAACTACTTAGTTTATTTTACTCTTTCTTTTAGGATGTAATAAAGTTTGGTTAATGGAAATAAATGCCTTTCGCTTTATTGTTTTATTTTTGTACACAACCCTGCATACTATGATTTATTCTTACGCTTAACATAACTGTATTGAATAGACCACCTTCAATACAGTTAGGTTGCGGACCGTGCCACGCCACTCTTCACCTTCTTTTGGGATGTGGGGCGTGACAGGTTTTTGTGGTGGCCCATGCGGGTCCTCTTGTGTACTAAAATGAAACCGTTAACTGACTTATTATATTTGTGAATCTCATCCATCTATACCGATATCATAGTTTTCCTATGTCCCTTGTCCCTTCCTTGACATTCTGTACCCTGTCCATGACCTTCTGTTCAAGTCATGGCAAATCTTTCCGACAAGGATGACATGTCCGATATTACTTTTGAATCTACATCTTCAGACGATGAAGTCGTAGACTCTCAGGCGGTTATTTCCGACAGCGACTCAGAAGACGAAGAAGTCGATGCTGCAACTCCGGAGCCTGTGATGGCTAATGACTCCGAAGATGAAGAAGAAGATCCTATAGAAGAGGAGCATATACAGGAGGGGCCAGAAAAAGAGGCTATTGCGGTGGAAGAGAATCCTATGGAATATGATCCGGATGAGGATGTTCCTGCAAAGGAACAAAACCCTATAGAGGTGGAATCAGAGAGCGAGGCTCCTGCCGAAGGATGAGTCGAAGGAAGAAGCTTCGAGTGAGGAGGAACTCGAGGCCGAAGAAACTTAGGAAGTTGTCCCCACAAGGCACCGTGGGAATGGTCGTATCTTTCTTAGTGCGAGGACCTATCACCACTTGTTGAACTCCCGTAATCGAGACTAATAAGTCTTTTTTCTTTTCTTAGGCTGAATAAAATGATGTAAGAATAGTATGGGCATGTCCTTACTTCCGGCTGTACTCTCCATATTGAAGTTGGATAATAAAATCTTAGTTTCGAGCAAAAATCTCTCTTGTGTCTCTTGCTCTTCCTATTAGTCTCTCTCTTGCATTAATTGTTGTTCTTCCATGCAAGTTATTATCCTGTCTCATCCCTCAGCCTGATTGTAACCTAACCTATTCTGATTCAGATCATCAATGGCTGGACGACACTATCACCGCAACCGAAGGGGAAATGGAGTCAATGAATCCGCTGCTCAGCAAGCAGCTATGCTACAAATGATGCAAGGACTATTGGAGCAACAGCAGCAGCAGACAGCTGCCCTTCATCAGGAGCTACGAGAAAGTAGGCAGCAGCAAGCAGAGATTTTAAGTAAGGCACTAACCCCAGTTCCTCAAGGTTCGGCGGGAGTGAAACAGTTCAGATCACTCCACCCTAAGACTTTTTCGGGGAAGGAAACTCCTTTAGAAGCTGAGGAATGGCTCAAGGGAACAGTCAATGATCTCAGTGCCGCTCAAATTCCGAAGGACGCATGGGTGAACATCGCTAAGCTACAACTTACGGATAATGCCAGGATATGATGGGAGGCAGAGGAAAGTAGATCGAAGGAGCCCATCAACTGGGAAAGGTTCAAACAACGTTTTGATATGCAGTACTTTCAGTCATGACACACTTAAAAATGGAACGGGGGTTTATACAGTTTCAACAAGGGAGCATGTAGGATAATTCGGTGGACGAGTGCGCTTCGGAATTCGCAAGGTTAAGTCGGTTCGCGCATCATCTGGTGGCAACCCCAGAACTTTATGCTAAGAGATTCCGACAAGAATTGGACCTGAAGACGCAGTCCTCCATGTCTTCTGCTACCTTATCAACTTATGATGAAATCTTAAAGGCGGCACAAAACTTTTAAGACCTTCAGAGATGGATGAGGAAGGATGACCGATTGAATGGCATTAAGCGACCAGCCAATCAAATTCTTGAGGGATCATCTTCCAGATCCAACGGGAGACAACAACCCAAAGAGACCAGCCAGACCAACTATCTTCGGAAAACCAGCCGTTATATGCAACCATTGCGGTAGAGCCGGACACTTCATGAGAGACTGTTGCATTGTGAATAAACTTTGCATAGTTTGTGGGTCTCCGGATCATGCTATTGGGGACTGTCCTCAGAGAGGGAGACAATCAGACCCCGTCAACAAGCCGGCTAACTATGTGTCACCAACACAGGGAAACCAGCCACCTTCCACCACTAAACCAGCCTGTCAATGGGCATCACTAAAAGGACCACCCTTGCCATCACAGAAGCGTGTTTTTCAGCAAGCGCAGAGGAATGGACCCAAACGCCAGACTTTCACCATGACAGCCGAGAAGGCTGATACCACGTGGCAAGACAACAGAGAGACTTTCCATGCGTCAAGTGATACACCAACTCGCGGGAGCGACACATGCAGTAAAGAGGATTCCTGACAGCGTTACTGATTTCCGTGCCTAGTAGTGGCCACTCCTTTGAAAATTTCAAAAATGAAATTATTCTAAGGAGGGTAGATCGTAACTATCACAACCATTCTTGCAATTCTTAGCAAACCGAGAAGTTTTAAACATCCACAACGTTTTTTTTTGGAGAAGGGACTTGGTGATGTGATGTATCAGCACGGCGATATAGTTGCATATGCGTCAAGACAACTAACGACTTGTGGACACAACTATCATGTTCAGATTTAGAACTGGCGATGGTAATTTTCATCTTGAAGTTATAGAAACACTACTCTAAGGAGAACATGGGAACACGGATGGTTGAAACACATGAAGCGGATGAGAGGGGTCAAGTTTTTTATGGGAGAAGTGCCGATTGATTGGGACGACCCCGAAGATGGAGAATTTGTAAGATTGACATGATTGTAAAAAAAAATGGAGATGGCGATACAATGCAGCGAGCCCATGACTCATCGACCGTTTAACATCTTGGAAGGAGACGGTGGGTTTGTGCATAGACTAGCTTTGCTATTTTCTATGGAGGGCGTGCATAATACTTTTATATCTCACAGCTAAGAGGGTATGCTGGCACCCCTAGCCATACTTTTGATCGTTCCGAGATCACGAAAAGGTTAGCATAACCTACGAGCAGCAACTGGTCGGAATACTAGAAGGAGGAAACCTTGAGTGACAAGACAATCCAGCTGGCTAGAGCTATATGAAGAAAGAACTACTAGGCAGACATACACGGAAGCGAATAAATGGGACGAGAGAGCGGAACCCCAAAATTTTCAACCACGATAAACCCTTCTTGGCGATCTTTTTCTTTTCTTGACCTACCTTCTGAAATTTCGAGGACGAAATTATTGTAAGGAGGGTAGATTGTAACGACCATGTTTTCTAATACCTAATAAAATATATTTTATTTAAATTTCTACTATCAAATAATTATTTACATATTTCTTTTATAGAAGAATAATTTTTAAAGTAATGTTAATAATTTTTAAAGCATTAAATATGATTAAAGGAAATTTCTAAAATCTATTTATTATTTTTATAGGCTTAAAATGTTTTAATAAAATTTTATAATGCCTTAAAATAATCTACATATTTTTATTATCAATTAAAGTAATTAATTCGTAATTAAAAATATTTTAAAGGATAATCTAGATATTATATAATTTTAATAACCAGCTAAAAACTATAGGAATGTTTATATTATTTAGTTTTAGCCCAAAATTATTTTTATACTAAAGATAACAATAAAATATATTTTCTGATTTTTTTCCATAATTTTCCCGTATTTTAAACTATTTTTAACAATTTTTTAAAACCAAATTCGATATTTAAAATAATAAACAGAATATTATTTTATATATATATATATATATATATATATATATATATATATATATATATATATATATATATATATAAAACACCTTTAACCTGGACCGTTGGATCACAAGATCCAACGGCCCAGACCCACGCGGCGGCACCCACGTGGTGGGGACCACACGAAAACACGTGGTCTCCACTCGCAGGCGCACGCGTATCGTGTGGTGACACGTGGCAAGCGACGGGGGCTCGGCGGCGCGATCTCGTCCGTTGGATCAAGATCCAACGGCCACGAAACATGGCGGTGGGCGCAATCATTAACAAATGATTCGCAATCATTGGCCGGCGTAATTTTCCGTGCGATTTAACAAATTTTTGGATTTTCTTGTTGCCTTTTGAACCCTATAAATAGACACCTTCAAACCTAAATTTCTCACACCTCAGAACTCCAAAAATTCTGAAAAAAATACCGGTGCCTTCGTATCGACGACGCCGACGCTACGGATCCATCCAATAGCCGAGGAAAAATCGGGGCGCGGAGATTTTGAGGAGTTTTGCACAAGCCTACGTTTTCAACCGTCTACGTCTAAACCCTGATCAAAGGTAGGATCCGCCTCTCTCCCCTTTTCCTGTCACCTTCTTTCTCAATAACCTAGTTCCAACTTATAATCATCAATCCCTATTTAAAAAGTTGTTATAATATTTGTGCATACCTTTTCCTTGTACCCTCAATAATGATAATGTTAACCTATGTTTTAAAACGGTGTTTAATTTCCTCTGCACACAAAAATATATTGCACACCCATAATACCTGGAATCTGATATACTTATTGTCATAACCCATGAATTGTCATTTCACCTCTGATATATCCACACTTACCCATACTATCAAAATGATCTCGAAATAGGTTACTTCCACAAAATACCATCGTTAATTAAAATATTATATTTGTTTAAAATATCCATAAGAGATAAGATATGTGAAATAAATATTTTAGATACGACATACGTATATTTTACTTACACTTTTTCATCAACTATTATAATATTTTTAAACCCCCTTTAACCTTTTTAAAGAAGGAAATACTCAATTTAAATAACGATATCTTTTCAAAAGGAATTTTTAGTATCTTATTAAAAGGTAATTTTAAAATAACACCAATTTAGGACAAAGGAAGGATGTAGGCATCGGTCGTTTATCTAAACCAGATTTTGTGGTGCCTAGGCTAGACAAGTGAGAAATGTAACTTTAAAAGGCCCGTCTCACGGTGATTCATCAGCGGATCCCTCCTTTCCTTACTTGTGCTTACCTGGCCACAATTGGCGGTGAAGAGGCGATTTGAGGACCTCACAACTTGTCCTTTTGGAACATTAGGAGCAGTCTATATTTTCAAATAAAAACCTCTTACAAAAGATTTTCAAATAAACACCACAACCTTTTATCGAAAGGATATTTTCCGTAAAATATTATGTTTTTCCAAAATGATAAATATCCCAAATCTCCTTGTTTTTCTTAGAAGTTATAAAAGATAATTAAACACTATTATTCTTTTTTAATAAGCTTTTCCCTAAGATGACACGGCGTATTTTACGAACTTTAGAAAATAAAACGAGTGGTTGTGGAAGGCCATATTAAACAAGATCAATACTTTTAAAAATAAATTTCCAGTTTATGACATACCTGACATATACAAAACATGATACGGTTAGGGTTAGAATGCGCGGACCTAGGTATGGAATACTTAATATGAAGGTCCCGATATTTCGGGTGAACAGTCCAAAGTGTGAACGACTATACAAATATGAAGATCCCGATATTCCGGGTGAACGGTCCAAAGTGTGGACGACTATACAAATATGAAGATCCCGATATTCTGGGTGAACAGTCCAAAATATGGATGACTATACAATGTGGAAATTCCATGCCTAGAGGTATATGCACTAACTCTAATTCGTCAAAACCTTTATACTAAACCACGGGGATGGGTAGTTTGATTAGGCAAGGAAATTCGGAACTCGGATTCCTCTACTACTCGATCATGATCCCGGGAAGAGAAATGGTACATCTCACTTCCCCAGTTGTTGTTCCGTGGCCACAACGGAATAATCGCGAGTATCCGGACCCTTATTTAACAAACTAAAACGTTTACAATACCTATTGATACTCAACACTAAACCCACATCATGTGATATACCTACCTGTTACCTTATCTACCTTTCTTCATGAGATACGAGTTATTCAGTATCTTGGATGTGGATATTTTACCAGTTTAGACTTGTTGTTTATTATGGAACTGAAGGATGGTAATACCTGTGCACTTCAGTGATATTCACGCTAGACAAAGCTCCATCGTAGTCATGAGACACCTTTCGGGGATGTTCGCGCTACCATTGATTGCCATCTCAGGCACGAGCACTAGCTCATACTGCTTCCAGCTAGTCATGGGATACCTCAAGGATACGAGTATGTTCACCCGTCAATTCCATCCATACACACCTTGTTTAACCTGATCTAACTCTTAGACTGAATATGTGACTTGAGCCTTTACCAAACATATACCTCACACAACCTACTCATATTCACATATCTAATTTGTATATAACCTCATACCTTTATACACATGTACATCATATTCATTATATACACCTGTTCGTTTCTATACCTTTACTTTCTTATGAGGCAATCCTACCCGAGTATAACTCGCTGACGGACCTTCCTTTTCTTCCTCTATCCTTAGAATGTCCGTCAGATAAGAATGAGCATTATGGCGAGGATCAAGGTGTGAAGCCAGCTTATGAAGATAATGCAGACTGAACGATGGAAGATTAACTAGATTTAATTTTTATTGTTGCCTACATGTTTAGGGTTTTTGTTTCTCCTCGATGTAATTAAACTACTTAGTTTATTTTACTCTTTCTTTTAGGATGTAATAAAGTTTGGTTAATGGAAATAAATGCCTTTCGCTTTATTGTTTTATTTTTGTACACAACCCTGCATACTATGATTTATTCTTACGCTTAACATAACTGTATTGAATAGACCACCTTCAATACAGTTAGGTTGCGGACCGTGCCACGCCACTCTTCACCTTCTTTTGGGATGTGGGGCGTGACAGGTTTTTGTGGTGGCCCATGCGGGTCCTCTTGTGTACTAAAATGAAACCGTTAACTGACTTATTATATTTGTGAATCTCATCCATCTATACCGATATCATAGTTTTCCTATGTCCCTTGTCCCTTCCTTGACATTCTGTACCCTGTCCATGACCTTCTGTTCAAGTCATGGCAAATCTTTCCGACAAGGATGACATGTCCGATATTACTTTTGAATCTACATCTTCAGACGATGAAGTCGTAGACTCTCAGGCGGTTATTTCCGACAGCGACTCAGAAGACGAAGAAGTCGATGCTGCAACTCCGGAGCCTGTGATGGCTAATGACTCCGAAGATGAAGAAGAAGATCCTATAGAAGAGGAGCATATACAGGAGGGGCCAGAAAAAGAGGCTATTGCGGCGGAAGAGAATCCTATGGAATATGATCCGGATGAGGATGTTCCTGCAAAGGAACAAAACCCTATAGAGGTGGAATCAGAGAGCGAGGCTCCTGCCGAAGGATGAGTCGAAGGAAGAAGCTTCGAGTGAGGAGGAACTCGAGGCCGAAGAAACTTAGGAAGTTGTCCCCACAAGGCACCGTGGGAATGGTCGTATCTTTCTAGTGCGAGGACCTATCACCACTTGTTGAACTCCCGTAATCGAGACTAATAAGTCTTTTTTCTTTTCTTAGGCTGAATAAAATGATGTAAGAATAGTATGGGCATGTCCTTACTTCCGGCTGTACTCTCCATATTGAAGTTGGATAATAAAATCTTAGTTTCGAGCAAAAATCTCTCTTGTGTCTCTTGCTCTTCCTATTAGTCTCTCTCTTGCATTAATTGTTGTTCTTCCATGCAAGTTATTATCCTGTCTCATCCCTCAGCCTGATTGTAACCTAACCTATTCTGATTCAGATCATCAATGGCTGGACGACACTATCACCGCAACCGAAGGGGAAATGGAGTCAATGAATCCGCTGCTCAGCAAGCAGCTATGCTATAAATGATGCAAGGACTATTGGAGCAACAGCAGCAGCAGACAGCTGCCCTTCATCAGGAGCTACGAGAAAGTAGGCAGCAGCAAGCAGAGATTTTAAGTAAGGCACTAACCCCAGTTCCTCAAGGTTCGGCGGGAGTGAAACAGTTCAGATCACTCCACCCTAAGACTTTTTCGGGGAAGGAAACTCCTTTAGAAGCTGAGGAATGGCTCAAGGGAACAGTCAATGATCTCAGTGCCGCTCAAATTCCGAAGGACGCATGGGTGAACATCGCTAAGCTACAACTTACGGATAATGCCAGGATATGGTGGGAGGCAGAGGAAAGTAGATCGAAGGAGCCCATCAACTGGGAAAGGTTCAAACAACGTTTTGATATGCAGTACTTTCAGTCATGACACACTTAAAAATGGAACGGGGGTTTATACAGTTTCAACAAGGGAGCATGTAGGATAATTCGGTGGACGAGTGCGCTTCGGAATTCGCAAGGTTAAGTCGGTTCGCGCATCATCTGGCGGCAACCCCAGAACTTTATGCTAAGAGATTCCGACAAGAATTGGACCTGAAGACGCAGTCCTCCATGTCTTCTGCTACCTTATCAACTTATGATGAAATCTTAAAGGCGGCACGAAACTTTTAAGACCTTCAGAGATGGATGAGGAAGGATGACCGATTGAATGGCATTAAGCGACCAGCCAATCAAATTCTTGAGGGATCATCTTCCAGATCCAACGGAAGACAACAACCCAAAGAGACCAGCCAGACCAACTATCTTCGGAAAACCAGCCGTTATATGCAACCATTGCGGTAGAGCCGGACACTTCATGAGAGACTGTTGCATTGTGAATAAACTTTGCATAGTTTGTGGGTCTCCGGATCATGCTATTGGGGACTGTCCTCAGAGAGGGAGACAATCAGACCCCGTCAACAAGCCGGCTAACTATGTGTCATCAACACAGGGAAACTAGCCACCTTCCACCACTAAACCAGCCTGTCAATGGGCATCACTAAAAGGACCACCCTTGCCATCACAGAAGCGTGTTTTTCAGCAAGCGCAGAGGAATGGACCCAAATGCCAGACTTTCACCATGACAGCCGAGAAGGCTGATACCACGTGGCAAGACAACAGAGAGACTTTCCATGCGTCAAGTGATACACCAACTCGCGGGAGCGACACATGCAGTAAAGAGGATTCCTGACAGCGTTACTGATTTCCGTGCCTAGTAGTGGCCACTCCTTTGAAAATTTCAAAAATGAAATTATTCTAAGGAGGGTAGATCGTAACTATCACAACCATTCTTGCAATTCTTAGCAAACCGAGAAGAAAGGAAGGCCATAGTCGGTTGGTATGAAACGTCCCGCCCATCAGATTACTGGAGGAGCCTTTTCTAGGCCAACTCTCCCAGCGCCAGCTATGATGCGAGGAGGATTATTTTCCGAGACTGAACCAAACTTCTGCATCTATTGTAAGAGGACCGGACACCAATTCAAGGATTGCCGTCGAGCAAACGGTCTTTGTCTGATATGTGGATCATCCTCACATACCATAGGAACTTGCCCACATAATCGAACTGGCCCAGCCCCCGCAGCTAGATCAGCTATCCAAGCTCCACCTATTCGTTTAGCTTTTCCTGCACCACCTCCACGCGGACTGCCTTTATCTCGTCAGCCATCGATGTACCAACATGCAAAGAGAAATGTGCTGAGACGTCGGCTTACACTTTGGCGGCCGTGGAAGCCGAGGCTATAGGTCAAGGTAACACTGGTAAATCCCTTCCCATCTTTTCAGCCTTTTCAAAATTCTTGCATCCTTTCGTTCTTTCAAACATTTTCATGCACTTTCAGTACAATATTAGTAGTTCTTTCACCACCACTATAATCTAATTTTTTTTGAATCCATTACAACTTCCTTCTATAAATTTCGAGAACGAAATTTTTATAAGGAGGATAGAATGTAACGACTTTAAATTTTCTGTACAAAATTTTTCTTTTTAATGTACAGAAAGGAGTTTACAAGCCTGAGTATAAGTTATAAGTATATCTTGTTTAAGAACAGCAAGAAAGCACTTGTAGCTCACTGGTAAATCCTTGCACTGCTGTGACATAGCCCCTGTGTTCGAACCCCATCAGACACATTATATTTTTTCTGATTTTTCTTTTAAACTTTTTGAAAGCCCAAAAGTTTACACTGCAATGTACATAAAAATGAAAAGTCTGAAGAAATAAACATGTGCAAAAGAGTATTAATACAGAGAGGAACACGTGGCATGAATCCACTGGCCCCATTCCTAAGATCGACCGGCGGAAACCTAGTTTAGGCCGGCGCCGACGGTTCAACCATGGCTAAAGTGCCTCGGGCTTTGCACAAAAACCCTTTCCCCTACCCCTAACTCTCATGCACTGTTTGATTACTCTGCAATCAAATAGAGACCCTTCAATTCCCCATTTATCACCTTTTTAATGCATTTTAATTCATCTTTTTAATTCCAAAACCCTAATTCCACACTATAAATACTACCCCATGCCTTAGCCCGTCTTCATTCTGAAAATTCTAGCCAAAATTCTCAAAGTTTTCTAAGTACAAGTGAAGTTAGCAAGAGATCAACTTTCGGCGAAAATCGAAGCTAATCCCGACGTTTCCGCGACACCCCAAAGCTTTCCTACCCTTCTTCTACCTCTTCCTGGCATAATCAACGGTAAGTCCCTTCCAACTTCTCTTCTTCCTCTTTAAAAATCTCTTTTTCAAAACATGTCAGTAGTGGAGTTAATACCGATATTTTATTCTAAACCCTAGAACTTACATTTTTTCTTAAGCATTGCTTATTCATATTTCTACACCTTACTTGTTAACATAAAACTAATGTTTCGAACAAACTTTCACTAAAAAATATCATGAAATATAACTTTAAATCAAATTTTACATTAAAATATCATGAACTTTGTATCTACCATATTTAATTGTTTTGCTTAATTATACCTTTAGAAAATTTCACGGGGTAACGACCTATTTCTTACATACACACATGGTTTCCATAGCACGATACTCTTCGAGCGTATTTTTAGTTACAAACACAATATTTCATTAAAATACCATCTACTATAAAAAACGGTTTTCTTTAGAATTGTATTTTAAAATTCCTTTGCAACTAAACCTCTACAACCATTTTTAGGGGACCCGCTATTGGATGGTGCGGATTATCGCACATCTTTAGGTTAGTAGAGCGAGATGCAAACCTCCTTACAGAGCATTCGATCTCGAAAGATTTTAAATACGATTTTTAAGAAAAACGCATTTTTCTACTTTAATAAAATTTACTTTTTATAATTATATAAATATTACAAATCCATATATTTTCAAAATTCAACAAACTTACATTTTTTTTCTAAAAGTTGAAAGTTCACAAATTTCATCAAAATACCATCAAGATACCAATACAATACAAGTTTTACAGTAAAATACCATGAGCTATTCAAGTTAAAGTAATTATCACTAAAAAACCTCAAATCCCTAAAATTCACATTCATTGAAACCCTAAATAATATAATTAATTTCTCGAGATTATTTTGAAACTATACTAAAAATATTTTTCATAAAACCCCCTCGAGTTATATAAAATTACATTTAAGGATTTTAGTAAATATAGGTTTAAGCGGGATCAATTCTCTTGAGCCTCAGGGAGCAGGAGAAAGTGAGTGCTTGCCTATTTAAGGTAAAAAACTTAATGGTGTTATCAATGGTAATTGTCTTGGAAAAATACACAAATCCTGCCGTCCATGTGCAGCAGTTACCGATAACTCCTGAACCTAATTCAAGATCTAAATCAGTTTAAAGTGTGTGACTTAAGTCTGAGTCTAACTCATGTCTAAATTCAAAACTCAAACCTGAATCTAAAACCGAACATGAATACTTGATCATGAACTTGAATCTAAACTCAAGTCAGAATCCAATTCAAACATGAACCCAAAATCTACCATGAATACTTGAACATGAACCTGAATACTTAAATTCAAACACATATATCAAACCTGAATACATGACTTGATTTGACTCTAACCATGAATACAAGAATACTTGACATGAATACAAGAATACTTGACATGAATACTTGATATATACATGAACTCTATCTTACAAACTGAAGTATTCATGGATTCGAGCAAGGCTGGTAATTTTAGCTGTAACTTAGTATATACGGGGTGCTGGGGTAGTTCATGGGTGAATCTAACAAAATCTCAGGAGTCCCACCAGATCATGAATCCATGTCTACTAACACAAGCAAGCAATCATGAGGGCCCGTATTTCCTTGCTCCTGAATTACTACCTGTTGAGTTTGGAACAATTTAACACTAGGTTGAAGTCCTGTTACTAACACTTAATTCGGGACCGTGATTCCTTACCCCTGGATTACAGCATGTTGGATTCGAGAACACTCTTAAGATTGGTTGACATTTACCCTTGAACTTACATTAAATTAGTATACCCAAGTAGAGACCTGTTAAGACACTTACATTCACTGCATGTTCATTATACTTACACTATACAGCCATGTTACTTTTGTTTGCCATGCTCATGCTATCATGCTTATCTACTTGTCATACATTATCGTACTTGTTCACATATAGTATGATAAAACTGCATGCTATATAAACTCGCCATGTTTACATTAAACGATATGCTGACACATTATACTTCATAATCCATTGTTCATGATATACATTTTCCTTATCATTACACTTTATATTTCACTTCATTCCTTGGGACTTACCGAGCGAAAGTTCGCTAACGTGCATTCCACCTTTCTCTGCTTTCTTAGAATATTCGTCAGATACTGTGGAGACTGAAGATGTAGAAATTTCAGAGGAAGAGCACGATCAGACCGAGACCCAGACCTAGACCAGTTACCTTTTCTCAGTTTATGTATGCCACCCGTATAGGCATTTCCATCCTTATATTTTCTTTCAGTTAAAAGCATGTATTGTAAATGAATCAATTTGAATGTAAATAAGGTTATTGAATTTTAAATTTCATGTTTATTCTCTTGTCATTTTATATTGCTTATTTTACGTTAGCGTATTTATTCCGGGAAATGAACTTCTCGAAATAAATACATTGCGGGCCTCGTCACGTACCTGCTTCCGTTTACTGGGAAGCAGGGCGTGGCAAAACTATATGTCCGATTGTGATGCGAACTGGTTGTACTCCTTTTCGACTACTTCTATCTTCTCTGTCTCAATGTTACCTGACGAACATTCCAAGAATAGAAAGAAGTGGATAGAATGCCCGTCAGCGAACTAGCACTCGGTAAGTCCAAAAAAACATGAATGTGAAATATAAAGATATACTAACAAGCTGGAAAAGGATATCATGAAACAATGGACTAAGTGTGATATGGTGATTAAACAGGTCATTTAATATAAGCATGACAAATCTATGTAATATAGTAATTCTATATAACATGGTAAATAATGGCAACTATGTAAGCATGACAATAAAACATGGGTATAGCAAGCAAGTATAGAAATGGCTGGATAATATAGGTATAGTGAACATGAAGTGAATGTTAATATGTAAGTATGGTTATTCTAACGTGATTATTTATAGTTTGATAAAGAAGGTGTTCATGTATACGAAATGCAACGACTCTGAAATTCCTGTACAAAAATTACTTATTTATTGTATAGAAAGAGTATTTCAGCCTGCGGTAAAGTCATAAGTGAAATTTGTTTAATAAGAGCAAGAAACAACTTGTAGCTCACCGGTAAAGGCTTTACACTGCTGTGACATAGCCTGCGTGTTCGAATCACATTAGTCCCAATTATTTTTTATTTTTCTTTTTAATTTTTTGAAATCCCAAGAGTTGCATGTGCAATACACGGAGAAACGAAAAGTTTCAGAAAAATGAAACAGGCGCAAAGAGGAGTAAACACCAAGCTTGACACGTGGTACGAATCTCGAGGCGAGACCTCAAAGTCCGACCACCCATTCCTCTCATTTGGCTGGCGCCAATGGTCGGATCACCCCCAATCGCCTCAGTGCTTTGCACACTCATCCCTTCAGCTCCCCTCATCTGTTTGGTTTTTCTGCAATCAAACAGAGACTATTCAATTCACCATTTAACACCCATTTTAATTCTTTTAATCTAATTTTTAATTCCCAAATCCTAAATTCTTCACTATAAATACCACCCCATGCCCTAACTTCCATTTATTTTGAAAATTTCTATCAAAATTCTCCCAAAGTTTCTAAGTGCAAGTGGAGTGAAGTGGAGTTAGCTACCAAGCTCTTTTTGTTGAAGATCGAAGTAGTTTTTGGAGTTTCCGCGACGCCACGGAACCCCCCCTCTTCTTTAATTTCTTCCTAACGCTATACAATGAGTAAGTCTCTCTTCTCTCTTTTTCTTTCATCTCAAATCATTTTTTAAAAACATATCGGTAAAGTGGAGTTAACTCCGATATGTGTGATTTTAACATTTATACTCCCCTCATTAAGAAAGATAGGTCAAACAAACTTTCTCACACCATTCGTAATTTTATTTGCAATTATTTAGATTTTATTTTAAGAAAGTTTTCATGAGAAATAATCAAGTAACGAACTTTTTCATTAAAATACCATGAACTTTAGTATAACCTTTCTCGATAACTAGTTTATTTACATTTAGGAAAACTTCACGGGTAACGACCTACCCCATACACACACTATGGTTTCATAGCACGGTATTCTAGGTATATGGGTAATCCAAAGAAGAAGTCTTTCATTAAAATACCATATTTTTTTAAAAATGGGTTTCTTTTAATCGATATTTTGGAATTCTTGGCAATTACGCCTCTACAACTCTCGTTAGGGGACCCGCTAATTGATGGTGCGGATTATCGCATATCCTTAGGACAGTAGAGTGAGATGCAGAACTCCACACGGAGTATTCGTTCTCGAAAGGAAATAAAAATACGGTTTTAAGAAATACGACTTTTCTAAACAAAACTAAATTTTGGAAAATTATATAAAACTATGAATTCGTATTTTCAATAAAAACATATTATGAAACTATATTTTTAAAATGAAAGATTAGAATTTTTAATAAAATACCACAAGTTTCCAAAAATAGTATTTTTCATAAAAATACCATAAACTTTCAAAAAGCTAGGTTTTATCACTAAAATACCACAACAAATAAAATACATGTTCATGAAAATATTAAATATTATAAATCGCCATCGAGGTTTTTTTTTAAATTATATTGAAGTATTTTTCATAAAAACCCCTCGAGATATGCAAACAATATTCTAAGGGCTCTAGAATTAATATCGGTTTAAGCGGTATTATTTCTCTTGAGCCTCGGAGAGCCGAAGAAGTGAGTGCTTGCTTATTCAGGTTAGACAACTTAATGGAGTTATCGATGAACATTGTCTTGAAAAAAGACACAAATTCTGCAGTCCATGTGCAGCAGTTGCCGATTTCCCGCGAACATAAGATTTTTAACAGTTTAAATCAATTTATATGAAAAAGACCTGAACTCAAATTTGAACTCGAACTCGAACACAAACTCGAACTCTAACTCAACTTGAATCTAAACTCGAATATGAACTTGAACCAATCTACAGGAACAAACTTGACTCGAACCAAGATTGCAATTTTCATGACTCGCATATTACTCGATTCTCTCGACTTCATTCTATACCATTTGCGGTCTATGGTTTCGAACAAGACATGTTATAATCAACCAATCAAATCAACTAAGGCTATCTTAAAATTATAATATAAATTATACTCAGGGTGCTTGAGATAGTTTCTTGTGTGAATCCAACGGAGCTTCACGAGTCCCGTATTAACCTCTTTTTTATTTTACTCGAATATCAGTCGGGTCGACTCATTGCTCCTGGGACCCCACTCTTGAGCTCGTGCATACTTCTACGACTGCGTCAACATTCACACTTAGAATTTAACGTTAATATAGTGGCCATATAGAGACCGATTGTATATACTTACCCATGAACATATACCCTTACTCATTATATATATATATATATATATATATATATATATATTCTACAACCGTCATTTTCTTTACTCTTACTTTATTCCTTGGGACTTACCGAGCGCTGGTTCACAGACAGGCATTCCACCCACTTTTCTTCTCTTGGAATGTTCGTCAGATACGGTCGAGAAGGAGGAAGTGGAGGCCACAGAGGAGGTATACAACCGATTCTCTACTCAGGACTAGCTCAGCTTCACTTTTCTTCAGTTTACGTATGCCGCATGTTTAGGCATTTTCTTTTATTGTATTTACTTTCCACCTGAAACTCATGTATTTGCAAATATTGGAAGTTGAATGTAAATAAAGACATTTGTTAAAAAATTTTACATCTCCATTTATTCTTACATTGTGTATTATTGTTTCAATACGCTTAGTATATTTATTTAGGGAATGAGCTTCTCTGGATAAATATACAGCAGGCTTGCCACGTCACCGTTTCCGTCTACTGGAAAGCAGAGCATGACAGGTTTTTGTTGGTGGCCCAAGCAGGCCAGTCCTGCATGAAGTCGTAAACAATATACCACAAGAATTAATGAATTCAACAAACATTTATATTCCTTACATCTCAAATTTCTTGAATCTATCCTAACCTATCTTTTATATCAAGGTGATAGACTCTCCGAACAATACCGGTACAAACGTCAACGACAATACGCCACCACCTACACTACCACCACCACCTACCATTGCAGCTCCTATCAATGAGAAAACGGTACTCCTTGAGGCTATCAAGAGCCTATTGGAGGATCGGCAGCAACAGACTGCTATCCTTATAAACCGCCCCGAAACCCGGAGTTAAGCAGTTTCGGGCACTGCACCCAAAGAACTTCTCGAGTAAGGAGAGCCTGCTTGAAGAAGAAGAATGGGCTCAAGCGATCGAGGATGACCTGGCAGTAGCTCAAGTGCCAGATATAGCCTAGGTGAGAGTTGCTAAGTTGCAACTGACCGATAACGCCAGGGTATGACTGAGGAGAGCCGTCTCGTGCAACCGATAGAATGGGGAATATTCCGAGACATCTTCGATGCCAAGTACTTCCCAGAGACTGGCCGCTTTGATATAGAGCAGCAATTCATCCATTTACAACAAGGCTCGATGTGAGTCAAGTTAGCGGATGAATATGATGCTGAGTTTACCATACTCAGCAGATAAGATATAGTCTCAAATTCAATCTTCTTATCTCACTCATAACACTGCTAACACAAGGTCATAACAGGTTTGCCGCACACCTTATTCACACTACCGAGATCTGGGCACAACGATTTCAACAAGGGTTGGGCCCTGAAATCCAAGCTGCACTCGCTACAAGGGATTTCCCAACCCATGAGCTTGCTTTGAAGGCTTGATTATAGAGATTTTGCTTATGCGTATGCGTTTTGAAATCAAAGAATTAACCGCAATCAAGACGGTGTCGCTTGGTAGCTAGCCGCTTGAGTATAGGTCGGTCCAAAGGGAAAACATGTTCTTTTCTAGTTGTTCTAACGAGTCAATTCCTATTTGTGATAGGATTTGATTTTCTATAAAAACTGAGGTTGAGTTTGATTTGGATTAAAACCTTGCCAGGATTAGGATTAGGTTAATTTGGAAAGTTAATTCTGCTCACCGCTTTCTTTGCCCTAATTAAGATCTTAGATGTTAAGGTAATAATTAACAAAGGGGATTAGCGCGATCAGGAAGAAACGGAGTTTCTTCCTTTTGGCCCTTGTCCATCCTTTCTTAATTCTTAGCCCTAACCTCTATGGAAATCATTCACAGCCGGTCTAACTAGGGAATCACCGCTATCTCGTGGGATAGGGTGCCGTAGTGAGCGGCGTGTGTTTGATTTGCTTAAAGTCCTATTTTTAAAATATTGAACGGGCAAGAAAGGAGTGAGAGATTTTCATCTCTCAAACCTTCCCCAAACCTAACCCTAACAAGTGAGGAACTACTCACTCATTAGGGAATTAACAATGGAATTCATTTTTTTGTGATTTTAATAGCCTAATTAACTTGCGGAAAATAACTATGGCAGATAAAAATTTGCAGAGAAATAAAATTGCAGATAAGAAATTCAAGATAAAAAAAGACTTACTTTTTATTGATGCTCTCTTTGACAATTACAATGGGATGAAAATTTAAAATTCTAGAAATTAAAAGAGGCATGCTCCAAAAAGAGCTGTAGGCTTCCTATTTATAGATAATACATCTGATCTGCATCTAAAATTACAAAACTACCCTAAGAAAACCGGGTCAATGCATCAACTCCACTGACACGCGCCGACACGTGTACAGCACGGCCGCGGATTCGCGGCCATAAGCCTTGTTTGGCCGCGGTTCCACGGCCATATAGTGGGCTCTCTGTCTCATTTTTCTAGGGTTGCTTCATGTTGCCTTTTTTTCTGGTTTGTTCACTTGGTTTCTCAGAATATCTTTTATTTTCTTCCAGATTTCCACAGTGCAGAATGTTGTGGACTTTTACCGTTAGCTTCGCGTTGAAGTCTTGAATCTTTGTGCTGCCCTCGTACTTTGTGCAATCGAACTGTTCATTAATCTTCATTTGTTCCTTCAACTGTAGGCGGAATCATAAAGATTCTTCTATTTGTTGGTCATAGTATCACTTTTGTAGCGTTTTTCACCATTTTCACTGTATTGTTCCGAGAACCTGTAACCTGCAACTATTTAGCAGACATGGATCAAAAGCACCTATTTATTTGCAATATGATTAAGAATGGGGAATATAATAATGCAAAAATCTGATATGAACAAATATCCCCAAACTTATCTTTTGCTCGTCCCGAGCTAAACCAATTTATTCTCGAAAAAACCTAACCTCACTTTCGCAGGGAATCGCGATTGCACTGAGCTCGTGCAACAAGCCGTTAAACCTCTAGGTGTCCCTAGTAGGAGGAGTGTTGTCTCCTGAGGGTTTTCAGTGGATACTACCCACAAAATCCGATCAATTTGGCCTATTGACTTTCATTTTTCAATTCGGTGTTCTAGCAAGAAATTCTATTATCTTCAACTCAGAAATTATCAACCCATATTTTTCACACTCACTTATCATTTAACTTAAGATCGTATATGTTCTGTAAATTTATTTAGCTTTTAACATCTTTTGAATTTTCCTTCTAAGGTTCCATCTCAACTTAGGAATTTTTATTATCTCTACTGAAGATATAAGTCATATTTTTCATTCCTATCTCTCATCCAAACCCCAATCATATACCCCTACATGTGTGTATGTATCACCCATACACTTGGAAATTCAATTCTAGCTATTATACTCTTGTCCATCGTCCAAAGTACTTTTAGTTGGTGAATTTTAGATGAAATTGCCCACACATTCTTCATGCGGCCGTTAATACTTCTTGAGGCACTAACAACCGAATACAAAATGTGTTCGCGCAATAAGGAGTAATTCCTCGTCTTGTAATACCTAAGGCTTTAGCAGTGACTCCCAAACCAGTTGGTCTAAGGCACTAGGTGATAAAGCATCCTCGCTATATATTTTTTTATTTTACGCAGCCTTAAGTAATTACAAAACCAGTGTTCATTTTTTTTTATATCTCTTTATTCACACTTATAATTTTATTTTCCTTCATACTAAGGATTTTAGACAAGAGCATTTCAAGGTATCCTCTACTATTCCAAGTTTCAAGGTGCGTGTTTGTGCAAGTTGTAGGGTATATATTTTCAGAACTTAAACTTAAGGTTCGGAATTTTTCAGACTTACACTTCAATAAAAATCTCAATACTCCTTCCTTGTTTTGACTTAGCCCAAGAAGTGAACTCAAAATTTGCCTATTTCTAAGTAAACTATAAGGACATATATTTTCTACCGTTAAATTTTAAGCAAGGTTATTTTTAGGGTTTTTAATTTACTAAGTTTAGGATCTAGTTTTTCCTTGCTATTTAACCGTCTTGTTAAACTTAACTCAATTATGGCCAAAATTTAATTTTTCAATTTTTTTAAAAAATTTTTCGATTTTTTTATGGATTTTAAAATAAGTATGCAAATTCAAAATTATGCATATGAATGCGAAGGAAGAAAGCTTACCGAGCACACCCCCAAACTTAAACTTGACAGTGTCCTCACTGTCAGACTATACCAAGAGGGTCAAAATTGTCGGCACTCCCCTGTTTATTTTTTTTTATTTTATTAAAACTGGAACTTACAAAAATACCCATTTTTTTTTATTTTCAAATTTTCATTTTTTTATATTTTGTTTTTATATAATTACAAATGATACATACCCCCAAACTTGTTTGAAACATTGTTTTGACTAGATAATCAAAATTTAGGGGTAAATGGAGGAAAATCAGTCAATATAGATCGGCTCCTGCAAAAACAGGAGCTCCTCCGAAGGGTCCGCGGTGAGAAACGGTTTAAGTCAATGTCCGTTCACTTTAAACAGTGAACCGTCCTCCGGGTTTTCTAGATCGACCGTACCGTGCGGATATACGGTATGTATCAAAAATGGCCCTTTCCATTGAGATTTAAGCTTGCCGGGATGGAAATGTAACCGAGTATCGTAAAGTAAAACCTGTTGACTAGGTTTGAAAGTCTTGCGCATAAGGTGTTTGTCGTGGAACACCTTCGCTCGGTTTTTAACAACTACAGCGTTCTCATAGGCTTCATCCCGCAGCTCGTCTAATTCGTTCAACTGCAGCTTTCTATTGCTGCCCGCATCTCCCAAAGATAGGTTCAACTCTTTAATTGCCCAAAATGCCTTATGCTCTATTTCCACTGGAAGGTGGCAAGCCTTTTCATAAACAAGCCTGTATGAAGACATACCAAGATCGGTCTTATAGGCAGTACGGAATCCCCAAAGTGCATCAATAAGTTTTGATGACCAATCATTACGGTTTTGGAAACCTTTTTATCCAATATCTGTTTAATCTGCCGATTCGAGATCTCGGCTTGCCCACAAGTTTGGGGATGATAGGGCGTTGACAGCTTGTGAGTAATGGAGTATTTTCGCATTAAGGACTCGAAAGTCCTATTACAAAAGTGAGATCCATTATCACTGATAATCGCGCAAGGATGCCCAAACCGAGAAAAAATGTTTTCTTTGAGAAATCTAACGACAACCTTGTTGTCATTAGTTCGGCTGGGCACAGCCTCGACCCAATTTGAAATATAGTCAACAGCAAGTAGGATATACATGTTCCCAAAAGAGTTGGGAAATGGTCCCATAAAGTCTATCCCCCAAACATCAAAAATTTCAACAACCAAAATTGGTTGGAGCGGCATTTCATTTCTCCGAGATATCTGGCCCAAGTGTTGACACTGGGAGCATGCCTTGCAGTATTCGTATGCGTCTTTAAAAAGTCGTGGCTAGTAGAAGCCACACTGCAAGATTTTTTCTGCTGTCTTTTTGGGGCCAAAATGCCCGCCACACGCTTGATCGTGGCAGAATGACAGCACGCTCTTAAACTCGTTGTCGGGGACACACCGACGAATGATTTGGTCGGAACAGTATTTGAAGAGATACGGTTCATCCCAGTAAAAATGTTTTGCTTGGGATAGGAATCTGAGTTTATCCTATTTCGACCAATCGTTTAGTATCAGTCCGGTGGCCAAATAATTTACGATATCCGCGAACCAAGGTTCGCATGACACGGTTAAGAGCTGCTCATATGGAAAAACGTCTCTAATAGGAATTTGAAGTGTAGGCGAAGAAGGGAGTCATGAAAGGTGGTCGGCGACTACGTTTTCGCATCCTTTCTTGTCTCTTATGACAAGGTCAAAATCTTGTAGCAAGAGGATCCAATGTATTAGCCGAGATTTAGCATCCTTCTTCGCGAAAAGATGGCGAAGAGCTGAATAGTCTGTGTAAACGATGACTGGAGAGCCGATTAAATAAGGCCTGAATTTTTCTAATGAAAACACAACGGCTAAGAATTCTTTTTCAGTTGTTGTGTAATTTAATCGGGCGTCGTTTAATGTTCGGCTAGCGTAATAAATTACGTGCGGCATCTTATTTATGTGTTGTCCAAGGACAGCACCAATGGCGAAATCAGATGTATCGCACATAATTTCAAATGGATGCGTCCAGTCAGGAGATGAAAGAATGGGAGCGGAAATGAGTGAGTTTTTCAATGACTCGAACGCTTTCATACAGCTTGAGTCGAAATCAAAGGTGGTGTCCTTGGCCAACAAAATAGTCAAGGGTCTAGCTATCTTGCTAAAATCTTTGATGAACCGTCTATAGAAACCGGCATGGCCAAGGAAGGCTCGGATGTCTTTGATGCACTTGGGAGGAGGAAGATTGGAAATGACCTCAATCTTACCTTTATCAACCTCAATTCCATTTTGCGAGATGATACGTCCTAAGACAATACCTTCTCGTACCATAAAGTGGCACTTCTCCCAATTTAAAGTGAGGTTCTTATCCCTACACCGGGTAAGAACTGTGTCTATATGTAGCAAACACTCATCAAAGGAGTCGCCGAAAATGGAGAAATCATCCATAAAAATCTCCAAGAATTTTTCCACCATGTCTGAAAAAATGCCCATCATACACCGCTGGAAAGTAGTGGGTGCATTGCATAACCCAAAGGGCATGCGACGGTAAGCGAATGTACCGAAAGGACAAGTAAATGTGGTCTTGTCTTGGTCCTTTTCGGCGATGGGAACTTGATTATAGCCGGAGTAGCCATCCAAAAAGCAATAAAATTCATGCCCATCCAATCGTTCTAGTATTTGGTCAATGAAAGGTAATGGAAAGTGGTCTTTCCGTATCGCGGCGTTGAGTTTTCTATAATCAATGCAAACTCGCCACCCAGTTTGGGTGCGAGTAGGTATTAACTCATTCGCCTCCTTAGTTATGACCGTTATGCTCGATTTCTTTGAGACAACGTGAATGTTGCTAACCCACTGGCTATCAGAGATAGGGTAAATGATACCACTATCAAGACATTTTACAATCTCCTTTTTAACAGCCTCCTTCATTATGGGGTTGAGGCGTCTCTGTGGATCCCTAACTGGCTTGGCATCATCCATCATATGTATATGATGTTCAACTATGAGGGGACTAATCCCCTTGATGTCCGCCATAGTCCAGCCAAAAGCTTGCCGATTATTTTGTAAGACCATTAAAAGGGCTTTCTTTTGCTCGAGAGCTAGAGATGCCGATATGATAACAGGAAGTGTCTCATTCTCACCAAATTAAGCGTATTTAAGGTGAGACGGTAATAGCTTGAGTTCGAGTTTTGGAGGTGAAACAATTGAAGGTAAAATTGGTGAAATTGTCTCGAACTCGAAGGATTCCTATAATGGTTCAAAGCGAGTGTAAGCAACCGAGTCAGATGGTTCAGCTAACTCATCCGAAAATCAAAGGACTCAAACTCAGGTGGTGAGTCTTCAAAATCGTCCGAAAAAGTGAAACACTCATAATCGTTATCGGGTGTGAAAGCCGTGTCAGATTCAAGGAGGAACGCACTAGTGGCGTCAAAACTGCTGTGATCGAAAAGAAATTTTTCGAGCTCACAATCCTCCTGAGTGATCTCTTGGATCGAGCAAACATCAAGTATATTAGCATTAGTCTCGGAGGGCTGATTCCCCAACTTAAAAATGTTGAGTTCAATTGTCATGTTTCCAAAAGATAGGTTCTTCGAACCATTTCGACAATTGATCACCGCATTAGAAGTCGCAAGGAATGGTCGACCGAGTATCACCGGAATTTGACTCCCAGGGTTAGCTACAGGCTGTGTGTCCATAACAATGAAATCAACGGGAAAAATGAAGTCCCCTACTTTAATCAACACATCCTCTAACTCACCCCTAGAATGAGTGATGGATCGGTCGGCCATTTGGAGAGTACAATGTATGGGTTTCAGCTCTCCAACGCCTAATTGTTCATACACTGAATAGGGAAGCAAATTAACACTGGCAACAAGATCTAAAAGTGCGCGATTGATGTTCTTATCTCCAATTGTTATTGAAATTGTAGGACAGCCAGGGTCCTTACGTTTTGGGGATAAAGGTTGGATAAGAGCATCACTTGCAGCACTAGCCAAGAAAACTTTCTTTGGTACTTGTGATTTCTTCTTCTTGGTGCATAAGTCCTTCAAGATTTTAGCATAAGAAGAGACTTGTTGGATTGCATCCAAGAGAGGTATGTTTATACTAACCTGTTTGAATAACTCCACAATCTTCTCCATTTGTGGAGTTTGTTTATTAGATCTCAACCTGTTTGGAAATGGAATATTTTGAAAATTTGTTGAGTCCAATGTTTGTGGAGTAGATTGCGGAGTTAGAACGAATCCCAGTGTTGGTGTTTTCGTGGAGTGAGATGTGGGTCCGTTCGAATTAGAAGAAGTAGAGCCTTATGAAGAATGAAGAACATGCTCTGAAGAAGAAGAAGAAGCGGCGGCCGGGGTGTCATCATTATTGCCAACGTTGTTGTGCAAAACCTTTCCAGATCTCAATGTAGTCACGGCACTCACATTATGATTTTGTTGTTCATGAGCAACATAAGTATTTTGTGTGTGACCGGGATTTGGCAATGGTTGAGATGGAAGTTTCCCCTTCTCTTGCTCACTTAACGCAGCATTCAGTTGTGCAATTTGGGCTTCGATTGTTTTGATGCTATGGTCATGTGTAGCAGTGTGTTGCACCAAAGACTGAATGGATGATTGGATGCTGGCTGAAGATTGCGTAGATTGTTTTAAAAACGCATCCAGACTTCGTTCTAGCGAGAAAACCTTATCGTTATTTGGCTGAACAAAATTGTTTTGAGGATAAGAGATTTTGCTTATGCGTTTGCGTTTTGAAATCAAAGAATTAATCGCAATCAAGACGGTGTCGCTTGGTAGCTAGCCGGTTGAGTACGGGTCGGTCCACAGTGAAAACGTGTTCTTTTCTAATTATTCTAACGAGTCAATTCCTATTTATGGTAGGATTTGATTTTCTATAAAAACTGAGGTTGAGTTTGATTTGGATTAAAACCTTGCCAGGGTTAGGATTAGGTTAATTTGGAAAGTTAATTCTGCTCACCGCTTTCTTTGCCCTAATTAAGATCTTAGGTGTTAAGGTAATAATTAACAAAGGGGATTAGCGCGATCAGGAAGAAACTTCGTTTCTTCCTTTTGGCCCTTATCCGTCCTTTCTTAATTCTTAGCCCTAACCTCTATGGAAATCAATCACAACCGGTCTAACTAGGGAATCACCGCTATCTCGTGGGATAGGGTGCCGTAGTGAGCGGGGTGCGTTTGATTTGCATAAAGTCCTATTTTTAAAATATTGAACGGGCAAGAAAGGAGTGAGAGATTTTCATCTCTCAAACCTTCCCCAAACCTAACCCTAACAAGTGAGGAACTACTCACTCATTAGGGAATTAACAATGGATTTTTTTGTGATTTTAATAGCCTAATTAACTTGCGGAAAATAACTACGGCAGATAAAAATTTGCAGAGAAATAAAATTGCAGATAAGAAATTCAAGATAAAAAAAGACTTACTTTTTATTGATGCTCTCTTTGACAATTACAATGGGATGAAAATTTAAAATTCTAGAAATTAAAAGAGGCATGCTCCAAAAAAGCTGTAGGCTTCCTATTTATAGATAATAGAAACCCTAGGTTTTACATCTGATCCGCATCTAAAATTACAAAACTACCCTAAGAAAACCGGGTCAATGCATCGACTCCACCGACACGCACCGACACGTGTACAGCACGGCCGCGGATCAGCGGCCATAAGCCTTGTTTGGCTGCGGTTCCGCGGCCATATAGTGGGCTCTCTGTCTCATTTTTCTAGGGTTGCTTCATGTTGCTTTTTCTTCTAGTTTCTTCACTTGGTTTCTTAGAATATCTTCTATTTTCTTCCAGATTTCCACAGTGCAGAATGTTGTGGACTTTTACCGTTAGCTTCGCGTTGAAGTCTTGAATCTTTGTGCTGCCCTCGTACTTTATGCAATCGAACTGTTCATTGATCTTCATTTGTTCCTTCAACTGTAGGCGGCATCATAAAGATTCTTCTATTTGTTGGTCGTATTCTCACTTTTGTAGCGTTTTTTCACCATTTTCACTGTATTGTTCCGAGAACCTGTAACCTGCAATTATTTAGCAGACATGGATCAAAAGCACTTATTTATTTGCAATATGATTAAGAATAGGGAATATAATAATGCAAAAATCTGATATGAACAAGGCTGCCCGATGCTATGAGGCAGTTGTAAAGAAGAAGGGCAGGCCGCAGACTACAGGTATGAAACGCCCTGTGCACCAGATCACAAGAGGGGCCTCTTCCGGGCCAGCTTTTAACGGACCATCTCGGAGGCCAGTAGGTTCGTTCGTCAACAACAGGCCATACTTTTGCTCCTACTGCAAGAGAACGGAGCTCCTTATGAAGAACTGTCACAGGGCGAACAACTTGTGCCTGATCTGTGGGTCTTCTACTCACGCAATCGGAGCATGCTCCCAGAACCGAGGACTTAACATTCCTCCAGCTAGACCGCCGATCCAAGCTCCTCCTACCTAGTTAGCTATACCAGCTCCAACTCCCCGCTGCCAGACCATTCAACCCTAACGCCGAGTGTTTAACCAGGCACAGAGGAAAGTGCCGAAACACCAAGCATTCCTTATGTTGGTCGAAGAAGCCGAAGTTATGGTCAGGTTATCACTAGTAAATCTCTTCCCTATTCTCTTTCAAGTTCTTTCAAATTCACAGTCATCTTATATCTATTATACCTAAACATATTCCACGCGACTTAGGCACAATCTTAGTAATCTCCCTACCTGCACTTGCGCTCTTTGACACTCGGGCATCAGATTGCTTTATGTGGCAACGGTTCGTCCGAACTCATGCGATCCCAGTTAAACCGCTCTTATCCAGCTGGAACGTTAGTTCAGGGAACAACATTCTAAAAGCAACTTTGGGATACGATCTGTGTCCAGTGGTGGTTTGCAGTCGAGAATTCTATGCGGACTTTAAGGTGCTGGACATACCGAATTTCGACATAGTCTTGGGAATGGATTGGTTGGGAACTTTCTTCGCTACCATCGACTGTCGCCAAAGGAGAATAGTATTTGAAATACCAGATGACCCAGTGTTCTACGTCAAAAGTGGAGACTGGACCTTGGAGCCTAGCATCTACAGAGAAAAACTAAAGAAGGCAGAGGTTGCAGCGTTGCAAACGGAAGGATCGAAGCCAGATGTAGTTCGAGAGTTCGAGAATGTATTCCCGGAAGATATATTAGGTTTGCCTCCCGATCAAGCTCTTGAATTCAACATCGATTTGCACCCCGGCGCACAACCAGTAACAAAATCTCCGTACAGTTTAAGTCCGGAAAGATTGAAGGAGATTCGTATTTAGTTGGACAAACTCCTGAAGAAAAGTTGGATCAGACCCAGTACTTCAAGTTGGGGATCTCCGGTGCTGCTGGTAAAGAAGAAAGAAGGTATCTACCGGATGTGCGTGGATTATCGTGCTCTGAACGAGATGACAATTAAGAACAAGTATCCGCTACCCTGCATCGATGACCTTTTCGATTAGTTAAGTGGATCTTGTGTCTTTTCAATGTTAGATCTTCGTTCAGGATGTCATCAGGTGAAGGTCAAGGAGTCCGACATTCCGAAGATGGCATTTAGGACTCGTTATGGTCATTATGAATATCTCATAATGCTATTTGGAGTGACCAATGCACCTGCCGTCTTTATAAACTTGATGAACCAAGTTTTCCGAGAGCACTTGGACATGTTTGCTGTTATCTTTATCGACGAAATCCCGATGTATTCAAAGAATCGGAAAGAGCACGCCGAGCACTTACGGATTGTCCTGGAGACATTACGACAGCATTAGCTCTACGCCAAGTACAACAAGTGTGAATTTTGGCTAGATCAAGTCGAATTTCTTGAACATATTATTTTAGGCGAAGGAATCTCTGTGGATCCAGCTAAGGTGTCAGCTGTCAGCGTGTGGCCGACACCAAAGAAGGTGAAAGATATAAGAAGTTTCTCGGGCTTAGCAGAATACTACAGACGATTCATTGAAGGATTCTCAAAAATCGCCGCACCCTTGACCAAGCTCACACGTAAAGACGAAGTATTCGTGTGGTCAGAAGCATGTGAGAAGGCTTTTGTAGAACTCAAGTCGAGGTTAACCTTTGTTCCTATTCTCGTAATACCGGATCAATCTGGCGGATTCGATGTACATTGTGATGCGTCCGGTAAAAGATTAAGATGTGTTCTACATCAGCATGGAAAAGTTGTGGCTTTTGCATCAAGGCAATTAAAAGTTCATGAACGCAACTATCCAACACATGATCTGGAACTGGAAGCAGTGGTCTTCGCATTCATGATTTGGCGTCACTATCTTTTTGGAGAACGAGTGGATATATACACTGACCATAAAAGTCTTAAGTATGTATTTACTCAGAAGGAACTCAAAATGGCTAGAACTCATGGCGGACTTCGACATCAACCTACAGTATCATCCGGGAAAGGTGAACGTAGTTCCTGATACACTTAGTCGCCAACCATTAGCAATGAACCTCACTGCTCAATGGAAGTTACAACAATAATTGCACGGATTGGAGATCAAAATAGTTATGCCAAGTAACGCTTCATCTTTGATGAACTTACAAGTCCAGTCCACTATTGTAAATCAGATCAAGTCAGCTCAAGAAAATGATGCCAAGTTACAAAAGATCTAAGAACAAGTAGAAAGTGGACTACGAACTGACTTAATCATCCATGAAGATTAATCCTTGCGATATGGAAGCCGTTTATGCGTGCCAGTCGGACCTGTTCAAGAAGAGTCGATGAAAGAAGCTCACAGCTCTCCTTATTCTGTACACCCCGGTGGCACGAAGATGTAAAAGGATCTACAACAACACTATTGGTGGTATGTAATGAAGCGCGAGTAGCTAGAAGCGTAGCAAAGTGTTTGGTATATCAGCAAGTGAAGGCTGAACATCACATAACTGCTGGTCTACTTCAACTGTTACCAATTCCGGAATGGAAATGGCAACACATTACCATGGACTTCGTGACTACTCTCACTCACAGCAAGAAAGGTAACGATGCGATTTGGGTTATTGTGGATCGACTCACCAAGTTGGCTCACTTTCTTCCATTTCGAGTTGTCCAGTCAACCAAGACGTAGCAAGGAGTACATGGAGATGAATATAAATCTAAATTAAGATTTAAATCTTCAAGATGTACCATACTTGTCTTGATACCCATAAACTCATGCAAAAGATCGTGAGATTACATAGAGTACCTGTTTGCATCGTCTCCGATCGTGATACGAGATTCCGATCACAGTTCTGGCAGAGTCTGCAAGCTAGCCTGGGAATGAGTCTGAATTTCAGCACGGCATATGATCCACAAACGGATGGACAGTTCGGGCGAACAATTCATATATTAGAAGATATGCTGAGAGCCTGTATTTTAGACTTCGGAGGTTCATGGGAAGATCACCTACACCTTGTGGAGTTTTCATACAATAACAGCTACCAGGAAAGTATTAGGATGGCACCATTCGCAACACTCTATGGATGGAAGTGTCATTCCCCGCTGAGTTGGGACAACATTGGAGATCGTGAACTCCTTGGACCAGAGATGATTGTGGCAACTGTGGATGTAGTTCGCACGATAAGGGAAAAGATGCGCATAGCCCAGGACCAACAGAAGTATTGGGTAGATGCAAAACGTTGACATCGGGAGTTCCAACCTGGAGAGAATGTATTCATGAAGATCTCTCCAAACAGAGGAGTGATATGTTTTGGCAAGAGGGGTAAATTAAGTCTAAAGTATATCGGACCGTTCGACATTTTTGAATGAGTTGGACAAGTGACATGCCGTTTGGCACTACCACCCTCATTAGAAGGAGTACACAATGTGTTCCACATATCCCAACTACGGCGATATGTGAGAGACCCCAGCCACATACTTGATCACTGAGAGCTCACTGTACAGACTGATTTGACTTGTGAGCAGCAACCAGTTGAGATCCTGGACCGAAAGGTGAAGACATTACGGAACAAGGAGGTAACCTTGGTCTGGGTAATTTGGAGAAAAGACTCGCCGGGAGAATCGACATGGGAGCGAGAAGACAATATGCGTGCACGATACCCTCAGCTATTCGAAGATTAGTCCTTTATGTAAATTTCGAGGACGAAATTTTTATAAGGATGGTAGAATGTAATGACTTTGAAATCCCTGTATAAAAATTACTTGTTTATTGTAATGACTCTGAATTTACTGTACAAACTTTTTTAGTTTAATGTACAGAAAGGAGTTTACAAGCCTGAGTGCAATTTACAAGTTAATTTTTGTTTAAGAACAGCAAGAAACAACTTGTAGCTCACTGGTAACGCCTTGCCCTGCTGTGACGTAGCCCCTGAGTTCAAATCCCCTCAAACACATTTATATTTTCTTATTTATTTTTAAAACATTTTGGAAGCCCAAAAGTTTACACGTGCAATGCACATAAAAATGAAAAGATGGAAAAATCGAACATGTGCACAATGATTTAAATATAGATATGTACACGTGGCTTCAATTCGACGGCTCCCCCACACCAAACGACCGGCGAGATCATCATTTGGGCAGGAGCCGACGGTCCTCCCGTAGCCAATGATGCCCGTGATTTTCACACACGATCTTTCCCCTACCCCTAACTTCCCTGCACCGTTTGATTACTCTGCAATCAAACAGAGACCCCTCAATTGCCTATTTATCATCTTTTTAATGCATTTTAATTCATCTTTTTAATTCCAACACCCTAATTCCACACTATAAAAACTACCCCATGCCTTAGCTCTTCCTCATTCTGAAAATTATAGCCAAAATTCTCAAAGTTTTCTAAGTACAAGAAGAATACAGGTGGAGTTAGCAAGAAATCAACTTCCGGCGAGGATCGAAGCAAGTTCCGGCGACACCGCGATGTCACGACGACAACCCCCTCTTCCTACACTTTTCTTCTAACCACTTCACTCGTAAGTCCCTTCCAAACCCTCTCCTTCTTCTATGAAAGTCTCTTTTCATAAAATATGTCGGAAATGGAGTTAACACTGATATCTTCTTTTAAACCTCTAAAATTCCACTTTTTCTTACATTTTCTTCATGCATATTCCTACACTATACTTGTTAACATAAAACCAATGTTTAGAACCAACTTTTAATCAATAATATCATGTAAAATAGCTTTAAATCAACTTTTACACTAAAATACCATGAACTTCACATATATCTCTTTTAGTATTTTTGTTAATTATACCTTTAAAAAATCTCACAGGGTAATGACCTACCCCTCACAAACACACATGGTTCTATAGCACGACAACTCTTTCATATAGATTTGTGCTCCGAGAAAATATTTCATTAAAATACCATTTACTTTTAAAAACGGTTTTCTTTGGAATTGTATTTTAAAATTCCTTTGCAAATAAGTCTCTACAACGCTTTTTAGAGGACCCGCTATTGGATGGTGCGGATTATCGCACATCCTTGGGCTAGTAGAGAGAGATGCAGACCTCCTCACGGAGTATTCAATCTCGAAAGGTTTTTAAATACGATTTTTTAAGAAAAACCCATTTTTTCTATTTAAATAAAATTAATTTTTTTATAATTATATAAATATTACAAATCCATATATTTTAAAA
The DNA here is from genome assembly GCA_030015575.1 of Agapanthus africanus. NCBI lineage: Eukaryota > Viridiplantae > Streptophyta > Magnoliopsida > Asparagales > Amaryllidaceae > Agapanthus > Agapanthus africanus. The sequence goes on along the minus strand of JASDDO010000008.1, from coordinate 757,163 downwards.
ATATAATAACCTTATTTTTTTTTCAAATAAAAGAATTACAAGTTTCATCAAAATACCATCAAGATACCAACAAAAGTCAAACTTTACAGTAAAATAACATTAAATTTCCAAGCTAAACTATTATCACTAAAATACCAAACCCTTAAAATTCATATCCATGAAAACCCTAAATAACATAAATAATTTCTCGAGATTATTTTGAAACTATATATTAAAAATAATTTTCATAAAACCCCCTCGAGTATATAAAATTACATTTAAAGACTTTAGTAAATATAGGTTTAAGCGGGATCAATTCTGTTGAGCCCCAGGGAGACGGAGAAAGTGAGTGCTTGCATATTGAAGGTAGAAAACTTAACAGTGTTATTAATGGTAATTGTCTTGGAAAAAGACACAAATCTTGCCGTCCATGTGCAGCAGTTACCGATAACTCCCGAATCTAATTCAGGATCTAATTCAGTTATAAGGGTCTGATTCAAATCTGAGTCTAAATCAAACTTGAATCCAAACTCAAATCAGAATCCAATTCAAATATGAATCCAAACTCTAACATGAATACTTGAATATGAACCTGAATATCAAACCTGAATACAAGACTTGACTTAACCGAACCATGGCTATAACTTGACATGACTACAAGTTTATATCCTGAACCTGACTACTTGAACAATTTGTATCCATGGTTTCAGCAAGCCATATAATCAATAAAATACATTACGGGGTTAAAGGGGTAAATTGGTACAGAATGTATAGCGTGGCATGAGATGATCACTAAACGACACCTACATGAACTCTCGAGCCGTTATCCCGTGGGTTTTGACGGGGCCTTGTACTATATGTTACCATAGTCCACGGGGTAAGATGGACTTCTCTCGTATACACAAATACCTTCTGTACCAAGCTACAAACAACTATGTTAGAATAGCAATCTTATACCTGTACATCTTAACAGTTCAATTCTCAATACTTGTTATATTCCTTTCTTTTTTTTGGGACTTACCGAGCGCTAGTTCGCTGACGACATTCCTATCTTTTCTTTCTTTGCAATGTTCGTCAGGAGGACTGGACTCTCTCGAGATCGAGCCTAGCTAGGAGGACGTAGACCAGTTCACCGAGCAGCAGGACTTCTAGCTTTCCTTGTACTTATTTTCATTTCATATGCCATCGTTTAAGCATTTCTTTATATCATTGTACTTTCCTTTTCAAAGCGGTTGTATTGTAAAGATGAATGTTAATAAAAGTTGTTGTTTATTTTATATCTCTTGTCAATTCTTGTGTATTATATATATATATATATATATATATATATATATATTGCTTAATTACGCTTAACGTATTTATTTCTTAATAAATACGTTGCGGGCTCGCTACGTCACCGCTTCTGTACACTGGGAAGCGGGGCGTGGCATTTATTGTATAGAAAGGGTATTTAGCCTGCTGTAAAATCATAAGTTAAATTTGTTTAACAAAAACAAGAAACAACTTGTAGTTCACTAGTAAAGGCTCTACACTGCTGTGACATAGATTGCGTGTTTGAATCCCATCAGTCCCAATTATTTTTTCTTTTTCTTTTTAATATTTCAGAAGCCCAAGAGTTGCACGTGTAATATATGGAGAAACAAAAGGTTTCAGAAAAATCAAACAGGCGCAAAGAGGAGTACACACCAAACTTGACACGTTGCATAAATCTCGAGGCGAGACCTCAAGATCCGACCGTCTATTCCTCTCATTTGGCTGGCGCCGACGGTTGGATCACCCCCAATTGCTTCCGTGCTTTGCATACTCGTCCCTTCAGCTCCCGTCAACTCCCCAGCACTGTTTTATTTTTCTGCAATCAAACAGAGACTATTCAATTCACTATTTAACACCCATTTTAATTCTTTTAATCCAATTTTTAATTCCCAAACCCTAAATTCTTCACTATAAATACCACCCATGCCCTAACTCCCTTCTATTCTGAAAATTTCTATCAAAATTCTCCTAAAAGTTTCTAAGTGTAAGTGGAGTTAGCAACCAAACTCTTTTCGTTGAAGATCGAAATCGTTTCCGGAGTTTCCGCAACGCCATGGAACCCCCCTCATCTCTTCTTTAACCTTTTCCTAACGCTACACAACGAGTAAGTCTCTCTTCTCTCTTTTTCTTTCATCTCAAATCATTTTCTAAAAACATAATGGTAAAGTGGAGTTAACTCCGATATGTGTGATTTTAACCTTTATACTCCCCTCATTAAGCAAGATAGGTCAAACAAACTTTCCCACACCATTCGTAACCTTATTTGCAATCATTTAGATTTTAATTTAATAAAGTTTTCATGAGAAATAATCAAATAATGAACTTTTTCGTTAAAATACTATGAACTTTAGTATAACATTTCTCGATAACTAGTTTATTTACCTTTAGGAAAACTTTACGGGGTAACGACCTACCCTCCCCCACACACTATGGTTTCATAGCACGGTATTCTAGGTATATGGGTAATTCAAAGAAGAAGCCTTTCATTAAAATACCATATTTTTTTCAAAACAGGTTTCTTTTAATCGGTATTTTTATAATTCTTGGCAATTACGCCTCTACAACTCTCGTTAGGGGACCCGCTAATAGATGGTGTGGATTATCGCACATCCTTAGGACAGTAGAGCAAGATGCAAAACTCCTCATGGAGTATTCGGTCTCGAAAGGAAATAAAAATGCGGTTTTTAAGAAATACGACTTTTCTAAATAAAACTAAATTTTGGAAAATTATAAAAAACTATGAATTCGTATTTTCAAAAAAAACATATTATGAAACTATATTTTTAAAATGAAATATTTGAACTTTTAATAAAATACCACCAAGTTTCCAAAAATAGCGTCGCCTTCCGCCCGTCATGTCATCTAATTCTGCTCAAAAGGTGATTTTTCATAAAAAATAGCATAAACTTTCAAAAATTTAGGATTTATTATTAAAATACCACAACAAATAAAATACATGTTCATGAAAACCTTAAATATTATAAATTGCCATCAAGCTTTATTTTTAAACTATATTAAAGTATTTTTCATAAAACCCCCTAGAGATATGCAAACAATATTCTAAAGACTCTAGAATTAATATAGGTTTAAGCGGTATCATTTCTCTTGAGCCCCGGGGAGCCGGAGAAAGTGAATACTTGCCTATTCAGGTTAGAAAACTTAATAGAGTTATCAATGGTTGTCTTGGAATATGTTACGCCCCGCTTCCCAAAATACATAAATACGGCACGTGACAGCTAACCATGTTACCTGTTGTTAGGAATCATCCTTCCACAGTCACATTATTGCTGTCTATCGGATATCAAGAACAGTGAAATATATAATCTAGTTAACACATGTCCATCTGCCATAATATATGGAATCAAGAAAATGCATAAAGAGGAAACGAATCAAGATCCAATAAACAATAGTATCTGAATCACGTCCCAATATGGGCTCACATCAATAGAAATAAAACTGCTGAAATAAATAAATTAAGAGTCTCTAAACTAAATAGCTAGTTCCTCATTGCTCAGGTTGATTGCTAAAGTACTCTTGATCTGCCTGCGATAAAGGTAGAGGAACTGGACCATAAAAAACCCAGACGTCGGTGCGTCATAAATACCACAATAATAGGAACAATCAGGATATGATGATATGATTAAACATACGTATAAATAACTAACACAGGGGTAAAACAATGAGATATGTATACGTGATGTGTATCCTGGAGTCTATGCTTCTGGGTTATCTATTCTACAGGTATTTGAAATCAATTAATGTAATCCTCATCGTATCTCAACAGTATATATCTCGTTCATTCCCCATGGACCACGGTACAATGATTTATTCCGCAATGTCCGGAATCATGGCAAACAATGATTTATTCCGTAACGCCCGGAATCACGGCAAACAATGATTTATCCCGTAACGACCGGAATTACGGAAAACAATAATAATATACTCTTGAGTTACGTTTCGGTTACATTCTTGATTTCCCTTTTCCCCTTAGGTTTGTGTTCAAGTCAGGTATTGCCAATATAATCTAATGCCAACACAAGATCAAGCAGGTACAGTTCTTATCTATGCTGACAATAAGTCACGTCCATTAAGACAATAATCAGGATTGTTGGTATTAGCAATAAGATCCAAGTAACAAGTCTGGTAATGTGTCGTGAACACGTTATGCACTGAATATTAACCAAAATAGATACCAATGTAACACTGTAATCAATATAAAAATACGACTAATACCAGGATGGATATGTATCTATCTATAATAACTGTTATACATACATTACCATATATGATGCAATCTAAATAACATATTGAACTGTTATAGTAGTATGATAATATTGTGATGTTCCGGTATGCAACTAGATAAACTATTATCAGTACGGATACAGACGAATGCTATAAAACTGTAAATCGGTAATTTCTGCTGGATATAAACGCATGTACTATAATTTATCAAATAGATATTGATATAATAACATAGCATGTTGCAAGTTTATAACTTGCTTGATTGGATCTCACATCGAGATACAGAAGTCACGTTCCGACATCGAAATAAAGTTACGGCGCAAACTTACGCACGCAATACTGGACCTGGTTGAGCAGTGACGTGGTGTCAGGGCTAGATGACGACCGTGGCTGGGTCATCTGGATCATCGGCGACGCGCGCAACTCCGGCGAGACGATCGGAGATTAAGAAAGGAAAAGAAAGAAGTAGAAGAAGAAGTTATTGTTAGGGTTTGCTGGGGTTCTGGGAATTTGGCGAGGACAGAGGAGATGGTGGCGATGAGGTGAAGTCGGCGGCGGTGAGGGCGCGTCGTGGATTAGGATTTGTGTTCGCGGGTGAGGACGTGAAGAAGAACGACGGAGAGAGAGGGGTAAGAGAGAGAGATGAGAGAGAGAGACGAGAGAGATATTTTATAATTTAATATATTATATATAAATATATATAACAGTATTGTATATATTATATATATATATATATAATATATATAGTTAGATTCTACAGATAATACCGGATCTCTCCAAATATTACCCGTATCCATTCAAAAAACTAGTTTTCAATATGGAGAATATACGTAAAAATTTAAACCATAATGTGATATCCAGTATATAAAAACATATACCCACAAATACGAATCTACGTAAATATACGTAGCGATAAAAAACGAGTCTGTTTAATAATTAAGACATGAATATGATATATGGGTGCAACCACATGATATGGGGTACCATGACATGCAAGGCTAGATAACCAAATATGTTATTTGGTTTTATTTTTTATTATTAAAAGATATTTGGAATATATTATGTATGTGTATAATATCTAAATTTGCATGGGTCCTCTGTACCAGTAAATATTTGTTATAATCTTGAACCATGATGGGTTTCAAATATGCAAGTTGGGTCGGATAATATCCACAACTACCAATTGCACTATCTACAACCCAAAAGCAATAATAACCAACAATTTTATCGCAAGATTTGAAATACGCCAAATATATATAGTATAAATGTACCAGGGTGTTGCAGAAAAAGATACAAATCCTACCGTCCATGTGCAGCAATTGCCGATTTCTCCCGAACATAAGATTTTTAACAGTTTAAATCAATTCATACGAAAAGACATGAACTCAAACTCGAACACAAACTCGAACTCTAACTCAACTCGAATCTAAACTCGAATATGAACTCGAACCCAATCTACAGGAACAGACTTGACCCGAAACAAGATTACAATTATTATGACTCGCATATTACTCGATTCACTCGACTTTATTCTACACCTTTTGCAATTTATGGTTTCGAACAAGACATGTCATAATCAACCAGTCAAATCAACTGTCACGCCCTGCTTCCCGGTGTACGGGCAAGAAGACACGACATGCCCGCTACGTATTTACTCAGAAGTAAATACGCTAAGCGTAAATAAGCAATATAATAAATGTACACAAGAAATGACAAAAGATATAAATGAACAGCAACTTTTTATTGATTAAACATTCTTTACAATACAGTGCTGGAAGGTAAATAAAATACAGGAAAACGATGCCTAAACAATGGCATATGAACTAAAAGTGAAAATATATACAAGTGTCCAGAGCTCTGGGTCTTCTGCGAACTGCTCTAAATCGTCTGAGCTGGGCTCGATCTCCAGAGAATCGGATCCTCCTGACGAAATTCCAAAAAAAGAAGAGAGAAGGAATGTCATCAGCGAACAGTCAATCGGTAAGTCTCAAAGAGAGATTGAAATATAATAGACAGAAAAGAGATTATAACGGGTATACTGTTTGATTGTTATGTTAACGCAGTTGTTTGCAGCTTGGTACAGAATATGCCAGTGTATACGAGAGGAGTCCAACTTTCACCGTGGACTTTGGTAACCCGTAGTACAGGGCTCCGTCGATAATACCACGGAACAACGGTATGGATGTAATTACGTCTTAAGTGACTACCTCGTACCACCTTTAACATTTTCCGTACCAGTCTATCTCTTTAAAACCCCGTAATGTTTTATTGTTTTATTTATAAATGATTTGTAGATATAAATCTTTCCGAAATTATGCTATTTGTTCATGTAAACGGATAGTCATGTAGACAAGTCAATGTACATCCATGATTCGGTCAGATCAAGTCATGTTGATATCGATTGTATTCTGGTATTCATGTTTCAAGTTTCGGTATATATGGATTCATGTTGCATTGGAGTTATATTTGGATTGTATTCATATTTAAATTGTATTCGGATTAGACTAAGACTCAGATTGAGTCAAACACTTTAAACATATTTGAGTCCTGAATTAGGTTAGGGAGTCATCGGTAACTGCTGCATATGGACGGCAGGATTTATGACTTTTCCCAAACCAATTACCATTGATAACCCTATTTTAGTTGTCTACATTAAATAGGCAAACACCCACTTTCTCTAGCTCCCTGAGGCTCAAGAGAATTGGTCCCGCTTAAACCTATATTTACTAGGGTCCTTATGGTAATTTAATATAATTTGAGGGGATTTTATGAAAAATATTTTTAGTATAATTTCAAAATAATTCTCAAGTATTTATTTATCGTATTTAGGGTTTTCATGGATGTAACTTTTAAAAGTGAGGTAATCTAGTGAAATAATACCTAGTTGAATAGTTCATGGTATTTTTGTGTAAATTTGACTTGTGTGGATTCTTGATGTTATTTTAATGAAATTGTAATTCTTTTCTATTGTTTAGAAAACATGGAATTTATTATATGTTTAAAATAGATGGTTTTATAATATTTATATATAATAAAATTTATTTATTAAATAGAAAATCACGTTTTTCTTAAAATTTGTATTAAAAATTTCATCGAGATCGTATGCTCCGTGAGAAGATCTGCATCTCGCTCTACTAGTCTCGAGAATGTGCGATAACCCGCACCATCCCGATCAGGTTCCACAAAAGTGGGTTGTAGAAACATAGTCGTAAGGAATTTAAAATAACATAATTTTAAAATACGGTTTTTAATAGTGTAAGGTATTTTCATAAAAATTATGATTCAGAAAAGTTCATGGTATTTTAGTAAAAATATAACTTGCAAAAATATGGTTTTACAAGTTTACCATTAATTTATTTTTGAGAAAAAAACAACATATAAAAATTTACTATAATTTTTCCATTTTTTAATAATTAAGGAACTAATTATCGATAACCTTTATTTAACCGTAGAATAATTACATTTATTCCTGCAAAAGTTGTCCCGGTCATGATAATCGCCTTATGACTTAGTTCAATATTTCCAAGCATGAATCCGGGGTTATCCGTTACCCCGTGATTTTATCATGAAGGATAACTGCTAAAAGTTCGTTATATTATTAGAGTTTAATATCGTTTTTAATCGTCAAAACTCGTAAAATAGATAATACAGTTAAAACATTATAATTAGGTCCTAGAATTTTTTTCACAGATAGATATTTTAATTATAAAGATAACAGGAGGTCAAGTGTTGAGATATATTAACTGAAATGATCTATAAAAATGAAAGTCAGCGAGCGTCGGGCTGTACGAGAAACGGTATATCTTGAATCTATTTTTTCTGCCTTTGGCGCTTGTTTCAGAGTGTAGAGAACTCAAAAAGAAAGCTCTGAATTTTTTTTTAAATTTTTGTGTCGAACAGATATTTTTTTGGTGAATTTTAGAAGCTCATGGGTATTAATAGAGATTTCTGGGATTAAAAATTATTATTTTCTTTTGACTGCTACAGTAATTGACCAGATCCAACCGTTGATTTGACTAGATTCGACGGTCCACATTTTATCATGTGTGAATAGGAGTGGGACCCGGCTGGGTTGCTGTGGGTGATCCTTGACCATTGATCGTTGATCCGACGGTCCAGATTAAAGACGCATATATATATATATATATATATATATATATATATATATTCTTTTTTTTTAAATAAAAACTATCGGCGGAATCTGGACCATTGGTTTTTATATTTGATGGTCCAGATTTATTCCAGATCAAAAAAATAAAATAAAATTGTTTTTAATATTTAAAATTGTTTTAAAAATTGTTTTTGGCTTCTAAAAATTATTTTAAAATAGTAAAAAATATTTTAAAAATCTAGAAAAATTATATAAAATGTGTTTTGATATTTTATATCTTTTTCAACCAAATTTGGTCTAAAATAGATCTTCTTTTCGGTTATAAAATTTTTTCCCTTCGATAAAAAAACATTTAAATTCTTAAAAATTCCTGAAAATCATATTAATTTATTTTAATCATGGAAAAATATTTTTAAAGTGTTTTATACCAAAAGAAATAGTAAAATACTTTTTTTGACCTTGGAAAAAATTATAAAATGTTTTTATTACGTATCTAAGGTACACAGTCGTTGCAATCTACCCTCCTTAAAAAATTTCGTTCTCGAAATTTGTAAAAAGGAAAGTGTAACAATTTCAAGAAAAGTTTGTTGACAGAACTATTGGTAGTGCATGAAAATATTTGGAAGAATTAAATATTGCAAAAAGTTTTGGAAAGATTGGAAGGGGTGTGAGGGAATTACCAGGGTTACCTTGGTCAACCGTCTCGGCTTCTTCGGCCGCTAAAGTGAAAGCCTGTCGCCGGGGTACGTTCCTTCTAGCTGGAGGCACATTCCTCTATCCTCGAGGCATGTTCCTCAGAGCTTAATGGAATTGGCGATTTGGTTGTGCAAATGGTCCACATGGAGGTGGAGCTGGGAGTGCAAGTCGGGGTGCAGGAGCCTGGATAGCTGGCCGCAGCGGATAGTTGGTGTGTGTTGTGACTGGGTTGTGTCTATACGGACATATTCCAATTCCATGATTGGATGCGCCACATGCTAGACACATGACATTTGCGTGCCTACAGTCCTTCCACAAGTGTCCTGCCCTCTTGCAATAGAAGCAAAAATCGGGACTTGGCTGGTTATTGATTTCTTCCGATCTCCTGGGTTCAACAGTTAGCCTTGAAGAGGTTTCTCCTGACATCTGAGTGGCAGGGCGCTTCACTCCGGTAGATTGAGGTCTGCCCTTCCTCTTCACTACTGCCTCGTATCGACGGGCAGCTTTTAGAGCCGAATCATGGGTTGGGAAATCCCCTGTAGCTAAGGCAGCTTGGATCTCCGGGTCCAACCCTTACTGAAATCTTCTAGCCCTGAACTCAGCAGTCGGTATGAGATGGGCTGCAAACCTGTTGAGCATGGTGAACTCAACATCATACCCATCTACTGATTTAGTCCACATTGAATCTTATTGCAGATGGATGAACTGCTGCTCTATGTCAAAACGGCCAGTCTTTGGTAAGTACTTTGCGTCGAACATGTCGCGGAAAGTCTTCCATTCGATAGGTTGGTCAAGACGGATTTCTTTCGCCTTCCACCAGACTCGTGCATTGTCAGTGAGCTGCAGCTTCGCAACTTGAATCCAAGCAATCTCTAGCACTTGTGCCGCTGCCAGGTTATCCTCAACGCTTTGAGCCCATTCTTCCGCTTCCAAAGGTCTCTCTTTTCCCGAAAACTGTTTTGGGTGCAATGCCCAGAATTGTTTTACTCCGGGCGCTTCAGATTCAGGACGTTTCATTAACATAGCAGTCTGCTGCTGTTGTCCTTCCAGGAGGCTCTTAATTGCCTCAAACAAAACCGTCTGCTCGTTGACAGGAGCTGCTACGGTAAGTGTAAGTGGTCGAGGTGGTGGTGTGTTATTGAAGTTGGTGCTGGTGTTGTTAGGAGAATCCATAACCTTGAAAGAAAAATAGGGTTAGGATAGATTCAAAGTATATGATTCAAAGAATATAAAATTATAAGATTCAAGGAATGTAAAATGTAAAGAATATTTTTAGTTGCTGGTTCTTATGTTATATTGCTTAAGACTTCATGCAGAATTGACCCTGCATGTCCATGCAGAACTGACCTGCATGGGTCGCCATAAAAACCTGTCACGTCCCGCTTCCCGGTGTACTGGCAAGGAGACACGGCGGCCAGCTACGTATTTACTCAGAAGTAAATACGCTAAGTATAAATAAGCAATATAATAAATGTACACAAGAAATGACAAAAGATAAAAATAAACAACAGCTTTTTATTGATTAAGCATTCTTTACAATACAATACTGGAAGGTAAATACAATACAGGAAAACGACGCCTAAACAATGGCATATGAACTAAAAGTGAAAATATATACAAGTGTCTAGAGCTCTGGGTCTTATGTGAACTGCTCCAAATCGTCTGAGCCGGGCTCGATCTCCAAAGAATCGGATCCTCCTGATGACATTCCAAAGAAAGAAGAGAGAAGGAATGTCGTCAGCGAACAATCGCTCGGTAAGTCTCAAAGAGAGATAGAAATAGAATAGACAGAAAAGAGATTATAACTGGTATAATTTTTGATTTTTATGTTAACGTAGTTGTTTGTAATTTGGTACAGAATATGCCAGCGTATACGAGATGAGTCCAACTTTCACCGTGGACTTTGGTAACCCGTAGTACAAGGCTCCGTCGATAATGCCACGGAACAACGACATTGATGTAATTACGTCTTAAGTGACCACCCCGTGCTACCTTTAACATGTTCCGTACCAGTCTACCCTTTTAAAACCCCGTAATGTTTTATTATTTTGTTTATAGATGATTTGTAGATATAAGTCTTGCCGAAACCATGATATCAATTGTTCATGTAAACGGATAGTCATGTAGACAAGTCAATGTATATTCATGATTCGGTCAGATCAAGTCATGTTGATATTGATTGTATTCTGATATTCATGTTTCAAGTTTCAGTATATATGGATTCATGTTGCATTGGAGTTATATTTGGATTGTATTCATGTTTAAATTGTATTCGGATTAAACTGAGACCCAGATTGAGTCAGACACTTTAAACAGATTTGAGTCCTGAATTAAGTTAAGGAGTCATCGGTGACTGCTGCATATGGACGGCAGGATTTGTGACTTTTTCCAAACCAATTACCATTGATAACTCTATTTTAGTTATTTGCCTTAAATAAGCAAACACCCACTTTCTCCATCTCCCTGAGGCTCAAGTGAATTGGTCCCGCTTAAACCTATATTTACTAGGGTCCTTATGGTAATCTAATATAACTTGAGGGGATTTTATGAAAAATATTTTTAGTATAATTTCAAAATAATCCTCAAGTATTTATTTATCGTATTTAGAGTTTTCATGGATGTAACTTTTAAAAGTGAGGTAATCTAGTGAAATAATACCTGGTTGAATAGTTCATGATATTTTTGTGTAAATTTGACTTGTATGGATTCTTGATGTTATTTTAATGAAATTGTAATTCTTTTCTTTTGTTTAGAAAACATAGAATTTATTATATGTTTAAAATAGATGGTTTTATAATATTTATATATAATAAAATTTATTTATTAAATAGAAAATCACGTTTTTCTTAAAAATTATATTAAAAATTCCATCGAGATCGTATGCTCCGTGAGAAGATTTGCATCTCGCTCTATTAGTCCCGAGGATGTGCGATAACCCGCACCATCCCGATCGGGTTCCCCAAAAATGGGTTGTAGAAATATAATCGTAAGGAATTTAAAATAACACAATTTAAAAATACGTCTTTTAATAGTTTATGGTATTTTCATAAAAATTATGATTTAGAAAAGTTCATGGTAATTTAGTAAAAATATAACTTGGAAAGATTTAGGGTATTTTAAAGAAAATACTATTTTTCCAATGTTCGTGGTATTTTAAATGAAAATATAAATTCTTAGGAGTTGATGGTATTTTTGTGAAATACCAAAATTAGAAAAAATATGGTTTTAGAGGTTTACCATTAATTTATTTTTGAGAAAAAACAATATATAAAAATTTACTATAATTTTTCCATGTTTTAATAATTAAAAAACTAATTATCGATAACCTTTATTTAACCGTAGAATAATTATATTTATTCCTCCAAAAGTTTTTCCGGTCATGATAATCGCCTTATGACTTAGTTCAATATATCCAAGCATGAATCCGAGATTTTCCGTTACCCCATGATTTTATCGTGAAGGATAACTGCTAAAAGTTCGTTATATTATTAGAGTTTAATATCGTTTTTAATCCTCAAAACTCGTAAAATAGATAATACAGTTAAAACATCATAATTAGGTCCTAGATTTTTTTTCATGGATATATATTTTAATTATGAACATAACAGGGGGTCAAGTGTTCAAAGATCTTACCTGAAATGATCTAGAAAAATGAAAGTCGGCGAGCATCGGGTTGTACGAGAAACTGTATATCTTGAATCCGAGAATTTTTTCTGCCTTTAAGGATTATTCCATAGTGTAGAGGACTCAAAAAGAAAGCTATGGAATTTTTTTTGAGATTTTTATGTCGAACATATATTTTTTTTGGTGAATTTTAGAAGCTCATAGTTATTTATAGGAATTTCTGGGATTAAAAATTATTATTTTCTTTTGACTGCTACAGTAATTGACCAGATCCGACGGTCCACATTTTATCACGTGTGAACAAGAGTGGGACCCGGCTGGGTTGTTGTGGGTGATCCTTGACCGTTGATCGTTGATCCGACGGTCCAGATTAAAGACGTGTATATATATATATATATATATATATCCTTTTTTTATATAAAAACTGTCTGTAGAATCTGGTTGGTTTTTAAATCTAACGGTCCAGATTTATTCCAGATTAAAAAAATAAAATAAAATATTTTTAATATTTAAAATTATTTTTGGCTTCTAAAAATTATATAAAAGTAGTAAAAAATATTTGAAAATCTAGAAAAATTATATAAATTTTTTTTTGATATTTTATATCTTTTGCAACCAAATTTGGTCTAAAATATATCTTCTTGTCGGTTATAAAAAAATTTCCCTTCGATAAAAAAAACATTTAAATTCTTAAAAATTCTCAAAAATTCCTAAAAATCATATTAATTTATTTTAATCATGGAAAAATATTTTTAAAGTGTTTTCTACCAATAGAAACAGTACAATAATTGTTTTGACATCGGAAAAAATTATAAAATGTTTTTATTACGTATCTAAGGTACACAGTCGTTACATCAACTAAGGCTATCTTACAATTATAATATATATTATACTCGGGGTGCGTGGGATAGTTTCTTGTGTGAATCCAATGGAGCTTCAGGTGTCCCGTATTAACCTCTATTTTATTTTACTCGAATATCAGTCGAGTCGACTAATCCATAGCCTCGAACCCCGGTGCTAATACATGAAATAGGCCTGTGTTTCCTTACTCCTGAGTCCCCACTCTTGAGCTCATGAATACGTCTACGACTGCGTTGATATTCACACTTAGAACTTTATGTTAACATAGTGACCATATAAAGACCGATAGTATATACTTACCCATGAACATATACTCTTACTCGTTATATATATATATATATATATATATATATTATATAATTATCATTTTCTTTACTCTTACTTTATTCTTTGGGACTTACCGAGTGCTGGTTTGCTGACGGACATTCCATCCGCTTTTCTTCTCTTAGAATGTTCGTCAGATACGGTCGAGTCGAAGGAGGTGGAGACCATAGAGAAGGGCTACAACCGGATCGCTACTCAGGACTAGCTCAGGTTCACTTTTCTTCAGTTTATGTATGCTACATGTTTAAGCATTTTCTTTTATTGTATTTACTTTCCAGGTGAAACTCATGTACTTGTAAATATTGGAAGTTGAATGTAAATAAAGATGTTTGTTGAAAATTTTTACAGTCTTCATTTATTCTTGCATTGTGTATTATTGTTTCAATACGCTTAGTATATTTATTTAGGGAATGACCTTCTCTAGATAAATATGCCGCGGGCTTGCCACGTCATCGTTTCCGTCTACTGCGAAGTGGGGTATGACACGAAACGAGTCCATCTTACTCCGTGGACTATGGTAACATGTAGTACAAGGTCCCATCATAACCCATGGGACAACGGTACGTGAATTCATGTAAGTGTCTTTTAAAGAGAGATCTCGTATCACAATATATGTTCCGTACCAATCTACCCCTTATCCCCGCGTATTGTATTGTATAGTTCAAGTTTACAGATTTTGGCCGAATCCATGAATAAAAAATTTATGCAAGTTCATGTTCAAGTTGTAATCATGTATTCAAGTATTCATGTTAAGTTATTTTCATGGTCCGGTCAAGTCAAGTCAAGTGTTCAAGTTCAAGTTTGGATATTCGAGTATTACGTTCAAGTGTTCAGATTCAAAGTCAAGTCAAGTATATCATGTAATAGGTTCAAGTCAAACATATAATATCTAATTATATATTCATGTACATGCAAAAATTTAGAGATCAGAAAAAAAACAAGGTACACATGTTTGAAAAGCATGAAATGAGACAAGTATGTTATTCAAGTAACGACCATAAACAATGTTGTAAAGAATTGTTTTGTATGAGTAATTAATCAAGTCAAAAAAATGCAAAATATAATAAAAAATATAGCTCTACGTGTTATGCATGCGTGAGTTCCAGTTGCACCTAAATAAGACTGCCGGTTTGGGAAATATACTCATTTTTGAATCGTCGCGCAAAACAGCTCAGAATCCGTTCAGCACCATCATACATTTTTAAAATACAGTTTAATTCAATCTCCATCAGGTTTCAGATTACAAAGATTATTAGAAAATTGTAGGTCTTTCGATATAGTTATTCAAAACTCTAATATTAGCTCAATTTGGATTTCTGAAGCTCTAGTTATGGTTATTTTAAGATCAGCATTGAAAATAGAAATTCAGATTTCTAGACAGCAATTATATGTTATATTGTAAAGCCTATATCGGGTTATTTCATGCATTTTAAGTAATCTAGTATACAGAAAATTATATTTCTATCAATTGTGCATCTACACATCTAAAGTTTGTCACGAATGGACATCGAGAGTTCGGGTTATGTCTTATTTAAAAACAGTGTACGTATCAGGACAGATTTTGTCCAGATCCGTCACCAAATATTATAACGTAGTTTTCTATATTTTATGTCGGTTTTTAGTAAAAACTTAAAACTAAGAAAATATAAATTTTTCTATGTAGATGTAGATGTAAAAAAACACCTGAGTTTGCTCAATTTGGATATTGGTAGGCTAAGTTATGTATTTTAGAAATTGACTGATTGATGCAGTTTTTTGTTTTTACGAACAGTGAATAAAAGCGATGTAATTTCTAAACCGTTATGCGGTTAGATCTGAAATTTTTACTGTAAAATTTGGAATTCTATCTATTATTTATCCTAATGTTCCAAGAATATCCAGAAATGGAAATTAATTTATAAAAATTATTTTAAAGATACAGGTTTTGTAAGATCGTATTTGAAAATGATAAATCTATGGTATTTATTTATAACTTTGTTTTCTTATATGAAAAAGTAAATATAAATAACTAAAATTTCAACGATAAATATGAATTAACATATGTGAAGCAAATATATGGTCATGATTAACCGTCTAAAACAACAATATATGCACCAGATTAACGCTATGGAGTTATAATAAGTAATTACAGAAACCAAAGCCTATTCTAAGCAACAAAATCCTATTTTCAATAACTTAATTCAAGATAAATTATATTCCATACATGAAATAACAGTGCTTACTAATAAATATGATAAAAAATTATGTTAAGAAAAACAATTTCATAAGGAATTTTACGATACTGCAAGTTGACTTGTTAAGAAAAACAGATTCAAATAGTAAGATTAAGGAGAGGGGAAAAGGATGGGACTTACATACACAAGCCGGTATTATCACCGGGCTTGTCTATCCGCCGATAGTCTCGCGTTACCAGCGAGACCTTCTTGAGAACTTCTTCGTATTCTTTTTCGAGAAATCTAGATGAAGAGAGAGACGGGAAAAGATAGAAATATGTGATGAAGAAAAGAAAGAGGAGTGACATATAAAAACGGTTTATGGCCACCATAATTCCAATTAATTATAGCTCATAACCATTCTAATTATTTTGGGAGTTAAAAGAAAAATGAAATGAAAGGTCTCATTTGTAGGTTATGAGAAGAATAAAAATTGATAAAAAATAATAGCAAGAATAGGGATTTGAATATGTGACCTATGTAATAACAATGCAAAGACTTAACTAATGAGCTATAAGGTTGTTCATGCATATATTTAACAAGAATTAAATATATGTCGTACTTTGAAAAGAAAGTGGACTTAGAAAAAGAAAATAAAGAAATCAAATGGAATTATCTTGGCTTGGGTTTTGGGCTTTGAAAATTTTTAGAATGGATAAAATAGATGAAGTGATAAAATAATATATTTACTAGAAAACAAAATATACCAACAATAAATAATTGCGGTATTTTATTAAAGAAATGATACGTGGAGTTATAGAAATTTTAGGGTCGTTACAATTATGCTATTAATTTGCCATAAAATTGCTATCATGTCTTTGTTTGCATGTGACATATTCTTTATAGGTTAAGATATTACAACAATTTAAATCAAGAGATGCATAAGATTCCATATCTCAAGAGCATGATTTAATTAATAAGTTAAATGGACAAATATTTATACTCCCATTCGAGAAAGACTCAAAGTTGATATGTGTGTTCGTCGCCAAAGCGGCACACACATTGAGATTTAAAAATTGTTTCTCATCCGGTTTTGAAGTAGTCTCATTCGGGTAATATATCGTAGCCTGCCCAAAAGGGGCTATTATATGTTACATGAGATGGCATGTACCATGTTGCAGTGACAATATAAAACTTACCTACCCAAAGGGGGTATTTTTAAAGTTAGCGTATTCTTATTGGCTGTGTCCATATGTGGAGATCCTACAATTCTTTACCCAAAGGGGCGATTGTGGTGATGTATTAGAGTCCTTTAAATGAATAGGCGTATCAAGTTTTATTTTAAAGCTCGTTCATATGATTTATTGTCCATATTAATTTTAACTTGTGGTTATTTTGTTATGACTCATGCAGTTAAATTTTCGGTTAATAATAATAACACCACTATAGAAGTCCTGACTGGAACTAATTACAAACGATAAAAGCAAGACATTGATTTTGCTCTTGGTATTGTAAACATTGATTTGGCTTTACGTGAGTATGAACCTGCGAAACTCACGGCTGAGAGTAATACCGAACATAAGGAATTTCATGCTAAGTGGGAGAGATCTAACAGGCTCAGTCTTGTTGCAATGAGAAGGTTAATTTCTGAACATTTGATTAGTAGTCTACCTGAGACTACAAAGGCAAAGGAGTTTCTCACTGCCGTGGTGGAGAGATATAAAATTTCTGATAAGGCAGATTCTAGCCATCTTATAGATGACCTTGTTATTATTAATAAGTATGATAGTGCCAAAGGGGTTAGAGAATATGTCCTTAGGATGGTCCATCTCCAAACCAAACCGAAAACCCTTGGTATTTTCATACCCGATGATTTCATTGTTAGTCGTGCTTCGAAAGCTTTACCTTCTGAATTTGGTGTCATCAAAACTGCTTACACTACTCAAAACGAAACTTGGAAAATTCCTGATCTTATCACCAAATGTGTTGCTGAATAAGGCATAATTAAGAAGGAAAATACTGAAACTGCATTGGTAGTGGCTCGGTCTAAGCCTAGCTATGGGAAGTATCATGTATATGATAAGAAGACTAAGTTTAGTGGTCCCGTGAAGGTTCAGAATTTCAAAAGGCATGGTGTCACGTCCCGCTTCCCAAAGTACAAAAATTTCGGGACGTAACAAAACCAACCATGCTATCTATGGCGAGAAAAGATCCTTCCATAATCATATTACGGCTGTCAATCAGATATCAAGAACAACAAACTACTAAATCTATCTATCACATGTCCAATAGCCACAGGAACAATAACTGGAAAAGATAGCGGAAGCAATAAAGATCCAAGAAATAATTAACCCGCATAAGAGCTATATTAATGAGGTGATCCTCACTGATCGACGATCCTGTCGAATACTCACATGCTATGTCAAGTATCTGGGCCATGCAAAACACAGACGTCAGTGCATCATAAATATCAAAATAATAATGTAATCAAAACATGATGCTATAAAGAAGATATGAGTATAAACCATAATCACAGGTGTAAAATAGTGGGTTATAGGTATGTCACGTGTATCCTAAAGTCTGTGCTTCTAGATTATTTATTCTACAAGTCTTTGAAATCAATTAATGGAATCGTCGACGTAACTTAATAGGATCCCGTGCATGCCCAGGACTACGGTCAAGACCCTCAGGGTTGAATCCGAGACGTGCCGCTAAGCAGTAAAAATAGGGTATCATGTACAGAAGAATGGTGTCAACATCATCATTCCGGGGCCCGAAACCCGTATCGACTGATCAGTCTCTGGAAAGTATCGAACTATTGAGTTACAAGTCAGGTTTATGTAACGACTCTGAATTTACTGTACTGAATTTTCCAGTTTAATGTACAAAAATGAGTTTTATAGCCTGAGTTTGAGTTATAAGTTACTTTTGTTAAATAACAGCAAGAAACAACTTGTAGCTCACTGGTAAAGCTCCTGCACTGCTGTGACGTAGCCCCTGTGTTCGATCCCCATCAGACACAATTATTTTTTCTGAATTTTTTTTAAATTTTTAGAAGCCCAAAAGATTGCACGTGCAATACATGGGGAAATGAAATGTTCAGAAAAATCAAACATGTGGAAAAGGGTTTAAATACTGAATTGATCAAGTGGCACGAATCTCGATGCAAATGCCTCGAGATCGACCGGCCACAAGCCTATTAAAGACGGCGCTGACGGTCAGATGAAGCCCATTGAAGCCGAGGCTCTGCACTCTTTCTCTTCACCTACCCCTAACACCTCTATATTGGTTGATTTCCCTGCAATCAAACAGAGACCTTTAAATTCACAATTTATCACAATTTTAATACTTTTAATCCACACATTTAATTCCCAAAGCCTAATTCTCCACTATAAATACCACCCCTATCTTGGCTCAACACCATTCTAAAAATTCTACCAAAACTCTCTAAAAATATTCCTAGTGCAAGTGAAGTAAAGAGGAGTTAGAAAGCAAGTTGGTTTCGGCAAAAACCGAAGCCAATTTTGGAGCTCCCGCGATGCCACGAAGATCAACCCCTCTTCTTCAATCTCTCTTTGAGTTTTCTAAACTGCAATTCCCTCCCAATCTCTTTTTCTCTTTATTGAAATTCTATTTTAAAACATATATCGGTAAGTGGAGTTAAAACCAATATCCTTTTTCTAAACTATAGAAACTCTTTCTCCTTTATTCTTTGATCAACCAAGTTTTTACACAATACTTGTAACCTTAAACATAAATGTTTAGAATCAATTGTAACCTAAATTCTCATGTGAAACAACCATAGTAGAACTTTTTCATTAAAATACCTTGAATTTTATAAACATCTCTTTTAATATTTGTTAAAACAATACCTTTAGAAAAACTTCACGGGGTAACGACCTACCCCCACACACTTGGTTCCATACCACGATACCTCTTTTGTATGAATATTTATTACGATGAAAACTTTACAATAAAATACCAACTACTTTAAAAACTGAATTTCTTTTAAAGCGGTATTTCATATCCTTTGTGCTTACGCTTCTACAACCCTCTTTAGGAAACCCTCTAACGGATGGTGCGGATTATTGCTCATCCTTGGGCTAGTAGAATGAGATGCAGACCTCCTCACGGAGCATTCGATCTCGAAAGGATTTAAATACGATTTTTAAGAAATACGAATTTTCTAAACAAAATAAAATTATTTTTAAAATTAAAATTATATAAAATTTATAAGTCCATATTTTCAAAATATAATAAATCTATATTTTTCAAATAAAATGAAAAGATTAACAAATGATAATAAAATACCATCAAGTTACCAAAAAGGCAATTTTTACAATAAAATACCATGAACTTTCCAAGCTAAATAATTATCACTAAAATACCCAATACATAAAATCTATGCTCATGAAAATCCTAAGTAATCCTAATGACACTCGAGATTTACATTTTAATCTATATTAGAATATTTTTCATAAAACCCCCTCGAGATAGATAAAACAATATTTAAGGACTTTAGTAAATATAAGTTTAAGCGGGATCAATTCTCTTGAGCCCCAGGAAGCCGGAGAAAGTGAGTGCTTGCCTATTTAAGGTAGACAACCTAACGGAGTTATCAATGGTAATTTGAAAGTGTTTCCTAGCACTACCACAAAGTTTATACCGGCATCAAGCATGCAATTTTCAAAAATTTGGGGTGCTAAGGTACACTAACCTAGAATCTAACTAGAGTATAAGAGTTTAACATATGATAAAACAATATCTATGCTAAGTGAAAGAAACTACAACCTTTGTAGACTAAGTCCTTCTCTTCTAAAGCTCCGGGTAGTAGTCCCTACGAATCCTCTTGGCTCCACTTGAAAAAATGCACGAACTTGCTTCGCGATCTTCATGTCGAAGATGATCCACCTTGAACCTTCTCTAATTAAAGCTACCTCTTCACTAATCTATCATTAGTGAAGGAAACAACCTATACTTGTGGGCTAAATGGGTGTAGCTTGAAGAAGTAGGATTTTTAGCTCACTTAGTAACTCTAAAGTCCTAGGGTTCACAACTCATGTAAGGGTTATGACTTTTTGGAGGAGGAAGAAAAAGATGGAGAGAGCTAGAGAGAATGAGCTAGCATCAAAATGATCAATTGTGTAAAATGGCTCATCTCTTCTCACTTATTGAAGCATGGAATTATTTCAAATAAATCAATCCAATCATGCTTCAGTAGTGAATGCAAATGAATATAATAATGAACATGCCATGCTTCACCCATTCTTAAAATATCTCCCATTTTCCACCTCTTAATCTATTTTCACAAAATATATTTTATCCAAATATATATATATATATATATATATATATATATATATCATACACACACACACATATATATTAAGTGAATATTAACTTTAACTGAGCTTAATATTAGTTAATATATAATTATATCAAATATAAATATATATCAAATTATTAAATCAACAATTTAATAATTCGGTTATATCATATATAACCGACCAATATCATTTATCTGTATATCACATTATCAAATCAACACTTGATTTAATAATCCGGTTATATCACATATAACCTAACCGATATCAAATGTCGCCAGATTAGAATACGGTATCACATACTCGTATTTAATCAGGCTCCCGCACATATTAGTATATGTGCCCTACTCGTTTCGCTTGAACTAGGAAACCTCTGTGTGGGACTCTAAAGACTCATCAATACGCCAGCAGTAGATAATGTTCATATCAGTTACCCACAAGCCTTCAGCGGTACTAGTTGGACATATCGGCTACCCAGGTATTGAGCGATTAGAAGATCAACAAGCAAGTTTGTCCAAACTCCCATGAAGCCTATAACTAACACTTACCGTACAGTCCGGTCTGTTTGTCTGATATGTCGCATATCAAGTCTAGGGGTGGAATCGTCAGACCCCAGTAACTTGATAAGTCATGCCGATGTATGGCTCATAACGGTTCGAGAAACTTCTGATAACACTAAGCAGTAAATCTAATCAGCCCTGGCCAGGGACTTACTGTTATAGCCAATCGAGTATAGCGCAACATCAACTCCTAATAACGGGAGAGAAGAAACCCCTCCTATCGCTCACTGCCTCCATGTGACTCGGGACTGTACCCAAAATCCACCTGTTTGCATGACTCCTTTGAGCCATTGTAGGGAGGAAATCAAAGCACAGTGGAAACCACACAAGACACTATGATGATATCGGGTCTACAGACTAACCTGTACCAGTGTCACCAGAGAACTGATATCTAACGATAGGTATAGTACCATCTAGGAGTTCTCGACGAGTCATGTTCGGTGTACCCATTCTCTAATGAGCACCTGTGTACAATGTTTGATGTCAAACACCAATGGTTATGGGATCAACCATCGCCCCCTAAAGGGTCAAGAAACGTACACACTAGTCTTCTCTGGAATATCGATACCCCGTTTCGATACTCCCTTGACAAGGAACAGTTAAAGGATGTGCTTGTGGACTACACAAGTCCCAGTAGTATGATCTGCATCATAGTCCTGGTAGTCAAGCAAATATCCTAAGGGCTTTATCAACATGTATTAGAGAGACAGTATAATAATACAAATGTACATGTTAAGATAAAGAGCAACCAGATAACATACTATCATGTCGAGCAAGAAAGTCCTCTCTATATATGTCCAAGCATCCACTATATCATACAATAATAGCTTCTAGGGCATACATATTCCTAACAATCTCCCGCTTGCACTAAGGTCAGTTGTTGCAGTATCTCATACCCAACATCCCAAAAAGTCTTTCAAACTTCGTCTAGGGGAGGGCCTTCGTGAGTGAATCCACTGTGTTATCCTTCGTGTCAACTCTCCTGACCTCGATTTCCCGTCGATCTACTATCTTTCGGATCAGGTGATACCGCCTAAGAATATGTCTGGACCTCTGATGAGACCGGGGTTCCTTGGCGAAAGCCACAACTCCATTTTTATCACAATGCAAGGGTATTGGATGCTCAATGGATGGAACCACACCAAGTTTAGCAATAAACTTATTCATCCAGACAGCCTCTTTGGCAACATCGTTGGCAGCGATGTATTCAGCCTCTATCGTCAATTCTGCTACGGTATCTTGCTTGGAACTCTTCCAATATACCGCCCCTCCATTAAGGGTGAAGACAAAACCCGAGACCGACTTACTGTCTTCCTTATCACTCTGGAAGCTCGAATTGGTAAAGGACTCCACCTGGAGTTCACCGTTACCATACACCAAGAACATTTCTTTATTCCCTCTCAAGTACTTAAGAACGTTCTTCACAGCTGTCCAATGCTTTTCCCCAAGATCTGATTGATACATACTCACTACACCTAATGCGTAAGCTACATCCGGTATGGTACATAACATCGCATACATGATAGACCCAACTACAGAAGCATAGGGTATCACTGTCATTCGAGCCCTCTCCAGTCTTGGGAGACATCTCTTTGAAGAGAGTGATCCTGAACAAGCGGGTAAATTACCACGCTTGGAATCTTCCATACTAAACCTCTTTAGTATGGTGTCAATGTACCTGGATTGGGACAATCCCAACATCCATTTTGATCTATCCCTATAGATCTTTATCCTCAGGATGTAGGAGACATCACCCAGATCTTTCATGGAGAACTTTTGTGATAAGAAGAGCTTGACCGAATATAGCATAGGAACATTGTTTCCTATTAAGAGTATGTCATCCGCATACAATACGAGAAAGACAATCTTACTATCTACAACATTTTTGTATATACATGGTTCATCTATGTTCTTGATGAAGTCAAACTTTTTGATCGCTTCATCAAAACAGATGTTCCAGCTCCGCGATGCCTGCTTTAATCCATAGATGGATTTAAGCAGCTTATACACCTTTCCGCTGCTCCCACTGTCTACGAAGCCTTCTGGCTGTGTCATGTACACACTCTCTTCTAAATCACTATTTAGAAAAGCGGTCTTGATGTCCATCTGCCATATTTCGTAGTCATGGTATGCAGCAATGACAAGTAGGATCCTGATGGAATTAAGCATAACGACAGGAGAAAAGGTTTCATCATAGTCGACACCTGGTCGTTGACGAAATATTTTACTACAAATCTAGCTTTGAAGGTCTCAACCTTTCCATCTACACCAATTTTCTTCTTAAAGATCCACTTGCTCCCGATGGATTTTACCCTTTCAGGAGCAACTTACAAATTCCATACTTTGTTAGTGTACATGTATTCCATCTCAGATCGCATAGTATCTAGCCATTTCACAGATTCCCCACTTGTGATGGCCTGCTCGAAACTAGTCGGGTCATCATCTTCCTTGATGCAATCCTCGCTCCGACCATTTATGAGAAAACCATAGTATCTCTCTGGTGGATGAGCAACCCTACTAGATCTGCGGAGTGGCTGAGCTTCGTCGGGGACTATTAAATCCTCCGGTTCTACCAAATTGTCAGTTATAGTTTGTGTAGCTAGAATTTCTTCCAGTTCTACCACATTACCACTAATTTCTTTCACAAGAAATTCCTTTTCTAAAAAGGCAGCATGTTGAGAAACAAACACTTTTTGTTCCTCGGTATGGTAGAAGATATATCCATATGAATCCTTTGGATATCCCACAAACTTGCACAAAACAGACCTTACCTCGAGCTTGTCCAGATTTTGCTTTTTAACATTGGCCGGACAGCCCCATATCTTAACCCGTTTAAAAGATGGTCTCTTCCCATTCCATATCTCATATGGAGTGGTAGACACGGATTTGTTCGGAACCCTATTCAATAGGTATGCATCTGTCTCAAGTGCATAACTCCAAAAAGAAATAGGTAACTCAGCATTACTCATAATAGAGAGCACCATATCTAATAGGACGCGATTCCTCCGCTCCGATACTCCATTGTGCTGTGGTGTATACGGAGGAGTAAGCTGAGAGAGAATCCCATTCTCTTTTAAGTAATCTCGAAATTCCGTGCTTAAGTATTCTCCTCCCCGATCAGATCGAAGAATTTTAATATTTTTACTCGGCTGGTTCTCTACTTCACACTTATATTCCTTGAATTTCTCAAAAGATTCAGATTTGTATTTCAATAGGAACACATGTTCGAATCTTGAGAGATCATCGGTGAATGTATTGAAGTATGAGGAACCATTTCTGGCATGTGTAGACATAGGACCGCATACATCACTATGTATCAGTCCCAAGAGTTCTGTAGCTCTTTCTCTGTGTCCAGTAAACGGAGTTTTGATCATCTTTCCTTTGAGACATGACTGGAAAGTTTCATAAGATGTAAATTCAAATTGATTTAAATATCCATCTTTATGTAACTTAGCTAGTCTTGTCGCATTGATATGACCTAGTCTACAATGCCACAAGAAGGCTTCGTTCATTTCTGAACTTTTCCTCTTGTGTGTATGATTAGAACTGTAGTTTGATTTAGAACGTATATACCGTTACACAACGTACCAAACCCAATCAATACTTGATTTAAGAAAATGTTCATAACATTTTTCTCTAATACAAAGTTATATCCTTCTTTATCTAATAAAGAAATTAATATTATATTGCACATCATTTTTGGTATGTAATAACAGTCATTCAGAATCATTGTATTACCATTTGGTAATACTAGGTGATATTCGCCAACTGCTCTGGCTGCAACAATTGCACCATTCCCTACTACCAGAGACTTATCACATTTTCCCAGTTCTCTACTTCTCCTTAACCCATGTAACAAATAGCATACGTGGGATTCTGATCCGGTATCCAATACCCAGGACATAGAGCAAATTGAGAAAAAGTTCTCGGTAACGAACACACTCGAAGAAGATGCGTCATCATGCTCTTTCTTCATTCGAGTTGCGTGGGAATCCTGATATTCCCATATTCCTTGCTTAGACTTATGACAATCATAAGAAAAAGCGGAACCAACGTTCCCCAGCTTCGTATAAGAAGCGGGTTCGGTCAATACAACCATATTATTATCTTGATTAAGGCGTTTTATGGTCGCTACCAGGAGAGAGAGAGGGAAGGAAACGGTTTAGCGTGTGCTCTTTGTAAGATTAGATTGGTTATTATCTTATTTAATCAGGATGACTCCCACTGTTTTTATCAAATCTTCCTTCAAACCCTAAAAGGTAAGATTAGCCGGGATTAATTAAACCCTACAAGTTCGCCAATCGGTCAGCCAGGCAGGTATTAGTATTCCGAGGGAGTCTCCCCATACTTTCGCATGGAACTAATTAAATAATCTCGTTTCCACAGAGGCATAACCCCGTTAATACCTTTCTTAGACACCTACTGGATCAGCTAATTGTAAAGTGGAAAACTCTTCCAGGAGCAACTCTTACTCACAGTGGGTATCGGGATCCAACTATCTCATAGAAGGTATGCAATCTCATTGCAAATTTCAACACTTGAAATTCCCAATATATGTTTTTACCCCTAATGACTTATGACCTTGACGGAGGCCAACAAACCATAAGCCGCTAGTCAAGTTCAACCCATCATATCATGATTAAATTAAACCCACCCGCACGACCCTTGATGGAGGCCAATAAGGTAGTACAACTACCCTAATCCAATCACATTATATGCTGCAGATAAACACTAATCAGCTACCGCACACTATGCCTTGACGGAGGCCAACAAACGTAGCACGAATACTAAATAGTTCTTATCTGAAATGGCGGAGGGCTACAACTGGTTTTGAAGAAAACCTTTAGCGAAATGAACTTAATATTGTTGTAGAATCAAGTGATTTGAAAAGGAGTGGTTTAAGCTCCGATTTTAAAATCGATTAGTTTTCAAAACAAACCATGTGGGTTGTAGCATTTGCTAGTTTTGCTAAAGAGGTCACTCCCGGTGAAGGGATCTCGGCTCTTTCCTCATCGAATGAGGTGCTGGATATTCATCGAGGAATACCACTATGCAAAGCAATAACTAGAGCTACCTTTTTGAAAAAAACTGAGTGGGTTGTAGTATTTACTAGTTTTGATAAAGAGGTCACTCCCGGTGAAGGGATATCGACTCTTTCCTCATCGAATGAGGTGCTGGATATTTATAAAGGAATACCGCTATGCAAAGAAAGAACTAGAGCTACCTTTTTGAAAGATTTGATTCTACAACATTTTTAGGTTTCTTTTCATCATTAATCTCATTAATGACGTCCCATCATTTATGTTTCCTAAATATCACAGAAGAAACGAAAATAGAATGCACGCTTATGCTATCCGCCTTCGCCACAGGGCCCCATCATGCACCGTTAGGTTATTTAACTAATGGCAGAGAGGGGCTGGACTAGCGCGGGTGCAAAACATAAGCAACGTTTATTATACGCTCAACGTATATATATATAGCATCCGTCTCACGCAGTTATATGATCACATCACAGAACTCAAGTAGCAGAAGCAAACATGGGAAATATTGGATATACTGGGAGGTCCGTGTTTTAAATTTAGCCAGTAATGGAAAACAAGGATGCCACGGTCGTGATGAATAGCCAAACCCACATTCCTAGACCCCTACAAGAGCGGCAAGCAACCCTGCTAATTCTAGAGTTAGGAGACCCAGTCTCGACTCCTCGAGATGGCCTCCCACTGGACTCTAAAACCCGGTTACTTGTACTCCCCGCCTTGGGTCTATCCTAATGCAGAAAAGTAAATAATATACATTAATGGTGACATCATCATAAAGTGTCCTAATAAAAGAATATTACATACAATTTTACATGAATGGAAATAGAAAAACTCTCATCTCATGCAAAACCCCCGGCTTTTCAATCATGACGATCTAATATAACATATCACAGTAACACATAACATCACATGTCATCAACGTAAATAAATATGTGTATCCCGAATGTCGTTGACATATAGCAACGAGATCGGGGATACCCTACATATTACACTTACGGTCGCAGAAAAGAAATGAAAACTACAATAATTAGAATCTGCATTAAGCTTAGACATCATAAATCCGAAATATCATATATTCCGGATTTCATGCCTAACCCTATTGTCATGCCCCGCTTCCCGGTATACGGTGAAGGGGATGCGACGAGGCCGTTACGTATTTACTCTGAAGTAAACACGTTGAGCGTATCTAAGCAATATAAGTAAAAATGCACAAGAGACAGAGATAATAGGTATAATTGAACAACAACTTTATTTATTCACATTCTTTTTACAATACATCTGAAAAGTAAATACATAGAATGAAAAGCAATGCCTAAACAGTAGCATAACAGAAATGGAAAGTACTGAAATAAAATGTACAAGTAACTAGAGCTCCGGGTCGAAGGCTAGCTGATCCAAGTCCTCGCTGATGGGCTCGATCTCCTGAAGGTCCAAATCGCCTGACGACATTTCAAAGAAGAAGAAAGAGATTGTCGTCAGTGAACAAATCGCTCGGTAAGTCCCAAAGATGAGGGAGAAATAGAATAGATAGGGAGAATATAACTTTTAAAGTTGTATTATATTGTTAACACTGCTATTTATAGTTTGGTACAGAAGATGCCAGTGTATACGAGAGGAGTCTCACTTTCCCCGGAGACTAAGGTATCAGGAGTACAAGGCTCCGTCGATAATACCACGGAACAACGACATGAATGTAATTATGTCTTAAGTGACTACCTTGTGCCACCTTTAACATATTCCGTACCAGTCTACCCCTTTATAACCCCGGAGTGTTTATTGTATTGAATGTATTGATTGTACGGAATGTATTGTGTTGTCTGAATTGTATATTGTATATAGACGGATGACTTGCCGAAACTATGATATCAGTAAATGGATGTAACTGGAGAATCGTATAGATGGATGAATATCCATGGTTCGGTTCAGTCAAGTTGTATACATTGATAGATTGAACAGATTGAATATATGGATTCATATTGAATTGTTATATATACTTGAATCTCATTCAAGTCAGATTGATTATATTGAGACTCAGTCTGAGTCAGACAATTAGAAAAGAAATTGAATCCTGAATTAGCTTTTGGTGTTATCGGTAACCGCTGCACATGGACGACAGGATTTGTGTCTTTTTCAAAGACGATTACCGTGTTGATAACACTGTTTATTAAGTTGTCTACCTTAAATAGGCAAACACCCATATCTCCGGCTCCTTGAGGCTCAAGAGACTGGTCCCGCTTAAACCTATATTTACTAGGGTCCTTATTGTAATTTAGTATAACTTGAGGGGGTTTATGTAAAATTAATTTTGTATACTTTTCAAAATACACCTCAAGTATTTTATTATCGTCTTTAAATTTTTCATTGATATATATTTTATCATTGTGGCAATTCTAGTGAACAAAACATATTTTCATAATATATGGTATTTATTTGTAATATTGGAATTTGTATCGTATTTTCTTGTAAATGAGATGTTTTTCTTGAATTTTGGAAATGTGGAATATTATAATATTAAAAATAGATATTTTGATATTAATTACATATATATTTATTTATTAAAAATAAGTTTTATTTATAATAGAAATCGCATTTTCTAAAGAAAATTATATTTTTAAATCTTTCGAGACCGTATGCTCTTTGCGGAGGTCTGCATCTCGCACTACTAAGTCCGAGGATGTGCGATAACCCGCACAATCCCGAACGGGTTCCCCAAAATGTGTTGTAGTGGTGCATTGCAAAGATTTGTTAAAAATGCAATCATGTAGAAAAAGATTTTTATAAGTTTGAGGTAGTTTTGTGTAAAATCGTATTTTCCCAAAACTATGTTCTCAAAGATCATCGTGCTATGTTTCATATGTTTATTATGAGAAGGTAGGTCATTACCTTGTGAACTATATAAAGGTATAGCAAGGGGTAATGATGTTTATGTCGAAATTAAACTATATGGTATTTTTCTGTAAAAGTGCTATAGAAATTGAAATATAAATTCTTTTGATATGAAACTTGTTAATATATTTTTTTAATGTTTAATGATCATGATGTGAGGGTTTGGTATTATTTTGTTTAATAAAAATATGAACTTTAAGGAAAAACCGAATCGGAAATCGGATTAACTCCACTTCCGTCGGGTTTTAGAATTTTAAGTTTTTAGAATAGTAAAAAGAAAGGGGAGAAGGGACTTACTGTATTTTAGTGGAGAAGAAAGCAAAAGGAAGAAGTAGGAGGTGCCGGTGCGTCGTTTCGTCGCCGGAATCTCCTCGGAAGTTCGCCGGAGCTTCGCCCTACGCTAACTCCACTTGCACACAAAAAGTCTAGGGAATTTTCTTGAGAGTTTGGACAGAGATTTGGAAGTGAGGAGGGGTGAGTTTAGGTGTGTTATTTATAGGAAAAATTAGGTTTTAGGGTAGATGAAAGGGTGTGATAAAATTGTATTTAATTTTGCATTTAAAAAAATTAAAAATGGTGTTTTAAATTCTCTGTTTAATTTCAGAGATTTTAAATAGTGCAGAGGGAGTGGGGTAGGCCAAAGGTCTCTGGGAGATGAAGAAAAAATGGGTTTGGGCCGAGTTGACCCGGCGCTGCCGGCCGAGTCAGCCGTGCCGCCGGCCCGAGTCAGCCGAGTCAGGTCGATTCTCCATGTCACGTGTCCCTTGGTGCTATGTCTTGACTCGTGAACCCGTTTGTTTTATGTGTGACTCTTGGATTTTACGAGTTATGCACGTGAAGACTCTTCGGCTTCTAAAAAGATTAAAAGAAAACTAATTAAAAAATAATGTGGCTAATGGGATTTGAACTCTGGTGCTTTGGTTCAGTAGTGCAAGGTCTTACCAATGAGCTACAAGGTCCTTCTTGCTGTTCAAAAGCAAAACAAATTTATAACTTATACTCAGGCTCAAGTATCCCTTTCTGTATTTTTGAAAAAAAATGTACAGAAAGTTTAGGGTTGTTACACCTATAAACCTTGCATTTTAGTCTCAAATCGAAACACTTTTCAATAACTTAGTCGGGTAATTCAACAAGATTCCCGACTACCTGATCGAATGCCCGTCGGGAAATATAGTAGATAGTCGCACCCCCGATGCCGTCGACGAAGTGTACTTAGGTGGAACACCGTGGCCGCGACCACCCGAGTGGATGCTTTTGGCAACGGGGTTCTCTTACAGTCACTTGGTCGGGGCTATAAGGTGTGGCTATCTAGTAGTATTATCCGGCGAGTATTCGCGTACTATACAAGATTGCGACGGAGTTTTGATCCGAATCAAAACTCCGTGGCAATCGATCAATTGAGACTTACCAATTGCAAAATAGTTTTCACAAACCTAATTAAATGTGGATTCTAAATATTGTATCACATATTAAACTTAAACCCGAAACGATATTAAAACACGACTACGAAACACTCCGAATTACCCCAATACAAAAGAAAACATCATATGCAATCTGGGAAAAACAAAAAGTACCTGAAACCCTAAAACCAAGCTACCAGAACACCAAATAAAAACGAGCCCAATCCTACATTATATAACCGGCCAGGTCGGCCAAAACTAGAATCTCGCCGGCCAAAATTTTGATTTTGGTTCTCGTTTTTCTCTGGTGTTTTAGTTACATCTAACTTTCTGCTTTTGTTTAAAAAATTTTCAGAGAGCTTTTTAAAATTTATAGAAACTATGGTTTTCGGTTTCAGTTTTCGAAGTTGTTTCGGTTTCGCAATTTCTAACACATCGTCTAATGCTCAAGCTTATCTCTGATACCATGAAAGTGTTTTCTAGCACCACCACAAGGTTTATACCGGTATCAAGCATCCAATTTTCAAAAAAATAGGGTGCTAAGGTACACTAACCTAGAATCTAACTAGAGTATTAGGGTTTAACATCTGATAAAACAATATCTATACTAAGAGAAAGAGACTACAACCTTTGAAGAGCAAGTCCTTCTCTTCTAAAGCTCCGGGTTGTAGTCCCTTCGACTCCTCTTGGCTCCACTTGAAGAAATGTACGAACTTGCTTCGCGATCTTCGTGTCGAAGATGATCCACCTTGAAACTTCTCTAGTTCAACCTACCTCTTCAGTAATCAATCATTAGTGAAGGAAACAACCTATACTTATAGGCTAAATGAGTGTAAGTTGATGAAGTAGGGTTTTAACTCACTTAGTATACTCTAAAGTCCTAGGGTTCACAACTCATGTGAGGGTTAGGACTTTTTGGAGGAGGAAGAAAAAGATGGAGAGAGCTAGAGAGAATGAGCTAGCATCAAAATGATCAAGTGTGTAGAATGGCTCATCTCATCTTACTTATTGAAGCATGGAATTATTTCAAATAAATAAATCCAACCAGGCTTCAATAGTGAATGCAAATGAATATAATAATGAACAAGCCATGCTTCACCCATTCTTAAAATATCTCCTATTTTCCACCTCGTAATCTATTTTCACAAAATAGATTTTATCCCAATATCACATTATCAAAGCAAGCTTGTCCAAACTCCCATTTAAGGACTTTAGAAAATATAGCTTTAAAAGGGATCAATTCTCTTGATCCCAGGAAGCCGGAGAAAGTGAGTGCTTGCCTATTTAAGGTAGACAACCTAACGGGGTTATCATTGGTAATTTGAAAGTATTTCCTAACACCACCATAAGGTTTATACCGGCATCAAGCATGTAATTTTCAAAAATTTGGGGTGCTAAGATACACTAACCTAGAATCTAACTAGAGTATTAGGGTTTAATATATGATAAAAAAATATCTATGCTAAGAGAAAGAGACTACAACCTTTGTAGACCAAATCCTTCTCTTCTAAAGCTCCGGGTGTAAGTCGATGTACAACACTCCAATACTTGTGGGGAGGCGGAAATTTTAAAACGAACTTGTTTAAAGTATAAACATCGACTAACCGCTTGAATCGAGGCTAAACAATAACTAACAACAAACATAGAAGTTCTATACTACTATGTTTAGGGATTATACCTAACGAATCGTGTCCTTCGACTTTGCGAACTCCACCTCCTCCTCGGCCTTCTCGAAGTAGTAGACGATCCACCCGAGAGCTTTACTCCAAGCTTAGCCTCTAAACTTGAGGCAACTAAACTTCTTTAAGTGCTAATCAAAGAAGCTAGGTGAAATAGAGTGAGGGTTATGGTTTAATTAGTCTAACTAATCCTTGTACTCAACACATGAGAGGGGAGGATTAGGGTTTGAAGAGGGAGAGCTTGAGGAGAGAGAAGATGAACATAATAATCAAGTGAGAATAATGAGTTATGATAATATATATCAAGCATTTCTTTTTATCAAGAAAAGAAAATAAATCAATTTAACAACCATGCTTGATAATATCTAGTGATGATTCAACTCCATGAGTCATTAAGCATTTATGATGCATTAATGACATGGATGAATCATCCATATGACTCACTAACCACATTTATTGTATATGCCACCTAAACCCCCTTAGTCACCACCTTCTAGAAGCTTCTCGCGCAATTACGAGAACGCCCCTCCTTTCCGCAAAAATATGGAAAAACTTTAGACTGTATAAATCCAATAACCGGATACCAGTAACTGGCTTAAACCAAAGCCGATTGGTAAAAACTGTCCGAAAGTCGTACGTGCGTAAACACACGTATGCGTCCGAACCCTTGTCGTAAAACCATACGACCTCTATATCGTTTCGCCTGGAGTAGGGAAACTCTCTGTGTGGGACTCTAGAGACTTGACTACTACGCTGGCAGTGGGTTTAACCACAGACCGCAAGCGGCACTAGCTGTACGTAACGGTCCCCAGGTAAATGTTGATAAGAAGGCCGATGAGGAAACCCATCCGAACTCCTACCGAGTCTGATGTGACAATCTCCATACAGTCCGGTCCGTTCGTCTAAGACTATCGCATATCGGGCCTAGGGGGGCGGCAAGCGTCAGTCCCCTA
The DNA here is from genome assembly GCA_030015575.1 of Agapanthus africanus. Taxonomy (NCBI): domain Eukaryota; kingdom Viridiplantae; phylum Streptophyta; class Magnoliopsida; order Asparagales; family Amaryllidaceae; genus Agapanthus; species Agapanthus africanus. The sequence continues at coordinate 723,299 of JASDDO010000008.1, read as the reverse complement.
ATAGCGGTATAAGTCGTGTCGGAGGGAAGCCCATTACACCCTGAGAAACTACTGGAACCTACCAGCAAATCTCGCTTGCCCTGGCCAGGGACTTTGCGTAATGGCTCTCTGACACAGCGCGATATCATCCCTAAATACCGGGAGAGACGAATCCTGTCTAACCGCCACTGCCTCCAAGTGCTCGGGACTGCACCCAACTGCTACCTTTTTACACGACTCCTTTGAGCCGTGGTAGGGTATCAATCTAAGAACAGTGGGACACACTCGAGGCGAAGTAGCAGTGTCAAGTTTGCAGACTATGCTGTACTCATGTCACCTGGGAACTGTTCACCGACGACTGGTATAAAACCAACCAACAGTTCCCTGTGAGTCATGTCCGGTGTACCCGTAACCTAACGAGCACCTGTATACTATCTCCAGTACGACGTACTGACGGCTGTGGGACAGACCATCTCCCCAACTGGGATGAAAAGCGTACACACTAGTCTACTCCGGAGTATCGATGCTCTGTCTCGATAATCCAACGACTAGGGACCTGAATAAGGATGTGCTTGTAGACTACCCAGCCCCCACTAGTGTGACTGCCATCATAACGCTGGTAGTCAAGCAAGATCCTAAGAGCTCTATCAATACGTATACTCACATATTAAGATAGAAAAACCAAGTAGCATACTACCATGTTTAGCAAGACTGTCATATACATGTGAATATCCCAAGCTTCCATTAAGTAATATACAAACTAGTATGATACAATAATGGCCCCTAGGGCATATACACTAACAATCTCCCACTTGTACTAGGGCCATGTACTGGCATATCGAAGACCGATGATCTCGAGTAGCCTCTCGAACTGAATCTGAGGCAGGGCCTTCGTGAATGGATCAGCAATGTTCTCTTCAGAAGCAACTCTCCGAACCTCGATCTCCTGACGATCAATGATCTCCCTGATCAGGTGATACCGCCTTAAGATGTGTCTGGACTTCTGATGGGACCTTGGTTCCTTCGCTAAAGCTATAGCTCCAATGTTGTCGCAATACAGAGGTATTGGATCAACTATGGTAGGAACCACCTGAAGTTCTGTTAGGAACTTCTTCATCCAGACTGCTTCTTTTGCGGCATCGCAAGCAGCTATATACTCCGCTTCCATCGTTGAGTCAGCAACGGTGTCCTGCTTGGAGCTCTTCCAGCACACCGCCCCTCCATTGAGGGTAAAGACATAACTCGACATGGACTTAGAATCGTCCTTATCACTCTGGAAGCCGGAATCAGCAAAGGCCTCCAACCTGAGGTCTTTTCCGCCGTAAACCAAGAACATCTCCTTAGTTCTTCTCAGGTACTTGAGAATGTTCTTCATTGCTATCCAGTGCTTCTCCCCTGGGTCTGACTGATACCGGCTTACCACGCTCAGTGCGTAAGCTACATCTGGTCTGGTACACAACATCGCATACATTATAGAGCCTACCGCAGAAGCGTAGGGTATAATAGACATGCGTTCCCTTTCTAAATGAGTCTTGGGAGACATCTCTTTGGAGAGGGTGATTCCGTGACAAGCCGGTAGATTACCGCGCTTAGAATCTTCCATACTGAATCTTTTCAGTACAGTGTCGATATACCTGGACTGCGAAAGTCCCAACATCCTCTTGGATCTATCACGATAGATCCGGATCCCCAGAATGTAAGAGGCATCACCCAGGTCTTTCATGGAGAACCTGTGTGACAAGAATCCTTTGACAGATTGTAGCGTAGGAATGTCATTTCCTATCAATAGAATGTCATCCACGTATAAGACGAGGAATACGACATTTCTGGCTATAACTTTACTATATATGCACGGTTCATCTGGATTTTTGACAAAGTCATATTCTTTGACTGTCTCATCAAAACAGATGTTCCAACTCCGCGATGCCTGTTTTAGTCCATAAATGGACTTAAGCAGCTTGCATACTTTCCCGCTGCTCCCACTCTGATTGAAACCCTCTGGCTGATCCATATAGACGCACTCTTCTAAATTTCCATTCAGAAAAGCCGTCTTTACGTCCATCTGCCAGATTTCATAATCATGGAAGGCAGCAATAGCAAGAAGGACCCGAATGGATTTGAGCATAGCCACTGGAGAAAAAGTTTCGTCATAGTCCAAACCAGGTCTTTGACGAAAACCCTTTGCAACAAGTCTAGCCTTATAGGTTTCCACCTGTCCATCTACACCAATCTTTTTCTTGAAGATCCATTTGCATCCTATGGGTTTTACGCCATTTGGAGCAAAGTCCAAAGTCCATACTTTGTTGGTGTACATGGACTCCATTTCGGTCCGCATTGCATCTAGCCATCGTACCGAGTCTCCGCTCTGGATGGCCTGCTGGAAGTCAGTAGGTTCATCATCATCTATGATGCAGTCCTCTCTATCCCCATCTATGAGAAAACCGTAGTATCTCTCAGGCGGATGAGACGGCCTACTACTCCTGCGGAGGGGTGCGGGAATGTCCTGTTCTTCTTGAACTACCGGTTCTACCAAACTTTCAGTATTAGTTTGTGGTTCTAGAATTTCTTCCAGTTCTATTTCGTTCCCACTTGATTCCTTTTCTAAAAACTGATGTTCTAGAAAATGGGCATTACGAGAAACAAATACCTTTTGTTCCTCTGCGTAATAGAATAGATATCCCCTGGAGTTCTTTGGATATCCCACAAACTTACATTTTACTGATCGTGCCTCGAGCTTGTCCACATGCTGCTTTTTAACAAAAGCTGGACATCCCCAAATTTTTATATACTGTAGATAGGGTTTCTTTCCGCTCCACATCTGATATGGAGTGGTAGGCACAGTCTTGGTAGGTACCATGTTCAAAAGATATGCTGCTGATTCTAGCGCATAACCCCAGAAAGATCGCGGTAACTCAGCAGTACTTATCATGGATCGTACCATATCTAATAGGGTTCGATTCCGTCTCTCCGATACACCGTTATGCTGTGGAGTGTATGGAGGAGTAAGCTGAGAGAGAATTCCTTTCTCTTTTAGGTAACCTAGGAACTCGGCACTCAAGTATTCACCACCTCGATCAGATCTAAGTGTCTTGATACTTTTGCCGGTTTGGTTTTCTACTTCATTCTTATACTCTTGGAATTTCTCAAAAGCCTCGGATTTATATTTCATCAGATAAATGAATCCGTATCTTGAGTAATCATCTGTGAAAGTAATGAAATAGGAAAAACCATCTCTTGCATGTGTAGACATTGGACCACATACATCGCTGTGTATGAGTCCTAAGAGCTCGCTCGCTCTTACTCCTTGTCCAGTAAATGGAGTCTTTGTCATCTTTCCTTTGAGACAAGATTGACAAGTGTCATAAGTTTGATATTCGAACGAGTCCAAATATTCTTCTCTATGCAACTTAGTCAACCTTCTCTCATTGATGTGACCCGGTCTACAATGCCATAAGAAAGCTTTATTTAAATCTGGAGACTTTCTTTTTAGTGTGTTCTGGACATTGAAAATTTGGAGTTGGTTTAAAACATATATACCGTTATTTAGTGTACCAGACCCAATCAAACCATGATTAAGGTGGATGTTAACAACATCTCTTACAAACGTGAAATCATAACCTTTATTTGAAAACAAGGAAACTGATATGATATTACACGTTAAGCTTGGTACAAAAAAACAGTTATGTAAAACCAAAATGTGTCCACTCGTCAATCCTAGGTGATAATCCCCGACGGACGCAGCTCCCACGCTAGCTCCGTTAGCAACCTTTAGGGTCATATCACCTTCCTTCAGCACTCTACGGTTTCTCAGTGCCTGCAATGAATTGCAAATATGAGATCCTGATCCGGTATCCAATACCCAAGAAGTAGAGTTGATCGACAAACAATTCTCAATTACAAACACACCTGAAGTCGAAGCCACAGCTTGCTTCGGTCCTTGGTTCTTGGCGATCCACGCCTTGCAATCCTTCTTCCAGTGCCCTTTCCTATGACAATGGAAGCACTCATCCTGAGCCACTACTGGTACCGGCAACTTTTTCTTTCCCTTCCCTCCCAACTTACTTACACCTCCTCTAGGTCTGGGGACGGCCTTCTTCTTCCTTCCTTTGGCCCTAGCCTTGGACCCGAAAGAAGATGCACCGCCAACAAACATAGCGGGTGTTTCCCTTGCCTTCTGCAAGGTGCCCTCTGCACTCCTTAACATGTTCAGGAGTTCCGGAAGTTCAACTTCTTTTCTTTGAATGTTGAAGTTCAGGATAAACTGGGCGTAGGTGGAAGGAAGGGACTGGAGAATAAGGTCTGTATAGAGCGCATTATCCAAAGTCGTCCCAAGGTTTGCGAGCTCTTCTATATAGCCGATCATCTTTAGGACATGTTCTCCTACCGATGACCCGACAGCCAACCTCGCTCGAAACAAGTTCTTTGAGGTCTCGTATCTTACTATACGAGATTGCTCTCCATAAAGTTCCTTTGTATGGAGAAATATGGTATCTAGTTCCATATCCTCGTGCCTCCTCTGATGTTCATTGTCCATCGAGGCAAGCACGATGCACTTGGCTTTCGCGCAATCGAAATCCCAGGTTTTGCGGATTTCCTTATCCGCATTACTGGATTTGGGACCAGGGACAGCAGGTGCCGTAGCGGTGAGGACGTACCCCAATTTGTCACAGGTCAAAGCCATTTTGACATTCCGCAGCCAATCTTTATAGTTTGGCCCTGTCAGTATATTTTTCTTTAAAAGTAACTTAAGTCTAGTCATTTTCAGGGTCGCTGCAATTAGGAGAGAGAGAAGAAAACTCTTTAGCATGATGCTCTTGCAAGTTTAGAGTGGTTTTTAGTTTATCTAAACTGGATGGCTCCCACAGTTTCTCGAATCCTTCCTCAAACCATAAAAGAAGAATTAGCCAGGACTATTCTCACTGTACAATTCTTGCTTAACCGTTCAGCCAGGCTAGTGTCGATACTTCGAGGGAGGTTTTCCAACGCTTTAGTGAAGTTCCTTAATTAAAGAACATCTTTTCTCTGGGGGCGTAACCCCGCTGACACTTTTCTTGACACCTACTTGGTTTATAGCATTGATCGTTAAGTGACGAATATCCTGATAAGTAGCATATACTCACAGTAGGATCGGGATCCAAATATCATCGTATGATAATGTTGAAGGAATGCTACCAACATTCATCAAACTCCAAATGGTATGCATCTCTTTGCAAATTTCAGTTTCTTTAGAAATTCCCGATATAAGTTTTTGCCCCATGCTCTTATGACCTTGGCGTTAGGTCAAAATGTCATAAGTCACATGTCAAGTTCTACCCATCATTATCTTGTCAATTTGAACCCATCCGTATATATCCTTGACGTTCGGCCAAAATGATAACACGACTGTCCCAAACTAACTCATCTATCTATGCAACAAATGAATATCCAGTAGCTACCAAACACTATGCCTTGGCGTTAAGTCAAAATACATAGCTTGAATACTACTGAATACCCAGATGAAATGACGGAGGGCTACGAATGGTTTTGGCGAAACCGTGAACGTAGTGAACTTGATATAACCGAAGGAACCTGATAGCTTTTAAAAGGAGTGGTTAAAGCTCCGCATTTAAAAATATCTGTTTTAAAATTAACCGAGTGGTTTCTTTTAAATTGTTCCAACGATTAAACTTTTGGTTTATTTTCTTTGCATTATAAATAATGCGTCCCATCATTAACCTATCATTGCAGAAAACAACGAAAATATGACGTCCTCTTATGCCATCCGCATTCGCCACTGGGTCCCGTCATCACCCGTTAGGTTACTTAACTAATGACAGAGCGGGGACTGGGCTAGCGCGGGTGTAAAACATAAGTGACGTCTAAAATAGCTATCATATATATAGATATTTTACATTCGTCTGACGCAATGATATTCATTCCAGATCACAGATGAACTTAATTGGATTTGCAAGCAATCCGTGTTTGTTTTGAGCCTGCAACAAAATACGGATTACACAGTTGTGATGAGTAGCCATTACCCCACCCAAGACCCTTACGGGTACGGAAAACTACCCACCCGGCAGTTTGTGCACCCCACCTTGGGTCTGTCCTAGGAGCAAAAACAGTAAAATGAAATAATACAACGGTGGCTACAACCACAACCTGGATGTGCCCCGCAAAATAATATTACAACAAATTACATTTACATCAAATGAATTAAATAATAACCCATCTGTTAACCCCGGCTAATCATCACAACAGTCCAATACAGTTCATATCCACAAACAGTAAAAACCATTACAGAAATGTGCAACCCCCTGCCAACCGACATACTAGCAGTTAGGGGAGGTTTACGAACACATTATACAAACATAGATATAATCCAACAAGCAAATACTGTATAATTTCGATCGATTAAACACTTTTAATTTTGCTCCAATACTTCTCTGTAAATCTGAAACCTGAGCAAAAATTAAAATTTCCAGAAAATACCAAATATCCCAGAGAACCAACACAGGAAAATTGGGTTCCTGAATCGCCAACTCGGCGGCGGAATCATGGCGGATCAGTGGGATTCGCCGCGGTTCCGCGGCGCTTTAGGCGATTCAGGGGCCCAATTTTCTTGGGTGTTCTTCTACTGTCTTTTCAAGCTTTCTGAACCTCCCTGAAAAATTTTTGGACTTCATTTAAAAATCGACAGAAACTTATGATTTCGGGCTTTTCTGGTTTCGTTTTTTCCGTTCGAAATTCATACAAATTTGCAAGTAAGTTATTTATTGTTTAGCGAGGCTCTGATACCACTGTAAGTCGATGTACAACACCCCAATACTTGTGGGGAGGCGGAAATTTTAAAACGAACTTGTTTAAAGTATAAACATCGACTAACCGCTTGAATCGAAGCTAAACAATAACTAACAACAAACATAGAAGTTCTATACTACTATGTTTAGGGATTATACCTAACGAATCGTGTCCTTCGTCTTTGCGAACTCCACCTCCTCCTCGGCCTTCTCGAAGTAGTAGACGATCCACCCGAGAGCTTTACTCCAAACTTAGCCTCTAAACTTGAGGCAACTAAACTTCTTTAAGTGCTAATCAAAGAAGCTAGGTGAAATAGAGTGAGGGTTATGGTTTAATTAGTCTAACTAATCCTTGTACTCAACACATGAGAGGGGAGGATTAGGGTTTGAAGAGGGAGAGCTTGAGGAGAGAGAAGATGAACATAATAATCAAGTGAGAATAATGAGTTATGATAATATATATCAAGCATTTCTTTTTATCAAGAAAAGAAAATAAATCAATTTAACAACCATACTTGATAATATCTAGTGATGATTCAACTCCATGAGTCATTAAGCATTTATGATGCATTAATGACATGGATGAATCATCCATATGACTCACTAATCACATTCATTGTATATGCCACCTAAACCTCCTTAGTCACCACCTTCTAGAAGTTTCTCGTGCAATTACAAGAACGCCCCTCCTTTCCGCAAAAATACGGAAAAACTTTAGACTGTATAAATCCAATAACCGGATACCAGTAACTGGCTTAAACCAAAGCCGACTGGTAAAAACTGTCCGAAAGTCGTACGTGCGTAAACACACGTATGCGTCCGAACCCTTGTCGTAAAACCATACGACCTCTATATCGTTTCGCCTGGAGTAGGGAAACTCTCTGTGTGGGACTCTAGAGACTCGACTACTACGCTGGCAGTGGGTTTAAGCACAGACCGCAAGCGGCACTAGCTGTACGTAACGGTCCCCAGGTAGATGTCGATAAGAAGGCCGATGAGGAAACCCATCCGAACTCCTACGGAGTCTGATGTGACAATCTCCATACAGTCCGATCCGTTCGTCTAAGACTATCGCATATCGGGCCTAGGGGAGCGGCAAGCGTCAGTCCCCTAATAGCGGTATAAGTCGTGTCGGAGGGAAGCCCATTACACCCTGAGAAACTACCGGAACCTACCAGCAAATCTCGCTTGCCCTGGCCAGGGACTTTGCGTAATGGCTCTCTGACACAGCGCGATATCATCCCCAAATACCGGGAGAGATGAATCCTGTCTAACCGCCACTGCCTCCAAGTGCTCGGGACTGCACCCAACTGCTACCTTTTTGCACGACTCCTTTGAGCCGTGGTAGGGTAGCAATCTAAGAACAGTGGGACACACTCGAGGCAAAGTAGCAGTGTCAAGTCTGCGGACTATGTTGTACTCATGTCACCTGGGAACTGTTCACTGACGACTGGTATAAAACCAACCAACAGTTCCCTGTGAGTCCTATCCGGTGTACCCGTAACCTAACGAGCACCTGTATACTATCTCCAGTACGACGTACTGACGGCTGTGGGACAGACCATCTCCCCAACTGGGATGAGAAGCGTACACACTAGTCTACTCCGGAGTATCGATGCTCTGTCTCGATAATCCAACGACTAGGGACCTGAATAAGGATGTGCTTGTAGACTACCCAGCCCCCACTAGTGTGACTGCCATCACAACGCTGGTAGTCAAGCAAGATCCTAATAGCTCTATCAATACGTATACTCACATATTAAGATAGAAAAACCAAGTAGCATACTACCATGTTTAGCAAGACTGTCATATACATGTGAATATCCCAAGCTTCCATTAAGTAATATACAAACTAGTATGATACAATAATGGCCCCTAGGGCATATACACTAACACCGGGTAGTATTCCCTACGAATCCTCTTTGCTCCACTTGAAGAAATGCACAAACTTGCTTTGCGATCTTCATATCGAAGATGATCCACCTTGAAGCTTCTCTAGTTCAAGTTACCTATTCACTAATCTATCATTAGTGAAGGAAACAACCTATACTTATGGGCTAAATGAGTATAGCTTGATGAAGTAGGATTTTTAGCTCGCTTCGTAACTCTAAAGTCCTAAGGTTCACAACTCATGTGAGGGGTAGGACTTTTTGGAGGAGGAAGAAAAAGATGGAGAGAGCTAGAGAGAATGAGCTAGCATCAAAATGATCAAGTGTATAGAATATCTCATCTCATCTCACTTATTGAAGCATGGAATTATTTCAAATAAATAAATCCAACCATATTTCAATAGTGAATGCAAATGAATATAATAATGAACAAGCCATGCTTCACCCATTCTTAAAATATCTCCTATTTTCCACCTCTTAATCTATTTTCACAAAATAGATTTTATCCAAATATATATATCACACACACACACACACATTAAGTGAATATTAACTTTAACCGAGCTTAATATTAGTTAATATATAATTATATCAAATATAAATATATATCAAATTATTAAATCAACAATTTAATAATCTAGTTATATCATATATAACCGACTAATATCATTTATCTGTATATCACATTATCAAATCAACATTTGATTCAATAATCCGGTTATATCACATATAACCTAACCGATATCAAATGTCGCCAGATTAGAATACGGTATCACATACTCGTATTTAATCAGTCTCTCGCACATATCAGCATATGTGCCCTACTTCGTTTCGCTTGAACTAGGAAACCTCTGTGTGGGACTCTAAAGACTCGTCAATACGCCAGCAGTAGGTAATAATCACATCAGTTACCCACAAGCCGTCAGCGGTATAGCTGGACATAACGGGTACCCAGGTATTGAGCGATTAGAAGATCAACAAGCAAGCTTATCCAAACTCCCATGAAGCCTATAAGTAACACTTACCGTATAGTCCGGTCTCTTCGTCTGATATGTCGCATATCAAGTCTAGGGGTGGAATCGTCAGACCCTAGTAACTTGATAAGTCATGCCGATGTGTGGCTCATAACGGTTCGAGAAACTACTGATAACACTTACAAGTAAATATAATCATCCCAGGCCAGGGACTTACTATTATACCCAATCGAGCATAGCGCAACATCAACTCCCAATACTGGGAGAGAAGAAACCCCTCCTATCGCTCACTGCCTCTATGTGACTCAGGACTGTACCCAAAATCCACCTGTTTGCACGACTCCTTTCTGCCGTGGTAGAGAGAAAATCAAAGCACAGTGGAAACCACACAAGACACTATGATGATCTCGGGTCTACAGACTAACCTATACCAGTGTCAGCAGAGAACTGCTATCTAACGATAGGTATAGTACCATCTAGGAGTTCTCGGCGAGTCCTGTTCGGTGTACCCATTCTCTAATGAGCACCTGTGTACAATCTTTGATGTCAAACACCAATGGTTATGGGATCAACCATCGCCCCCTAAAGGGTCAAGAAACGTACACACTAGTTTTCTCTGGAATATCGATGCCCTGTCTCGATACTCTCTCGACTAGGAACAGTTAAAAGATGTGCTTGTGGACTATACAAGTCCCAGTATCATAGTCCTGGTAGTCAAGCAAATATCCTAAAGGCTTTATCAACATGTATGAGAGAGACAGTATAATAATATAAGTGTACATATTAAGATAAAGAGCAACCAGATAGCATACTATCATGTCGAGCAAGAAAGTCCTCTATATATATGTCCAAGAATCCATTATATCATACAATAATAGCCTCTAGGGCATACATATTCCTAACATAACTGTCTTGGAAAAAGACACAAATCCTGCCGTCCATGTGCAATAGTTACCGATGACTACTTGAATACATGACTACATCCTCAATATGACTACTTGAACATTTTGTATCCATGGTTTCGGCAAGACTTGTAAATAAAATCTATACAATACATTACGCGTGGATAAATGGGTAGATTGGTACGGAACGTATATCGGGGCACGAGAGGTCACTTAAAAGACACCTACATGAATTCTTGTGCCGTTGTCCTGTGGGTTATGATGGGGCCTTGTACTACATGTTACTATAGTCCACGGGGTAAGATGGACTCCTTTCGTATACATGAATACCTTCTGTATTAAGCTACAGACAACCACATTATAATAACTATCATATACCAGTAATCAACCGTACACAACTTACCTGTTCATTTCACATTACTTATTATATTCTCTTTCTGTCTTTTGGGACTTACCGAGCGTTAGTTCGCTGACGACATTTCTTTCTATTTCTTTCTTTGGAATGTTTGTCAGGAGGACCGAACAATCAGGAGATCGAGCCTAGCCAGGAGGACTTGGACCAGCTCACCACTCAGCCTGACCACTAGTTCACCGGCACTTTCATTTTGTATGTCATTGTTTAAGCACTGCTTTACTCATTGTATCTTATCTTTTCAAACAGTTGTATATAAAGATGAATGTAAATAAAGTTGCTGTTTTATTTTATATCACTTGTCATTCTTGTACATTTTTATATATTGCTTTATTTCTCTCAACATATTTATTTCTTAGTAAATACGTTGCGGCCTGCCACATCACTAGTTCCGTCTACTGGAAAGCGTGGCGTGACAGTTTCATTATTGATTTGTCCATTTTTCCCCATGTTTTGTGTTCAAGTTAGGTATTGACGATATCTACTTAATGCCAACACAGGATCAAGCAGGTACATGTCTTATTTAACTAGACCACAAATCGCGTCCATCAGGACAATAAGTTAGGATTGTCGGCATTAGTAATAATCCAAGTAACAGGTCTGGCAATGTATCGTGAACATGTATAATGACTCTGAAATCTCTGTACAAAATTATTTGTTTAAATATATAGAAAAGGTTATTTCAATATGTGTAGGAGTTATAAGTTATTTTTATTCAATAAAAGTAAGAAGCAACTTGTAGCTCACTGGTTTACAATGCTGTGACATAGCATGTGTATTCGATTCCCATCAGTCCCAATTATTTTTAAAGATTTTTCTTTTTAATTTTTCGGAAGACCAAGAGTTGCACGTGCAATTCATAGAGAAACGAAAATTTTCAGAAAAATCAAATAGGCCCAAAGAGAAGTAAACACCAAACTAGACACGTGGCACGAATCTCGAGGCAAACCCTCAAGATCCTACCGCTCATTTCTCCCCATTGGCCGCCGCCGACGGTCCGATGGCTCCATATTACTCCGTGCTTTACACACTCATCCCTTCAGCTCTCCTCAACTCCCCTGCACTGTTTGATTTTCCTGCAATTAAACAAAGACTCTTCAAATCCCTAATTAACACCAATAAATCCATTTTAATTCATTTTTATTTTACACCCTCTCTCATTTTTACCCTATAAATATCACCTCATGCCCTAGCTCTCCTCTATTCTGAAAATTCCTCAAAAAAATTCTCTAAGTTTAAGAAGGGTTAATGCTATTCAAGTGGAGTTAAGCAAGCCAAGAGAAGTAGCGATCAAATTCCGACGACCAAAACATTTCCGACGACACTACAACACCCGAAAGCTTCCCCTCATTCTTGTTAACGATCTAAGCGGTAAGTTTCCCTTCTCTCTCTATTTCTTTTATCTCAAATCGTCTTCTAAAAAACACATCAATATAGTGGAGTTAGCCCCGATATAAGTTCTTTTTTTTAACAATTGCACTCCACTTTATACACAAAATAGGTCAAACTAATATCCTCATACCACTCTTAACCTTATGTATATCATTTAGTTTTTAGTTTAATAAATTTTTCATGTGAAACAATCATATAACAATTTTTTCATTAAAATACCATGAACTTTAAAATAACCGTATTTTCAATTACTAGAATATATACTTTTGGATTATTCACGGGGTAACGCCCCCCCCCCCCCACACACACTATGGTTATATAGCACGAGATTCTAAATATATGGTTTATTTAAAGAATAATTTTTACATCAAAATACCACACTTTTTTCCAAAACGGGTTTCTTTTAAATCGATATTTTAAATTCTTGGTAATTACGCATCTACAACCCTTATTAAGGGACCCGCCAATGGATGGTGCAAATTATCGCACATCCTTGGAACAGTAGAGCGAGATAGAGAACTCCTCACGGAGTATTCGGTCTCGAAAGGAAATAAAAATACGGTTTTTAAGAAATACGACTTTTCTAAACAAAACTAAATTTTGGAAAATATATAAGGTTGTGAATCCGTATTTTCAATAAAAACATATTACGAAACTATATTTTTAAAACGAAATATTAAAATTTTAATAAAATATCATCAAGTTTCCAAAGGAGCTAGTTTTCATAAAAGTATTATAAACTTTTAAAAGCAAGGTTTTATCACCCAAATACCACAACAATTAAAATACATGTTCATGAAAACCCTAAATATTATAAATCACCCTCGAGGTTTATTTTTAAACTATATTAATGTATTTTTCATAAAACCCCCTCGAGATATGCAAATAATATTTAAAGACTCTAAATTAATATAGATTTAAGCGATATCATTTCTCTTGAGTCCTAGTGAGCCGAAAAAAGTGAGTGCTTCCCTATTGAGATTAGACAACTTAATGGAGTTATCGATGGCAATTGTCTTGGAAAAAACACAAATCCTGCTGTAACAACTCTGAAATCACTGTACAAAATTTTTTCTTTTTAATATACAGAAGAGAGTATCACAGCCTGAGTTTGAGTTATAAGTTACTTTTGCTAAATAACAGCAAGAAACAACTTGCAGCTCACTAGTAAATCCCTTGCACTGCTATGACGTAGCCCCTGTGTTCGATTCCTATCAGCTACAATTATTTTTTTCTTATTTTTCTTTTTAACTTTTTGGAAGCCCACTGAGAAATACACGTGGCACAAATCTCAAGACCCAACCCTAACAATCGACTGGCGGAAAGCTCATCACAGCCGGCGTCGACGGTTGTATGGTGCCCAAATGTCCCCGGGCTTTGCACACACCCCCTTCAGCTACCCCTAACTCCCCTGCACTGTTTGATTTCTCTGCAATCAAACAGAGACCCTTCATTTCACAATAAAACCACATTTTAATGCTTTTTAATCCACAATTTCAATTCCAAAACCCTAATTCTCCACTATATATACTACCCCATGCCTAACCCTTCACCATTCTGAAAATTCTCGCCAAAACTCTTTCAAAAGTTCCTAGGTGCAAGTGCAGTAAAGAGGAGTTAGCAAGCAAGAAACTTCCGGTAAAGATCGAAGCAACATCCGGAACTCCCGTGACACCCCAAAGCCTTCCTCCTCTTATTCTACCTCTTCTTAACATATTCAAACGGTAAGACCCTCCCAAACCCCCTTTCTATTCTTTGAATTTCTTTCTAATCAAAATCGGTAAAAGTGGAGTTAATACCGATATCTTTTTTCTAAACCCCAGAAACTCCACTTTTTCTTATATACTGTTCATCCAAATTCTTACACGATACTTGTAATCTTAATACCAATATTTAGAATAAATTTTAGTCTAGAATATCATGTAAAATAACTTTAAATTAACTTTTTCATTAAAATACCATGAATTTTGATATCGCTTCTTTTAGTTTTGCTAAAATTAAACCTTCAGGAAAAAATTCACGGTGTAACAACCTACCCCTCACGTACACTCTTGTTCCATAGCACGATGACTCTTTTGTATGAATATTTGTTACGAAGAAAATCTTTCAATAAAATACCATATAATTTAAAAACCGGATTTCTTTAAAATGCGGTATTTCATATCCTTTGTAAATATGAATCTACAACCCTCTTTAAGGGACCCGCTAATGGATGGTGCGGATTATCGCACATCCTTAGGAGTAGAACGAGATGCAGACCTCCTCACGGATCATTCGATCTCGAAAGGATTTAAATACGCTTTTTAAGAAATACGAATTTTCTAAATAAATTAAAATCATTTTTAAAATTAAAATTATATAAAATTATAAATCAATATTTTCAAAATATAATAAATCTATATTTTTTCAAAATTGAAAATATTAACAAATGACAATAAAATACCATCAAGATACCAAAAAGACAAGTTTTCAATAAAATACCATGAATTTTCCAAACTAAGTAATTATCACCAAAATACCCAAATACTTAAAATCCATGCTCATGATAACGCTAAATAATAATAAACACCCTCGAGGTTTACTTTGTAACTATATTTAAAATATCTTTTTATAAAAACCCCTCGAGATATATAAAAACGCTACTTAAGGACTTTAGTAAATATAGGTTTAAGCGGGATTAATTCTCTTGAGCCTCAGGGAGCCGGAGAAATTGAGTTCTTGCCTATTTTAGTTTGAAAACTTAACCGGAGTTATCAATGGCAATTGTCTGAAAAAAGACACAAATCCAGCCGACCATGTGCAGTAGTTGTCGATAATTCCCGAACCTAAGATTTTCAGAGTTAAATCGGTACAAGTGTCTGACTCACTCTGAGTCTAATTCAAACTTGAATCAAATTCAAACCTGAATCTAAAGTCAAACATGAACACTCGAATTCAAACCATCAGTATCAAACATGTATAATTGACTTAACCAAACCCTGATTATAATGGGATATGAACTTAACATGAATACCAGAACACAATAGTTGCTATTTAAACTGACTTGACTCGAACCATGAATACAACTTGACATGAATACAAGAATACTTGACACGAATACATGATATTGATATGAACTCAATCTTGAAAACTTGATGTATTCATGGATTCGAGCAAGATCGGTAATTATAACTATAACGTAGAATACACGGGGTGCTGGGGTAATTCATGCGTGAATCCAACGAAATCTCAGGAGTCCTACTAGATCATGAATCCATTTATACTAACACAAGCAAGCTATCATGAGGGCCCGTGTTTCCTTACTCCTGGATTACAGCCTGTTGAGTTTGGAATACTTCAATACTAGGTTGATGTCAAGTTACTAACACTTGATTCAGGACCGTGGTTTCTTACCCATGGATTACAACCTGTTGGGTTTGAGAACACTCTTAAGATTGGTTGACATTCACTCTTGAACTTAGGTTAAATTAGTATACCCAAGTAGAGACCTGTTAAGAAACTTACATTCACTTCATGTTCACTATACCTACACTACACGGCCATGTTATACTCCGTTCATGTTAGTTACCATGATATATAGAACTGCATGCTAAATAAACTTGCCATATTTACATTAACGACATGCTGACACACCATACTTCATAATCAATTGTTCATGATATACATTTTTTTATCATTACACTTTATACTTCACTTCATTTCTTGGGGACTTACCGAGCGAAAGTTCGCCGACGGGCATTCCACCCTTCTTTGTTTTCTTGGAATGTTCG
The DNA here is from genome assembly GCA_030015575.1 of Agapanthus africanus. Classification (NCBI taxonomy): domain Eukaryota; kingdom Viridiplantae; phylum Streptophyta; class Magnoliopsida; order Asparagales; family Amaryllidaceae; genus Agapanthus; species Agapanthus africanus. The sequence continues at coordinate 707,202 of JASDDO010000008.1, read as the reverse complement.
TCAGATATCGTGGAGACTGAGAAGGTGGACACAAACGAGGAAGAGCACGAACAGATCGTGACCCAGACCTAGATTAGTTATCTTTTTCTCAGTTTATGTATGCCACCTGTTTAGGCATTTTCATTCTTGTATTTTCTTTCAGTTGAAATCATATATTGTAAATGAATCAAGTTGAATGTAAATAAAGTTGTTGAATTTTAAATCTCATGTTAATTTTCTTGTCATTTTTATATTGCTTCTTTTACGCTTAGCGTATTTATTCCGGGAAATAACCTTCTTGAAATAAATACATTGCGGGCCTCTTCACGTGTCGTTTCCGTCTACCAGGAAGCGGGGCGTGACACCTGCCGTCCATGTGCAGCAGTTGCCGATTTCTCCTGAACATAAGATTTTTAACAATATAAATCAATTCATATGAATAGATCTGAACTCAAATCCAAAACCCGAATCCAAACTCGAATCTAAACTTGAATTCAAACTCGACCACAAACTCGAACTCAAACCCAACTCGAATCTAAACTTGAACGTGAACTCGAATTCAATCTACTCGAACTAACTTGACTCGAACCATGATTACAATTGACATGAATCGTATTTTACTCGACTCACTCGACTTCATTCTACACCTTTTGCAATCTATGATTTCGATCAAGACATGTTTTGACCAATCAATCAGTTTAATTAAGTATATTATACAGTTATAATATATATTATACTCAGGGTGCTTGGAATAGTTACTTGTATGAAACCAACGGAGTTTCAGGAGTCCCGTATTAACCTCTCTTTTTTGTTTTACTCGAATATCAGTCGGGTCGACTCATCCACAGCCTAGAGCCCCGATACTAACACATGAAATAGGCCTGTGTTTCCTTACTCCTGGGGCTCCACTCTTGAGCTTGTGAATACTTCTACGGCTGCGTTGACATTCACACTTAGAACTTAACGTTAACATTGTGACCATATAGAGACCTATAGTACATATTTACCCATGATCATATACTTTACTCGTCATATATATATATTATACTTGTCATTCTTTTACTCTTACTTTATCCTTGAAACTTACCTAGCGCTAGTTCGTTGATGTGCATTCCACCCATCCTTATTTTCTTGGAATGTTCGTCAGATACGGTCGAGGCGGAAGAAGTGGAAGCCACAGAGGAAGATGTTTATTATAAATATGAAACATATGAGGGTTTATCTGTAAAATATCTATTGTCATATGTTTATATATTATAATTAACATTATGAAGGAAAATATATGCATATAATATTTATATAATATTTTAGTAATTTAAATATGTATATTATATCAAATATCCCTAATCAATATTCTTAAAATATAATATCATATAAAAAGGTTAGGATAATATCTCAAAAAACACCAAATATTACTAACACTTTGATTTAAGATATTGTGCAGATATTAGCTCAGGTCTGGAATCAAGGAGATCCGGGTTAAATCAAGATGTCGGAATTGAATCTGCCAAAATAATGAAGCAAATCACGAGATCTAGCAACGACAGAGATCCAGAGCATTATTTTCAGAATCTAGATAACTAGGGGATCTCCAAATATCAACACAAAATACCAGAAAAATTCCCAAACCCTAACTCCACCAAACCGCGGCGGAAGGACGACCAAATAGGGATAAACGCGGTGGATCCGTGGCGCTTTGATGGCCGTACGATATGAGATTTCAGGATCATGATCTTAACAACATATCTTAACCTATGGAATCTAAGGTTTCTGGTTTTGGGACTATGTAAAGGACCGAGAGCCTCACTTGGAAAAGCATCAAACCGAAAAGATCACGAAGTCCATGTCGACTCACGCATCCAGGTTGATCAATCAGCTCTTCATCTACCTCCTTCAAGATAGATCGAGAAGCAAACCAGGGTTTTGTATTCCACTTTCTAAAGGAACAAAAAGTGTAATTGATCAAGTTGATTAATAAAGTTAATTGTTTTATTCTTATCGCATTTATTTTCTATATTTACGTTATGATCTCTATCTGTTCTTCTTCTATCTCCATCATGCGCGAGTAATTCTCCGTTTGTTAGGGTTCATAGGATTAGGATAGAACAATGGATGAAAAAATATTTTAATTTCTTTTAAGTCTTATGAAGTTTATAAACTTTAGCAAAAGAATCGTTAACATCCTAATCGGGCGCGCTACAAATTATTGATAGTATCGACCGTGATTTGAGATTAGATTAACAATTATTTTGGTAAAGGCTCGGCATGAATAGAGGTCAATGAAAAGATAAGGGTTAAAAGTGGGAACTATATTCCCTCCAAAAACCCTAATCCTCATTCATCACTATCAATCTAATTTTAAATCTATCAAAAGATAAAATGAGTCATCTTTATTCGTCATTCATGACTACTAAATCCTAACGAACCCTACAAGCATTCTTCTTATATATTCTACATCCGTGTTTATCATAGATCTAGAATTTACAACTATTCTCCCTTCTTCTTTTACTCTAATCAAATCGTCTAAAGCAAGATTAAAAGTTCCACGCATCCCTGTGAACGACTCATACTCATCTCGGCCAGCTACACGCGACACCATTATTGATTGCGGTTACTACTACAAACAACTCTTTCACAAGAATCAATCAAATGGCGCCGTTGCCGGGGATACATGCGTAATTTTTTTTCTTTCTATTCGTGTTGAATTCTTATTCGATCCATATCATAAAAATAAAACAAAACAGCAAATTTTGTATTTAAGATTATCGTGCGACTTTTTGCGAGGGAATCTGGAGTCATGGATTGAGGAGATACAGATTCAGAGACATCATTAAATCCCAGAGGAGTATAGGAGACCACAGAAGAAAATTCAGCAAACGAACAGGTCAAAGCGCGGTGGAACCGCGGAAGTAGCAAGCAATTAGCCGTGGAACCACGGCGGTCTTGTTGAGTTGGGGCTCTAAAATCTTCTGGTATACTTCTTCATATCTTTATCTCTCCTCTGAGACCCAATAATTTTATTTTCTGCAGGATTCTTTGCAAAATATCGCCACTCAAAAATATTTTGCGTGTTTTGTAATTGGTTTGTTTGGGCATATTTTAAAATACGGACTTTAAGGGGCAAGACCATAATTCAAATTAGGTGGGGATTTCATCACCCTTCCTAAACCCCACAAATCACAAAACGAGCATCTGCATAACCCTATATTAATAAAAAAAATATCTAGACCAAGACTCTAAGGAACGTCGCGCTCAATTAGGACAGAGGAAGGTCGTGTGTAATCTATCGCTTATCCGCATTTCTTTTTATGGTGTCTAGGCAAGCGTGACTAAGACAAGTAGTTACTTAATTAGACCCGCTATTTTCGGTGATTTGTATAGCGGATACCTCCCACTTATCTGGCACTTACCTGGCCACAAGAGTGATAAAGAGGTGGTAGAGGATTGATCCTGCGACTTGTCCTTTGGAAGTCTAGGAGCGGTCTAGTGACTTGACCTAGGTGACCTTAGTTCTAGGGTTGATTGTGCAATTTTTGTGTGATTTGTTTCATGTCCAACACTTTTCAAAACAAACCATTTTTAAATCGTTCACACGCTGCCACTTGCGCTAAACCCGCTTAGTGCATGCTCGGCTGGACACGGAATTCTAGTGCCCTTCTTGTCCGTGTTTCTGCTATCCACTCCGAATTTGGTATTTCTTCATCTTCTTTTTCCCCTTCACCCACCACATCGACCGAGATGGACGGTTCTCCATCAGATTTTACCAACACACCTCTGTCACCACCCGTAGGTGCACATAATCCACCGCGCATCTCTTTCCAAGAAAGATGTTACCCCATGCATGGACCCCTTCCTACTTGTCTATCTATTCCACCAGCCAATAGGGATAATTTTGAAATTAAAACCCACTTCATCAAACTGTTGCCCAAATTTCACAGGCTTGAATCCGAAGACGCATACGTTTTTATAAACAAATTCGAAAATGTATGTGCAATGATGGGCACGCCACAACTTTCTGTGGATGCTATGAGAATACGTTTTATCCCTTTTACCTTGTGCGGTCTAGCAGAAAAATGGCTTTATAACACTGCCACACATTCTATTGCCAAATGGGATGAATTCGTTGTAGCATTCCTTAAGAAATTTTATCCAAATCATAAGACCGGCCGCGTTTGAAGCGCGATCAACCAGCTTACCCAACTTCCCAGTGAACCATTCTGGAAATTCTTTAAACGGTTTAAAGATCTTCTTCTATAATACCCTCATTACGAAATAAATAGATAGGACATTTGTCGCATTATATATGAGGGTATTAATCCTGCAACAAAACAGATGCTTGAAACCATTTGTCAATGTTTAAAGACGATGGTGAAGCTTAGCAATTTTTGGAAGATCTCGCTGAACAAACTTTATAGTGGGAAAGCGTTAGACCATCATCTTCATCCAGAGCATGCATCCATCAGCTCGATGTTTCCATCGCAATGAAAGTCGAAATGGCAGCGATGCAGAAAAAACTCGAAGCTATGAAAAACAAATTTTCATCAGTCTCCCAAAACCAGGTAACGCTCCCCAAAACTGTGTGTGGTTGCTGTTCGGACCCATCACATTTGACGGAAGAATGTCCTTTGAGTCCACCGTTTCAAGGTCTAGAACAAATTAATACTACTTTTTAGCAATGACCTAGAAACGATCCACAGTCTTCCACATACAATCAGGGATGGAGGAATCATCCTAATTTTTCTTGGAACCAAAACCAAACTCAAAATCAAAACCAGTTCCTAAGCAACTATCAAAAACTTCCTCCACAGCAACAGCAACCACCACAGAGTCAGCACCGCTTTCAATCGAAAACTTTTCAAAATCCAGCCAACAATTCTGCACCGATTAATGATTCTTCCCAAACGGCTGGTACCGAAAAACTCTCCACACTCGAATGAAGCTTGTATATGTTTATTAAACATTCCATTTAAACGACGGATGATTTAAAGTCTTCTATCCAAACGTTAACGCAGAACACCGCTTCCCACGGTGAAAGTATAAAATCGATAGAAGCACAACTTGCACAGTTAAATGCCGCGATGAGTGCGAGAGAAAAAGGGAAACTTCCATCTCAACCTATACCGAATCCTGGCCACTCACAAAGTTATAATGTGAGTGTCGTTACCACGTTGAGATCAGGAAGAGTGTTGAACGACCAAGTCGGTGAACAGGTTAATGATGAGGAATCAATTGAAATCCCGGTTTTTACTTCTAACCCTATTTCGTCTAGTCCACTTTCTTCCGAGCTTATTCTCCGTTTTCCCAGAGGCTCAAACCCTCCGCCCACTTCCTCGAGTCAACCTAAAATGATCCCAACTCCAATTCTGGGATCCATTTCATCCCCACAATCTTCTCCAATGTTGGACCCAAAACTTATTGATAAAGCTCCTTATCCACACAGGTTAAGGGGCAACAGACTAAGTCCATAAATGGAGAAAAATGTGGAAATTTTTAAGCAAGTTAATATAAATATTCCTCTCCTAGATGCTATTCAACAAGTTCCGTCTTATGCGAAAATCCTAAAGGACTTGCGCACTAGGAAGAAAAAAATTCAAGTGCCTAAAAAAGTTTTCTTAGAGAGTAATGTAAGCACCGCGTTTACCCAACAATTACCCAAGAAACGAACGGACCCCGGAAGTCCTACCATATCTATTTCTATTAGGGGTAAAACTATTAATCGTGCTCTACTCGATTTAGATGCTAGTGTTAACTTGCTTCCGTATTCTTTGTATGAGCAATTAGGGATCGGAGAGTTAAAACCGGCGCACTGCACTCTCCAGATAGCAGATCGATCTATCACCCAACCTAGGGGTGACCTAGAGTATGAGTTAATCAAAGTCGGAGAATTTATATTCCCTGTGTACTTTATCGTTATAAATACACAGCCTGTAACAAATCCCCGAAACCAAATCCCGGTGATTCTAGGTAGACCTATTCTTGCGACTTCCAACGCAATAATCAATTGTCGAAATGGCTCAATGAACCTATCCTTCGGGAAGATGTCAATTGAGCTTAACATTTACAAGTTGGGAAGTGAACCCTCCGAACCTTATACTTAAGTATTTTCTGTCGAAAGGATGGATTCCAACAGCAGCGAATTTGAACAGCTTCATGATTCTGATCTTGACTCCACTAGTACGTTGTTGTTTGACCCTGCTATTTGTTATACACATACGGACCCTTCTATCAAGCTGTCCGGGTCAACATCTAACGCTAAATATGAACCTTTTATGAAGTCCGAGTATCATCCCGTTTTTTCCGATGAGATTATTATTCGGGATATCGACGAAAGCTTTGAAGAAATCTTCGCTGAAGAACTCGCATTCTTAGAAAACATGGGAGTTGTGATGAATCAACCCAACACAAAGAAGTTGAACCACCACCCCTTCTTCTTATTAATAACGAGAATGCGAGTAATCCACCATCATTGTTTCATCTCTATAAACCGAGACGTAAATCCGTTCTATTCCACCTCTTATCCCTTCCCCACTTCTTCACGTCGATAGGTGACATGATCTTCTACCAACCAGTGTTTAATATTGATAAAAAATTTGAATGGTTGGTGTTGACTTTTGGTCATTGTAAAACTTTATATTGACCAATAACTTTACCCCCTCTTTATAATTTTAAACGTTTAATACTATTTTACTCAAGTTTGGAGGGGGAGAAAATATATTTTGGCTCTTGAAAGAAAATAAATTTTTGCAAAATTATGTGCCAAAAATATGTTTGGGGGAGAATTTCACTGTCATTTATTCATGTCCCCGTTACTAACTTTTCCTTTCAAGTCTACAGTTTTTTTAAGCTTAACAGATAACATTAGTGAGGTGAGGACACTACTGCAAACAAGTTTGGGGGAGGTTTGTGCTTATTTACGCATTATTTTGCATTATACTATATATAAGTACATAAAAAATTTGATAATGAAAGTTTGAAAGTGAAAAATTACATATGAAAGATATGAATAGTTTGAGAAAAGCAAGAAAGTTAGATATTTTCTTAAACGAAACTAGTAATAAGTAGTTATGAGCCGTTTTCCCAAGGGTTAGTAAGATGAAGGAAATTACTAATCTGAGGATAAAATTAAGTCTGAAAAATAGTTCATATTCTTGAGTCTAAACTTTTGAACATTGATACTATACTATATGCACTGTCACACATTTTGAAACTTGGGATAATAGAGGATACCTTAAAATGCTCTTGTCTAAAAACTTTAGTATGAAATAAAAAAAAGTATAAGAGGCGAAGAAAAAAAATTGAACACTGGGCAACATAAAAAAAATATAGCGAGAGTGCTTTATCACCTAGTGCCTTAGACCAACTGGTTTGGGAGCCACTGCTAAACCTTAGGTGTTGCAAGATGAGGATAATTACGTCTAAATTAATGAGCGAGCACATTTGGTAATCGGTCGGTTAGTACCTCAAGAATTATTAACGGTCGACTGAAGAATGTGTGAGCAATTTCATCGAAATTATTCACCGACTAAAAAGTACTAAGCAAGATGGACAAGAGTATGCTAGCTTGAATTGAATTCTCTAAGTGTAGGGATGACTTTTACACACACGTATGGGTATATGATCGATATTTGGATGAATTGTAGGGAGGAAGGCTAAAGGCGATGTTTTATTGAGGGATGATGTGATTTCTAACTTTTTTTATAACCATTAAGATAAGGCTCATGGCAACCGAAAAGTTAGTGTAGTTGGAAACTCTTATTTTCAAGTTCTTTCTTTTATTGTTCTTATCTTTATACGTAACTTTTATTTTATTTCTTTTATTATAGGATTTTGTGGGTGTAATCCGCTAAAAACCCTCAGGAGACAACACTCCTCCTACTAGGGACACCTAGAGGTTTAACGGCTTGTTGCACGTGCTCAGTGCAATCATGTTGCCTACAAATGTGTGCTACTTAGGTTTTTCTTTTCTTTTTTCTTTTTCTCCCTCTCTTTAATAACTAGTTTGCTCGGGACGATCAACGTTAAATTTGGGGGTATTTGTTCAGTAAAAAATATCGCACATTTGATATAATATTTTCTTTAATTTTCTTAAATATTTAAAGGTTTTTATTATAAATATGAAACATATGAGGGTTTATCTGTAAAATATATATTGTCATATGTTTATATATTATAATTAACATTATGAAGAAAAACATATGCATATAATATTTATATAATATTTTAGTAATTTAAATATGCATATCATATTAAATATCCCTAATCAATATTCTTAAAATATAATATCACATAAAATGGTTAGGATAATATCTCAAAAAACACCAAATATTACTAACACTTTAATTTGAAATATTATGCAGATATTAGCTCAGGTCGAATCAAGGAGATCCGGATTAAATCAAGATGTCGGAATTGAATCTGCCAAAATATTGAAGCAAATCACGAGATCTAGCAACGGCAGAGACCCAGAGCATTATTTTCATAATCTAGACATCTAGGGGATCTCCAAATATCAACACAAAATACTAGAAAAATTCCCAAAGCCTAACTCCACCAAACCGCGGCGGAAGGGCGGCCAAATAGGGATAAACACGGCGGATCCGCGGCGCTTTGGTGGCCGTACGATGTGAGTTCACTAGCTATTCTAGATGCTCGCCAAAGCTGAAAAAACCCATAGGTTTCAGGATCATAATCTTAACAGCATATCTTAACCTATGGAATCTAGGGTTTCTGGTTTGGGACTATGTAAAGAACCGAGAGACTAACTTGGAAAAGCATCAAACCGAAGAGATCACGAAATCCAAGTCGACTCACGCAACCAGGTTGATCAATCAGCTATTCATCTACCTCCTTCAAGATAGATCAAGAAGCAAATTAGGGTTTTGTATTCCACTTTCTAAAGGAACAAAAAGTATAATTGATCAAGTTGATTAATAAAGGTAGTTGTTTTATTCTTATCGCATTTATTTTCTATATTTACATTATGATCTCTATCCGTTCTTCTTCTATCTCCATCATGCGTGAGTAATTCTCCGCTTATTAGAGTTCGTAAGATTATGGTAGAATAATGGATAAGAAAATATTTTAACTTCTTGTAAGTATTATGAAGTTTATAAATTTTAGCAAAAGAATCATTAACATCCTAATCGGGCGCGCTACAAATTATTGATAGCATCGACCTCGATTTGAGATTAGATTAACAATTTTTTTGGTAAAGGCTAGACATGAATAGAGGTCAATGAAAAGATAAGGGTTAAGAGTGGGAACCCTATTCCCTCCAAAAACCCTAATACACATTCATCACTATCAATCTAGTTTTAAATCTATCAAAAGATAAAAGGAGTCATCTTTATTAGTCATCCATGACTACTAAATCCTAACGAACTGTCACGCCCCGCTTCCCGGTGTACGGGGAAGGGACGCGGAGAGGCCGCTATGTATTTACTCAGAAGTAAACACGCTAAGCGTAACTAAGCAATATACAGTAAAGTACACAAGAGATAAAAATGTAAATGAATAACAACTTTATTTATTAAACATTTTTTTACAAGCACAACTGGAACGTAAATACATGAATGGAAAGCAATGCCTAAAAAATGGCATAACTGGAATGAAAATATGTACAAGTAAAGTCTAATGCTCCGGATCTTCAGTGTACTGCTCTGGATCTTCAATGTACTGCTCCAAATGCTCCTGGCTGGTCTCGAGCTCTAGTGCGTCCAATCCACCTGACAACATTCCAAAGAAGAAGAGAAATATGTATGTTGTCGGCAAACAATCGCTCGGTAAGTCCTTAAGAATGAGAGAAGTAGAATAGACAGAAAAGAGAGTATATCTAATATAATATTTGGTTGTTAGATTAACGTAGTGTTTGTAGCTTGGTACAGAAGATGCCAGTGCATACGAGAGGAGTCCAACTTACACCGTGGAATTTAGTAACCCATAGTACAAGACTCCGTCGAAAATACCACGGAACAACGGCATGGATGTAATTACGTCTTAAGTGACCACATCGTGTCACCTTTAACATATTCCGTACCAGTCTACCCCTTTATAAACCCCGTAATGTTTATTGTATTGATTGTATTGTATTGTCTTGTAGTAAATGGAAGACTTTCCGAAACCATGATATCAGTAAACGGAATGGATATAAGTGGATAATCATGTAGATGGAGTATATCCATGGTTCGGTTCGGTCAATATAGATTGATATGGATTGAATGGACGGATTTATGGATTTATGTTGAATTGCAGTTTATACTTGAATCACATTCAAGTCAAATTGATTAGATTGAGACTCTGTCTGAGTCAGACACTTTAAAAAGAACTTGAAATCCTTAATTAGTTTTGATGTTATCGGTAACTGCTGCACATGGACGGCAGGATTTGTGTCATTTTCCAAGAAAATTACCGCGTTGATAACACCGTTTGTTATATTGTCTACCTTAAATAAGCAAGCACCCATATCTCCGTCTCCGTGAGGCTCAAGAGATTAGTCCTGCTTAAACCTATGTTTACTAGTGTCCTTATTGTAATTTAGTATAACTTGAGGGGTTTTATGTAAAAATAGTTTGATATAATTTTCAAAATACACCTCAAGTATTTAATTATCGTCTTTAGGGTTTTTATAGATGCATATTTTATAATTGTGAAATTTCTAGTGAGTAAAACCTAGTTTTCATAGTATATGGTATTTTCTTGAAATATTGGAATTTTTTGTATGTAGATGATATTTTCATGTAAAGGTGATTCCTTTTGAAAACTTGGAATATTTATATAATATAATTAAAATAGATATTTTGATGATATATATATATATAAATAAAATTTATTTATTTTCTTGTAGAAATCTCATTTTCTAAAGAAAAATGCATAAAAATTCCATCGAGATCAAATGCTCCTTTCGGAGGTCTGCATCTCGCTCTACTAGGCTCGAGAATATGAGATAATCTGCACCATCCCGAACGGGGTCCCCAAAAATAGGTTGTAGAGGCTCAATTGCAAGGAATTGTTTAATACACTTTTTAAAGAAATGGTTTTGTAAGTTAATGGTATTTATTTGTAATGTCGTATTATCCCATAATTATATTCCCAAAACTTCATCGTGCTATGTCAAAAATGTGTGTTGTGATGAGTTAGATCATTTCCTCATGAATTATCTAAAGGTAATACAGGAATTATGATGATTTATGTCGAAACTAAAGTATATGGTATTTTACTGTAAAACTATGATAAAAGTTTTACAAAAGATTATTTTGAATTGAAACTTGTTTTAAAGTGTTTGTTAATGTTTGTTAAACCTTATATGAGAGTATGGTATGGATTGTTTAAGAAAAATAACCTTTTTAAGGAAAAACCGAATCGGAAGTCGGATTAACTCCGCTTCCGTCGGGTTTTAGAAATTAAAGTTTTTAGAATAGAAGATAAGAGGGGGAGATGGGACTTACTGGCTTGGGATCAATAGAAGGGAGAGGGGGATATAAAGAAGGCTTCGGGTCGTCGTTTCGTCGTCGGAATCTCCTTGGATCGTCGCCGGAACTTCACCCTTTACTAACTCCACTTGCACACAAAAGGGACTTGGGAATTCTTGAGAGTTTTGGCAGGGATTTCTGAGTGAGGATGTGTGAATTGGGGTATGGTATTTATAGGAAAAATTAGGGTTTGGTGTATTGAATTAGTGAATTAAAATTTGAATTAAAAATGGGATTAAATAGGGAATTTTAATTCTCTGGATAATTGCAGAGAATACAAACAGTCTAGGGGAAATGGGGTAGGCAAGAGGTGTAGGGGGAAAATTTTGGGGAGCATTGGGTACGGGGGTCCCGGCGGCGCCGTCATTACCCACTGTTTCGCCGGTCGGAATCCGGTGGTGAGGCTTGGGATTTTCGCCACGTGTCCATGTCGCCTCATATAACCTAGTGCACGTGTTTGTTTATTCTGTGTCTTTTCGTTTTACGTGTTATGCACGTGCAAATCCCTAGGCTTCTAAAAGATTAAAAGAAAATACAATAAAAATAATATGTGGCATATTACATATGTGGCACATGCAAACCCTTGGCCCATGTAACATATTACATATGTGAGATCCTGATCCGGTATCTCATACCTAGGACGTGGAGGAGACCGAGAAACAGTTCTTGGTAATGAACACACCAAAAGAATATGCATCAACATGCTCTTTCTTCAATTGGGTGGCATGGGAATCCGGATATCCCCCTATTTCCTGCTCGGACTTATAACAATTATAAGTTGGAGCGGAACCAACATTCCCCAGCTCAGTATAATAAGCTGGTTCGGTCAATGCATCCATACTATTATCTTGATTAAGACGTGATATGGTCGCTACCAGGAGAGAGAGAAAAAAACACTACGTATGCTCTTGCAAGATCAGATTGGTTATTATTTTATCTAATCAGGATGGCCCCCACTGTTTTTATCAAATCTTCCTTCAAACCCTAAAAGGTAAGACTAGCCGGGATTAATTACATCCTACAAGTTGGCCAATCTTTCGGCCAGGCCAGTGTCGGTACTTTGAGAGAGGTTCCCCGTGCTTTCACACGAACCTAATTAAAATAAACCTCGTTTTTCCAGGGGCGTAACCCCATTACTACCTTTCTAAACACCTACTTGATCAGCTAGTTGTAATGTGCAAAACTCTTCCAAGAGTAACTCTTACTCGCAGTGAGTATCGGGATCCAACTATCTCGTAAAAGGTATGCAATCTCATTGCAAATTTCAACACTTGAAATTCCCGATAATATTTGACCCCTAGCATCCTATGACCTTGACAGAAGCCAACAAACCATAGACTGCTAGTCAAGTTCAACCTGTCATTTCCTGATTGAATTAAACCCACCCGCACGACTCTTGACAGAGGCCAACAAGGTCGTACGACTACCCTAATCCAATCGCATCATATGCTAGCAGATAAGCACTACTCAGCTACCGCACACTACACCTTGACAGAGGCCAACAAACGCAGCACGAATACTAAATACTACTTATCTGAAATGAAGGAGGGCTACGACAGGTTTTTAAGAAAACCCTCTGCGTAATGAACTTGATCTCGTTGTAGAATCGAGTGATTTTGAAAAGGAGTGTTTTTTAGGCTTTCACTAGTTTTGCTAAAGAGGTCACTCCCGGTGAAGGGATCTCGGCTCTTTCCTCATCGAATAAGGTGCTGGATATTTCAAAAATACCACTATGCAAAGCAAAAACTATAGAAGCAATCAAAAGACAAACCGAGTGGGTTAGCATCTGCCAGTTTCGCTAAAGAGGTCACTCCTGGTGAAGGGCTCTCGGCTCTTTCCTTATCGAATAAGGTGTTGGATATTCTACAAGGAATACCGCTATGCAAAGCAAGAACTAGAGCTACCAGTTTTTTTAAAATAAGTTTCTACAATATCTTTAGGTTTCTTTTTCTTTCATTAATCTCATTAATGATGTCCCATCAATTTATGCTTCCTAAGCATCACATAAGAAACAAAAGCAGCAATATTTATTATATATCATATATATAAAATATAAGCATTCATCTCAACATATCAAGTGATCGCATCACAGAATATCAGCAGCAGAAGAACACATATGAAATATTGGATATAATAGGAATTCCGTGTTTTAAATTAAGCCATTAAAATACGCGGATTCCACGGTCGCGATGAATAGCTAAACCCATATCCCCAGACCCCTACGAGAGCGGCAAGCAACCCTACCAATTCTAGAGTTAGGAGACTCGGTCTCGACTCCTCGAGATGGTCTCCCACTGGACTCTAGAACCCGGTTACTTATGCTTTCCTCCTTGGGTCTATCCTAATGCGGAAAAGTAACTAATATACATCAATGGTGGCATCATACCCAACCCGGAAGTGCCCCAATAAAAGAATATTACATACAAGTTTTTACATGAATGAAAATGAAAAACTCTCATCTCACATAAAAAAAACCCGGCTATTCAAAACACGACGATCCAATATAACATATCACAGCAACACATAACATCACATGTCATCAACGTAAGTAAATATGCGTATCCCAATTGTCGTTGACGTATAGCAACGAAACCGGCGATACACCACATATTACAATTACGGTCGCAGAAAAGAAAGTGAAAAACTACAACAATTAGAATCCGCAACCACCTTAGACATCATAAACCCAATGTATCACATACGTTGGATTTCATGCTTAACCAATTGAATTCCTTAGATATCACATGCCTAACAATTATAAACACCGCATTTTAGTCTCGATATTGAAAACACTTTCCAATATAACTTGTCGGGTAATTCAACAAGATTTTCGATAACCTGATCGAATGCTCGTCGGAAACTTTAGTAGACGGTCGCACCCCCGATGCCGCCGACGAAGTGCACTAAGGCGGAACACCGTGGCCGCGGGCACTTGAACGGATGCTTTTGACGATGGGGTTCTCCTACAGTCACTGGGTCGGGGCTATAGGGCATGGCTATCTAGTAAGGTTACCTGGCGAGTATCCGCGTACGCTACGTAATTGCGACGGACTTTTGATCCACATCAAAATTCCATGACAACCGATCAAATGATACTAAACTGCTAGATTTATAAAATTCAAACTAGTTATCTCATAACTAATTTAGTGGATTCCAAATATTGTATCACAATCACAGATAGTTAGACGATTTTAAACTTTTCGATCGAATAAACAAACACCCAAAATTTCCCAAAGAGCTCAACACTTGAGCGGAGTTCAAAAAGTACCCAGAACATGCCACAGCTCCTATGAACCATCCGTAGAAGGGCCGACCCATGCTTCACTCATGTCACCGCGGAACTGAGGCAAACCCTAGGGTATGACCGCGGTTCCATGACCCCAAAAGTCGAGTTTGGGTATCGTTCTTCTAGAGGGTCCACAGAATCGCTTGCATGATTTTCTGAAGATTTTAAACACGGAAAAAATCCAACTCTTGGAAAATTTCCAACGAGGAAAAAATTGGGTTATTGATATCCGTTCGAACTTTTTAACGCCGTCTAAATAAACCGAATAGATGTTAGAATTACGACTACTAAACACTCCGAATTGCCTTTGCAGAAAGTTAACATCACATGCAAATTTAGCTAAAACAAGTAACACCTGAAATACTAAAACCCAGAGACTGGAACACACTAAAAAATTGAACCCAGAATTCCCTACAAGAACCGAGCAGGCCGGTTTTTCTTGAGTAGTGGCCGGCCAAAATCCAGCAAGGATGGTTAAATTTTCTACTGTGTTCATGTTATATCTCATATAACATTCTGCAGTTGCTAAAAAATTGTTTAAAGGGCATTTAAAATTCGACAGAAACTAGGATTGTATATCGGGTGTTTCGGAGTTGTTTCGGTTTCGTAATTTAACAAATATCGTTTAAATCTCTAGTTTGGCTCTGATATCACTGGTGGGTTCCGTAGGGCGGTAGCAAGGTTCCGGGAGGCATCGTTCATGCCAGTTTCAAATTTTTTCCATACTAAAAAACCCTAACCCTAGAATCTTAACTAGAGATTTAGGCGAACGAGCAATGCAAACATCTTTACATCGAAGTGAATGAGGAATACAACCTTTGTAGACCGGTCGTTCACTTCTAAAGCTCCGTGTAGTAGTGCCTTCGCTCCAAGTAGTGAACATCCGAACTCTAGTAAGAGTTCACATGAAAAAATGAACAAGCTTGCTCGAAGTCTTCGAGGCCGAAGATGATCTACGTCAAGGAGACTCAAGCTCATGCTACCTCTTCACTAATAGTAGATAGTGAAGCAAACACCCTAAACTAAATGGCTAATATAGTAGAGGATGATGAAGTAGGAATTGGGCTCTCTTTAGATTTATTTTTCTCACAATATTTCTTCACTTGGAGAAAAGCTAGAAAGCTTTCCATGAGGAAGAAGAAGATGAAGTGGAGATGATAATGAAACTCATGAGGTGAGAATAGCAACCATGGGTGAGTTAGTGTCATATACTAACTCATGTAGAGAATAAACCATAGCTAAAAAATAATGGTTATGTTAATAAATATCTACAGGTAAAACAAAATTAGTGGACTTGGTCAATGGTTCCACAAGCTTCTACAAGCTTCAACCATGTGACTTAATTCTATATAATTTTGATTAACATTAAATAAACAAAACCATTCATTATATCAAGCATGGTGTGAGTCTTATACACCCATGAAGCATGTGGCATCAAGCATGACACAAATAAAATGTACATTAATATATATCACATATATACTATATGCACACTGGTGAGAAAAAGAAATGTTTAAGTGAGCTAATATTAGTTAATGTAATTCAATACATCAAATATATAATTATACATTAAATTATTAAATCAACACTTGATTTAATAATCCGGCTATATCACATACAACCGGCTAATATCAAGTGTAACAATCTATCGAATCAACACTTGATCCGATAACCCGGCTATATCACATATAACCGACTGATAACACATATCACGAGAATAGAATGTGGTATCACATACGCGAATTAATCTCGGTCCCGCACATATCATATATGTGCTCCTACTTCATTTCGCATGAACCAGGAAACCTCTGTGTAGGATTCTAAAGACCCGTCAATACGCCGGCAGTAGGTGATGATCATATTAAACACCCACAAGCCGCAAACGGTCTGCTAAACGTAACGGCCACCCGGGTATTGAACGATCAGAATATCAACAAGCAAGCCTGCTCATACTCCTGTGAATCCATTCAGTAACACTACCATACAATCCGGTCTCTTCGTCAGATATACCGCATATCTCAACCTGGGGGTGGTAAACTTCAGACCCCAATAGCCTGATAATTCATGATGATGCAAGGTCCATAACGGTTCGAGAAACTACTGATAACACTCACCAGTAAATCTCAGCAACCCTGGCCAGGGATTTCCTGTTATGGCCAATCGAGTATAGCGCAACATCAACCCCCAATACCGGAAGAGACGAATCTCCTCCTATCGCTTATTGCCTCCATGTGACTCGGGACTCTTGAACGTGGTATGGTGGAAATCAAAGCACAGTGGGAATCACACAAGACTCTATGACAATCTCGGGTCGACAGACTAACCTGTACCAGTGTCACTAGAGAACTGCTATCTGACGATAGGTATAATACCATCTAGGAGTTCTCGGCGAGTCCGTCCAGTGTACCCAGTCTCCACTGAGCACCCTTATACCTTCTATGATGTCAAACACCAATAGATATGGGATCATCCATCGCCCATCATATAGGTCAAGAAGCGCATACGCTAGTCAACTCTAGAGTATCGATGCCCTGTCTCGATAGTCCCACGACTAGGAACATTTGAAGGATGTACTTACCGACTACCTTGTCCCCACTAGTATGATCTGCATCATAATCCTGGTAGTCAAGTACTCATCCTAAGGGCTTTATCAACATGTAATAGAGAGACAATAAGTGTATATGTTAAGCTAAAGTACAACCAGATAGCATACTATCATGTCGAGCAAGAAAGTCCTCCCTATATATGTCCAAGCATCCACTACAATATACATCACATATACAGTAATGGTCTCTAGGGCATACATATAACTAACATGAAGTCGTAAATAATATACCACAAGAATTAATGAATTCAACAAACATTTACATTCCTTGCATTTCGAATTTCTTGAATCTATCTTAACCTATCTTTTATAATCAAGGTGATGGACTCTCCGAACAATACCAGCACAAACGTCAACGGCAATACTCCACCGCCTACGCTACCAACACCACCTACCGTTGTAGCTCCTATCAATGATCAAACGGTACTTCTTGAGGCTATCAAGAGCCTATTGGAGGGTCAGCAGCAGCAGACTTCTATCCTTATGCACCGCCCCGAAGCCGAAGAATCCGGAGTTAAGCAGTTTCGGGCACTGCACCCAAAGAACTTCTCAGGTAAGGAGAGCTTGCTTGAAGCAGAAGAATGAGCTCAAGCGATCGAGGATGACCTAGCAACAACTCAAGTGCCAGATATAGTCTGGGTGAGTGTTGCTAAGTTGCAACTGACCGATAACGTCAGGGTATGGTGGAAGGCTGAGGAGAGCCATCTCGAGCAACCAATAGAGTGGAAGACTTTCCGAGACCTCTTCAATGCCAAGTACTTTTCGGAGACTACCTGCTTTGACATGGAGTAGCAATCCATCCATTTACAATGAGGCTCGATGTGGGTCAAGTCTGTGGATGAATATGATGCTGAATTTACCATGCTCGGCAGGTAAGATATAGTCTCAAATTCAATTTTCTGATCTCACTAACAACACTGCTAACACAAAGTCATAACAGGATTTCCGCACACATTATTCCCACTGCGGAGATCCGGGCACGACAATTTCAGCAAGGATTGGACCCTGAAATCTAAGTTGCACTCGCTACAGGAGATTTCCCAACCCATGAGCTTGTTTTGAAGGCTGCCCGACACTATGAGGCAGTTTTCAAGAAGAAAGGTAGGCCGCAAACTGTCGGCGTGAAATGTCCTGTATACCAGATCATGGGAGGGGAATCTTCCAGGCCAGCCTTCAATGGACCATCTCGGAGGCCCAGCAGGCCAGACTTTTTCATCTAATGCAAAAGAATATGGCATCTTGTGAAGAATTGTCGCAGGGCGAACAATTTGTGACTGATCTTTGGGCCTTCTACGCACGCCATTTGAGCATGCCCGCAGAACCGAGGACCTAACAACCCTCCAGTTAGACCGACGATCCAATCTCCTCCTACCCTGTTAGCTCTATCAGTTCCAGCTCCTCGCATCCAGACCACTCAACCTCAACGCCAAGTGTTTAACCAGGCACATAGGAAAGTGCCGTGATGCCAAGCATTAACTATGTCGGTCGAAGAGGCCGAAACTACGGGTCAGGTTATCACTGGTAAATCCTTGCCATATTCCCTTTCAAGTCCTTTCAATTCATACCCTTATATTTTTTATACCTAAACATATCCCATACGACTTAGGTACAATCTTAGTAGCCTCCCTACCTGCACTCACGCACTTCGACATTGGGACATCATATTGCTTCATGTCGCAACGGTTCGTAAGAACTCATGCGATCCCAATTAAGCCGCTCGTATCTAGCTGGAACGTTAGTTCGGGGAACGGAGTTCTAAATTAACTTTGGGATACGATCTATGTCAAGTGCTCGTCTGCAGTTGAGAATTCTATGCGGACTTCAAAGTGCTGGACATGCCGAATTTCGACGTAGTCTTGGGAATGGACTGGCTGGGAACTTTCTTCGCTGCCATCGACTGTCACCAAAGGAGGGTAGCGTTCGAAATACCAGATCACCCAGTGTTCTACTTCAAAAGCGGAGACCGGACCTTAGAGCCTAGAATCTATAAAGCAAAACCAAAGAAGGCAGAGATTGCAGCATTCCAAGCAGAAGGATCGGAGCCAGAGATAATTCTAGAGTTCATGAATGTATTCTCGGAAGATATATCAGATTTGCCTCCCGATCGAGCTCTTGAATTAGCATTGATTTGCAGCCCGGTGCACAAGCAGTAATAAAAGCTCTGTATAGATTAAGTCTGGAGGGATTGAAGGATATCCGTATTCAGTTGGACGAACTCCTGAAGAAAGGTTGGATCCGACCCAATACTTCAAGTTGGGGATCTCCGGTGCTGCTGATAAAGAAGAAGGAAGGTACCACCGGATGTGCATGGATTATCGAGCTCTGAATGAGGTGACAATTAAAAACAAGTATCCACTATCTCGCATCGATGACCTTTTCGATCAGTTAAGTGGATTATTTGTCTTTTCAAAGTTAGATTTTTGTTCAGGATATCATCAGGTGAGGGTCAAAGAGTCCGACATTCCGAAGACAACATTTAGGACTCGATATGTTCATTATGAATATCTCTTGATGCCATTTGAAGTGACCAATGCACCTGCCATCTTTATGAACTTGATGAACCAAGTTTTCTGTGAGTACTCAGATAGATTTGTTGTTATCTTCATCGACGACATCCTGGTATATGTTTACCGCCGAAAACTGGACTGAGACGCGGAGGGCGTCTTGCCTGAATTTGGGGGAAGATGCTATTTGGATTTATCCTTCCCCCTCTCCAAAGTTTCCAAGTTGATTTATGGTACCGTATATCCGAAATTTGGACGGATACGACCGTTGTAGCAGATTTCGTCTGATTCCCCTTCGTTTGCGAGTTTTTTTTATTGTGGGGACACTCTTCCCTGCAAGCGCAAGCCCCTGCAGTTAATTACGTTACCGCATCGCGATAACCACTTTCTCCTGCTCCAGAAGTTCACTTCGTATCGTGTGTGTTTGTTTTATATTTGGTTTGCCCGTGGATCGTATACGGAGACTAATTTATGTCGTCTCCCGTAGGGCGTGGATTAGTCTAAATCCTTATATCTTAGATTTGGGTTTGTTTTATTTAAGGATCGTTAATCTGGTTTGATATTAAGATCAATTTAAATGTATATGAGCAGTTGGGGCTCGGTTGGTTTTTTGTTAAGGATACGTTAGTCTAATTTGAGACTAAGATCTACTTAACAAGGTCTTAGGATCATTTTTGCTTCAGATCCAACAAAAGAGTATTTGGGATCTGTTGTCTTAGTTTAGGGACATTTCGGTCCATTATCGCCATTTTGTAGGCGAAGTTCTAGTTTAAGAACGTCTCGATCCGTTGATCATCATTTTGGAGGTGAGGTTTAGTTTAAGAACATCTCGGTCCGTTGATCACCATTTTGGATGTGTGATTTTAGTTTAAGGATGTCTCGGTCCGTTGATCACCATTTTGGAGATGAGATTTTAGTTTAAGGACGCCTCGGTCCGTTGTCCATCTTACGCGCACGTGTATTTGTTACGTGACGGGATGATGATATGGGATGCAACCAGTTTGGGGTGCAGTCTGATTTGAGGTGTGCACATCAGTTTGGAAGTGCACCAAAAAGCTATTGGTTGTCGGTACCCACCACCTCTCTGAAGACGTTGAGGAATTACAACGACATATATCAGAGGTGTGGAGAGATGTACCCTTATACCAAATCCCGTATTTGAGGGAAAGGGGGGCTGCTGTGGACCTAAGAATCATTAGTCATTTTTAAGACTAATATTATCTTAGGAGATATGGGATGAATATCATTTTGGATATTATCGGTTGAAAGATCATTAGTCATGTTTGGGGCTAAGATCAATTTGGGGAATCATGAGCATGGGAGGGCTCGATTGATTGGAAATCGAAGAGGTTTTGACCTTTGGAAAACTTAGCCAATTTGGGCTAGGTCCGAGTCTCCATAGTTACCCAACAATGCTAAGCACTGGTATATGCGGCACTCACGTGCATCCCACGTAAGGTGCTGGATCAGTGTTAAACACTGAACTCCGGAGGCGCTCATATGTGAACACGTGAGGCACTCCAAATGTGGGCATTGCTTTTTGGGTTTTATTCCTCCTCTTTTATATAAGTGCTAAGAACTTGGTTCTCATGGCGCTCATGTGTGAAACACGTGAGGCGCTCCAAATATGGGCACTGCCCTTTGGTTTTATTGCCTCTTCCTTTTGCGGAAGTGCTAAGCACTTGATTGGGGGTCGCGTGCAAAATGCGTGACTGCTTTAGAAAGTGCTCCTTGCTCCTCTTTTAAGCACTCGCGTGGGAAACACGTGAGGCAGTCTTAGCCGTTTCTTTTTATTCATTAGAAACACTCACGTGGAAAACACGTGAGGTCTCGTTATAGTGTTAAACACTAACGAATCACCAGGCTGTTCTTTTGTGTTCTTGGAGATTCTGATCACTTATTAATGACATTTTTAGTCGTTAGGATTTGGGTTTGGAAGGTCTCAAATTATTATCATTGTCTAAGGGATGAGGAATCAAGTTCTCATCTTATTCTTTGCAAGAATTAAATTCTTTTTATAGGGTTAAACCCTAGTTTTCAGAGGAATTAAATTATCATATGTTTTTTTTGTAAGAGTTAAACTCTTTGAATTCAATTCTTTCCCCTAGGTTTTGAATCTGCATGACAGAATCTTCCCGATAAGAATTTAGGGAGATCTGCTTCTGCAGATCTCAAACAGAGGAAGAACTAAGTTCTTATATGAAGGGTTAAACCCTTAGAGAGTCGGAAGAGAGATAAAATGATCTCTGTGTTTTCTCTTTTCCTAGGGTTTCAAGGAAACGAGTCTTTTCATTGAGAATTAAATTCTTTGTTCCTTTTTGAAGCCTCTAAGGAGCTCTCTCCCCCCCCCCCCCCCCGTGTTTTTGTTTCCCTTTTGTGTTGTTTCTCCTTTCTTTCTTCCTTTTTTTGCGACTTGAAGTCTCGGGTTCATTATATAGTAGAGAGAAGTTTGTTAATTAGTTTGAAGAAATCTCTCATTAAGAGATCCCAATTGATTTGGGGATTTTTACCCACCATTGGATCTTTAATCCAAGGGTTTCTATTTTTAGAGAAGATATTTTCCTTGTTTTTAACAAGATTAGGGATATTCTCCCATATACAGAATTTATTCTGGAAAACGTTGATTTTTAATCACTGTTGGATTTTTAATACACTGGTTCTCTGTTGTACAGAGGGCAATCTTTCTTGTTTAGAAAGATTGAGGGAATACAATTTTATTCTATGACCTAATTCGGGGGATGTTTTCTCCCATGCAGAATTTAATTCTGTATCTTTGATGTTTTATCATCTCCGTTGGATCATTGATCCAACGGCTCTGTTTAACAGAGAGTAGAATTTAATTCTACCTTCTTTAATTTGGGCGATGACGCTCACGTGCTATGCACATGGGCGTCGCCTAAGAATTTAATTCTTTTATAAATAGTCACGCTCGTGCTTTGTACGCCAGCGCTCACTTGTGTTCCACATGAGGCGCCACTATAGGATTTAATCCTAACAGAAGCTGGCGCTCACGTGGGAAACACGTGAGGCGCTCAAGGATTTAATCCTATATGAAGCGGTACCTACATGCTTTGCATGTGGGTGTACGTGTTTAACACGTGGAGGTTTTCCTTTATTTTTATAAGGGGACAACAAGTTTTGAGGCAAAAATTTTGGCGGGAACAAATGCCCCCCACTAGTTTGCCCACTTAGGTATGTACGTGGGTGAAGTAGTGCAATATTATGCATAACCATAGAATTGATGGCTTAGGAGACAAGTTTAGGATCCTTGTAGCCTAAGGCTTTTTCATCTTCATGATTCGTAAGGGTCTCAAGAAGATTTTTCTCTCTATGAGTCGTGAGGATCTCATAGGTGTGTATTCTCCCTAGAAATCGTAAGGATTCGCAAGTGTTCATCGCCTCCATGAGTTGTAAGTATCTCACTTGAGAATTTTCTCCTTACGAGTCGAGATGACTCGCAAGTGGTTTTTCCTCCTCATCGGTATGCGACTTTGGAGAATATGACCCGTGGATAGTATACAAGAGTCATTTTGGACCTGCTTGTAGGACAGCAATGGCTTAGAAAACAGGTTTTAGATATGTCGCCTAAGACTTTTCAACTTTGTGAGCCATAAGAGTCTCATGAAGATGTTTCTCCCTACGAGTTGTGAGGATCTCGTAGATGTCTTTTCTCCTTAGAAGTCGTGAGGACTCCTAAGTGTGTTTTTCTCTTGAGAGTCGTAAGGATCTCACAAGAGAATTTTCTCCTTACGAATCGAGAGGACTCTCAAGTGGTTTTTCCTTCTCGTCGGTATGCGACTTTGGAGAATGTGGCCCGTGGATAGTATACAAGAGTCAGTTTGGACCTGCTTGTAAGGTAGCGATGGCTTAGGAAACAGGTTTTAGATATGTCGCCTATGACTTTTCAATTTTATGAGCCATGAAGGTCCCATGAAGATGTTTCTCCCTACGAGTCGTGAGTATCTCGTAGGTTTCTCTTCTCCTTAGGAGTCGTGAGGACTCCTAAGTGTGTTTTTCTCTTAAGAGTCGTAAGGATCTCACAAGAGAATTTTCTTCTTACGAATTGAGAGTACTCGCAAATGGTTTTTCCTCCTTGTCAGTCGAGTTTGGAGAATGTGGCCCGTGGATAGTATACAAGAGTCAATTTGGACCTACTTGTAGGGCCACAGTGCTTAGGAAACAGGTTGATATCTCCGTCGCCTAAGGCTTTTCACCTTCATGAGCCGTGAGGGTCTCATGAAGCTGTTTTTCCCTATAAGTCAAGGTGAGTCGAGAAGTTCTCGAAGGTATATCCTAACATGAAATATAGATAAACCCTGCTCTTTGTGACAGAGGTCCGTTAGGTTTTGTGGTACTAGGGTTTTAGTCCGTGGTACTGTCGCGTTGGCTGATGCATTCCACGATATGCAGACTTTACGCTGTTGTTCGAGTAGCGCCGCGACTGTCGTGTCTCTAATCCCTTCGGAGGCTGGACAAGACGTCTTCAAGTAATCTTCTTAGGCAGTTTGACCGTCAGAAGAGCAAGCGTTAGGAATTTTTCCATGTCGCTTTTTACGTTAGGCTCAGTTTGGGAGCCCCGGTGAGTCTAACCACTCCGCACTGGTGTGGGATGATCTCCAATAGTCTTTTAGGTTTTATTTGAGTTGTCGTCAAGACCCTGAAGCTAGGAATTTTTCCTTTGCTTCCTTTTTTATATGGCTGTTTTGGAGCCTTTGTTGACATTGCATCTTCTGTAACGAGAAGAATGTCGAGGTTGTCTCTAGGATATATGTGAACTGTTGAGACTTGGAGCTAGGATTTTTCCATGGCTCCGTTTTGTTTCGACCGTGGGGTCTTTTATTTACGTTGCATCTGCATCCTGCTGGACTGAGAAGGAACGTCGTTGTTGACATTGTGTCTGCTATAACGAGACGAATGTTGAGGTGGATCTGGGATTTTGCCGTTACTCCGTTTTGTTTCGACCGTGGGTTCTTTCATTGACGTTGCATCTGCATCCTGCTGGACTGAGAAGGAACACCATTGTTGACATTGCGTCTGCTGTAATGAGACGAATGCTGAGATGGAGCTGGGATTTTGCCGTCACTCCGCTTTGTTTCGACCGTGGGGTCTTTCGTTGACGTTGCGTTTGCATCCTGTTTGACTGAGAAGAAACACCGTGGTTAACATTTTGCCTGCTGTAATGAGACGAATGTTGAGGTTGTCTCTAGGTTGTATGTGAACCGTCGAGACTTGGAGGTAGGATTTTGCCATGGCTCCGTTTTGTTTCGACCGTGAGGTCTTTTGTTGACGTTGCATCTGCATCCTTTTAGACTGAGAAGAAACGTCGTGGTTGACATTGCGCCTGCTGTATTGAGACGAATGTTGAGGTTATCTCTAGGTTGTATATGAACCGTCGAGACTCGGCTCTCCCTTTGACGGCGCCTGGTTGGAAAATAAGGTTCCCTTTTCGAGCGAACGTCAAGAAATCCCCGTAACCCCAAAAGTCGTGGACTCAGAAAGCGGAGAAATAGACTCGAACTGGGCTTGGGCCTAAAACGAAGTGAGAGGCCGGGGTCAAAAATCTAAGAGGTTGCGTTCCCCCGTTCGAGAGTCAGAATCCTAGCCAGGTGAAGATCCACTGGATGGCGCACGGTCAAGCTGGTTTAAGTCTGTCTTTCCGATCTCTTCCCTTCCGTGTCCTTCCGGTCTCTTTTCTTCTTTCCGTTCGATTCGGTAAAGCTTGAGCCTCAGCAACCTTAGATAACTCATCATTAGAGGGAGCTTACTCAACCCCCGTCCGAGTCTCTCTCCGGTTGTTCCCGAAGAAGCATCGCAGAGTTCCCGAATCAATGTCAATGGTATAAACTAATATTCATTATATGAACAGGTGAAAAGCAATCAAGGGCCATAGATTCGATCTTCGTCCAGTGTAGGCTTGCTCCGTCGTTACGCTGTTCGCCTTCAAAAAAATGCTCGTTGGCTCCGCGTCCTCCGTCGCTGACGTTCTTCAAAGAGTCCACGTGGATTGGTCGGGGTCTTCTTCGGCTAATGAGACCTCGATCCCGAAGCCTGCGGAGTATCTTTCTTCGGGATACGTTCCTTCGCGAAGGGGCCTCCACTCTCTCACTCACTCAAGGGTTTCTTCACAGAAAGGCAACGCCGGTGAGGTTTGAAGAAAGACGAGCGTTACTATTCATTTTCTTTTTTCAAACAAACCATTTTTTTAGTAAAGAAAGAAAGAAGAGAGGCGCTCGAGAGCTCACTGCTGCATTGAGCGCGCCAACCGAAAACATCTTTAGATAGTTAGGTATGTTGTGACCCATTTTGCGAACTTAGCTCAGTCGAGCACTTTTCTAAAGTAATTCGTTTTCTCCAGTTCCCGTAAAGAATAAACATTCGAAAAACTCATGATTTTGCAAAGTCCAGGTGCGATGAGATGACAAAAAGCAGAAATCAGTGGCTCACGAGGAATAGAGAAAAAGATTCTCTCTTTGATCGCAAAGTCATCATATCAGACTTCTTCGAAGATTGGCAAGGGGCCTCTTGGGAATCGAACCTCTCAAGAGATTCCTTTTTTTATACGATGTCTACATGCAAGCAAGATGGGTGTGGGTTATCCACATCAAAGAAAAGATAGAAAAGAAGGATGGATAGCGCGTGCAAGCCCCTATCTTCAGATCGCCCGTCATACCCTGGAAATGGGTTTCGCCGGAAGCATCGGACTAATGATCACCCATGACTTCTGTGTACCACTAGTGCCACAAAGGTCCTTTACGGACGACGAAAGCCTCTTGGAACTTCAAATCCTTTTAAAACGAGTGAAAGAGAGTCTCAGAATTAAAGAATACTGAAATGAAAGCCCTAAATTTGAGATTGCAGGATGATATTGCTGGCGAGAGGGTCGAAAACACGGCATTCTTTCACTGAGCAGACACTTCCTTCCCTCCCTCCACTCGCTCCGCTACGTTCACCGGTTAGTACATCTCGCTTTTTTCCCAATTTATAAGCATAAAGAGATTTTGAGGACCCCTGGAAAGGGTCTCAAACTCGTGATCTAAACACGAATATCTCCGGTAGTCAGTCCATTTCCATCAGCCGGCCGGTAGGAGCGAGAAGGATGGGATATGTCTGGGCCTTCCCGTGCGCGAAGCGAATGGGTACCGTGGGTCAGTTTCGGGGCGGGGGGCGGAGAGAGACAGACTATAAGAATGATTCATTTGGATCGACGAGCCATTTCGTGAATCCGTCTTACCCTTCACCCACTTCACTCCTTCAACTCAATCATTCGCTTTGCTCACTTGACTCAATCGTTCACTTGACTTGGTCTCCGTTCCACTCGTTCAAAAAGAGATAGATGAACTATATAGAAAGAGGAATAGAATAGAAATCCCTTCCTCTAACTAGCAAGTAAGCCAACTACCTCACATCAGAGCAGGTAATCATAATCGTCAGTCAGCAAGTCACTTCCTCCGGAACCCGAAAAACTCGAACTAGGATACACTGCTCTGAAGCATCGTATATAATGATCGAAAGTCGATTTTCCTTTGAAAACTCAAAGTCAAATTCGACGTCTTCACGGGGGCGGTCATCGAACCTAACTCATTTCTAACTAGGGCAGGAGAACCCGCTGATCCGAAAGGAAACCTTTCGGCCACGCAGAGTGCCTTTGGCACGAACCCGGTCGAGGCATTCACAAAGAAATGGTGTAAGCGGAAGCCACAGCCGGGTCATCTTCTGCTGGTTCTTTCGTCTCATCCGAGATTGACTCCGGATCGGAAGTAGCAAGATCTTCTTACCAAGGTACTGGAAACACCTATATCTATTCTGACCTCATTCCGCCGCTTTTCGTCGGGAGTGGTGTCTTGGCCCGGTACCCGTGGAAAATGTTTAAAGCACCTTTCTAAATAAGAGTCAATTGCTTTCCAGCAGCTGCATCGTGCTCTCCAAACACAGGGATATCATCTACATAATTGCTAACAAGTGTTGCTGAGGGGACTTAATTAATAAAAGAAAATAGGAAAAGCACTCAAACAAACAATCAATCTTCTCCCTCTCCCTCTGTCCTTAAAGAGAGGTTCTATCAAATGAAATCCAAGCGAGTCCCTCCGGGCCAGCAGTCTTCTCTACCTCTAGTCGACCGCCATGGACTGCCCTTAGGGGAACTCTACTCCTCGCACAAATCATCATCCGAGGTGTTTTTCGCAAGTTTGAAATGAAGCAGTTGATGCCCTGATCCCGGGAATAAGAGCACTTTCTCTTCCAGGTATTCACTCATCCCCTCTCAGTGGCAAGAGTTAGTAGATAGCAGAAGTTCTTTCATTCCTCATTCCTAGGACAAAATTAATTTCATTATCCCACTCCGTCATCTAATAATGTCAGATATTCTAATATAATATCTGCTCATATTCTATTCTTGCTCGAAGTCAAGGAAACGCAGTTAGCCAAGCCTCACTCGAACTCGTAATTAAATAGTTGTTTGTAAGTTGGCTTGGCGAAGTCGGGCGCCCCGACAAGATGAAGTATAAATAATCTGTATGATTGGTTTCGAGTGAATAAGTGTTGAAAACCCGTGTTTTTTTGGCTATTTTTAGTGAAAAAACGTGGGTTTGAGCTCTTTGAAATGGAGATGTATTTAGTGCTATTAAGATTCCTATTGCCTACTTATCCTATTTAAGATGAAGAAAAGTGCACTATTTTAGGTACAATAGTACCTAAGGGACCCAACGAATCCCTAATTGGAGTTTGCCCTAGCCAAAATAACTCACGGGTAGGTTGAAACTCAAGATTATTTTTAGTGAACTTGGTCTCTGAAACCACTTTGGGTCTCGCTCTTTCCTTCCCCTACTCCCTCATTGGCTAAACAATCATTTGGTTATGCCATTTTGGGCTTTGCTCTAACCGAAGCTATTGCACTCTTTGCCCCAATGATGACCTTTCTGATCTCATTCGTCTTCCGATCGTCAAAAAAAAGTCAAACATGAACTAGTGACAGAAATTTGACTATCTCATGTGTCAATATCTGACGTACTTCCTTATTTATTTGAAAATATTGATGGTCAGGATGGAATCTTTTCAATACAAAATAACGGGGATTATTGTGTTTAGAAGCTTGTTTTAGATTCACGAATGCTAGATGTTTAGGCATAAGAAGACCCAATGAAATTAACCAACTAGAAAGAAGGGCTTCACCATAGAATCCGAAATCTTAAGATCCGGAGGCTTTGGATAGCGGAAGCAAAGGAAAGGTCTAGCCATCTTATTTTATTCTAAAATAGAAAACTATACCTAATTAGTAAGGGGCGGGTCCCCAAAGAGAAGGGTCTTTTACTGATGAACATCAACCAGAACAAAGCCCAAACCTGCCTTTCACGGTGTTCGTGACGTAGCGAACTTTCTCGATTGGCAGGGAAGGTTTTACCGAGCATGCCGGGCCGGATCGAAAAACAAATGATTTCAACGGGCTATGCCACCCATTACTGATGAGGGAAGTAGCATCCGTCCCATCGCAAGCACCTACAATGTCATAATCACATTGGTTTACCCTTTTTTTTGGTGGAAGAAGTTTGTGTTCCTTACTCACCTCAGGGGGAGTGTTTGAAGGATGAAAATGAGGATTTTCTTCCAGTGGGTTCTAACAACTTTCTTATCCAAAACCTATTCTTTAAGATTCGCGATATAAATCGGCCACACGTTACGCACCCGTTCGCCACTTTGTTCTCAACTATTCCGATTCCAGCAAACGGAGGCTGAAAATAAAGTTCGTTAAGCGGTAAGGAAGAGAGAAAGTCTCAAGTCTAAACCATCTCCTTTCTTCGTTGATCGAGTCGAAGAGTTCCCCTTCAAAAGAAATGCGGGCAGGGTAGAGCTCGGCAGAGGGTTCGAGAATAGGGTAGGGTCTTGTCCTAAAGATTAAAAAAAGGGGGGGCGGATCATTTTCGGAATCTACAAAAAAATTAAAGGAGAGGGCCTTAACTTAATAATAAAATCTTCTCAAAGAGGCTTTCTTTTAGGACAGGTAGCCGCTGCCCCTGGCTGGTCGAGTTATAAGGTCCTCAGAGGAAGATTGGTGAGCAGTCGTTGATTCTTTGGATTGCATCTTCTTCCTTTGTCTCACGTAAGTTTGGATCTCAGTTGGCCGTGTCATTCCAAGCTGATCATAACTCGGAAAAGAGAACACTCTTTCTTCCTTCAACATAGGTGGTAATGCCGTAAGTCCAGTACCATGGCAAGAGTCTTCGACTTTGGAAGCGTTAATTTCCATCTTCTGACTTTCTTTGCTGCACATGAATCATGGAGTCTGCTTATCTACTTCTTGACGTGAGAACTCCGTGCGTTGTATTCCCCAATATAGGCAATTTAGACAAAATCGTCATTAGCCACTTGTGATAAGGCGCTAACAACCGCTGTTTGATGTAATTCCCAATGCCAAAAAATTGAGAAAAAAAACTTGACTAAAAATCGACTATTTTAGCTGCGCTCTATCGTCGCTCGTCAAAAACTCTCCCCAAAAGTGTTAAGCAAATGGGACCGCAGGGCCCAATTTGCCAGCGTCGGTCGGAGAAAGGAAACATAAATTTTCCCTTAGGGAAACTCTCTAAAACCTTTCTCAGTCATGTCGGGGGTCCCACGAGTTTTTGGGTACGCACGCGGTGTTTACCTCGCTTTTCACTCGTTCAACTCAATCGTTCACTGCGTTCACTTGCCTCTCCGTTCCGCTTCGCTTCACTCGCCCTGCTTTTTGACACGGTATGGAGTCAACGTCGGTCGCAGGACGGTGAGAGAGCCCAAACTGGCTGTGCTCCCAGCTTTTTTGATCGAAAGCCTCATCCCAACTATCTTTAATGCACGGGTCCTTTCGATTGAGTGCAAGATGGTAGAAAAGAAAGGAATGTTCCCCTACCTCGCTACGAATCTGCCAATCAATCGATGAGAAAGAGATATTCGTCGTTACCAGAGAGTTAGGTTCGATGACCGCCCCCGTGAAGACGTCGAATTTGACTTTGAGTTTTCAAAGGCAAATCTACTTTCGATCATTATATATGATGCTTCAGAGCAGTGTATCCTAGTTCGAGTTTTTCGGGTTCCGGCAAGAGAGCGAAGCGATCGACCCAAGGACGGACCGGGCACCCGCCCTAGACAGCTATTCTTGAAAAGAATAGCCTTTCGGGTCCGCGGAGCGCTCCTGCCCTAGTCCGAAACGAGAAAACTACTTCCCCGAGCGGCAGTCAAACGGGGGCGCGGATGCGAAATGCCAGCGGAATGATTGGCCGGACAGAGGCTAGGGCTGCTTCCTTCCCACCGCGTCCTTCCTCCTTTTTCGAATACGGGAGACCCCCTTGGATGGGAGGGAAGCCGGGATCAATATTGGGATTGGTAAAGAAAGAGAAGGGCGATCCCCTGTGTCTTTCTCGTACCTTGGACTCGGGACGGAGGAGGCTAGGTTAGCCGAAAGATGGTTATCGGTTCAAGGACGCAAGGTGACCTTTCTTTCTTGGGTGCTAAGATCCAAAGTCGAGAGGGACACAGCCCAGATCGTACGCTAAGGTCCCTAAGGTTGGGGTGTTCAGTGAGCGAGGAGAAGAGTCGGTACTACCTTACCCGGCACGACCAAACAACGGAGTGAGCGCTAGCGCAAAAGCCGTTGTGCGCTGACATATTCTTTTCCAACGGACGGATTCAGAAGACAGAGTAGACCGATGAGTATTTGACAGGCTCCATTGGCAAGTTATCTCGCCATTGGGATCGGATTCGCATTATGTCTGAGAAGGCAGGAAAGGGAGGGCTGTTGCTCGCTGAATTCCCAAACTGAGACCGGGAGAATGAAATGACAAAGTAGTCCGTACTCACTCACTCTCAATTCGATGTTGATTTTAAAAGAAGTTCATCAGGCTCAGCGGCCTTGTCTGACCCGCTTTAGCTAGCATATCCGCTATAGCAAAGCCAGGATTAAACAACTCTGTCCGGCGGGAGACTCAAAGCAGGATTCTCCGCTTTCTGATTCTGACTCAGATGACAGGGACTCGCCTTCGGGTAGGGAAGTCACAGGGCTAGAGGGAATAGAAGACAGGCATTTTCTATTGGGCTTATCAATTCCCGGGCTCGGCTCGCTACTGGGTCTTTACTAATGGCAGTCCTTCTGTCTTCCCCTTTGTAAGCCAGTCTAAAGTGTATACAGAGGTTGATGTGGACTCACCTGCAGGGCAGAAAAGTTTCATTTTGATATGTTTTTTTTATCTGTTTCCGCGATGCTCTATCTTTTTATCTTTATATTGCGAAAGTCGGGATTGCCCAATTATTTCGGCTATTTTTCGAAGCGCCCAATCATTTCGGCTATGTATTGTTTTATTTTTACTCGCTGTTTTTTTGTTGTATTTTTTATTGCGAGTTGCCCAATCATTTCGGCTGTTTCATATGCATATATTTTTTTGCTCGCTGATTTTTTTATTGTGAGTTGCCCCATCATTTCGGCTATTTCATATGCATATACTTTTGTTGCGAGTCGGGAACTTGGATCCTGACACCAATTCCGGTATCAGCATTGCTGCGACTGGAATATTTCCAGGAGCAAATCATCATTTGCCTTGAGAGGACTTGGAATTTGATACCGATTTAGGCATCAGCATCGCTACGAATGGAATATTGCCAGGAGCGAATCATCATTTGCCTCGAGAGAACTTGGAATTTGAAACCAATTTAGGCATCAGATCGCTACAATTGGGATATTGCCAGGAGCGAATCATCATTTGCCTTTGTCGATTTGAACAAAGGTGGCTTAGCAAACGGGGTTAGAATCCTGTCGACTAAGGCTTTTTGATTTTATGAGCCGTAAGGGTCTCACAAAGGTATTTCTCCCTACGTGTAGTGAGGATCTCGTACGTGTAGGTTTTCCCTAGAAGTCGTGAGGACTCTTAAGTGGTTTTTCTTTTGCAAGTCGTAAGGATCTTACAAGAGTGTTTTCTTCTTATAAGTCGGGAAGACTTACAAGTGTCGTTCACCATATGAGATATTTCTCGTCATTGGTAGAACTTGGTAAGGGCTATATTTATTTGTGACCGTTTTGTTCAGTCGAAAATATCGCATTTTAGATATGACATTTTCCTTATTTTTCTTAAATATCTAAACGTGTTTATTATAAATATGACACATATGAGGGTTTATCTGTAAAAATACTATTTACCATATGTTTATATATTATAATTAACATTATGAAGAAAAATATATGCATATAATATTTATATAATATTTTGATAATTTAAATATGCATATCATATCAAATATCCTTAATCACTATTCTTAAAATATAATATCATATCAAATTGGTTAGGATAATATCTCAAAAATACCAAATAATACTCACATTATTCATTGAGATATTGTGCAAGGTTCTGTTCAGGTCAGAAGATCGAGATGTTGAGATGTCGGGAATCAAAATTCTGCCGAAAAAGAAATGAAATCGAAGAATCAATATTGGTAGAGACTTAGGAAATATTATCAAATTCCAGATATCAAATAAATCTCCATGTGCCACATTGAAGCAACCCCAGAAAACTGAAGCCAAGATCTCACCAAACAGCCGTGAATCCGCGGCCAAACCATGCAATATGCAGCGGATCCGCGGCCGATTCACCGAGTCAGGAGTTAGTGTCACAACCCGAAATATTAACTCGTGACCAGCACTTGAATCACGCAGCGTCTAAAGGCGTAACGGAATTCAAGTAACCTGAAACCCAGAAATCTAAAACTTTTTAAGAAAATAAAAGAGGTGAAGTTGTGAAATAAAGTTATAATGAAATCAAGTTTTCTTAAATGCATGGAAAAGGGACATGAATAATGCAAGTGAAATTTACTAGTTTGAAAACATGTTTCGTCTTTTAAAAATTTAGGTAGCACCTCCTTTGTATTTCTGATCCAAAACCACAAATACATAGATAATAAAGGTATCCCTGAGCGGGAGCTAGCTCTTCGCCAACCGGCGGATCACAACCACACAAGACAGTAAAAATAAGTATACAACGTCCAAAGGCGAAGATAACAACAACAGATTAAGAAATAAACAAGACATCAAACCACAAGTAGCGAAAAAACCATCGCTTTAAGTCTCGCAACACAAGTCTCACCAAGTCTCGATACTTATACAAATACTAGTTTGATTTGATGGAGTTGACTAGATACAAAATGAAATTTAAATACAAGAGGGGGCACGATACAAATGTCCAACCTACCAAGGAAAAACACCCGAATGCAACTGTGTGCCATCGATGTCGCTACTAATCCATGCGGTCAACCTGCAAGAACTGTGGCACAACGGGGGTGAGTTACCAACTCGTGTGTAGAAAAATATCAACAAGTAGAAATCGAATAAACAATGACTCCTAGGTAAACTATATCATAAAGGTAATACTGTGATATCTAGGATGACCGTATCTATATATGTGCCAATAATATACTCAAGCTCTATCTGTATGTGGATATCATCCAACAATATAATCAAAGTATGTATGTATGTGGATCTTGTCCACCCATATAATCAATGTACAACAATATCATGCATGAAAGTATGAGGATATAAATCAACGGGTGTCCACCGCGACACATCAAAATCATGGTACCTGAGTACCCAGCATCGACACTCTAAACATCATGAAACCCGTGTCCAGCATCGACACGTAAATCCTCATATCTTAGGCTCCGTCAGTCCGGATCGGCTCACGGGCTCCGTCAGTCCGGATCGGCCCATATCATCTCTCGACTCCGTTAGGTATCCTCCGGATATCCACCGAGCCCAACCAATCACCGGTAGGTAGTGGTCTCTCTACCAGGCTTACCGTCTACTGCACAGCAAATACGTTATCATCCCGGGGTACCATAACGGGTCCACCATGCACCCGCAATCGGCCTCATCTAGCTCCTCGAATCGGGTATCACCGTCACACGTCTCAGAACCGAGAAAACGCATGGTGGACGCACTGAAATATCATATCAAGAGAAACCGGGTTTTTAAAACAGTACATGCTTTCT
This sequence comes from Agapanthus africanus, assembly GCA_030015575.1. Taxonomy (NCBI): domain Eukaryota; kingdom Viridiplantae; phylum Streptophyta; class Magnoliopsida; order Asparagales; family Amaryllidaceae; genus Agapanthus; species Agapanthus africanus. The sequence goes on along the minus strand of JASDDO010000008.1, from coordinate 672,363 downwards.
TTTGAAATAGCCACGGTTCTCAAATCCAGAAATATCATGAAAACAACATATCTCAATGCGTAAAAGCGTAAAGCATGATGTATTACGCATTGAGATATGCGACATATAACAGAATATAAGCATATCCGTATATCATGCAACATGGAACGGTAATATGCACCTATCGAGGGAAAACCGCTCTTTTAAATGAATCCGGTTTTTAAAAATATATCATGCGGTTCCCAAATCTCCAAAATCAAATACAACATCGTATAATGGTGCATATGTGTATGTACGCAAGTATGGTGTACAATATGTATGTACGCAAGTATGGTGTACAATATGTATGCACGCAAGTATGGTGTACAATATGTATGTACGCAAGTATGGTGTACAGTATGTATGTACGCAAGTATGGTCATGCAAGGAGTCATATCCTGATGCAGCAGTTCTACTGTGTAGTGACATGGCAATTAACGATGATGAAGTGTGTGAGCCGGCAAATCTGTGTACGTGTAATATACGCATCATCGATAATGGTGCAAGTGTACTAGCACAGGTATATGCGATGCAATGAGAATAACATGAATGCAGCATAAGGTAAATCATATGCAAATGCCAACGGGTATACGTATCTAACATGACCGAGTCGGTGAATCTAGCAGTCGGCATCCAGCCTCACAACATTGCGTATGGTATAATCCATCGTACGGCATGCTCTAGTCAAGGGTATGGATCAAACATCAAGTCAAACTCATCAGGTAAGGAAAATCATCGTACGGCGGCATTAAGTTATCAGGGATCCTATCAACCTATAAGACGAGGAGGGTACGGACCTAACGTCTCATACAGCTATCACTCACGATTCACAACATATATAAATATCTCTATATACCTATGTCCCAGGTCACATCCGCAACAATCTCATATCAGGGGACCGGCAGGGTATAAATCATCTCAATCGACTCGCATCCGTATACCAACATATCATCAAATAATCATATCACGTCATATATTCTTTTCATCGCATTTATATCTCACATCAAGTCAATTTTACAAATACATTCTACCTTTACTATAAGCATACGTATCTAATCTAACATACACACCCGAACCATACAAACAGTTTTTGAAAGATGCGAATCGTAGTTTTGAAAGTAGGGGCTACGGTGTTTTTAAAGAAAAGATATCATTTGAAAATCCGTAACGTCCCTCAAGGTATCTGTTTAAAAGATGCATACGATTCTTCAATTTGGAAATAGATATGGATCGGATGACTCATCTACGTCGACTATCTAGTCTTGTAGTACCCTAAACGGCAATATCATCAAATATCATCCTCAAATCCCGTCATCACATACTAGTCGCATCATGTCACTTCTAACTATCCTTAGTTTCTATTTTGGTTCTCTAACTACCTTTTAACTCTATCTATAGTTTTCTATTAAAGGTTTCATTAATCATAAACTATATATATAAATCGGTTTCCATCACAATTTGCGGGGGTGCTATACGCCATCCACCCGACTTCCCCTGTAGATATACATCTACTCACCTTGATCCTCGCTGTCTGGATTCGATGACGCCACACTCATCCTCGCCGTCTCGAAGTCCACGTGGGGTACCTACATATCACATATATCATCATAAACGAAATCACGCACGAAAACCAAAATGTCGCACGATCACCCATAGGTTAAAACCTATAGTTTACGCATGCAAGAAGAACCAAACAACTCTCGAAGATCGACGTATAAAAGTGAATTGACCGAGATAAAACACAAATACCAATTTCCAGTTCATTAAAACCCGTAAAACGAATTCAGAAACTTGAAAACTAGCTCCAGATTTTACCCTATGTGAAATTAGCCAAAGTTGCACATATAAAGGGTCTAGTTTACTGGAGAACAAGACATGGACCAAACACGAAGGGGTTCCACCCCACCCTGGCCGCAAATTGCAGCCAGGAAGAATAAATATGTGGCCTGATATTGGGGGTTGGGTCTAGGGTTTCAATGGTAGCTCCTAGGGTGCCTGCTTGTATCACTGTGTTTGCTAAATAATTTTCCAGGTCCCCGAGTGTTAGCAGATTTCAATTTCCCTACACAATTTCTATAAAATATGATATCGGGGATTTCTAAGTTCGCTAATTGGGGTTCTAGTCTCTGGTTTAGGTCTTTAATCAATCACCACAGGGGTTGTATTCCCTAATACACCTCAATTGCACCTTTGGAATCAATAATTTCTCAAACCCTAACTTGAAATTTTCAAAGTTCACTGAACGACACTAAAACGGTTCTAAACTAATATAGATGCTAAAGTGAATGAAAAACTACACAAATGGTGAAAGGATTACCTCATTTGGCAACTCAAGAATTTTCTTTAGTTGCCCCAAGCCTTCAAAAATCCGATTTTTCTTGGTCCAAAATGTAGCTAGTGGGCTTGTGCATGTTTTTAATGAAGTAGGGCTGGAGTTTTAAGGCGTTTTTGGTGATGAAGTGGGGTGTTTGAGGAAGGAGAAGGTGGAGGGCAGCAGCTCTTTGAGAGGGGAGAGGAGAAATGAAGAGGAAATAATGAAGGGACAAAGGTCATGGTCCAAGGTTGACCCCCTCACCTCTCTCTCTCTCTCTCTCTCATGCCCATACCCAATTCTTTATCATTTTCCTTTTTCTTTTGTTTTTTTTTTCTTCTCCTTATCTTTCCATTTAAAACCAAACAAAAATGAAAAATAAAGAAAAGCCATGGTAGGAAAATACAGAAATGTGAAAAAGACTTGGTGCATGTCATGTGCACAAATCCGGCTTAATACGCGATTAGCGATATTTAATCGCGATTAGCATTAAAATAGTACATAATTAATCATAAAAATTTATAATTTGCATAAATCACATAAAGCACCCTCATTTCAGTAATTTCCATACTTTTTCCCAATTTTTCCCAATTTCTCGGTATTTAATTATACCGCACTAATAAAAACATTCATAATATTTATTATTTAATTATAAATATTCCCAAAAATAATATTTTATTTTTCTGAAATGTTACAGTTAGGATTTTCAGGTTGATTTGCTACAACTAACCCTAATTCTAGGGATCTATAGTTTCTGGCTTTGGGGCTATATAAAGGACCGAGAGCTAAACTTAGAAATTATCAATCTTTTACACAAGCTAATCACCATCAAAGAACAAGTGATCCAAGATAGGTTCAAGATTCGACGTGATAAGCGACGTGAGATTCGACGGAATATCTACGTCCGACAAGGCAGAGATCGAAAGCAACTTCTTCTTTCTCTTGTAATCTAAACTTGAAGCTTGTACTTGTGAAGTTGATTAATAAAGGTAGATTTTTAGTTTAATTAGTTTACTTATTTAGTTACATTATGAATTTCATCTCTATCCGTTCTTCTATCTCCATCATGCGCGAGTAATTCTCCGCTTAATAGGGTTCGTAGGATTAGGGTAGAACAATGGATGAGAAAATGTTTTAACTTCTTTTAAGTCTGATAAAGTTTATAAATTTTAGCAAAATAAATGTTAATATCCTTATCGGGCGCGCTACCAATTTATTGCTAGTCTCGACCGCGATTTGAGATCAGATTAACAATTGTTTTGTTAAGGGCAAGACATGAATAGAGATCAATAAAAGAATAATGGTCAATAGTGGGGAAACTCTAGTTTCTTCCAAGAACCCTAATCCTCATTCATCACTATCTATCCAGTATTAAATCTATCAATAGATAAAAGGAGTAATCTTTATTAGTCATCCATGACTACTAAATCCGAGCAAACCCTACAAACATTCTTCTTATAAAATCTATATCCGTATTCAAACTAGATCTGTATTCTACATCCGTATTTCGACATAGATCTAGAAAATATTCTCCACTATTCTTTATTTCTCTATTCTTCCTCTTTTTCAACACGTCTAAAGTAAGATTGAAAGATTCCACATATCCGTGAAGACGACCCGTACTCATCTCGGTCTAGCTACGCGCGACACCGTTATTGATTGCAGTTACTACACACACTTTACAGATCAATCAAATGGCGTTGTTGCCGGGGATACGTGCGTAATATTTTTTTCTTACTATTCATGTTGAATTCTTATTCGATCAATATCATAAATAAAACAAAACCGCATCTTGCATATTTAACGATTAGTGTGCGATTTTTGCGAGGGAATCTGGAGTCACTTTAGTGAGGAGATAAAGATTCAAAGACATTCATCAAGACCCAGAGGAGCAAAGGAAGCCAAAGTGAAAAAATTAAACAATGAACCCCCAAAAGCGCGGCGGAACCGCGGCTATTGTGTGCAAACGGCGGCGGAACTGCGGCGGTTTGGGGAGTTGTGCCCTCAAACTTTTCCGGTATCTTTTCTATCTGTTTCTCTCTCGTATGAAATATCCAATAATATATTTTCTGCAGGATTCTTTGCAAAATATCGCCGCTCAAAAATCTTTTTGGGTGTTTTGTTTTGCGGGTTGTTTTTGCATATTTTAATACGGACTTTAAAGGGCAAGACCACAATTCAGATTAGGTGGGGATTTCATCACCCTTCCTAGGCCCCACAAATCGCAAAAAGAGCATCCGCATAACCCTATATTAATTAAAAAATATCTAGATCAAGTCCCTAAGGACCGTCACGCTCAAATAGGACAGAAGAAGGTCGTGGGTAATCTATCGCTTATCCGCATTTCTTTTATGGTGTCTGGGAAAGTGTGTCTAAGACAAGTGGTTAGTTAATTAAGCCAGCTATTTTCGGTGATTCATATAGCGGATACCTCCCACTTACCTGGCACTTACCTGGCCACAAGAGTGATAAAGAGGTGGCAGAGGATTGATCCTGCGGCTTGTCCTGTGGAAGTCTAGGAGCGGTCTAGTGATTGATCTAGGTAACCTTTGTTCTATGGTTTGCTTGTGCATTTTATGATTTATTGAGTCAACCCTCAAGTCCCACTTTCAAAGCAAAACCCTAATCCGCATAACCCTAATCCAAATAGAGCTTAAATCTTTTCACCCCTCCCTCTTTTCACTTTCTTATAATGGGTAACCAAATAAAAGAACTCTTGCCGAGTTTTGCTATCCAGAACCAGATATTTCTTGTTATCGTAATCGCTTTGGTATACCATCCGACTATACCATATTTTTAAGAGATCGGACAGAGCAAGCGGAAAGAAACATTTGGCCGCCTCACTCCAGGTCCTATCAATCGCATCAAAATTCTACATCTTCTCTTGTTGATACTCCATCTAAAGTGTGTGAAGGAACTCCTAAACGCATGTCCATCCCTGAGTATATAGCAAGGACTAACGGCCAAAGTTTCAATCCAGTCAAACCGTTAGGACAACAAACGCCACCACCTTCTAAAGAAGATTTTACTACTCGGTTTGTGGCATATATGACATCTGTTGACAGTCGCCAACCACACAACCAATATCAATATTCTTCTTATCACAATGTTGATCCTACTCCTGCCCAATTTTTACAAGCTTTCGATTCCTATCAATCCTACCTGACTTTTACACCTTCTCGAGACATTCCATCTAATCGGTCATTTGGGAGTTTTACTTATCCATCAGAATTTCAATCTTATGCCGAAACCCCTTACCGACCCATGTCTAGTCTTGAATGGACTGTGGAAGAATATGTGGTAGCGCCGCGCCGTGCCAGAGAGGAATTGAATGAGTGCATGGCCGTTCTCAATAAACAAAACGAACGAGCAACTAGTTTCAAACCAGCTCAAAATTTTCCAACGTGTGATACGACCATAGGACAAATTGAGAATTTGGGTAGTAAGAGAGAGCGGTACACCCTTCCAAATCAAACCTCCCTATCTCAAATTGAAATCCACACCTCCAGTTTCACAGATCTATCGAGTACGCCAAATGATTCACCAGTTGAAGATAGAATGTCTGATGAGTTGTGTGACTTTGTAGTATTTAATTTACCCGATTGTGAAGGGTCCATTTCAAGTGAAGCCACACCCAACCCTTGTGATCTCTACACCTCCACTCTAGAACCACAATTGATTGAAAACCCTGCTTTTGATGAGGTGTCTGGGACTTGTAACCTTCACTTGATTAAAGATATTGACGTTAAGGATATATTGGATGATGAACCCGAAATTTTGGATGAGTTTGTCTCACCAATTCATCAGGTCTTTTCACTCCCGCGTGGTCATCATTTTGAACCTTTAACTATTCTTCCCGAACCCCATATGCGTCTTGAAGTTAATGATAAATATATAACCGAAAAACATAACGAAATTCATCCTTCATTTCCCACATCTAGTTCAGCAATACTCGACACACCAATTTCTTTAACCATTTCATCTTCCACTTTCTCTGATTCTTCTTCTAAACTTCATTTAATGATAGAGAGTGTTGATGAATCGCATTCTGATATTTCGAGTTCGATAATTCTAGAAAGACAACTTGATTTAGACACTTTTGAGAATGAGGTAAATGAGCTTTACGAGTCTCCTACCTCCATAATTTTTGACAAATCAAGTGTGTTGAATTCTGATGCGACACTTATTAACATTGAAACGTTTAATCGGACCATCGATAAAAGTTTCGAAGGTATTTTTGCCGACGAACTCGCATTTCTAAATGACACGGATTTTGTGATAATCAACCTCCTGAAGAAATTGAACCACCACCATTTCTTCTTATCCCATACGAGAATGTGACCACTCTTTCCATTCCTAATCATCCACATTCTTGTTTCCGTTCACCATTATTGTTTCGTCTCTATCAACCGAGACGTAAACCATACCGCCTCCTATCTCCCAACTTCTTCAAATCTCTGATTTTCCACCAACCAGTGCGTTACATCGATAAAATTTTGAATGGTTGGTGTTGACTTTTGGTCTTTGTAAGGATTTACTTTGACCAATATGTTAGTGATATATGCCCTAGAGGCCAATATTGTATCATACTGGATTGTATATTACTTAATGGGAGCTTGGGATATATACGGATATAGTAACAGTCTTACTCGAAATGGTGGTAAGCTACCTGGTTTGTTTCTGCCTCAATATGTGCATGTGTTTTCTTAGCATATTGCTTATACATATTGGTAGAGCCCAAAGGATCTTTGCTTGATTACCAGCGTTGTGATGGCAGTCACACTAGTGGGGGCTGGGTGGTCTATAAGCACATCCTATACAGATCCATAGTCATAGGATTATCGAGACGGGGCATCGATACTCCACAGTAGACTAGTGTATACGCTTCTCATCCCAGCAGAGGAGATGGTCTGTCCCACAGCCATCAGTACGTCATACTGGAGATAGTATGCAGGTGCTCATTAGGTTATGAGTACACTGGACATGACTCATCGGGAACTATTGGTGGGTATTATACCTGTCGTCGGGTAGCAGTTCCCAGGTGACATGAATACAGCTTAGTCCGTCGACTTGACACTGCTGCTTCGCCTCAAGTGTGTTCTCGTTGTACTTTTATTACTACCATACCACGGCTCAAAGGAGACGTGCAAACAGGTAGTAGTTGGGTGCAGTCCCGAAGCACTTGGAGGCAGTGGCAGTTAGATAAGATTCGTCTCTCCCGGTATTGGGGGTTGATATCGCGCTGTGTTCGGAAGGCCATTACACAAAGTCCTTGGCCAAGGAAAGCGAGATTTACTGGTAGGTATTTCAATAGTTTCTCAGGGTGTATTGGGCTACTCTCCGACACAACTTAATGCGCTATTAGGGGTCTGACGATTATCGTCCCCTAGGCCCAATATGCGATACTCTTAGACGAACAGATCGGACTGTACAGAGATTGTCACATTCAGGCTCAGTAAGAGTTCAGATGGGTTTCCTCATCGGCCTTCTTATCGACAGATACCTGGGTAGCTATTATGTGCAGCTAGTGCCGCTTGCGGCTTATGGTTAAACCCATTGCCAGTGTACTGTCGAGTCTTTAGAGTCCCACACAGAGAGTTTCCCTGCATCGGGCGAAAGAAGTAGAGGCCGTATGGTTTTACTGCAGGGCTTCGATCACGTACATACACTTGTGCACGTATGATGTTCGGGCGGATAATACTAGTGGGTTTTGGTTTAAGCCGGATCCTAGTATTATATTGATGGATCAGTTTCGTCTCTTTGTATTCGTGTTTCTCGGAACACGGATGCAGGTATGTATATACGGATTAGAGGGGCGTAGAAGAAGACACCTCATTAAGGTTTTAACCATTGACTTGATTAAAACAATTATGAGGTGGAGGAAAGTATTTGTTATATTTGTAAATGATAATTGTGGCATGGCTACTTGTTTTGACTACTTGACTTGGTTTGACCACTTGACTAGATATTTCTTGTGAAATATTTTGTGGCACTAGATATTTTGGGTGAGATATTTTCTTGCTAGTCATATCAAGTGAGCCATCTCATTTTCAATTATCATTATCAAAAACCATTTCTCTTTCCTCAAGCTAGCTCTCTTCTTCTTCCTCACATCAAAAACCCTTAAGGTCTCATGAGTTGAGTAAACTAGGGTTCCAAGAGACAAATAAATCCATCTTCATTCTCTACATCACCAAGGCTATCAAGTTTAGCAAGCTTGTTGCCCTAGTTACCTCGGATTTGAGTTTGGAGCTTGGACTATAGACTCTTGGGTGGATCGTCTTTGAGTCAAGAACGCCAACAAGGAGGCTATGATCCGGTTCGATCCTCGGAGCTTAGGATGATGAGGAGGACAGCAGAGAAGACCCAAAGGACATGTATCATGAGATATAACATTCTTTTCGAGTAGTTAAATCTCATGTAGTTTGCTAGCTAAGGTTTATGGTTGATCCTTGGTTCTAGTCGGTGTTGCGAAACCCGTAAAAATCATTTTTTGCAAATTCCGCCTCCCCGCAAACACGTGGGGTGCGCAAAATCGAAGTAAAGTGGTATCAGAGCCTCTCATAAACCTTTGATAGCTTGTAGCGACGTTAGAAATCCGCCGTTTTTGTCGCGCAAAAACTGCTGAAAAACAGTTTCCAAAATTGATGTTTTGAGTTGTTTGCACACCCCGCGGGTTCACGGTTTGAATCGAGAAGCCATGGGGTGTAGCGTGGACACCCCGGGTACCCTTTGAGGGGGACGAAAGGCTGGGCCCACTCCCCAAGACCACCACTAGGTGGTCTTGGCGGTGGGGACCCGAAACTGCCCTATCTTGGGCAGTTTCGGGTCTGCCTCACCCCCTGTCCACCTTGTGGTGGCCTCGAGGGTAGGATACCCCCTCTAGGCCTCCCGACTCAAAGTTAATTTCGTTCTCTAACTTCCCGCAAAGGTTTGGGCGCGTTTCATTTTGATTCAGGCTTCCGAATTGTCTTAAAACAATCGTTTTTGGAACTTTAGCTCACTGGATTTTCAAGTTTTGGAAAATTGGTTAAGTTTGCTAATTGCATGCGGAATTCTAATGTCGTGGTTACTTTACAAGCTTTGTAATGTGTATATGTGTTTGGAAATGTCGACTAATTGCTATACGTCGATTAGTCGGGGTTGCATATATATCTGTGATGTTGTTATGTTGGTTTGTGTAATGAACTTGTTGGATCGTCGTGGATGAAGAGCCGAAAATGTGAGATTAGAGTTTTCATTCTTTCATTCAATGTAAATTTGTAAAATGGTGTAATATTATTTTGTGGGGCACATCCGGGTTGAGATTGTAGCCACTGTTGTATTATTTCTTTTACTGTTTTTGCTCCTAGGATAGACCCAAGGTGGGTTGCTCAAACTACCGGGTACTTTGAAGTGCCGTGTGGCCTACTAACTTTGTTGAGGGAGGTTGCTTCAATTCGGGTATTTGGCGGGTAGTTTGTGTTAGTTATATGTATGCCCTAGAGGCCATTACTGTACATATGATGTATATTGTAATGGATGCTTGGACATATATAGGAAGGACTTTCTTGCTCGACATGATAGTATGTTATCTGGTTGTACTTTATCTTAACATGTACTCTGATTGTCTCTATGTTACATGTTGATAAAGCCCTTAGGATATGTACTCGACTACTGGGACTATGATGAGATCATACTAGTGGGGCCACGGTAGTCGACGAGTACATCCTATAACTGTTCCTAGTCGAGGGTGTATCGAGACAGGGCATCGATACACCAGAGTAGACTAGCGTATACGCATCTTGACCCATATGATGGGCGATTGATGATCTCATATCCATCGGTGTTTGACATCAAGGATGGTGTATGGGTGCTCAGTAGAGACTGGGTACACTGGACGGACTCGCTGAGAACTCCCAGATGGTACTATACCTCAAGTCAGATGGCAGTTCTCTGGTAACACTGGTACAGAGTAGTCTGTTTACCCGAGATCGTCATAGAGTCTTGTATGATTCCCACTGTGCTTTAATTTCCATCATACCATGTCCAAGAGGGCGAGCAAAAAGGTGGCTTTTGGGTACAGTCCCGAATCACATTGTAACGTTTTGAAAATCGTTTCGGTGAAATTTCGAAAAAACGGTAAAATAAGGGGGTTTTCTGTAAAAAAAGTCAAAATACAAATATCTTATTATAAAAATTAAATATACATATTCTAGCTATGTAATTGCTAGTATTTGGCGTTTATTGACCCACTGGTGAAATTTCAAATTTTCTGAAAAATTTTCTGAAATTAATTATTTTAATATTATTTTAAGCCGTCACTATTACATTTAATTGGTGATAAATACAAATTGGAACGGGTGAAGTTAACAAAGTGAACCATGACATGTTGGAATCATAGTTTGTAACAGGTTTTAATTGGAAACTTGTCTCAAAGTTCTAGTTAGTTTTATGCTAAGTAGATAATAAAAGAAAAATAAATTAATATAGGTAATAATGAAGCTTTCTACAATTAACCACACATACCCACACTCTCTTTCCCCACTTCTTGGACGGCCTTGCTACAGTGCAGCCCCCACCCCTCACTTCACCACTTCATTCTCCTCAAATTTTAAAGTAAAAAAATGAAGAAAAGATTAAAGAATTGATTTAAATGAGGCATGGTGTGAGGTGATTGAAGTACGGGCCTTCTTTTCTTTGACTTGGAATTCTTTACTACACTCAAACCTCACTCTCTCCCCTCACCTTGCTGCTGGCCGAGCATGGAACCCCCCTAAATCCCTATTTTTCCCACTCTCATTTTCATGAAAATCCTATAAGATTCATCCAAAAAAAAATGCTAAACCTCACCAATTCTTTACTTAACCTTCATCTAATTTTCCTTGGACATTCAAGCGAGAATTTTGGGAGCAAGAGAGCATTTTGGAATGGTTAAGTTGCAAGCTAGATTTAAGGTTTGTGAGATATAATTCCTAACTAAATTGTTAATGAGTTGCTAATTACTTCATTTTGTTTAATTTGGGTTCTAGCTCCAATCTTGAAATTCTAGAAAAGGGAAATTGTTACCAAGTGAGGGTTTTTATCATTGATCATGGTTTAATGGTGTAGCTATCATGCTAAGCTATAGAAAAATTAATCTAGTTGTTAATTTCCAAATTTGTAACATTTAAAATGTCCAAACTAAGCATTTTTGCTAACTAGGTTTAGTGAAATACATATATATTTGAGATTAAAATCTAATTATGGTATTCATGGCATTATTAACATTTTAAAGTATAGTTTAATACTTTAGTTCATGCAAATCCAAGCTAGATTGTAGTTTGTGCATTTTTGCTATAAAATTGTTTAAATTTAGATATTTTGTAAACTAGAATTTTAGGGTTTTTGGAATTTAACGAGATTAAATTATGGGAATTGTTTTTATGACTTATTTAAGATATTTAGTGAATATTGTGGCCGCTAGATTCATAAATCAAGTTTTGTACTAAAACGGTGATTTGTGCTTGCTAGATTTTCGGAAAAATGACCTTTTAAGTGAAATTGGGGTTTTTGTGAATTTTAAGCTATTTTATATTATAATTAGTGCTTGTAATTGTACAAATGAGTGTGTTGGGGGCTTTCTCGATGGTTTGGCGTTTGTACGCCGACGTCGAGGGTTTTTGGGTTGGTTTGTGAAAGCAACCATAGGTTTTGACCTATGTGGGATTCGTGTGTCGTTTTGGTCATGAGTCGGATTTTAATGCGCTATGGTGCGTTATGATATGTAGCTACCCCATGTGGACTTCGAGACGAGAAGCAAGCGCGTGGCGACGTCAGCACCGGCGAGCGAGGACCAGGTGAGTAGATTTATATCTACGGGGAGAAGTCGGGTGGATGGCGTATAGCACCACCGCAGTCCGTGGTGGTGTGTACGGATGCGTATACACACCAATAATTATTATATGTTATTTGGGATCAATAAAGATGTTTAGGATGGATATTGGGGTGTTGGATTATTGTAGTGTTGTGAACCCTAGGGTAGTGTTGCACTACACGTACACACATACATACTTGCATACATTCCTATTTATATATGCTCAGGGGATTCTTTATAGTTATGTGTTCATATGGATATGGGACTATGTGTTCACATACGGATTTGAGGATGATACTTGGGATTGAGCTGAGTCGATGAGATTTGTGTTGAGGTTGTGATATCGGTTTGTACGAGATTGTCGATCAGTAGTCAGATCATGAGTATATTGAGGATATCAGTATTATACTAGACCTAGGTCAGTACCTTAGACTATGATCTTTGATAAAGAGGATACCGGATGAGTAGTGTGATGAATATGATATTGACCAGTACCCAGAGTTGGGGATGTCGTACGACGGATTTACGTATGAGCTATATCTTGATGATTGATCCGCACTCGTGACTTGGGATGTCTGATTGTAGATATGGTATCGGATATGATATTATTGAGGCGGGATCACCGACTAATATATATACAGGTATGTATATGGATCGACTCAGATGTTAGGCGGTTTCCTTACCTGTAGTCCAGCTTGTTAGCTTAGCCCCTTAGTTTAGTTTAGTTGTTAGATTAGATTCGATTCTTACCTATTTCAAAAACTAACGAATCGTGGGTATTTTAAAAGACAGCCCAAGAGATTCTACGGATATTTTAAAAAACATATCTTTTCATAAAAACACCGTAGCCCCTATTTTCAAAACCCCATGATTCGTGTTATTTCAAAAGGCACTATTTGTAGGACTTATATTAGATTAATGCGGGTTAGTTACAGTTGCGTCTAGTATTCAGCTCCCGCTTATTATTGTGGTTCGCTTCGCATCGCATATTTATGCTATAATTTCTTATTGCAATGTTAATATCATATTGTTAGGACACTAGCCCGTTACCGATGATGCGTATGTACCACGTACACTTACTTGCCGACTCACACACATCTTCATCGGTAATTGCCATGTCACGTACACCTTAGAAATATTATTGCTTGACATAGCCTGTTAGCTAATAGTTAGACATGATATTAGTGTACTTGCCTTATATGTTAGTTTAGACATTGTAGTTATTACCTGCTACTTCATGCATACTGTTATTCATTGTTATGCCGCATTCATGGATTCTCATGCATATATTCACTATTTTACGTGTTATTGAGGTTTTGGATTCGGATTTCCATGAGATTTTCTGGATTTGGAGGAAAACCGCAAAAACATAAATAAACCTCTCTCTTTTAACATAAAAAGTGCGGTTTTCCCATGATGTATGAGTCGTCCACCATGAGTTTGCTGATGGATTTCGAGACCCGATTCGAGGAGACGGATGAACCGTTTCGGATACATGGTGGACCCGGTAAGGTACCCCGGGGCAAGAAGCGCGTGATGATGACGATGTGAGCCTGGCAGGGGAGCACTACCTACCGGTGATTTTACCCGACGCGTCGGATATCCGGAGGATACCGTCGTGGTCTTGAGATGGATGGTAGGGGCCGGTCTGGACTGACGACGCCCTAGATTTTGAGACTGTGATATTGAGATTTCGAGATATTGAGGTACAGAGACTGTGATACAGAGATATCGAGATATTGGGATTACGTTTTGTGCCGATGCTAGGCACTGTTTTATGCTGATTTCATTATGATACCTCATTTTAAAAATACAAAGGAAATCTCACTAAATTATGAAAACAGTTCTTCATTTACATGTATTCTGTTTTCATGCGTTCATACCTCATTCATATGATATATTACTACCTGAGGCACTGACACGGGCACATGAGATTACACTCGGGTTAGATATTTACCCTAGCCTTGTTATAGGTTGCATGTTATTCTTATATTTGAGGATATATTATGATCATTGACCTAGGATTGCGTTATTTATGCAATTTCTTTTCGTAGATGTTTTTCTATTCACGAGTTGGCAACTCACCCCCGTTGTGCCCCAGTTTCTTGCAGGTTTGCCGTACAGGTTTCATTACGGCTTTGCGGGCATAGTTTCCTTCGGGTGATTTGCTAGTAGGTGGGTTTACTTGTATCGTACCCCCATTATATATCTTGTATATCATTATTCTGTTGTATCTAGAAGTTCCATCAACCAAACAAGTATTTATTTGAGTTAGAGACCAGTGATGTTTATTCTTTCGACCTTAGAGTCGCGCGTTGTATTTCTGTGGATTTCTTGTGGTTTTGAGTTTCCTTTGAGTTTTGATACTCGCCGTTGGCGTTGTATATTATATTGCTTGTGTGGTTGTGGCCGTCGATTGACGAAGTGCTAGCTCCCGCTTGGGGACGCCTTTTTATTGATTTCGTATACTATTCATGTTGTATCTCATTTGGGGGCCAGTATTTACAAAGGAGACTCTGCCGAAATTTTCAGGAAATTTTTGATGTTTTTAAAAACCGCATAATTCGGCTTATGCTATTGAAACTACTTGCTTTAAGTTGGTTTTTCCTGCACTCTACATCTTTTCTTGGTTTGGATTTCTGGGTTTTCGGTTTACTTAGATTACGTACGCCTCGAGACGTTCGTAGTTTAAGTGCCGGTCATGTTCCGTACTTTCGGGTCGTGACAAAGTTGGTATCAGAGCGTTAGGTTTTACCTTCGGAGCGTAGGATGACCCTTGGTTGATGGAATAGGTGACTAAAGTAGAGTGACGTACTGCGGGTATGTTCCGCGGCATACTTACGATACGCTACTCCACTTAAGAAGCCTTAGGATGTACATTTCTTTGCTCAGTATTATATTCATTCCGATCTAGCCTCATCGGTACCAGTTATGGTTTTTCTGCCATGATTACGGGCAGGGAGAGCTACAGCTAGAGTTGTCGTCAGCACGAGCTCGTCACGAACGAGGACTGACCAGGGAGAAATTCCGGCGACACACGATTGCGGAGATGTGTCTTTTTACTGTGTTTCCGCGCCACGAGCGTTTGGCGGATCGCCTTTATGAGATTACTCGGATGTGCTGATCGACACTAGAGGATTGAGCCAATGATAGAGGCCAGCCAGATTTTGATGACCGTTGGTGTATTGTTTATTCATGATGGTCGAGGCACTGTTCAGCGTGCAGACGAGCGAGCCAGCTATTGCTGCGAATGACGAGATATCGCCCCAGATGCTGGAGCTATTGCAGTACGAGTTGTACTAAGAGATGATAGAAGGTCGCTAGTCAACGAGGATGAATGACTAGGACATGTGGGTCGTTCGCCTACCCCGATGCGAGGTCATCAGATAGATTGATTCCAGCTAGAGACGACTTCACGCGGAGACGTTGAGAGTCGACAGAGACGATCGAATGTCAGAAACCTATTATTCCAAGTTTAAAGTAGTCAGAAAGATATGCAGGCAATTCTATGGTCCCTCTAGAAGAATGAAACCCTAACTCGACATAATGACCGTATGAAAGCCTTTGAACCTTCGGGTTTGCGGCAGTTCCGCGGCGCCATTAGTGAGGCTTGGGTTTGCCCTTCTACGGCTGGACCACCGATACTGTGGTATGTACTCGATACTATTAAACTGTGCCCAAGATGTTGAGCTCTTGGGGGATGATGAGGTTTTGATGACTCGATCGGATGGCTCGACTTAATTCGGATGCTAGGTGGTGAGATGCATTTCTTGGGAGACTCCCGATACGAGGATAGCCGTTGGAGCTCAGTCCATGCAGCCGCGACGAGACGAGTCCAAAGCAGACGACATTATAGAAAAGTGAAGTAAGAGGGTCGTGCCAGATCTAGATGAGATGACGTTTTACTCCGCCGACATCAGAGATGCGATGCGCATGCCGAGGCATGGTACTTGGATTTACCTTCCAGAAGGAGTCGCGATGAGTATGTAGCCGTTCAGGAACGAGAAGAGATCTAGTAAGGAACGATGACTTCCGAACAGTTCGGCAGAGGCGAGATTTGGGAGAGACCTCCACAGGACCTTTCTGGAATGAATTACGAGAAGACCTTGACCCAGGAGTGGTCATTGTTACGCACACCAGCAGGCCAGAGTTCATGATCATCGACGAGACGTCCCACTAGTGACCGCGACAGTTGGCCCGAGATTCTTAGAGGATGCGCTTGAGCGGTACTATTCCGCCATTATTGATTTCGATGTTTTGGGTGATTTATTCGCATGATTTGATTTTGATGATTGAGGATTTACGATCTTTGCACAGTGTTGCACTTGATATCGTTTTCGTGCTTTGGTTTCACTTGTTTGTGATTTTACGATTTTAGATATTTGAGTTGATTTTGTGCGTATGCACGCACACGATTTGGTTCCTGCACTCTGTATAGTTTATATATGCTTGCAGTGCAGTGATACGCCTTTTGTGCACTTAGATGCACTGGACTTCGAGTTCGATTGTGATACTCGATATTTGTTTTGTGCACCTTGTGCACCTGATTTGATTTTGCGCATGTTCGGCGCTTGATATTGGATTTCATGATTTCGTGCATGATGGATGCCCCTGGTTTTGGGTTTTCGCACATGTTGAGCGCATGTCTTGAGATGCGATTTTGGTGCACACCAGATGCACTAAATCGAGATTTATTTTCGTGCATGTCAGATGCACCTGATTTTGCTGTCAGGCACACATGTTGCCTACGACAGATGTTTCATGCACACTCGATGCACTTAGATGTTGTTTCTGTGCATATGCATGGCACATATTTGGATTTTGATTTCCGTGCGCACCAGACGCATGTAGTATTCATACGCGTATTTTGGGATTGATTTTTTTCTTATAGAGCAGTACGTTTTTATGATATTTCTATGTGTTTTCGTACTGAGCAGGACTAGTCAGAGGACAGTACCTAAATATATTTTGTATGCATTGATAGTTATTGAAGGGATTTCCAAAAAGCGAGCTGTAGCCTCAGTATTTACCTACGTGTCTGATATGACACGAAATGTTTAAAACAAGGAGACCCTTCTAAATTGTTTCCAAAACGGCGGAACGTACATTTCAAACAAAAGTATATATGTATATAGTTATTTTCTTATGATAGACGTCCGCCACTGTGCAGTGTTATACGCGTGCACAGCGACTTAAAGAGATTTGGCATGCATTTCCTTCAGATACTTACATATATAGATTCGATATTTACATGTATAGTTTCGAGTTATATCATATTGGTTTTGCTTTGGATTTGGCATTGATGTCTTCCCCATGACTCCGATGATTGCGGGATGCTTGACGGAGTTGTGATTTGAGTTATATGCTCATTTTTCATGCGCATGTGCTGCGCTACGATTTGTTTTATGTATTTACAATTTCGGAGCCCCGACGACTTGATGGTTTTGGTTTAGATGTTTTAGTATTTGGGGAGAGTTTTAATTTAAATTCGGGGACCGAATTTCTTTAAGGGGGAAGATTGTAACGTTTTGAAAATCGTTTCGGTGAAATTTCGAAAAAACGGTAAAATAAAGGGGTTTTCTGTAAAAAAAAGTCAAAATACAAATATTTTATTATAAAAATTAAATATACATATTCTAGCTATGTAATTGCTAGTATTTGGTGTTTATTGACCCACTGGTGAAATTTCAAATTTTCTGAAAATTTTCCGAAATTAATTATTTTAATATTATTTTAAGCCGTCACTATTACATTTAATTGGTGATAAATACAAATTGGAACGGGTGAAGTTAACAAAGTGAACCATGACATGTTGGAATCATAGTTTGTAACAGGTTTTAATTGGAAACTTGTCTCAAAGTTCTAGTTAGTTTTATGCTAAGTAGATAATAAAAGAAAAATAAATTAATATAGGTAATAATGAAGCTTTCTACAATTAACTACACATACCCACACTCTCTTTCCCCACTTCTTGGCCGGCCTTGCTACAGTGCAGCCCCCACCCCTCACTTCACCACTTCATTCTCCTCAAATTTTAAAGTAAAAAAATGAAGAAAAGATTAAAGAATTGATTTAAATGAGGTATGGTGTGAGGTGATTGAAGTATGGGCCTTCTTTTCTTTGACTTGGAATTCTTTACTACACTCAAACCTCACTCTCTCCCCTCACCTTGCTGCTGGCCGAGCATGGAAGCCCCCCAAATCCCCATTTTTCCCACTCCCATTTTCATGAAAATCCTATAAGATTCATCCAAAAAAAAATGCTAAACCTCACCAATTCTTTACTTAACCTTCATCCAATTTTCCTTGGCCATTCAAGCGAGGATTTTGGGAGCAAGAGAGCATTTTGGAATGGTTAAGTTGCAAGCTAGATTTAAGGTTTGTGAGGTATAATTCCTAACTAAATTGTTAATGAGTTGCTAATTACTTCATTTTGTTTAATTTGGGTTCTAGCTCCAATCTTGAAATTCTAGAAAAGGGAAATTTTTACCAAGTGAGGGTTTTTATCATTGATCATGGTTTAATGGTATAGCTATCATGCTAAGCTATAGAAAAATTAATCTAGTTGTTAATTTCCAAATTTGTAACATTTAAAATGTCCAAACTAAGCATTTTTGCTAACTAGGTTTAGTGAAATACATATATATTTGAGATTAAAATCTAATTAGGGTATTCATGGCATTATTAACATTTTAAAGTATAGTTTAATACTTTAGTTCATGCAAATCCAAGCTAGATTGTAGTTTGTGCATTTTTGCTATAAAATTGTTAAAATTTGGTATTTTGTAAACTAGAATTTTAGGGTTTTTGGAATTTAACGAGATTAAATTATGGGAATTATTTTTATGACTTATTTAAGATATTTAGTGAATATTGTGGCCGCTAGATTCGTTTATAAATCAAGTTTTGTACTAAAACGGTGATTTGTGCATGCTAGATTTTCAGAAAAATGACCTTTTAAGTGAAATTGGGGGTTTTGTGAATTTTAAGCTATTTTATATTATAATTAGTGCTTGTAATTGTACAAATGAGTGTGTTGGGGGCTTTCTCGATGGTTTGGCATTTGTACGCCGACGCCGAGGATTTTTGGGTTGGTTTGTGAAAGCAGCCATAGGTTTTGACCTATGTGGGATTCGTGTATCGTTTTGGTCATGAGTCGGATTTTAATGCGCTATGGTGCGTTATGATATGTAGGTACCCCATGTGGACTTCGAGACGAGAAGCAAGCGCGTGGCGACGTCAGCACCTGCGAGCGAGGACCAGGTGAGTAGATTTATATCTACGGGGAGAAGTCGGGTGGATGGCGTATAGCACCCCCGCAGTCCGTGGTGGTGTGTACGGATGCGTATACACACCAACAATTATTATATGTTATTTGGGATCAATAAAGATGTTTAGGATGGATATTGGGGTGTTGGATTATTGTAGTGTTGTGAACCCTAGGGTAGTGTTGCACTACACGTACACACATACATACTTGCATACATTCCTATTTATATATGCTCAGGGGATTCTTTATAGTTATGTGTTCACATGGGTATGGGACTATGTATTCACATACGGATTTGAGGATGATACTTGGGATTGAGCTGGGTCGATGAGATTTGTGTTGAGGTTGCGATATCGGTTTGTACGAGATTGTCGATCAGTAGTCAGATCATGAGTATATTGAGGATATCAGTATTATACTATACCTAGGTCAGTACCTTAGACTATGATCTTTGATAAAGAGGATACCGGATGAGTAGTGTGATGAATATGATATTGACCCGTACCCAGATTTGGGGATGTCGTACGACGGATTTACGTACGAGCTATATCTTGATGATTGATCCGCACTCGTGACTTGGGATGTCTGATTGTAGATATGGTATCGGATATGATATTATTGAGGCGGGATCACTGACTAATATATATACAGGTATGTATATGGATCGACTCAGATGTTAGGCGGTTTCCTTACCTGTAGTCCAGCTTGTTAGCTTAGCCCCTTAGTTTAGTTTAGTTGTTAGATTAGATTCGATTCTTACCTATTTCAAAAACTAACGAATCGTGGATATTTTAAAAGATAGCCCAAGGGATTCTACGGATATTTCAAAAGACGTATCTTTTCATAAAAACACCGTAGCCCCTATTTTCAAAACCCCATGATTCGTGTTATTTCAAAAGGCACCATTTGTAGGACTTATATTAGATTAATGCGTGTTTGTTACAGTTGCGTCTAGTATTCAGCTCCCGCTTATTATTGTGGTTCGCTTCGCATCGCATACTTATGCTATAATTTCTTATTGCAATGTTGATATCATATTGTTAGGACACCAGCACCGTTACCGATGATGCGTATGTACCATGTACACTTACTTGCCGACTCACACACATCTTCATCGGTAATTGCCATGTCACGTACACCTTAGAAATATTATTGCTTGACATAGCCTGTTAGCTAATAGTTAGACATGATATTAGTGTACTTGCCTTATATGTTAGTTTAGATATTGTAGTTATTACCTGCTACTTCATGCATACTGTTATTCATTGTTATGCCGCATTCATAGATTCTCATGCATATATTCACTATTTTACGTATTATTGAGGTTTTGGATTCGGATTTCCATGAGATTTTCTAGATTTGGAGGAAAACCGCAAAAACATAAATAAACCTTTCTCTCTTTTAAAATAAAAAGTGCGGTTTTCCCATGATGTATGAGTCGTCCACCATGAGTTTGCTGATGGATTTCGAGACCCGATTCGAGGAGACGGATGAACCGTTTCGGGTACATGGTGGACCCGGTAACGTACCCCGGGGCAAGAAGCGTGTGATGATGACGATGTGAGCCTGGCAGGGGAGCACTACCTACCGGTGATTTTACCCGACGCGTCGGATATCCGGTGGATACCGTCGTGGTCTTGAGATGGATGGTAGGGGCCGGTCTGGACTGACGACGCCCTAGATTTTGAGACTGTGATATTGAGATTTCGAGATATTGAGGTACAGAGACTGTGATACAGAGATAACGAGATATTGGGATTACGTTTTGTGCCGATGCTAAGCACTGTTTTATGCTGATTTCATTATGATACCTCATTTTAAAAATACAAAGGAAATCTCACTAAATTATGAAAACGGTTCTTCATTTACATGTATTCTGTTTTCATGCATTCATACCTCATTCATATGATATATTGCTACCTGAGGCACTAACACGGGCACATGAGATTACACTCGGGTTAGATATTTACCCTAGCCTTGTTATAGGTTGCATGTTATTCTTATATTTGAGGATATATTATGATCATTGACCTAGGATTGCGTTATTTATGCGATTTCTTTTCGTAGATGTTTTTCTATTCACGAGTTGGCAACTCACCCCCGTTGTGCCTCGGTTTCTTGCAGGTTTGCCGTACAGGTTTCATTACAGCTTTGCGGGCATAGTTTCCTTCGGGTGATTTGCTAGTAGGTGGGTTTACTTGTATCGTACCCCCATTATATATCTTGTATATCATTATTCTGTTGTATCTAGCAGTTCCATCAACCAAACAAGTATTTATTTGAGTTAGAGACCAGTGATGTTTATTCTTTCGACCTTAGAGTCGCGCGTTGTATTTCTGTGGATTTCTTGTGGTTTTGAGTTTCCTTTGAGTTTTGATACTCGCCGTTGGCGTTGTATATTATATTGCTTGTGTGGTTGTGGCCGTCGATTGACGAAGAGCTAGTTCCCGCTTGGGGATGCCTTTTTATTGATTTCGTATACTATTCATATTGTATCCCATTTGGGGGCCGGTATTTACAAAGGAGACTCTGCCGAAATTTTCAGGAAATTTTTGATGTTTTTAAAAACCGCATAATTCGGCTTATGCTATTGAAACTACTTGCTTTAAGTTGGTTTTTCCTGCACTCTACATCTTTTCTTGGTTTGGATTTCTGGGTTTTCGGTTTACTTAGATTACGTACGCCTCGAGACGTTCGTAGTTTAAGTGCCGGTCATGTTCGGTACTTTCAGGTCGTGACACACATGGAGACAATGAGCGATAGGAGGGGATTCGTCTCTCCCGGTATAGGGAGTTGATGTTGCGCTGTGTTCGATTGGCTATAACTGGAAATCCCTGGCCAGGGTTGCTGAGATTTACTGGTAAGTGTTATCAGTAGTTTCTCGAACTGTTATAGACCTCATATCAACACAACTTATCAAGCTACTGGGGTCTGACGTTTACCACCCCTAGGCGAGATATTCGACATATCAGAACACGAGACCGGACCGTACGGGAGTGTTACTGACTGGATTCACAGGAGAATATACAGGCTTGCTTGTTGATCTTCTGAGCGCTCAATATCTGGGTGGCTGGTACGTTTAGCTGACCGCTTGCAGTTTGTGGGTGTTTGATATGATCATCACCTACTGCCGGCGTATTGACGATTCTTTAGAGTCCTACACAGAGGTTTCTTGGCTCAGGCAAAATGGAGTAGGAGCACATATGTGATATGTGCAGGACCGAGGATAATGCGATATGAGATACCGTATTATATTCTCGCGTTATTTTGATATGAGCCGGATCATCGGATCAAGTGTTGATTCGATGATCGGTACATGATATATTAGTCGGTTATATTCGATATAGCCAGATTGTCGGATCAAGTGTTGATTCGATAATTTAATGTATAATAATATATATGATATATTGAATTACATTATCTAATATTAGCTCACTTATTGATTCATTTTCTTACCGGGTAATACATTGATATATATGCGATATATGTTAATTGTATTATTTTCTTTTGTTACAAATATATATATTATATATGTGATATATAATATTGTAACATGATATGATTACTAATGCAACATGTTTAGTGGAGATTAAACAAGATTAGGGTTTGAATTGGGTTAGTTCTTTCATGAACCTTCTAGAAGGTTTTCTTTTGTCATGAGCTAAGATATTATGGTTGATATTTTAAGTGACTCATTCTTAACATAACCCAAACCCTTAGCCCTAGTTAAATCTCTTCATGAGTTAGCCTTGTCATAGTTGACCATGGTTGCATTTGTAATGAGATTATCATTTGCATTATTCATCATAAAAGAAAATAATACAATTAACATATATCGCATATATATCAATGTATTACCCAGTGAGAAAATGAACCGAACAACCCAAAGCCGGGATCTTTGCTAGATAATTAGGGTTTAACATGCAAGTAAACATCTTTACAACTAAGAGTGGGGGATTACAACCTTTGTAGTCCGCTCCTTCACTTCATAAGCTCCGAGTATAAGTCCCTTCGCCGTGATCCGCGATCTCCCAGAAACAAGAGAGGCTCCACAACTCGAACGATCCATGCTAGCTTGCAGTCTTCCTTTTCTCCGATGATCTGCCTCGAAGTTTCTATAAGTCAATACTCAGGGTCTTCTGTGAACTACTCCAAGTGTTAGTTGTATGTATGCCCTAGAGGCCAGTATTGTACAGATATTGTATATTATATTGGATGCTTGGACATATATAGAGATGACTTTCTTGCTCGATATGATAGTATGCTATCTAGTTGCTCTTTATCTTAACATTTACACTAGTCTCTTTATACTGTCTTGTAGTTACATGTTGGTAAAGCCCTTAGGATGTGTACTTGACTACCTGGACTGTGATGCAGATCATACTAGTGGGGACATGGTAGTCTATAAGTACATCCTTCAAGGTCCCTAGTCGTGGGTGTATCGAGACGGGGCATCGATATACCAGAGTAGACTAGCGTATACGCTTCTCGACCCATGTGATGGGCGATGGATGATCCCATATCCATTGGTGTTTGACATCAGAGATGGTATACGGGTGCTCAGTGGAGACTGGGTACACTGGACGGACTCGCCGAGAACTCCCAGATGGTATTATACCTCACGTCAGATGGCAGTTCTCAGGTGACACTTGTACAGGTTAGTCTGTAGACCCGAGATCGTCATAGAATCTTGTGTGATTCCCACTGTTCTTTGATCTCCACCTTACCACGTCCATGAGGGCGTGCAAAACGGTGGTCTTTGGGTACAGTCCCGAGTCACATGGAGGCAATGAGCGATAGGAGGGGTTTCGTCTCTCCCGGTATTGGGGGTTGATGTTGCGCTGTGCTCGATTGGCCGTAACAGGGAAGTCCCTGGCCAGGGCTGATCAGAGATTTGCTGGTAAGTGTTACCAGTAGTTTCTCGATCTGTTATGAGCCTCACATCGGCACGACTTATCGGGTTATTGGGGTCTGACGTTTACCACCCCTAGACTTGATATGCGACGTATCAGACGAAGAGACCGGACTGTACGGTAAGTGTTACTGGTTGGATTCACAGGAGTGTGAGCGGGCTAGCTCGTCGATCTTCTGATCGCTCAATACCCGGATGGCCGTTACGTTTCGCAGACCGCTTGCGGCTTGTGGGTGCTTGATATGATCATCATCTGCTACCGGCGTATTGACGAGTCTTTAGAGTCCTACATAGAGGTTTCCTGGTTCAAGCGAAACGAAATAAGAGCGCATATGAGATATGTGCAGGACCGAGAATAATGCGTGTATGTGATACCGCATTTCATTCTCGCGATATATGTTTCGATTGGTTATATTCGATATAACCTAGTTATCGAATCGAAGATCGATTCGATAAGCCGATACATTGAATACTAGTCGGTCATGTGCGACATGACCGGATCATTGAATCAAGTGTTGATTTAATGATTTAATGTATAATTATATATTTGATATATTACTTTGCATTAACTAGTATTGGTTCACTTTAAACGGATTTTTCTCACTTGGATTGCACATTGTATATGTGATATACTTTTGTGCACTTTTTTGTATCATGTTTGATGATACTTGATCATATGGTTAAGTGAATAGAATTAAACCATGGTTATTATGATGATTAGGGTTTTGCATATTTAGTTATTCATTTATTTACTTATTTGTTTATTTATTTGTTTGAAAAGAATTATGATGAGAATGGTGGCTCTTTTTGTTTTAAGTTGAAGCTTCATGAAGCTTTGACTTTTGTAACCATCCTTATCTTCATGCTTAACCCTAACCCTCTCAAGTGACCATGGTTTATTCTCTACACTTAACCCTAGTTTAAGTTATGATAAGTATTGTTTTTCTATTTCTTTTTAATAGAACTTATCATAACCATCATCTTCTTCTTCTTCTTCAAGCTTGCTACATCAATGGCAACTTGAGTTTTAGTGAGAGAAATCCAAATCTAAAGTGAACCCACCTCCTATTTCTTCATCCTCTACCTCTTGCCAAGTGGTTTTGGGTGTTTTCTTCACAAGTGTCACTACTTGGTGAAGTCGGAGCTTGAACTAGTGCAACCTCGACGTAGATCGTCTTTGACACGAAGCCGACGAACTATTCCGCTCACTTCTCCGATGAAGCCGTCGCGAGAGTCCGAGGTTCGTGATGGACAGCGAGGGCATGACCACATGGAGCTAAGGAGGTGGAAATCCGGATCTACAAAGGTTGTAGCTTCTCACTTCTAGTTAAAGTGTTAACTAGTTTACCGTTTCGCCTAAACATCTAGTATTAGATCCGTAGTCTAGGGTTTCTCGGCATAAAAATTTTAAATTGGCATGTTCAATGCCTTGTGAGACCTTACTAGAGTGCCTAGGAACCTTTCACTGGTATCAGAGCCTAGCTAGAGCCTTAGGCGAAGTCCCGACGGAATTTGAAGTCCGAACGAACCCGAAACCCGATCACAAACATGCTCTCTGTCCTTTTTCTGAAAACGTGGATTTTTCCAGATTAAATATTACCAAAAAATTCAGCAGGTAATTGCATAAATTACTGTGAAGCACGATTGAGTAAATCGACTAAGTAGGCGCGGAACCGCGGCCCCCACCATAGGAAGCGCGGCGGTTCCGCGGCCACTATGATGATTTACTACAATTGGTTTGCGCAGTAATTCATGACATGTATTGCTGAGTCTTCTGGGAATGTTTAATATTCATTAAAGAGTTGAATTTTCAGGGGTTGTTTTGGGGATTCGGTATTTCGATCGGATTATCAAATTTTGTCTTTTGTGTTTTTCCGGATAATTTATAGAATATGTTAAAAAGTTCGACCGGATGTAAATACCCAACTTTTCCCCTGTCGGGAAATTTCCAAGTGTTGGATTTTTCCGTAGTTTAACGACGTTCTAACTAGTGCAAGTAACGCGATGGACCCTCTAGAAGACAACAAACCTTAACTCGATTATGTGACCGTCTTGAACTGCCCTTTGAACCTTCGGGTTTGGGGCAGTACGGCGTGCCACATGTGAGGCGTTGGCTTGACCCTTCTACGGCTGGACCGTCGGTACTGAGGCACAAACTGAATGTTGTTAGACTTATTTCATGTGTTGGACTGTATCGGGAAAACTTGGGTATTCGACTGTTCGATCGGAAAGTTTAACATTTTCTGTTTATCTGGAATGTGATACAATAATTGGAATTCACAAACAGTTATGAGATAACTGAATGAATGTTATAAATTTAGCAGTTTAGTCCCATATGATATTGAAAAGAGTTTTCGATAATGAGACTAAAATGCGGGATTTATATCTGTTAGGCATGCGATGTCTAAAGGAGTTGCGGATTCCAACTGTTGTAGTTTTACACTTTCTTTTCTGTGATCGTAAGTGTAGTATGATCATATCGCCAGTTTTGTTGCTATACGTCAACGACAATTGGGGTATGCATACTTACTTACGTTGATGACATGTGATGTTATGTGTTGCTGGATATGTTATATTGGATCGTCGTATTCGAATAGCCGGGGGTTTTTATGTGAGATGAGTGTTTTTCATTTTCATTCATGTAAAAACTTGTATGTAATATTCTTTTATTTGGGGCACTTCCAGGTAGCGGAAGTTGTCATCCTTTGTATATTATTTACTTTTCCGCATTAGGATAGACCCAAGGAGGGAAGCACAAGTAACCGGGTTCTGGGGTCCAGTGGGAGACCAACTCGAGGAGTCGAGTCCGGGTCTCCTAACCCTAGAATTGGCAGGGTTGCTTGCCGCTCTCGTAGGGGTCTAGGGGTGTGGGATTGGCTGTTCGTTACGACCGTGGAATCCGTGTTTTATACTGGCTCGTATTGAAAACACGGACGTCCTAGTATATCCAATATTTCATATGTTTATTCTGCTGCGATATCTGTGTTGTGATTCTGTGATGGATATAGTATATAGTATATATGATATATTATATAGACGTTACTTATGTTTTACACCCGCGCTAGCCCTGCCCTGCTCTGTCGTTAGTTACCTAACCTAACGATACACGAGGGGACATCGAGGCGAATGCGGATGGCATAAGTGTACGTCATATCTATCTGTGATGTTTAGGTATTTAAATGATGGGACTTCATTAATGTGATTAATGAAAGATAAGAAACCTAAGATGTTGTAGAATCAGATTTTAAACAAAACAGGTAGCTACAGTTCTTGCTTTGCATAGCGGTATATATGATATACCCCACACCTTATTCGATGAGGAAAGGACCGAGATCCCTTCACCGGGAGTGACTCCTTTAGCAATAACTGGCAGATGCTACACACTCAGTTTGCTTTTGACTGTTTTTGCGTTTTTGCTTTGCACAACGATATATATGATATATCCCGTACCTCATTCGACGAGGAAAGGACCGAGATCCCTTCACCGGGAGTGACTCCTTTAGCAAAACTAGAAAAGCCTCAAAATCACTCCATTTCAAAACTTCATTTGATTCTACAACGATATCAAGTTCATTACGCTCATGGTTTTATGAAAACCTGCGTAGCCCTCCGTCATTTCAGATAGGTTACATATAGTATTCGTGCTACATTTGTTGGCTTTCGTCAAGGTGTAGTGTGCGGTAGCTATGTGCTGTTTATCTGCTGCATATGATGCGACTGGATTAGGGTAGTCGTACGGCTTTGTTGGCTTTCGTCAAGGGTCGTGCGGGTGGGTTTAATTCAGTCAAGAAATGTACGGGTTGAACTTGACTAGCGGGCTGTGGTTTGTTGTCTTTCGTCAAGGTCATAGCACGCTAGGGGCAAAAGCATTATCGGGAATTTCAAGTGTTGAAATTTGCAATGAGATTGCATACCTTCTATGAGATAGTTGGATCCCGATACCCACTGCGAGTAAGAGTTACTCCTGGGAGAGTTTTACACATTGCAAATTAGCTGATCAAGTAGGTGTCTAGAAAGGTG
Organism: Agapanthus africanus; assembly: GCA_030015575.1. Lineage (NCBI taxonomy): Eukaryota > Viridiplantae > Streptophyta > Magnoliopsida > Asparagales > Amaryllidaceae > Agapanthus > Agapanthus africanus. Next base: position 643,998 of record JASDDO010000008.1, on the reverse strand, counting down.
TTAACGAGGTTACGCTTCTGGGAAAACGAGGTTTACATTAATTAGGTTCGTGCGAAAGCACGGGAGACCTCCCTCAAAGTACCGACACTGGCCTGGCTGAAAGATTGGAGAACTTGTAGTGTGTAATTAATCCCGGCTAGTCTTTCCTTTTAAGGTTTGAAGGAAGATTTGATAAAAAGCAGTGGGAGCCATCCTGATTAGATAAGATAATAACCAATCTGATCTTGCACGAGCATACGCTAAAGTGTTTTCTTCTCTCTCTCTCCAGGTAGCGACCAGTTCATGCCTTAATCAAGATAATAATATGGATGTATTGACCGAACCCGCATGTTATACTGTGCTGGGGAACGTTGGTTCCGTTCATTCTTATAAGAGTTATAGGAATGAACAGGATATAGGGGAATACCAGGATTCCCATGCCACCCGAATGAAGAAAGTACATGTTGATGCATTTTCTTCAGGTGTGTTCGTTACTGAGAACTGTTTCTCCATTTGCTCTACGTCCTGGGTATTAGATACCGGGTCAGGATCCCATATATGTAATCAGTTACATGGGCTTAGGAAAGGTAGAGAACTTGGAGAAGGTGATAAAGACATTAGAGTTGGAAATGGTGCAATTGTTGCAGCTAAGACTATCGGGGAATATCACCTTGTATTACCAACTGGTAATACATTGGTTCTGAACAAATGCTATTACATGCCGAACCTGATATGCAACATTATATCGGTTTCTTTATTAAGCAAAGAAGGATATAATTTTGTATTACAGGACAATATTATGAACATTTTCCGTGACCAAAAGTTGGTTGGATCAGGTACGTTATGCAATGGCATTTATGTTCTAAATCAATCAACAGTTCTGAGCATAACAAACACACACAAGAGGAAGAGTTCAGAACTGAACAAATCCTACTTGTGGCATTGTAGACTGGGTCACATCAATGTGACACGACTGGCTAAGTTGCATAAGGATGGATATTTGAAACCTTTCGAATTTTCATCTTATGACACTTGCCAGTCATGTCTCAAAGGCAAGATGACCAAAACTCCGTTTACGGGACACGGAGAAAGAGTTACCGAACTCTTGGGACTAATACATAGTGATGTATGTGGTCCCATGTCTACACATGCCAGGGATGGTTCTTCGTACTTCATTACATTCACTGACGATCTCTCAAGATACGGACATGTGTACTTAATAAGACACAAGTCTGAAGCTTTTGAGAAATTTAGAGAATATAAACAAGAAGTTGAGAACCAAACCGGAAAAAGTATTAAAATCCTTCGATCTGATCGAGGAGGTGAATACTTGAGCAATGAATTCCTGGACTTCCTAAAAGAGAATGGAATTCTCTCTCAGCTGACTCCTCCATATACACCACAACACAACGGTGTATCAGAACGGAGGAACCGCACCCTATTAGATATGGTGCGCTCTATGATGAGCACAGCTGAGTTACCTATTTCCTTCTGTGGGTATGCGCTTGAGACAGCCATACATCTATTGAATATGGTCCCCACCAAATCTGTGCCTACCACTCCATATGAGATATGGAAAGGGAAGAGACCAAGTCTTAACAATGTTAAGATATGGGGTTGTCCAGCCTATGTCAAACGACAAAATCCGGACAAACTCGAGGCACGGTCTGTTCTATGCAAATTTGTAGGATATCCCAAGAATTCTCAAGGGTATATCTTCTACCACCCTGAGGAACAAAGAGTGTTTGTTTCTCGGCATGCCACCTTTTTAAAAAAGGAATTTCTTGAAAAAGAAATTAGTGGTCATGAGGTAGAACTGGAAGAGGTTCCAGCTGCAGAAGCTACAACAGAAGATCTGGTAGAACCAGCGGATTCAATAGTACCCGACGAACCTCAGCCTCTCCGCCGATCTAGTAGGGTTTCTCGTCCACCAGAGAGATACTACGGTTTTCTCATTGACGGTGGAAGCGAGGATTGCATCATGGAGGATGATGACCCAACTAGCTTCGAGCAGGCCATCACGAGTGGGGACTCAGTGAAATGGCTGGATGTTATGCGGTCTGAGATGGATTCCATGTACACCAACAAAGTATGGACTTTGGAAGTTGCTCCTGAAGGGGTAAAACCCATTGGGAGCAAGTGGATCTTCAAGAAGAAACTTGGTGTAGATGGGAAAGTGGAGACTTTCAAAGCTAGACTAGTAGCAAAGGGTTTTCGTCAAAGACCAGGTGTGGACTATGACGAGACCTTTTCTCCAGTAGCTATGCTTAAATCCATCCGGATCATGCTTGCCATCGCTGCTTATCATGATTACGAAATCTGGCAAATGGATGTTAAGACCGCCTTTCTAAATGGTGATTTAGAAGAGTGCGTGTACATGACTCAGCCAGAGGGCTTCGTAGACAGTGGGAGCAGCGGGAAGGTGTGCAAGCTGCTTAAATCCATTTATGGATTAAAGCAAGCATCGCGGAGTTGGAACATCTGCTTTGACGTCGTTATCAAAGAGTTTGATTTCGTCAAAAATCCAGATGAACCTTGTATCTACAAGAAGGTGGCAGAGAGTAAGGTTGTCTTCCTTGTATTGTACGTGGACGACATACTCTTGATAGGAAATGATATTCCTATGCTGCAATCGGTCAAGCTCTTCTTATCACAAAGATTCTCAATGAAAGATCTTGGTGATGCCTCCTGCATATTGGGAATCAGGATCTATAGAGACAGATCCAAAAGGATTTTGGGATTGTCCCAATCCAGGTACATTGACACCATACTAAAGAGGTTTAGTATGGAAGAGTCCAAGCGTGGGAACTTGCCCACGATCTCTGGAGTCACTCTCTCCAAAGAGATGTCTCTCAAGACTGATTTGGAGAGAGCTCGCATGCAAGGGATACCCTATGCTTCGGCAGTAGGCTCTATCATGTATGCGATGCTATGTACCAGACCCGATGTAGCATACTCACTAAGTATAGTGAGCAGGTATCAAGCTGATCCTGGAGAGAGTCACTGGACAGCTGTGAAGAGCATTCTCAAGTACTTATGAAGGACTAGAGATATGTTCTTGGTGTATGGTAACGGAGAACTCCAAGTGGAGTCCTTTACCGATTCGAGCTTCCAGAGTGATAAGGACGACTCTAAGTCGCAGTCGGGCTTTGTCTTTACCCTTTACGGAGGGGCGGTTAGCTGGAAGAGTTCCAAGCAGGAAACCGTGGCAGACTCGACGATGGAGGCTGAATACATCGCTGCCAACGATGCTGCCAAAGAGGCTGTCTGGATCAAGAAGTTCATTACTGAACTTGGAGTGGTTCCATCCATTGAGCATCCAATACCTTTGTATTGCGATAACAATGGAGCGGTGGCTTTGGCCAAGGAACCCAGGTCCCATCAGCGATCCAGGCATATTCTGAGGCGGTATCACCTGATCCGGGAGATAGTTGATCGCCGGGAGATCGAGGTCAGGAGGGTTGACACGAAGAATAACACGGCGGATCCACTCACGAAGGCCATTCCCCAGACGCAGTTTGAGAGACTCTTCGGGATGCTCGGTATGCGATACTACAGCAGCTGGCCCTAGTGCAAGTGGGAGATTGTTAGTTGTATATATGCCCTAGAGGCCAGTATTGTACAGATATTGTATATTATATTGGATGCTTGGACATATATAGAGATGACTTTCTTGCTCGATATGATAGTGTGCTATCTGGTTGCTCTTTATCTTAACATGTACACTAGTCTCTTTATACTGTCTTGTAGTTACATGTTGGTAAAGCCCTTAGGATGTGTACTTGACTACCTGGACTGTGATGCAGATCATACTAGTGGGGACATGGTAGTCTATAAGTACATCCTTAAAGGTCCCTAGTCGTGGGTGTATCGAGACGGGGCATCGATATACCAGAGTAGACTAGCGTATACGCTTCTCGACCCATGTGATGGGCGATGGATGATCCCATATCCATTGGTGTTTGACATCAGAGACGGTATACGGGTGCTCAGTGGAGACTGGGTACACTGGACGGACTCGCCGAGAACTCCCAGATGGTATTATACCTCACGTCAGATGGCAGTTCTCAGGTGACACTTGTACAGGTTAGTCTGTAGACCCGAGATCGTCATAGAGTCTTGTGTGATTCCCACTGTGCTTTGATCTCCACCTTACCACGTCCATGAGGGCGTGCAAAACGGTGGTCTTTGGGTACAGTCCCGAGTCACATGGAGGCAATGAGCGATAGGAGGGGTTTCGTCTCTCCCGGTATTGGGGGTTGATGTTGCGCTGTGCTCGATTGGCCGTAACAGGGAAGTCCCTGGCCAGGGCTGATCAGAGATTTGCTGGTAAGTGTTACCAGTAGTTTCTCGACCCGTTATGAGCCTCACATCGGCACGACTTATCGGGTTATTGGGGTCTGACGTTTACCACCCCTAGACTTGATATGCGACGTATCAGACGAAGAGACCGGACTGTACGGTAAGTGTTACTGGTTGGATTCACAGGAGTGTGAGCGGGCTAGCTCGTCGATCTTCTGATCGCTCAATACCCGGATGGCCGTTACGTTTCGCAGACCGCTTGCGGCTTGTGGGTGCTTGATATGATCATCATCTGCTACCGGCGTATTGACGAGTCTTTAGAGTCCTACACAGAGGTTTCCTGGTTCAAGCGAAACGAAATAAGAGCGCATATGAGATATGTGCAGGACCGAGAATAATGCGTGTATGTGATACCGCATTTCATTCTCGCGATATATGTTTCGATTGGTTATATTCGATATAACCTAGTTATCGAATCGAAGATCGATTCGATAAGCCGATACATTGAATACTAGTCGGTCATGTGCGACATGACCGGATCATTGAATCAAGTGTTGATTTAATGATTTAATGTATAATTATATATTTGATATATTACTTTGCATTAACTAGTATTGGTTCACTTTAAACGGATTTTTCTCACTTGGATTGCACATTGTATATGTGATATACTTTTGTGCACTTTTTTGTATCATGTTTGATGATACTTGATCATATGGTTAAGTGAATAGAATTAAACCATGGTTATTATGATAATTAGGGTTTTGCATATTTAGTTATTCATTTATTTACTTATTTGTTTATTTATTTGTTTGAAAAGAATTATGATGAGAATGGTGGCTCTTTTTGTTTTAAGTTGAAGCTTCATGAAGCTTTGACTTTTGTAACCATCCTTATCTTCATGCTTAACCCTAACCCTCTCAAGTGACCATGGTTTATTCTCTACACTTAACCCTAGTTTAAGTTATGATAAGTATTGTTTTTCTATTTCTTTTTAATAGAACTTATCATAACCATCATCATCTTCTTCTTCTTCAAGCTTGCTACATCAATGGCAACTTGAGTTTTAGTGAGAGAAATCCAAATCTAAAGTGAACCCACCTCCTATTTCTTCATCCTCTACCTCTTGCCAAGTGGTTTTGGGTGTTTTCTTCACAAGTTTCACTACTTGGTGAAGTCGGAGCTTGAACTAGTGCAACCTCGACGTAGATCGTCTTTGACACGAAGCCGACGAACTATTCCGCTCACTTCTCCGATGAAGCCGTCGCGAGAGTCCGAGGTTCGTGATGGAAAGCGAGGGCATGACCACGTGGAGCTAAGGAGGTGGAAATCCGGATCTACAAAGGTTGTAGCTTCTCACTTCTAGTTAAAGTGTTAACTAGTTTACCGTTTCGCCTAAACATCTAGTATTAGATCCGTAGTCTAGGGTTTCTCGGCACAAAAATTTTAAATTGGCATGTTCAATGCCTTGTGAGACCTTACTAGAGTGCCTAGGAACCTTTCACTTCCAGTGTACCCAGTCTCCACTGAGCACCCGTAAACCATCCTTGATGTCAAACACCGATGGATATGGGATCATCCAACGCCCATCATATGGGTCAAGATGCGTATATGCTGGTCTACTCTGGTGTATCAATGCCCTATCTCGACACACCCTCGACTAGGAATAGTTATAGGATGTACTCATCGACTACCATGGCCCCACTAGTATGATCTCATCATAGTCTCAGTTGTCGAGTACAGATCCTAAGGGCTTTATCAACATGTGAGAGTAAGACAGTAAACTAATATAAGTCAACATGTTAAGATAAAGTGAAACCAAATAGCATACTATCATGTCGAACAAGAAAGTCCTCTATATATATATCCAAGCATCCATTATAATATACATCATATGTACAACAATGGCCTCTAGGGCATATACATAACTAACAATCTCCCACTTGCACTAAAGCCGGCTGCTGTAGTATCCCATACCTAGCATCCCGAATAATCTCTCAAACTGTATCTGGGGAATGGCCTTCGTGAGTGGATCCGCAGTGTTGTCCTTCGTATCTACTCTCCTGACCTCGATCTCCCGGCGATCAACTATCTCCCTGATCAGGTGATACCGCCTCAAAATATGTCTGAACTTTTGATAGGACCTGGGTTCCTTGGCTTAAGCCACAGCTCCATTGTTATCGCAATACAGAGGTATTTGATGTTCAATGGATGGAACCACACCAAGTTCACTAATGAACTTCTTTATCCAGATAGCCTCTTTGGCAGCATCGTTGGCAGCGATGTATTCAGCCTCCATCGTCGAGTCTGCAACGGTATCCTGTTTGGAACTTTTCCAACATACCGCCCCTCCATTGAGGGTAAATACAAATCCCAAGTGCGACTTAGAGTCGTCCTTATCACTTTAGAAGCTGGAATGGGTAAAGGACTCCACCTGGAGTTCTCCGTTACCATACACCAAGAACATCTTCTTAGTCCTTCGCAAGTACTTGAGAATGTTCTTCACAGCTATCCAGTGACTCTCTCCAGGATCTGCTTGATACCGACTCACTACACTTAGTGAGTATGCTACATCGGGTCTGGTACATAGCATCACATACATGATAGAGCCTACTGCCGAAGCATAGGGTATCCCTTGCATGCGAGCTCTCTCCAAATCAGTCTTGGGAGACATCTCTTTGGAGAGAGTGGGTCCAGAGATCGTGGGTTGGTTCCCACGCTTGGATTCTTCCATACTAAACCTCTTTAGTATGGTGTCAATGTACCTGGATTGGGACAATCCCAGTATCCTTTTAGATCTATCCCTATAGATCATGATTCTCAATATGCAGGAGGCATCACCTAGATATTTCATTGAGAATCTTTGTGATAAGAAGAGCTTGACTGATTGCAGCATAGGAACATCATTTCCTATAAAGAGTATGTCATCCACGTAAAATACGAGGAATACAACCTTACTCTCTGCAACCTTCTTATAAATACAAGGTTCATCTATATTTTTGATGAAGCCAAATCTTTGACTACAACATCAAAACAGATGTTCCAACTCCGCGATGCTTGCTTTAACCCATAAATGGATTTAAGTAGCTTGCACACCTTTCCGCTGCTCCCACTATCTACGAAGCCCTCTGGCTGAGTCATGTACGCGCACTCTTCTAAATCACTGTTTAGAAAGGCGGTCTTAACATCCATTTGCCAGATTTCGTAGTCATGGTATGCAGCAATGGCAAGTAAGATCCGGATGGACTTAAGCATAGCCACTGGAGAAAAGGTTTTGTCATAATTCACACCTGGTCGTTGACGAAAACCCTTTGCAACAAGTCTAGCTTTGAAAGTCTCAACTTTTCCATCTACACTAATTTTCTTTTTAAAGATCCACTTTCTCCCAAAGGGTTTTACCCTTTCAGGAGCATTTTCAAAAGTCCATACTTTGTTGGTGTACATGGATTCCATCTCAGATCGCATTGCATCCAGCCATTTCACAGAGTCACCACTCGTGATGGCCTGCTCGAAACTAGTCGGGTCATCATCTTCCATGATGCAGTCCTCGCTTCCACCATCAATGAGAAAACTGTTGTATCTCTCAGGTGGACGAGAAACCCTACTAGATCGGCGGAGAGGCTGGGGTTCGTCGGGTACTACTGAATCCTCTGGTTCCAATAAATCATCAGTTGTAGTTTGCGGTGCCGGAACCTCTTCCAGCTCTACCTCTTTGCCACTAATTTCTTTTGCAAGAAATTCCTTTTCCAAAAAGGTGGCATGTTGAGCAACAAACACTTTTTGTTCCTCAGTGTGATAGAAAAAATATCCTTGAGAATTCTTTGGATATCCCACAAACTTGCAAAGAACTGATCGTGCCTCGAGTTTGTCCGGATTTTGCCTTTTGACATAGGCCGGACAACCCCATATCTTAACTTGTTTAAAATATGGTCTCTTCCCACTCTATATCTCATATGGTGTGGTAGGTACAGATTTAGATGGAACTAGATTCAATAGGTATATGGTTGTCTCAAGCGCATACCCCCAGAAGGAAATAGGTAACTCAGCATCGCTCATCATAGAGCGCATCATATCTAATAGGGTGCGATTCCTCCGCTTCGATACACCGTTGTGCTGTGGTGTATAAGGAGGAGTAAGCTAAGAGAGAATCCCATTCTCTTTTAGATAATCTAGAAAATCATTGCTCAAGTATTCTCCTCCTCGATCAGATCGAAGGATTTTAATACTTTTATCCGTTTGGTTCTCTACTTCACGCTTATATTCTCTGAATTTCTCAAAAGCTTCAGACTTGTGTTTCATCAGGAACACATGTCCGTATCTAGAGAGATCGTCAGTGAATGTAATGAAGTAAGAAGAACCGTTCCTGGCATGCGTAGACATAAGACCGCATACATCACTATGTACCAGTCCTAAGAGTTCCGTAACTCTTTCTCCGTGTCCACTAAACGGAGTTTTGGTCATTTTTCCTTTGAGACATGAATGGCAAGTATCATATGATGATAATTCGAACGTATTCAAATATCCATCCTTATGTAACTTAGCTAGCCGTGTCGCATTGATATGACCAAGTCTACAATGCCACAAGAAGGATTCGTTCATTTCTGAACTTTTCCTATTGTGTGTGCTTTGTATATTAAGGATTGTATTTTGATTAAGAATGAATATGCCATTATGTAACGAGCCTGATCCAATCAACTTTAGATTTAGGAAGATGTTCATAACATTATCCTGTATTACAAAATTATATCCTTCTTTACTTAATAAAGAAACTGATATAATGTTGCACATCATGTTCGCTATATAATAGCACTCATTCAAAATTAATGTATTACTTCTTGGTAATATAAGGTGATGTTCGCCAACTGCTTTGGCTGCAATATGTGTACCATTCCCTACTAATACGGAATGATCACCCTTTCCCAGTTCTCTACCTTTACGTAGCCCATGTAACAAATTACATATGTGGGATCCTGATCCGGTATCTAATACCCAGGACGTTGGGTGAATTGAGAAACAGTTCTCAATAACTAACACGCCCGAAGAAGGTGCATCAACATGCTTATTCTTCGTTTGGGCGGCGTGAGAATCCAAATGTTCTCATGTTTCCTGCTCAGTCTTATAACACTTATAAGATAGAACGGGTCCAACGTTCTCCTGCTCAGTATAATAAGCGGGTCCAGTCAATACATCCATATTATTATCTTGATTATGGCCTGACATGGCCGCTACCTGGAGAGAGAGAGAAGAAAACACTTTAGCGTATGCTCTTGCAAGATTAGATTGGTTATTATTTTATCTAATCAGGATGTCTCCCACTGTTTTTATCAAATCTTCCTTCAAACCCTAAAAGGTAAGATTAGCCGGGATTAATTACACCCTACAATTTCGTCAATCTTTCAGCTAGATCAGTGTCGGTACTTGAGGGAGGTTCCCCGTGCTCTCGCACGGACCTAATTAAAATAAACCTTGTTTTCCCAGAGGCATAACCCCGTTAACACCTTTCTAGACACCTACTTGATCGGCTAATTGTCTTGTATAAAACTCTCCCAGGAGTAACTCTTACTCGCAGTGGGTATCGGGATCCAACTATCTCATAGGAGGTATGCAATCTCATTGCAAATTTCAACACTTGAAATTCCCGATAATATTTTGCCCCTAGCGATCTATGACCTTGACTAAGTCAACAAACCATAAATCGCAAGTCAAGTTCAACCCTGTTTACCCCAATCAGAGCAAAGCTCTGTTCAAATTCGAAGGTGGGAAAAAAAGCAATGTTTCTCTTTTCCTCCAATCTGAGCAAAGCTCTGTCTTGAAAATTAAAGTGAAAATTATAGTTAAAATAAATGAAGCAACGCTTCAGATCCCCTGCGCTGCGCGCAGAGCGCCACGTGTCAAAATCAGACACGTTAGCGCAGGGGGCGCAGTGCCCAAGGCAGCGCACCCAATCAGAGCAAAGCTCTGTTTAAAATTCAAACTTTAATTAAAGAAGCAATGCTTCAGCTGGCCTGCGCTCTGCGCTGCACGCTACGTGGCAACACGGTTGCGCTAGCGCAGTTGCACTCCGCTACACGCCACGTGGCAGCGCGGTTGCGCTAGCGCAGTTGCGCTGCGCTGTGCGCTGCGCGACACGTGGCAGCGCAGTTGCGCAAGTGCAGTTGCGCTGCGCTATGCGCTGCGCGACACGTGTCACGAGCTGGTGCGCTTACGCCAAACAGAATTAAAATTCTAAAAGATCTTTCTCAATCTTGTTAAAAATAAGAAGATTGTCTTCTGTAAAACAGAAGCCCTTTGATCAAAGATCCAACGGTGGGGAAAATTCCCCAAATCACTCAGAGAATGATCTCTTTAACAAACTTTAACTGATTTATGGGCACTATAAAAAGGACCCTAGACCTCAATTCAAAAGAATCAACATTTTGGAGAGAAATCAAAATTTTCAAGCTGAGAAAACTAAGAAGAAATTTCAAGAAGATAGGTAAAAAAAACCTTTAGGATAGAAGAATTTCTTCTGATAGATCATTGATCTAAGAACAAGATCAATGATCTTTAATAAAAAACAAAAATAAAAATAATGCTTTGCACTTATGAACCATTGGTTCTCTGAGAATCAAGAAAGAAATAAGAAAATACTTGTTTTCTTGAATCTAAATAAGATCAAGAAATCAAACAGTTCTTTACACTTCTTTTATGAACCATTGGTTCTGGAATCTAAAAGATTCTCAAATTAATAGTGCTTTGCACTTGTAAACTGCACTGTTGCGCTCTTAGGTTGGCGCAAGCCACCAGAGAGCGCCACGTGTCTCATTTGCGCTGTGCGCTTTGAAATAGAGCCTTGCTCTCTGAAACTGGCGCAACTCACTACAGCGCGCCACGTGTCAGCAGCGCAAGCGCAGCACACTGCTCTTGCATGACACATGTCATCATCACAAGCGCTTGCGCTCTTTGATTGGCACAAAGCGCCTGACAAATGCAATGCATTTCTTTTGCTAAAGGGCCAAGCCCAAGTCAAAAAGACCTAACAGGCCAAAATAAATTGCAAAGCAATAAAAGGGCATAGCCCAAATAAAATTGATACTTTGCATCATTTATAAAGGGTAGAGCCCAAGTAAAATTGATGGGCAGAGCCCAAATCAAATTGATGCTCTGCATCTTTTATGGGTAGAGCCCAAATAAAAATAAAAAGAAATGCAATGCAAAAGCAAATAAAATGCTGAACATTTTCAACTGGACTTAGCCCAATTTTGGCCGTAAGTCCTCAAATTAAATTGACTGAGCAAGATTGCTCTCTCTTAAATCAATTTACCTCCGGTTCGAGGGTACATCTCCGAACTCCTCTGACACATGTCGTTGTAATCCTTCAACGACGTCAGAGAGGTGACGGGTCCCGACGACCACATATGTATATGGACCGAAACGTCCTTAAACTAATTATGGACCACCACGTCCCTAAACTGGAATATGGACCACCACGTCCCTAAACTGGAACAATAGAGCCTCCAAATGCTCTTTTGCCGGATCTAAACGGTCCCGTTTAAGTTGATCTTAGCCCCAAACACGGCTAACGTATCCTTAAAACATTCAAATGGACTATAAAACTCCAAATCAACTTTGGTTCAAGAGTACATCTTTGAACTCCTCTGACACCTATCGTTGTAATTCTTCAACGACGTCAGAGAGGTGACGAGTCCTGACGGCCATATAATAAACGGATCACCACGTTAAGTTGATCTTAGTCTCAAACAGGACTAACGTATCCTTAACGAACGTTTAAGTTGATCTTAGCCCCAAGCATGGCTAACGTATCCTTAAACTAAAAACACCAAACCCAAATCTAAGTAAATACGGATTTGGACTAATCCACGTCCTACGGGCGACGGCATTACTCAGTCTCCGTATACAATCCACGGGCAACCACAAACAAAACAAACACACACGACACGAAGTGAAATTCTGGAGAAGGAGAAAGTGGTTACCGCGATGCGGTAGCGTAATTAACTGCAGGGGCTTGCGCCTGCAGGGAAGAGCGTCCCCACAATCAAAAGCCCCTCGAGCTAGGGGGAATCTAACGAAGTCTGCTACATCGGCCACATCCGTCTAAACCTCCGATATACGGTGCCATAAATCAACTTGGCATCTTCGGAGAGGTGGACGGATAAAACCAAATAGCATCTGCTCAGAATCTCAGGCAAGACGTCCTAACGTCGCCGCCGCCGTTCGGAGGAGAACAGATTCTGGCACGCCCGGTGGGACCTTTTCCTCTTTCCACTCCACACTTTGTGTGTCGTATTCGCGAACAAATCGCGGTTTGCTGTGGTTGCCTTTGGATTCGAGGTACTAAGATTTAGTGTCTTGCTCCGTGCAGAGAACTGAAGATCGATGGCTTCAAACTGCACTGCCTGCAATTGCAACTCTCGCTCCGTCCGCGCTAGAGGAGTGACTTATGGGCCCCGAGCGGCCTCTCTTTTCAAGATACCAGTGGAGCAGGTAACTCAAGCCACCACTGGATTATTCTTCGGGACCATGCTCCCACCGTTGAGCTTCAATGCCACAATGACGTTGTAAGAAACCCCGGAGAAGTTGGTCTTTAATCGGCTTACCACTACCGCGACCCCTCTCAACGGGTCGTCCAGTTTCAATACCTCAGTTTTCAATGGACTGGGCCAGAACGTCTGCAAACCTGCGATAGCCGAAGCTGCCATCCCAAAGCGGATACCTATCCCGGCTCAAGCGGACGAAATCATTGGAAGGGTTCCTCCTTCCGAGAAGTCAGTTTTTACAAGGCTGGCTATTCCGGTTGCTGCTCCAGGCGAGGTCCTCAAAGCTGCTTCCCCTACCCAGGGCAGGGGGCATGAAGAAGCTTATCCAACAACGGAGGTGACTCCATCCGAAAGACACGCCCGACGTCGCTACTGGCATCGAATAAGAAAGGCTGGGGGCAACTCCCCCTCTGGATTTACGCCACCAGCTCCGATGGTGGGGATCGATGCTGCTGTTCCAACCGGGAACAGCTTTGAATTGCTGAATACGGTGCGCAGAAATTCTCCTACTGCGATGTTGAAACGAACTCCTTCACCTGTGGAGAATACTCCAGAGAAGAAGCTAGAGCAGCCACCTCAACGGCTGTCCTCTAAAATTTACAAAGTCTGGCGACAGGTCCAAGAGTCGGTGATTGATGAAAACTATCTCCGCCGACAGAAAACGATGAAGGTTCGGCAGGGGAAGGATTACTCTGTCAAACCATAAAAAGCAAAAGCTACTTAGGTGCCCATTACAACGGCCCCCTCAACTCCAATCACTCAAAAAAGGAGGCCGCAAAAAGCCCCTGTGTCTTTGGCAAATCGCAAAGACACCGAACACAAACGCCCCAAGTCTGGGGGCATGGTGGTGCACATTGTTTATATGGCTTCTGGAAAGGAGGAAAGTCGTGCTTCAACGAGTCACCGACCGCTCACCCGATCTGTGACGAAAGCCCAAGAGCAGCAACAGAAGCTTCAGGAAATGATGACTGTGATGGCTGCACTTACCCGTCCGAAAGAAAATTCGGAAGTATCATTAGAACAGCGTCACGAACAAGAAACTGATGCTGACTTCTTACGTAGAATCCTCGAAAAGAAGGACATAGAAGCCGCAGAACAAGCGGCTAACATAAAACAAATGGCACTTCTCTTCCAAGACATGGTAGGGATGATGTTACAGCCAGACCCTCCAGCTGAAGACCCTCCAGTCATTGTCGGAAATGACGGAGGGGAAACATCTGATCCTCATCCGGCTCTTTCAGTAGCCAAGGAAGAAACCATTTCCAAGGCCGCACTGGATGATTATATAGCTCATCAAATACGGGCTCATCAAGTAAATAAAGCGGCTGGGCAAACTGTTAGAACCGGACGACCCTATCCAAGCTGGTATGACCAAATCAGTTACCCGCCGGGATATACGATCCCTAAGTTCCACATATATAAAGAGACAGGGAATCCACATCAGCATGTCGCTCAATTCAGGGCCTTATGCGGCAATACTGGAGGCGATGACAAATTGTTGCTTCGCCAATTCGTCAGCAGCTTAGCAGAAACAGCTTTTGAATGGTATTCGGGGCTACCTAACGACTCTGTCAAAACATTTGCGGAGATGGAGTTATTGTTTACATAAATATTCGCGAGTGCTAGTGAACGCATCCCGATAACAGCACTGATAAATGCCAGGATAAAGCCAGGCGAAACGTGGGTCTAATACGCAACACGATGGCGGAACCTATGGTCGAAATGCGAACAACGCATAGAAGAGGCACCTGCGGTAGGCATGTTCGAGGGCACTCTTGATCCGCAAGCGACCATCTCACAATTCATGATGTTCTTCAGATCGACCACCTTCCAAGCATTGATCGACAAATTAGCCCAGATGGGCCACGGACCGTCTCCTCCAAAACCAGACTCTCGAAATGAGAAAGGAAAAGGGAAGGCGACTGTCGTTGCCAACGCTCAACAACAGCCGAGCAACTCAAAGTCGGTCGTTCGCCAAAATAACGCGCATCCACGCCCGTCCCTCGAGGAGAGACTAGGACGTCCTTACTCGTTTCTTAAGAATAAAACGAGAAGACTGTTTGAACTGGCAGTATGCAACAGACTCATCAATCTGCCGAATCCAAAACGTCCGTTGCGACCAGGCGATCCCAATAATCCCGATTACTGCCCTTACCACCAAACGATAAGTCACCCGATCGAGGATTGTTTTGTCTTTAAGGGATGGATTGAGGATCACTACCTACAAGGCAAGTTTGCGCTGTCTGAAAACTGGAAGGTAAACCCACCACAGCCGCATACTCCAAAGAAGACGGACATGCCGAGGGCAACTTGTCATGTGATCTCTCACTCATTGGCAGATAATAAAGAGGCTCCTTGCGCCGAGAAACCGAGGGTGGACCCTGAACCAGAAATTCCGCGGCCGTCAGACGAGTTGATCGATGCCTTCCTGAATGAGATTCGTTTGAAAGTTAAAGCCGATCAAGAGCGTGAGATGGCCATACTGGAAGGAGCCAAACGCCGACTACTAGACCAAGAGTCGAAGCACTCCCGTCAAATCAAAAGCCATCCGCTGCGGATAAAAACAAATTCAAGACGAGGAAAAGGTTCGCTAAAGCCCTGTCAGCGGGAATGGTGTTACCACCCTCTGAAGAAAATACTCTCGGTGAAGCAGAGATGCATCCTAACTTTTGCTTATATCATCAGAAGATCACACATCCTACCGAAGACTGCGACTCCTTTAAGTGTTGGTGTCAAGGGTATGTCGCTCAAAAGCAACACTTCAACAGGACAAAGCGTGGAGCTCGTAGACATCAGAAAAATGTGATAGATGAGCGCAAAAGAGCCGCCGACGATTGTCATATAGCCGACTCCAAGGGATCGCAAATTATCACCTTTGGAAGCGACTCTGACGAGGAAGCTGCCCTCAACCCTCTCCTTAAAGAATCCATTTCAAAGATGAAAGAATTGAGAAGTTGCGATAACGTTCAGCCGTGTAATCGCACGCTGCTCGGAAAAAATCTCGGCCCCACAAATAAGGGATCGAACAAAAAGGATAAAGGGAAGGGAAAAACATCCCTCGTAGCCAATGCTCAACAGCAATCGAGTGGCCCTAGACCGGTTGTTTGCCGAAACAACAAGCAGCAACCCCTCCAAGAAAAGTTGAAACGTCCTTACTCGTTTCCGCAAGATAAAACAAGGGGACTGTTCGAGTTGGCGTTGCGCAACCGACTCATAAATCTACCGGAGCCAAAACGTCCGTCGCGACCAAATGATGTCAATGAGCCCAACTACTGTCCCTATCACCGAGTACTGGGTCACCTGATCGAGGATTGCTACGTCTTCAAAAACTGGGTTGAAGATCAATACCAACAAGGCAAGTTCGTCGTCTCCGAAAACTGGAAGGTAAGCCCGTCACAACCGCACGCATCGGGAAAGATGGAGACACCGGGGGCATCATGCTTATTAATAAGGAAGGCCCCAGAGACCGAAAAGTCAGTAAACTAGAGCTTCACCTCAAATACGGCGATGACGGACCGCAACGTCCTTAAACTAACGACTGACCGCAATGTCCTAAAACCTGCAAATGACCGAAACGTCGTTAAACTACTATCAACCCGCGGCATCCTCAGGCTGGCGTGGTATTAAAAAAAAGGTATGTCCATAAGCAAAATGGGCACGGATGAAAACCCGAAAGGGCTCCGTGAGTAAAAACAGCAGGGCTACCGGCGAGTCTTGTGAAAACCCGAAAGGGCGCAAGCTCGTTAGAATAAAAAAAAGAGAAATAATAAAAAATAATAATAAAAAAAAAGACGGTATGTCCATAAGCAAAAAGGGCACGGATGAAAACCCGAAAGGGCTCCGTGAGTAAAAACAGCAGGACTACCGGCGAATGTTTGTGAAAACCCGAAAGGGCGCAAGCTTGTTAAAAGGCACTTAGAAGGTCCTCTCGACCTTGTAAGGAGAAACCACCTACGTGAGATCCATACGACTCACAAGGGAGCAACACACTTAAGGATCCCCACGACTCCTAAGGAGAAAATACACTTGCGAGATCCTCACGACTCGTATGGAGAAATCTCTTATGGGACCCTCACGGCTCATAATATTTGAAAGTCTTAAGTTACAGAGACCTAAATCTGTGCTTAAGCAACCCCCCACAACTTCCAATATTGCCCTACAAGTGGCTCAATACTGACCCTTGTATACAATCCACGGACGCGAATAAACATTTCCCTAACCAAATCCCATCCGTGATTGGGGATATGTGCGTATGATGAACAACCCTTATAAGTCATCTCGACTTACAAGGAGAAAACCCTATTGTAGGATCCTTACGACTTACGGAGGAACATACACTTAGGAATCATCACGATTCTTAAGGAGAAAATACACCTACAAGATCCTCACGACTTGTAGGGAGAAATACCTTTGTGAGACCCTAACGGCTCATGAAGTTAAAAGCCTCAGTCAACAGGACCTTAACCCTGTTCGCTAAGCCACCTTTGATCAACATCGACGAAGGCAAATGATGATTCGCTCCTGGCAATATCCCAATTGCAGCGGTGCTGATGCCGAAATCGGTGTCTAAACTCAGGTTTACGGTGAAAAGCCGGTAGGCCGCACATGCATACGAAATAGCCGAAATGATAAGGCAACTTGCAATAAAAAGCAGCAAGTAAAAACGTATGCATACAAAATAGCCGAAATGATTGGGCACCGCAAAAAATAGCCGAAATGATTAGGCAATCGCGACCTTCACGATATAAAAGCTGAAATGATAAAGCATCGCGGAAATAAAATAATAATAAAAAAATGATGATGAATGAAACTTCTGCCCTACAGGTGAGATCACATCGATCCCTGTATACAATCCAGGGGCACAAACAAAGAGGGAACCATACCTTCCCAACAGGCTCTATCAGAAAGCGAAGCCAAATCTCGACGGTTCATAGACAATCTAGAGACAACCTCGACATTTGTCGCGATATTGCAGACACAATATCAACAAACGAAGCAAAGGAAGATCCCTAGCTTCAGGGTCTCGACATTAATATTGACAACTTAGAGATCACCAACGGCGTTTCTCCTTACTCCAGTAGGATGCAGATGCGACGTCAACTAACGACCCCAGGGTCAAAACAACGGAGCCACGGCAAAATCCCTAGTTCCAAACCTCAACGGTTCACCAGCAACCTAGAAACAACCTCGACGTTCGTCTCGATACAGCAAACGAGATGTCACCCCAACGTTCGTCTCGACACAGCAGACGCAACATCATCAAACAAATGGAGCCACGGCAAAATCCCTAGTTCCAAACCTCGACGGTTCGTCAGCAATCTAGAGACAACTACGACATTCATCTCGATACAGCAGACGAGATGTCACTCCAGCATTCTTCCTCCAGCAGGGTTCAGACGTGACAATTAAACAAATGGAGCCACGGCAAAATCCCTAGTTCCCACCGTGACATTCGTCTCGATACAACAGACGCGATGCCAGCAAACGAAGCAAAGGCCAAATTCCTAGCTTCAGGGTCTTGACAGCAACTCACATAAAACCTGAAAGACTATCGGAGATCATCCCACACCAGCGCGGAGTGGTTATGACTCATTGGGGCTCGCCAAAATGAGCCTAACCTCAAGTAAAAAGCGGCATGGCAAATTCCTAACGCTTGCTCTTCCGACGGTCAAACTGCCTAGGAAGATTGCTTGAAGACGTCTTGTCCAGCCCCCGAAGGGATCAGAGACATGGCGGTCGCAGGGCTACTCGAATAGCACGATTGCCTATCGAGGAACATATCAGCTTATGCAACGGTACAATGGCCAAAACCCTAAGTACCACAGACCCTAACGGACTTCTGTTGTAAAGAGCAGAGGTTAACTGTGACGTTAGGATATTCTTGCGAGAAATGCTCGATTCGTCTCGACTTGTGAAGAAATTGATGTCTTTGCGAGAAATTCTCGATGCGGCTCGACTCATGAGATAAAGCCTTAGGCAGTAGGCATAAAAGAAGCCTGTTTCCTGAGCACTGGGACCCTGCAAGTTGGCCCAAAACGGTCTCTTGCACACTATCCACTGGTCTCACTCTCCAAACTCGAAACTCGACAAGGAGGGAAGCAACCGCTTACGGGTCCTCTCGACTCGTAAGAGGGAAAAATTCTCTTATAGGATCCTTACGACTTATAAGAGAAAACACACTTAGGAATCCTCACGATTCCTAAGGAGAAAATCCACCTACGAGATCCTCTCGATTCGTAGGGAGAAAAGTCTCTGCGAGACCCTCACGATTCATAGAGTTGAAAAGTCTTAGGCGGCAGATCTGAACCTGCGGCCTAAGCCATTGCTATCTCTTGGAGAAATCTAGATGCTTACTCTATTATCTATCAACCCTGTTTATTCAGACAACATACGCACAATAAAAGAAAGAAGGAAGTGACAGGAAGAACATCCGATTTACATTTGATCAAGCGTTCGAGACACACTCATTCATGCATGTGCAAAGGATTCAGAACAAGGGATAAGACAAGCTGAAATGAAAATTTTATATTCATATTATAAAAAGGGGTTCTTACAATCACGGAGAAACAGATAATAACATTATTAAAATGTTTACAAAGGTATAACCTCGAACCCAGGACATGGATTGAGGAACTCGAAAGTGACCCTATCTATGACTTTCCAAGCTTCGCCGACCATCCTGGTGTGCTTTCATTCGCGAGCACAAGCGTCAGGGTCCCCCCTGATGTCTTCCACCCTACGATAAGTAGCAAGTATGGCGGACTGTTGAAAGACCTCATGCAAGAGATCGACAAGATTGTCTCGCCGTCTTTTCGAGATTAAGTTCATCAGGTACACCGAGTGCACCTTATCCTCGGCGGCATCCAACGCCCTAAGCGGCATACCGGAACAGAATAGGGGAAGCGCTTCCCAGATGGCTCCCATGATAAGTTTCAGGAGAGAGGAACGTCGGGGAAGCGGTGGACCGTTGTATGCGTCGAAGCGGCTCATGATTTTAGCACACTCCGCGTTTGTGAACTCTCGATTTTGAGAACGACCAAGTCAGCG
This sequence comes from Agapanthus africanus, assembly GCA_030015575.1. Taxonomy (NCBI): domain Eukaryota; kingdom Viridiplantae; phylum Streptophyta; class Magnoliopsida; order Asparagales; family Amaryllidaceae; genus Agapanthus; species Agapanthus africanus. Next base: position 624,133 of record JASDDO010000008.1, on the reverse strand, counting down.
GATGTCCCGGTAAGAGATGATCTCGTTAAGAGCATACAAATGGACGTCCATTGTTTCTGTGAAAGAAAATCAACAAAATTATCAGAAAGAATGATTAAGCAAAACGATATAATGCAATGAGGAATAAAATGCCATCTTTAAACTCCAAGATCAATGAAAAACTCCTAAGAGTTCTGTTGTATGATTTGGAAGGAGTAAAGCTCCATTAATGAATTAAGAAAATCCAAGGAAAATCTTTTAGAGAGCAAAACTCTATTAATGGAACCCTAATAGGGCTCTCCTTAGTCTTCTATAGACCTCCTTAGAGCAAAACTCTGCTAAGTGAAACCCTAAATGGGTCTTCTTTAGATCTGGGATCTATTGAGAGCAAGGCTCTTAAAATTGATTTAATTTAATCAAAATTAATATTTTTACCTAAAATTCTCTAAAGTTTGAACTTTTAAAAGTGTTTAAACAAGATAGCAGGGCTCTAAGTTCTGAAAGTAAAATTGTGAAGATGAAAATCATCTAAGGGACCAAAGGCCCTATTTATAGGCATCAAATGCCCTTTCAACTTCCAAAAGTTGCCGCGGCGGTTGGAATTCGGCCACCGCTGCGCTCACGTTTAAGGCCACGTAAGCGCAACGGTGGAGGGGCATTTATTTACCCCAATCAGAGCAAAGCTCTGTTCACATTCCAAGGTGGGAAAAGAAGCAATGCTTCTGTTTTCCTCCAATCAGAGCAAAGCAATTAAAGTGAAAATTAAAGTTAAAATAAATGAAGCAACGCTTCAGATCCCCTGCGCTGCGCGTAGAGCGCCACGTGTCAAAATCAGACACGTTAGCACATGGGGCGCAGCGCCTAAGGCAGCGCACCCAATCAGAGCAAGGCTCTGTTTAAAATTCAAACTTTAATTAAAGAAGCAACGCTTCAGCTGGCCTACGCTCTGCGCTGCACGCTACATGGCAACACGGTTGCGCTGCGCTCTGCGCTACGTGCTACGTGTCAGCGCGGTTACGCTAGCACAGATACGCTACGCTGTGTGCTGCGCGACACGTGTCAGCGCAGTTGCGCAAGTGCAGTTGCGCTGCGCTATGCGCTGCGCGACACGTGTCACGAGCTAGTGCGCTTACGCCAAACAGAATTAAAATTCTGAAAGATCTTTCTCGATCTTGTTAAAAAGAAGAAGATTGTCTTCTGTAAAACAGAAGCCCTTGGATCAAAGATCCAACGGTGGGGAAAATTCCCCAAATCACTCAGAGAATGATCTATTTAACAAACTTTAACTGATTTATGGGCACTATAAAAAGGACCCTAGACCTCAATTCAAAAGAATCAACATTTTGGAGAGAAATCAAAATTTTCAAGCAGAGAAAATTCTGAAGAAATTTCAAGAAGAAAGGAAAAAAAAACCTTTAGGATAGAAGAATTTCTTCTGATAGATCATTGATCTAAGAACAAGATCAATGATCTTTAATAAAAAAACAAAAATAAAAATAGTGCTTTGCACTTATGAACCATTGGTTCTCCGAGAATCAAGAAAGAAATAAGAAAATACTTGTTTTCTTGAATCTAAATTAGATCAAGAAATCAAACAGTGCTTTGCACTTCTTTTATGAACCATTGGTTCTGGAATCTAAAAGATTCTCAAATTAATAGTGCTTTGCACTTGTAAACTGCACCGTTGCGCTCTTAGGTTGGCGCAAGCCACCAGAGAGCGCCACGTGTCTCATTTTGCGCTGTGCGCTTTGAAATAGAGCCTTGCTCTCTGAAACTGGCGCAACTCACTACAGCGCGCCACGTGTCAGCAGCGCAAGCGCAGCGCACTGGTGCAGCGCACTGCGCTTGCATGACACGTGTCATCATCACAAGCGCTTGCGCTCTTTGATTGGCGCAAAGCGCCTGACAAATGCAATGCATTTCTTTTGCTAAAGGGCCAAGCCCAAGTCAAAAAGACCTAGCAGGCCAAAATAAATTGCAAAGCAATAAAAGGGCAGAGCCTAAATAAAATTGATGCTTTGCATCATTTATAAAGGGTAGAGCCCAAGTAAAATTGATGGGCAGAGCCCAAATCAAATTGATGCTCTGCATCTTTTATGGGTAGAGCCCAAATAAAAATAAAAAGAAATGCAATACAAAAGAAAATAAAATGTTGAACATTTTCAACTGGACTTAGCCCAATTTTGGCCGTAAGTCCTCAAATTAAATTGACTGAGCAAGATTGCTCTCTCTTAAATCAATTTACCTCCGGTTCGAGGGTACATCTCCGAACTCCTCTGACACCTGTCGTTATAATCCTTCAACGACGTCAGAGAGGTGACGGGTCCCGACGACCACATATGTATATGGACCGAAACGTCCTTAAACTAATATGGACCACCACGTCCCTAAACTGGAATATGGACCACCACGTCCTTAAACTGGAACATGAGCCTCCATGTCCCTAAACTGGAACAATAGAGCCTCCAAATGCTCTTTTGCCGGATCTAAACGGTCCTGTTTAAGTTGATCTTAGCCCCAAACATGGCTAACGTATCCTTAAAATATTCAAATGGACTATAAAACTCCAAATCAACTTTGGTTCAAGGGTACATCTTTGAACTCCTCTGACACCTATCGTTGTAATTCTTCAACGACGTCAGAGAGGTAACGAGTCCTGACGGCCATATAATAAACGGATCACCACGTTAAGTTGATCTTAGTCTCAAACAGGACTAACGTATCCTTAACAAACGTTTAAGTTGATCTTAGCCCCAAGCACGGCTAACGTATCCTTAAACTAAAAACACCAAACCCAAATCTAAGTAAATACGGATTTGGACTAATCCACGTCCTACAGGCGACGGCATTACTCAGTCTCCGTATACAATCCACGGGCAACCACAAACAAAACAAACACACACGACACGAAGTGAAATTCTGGAGAAGGAGAAAGTGGTTACCGCGATGCGGTAGCGTAATTAACTGCAGGGGCTTGCGCCTGCAGGGAAGAGCGTCCCCACCATAGTCACAATATTCGCGAATTATTCGGAAAATTCGTGAATAATTCGCAAATAATTGGCTTGACGAATAACTCTGCGTTTTAATCGCCATTGCCGGATGATTCGTTTAGTACGCGAATTATTCGCGAATTATTCGCAAAATTCGCGAATAATTCGCGTACCAAACGAATTATTCACATCACTGCCTAAACTTTAGCCACAAATCAATTGACAGCACACACACTACACTGTAGCACTCCAAATTTTAAAATCAAAATTCCAACTTGAGCTTCAGAACTCAGAAGTTCAAATCCATTTCTTCTCTGAGTTCTCTCAAGTCTCAAGTCTCTCACTGCCTCACCTCCACAACCCTCACGCCTCACCTAGTCGCCTCGACGCCTCCACGACTACATCGCCTCCACGACCCCACCACCGCCTCCACGACTCCAGGCTCTCCACGCGGACCACGCCTGACGCCTCCACGACTCCACGCCTCCACGACGACTCCACCGCCTCCACGACGACTCCACCGCCTCCACGACTCCACCGTCTATACAACGACCATGACTCCACCGCAGCCTCACCGCCTCTTCGATTAATTAGGGTTTCTCCAGTCCAGACTCCAGACTCGTCTTCGGCCTTCTTTCAACCCCACCGCCGCCTCCTCGACCCAAATCCATCTCTCCAGACTCGAATCTCCAGACTCCACCGCCGCCTCGCCGGAATTTCTCCTCACCTTCTTTCGATTCCAAGACCGCCGGAGATTCCCAAGGTATATTTTTCTTGTCTGCTGTTTTTTTTTCTTTTGGGGTTCTGATGCAAAATCAATTTTTGATGAAAAATTCCCAAATCAACATACACACAGAGCATATCGAAATCAATTTTTGATGAAAAATTCCCAAATTCCCAAATCAATTTTTGATGCAAAATCAATTTTTGATGAAAAATTCCCAAATTCCCAAATCTAGAGAGCATATCGGGAGCAAAGAACAGATCTGCAGTTCTGCACCTCACCTCAAAAGCTTTTTTCTCCATTTGATACTCTCCAGTGAGCTCAATGATTTCACTCCCATGTTCTCCTTCGATAGAGAAATTTGAGAAGAGGGCAGGGTACCCATTTGAAATTTTCAAATGGATTTCTCTAGTTTACCAAGAAATCTTCAAAAAACTTGAAATTTATGCAAAATAATGGACAGAGGTTCAATATCCATGAGCTCAAATTTCTAAAAATCCAAATGGGTCTTTAGATTAAAACCCCAAAAAAGGAATAAAGAAGAGAGCTTTAGATCTTGAGGGGATCTATTGGGTTTCTATCAATAGTGGGATGGATCATGGAAAAGAGAAGGAAAAGGTGTGATTTGTTGATCTATTAATTCAACACACACACAAGACACAAAGGAAGGAAATATCAAGACAATAAGAGCTAAGAAAAGAGTCCTGGAGCTGTAGAGCATATGACCTCTAGTATACCATATGTGTTGATTGTTGTTTCATAATCGATATGCACGCTATCTCAATTGTCAAGTATTTGGATATGTATTGATTGTTGTTTCATTTTAGTGCTAAAAATCGATTTTTAAGGATAGATTGAAGAAAATGTTAGGACTTATATTTAATTAAATTATGTGAATTATGTAATAATATATTGTTTTGTGAATTATATTTTTGATATAGAAATATGCCTCGCGAAAGGGATCCCTTATGGGAATATATTACAAAAGTTGGAGGCACAAAAGTTAAATGCAACTTTTGTCAAGAAATGTTTGTCGGGGGTATAACTCGGATGAGATATCATTTCTCAAAGATCACTTGCAAAGATATTCGGCCTTGCCCCAATGTTACCGATCCTATTCGTGATCTTGCTTTGAAAGGAGTACACGATTTGGAATCTAAAAATAAGAAGACAAAAATTTCGGGGTTTTGGAATCCCTCTGGTAGTTCTTCAGGTTCCATTGCACAAGAATCTTTAATTTCTCAAGAGGCCACTCAAGTGACTCAACCACAAAGTGGAATTCAAAGAACCATTAATGCAATGATTAAGAAGGCGGAAAAGGAGGAAGCAGACAAATCACTAGTTAGATGCATGGTTAATGATAACTTGGCATTTAACTTGTTGCGTTCTCCTAGCTTTCATGAAGCTATTCGTGCCATTGCCAAAGTTGGACCGGGTTATGAGCCGCCGAGTAGTGAATTAGCAAGAACAACACTATTGGAGGATTTGAAGGGCGAAGCAAATGAATATGTGCAAGGTATGAGACAATCATGGGAGACTTGTGGTTGCACAGTAATGTCGGATGGATGGACGGATGGAAGGAATCGACCTTATTTGAATTTGCTCGTTTCTTGCCCTAAAGGTGTGGTATTCTTGAAGTCTTTATGCACGGTGGGAAACAAAAAGGATGCATTATATATATATAACTTCATCTCATCGGTTATTGAAGATATTGGTCCGAACAATGTTATTCAATTCATATCGGACAATGCTTCAAACTACCTAGCCGCCGGAAATATGATTGTGGATAAGTACAAACATATTTTCAAAACTAGTTGTGCGGCACATTGCATCAATCTAATGTTCAAAGAATTTGATGCACTTGAAAGTGTGGCTCCTATTCTTCATAGTGCAAGAAGAGTTGCTAAGTTCATGTATAGATACCAACATGTGTTGGATTTGATGAGAACTCACACGGGTGGTCGTGAGTTAAAAAGGCCCGGAGCTACAAGGTTTGCTACACAATTTATTTGCCTTCAATCTATCTTGGAACAAGAGCAATCTCTCCGATATATGGTTGCTTCTTCGGAATGGAGGGAATTGGCTCCATGTAAAAGTTTGGAGGGTATGGAGATACAAAACTTGTTTCAAGGGAATGAGTTTTGGGATTGTGGTAGACAACTTATAAGAGTTATGGAACCACTTTTTCGAATCTTAAGAATGGTTGATGGTGATAGTTCTTCATCCGGATACATATATTATGGAATTCGGAAAGCTAAAGAGGCCATAAAGCTTATTTTCAATGAAGATAGTGCCAAATATTTGCCATTTTGGACAATCATTGATGAAAGGTGGAAGAAATCTTTATATTGTGATATGTATGCGGCGGCTTTTTATTTGAATCCTCACTTGTTTTATGATGGGCATGCAAAAATGGATACCGATGTAAGAAATGGTTTGGAGAAAGTCATATTAAAGATGTTGGCTTACAATGAAAGGATCAACATAGTTAGAGAGCTCAAGGATTACCATTCAAAGGATCCGAGCATATTTGGAGAGATGGCAATTGGATCTTTACATGTTGCTCATCCAAGTAAGCATAGTTACAATTTTTCCTTTTGCATATTATTTCCAATATCATGTTAAATGTTTTTAATTAATTTTTTCTTTTTTTTTATGGTATTAGGACTATGGTGGGACATGTGGGGTAGTGCGGTGCCTATATTGCAAAAGTTGGCAATTAGAATATTGAGTCAAACATGTAGTTCATCGACGTGTGAGAGAAATTGGAGTGCTTTTGATGCGGCGTACACTAAAAAGAGGAACCGGCTTGATCCTACTAGATTACAGGATTTAGTGTATGTGAGAGTGAACAATCATTTGAAGAGGACAATGCAAAAAAAAGAGCAACTTGATTCGACTCCGATCAATCTTGAAAAACTTGATTGTAATATTGCCGATATATTTTATGGAGATGGTGGAGCTTGCATTCAAGATGATCGCATTCGTGGCAATTACGATGATGAGAATGATGATCATGGCGATGAAGATGATAGAGGCAATGATGATGAAAATGCCGTAGAACTTGACTTTTTAAATGCTACGGATATTTCTCCTTCCGGAGTGCCATAGATTTTTTGCTTTATTGACATATGTTTTTATGGTATTTTTGTCATTTTGAATTTTGGGTTGGTCATCAATCTTCAAGATCTATGTAAGTGAAAATAGCATGTTGAATAGTTGATGATGAAATATAGTCTTTTTCTTTTGTCTACAAGTATCATAAAGAATATTACATATTTGTCTTCTCATTTGCCCTCTGTAGTCTAGAATATTACATGTTATGTACATACTCATATATTAATTTATTGCTCGAAATCCTTCCCGAACATTTCCCGAACACTTACCGAATCTTTCCCGAATACCTGCCGATTTTTTCCGAATAGTTCTCCGAATCAGAATTTTCGTCCTCACCGAATTATTCCCGAATGGCGAATTTATGACTATGGTCCCCACAATCAAAAGCCCCTCGAGCTAGGAGGAATCTGACGAAGTCTGCTACATCGGCCGCATCCGTCTAAACCTCCGATATACGGTGCCATAAATCAACTTGGCATCTTCGGAGAGGTGGACGGATAAAACCAAATAGCATCTGCCCCGAATCTCAGGCAAGACGTCCTAACGTCGCCGCCGCCGTTCGGAGGGGAACAGATTCTGGTACGCCCGGTGGGACCTTTTCCTCTTTCCACTCCACACTTTGTGTGTCGTATTCGCGAACAAATCGCGGTTTGCTGTGGTTGCCTGTGGATTCGAGGTACTAAGATTTGGTGTCTTGCTCTGTGCAGAGAACTGAAGATCGATGGCTTCAAACTGCACTGCCTGCAATTGCAACTCTCGCTCCGTCCGCGCTAGAGGAGTGACTTATGGGCCCCGAGCGGCCTCTCTTTTTAAGATACCAGTGGAGCAGGTAACTCAAGCCACCACTGGATTATTCTTCGGGACCATGCTCCCACCGTTGAGCTTCAATGCCACAATGACGTTGCAAGAAACCCCGGAGAAGTTGGTCTTTAATCGGCTTACCACTGCCGCGACCCCTCTCAACGGGTCGCCCAGTTTCAATACCTCAGTTTTCAATGGACTGGGCCAGAACGTCTGCAAACCTGCGATAGCCGAAGCTGCCATCCCAAAGCGGATAGCTATCCCGGCTCAAGCGGACGAAATCATTGGAAGGGTTCCTCCTTCCAAGAAGTCAGTTTTTACAAGGCTGGCTATTCCGGTTGCTGCTCCAGGCGAGGTCCTCAAAGCTGCTTCCCCTACCCAGGGCAGGGGGCATGAAGAAGCTTATCCAACAACGGAGGTGACTCCATCCGCAAGACATGCCCGACGTCGCCACTGGCATCGAGTAAGAAAGGCTGGGGGCAACTCCCCCTCTGGATTTACGCCACCAGCTCCGATGGTGGGGATCGATGCTGCTGTTCCAACCGGGAACAGCTTTGAATTGCTGAATACGGTGCGCAGAAATTCTCCTACTGCGATGTTGAAACGAACTCCTTCACCTGTGGAGAATACTCCAGAGAAGAAGCTAGAGCAGCCACCTCAACGGCTGTCCTCTAAAATTTACAAAGTCTGGCGACAGGTCCAAGAGTCGGTGATTGATGAAAACTATCTCCGCCGACAGAAAACGATGAAGGTTCGGCAGGGGAAGGATTACTCTGTCAAACCACAAAAAGCAAAAGCTACTTGGGTGCCCATTACAACGGCCCCCTCAACTCCAATCACTCAAAAAAGGAGGCCGCAAAAAGCCCATGTGTCTTTGGCAAATCGCAAAGACACCGAACACAAACGCCCCAAGTCTGGGGGCATGGTGGTGCACATTGTTTATATGGCTTCCGGAAAGGAGGAAAGCCGTGCTTCAACGAGTCACCGACCGCTCACCCGATCTATGACGAAAGCCCAAGAGCAGCAACAGAAGCTTCAGAAAATGATGACTGTGATGGCTGCACTTACCGGACCGAAAGAAAATTCGGAAGTATCATTAGAACAGCGTCACGAACAAGAAACTGATGCTGACTTCTTACGTAGAATCCTCGAAAAGAAGGACATAGAAGCCGCAGTACAAGCGGCTAACATAAAACAAATGGCACTCCTCTTCCACGACATGGTAGGGATGATGTTACAGCCGGACCCTCCAGCTGAAGACCTTCCAGTCATTGTCGGAAATGACGGAGGGGAAACATCTGATCCTCATCCGGCTCTTTCAGTAGCCAAGGAAGAAACCATTTCCAAGGCCGCACTGGATGATTATATAGCTCATCAAATACGGGCTCATCAAGTGAATAAAGCGGCTGGGCAAACTGTTAGAACCGGACGACCCTATCCAAGCTGGTATGACCAAATCAGTTACCCGCCGGGATATACGATCCCTAAGTTCCACGTATATAAAGAGACAGGGAATCCACATCAGCATGTCGCTCAATTCAGGGCCTTATGCGGCAATACTGCAGGCGATGACAAATTGTTGCTTCGCCAATTCGTCAGCAGCTTAGCAGAAACAGCTTTTGAATGGTATTCGGAGCTACCTAACGACTCTGTCAAAACATTTGCGGAGATGGAGTTATTGTTTACACAAAGATTCGCGAGTGCTAGTGAACGCATCCCGATAACAGCACTGATAAATGCCAGGATAAAGCCAGGCGAAACGTGGGTCTAATACGCAACACGATGGCGGAACCTATGGTCGAAATGCGAACAACGCATAGAAGAGGCACCTGCGGTAGGCATGTTCGTGGGCACTCTTGATCCGCAAGCGACCATCTCACAATTCATGATTTTATTCAGGCCGACCACCTTCCAAGCATTGATCGACAAATTAGCCCAGATGGGCCACGGACCGTCTCCTCCAAAACCAGACTCTCGAAATGAGAAAGGAAAAGGGAAGGCGACTGTCGTTGCCAACGCTCAACAACAGCCGAGCAACTCAAAGCCGGTCGTTCGCCAAAATAACGCGCATCCACGCCCGTCCCTCGAGGAGAGACTAGGACGTCCTTACTCGTTTCTTAAGAATAAAACGAGAAGACTGTTTGAACTGGCAGTACGCAACAGACTCATCAATCTGCCGAATCCAAAACGTCCGTTGCGACCAGGCGATCCCAATAATCCCGATTACTGCCCTAACCACCAAACGATAAGTCACCCGATCGAGGATTGTTTTGTCTTTAAGGGATGGATTGAGGATCACTACCTACAAGGCAAGTTTGCGCTGTCTGAAAACTGAAAGGTAAACCCACCACAGCCGCATACTCCAAAGAAGACGGAAACGCCGGGGGCAACTTGTCATGTGATCTCTCACTCATTGGAAGATAATAAAAAGGCTCCTTGCGCCGAGAAACCGAGGGCGGATCCTGAACCAGAAATTCCACAGCCGTCAGACGAGTTGATCGATACCTTCCTGAATGAGATTCGTTTGAAAGTTAAAGCTGATCAAGAGCGTGAGATGGCCATACTGGAAGGAGCCAAACGCCGACTACTAGACCAAAGAGTCGAAGCACTCCCGTCAAATCAAAAGCCATATGCTGCGGATAAAAACAAATTCAAGACGAGGAAAAGGTTCGCTAAAGCCCTGTCAGCGGGAATGGTGCTACCACCCTCTGAAGAAAATACTCTCGGTGAAGTAGAGATGCATCCTAACTTTTGCTTATATCATCAGAAGATCACACATCCTACCGAAGACTGCGACTGTCTTGGATCGCAAGTACGTGATTGCAATGTTTGAGGCAGGACCTATACTGATATGACAGTCTTGCTCGAGATGATAGTATGCTATCTGGTTTGTCTTTATCATCGTATACATGCTATTGCATGATTGATAAAGCCCATAGGATTCTGCTTGACAGCCAGCAATATGATGGTGATCATTTACGTGGGAGCTGGGGTCTATAAGTACATCCTTAAAGAGTCCCTAGTCGTGGGAGTTTCGAGACAGGGCATCGATACTCCAGAGTAGACTAGTGTATACAGTCGAGACCCCGACGAGGGGCGGTGGCTGGTCTCACAAGCCACTGGTGTCAGTTGGATCACCTAAGATGTATACAGGTGCTCATTAGGTTATGAGTACACCGGACAGGACTCGCCGGGAACCTGCTAGTTGGTATTATACATATCGTCAGACGGCAGTTCCCTGGTGACATGTGTACAGGTTAGTTCATCGACCTGAGATCGTCATTTGTCTCATGTGAGTTCCCACTGTGCTTAGATTACTACCCTACCACGCTCAAAGGAGTTGTGCAAACAGGTTTTAGTTGGGTACAGTCCCGAGCCACATTAGAGGCAAGTGAGCGGATCTCGGGGATTCGTCTCTCCCGATATTGGGGGTTGATGTCGCGCAGTGCACGGGTGGCCATCACTAGAAACCCTCGGCCGAGGTAGTAGAGAATTACTGATTTAGATCAGTAGTTTCTTAGGTGGTGATGGGCTTCATGCCGACACGATTTATCACGTTGTTAGGGGTCTGACTTTATCCACCCCCTAGACTCGATATGCGATACTCTTTAGACGAATGGACCGGACTGTATATACATTGTCACTGTCAGGCTCAGTAGGGTTTATAGATGAGTTCGCTCGTCAGCTTCCCTTCCAATCAATACATAGGCAAACCGTTACGTACAGTTTATACCTCTGACGTGCTAGAGGTGCTACCCAGTGCCGATGTGTTGATGAGTCATTAGAGTCCCCCACAGACACTTTCCCAAGTTCGGGCGAAACGTTGTAGAGGCCATATGGGTTTATGGCAAGGTTCGGAAAAAGCACGTGCGTTTTCGCACGTGTCGTTTTTCGGGCAGATAATACTAGTAGGCTTTGGTTTAAGCCGGACCCAGTATTATACTGTGTAGATATAATATCTTTGTCTCTGTTGCATTTGTATTCGGTCGTAATACAAATGCGGGTATGTTTATACTGATACGGGGTTATCCTGAAATTCGTTTCAGGATCACTTTTGGAAGTTGCCAGTTTCCAGTTTTCTATCAGCCGTATTTAACATTTGGTTAAATACGGATTTATCTTTTCTTGGGATTTGTGTGTGAGCTTCTAGAAGAGGTGACTAGGATGGTGAAGTGGCTTTGTTCATTAATGGTGCATTAATTGAGTTGATGACTATGGTTATGAATCATTGTTTCTTTTAATGAGTTCATACTAGGTGTATTATGACTCATTCATTTGTATTAGTGCTTATTCTCACCCTCCCTCTCCTACACTCACCTCCCCCCTCTCCTTAAATGGCCGGCCACTCCTTGATGAAAGATGATGGTTGTTATTTGAAAAGATTATGGATTTTGGTTCATGGAAATTGATATACTCCATTTCTCATTTCATATCGATCCAAAAGGCAACTTCATTAACCGTTCGTCCATAGCCTTGGACGTAACGAGACAAAGTGTTCTACTCATTCTCTACTTCATCTTGGTCGTCTCTTTTGGCAAACTTGACGATCGAGTTGCCTCGGCTCAGAGGCGGGAGCCCGTTTAAAGATCCGTTGACGTGGTGCCACCCAGACGAGAAGAACAGAGATTCAGGAGATCGGAGTAGCCCCAACAAGTGTGGGATGATGGTTGAAGACCGAAGGACTCGGATCATTCGGTATAACGTTTAAACCCCTTTGCAATTTGTTAGTTTAGCTTTAATGGCAGATCTGGGTTAAGGTACACGATAGTGCCAGTTCGTAAAAAGTTTTTGTTCCGCATTTGGCGTTTGTTAGACTGCCGGAGCTCTACCGTGGACTTACAGTGGTATCAAAGCCTCACCATTAAGCTATACTAACTTGTGCTAACACGTTTAAAATATCGATCGAACGGAATTTCGAAAATCACATTTTTCTGTGCAAAACTTTCTGTCGATTTTTAAAAGGGTCTAAAAATTATTTTGCATATCACAGAAAAGAGAGCAGGCTTTTTTAAGAATTCTGGTGAAATTTGGTCAACTGAAGCTTCCAAAGCGCCACGGAACCGCCGCTCAAACCCTAGTTTGGCCGCGGTTCCGCCGCCGTTTTGGAGCTACAGTAAACTATATTTCTACAGTAGGTTCTTCTTGTAAAATTGTGGTTTCTGGAATATTTCTTTTGGGCCCATATTTTGTTACTGTACAGCAGATGTTTGTGGGGCCCACTTTGGGAAATTTTGTCGATCGAAATTTAAACGTGTTAGTTTACAGTACTTACTTTATATCTTCGACCGGGAATGTCATTTGAGCGGTAAACCGCGTCTAGCTATAGTTCTTTTAGACGGATTTGCGAACATGACATTCGTGTTGATGTTCTGTGTTGTGCTGTATTGTTGCGGATATGTCGTGGTGGATAGCAGGGTGCAATGATAGTGCAGTTTGGATATATTTGTACATTTGATATTGCGGGGCGAGCGTCCAACATGTGGACTGCCGTCACTGCCTGTTGTATAATATTCTTTTGGGACACGACCAGGTTGAGGTCGATGTACCCGTTGTACATATTTTTATTTCTGTACTAGGTTTATCCCGCGAAGGAGTGCACGGATAGCCGGGTTCTGGAGGGCAACGGGTCTGTATCTCATGGCTTTGAGAGGCAGAGGGACCTCACTCTAGAATTGGCAGACTATTCGCCGCACTCGTAGGAGGGTTGACCCAAGGAGGGGTGCTCAATTTACCGGATTCCATGAAGCGCCGGGTGTTCCATTCACTATGTTGTGGGGACTACCTCGCTTCAGGATTTGGCGGGTAACTTGCCGCACCCGTAGGGGTCTAGGTTTCATTGCACAAGCTATCCACACGACCAGGGGAACGTCAGGTTTCAGCAGCGGCTCTGTGAAACCCGGGGATCCCAGATTATCTGTATTGTTCTGTGATGCTTATTACTTTTCTGTAATGTTGCATATTATCACGCCTGGAGCGATTATTGTATATTGGTATATATACTATTAGATGTTGTATATGTTTTACACCCGCGCTAGTCCAGCCCCCGCTCTGTCGTTAGTTAAGTAACCTAACGGGTGATGACGGGACCCAGTGGCGAATGCGGATGGCATATACGTACATTATATTTTCGTTCTTTTCTGGTGTGATTGATTGATGGGACTGCATTGATTCTTATCAATGCAAAGATAAAATAAACCTATATTTGATGTTGTTGGAGCAAATTTTAAAAGGTGTTATTACAAAGATGTTTCCTTTTGTTTTGCATAGTGATATTCAGTTGGAATATCCTGCACCTCATTCGATGAGGCAAGGGCTGATATCCCTTCACCGGGAAAAACCCCTTCGGCAGAAGTTTACGTCGGGGTAGTAACTTTAATATAGTCGATTACAAGTTGCTATGCATCGCGGTATTCAGATGGAATATCCCGCACCTCATTCCACGAGGAAAGAGACGAGATCCCTTCACCGGGAGTGACCTCTTTAGCAAAACGTTTTCGTCACTATATTTTTATAAAAAGCTATCAGTTTCCTTCAACGAGATCAAGTTCATTACGTTAAAGGTTTTTCGCCAAAAACCAGCCGTAGCCCTCCGTCATTTCTTATGGATAGTCAGTAGTATTCAAGCTGTGTATTTTGATCAACGCCAAGGCATAGTGTTTGGTAGCTGCTGGGGTATTCATCTGTTGCATAGATAGATGTGTTGGTTTGGGACAGTCGTTCTGCCATTTTGGCCAACGTCAAGGGCATGTGCGGATGGGTTCAAATTGACCTGGACAATGACGGGCAAAACTTGACATGTGACTTATGATATTTTGACCAACGCCAAGGTCATAAGAGCATGGGGCAAAAATCATATCGGGAGTTTCAAATATACAGCAAACTTGCCAGGCATGCGCATACCTTCTGGAGTGTGATAACTTGAGTGGCTTCCATCAAGTTATCATGCGATGATAGTTGGATCCCGATTCTCACTGATGAGTTGGTTTACTCTTCGGGTGATCCCGACTAATTCTTCTTTCTGGTTTGGAGAAGAATTTGAGATTACAGTGGGAGGTTTCTGTAAGTGCACGGCGGCGCCCCGGTCGTCAATCCGACGGCCGAATGCGGAAACGGTGATAAACTTTAATTTTGCGAACTTAGCAAACCGGCACCACCGCGCACTAAACCCCGGATCGGGCCATTAAACTAGATCTAGCTAACAACAAGACGGGTTAGAGATATACCGAATGATCCGAGTCCTCCGGTCTTCTCGTCGTCGTCCCGATCTCCTGCGGAAACTCCGGTCGTCGCCTCCTCGCCGGAAGGGCACCACATCGCCTGCATCTTTTACGGGCTCCCGCCTCTATACCGAGGCAACTCGGGCATGAAGCTGGCAAGTCGACGTGCCCAAGATTTGCTGTAGAATAGTGTAGGGTTGTGTCTCATTTGGGGTTTTGTTGCCTTTGTAGATGGAGGAATGAGGTTAAGAAAAATGGTGCTTTCATTTTTCATGCAAGGAAATTGAGATGAAGATAAAATGCCACAAGCTCACAAAAATGAAACTCTCTCTCTCACTCAAAGAAGTGGCCGGCCCTTATCTAGAGAATGGTGGTGGGAAAAATGAAATTAACCATCATCAAACCAAGAAGGAGAGTGAGTGTAGTAAAAGTAGAAAAGGTGACCATAAACAAACATCAACCATACTTCATTCACATCAAACCCATATCCTTTCTTATCAAATAAAAGCACCATCATGGATGAAAAACAAAAGATGCTTAATCAATCATAATGCCATTTGTAAGAAACCCCCTCCACAAAAGTTATTTGCACAATTGCAAATAACCCCTTCCTCGGAAAAGTCCGGCCGGGAAAGAACAAAGGAAAACCGGCCGGAACGGAATGCAAACTGGCAACTCCAGAAAACTGGTCCCGTAATAAATTACAGGAAAACCCCCATACTGTGCATACACACCCGCATCTGTATTCCGTCCGGATACAAATGCAAATGAGACAAAATCTACACTGTACTAAACTAGGATCCGGCTTAAACCAAAACCGGCTAGTAAGGTCTGTCCGATCCTGATCCGTGCAATACCGCACGTATCTGATCGGACCCTGCCATATCTCCATACGGCCTCTACAGCGTTTCGCCCGAAAGCTGAGTAACTGAAAGTGTGGTGGACTCTAAAGACTCGTCAATACTATGGCTGTGGATTTAACCACTAGCACGTCAGAGGTATAAGACAATACGTGACGGGCCACCAGCTATTGACTAAAAGGGACGTCGATGAGCGAACTCATCCTGACACCCTACTGAGCCTGTCAGTGACAATATCCGTACAGTCCGGTCCGTTCGTCTATGAGCATCGCATGTCGGGCCTAGGGGGTTGGTAAAAGTCAGACCCCCAAAAACGGTACAAGTCGTGTCGGAGTGTAGCCCAGAACACCCTGAGATACTACTGGAATACCTACCAGTAAATCTCCTGCCTTGGCCAAGGACTTCGTGTAATGGCTCTCCTAGACACAGCGCGACCTCACCCCCAATACCGGGAGAGACGAACCCCTGAAGATCCGCTCACTGCCTCCATGTGGCTCGGGACTGTACCCAACTAAAACCTGTTTGCACGACTCCTTTGAGCCGTGGTAGGGTAGTAATCAAAGAACAGTGGGAACTCACACGAGACAAATGACGATCCCCAGGTCGATGAACTAACCTGTACACATGTCACCTGGGAACTGCTATCTGACGTCAGGTATAAGACCAACTAGCATGTTCCCGGCGAGTCCTGTCCGGTGTACTCATAACCCAATGAGCACCTGTATACATCTTAGGTGAACCAACTGACACCAGTAGCTTGTGAGACCGGCCACCGCCCCTCGTCGGGGTCTCAACTGTATACACTAGTCTACTCTGGAGAATCGATGCCCAGTCTCGAAACTCCCACGACTAGGGACCTTTTAAGGATGTGCTTATAGACTCCAGCTCTCACTTATATGATCGCCCTCATACTGTCGGCAGTCAAGCAAGAATCCTAGGGGCTCTATCAACGTGCAATAGCGACTTGTCAGGTCACCTAAAGCAGTACACGATGATAAAGGTAAACCAGATAGCATACTATCATCTCGAGTAAGACTGTCCTACCGGGATAGGTCATCCCTCAATCATTGCAATCACGTGCCTGTGATCCAATAATTGACTCTGAGGGCACTATCTCCAACAGTTTCCTAATTAGATAAAGTGATAACCATTCTGATCTAGGTTAGAGTGCATGCAGAGTGTTTCTTTTCTCTCTCTCTCTTTGGCAGCGACCTTTGACCGACCCTAGACTATAACTCAGTAACCAAGTTGACCGAACCTTCTTAAAATACTAGCTTTTGGATTGTCCAAGTTGCATAATTCATTGCCGCTCTTTTTTTTACCCTTTGCTTTTCTCAGAACACCCCGTATTACTACGGATATCCACTTCCATTGGATAGATCCATCGTATGGTTATATACGAACTCGAAGGGACTTCTTCAAGGATGGATCCAAGTTCAGGAGAAATAGAATTAGTTTATTCGGTTGTCTTTTGTTATCACCTTCTCTCAGGTTGCAAGGGCTCCTTAGTTTAGGAGAGTACACCTATTACGCTTATTGGATAGTCTTATTCCAAACCATAGGCTGGTGCCGAAAGGTAGGGAATGAAGAAAACCAATTAGCCTAAGTAGGGTGTGCAGAAGGTAATATATAAAGACAAAATAAAGGGATTAGAAAGAGGGCAAAGTAAATTGCGACTGTTATCATTCACGACCAAACAGCATACTTCATCGCTACTCCTATTTCACCTTTGTTTTTTCCCAGTTCGGGAGAAATAGAATAAAAGTTTTATTCAGTTGTCTTTTATCATCACCTTCTCTCAAGTTACGAGTACTCCTTGGTTTAGGAGGGTACACCTGTTATGCTTACTGGATAGTCTTCTTCCAAACCATAGGCTGGTGCCGAACGGTAGGGAAGGAAGAAAACCACTTAGCCTAAAGAGGTGTACAGAAGGTAACGACTAAAGACAAATAAAGGGATTTGGAGTGATGGCAAAGAAATATACGGTTACAGTCATGAATAGGATTATGGAAGAGGCATTACTAAGAATACCAGAATACCCCTGCGAGACATTTTAATGTTTCAGTTTCACTTCGCATTGTTAAAAGAAAACTGTTTTCCCGATTGGATATTTACTCCAGGGTATGTATTTACCATGTTTCATTCTCATATCTGTATGGTTTTACAGATGATGAGTGGGAGTAAGTTATTGGGAATTGGGTGATCATCCTCATTATATCGGAATTCGTTGTAATTGGTGATATTTGAGGAAATCACCTGGGTACAGTATTCAACCTATGATGCACAGGTTTTGAGTTATTCAACTCAGGGGACTTATACAGAGTATTGTATGTTGTCCAGTGTCCGTCAGGACAAAGGGGTAGGTCCTCGTACTATGTTCTGTTTACTTATAACTTCTCTAGTTTTTTGACAAGTGTTTCGTAGAAATACATTGTCTAAGTTTTGAGAAGTTGTGGGTATAAGAATAAAGTAGAGAACCAGGTGTCGCAAGTATCGGGATTCTTCAAAGAGATCGAAGATGTAGATTCTTGTAATTAGTATTCAGTTGATAGTAATGGTTTTGAGAAACTCGTTTCTCTTTCAGGTTACTCATAATTGGATGGATTCCTGAGTTGAGTAATGCTGAGTAGCCACTTTCCATTAAGTTGTTATGCACTGGAGACAGCTGCATGATTTGAATCTGGTTCCAATTAAATTAGTGCATCTGTTTCTATATTAGATATAGAATGGTTCATATCTTAACTATGTTAAGGTAAGGGGAGTTGTCTAGCTTATGCTTAAAACCAGACACTGGATAACTCAAGGCACGTTTCTGTAATGGCTGTTTGTGGGTTGACCATGGCTTTGACGAGGGTTGACATTTCTACCATTTGGAAGATCAATAGTGATATTGTTCTAGACTCGCCACAGTTTTAGTAAAATGGATTTTTTCAGAAAACAGTAGTGGGAGTATGGTAGAACTGGAAGTGATTCCAGAACCGCAAACGATTATGGAAAATTTAATAGGACCTATATATTCAATCAGTTTTGACATTCCAATAGCCACTCCGCAGATATGGTGGGTAACCTCAGACACCCGAGAAGTACTCAGGTAGCCTCAAGGACGGTGACAGGGAGGTTCTTGTTTACCCAGACTTGACACTACTGTTGTTCCAGACAATGAGACCTGGCAAGAGGATAAGTATAACGTCTTTCTAAACTGGCTTTAGAAGTGTACGTATATATTATTCTGCCAGAGGGTTATCGTAGTCAGTGGGAGCAGCGGAAGCGTAGTGGGCAAGTAGCTTATGTCTATTTATAGACTTGAGCGGATATAGCGGAGATAGATCATCTAATTTTGATGTGGAGTAATGGCTTTGACTTCATCAGAATAAGGGATGGATCTGTTAAGAACGTAGTAAGGTGTGATGTCCTGGTATTTGGATGACATACACAGAGTGGGAAGTAAAATTCCTATACTACGATCGGTTGTACTTTGGTCGTCACACAGTTGTTTCTCCACAAAGGATATGGATATAATATCTGACATTCTGGTTACTAGATCTATGGTTTTAGATCTATATTTGGGTAGTTTCCCAATGTGGGTACTTTTACAATATTCTAATAGTATTTTAGAATAGATGACTCCTGGCATGGTGGTGTACCTGCAGGTGATGGAGTCACCCTCTCTAAAGGTGTCTTAGAGACTAAAGGAGAGAGGGATGTGCATGATTGGCAGATCACTTGCTTAGGCAATTGAGTCAATCATGAGATGTCAAGTACCACACCAGATGTTGTTTTTGCACTAGATGCGATAAGTTTATATTAATCCAATCCTGGAGAAACATAGGGAAGCAGTTTTAGAACATAAGTGCATGTTCTACGGATTTGATGACAACAGCCTCCTTCGGGAAACGGTTATCATTCCAGGCTTCCAAGGTGACATGGATGACAGAGTGATTGTCAGAGTTATAGTTTTCCCTCTGACGAGGGACAGGATTATGGACAAGTGGTCCAAGAGGATACTGTGGGAGGCATGGTGCTGGATACTGATTAGGTTCAGTTATCAGTACAGTCTAAGAAGTTTGAATTAGTAGTTCATTTATGAACTAGGTCCCATCTGATATTCAGACATATTCTAAGACAGGTATTACTCGATTCGGGAAATGGTTTTCTCCACGAAGTTGAGATTAAGAGAGACATAGAAAGCAACATCAGGGCGGATCCACTCACTAAGGCTATTTCTCGAACATAAGAGTTTTGCAAACTAACTTTGTGAAACTGATTAGTAGAGAAGTTGGGTGTTCGGTATCACACGGGCTGTGAGTATGCGACATCGCAATAATTAGCCTTGAGTGCAAGTGGGAGATTGTTGGAGATAGTGCCTCAAAGTCAATTATTGGATCGCAGGTACGTGATTGCAATGATTGAGGCAGGACCTATACCGATATAACAGTCTTGCTCGAGATGATAGTATGCTATCTGGTTTATCTTTATCATCATATACATGCTATTGCATGGTTGATAAAGCCCATAGGATTCTGCTTGACAGCCAGCAGTATGATGGTGATCATATACGTGGGAGCTGGGGTCTATAAGCATATCCTTAAAGAGTCCCTAGTCGTGGGAGTTTCGAGACAGGGCATCGATACTCCAGAGTAGACTAGTGTATACAATCGAGACCCCGACGAGGGGCGGTGGCCGGTCTCACAAGCCACTGGTGTCAGTTGGATCACCTAAGATGTATACAGGTGCTCATTAGGTTATGAGTACACCGGACAGGACTCGCCGGGAACCTGCTAGTTGGTATTATACATATCGTCAGACGGCAGTTCCTTGGTGACATGTGTACAGGTTAGTTCATCGACCTGAGATCGTCATTTGTCTTATGTGAGTTCCCACTGTGCTTAGATTACTACCCTACCACGCTCAAAGGAGTTGTGCAAACAGGTTTTAGTTGGGTACAGTCCCGAGCCACATTGGAGGCAAGTGAGCAGATCTCAGGGATTCGTCTCTCCCGGTATTGGGGGTTGATGTCGCGCAGTGCACGGGTGGCCATCACTAGAAACCCTCGGCCGAGGTAGTAGAGAATTACTGATTTGGATCAGTAGTTTCTCAGGTGGTGATGGGCTTCATGCCGACACGATTTATCACGTTGTTAGGGGTCTGACTTTATCCACCCCCTAGACTCGATATGCGATACTCTTTAGACGAATGGACCAGACTGTATATACATTGTCACTGTCCTCAGTAGGGTTTATAGATGAGTTCGCTCGTCAGCTTCCCTTCCAATCAATACATAGGCAAACCGTTACGTACAGTTTGTACCTCTGACGTGCTAGAGGTGATACCCCGTGCTGATGTGTTGATGAGTCATTAGAGTCCCCCACAGACACTTTCCCAAGTTCGGGCGAAACGTTGTAGAGGCTGTATGGGTTTATGGCAAGGTTCGGAAAAAGCACGTGCGTTTTCGCACGTGTCGTTTTTCGGGCAGATAATACTGGTAGGCTTTGGTTTAAGCCGGAACACAGTATTATACTGTGTAGATATAATATCTTTATCTCTGTTGCATTTGTATTCGGTCGTAATACAAATGCGGGTATGTTTATACTGATACGGGGTTATCCTGAAATTCGTTTCAGGATCACTTTTGGAAGTTGCCAGTTTCCAGTTTTCTATCAGCCGTATTTAACATTTGGTTAAATACGGATTTATCTTTTCTTGGGATTTGTGTGGAAGCTTCTAGAAGAGATGACTAGGATGGTGACTAGGATAGTGAGGTGGCTTTGTTCATTAATGGTGCATTAATTGAGTTGATGACTATAGTTATGAATCATTGTTTCTTTTAATGAGTTCATACTAGGTGTATTATGACTCATTCATTTGTATTAGTGCTTATTCTCACCCTCCCTCTCCTACACTCACCTCCCCCTCTCCTTAAATGGCCGGCCACCCCTTGATGAAAGATGATGGTTGTTATTTGAAAAGATTAAGGATTTTGGTTCATGGAAATTGATATACTCCATTTCTCATTTCATATCGATCCAAAAGGCAACTTCATTAACCGTTCGTCCATAGCCTTAGACGTAACGAGACAAAGTGTTCTACTCATTCTCTACTTCATCTTGGTCGTCTCTTTTGGCAAACTTGACGATCGAGTTGCCTCGGTTCAGAGGCGGGAGCCCGTTTAAAGATCCGTCGACATGGTGCCACCCAGACGAGAAGAACGGAGATTCAGGAGATCGGAGCAGCTGCAACAAGCGTGGGATGATGGTTGAAGACCGAAGGACTCGGATCATTCGGTATAACGTTTCTACCCCTTTGCAATTTGTTAGTTTAGCTTTAATGGCAGATCCGGGTTAAGGTACACGATAGCGCCAGTTCGTAAAATGTTTTTGTTCCGCATTTGACGTCTGTTAGACTACCAGGGCGCTACCGTGGACTTACAATTACTAAAGAATCATGCGGAATCGAAATGTAAACATCTTTACTTCTAAGTGATTAAGGATTACAACCTTTGTAATCTGCTCCTTTACTTCATAAGCTCCAAGTAGTGGTCCCTTCGCTGCGATCCAAGAAATTCCGGACTCTTGAGAGGCTCCACAAGGCGTATGATGCATGCTTGCTTGAAGTCTTCACAATCCAAGATGATCTACTTTAAGAAAACACGAACTCAAGCTATCTCTTCACTAATATGAAATTAGTGAAGCCAACACACTAAACTATATGGCTAGTATAGAAGAGGATGAAGAAGTGGGAATTTTGCTCACTCTAGAATTTTATTTCTCACTATTTTCATCACTATCTCCAAGTCAAGAGAGCTATGAGATGAAGAAGAAGAAGAAGAAGAAGAAGAAGAAGCACAAGTGATTAAGAGAATGAGAGTTGTGTAGTTAAAAAAGCAACCATGGTAACTATATGTCATGGTTAACCATTGTAGAGAATAAACCATGGCTAGTGATTAGGGTTAAGTTAACAAATATCTTAGAAAATATCAAAAGGGTAGACTTAGTCAACAAGAATAAATATCTACGCATAAATCCACATAATTTTGATTTATCTAAAATAAAAATAAAACCAACCATTATCACAAAACATGGTGTAATTCTCATAAACCCTAGTTGCATGTATAACCTAGCTTGTTACAATTATACATATCACATATATATAATATTATAACAAAAGAAAGAATGCAATAAACATATATCACGTATATGTTAAATGTATCCAAAGTGAGAAAAAGAAATACTTAAGTGAGCATATATTAGTTAATGTAATTTAATATATCAAATATATAATTATACATTAAATTATCGAATCAACACTTGATCCGATAATCCGGCTATATCACATATAACCGACTAATATAAAATGTATCATTTCATCGAATCAACACTTGATCCGATGACCCGGCTATATCACATATAACCGGCCGATATCACATATCGCGAGAATAGAATACGGCATCACATACACGTATCAATTTTGGTCCCGTACATATCACATATGTGATCCTACCCCGTTTCTCCTGAGCCAGGAAACCTCTATGTAGGACTCTAAAGACTCATCAATACGCCGGCAGTAGGTGATGATCATATCAAACACCCATAAGCTGCAAGCGGTCAGCTAAACGTAATAGCCACCCGGGTATTGAGCGATCAAAAGATCAACAAGCAAGCATGTACATACTCCTGCGAATCCAATCAGTAACACTTCCGTACAGTCCGGTCTCTTCGTCTGATATGTCGCATATCCAGTCTAGGGGTGGTAAACGTCAGACCCCAGTAACCGATAAGTCGTGCCGATGTGAGGTCATAACAGGTCGAGAAATTACTGATAACACTTACCAGTAGATCTCCATATCAGCCCTGGCGAGGGACTTCCTGTTATAGCCAATCGAGCACAGCGCAACATCAACCCCCAATACCGGGAGAGACGAAACCCCTCCTATCGCTCATTGCCTCCATGTGATTCAGGACTGTACCCAAAAGCCATCGTTTTGCACATCCTATTGAACGTGGTAAGGTGGAAATCAAAGCACAGTGGGAATCACACAAGACTCTATGACGATCTCGAGTCTACAGACTAACCTGTACCGGTGTCACCGGAGAACTGCTATCTGACGATAGGTATAATACCATCTAGGAGTTCTCGGAGAGTCTGTTCAGTGTACCCAGTCTCTACTGAGCACCCGTATACCATCTTTGATGTCAAACACCAATGGATGTGGGATCATCCATCGCCCATCATATAGGTCAAGAAGCGTATACGCTAGTCTACTCTGGAGTATCGATGCCCTGTCTCGATACACCCTCGACTAGGAACAATTATAGGATGTACTTGTGGACTACCCTGGCCCCACTAGTATGATCTCCATCATAGTCCTAGTAGTCAAGTACACATCCTAAGGGATTTATCAACAAATGAGAGCAAGACAGTAACACAATACAAGTCAACATGTTAAGACAAAGTGAAACCAGATATCATACTATCATGTCGAGCAAGAAAGTCATCTCTGTATATATCCAAGCATCCACTATAATATACAACATATGTACAATAATGGCCTCTAGGGCATATACATAACTAACAAGTAGGAGTTCGGATGGGTTTCCTCATCGGTCTTCTTATCGACAGATACCTGGGTAGCCGTTACGTGCAGCTAGTACAGTTTGCGGCTTGTGGTTAAACCCACTGCCAGCGTACTGTCGAGTCTTTGGAGTCCCACACAGAGAGTTTCCCTGCATCGGGCGAAAGATGTAAAGGCCGTATGGTTTTACGGCAGGGCTTCGATCACGTACGTACACTTGTGCGCGTATGATGTTCGGGCGGATAATACTAGTGGGCTTTGGTTTAAGCCGGATCCTAGTATTATATTGATGGATCGGTTTCGTCTCTTTGTATTCGTGTTTCTCGGAACATGGATGCGGGTATGTATATACGGATGAGAGGGGCATAGAAGGAGACACATCATTAGGGTTTTAACCATTGACTTGATTAAAACAATTATGAGGTGGAGGAAAATATTTGTTATATTTTAAAATGATAATTGTGGCATGGCTACTTGTTTTGACTACTTGACTTGGTTTGACCACTTGACTTGGTTTGACTCTTTGACTAGATATTTCTTGTGAGATATTTTGTGGCACTAGATATTTTGGGTGAGATTATTTCTTGCCATGGTTGTAGTCATATCAAGTGAGCCATCTCATTTTCAATTATCATTATCAAAAACCATTTCTCTTTCCTCAAGCTAGCTCTCTTCTTCTTCCTCACATCAAAAACCCTTAAGGTCTTATGAGTTGAGTAAACTAGGGTTCCAAGAGACAAATAAATCCATCTTCATTCTCTACATCACCTAGGCCATCAAGTTTAGCAAGCTTTTTGCCTTAGTTACCTCGGATTTGATGTTGGAGCTCGGACTATAGACTCTCAGATGGATCGTCTTTGAGTCGAGGAAGCCGACGAGGAGGCTACGATCCAGATCGATCCTCGGAGCCTACGATGACGAGGAGGACAGGGGAGAAGACCCGAAGGACTTGTATCATGAGGTATAACATTCTTTCCGAATAGTTAAATCTCATGCAGTTTGCTAGCTAGGGTTTATGGTCGATCCTTGGTTCTAGTCGGTGTTGTGAAGCCTGTAAAAATCATTTTTTGCAAATTCTGCCTCCCCGTGAACACGTGGGGTGCGCTACATCGACTTACACAATAAATTTAACCCCTCCCCACCCCCCAATAATTTTAAATGCTTAATAATATTTTACTCAAGTTTGGGGGGGATATTTTAGCTCTTGAAAGAAAAATTTTATAAAATTGTGAGCCAAAAAAATAAGTTTGGGGAAGAATTTTACTTCACTATTTCATGTCCCCGTTACTAACTTTTCCTTCCAAGTCTACAGTTTTTTTAAGCTTAACAGATGGCATCAGTAAGGACACTGTTGTAAACAGGTTTGGGGGAGGTTTGTGCTTTTTCACGCATTACTTTGCATTATACTATATATAAGCACAAAAAAATTTTGATGATGAAAGTTTGAAAGTGAAAATTTACATATGAAAAATAGGAATAGTTTGAGAAAAACAAGAAAGTTAGATGTTTTCTTAAACGAAGCTAGCAATAAGTAATGAGCCGTTGTCCCAAGGGTTAGTAAGATGGAGGAAATTACTAATCTGAGGATAAAAATAAGTCTAAAAAATAGTCTCTATTCTTAAGGTCAAACATTTGAACGTTGATACCCTACTATACGCACTTATACACATCTCGAAACTTGGGATAGTAGAGAATATCTTAAAATGCTCTTGTCTAAAAGCCTTAGTATGAAGGAAAATAAAATAAAATATAAGTGGTGGAGAAAAAAATGAACACTGGTTTTGTAATTGCTTAAGGCAGCATAAAAAAAATATAGCGAGGGTGCTTTATCACCTAGTGCCTTAGACCAACTGGTTTGGGAGTCACTACTAAGCCTTAGGTGTTGCAAGCCGAGGAATTACGCGTTAATACGCGAACACAATTTGTACTCGGTTGGTTAGTACCTCAAGAAATATTTACGGTCGCATGAAGAATGTGCGAGCAATTCCATCTAAAATATTCACCAGCTAAAAAGTACTAAGGAAGATAGACAAGAATATGATAGCTTGAATTGAATTCTCTAAGTGTAGGGATGTCTTTTATACACACGTAGGGGTATATGATCAATATTTGGAGGAAAGATAGGGAGAAAAACTAAAGACGATGTTTTATTGAAGGATGATGTGATTCCTAACAACTTTTCATGACCATTAAGATATGGCTCATGACAACCGAAAAACTGGTGTAGTTGGAAACTCTTATTTTCAAGTTCTTTCTTTTATAGTTCTTATCTTTGTATGTAACTTTCACTATTTTTCTTTTATTATAAGATTTTGTGTGTGTAATCAGCTGAAAACCCTCAGGAGACAACACTCCTCCTACTAGGGATACCTAGAGGTTTAACGGCTTGTTGCATGTGCTCAGTGCAATCGTGTTGCCTACGAAAGTGTGCTACTTAGGTTTTTCTTTTTCTTTCTCCCTCTCTTGAATAAATAAGTTTGCTCGGGATGATCAAAGTTCAGTCGAAAATATTGCACTTTTGATATGACATTTTCCTTACTTTTCTTAAATATCTAAAGGTGTTTATTATAAATATGACACGTATAAGGGTTTATCTGTAAAAATACTATTTACCATATGTTTATATATTATAATTAACATTATGAAGGAAAATATATGCATATAATATTTATATAATATTTTGATAATTTAAATATGCATATCATATCAAATATCCTTAATCAATATTCTTAAAATATAATATCATATCAAATTGGTTAGGATAATATCTCAAAAATACCAAATAATACTAACATTATTCATTGAGATATTGTGCAAGGTTTAGTTCAGGTCAGGAGATCGAGATGTTGAGATGTTGGTAATCAAAAATCTGCCGATAAAGAAATAAAATCGAAGAATCAATACTGGCAGAGACTCAGGAAATATTATCAAATTCCAGACATCAAATAAATCTCCATGTGTCACATTGAAGCAACCTAGAAAACTGAAGCCAAGATCTCACCAAACGGCCGCTGATCCGCGGCCAAACCATGAAATATGCGGCGGATCCACGGCCGATTTGCCAAGTCAGGAGTTAGGATTTTCAGGTTGGATTTGCTACAACTAACCCTAATTCTGGGGATCTATAGTTTCTGGCTTTGGGGCTATATGAAGGACCGAGAGCTAAACTTAGAAATCATCAATCTTTTACACAAGCAAATCACCGTTAAAGAACAAGTGATCCAAGACAGGTCCAAGATTCGACGTGATAAGCGACGTGAGATTCGACGGAACATCTACATCCGACAAGGCAGAGATCGAGAGCAACTTCTTCTTCCTCTTGTAATCTAAACTTGAAGTTTGTACTTGTGAATTTGATTAATAAAGGTATATCTTTAGTTTAATTAGTTTAATTATTTAGTTACATTATGAATTTCATTTCTATCTGTTCTTCTATCTCCATCATGCACGAGTAATTCTCTGCTTGATAAGGTTCCTAGGATTAGGGTAGAACAATGGATGGGAAAATGTTTTAACTTCTTTTAAGTCTTATGAAGTTTATAAATTTTAGCAAAATAAATGTTAATATCCTTATCGGGCGTGCTACCAATTTATTGCTAGTCTCGACCGCGATTTGAGATCAGATTAACAATTGTTTTGTTAAGGGCTAGACATGAATAGAGATCAATGAAAGAACAATGGTCAATAGTGGGGAAACCCTAGTTTCTTTCAAGAACCCTAATCCCCATTCATCACTATCTATATAGTATTACATCTATTAATAGATAAAAGGAGTAATCTTTATTAGTCATCCATGACTACTAAATCCGAACGAACCCTACAAGCACTCTTCTTATTAAATCTATATCCGTATTCAGACTAGATCTGTATTCTACATCCGTATTTTGACGTAGATCTAGAAACTATTCTCCACTATTCTTTATTCCTCTATTCTTTCTCTTTTTCAACACGTCTAAAGTAAGATTGAAAGATTCCATATATCCCTGAGACGACCCGTACTCATCTCAGTCTAGCTACACGCAACACCGTTATTGATTGCGGTTACTACACATCAATCAATTATATACAAGGGTCAATATTCAACCGCTTATAGGGCAAACTCAGATGTGATGGCTTAAAAACAGGTTTAGATCCCTGTAGCTTAAGGCTTTTGAATCCTACGAGCCATGAGGGTCTCATAGGGGAATACTCTTTACGAGTCGTGAGGATCTCGCAAGAGTAATTTCTCCATAGGAATCGTGTGGATTCCTAAGTGTGTCGCTCCTTTGTAAGTCGTAAGGATCTCACGCAGGTATTTTCTCCTCACAAGGTCGAGAGGACCTGGCAAGTGCACATGAATTTTTTTATTTTATGAGTTTGTGCCCTTTCGAATTCTTACAAACTCGCCGGTAGTCCTACTATTTTTACTCACGGCGCCCTTTCGGGTTTTCATCCGTACCCACTTCGCTTGAGGACGTACCATTTTTTTAGCAGTTCGGAGTAGGATATTCCACTTGATTGTAGGACCCATTTGTAGGTCTTTCGATATCCTTTCTGTTCTTTGAGAAGAAAGGACCATCTCGTGTAGAGATTCTACAGCCAGTGAGGAATATGCCCCCTGTGTATATTTCGAGAGGGCGAGTACCCACACTGTCGCTTTTTTGGTGACAGGTTGCTTCAGAGCTGCTCATTTTTTGTTGAGCGTTGTCGACAAACGCTGCCTTGCCTCCGTTTTTCATTCATCTTCATCGAATGATGAAGGGTCTTAACCCATCTGATCCAATCGAGTCATTTTATCCATGAGCTCTTAGAAGTTTGTCGGCTTGAAGAGGGCCATAAATGGGAACACCTTTGAATTTGGGTCAAGTGTGGCTATGAACATTCCCACGGCTACAGCTTCATCGATGCGTTTCTCGCATTTTGACCAGAGATTTCACTATCGGGTAACATATCGAACCCATGTCTCATTCGGTCCAACCGTTTTATTGACCAACGCCGCTACGGTAGTGTGTTTATTCTCACTAGTGAACCTCTGACAGAAGAGCATATCCATCTCGTCGAAGGACTTTACGGAATCATTTGGGAGTCCCACGTACCATTCGAAGGTGATGCCTATCAGGCTGCTGATGAATTTTCAGAGGAGCAATATGTCATTTCCTCCATTGTTGCCGCACATGGATTTAAAACGCGCGATGTGCTGGCAAGGATTTCCAGTTCCTTTGTACATGTAGAACGTTGGAAGTATGTATTCTGGAGGGTACTGTATTTGATCGTAGCACGCCGGATACGGTCGTCCAGTTTTGACTGACCTATTTGCGGCTTCACTGGTATAGTGAGCTTTGATTTGCTGAGCAATGTAATCATCAAGAGAAGCCTTGGAGATCATTTCCTCCATGGCCATTGATAGAGCCGGAAAAGAGTTTGATGTTTCCCCTCTGTCATCTTCGATGGTTATCGGTGGATCCTCGGCTGGAGGTTCTGGCTGGATCATCATTCTAACCATGTCCTGGAACAAAAGCGTCATATGCTTTATGTTAGCGGCTTATTCGACGGCCTCCTTATCCTTCCTTTCAAGCACCCTTTGCGAGAACTCTGTATCGTTTTCTTGCTCTTGGTGCTGTTCATATGCTGACTCTGGACTTTCTTTCTGTCCGGTGAGTGCTGACATTTTGATCAGCATTTCTTGGAGCTTTTGTTGTTGCTCCTAATCTTTTGTCAGTGACCGAGTTTGCGGCCGATGGCCCACGAAAGCACGACTTTCTTCTTTCCTGGAAGCCATGTAGACCATATGGATGATCATGCCCCCATACTTGGGGCATTTGAGTCCAGCGCCTTTGGAATTTGCTGCAGGCAATGGGATTTTCTCCGGCCTCCTCCTTTTGTGGGAGGTCGAGGTTGAAGGAGCCGTTGTATCAGGCGCTTGTGTTGAAGACGTCCCTCTCTGTATGACGGAGGGGTGGTCCTCCTCTTGCCGAGCCTTCATTTTCTTCAGTCGGCGAGAGTAGACTTTGTTGATCACAGAATCTTGGACTTTCCGCCAGACCCTATGGATTTAGGAGGATGGTCGCTGAGGGGGCTGCTCCGGCTTTGCCTGCGTCGTGTTTTCAGAAGGTGGGGGAGATTTCTACAGCACCGTGGTTGGAGAGTTCTTTCGCACCCTCCTAAGCAGATCAAACTTGTTCCCGTTTGGAACAGCAATGTCAACTTCCACCATTGAAGCTAGTGGAGTAAGTCCAGAGGGGGGTTGCCCCCGGCTTTCCTCACTCGGCGCCAGTGGCGACGTCGAGCATGTCTTGCAGACGGGACCACCTCAGTTGTGGAAGCGGCTCCGTCGTGCCCCAGGCTTTGATTAGGGGCTGCTGCTGGTGCCAGTCTGTCGAAGACCGACGTCCGTTGAGAAGGAATGACCAACCTTTCGAAGGCCGATTTTCTGGTAGGGGAAGCACTTTTGATGACTTCACCCGCAACAGGAGTTGGCACGGCCACTCTTGCGACGACCGATCCTTTGGTAGGAGAAGCGCCTTTGACGGCTTCACTTGCCGGAGGAGTTGGGAGGAATATTCGTTTTGGGATAGCCCTTTCAGGTGTCGTGAGCCTCTTTGCAGGCCCAGTTAAGTTTTGGCTCAGCCTGTTGAAGATTGAGTTGGCAAACTTGGACGACCCGTAGAGAGCGTCCGTGATGGTTGCAAGTTGATCGAAGACCGACTTCTTTGGAGCTTCCTTTTGCGGCGCTGGGGCGTTGAAGCTCGTTGGCGGGAGCATGGTCCCAAAAAACAATCCAGTGGTAGCTTGAGTTAGTTGCCCCACCGGTATTGAAAAGATGGAGGCCGCATTGGGCCCGTATGCCACTCCTCCAGTTGGGACGGAGCGGGAGTTTGTCACGACCTGGAAAATGCACGTGACTGGCACTTGAATCATGTGAAGTCTATAGGACCCCGTCTAATTCAAGTAAGCCAAAAGCCCAGAAATGTAAACCTTTTTAGGGAAAAATAGTGGAGGTGCAGTTTGAAATGAGTTTTTTCTGAAATCAAGTTCCATCTACATAACATAGATAATAGTATACAAAAAAGCATTGTATGCATTTTACTAGAAAACATTTTTGTCATTGAAAATTTGGGCAAGACTTCCTTTGTAATTTTTAACCCGAAAATGGTACAAGCAATAATAAATAAGGCATGCCCAAGCAGGAGCTAGCTCTTCGCCAATTGGCGGAAACAACCACGCAAGATAATATAAATATACAACGCCGAAGGGCGAGGATCAAAACTCAGAAAGAAAACGAGAAAACTAAGCATCGTTACAAAAATCCCAACAATAAAGAATACAAGAGCGCGACTCTAAAGCCGAAAGAATATACAAACTGTGGTTATCCAAGTCTACTAAATATACAAGTCTGGTTGATGGAGCCTTAACTAGATACAACTGAAATAAATACACAAATATATATTGGTGGTCACGATGCAATGTATCCCACCTATAAATGCAATCACACTGAAGAAATGATATGCCAGCAAACCGCAACGGAACCTGTACGGCCAAACCTGCAAGAAACTGTGGCACAACGGGGGTGAGTTGCCAACTCATGAGTAGAAGACATCACCGAGTAGAAACCAAATGTATGACGATCTCCTAGGTCATACAATAATATAATAATACTAATACACTGACATCGTATAAAAGCAAGGGTAACAGTAGCATAAAAGTGATACCAAGGTACTCGTGTCCATGTCATAAAATGTGAATCATGTACGAATGTATCATCAGGTGGGTGTGTCCAGCAACGACACACAAAAATCATAATAAAACTGGAGTGTCCAACACTGATACTCGAACATCATGAAACCCGTGTCCAGCATCAACACGTAAATCCTCGAATCTCAAGCGCCGTATCCTCTGTTCGGCCCTCATATCCATCTCACGACTCTGGTTGGTATCCTCCAGACAACCGCCGGGTCTAAACTATCACCGATAGGTAGCGCTCCACTGCCAGGCTCATCGTCTACAACTCGAGCTTATTGCCCCGGGGTACCTTACCAGGTCCACCATGTACCCGCAGACGGTTCATCCTACTCCTCGAATCGAGTCTCGAAAACCAAGCTCAGAACCGACAAAACATCATGGTGGACACAAAATATCATATCAAGGAAAACCGCATCATTCACTTTTAAAATAATCATAAGTTTATAAAAATTCACATGTGGTTTCCCAAATCCAGAAATCTCATAAAGGATCCGAAATCTCAAAATCACGAGTCAATGAACAGTGAATATCGGCATAAAGCCCCACAATAGTACATAACCGAATGAATATATGAATGCATCGGGTATTTAAGTAAGGAATGCAGTATCTAGACTAGTATATGAGATCAAGCATACTAATAATATGTTTAAACTACCATCTAGCGGGTTATACCAATGAAGCAGCGTTTTCTAAAGTGTACGTGACATGGCAATTACCGATGATGATGTGTGTGACCCGGCAAGCAAGTGTACGTGCAACATACGCATCATCGGTAATGGTGCTGGTGTCCTAACAGCCGAGATCATAAAAGCTACAGAAAATACATGTATATATATGAAGTGCAATGAGAGCAACATGAATATGACGGAAAATGAATAGTAAACGCAACGTTACAGAATATACATATTTGTATACGAGTCATAAAGTTTTTGTGTTTTGAAATAGCACGAATCATGGTTTTTAGAAAAGTAGGTACTACGGTGTTTTGAGAAAATAGATGTCTTTTGAAAATCCATAGCATCCCTTGTTTTATTCTTTGAAAAAGCCTACGATTCGTCGGTTTTGAAAATAGGTATGTCTCGCGCCTAGTCTAACATCTACCCAATAACCAAATGACTAAGGAACTAGTCAAAAGGTAATATGAAATCTATAGTATCCTGAGCCGATATATCTAATAGTCGGCGATCCAGCCTCATATCATCACGTACGGTAATAATACATCGTACTACATCCTCGAGTCAAGAGTGCAGATCAATCATTGTATCTATACCTCGTACGGTAAAATCCATCATACGACATCTCCAAAAACGAGGGTACGGGTCAAATATCATATGTACATCATCATTGATACGGTATCATCATCGTACAATATCATGATCAGGGGTATGATTCTAAAGTCTCGTACATTCTAATATCATCAATTCATATATATCACATGTATGAATACATATCGCCCAACGATCCATCATAATATCATATCATATACAATATCATGACTCAATCACATATCAAAATCTCACGGCATCATACCCGATCATATCGACTCATCAACATGTATCACATACTATCCTCATCATCCGTGTATATGTATACACACACACACATACGTACGTACATACATACATATATACACACACACGTATACACACAAAATCAAGTGTGTGTGTGTGCGCGTGTGTGTGTGACTACATATAATCTGCGATTCGCCACCAAGGCAATCATCCTCTGGACAGGTCTTCCTAGATCAACCTAATCTAACCTAAGGTCTTCTAAATACCCTATTCGCTAAGTATCCAAATATCACATCCAAACCTACTAATATAGTAATACTCTATTCTACTGTTGCGGGGTGCTATACGCCATCCACCTGACTTCCCCCGTAGATATACATCTACTCACCTTGATCCTCGCTTGCCGAAGTCAATGACGCCACACTCTTCCTTATCGTCCCGAAGTCCACACTGGGTATCTACAGTTTCGAATACGTTATATCGTAAAACAAGAATCAAATACAAGAAAGCCGATACGACACACGAAACACACATAGGTTAGAACCTATGGCCTACGCAAGCAAAAATAGTCAATCAACCCTCGTCGTTGACGTACAAACGCCAATCGATCGAGATAAAACACAATATCAAAACTCAAGTTATTAAAATCCACAAAACTCAATACAGCAACTTAGAAAACTAGCTCTAGATTTTGACTCAGGAAATTAGGGACTAAACAAACAATACAGAGGCTATGTTATAAGGTAAGTGAGCTACAGGCCAAACCCATACTCCAATGTCCACAATTGGCCCGGTGAGATTGTCCATTTTCCCAATGTCGTCGGCCCCATTTTGGAATTTGGGTATCGTCTTCTCATGATGGTCTTCTAGTGGTCTATCTAGGTTATTCTACTTGTTTGATTTTCTTACAAACACCTCAGATTGCTCCAGATTCCTTGTAGTCCTCACAATAGTCACAAAACCGACATCGGCCAAATCTAAGTCAAGTCTTTGTTTGGTCTCCGATTTGGGTCCCTAATACATCACTGTCACGCCCCGCTTCCCGGTGTACGGCGAAGGGGACGGGACTGGTCCGCTACGTATTTACTGTGAAGTAAATGCGCTAAGCGTATCTAAGTAATATAAAAGTAAGCACAAGAGATATAAACTGAACAGCACCTTTATTTATTAACATTCTTTTGTACAATGCATTAAAAGTAAATACAACTGAAATAAAAACGATCCCTAAACAATGGCATAACAGGAATGTAAAGTACTGAAAGGAAATGTATACAATGAAACTAAAGCTCTGGGTCTTCAGCAAACCGATCCAAGTCTTCAGCAGTAGGCTCGATCTCTGACGTGTCCAAATCACCTGACGACATTCAAAGAAGAAAGAAAGAGAATGTCATCCGCGAACAGGTCGCTCGGTAAGTCCCAAAGAGAAGGGAGAAGTAGAAAAGAAGAGAGAGGGAGGGAGTAGCTTTTAAAGTTATATTTTATTGTTATAATGTTGTGTTTCGTGTTAACGCTGTTGTTTGTAGCTTGGTACAGAAGATACCAGTGTATACGAGAGGAGTCCCACTTACACCGGGGACTTTAGTAACCCGTAGTACAAGGCTCCATCGATAATACCACGGAACAACGGCATGGATGTAATTACGTCTTAAGTGACCACCTCGTGCCACCTTTAACATATTCCGTACCAGTCTACCCCTTAAACCCCGTAGTGTTTTGATTGTATTGTTGTATTGTATTGTATAGTTGGATGACTGATCAAAACCATGATATCAGTAAACGGATGTAACTGCATAATCATGTAAATGGAATATCTGAAGAATCATGTAAATGGATGTATATCCATGGTTCGGTTCGGTCAATGTAGATTGAATGTATTGAATAGATTGAATATAGGGATTCATGTTGAATCAGAATATTGTAGATTGTAAATCGTAGATTGTAGATTGTAGATTGTACTTGAATCATATTCAAAT
The DNA here is from genome assembly GCA_030015575.1 of Agapanthus africanus. Lineage (NCBI taxonomy): Eukaryota > Viridiplantae > Streptophyta > Magnoliopsida > Asparagales > Amaryllidaceae > Agapanthus > Agapanthus africanus. The sequence goes on along the minus strand of JASDDO010000008.1, from coordinate 588,673 downwards.
CAGATTATAATGAGACTTAAGAGATTGGTCCCGCTTAAATCTATATTTACTAGGGCCCTTATGGTAAATTATAGAACTTGAGGGGGTTTTATGTAAAAATACTTTTATATACTTTTCAAAATAAACCCCAAGCATTTATTATTCGTCTTTAGAGTTGTAATGAATGTGGATTTTATATCTTGATATTTCTAGTGAAAATATCCTAATTCAATAAATAAAGGTATTTATTTGTAATATTGGTTTTATATGGAATTCATGGTATATTAGTGTGAAATTGATTCTTGTGATTTTTGGAAAAAGGTGGAATATTTATATCATAACAAAATAGGTATTTTAATGATAAATATACTTATATTTATACAAAAATAATTTTAATATATATTTTATATTCTAAAAATCTCATTTTCTTAAGATATCGTATTTTAAATCTTTCGAGACCGAATGCTCCTTGCGGAAGTCTGAATCTCACACTACTAAGCTCGAGGATGTGCGATAATCCGCACCATCCCGAACGGGTTTCCCAAAATGGGTTGTAGCGGCGTTTTGCAAAGATTGTATAAATACTAAATCCTTTAGAAAACGGTTTTATGAAGTAAATGGTATTTATTTGTAAAGATGTCAATTTTCGTATTCTATATTCTAGGGTCTCCTAAGTCAACTAGACTATTCCTAACTGGTCCAAAACGACAAGTTGTGAGATATCTCAAATTGCCTCTTCACCGCCAATTGTGGTCAGGTAAGTACAAGTGAAGAAAGGAGGGATCCGCTCACGAATCACCGTGAGACGGGCCTTTTAAAGTTACCTTTCTCACTTGCCTGGCCTAGACACCACAAAGTCAGGTTTAGATAAATGACTGATGTCCACAACTTATCCTAGTTTCATAATAAGTAGTATTTTATTTAAAAAGTGTATCAATACTAAATCTTTTAGAAATAGCTTTATTTAGTAAAGGGTATTTAAATGAAAATGTTTGTTTTCCGTATTTTGAGTTCTCGAGGGTATAGTATTAGGTTGTATGTGAGTGTGTGAGGAGGTAGGTCGTTACCTTGTGATCTTCTTTAAATGTATAGCAAGTTTGATGAAGTTAAATATAGGATTGAAACAATGTGGTATTTAAGTGAAAAATACGATGAATGGAAATACCTATCATTTTATATAATGAAACTTGATCAATTTATTTGATTAGTGTTTAATAGTCAACATGAGAAAGTTTAAGTATGATTGTATTAGTGAGAAGTGGAATTTTATAGGAAACCGAATCGGAAATCGGATTTGTTCGGATTTCGTCGGGTTTTGTAAATCCGTATTTTTAGATAGAAGAGATAGGTAGAAATTGGGACTTACGGGTTTTAGATCGCACAAGAGAGTGAGAGGGAAGTAGAGGAACAGCCGATGTCTTACGTCGTCGCCGGTAGTTCCTAAAACGATCGCCGGAAGTTCCGCCGGGAATTCGTCGGAGCTTCGCCTCGAGCTCGTTTTCAAAGTGCACAAGATTCTTGAAATTTTTTTAGAGAGTTGGCTCAGAGTTAGGGGTGAGAGGGTAGAGGGTAGGGGTGGTATTTATAGGGTTAGGGTAGATGAAAGGTTAAAATGAAAAATGTGATAAAATGTATTAAAAATGTATTAAAAGTGGAGTAATTGGGGTTTTAAAAGAGTTCTGGAAATGGTCCGAGGCTAAAATTTTGCAGGTGCATAGGGAATATGAAAAGACACAACTTTCATGTTGGGGTCATTGCCGGAATCGGCCGACTCGGTCGCGACGAGTCAGGCGGCCGGAATCCTCCCCCGACGATTGGTGATCCCTCTGGTACAGTTACATTTCAGGGTGTAGTGGGGTTTTTATGAGATATGCACGTGTAAACTCTTGGTATTCTAAAGCTTCAAAATAAAACAATATTAAAAATAATGTGGGGTATAGGATTTGAACTCTGGTGGCTTGGTTCAGCAGTGTAAGGTATAACCAATGAGCTACAAGCTTCTTCTTGTAATGATGGAGCTATTTAATTACTTAAAGTAGTTACAGAAAATGTAAATACCCCAAGTATACATTAATTTTTAAGCAAATTGTGTACACTAAAAATGGAGTTGTTACATTCTTTTAACTTATAATTAAAAAGCAAGATAATTACTTATATCTTGTGCTCAGGCTAAAATACCCCTTAAGGATTAATAAAATATTTGAAAATTTTGTATAGGAAAATTAGGGTTGTTACAATCACTAAGGTCATGAAAAACAACACCACACCTCAATTACACCTTCACAAGTCATACTATCTCCTAACCCTCATCTAGAAATATTCAAAAATCACTAAACCTCACCTAGTTAACTCTAAATTACTATAGATGCTTGGAAAACCAAAAGTTTAGCTAAATGCATGGAATTTACCTCACTTGGCAACTCAAGAATTTTCTTGAGTTGCCCAAAGTTCTCAAAATCTTGACTTGATCTACTCAAGGTGTTTAGAATGGTCTTGTGATCATTTTTTATGAAGGGGTGATGAGGTTTTGATAGAGTTTTTGAGGTGGTTGTGGGTGGTAGAAAGGAGGTGGAAGAAGTGGAGAGTGAGGAAGATGAAGATGAGAAGTGAAGTGAAGAACACATGAGCCCAAAGTGTAGAAACTTCCCCTCTCACTCTCTCTCTCTCACCTCAACCATGATACTTGTCCCATCACTCTCTCATAAAATATCTCACAATATCTTTTCCCTTTTCTTTTTATTTTAAACTTAAAACAAATCATTTTTAAAAAAAGAAGAACCATGGTGCATATCAATAAAAATGTAGCAAGTATTTATAACATGCTTTGTTGCATGCCATGCACATAAACCGGATTAATGCATAATTAGTAAATATTAATCAAGTTTAGTAATAAACTCGTATACAAATAATTGTATAAATATTTATAACATATCCAAATCAACTTAACACCTTCCAATTCAATAATTATATTAATTTTCCAAATATTTTCCAAACTATTGGTATATAATTATACCCTTTTATTAAAACTAATTCTCATACTTATTCATATTCATGAAAGTTATCATTTTTAATTATTTAAATTCCCAAAAATAATTTTTTTTCTGAAATGTTACAGAGTTGCTGTTGCAGTTTGTGCAGCTGGAAGCCATTAACCTTTTTCCTGCACATGAGCAAGACACCAAATCTTACTATCTCGAATTCAAGGGCAACCACCGCAAACCGCGATTTGTTCACGACACATGAAATATGGAGTGGAAAGAGAAAAAGGTCCCACCGGGCATTCCAGAATCTGTTTACCGCCGAAAACTGGACTGAGACGTGGAGGGCGTCTTGCCTGAATTTGGAGGCAGATGCTATTTGGATTTATCCGTCCACCTCTCCGAAGATACCAAGTTGATTTATTGCACTGTATATCGGAGGTCTGGACGGATGCGGCCGTTGTAGCACTTCGTCAGATTCCCCCTCGTTTGCGAGGGGTTTTTGGTTGTGGGGACGCTCTTCCCTGCAGGCGCAAGCCCCTGCAGTTAATTACGTTACCGCATCGCAATAACCACTTTCTCCTGCTCCAGAAGTTCACTTCGTATCGTGTGTGTTTGTTTTATTTTTGGTTTTCCCGTGGATCGTATACGAAGACTAATTTATGTCGTCACCCGTAGGGCGTGGATTAGTCCAAATCCATATATTTTAGATTTTGATTTGTTTTATTTAAAGATCGTTAATCTGGTTTGAGATTAAGATCAACTTAAATGTATATGAACAGTTGGGGCTCAGTTGGTTTTTTGTTAAGAATGCAATAGTCCAATTTGAGACTAAGATCTACTTAACAAGGTCTTAAGATTATTTTTGCTTCAGATCCAACAAAAAAGCATTTGGGCTCTGTTGTCTTAGTTTAGGGACATTTCGGTCCATTATAGCCATTTTGGAGGCGAAGTTCTAATTTGAGGACGTCTCGGTCTGTTGATCACTATTTTGGAGGTGGGGTTTTAGTTTAAGGACGTCTCGGTCCGTTGATCACCATTTTGGAGGTAAGCTTTTAGTTTAAGAATGTCTCGGTCTGTTGATCACCATTTTAGAGGTGAGATTTTAGTTTAAGAACGTCTCGGTCCGTTGTCCATCTTGCGCGCACGTGTATTTGTTACGTGACGGGATGAACAACGATGATATGGGATGCACCCAGTTTGGGGTGCACTCTGATTTGAGGTGTGCACATCAGTTTGGAAGTGCACCAAAAAGCTGTTGGTTGTCGAGACCCGCCACCTCTCTGAAGAAGTTGAGGAATAACAACGACATATATCAGAGGTGTGGAGAGATGTACTCTTATACCAAATCTCATATTTGAGGGAAAGGAGGTTGCTGTAGACCTAAGAATCATTAGTCACTTTTAGACTAATATTATCTTAGGAGATATGGGATGAATATCATTTTGGATATCATCAGTTGAAAGATCATTAGTCATGTTTGGGACTAAGTTCAATTTGGGGAATCATGAGCGAAAGGGGCTCGGTTGATTGGAAATCGAAGAGGTTTTGACCTTGGGGAAACTTAGCCAATTTGGGCTAGGCCTGAGTCTCCATAGTTACCCAATAGTGCTAAGCACTGATATATGCAGCACTCACGTGTATCCTACATGAGGCGCTGGATCGGTGTTAAATACTGAACTCCGGAGGCGCTCATGTGTGAACATGTGAGGCACTCCAAATGTAGGCGCTACTTTTTGGGTTTTATTCCCCCTCTTTTATATAAGTGCTAAGCACTTGGTTCTCGTAGCGCTCACGTATGAAAAACGTGAGGCGCTCCAAATATAGGCGCTGCCCTTTGGTTTTATTGCCTCTCCCTTTTACGGAAGTGCTAAGCACTTGATTGAGGGTCGCGTGCAAAACACGTGACTGCCTTAGGAAGTGCTCCTTCCTCCTCTTTTAAGCTCTCGCGTGGGAAACACGTGAGGCAGTCTCAGCCGTTTCTTTTTATTCATTAGAAACACTCACGTGGAAAACACGTGAGGTCTCGATATAGTGTTAAATGCTGACGAATCACCAGGCTGTTCTTCTGTGTTCTTGGTGATTTTGATTTCTTATTAATGACATTTCTAATCGTTAGGATTTGGAAGGTCTCGGATTATTATCATCGTCTAAGGGATGAGGAATCAAGTTCTCCTCTTATTCTTTGCAAGAATTAAATTCTTTTTATAGGGTTAAACCCTTGTTTTCAGAGGAATTAAATTCTCATATGTATTTTTGTAAGAGTTAAACTCTTTGAACTTAATTCTTTCCCCTAGGTTTTGAATCTGCATGACAGAATCTCCCCGGTAAGAATTAAATTCTCAACTTGTGGGGAGATATGCTTCTGCAGATCTCAAACAGAGGAAGAACTAAGTTCTTATATAAAGGGTTAAACCCTCAGAGAGTCGAAGGAGAGATAAAATGATCTCTGTGTTTTCACTTTACCTAGGGTTTCAAGAAAACGAGTCTTTTCTTTGAGAATTAAATTCTCTATTTCTTTTTTAAGCCTCTAGGGAGCTCTTTCTTTGCCTATGTTTTTATTTCCCTTTTGTGTTGTTTCTCCTTTCTTTCTTCCTTTTTTTTTGAGACTTGAAGTCTCGGGTTCTTTATATAGTGGAGAGAAGTTTGTTAATTAGTTTTAAGAAATCTCTCATTAAGAGATCCCAATTGATTTAGGGATTTTTACCCACTATTGGATCTTTAATCCAAGGGTTTCTGTTTTTACAGAAGATATTGTCCTTGTTTTTAACAAGATTGGTGTCACGCCCTGTTTTCCGGTGTACGGCAAGGGGACGCGACTGGGTCCGCTACGTATTTACTCAGAAGTAAACACGCTAAGCGTTTCTAAGCAATATAAAGTAAAATGTACACAAGAGACATGAATTAATGAAAAACAACTTTATTTATTAAACATTTCTTTACAATACAACTGGAAATATAAATAAAAGGATGGAAAACAATGCCTAAATAATGACATGAACTGAAAAGAAAATATGTACAAGTGACTATAGCTCGTGGTCTTCAGTGTACTGCTCAGGGGTCTGCTCCAAGTGCTCCTGGCTGGTCTCGAACTCTTCAGAGTCGGGTCCTCCTGACAACATTCCAAAGAAAAAGAGAAATCTGAATGTCGTCAGCGAACAATCGCTCAGTAAGTCCCAAAGAAAGAGAGAAGTAGAATAGATGGAAAAGAGAATATATCTAGTATAATGTTTGATTATTAGGTTAACGTAGTGTTTGTAGCTTGGTACAAAATATGCCAGTGTATACGATAGGAGTCCAACTTACACCGTAGACTTTAGTAACCCGTAGTACAAGGCTTCGTCGAAAATACCACGGAACAACGGCATGGATATAATTACATCTTTTAGTGACCACCTCGTGCCACCTTCATGTTCCGTACCAGTCTACCCCTTTATAAACCCCGTAATATTTATTGTATTTATTGTATTGATTGTACTGATTGTGTTGTATTGTCTTGTAGTAAATGGAAGACTTGCCGAAATCATGATATCAGTAAACAGAATGGATATAAATGGATAGTCGTGTAATCAGAGTATATCCATGTTTCGGTTCAGTCATGTTCATATTGATATAGATTGAATTCTGGTATTCATGGATTCATGTTGTATTGAAATTATACTTGAATCAAATTCAAGATAGATTATAATCAGATTTGACCATGACTCGAACTGAGTCAGACTTTTAAATAGGATTGAAGTCCTGATTGTTTTGATGTTATCGGTAACTGTTGCACATGGACGGCAGGATTTGTGTCTTTTTCCAAGAAAATTACCGTATGATAACACCGTTATTAGATTATCTACCTTAGATAGGTAAGCACCCACTTTCTCCAGCTCCCCGAGGCTCAAGAGAACTGGTTCCGCTTAAACCTATGTTTACTAGAGTCCTTATTGTAATTTAGTATAACTTGAGGGGGTTTTATGTAAAAATAGTTTTGATATATTTTCAAAATACACCTCAAGTATTGAATTATCGTCTTTAGGGTTTTCATAGATATATATTTTATAAAAGTGAAATTTTCTAGTGAGTAGAACCTAGTTTCCATTGTATATTGTATATTAATGAAATATTGGAATTGTATTAAATTGTAATGGTAGTTTCATAAACTTGTGATTCCTTTGATTTAGAAAACATGGAATATATATATATATATATATATATATATTGTATACTTAAAGTAGATATTTTGATAGTATTTATATATATATATATATATTTATATAAAAGAAAATATAATTTATTTATTAAATAGAAATCATATTTTTCTTAAAAATTGCATTAAAAGTTCCATCGAGATCGAATGCTCCTTACAGAGGTCTACATCTCGCTCTACTAGGCCCGAGGTTGTGCGATAATCCACACCATCCCGATTGGGGTTCCCCAAAATGGGTTGTAGAGACATAATTGCAAGGAATTTAATTAATACACTTTTTAAAGAAAACGGTTTTGTAAATTTAAGGTATTTAAATGTAATGTCGTATTTTGTCCCAAAAGAATATTTTACAAACCATCGTGCTATGTCAAGAATGTGTATTGTAAGGAGGTAGGTCATTACCTCGTGAGTTTTCTAAAGGTAATATAAAAAATATGTTGAATTATATCGAAAGTAAAGTATATGGTATTTTACCGTAAAAATGCGATAAAAGTTGCACAATAGATTCTTTTGAGATGAAAATTGTTCTAATGTGTTTGTTTATGATTTCTAAACAATCTATTAAAAAAATTTAGGCTTGTTATTATGAAAAGAAAAGAGAATCGAAAGCCGGAATAACTCCGCTTCCGACGAGTTTTGAAAAGAGAAGTTTTAGAATAGTAAAAGAGAAGGGGAGAGGGAACTTACTGGCTACAAAGGTAGAAGGGAGGTAGGGAAAGACTTTGGAACCGTCGGGGCGTCGTTTCGTCGTCGGATTCTTCTTGGAACGTCGTCGGAACTTCGTCTCTTGCTAACTCCACTTGTACATCTTGGGACTTGAAAATTTTATAGAGTTTTTGTAATGAAATTCTGAATGAATATAGGTGAAATGTAGCGTGCTATTTATAGGGAAAATTAGGGTTTAGGGTAATGAAGAATACAATTAAAATATGCATTGAAATGTGAATTGATGCCCATTTTTAATTCTTTATCTATTTTTAATAAAAACAAACAGTACAGGGGTTAAGGGGGGAGGCCAAGGGAATAGGGTTAGTAAGGTGAGGCATTACCTATGGAGGGAGGCTGGCGACGCCGGGCCAAAGGGTAATCTCGCCGGTCCATTCCCGTCGGCTTGGGCTTGGATCTCCGCCATGTGTCAGGGTCTATATAAATAGTGTTTTGCATATATTTGTTTTTTGTGTGACTTTTCATTTTACGTGTAGTGCACGTGCAAACTGTTGGGCTTCTAGAAATTTAAAAGAAAATACAATAAAAATAATAGGTGGCTGATGGAATTCGAACACATGGGTTACGTCACAGCAGTGTAAGGCTTTACCAATGAGCTACAAGTGCTTTCTTATTGTTCAAAAGCAAATCAAATTTATAATTTGTGCTCAGGCTTAGATATTCCTCTCTGTACTTTTGAAAATTCTGTACAGAAAGTTTAGGGCTGTTACAGTTGGGGATATTCTCCCATATACAAAATTTATTCTGGAAAACGGTGATTTTTAATCACGGTTGGATTTTTAATCCACCGGTTCTCTGTTTTACACAGGGCAATCTTTCTTGTTTAGAAAGATTGAGAGAATAGAATTTTATTCTATAATCCAATTCGGGGGATATTTTCTCCCATGCAGAATTTAATTCTGTATTTTTGATATTTTATCATCTCCGTTGGATTTTTGATCCAACGGCTCTGTTTAACAGAGAGTGGAATTTAATTCTACCTTATTTAATTTGGGCGTTGACGCCTTGCCTCAGAATTTAATTCTTTTATTAATAGTCACGCTTGTGCTTTGCACGCCGACGCTCACGTGTGTTCCACATGAGGCGCCACTATAGAATTTAATCCTAACATAAGCTGGCGCTAGCGCTCACGTGGGAAACACACGTGAGGTGCTCACGGATTTAATCCTATCTGAAGCGGTTCCTACATACTTTGCATGTGAGTGCACGTGTTTAACACGTGGAGGTTTCCCTTTATTTTTATAAGGGGGCAGCAAGTTTTGAGCCAAAATTTTTGGCGGGAACAGTGTATTCAAAGAATCGGAAAGAGCAAATTTCGGGATCCGGTTCTTGCTCACGGAACAAAATGCCACACATAATAAAGTGCCATGCCAATTGTCATGCCAAGGGGATGGGGGGCACCTCTTGAATCCGTGGGGGGCACCTCTTGAGTCCGTGGGATCCACTGTAGAAAAATGGGAAATTTTCGGAACACGTTACGAAAGAGGACCGAACTACATTATAAATATAACGCCCCATACCCTAGTACAGATGGTATTATCCGCTCTGACCGAAACCGCACGGTTTTGCCCTTTTAGAGAGAACCGGACCCAACCAGGGGCCACTTCCCAGGAGGTCACCCATCCCAAACTTCCCTGGCCCGAGCACGCTTAACTATGGAGTTCTCAAGCTCCTGTAGTGCCGATTCATTTAAAAGGCGACTCTGTAATTGAGGGTGGTATCATTACATTTATAATGCAGTTTCGTCCTATTTCGGAATGTATTCCGAAAATTCCCCATTGTTCTGCAGTAGGTCCTACGGACTCAAGAAGTAGCCCCCATGGATTCAAGAGGTGGCCCCTACCCCCTTGGCATGACATTTTGTTCCGTGAGCAAGAACTGAATCCTGACATTTATACCATCTGTACTGGGGCGTGGGGAGTTACATTTATGGTGGGCCATGCAGATCCCTCAGTAGTAGGTATGTGGTTCGAGGACGAACAATTGTTCAAAGGTGGGGAGAATGTCGGGACCCGGTTCTTGCTCACAAAACAAAGTGCCACACGGAACAAAGTGCCACTCCAATTGTCATGCTAATGGGACGGGGGCTACCTCTTGAATCCGTGGGGGCCACCTCTTGAGTCCGTGAGACCCACTGTAGAACAATGAGGAATTTTTAAAACACATTCCGAAAGAGGACCGAACTGCATTATAAATGTAATGATACCACCCTCAATTACAGAGGCACCTTTTAAGTGAATTGGCACTACAAAAACTTGAGAACTCCGTGTTCCCCTCCGAACGGCGGCCAAGACATGAGGACGTCTTGCCTGAGATTCGGGGCAGATGCTATATGGTTTTATCCGTCCACCTCTCCGAAGATGCCAAGTTGATTTATGGCACCGTGTATCGGAGGTTTAGACGGATGCGGCCGATGTAGCAGACTTCGTCAAATTCCCCCTCGTTTGAGGGGTTTTTGATTGTGGAGACGCTCTTCCCTGCAGACGCAAGCCCCTGCAGTTAATTACGCTACCGCATCGTGGTAGCCACTTTCTCCTTCTCCGGAATTTCACTTCATGTCGTGCGTGTTTGTTTTGTTTGTGGATGCCCGTGGATTGTATACGGAGACTAAGTTATGCCGTCGCCCGTAGGACGTGGATTAGTCCAAATCCGTATTTACTTAGATTTGGGTTTGGTGTTTTAGTTTAAGGATATGTTAGCCATATTGAGTCTAAGATCAACTTAAACGTTCGTCAAGGATACGTTAGTCTGATTTGAGACTAAGATCAACTTAACAGGATCGTTTGAATCCGACAAAAGAGCATTTGGAGGCTCTATTGTTCCAGTTTAGGGACGTAGTGGTCCGTAGGTAGTTTAAGCACATTTCGGTCCATATTCCAGTTTAGGAACATGGTGGTCCATAGGTAGTTTAAGGACACATAAATCCGTAGGTTTAAGGACCCCGCAGTCCGTATCTGGGTTTAAGGACGCATAAGTCCGTGGGTTTAAGGACCCCACAGTCCGTGTTTTGGTTTAAGGACGCATAAGTCCAAGAGTTTAAGGGCCCCACAGTCCGTGTTGATGTGTGGTTGTCGGGACCCGTCACCTCTCTGACGTCGTTGAAGGATTACAACGATAGGAGTCAGGGGAGTTTCGAGATGTACCCTCGAACCGGATGTAAATTGATTTAAGAGAGCAGCCGTGCTCAGTCAATTTAATTTGAGGACTTACGGCCATGATTGGGCTAAGTCCAGTTGGGAATATTCAACGTTTTTATTTATCTTTGGCCTATTAGGCATGTGCTAGGGCTTTGCCCCTTTTTAAATAATGCACTGCATTTCTTATTTTGTTTGGGCTCTGCTCTTTTATAAATGATGCAGAGTATCTGCCTTGTTTGGGCTCTGCCCTTTTAATACATTGCATTTTATTTTGGCCTGCTAGGCCTTTTTGATTTGGGCCTGGCCTTTCAGTAAACAATGCAGTTCATTTGTCAGGCGCTTTGCGCCAATCATTGAGCGCAAGCGCTTGTGGTGGTGACACGTGTCACGCAAGCGCAGTGCGTTGCGCCAATGTGCTGCGCTTGCGCTGCTGACACGTGGCGCGCTCTGGTGAGTTGCGCCGATTTCAGAGAGCAATGCTCTATCTTAAAAGCGCATAGCGCAAGTGGTTCAGGTGCTGACACGTGGCGCTCTCTGGTGGCTTGCGCCAACCCAGGAGCGCAACAGTGCAGTTTTGCAAGTGTAAGGCACTGTTTCAAAATCTTGATCCAATTTTGGATTCAAGAAAAGAATCTTTAAGATTCCAGATCCAATGGTTCATAAAAAGTGCAAGGCACTATTATTATTTGTTTTTTATTGAAGATCGTTGATCTTGTTCTTAGATCAATGATCTATTCAGAAGAAATTCTTCTATTTTAAAGGTTTTTACCTTTTTTTGAGTCTCTTTTCAAGTTTCTTCAGAGTTGAAGTTCTTGATGATTCTTGATGTTGATGATTTGAGTTGGGGTCTAGGGGTCTTTATATAGTGCCCATAGATTTGTTAGGTTTGTTAAAGAGATCATTCTCTGAGTGATTTGGGGAATTTTCCCCACCGTTGGATCTTTGATCCAAGGGCTTCTGTTTTACAGAAGGCAATCTTCTTGTTTTAACAAGAACAGAATGATCTTACTAGAATTTTAATTCTGTTTGGCGCAAACGCCCCAGCGCGTGACACGTGTCACGCAGCGCACATCGCAGCGCAACTGCGCTGACACGTGTCGCGCAGCGCACAACGCAGCGCAACTGCGTTTGCGCTGACACGTGTCGCGCAGCGCTTGCGCAACTGCACTGACACGTGTCGCGCAACGCTTGCGCAACTGAAGCGTTGCTTCCTTTAATTTTTGTTTTAAATAGAGATTTGCTTTGATTGGGCGCGCTGCCTTAGACGCTGCGCTGACGTATCAGCTTTTGACACGTGGCGCGTTGCGCGCAGCGCACGGAATTTCAAGCGTTGCTTTTAATTTTGAATTTTTGAAATTCAAACAGTGCTTTGCTCTGATTGGGGGAAGATGAAGTGTTGCTTCATCTCCCGTCTTGGAATTTGAACAGAGCTTTGCTCTGATTGGGGTAAACTAATGCCCCCCCACCGTTGCGCTTACGTAGCCCCAAACGTGAGCGCGACGGTGGCAGAATTCCAACCGTTGCGGCAACTTTTGGTAGTTGAAAGGGCTTTTGATACCTATAAATAGGACCTTTGGTCCTCCACAGATGATCATCATCTTTTAAGACTTTTACTTTCAAAACTTCAGAGCCTTGCTCTTGCCTTCAAGAACTCCAAGAGTTAGAATTTCTTTAGAAAAACACCTTTTAGGTAAAAATTTTAATTAAATTAAATCAAATCAATTTTCATTGACAGAGCCTTGCTCTCAATAGATCCCTGATCTAAAGAAAACCCATTTAGGGTTTCACTTAGCAGAGCTTTGCTCTAAAAGGATCTAAAGAGAACTAAAGAGAACCCTGTTAGGATTCCATCAATAGAGTTCTGCTCTCTGAAAGATTCCATTTATAATTTCTTGATTCATTAATGGAGCTTTGCTCCTTTTAAATCATATAGCAGAACTTTTAAGAGTTGCTGATTTTTGTCAATCTTCTTTTATAGGAGTGATGGACGCCCATATGTACGACCTCGACGAGATTATCTCTTACGGGGATATTCGCCGACTTGGCCGTTCTCAAAATCGAGAGTTCACAAACGCGGAGTGTGCTGAAATCATGAGCCGCTTCGACGCATATAACGGACAACTTCTTCCCCGACGTTCCTCCCTCCTGAAGCTTATCGTAGGAGCAATTTGGGAAGCGCTTCCCCTATTTTTTACCGGCGTGCCGCTTAGGGCATTGTACACCGCCGAGGACAAGGTGCACTCAGTGTACCTGATGAACTTAATCTCGAAGAGACGGTGAGACAATCTTGTCGATCTCTTGCACCAGGCCTTTCAACAGTCCGCCATTCTTGCTGCCTACCGGAGGGTGGAGGACATCAGCGGGGATCCCGACGCCCGTGCTCGCGAAAGGAAGCACACCAGGATGGTTCACCAAGCTTGGAAAGTCTTGGACAAGGTCACTTTCGAGTTCCTCAATCCCTGTCCAGGATTTGAGGTCTTGCCATTGTAATCTTTTGGACAATGTCTTTGTTTATTTCTTTATGATTGTAAGAACCCTTTGCAATATGAATGGAAAATTTCTATTTCAGCTTGTCTTATTTCTCGTTCTGAGTCTTTTGCACATGCATGAATGAATGTGTCTCGAATGCTTGATCAAATGCACATCGGATGTCCTTTTTGTCGCTTTCTTCTTTCTTTTATTCTCAGCATGCTGTCTTAATAGACATGGTTGACAATTAATAGAGTAAGCATCTTGGTTTCTTCAAGAGATAGCGATGGCTTAGACCGCAGGTTCAGATCTGTTGTCTAAGACTTTTCAACTCTATGAGCCGTGAGGGTCTCATAGAGACTTTTCTCCTTACGGATTGAAAGGATCTCGTAGGTGTATTTTCTCCTTAAGAATCGTGAGGATTCCTAAGTGCATTTTCTCTTATAAGTCGTAAGGATCCTATAAGAGAATTTTCCCTCTTACGAGTCGAGAGGACCCGTAAGGGGTTGTTTCCCTCTTTGTCGAGATTCGACTTTGGAGAGTGAGACCCGTGAATAGTATGCAAGAAACCGTTTTAGACTGACTTGCAGGGTCCCATTGCTCAGAAAACGAGTTTTTTAATCCCTGCTGCCTGAGGCTTTATCTTGCAAGTTGAGACGAATTGGGAATTTCCCGCGGAGACACTGATTTCTCTGCGAGCCGACGCGAGTCAGGAGGCTCTCATCAAGAACGCTAGTTTCCCTGAATTGAGATATTTGCCAAGGACACTTGTTTCCCTGGGGTTGAAACGAATCGAGAATTTCTCGCGGAGATGCTGGTTTCTCTGCGAGTCGACGCGGATCAGGATTTTCTTCGTCAAGGACACTTGTTTCCCTGAGCCGAAGGATTTTACCGAAGACACTGGTTTCTTCGGGGTTGAGACGAATCGGGAATTTCTCGCGGAGACACTGGTTTCTCTGCAAGCCGACACGAATCAGGAGGCTCTGATCAAGGACGCTAGTTTCCCTGAGTTGAAGAGTTTGCTAGGGACACTTGTTTCCCTGGTGTTGAAACGAATCGAGAATTTCTCGCGGAGACGCTGGTTTCTCTGCGAGTCGACGCGAATCGGGATTTTCTTCGTCAAGGACACTTGTTTCCCTGAGTCGAAGGATTTTGCCGAAGACACTGGTTTCTTCGGGGTTGAGAAGGATCGGGAATTTCTCGCGGAGACACTGGTTTCTCTGCGAGCCAACGCGAATCAAGAGGCTCTCATCAAGGACGCTAGTTTCCCTAAGTTGAGGAGTTTGCCAAGGACACTTGTTTCCCTGGTGTTGAAACGAATCGAGAATTTCTCACGGAGACACTAGTTTCTCTGCGAGTCGACGCGAATCAGGATTTTCTTCGTCAAGGACACTTGTTTCCCTGAGTCGAAGGATTTTTCCAAAGACACTGGTTTCTTCGGGGTTGAGACGAATCGGGAATTTCTCGCGGAGACACTGGTTTCTCTGCGAGCCGACGCGAATCAGGAGGCTCTCATCAAGGACGCTAGTTTCCCTGAGTTGAGGAGTTTGCCAAGGACACTTGTTTCCCTGGTGTTGAAACGAATCGAGAATTTCTCACGGAGACACTGGTTTCTCTGCGAGTCGAAGCGAATCAGGATTTTCTTCGTCAAGGACACTTGTTTCCCCTGAGTAAGAAGGATTTTGCCGAAGACACTGGTTTCTTCGGGGTTGAGACGAATCGGGAATTTCTCGCGGAGACACTGGTTTCTCTGCGAGCCGACGCGAATCAGGAGGCTCTTATCAAGGACGCTAGTTTCCCTGAGTTGAGGAGTTTGCCAGAGACACTTGTTTCCCTGTGGTTGAAACGAATCGAGAATTTCTCATGGAGACACTGATTTCTCTGCGAGTCGACGCGAATCAGGATTTTCTTCGTCAAGGACACTTGTTTCCCTGAGTCGAAGGATTTTGCCGAAGACACTGGTTTCTTTGGGGTTGAGACGAATCGGGAATTTCTCGCGGAGACACTGGTTTCTCTGCGAGCCGACGCGAATCAGGAGGCTCTCATCAAGGACGCTAGTTTCCCTGAGTTGAGGAGTTTGCCAAGGACACTTGTTTCCCTGGTGTTGAAACGAATCGAGAATTTCTCGCAGAGACGCTGGTTTCTCTGCGAGTCGACGCGAATCAGGATTTTCTTCGTCAAGGACACTTGTTTCCCTGAGTCGAAGGATTTTGCCGAAGACACTGGTTTCTTCGGGGTTGAGACGGATCGGGAATTTCTCGCGGAGACACTGGTTTCTCTGCTAGCCAACGCGGATCAGGGGGCTCTCATCAAGGACGCTAGTTTCCCTGAGTTGAGGAGTTTGCCAAGGACACTGGTTTCCCTGGAAGTTGAACTGATCTGTGGTGGTCTTTCAGGTTTTATATAAGTTACCGTCAAAACCGTGAAGCAAGGAATTTGATCTTCGCTTCATTTGCTGGCACTGCGTCTGCTGTATTGAGACGAATGTCGCGGTTGTCTCTAGGCTGTTGGCGAACCGTCGAGATTTGGCTTAGCTTTCTGGCGGAGCCTGTTGGGAAGGTATGGTTTCTTCTTTGTTTGTGCCCTCGGATTGTATACAGGGATCGATGTAATCTCAACTGTAGGGCAAAGGTTTCATTCATTTTTATTGTTTTATTTCCGCGATGCTCTATCATTTCAGCTTTTATATCGCGAAGGTCGCGATTGCCTAATCATTTCGGCTATTTTTCACGGTGCCCAGTCATTTCGGCTATTTATTTTATTTTTACTCGCTGCTTTTTATTGCGAGTTGCCCAATCATTTCGGCTGTTTTATATGCATACGTTTTTACTTGCTGCTTTTTATTGCAACTTTCCCCATCATTTCGGCTATTTCGTATGCATGTGCGGCCTACCGGCTTTTCACCGTAAACCAGAAATTAGACACCGATTTCGGCATCAGCACCGCTGCAACTGGGATGTTGCCAGGAGCGAATCATCATTTGCCTCTGTCGATATCGAACAAAGGTGGCTTAGCGAACAGGGTTAAGGTCCTGTCGACTAAGGCTTTTAACTTCATGAGTCGTAAGGGTCTCACAAAGGTATTTCTCCCTACAAGTCGTGAGGATCTTGTAGGTGTATTTTATCCTTAGGAATCGTGAGGATTCCTAAGTGTATGTTCCTCTGTAAGTCGTAAGGATCCTACAAGAGGGTTTTCTCCTTGTAAGTCGAGAGGACTTATAAGGGTTATTCATCATGCGCACAAATCCCCAATCACGGATGAAACTTGGTTAGGGAAATGTTTATTCGCGCCCGTGGATTGTATACAAGGGTCAGTGTTGAGCCACTTGTAGGGCAATATCGAAGGTTGTAGGGGTTGCTTAAGCACAGGTTTAGGTCTCTGTAACTTAAGACTTTCAAATCTTATGAGCCGTGAGGGTCCCATAAGAGAGTTCTCCTTACGAGTCGTGAGGACCTCGCAAGTGTATTTTCTCCGTAGAAATCGTGGGGATCCCTAAGTGTGTTGCTCCCTTGTGAGTCGTAAGGATCTCACGCAGGTGGTTTCTCCTTACAAGGTCGATAGGACCTTGTAAGTGTCCTTTAACGAGGTTGCGCCCTTTCGGGTTTTCACAAACACTCGCCGGTAATCCTGCTGTTTTTACTCACGGAGCCCTTTCGGGTTTTCATCCGTGCCCATTTTGCTTATGGACATACCGTTTTTTTTATATTCTTTTTATTCTCTTTTTTTTTAACAAGGTCGCGCCCTTTCGGGTTTTCACGAACACTCGCCAGTAGCCCTGCTGTTTTTACTCACGGAGCCCTTTCAAGTTTTCATCCGTGCCCTTTTTGCTTCTGGACATACCGTTTATTTTTTTATTATATTTAAATTTTTTTCTTTTTCTCTCTTTTTTTTATTCATCTCGTCGGCCTAAGGATGCTGCGGTAGTAGTTTAAGGACGTTTCGGTCCGTCATTAGTTTAAGGACGTTTCGGTCCGCCGTTAGTTTAAGGACGTTTCGGCCCGCCGTTAGTTTAAGGACGTTTTGGCCCGCCGTTAGTTTAAGGACGTTTCGACCCGCCGTTAGTTTAAAGACGTTTCGGTCCGTCCAGGAGAAGGTTGGCTACTGCTTATAAAGCTTGAGCTTAGGAAGATAGCGAGAGGACATAGTCGTCGTCATCTATCATTGACCTAGGCGATAACTCGCTAAGCGTATATTTCTTTAGGAAGCGACCATTATTGGCCTGAAAGGCCTTTCACCGTGCATATCCATGAGTAGATAGGCTCCACCCTGGTAGACCTTGTCTATGATATACGGGCCTTCATAGTTTGGCTCGAATTTTCCCCGCTTGGCGCGATTGGGGATCGTAGGCCTTTTGACCACTAGCACGAGTTCGCCTTGGCGGAATGTCCTTGGCCGGGTCAATCTTTCATATGAGCGCGTCATCTTTGCTTTATAGGCCTCCAGATTTTGTTGCGCTATGAGCCGGGTTTCATCAAGGGCATCAAGTTCCTCAAGCCGAAGGTGAGAATTTTCTTCGTCCGTCAGCTCGTAGTGGACTGCCACTCGCAGAGAGGGTAACTCTATCTCGAGGGGGAGTACTGCTTCTGTACCGAATACCAACGCATATGGCGTTGCGTTCATGGCCGTCTTGAACGTAGTTCAATACGCCCAAAGAGCTTCTTGCAGTCTCTCGTGCCAGTCCTTCTTATTTCGAGACACCGTCTTCTTCATGATCTTTGTCAAGGTCTTGTTGAAGGCCTCAGCTAAACCATTAGCTCGTGGATTATAAACCGAGGAATATCTCCGGTCTATATTGTGTTGTTGCGCGAAACGACTGATTTTGTGGCTTCTGTAAGCTGGCCCGTTATCGGAGATGATCCGTCGCGGAGTTCCAAACCAATATATGACGTGCGTCTTGAAGAAGTGTAGGATATTCTCCGTCTTCACTTCCCTCAGCGGTACTGCCTCTGGCCATTTGGAGAAGTAGTCAGTCATCGCCAGGATGAAACGATGTCCCCTGGACGATGCTGGTTCGATGGGGCCGACTATGTCAGTTCCCCACATTTCGAATGGCCAGCTAGCCACCGTCGAGTGTAGCGGATTTGGATGCTGATGGATGAAGTCCCCATGGATTTGGCATGAGTGGCACTGCTTCGCATATTCGAGGCAGTCCTGGATCATCGTGGGCCAGTAATAGCCCATCCATTTGATCTTCAACTTCATCTTTGGGCCTGCTTGGTGAGAACCGCAAAGTCCGTCGTGAACTTCCTGAACAACTCTTTTCGCTTCGTCAGGTCCCAGACATCTCAACCACAAAGAATTGAACGACTGCTTGTACAGAGTATCATTGACGAAGGCGAAAGACAGAGCTCGTTTCATAAGCTGATGTCTTGAGGACGCATCTTCAGGCGCTCGATTGTATTTGAAGTAGTCTATAAAGACTTCTCTCCAATCGTCGGCATTTTCCCGATCTTTTATTTGCAGGGTCGTCTACTCAGTCGCTCCCTTTTCTTCGGGTGATTCCGGAGATATTTCCGCTTGGGAAAGCACCCGACGGTTTTGTACCACGATTCTTACGTCATCGAGGTTCTCATCAGCCAGTTCCTTAGCGAGCTTGGCCAACGCGTCCGTTTTGCTGTTTTCCGCGCGCGGTATGTTTTCCAAAGTATAGGAGGGAATTTGGGTCAACAGTTGCTGCACCTTTTCGCCGTACTTCACCAACTCTGGTTTGCATGTCTGGTAGTTGTCGTTTACTTGACTAACGACCAGTTGAGAATCTCCATATATGAGGAGGTTTTCAATTCCCATGTCGATGGCGATCTCGAGGCCTGCTATCAAATCTTCGTATTCGGCTTCATTGTTTGTCCTCGGCTCTGTTAGGGAGAAAGCAAAGCGCATTATCCCTCCTTGTGGAGTTACAAAGATGAGTCCTACCCCTGATTTGATTATAGGGGTACTTTGTTTGCGCTTCTTCACGGAAGATGCCCCATCGAAATAAAGCTCCCATCGGGCATCACCATCGTCGATCGCGTCAAACGCATGTTCGTCTGGAAGATCGCAATTTAAAGGAGAATCGGCGGGTATCGGATGCTCAGCGAGGAAGTCGGTGATGGCCTGGCCTTTCACTACCTTGAGAGGTTGATACGTTATCGAGAATTCCATCAAGAGCATGGCCCATTTAGCGAGTCGTCCCGTCAATATGGCCTTTGACATTAAATAATTAAGAGGGTCCACCTTCGAAATGAGACGGACCTCATGCGCCAACGCATAGTGCCTGAGCTTTGTTATCGTGAAGATCAACGCCAGGCAGTGTTTTTCAATAGGGGAATAGTTACTTTCTGCCCCCAGTAGAACTCGACTCAAGTAATAGAGAGCTCTCTCCTTCCCTTGATCGTTCTCTTTCGTCCATAATGCGCCTAAGGAACCTTCGAGGGCGGTTGTATAAAGAATGAGGGGCTTTCCCTTGACCAGAGCAGCCAATACCGGCGGGTTCTGCAGGTATTGCTTGATCTCGTCTAGCGCACTTTGGCATTTTTGGTCCCAGACGAACGGGGTTCCCTTCTTCATCAGGTGGCTGTAAAGACGGCACGGCACTTGCCTGAAAGGTTGGCTATAAATCTCCGAATATATGCGAGCTTCCCTTAGAGAGACCGCAGCTGTTTGAGAGTCCTTGGCGGAGGAATTTCCATGATCGCCTTGATCTTTGACGGATCTATCTCAATACCTCGGTGTCGGACGATGAATCCCAGGAATTTGCCCG
The DNA here is from genome assembly GCA_030015575.1 of Agapanthus africanus. NCBI lineage: Eukaryota > Viridiplantae > Streptophyta > Magnoliopsida > Asparagales > Amaryllidaceae > Agapanthus > Agapanthus africanus. Next base: position 568,450 of record JASDDO010000008.1, on the reverse strand, counting down.
AGGAAACTCCGAATGCACACTTGAGAGGGTTCATCTTCAAGTTGTATTTTCGAAAGCGTCGAAATACGGTCTTCAGATGCTCGAGATGTTCCTCGTATGATTTGCTTTTAACCACGAGATCGTCGATATAGCATTCGATGATTTCGTGTATAAGGTCATCAAAGATCTTCGTCATGGCTCTTTGATATGTGGCACCGGTGTTCTTTAGACCGAAGGGCATCACCTTGTAGCAGAATATACCCAAAGGAGTCCTGAAGGCGGTGTGCTTCTGGTCTTCGGGATGCATCTTTATCTGATTATATCCTGATGAGTCGTCCATAAAGGAGAAAACCTCAAGAGTGGACGTATTGTCTATCATCAGTTCGGTGACTGGCACTGGGAAATCGTCCTTTGGACAAGCTTTGTTGAGATCCCGGAAGTCCATGCATATGCGTACCGTTCCATTTTTATTCATCACCGGGACGATATTGGCGATCCACTCGGGATACTGGACCTCCTGGATGAAGCCAGAGTCGATCAGCTTCTTGACCTCAACGTTGATGCTCATCTCAAGCTCGAGCCGCATTCTTCTCGGTGCCTGTTTGACTAGCTTGACGTCCGGGGATATTGCCAATTTGTGCACAGCAATTTCTGGATCTAGTCCCGGCATTTCGGAATAATTCCATGCGAAGCAATCTCTATGCTTCATAAGCAGGTCCTTTAATGAAGCCACCCTCTCTTCAGACAGCAGCTCACTAATGAATGTCGGTCGCGGGTCATTCGCCGTCCCCAACTCAATTTTCTTGAGGTTATCCGCAGTGGTATGTATTCCATCCTCCAGCTCTTTCGGTGCTGGCGGAAATTCTGAGATCACCTCATCGTTGTTGTTTTCGAAGCACCAGGGAAAGTCGTCCATATTCTCAGGCTCTTCTTTCGATATTGTTATCATGTGACAAGTATGAATTCGCTTCCAAGCCCAATGTGGAACTGGTTCTGCTCTCGTGGCCTTGGGTTCGTGCTTCTGTGGCGGCGTTACCCTCCAGTTGTCAGACAGAGCGAACTTGCCAAGCTGATACTGATCTTCAACCCAATTCTTGAAGGTGAAGCAGTCCTCGAGAGGGTGCCCTATCACTCAGTGATAAGGGCAATAGTCCGGGTGAGAGACTTCGCCTGCTTGTTCGGGGTGCTTGGACTCCGGCAGTGCAAGCATCTGATGTTTTAGAGCGAGGTCAAGTATTTTCTTCGTCTTGTCCCGAGGAAAAGAGTACGCTCGATCCATTTTTCTTATGAGGGATAGATCGGAACCGCTTGATTCCCGCTTGCGTGATTTCTTAGTCCCGCTTTATTGCTGTTGAGCGCCTTTTTCGCCTTTCGACTTATTTCTGCCCCTGCATCGTGCCCTTTTTATAACAGGTTGACAGGGAGCGCATCTTCATCTTTCACAGCCTGTTGGAGGAGGCGTTGCGTTTTGGCTTTCTCGTAGATGGCCATTTCGCAGTTATGGTCGTCTCGGACTTTTTGACCAGCTTCCCTTATAAGCTTGTCCATTTGTTCTTCGAACGACGGACTGGGCACTTTTGCATCTGGAACTTTTACTGGTTCGGGATTAACATCTTCCCATTGAGCATCCGCTTCTTCATCGAAGTCATGCACGACGTAGCAGTCACGGAGTAGCTCTCGTTTCTTGGACCGAATGTATCCAAGCCTGATTGTTTCCATTCTCCCATTAGGCAACTTGTGCTGAGTCCCGGGAACGTTCCAGACCCTGTCATAGAATTTGGCTTTTCGAGCGGTCTGTTTGAAGGATATCCCCTGGAGCTTTAGCAACCTCTTCAAGCCTTCTGTATAATATCTGGGCAGACGGATGGGCTGAAGCCTGTCAAGCGTAGGATCCATACCGTGCCAGATTTCTTTCTCCACTTTGGTTTCTTCCGAGCGGTAGAATAGAATTGCTTTTTCGCCTTTTTCCCCTGGGAGGGACATAAAACGTTCGCAGCTCCTCTATACTGTAGATATCAAGTGCATCTAGTTCTTTATGGTGTTTAAGCGGCACCATGGCGACTTGCAGACTTTGCTCTTCGTCAGCGAACGTTTGTATTGAAGGTCGAGCAGAGAATACAGCATGGACTTCATCTTCCGAGTCGCTACCGAAGATCAACGTAGGAGCGGATGGTCCTGGCTTGTTGTGTTAGGGTGGACCCGAATAAATCATCTCCTCTTCCTTCTCGGTATCACTGCCGAAGACAGGGATGGTGGCGTTAGCTTTGTTCTCCGGCTTGTGACATCTCTCCATGTCTTCGAAATCCGGTAAAAAGTATTTGGCATCTTCATATTTGCGGACCTCATTCACAGAGAATGGGTTCAGTTCTCCCGTCACGGTATACTCGAGACCATCCTTAAAATACTTCATACACTGATGTTGTGTAGAAGGGATGATGTTATACTCGTGTAACCATGATCGGCCGAGCAAAGCATTGTAGCACATCTTGGCGTCTATGACGTGGAACTTAATATCTGTGACGAGTAGCCCAAAGTGTAACGTCAGTATCACAGACCCAAGAGTTCTTGATGATTGGGAGTCGAACCCGGAGACGGTGATCTTATCCCGAGCAAGGTGCTGGACGCTCATGCAGATTTCTTTTAACACCCGCCATTGAGGAGATTAACGGAGGATCCATTGTCGACCAGGATTTTGCCTATCTTTATATCGTGGCAGTATCCCGAGACATAAAGGGGGCGATTGTGTTCGCACGTCCCAAGGAGAAGGTCCTCATCGCCAAAAGTGACATCGGCCATGTGCACTTCCTCCAATTCATCCTTCATCTTTTCTTCGGCCAGGAAAGCTTGGAATTGTTCCGGCTCCTGTAGTGCCTTGATTAACGAATCTCTCACCTCTTTTGATAGTAAAAGGGCGTCAAGAATGCTGAGCTGCGAGGGTAGCTTCCTCAGATGCGCTAATACGTTGTAATCCACCTTATTTCTCTTCGGCGGATCCTTGGCAGTTAGCTCCTCCACAACTTGGTTATCTAGGGCGATCTCTTCAGGGACTTTCTCTTTTCCCTTATCTTTTTTATTTGAGGGTCCGAGATTCTTTTCGGGTAGCGTACGATTACGCAGCCGGATATTTTCACATACATTCTGCTTTTCTTCTTTTCCCGAGGTGGACTCTTTGAAGAGAGGGCTAAGAGCCAGCTCCTCGTCGGAATCGCTCCCGAATGTAAGCACTTGTGATCCCCCGGCATTAACCATGCGACAATTGCCGGTAGTTCTGTTAAGCCCTTCGGTCGTACTTTTCCGCTCCCAACGAGTTTTGCGCTTCTCCCGCTTAAAATGTTGTCGGTGAGCAATATATTCTTGCCACCATCTATCGAAAGTTTTGCACTCTTCGGTGGGGTGTGAAATCTTCCGATGATACAAGCAGTAGGAGGGGTGCATTTCCACTTCACCAGTAATGCTTCTTTCAGAGGAAGGTAGCTTCATGCCCATTGATATGGCCTTAGCAAACCTTTTCCTCATCTTGAATTTGCTTTTGTCCGTAGTGGATGCATTTTTCTCTAGCGGGATTGTCTCAACTCTTTCGTCAAGTCGCTGGCACTTGGCCCTTTCAAATATAGCCGTCTCGCGTTCCCGATCAGCTTTACTTTTCAACAGAGCTTCGTTGAGGAATGCGTCAATTACTTCATCTGATGGCCCCAGAATTTTTGGTTCAGGATCTGCCCCCAGCTTTCCAGTGCAAGGAATCTCCCCATCATCCGTGAATGAATGGGAAATCACATGTGGCAGCTCGCTACGTATTCTTCAGATTCATCCGACGAACTTTCTCCCTCATCTTCCTCTTGAAAGACATGGTTGAGGAACTCTTGGAGTGTGATGGGAGTCCGTGCTTTCTGGTTGTATTCCTCCAGCACGTCAATTTGTTGTTGTAAGTCTGTGTGCTTGTCGCCAGGCTTCACAGGCTTCTTGGATTTCTTCTTCTTCTTCTTCGAAGATTTTGACGGCTGGTTATGAGTGCTTGGGCCACCACCATCGGTCTTTGGAGTTGGACGCGGCTTCAACATCCCCTCAATGACCTGCGGTTCCAACGGGTTCTTCCACTTAATCGTTGGGCATGTCTAAAGATCGTTCAACATTCTCTTTGTCTTAGCTGACAGCACAACCTCCCATGGGGCTTCTTCGACGAGAGAGCACGTTGCCCCCGGCATATTCATCCTTTTAGAGGCGTGAGGTTGCGGCGGATTCACCTTCCATGTGTCGGATAACGCGAACTTGCCCTGTTGGTACTGGTCTTCAAGCCAATTTTTGAAGATATAGAAATCTTCGATCGGATGACCCAGTACTCGGTGATAGGGACAGTAGTTGGGCTCATTGACATCATTTGGTTGCGACGGACGTTTTGGCTCCGGCAGATTTATGAGTCGGTTGCGCAACGCCAGCTCGAATAATCTTCTCGTTTTATCTCGGGAAAACGAGTAAGGACGTCCTAACCTCTCCTCAAGGGGTACGTGCGGACTCATATTATTTTGACGAACGACCGGCTTCGAGTTGCTCGGCTGTTGTTGAGCATTAGCGACAACGATCGCTTTCCCCTTTCCCTTCTCATTTCGGGAGTCCGGCTTCGGAAGAGGAGGTCTATGGCCCATCTGATCCATTTGCGCTAGCTTGTCGATCAGGGCCTGGAAGGTAGTCGGCTTGAAGAACATCATAAATTGCGAGATGGTTGCTTGCGGATCAAGGGTTCCCACAAACATACCCACTGCAGGAGCTTCTTCAATGCGTTGCTCGCATTTTGACCATAAGTTCCGCCACCGTATAGCATATTGGACCCATGTCTCTCCCGGCTTCACCCTGGCATTAATCAATGCCGTCATCGGGGTGCGTTCACTGGCGCTTGCAAAACGCTGGGTAAACAGCAGCTCCATCTCCGCAAAGGTCTTGATAGAGTCGTTTGGGAGCTCAGAGTACCACTCGAACGCTGTATCTGACAAGCTGCCAACGAACTGGCGAAACAACAACTTATCATCACCGCCGGTGTTGCCACAGAGCGCCCTGAACTGAGAAACATGCTGATGGGGATTGCCCGTCCCCTTGTAGACGTGGAATTTGGGTATTGTATAGCCCGGCGGATACTTGATTTGATCGTACCAACTCGGATATGGTCGTCCTGTTTTTACGACCTGACCGGCTGCTTCAGTCGCATGATAAACTCGTATTTGTTGGGCTATGTACTCGTCCAAGTCAGCTTTGGAGATTGTCTCCTCCTTGGCTGTTGACAGGGCTGGTGGAGGATTTGACGTTTCTCCCCTATCGTCTTCAAGGATGATCGGGGGATCTTCGGCTGGAGGATCTTGTTGGATCATCATCCCCACCATGTCTTGGAACAGGAGGGCCATACGCTTTATGTTGGCTGCTTGTTCAGCAGCCTCTTTATCCTTCTTCTCTAATATCCGTCGAAGGAATTCAGCGTCAGTTTCTTGCTCCCGGTGTTCATCCGAGAACGCTTTAGGGCTTTCTTTTGGCCCAGTGAGTGCAGCCATCGCGGTCATCATTTCTTGGAGCTTCTGCTGCTCTCCTGCGCTTTGGTCACCGATCGCGTAAGCGGTCTATGACCTGTGGATATGCGGCTGTCCTCTTTACCAGACGCCATGTAGACGGTATGAACTACGATGCCCCCGGACTTAGGGCGTTTGGGTTCACCACCTTTGATATTCGCCGTCGGCGTGAGGACTTTCTCCGGCCTTCTTCTCTTATGAGCCGTTGAAGTTGAGGGGGCCGTCGCTTTGGGCACCCAAGTGGTCGTCGCCTTTCGTTGCTTGACAGGGGGATTTTCTTCCTGCCGACCTTTCGACTTCTTGTGTTGGCGAGAGAAATTAGGATCAATCACAGATTCTCGGACACGTCGCCACGTCTTGTAGATCATGGAGGACAGCGATTGAGGAGACTGCTCCAGCTTTTCTGCTTCCACAGCGGTCTCTACCGGTGGAGGAGATCTTTTGAGCACCGCAGTTGGCGAATTTCTGCGTATCCTGTTCAGCAGCTCAAAGCTGTTCCCAGTTGGAACAGCAACATTAACTTCCACCGTTGGAGCTGGCGGAGTTATCCCAGAGGGGGAGTTGCCCCCAGTCTTCCTTATCCGGCGCCAGTGGCGTCGTCGGGCGTGACGAGTTGTCGGTATTGGTTCAGCGACAGAGACAGCTTCTTCTTGCTCCCTGTCCGAATGAGGCGCTGCTGGTGCCAGCCTCTTAAAGACTGAGGTTGTCCTCTGAGTATCGATATTCAATCTGTCAAAGACAGATCCTCGAGCAGGGGCAGGAGTGGGAATAGTCAGCCTTGCAAAGACCGACTCTTTGACAGGAGAAGCCACCTTGGCGACTACGGGAGCAGCCGTCTTCTTTGGGATGGCCTTCTCAGGTATCATGGGCTTCTTGATAGGCCCTTTGGTGCTCGAGCTTAGCCTGGTGAAGACTGAAGAATTGGACGACCCGTTGAGAGGGGCCGCGGGAGTAGCAAGTCAATCGAAGACCGACTTTTTTGAAGCTTCCGGTGCGGGCACAGGGATGGTGAAGCTTGCTGGAGGGATCATGGTCCCGAAGCAGGCCGGTGGTGGCTTGAGTCACTTTCTCCACAGGCATAGTAAGGACGGAGGCCGCTTGAGGCCCATATGCTACGCCTCCAAGTGAGGCGGAGCGTCGGTTGCATTGGCACTTCGAGCAGTTCGAGCAATTTGAAGCCATTGATGCTTGATTTCTGCGCCAGGCAAAAGACCAAATCTTAGTAACTTGAAATCCAAAGGCAACCATTAACAAACCGCGATTCGTTGGCGAATACGACACACGAAGTGTGGAGTGGAAAGAGGAAAAGGTCCCACCGGGCAAGCCAGAATCTGTTCCCCTCCGAACGGCGGCTAAGACATAAGGACGTCTTGCCTGAGATTCGGGGCAGATGCTATATGGTTTTATCCGTCTACCTCTCCGAAGATGCCAAGTTGATTTATGGCACCGTGTATCGGAGGTTTAGACGGATGCGGCCGATGTAGCAGACTTCGTCAGATTCCCCCTCGTTTGAGGGGTTTTTGATTGTGGGGACGCTCTTCCCTGCAGGCGCAAGCCCTTGCAGTTAATTACGCTACCGCATCGCGGTAGCCACTTTCTCCTTCTCCGGAATTTCACTTCATGTCATGCGTGTTTGTTTTGTTTGTGGATGCCCGTGGATTGTATACGGAGACTAAGTTATGTCGTCGCCCGTAGGACGTGGATTGGTCCAAATCCGTATTTACTTAGATTTGGGTTTGGTGTTTTAGTTTAAGGATATGTTAGCCATATTGAGGCTAAGATCAACTTAAACGTTCGTCAAGGATACGTTAGTCTGATTTGAGACTAAGATCAACTTAACGGGAGCGTTTGGATCCGAAAAAAGAGCATTTGGAGGCTCTATTATTCCAGTTTAGGGACGTAGTGGTTCGTAGGTAGTTTAAGGACATTTCGGTCCATATTCCAGTTTAGGGACATGGTGGTCCACAGGTAGTTTAAGGATGCATAAGTCCGTAGGTTTAAGGACCCCACAGTCCGTATCTGGGTTTAAGGACGCATAAGTCCGTGGGTTTAAGGACCCCACAGTCCGTGTTTTGGTTTAAGGACGCATAAGTCCATGAGTTTAAGGACCCCACAGTCCGTGTTGATGTGTGGTTGTCGGGAACCATCACCTCTCTGACGTAGTTGAAGGATTACAACGATAGGAGCCAGAGGAGTTCGGAGATGTACCCTCGAACCGGATGTAAATTGATTTAAGAGAGCAGCCGTGCTCAGTCAAATTAATTTGAAGACTTACGGTCATGATTGGGCTAAGTCCAGTTGGGAATATTCAACGTTTTTATTTATCTTTGGCCTATTATGCCTGTGCTAGGGCTTTGCCCCTTTTTAAATAATGCACTGCATTTCTTATTTTGTTTGGGCTCTGCCCTTTTATAAATGATGCAGAGCATCTGCCTTGTTTGGGCTCTGCCCTTTTAATACATTGCATTTTATTTTGGCCTGCTAGGCCTTTTTGATTAGGGCCTGGCCCTTCAGTAAACAATGCAGTGCATTTGTCAGGCGCTTTGCGTTAATCATTGAGCGCAAGTGCTTGTGGTGGTGACACGTGTCACGCAAGCGCAGTCCACTGCGCCAGTGCGCTGCGCTTGCGCTGCTGACACGTGGCGCGCTCTGGTGCGTTGTGCTGATTTCAGAGAGCAATGCTCTATCTTAAAAGTGCATAGCGCAAGTGGTTCAGGTGTTGACACGTGGCGCTCTCTAGTGGCTTGCGCCAACTCAGGAGCGCAACAGTGCAGTTTTGCAAGTGCAAGGCACTGTTTCAAAATCTTGATCCAATTTTGGATTCAAGAAAAGAATATTTAAGATTTCAGAACCAATGGTTCATAAAAAGTGCAAGGCACTATTATTATTTGTTTTTTATTGAAGATCATTGATCTTGTTCTTAGATCAATGATCTATTCAGAAGAAATTCTTCTATTTTAAAGGTTTTTACCTTTTTTTGAGTCTCTTTTCATGTTTCTTCACAGTTGAAGTTCTTGATGATTCTTGATGTTGATGATTTGAGTTGGGGTCTAGGGGTCTTTATATAGTGCCCATAGATTTGTTAGGTTTGTTAAAGAGATCATTCTCTGAGTGATTTGGGGAATTTTCCCCACCGTTGGATCTTTGATCCAAGGGCTTCTGTTTTACAGAAGGCAATCTTCTTGTTTTAACAAGAACAGAAGGATCTTACTAGAATTTTAATTCTGTTTGGCGCAAACGCTCCAGCGCATGACACGTGTCACGCAGCGCAGAACGCAGCGCAACTGCGCTGACAAGTGTCGCGCAGCGCACAACGCAGCACAACCGCGCTTGCGCAATTGCGCTGACACGTGTCGCGCAACGCAACTGCGTTTGCGCTGACACGTGTCGCGCAGCGCAGCGCTTGCGCAACTGCGCTGACACGTGTCGCGCAGCGCTTGCGCAACTGAAGCGTTGCTTCCTTTAATTTTTGTTTTAAATAGAGCTTTGCTCTGATTGGGCGCGCTGCTTTGGGCGCTGCGCTGATGTATCAGCTTTTAACACGTGGCGCGTTGCGCACAGCGCAAGGAATTTGAAGCGTTGCTTCTAATTTTGAATTTTTAAAATTCAAACAGAGCTTTGCTCTGATTGGGGGAAGATGAAGCGTTGCTTCATCTCCCGCCTTGGAATTTGAACAGAGCTTTGCTCTGATTGGGGTAAACACTCCGTAGTTAAGCATGCTCCGTCCAGGGAAGTCTTGGGATGGGTGACCTCCTAAGAAGTGGCCCCTGGTCGGGTCCGGTTCGCTCTAAAAGGGCAAAACAGTGCTGTTTCGGCCAGAGCTGACAATACCATTTGTACTGGGGCGTGGGGCGTTACAGCATGTCAGATAGTGTTTATCTATTTTGTAAGGTATAATTAATCTATTCATATATATATGTATACCTATTTGTAATAACGTTTTATGTTTGCTACTAGATATACTGTAGTTTAGGTAAAGGATAATGAAATGGCAGTGAAAATTATAATAAAATTATAATGAACTAGCATACAATGGAATAAAGCTGTTATTGTTATAAATACGGATTAATGCTGTAAAATTGTATATTGAAAATAACTTGCTAACTATTAACATACGTATTTTAATAAATAACTATATATTAGAATATGTAATGTAGTATGTCGCATGTTTAGAAACTTACCTCGAAAACAACGGTTGATGTGCAGGCGATGGCGTCAATAGGTTGATCGATTATTGCTACACAAAAAATCAAAAGAAAATAGCGTCCGCAATGATAAAGGTGTGCAGCGGTTCGGTACAATACGACACGACACCGTGCGTGAAGCGGTAGGACACGGTGCTGGGCCTTGCGGTGACACGGGGCTGATGCGATGGTGGCATACAAGTGGCTTGAGCTGAGCACGAAATGGGCATGGCGTGGCAGAGGAGCAGGGCACATGGCGTAACACGGCCTGGGTATAGTGATGACACGGTCATGGCATGGTTTGGGTACGTTGCATGGTCTAGTGGTGGTCTGGTCTGGGTATGGTGCAAGGTCTGATGGCGGTCTGGTCTGGGTATGGTGCAAGGTCTGATGGCGGTCTGATCTGGATATGGTGGTGGTCTGGTGATGACATGGTGATAGCATGGTAATGGTCTGGTGGTGGCACGGTGGTTTGGTGGCGGCAAGATGATGGCATGGCGGTGGCACGGTGATGGCAAGGTGGTGGTCTGTTGGTGACATGGTGGTGACATAGTGGTAGTCTGGTGGCGGCACAGTGGTGGTACAGAAGAGGTAGCGATCGAAGAAGATGATAGTGGTCGGTGGAGATAGGGTCTGGGTCGGGGTTAGAGGCGAGGGGAGCAAGGTGGAGGCGGCGGTCGGCTCTGGTGAACAAGGACAAAAGAAGAAGAAGAAGAAGAAATGGCGTCGGGTGATGAGGGCTCGGGTTCTGGGTCACGTTGAGGGCAATGAGTGGAGAGATGCGAGATTAGGTCAGCGAGAAGAAGATGAGGCAAAGTCGACGGCGAGGTCGACGTGGATGCGGTGATGGGTGAGGCTCTCGGTGAGAAGAAGGAAAGAAGAAGTAGAAGAAGAAGATGCCGACGACGGGATGGTGATGCTGGGTGGTCAGGGTTCAGGCGAGGACGGTGACGAGGAGGGAAGAACAACAATGGGGTTAAGGATCGGGGACGTGCAAGAAAAATGAGAGGAGAGAAAGAGAAGAGAAGGACAGAGAGAGGGTTTAAAATAACAATAAAATATATAAACTGTTGATATATATATATATATATATATATATATATATATATATATAGAGAGAGAGAGAGAGAGAGTGAGTTTAGAGATAATATTAAATCACTCCTATTATTCGAATCTAGTCAAAAAATATAGTTTTGAAAATAAAATACATACGTAAAGATTTTGGCCATAATGCAATAATTTAGTATTAAATACATATACCTCCAAATAAAATTTAAATAAATATAAATAAGATTTACTAAATATTTTGTTTTCTATATTTTAGGATTTGACCATAATAGATAAGAGCGAAAATAAGATATGACATGATATGCCATGCAAAGTTAGGTAGCAAGATATTATTTACTTATATCTTGTATTATAAATAGATATGTAAAAATCTAAATATATAATATAGGTATTATGCTAGATTCATACGGATACACTTTACTGGCAAATCTCAGATATAATCTTGCACCATCTTGGGTTCTAAACATACGGGTTGGGTCGGATAACAACTACTACTATTCGAATCATTCGCAATCCAAAAGATAAAATAAAGGATTATGAAGAAATACTTAAAATACCAAATTATATTGTATAAACATACCAGGGTGTTACACATGGTAATGGTCAAACCTACAATCGAAGGAATCAAAAGGTTGGCACACCGAATGATTCTAAGTATTTCTTCTGTAAAAAGCCCGGTCATAAGAAGGTCAATTGTTTAAGTACAAGTCTTGGTTAGCTAAGAAGAACAAAGAAGAAGGTAATCATTTAGCTCTTGTTTGCATCGAGTCTAATTTTGTTAGTGTTCTCTTAAATTCTTGGTGGATTGATAGGGGGCTTCTGTTCATGTTGCTATGATATTGCAGTGGTTCCAAAGCAGAAGAAAACCTAGTGAAAGGGAATCCAAGCTTAAAGTAGCAAACAGAGTCGATGTAGAGACCGAATTTATAGGAACATTAGCCCTTATTTTAGAGTCTAGTTATCTTCTTGTATTAGAGAACGTCTTTTATGCGCCGTATTTTAGACGGAATTTGATTTCAGCTTCGTTATTGGACAAGTTGGGATTTAGTTTTCTTTTTGGAAATGAAAAAATGCATTTAATTCCAAATTCTATTGATGCTGGTAATTGTGCCTTATCTGATGGATTATATAAACTTTTCTTAGCTCCTGATAATGAAAACCATATGACTTGTCTTATTGGTAAAACTATGTCTAAAAGACCTCTGATTAAAGAAAGATCTTCCAATCTATGACATAAACATTTAGGTCACATTTCCAAAGAGAGAATAAAGAGTTTGATAAGATATGAAATTTTACCCTCTCTTGATTTTGATGATTTAGATGTTTGTGTCGGCTGTATTTAGAGATAAATTAACTAAGATCAAGAAGAAAGATGCCACTCGTAGTTCGAATCTTTTGGAAATTATTCATACTGATATTAATGGATCTTCTTCTGAGACCTTATGTGGTAACAAGTATTTCATCACTTTTATTGACGATTTTTCCCGTTATGGTTTTTTTTAATATAATTAAGGGAAAATATGATGCAATTGATAGATTTAAAGTCTTTAAAACTGAATCAGAGAAAAAATTGGGAAAAGTTGTCAAAATTGTTAGGTCAGACCATGGTGGTGAATATTATGGTAAATATGGTGATGCTGGACAACATTTAGGGCCTTTTGCTAATTATTTGAAAGATTGTGGGATCATTGGCCAACATACTATACCCGGTAGTTCTGAACAGAATGGGGTAGCTGAAAGGTGAAATTACACTCTTAAGGATATGATGCGTAGCATGATGAGCAGAAATAATCTATCTGGGTATCTTTAGGGAGAAACTATCATGGTAGCCTTGTATATTCTCAATAGGGTTCCTAGCAAATCTGTTCCCAAGATTCCTTTTGAGTTATGAACTGGTAGAAAGCCTAGCTTAAATTATTTTAAGGTTTGTGGTTGTCCAGCTGAGAAGAGAGTTTATAACCCTTTTGAAAAGAAAACAGATCCTAGAACCACTCGTTATTATTTTATTGGATATCCGATCATTTCAAAGAATATAGATTCTATCGACCCTCTAATGGCACTAGAATTGTTGAATCTCAAACTACAAAGTTTTTGGAGTTTGATGTTGTAGATCTTCAGGATCCTCCAGCTGTCTATGAGCAGAGGCTGGGGGAATGCGTTTCTATACCTTTGCCCACATTGCAAGATAGTGTTGTTCTATCTCAACCAGTTAATGTTGATATTGAGTAACAATTTGTAAATGATTTTACCAGTTCTGATATCGTGCCTCCCAACATGAAAAATGCTCCAGAAGAACTAGTTAGAAGATCCAACAGACAAAGAAGAAATGCAATTCCTGATAATTTTTATGTGTATCTTGACGAAGGAGATTATGACATTGGTGAAGTCAACGATCATGTTACCTTTAGTGACGTAGTTTCTAGCATTCATTCTGATTTATGGTTTAGTGCTATGGAAGATGAATAAAAGTATATGGGACTTAATAAAGTATGGGAGCTAGTTGAGTTACCTGCCGGTTGTCGACCCATTGGCCGCAAGTGGGTGTACAAAACTAAAAGAATCTCCAAAGGTGAAATTGAGCGCCATAAGGCCAGATTGGTTGCTAAAGGGTTCACTCAGAAAGAAGGCGTTGATTATCATGAAACATTTTCTACAGTTTCTACAAAAGTCGCTTTTAAAATTATTATGGCTTTAATGGCTTATTTTGATCTGGAACTTTATCAGATAGATGTGAAAACAGTTTTTCTAAATGGCAATTTGGATGATGAAATCTATATGGATCAACCTAAAGGTTTTCAAGAAATTGGCTAAGAAAATTTAGTATGCAAATTGAAAAGGTCGATTTATGGTCTTAAGCAAGCTTTTCATCAATGGTATCGGAAATTTGATAAGGTGGTGACTTCTTTCAGTTTTATGGAAAATAAAATGGATGAATGTTTATATTGCAAGGTCAGCGGGAGAAAATATATTTATCTTATTTTATATGTAGATGATATTTTGCTTGCAAATAGCGATTTAAGATTGCTACATCAGACCAAACATCTGCTGTCAAGGGGTTTTGATATAAAAGATATGTGAGATGCTTCATTTGTTTTAGGTATAGAGATTCATCGAGATAGATCATGTGACTTGTTGGGGTTGTCTCAAAAGGCATATATTAGCCGTGTGCTTGAAAGATTTAATTTGCAAGACCGTAGGTCAGGAGATGTGCCCGTGGTGAAAGGAGACAATTTTAGCAAAAGTCAATGTTGAGCTTGAAAGAAAGGCGATGGGGAATTGTCCTTATGTTAGTGCAGTGGGTAGTCTAATGCATGCATAGATTTGCACAAGACCAGACATCGCCTTTGTTGTTGGTGTACTTGGTAGATACTATTGTAATTTAGGTATGGCACATTGGGTAACTGTCAAGAAGGTTATGAGGTACTTAAAGCGAATGAAGATTTCATGCTTGTTTACAGAAAAGTTGACAGTTTGGAGGTGGTCGATTATTCAGATTCAGATTACGCTGGTTGTCCAGATGATTTAAAGTCGGCTTCATATTACATCTTCATGTTAGCTGGTGGTGCAATATCTTGGAAGAGTGCTAAACAAACTCTTGTGATATCTTCTATTATATTTGCTGAGTTTGTTGCTTATTTCCTTACCGCTACATAAGCATCATGGTTGAAGGAAATGATTACTGAATTTTCTGTGGTTGATTCTATCTCTAGAGCATTAAAAATTTATTGTGATAATAGCACAGCAGTGTTTTTCACAAAAAAAACAATAAAAGGAGCACATAATCTAAAAACATTGGTGTGAAGTATCTATCAGTCAGGGATCTGGTGAAAGAAAAAGTAATAATTATTGAGCACATTGGGATTGAGAACATGCTCGCTGATCCTTTGATCAAGGGTCTGAGAACAATAATCTTCAAGAAACATGTTGATAACATGTGTATTATTGAGTTTTTTTGATGTGCTTGGTCTGTAGGAGTTGATTCATATTTTTCATTACAATATATTCATATTTTGGAGTGTATTTATAAACTCTTTAGTTTCGTTATTGATGATCATCATTTTTGTTATTTGTTTGACACTCCATTATTTATTCATTGTGCACATTATGCTTATGACATGTCATTTTATATGAAATCTTGAAAATTGTGATACCGTTTATTTTTTAATATGACGGATTTGTCGTAAAGGTAAACCTGAAGGAAAATGGGTATACAAGCCTATTTTAAGACTGGTAAATTTCTCATAAAGTTTTCAAGGAATTTGATTCCTCACAAGGTTAAAGAAGAATTGTTTTTATATGAATTTCTCATTTAGAAAATTTTAATTCCTTATAAAGTTAAAAAGTAATTGGTTTATGTAATTTCTCGTAAAGACATAAAGAAATCAGATTTCTCGTAAGCTTAACGAGAAATATGAGGATCGACAATAAAAATAGTACATAAATAAAGATCACTATCTTAATGCTACACCATCACATTTGATCCATGTCGATAGAATATCTAGCATTTGTGGTCATGGATGGTTTTTATATTAGTGAGAATATAATTACTGTCATGATTCGGTGTTAGGCATTCTAATGGACCGGATTGTTTATCGAGATATTGTCTCATAATTATATAAGTTTTAATTTTGTGGCCGCATACAGTGTTTTATATTGCTCAACCCAAGAGTCATTTGCGAAATAAATTGTTTTCTAAAAGGCATTTTACAAATTTTTTTAAAGTATATGTTTTTTAATTAATGATGTTCAAGCGGGAGAATGTTAGATTTATCTAATTATGGGCTATCATTAATTATGATTTATTAAAGTGGGCTGTGTTAGTATTATGTAGTTTTGAGATATGCTGGTAGGCGCAATAAAGCTATGCGATCTTATTGGGTTCATAGGCTTTATCACATCTCTTATCGGATATGATGTAATCGAGCGGCCAGTCCAGGCCTTCATTTTATTGGATGTTTTATGGAGTGAGATTCATTATATATACATGCTAGATTCCCTCTTCTACTTTTAACCTTAATAATTGGCTTTTCCTATTGAGAGCCGTCTTAAGGAGAGAAAGGTGAGGAAGATCTATCTTGGTCGTGACTCCCGCATGTTCTTATAGGTATGGATAGAGATACGTCTAAATCTTGCTTTTAGAATTGTTAATATATGTTTTCGATGAAACATAGGGATGCACTTAATTATAGAATATTACAAAATCACCAAATGTTTTCTTGGTTTTTGGTCAAGCAAAATCCTATGAATACTGGGGTATGATGCCCACGATATGAGATGTTGTATTTAATATTATATCAAGCGACTGGCAGATCCAGAATTTTTTTTGCAATGGAGACACTAAGCCAAGCCAAAAGTTTATTTCAGTAGAAAAATTCTCAAGCCATAGTAAATTATTTGGGTCTCAACCGATAATTTATGTTTTGACTAAGCAAAGTTATGAATTATTTGAGCTTCTGTAATTCAAAAGGTTAGCATTAAATGTTTGGATAAAAGATGTCCAGTTTGATTTATTGCTTATCTTGAGCTTTATGAGGGCTCAAATAACCTGGAAAAAGAAAGTTTTGATTATTTAATTTTATTATAACTAGCACTATAAATAATCCTACGACAGATCACTTTCATGACTCACATCTTATCGTCACTAATCTCAGACTTGTTCTTTCTATAAGGGCATGTTTGGTTGCAGGATTATGGATTTGGATTTGGATTTTGGATCGTGGAATTCCGGAATTCCATAATTTTGTATTTGGTTGATGGATTTGTAGGATTCCTTTGTTTTTTATGGGGGGCCACCACAAAACAAGAATTCTTGAATCCTAAAAAATTTCAAAGATTTTCAAGGATTTGGCACTATTCATTGTACTTTTAGATCGGACCCGTGTACTTTATTTATTTAATAATCCTCTCTTTATCTATCTCTCTCTAAAATCCTCAAATCCAAATCCCACTTTTTTCACCAACCAAACAAAGATTACAAGGATCTACAAATCCAATGCTAGGAATCCAAAACCAACCAAACAACAAATTACCAAATCCAGAAATTTCAATCGCACTATTTTGTAATCCTGCAACCAAACAGGCCCTACAGGATTCTTTGGATTTGGATTGTGGAATCCTAGGATTCCATAATTTTATGTTTGGTTGAAGGATTTGGATTTCTAGGATTCCTTTGCTTTTTATGGGCCCCCACCACAAAGCATTGATTCATGAATCCTAATTTTCAAGGATTTGGCACTATTCATTGTACTTTTAGATAGGACCCGTGGTACTTTATTTATTTAATAATCATCTATCTATCTCTCTCTAAAATTCTCAAATCCAAATCCTACTTTCTTTTCACCAACCAAACAAAGATTATAAGAATCTACAAATCCAATACTAGAAATCCAAAACCAACCAAACAACAAATTGCCAAATCCAGAAATTTTCAACGTACTTTTTTGGAATCCAAATTTCATAATCTTGCAACCAAACAGGTTAGTATGGATTTGGATTGTGGCAATCCAGGATTCCATAATTTTGTGTTTGGTTGATAGATTTGGATTTCTAGGATTCCTTTGTTTTTTATGGGGGTCCATTCCATAATTTTGTGTTTGGTTGATAGATTTGGATTTCTAGGATTCCTTTGTTTTTTATGGGGGTCCACCACAAAACAAGGATTCTTGAATTATAAATTTTTTTAAGGATTTTCAAGGATTTCACAGTATTCATTGTACTTTTAGATGGTACCCGTATAATTTATTTATTTAATAATCCTCTATTTATCTATCTCTCTCTAAAGTCCTCATATCCAAACCCCGCCTTATTTTCACTAACCAAATAAAAATTACAAAAATCTACAAATCCAATACTAGAAATCCAAAACCAACCAAATAACAAATTACCAAATCCAGAAATTTCAACCGTACAATTTTGGAATCCAAATTTCATAATCTTGCAACCAAACAGGCCCTAAAAGAGGGAGGCACACCAAATCCTCTTTGAGACTACATTTTGGCACTCATTGTTATCCAACTCTTCTTAATAAGAGTATTTACAGGAGGAAACGAGACGTGCAGGGTCCAAACTGCAATGACCTCTCATATGGGTCTGTATGACACGCCAAATATTTTGCAATCAGGCCTTTGGACCCTCACCGACCCATGCGAGAGGGCCGTTTTCTCATATATATATACAACGTTAACAACTTAAAATATCTATAATCCATTGGTGGCCACACAAATGGATGACCGGCCCATATGGCCCAAGTCTAAGTTGTGCGTGAACAGATCTAGGCACATCCTAACAACTTGACAGCACTTATATAGCTGTTTTCCGTACCAAAATTTGAATCTCATAGTAAGCATAGGGGTTTTTTTTTGAAATATTATAAATTTAAAATTAAATTATTAAAATAGGGGGGGGGAAAATTTATTTAGCAGAATAGGGTGGTTTGAACCACCCGTGGGCCCCCCCCCCCCCACCCCCCCACTATAGGGGGCGGGTTCTGGGAACCCGCCCCCTATACAAACGTATAGGGGGCGGGTTCCCAGAACCCGCCCTCTATAGTTTTCTATAGAGGGCGGGTTCTGGGAACCCGCCCCCTATACGTTTGTATAGGGGGCGGGTTCCCAGAACCCGCCCCTATTTTTATTTAATTAAATTAATTTGTTAATTTTAATTATTATCGTTTATAATTATAATATAATTATTATTATAATTATAATTATAATTATAATTCTTAAAAATAAAATAAAATAAAATAGACAAAAAAAAATATTGAAATGAAATAATAAA
Source organism: Agapanthus africanus (assembly GCA_030015575.1). Classification (NCBI taxonomy): domain Eukaryota; kingdom Viridiplantae; phylum Streptophyta; class Magnoliopsida; order Asparagales; family Amaryllidaceae; genus Agapanthus; species Agapanthus africanus. Next base: position 549,894 of record JASDDO010000008.1, on the reverse strand, counting down.
ATTTCACTATATCAAATTTTTTTTTACAGAATGAATCCGTCAAAAGTTACAATGTCAAAAAATCCTATCTATTTGTAAAATGTAAATGCTATTTTTTTGCTTTCCCTTTTCCTTTATGAAATCCGAGAAGGCTTGACATAAGCCTATGCCTCCTCGGATGACTGGAGGAACCACCTGTTTCTTGGATAGATGGCGGTGGCGGCGTCGGCGTCTGCTCTGCTGCTTCGGGTTCGGGTTCTGTTTCAGCTTCGTCTTCAGCAACGTCTTGGACAGGCTGTTGATCCACAAATCCTGAACCTGAATGTGGGACAGGTGTCGGATATGTGTTGCTTCCCAACAAATTTCCGTAGGACGCTAAATCTGAAGCCCAACTGGGCAGTTGTAGCGAAGAACTTGTCCCGGTTTCATGCGGCTGATTTTGCACAAAACCTTGGCCCCATGGATGCTCAAATCCTGACCCCCAAGAGTGCTGTTGATGCGCTGAACCAAACCCCCAAGACGGCTGTTCTGCAAAACTTGATCCCCAAGTCTGTTGTTGTTGCGCCTGTCCGGTATGCCAGGGTTGCTGTTGACTGTATGGTGATCCAAACCACTGATCCAGCTGCGCTGGATCTCGTTGATGCTGCGGCTCTGGTGCCGGGTCATACTGCGGCTGCGGTGCCGGGTCATACTGCGGCTGCGGTGCCGGTTCATACTGCGGCTCCGGTGCCGGCTGATACTGGGGCTCCGGTGCCGGCGATAAATGCTGAGAAATACCATGTGAACCAAGTACACCACCAATAAATTGGTCGAGATTTGAAAATTGAGCCTGAGATGCCGGACCAGCATCAGCCGGGTATGGTTCCTGCACCATTGTTTGTACGACATGCAACCCACGAGCCTGTCGTTACATTAGAAATAAGAAATAAGTATTGACTCATACCGCCGGATGTTAAAAAGTAATATGATATAAAGAGGGCGGCTTACCAAATCTCGTTCCATGTGTCCTCTAGGCTCGTACCGCGAGATGTTTGGGAAGTCTTGTGGAGGAGCAGAAAGATATCTTACGGTGACACGCTTATACCACTGTAGATATACTTTGGTAGCGTCGGTAGCTGTGTGGTCACCTATTTGCTGTAAGGCAATACTATGCTGCCTATCCTCCCATCTCAGCAAATACTGATGATGATGCTCCCTCCAATCACGCTCCGTATTTCCTCCTCGCATGTCTCCCTCTACTGTCATAGGCGAAGGCGGCGGGACAGGAATATGTTGCAATCTAGCAAACTGCCGCAATACCCTATCTGGGAGGTGCATAACAACAACATTGATGCAGAGGAGTGGGCATCGAGCCCGCCAAACCGGCTCTCCTTCGAGACAGATGCCGGGTAAGTTTTGTAGACGGTCTGCTGTATAAGGCGTCCACAGAAACTGCGCAAATGACATACAGAAAAAAATTGTGATTTAGGTATTTTCAAAATTGTAAAACAAATTAAATTACCCAAATTATGATTACCTGAGCCGCCTCCATGCGATCTAACTCATCTCTATAGTACCTAAGCACTCGACGAGGAGCCTTATACGCTTTCTTCCCATTCCACCAGCAGCCGAGCGGCTTTCCGGGGTTATCAAAGCCAGTTATTTTAATAGTATCTGGTCTTCCTATATACATATGCTCCCACGACCAGATCTAGAAAAAAAGTTTTAGATTATAAGAGAGAAAACCAATATTGCAAAATTCTAGCTGTGAAAAATAAAGAATTTACCTGAAGTAATGTGCTGCATCCACAAATTTTATTCTTCGTAGGAGCACATGCTTTGTCGAGTTCCTTATAGAGAAAGGCCAGGACCCCTGCTCCCCAAGCATATTGGCCACAGACATCAAAATCCGCTAGGAAGCCAAGGTATAACGGATGGACATGCGTTGCTGATTGGTCCGGCATTAACCAAGAACCGATCATGTACAGAATGTAGGCACGTGCATGTCTATCCAAAACTTCATCGGTGGCTTCATCAGGGATATTACTGAATGTATCTCTTAACCAGTTCAGATTGATTTTATACCCCTTACTGTGGCCTCCTGGTGCCTGATATTAGTATTTTTTTAAATGTTAAAGATAGAAATAATGTAAAATATAAAATAGGTACACTAAATAGGGAAAGCAGAATGATATTGTTTACCTGTCCGAGAGCAGACTCGGCATATGTATCCCAGTATGGGTGGTCGGTATCTGGACCAACAATTTTTCCTCCGACCAACCCAAGCCCATTAACCCGTAAACCGAGTAAGAGGCCAATATCCTGGAGTGTGATTGTGGCCTCACCCCATCTTAGATGAAAGGTGTGGGTCTCTTTTCTCCAACGTTCGACCAGAGAGGTGACGAGAGCGTGGTCGAGTTGGATATGTCGAATCAACGACGCTTCATAAAATCCGGCCCGTCTAAGCCGTTGGTTTATTCTTTGGTCGCTAACCACCCATTTGTCGGAGCTATGCGTGACGACGGTGAGATTATCTCCATCCTGCAAAATTAAATATTGTTATTTTCAAGTACAAAAATTAAATGAAAGGTGTAATTAAAACAAATTAACTAAGTTTAGAAAATTTCCTCCCCGTGTAATATTTTGAACGATCTGTGTTCATTTTGATGGACAAGCAGAGATTTGTCGAGTGGTTGATTCTCCATTGAAATGTACTGAAGCAGAGATTTGTCGAGAGTTTTATCAAGAGATTAGAAATTGTGTGGTTGATGAACGTGTGGAGGCTCGGTATTTATAGAGGTGAACGGGTTCGTCTCCTGTGAAGAGGGCGGGTTCCTGGAACCCGCCCTCTTCAATAATTAGTCAAATCAATTCCTGAATTAATGAAGAGGGCGGGTTCCTGGAACCCGCCCTTAATTCACAAAGAAGAGGGCGGGTTCCTGGAACCCGCCCTCTTTATTAATTTATGAATGGTCACATCAGTACTATTCAAGTACTATTTGTCGTCACATCAATGTTTGTTTGTTAATAAACGTTGTTCGCATAGAAGAGGGCGGGTTCCAGGAACCCGCCCTCTTCATTAATTTATGAGTTGTCAAATCAGTACTATTCAAGTACTATTTGTCCTTTGTATGTTTGTGCGTGAATAATCGGTGGCTTCAGAAATGCTTTTTATTACACTCCTTTTTACTTCATCTGGTGTGTTGTCAAATCACTTCCAGAAATGAAGAGGGCGGGTTCCTGGAACCCGCCCTCTTCAATAATTAGTCAAATTAATGAAGAGGGACCGCCCTCTTCAAAAATCACGCGGTCTTATTCGCATAGAAGAGGGCGGGATCCAGGAACCCGCCCTCTTCATTAATTTATGAGTTGTCAAATCAGTACTATTCAAGTACTATTTGTCCTTTGTATGTTTGTGCGTGAATAATCGGTGGCTTCAGAAATGCTTTTTATTACACTCCTTTTTACTTCATCTGGTGTGTTGTCAAATCACTTCCAGAAATGAAGAGGGCGGGTTCCTGGAACCCGCCCTCTTCAATAATTAGTCAAATTAATGAAGAGGGACCGCCCTCTTCAAAAATCACGCGGTCTTATTCGCATAGAAGAGGGCGGGATCCAGGAACCCGCCCTCTTCATTAATTTATGAGTTGTCAAATCAGTACTATTCAAGTACTATTTGTCCTTTGTATGTTTGTGCGTGAATAATCGGTGGCTTCAGAAATGCTTTTTATTACACTCCTTTTTACTTCATCTGGTGTGTTGTCAAATCACTTCCAGAAATGAAGAGGGCGGGTTCCTGGAACCCGCCCTCTTCAATAATTAGTCAAATTAATGAAGAGGGACCGCCCTCTTCAAAAATCACGCGGTCTTATTCGCATAGAAGAGGGCGGGTTCCAGGAACCCGCCCTCTTCATTAATTTATGAGTTGTCAAATCAGTACTATTCAAGTACTATTTGTCCTTTGTATGTTTGTGCGTGAATAATCGGTGGCTTCAGAAATGCTTTTTATTACACTCCTTTTTACTTCATCTGGTGTGTTGTCAAATCACTTCCAGAAATGAAGAGGGCGGGTTCCTGGAACCCGCCCTCTTCAATAATTAGTCAAATTAATGAAGAGGGACCGCCCTCTTCAAAAATCACGCGGTCTTATTCGCATAGAAGAGGGCGGGATCCAGGAACCCGCCCTCTTCATTAATTTATGAGTTGTCAAATCAGTACTATTCAAGTACTATTTGTCCTTTGTATGTTTGTGCGTGAATAATCGGTGGCTTCAGAAATGCTTTTTATTACACTCCTTTTTACTTCATCTGGTGTGTTGTCAAATCACTTCCAGAAATGAAGAGGGCGGGTTCCTGGAACCCGCCCTCTTCAATAATTAGTCAAATTAATGAAGAGGGACCGCCCTCTTCAAAAATCACGCGGTCTTATTCGCATAGAAGAGGGCGGGATCCAGGAACCCGCCCTCTTCATTAATTTATGAGTTGTCAAATCAGTACTATTCAAGTACTATTTGTCCTTTGTATGTTTGTGCGTGAATAATCGGTGGCTTCAGAAATGCTTTTTATTACACTCCTTTTTACTTCATCTGGTGTGTTGTCAAATCACTTCCAGAAATGAAGAGGGCGGGTTCCTGGAACCCGCCCTCTTCAATAATTAGTCAAATTAATGAAGAGGGACCGCCCTCTTCAAAAATCACGCGGTCTTATTCGCATAGAAGAGGGCGGGATCCAGGAACCCGCCCTCTTCATTAATTTATGAGTTGTCAAATCAGTACTATTCAAGTACTATTTGTCCTTTGTATGTTTGTGCGTGAATAATCGGTGGCTTCAGAAATGCTTTTTATTACACTCCTTTTTACTTCATCTGGTGTGTTGTCAAATCACTTCCAGAAATGAAGAGGGCGGGTTCCTGGAACCCGCCCTCTTCAATAATTAGTCAAATTAATGAAGAGGGACCGCCCTCTTCAAAAATCACGCGGTCTTATTCGCATAGAAGAGGGCGGGATCCAGGAACCCGCCCTCTTCATTAATTTATGAGTTGTCAAATCAGTACTATTCAAGTACTATTTGTCCTTTGTATGTTTGTGCGTGAATAATCGGTGGCTTCAGAAATGCTTTTTATTACACTCCTTTTTACTTCATCTGGTGTGTTGTCAAATCACTTCCAGAAATGAAGAGGGCGGGTTCCTGGAACCCGCCCTCTTCAATAATTAGTCAAATTAATGAAGAGGGACCGCCCTCTTCAAAAATCACGCGGTCTTATTCGCATAGAAGAGGGCGGGATCCAGGAACCCGCCCTCTTCATTAATTTATGAGTTGTCAAATCAGTACTATTCAAGTACTATTTGTCCTTTGTATGTTTGTGCGTGAATAATCGGTGGCTTCAGAAATGCTTTTTATTACACTCCTTTTTACTTCATCTGGTGTGTTGTCAAATCACTTCCAGAAATGAAGAGGGCGGGTTCCTGGAACCCGCCCTCTTCAATAATTAGTCAAATTAATGAAGAGGGCGGGTTCCAGGAACCCGCCCTCTTCATTAATTTATGAGTTGTCAAATCAGTACTATTCAAGTACTATTTGTTTGTGCGTGAATAATCGGTGGCTTCAGTAAACGCGGTCTACGATGCAGAAATAATTAGACTCTGGTGAATAATAGGGCGGGTTGTTAGAACCCGCTCTCTTCAATATCAGATCGCTATAAATATGTCTCCGCACTACCCATTTCATTTCATCTCTGTCAAATTTGCATCCTACACCGCTCACTATCCATTTACTTCGATCAGTTCTTCTCCGCTATCAATTTTGTGTAAGTGTGGAGTTTTAGAAGAAGGTGAAGTTCAGTACCATAGTCTGCGAGTAAGCAATATTCGAGCAGTAGAACAGTTCATAAAGTATTGGAAGTAAGCAATCTTCGAGTATGAATTTTTTTTGCAATTTCAAACTTTCTCCACTATCCATTTTTTTTGCCCTCTTCGAGCAGTAGAACAGTTCCTTCTCGTTTCACTGCAAAAACTAAACTTCTTTAAATAAGTCTAAGAACTAAACTAAACTTGCATCTTTAGATTCATTTTCCTTCTCGTTTCACTGCAAAAACTAAACTTCTTTAAATAAGACACAGAACTAAACTAAACTTGTATCTTTAAATTCATTTTCCTTCTCGTTTCACTGCAAAAACCATGCTTCTTTTTTAACAATCGATTGTGCATCACATTTTGTTGTGATTAGGTGAGAGTCTCATGGTTTCACTGCAATCTTCGAGTTTGAATTTTTTTTGGCGATTTCAACACAACATAAGAAATTATATTTGTGCAGGATTATGGCCTCCCCAAGTATATTTGTTGTATGTAAATACGATGGCCAGGTTATCACACGTGCACAAGGTCCCGAGTATATGGGCGGGTCTGCACGAATCATGCGATTGGAAGCATCAACGACATATGATGAACTAGAGGCAAAAGTGTACAAAATTACGAAATACGATCCCCGTGAAAGTAGGGTCAAGTTAAGTTGTATCTGGCCTATGTTCAGTGGAAATGCATTGGTTGAAATTACAGACGATGCATCAATATCTTCGATGATAGATTTCGGTCTCTCAAGCACCCAGCATTCTTTTGAACTTTTGGTTCAGAAGGAGCAATTGGAAGTATCAGATGCCCCTCCAACGGATAATTTTGATGGTAATGCTGGAGATAGTTCCTGGAGGTACGGTCACATGGTCAACGATGATGCCATCAGTGCCGGTGGATATGACTATACACAACATTATTCAAATCTTCAAGCACATGGGTAAACATTTTATAAACCCATATTTAAGCATTTTAGTAATACATGTATACTAATATTCAAACATTTAATAAAATGCATAAATCCAGGTTCTTCCAGCCGACTGCTGCAGTTACATGCACCCCAGAAGAACAGCAAGAACTACCATACACAGCCTTCCACAGGTAAATAAATTTGAAACAAGTGATGATTTAGTTACGAAAAAATTAGGGAATAATATTATAATAACAATTTATATACTAAACGCAGATTTCCCCACACCTCCGCATCATTCCAACACGATCCAAGCAGCGCATTCCAAGCATGTCCGTCCACATCTTTCCGGTCTTCTCACCCTGAACCATCCACAATACACCGACCACAACCATCATATATTGCACCCGAACCTTATGTAGCTACGGGTGATATTGATGTGTGTGGGAGTGATGATGATGAAATCGGTGAAGGTGATCAGGGGGAGGATAGCGTGGAATATGCTGCTGGATTGAATGAGGTAGCATTCTTTGATGGTATGGTTGCGAATAACGATTTTGTCCAACTAGAAGATCCCGGCCTCGATCCGCTAGAAGATGATGGTTGGGTAGACTTAGCCGTTGCAGAAGTAAATACGGCACCCTATTTGGACGCGACAGCAGCAAGCGAAGACTGCATCAGCGTCGGGGATTTGTTTCAGGAAAAAGAAGATCTTATTTGTAAGCTGAAGTCGTGGTCCATTCAGCAAAACGTTACGTTTAAAACAGAAGAGTCAAATAAGACGTACTATACTGTGGTATGTACGAAATCTCCTGAATGTCAGTGGAGATTGCATGCGTGTTGTTCCAAAAGAGCCAAGGCTTGGAAGGTCACGAAATACAACCAAGAACACACTTGCATCAATTCTATTATGTCACAGGATCACCGGAATTGCACTTCAGCTTACATTTGCTCGCTAATCATGCCCATGATCCGTACAGATGTGGCGATGACTCCCCGAGAGATACGGCTCTTGGTTAGCGGAGAGCATAAAATTCAGATTTCGTATGTGAAGGCATGGGATGCTCGAAGAAAGGCTTTGTGCAAGATATTCGGGGACTGGGAAAGCTCGTACAACTCCCTAGTCCCTTTTATGGAAGCCATGAAAGCATCAAATCCGGGGACCGTATACCGGTTAAAAACCACAGAAACCGACGTCGAGGGCTCTGTCAGGTTTCAGAGAATTTTCTGGTGCTTTGGTCCATGTGCGGCTGGTTTCACACACTGTCGGCCGGTATTGTGCGTTGATGGTACGTATCTATACGGTAAGTACAGAGGCTGCATGTTAATTGCTACAGGTGTTGATGCTAATAACGGTATATTTCCGTTGGGATTTGCTATTGTCGAGGGTGAAAATACATCATCCTGGTCATGGTTTTTCCGTAACCTAAAAAATATCCCATCTGTTCTTCATAGAACGGATTTATGCATCATATCTGATAGACATCTGGGAATACTGGCTGGAATGAGATCTGTATTTCCGACGACCCCACATAGGTTTTGCCTACGACACTTCAGGCAAAATTTTGATCGAAAATTTAAAAATTCGGATCTACATAAACTTATGTACAGAGCCGGTGAAACGCCTGACCCTAATGTTCACGACATATACATGACGAAAATTGGGGAGATGAGTCAAGCCGCGAAAGCGTGGTTAGATGAGTATCCAGTCCGCATGTGGTCACAAGCACATGATGATGGGTGCAGATATCTCCTAATGACGACTAATATGTCTGAAAGCTTCAACGGGGTCCTTAAAGGGGTTAGAGGCTTACCGATACAGGGGTTGATTGTTCGAACATTTTTCCGGATGAATACTTATTTTGTGCACAGAAGAGAAAAGTCCTTGGGGATGGACACTCCGCTCACCGCGTATTACGAAGATATCTTTCGGAAAAGAGAGCGCAGAGCACAATACTACAGATCCGAAAGGTTTGACACGGCGGAGTTTCAGGTGACGGGCGGTAATGGGAATCAATATACCGTGAACTTTAGAGATGAAGGGCTCTCTTCGTGTACATGCGGTCTTTTCCAGCAACAACATTTACCTTGTGCCCACGCTATTGCTGCTGCGAGCAGTATGCATACCTCACATTACAATTTCGCTTCCAATTACTATACAGTTTCTAATTACCAAGGTGCATACGATCCAAAATTTCATCCTATACCGGACAATCGCTATTGGCACTATTATACTGCCAACAGACAAACACCGACTGTATTACCGCCGGAAAAAAATATAAAGCCCGGAAGACCGAAGGTACGTCGAGATCGAATGACAATGGATACTGATCCTCAGCAAAGGCAATCCAGATGTAGCCTATGCAAACAACCAGGCCATTATAGGACCAGATGTCCAGGATATGCATCAGGGGCGGGACCTTCAGGATCGTGACAAGTGCACTCAGATTTTTCTGTATTATAAATTTGACCGTCGATATAGCATTTAGATTTTACAAATAGATAGGATTTTTTGGAATTGTACATTTTGACGGATTCATTCTGTAAAAAACATTGATATAGTGAAATTTTATTATTTAATTTAAATGTTTTTTTTCGTCTATTTACTTTTATTCTATATTTATGAATTAAAATTATAATTATAATATAATTATAATTATAATTATAATATTATGATAATAATTATAATTATAATTAGATTATTAATTAAATTAATATTTTTAAAAAAAAATAAGGGGGCGGGTTCTCAGAACCCGCCCTCTATACTATTGTATAGGGGGCGGGTTCTCAGAACCCGCCCTCTATACAAAAGTATAGGGGGCGGGTTCTGAGAACCCGCCCCCTATACTGAGGGGGTGGGGTGGGCCATAGGGTGGTTCGAAACCACCCTATTCCCATAATTTTAATTTTTTCCCCCCGATTTTAATAATTTAAATTTAAATTAATAATATTTCAAAAAAAAACCCTAAGCATAGCATGCACCAACAAAAGAGGCTGCGCGGACACTGCAGCCCCCCTCACTTGAATTTGAAATTTGTTGAGCATGTGATATAAGTCCAAAAAGGGCTAGGGTGTAGATGCGGTGGGGTCTTTTAGCTTGGGCAGGGCAGCCTGCAACGAGTGGAGATTTGGGGGAAGTGAAAATTTGAATCTGGGCGCCAAAAGCTGAAAGAAACAACATTGGTGGTCCCCACATCCACAACCCAACCCCTTCCTCCTCCTCCTCCTCCTCCTCTGATGATGAAAGAAAGCAGTAGTGGTGGTATTCAAAATGTTTGAAACGAAGGGAGAAGAACGGCAGTCAGATTGCCATCCCCCATCGCCATTTTCAAAATGTTTTGAGTTCCAATTATTGTTATTATTATTATTATTCTTCTTCCAGGGTTTCGCTTTCCCTTCTTCCCCTCTATCATTAACACACAGCTGCCATCAATCCCCCTAACAAAGTTCCTCTCTAACTTCTTCTTCTTCTTCTTCAACAACAACAACAAAGCTCAACAAACAGGTAATTAATCCCTTTGCCTCGCCTCTCTGAGCTCTCTTTTTTTACTTCTTCTTCAATAATGTCCAATTGCTTTTTTATTTTATTTTTATTTTATATAATAGATCCTGTAGGTCGACCATGGAAGAAATTGTCAAGACATTGCAATGCTTGTCACCATAGGAAATTGGGGACCGTCTCATTTCCCTGCCTTTCTCTTTTACCGGCAATTTGCTCAGAAATAATATTACCCCCCCCCCCCCCCCCCGGCGCGCGCGCGCCCCCCCAAAAAAAAAAAAATGAAGTCCCATGTCATGCTTCCAAAGGTGGCAAAGACTGGTGGTGGTGCTGGCAGGGTGGTGACCCAGCAGCAGGCTGCCTTCGAGCTGAAGCAGCGTGTCATTCTCTACCTCAACAAGCTCACCGATCGAGACACCCACCAAATTGGTGTCGATGAGCTTCACAGGATGGCTCAGGGCCTGACCGCACAAGGGATTGCTCCATTCCTCTCCTGCATCACCGACACCGACTCCGACCAGAAGAGCCCTGTCCGCAAGGAGTGCGTTAGGGTCATGGGCACCGTAGCTCGCTTCCATGGCGGCACCCTTTTAGGACTCCCACACATCTCTAAGATGGTCGCCACCATCATCAAGCGCCTCAAGGACACGGATTCAGTCGTCAGGGATGCCTGCGTCCACACCGTCCGTGTTTTGGCATCAAGCCTAAGGAGCTCCAGCGGCGGCAATGGTGGCAGCGAGGCCCCCTTTTTGGTTGCCATCGTGAAGCCTCTTTTTGAAGCTTTAGGGGAGCAAAACAGATATGTGCAGACGGGTTCCGCCTTGTGCTTGGCCAGGGTTATTGACGAGGCAAACATCCTGTTTCCTTCGACACCAGTGCTGCTGCCTCAGATGTTGACCCGTGTCGTTAAACTGTTAAGGAATCCCCACTTCATGGCCAAACCAGCTGTCATCGAGTTGATCCAAAGCATTGTTCAGGTTAATTTGCACCCTACCTTTTCATTTGTTGTTTGCTTTTGTGTAATAGCAGCTGCTGTTCGACTTCGTTCATGGGTTGACACTTAATACACTTGAAACTTTCTTCCTTTTTTGTTATTAGATCATTTGGTAAGGCATATGGCAATTATCCAGGTTTCCTTCATAGCTGCACTCAAGTTGCTATCGTCAAACATCATGCTGTGAATTCAGAAAGCTGTCATGAGTAATGATTTCTGTTTTGCAGACAGCAGGAACCCAAATTTTCCTCATCCTCAAGTATTGCATGCTATCTTGTGCTCCTTTGGACATTCCTCATTTAGTGGGCTATTGGAGAACCTGGATAATAATTAGGCTAATTTCCATTTGCTACCGTGAGCTATATGCACTTTCCCCTAAATGATACCATAAAATTTTAAAATGATGGACTAATACTATGAACTTTTAGAGTATCAAAACACCCCATAACCGCGTCAACGGAAAAATTATAAAATGACCTTAATACCCCTCTCATGTAATAAAGAAGACTACTTGCAAAAAAATGGGGAGGGGTATTATGGTCGTTGTATAATTTTCCGTTAACGCCGTTAGGGGGTGTTTTGATACTCTGAAAGTTCATGGTATCAATCCATCATTTTGAAAGTTCATGGTATCATTTAGGAGAAGTGTACATAGCTTATGGTAGTAAGTTGAAATTTAGCCTAATAATTATTATAAAAAATAAAATTTACTTGGATCCTTTACAGAAACCAAATAAAAGAAAGAAAAAGAGTAGCTATGTACCATCTTCTCTCTTAATAAACAAACAGACAACACTTACCTTGTTGTGTAATTTTATGTCTCATGAGAATCTCACACTTTCAGGCAGGCGGCGCTTCAACAGAGCATACACTTTCTGCAGCATTAACCAGCATTCTGGAGGCACTAAAATGTAGTGATTGGACAACACGTAAGGCTGCTTCTATGGCGTTAGCTGGTATTGCTGAATGTGCTGGACCTTTGCTTGGGTCATTCAAAACTTCCTTCATCCGCTCATTAGAACACTGCCGATTCGACAAGGTTGGTTGAACAAGTTGGCTTCATTGTTTGTGTAGCATGCAGTCTTCATAACCAATCGACACTTTTCCCCCTCTCCGTCTCTTTTGCTAGGTGAAACCAGTGAGGGATGCTATCATCCATGCCATTCAGTGTTGGAAAACTCTTCCAGGGATTGGTTCCCCTGAACCTTCGGAAGCTGGATCATCGATAAAAGGTTTACTACAATCAACTAATGCATTTTTTTCTTGTTGATGCTGTTTTGTGTCTACTATTCCCATTGCATTGTTTTTTTTCTCCATGGAAAATAAAATAGTTGGAAATTTCCGCCGTGCGATCCGTTAAAATTACCAAACGAAACGAGGTTACAAAACAAGGCTAAAAATAAGGAACAAGTAGAAAAACGGAAAAAGATAGAAAGGAAAGAAAGAAGAAACAAGCTAAAGAAACGAGCAACAGAAGCTCAAAGCCCAAGATTACAGTTCCAGCACACAACCAAAATAAGCTAGGAGCTTGTACATGGTAGTTCATCAGTACCCCCAGTGTACAAGATCAGTTACAAAAGGTTTCAAATGCCTCCAACATAGCAACGACATCATATAACCAAGAAGAGTGGTAATCCTTCCCAAACTAAAACTATACTAGCTAATAGGCAACAACAGCTACTCTCCACAAGTTCCCATTGGTCTTTGTTCGATCGTTCCACATCATGCACAATTGTGTTGTGAATTCCTAAACCATTGGAAGCTGAATCAGTTATGAAAGTTCTTCTAGTATTTTGACCAAATTATTTTCTATGTTGTAGAACTTGGCTTGTGTCAACTGATTCCACTGCATAGTATACACATATTATTTCCCCAGCTTATAAGTTTCTAACATCAGGCCTGCATCCATCTCTAATAATTATCAATTATCATTTTGAACAGACTGTAATAATTTTTCCTCCTAATCTTACACTATATTATCTTCAATGACCCATGAAAGAATGGGGACACTTTCTGCTGTCGTAAATCGGCATCTAAATAATTACTTCTTTCTAGAACATGCAATACTGCAAAAAGCATAGCGTCCATCGGGCTGAGGGTGTTCGTACAGGATTTTTGCTAGCATTCGATATTCGGAGAGCCTTAAAGTTATGTTCTCAATAAGTCAATATGTGAGAACAAAGCCATTTCTTGTCCTACCATTGCCAAAACTTTGAGGTGGCTAAGTTTGACATCAACAAAAATCCGCCAAAGTGGTATAATCGAGGCACATCCTGTCGTGGAACAGCTGTGATTTCTCCCTGGAAGAAAATGAAGGAAAAAAAGGGAGTAGCGGAGGTTGCATCCTTGTAGTTGCAATTGTGATGAAGGTGCAACAAAGACAGGGGAAAGGAAAATAAACCTAGAAATGGATGCCGTAGATTAAACCTATACCTAAAAAAAGGTTGTTAGAGATTATCCCCCCCCCCCCCCCCCCCCCCGGAAATGAAGCATGCTGGATTTTGCTTGGCCTAGAGCCAAAATTTTGAGTGTAATAAAGGTTTTTGGTATATGATGTATAACCAAAAAAGTTTTTGGGCGCTTACAGGTCTAATACAGTGATACGGTCTTGTACCCATCTTAATCCACTTTCCAAACGGACCCAAAAAAGGGTTGGTTTTTTGCACTTTAGATGGACTTATTAAGTCAGTTCGCAGGTTCAGAATGAAAAGGAACGTAAATTAAAAGGCAAGATTAGGCATCGGGAGGTGGTATTATTTTCTTCCAATTTACAGGCCAATTTTCGCTGATGCAATTTATAGGCATTGCTAGTTGGTATATTTCTTCTGCCAATTTTCTGCTTGGTCAAGGTTAACCAACTTTCCTTACAACCATATGATTACCATCGGTAGTTGCTGTTGCTAGATACTAGAAAGGCTATCTTTTATTTTTTTCCAGTATACTCCAGTTATTCTTATAGAGAGACACACACACGACTGCTCATTTCTTATGGTGTTGTGGCAGAATACATGAACGGAGATTATATGTATGCTGATGTTACTAGCGCTAGTGATGGTGGATGGGGAAATATGTCTTGCAGGAAAGTTGGTCCTGTTTCTTCTCTCAGTGTTAGTGGCACCTCAACCAGTGCATCAAAGGGAAGAAGGTCTCATTCATCTGTTCAAAAAACTTGTGAACTGAGTCGCAATCATCCAAGCTCAAGTGATTGGCATATTGAAATATCACTTCCAAAGGCTCGTACCATGTCTTCACTCGACAACCACTTTGAAGAATATGGGGGAAGCTGTACTGCGATGGCTTTTAAACAGGCTGCAGATGCAAACAATGAAGGGGATGCCAAATACGATTATAACCCAGCAGAAGACAAGATAGATTGCTCCCCCATGTCAGGTCTTGTTAGTGGGAGCTTTGAGACGAAGCATGTAACTGCAGATGATGGCAATTCTGCAACTTCTATTGGGCTTTCTCACAGATCTGCCACTGAAGAGGCTTGCCTTGAAGGGCCTCAAATGCAGGAGCGTAAAAGTTTAGACTCTACAGTCACAGACTTAGATTCACCTGCTATGCAAGGATGCTGCATGCATGCTGCAAGTGAATTGACTTTTATCAGGAAGCAACTATTGGAGATTGAAACCAAGCAATCAAGTTTACTTAATCTCATGCAGGTACATTTCCATAATAGATTTTCTCTACATATTCTTTCTTGATAAGCTTGTTTATATTTGACAGAATTGACTAGTCTTTAAAAGGGAGAAAGGGCAAAAGAACAATTAAAAATCGTTGGAATTTCAACATGTGGGATTTTACTTGCTCGTTCTGATCATATGACATTGTTTTGGTTCATTTATCTCTTAATACATAAATTGTGTTATTCCGAAGTATGAAAATGCTCTCTCTCTCTCTAAATACTTGGTGCTACAGTTTTAATGAATATACTGAACCATCTAATTTCTGCTTTATCTGTACATGATCTAACGATCACTTACAAGTCCATAACTGTTGTT
Organism: Agapanthus africanus; assembly: GCA_030015575.1. Taxonomy (NCBI): domain Eukaryota; kingdom Viridiplantae; phylum Streptophyta; class Magnoliopsida; order Asparagales; family Amaryllidaceae; genus Agapanthus; species Agapanthus africanus. Next base: position 534,684 of record JASDDO010000008.1, on the reverse strand, counting down.
TAAATGGTCAATATTCTCACAGGTAAATTCCTTTGCCTTTCGTTCTACAATGTGAGTAAAACATCTTGGTATACTAAGCTTTAGATTGAATCTAAACATCTCCCTAAGTTTCTATGCCTTGTTGGATTGTAAGAAAGTGTGGGGGAGGAAAAGAAAATAGGGGACACTGAATGATGACGCCCCTGCGAGGAACATTGAGTTCCTTGTATTTCAATTTAGTTTGTGTCACTTTTATTTCAAACCAGCCTGAGTGTCTGATTCAGATAATTTGAGGCCATTCTGAGTGCTTCTATCTAAAATTCTGACTTGTTATGCCTATTTAGGAAATTTCAAGCCATCTCCGGTAGTCTCTTTTGTTCCTTCGAGCACCACAGATGTTTAGTTTGCAACAAAAATTTGATCCAAAATCTCTGAAGGCTTTAACTGGTTACCACGCGCAATTTAGTTCCTATCCATTCTTCTCATTTATGAATTGCTATACATTATCTTCAAAGTTCAGATTCGGTAGTTGCATCCAAAGCACACAGACTACACTTCTAACAACGTTCTTCACACTCTCGAACAATTTGGGACTTTTACATATTTTCCGCAGTCAATATTTCTCTGGAGTGTTGCCACAACCAACATTTGGGACTGTTTGAAAATTTCTAACTGTGCTGCTTTCCACTATTTATCTCATAATCTTTTCCCAGTATATTTCTATGCTGTATTTTTATATAGCCGATTGATGATCTTGCTATCACTGATTATGCTATCTTTTGTTATTACATTGGACGCTTGATTGCGCATTCAGACCTTTCTGGGGAACTCAGAGGACAAATTGTCAACATTACAGATGAAGGTGCATAACCTGGAGCATGCTGTAGATAAAATAGCCAGAAACATTTCTCAAAGTGGACATTATTCCAACATGGCTAGTTCTAAGCTTATGAAGAATAATCAAAGTGTCAATTCTTCCCCGAGACTCTCCACCAGCACACCTAGGCCATCTGTGGAGTCTAACTGCAGGCAGTCTTGTTTATCTTCCTTGAATAATAATAGCAATAAAGAGGTATGGGGAGCTAATGCATCTTCAAGAAGCAGATCGGGCACTTCAAACGAAGGTATCGAACTATGGAGAGATCCAACACTCAACATTGTTAGAAACCATGCTAACCAAAAAGACTCAGGAACTGGTACTCAGAACACTGCAGTCACTCAAACAAGAGATACTAGAAACGTGCTTTTGGTTTCGGCTCGTAATACCGGTGCCAATCAGTGCAAAATCAAAGGGAAGAGAGGCTTCTGGAATCAGATCAAGGAGTACTTACATTCTGGGGACATGGAGTCGGCATATGCAGAAGCTCTGTGTTCTGCTGATGATCATTGTTTTATTGAGCTTATGGATGCAACTGGTCCTGTGCTGGAAAGACTGTCCTCCAAGACCGCTGGAGTAATTGTTAGCATACTCACTACGCACTTCCTCAACCAGAGGTTTATGTACTCCATAATCCCCTGGTTTCTACAGGCAAGATCTTCAATATCTAATGACAAAATTTACAACCCCCCCCCCCCCCCACCCAACAACAAAAAAAAAACAATCTCCCACAATGTAGAATGTGTAGGTTGTGTATAACACACAGTGCATATGAATAAAGGCCTATACTATTTAATAGAAAGTTGTGATTGTAGAGGCAACCTAAATAAGGTATGGATTAAGTCGATTGACGTCTGTAAATGGGACTGATGACAATCACACATCTGTGTCTCTCCTTCAGTTCCATTCGGAATCCCTTGCATAATCAATTCAGGCAGAGCTGTAGTAGCGCAGTCCTAGATACTTGATAGTGTCTGTGGTACTTAGGCTTAATACCATAGACCTGATAGTAAATTACTTATGCAATGCAATCTTTATGCCCAGTCAATATCCTTTTTCGACATTGTCATACCCAATTTAGTATCATTTACATGTTCTAATTAAATCAGTCAGATTATGGTGTTGACTTTACAATTGTCATTACTTTTTGCAACCTAGGTGGTGGATTTAAGTAGTGCTCATGGACCTAGGCAGCTTGTTTTGTCTAGCAAAATCCGACTGGAGTTGCTGTGTGCGCTACGCGAAGCAGCAGCAATGGAAAACCTGGATCCTGTCGACAGAATAACAATCACAGAATGCGCTGCAAAGTTCAGCCAATCAAGGGATGAAGCTCCAATGAGGTATATATTTGCGTAATGTATTAATGGTTGCACCCTTACTTGGGCTGCTTGCTTTACCTGGTATGCAGAAAAGGCTGTGCATTTGTTAAATTGAAAGGCCATGGTCTACAGAGCTTGAAAACTTTATGACATTCAATTGAGGTGGTTTTGATGCTTCAAATCCATATATAGAGCCTACAAATCTCTCAATTCTTTCGTCTTCTAAACTGTGGATGAAAGGGGGAAAGGGTGGACAGAATAACGTTAATGTGTGGATTTTTTTAGTTTGGATGCTCAACATAATTTCATAATTAGAGGAGTTCTCAAAGCTAGAGTTGACCCTTTGGATGACCGACCGATGGGATCTACCACCTAATTCGTATGAGCATACGATAAGATATTGATCATGAGTCTTGTTAGAGTCGTGAGTCCATATTATTTTTCTTTGTTATTTTATTGAGCGAGTTTGGATTTGAATAAAATTTTGATCCTGGCAGTGGTGGTGGTTTTTTTTTGTGATGGCAAATTCAAGTATGGACCACCGCAAGCATGAACCACCCGGACCATAAGGGTGTTGACTTTTGTGGATGGCAAATTCATGCCCAAACATGGATCCAATAGCGTGAGGACCACACAATTGCGTAGACCACATGGGAAAGAGGGACTGCTATTGCTAAGAGGTGGGACTAAGCATGTACTCCCTGCACATGTAAAGAGATGAAGAGAAAGTGGTTGTTGAAAAATTGAAGAGGCTCATCTTGTGCGTTTTGTGCAGAGGACATAATATGAAGGTATTAAATAAGACAACTAGACTTGTCTATTTGAAGAGGTATTAAATGACAGATGAAGGGAAGTGTGTCGGACTTCATTCTTCAGAATTTGTGTGAAGGAAAATACAAAGAGAGTTGAAGAGTTTTGTAGAGAGAGTTGCTAGGCTTTCTTCTCTTCTTTTGTTTAAGCTGCTCTTTGTATTGAGAGTTTCCTTTGGAGCGTTCTTTTTGTAGTGCAATTGTAACGTCCCAATTTTCGGAATACGGAAATATGGATCGATACCGCCGGTGCTCCTCGATAAGAGGAAATCGCCTTACCATAGTCACATCTAAGATTTTAGCTAAACCTGTATGATAATATCCAAGATATAATACTAATATCATACTGCATAAAAACAAGTAACACTGGTAAATCCATGAGATAAAGATAGATTCAATAAAACATCCAAATAACAATAGGTCCAAAACCATAAATCAAATAAATTAATACAGGATCCAAAAGAAGAATACATTATTCTTAACGTCCCGCGAAGGGTTCATATGCTAAGTATGAATTGAAATGAATTAGAAATAAACCTACGGATGCTACTCATCTTCGACAAACTCCTGATAGTCACTCTGATCTTGCTCTGCCTGTGAATCGGTTTCTAAACCTGAGATGGCAAATCTCAGGGATGTCAGAACACTCCGCAAGTACTCAATCGTAATAGTATGGGTATGTGTGTGATAGCATGAATATGTGAATGTAGTGAAGCCCATGACAAGTAAATATGGATGTGACAATATTAAGAATCAATCATATAATCAGGTCAAGTCGGTCAAGTCATATCCTATTTGGTCACTAAAATGGTAATATATCCTATAATGAGTTCGAGTCTGAGTGTCAATCTCTACAGGAGTATTTCCAACCTAAGGATAGGTCCCCAGGGCCAATGAAACACGTGCCCAAGTGTGGAATGAACATATGACTGTATAAAGCGCGGTACCGGCGATAGTAACATATGACCGTTTAAAGCCCGGTATTAGCCAACGAATATGTAATCGATATAGCCCGGTACGAGCTGTATGAACAAGTAATCGATATAGCCCGATACGAGCTACCGGCAATGGGACTCCTGAGATTCCGTTGAACGAACACACACTCAAACAACTCTAACACCCCACGTATCTATAATTACCATGTTAATAAACTAAATCACTAATCAAAATACCGACTGGATTGGAACTTGTAATATTATGTTAATTGTATAGAAATGAAACCGGTAAGCAGAAAAGGTTGTAACATGGAATGTAATTCAACATTCTAATTAGCAATATCGTTTAAATATAAATAAAAAAGGATCATGAATATGCATGTCAAGTAAGGTATTTTATACATGTAAATTGACATTAGTCTCGAATGTGTATAAAGCATGTAAAAGAATTTTTGTGCATGGTAATATTTAACAGGTAATATTGTCGTCTCGTCAATAACAATAAACAAGTAATTGTCATCAAACTCATAATTAATTTAAACATGGTTCTTAAAGATGTTGATTAATGGGTGCGCTATACTAGGGTTTTCATCACATGTACGATAAACATAAGGTTTTGTTTAATTAAGGTATGGTTTCATTATTAATCACATTTTGATCACGACATTGTCACACAAATAGATCTAAGTATGTAATTACAGCTGATGATGCTTGGTGCTGGGAACTCCCCAGATCATGACACGTGGTAGATGACGTGTCCCAAAAATTACAAGAAAAGAGTGAGAACGGTACATTGGGAGCGTACCCCGGGCCTTCGACCCGAGGATGCTCTCGACCCTCGATGATCGCCAAGAACACTCCTATGCTCGTCCTGCAAACAACCATTGGCTCACCTCCGAGCCCCCCTGCACGATGGGCCTCCTCGGCCCTTTCAACTCGCCTCCGAGCTATTACGGAAACAAGCCTGCTCGGCCTTTTGCTCGCCTTCAAGCCTCCCGCCGACCTTGGCTTCCTCGGTCTCATCGACCGACCCGCAACACAGATCGCAGGAGTCTCCGCCACAGCTCCGTGAATTTCGCCAGACGTGAGATATCCGCCACCGATGATTCCGTGTTCCACGCCATCGCGTTCCCCCATTAACGGGCATACCTCGTCATTAATGGGAGATCCCGCTTTTCACGCAGGCGTAACACTAGGGGTGTAATGGCCGGCGGGTATGTCACGACCCAAAATTTGGCATGTGACCGGCACTTATACCACGTAACGTCTACAGGCGTAACACAATTTAAGTAAGCCGAAAACCTATAAATCTAAACCATCAAAAATAGTAAGTGATAAAAACATTTTTAAAAACATTTGGAAATCTCAAGTAAAAATCTTTAAAGTTTAAATTATTTTCTTAAAAATTTTGGCAGCACCTCCTTTGTAAAAACTAGCCCCGAAATGGATACAAACATAAGATATAAGTAAAACAACATATGATATAAATAAAGCATCCCCAAACGGGAGCAAATCCCGCCCAAAGGCGGAAACAACCACCACAAGCATATATACGACGTCGTAGCGAAGAAATAGATAGTATAAGTGAAAAACAACATAAAAGATTAAATTGCATAATAAAAGCCGGCTCACATGAGCTCGACACCCAGAGTCACAAAATAATATACAATCTCGTCCTCATATCTCGTCTCTAATTCAATACATAATGTGGTAGATGGAGAGTACTAAATACAATGAGAGATATACAATAAATATAAACGGATAACCGCAAAACCCACCTATAGCAAAACGGCTCACAGCCAACCGTAGCGGTATCCGCTGCAAAAAGATACAATGATGTAGACCTACCGCGACTTCTCTGAGGGTCAACCTGCAAAACACTGTGGCACAACTGGGGTGACTTGCCAATTCGTGAATAGCAAGTAACATCATACATGTAATCACATGCATGCACGTACTGCGATACTCTATCACATGCAATCTGATGGTATCAATATACTAATATGGATATGCAACAATCACGAAAGGTACTTTAACATGTACGACAAATACATGAAGCAATGCATATCAATGAATACTGAGTATGTGATAAAACACATCATCATCACGAATCATTATCGTGGAAAAATCCGGTGTCCATCAACGACACCCTAAATCCCAATACCTCAGGCGCCGTCACTCGGATCGGCCCTCATATCTGTAAATCTCATGTAAGCTGAGTGCCCAACACCGGCACTCGAGAATATCATGAAATACTCGTGTCCAACATCGACACGTAAATCCATATATATCGGGCTCCGTCGGTTCGGATCGGCCTACGTGCTCTGTCTGTCTGGATCGGCCCTCGAGCTCCGGCAGCACGGATCGGCCCTCGAGCTCTGGCAGCACGGATCGACCCATATCCATCTTTCTACTCCGGTCAGTATCCTCCGGATAATCGTCGGGTCCAACCAATCACCGGTAGGTAGTAGTCCCTTTGCAAGGCTCATTGTCTAAACCACAAAAATCCATTCTTGCCCCGGGATACCATACATGGTCCACCATGTACCCGCAGACGGTGCCTCCCGCTCCTCGAATCGGGTTTCTATCACATATCTCAGAACCGAGAAAACGCAAGGTGTACGCACTGAAATATCATATCAAGGGAAATCGGGTTTTTAAAACAATGTATACTTTCTTGAAATAATACCACGGTTCTCAAATCCATAAATCACATGAAATCCGTATCTCAATGCGTAAATCCATGAAATATGATATATGCAACATAAAACCGTAATATGAGTATATCGAGGGAAAATCGTTCTTTTAAATGAATCACGTTTTTATATATATCATGCGGTTTTCAATTTCTCCAAAATCAAATCCAATATTATCTAAAAATGCACATGTAGTTATAGCAAGTATGGGTGTATACATGTAAGTATGTATGCACGATGTATCTCATGTGCGCAATAGAACAATAATTTATGTGTCAATATCAATAACAATAAAATACTGTATATGTGTATATGTTGTGCGTGTCATGGCAATTACCGACGATGTGGGTGTAGCATACAATTTAGTGGTTGTGCAACATGAATCGTCGGTAAAGGTGCCGTGTCCACTAGATACTAAATTAACGCACGACAATGTAATGGTATGTAATGATGCTCTGACGCATAACGCCATACAGGCGATTTCCCTGTAGATGTTAAATCTACTCACCGGCGATTTCCCTTTCTTCGCAGCGTCCGAAGTTCCCACACTCGCCCCTAAAATACACAAACATAGCAAGTACACTTAGAAATCGACCCATAATACGTACAATTACGTTTAAATCGACGCACCGACTCCAACACACTCTAAAGTGTTCGCTTAGCTGCTAACGTGTTGGGGACCCTACTAAAACAAACCCAAGTGTAGAAATCATGCGAAGCACAGAAACTGAGTCGGACACCGTATCGCTCTTCGCCATAACACTAAAACTAGCAATTCGATCACAGATTTTACCCACAGTCAAAACAACAAAATCTAGCAGTACTAAACATCCCAGAACAACAGCAGTCGGCTACCCATAAAACCACAACTCCCCAGGTCCTTGTACGGCCGAGCTCGTCAGACCTAACCCCAATGTCGACGGCCAAAACCGCTTAGGGGGGGTTTGTGTTTCAAGTGTACACTCAGGGTGTTTAATACAACACTTATATACTGTTAGTTTTCACAGTAAACATTCGGGTTGATAGCAGATCACAGAGAACCAAATACGACACTAAAAATACGATATTACACCAAAACCTTATCTTTAGGGTTCTTGTCATGACCCAAAGTTTGGCCCGAGACCGGCATTTAACCACGTAACGTCTACAGGCGTAACGCGACTAAGTGAACCGGAAACCCAGAAATCAAACCAATAAAGTATAGAGTGTTTTAAGTTTTTAAAATGGAAGCATTTAGAAGTGATGAGAAATCTTTAGTAAACACTCACCAAGATAGCAATATACGACATCGTAGCGAAGATCAAGAGTAAAAAATGGGAACATCACAGATAGAATAAACTGCATAAGTAAGTCGGCTCACAACGAGCTCGACACCAGAATACAAATAATATACATCATCGTCCTCACACTGTCTCTAAGTCAATACATAAGAGGTAGATGGAGAGTACTAGATACAACAATGTACATAATTGAAAGATAAACCGATACCGCACAAAACCCACCTATCAGCAAAAGAGCTAGTACGCCAACTGTAAAGGTATCTGTGTCAAAAGATGCGAGAACGCAGCCTGCTGCGACTACTCCGAAGGGCAACCTGCAACCACTGTGGCACAACGGGGGTGAGTTGCCAACTCGTGAATAGAAATAACATATAAAGGTAATCGCAAGCATGCACGTACTGCGCTATTCTATCATATGCCAACAAATGATATCAATGTGTGATAAGCAGTATGTGCAAAAATCATGCAAGTGCTCCATCAGGTAATATAACTACAGGATGAGATATAATAATGAATGCTGAGCATGAGAAGTATGACATTTACACGGAATGTCAATGTGGAGTATGTATATATATATATATATGCCCCGCAAATCCCAACAACCCAGTCGCCGGCACTCCCATCGGCCCTCAAATCCTGTACATCCCTGAGAATCACGAGTGCCCAACATCGGCACCCAAATATCATAAATACTCGTGTCTAGCATCGACACGCAAATCCTCTTCTATCGGGCATCCGTCATTCCGGGTCAGCCCTCTCTTAATATATCGGGCATCCGTCAGTTCGGGTCAGCCCTCTCTCAATATATCGGGCATCCGTCAGTCCGGGTCAGCCCTCTCTCATATATGCCACTCTAGCACCGAGAAAACACAGGGTGGGCGCACCGAAATATCATATCAAGGGAACCGGGTTTTTAAATGATTACATATTTGAAATAGCCACGGTTCTCAAATCCAGAAATCACATGTAATCCAAACCAATATACAAGTCAATGATCCACTGTGATATATGCATCAAGTATGAATATCATGTAAAGTCACATAAAGATGAGCTATAACATAATAATCCGATGTGATATATGCATCAAGTGTGAATATCATGTCAAGTCACATAAAGATGAGCTACAACATAATGATCCGATGTGATATATGCATCAAGTATGAATATCATTGCAATTCACATAAAGATGAGCTACAACATAATGATCCGATGTGATATATGCATCAAGTATGAATATCGTGGCAATTCACATAAAGATGAGCTACAACATAATGATCCGATGTGATATATGCGTCAAGTATGAATATCGTGGCAATTCACATAAATATGAGCTACAACATAATGATCCGATGTGATATATGCATCAAGTATGAATATCATGGTAATTACTAACGGTGTGTGTAGCATGCAGGATAGTGCTCGTGCAGCATGAACCGTTAGTAATGGTGCGGTGTTCTATCAATTCTAGTTTATATACATATATCAGGGAATGTGGTATGCACTAATTAGTAGCCATGAACAGTCAATGTATGGAAATGTAGCTACAAGATCCTATTAGCCCCGACGTAGAACGCCATGCGGGCGATATCCCCGTAGATGTTAAATCTACTCACCGTAGTCTCTCGCTAGGTATAGCTGACGACTTGTTCCCCTCCTTCGCGGCGCCCGTCGCACTCGCCTGCGAATCCTATAATTTCACAACTTATCGCACATAAGCTCAAAACCGTACAAACACGACATTTAAAGTCAACAAGAAACTCGTGTCGCAAACCAAGCGCGCGTGTGCGCAATACGCTAAAACGTGTGATTACGCGCCTGAAGCCACTCCGACGCGTCGCGATACGCAGAAACCCCAAACCTACACACACGTATCATGCGTGTCGCGAAAGATTTAAAAATACGGGAAATAGGGTATTCTACTCCAGATTTTTCTACAGAACAGATATTATAAAAATAGATATACCAAAATACTACACATAGCAGCAGACTCCTGTGCCCCAAACCCCAACCCCCAACTCACTCATCTGGTCGCAAATTGCGGCCAGAACGCATTTTCCGGCGGCCTGGGTAGGGAGGTGGGCCCCCGGGTTTGGTGTGTGCACTTTATACCCCCAGTGTATGCTACAGTAATTCCAATTTCATTCTGAAACACCTCGGGTAGGAGCAGATCCAACAGAGCCCTATTTCTAGTTAAAATGTCAATTATAGCACAAAAATGATATTTTATGGTATTTCTGTGTAACTGAAACAAAAAACTAGGTTAAATAGCTCTAATAGCACTTAAAAGAGTTCAATAAACCATGAGAATACCAATCTAACATATACTTTGCCAATACCCCTCAATATCACTAATAAAGCACAAAAACATGATTTTTAGCTAAGATACTATAAGATATGGAAAAGAGTGTTAAATATGAGCTATATACCTTCAAAATACCTTAAGAAACACCACAAATCTCAGCCCTAGCCTCAAGTGTGCAGATTTGCCTCCAAACACCTCAAAAGATCATTTTTCCTAAGGTTTTGTGAAGGAAATGTGTTGTTTTGTGTAGGGTTTTGTATAGATCCAAATAGGAACTGAAAAGATGGTGAAATTATGGTGTTGCTGCTGCTGAGGCTCTCTCTTTTCTGCAGGAACTTCCAGAATTGAGAAAAGAGAGAGAGAAGAGACAGAAAAGAGAGAAGGAATGGTCAATAAAAAGTCAAGTTTTCCTACCTAACCACCATGCCTCATTTTCTAATTGAAAAATTTGAATTTTAAAAGGGATTTGTTTTGATTAAAGAGTGGGAAATTAACAAGGAAACATGCAAGGAAAGAATGGCTAACATTTTAACCTAGATCAAAGAAAATTGTGCTAAGTGTGCAAGTGTGCACTAACGCAAGAAATTTCCCAATTAAGGTAAACCCGACTAGAATTAATTAATAACCCTAAAATTATATATAAACATATATGTATAACACTTCACAACACAATTATCATTAGCCAAGAAGGAAAATACGACACTCGGGCTTTTATGAAAAACACGACAATTGCTAACGAACGCGAAAACATCCCAAACGAATTTCAAAGTGTTACAGTTCTAAACTGAAACAACAAAGCAACACAATAATATAACTACCTAATTAACAGTAGATAGATCATTACCTAGCCACACTTGCTCAAAATCCTAACTTTCCATGCTCCAAGTGATCTTTATAGGCTTTAGAGCAAGTTTAATGAAGGATGTAGTGAGTCTTGTGAAGATTTGTGTGGGTTTGTGGGGATTTGGGTTAGGCTTTAGTGAAGAACAAGGTGAGAGTTCAGTTGAGGGTGTGAGAAAATAATAATTGAATGAGAGTGAGAGTTATGAATGAGTGTATGAGTGAGGGTGTATGTTTGAGGGTGAGGAATGAGGGAATGATGGGTGAGTTTATATGAGCATGTCCTTCCCTTTCTTTCTCCTCATTGATGCATGCCATGTCTCATCATGCCATGGTCAACCCCCTTTCTTTCTCCCAAGTCAACATAATTCAAACCCTAATATTTTAAAACTAAATACTTTAAATAAATACATATTACAACTTAATTGAAATGGGATTAGGGTGCCATGGCTACTTAAATATGGTTAGCCCTAGGTTAACGTGCACATGTGTGTGCAAGCTTAAATTAAATATAAATAAAATATTAATTAATTTTTATAAAATATTTGAAAACTATTTTGGTAATCTTTTTACTAAAAATCCGTATTATCGCTTAATTAACACTAATCACATTCTAAAGTGTTATAGCGAATCTCGCGCTCGCCAGCCCATGCCTGCCACTATATAAACCTCTCTCACGGACGACACATGTAATGCAATTTTATCCCCATAGGCCGTTACTCTGTCCAAACACTTCGGCAAACTTGATTGTCGGAGGGTCCCCAGTGGTACCACCATCCAGGGACTTGCAGCTGGCCCAGCTTCATTCTCAAATCAAGTCCATTGAGTTCCACACGCATCAAGAGGCAACCCTCATATCCAATCTCAGCCAGTCATCGCCACTCGCCGCGGACCAACCGAAGACAACATCTGAAGGAGATCCTGAGCTCCATCAACAACTAACCAATAGTGCAACAAGAATCTGTGTGATTGCATTAGTATAATGTAATATGATTCGTTAATATATACTATGTATGTGTCCGATATGATATATAGCGTTTATGGGGCATCTTGTTATATTTCAGTTTTATTAAAATATCTGTACAGCGACGAGCACTAAAATTATTCAAAACATTCTAATAATATGTATCATAAATACGATATGTTAATATTCTAATTAGAGAAATGCCCATTTTGTATCGATTGAAAAAGAGAGCAAGAGTACTTGTCTTGGAGACAGGTAAACACGACGATGCGACGCAAACTCCAAGCTTTGATGTTTGCCTATAAGGCTAGGAATTCGATGGACATGGGCTCAACCATGGTGTGCAGTCGCCGGTGATGTGTGGGGGATCTCGACGAGGGTGTTGTGGTGGGGTGCTCGGCTTGATGGGTGCGGAAATGAAGACGGTGATGAAGATGGCTGGAGTTGTGTCCGCAACGAGGGTGAAGGGTGTGATGGCTTTCGGTTGAGATGAGGAAGAAGACGGCGATGATGGCAGCGGTGAAAACGAGACGTTGACGGTGGCGACGAGATGGGTTTGGAGGAAGTGGAGATAGAAAGTTAGGTTTTTGGGTTCAAGGTGAAGCTCTCAGCCATAGGAGCAGCCAGGGAGATCGACAGCGATGATAAGGTGGTGCCCTGAGTGGTGATGGGTTCTTGGCTATGGGTTAACGTGGCCAACGGTTGTGAGGATCTCGACGTCGAATATGGAGGCTGCGTTGGTTGTTGAAGGGGGATGGTGCTCGGCTTGGGTTTATTAAGAGACGGTGGAGGAGATGGAGGGAGGTCCGGGCTGGAGATGCCGGCGGTGGGTGGAGAGGATGAAGACGAAGGTGATGGCGATGATGAAGATGAGGTAGGTCGAAGGAGAAGAAGGAGATGCGGGTTGCGGTGAGGGAGGAGGCGTTGTCGGGGGGTTCTTGGTTGCAGGCGATCGGCGAAGGCGACGACGACGGTGGTCTTTGGCGATGATGGTGTCGGTGTCGAGGTGGAAAGGGTCGGGTCTGGGTTATCTCGACGAGGTTATGGTGGCGGTAAAGGGGTGAGGAAGATGAAGAAGAAGGAGAAGGAGAAGTTGATGGTGGCGGTGGTCTTGGGTTATGGCCGATGGAGAAAGCAATGGGTTCTAGGGTTCGGTGGTTAAGGTGAGGGGAGATAAAGAGGAAGAGAGAGAGAAGCGGGGTGGCTGTTAAATGGAGGAGAGATAGATTTGTTTATGGTTAGAGTGGGATATAGTGATATGTTTGGGATCTTATATAGGATTGTTGGGGTTTATATTTACCCCCAATTGGTTAATGATCAAAGTCAAGGTCAAATCATGGACAAGTAGTCTCAAGACAAAGCAAATGGATCTTGCTGTTGAATCAAGCCGGGCCCATGCCCGAACCTAAGCCGGACCTACGCCCGAATCCAAGCCGGACCTACGCCCGAATCCAAGTCCAAACAGGTGGCTTTAAGCCCAGACTGGTCGCATGGCAAGGAAGTACAACAAATAAATGTACTCTTTAAATAAATAGGCAAAAAACCAAATTTTTGTAAAATCCATGGCTCTTGTGCAAAAATAAATAAGCATATGAGGCATGGGATGGGAAAAATGCCATTTTGTAAAGCGCAAGGAGCTATGTGTAAACTTGTAAGCGTATATAAGGCAACGCTATGATGAAATAAAAAACTTTTTCATTCCCCTCAAAAATTATGGTTCTGTGGATCTTTTTCTTTGCTCAAGCTTCTAAACCTTCTTCTTTTTTTGAATTATATCAAGAGTTTAACTTTTCTTTTCTTAAAAAGGACTTGTTTTTCACCATAAATCCTTTGAAGGGGAGCTCAGATCTTCCATCAAATCTCTAAAAGGGGAGGAAGATAGAGACCCACCGAGAGATTTTTAAATCTCACTCCCCTTTTCTTCAAGATCCAGTCAACAGAGATGAGGAAGAAGGGGACCCATCTTTAAATATCCTATTTTGGGAAAATCTAAGACTTAAGAGAAGATTCAGGGCTCCAAGGAGAAGAAATGAGTCTCCTTTCATCATCTCCGAAAATCTCTTGGGAGTTTAACTCCGAACAAGAATATCTCCCTTCGGGGTATAACTACAAACCAATTTTGAGATCTTGTAGGAGTTTAACTCCACAAAAAAATCATTTTTTAGGAGTTTAAGTCTAAAAGTCACTCGGGAGTTCAACTCTCAGTCCAAGGGCTGAGCCCTTTATTTCGCGGGCGTCTAGCACTTATGTGCATGGCGCGTGGCCCTATGGCGCCCGACGCCCACGTGCAGGGCGTGGCCTACGGGTGCCCTGTGCCCACACGCTGTCTCACGCGTCCTTAGGATGCTCCTCACTCCACCTTTTCCCACACGTTCCACACTCAAAACATGTTACCCGTAAACTTTGCGAGACTCCGGCCGATCAGCATTACCTGTCAATGAGAGGTTCCTTTACTGTAAAAGCGAGGGGAAATTAACGGCCGTTTAGTCCGCGGCTGCCGGAGATTCGGAGCCCTACAATAAATAAACTCCAGTTTACCCTACATAGGGGGTTCTGTAATACGCCCGGTAAGCGACACGTATTCCTAACTTAATAGGGTGACGAAAAACACCCTATAGATTCTGGGACGCTCGGTGGAATTTCTTTCCTCCCATGTTTCGGGTCAAGTGTTCATGCGAGCTCCGTTAACATATATTGATTGTTTGTACTGAAATTCTGTTCCTCTGCGCCGATTAACAACTCTCAATGTTAACCTTCGGACGTAACAAAGATGTCTCAAAGGACAAGCTCTGCTCTCAACACAACTCTCATCTACAACATGATGAAGATGGAGGCAATGACGGTCCTCCCGGCCAATCTGGGACGGCAGTGGGAAGAACCGCTGCTACAAGTTGGCTCTATTTTATTTGTCTTGGCTAACACAATTCCTGCTTTTCAAGCTCTGGTGACGGATAAACCGGCCTCAAGAGGCAAAAAGCCAAATGTCATGGTCGTGAAGGCACTTCTGCCTAAGCACAAATCCGTTTCCGAACGACTCTCCGTTGCTCCAGCTGGGGGCAAGGCTATCAACATCAACACAGAAACAAGACGTCTTGGGCAGGCATCGGTGGTGCTCCTGACAATCGCTCGATCGGGTATCTTCTCTAAGCTCCTCGTCAACCGACTCAAGATGGCCTCCCAAAAAACGGATGCCCGCCAAGCCCTCAAAATCGAGAAGCTAAGATAGAAAAGGCTCAGATACAGAGCCAATAAAAGGGATAGGGCTCCTGCTCGTCTGAACTTCGCGGGGTTCTAAGAACGAGGTTACCCTGCAACAACAGCTGAATAAGCTGTAAGGCCTCTAACTTTTTCAAACCGCTGAACTTGGTTCAGAAGAACGCCATGACGGCAAGAGACAAGAAAACTGCGATCTTGACCGTGACACCTAACGACCCATCTAGACCAACAGTCTTCAGTCGCCCGTTCTCCCCCGAAGAGGAAGGGCCACGACGACGGTCCGAAAGATCAGCTGCCAGAAATAAAGAGATGGCGGGATATGTGGTCCACACTGTCTATATGGCGGGCACACTCCGCAAGAGCAAAGATGGGCCACCACATCTCAAATCCAATTTGGTTTGAATGTGGTTGCCACTTCCTATGACCAGCTTCGTCGGGAAGACTATGAAAACCCTTCCAGCGAGGCTGATAAACAGAGAGATCTCTCGGTTCATAAGAAGTCGGGTTTGGAGAGCGAAGATAAGTCAATCTTCCGTCCGAAGACCGCAGAGCAACAACTTCTCCAAGAGCTTCAGAAGTAGCTTAGAAATAAGAACAAGGTGATGGCCAAGCTCTATTTAAAGATTGATGACTTGACAAATGTCGTCCTACAGCTCACGGTCTAAGTTGCCTTTCAGCTGCCCAATCAAGCGCATGTCTTTGCTCATGAACCGAGAAACAGTGTCTCGAAGCAGCCGACGCCTATTCTCTCAAATCCAAAGACGGGCGAGCCGCATGAATGTCGGCCACATTTTGCTTCAAGAAATGTCTTGACTACCAACGTCAGCTGCCCGCCAACGCAGGATCAGATAGTGGATTTGTTCTTCAACAAAGTCAAAATATTGGTGGCCGAGATCGAGACGCAAAAAGAGGTTGGCAGCAGTGGAAGACCATACCCTGCACAATACGGTCTTGTGGAGTTTCCCAGTGGCCAAGTCGTTCCTTATTTTGAATGATTCAATACGACGGGAAATGTGAATCAGCATATTGCCCAATTTAAAATATCATGTGCGAATACTGGGGGCAATGATGCACCCCTTCTCGGTGAGTTTGTCAGTAGCTTGACCGTTGTTACTTTCGATCGGTATGCTAACATACCAGATGATTCGATTACGACGTTCGCTCAAATAGAATCCCTATTTAAGTAAAGGTTCATGTGTGTCATCGTTAAATTCACCATTGCCGAACTTGTAAGGACCGAACCAAAGAACAACGAAAGCATCATGAATTTTATTGTCCAATGGCGCAATCTCTCTATCAAATGTGAACCGCCGTTGGAACAAGACCAATCCGTCCGTCTTCTTATAGAAAATCTGAACAACCGGATGAAACCTTTCTTGTACACCACAGGCCTCAAAACATTCCAGGAGCAGATCAAGAAGGTTCAAATATTGGAACGCTCAATGCCCGAGTCCATTCAGGATCTTCAATTCACAAATAGACCGAGACATCGGACGGACGACAACCGGAAAGGAGAAAATTCCAACAGCATCGATTCTCTCAATAAGCAGAGAGCGGGCGTAGTGAAGACTAACAAATATCTTGAGGCAATTTTGGAGGAAAGGAGAAATAAGGACCACTATTTCAGAAGAGACAAGCTTCACAAAATATTCAAAGATGCTCTGAAGAATGGACTACGGTCACCCCAACCAAAAAGGCTAAGTGAAGCGAACATGGATGATCTTTCCAATTATTGCCCATACCATCGAGTGTTGGGACATACTATCGAAAACTGTTGCATTTTCAAGGATTGGGTCGAGAAACAATACAGGGCGGGAGAAATCTCGTTGTATTGTATACAAATGATCAAGCCGCGATCGTCAACTATATACAAACAGAAACCGAGGTATTTCGGGAACCGACCGTGATTGGATAGGTGAAAGTGTGTACGTGTGTTGTAAATAACCGCAATCAAGTATCGCAAATAGCTAGCTGCGATGAGTACGGGCCGTCCGCAGGAAAATGGTGAATTTCTTATCTTGTTTTAGACGAGTTGATAGAAGAAACATGAGATGTTTGTCGTTTTAAACTAGGATGGTTAGAAAATTTTATAATAGAAAGGCTTGTAGGGTTATAGGACTTAGTAGTTAATGGATGAAGTAAAAAAATTAATTTTTTTTATTTTTTAATTATTTAATACTAGAGAGAGCGCTGAATATCGATTAGGGTTCTTAGAGAGAATTAGGGTTTCCCACTACTGCTTCTTGTCTTTTCTTTGATCTCTATTTATCTCAAGCCCTTAACAAAACGATTATTAACAAATCTCAAAGCGTGGTCGTGCATATCATAAATTGATAGGGCGTCCGATAAGAGGGTTAACATTTATTTTGCTAAATTTGATAAAAATTAAAACTTTTAAAAATATTTAAGTTATAGGTTTCATCCATTATTCTATTATATCCTATAAACCCTAGCAAACAAG
This sequence comes from Agapanthus africanus, assembly GCA_030015575.1. NCBI lineage: Eukaryota > Viridiplantae > Streptophyta > Magnoliopsida > Asparagales > Amaryllidaceae > Agapanthus > Agapanthus africanus. The sequence goes on along the minus strand of JASDDO010000008.1, from coordinate 517,006 downwards.
AATTTACTCGCTCATGGATATTAACGATTTAAAAAAGAGATGGAAGATGAACGGATCCATAATTAAAAATTAAAATTGCAAAAAGTAATGCGGAAATTAATGCAGAAAAGTAATGCGGAAAGAAAATGCAAAAAGAATAAAAACAAAGAACTACCTTTATCGATCAACTATTGCATTACAAATTGCTCGCTGAAAAACTAAATTACAAAAAACCCAGTTGCTCGCTAGATCTTAATCGATCGATGAGTTGTTCGATGAATGTATATTTTGATAGATAGCTCTCGGTCCTTTTATAGGCTTTGAAATGTGAAACCCTAAACGTCATGTTGAAGTGTGTTAAATTACGATCGTGATCCTGAATTTTCAGATCTTACGGCCGCTAAATGATCGCTGAACCACCGCCAAAAGCTTATTTTGACCGCGCTTTCGCCGCCTTTTGGTGGATTTGGGCTTTTAAATTTTTCATGGCTTTTCTTCTTAATATTTGTAGATCATTTTGATTAAAAATATTATGGAAATATTGTTCTTAGTCTCTGCCGTTGCGAGATTCTTCGATTTGCTCCTAATGTTCGGTAGATTTGGTTTAGTTAACTGATTTGCTTTGGATCTGCAACTTAGATTTCAGACCTTAGCTGATCTATTATAATACCTACACAATATCTCAAAATCATTTTGTTAGTAGCATTTATTTTATTTGGATTAGGAATATTTGATATTATATGCATATTTTAATATGAATATTTTATTTAAATATGATATGCATATATTTTTCCATATTATATTAATTATAAATTAAGAAATATATGATAATAATTTTTTTACAAATAAACCCACATATATTCTTAATTTACAACTAACACATTTTAGTAGTATGGAAAATGTCCATAAAAATATGTAGTAAATTTGACTAATCAGATCGCTCTCAATTGTTCACCCTTTCCTAGCAGGCAGATATTAGATCCTCAACCCTTCCTTCCGACAACTAAATCGAGGTGGGATGGTTTATCCGTAAATCTATCAATCCCTCCCCTAAATTGGCATTGGCCAATTAAGGAATGAAAGATGGAAAGAAAGGCCCGCATTGTACCCCAGGGTCAAGGAGAGACTGAAAATGCATAGAGGTAGTAGAGTCTTTCAGTAGTCAGAAAATAGTCTATTTACAGATAAAGGGGCAAACTACAGCGACAATCCAAAGATCCAACGAGTAACGCATGAGGGGGTAACCGACAGATGAGCGATCTATACGGTCTACATGGTCGGACCTGGAGAAACGAACCTTCTTACGCTTCACAGCCATGGTGATGATATGGTTGATGCCGCCTAATATTGGCTCGGTTCGGATAATGATGATGACCTTGCTCGAGCTGCTAAGCAAAAAAGAGCTCATGGTTCTCGGGGAATCAAGCTTTGGCGATGAGGATAACCCAATAGTCGTCCCCAAAACTACAGAACAAGCGTTATTTCAATGGCTTCTAGAGCAATTTCAATATCGTGATACGGAGCTAACCATGATCCGTTCCAAAGTCAACGATCTGGTGAATGTTTTGGAAAATCTCGCAACCCGAGTTCTTCAAATGCAATTACAATAAAGTCAAAATTTGGTTTACGAACCCGGGATTGATGTCGCAAAGCAGGTAACAACTATTCCCTTCGGTCTCAGAGCGGAATACCTTCATGAAAGTCGATGGCGGCTAGCCCTCAGGAAAGTCCTGACGCATGACTGCGACCAGTTGACACGGGACATAATTTAGAGAAAGTCATCAGCAGATCCCGAAACTCTCCGGGACTTACTTAAAAGGGCCCACATGTTGGAACATACGGGCCCCTCATCTCTTCCAAACTACCGTTGTAATGACAAGTTCAAATATCCGGAGAACAACAATCGCAAGGTGGGCCTCCTAACAACACTGAATTCTTTAATACATCTGCCGATCAAAGTAGGCGAGGAGCAGGCATGCCTAATGCCAACCAGCCTCGAAAACCGGTGTTGGGAGGGGGAGGGGAATTGTCCCTAGAAAAGAAATTGAATAAGGTCTATAGTGTCCGTAAAATAGTCAAGGACGCCCTATGAAACGGTCTGCTATTGCCTAAATCAAAAAGACCACATGAAGCAAACATGACTGATGATCTTTTGTACTGCTCGTATCACAGAATGGTGGGTCATATCATTGAAGGCTGCTTTGTTTTCAAGAATTGGGTTGAAAAACAATTCAATGAGGGAGTGGTCTCATTGGCCAAAGACGTGTTAGCAGAAAACCATGCTATGATTGTCTGCTCCAATCGAACGAAGACTAAAACCCTTTGGGGGCAGACTGCTCCATCGCCTGCTCTAAAAACAGACACTCCGTGCCGAGGATATGTCAACCAGTGACACTCCGTGCCGTGGAAACATCAACCAGCGACACTCCGTGTCGGGGAAACGTCAAACAGGCACTTCGTTCCGAAGACACGTCAAACAGACACCCCGTCTCGGAAAAACGTCAAACAGTGACACTCCATCTTGGGGATACATCATACACCGACACTCCGTGTCGAAGACACCTCAATCAGCAACACTCCGTGCTGGGGAAACGTCAGATACTTCGTCTCGGGGAAACGTCAAACAGTGAAACTCCGTCTCGGAGATACGTCATACACCGACACTCCGTGCCGAGGACACGTCAACCAGCGATACTCCGTGCTGGGGAAACGTCAAACAAACACTCCGTTTCGGGAATACGTCAACCACCGACCGTCCATTTCTTAAAAAGGGCAGTGCCAGCCTTCTAAAAACGGGAACCAAATCAAGTCAACCTCCACACGGAAGAAGATCCATAAATTTCATCCACACGACCCATATATGTAGAGTGCATTCATTGATGGTGGCACTTTATTGGGGTTAAAATTTACACCCAATTGGCTAAAGGTCAAAGTCAATGTCAAACCGTGGACATGTAGTCCTAAGCCAAAGCCGGACCATACTGTTGAATCAAGTCGGGCCCACGTCCGAACCCTAGCCGGACCCATGCCCGAATCAAATTGAAAACAGGTCGGGCCAGGCCCAGACTGGAAGTACAACAAATAAATGTAATTTTTAAATAAATAGGCAAAAAGCCAAATTTTTATAAAGCGTACGACTCAAGTGCAAAAAAAATAAGCATATGAGTCATGAGATGGGCAAAATGCCATTTTGTAAATTACAAGGGGATATGTGTAAACTTGTAAGCCTATATAAGGCAATACTATGTTGAAATAAAAGAACTTTTTCATTCTCCTAAAAAATTAGGGTTCTGTGTGCTCTTATTTTTCCTCAAGGTTCTAAACATTCTTCCTTTTTTGAATTAAATCAAGATTTTAACTTTTCTTTTCCAACAGAGGAATAGTTTTTACCATAAAACCTTTGAATGGGAGCTCAGATCTCCCATCAAATCTTTAAAAAGGGAGATTTTTAAGTCTCATATTTTTTTCTCCAGGATCCAGTCGACAAAGAGGAGGAAGAAGGAGACCATCTCCAATGATCCCATTCTGGGAATATCTAAGACTTAAGAGAAGATCTAGGGTTCAAAGGAGGAAAAAGGGGTCTCCTTTCATCATCTCTGAAAATCTGATGGGAGTTTAATTCCGAACAAGAATCTCTTCTTTAGGAGTTTAACTTCAGATCAATATTTGAGATGCTCAACTCCAAGATTCAAATTCTTAGAGGAGTTGAACCCCAAAAATCCAGATCTTTTAGGAGTTTAACTCCAAAAAAAGATCATTTTCTAGGAGTTTAACTCTAAAAGTCACTCGAGAGTTCAACTCCTCGTCCAAAGGCTAAGCCCCTTTTTTCATGGGTGTCCACCGTCCGCGCGCTATGAATGTGAACTGATGGCGTCCATCACCCGCGTGTAGGACGCGTGGCCCTTCGGCGCCCTCATGCAGGGCGCGTGGCCCGCTGGCATTGAACCCCTACGCGCCACACACGTGGCCCGTTGGCACCCAGCGTCCATGTGCCATCTCACGTGTCTTTAGGACGCTCTTCACTTCTCTTTTTCCCACACGCTCCACACTCAAAACACGAATCCCCATAAACTCTGCGAGACCCCCGAATACGTCCAAGACTCTTTCAAAACACAACACACGTATATTGCATATTGAGTTCGCATGATTAGTTTTAACCATCAATCGGTGGTTTCCTTATTTTAAAAGCGAAGGGTAATTAACGACCGATTAGTCCGCGGTTGCCGGAGATTCAGAGCCTCACAATTAATAAACCCCAGCCTACTCTAGATAGGGGGAATCTGTAATACGCTTGTTAAGCGACACATATTCCTATCTTAATAGGGTGACGAAAAACACCCTACGAGGATGAAGTTAGTACATGTGTGTGTGTATTGGTTAAATTAGTAGATCAGTTAGAGATTAGGTATATAAATATTTAAAGGGTTTTTATTAAAAGTTATCATACAAACTATTGCTATAATATTTCTTTGGTTATAACAAATAATGCGAGACAAAAAATATATGCAAGCTAAATAAAATACTAATAGATTAGTCTAAAGATATTAATATATTAGTAAAAGTATATGTATATATATAAGGTTAATGGTGGAAAGGTGCCATAGAAAGAAATTTCCTTATATGGCGTTGGAAAAATACACGCTCCATGATTTTTTTCGACAATCAGTATACATCACCTTCATCTTTATCATCTAAGATGTGGATACATTAAATTTCATGTGATTATACCATTTTTTCACTGTTGATTTAGTTGGTGCAAAATTAATGGTTTACCGACAATAGAACTTTTTACATTGCTAATTCAACGGTGAAAAAGTAGTGGAATCATATGAAATTTGGTGTATGCACATCTTAGATGATAACGATGATGATGATGATGGATGCCGATCGTCGGAAAAAGTGGTGGAAGTTGTATTCTTTCGACCCATGGATGGTAAACCCTTCCTATGGCTTCTTTCCTCCATTATTCTCTACACACACACACACACACACACACACACACACACACACATATATATATATATATATAGAAAAATGCACACAACCCCCACAATAGTTTAATCTAAAAAGATTTCAAAAAGGAATTTTGTAAAGATTAAAAGGATTTTAAAATATATATATCATATCATATCTTCAAAACCAACATACTGCAATATCTTTAAAAATATGTCTAATGATAGACCTTATATTGTATGCCTATTAAAAATAAAATATTATAAGATTTACCAAAACAAAGCTTTAAAAGCTAAATATCATATACTTAACTGATTCAGATAACCATACTACATTTGGTTACTTATCTATTATCTGAAAATATATTAGATGCAAATTAAAATAAGATATTAATAAAATATCAAACAATTTAAATACTAAATATCTTTTGTTAACTATAATACTAAAATATAGATATGGTTACGTAACTAAATGTTAGATAATTAAATATTATATGCATATTAATTAGAATATTACTAAATTAGCAACCAAATTTAAAAATAGCAATTATCATTTATAAAACCAACTAGTAATCATAACATATTGTATCTGCAATATTGAACTCCAAATTAGTAATAATAATAATAACAAAAATACGAAAACCAAAACATCCGAAGAGAAAAAAACGTACGATCGGGATAGGGTGTTACACTATTGTGAGCTTTGTGTGAGTGAGAGAACTTGTATAATCTCGTGTAATTCTTTCTCTAGCAAAAGTTTTTCGTCACGGTTGCAGGAGCACGTCTAGTTGGGGGCCAAACCTCGGTATATCTTGTGTTTCTATTTCCTTGGTGTGCTCTTTTCTGAGTAGTTTGATTACACTTCAGTTATATCTTTTTCATTCGATTTCGAAGTGTCGGATCTTGTTTTGATTCCTGGTGCGGTAATCATTTGTTCGTTTGGCCGTGCCTGCGTGATTCCTTCATCGTCAGGAGGATCATTGTGCGGTACAGTAGTTTCATACAACAAGTGGTATCAGAGCATTCAGGCTCGGTAGTTTATTGGGGTGTTTGGAAAGATGACGTCGATAAACTACGAGATCGAAAAGTTCGACGGGCGCACTAACTTTATCCTATGGAGGTCGAAAATGGTGCTCTATTGAAGCAACAAGTTGTGCCCAAGTTTGTCTTTGCGAAAGACAGTTTCGGCGATGACCACAACAACAGTGTTAGAAACGATGGAAGACAATGATTTCAGTTCGATCCAGCTTCATTTATGCGATGGAGTTTTTTATGAAGTCGAGCAAGAGACTCCGGCGGCGGGGTTATGGAGCAAGTTGAAGGCTCTGTACATGAAGAAATCTTTCATAAACCGTCTTTACTTGATGCAAACGATTATACACCTTGAAAATAAAGGAGGGGACATCGGTCAAAACCATCTAGACGAGCTCAACCAGATCGTGATGTACTTGCGTAATGTGGAGGTAAAGATAGAGGACGAGGACCAAGCCATGATTCTAATCTGTTCTTTGACCCCCAGTTATTGTCAATTTGTTAAATCGATGGTGTACATCAGCGACAAACCCTTATTAAAGGGTGTCAAGAGGGGCTTGCTCAACAAGGTGTTGAGGGAGAAGGAGACGGGTGATAGGAAGTGTCTAGAGGGTGCATCGTCCATTCAAGGCCGTTCTCTGAAACTGTCAGATGCTGGTTCGAAGGATGTGTTGAGAAGCCGGGTTAATGACAAATGCAACTACTGCAAGAAGAAAGGCCATTGGAGGCGGGATTGTCTGAAGCTCAAGTAGAAAGATAAGCAGCATTGCTCCGCTATTGCAATTATGGTGGAGGATTCGGATGACGACAGTATGGTCTGATTCTATAGTTCGAACATGCACATGCCAGATCTGAGGAAGGGCTTTGATTTGATTTGATGTTTTGGGCGGAGTCGGTTGCAAGTGCATGATCGACAGTGATTGCGAGATCTACAAATATGTTATTATTTCCATAACGGTGAACAAGGTGTGGACCTTATATATGGGTTTTGCACTGGTTCTTTCTCGTGGTGGAGCTAGCTACCATGCTTCCTTCATGGCTCCTCGGAAAAGTCGTGGGTGTATGTTGCGGAAGGCTAGGCGGTGAAGTGAGTGGGTAGGCATGTAAAGATTCTTTGGTTCGATGTTGGCAGAAAGTTCACTTAGTAGGGGTCCGCAGGTTTCTGCAGGCCTGGGAGGATCATTGCATCGAAACATCATTCTGGATTCTCAGTCGACCGGCGTTACAGAGCGGATGTTCGGACATTTGGGGAGATCATATCTTTATGGCTTACAGCCGGATCTCCGAAGGGAGTTTCAGACTAGATCCTTATATATCGTCCAGTACCTCATCGACCGGTCACAATCGATGGCGGTAGATAAGCAAATTCCCGAAATATGGATTTGAGAGGTTTGAAATTACTTAGTGCTTTGCGATTCGGAGCACCGAGGAGTCGTGGTAAAAGAGATATTCTTGTCCGTTTTTGAAGTCGGAGCTAGTGGGTACATGTCCTGGTGTCTAGGTATCTAGTGAGGAGTAATTGCCAATATGCATACGTCTAGTCTGCGATGCGTCGAAGAAAACAGACTCAGGCGGATGGTAAAAACAGAACAGTTGCGCCATCAAGCGCGGTGGAGTTCGATGGTTCTGGGTCCATATTTTCGAAGGTGAGATGGTTAATACTCCGATTCAGGTGGAGAGTCTAGTAAAGTCGTGGTGCAGAAGTCTACTTAACTAGACGCACATGAGCGGCTAGGTACGAGTCTCTAAGGCATGGGTTCGAGAGTTCGACAGTAAGTCTACATTTTTGATTCTTGACATGCAGAATGTCAGGGATATGAAGTTGCGATGGTTGTAGCAGTATATCGAGCAGGTTCTAACTTGGTACATAATGGAGAAGACTAAGCCTGTGTCTACTCCGCTAAAGGCTCACTTCAGTTTATTCGACGATACAATCATCATTGACCACTGGTGATAGGAACACACGAAGGTTAAGGAACGGTATGTTGGGCACAGATGCATTTTCAGATATCGACGCTTCAATTTGTTATCGCATTATCAACAATGGAGACAGTTTTGACAACCGTTTTGAGGACGGTTAAGGGGGCTATGTATTTGCAGAGATTGTTCGATATAGGGATTCCTCAGGTATGAGAGTGTTCCTCTTAGATAATAAGAAGATGGTCATTGCTCTTACAAAGTTAGGTATCCTAAAGAGTTCGGCAGTTGCACGCACATAGATGGTTATGGATATCGAGTTCGAGCAGTACTCGGACTTAATTTGCATAGTAGATTTTTGAAAATCAGGATGATAACAGAGTTCCAAAGATTGAGCAATGACGAGATTATAGCGAATTTGCATCAAGGTGCAGTTGTTTTTTTTGTGATGGCAAATTGAAGTATGGACCACCGCAAGTATGTGTAAGTCGATGTCGCGTACCCCGCGGGTTCGTGGGGAGGCGGGATTTTCAAAAAACGATTTTTCCAAAGCTCGCAACACCGACTAAATTTCGGGATCTTCACAGAAATCTTAACTAGCTATTCTATTAGGAGGTTCTAACTACTCGGTTAGGATTTATACCTCCTTGAACCATGTACTTCGGGTCTTCTTCTTCTCCTCTTCTTGAGCTCGTCGAAGGTTCGTATCGAGCTTGCAACGTCGGCCTCCTCGTGTCAAAGACGATCCATCCAAGAATATGTGCTTCAAGCTTCAACCTCTAAACCGAGGTAACTAGTGTATCTAGTTTGCTAAGCTAAGTAGCTTAGATGATGTAGAGCATCTAATGGAGTGTTTTATCTCATGAGACTCTATATTTCACAACTCATGGGAGCGTTAGAGTCTTGAGGAAGGAGAAGAAACTTGGAAAGAGAATGAGAATGAGCAAATGAACTAAGGTAATGTGATTGATCGTATAAAAAGTGTTTGTTCGTAAAGTAACCGCAATCTGGATGGTGTCGCCAGTAGCAAGCCGCGAACAGTATGGGTTGTACGCAGGGAAACAAGAACATTCTTTTTGTTTTAGATGAGTTGATAGAAGATACGGTGATTCGTTGTAGATCTATTTGAAACAGATGTAAAGTTTATAAGAAAAAGGGCTTGTAGGGTTCATAAGACTTGGTAGTAATGGATGAATAATTAAAAATGACTTTCTTTATCTTTTAATAGTTTAAAACTAGATTGATAGTGATGAATGTAGATTATGGTTTTTATAAGAAACTAGTGTTTCCCCACTATTAACCTTTGTCTTTGCATTGATCTCTATTCATGTCTCGCCCTTAGCAAAACAAGTGTTAAACATATCTCGAATCGTTGTCGTGACTATCAATAAATTGATAGCGCGCCCGATAAGGAGGTTAACATTTATTTTGTTAAAGTTTGTAAACTTTAAAATATTTAAAAGAAGTTCAATTATTTTATCATCTATTGATCTACCCTATCCTACGAACCCTTGCAAGCCAAGAATTACTCGGTCATTGTTTGAGATCTAGAAGAAAGGTTAGGGAATGAAAACATGATTAAAATACAGAAATTAGATGCAGAAAGTAAATGCGAAAGGAAATAAATTAAGATCTACCTTTATTAATCAACTATTTTATACCAACTATTTTATACAACTCTCCGTTGAAAGTAGATTACAAAGAACCCTAGTTTTTGCTCTCGCTCTCTTTCTTGTTGGAGGTAGATGACTAGCTGATGATCATCTGGATGTGTGGATCGATTTGGACCTCTTGATCTTTTCGGTTTGATTTTAGATGTGAATCTCTCGGTCCTATATATAGTCATAGAAACTAGAAACCCATGATATCATCTGTGATTATATGCTGATACGTTCCAATCACCAAAAAATCTCATCCAACGGCCTTAGAACCGTCGTGGAATCGCCGCGGAACCGCCTATTTGGCCTCGGATCTGCCGTACTCTTGGAGTATCAGGTTCTGGAAATTTTTGTGCTGTCTTGTTTTGATAATTGGAGATTCTCTAGATGTCTATATTCTGATAATAATGACCTGAGCCTCTGCCGTTGCTAGATATTACGATTTGCTTCAATACTCTGGCAGATTTGATTCTGACATAATTTATCCCGGATCTCTTAGATTCTAGATCTGAGTTTATCTGCATAATATCTCAAATCAAAGTGTTAGTAATATTTGGTATTTTTAAGATATTATCCTAACCATTTTATATAATATTATATGTGAAGAATATTGATTAAAAATATTTGATATAATATACATATTTAAATTACTAATATTTCATATGAATATTATATGCATGTATTTTCCCTCATTATGTTAATTATAACGTAGAAACATACGATAATCGACTTTTTACACATAAACCCTCGTATGTTATGTAATTACAATAAATACCTTTTAGTACTTAACAATAATAAGGAAAATGTTCTTTCAAATGTGAAATATTTTATACTAATCAAATACCCACAATCTTCACTTTGATCGTCTCGAGCAAATTAGTTATTTAAAGAGAAATAAAAAAAAGAAAATAGAAAAAAGAAAAACCTAGCACACTCTCGTAGACAACACAATTGCACCTAGCACGTGCAACAAGACTTTAAACCTCTAGGTGTCCATAGTAGGAGGAGTGTTGTCTTCTAAGGGTTTACAGCGGATTTCACACACAAAATCACATAATAAAAGAAAGATGATGAAAATTACATACAAAGATAGAGAACATATAAAAAAACTTGAAAATAAGAGTTTCAAACTACACTAGTTTTTCAGTAGCTATGCGTCCTATCTTAATAGTTATGAAAAGATGTCAGAAATCACATCATCTCTCAATAAAATATCGCTTTTAGTCTTCCTCCTTACTTTTCTTTTAAAATCGATCATATATCCCTACATGTGTGTAAAAAATATCCCTACACTTGGAGCATTCAATTCACGCTATCATAATTTTGTCCATCTTCCTTAATACTTTTTAGTCGGTGAATATTTTAGATGGAATTGCTCACACATTCTTCATGCGACCGTTAATACTTCTTGAGATGCTAACCAACCGATTATCGAATGTGCTCACTCTGTTAGGCGTAATTAGTAATATTCTAGTCTTGCAACATCCAAGGCTTAGCAGTGGCTCCAAAACCAGTTGGTCTAAGGCACTAGGTGATAAGGCACTCTTGCTATTTTTTTTATGCTGTCTTAAGTAATTCCAAAATCAGTCTTAAATTTTCTTCACCATTTTTTTCATTTATATTTTTGTTTATATATTTATTTTCTTTCATACTAATGATTTTAGATAAGAGCATTTCAAGGTATTCTCTCCTATCCCAAGTTTTAAGATGTGTGCAAGTGTAGGGTATCAACATTCTGATATTTGGACTCAAGAATAATGACTATTTTGCAGACTTATTTCTATTCTCAAATTAATGATTTGCTTAATCTTACTAGCCTTAGGGACAACAGCTCATGAATACCTATTACTACATTCGTTCTAAAACATCTAATTTTCGTGCCTTTCTTAAATTTTTCCTTCCTATCATATGTATTTTTCATTATCAAGAATTTTTTTTTGCATCCCACCTTTGGTCTATCCTAAATGTAAGAAATAGTAAATGAAATAATACAATGATGGCTATAACCTCAACTCTGATGTGCCCCGCAAAAATAATATTATATCAATTTACAAATTTATATGAATGAAAGAAAAGAAAACACTTTTCTTACATCCCCGGCTATTCAGCCACACGATCCATTACTCCATATACACAAGCCACCACAAAGATACAAATATGTGCAAGCTCCACTAATCAACGTGTAGCAATTAGCGGACGTTTGGCAACACATACAAACTGAAATATGTAAACGATGTTAAAACCGCGGCTTCGAAACACTTTGAATTGCCCCAACACAAAGATAACATAATATGCAATCTGGGCAAAAACAAACAACACGTAAAACCCTAAATCTAAGATTTCAGAACACCCCAAAAAACTCAAGACCCAATTCCTAAACAGAACCAGCCAGGCCGGGAAAAAGTGTTGTTTGGCCGGCCAAACTATGGTATTTGGGTCTCATTTTTCTCTAGTGTTCTAGCTACATCATGAGTAGCCTTCTGCACTTGTTTAAATTTTTTTTAGAAGACTTTGAAAAAACAAGAGAAACTTGGATTCAGACTTCGTGTGTTTCGGAGTTATTTCTGTTTCATAACTTTAAATATCGTCTAATCTGTTTGTTAAGGTTTGAGTAGGTTCTGATACTACTGCATGTCGATGTCGCGCACCCCGCGGGTTCGCGGGATGGCGGAATTTATAAAAAACGATTTTTACTAAGCTCGCAACACCCAAAAAACTCCAGGATCTTAACATAAAGCTTACTAGGAGGTTCTAACTACTCGGTTAGGATTTATAACTCCTTGAACCATATCCTTCGGGTCTTCTTCTCCTCTCCTTGAGCTCCTCGAAGGTTCTGATCGAGCTTACAACGTCGGTCTTCTCGAGTCAAAGACGATCCACCCGAGAGTATGTGTTTCAAGCTCCAACCTCTAAACCGAGGTAAATAGGATACCTAGTTTGCTAAGCTAAGTAGCCTAAATGTTGTAGAGTATCTAATGGAGTGTTTTATCTCATGAGACTTTATGATTCATAACTCATGTGGGGTTAGAGTCCCGAGGAAGAAGGAGAGGAAACTTGGAAAGAGAATGAGAATGAGTAAATGAACTAAAGTAATGGCAAGTGAAGAATGGCTCATGCTTTTCACTCATTGAAACATGGATTATTTTAACATAGAAAATTAAAACCATGCTTCAATAGTGCATCCAAACAAATAAACAAATACCAAAAGCCATGCTTCACCCCATGCCACAAAAATCTCCATTTCCACCTCATTAATCTATTTGTCAAAAATAGATAAAGTAAATAATGACGTGTCCCCTTCTAGGAGCATGCCATGTAAAATTACAAGAAAGCACTCACCGTATGTACATATCTATATTCGTATTCCGAACAATACGAATACAATGAGATGATAACAATTTAATAATATAATATTAGGATCCGGCTTAAACCAAAACCCACAAGTTTTATCCGTCCGAGCATCATCCGTGTAGCCAGTACATGTATGTGATCGGAATCCTGCCGCAAAACCATACGGCCTCTACACTGTTTCACCCGAAACAGGGAAACCCTTTGTGTGGTACTTTAAAGACTCGACAGTACGCTGACAGTGAGTTTAACCACAAGTCCGTCAGCAGTACTAGCTGCACGTAACGGCTACGCAGGTATCTGTCAATCAGAAGGCCGATGAGCAAACTCATCCGAACTCCTATTGAACCTATCTGTGACAATCTCGGTATAGTCCGGTCTGTTCGTCTAAGATACTCGCATATTGAGCCTAAGGGATGGTAAACGTCACACCCTTAATAGCGCAATAAGTCATTCCGGTGTAGAGCCTAATACACCTTAAGAAATTACGGGAGTAGCTACCCGTAAATCTCGCTTGCCCTGAACAGGGACTTTGTGTAATGGCTTTCCGAACACAGCGCGATATCAATTCCCAATACCGGAAGAGACGAATCCTATCTAACCGCTACTGACTTCATGTGCATCGGGACTGCATCCAATTACTACCTGTTTGCACGACTCTTTTGAGCCATGGTAGTGTAGTAATCTAAGTAACCAAGGAACAGTGAAGGACGAAAGCCCATACAAAAGCCCAAACTCAATAGCATATATATACAAGAGATAGACCTAAGGTTTCATTTTCGCAGCTCCTCTTTTTCAACTCCTCGAAGCTCAAATCTCCTTCCTTTTGCCCTCGAATTTTTTTTATCGTTCTATATCTTCCATCACGAGTTGTCTTTTCTGCCTTTGTCCTTTCTCCAATGTTTGAATAGCAACTCAGCTAATCTTCAGATGAGTAAAAAAATGCATTTTTCTCTGTTAATATTTTGTTTCCATCTCAAAAATGCTAACTTTGCCTTTCTTTCTTACAGATCTGAGAAATTTTCAGACTTTGTTGTATAATATTTGTAGATCTGGAGTTTTCTTGTGGAAACAATCATATGCTGCTCCAAATTCGACGTTGTTTGTTTCTCGTATTGTTCATATATCACAACCTTTAACATCTGAATACATCTCTGGCTCAACTGATTTTTCCTAACCTTTTTTTTATATTCAGGAAGATGCTTTGCAGCCAGAAGATCGCCAGGAAGCAGAACTCTGGTACCAGCAACTCTTAAAAGGCGCTGTTATTTCACAAGACGAAATGTATGAAAACGTGGGTTTATTAATTTTTTGTTTTGTTTTTGGTGTACGATGTATGCATGATAACGGCAGAGAATATCAGTTTTTGTCAAACCATTTGAACCCTTTTCCCACAATTCATCCTGTTGGTCTGTTGGGGTGTGCTAAGAAGCTAGTCCAAACATGCCCTTGGAGTTTGTATAACATAATCACAAAAGATCTTATGGTGGATGCCCTTGGTGTTTGTATAACATAAGCACAACTAATTTATTTATTGTTCTTATTTGGTTTGCAGCAAGTTGTGCATCCCACTTATCCATGGCATACTTCTAAATTTTTCAAACACACATTTCGGCATCTTTGAAAGGACAAAAGTTATTGGTGTTAATGATTCTGGTTATACATATATATTACTGAACATGCAAATTCTCCAATGACTCGATGATATTAATAATTTCTCATTATACATAATAGTTTCGGTGTAATGCACTTGGAAAAGTAATTTCTCATTATCAAGATGAACAACGCCCCATAAGGCAGGCATGATTTGAGTACATAATATAAATGTATTGAAAGGCAAGTGTATATTATGCTTATACATACATGTTGATCTCATCAATAATTGACGGCTTTGCGCTTCCTCCATTACAAGCAGATGGTGAATCTAGTGAAGGGCTGTTGTTGAACAGCTGTAATTCCTTTGGAGGTTCACTTTTGCTTCTTCCATTCACTGGCCTTGTCTTCCTCCTTCCATTTCCATTAGAAGCTTTGGCCTCGCTTTCTCCTTCTTTTCCTCCTTCATTGTTTGTGGTCAAGTTTGAAAATTTCCTCCCCTGATATCTTCTTGCACTTGGGGTATTATTTTCTCCTCTGTTGTTAGAATAATCGGAAGTTGTTTCTTTCGGAACCTCATAGAGGGTGACAGCAGCTGCACAGCTCTGTAAAAACAAATCTTCTCTGCGCTCTGCAGCCAGGTTCTGTAGAGTCTCAACCACCTGGCTCATTCCGGGCCTTCCTTTAGGGTTTTGGCTAAGGCATTGGTATGCTAAGTTGGCTACTTTTTGTAAGGTTTTATTGCTGTACTGGCCTTCCATTCTTGGATCCGCAATCTTGAGCAGCTTCTTGTTATGTATCAGGAGAGGCCGGGCCCACTCAACCAGGTTGTGTTCTCCGCTTGGCCTGCTCTTGTCCATTGCTTTCCTTCCTATCAGCATCTCTAGAAGCACAACCCCAAAACCATACACATCGCTTCTGGCAGTTAAGTGGCCTGTGGTTATATAACACATTAATTGGACTATACATGCCAGTATAAGAGCAACAGATCCGTGATGGCCAAGATTAATTATACATGTACTGAATTATAAAAATCAATTGTTGATCTAGGACAAAAATTATAAGGGGACAAAGGACACATACATCATCTTTTAGATCCAAAGAAGGAAGTGTGCTAAAATTTCTCTTTTCGGGCGTATTAACTGGGAAAACGCCTTACAACCATCCAAAAAGAACATATCCTACCCTTTAACCATAAAATTATTCGGCTAGCGATTAAATTGATGCGAAATGTGATGACCCTTAACCAAGCTGAACTGATAAAGCATTCATATAGCAGACTCCAGGAGTTTGGTGGTGTTATTATACTCAGTTGACTTGCATTTGTATGCATATAAATGCATTCAAGAGATGATCCAACAATAATGGTTTAAACTTAAGTAAAAATAGAAAGACTAAAATTATCTGATTATAATGTGCATATCTATCGGTTAACAGAGAACTCACCAGTCATTACATACTCAGGAGCTGCATAGCCATAGGTACCCATCACCCGAGTCGAAACATGTGTCTGGTCTCCCATAGGTCCTTCCTTAGCCATCCCAAAGTCTGAAAGCTTTGCATTGTAATCCTGCATGCATGGTAAAGAATTCACCATTACTACTTACAGGTGAAGAGACAACAATAGATTTATTTTTTTACGAGCCCAAAGCCAGAGAGCTACAGAAAATACTACAGTGAAAGAAATATATACAAACCGCATCAAGCAAGATATTGGAAGTTTTGAAGTCACGGTAGATGATAGGTCTTTCGGCACTATGAAGGAAGGCAAGCCCTTTCGCGGCACCTAACGCGATCTTCATTCGAGTTGACCATGTCATTGTAAGACATACCCCTGTTCACAAGGTATCTAGAAAGGTTATTGCAATCGTAGACAAATATATATATATGAAGAGTTCCAAAAGGAAGTTAGAACCATGCTGAAACATATCATCTTTTATACAGCATAATATCTGCAAGCATTATTCAACCGAACATACATACGTCGGAAAAGGTGCTTCTCAAGGCTCCCACATGCCATGTATTCATACACCAGCAGCCTGTGAGTACCTTCACAACAGTAGCCAATAAGTTTCACGAGGTTTGGATGGCTAAGCTGCCCAAGATAGTTTACTTCAGTCTGCATACAAACAGAGGGGGGAAAGGGGAAAAAGAATATTGTTTATATTTAAAGCATCATATATGATATGTTGGGTATAACCAATGTTTAAAATAGCTCACTACGTAACTCGCTATTTTGTGCTATGTAGCGTAGCTTAGTCTATTCGCTACGTAGCCTTGGAAAAAACCTTAAATACAAAGTAACTTGCGTTTTTTCTTCAAACTTACGCTTTCAACAAATAGTATACGCTACGCTATGCGTACGCTATTTTCATATAAGATTTTCTATTGAAATTCTTAAGATTTCAGTATCTAATCCTAAACTATATGAAGACGGTCTCATTAAAATTCTAACCTCTCAATTTGAAATCATATTTCTCAAATAGAGGTTATTTAATTGATTTTCGATAGGTTCAATACTAGTATGAATCATATATATGAACTCAAGCATTGAAAATTTTGAAAGTATTTTTTTTTTTGGGGGAATTTTGAGGAGCAGAGAAACTGCAACTGCAAAACATATTGTTATATTATTTATTGTTCTATGTTCTCAAGCTAATTTTATATCTTTATAATAATATAATTTATTGTAAATGAGATGATCATAGTAATAATTAATAATTTATGTAGTTTATACTATACGCAATGCTTTTTGCGCTTTTCGCTATTAAGCAGTGGAACGCTATACTACACACTATAGCTATTTTGAACACGGGGTATAACCATTGTTGCTAAATTTTCATCAAGCTAAATCTAGTACCAAATACTCGAATAGGACAAGAGACGACATACAAAGCGGTGTCTACTGAAATTATGATAAAGGAAGGACGAAGAATATTACCAGCCACTCCTTGTCCCCTTGAAATCCCTCAGGGTTCAGTTCTTTAACGGCAACTAGGGTGGAGTGGAAATCAGGTATGACATATTCATCAATAGCACCTTTATATACGATTCCAAAGCCTCCTTCTCCAAGAATTTGATCTGGACGAAAATTCTTGGTGGCTGTTCTTAATTCAGCATATGTGAATGTATAGACATCTCCATAGCCACCTATTTGTCGCAAGTCGTCTACATCCTTGGGAGCTGACTTTACACTTGCCACGCCATAATTCTCAAGCACTGCCTTGTTCTGGTTTGCAGAAGACAGGGTTCTAGCCCCTCTTCCTACTCCATTATCAAAAAATAAAATAATATGAGAAATTGAAGGTATAACAGTATAAGCGGTAGTCATATTTGCAGTCATCATACATTTTAGAAAAAGTATAACAAACTGAGATTGTGTGATAAGAAACCCTGTCTGAACCTAAGGGCCCTCAAAGTCACAAGGTTTCATATGCATCTAATCTTTGAAACAAATATTTAAACTGCATGGTTCATGATTAAAATATATGGTGCAACTCCACATGGAAATCACTTGAAGAGGAGAGTTTCCTCTTTCCTTTGTTGATGGAGGCCAGAACAAGTCTTTATTATTGGTAAATACAGTAAAACATCTATATTTAGTTACTACTGTTCTCGTGCATGTTTTTTTCTTTTGCCAAAGGCGAGGGAAAAAAGCCCAAATTTTTATATATTTAACGTAAAAGATAGTTGCAAAAAGAAAAACTAAATACAAAAAAACAAGATCAAGGCTGTTACAAGACAATAGCTCAAGATCGAAGTTGTAAGAAAGAAGGTAGTGCACTCTAATTCCGAGCAATTGGTCCACTACCAAGAGGTGTAGCATCAAAGAACTTCACTACTCCAATGGAAGTACCAAAAATAACATCCCGAAGAACAATCTCTTTAGACCTACATTGAGAAAGTTCTACAATTATGTTCTTTTCAAACATGCTAAACAATATTTGCAACCGCCATACGAAGAAGGCTCCTTTTGGTTTCTTACATGAGACATTCAATTGGATGGAATTTAAGATGCCATGCATATTAAATGGTGGAAGCTTGCAACGTGCTAATGATGGTCGGACCACCCAACTAGAAAATACACTCTCCAAAAATAGATGCTTATGACTTTTGGATTGAGCTTCGCATAAAATGCATTGTCCTCCTTCACCAATCTCTCTCGCTTGAAGTATATCAAGAGTTTTTTAATTTTCCAAGAATGGCTTGCCATATGCAAAGAGTTCTTCGGAATGAATTTGTAAAACCAAACAAATTTAGCCCGAGAATATATCAAGGAATGTTGTAGTAGAAGTGATGCTTTCGTCGATTTTGTGATAAATAGGCCCAAAATCGTTTGCAATAAACTGAACTTGCACATGTTCTTGTGGATGTTGTCAAGGAAAATAGCACATTATGCAATTAAATCATTTGCAATAAACTCAACTCTAAAAAGGTTTACTGTAATGTTAAAATGTAGAAGCTGTTTTTAACTGAATAACTTAATTTGAGGACCAATGCATTTGTAATCAGGAATCTCTTCAATAACTGTCCTGAAATGCTCAATGTTTAAGTAGTAACATCCGCTGAATGTAACAGAGAGATAAGGATCTGAGATAGCTGATTTCAATCCCAGAAAGCAACAGGCCGAGAAGTGATACCTAGATTTGACACCTTAGTTTTGGTGTCAAAAATGGCTGTCCAATACTGACATCATCATTGTAAACCCAAAAGAATGGATTCTGCTATTTATACAAAAAGTTTAAGATATTATTTATTTAGAAAAACTATTTTAGGCATCATTAGTTATTGAAAAATAAGTGAAATTTTTTAGTTATTTTTACTATGTATTTATAAAACCGCTATAGATCATTAATTACTAAATTTAAGAAATTCTATCAGTAAATGATAGGATCTGATATTCCGATTCAAATGGGCCGAGATGACTAATTCCAATCCTAAAAATGATCGCCCGATACTGGTATCAATTGCGGTACCGATACTAAGATATTAAAATTTTACCCACTGGTCACTTGATCATGAATGAAAATTTGGATAATGCCATTTTCATCCTCATTCTGACCAGAGAACTTGTAAATTCTCTCACGTCTTGTACTAGTCATCCATGATCTATATGACGGGCTATTTGGGTCGGGCCATCTATTGGTGTGGGCTACCAATAGATTTTGATTAGTGTTAGGGATGTAAGCCACTCTCTTGAGAGAGAGAGAGAGAGAGAGAGAGAGAGCTGGCTGGGTTGTGCACCCTCTCTTCTGGCGCGAGAGTGAGATAGGGGGACGAGATGTGAGAGAGAAAGAGAGAGAGAGTTGAAATGAGTGAGATCTTATAACCTCCTCGTATCGATAGAATCCTTGCGCTCGTTTTTTTACCCATGGGTGTAAGCAAAGGTGTTCGAACCACGACAAATCGGTGTGTTATCTCTTGTTCATGGTGTGATTGATTGCTATCTGGTGTTCTTGATGTTATGAGAGGAGTGGTATACCCATGACCACAAGATTAATTATGTATATTTTCCACCGCATTCATGAAGCCCATGATCATCGAATTCGAATATTTCATGATTCCATGGCCTTCTGAACTCATCTCATTTTGAAGTGCGCTATTTATGACCTTTGTGGAGAAAACAAATAGAAAAACCTATTATGACCTTTGTGGAGATAACAAATAGAAAAACGATTATATGATGCATTATATAAGAAAAGAGGAATCCAATGGAAACTTGGTGGTATAGCTCCTATTTCTATCTAAATAATTAAAAAGTAAGAATTAATAAGAATAAAACTATAATAACAACGGGGAGCTAAAATGGAACATAATTAAATAGAGTGATTTGAATTTGGTAATGGCAGATCCAGATGAAGAATAGCTGTGTGGTATAATAATCTCTCTCTCTCTCTCTTCTCTTTCTCTCCTCTCTCTCTCTCTCTCTAATTCACAAAAGGACAAGAAGGAAAGAAGCAGACCTGTTGATTTTCTTGGAGTTGAGGGGAAATTGCCTGCCTTCTTCTCCGATGCGGCGGCAGCGGCAGCAGAAGATGATGATGATGATGATGATGCAGCCGAGCAATTCCCCATCAAAAATCCCCCCCCCCCTCCCCTCTCTCCCTCACAATATATTAATTAATAAATCGATCTCCTTCTCTTCCTATTCTTAAAAGGAAACTGGATTTTCCTTTTTTTTCATCCTCCTTTAATTTTTAAATAATTTTTTTGGGTTTGCTATTTGTTCAAGGTCCTTCATATCATATGCTCTCTGAATCACATATTAGTCCGTCAAATCTTCTTATTTGATCCAAGGTCCCTCAATTCCTCTAAATTACCACACTTGGTACGTGTTAAATTGGTAATTTCAATCCTAGATATCCACTTAATACACCTATGCTTTTTGAAGTAAATAATATTATCCAGAATTTGCGATTCCCTGAGCTGAGATTCCTTGGATCATAGGATTCTGTCTATCCATATATTAGCTCAACTATTCCTGCTTAACGCAACTAGTGTTATCCGCTGGTCAGCCTGTCCTTCCCAGGCCGCCCGCTCACTGTGGTTGATCCTCCTCCTCTCGGCCGCTAACCATGTGTTGTGAAAGGGTTAACTATCAGATTCGGTCAGATTTGGACGGAAATGACTAACGTGTATCGAGACGCCTTATAGCAAATAGTAAGATTTGAGGGATTAATACGAAATTCGATAAGATTCGAGTAATTTATATCGAAAGGGTAGTGATATTGCCAAACTTCTAATTGATAAATCCATATCAACAATTGTGCATTGACAAAATTAACCATAACTTAACCGGCCTTTAATTATGATGCTGATTCAATTTACTAAAATACCATTTTATAACTTAAAAATATTCTCTCTAATGACAATAACCACCCTTTCCTAAAACATTCTCTCCCCAAATCTCTCTAATATCTCACTCCGTGCGGTCGTCTCCGACCTTCCCCCCCCTAAAACCATTATTTCATGTCTTTTATTTTGATGGATTTCCATCCAATACCTGCAAGCTCATTTTTGTTAGATAAATTGTAATTTCCAAAGGCATTAATCGCGTTCAGTGAGAAAAATTTGAGATTTCATCTTATATCTTCTTATAGAATTAGAAAAGGAGTTGATATCCTTGTGTTGTGAACATGTATGATTGGCAAAAATATTTTCAGCAAAACATTATGAATTGTCATGAATTAGGATCTCACGCGGGAATTTTCTCCTCACAAAGCTGAGAGGACTTTGCGAGTGCATTTCATTTCATTCTTTTTTTTACGAGTTTGCGTCCTTTCGGGTTTTCACAAACTCGCCGGCAGTCCTGCTGTTTTTACTCACGGAGCCCTTTCGGGTTTTCATCCGTGCCCATTTTGCATGTGGACATACCATTTTTTAAATTTTTTTATTTTTGGTGGGACTTTGAATGTGGTCTCACCGGTAGGACTTGGGAGAGACTGTGATTGTTTTACGCACGTGGATTGTATACGGTTTTGCAGGATATATGATCCAGACCGTAGGGCCGAACAAATTTCGGGACTTTGTTGGCGTTTGCATCGCTGCACTGGAACATGGTACCAGGAGCGACTCATCATTCGCCGTTTTGGGGTTTGGAATTTGGTTGGCGTCTGCATCGCTGCACTGGAATATGTTACCAGGAGTGACTCATCATTCGCCATTTGGGGTATGGGATTTGGAATTTGGTTGGCGTCTGCATCGCTGCACAGGAATATGGTACCAGGAGCGACTCATCATTCGCCACTTAGGGATTGGCATTTGGAATTTGGTTGGCGTCTGCATCGCTACACTGGAATATGGTAACAGTAGCGACTCATCATTCGCCACTGGGATTTGAATTTGGAATTTGGTTGGCGTCTGCATCGCTGCACTGGAACATGGTACCAGGAGCGACTCATCATTCGCCAATGGGATTTGAATTTGGAATTTGGTTGGCGTCATCGCTGCACTGGAATATGGTACCAGGAGCGACTCATCATTCGCCGCTTGGGGATTGGGGAGCGATGGCTTAGGAGACAGGTTTAGATCCCTATCACCTAAGACTTTTCAATTTTATAGGCCGCGAGGGTCCCATAAAAGCATTTTCTCCCTACGAGTCGTAAAAATCCCGTAGGTGCATCTTCTCCTTAGGAGTCGTGAGGACCCCCAAGTGTGTTTTTCCTTTGTGAGTCGTAAGGATCCCACAAAGGTTTGTTCTCCTCATGTATCGTGATGACACATGAGTGGGTCTTCTCAATGGAGCATAATTCCAAATGCGGAGACCAGCCGCGTAACTGGTGATTATGGTGGGGCATGGGTATGAAGAGAATTATTTGAGCCCGTGGATTGTATACGGTAGTCAATTTGGGGACTAACCGTAAGGCCTGGAGAATTTTGAAAAATTGGATTTTGGTTGGCGTCTGCATCGCTACACTGGAATATGGTACCAGGAGCGACTCATCATTCGTCGCTTGGGGATTGTGGAGCGATGGCTTAGGAGACAGGTTTAGATCCCTATCACCTAAGACTTTTCAATTTTATAGGCCGTGAGGGTCCCATAAAAGCATTTTCTCCCTACGAGTCGTAAGGATTCCGTAGGTGCATCTTCTCCTTAGGAGTCGTGAGGACCCCCAAGTGTGTTTTTCTTTTGTGAATCATAAGGATCCCACAAAGGTTTGTTCTCCTCATGTATCGTGAGGACACATGAGTGGGTATTCTCAATGGAGCATAATTCCAAAAGCGGAGACCGGCCGCGTAACTGGTGATTGTGGTGGGGCATGGGTATGAAGAGAATTATTTGAGCCCGTTGATTGTATACGGTAGTCAATTTGGGGACTAACCGTAGGGCCGGGAGAATTTTGAAAAATTGGATTTTGGTTGGCGTCTGCATCGCTATACTGGAATATGGTACCAGGAGCGACTCATCATTCGCCGTTTTTTTTTTACCGCGATTGCTCTATCATTTCAGCTTTTCTTATCGCGAAGGTCGCGATTGCCCTATCATTTCGGCTATTTATTCGCGGTTGCCCCATCATTTCGGCTTTATTTTCATGTTTATCTTTACTCGATGATTTTTATTGCGAGTTGCCTCATCATTTCGGCTTTTCTTTATTTTTCTTTTATTTACACATTTTTTGTTTATTTACATACATATATATATTTTTACATTCCTAGTTTAACGACTTAGAGGTCGATGGTTCCCAGTTTAACGACATGGTGTTCCTTTTTGCTTATCCCAGTTCCTTGAACTTTGATCTTGGCGGAGCTATGTTGATGACCTAGCTCTGTGGCTTGCCGATACATCCGAGAATTGTGAGGTTTTTCCAAGCTTATATTGGTCCTCTGCCCAATCTTTGAAAATATAGCAGTCTTCGATGGTATGACCCACCTCTCTATGATATGGGCAGTATATGGGATTGCCGGCCATGTTCATTTCCTGTGGCTTCTTTGGAACAGGCAGTTGCAGACCGTTGTTCAAGACGTCCATGAATATTTTGCGGACTTCATCCCTCCTGAAGGAGTATACCTTCTTCTTTCCCTCCATTGGAGTAGGTGCCTTTACTGATGCTGGTCCTCGAGGCCGATCGGTCTTTGGTTCGCCCTTTTCAGATAATGGCACATGTCTGGGAGGATTAGGTTCCCGAAAGGCTTCGGTCTCCATTTGCATGAAATCGGCGGTCGTAGCTTGACTGTTTGCTAACGCGCCTTTAGACAGTTCTATCTCTCCCGTCCTGTATTGCCTTTCGACCCGATATTTGAAGACAAAGCAGTCCTCAATGGCATGACCTATCACCCTGTGATAGGGGCAATATTCTGGGTCGTCGGTCATATTCGTTTCTTGCGGTCTCTTTGATTCCGGCAGCTGTAGACCGTTTCTTAGGGCGTCTATGAATATCTTGTGGAATTTTTCCCTTTTGAAGGAATAAACCTTTTCCATCTTCTCTTTCAGTGGTGATTCCCCCCCGGCGTATGTATCGGAGGGACTGGAGGCTGATTGCGGCCGTTTTTCACGAAGGCGCTCCGCTGTTAGGTTGAAGGGGATATCAGTTGGCTGCCTCCGGGTATCAATCCTTGGCTCATGAACCAAAATTTGATTCTGCTGTAATTGCAATCGGGCGACTTGGGTCGCGAGATCTGCCACGACGTTTGCCAGCTCGTCGACTTTGGAATAGACCTCGGCCATCTTCTCATCCCTGTCCTGGAATTGCCTTTGAAGCCATTGGAATAATGCTTGTTCTGTAGTTCCGGCTATGACAACCGGGTCATCTTTATTTCCTGAGCTCAATTCCGCAAGAACCACGGGCTCCTTTGGCTTATCGGCCTGAGCGGGCTCTTCATCATTCAGATCGAGTTGACGTTGGGTAGCGTCCACTGCATCATCACCATGGCTGTGAAGCATGGGAGGGTTCATTTCTTTATGTCCGACCATGTAGACAGTGCGGACCACATACCCAACCATCTCTTTATCTTTGGCGGCTGATTTCGCGGAGCAGTCCGGGCTTTGGAAATTCATAAGTTTTAACATGGCCAGAGCCCTAGCCCTTTTGTTGGCTCTGTATCTGAGCCGCTTCTGCCTCAGCTTCTCTGCCTTGAGCGCTTGGCAGGCTTCTGCTCTTCGGGAAGCCGCTATAGGCTGAGTGATGGGGATACTTGAGAAGACACCCAATCGAGCAGTTGTCAGAGGCGCCGCTGGAGCTTGCCCGAGATACCTTGTTTCTTTGCTGGTGTTGATAGCCTCGCCTCCAGCTGGGGCCAAGGAAAGTCGTTCAAACACCGACTTGCGTTTGGGTTGGGACGCCCTCAAGACCACCATATTTGGTCTCCTGCCTTTCGAGACCGGTCTGTCTTTTGCTGGAGCTTGAGGAGCAGGAATGGCGTTAGCTGGCACGAACAGAATAGAGCCGAACGGTAGCGGCGGCTCTTCCCATTGTCGTCCGAGACTGGCCGGAAGGACCGTCCTGGAGTCTATCTTCATCGTGTAGGAGACGGGAGCTGTGTCGAGAGCTGAGCTTGTCCTTGGAGACATTTTTTGCTGCGACTGGAGATTGCAATTTGAAATTTGTTAACCTGCACAAAGAAGCATGATTTCAGTACAGTCAGTCAATGTATATTGATTGAGTTCGCATGAACTTTAACCCGAAATATGGGAGGAGAGATAGGTCCCACCGGGCGTGCCAGAATCTGTAGGGTGTTTTTCATCACCCCATTGAGATGGGAATATGCGTGGGCTTGTCAGGCGTACTATAGATTCCCCCTGCCTAGGGTAGGCCGGGGTTTAATGATTATGGGGATCCGAATCTCCGACAGCCGCAGACTAAGCTGTCGTTAATTACCCCTCACCTTTGGGGTGAGGGAACCTCCGATTAACGGGTTAAACTGGTCATGCGAACTCAATGTGCGGTGTGCGTGTGTTGTGTTTTGAAAAGGGGTTTTTGGATATATCGGGAGCCACGCAGAGTTTTTACGGTGTCGTGGAGCACGTGTGTGTTCAAATATGTATACATATGTATATGTATATGTATGTACATAAAAAGAGGGGAAAGGCATCCAAGGGATGCGTGGGGCCAGCGCCTTGAGCGCTGTGCGCTTAGGTGCTGTACGCTCAGGCGCAAACGCGCCACGTGTCGGCATGGGGGCTCTTTGCGCATGAGATGTAAGATCTAAAAATCTCTTCTTTTAAGATCTAATGACAGATCCAAGCTCCCCTTGGTGGGTTTTATGGTGAAAAACTATTTAGTTTTGGAAAAGGAAGAGTAAAACTCTTGATTTAATTCAAAGAAAAAAAAAGGTTTGAAACCTTCAGAAAAGGGAAAGATGTACAAACCCTAGGTTTTTGAGAGAATGGAAAAAGTGTTTATTTATTCATCATCATGTTGCCTTTTATAGGCTTACATATTTACATATAGCCCCTTGGGCTTTACAAAAATGGCATTTTAGCCATCCCATGGCTCATGTGCCATTTCATTTTTGCACATAAGCCATGGGTTTACAAAATATTGGTTTTATGCCCATTTTGTTTACATTCATGCATAAACAATTACATAAAAATTATTTATTACATGATTTTGTTGTTGGCACGGGGGGCTGGCCACGGGCTCGACTTGGGCATGGGCCCGCTTGACCTGGGATTGGGCCCACCTGGCTTGGGGTTGACTTTGATTTTGACTTGGTCAACCGGGGTGTAAATTTTTACCCCAACAGTGGTGTTTAGAAAATAAGGACTACGATATTTTTAAGAAAATGTACGTCCTTTGAAATATCCGTAGAATCGCTTGGCCTGTCTTCAAAATACTCACGATTCGTTAGTTTTGAAATAGGTATGACTCGAGTCTAGTCTAACATCTACAAGTAAACTACATGACTAAACTAACAGGCTAATCGAAAAAGTAAGGAAATCACCAAAATCTGAGTCGATATATATAAATATAATAGTCGGTGATCCTGCCTCAATAGTATCACATATGATACAATACATAATATGACATCCTCGAGTCAAGAGTGCAGATCTATCATCAATATTTAGCTCGTACGGTAAATCCATCGGACGGCATCCAAATCTGGATACGGGTCGAATATCACATTTATCTCATCATTTATCTGGTATCCTTATCATCATATCATGAACTGGGGTACTGATCTAAAGTCTAGTATCTACTGATACCATATATATATGCGTGTGTATGAAAACACACCGCTTATGGATGTCACGACCCGAAAGTACGGAACATGACCGGCACTTAAATTACAAAACGTCTCGAGGCGTACGTAATCTAAGTAAGCCAAAACCCAGAAATCCAAACCAAAAAAGTAGTAGAGTGAAGGAAAAACAACTTAAAACAAGTAGTTTTAAAAGCATAAGCCGAATTATGCGTTTTGTTTAAAAACATCGGCAGAGTCTCCTTTGTAAATACTGGCCCCCAAACGGGATACAACATGAATAGTATACGAAATCAAAAAAAAGGCATCCCCAAGCGGGAGCTAGCTCTTCGTCAATCGACGGTCACAACCACACAAGCAATATAATACACAACGCCAATGGCGAGGATCAAAAACTCAAAAGGAAACTCAAAACCACAAGAAATCCAAAGAAATACAACGCGCGACACTAAGGTCGAAAGAATAAACATCACTGGTCTCTATCTGAAATAAATACATGTTTGGTTGATGGAACTTCTAGATACAACTGAATAATAATATACAATGTATAATGATGGGTACGATACAAATAAACCCACCTACTAACAAGTCACCCGAACGAAACTATACCCGTAAAGCCGTAAAGAAACCTGTACGGCGAAACCTGCAAGAAACTAGGGCACAACGGGGGTGAGTTGCCAACTCGTGAATAGAAAAATATCTACGAATAGAAATCGCATGTAAGACGCAATCGTAGGTCATACGATCAATATATATAATCCTCAAATAAAACCAGCAGTCTATAACAATGACTAGGGTAAATATCTAACCCGAATATAATCTCATGTGCCCGTGTCAGTGCCTCAGGTAGCAATATATCATGAATGAGGTATGAATGCATGAAAACAGATTACATGTAAATGAAGAAACTGTTTTCATAATTTAGTGAGATTTCCTTTGTATTTTTAAAATGAGGTATCATAAATGAAATCAGTATCAACAGTGTCTAGCATCGACACAAAACATAAATCTCAAAGTCTCGAAACCCCAGGCTCCGGCTATCCGGACTGGCCTGTATTATCAAATCTTAGTACCTCAATATCTCGAAATCTCAATGTCTCAATCTCAATATCTACGGCGCCGTCAGTCCAGGACGGCCCCTACCATCCATCTCAAGACCACGACGGTATCCTGATTGTCGTGGTTTCTGCGTGTTCAAGTTTACTTAATTACCGCAATCAAGACGGTTTCGCTTGTAGCTAGCCGGTTGAGTACGGGTCGTCCGCAGGGAGATGAAATCTTTTTCTAAGTGCTTTAACGAGTTAAGTCCAAATGTCCAGATTTGTTTGTGATTAACTAAGTGTTAAAATGATATGTAAAGAGAGCTTGTTAGGGTTAGGATTAGGTTAGTTTGAGTTAGGAGTCGCTCACTTTTTTCGTTGCCACTCTTAATATCGGTGTTACGGTAATCGGCAACAACGGGGATTAGCACGACCAGAAAGGAACTTGCGAGTATAAGCTAGGCTTTCCAACATTTAAGTTCTTCCTTTTAGTGCTTGTCCGTCCGTTCTTGGCTCTTAGCCATAACCTCCGGTTAATTCAACCACAACCGGTCTCAGTACGGAATCACCGCTATCATGTAGGATAGGGTGCCGTAAGGAGCGGATTGTGGTTCAATTAACGGGAGTCGATTTAAGATGTTGGGCAAGGAAAGAGTGAGAGAGATTTCCTTCTCTCAAACTTCCCTTCTCCTACCCTGACAAGTATGAAACTACTCACCCATAATATGGAAAAGAAAATAACACAAAAGAGGAAGATAGAAAGAAAGATATTAGAAGATAACAACTAGCTATTTGCGACCTCACCTTGGCAAGGATCAAGCGTAAGCATCATGGTTGTTTTAAAGATAACGGAAAAGAGAAAAGAAAGAAACAAACACAAATAACAACAACTAAGTTAACAAATGAAAATTACAAGCAATAATAAAAGAACAATTACAACAAGATAAGCATGGTAAGAACAAGAACTCCTTTATTCATTCTTCACTCACAAAAGCTCACTACAAGTTTTTAATGGAGAAGAGATGAGAGGAGGAAGAACAACAACATCTATCCTAATCTAAATACAAGAAATAAGCATACACACACACCCCTTGGCTTCACAAGGTTCTGGACTATTTTTAGGCAGGGAGAAGGAAATATAGGGCAATAATCAGAACAAATGTGAGAAGACCGTTCTACCCCCAAAAAATCATCAGATGAGGCGCCTACATGGCCGCGGAACCGCGGCCTAGACCCCCTATTGGCCGCGGTTCCGCGGCCGTTCAGTGGAGTTGGCACTCTTGGTTTTTGGTGCTTCCCTGGTCTTCTGTTCCCTTTTGTCTGGTACATGATCTTTCTGATAATGTTTTAACATTTCTTCCAGAATTCTAGTGGGTCAAAAGGTGTGAAAGTGGATCTTTTTGTAATGATTTCTTAGGCCCCGCGTAGATTTCTTTGGATCTTGTGTTGCCATTAAGCCTTGTGCATGAAAATGACATTGATTTGCCATTTTGTCTCTTAAACTGGTGTGTGATAACAGACGGATAAAGAGCGGAGAACCGTGTTTCATCTGTGGTTGGCAGTATTCCGGAATTGTCGTGCTTTTTCATGAATTTCACCGTTTAGAGCCGAGAACCTTTATCCTGCAATTGACTAGCAAACACGGCTCAAGAGTACCTACCGATAAGCAATGTGATAAAAATTGGGCGGTATAAAAATACAAAAATCTGATATGAACAAATACCCCCAAACTTATCATTTGCTCGTCCCGAGCAAAGCCAATTTATTCACAAAAAAAAAACTTCCTAACCTCACTTTCGCAGGGAACGCGATTGCACTGAGCATGTGCAACAAGCCGTTAAACCTCTAGGTGTCCCTAGTAGGAGGAGTGTTGTCTCCTGAGGGTTTTCAGCGGATACTACCCACAAAATCCGGTCAAGCTAGTTTTGTAAAATAACTATGATTCAAACCCCTAAAGTTTTGTTTCAGAAAATAACAATTCTATGATCCTAAGTCTAGACTATCGAACCTTTATTTTTCACACCTCGCTTCTTATTTAACTACAGATTTTATATGTCTTTACGTGCAGTGCAAATAGTGTCGTTAAGTTTCAGAAAGGTCGAATAAAGTCCTCATGTCACACAATAAAGCCCAGATAAGAATTTTGAAAGGATCACATAAGTTTTATAAAGAGTTAAGCATTTTTCAAGTTTCGTTTTCCAGTAAGGTTTCAACTTCAGAATTTCTATCTTCCTTAACAGGAAACTAGGTCTTATTTTTCACTCCACCTTTTTCTTGATTTCATTTCATACACACCTCTGTGAACGTGCAATAGTCTTTATCATAGAATAAAACCTTCATATCTCCGATAATTTTTTTTTATAAAAGCCTGTCTTTTATCAAGATTATTCTCACACAAAGAACCGTTAGGAATTTTAACTCGGAGAGAACACTTGCTTGACTTTGTTTTAATCTGGACTTTCTAGGCTTCTTAGCGAGCTTTTGGCCAATGCACCCAAACTAGTTGGCTTTAGGGCATTAGGTGTAGAAACACCCCGGCGGACTTAATTACTTAAGTTACCTAGGTCCAAAAACAAAAGACAGTTTGGCGTGAAAATCATGATGATTCAATACGAACGGAGATATAACCGGCAGTTCAATTAATTTTTTTGGATAAAAGACGTGTTTAGTGGGTTTGGTGTGTAATCATTCCAATCAAGTTCCAGATGGGTTATTTTTTAGACTTAGTTCCAATAACATTCCTTCATATTCACTTCACTTCATAAACTATTCTTGATATTACTTATTTCAGAACAAACCTATTTGATCCTCAGAAAATCATTTATCTATTTAAAAGTTTTTAAACATAAAAGACTTATCATCCAATTCCCAAAAACTCACGACACGTGTAATGTGATGTAAAGACGTATATCAGCTATAGTTAATTTCAAAGGAGAGCTATCTTTCAGGTTTTCAAAATCTAAAAATAAGATTTAGTTATTTTTATTTTCTCAAACAAAAACCGTCGAAATGTTGAATCAGAGTCCTCCCACTAGCTAACTTGACAAAAAGTTTTTATGTTTTTAGAAAATTTTCTGATTTTTATGGATTTTATATGCAGATACAAAATATACATATGAATGCGAAGGTAAGAAATGCGTACCGAGCGTACCCCCAAACTTAAACTGGACAGTGTCCTCACTGTCAGTGCATGAAGAGATCATTTGAAGGGTCAAAATTGTCGGTTAGAAAAAAAAATTATTATTATTATTATTTTTTTTTAAAGAAAAGAAAAAGAAAAAGAATGGAAAAGAATATCCATAAATATATACAAAATGGTATATACATACCCCCAAACTTATCTGGACCAGTGTCCTCTGTTCTTGGCTGGATAACCGAAGTTTGGTGGTAGGTAGAGGAAGATTATGCAGGGTAAACCGGCTCCTGTAAAACCAGGAGCTCCTCTGTTGGTTCGGCGCTAAGGTACGGTTTGAGTCGGTGTCCATTCACTTTGAAAAATGAACCGTTCTTTGGATTCTCCAAATCCACCACGCCCTGCGGGTACACATTCCGCACAAAATACGGCCCTTCCAGTGAGATCTAAGCTTTCCTGGATGGAAGTATAGCCGGGTGTCGTAAAGCAGTACCTGCTGACCAGGTACGAAGGTTTTGCGCAAAAAGTGTTTATCATGAAACACCTTCGTTCGGTTCTTAATGACAACCGCGTTATCGTAAGCCTCATCCCTAAGCTCGCTTAATTCGTTCAACTGCAGCTTCCGATGGCTGCCCGCATCTTCGAGAGACAGATTCAACTCCTTTATCGCCCAAAATGCGCGATTCTCTATTTCGACAGGTAGGTGGCAAGCTTTTCCGTACACAAGCCGATAGGGAGACATGCCAAGATCGGTCTTATAAGCGGTTCGAAATGCCCAAAGGGCATTAGTGAGTTTCAGCGACCAATCTTTTCGGTTATTGGAAACCGTCTTCTCCAGTATCTGCTTGATTTGCCGATTTGATACTTCGGCCTGTCCGCAGGTTTGGGGGTGGTAGGGCGTAGAGAGCTTATGATTAATGGAATATTTCCGCATCAAGGCCTCGAAAGTCTTATTGCAGAAATGACTTCCATTGTCGCTAATGATCGCTCGGGGGTGCCCAAAACGGGAGAAAATGTTTTATTTAAGAAACCTAACGACAACCTTGTTGTCGTTAGTCCGGCTGGGCATAGCCTCGACCCATTTAGAGACGTAATCAACAGCGAGAAGGATGTACAAGTTTCCAAAAGAGTTGGGAAACGGCCCCATGAAATCTATCCCCCAAACATCGAAAATTTCCACAACCAAGATCGGTTGGAGCGGCATCTCGTTCCTCCGGGATATCCGGCCCAAGTGTTGGCACCGGGAGCAAGTCTTGCAATAGTCATGAGCGTCTTTGAAGAGTTGTGGCCAGTAGAAACCACATTGCAAGATCTTCTCAGCTGTCTTTCTGGGGCCAAAATGCCCGCCACACGCTTGATCGTGGCAAAATGACAGCACACTCTTGAATTCATCGTCAGGGACACACCGATGAATAATCTGGTCGGGACAGTACTTGAACAGATAAGGTTCGTCCCAGTAAAAGTGTTTTACTTGGGATAAGAAGCGAAGTCTGTCCTGACTTGACCATTCAGTCGGTAATAACCCTATGGCCAAATAGTTCACAATATCTGCGAACCAGGGTTCGCAAGATACTGTCAAGAGCTGTTCATCCGGGAAAACGTCGTTGATCGGAATTGGAAGCGAAGGCGAAGAAGGAAGTCGTGAGAGATGGTCGGCAACTACGTTTTCTGACAAGGTCAAACTCTTGAAGCAACAGGATCCAACGTATTAACCGAGATTTTGCATCTTTCTTCGCAAAAAGATGGCGCAGAGCAGAATGGTCTGTGTAGACAATGACTGGAGAGCCGATGAGGTAGGGCCTGAACTTTTCTAAAGCAAATACAACAGCCAAGAATTCCTTCTCAGTTGTTGTATAATTGAGTTGGGCGTCGTTCAGGGTTTGGCTCGCATAATAGATTACGTGCGGCATCTTGTTGATGTGTTGTCCAAGGACAGCACCAATGGCAAAGTCGGATGCATCGCACATAATCTCAAATGGGTGCGTCCAGTCAGGTGAAGAAAGAACGGGAGCAGAAGTGAGTGAGGTTTTCAATGACTCGAATGCAGTCACACAGCTCTGTAGGGTTCCTAGGCACACTAGTGAGGTCTTACAAGCCATCGACCATGGCAATTTCAAAAATTATGGTGCCTACAAACCCTAGTGTACGGATCGATAACTAGATGTCTAGGCGAAAAGAACTAGTTAACAACTTAACTAATGAGAATACGGAAATACAACCTTTGTAGATCCGGTGCTCCACCTCCATAGCTCCGCAACGAAGTCGTCTCCGCTGTCCAAATCAAATCCGGGCTCTAGCGTGGGCTTCGTCGGAGAATGGGCAAGCTAGGTCGTCGATGTCCATGCCGAAGATGATCTACGTCGAGGCATCGATGAATCAAGCTCCACCTTCACCAAGTCATGAAACTTGTGAAGGAAACACACTCTACTACTTGGCAAGAGGTAGAGGATGAAGAAATAGGAAGTGGGTAGACTTTAGAATTGGATTTCTCACTCTTTATCATCAATCACCATTGATGACCTAAGCTTTCTTCTTGAAGTTCAAGGAAGAAGAAGAAGAAAAGATATGATAAGATTAATTCAAAAATGAAAAGAATAATCCATTCTTATCATAAGTGAACCATGGTTAGGTGTAGAGATTAAACTAGGGTTAAAACAAATGGTTAGGTTAAGCATGAGATAAGAATGGTGGACAAAGTCAAAGGTTCATGAACTTTCAAATACAAACAAAGAAAGCCACCATTCTTCTCATTACTTTTTCCAAAAATAAAATAAATAAATAAATGAATAAATAGATATGAAAAACAAAACCCTAATCATAAGTAAACCATGGTTTAATCTTTACACTTAACCAAGTCATCATGCATCATCAAACATGATACAATCAAGTGTACAAAAGTATATCACATATACAATGTGCACAAACTAAGTGAGAAAATCCATCTTAAGTAAACCGATACTAGTTAATGCAAACTAATATATCAAATATATAATTGTGCATTAAATCATCAAATCAACACTTGATTTAACGATCCGGTCATGTCGCATATAACCGGCCAGTATACAATGTATCGGCTTATCGAATCAACGCTTGAATCGATAACTAGGTTATATCACATACAACCATTCGATACATTCATCGCGAGAATGAAATACGGTATCACATACACGCATTATTCTCGGTCCCGCACATATCTCATATGCGCTCCTATTTCGTTTCGCTTGAGCCAGGAAACCTCTGTGTAGGACTCTAAAGACTCGTCAATATGCCGGCAGCGGATGATGATCATATCAAGCACCCACAAGCCGCAAGCGGTCTGCTAAACGTAACGGCCACCCGGGTATTGAGCGATCTGAAGATCGACGAGCAAGCCCGCTCACACTCCAGTGAATCCGACCAGTAACACTACCGTACAGTCCGGTCTGATCGTCTGATATGTCGCATATCTCGCCTAGGGGTGGTAAACGTCAGACCCCAATAGCTCAATAAGTCGTGTCGATACGAGGTCTATAACTGTTCGAGAAACTACTGGTAACACTTACCAGTAAATCTCAGCAACCCTGGCCAGGGATTTCCTGTTATAGCCAATCGAACACAGCGCAACATCAACCCTCTATACCGGGAGAGACGAATCCCCTCCTATCGCTCATTGCCTCCATGTGACTCGGGACTGTACCCAAAAACCACCGTTTTGCATGCCCTCTTGGACGTGGTAAGATGGAAATCAAAGCACAGTGGGAACCACACAAGACTCTATGACGATCTCGGGTCAACAGACTACTCTGTACCAGTGTCACCAGAGAACTGCCATCTGACGTGAGGTATAATACCATCTGGGAGTTCTCGGCGAGTCCGTCCAGTGTACCCAGTCTCTACTGAGCACCCGTATATCATCTCTGATGTCAAACACCAATGGATATGGGATCATCCATCGCCCATCTGTATGGGTCGAGAAGGTATACGCTAGTCTACTCTGGTATATTGATGCCCCGTCTCGATACACCCACGACTAGGGACTTTGAAGGATGTACTTATAGACTACCATGTCCCCACTAGTATGATCCGCATCATAGTCCAGGTAGTCAAGTACACATCCTAAGGGCTTTACCAACATGTAACAGAGAGACAAACAGTATACACGTTAAGGTAAAGTTCAACCAGATAGCATACTATCATGTCGAGCAAGAAAGTCCTCCCTATATACGTCCCAGCATCCACTACAATATACATCCTATGTACAGTAATGGCCTCTAGGGCATACATATAACTAACAATCTCCCACTTGCACTAGGGCCATCTGTAGCAGTGGTTGTAGTATCTCATACTCAACCATCCCCATATATGTCTCTCTCTGGGAATAGGCCTTTGTGAGTGGATCCGCTGTGTTGTCCTCTGAGTCTACTCTCCTAATCTCGATCTCCCTGGAGATCAACCATCTCCATGATCAAGTGATACTGCCTTAGAATATGTCTGGATCACTGATGGGACGGACGTTCCTTGGCATAAGCCACAACTCCATCGTCTCACAATGGTAGGAACATAGTTCATCTCATGAACCAATATACACCCAAACAGCCTCTTTGGTAGCATCTTAAGTAGCGATGTATTCTGCCTTTATCGTCTAGTATGCCACGGTATCTAGCTTGGAACTCTTCCAACATACCGTCCCTTTACTAAGGGTAAAGACAATGCCTGCGACTGACATTCAGTCGTCCTTATCACCCTGGAACCCTTCCAGTGATTCTCCCCAGGATCATGTGATACCATCTCACTTCGACAAGTAAGAATCCTAACATCCATTTAGATCTATCTCATAGATCCAAAATCCAGGAGTTAGTAGGTATTATTATGATCCTATATGGAGAATCATTGTGAGATATTGACCGAGCGTAGCATAAGAAACTCCTTTCTTATCAAGAGTATGTTATCCACGTACTCTACGAGGATCACCACCATACTCCCTACTACCTTTTTGTTTATACAAGGTTCATCTACCATTTTGATGATGTCAAACTCTTTGACTAATTCATCAAAACAGATGTTCCAACTCCGCGATGCCTGCTTTATCACATAAAACATCTTGTTCACGTTTCCGCTGCTCCCACTGTTTA
This sequence comes from Agapanthus africanus, assembly GCA_030015575.1. NCBI lineage: Eukaryota > Viridiplantae > Streptophyta > Magnoliopsida > Asparagales > Amaryllidaceae > Agapanthus > Agapanthus africanus. The sequence continues at coordinate 480,604 of JASDDO010000008.1, read as the reverse complement.
CGAAGCCCTCTGGCTGTGTACTTACAGACGTTCTCTTCTAAATCAGTATTTAGAAAAGCAGTCATGACACCCAACCGCCAGATATCGTAGTTATGGTATGTAGCCGTGGCAAGTAGGATCTGGATGGACTTAAGCATAGCTACTTGAAAAGGTTTCATCATTATCCGTACCTGGTCAATGATGCAAACTTTTAACAAGTCTAGTTTTGAAAGTCTCAACTTTTCCATTTACACCAAGTAATCTTCTCAAGATATACTTGCTCCTGATAGGGATTTAACCCTTCAGATATAGCAACCAAAGTCCATACTTTGTTGGTGTACATGGATTCCATCTCAGATCACTAAACATCCAGCCATTCTGACAGAGTCATACTCCTAATGGCCAGCTCGAAGCTAGTTGGGTCATCATCTCATGATGCAATCCTCGCTCCCACTGTCATAGAGAAACCGAAGTATTTCTCAGGTGGGTGAGAAACCTTACTAGATCGGCGGAGAGGCTGAGGTTCGTTGGTAACTATTGAATCCTTTGGTTCTTTCAAATCATCAGCTGCAGTTTGTATAGCTGGAACATTTCCAGTTCTACATAACTGACCTTGCCTCGAGCTTGTCCGGATCTTGCTTTTAAACATAGCCCGGACAACCCCAAATCTTAACTAGCTTAAGACATGGGCTCTTCCCATACCATATCACATATGAAGCGGTAGGCAACTGATTTGATTTGAACACTTTTCAATAGGTATGCAGCTTCTCAAGTGCATAACTCCCAAAAGGAAATAGGTATCTCAGTAGTACTCATCATAGAGCACACCTTATCATATAGGGTGTGATTGCTCCGCCCCGATATATCATCGTGCTATGGTGTATACGGAGGAGTAATGCCGAGAGAGAATCTCATTCTCCTTTAGAATAGTCCAGGAATTCCGTACTCAAGTATTCTCCTCCTTGATCTCATCAAAGGACATAATACTTTTACCCGTACTTTGGTTCTCTACTTCTAACATATATTCTGTGAATATCTCAAAAGGTTCGGACTCATGTTTCAACAGGAACATATGACTGAATCTTGAGAGATTATCAGAGAATATAATGAAGTATAAAGAATCAATCCTGGCATGTGTAGACAGGAGACCTACATACATCAACATGTATCATCCCAAGAGTTCACTAACTCTTTCTCTGTTTCCAGTAAACGGAGCTATGGTCATCTTATCTTTGTGACATGACTGGCGAGTTTCACAAGATGTAAGTTCAAACTAATTTAAATATGCATCTTTATGTAACTCTAGCCAGTCGGGTCGCATTGATCTGACCTAGTCTACAATACCTCAAGAAGGATTCGTTCATTTCTGAACTCTTCCTCTTCTGTGTGTTCTGTATACTAAGAACTGTAGTTTGATTTAGAACATTAATGCTTTTAGATAACGTGCCTGAACCGATCAACTTTTGATATAGGAAATGTTCAAAACATTATCCAGCAATACAAAATTTTACCGTTTCTTTACTAATAAAGAGACAGATATGATTTTGTATATCAGGTTCGGTATCTAATAACATTCGTTCAGAATCAATGTATTGGTAATACAGGGTGACAGTGACCAACAGACTTGGCTGCAACACTTGCCCCGTTTTCTGCCTCATGAAACTTATCACCCGTTCTCAGTTTTTCTACCCTTTTGTAGCCTTATGTAATAGATTACATATCTGGGATCCTGATCCGGTATCACATACCCAGGACGTAGAGGTTACAGAGAAACAGTTCTGTATAATGAACACACCCGAAGATGATGCATCAGCATGCACTCTCTTCGTTTGGGCGGCACGGGAATTCTGGTATTCCCCAATTTCCTGCTCTGTCTTATAACAATTATAAGTTGGAGCGGGACCAACGTTCCCCAGCTCAGTATAACAAGCGGGTTCGGTCAATGATCCGTATTATTATCTTGATTATGGCGTGATATGGTCGCTACCAGGAGAGAGAGAGAAGAAAACACTCAGCGTGCGCTCTGTCAAGAATAAATTGGTTATTATTTTATCTAATCAGGATGGCTCCCACTGCTTTTTATCAAATCTTCCTTCAAACCCTAAAAGGAAAGACTAGCCGGTATTAATTACACACTACAAGTTCGCCAATCTTTCAGCCAGGCCAGTGTCGGTACTTTGAGGGAGGTCCCCCGTGCTTTCGCACGAACCTAATTAATGTAAACCTCGTTTTCCCAGAGGCGTAACCTCGTTAACACCTTTCTAGACACCTACTTGATCGGCTAATTGTAATGTATAAAACTCTCCCAGGAGTAACTCTTACTCGCAGCGGGTATCGAGATCCAACTATCTCATAGAAGGCATGCAATCTCATTGCAAATTTCAACACTTGAAATTCCCGATAATATTTTGCCCCTAGTGTTCTATGACCTTGACGAATGCCAAACAACCCATAGTCCATTAGTCAAGTTCAACCCGTACATTTCATGATCGAATTAAACCCACCCGCACGACCCTTGACGAATGCCAAACAACGCCGTACGAATACCCTAATCCAATCGCATCATATGCTCAAGCAGATAAATACTAGTTAGCTACCGTACACTACGCCTTGACGAATGCCAAACTACCGCAGCACGAATACTAACTAGTACATATCTGAAATGACGGAGGGCTACGACAGGTTTTTCTGAAAACCTATTGCGTAATGAACTTGATATCGTTGTAGGATCGAATGAATTTTGAAATGGAGTGCTTTTGAGGCTTTTCTTGTTTTGCTAAAGGAGTCACTCCCGGTGAAGGGATCGTCGGTCCTTTCCTCGTCGAATGAGGTGCGGGATATATCATATATATCACTGTGCAAAGCAAAAAAAAACACTTAAAAGCAAACAAAAGACAAACCGAGTGTGTAGCATCTGCCAGTTATTGCTAAAGGAGTCACTCCCGGTGAAGGGATCTCGGTCCTTTCCTTATCGAATAAGGTGGAGGATATATCATATATACCGCTGTGCAAAGCAAGAACTGTAGCTACCTGTTTTATTTTGAAATTCGATTCTACAACATCTTAGGTTTCTTTTATTTCATTAATCTCATTAATGAAGTCCCATCATTTAAGTACCTAAACATCACAGATAAATACGACGTACACTTATGCCATCCGCATTCGTCTCGATGTCCCCTCGTGCACCGTTAGGTTAGGTAACTAACGGCAGAGCGGGGCAGGGCTAGCACGGGTGTAAAACATAAGTAACGTCTATATAATATATCATATATACTATATACTATATCTGCCACAGAACATCGCATGATCTCAGATAAAACACAGCAGAAAAAACATATGAAATATTGGATATACTAGGACGTCCGTGTTTTCAATACGAGCCAGTATAAAACACGGATTCCACGGTCGTGATGAATAGCCAAACCCACACCCCTAGACCCCTATGAGAGCGGCAAGCAACCCTGCCAATTCTAGGGTTAGGAGACCCGGACTCGACTCCTCGAGTTGGTCTCCCACTGGACCCCAGAACCCGGTTACTTGTGCCCTCCTCCTTGGGTCTATCCTAGTGCGGAAAAGTAAATAATATACAACAGGTGACAACTTCCGCAACCTGGAAGCGCCCCAATAAAAGAATATTACATACAAGTTTTTACATGAATGAAAATGAAAAACACTCATCTCACATAAAAACCCCCGGCTATTCAAACACGACGATCCAATATAACATATCCAGCAACACATAACATCACATGTCATCAACGTAAGTAAATATGCGCATCCCAATTGTCGTTGACATATAGCAACGAAACCGGCGATATCACATATTACACTTACGGTCACAGAAAAGAAAGTGTAAAACTACAACAGTTGGAATCCGCAACCTGCATAGACATCGAATGCCTAATCAAATGAATTACTTAGACATCGCATGCCTAACAATTATAAACCCCGCATTTTAGTCTCATTATCGAAAACACTTTTCAATATCAAGTCGGGCAATTCAACAAGATTCCCGGCATCCTGATCGAATATTCGTCGCAAACTTCAGTAGACGGCCGCACCCCCGATACCGTCGACGAAGTGCACCAAGGCGGAACACCGCTACCGCGAGCACCCGAACGGATGCTTTCGGCGACGGGGTTCTCCTACAGTCACTTGGTCGGGGCTATGGAGTGAGGCTGTCTATTAAGTTTACCCGGCGAGTATCCGCGTACGCTACGTGATTGCGACGGACTTTTGATCACATCAAAATTCTGTGGCAACCGATCAAGCGAGACTAAAGTGCTACGTTTATAACATTCATTCAGTTATCTTATAACAATTTGTGAATTCCAATTATTGTATCCCATTCCGGATAAATAGAAAATGTCAAACTTTCCGATCGAACAATCGAACACCCAAGTTTTCCCGAAACAGGTCAACACATGAAATAAGTCTAACAACATTCAGTTCGTGCCTCAGTACCAACGGTCCAGCCGTAGAAGGGTCAAGCCAACGCCTCACATGTGGCACGCCGTACTGCCCCAAACCCGAAGGTTCAAAGGGCAGTTCAAGACGGTCACATAATCGAGTTAAGGTTTGTTGTCTTCTAGAGGGACCATCGCATTACTTGCACTACTTAGAACGTCGTTAAACTACGGAAAAATCCAACAGTTGGAAATTTCCTGACAGGGGAAAAATTGGGTATTTATATCCGGTCGAACTTTTTAACATATTCTAAAATTTATCCGGAAAGCCACACAGACAAAATTTGATACTCCGATCAAAATACCGAATCCCCAAAACAACTCCAGAAAATTCAACTCTTGAATAAAATTTAAAAACATCCAGAGAACTCAGAAAAAATGAATTACAGTGTAAAAATTTAGGGCTGACGTCATCAATGTGCGGCGGAACCGCCGCATAAACCTGTATTATGCCGCTCTTCCGCCGCGGTTATAACTGTTCATCCAAAATTTTTTGCGTCGTAATTCTTATATTTCCCTGCTGAGTTCTCTGCATATTTTTAATTTGGAAAAACTCACTGTTTTCAAAAATGTACAGAGAGCAAGATTGGTTCGGGGTTTCGGGTTCGTTCGGACTTCAAATTCCGTCGGGACTTCGCCTAAGGCTCTAGCTAGGCTCTGATATCACTGTAGGGTTCCTAGGCATACTAGTGAGGTCTTACAAGCCATCGACCATGGCAATTTCAAAAATTATGGTGCCTACAAACCCTAGTGTACGGATCGATAACTAGATGTCTAGGCGAAAAGAACTAGTTAACAACTTAACTAATGAGAATACGGAAATACAACCTTTGTAGATCTGGTGCTCCACCTCCATAGCTCCGCAACGAAGTCGTCTCCGCTGTCCAAATCAAATCCGGGCTCTAGCGTGGGCTTCGTTGGAGAATGGGCAAGCTAGGTCGTCGATGTCCATGCCGAAGATGATCTACGTCGAGGCATCGATGAATCAAGCTCCACCTTCACCAAGTCATGAAACTTGTGAAGAAAACACACTCTACTACTTGGCAAGAGGTAGAGGATGAAGAAATAGGAAGTGGGTAGACTTTAGAATTGGATTTCTCACTCTTTATCATCAATCACCATTGATGACCTAAGCTTTCTTCTTGAAGTTCAAGGAAGAAGAAGAAGAAAAGATATGATAAGATTAATTCAAAAATGAAAAGAATAATCCATTCTTATCATAAGTGAACCATGGTTAGGTGTAGAGATTAAACTAGGGTTAAAACAAATGGTTAGGTTAAGCATGAGATAAGAATGGTGGACAAAGTCAAAGGTTCATGAACTTTCAAATACAAACAAAGAAAGCCACCATTCTTCTCATTACTTTTTCCAAAAATAAAATAAATAAATAAATGAATAAATAGATATGAAAAACAAAACCCTAATCATAAGTAAACCATGGTTTAATCTTTACACTTAACCAAGTCATCATGCATCATCAAACATGATACAATCAAGTGTACAAAAGTATATCACATATACAATGTGCACAAACTAAGTGAGAAAATCCATCTTAAGTAAACCGATACTAGTTAATGCAAACTAATATATCAAATATATAATTGTGCATTAAATCATCAAATCAACACTTGATTTAACGATCCGGTCATGTCGCATATAACCGGCTAGTATACAATGTATCGGCTTATCGAATCAACGCTTGAATCGATAACTAGGTTATATCACATACAACCATTCGATACATTCATCGCGAGAATTTTTTACGGTATCACATACACGCATTATTCTCGGTCCCGCACATATCTCATATGCGCTCCTATTTCGTTTCGCTTGAGCCAGGAAACCTCTGTGTAGGACTCTAAAGACTCGTCAATACGCCGGCAGCGGATGATGATCATATCAAGCACCCACAAGCCTCAAGCGGTCTGCTAAACGTAACGGCCACCCGGGTATTGAGCGATCTGAAGATCGAAGAGCAAGCCCGCTCACACTCCAGTGAATCCGACCAGTAACACTACCGTACAGTCCGGTCCGATCGTCTGATATGTCGCATATCTCGCCTAGGGGTGGTAAACGTCAGACCCCAATAGCTCAATAAGTCATGTCGATACGAGGTCTATAACTGTTCGAGAAACTACTGGTAACACTTACCAGTAAATCTCAGCAACCCTGGCCAGGGATTTCCTGTTATAGCCAATCGAACACAGCGCAACATCAACCCCCTATACTGGGAGAGACGAATCCCCTCCTATCGCTCATTGCCTCCATGTGACTCGGGACTGTACCCAAAAACCACCGTTTTGCATGCCCTCTTGGACGTGGTAAGATGGAAATCAAAGCACAGTGGGAACCACACAAGACTCTATGACGATCTCGGGTCAACAGACTACTCTGTACCAGTGTCACCAGAGAACTGCCATCTGACGTGAGGTATAATACCATCTGGGAGTTCTCGGCGAGTCCGTCCAGTGTACCCAGTCTCTACTGAGCACCCGTATATCATCTCTGATGTCAAACACCAATGGATATGGGATCATCCATCGCCCATCTGTATAGGTCGAGAAGGTATACGCTAGTCTACTCTGGTATATCGATGCCCCGTCTCGATACACCCACGACTAGGGACTTTGAAGGATGTACTTATAGACTACCATGTCCCCACTAGTATGATCCGCATCATAGTCCAGGTAGTCAAGTACACATCCTAAGGGCTTTACCAACATGTAATAGAGAGACAAACAGTATACACGTTAAGGTAAAGTTCAACCAGATAGCATACTATCATGTCGAGCAAGAAAGTCCTCCCTATATACGTCCCAGCATCCACTACAATATACATCCTATGTACAGTAATGGCCTCTAGGGCATACATATAACTAACAAGCTCGAGTTGAAATCGAATGGCGTATCCTTGGCCAGCAAAAGAGTCAAGGGCCTAGCAATTTTTCTAAAGTCTTTGATGAACCGTCTATAGAAACCGGCATGGCCAAGGAAGGCTCGGATATCTCTGACGCATCGGTGAGGAGGTAGATTGGAAATGACCTTAATCTTTGCTTTGTCAACCTCTATGTCATTTTGCGAGATGATATGTCCTAAGACAATACCTTCGCGCACCATGAAGTGGCACTTCTCCCAATTCAAAGTGAGATTCTTTTCCTTACATCGGGTAAGGACAGCGTCAAGATGCAGCAAACACTCATTGAAGGAATCGCCGAAGATGGAGAAATCGTCCATGAAGATCTCCAGAAATTTTTCCACCATGTCTTAGAAGATTCCCATCATACACCGCTGGAAGGTAACGGGCGCATTGCATAACCCAAAGGGCATACGACAATATGCAAACGTGCCGAAAGGACAAGTGAATGTGGTCTTGTCCTGGTCTTTTTCGGCGATGGGAATTTGATTATAGCCGGAGTAGCCATCAAGAAAGCAGTAGTACTCGTGTCCGGCCAATCGTTCAAGCATTTGGTCAATGAAAGGTAGCGGAAAGTGGTCCTTCCGCGTTGCGGCGTTGAGTTTTCTGTAATCAATGCATACTCGCCACCCAGTTTGGGTGCGAGTAGGGATTAACTCGTTCGCCTCGTTGGTTATGACCGTTATACCTGATTTCTTGGGGACAACGTGAATGGGGCTAACCCACTGGCTATCAGAGATAGGGTAAATGATACCACTATCCAGACATTTTACGATCTCCTTCTTCACAGCCTCTTTCATGACTGGGTTGAGACGTCTTTGTGGATCCCGGGCTGGTTTGGCATCATCCATCAGATGAATGTGATGTTCAACGATCAGGGGACTAATCCCCTTGATGTCCGCCATGGACCAGCCAAAAGCTTGCCTGTTGTTGTGCAAGACCGCAAGAAGGGCTTTCTCTTGCTCTGGAGCTAGAGAAGCCGAGATGATAACTGGGAGGGTCTCGTTCTCACCTAAGTAAGCGTACTTAAGGTGAGACGGCAAAGGCTTGAGTTCGAGCAATGGAGGTGAAACGATTGAAGACAAGATTGGTGCAAAGGTCTCGAACTCAAAAGATTCCAGCAAAGGTTCAAAACGAGTGTAAGCGACCGAGTTGGATGGTTCAGGTAACTCATCCGAAAATTCGAAGGATTCAAACTCGGGTTGTGAGCAGCTAAGATCGTTCGAGAACGTGAAACACTCGTAGTCGTTTTCTGGCGCAGAAACAGCAGCAGGTTCGAAGAGGAACGCACTAGCGGCGTCAAGGTTATCGTGATCAAACAGAAACTCCTCGAATTCACACTCTTCTGGGGTGATCTCCTGGATCAAGCAGACGTCTAGTATATGAGCATTAGGTTCGGAGGGCTGATTCCCCAACCTAAAAATGTTGAGTTCAATTGTCATGTTTCCAAAAGAGAGGTTCATCGAACCATTGCGACAATTGATCACAGCATTTGAGGTTGCAAGGAATGGGCGACCGAGTATCACCGGAATTTGATTCCGGGGGTTAGCTACAGGCTGTGTGTCTAATACAATGAAGTCAACGGGAAATATGAAGTCCCCGACTTTGATTAACACATCCTCTAGCTCACCCCTAGGATGGGTGATCGATCGGTCGGCCATTTGGAGTGTGCAGTGTGTGGGTTTCAGCTCTCCTACGCCTAATTGCTCGTATACTGAGTACGGAAGCAGGTTAACACTGGCACCAAGATCTAATAGTGCGCGGTTGATGTTCTTATCCCTAATGGTAATTGAAATCGTAGGACAGCCAGGGTCCTTCCGTTTTTGTGGTAAAGATTGGGTAAGGGCATCACTCACAGCACTAGCCAAGAAAACTTTCTTTGGTACCTGAGATTTCCTCTTTTTCGTGCACAAGTCCTTTAAGATTTTTGCGTAGGACAGGACTTGTTGGACAACATCTAAAAGAGGAATGTTAATGTTAAACTGCTTAAACAACTCCAGAATCTTCTCCATTTATGGATTTTGTTTATTAGACCTCAACCGGTTTGGAAATGTGACGTTTTTAAAATTGGTTGAGTCTAATGCTTGTGGAGGAGATTGTGGAGTTGGAACGGATCCCAGAATATGTGTTTTCGTGGAGTGAGAAGTGGGTCCGTTCAGAACAGAAGAAGAAGAAGAAGGAGAGCCTTTTGAAGAGCGGAGAATAGGCTCAGAAGACGAAGAAGCAGCAGCAGCAGAAGAAGAAGAAGTAGAAGAAGAAGAGGCCGGGGTGTCATCGTTGATACGTGAGCCAATGTTGTTTTGCAGCATCCTTCCCGATCTCAATGTGGTCACGGCACTCACATTATGGTTTTGTTGTTCAAGAGCAACATGTACATTATGTGGGTGACCGGGATTTGGGAGTGGCTGGGACGGGAGCTTCCCCTTCTCTCGCTCGCTTAAGGCCGCATTCAGCTGTGCAATCTGGGCCTCAATGGTCTTGATGCTTTGCCTGTGTGCGGCAGTGTGTTGCACTAAGGACTGAATGGAAGACTGGATGTTGGCGGTGGATTGTGTCGATTGTTTCACGAACGCCTCCAGACTTCGTTCGAGCGAGGAAACCTTATCGTTGTTTGACGGAACAAAGTTGTTTGGTGGAAAAGAATTGTTGGGTGCAAAGTTGTTCGTCTGATTTTGAAAAGGTTGGGGTTGGAAGGGCTGCTGAAACTACTGTTGAGTTTGTTGTTGCGCTTGTTGTTGTAGAGGAGGGGCCCTCTGGAAATTGTTGCCTTGGAATTGATTCTGATTCCGATTCCAGGCGAAATTGGGGTGGTTCCTCCAACCGGGATTGTAGGTGGAAGAGTATGGATCATTCTTTGGTCTTTGCTGGAATGCAGCATTAACCTGATCCTGTCCTTGCGATGGTGGATTGTAAGGACACTCTTCGGTTAAGTGAGAAGGATCGGAACAACAAGCGTAGATGGTACGAAGGGGAAGAACAGGGGCAGGAGCAGAAAATTTGCTCTCTATTGCTTCTAGCTTTCTCGTTATTGCAGCCATTTCAGCTTTCATCGCAATAGAGACATCAAGTTGGTGAATTCCTACCCTAGACTGACCGGTAGAAGTGGAGGTAGAAGAAGAAGAAGTCGGTCTGGTGCTTTCCCATTGTAGCGTTTGCTCCGCAAGGTCGTCAAAGAATTGCCACGCTTTCTCGTCAGATTTCGATAGGAAGTGGCCCTGACAGATGGTTTCCAACAACTGCTTGGTTGTTGGGTTCAGGCCCTCGTATAAGGTTTGGCAAAGTTGCCATCTCTCGATACCATGGTGAGGACACTGAACAAGAGGGTCTTTGTACCAGTCAAAGCACTTCTAGAAGGGTTCAGAAGGAAGCTGAGAGAATTGGTTGATTTCATTGCGGATCCTTGCGGTTTTATGATTCGGATAAAATTTCTTTAGAAACGCTTTTACAAACTCGTCCCAACTGGTTATTGAGTGGGAAGCGGTGCTATACAGCCATTTTTCAGCAAGATCGCATAAAGTGAACGGAATGACCCGTAGACGTATAGCATCGTCCGACAGTTGGGTAGTTTTCATCATGGCACAAACGTTTTGAAATTTATTGATGAAGATATAGGCATCTTCAGATTCAAGCCCATGAAATCGCGGAAGCAAGTTGATGAAGTGGGGCTTAATTTCAAAATTATCCCCATTGGCCGGTGGAAGTGAAAGGCAGGTGGGGAGTGCAGAACGGGTGGGATAGAAACGATCCTGGAGCACGATTCGCTGCGGCGCTACAACAGGCGGTGGTGGTGGGTTATTGGTCTCCGTAGGAGGTGGAGCCAATCCAGGGGTAGTCAAAGAGATGTTCGGATTAAATCCTGACATCGCGGAAGAAGAGGTTGGTGAAAGTGAAGGTGAAAATGTATGAACAGAATTCCAGTCAACGTAGGAGTTGGCCGGCAATGGTAACGGTGAAAAAGGCGTGGACGGAGTTTCGACGTCTGAGTCGACCGCGTAGTCGGTAGCGACTAACGTAACGCGGACTAGGCGGGCACTAGTGTCCCGAGTCCAAGCGGACATACACTAAACGAGTATAGTATAGTCAAAGCGGAGAAGGTGAGGGTAAGAAAACGTCAATGGAGAAATACGATGGGTGGTGGGTGAAAAATGGATTTGGCGACAAAGGGCAAGTTTTTATAAAAGTTTTTGATTTTTTCCTTTTTTTTTCTTTTTAGAAAGAGCTTTACAGAGATATGTACGGATTTACGGCTTTAAGCAATAACAAATAAGATATGCACAATCACACCTAGATCTAGGGTCACCTAGGTCTGCTAGACAGCTCCTAACTGTTCCAAAGGGCTAGAAACAGGACCTCAAACCGTCTCTTCTCCGCCAATTGCGGCCAGGTAAGTGCCAGGTAAGTGGGAGGTTTTCCAACGCTTTCGCGAAGTTCCTTAATTAAAGAACCACTTGCCTTCGACACACTTGCCTGGACACCGCAAAAGTCAGATAGGATAAACGGCCGATGCCTGTAACTAGTCCTCTGTCCTATTGAGCGCGAAGTCCTTAGGGCTGAGTCTAGTATTTTTTAATTAACAATGGTCAATGCATATGCTTTTTGTGATTTTTGGGGTCCTGGGAAGGGTGATGAAATCCCCACCCAAATCTGAATTGGTTTCAAGCCCCTTAAAGTCCGTATTAATGATTGCAAAGCAGTAACAAATCAACTGCAAACAATTTTTATTTTTTTAGCGCGGCGCAAAGAATCCTGCACAAGAACAGTTTATTGGAGGGGGGAAAAGAATTTGCGCAAAGAATGCTGCAGAAAACACAGTTCAGTGGAGTTTAAAAGGAGTTGAGAAGAGGGTTGGGATACTCACAGAGGATTTTGGGTTTCGCCTTGATCTGCCGCGGTGTAGCCGCGGGATATGGGTCTAACTCCCCACGACTTTGGCACTGAACTTGAACTTCGTATTACCCTGCACTCTTGCACAAAGAATAAAAAGATGATTTTTTTTACAGTATATTTTTTGTTTTGTTTTTGGTTATAATTATATTCATAAATTAACCCGAAATTACACAAAGAAATAAACTACCGTCTCCCCGGCAACGACGCCATTTGATTGTCGTGGTTTCTGCGTGTTCAAGTTTATTTAATTACCGCAATCAAGACGGTTTCGCTTGTAGCTAGCCGGTTGTGTACGGGTCGTCCGCAGGGAGATGGAATCTTTTTCTAAGCGCTTTAACGAGTTAAGTCCAAATGTCCAGATTTGTTTGTGATTAACTAAGTGTTAAAATGATATGTAAAGAGAGCTTGTTAGGGTTAGGATTAGGTTAGTTTGAGTTAGGAGTCGCTCACTTCTTCCGTTGCCACTCTTAATATCGGTGTTACGGTAATCGGCAACAACGGGGATTAGCACGACTAGAAAGGAACTTGCGAGTATAAGCTAGGCTTTCCAACATTTAAGTTCTTCCTTTTGGTGCTTGTCCGTCCGTTCTTGGCTCTTAGCCATAACCTCCGGTTAATTCAACCACAACCGGTCTCACTACGGAATCACCGCTATCATGTAGGATAGGGTGCCGTAAGGAGCGGATTGTGGTTCAATTAACGGGAGTCGATTTAAGATGTTGGGAAAGGAAAGAGTGAGAGAGATTTCCTTCTCTCAAACTTCCCTTCTCCTACCCTAACAAGTATGAAACTACTCACCCATAATATGGAAAAGAAAATAACACAAAAGAGGAAGATAGAAAGAAAGAGATTAGAAGATAACAACTAGCTATGTGCGACCTCACCTTGGCAAGTATCAAGCGTAAGCATCATGGTTGTTTTAAAGATAACGGAAAAGAGAAAAGAAAGAAACAAACACAAATAACAACAACTAAGTTAACAAATGAAAATTACAAGCAATAATAAAAGAACAATTACAACAAGATAAGCATGGTAAGAACAAGAACTCCTTTATTCATTCTTCACTCACAAAAGCTCACTAAAAGTTTTTAATGGAGAAGAGATGAGAGGAGGAAGAAGAACAATATCTATCCTAATCTAAATACAAGAAATAAGCATACACACACACCCCTTGGCTTCACAAGGTTCTGGACTATTTATAGGCAGGGAGAAGGAAGTATAGGGCAATAATCAGAACAAATGTGAGAAGACCCTTCTACCCCCAAAAAATCATCAGATGAGGCGCATACATGGCCGCGGAACCGCGGCCTAGACCCCCTATTGGCCGCGGTTCCGCGGCCGTTCAGTGGAGTTGGTACTCCGGGTTTTTGGTGCTTCCCTGGTCTTTTGTTCCCTTTTGTCTGGTACATGATCTTTCTGATAATCTTTTAACATTTCTTCCAGAATTCTAGTGGGTCAAAAGGTGTGAAAGTGGATCTTTTTGTAATGATTTCTTGGGCCCCGCGTAGATTTCTTTGGATCTTGTGTTGCCATTAAGCCTTGTGCATGAAAATGACATTGATTTGCCATTTTGTCTCTTAAACTGGTGTGTGGAAACAGACGGATAAAGAGCGGAGAACCGTGTTTCATCTGTGGTTGGCAGTATTCCGGAATTGTCGTGCTTTTTCATGAATTTCACCGTTTAGAGCCGAGAACCTGTATCCTGCAATTGACTAGCAAACACGGCTCAAGAGTACCTACCGATAAGCAATGTGATAAAAAATGGGCGGTATAAAAATGCAAAAATCTGATATGAACATATCCTCCGGATATCCGACGCGTCGGGTAATATCACCGGTCGGTAGTGCTCCCCTGCCAGGCTCAACGTCAACAACACGGCCTTCTCGCCCTGGGGTACCGCACCGGGTCCACCATGTACCCGAAACGGTTTATTCAACTCCTCGAATCGGGTCTCGAAATCCATCAGCAAACTCATGGTGGACGACTCATACATCATAGGAAAACCGTATTTTTATTTAAAAAGAGAGAAAGCAATTTATATATGTTTTGCGGTTTTCCTCCAAATCCAGAAAATATCATGGAAATCCGAATCATCAATAGCATGTAAAACCATGAATATAAGCATGAGAATGAATAACAGTATGCATGAAGCGACAAGTAATAACTACAATATCTAAGTTGGCATTTAAGGTATGTACACTAATATTATGTCAAACTACTGGCTATCAAGCTAAGTTAAGCAATAATATTTTCTAAGGTGTACGTGACATGGCAATTACCGATGAAGATGTGTGTGAGCCGGCAAGTAAGTGTATGTGGTACATACGCATCATCGGTAATGGTGCTGGTGTCCTAACAGCATAATGTCAACAATGCAATATGAAATAACAATGTAATTATGCGATGCGGAGCGAGCAACCAAAATGAACGGGAGCTAAATATTAAACAGTGGAGCCATTTGAAATAACACGAATCGCGGGGTTTTGAAAATAGGGGCTACGGTGGTTTTTAAGAAAGGATACGTCTTTTGAAATATCCGTAGATCCCTTGACCTGTCTTTTAAAATACCCACGATCCGCTAGTTTTGAAATAGGTAGGAGTCTAATCTAATCTAACAACTACACTAAACTATACGGCTGAACTAACAAGCTGAACTACAGGTAAGGAAACCGCCTATCATCTGAGTCGATACATATACATACCTGTATATATACAGTCGGTGATCCCGCCTCAATAATATCATATCCGATACCATATCTATAACAGGCATCCCAAGTCAAGAGTGCGGATCAATCATCAATATAGCTCGTACGTAAATCCGTCATACGGCATCCTAAATCTGGGTACGGGTCAATATCACATTCATCATACTATTCACCTGGTATCCTCTTTATCAAATATCATGATCGGGGTACTGATCTACGTCTAGTACAATACTGATACCGCCTAAGTATGCATGCACGTGTGTGAAATACTACGTCAAGACCCGTTACAACGTCATGTCGTATCTCAAATACGAACCCTGCTATATCACCGATCTCACGGCCTCAAATCAAATCTCATCGACTCATCTTAAATCCCAAGTACTATCCTCATTATCCATGCATGTGTATATGAATGTACATATGCATAGTCCCATACCCACGCATATATACATATATACACATCCCAATCGGCGCACAAGAAAGTAATGTATGCAAGTCTGTGGGTGCGTATGTGGGTATAACAACTACTCTAGGGTTTCGCAACTAACCCAAAGCTAATCCATGAACACATAATCATAACATGAATAAACATTCTCGTATCATAAAACACCTATATAAACATATATATATGAGCTACACTACGGACTGCGGGGGTGCTATACGCCATCCACTCGACTTCTCCCCGTAGATATAGATCTACTCACCTGGTCCTCGCTAGCCGGTGCCGACGTCGCCACGCGCTTGCTTGTTGTCTCGAAGTCCACATGGGTTACCTACATATCATAACGTACCGTGTCGTATTAAAATCCGACTCATGACCCAAAACGACACGTGAATCCCACATAGGTCAAAACCTATGGTTGCTTTCACAAATCAACCCAAAAACCCTCGAAGTCGGCGTACAAACGCCAAACCATCGAGAAAAACCCAAACACACTCATTTGTACAATTACAAGCACTAATTATAATATAAAATAGTTTAAAACTCACAAAAACCTCAAACTCGCTTTAAAAGCTATTTTTCCGAAAATCTAACAAGCAAAATTAATCGTTTTAGTACAAAACTCGATGTATAAACGAATCTAGCGGCCACAATATTCACTAAATATCTTAATTAAGTCATAAAAACAATTCCCATAATTTAATCTCATTAATTTTCATAAACCTTAAAATTCTAGTTCACAAAATACCTAAATTTTAACAATTTTATAGCAAAAATGTACAAACTACAATCTAGCTTGGATTTTCATGAACTAAAAGCTTTAAACCACTCAATATAATCTTTATAATGACATGAAACCTAAATTTGAATTTTATCTCACAAGAATATAATTATTTTCAAAACCTAGTTACCATTTATATACTTATCACAATTTAAATCAACAAATATGCAACTAGCAACTTAAATCGGATTTAGCATAACCTAATATGTCAAAACAACACACAAGCATAATCTCATAACATAAAACCTTAACATGATTCAAATTCTTCTCTTGAATTTCACAAACCCTCACTTGCATTCAAGTTCTTTTCTTGAACTTTCAAACACACAATTAAACCACCATTAAACTTATAATTAAGCTAGACTAAAGTATTAGCAACAAATTAAACAAAAAGCCAAGATTTATACCTCATGAACCATGGATCAAACTTGTAATCTAGCCTCTCAAAATGCTCTCCTTTCACCACAATCCATGCATCTAAGGCTACACTAAAATGGGTAAGAACTAGATTTAGATTTTGGGATTTTTTTGATGGGTATTTGTTGAATTTTTGGAAGCAAAAAGATGGGAAAATGGGGGAAAAGAGGGGTTGTTTTGCAGCAGGAATTCGGCCATGATGGGGGAGTGGGGGAGGAGAGAGAGTGAGGTAGAGAAAGTGGGGAGAAAAAGGCAAAGTCCACCCCCCCCTTTTGACTTTCTTTCATTTTCTTTTCTTTTCTTTTCTTTTGAAATGTGAGGTGATTGGAGGGGGAGAGAGAGAGAGGACTGTCATGGTGGGGCCGGCCATATGGGGGGGGGGGAGAGAGAGGGTGAGGTGTGGGTGTGTGGGTTAGGAAAAAGATAAATGTATTACCCCAATTTCCATTAACACTAATTTCACCGAAAAAGCCTTTTTCTTCGATATTTTCTAAACTGTTTTGGCAAACGATTTCGTTTCAAAACTCACATGATAAAATTTTATTTAATGTTTTATGATGCACAAGATTTGTTTCAACTCATTCCAATTTGTAATTTTCCCTAATTAAATGTATTAGTGACGGCTTAAAATAATAATAAAATAATTTTTTTCAGAAAATTTGAAATTTCACCAGTGGCTCAATAAACACCAAATACTAGCAATTACATAGCTAGAATATGTATATTTAATTTTTATAATAAGATATTTGTATTTTGACTTTTTACAGAAAACCTCCTTATTTTACCGTTTTTTTTCGAAATTTCACCGAAACGATTTTCAAAACGTTACAATCTTCCTCCCTTAAGGAAATTCGGTCCCCGAATTTAAATTAAAACTCCCCCCCCAAATACTAAAATATTTTAGCGAAAACCATCAAATCGCCGGGGCTCCGAAATCATAAATACATAAACGTATCATAGCGCAATGCATGCGCATGAGTAATGCGTAGATAACTCGAAATCAAAACTCCGTCAAGCATCCCGCAATCATCGGAGTCAAGGTGAAGATACGAATGCCAAATCTCAAGCAAGACCGATATGCTATAAATCGGAACTATACATGTAAATATCAGGAGGAAATGCATGCCAAATCCTTTAAGTTGCTGTGCAATGCACATAACACTGCACAGTGGCGGGCGTCTATCATAAGAAAATAACTATATACATATATACTTTTATTTGAAATGTACGTTCCGCAGTTTTGGGAAACAATTTAGAAGGGTTTTCCTTGTTTTAAACGTTTCGCGTCATATCAGACACGTAGGTAAATACTGAGACTATAGCTCGCTTTTTGGAATTCCCTTCAATAGCTATCAATGCATGCAAAATACATTCAGGTACTGTCCTCTGACTAGTCCTGCTTAGTACGAAAACACATCGCAATTATCATTAAAAAAAACGTACTGCTCTATAAGAAATCAATCCCAAAATACGCGTATGAATACTACGTGCGTCTTGTGCGCACGACAATCAAAATCCATATACGTGCCATACAAGTGCACAGAAACAAGATCTAAGTGCATCGGGTGTGCACAAAGCATCTGTCGTAGGCAACGTGTGTGCCTGACAGCAAAATCAGGTGCATCTGACATGCACGAAGAATCTCGATTTAGTGCATCTGGTGTGCACCAAAATCGCACCTCAAAACATGCGCCCAACATGCGCGAATATCCAAATCAGGTGCATCCATCGTGCACGAAATCATGAAATCCAATATCAAGCGCCGAATATGCGCAAAATCAAATCAGGTGCACAAGGTGCACAAAACAAATATCGAGTATCACAATCGAAATCGAAGTCCAGTGTATCTAAGTGCACAAAAGGCGTATCACTGCACTGCAAGTATATATAAACTATACAGAGTGCAGGAATCAAATCGTGTGCGTGCATACGCACAAAATCAACTCAAATGTCTAAAACCATAAAATCACAAACATGTGAAACCAAAGTACGAAAACGATATCAAGTGCAACACTGTGCAAAGATCGTAAATCCTCAATCATCAAAATCAATCATGCGAATAAATCACCCAAAACATCGAAATCAATAATGGCGGAATAGTACCGCTCAAGCGCATCCTCTAAGAATCTCGGGCCAACTGTCGCGGTCACTAGTGGGACGTCTTGTCGATGATCATGAACTCTGGCCTGCTGGTGTACGTAACAATGACCACTCTTGGGTCAAGGTCTTCACTGTGAATTACCAATCTCTCGGTCCATCGGCTCATCGGCCCTGTCAGGTGTGCTAACGGGGATGATTCCGTTCTGGCACTTCTCTGGTCATCTCTCGGTCAATCATCGCGACCACTCGTAAGACAGCATATCACTGGCGTCGGCCTCTGGCTCTCTGAATGTACGTGACACATCTGATCCTGGGTGCAAATATCATTGCAGTAGTGTCCTGGAAGGAATCCTGCTCACGGTCTCTTCCATGTCTCGTCTCTGCCAACTGTCCGGAAGTCATCGTCCTTTCCTATATCTGCATCTTGCTCTGGAACGACTGCATACTCATCGTGACTCCTTCTGGAAGGTAAATCGAAGTACAATGCCTCGGCATGCGTACCGCATCTCTGATGTCGGATGAGTGGAACGTCGTCTCATCAAGATCTCGTACGAACCTCTTACTTCACTTTTCTCTAACGTCCACTGTTTCGGACTCGTCTCGTCGTGGCTGTATGGACTGAGCTCCAACGGCTATCCTCATATCTGGAGTCTCCCAAGAATGCATCTCACCACCTAGCATCCGATTGAAGTCGAACCATTCGATCGATTCGTCAAAACCGCATAATCCCCCAAGAGCTCAACATCTTGGGTACAGTTTAATAGTATCGAGTACGTACCACAGCATCGATGGTCCAGCCGTAGAAGGGCAAACCCAAGCCTCACTAATGGCGCCGCGGAACTGCCGCAAACCCTAAGGTTCAAAGGCTTTCACACGGTCATTAAGTCGAGTTAGGGTTTCATTCTTCTAGAGGGTCCATAGAATTGCCTGCATGTCTTTCCGAATACTTTAAACTTGGAATAATAGGTTGCTGACATTCGATCGTCTCTGTCGACTCTCAACGTCTCCGCGTGAAGTCGTCTCTAGATGGAATCAATCTATCTGATGACCTCGCATCGGGGTAGCGAACGAACCACATGTCCTAGTCATTCATCCTTAGTGACTAGCGACCTTCTATCATCTCTTAGTACAACTCGTACTGCAATAGCTCCAACATCTGGGGCGATATCTCGTCGTTCGCAGCAACAACTGTCTCACTCGTCTGCACGCTGAACCGTGCCTTAATCATCATGAATAAGCAATACATCAACGGTCATCAAAATCTGGTTGACCTCTATCAGTGGCTCAATCCTCTAGGGCTGATCTGCACGTCTGAGTAATCTCATGCAGCAATCCACCCAACACTCGTGGCGCAAAAACACAATAAAAAGACACATCCCTGCAATCGTGTGTCGCCGGAATCACGCCCTGGTCAGTCCTCGTTCTTGACGAGCTCGTGCTGACCGCAACTTTAGCCGTAGCTCTCCCTGCCCGTAATCGTGGCAGCAAAACCATGACTGGTACCGATGAGGCTAGATCAGGAATGAATATAATACTGAACAAAGAAATGTACATCCTGACGCTTCTTAAGTGGAGTAGCGTATCGTAAGTATGTCGCGGAACATACCCACGGTATGTCACTCTACTTTAGTCACCTGTTCCATCAACCAAGGGTCATCCTACGCTCCGAAGGTAAAACCTAACGCTCTGATACCAACTTTGTTACGACCCGAAAGTACGGAACATGACCGGCACTTAAATTACAAAACGTCTCGAGATGTACTTAATCTAAGTAAGCCAAAACCCAGAAATCCAAACCAAAAAAAGTAGTAGAGTGAAGGAAAAACAACTTAAAACAAGTAGTTTTAAAAGCATAAACCGAATTATGCGTTTTGTTTAAAAACATCAAGTATTTTCTGAAAATTTCGGCAGAGTCTCCTTTGTAAATACTGGCCCCCAAACGGGATACAACATGAATGGTATACGAAATCAAAAAAAGGCATCCCCAAGCGGGAGCTAGCTCTTCGTCAATCGACGGTCACAACCACACAAGCAATATAATATACAACGCCAATGGCGAGGATCAAAAACTCAAAAGGAAACTCAAAACCACAAGAAATCCAAAGAAATACAACGCGCGACTCTAAAGTCGAAAGAATAAACATTACTGGTCTCTATCTGAAATAAATACATGTTTGGTTGATGGAACTTCTAGATACAACTGAATAATAATATACAATGTATAATGATGGGTACGATACAAATAAACCCACCTACTAGCAAGTCACCCGAACGAAACTGTACCCACAAAGCCGTAAAGAAACCTGTACGGCGAAACCTGCAAGAAACTGGGGCACAATGGGGGTGAGTTGCCAACTCGTGAATAGAAAAACATCTACGAATAGAAATCACATGTATGACGCAATCCTATGTCATACGATCAATATATATAATCCTCAAATAAAACCAGCAGTCTATAACAATGACTAGGGTAAATATCTAACCCGAATATAATCTCATGTGCCCGTGTCAGTGCCTCAGGTAGCAATATATCATGAATGAGGTATGAATGCATGAAAACAGATTACATGTAAATGAAGAAACTGTTTTCATAATTTAGTGAGATTTCCTTTGTATTTTTAAAATGAGGTATCATAAATGAAATCAGCATCAACAGTGTCTAGCATCGACACAAAACATAAATCTCAAAGTCTCGAAACCTCAGGCTCCGGCTATCCGGACTTGCCTGTATCATCAAATCTCAGTACCTCAATATCTCGAAATCTCAATGTCTCAATCTCAATATCTAGGGCGCCGTCAGTCCAGACCGGCCCCTACCATCCATCTCAAGACCACGACGGTATCCTCTGGATATCCGACGCGTCGGGTAATATCACCGGTCGGTAGTGCTCCCCTGCCAGGCTTAACGTCAACAACACGGCCTTCTCGCCCCGGGGTACCGCACCGGGTCCACCATGTACCCGAAACGGTTCATCCAACTCCTCGAATCGGGTCTCGAAATCCATCAGCAAACTCATGGTGGACGACTCATACATCATGGGAAAACCGTATTTTTATTTAAAAAGAGAGAAAGCAGTTTATATATGTTTTGCGGTTTTCCTCCAAATCCAGAAAATATCATGGAAATCCGAATCATCAATAGCATGTAAAACCATGAATATAAGCATGAGAATGAATAACAGTATGCATGAAGCGACACGTAATAACTACAATATCTAAGCTGGCATATAAGGTATGTACACTAATATTATGTCAAACTACTAGCTATCAAGCTAAGTTAAGCAATAATATTTTCTAAGGTGTACGTGACATGGCAATTACCGATGAAGATGTGTGTGAGCCGGCAAGTAAGTGTATGTGGTACATACGCATCATCGGTAATGGTGCTGGTGTCCTAACAGCATAATGTCAACAATGCAATATGAAATAACAATGTAATTATACGATGAGGAGCGAGCAACCAAAATGAACGGGAGCTAAATATTAAACAATGGTGCCATTTGAAATAACACGAATCGCGGGGTTATGAAAATAGGGGCTACGGTGGTTTTTAAGAAAAGATACGTCTTTTGAAATATCCGTAGATCCCTTGACCTGTCTTTTAAAATACCCACGATCCGCTAGTTTTGAAATAGGTAGGAGTCTAATCTAATCTAACAACTACACTAAACTATACGGCTGAACTAACAAGTTGAACTACAGGTAAGGAAACCGCCTATCATCTGAGTCGATACATATACATACCTGTATATATACAGTCGGCGATCCCGCCTCAATAATATCATATCCGAAACCATATCTATAACAGGCATCCCAAGTCAAGAGTGCGGATCAATCATCAATATAGCTCGTACGTAAATCCGTCATACGGCATCCCAAATCTGGGTACGGGTCAATATCACATTCATCATACTATTCACTTGGTATCCTCTTTATCAAATATCATGATCAGGGTACTGATCTACGTCTAGTACAATACTGATACCGCCTAAGTATGCATGCACGTGCGTGAAACACTACGTCAAGACCCGTTACAATGTCATATCCAAGTATAGACACACACACACACATATTCACATTTCTATATGTATATATGTCACGCCCTGCTTCCCAGAGTACGCTAAAATGGGCACGTGACATAGCCAGCCATGCTACCTGTGGGTAGGAAGAATCCTTCCACAGTCACATTGCGGCTGTAGAGATATCAAGAACAGGAAAGTAAACTAACTATCTAGTACATGTCCATAAGCCAGAGTAAACGAGTCAAGAAATAACAATATGCGGAAGCCAAAAGATACAATAAATGAAACACCTGGAGTGAAACTACATACCGACAGGAACCTCACCGCTCGTCTAACAGCGGTAAAACTCCTAATCAGTCTGCAGCAAGGTAGAAAAATCTGGGCCATGCAAAACTCAGACGTCAGCGCGTCAAGTCATCAAGTAATAACATAATAAACATGCAATGCGAATATAAACATGAATAAAGCAGGGGTAACAATAATATAAATCAGAGCAGTGCAGTGGGTAAACTAAACTGTTCTATCAGGTTCTCTGTTCTAAAGTCTTTGAAACCAAATTGATGAATCATCGATGTAATTCAATAGTATCCCGTACATACCCGGGACCACGGCCTCAAGATTCTCGGGCTGAAATCGAGACATGCCGCTAGGCACCAAACAGGAATGTGTACACTCAATAGTATCCCGTACATATCCGGGACCACGGCCTCAAGATTCTCGGGCTGAAACCGAGACATGCCGCTAGGCACCAAACAGGAATGTGTACAGATGAATGATGTCAGCATCATCATTCCAAGGCTGGCCTAGCCTAAAACTGATCAGAACAGGTAGTGAACTGTTGAGTTACAAGTCAGGTTTCACCTTAGATTTCCCCATACCCCCAAGTTATATGTGTAAGTCAAGTCAGGTATCCCGAAATCAAGAAAACTAATGCCAACACAGGATCAGGTAAACAGGTTTGTCTGGATAGACAACAGGAACGGTCCATGAGGACTACACGTCAGGTTTGTTGGCATTAGACACAAGATCAGGTAACGGGTCAGGTCATTGTACATCATGTCAAGTCAAGCAGTATACGGTACCATGTCGGGTCAATCAATATGTATGTAGCAAGTCAGGTCAAGAAGTAAGCGATATCATAGGTGTGCTCACAATCAGTTATATAATCAAGCATGGGTATCAACAACATGATATAAGCAATGAATTAAGCAATAGGCAGATTCATTCAATTAGCAGTACAGTTATCAATTGTGTCACCGGGATGATTTCAACATTATAAGAATGCAGTATGACAATTATAGCCGTTTAATCATGTTAACAAGTTAAGACTTCATGGATACAATGATATAAATATATATATATATATATATATATATATATATATATATATATATATATATATATATATATATATATATATATATATATATATATATATATATATATATATATATATGCGTTCCACGGATGAAATCACAGTTTAAACAGGTTAAAAAATGTACACGAGTGTCTGATTGTAGTAAAACGATAGATAAAGTGCCATAGGCTACGTCATTAGTGAAAGTGAAATTAAAACATGTAAATGTGGTTATTAGGTTCACTATAGTAATTGCAACAGGTAAGTTCCAAGTTTAAAAGATAAATGATATATAACAATCTTGAACACGAAAAATGGGAAATTATAATACCAAAGTTAAATTTATAGGTTTAGGGTGTCATTAATATGTATGTAAATATTGTTTAGCATGTAGCAAGGGGTACTTGCCTCGACGGGTCGCGAATCGGGAAAACGGAACGTTAAACGTCGTCGGGGAAAAACTCGCGACGGGTGCACGGTTCATGGAATGAACCCAAACGACGAACAGTGAAGCCACATGGGTCGGGGTACCATGCTGGAACGTCGGGACACGTCGCCGGCATGGCCGGAATCCGGCGAGATACAAAAACAGTGAATGTCAAGAGTTGCAACAAGAAAAGAAAAGAAAATAAAGAAGAAAGGGAAGGAGGATGGAGAAGAGAATGCTTACGAGGATCTGTGGGACGGGTGGTGACGGTCGACCGCGTCTACGGAGCTCCGGCTGTGGCCTATGATGACAGCGACCAAATTGCAGATCAAGAAAATCGCGACAGAGAAGGAAAAGAAGAAAGGAAAAGAGGAGGAGAGGAGAAGAGGAGAAGAAGCTTACTGGGTGCGCACGAAGACCGGGGACACAGGGACGAGGTCACCGGCGGCGACTCACGGCGGCGCAGACGTATGCAGGGGGTGCAGGTGGCCACGGTGCCGGTGCAGGGTGCACGGGAAGAAGGGGAGAGGAGGAGGGAGGTGCGGTGGATCGGTCAAGGGCGAGGAGGCGATGCGACTGGCAACGAGATCGTCGGCGTTGGGGCTGCGGCGGCGAAGGGTGAGGCGGCTAGGGTTCACGTGAGAAGGGTTCGCGTGAAAGAAAAGAAGTGGAAGAAGAAAGAATATATAGATGAGAGAGAGAGAGAAAGATAGAGAGAGAGAGACGGAGAGAGAGAGAGGGAGAGGAGAGAGGTAGAGAGAGGAGGTGGGGCCCACGGGAATAAGAAGGTTTGATTGGCTGAGGGAATAGTGGGGTTAGGGAAAATAATAAAAAAATTTAGGAAAAGTAAAATATTTATATGGTTAGATTGGATTTATTCGACGATTTTAAAATATTAGAAAATGGGATTTTGGCGCAAAGTAAAACATTTCCAAATTGCGCTAGGGTCGGGTCCAAAAATTTGAAATTGAAATATTAAAATTTTAGGCGGGATCCAAAATTTAAAATGAAGTATTTTACAATCAAAAAGCATACCCCCAAAACGGACACACGTACGTGCGCGTAGACGTCCAAACTCGCCCGTTTCACTGAACGGGATGAGAACACGATGCACGGACGCTACAACAGGGTTAGGGGTGTCAAGTAGGCCAAGATGAATATTTTTAATTTTATTTTAGATGCCATAAATTGTTATATGCAGAATTGAATTGACGGGGTAAAATTACAATAAGTAACAATCAAGCAAGATAAATAAAAATGAGTGCCACACTACGTTCAAACGGTAACTGAAATTAGTAGCATTGGGCTCGGGTGTTACATTATACCCAACTACAAAAAGAATTTCGTCATCGAAATTCCAAGAATACAAAGATAGATGACAAAATAACTACAAGAAAAGATGAGAAAACTTCTGTCGGATTTCATCTTCTCGTTCCCGAGTGGACTCTCCATGCGAGAGATTACCCCAAGAAACAAGCACAAGAGGGATCACCTTGTTCTTAAGAACCTTTTCCCTTCGATCCACAATTTCAATCGGTCGCTCCTCAAAAGTCAAGTCTTCTCGTACTGTTAGCTCCGAATGATCCAATACGTGCGTTTCATCTCGAACATATTTACGGAGTTGAGATACGTGAAACACATGGTGCACATTCGCCAAGGACTGCGGTAACGCCAAGCGATACGCTACCTCACCAACACGCTCCAAGATCTCAAAGGGTCCAACGAATCGAGGACTAAGTTTTCCTCGACTTCCAAAATGAATCACCCCTCTAGTCGGTGATATCTTCAAGAATACCAAATCACCCACGGCGAACTCTAGAGGTCTTCTCGACGTATCTGCCCAACTCTTCTGTCGGTCTTGTGCTGCCTTCATATGCTTTCTGATAGTGTTAACCTTCTCAACTGTCTGTACAACCAAATCTGGTCTCAATAATCTTCGTTCACCGACATCGTCCCAACAAACAGGTGAACGGCATTTACGACCATACAAAGCTTCAAATGGAGCCATCTGAATAGTTGCCTGAAAACTGTTGTTGTAAGAAAACTACACCAAATGTAGATGATCTTCCCAAGAACCCTTGCAGTCCAACATGCATGCTCTCAACATGTCTTCTAGAGTTTGGATCGTTCTCTCCGACTGACCATCAATTTGAGGATGATAAGCTGTGCTAAACTTCAATCGAGTCCCCAAACTTTCCTGTAGACTCCGCCAAAAGTGTGATAAGAACCGAGTGTCCCGATCGGACACGATGCTCACTGGTACTCCATGCAATCTTACAATCTCTTACATGTACCGCTCCGCCAAAGTCTCTGTTGATTGACCCATCCGAAAAGGAATAAAGTGAGCTGCCTTGGTCAATCGATCAACAATCACCCATACAGCATTGTTGCCTCTTGGACTCTGCGGTAAAGCCGTCACGAAATCCATGGTTATAAGTTCCCACTTCCACTGAGGAATTGGAAGTGGTTGCAATAAACCAGCAACCCTTTGAGGTTCAGCCTTAACTTGCTGACACACCAAGCACTCTGCCACAAAGCGATCAATCTCCCATTTCATGCCTTCCCACCAGAAATGCTGTCGAATAACTCGGTACATCTTTGTGCCTCCTGGATATACAGAATAAGCTGAACTGTGTGCCTCTTTCATAAGTTCTTCACGAATATCTCCCTTTGGCACACACAAACGGGTACCATACCTCAACGAACCATCTTCGTGGATCAATAAATCTGTTCGTAGTCCGGCTTCAACCTGTCCTCGAAACTTTTGCAGTCTAGGATCCTGCGATTGTGCTGCTTTAATATCCTCGATCAACGATGAATGTACTTGCAGTCGCATCAACTGTCTCGTAGAATGCGGTAGCACAACCTCCAAGTCAAATCTTCGAAAATCTGCAACGATCTCCTTCTGCGTAGTTAACACCTGAATTGCTGGTAACCGACTGAGCGCATCCGACACGACATTAACCTTTCCCGGATGGTACTTAAGATCAAGATCGTAGTCATCCATCAGCTCCAACCATCTACGTTGCCTCATATTAAGCTCCTTCTGAGTGAACACATACTTCAAGCTCTTATGATCCGTGAAAACTTCGACCCTTTCGCCCAAAAGGTGTTGGATATATGTATGCCCTAGAGGCCATTATGTGATAGTGGATGTATCTATACATGTATATATATTCAGTTTGCATTCTTGCTCGACATGATAGTATGCTATCTGGTTCTACTTTATCCGACATGTTGATTAGATCATGCTTTTATTCATTCATACATGCTGATAAAGCCCTGAGGATATCGGCTTGACTACTCTGATTATGATGGAGATCATACTAGTGGGACATCTGTAGTCTATAAGCATATCCTGAAATGTCCCTAGTCGGAGGTGTATCGAGACGGGGCATCGATATACCAGAGTAGACTAGCGTATGTGATACTAGACCTATGTGATGGGCGATGGATGTTCCCACATTCATCGATGTTTGACATCAAGATCATATACGGGTGCTCAGTGGTGACTGGGTATACTGGACGGACTCGCCGAGAACTCCTATATGGAATTATATCTATTGTCGGATAGCAGTTCTCAGGTGACACTGGTACAGGTTAGTCTGTAGACCCAAGATCGTCATAGAGCCTTGTGTGTTCTCCCACTGTATTTTGATTACCACCCTACCACGGCTCTACTGAGTCGTGCAAGCAGGTGGCCGTTGGGTACAGTCCCGAGATACACGAAGGCAATGAGCGATAGGAGGGGTTTCGTCTCTCCCGATATTGGGAGTTGATGCTGTACAGTGCCCGACTGGTTATAGCAGCAAGTCCCTGGCCAGGGCTGCTGAGATTTGCTGATAAGTGTTATCAGTAGTTTCTCGAACTGTTATAGACCATTCACCGGCACGACTTATTGAGTTATTGGGGTCGACGTGACCATCCCTAGGCTCGATATGCAGCATATCTGACGAAGAGACCGGACTGTACGGTAGTGTTGCCGGATGGCTCGACGGGAGTTGTAACAGGTTCGCTTGTTTTCTTCTAATCGCTCAATACCCGGGTGGCTGTTACGTTTAGCTGACCGCTTGCGGCTTGGGGGTGCTTGATATGATCATCGCCCACTGCCGGCGTATTGACGAGTCTTAGAGTCCCACATAGGAGTTACCTAGCCCAGGCGAAAAGTTGTGGTGCACATATGCGATATGCGCTTGGACCCGATTAATATGCGTGTATGGGATACCGTATATTAATTGGGCGGCTTGCTAATGGTCGGGTCATATGTGATATGACCGGATTAGTGAATCAAGTGTTGATTCATCATTAGTTTCTCACTACAAATCCTATCTTGCTTATTATGGATGTATGCATGCATGTGAAAGGTTCCTAGGCACTCTAGTAAGGTCTCATGAGGCATCGAACATGCCAATTTAAAATTTTTGTGCCGAGAAACCCTAGACTACGGATCTTTAGACTAGATGTTTTAGGCGAAACGGAAAACTAGTTAACTATTTAACTAAAAGTCGGAAACTACAACCTTTGTAGATCCGGATTTCCACCTCCTTAGCTCCACGTGGTCATGCCCTCGCTGTCCATCATGAATCTTCGACTCGATCATCGGCTTCATCGAGAAAGCAAGCGGAATAGGTCGTCGGCTTTGTGTCAAAGACGATCTACGTCGAGGTTGCACAAACTCAAGCTCCGACTTCACAAACTTGTGAAACTTGTGAAGTAAACACCCAAAACAACTTGGCAAGAGGTAGAGGGTAAAGAAATAGGAGGTGGGTTCACTTTAGATTTGGATTTCTCTCACTAAAGCTCAAGTTGCCATTGGAGTAGCAAGCTTGAAGAAGAAGAAGAAGATGAAGATCAAGCAAGAAATGATAAGTCTTTTCATTTAAAAATAAAACTAATATGAATACTTATCATATCTTGACCATGGTCAAGTGTAGAGAATAAACCAAGGTTAGTAAGTGTGGTTAGGGTTAAGGATGAGATAAGGATGGTGGACTTTGTCAAAGCTTCATGAAGCTTCAACATAGCTCCAAAATAAGCCACCATTCTTAACTTAATCCTTTCAAATAAATAAACAAATAAATAAATGAAAAACCAAAACCCTAATCATCACTTAACCATGGTTTAACCCTTTACACTTAATCACATTATCAAGTATCATTAAACATGATACAAAGTAGTGCACAAAAGTATATCACATATACAATGTGCAATCCAAGTGAGAAAAATCCGTTTAAAGTGAACCAATACTAGTTAATGCAATGCAATATATCAAATATATAATTATGCATTAAATCATTAAATCAACACTTGATTCAATGATCCGGTCATGTCGCACATGACCGACTAGAATGTAATGTATCGATTTATCGAATCAATGATTCGATAACTAGGTCATATCGAATATAACCAATCGAAACATATATCGCGAGAATGAAATGCGGTATCACATACACGCATTATTCTCGGTCCTGCACATATCTCATATGCGCTCCTATTTCGTTTCGCTTGAGCCAGGAAACCTCTGTGTAGGACTCTAAAGACTCGTCAATACGCCGGTAGCAGATGATGATCATATCAAGCATCCACAAGCCGCAAGCGGTCTGCTAAACGTAACGGCCACCCGGGTATTGAGCGATCAGAAGATCGACGAGCTAGCCCGCTCACACTCCTGCGAATCCGACCAGTAACACTTACCATACAGTCCGGTCTCTTCGTCTGATATGTCGCATATCAAGTCTAGGGGTGGTATACGTCAGACCCCAATAACCCGATAAGTCGTGCCGATGTGAGGCTCATAACGGGTCGAGAAACTACTGGTAACACTTACCAGCAAATCTCTGATCAGCCCTGGCCAGGGACTTCCCTGTTACGGCCAATCGAGCACTGCGCAACATCAACTCCCAATACCGGGAGAGACGAAACCCCTCCTATCGCTCATTGCCTCCATGTGACTCGGGACTGTGCCCAAAGACCACCGTTTTGCACGCCCTCATGGACGTGGTAAGGTGGAGATCAAAGCACAGTGGGAATCACACAAGACTCCATGACGATCTCGGGTCTACAGACTAACCTGTACAAGTGTCACCTGAGAACTGCCATCTGACGTGAGGTATAATACCATCTGGGAGTTCTCGACGAGTCCGTCCAGTGTACCCAGTCACCACTGAGCACCCGTACACCATCTCTGATGTCAAACACCGATGGATATGGGATCATCCATCGCCCATCACATGGGTCGAGAAGCGTATACGCTAGTCTACTCTGGTATATCGATGCCCCGTCTCGATACACCCACGACTAGGGACCTTGAAGGATGTACTTATGGACTACCATGTCCCCACTAGTATGATCTGCATCATAGTCCAGGTAGTCAAGTACAATTCCTAAGGGCTTTACCAACATGTAACTATAAGACAGTATAAAGAGACTAGTGTACATGTTAAGATAAAGAGCAACCAGATAGCATACTATCATGTCGAGCAAGAAAGTCATCTCTATATATGTCCAAGCATCCAATATAATATACATATCTGTACAATACTGGCCTCTAGGGCATACATACAACTAACAGCATGTATGCATTTATTCTTGTTTATGTACATATTGATGTGCAAGCACACATGCATACATACATCATATTTTATCATGGTTGTTTATACAATGAGAATGGTGGATGTATAAGAATTACACCATGGTTATATTTGGATAATTATTGGATTTAAATTAAAGCAAAAGAAAATGAAAAATGGGTTAAATCACTTAAGAGTTTCTACACTCTTCTAACTCAACCATGCTCACCTAACTTTTAACCCATAGTTTATTTTCTTATCATGCTTTTAATTTAAATAAAATGATATCTTTAAATCTAACCATGGTTGGTTTAGAGAAAGGAAAATATATATAGCTATTTTTCTTTTTCTCTTTCACAAGATAATTCATTCTCTTCTTCACAAAAGCCACCATCTTCATCAACCTCCATGCTTTGCTCTCTAGTTCCTACAAGAGAGCAAAATACTCATAAAAATAGGATTTTGAAGTGAGATCCATAGCCACAACATCATTCTAATCAAGTTTAGCCGACTTGATTAGAGTGTTCTCTTGGTTTTTCCAAAGTAGCTAGCTTGGACGGGAAACTCCGGGTGGATCGTCGTGGACGTAGGAGGACAACAAGGAGAGCTTCTTCCAACAACCAAAGAGCCCAAGGAGTGAAGCAAAAACGGGAGCTACAAAGGTTGTAGCCTTCAAACCTTAAACTTTTCTAGTTTAAAGTTTAATAAACCTAATTTTCTAGGATCGATCCACTTGCGTGTTTGTTTAGCACAATAAAAACTTAAACTTTTGGACATGTGATGCTTCAAAACTCCTCATAGGGTGCTAAACAAACCCATAATTGGTATCAGAGCCGACCTAGAACGTTAGGCGACCTTTTTGCGAAGTAAAAAGTCCGATCGAACCAAAATACGCATTTACGGGATGCTCTCTGGAAATTTTTTAAAAACTGACCTTTTTCAGAATTAAAAATTCTCAAAAAATAGTGCAGGTAAAAATTAGACAATCTGGAAATTTCGTGGCAGTGAACAGTAATATTGAGCGCGGAAACGCGGCCTAAGCAGGCTTAGGCCGCGCTTCCGCGGCGATTAGAGGGGGTCGTCTACTCCATTTTGTACAGTAATTTTCCTGACCTGCTATAGTGTTTTTGAGTATGTTTAATCTGAATCTGCTGTTGGAAAATTCTGGAGGTGGTTCTGAACTCGTGGTTTCGATCGGAATTTTCATTTCGCTTTCTTTTCCGGGTAAATTAGAAAGTATTGAAGTGTTTGAACGAATATCATTTACTCAATATTCACGGGGTTTAAATAGTTTGGAGATACGTGCAAGTCTTTTTGCGGTGGTCCCTCTAGAAGACAACAAACCTTAACTCGATTATGTGACCGTCTCGAACTGCCCTTTGAACCCTAGGGTTTGGGGCAGTACGGCGTGCCACATGTGAGGCGTTGGCTTGACCCTTCTACGGCTGGACCGCCACTACTGTGTCACACTCCAGATCTTTTGAACCCTGCTCAAGTGTTGAGCTTTAGTGAATCTTGGGTGTTTGATTGTTCGTTCGAAAACTTTAATACTGTCTGTTTGTCTGGAATGTGATACAATATGTGGAATTCATATGGTTTAGGCATGAAATACGAGATATGTGATATTTCGCATTTATGATGTCTAAAGAGAATCTAGATTCCAAATATTATAGTTTTACACTTTCTTTTCTGTGACCGTAAGTGTAGTATGTTAGATATCGCCGTTTTCGTTGCTATACATCAACGACAATCGGGGTACGCATACTTACTTACGTTGATGATATGTGATATTATGTGTTGCTGAGATATGATGTGTAGGATTGTCGCGATTGAATAGCCGGGGGGTTTTGTGAGATGAGAGCTTTATTTTTCATTCATGTAAATTCAAATGTAATGTAATATTATTTTATTTGGGGCACTTCCAGGTTGCGGTTGTGTCACCAGTGTTGTATATTATTTACTTTTCCGCATTAGGATGGACCCAAGGAGGAGAGCACAGGTGACCGGGTTCTGGGGTTCAGTGGGAGGCCATCTCGAGGAGTCGAGACCGGGTCTCCTAAACTCCAGGATTGGTAGGGTCACTTGCCGCTCTCGTAGGGGTCCAGGGTATGGGCTTGGCTATTCATCGCGACTGTGGAATCCGTATTTTCTATTCTGGCTAAATACTAAATACGGACGTCCTAGTATATCCCACGTTATATCTATATTTCTGCTGCCTGTGTTCTGTGAAATCTGAGACGAATGACTTATTATATATATGATATATAGTAGAAGTTGCTTATGTTTTACACCCGCGCTAGTCCCGTCCCGGTATGCCGTTAGTTAAGTAACCTAACGGTGCATAACGGAACATTGCGGCGAATGCGGATGGCATAAGCGTACGTGTTATTTTCGTTTCTTTTCTGTGATTGGCTTAAGGACTTAAATGATGGGATTACATTAATATGATTAATGTAAAGAAAATAAACCTAAAAGATGTTGTAGAATCGGATTTAAAAACTACTCGGCTATTTATGAAAAAGCTACATTTCAAAACTGCGGAGCTTAAGCCACTCCTTTTGAAAACTGTTTGATTCTACAACGATATCAAGTTCAAAGCGTTAAAGATTTTCTTAAAAATCATTCGCAACCCTCCGTCATTTTAGGAAGTAGAGTACTTAGTATTCGTGCTACGTTTGTTGACTTTAGTTAAGGCGTAGTGTACGGTAGCTATGTGATGTCTTCCTACAATGCATATGATGCAGATTAATTAGGACATTCATGCGACTTTGTTGACCATAGTTAAGGGTCAAATGGGTGGGTCTAATTGATCAAGAAATGACGGGTAGAACTTGACTGGTACTTATGATTTGTTGACCATAGTTAAGGTCATAAGCACTAGGGGTAAAAATTACATCGGGAATTTCAAGTGTTGAAATTTGCAATGAGATTGCATACCTTCCATGTGATGGTTGGATCCCGATCCCACTGTGGGCAATAGTTGCTCCTAGGAGAGTTTTACAGTTTACAATTAGCTAACTCATTAGGTGTCTAGAAAGGTGTTAACGGGGCTCCGCCTCTGGGAAAACGAGGTTTACTCTAATTAGGTCCGTGCGAAAGCACGGGGAACCTCCCTCAAAGTACCGACACTGGCCTGGCTGAACGGTTAGCGAAGTTGTAGACTGTAATTAATCCTGGCTAGTTTTTCTTTTTGAGGTTTGAAAGAAAACTTGATAAAAAGCAGTGGGAAACATCGATTAGACAAGATAATAAACCAATCTAATCTGTGCAAGAGCTTTCGCTGAGTGTATTCTTTTCTCTCTCTTAATGGCAGATACCAATGACTGGACTTAAGCTTCTACTAGATAAGAACAAACTGAATGGGACTAACTATAAAGACTGGCTGAGGAATCTAAAGATCGCCTTGACTTATGATAAAGTATCATATGTCCTCACGGCTTCAGCCCCGTCCGTCCCAGGCCCAAAGTCCTCAGTTGCGGACATTGAAGTCCGCAAGACATGGGACGCTGACTGTGCCACGGCAAAATGCCTCACGCTTGCATCGATGGACAACACACATCAAAAGCAGCACGAGGACATGGACATTCACGGGATACTGCTCCATACAAAGGAGTTGTATATGGAGCAGTCCCGCGTATTACGATACGAAACATCAAGGAAACTGTTTCACATGCGGATGGCCCCTGGCACACCAGTAGCGGACCATGTTTTGAAGATGATAGCTCTTATAGAAGAGCTTGAGGACCTTGGTTGGACAATGGACAATGAGCAATATATAGATATTATTCTGCAGTCCCTCCCCTCTACCTTTGCTCAGTTCATAGTGAACTTTAACATGCATAGCATGGAGAAGGAACTCCCTGAACTCCTTAATATGTTAAGGAGTGCAGAGAGCACTATGAAGTCAGCAAAGACTCCCGTTATGACCATTGGACAGTCTTCTTCTTCTCGCCCAAAAGCTAAGGCCAAGGGAAAGAAAAAGAAGAAACCCACTAATCCTAAGGGCGGAGTCAAAAAGGCGAAGGGAAAGGGAAAGTCCACGGCTGGAGACCCGGGGAAAGGCGAGTGTTTTCATTGCCACAAGACAGGACATTGGAAGCGCAATTGCACAGAGTACTTAAGTCTCAAGAAGAAGCATGGTGATGCTTCTGCTTCAGGTGCGTTTGTGACTGAAAACTGTTTTTCTATAAACTCTGCTTCCTGGGTATTGGATACCGGTTCAGGTTCTCACATTTGCAATTCTATGCAGGGGCTGAGAAATAACAAGGTTTTGAAGATAGGTGACCATACTCTCCGCGTTGGAAATGGTTCCAATGTACATACAGTCGCAGTGGGAGAGTATCACTTGGGGTTGCCATCTGGATGTATTTTGATTTTGAATCCATGTTATTTTGTACCTGATATGCTATGTAATATAATATCCGTTTCTTTGTTGGACAATGAAGGATATAATTTTGTGTTGCAGAACAATGTTATGCAGAACAATGTTATGAACATTCACCTAAATCAAATGTTGGTTGGGTATGGTACGCTTAACAACGGAATATATGTCCTAAATCAACACACAGTTTTCAGTGTACAACGCACTAATAAAAGAAAAATTTCAGAATTAAATGAGGCTTTTCTTTGGCACTGTAGACTTGGTCATATTAACGAAACAAGACTAAACAAGTTACATAAAGATGGATATTTAAACTCTTTTGAATATAAATCTTATGCGACTTGCCAGTCTTGTATCAAGGGTAAAATGACTAAAACTCCGTTTACCGGACACGGAGAAAGAGCTACTCAGCTCCTTGGCCTCATACATAGTGATGTATGTGGGCCTATGTCTACACAGGCTAGAGGCGGTTTTTCATACTTCATTACATTCACTGACGATTTCTCAAGATTCGGTCATGTATTTTTATTAAAGCACAAGTCCGACGCTTTCGAGAAATTCATTGAATATAAACAAGAAGTAGAAAAACAAACCGGCTTGAGTATTAAGATGCTTCGATCAGATCGAGGTGGTGAGTATCTCAGTACAGAATTTGCAAACTTCCTAAAAGAGAATGGGATTCTCTCTCAGCTCACTCCTTCTTACACACCACAGCACAACGGTGTGTCAGAACGATGGAATAGGACCCTATTAGATATGGTCCGGTCCATGATGAGTGACGCTGAGTTACCAGTCTCGTTTTGGGGGCATGCATTGGAGACTGCAGCGTTTCTGCTAAACAGGGTTCCGACCAAAGCCGTATCTACCACGCCATATGAGATATGGAATGGGAAGAGACCATCTCTTAAAAGAATTAAGATTTGGGGTTGCCCGGCCTATGTTAAAAAGCAGAATCCGGACAAACTCGAGACACGGTCAGTCATGTGTAACTTTGTGGGATATCCAAAGAATTCTTATGGGTATCTGTTCTACCACAAAGAGGAACAAAAAGTGTTTGCTTCTCAGTATGCCACATTCTTGGAAAAAGAGTTTTTCACAGATAGAGATGATGGCAAGGTGGTAGATCTAGAAGAGGTTCTGGAGACACAAACTACAAATGACGATTTGGTTGAACCGGCTGTTGCAACAGAAACTGAAGAACCTCGGCCACTCCGTAGGTCTGGTGGGACTTCTCGCCCACCGGAGAGGTACTACGGTTTCCTCATTGATGGTGACAGAGAAGATTGCATCATGGATGATAATGATCCTACCAGTTTTCAGCAAGCTATCACGAGTGGTGACTCTGTGAAGTGGCTGGATGCCATGAGATCCGAAATGGAGTCTATGTACACCAACAAAGTATGGACTTTGGACGTTGTACCCCCTGGGGTAAAACCTGTAGGGTGCAAATGGATCTTTAAAAGAAAGATTGGTGTGGATGGGCAGGTAGAGACCTATAAGGCAAGACTTGTGGCGAAAGGTTTTCGTCAAAGACCAGGCTTGGACTATGACGAAACTTTTTCGCCCGTAGCCATGCTTAAATCTATTCGGATCCTACTTGCTATTGCTGCTCACTACGACTATGAAATCTGGCAGATGGACGTTAAAACAGCATTTCTAAATGGAGATTTAGAAGAATGTGTTTATACGGATCAGCCGGAGGGCTTCATTGACAGTGGGAGCAGCGAGAAAGCATGTAGATTGCTTAAATCCATATATGGGTTAAAGCAGGCATCTCGGAGTTGGAACATCTATTTCGATGATGTTATCAAAGAGTTTGATTTCATCAAAAATCCGGATGAACCTTGTGTTTATAGGAAGGCTGTAGGAAGAGCTGTCACATTCCTCGTATTGTACGTGGATGACATTCTTCTGATAGGAAATGACATTCCTATGCTACAGTCGGTCAAATCATTCTTATCACTGAGGTTCTCCATGAAGGACCTGGGTGATGCCACATACATCCTGGGCATAAGGATCTATAGGGATAGATCCAAAGAGTTATTGGGACTGTCCCAAACCAGGTACATCAACACCATCCTAAAGAGGTTTAGTATGGAAGACTCCAAGCGGGGTGCCTTACCCGCTTGCCATGGAGTCACTCTCTCCAAGGATTCTTGTCCAAAGACCGATGAAGAGAGAG
The DNA here is from genome assembly GCA_030015575.1 of Agapanthus africanus. Classification (NCBI taxonomy): domain Eukaryota; kingdom Viridiplantae; phylum Streptophyta; class Magnoliopsida; order Asparagales; family Amaryllidaceae; genus Agapanthus; species Agapanthus africanus. Next base: position 442,975 of record JASDDO010000008.1, on the reverse strand, counting down.
CTCGCATGAGCATTATACCTTATGCTTCGGCAGTAGGATCTATAATGTATGCGATGTTATGTACACGCCCAGATGTAGCTTATGCACTTAGTGTTGTAAGCAGGTATTAATCCAACCCAGGGGAGAACCACTGGACAGCCGTGAAGAGCATTCTTAAGTACTTACGAAGGACAAAAGAATTGTTCTTGGTGTATGGTAATACAGATCTCCAAATGGAGGCCTTTACCGATTCGAGCTTCCAGAGCGATAAGGATGACAGCAAATCTATCTCAGGGTTTGTATTTACCCTCAATGGAGGGGCGGTGAGTTGGAAGAGTTCCAAACAAGATACCGTTGCAGACTCTACGATGGAAGCTGAGTACATTGCTGCAAATGATGCCGCCAAGGAAGCCGTCTGGATGAAGAAGTTCGTCTCGGAGCTAGGAGTAGTTCCAACCATTATTGATCCAATACCTTTGTATTGTGACAATAATGGGGCAATGGCGTTAGCCAAGGAGCCCAGATCCCATCAGCGGTCCAGACACATCCTGAGGCGATTTCATTTGATCCGGGAGATTGTAGATCGCCGCGAGATCGAGATTAAGAGAGTAGACACAAAGAACAACGCCGCGGATCCACTCACCAAGGCCCTCCCTCAGCCATAGCATGAGCGAATTTTTGAGATGTTGGGTATGAGATACGCCAATAACTGGCCTTAGTGCAAGTGGGAGATTGTTGGATATATGTATGCCCTAGAGGCCATTATGTGATAGTGGATGTATCTATACATGTATATATATTCAGTTTGCATTCTTGCTCGACATGATAGTATGCTATCTGGTTCTACTTTATCTGACATGTTGATTAGATCATGCTTTTATTCATTCATACATGCTGATAAAGCCCTGAGGATATCGGCTTGACTACTCTGATTATGATGGAGATCATACTAGTGGGACATCTGTAGTCTATAAGCATATCCTGAAATGTCCCTAGTCGGAGGTGTATCGAGACGGGGCATCGATATACCAGAGTAGACTAGCGTATGTGATACTAGACCCATGTGATGGGCGATGGATGTTCCCACATTCATCGATGTTTGACATCAAGATCATATACGGGTGCTCAGTGGTGACTGGGTACACTGGATGGACTCGCCGAGAACTCCTATATGGAATTATATCTATCGTCGGATAGCAGTTCTCAGGTGACACTGGTACAGGTTAGTCTATAGACCCAAGATCGTCATAGAGCCTTGTGTGTTCTCCCACTGTATTTTGATTACCACCCTACCACGGCTCTACTGAGTCGTGCAAGCAGGTGGCCGTTGGGTACAGTCCCGAGACACACGAAGGCAATGAGCGATAGGAGGGGTTTCGTCTCTCCCGATATTGGGAGTTGATGCTGTACAGTGCCCGACTGGTTATAGCAGCAAGTCCCTGGCCAGGGTTGCTGAGATTTGCTGATAAGTGTTATCAGTAGTTTCTCGAACTGTTATAGACCATTCACCGGCACGACTTATTGAGTTATTGGGGTCGACGTGACCATCCCTAGGCTCGATATGCAGCATATCTGACGAAGAGACCGGACTGTACGGTAGTGTTGCCGGATGGCTCGACGGGAGTTGTAACAGGTTCGCTTGTTTTCTTCTAATCGCTCAATACCCGGGTGGCCGTTACGTTTAGCTGACCGCTTGCGGCTTGGGGGTGCTTGATATGATCATCGCCCACTGCCGGCATATTGACGAGTCTTAGAGTCCCACATAGGAGTTACCTAGTCCAGGCGAAAAGTTGTGGTGCGCATATGCGATATGCGCTTGGACCCGATTAATATGCGTGTATGGGATACCGTATATTAATTGGGCGGCTTGCTAATGGTCGGGTCATATGTGATATGACCGGATTAGTGAATCAAGTGTTGATTCATCATTAGTTTCTCACTACAAATCCTATCTTGCTTATTATGGATGTATGCATGCATGTATGCATTTATTCTTGTTTATGTACATATTGATGTGCAAGCACACATGCATACATACATCATATTTTATCATGGTTGTTTATACAATGAGAATGGTGGATGTATAAGAATTACACCATGGTTATATTTGGATAATTATTGGATTTAAATTAAAGCAAAAGAAAATGAAAAATGGGTTAAATCACTTAAGAGTTTCTACACTCTTCTAACTCAACCATGCTCACCTAACTTTTAACCCATAGTTTATTTTCTTATCATGCTTTTAATTTAAATAAAATGATATCTTTAAATCTAACCATGGTTGGTTTAGAGAAAGGAAAATATATATAGCTATTTTTCTTTTTCTCTTTCACAAGATAATTCATTCTCTTCTTCACAAAAGCCACCATCTTCATCAACCTCCATGCTTTGCTCTCTAGTTCCTACAAGAGAGCAAAATACTCATAAAAATAGGATTTTGAAGTGAGATCCATAGCCACAACATCATTCTAATCAAGTTTAGCCGACTTGATTAGAGTGTTCTTTTGGTTTTTCCAAAGTAGCTAGCTTGGACGGGAAACTCCGGGTGGATCGTCGTGGACGTAGGAGGACAACAAGGAGAGCTTCTTCCAACACCCAAAGAGCCCAAGGAGTGAAGCAAAAACGGGAGCTACAAAGGTTGTAGCCTTCAAACCCTAAACTTTTCTAGTTTAAAGTTTAATAAACCTAATTTTCTAGGATCGATCCACTTGCGTGTTTTTTTAGCACAATAAAAACTTAAACTTTTGGACATGTGATGCTTCAAAACTCCTCATAGGGTGCTAAACAAACCCATCAAAAGGTAGTGTCTCCAAATCTTCAAAGCGAAAATCACAGCCGCAAGTTCCAAGTCATGAGTTGGGTAATTCTTCTCATGGGTCTTTAACTGTCTCGATGTGTACGCTACAACCTTACCATGCTGCATCAAAACACATCCCAGTCCTTTCCCCGATGCGTCGCTGTGTATCACCAATCCTCCGGAATTTGTCTGGCACGGTCAGAATAGGGGAGGTTATCAATTTCTGCTTCAACGTCTTAAAAGCTAACGCACATTTGTCTGTCCATACAAAAGGTACCTCCTTGCACGTAAGCTTGGTTAACGGCTCCGCCAGACGAGCAAAGTTCTCCATAAATCTTCTGTAATACCCGGCGAGTCCAAGAAAACTTCTTATCTCCGCAACATTCTTTGGAATTGGCCAATCTCGTACTGCTGCAATCTTTTCTGGATCGACGGCAATTCTATTGCCAGAGACAACATGCCCCAAAAACTTTACTTCTTCCAGCCTAAACTCGCACTTACTCATCTTCGCATATAACTTCTCTTGTCTCAACGTTTGCAGTGCGATCTTTAAATGCTCAGCATGTTCTTCAAAACTCTTTGAGTAAACCAGAATATCGTCAATGAACACCACAATAAACTGATCCAAGAATGGTGAAAAGATTCGGTTCATCAAGTCCATGAATACTGCCGGCGCATTCGTTACTCCGAAGGGCATCACTATGTATTCGTAATGTCCATACCGAGTTCGGAATGCCGTCTTGCAAATATCTTCTGTTTTCACTCGGACCTGATGATATCCGGATCGCAAATCCATCTTCGAGAATACCCTCGCGCCACTAAGCTGCTCGAAAAGTTTGCCAATGCGAAGGATCGGGTACTTGTTCTTAATAGTCACCCGGTTCAATTCTCGATAGTCGATGCACATCCTTCTTGTGCCATCCTTCTTCTTTACTAGAAGAACTGGAGCTCCCCAAGGCGAGTTACTGCTTTGAATCCAACCCTTCTCAAGCAATTCAGCAACCTGTTTCTTGACTTCTTCCAACTCCACTGGTGCCATTGGACAATACGCTTTGGATACTGGCGCTGCACCAGGAATAAGATCAATTGCGAACTCCACGTCTCGCTTCGGCGGTAATCCCGATATATCTTCAAACACGTCCATAAAATCGCGAACAACATCCGGTTCTTCACTTTTATCAACTTCCATAGATGCAAGAATATTGTTTATCGGCCTAGCCCTAAATTCGACTGGCCCGACAGAACTGCTTCCTCCAGTGAAGCTAAACTCGGGATGTCCGGGAATCTAGAAAATTACCTTCCTTGTCCTACAATCAATGTGAGTGTGGAAAGTGCCAAGAAAATCCATTCCCAAGATGACCTCAGCTGCCCGTATCAATCATCAAGAAATCTGCAAAAGCTCCCGTCCGCACACCACAACTGTACAATCTTTACATTCCCTACTAGCTACGATTTTCCCATTCCCAGTGTGTATGTCCCGGAAACTAAACAGGGTCGTGCAGTCAATCGAGTGTGTAGTTAAAAACTTGGATGACATAAAACAATGGGATGCACCAGAATCAAATAACACTAATGCGGGAAAATCATGAACGAGTAGAGTACCTGAAACAACTTCTCCTCACGCCTTAGCTTCTTCAGCTGTCAAGGTAAAAGCTCGAGCCTGATTAGGTCCTTGAGTCAGCTGTTTCTGTCCCTGGAATGGTCTCTGCGGAGGCTTCTGAAAAACATCCCTCGTGCGAAGCTTCGACGGACAAGCACTAACGGCGTGATCTGCTGCTCCACAAACAAAACAGAGTCCCAGCTTCCTTCGACAATCCTTTTGCACATGTCCGTGTACATGGAAGTAGTTACAAATCACGCTCCTCTTCCGATCAACCACAATTGTTCTCTTCACTGGTGCTATGCTGCGTCTGTTCACCGGAACACTTCTACGTACGGACGTTTGGTTCAGTGCAGACGTCCGCTTCAGCTCAGTCTGTCTCTTTTGATTCTCCAACATTCCCCTTATCACTCCACGCATGGTGGCTTTGTCCACATGTCTTGGTACGTCTTCAAATTCTTACCGGCCATAACAAAACACCAAACATTTGCATGATGATAGATTCAAAATATAGATCAAGGTTAGAACTCCAAGTTACTTAAATAGAGTGCCGCATTGTAACTATGCCGCGGTATCATAGCCACAATTACATAACTCCACCCAAGTCGCCTAAGTCCTAGAGATAACAAGGAATCAGGTTTTCGAGTTGATATGCAAAGGAAGTTTGTACATCGTAAAACATATAATCAGGAAGAATGTGATTCAAGAATGGTAAACGGCAAGGTGGCAGGACATGTTTCCTAAACACGGGTATTCTGATTCGTGTATTGAGTACAATACCCAACTACAAAAAGAATCAACCCGACTACCTATGGCTCTGATACCAAAATAACCATGTCACGCCCCGCTTCCCAGAGTACGCTAAAATGGGCACGTGATATAGCCAGCCATGCTACCTGTGGGTAGGAAGAATCCTTCTGTCACGACCCAAAAGAGCACGTGACTGGCCCTTGAATCCTATGAAGTCTACAGGACTCCATCTGATCCAAGTAAGCCAAAAGCCCAGAAATCTAAAACCATTTTTAAGAATAAGTAACGAAACTGGTTTTAAGAGGTAAAGAAAACATGTTTGAAAATCGAGTTTTTAAATAACTAAGCCGAATATGAATTTTTAAAATGTGTAATTTTTCCTGAAAATTTCGGCAGAGTTTCTTTTGTAAAAACTGGCCCCGAACGGGGTACAACAAGAACAATATATATATATCATGATAAAAGGCATCCCCAAGCGGGAGCTAGCTCTTCGTCAAACGACGGTCACAACCACATAAGCAATAACAATATACAACGCCAACGGGCGAGGATCAAACTCAAAGAAACTCAAAACAGCCAGAAAACCGTAAAACTACTAAGCGCGACTCTATGGTCGAAATAATACAACACTGTTTCTAAGTCTGAAAGAATACACAAGTTTTTGGTTGATGGACAATTCTAGATACAATGAATAATACCAATACAATAGCGGTTCTGATACAAAAGAACCCACCTAACCAAGCAAGTCACCCGATGGAAGCAGTGTGCCCGAAATGCCGCTAAGGAATCTGTACGGCAAAAACCTGCAAGAACTGGGGCACAACGGGGGTGAGTTGCCAACTCGTGAATAGAGATATATCTACAAGCAGAGATCGAATGCATGACCCATCCTAGGTCAATACGATCAGATATAAATAAACCTCAATATGAATAAAGCTGAAACATGCTAAACTGGCAATGTAATCTCTATACATGAGTGTAATGCCAAGAGCTCGTGCTAGTGCCTCAGGTAATAGCATGTCAAGAATATGAGGTATGATCAATGTAATCAAATCTGCACACACGTGGATCCCGTCCACTCGTCACCCACTGACAATAACCATCATGCAAGTAGATATCATAACCTGTGCATGGAAATATGAGGATATAATCCACCCATGTCCCTCGCGACACATCAAAATCATGGAACCAGGGTGCCCAGCATCGACACCCGAAAACATCATGAAAACCGTGCCCAGCATCGGCACGTAAATCCTCATATATCGGGCTCCGTCAGTCCGGATCGGCCCGCGGGCTCTGTCTGCGGTATCGGCCCTCGGCCCCGGCAGTATGCCCAAACATCTATCGACTCTGGTCGGTATCCTCCGGATAACCGCCAGGTCCAACCAATCACCGGTAGGTGCTCGCCCGCCTCCAGGCTCAATCGACAAAGCTCATCGATCATCTTGCCGAGGGGAACCATACCGGGTCCACCATGTACCCGCAATCGGCTCATCCACTCCTCGATTCGGGTTACACATGTCGCTCTCAGCACCGAGAAAACACATGGTGGATGCACTGAAATATCATATCAAGGGTAACCGGGTTTTTAAAGTAATGATATATTCTCTTTTTAAAACACCCTCGGTTCCCAAATCCAGAAATATCATAGAAACAACATATCTCAATGCGTAAAATCAAGCATGAAGCATGCTACATGTGAAGGAATGTATGTACATCATCATGTCATGCAAGGATCATATACTGAATGCAATAGTACTACAGTGTAGTGACATGGCAATTATCGATGATAAGTGTGTGAGCCGGCAACAAGTGTACGTGGAGCATATGCATCATCGATAATGGTGCTGGTGTCCTAGCAGCATGACTGAATATCACAACAATACAAGCGATGCAATGCAGATAGCAGGAGTAATGCGGAAACGAATAATCAACGCAAAAACACAGAACCTGCCTTACAAGATATGTCATGCAACCTTGCCTTTTGAAATAAGACGAATCAGGGCTTTTGGTAAAGTAAGGGCTACGGTGTTTTAAGAAAAGATGCATCATTTGAAAATATCCGTATAACCCCTCTGCTTATCTTTAAAATATCCCCGATTCGTTACTTTTGAAATAGGTATGACTCGGTCTAGTCCAATGCCCACTAAGAAATCTGGACCGGAGGGGTATGAAACCACCTAATCTGAGTCAATATATAAGTATAGATATGATAGTCGGTGATCTCGCCTCAATAACATATCGTAAGATATCCTCGAATCATGAGGGCGGATCTATCATCAATATCGGCTCGTACGGTAAATCGTCGTACGGCATCCCAATAGCTGGGTAGGGGTCAATGTCACACTATCTCATCACATATCAGGTATCACCATCATCAGATCACATATCTGGGGTACTACTGTAAGTCTAGTACAAATCGATACCATCTATAAAAATATGAATGCGGGTAAAGCACATGTCCAAAGGCCCGCTAAACTATCATATCGCACCTCAAAAGGCGACTGTGTCACACCGCCGATCTCACGGCCTCACATCAAGTAACACCTCAAACCCACGTATCATCACCAAACCCGTATATGAACACATAGTCCCATACCCATGTGTAGATATACGCACCAACATATGAGAGAATGAATGCAAGAATGTGTGTAAATAAAAGGGTAAGTATAGGTATGAGTGCAATCGCTACCCTAGGGTTCGCACTATACTACACCCAAAGATCTCAGCATCAAGAATACCATTATTACTATCAATGATCCTAACCACACATAATAATATACGTGTGTATACGTATTCGTATACAACACCACGGACTGCGGGAGTGCTATACGCCATCCACCCGACTTCTCCCCGTAGATATAAATCTACTCACCTGTATCCTGCGTGTCGGTGTCGATGTCACCGTCATCTTCTGCATCGCCTCGGATCGTCGCGGTGTACCTATACATATCACACGTATCGCATCGCATCAAAACCAAATCAAACTTGAAACGACACGCTAAATCCAATACGATACGCTAAAAGGCCTATAGGTTAGAACCTACGGTTAGCATTCGCAAAACGACCTGAAATCACTCGATATAGACGTATAAACGTCACACGATCGAGATAACACACAAATATCAAAATCTGGAAATCAAAATACGTAAAACCAAATCACATTTCAAAGCAGCAACCCAAGAAAATGATCCCAGATTTCGTCTCAGGCCAAATTTAACCAAATAAACAAGTCCAGGGTGCTATGCAGGGTGTATATGATCTACAGAAGCAATATGGACACCTTTCATCACAGAGGGGCCGGCCACATACCCCTAAAAACCGGCCTGGCCGGCCCCCTATGTCCAATGGGGTTCGTCTTCATAGGGTGGCCTCCTGGGGTCTCAATTGGGTCCCTGGTATCACTTAATTTATCTGAAAAAGTCCTAGTATGTTCCAGATTTCCCTGCACACTCTAACACTCACAAACCGACATGAAAGTCCCGTAATTCCGTATTTTTGGATTTCCAGTGGGGTTGGCCTGGGTTTCTAGTCAAAATAGGGTCTAAGGTCACTTTTTAAACTCAATTGCAAGGTCATAACTCAAAATTACCCTAATCCTCTCTAATTTTGTCCAAAGTGCATCAATTCACCCGATATCGATATGAAACTTGAATTAAAGCATAAGCACAAGAATTAACACTCTAATTGTGAAGAAATTACCTCACAAGAGACTCATGAATCCTCAACAGCACCAAAACACCACCTTTCTTGGTCCAAAGTATAGATTTTGGGCTTGTGTGCATGTTTTGTGAAATGAGTGTGAGGTTTTGAGAATGTTTGTGAGATGATTTGAGAGGGTTTTGTGGAGGGAAGAATGGGTAGTAGCTGCAGCAGCAGCAGCTCAAGAAAGAGGGGGAGGAAAAATGGTGAAGGAATGAAGGATAGGCCAAGTCAAAGCAACCCCTCACTTTCTCTCTCTCTCACCCATACCTCACTTTCTCTCTCTCTCACCCATACCTAATATAAAATTCCTTTCCTCTTTTTCTTTTCTTTTCCTTTTCTTTTAATCCCATTCCTTCTCACACCAATAGTAAACCCAAAGTAACATGGCTAGAAAAATGTAACACAAGTCCAAAAAATGATATGTGCACAATTTTGCACAAAAGCCAAAAAAAAATCCGATTAGCGATTTTTAATCGCGATTAGCGCTAAATTAGCATATAATTGACCACAAACACTTAAAAATGGCATAATTCCAATAAATAACCCATTTTACAATTTTCCATAATTTTCCATAATTTTTCTCCATTTATTTGCATTTAATTATTAATTTAATATTAAAATAATCAATAAAATAATATTAAATTATAAAAATTCCTAAAAATAATATTTTATTATTTTGGAAATGTTACAATCTACCCCCCTTAAAGAAATTCGGTCCCCGAATTTAAATTTAAAACCCCCAAGTACTAAAACATTTCGATACAAATCCCAAGTCGTCGGGGCTCCGAAATCATCAACACATAAAACGTCACAGCGCAATGCATGCGCATGGGTACTGAGCAGATAACTCAAAAACAACGTTCCATCAAGCATCCCGCAATCATCGGAGTCAAGGTAAAAACACAATGTCAAATCCAATACAAAACCGATATGATATGGATCAGAACTACACATGTAGACATCCAATCTATACATGTACATAGCTGATGTAAAAGCATGCCAAATCTATATCCAGGTACCGTCCACTGACTAGCCCTGCTAAGTATGAAAGCAAAATCCAACATCATAAAAGTACTGCTCCAAAAGGAATAAATCCTAAAAATATACATAACACCATCCTGTGCGTCTGGTGCGCACGGAAATCAAAAATCCATATATGTGCTAAACAGGTGCACAAAACAACATCTAGGTGCAACGGGTGTGCACGAAGCATCTGTAATAGGCAACGTATGTGCCAGACAGTCAAAAATCTGGTGCATCTGACATGCACGAAGAAATCTCGATTTAGTGCATCGCGTGTGCACCCAAAATCGTATCTCAAAACATGCGCCCAACATGCGCGAAAATCCAAATCGGTGAATCCATCGTGCACGAATGAAAATCTAAACCCTGCGCACTCAACATGCACGGAATCACGAAATCCAATAGCAAACGCCGAACATGCGTAAGTCAAACCCCAAAGCACGGAGTGCAAGAATCAATCACCAATGTCAGGGTCAAAATCAACGATATACTGCGGCTCAATCCAAAATCAAGTGTACCGCGATGGAAAATCTCACAACCATGTGCATCAGCGTGCACAAATCAAATCAAAACACTAGAATGCATGAAAACTATGCTGGAAGCATAAATCAAATCACCGGCATATAATAGGCACGAAATCACAATCAATACCTCAAGAATAATAATGATGCGCCAGGTATAAATGCCCAATAAGTGCAATCATGGTGCACGAAAACAGAAATCATAGAACTCAGTCATCGAAACCAAATCATGAAAACGGATCGCCAAAATACCGAAATCCCAAACTGACAGATACGTGATAGTCGAATCACAAAATCACAGATCATAAATACTGTCGTCGGTATATCCTCCCTCGATGTCGAGAAGGTGCCGGTACATCCGATTCTAGTGACGCAAGTTCTCCACTTGCTTCTTGCTCGTGGCTGGCATCCTCTGCCTCTGGTTCCTGATCTTTCCTGTAGATTACCAATCTCGCAATCCATCGGCTCACCGGCCCGGTCAGGAGTGCTGACAGGAACGATTCCGTTCTGGCACTTCCTTGTCACCTCTCGATCAATCCTCACGACCGCTCGTAAAGCAATATGTCACTGGCGTCGGCCTCCGGCTCTTCGAATGCACATCACACGTCTGATCCTGGGTGCAAACATCATTGCGGCAATGTCCTGGAAGGAATCCTGCTCAAAGTCTCTGCCGATCTTGCCTATGCCGATCTGTACGGAGGCTGGTACTCTCGCATAGTCTCTTCTCGTCCAATGGACATCTGTGTCCTCAGCACAGCATTTCCTCGGGAATTAGTCGCTTCCCTACGCCTCTGTAAGCATATCTGACCTCTGGTCTCGACGGAAAATAATGACAGCTCATCAGCGTCTCGCACGAACCTCTGGTTCCGCTTGTCTGTATCATCGTCCATTTCAACATCGCGTGTCTATCTGCGCACTGCAATGTCCTCGGCTACGGTCCATCCGAAGTCTCCAACATGGACTCGAAATCACAACTCGGTATCTTCCTCACTCAGTAGAAGATATCTAGCCGAACACGTCCTCAGCGTGCACGTCACATCTCTGATGTCAGCGGAGTAGAACGTCATCTCATCGTGGCTACACGAACTGCGCTCCGACGGCTATGCTCACATCTGGAGTCTCCCAAGCAGTGTCCCATCACAATATCCGAAAGATGTCGAACCATCCGATCGACTCGTCAGAACCTCATGATCCCCCAAGAGCTCACATCTCGGGTACAGTTTAGTAGTATCGAGTACATGCCACAGCGTCGGTGGTCCAGCCGTAGAAGGGCAAACCCAAGCCTCACTAATGGCGCCGAGGAACTGCCGCAAACCCTAAGGTTCAAAGGCTTTCACACGGTTATTAAGTGGAGTTAGGGTTTCATTCTTCTAGAGGGTCCATAGAATCACCTGCATGTCTTTCCGTATACTTTAAACTTGGAAAATAGGTTCCTGACATTCGATCGTCTCAATCAACTCTCAACCAATCTGCATGAAGTCGCCTCTAGCTAGAATCAATCCACCTGATGACCTCGCATCGGGGTAAGCGAACTCACCACACGTCCTAGTCATTCATCCTCGGTGACTAGCGACTCACCATCATATCTCAAGAATATGCTCATGCTGCAGTAGCTCCAATCATCTGGGCGATATCTCATCATTTGCAGCAACAACTGGCTCATACGCCTGTACGCCGAACAACGCCTCAATCCTCCAGAAAAGGCGATACATAAGCGGTCATATCAGAATCGGTCTGCTCTAGATCTGAGCAAGACTCTCCACACTGGAGATCTTCAACACAACTGGGCCCGCTCCGGTGCAAGAATCGGACGAATCACCTTCGTCTCTCAAATCGGGTAGACTAGCTATCATCTGTCGCATATCTACCTGAAAGCTCCGGCAATCTCAGCTCGTAAGCTCCGAAAGCAACATCCTGTCAATCTCAGCAACAGCTGGTCCATCTGTCTGCATGGTAGGCGACATCACAATCTCTGAGGTATGCTGTACATCAACAGTCCTCTCTCAACTGGCAGCTCTAACAATGACCCGATCATCCGGTGCAAGACCAAGCACTTGCCTCCACTAGAGGTCACAATCCACAATACCAACTCGAGACGTTCTCATGTCACCAGAAAACACAATGGTCGGCCCTCGTACCAAACGAGCTCACACCGGCCGTAACCCTAGCAGCAGCCCAAACTGCGCTCAAACATTGTGACAGGAACCTCAATCGAGTATCAAGAGAGCACACCAGTGGCAAGAAGGGAAACAACAGATCCAGAGTGGATACATGATCATAGGAAGGAACAACATCAATGAAGGTATGATCATGAAACTAATAGAATCGGGGATCTCAAATGGATGTATAATCCTGGATATGAAGAGAATCACTGATCTCGAAAGTATGTACATCCTAAGGTTCCTTAAGAGGAGTGGCGTGTCGTAAGTATGCCGCGGAATATACCAACGGTACGTCACTCTACTTTAGTCACCTATTCCATCAACCAAGGGTCATCCTACACGACGAAAGTTCGGGTTTACACCCCCTCGACCAAGTCTAAGTTCCGTAAGGTCAAGCCTAAGTTCCGCATATAAATAACGCCCTAGGCTCCACATAGTCAAACTTAGACTCGAACCAAGGTCAACCTAGCGCTCTGATACCAACTTTGTCACGACCCGAAAGAGCAAGTGACTGGCCTTTGAATCCTATGAAGTCTACAGGACTCCATCTGATCCAAGTAAGCCAAAAGCCCAGAAATCTAAAACCATTTTTAAGAATAAGTAACGAAACTGGTTTTAAGAGGTAAAGAAAACATGTTTGAAAATCGAGTTTTTAAATAACTAAGCCGAATATGAATTTTTAAAATGTGTAATTTTTCCTGAAAATTTCGGCAGAGTTTCTTTTGTAAAAACTGGCCCCGAACGGGGTACAACAAGAACAATATATATATATCATGATAAAAGGCATCCCCAAGAGGGAGCTAGCTCTTCGTCAAACGACGGTCACAGCCACATAAGCAATAACAATATACAACGCCAACGGGCGAGGATCAAACTCAAAGAAACTCAAAACAGCCAGAAAACCGTAAAACTACTAAGCGCGACTCTATGGTCGAAATAATACAACACTGTTTCTAAGTCTGAAAGAATACACAAGTTTTTGGTTGATGGACAATTCTAGATACAATGAATAATACCAATACAATAGCGGTTCTGATACAAAAGAACCCACCTAACCAAGCAAGTCACCCGATGGAAGCAGTGTGCCCGAAATGCCGCTAAGGAATCTGTATGGCAAAAACCTGCAAGAACTGGGGCACAACGGGGGTGAGTTGCCAACTCGTGAATAGAGATATATCTACAAGCAGAGATCGAATGCATGACCCATCCTAGGTCAATACGATCAGATATAAATAAACCTCAATATGAATAAAGCTGAAACATGCTAAACTGGCAATGTAATCTCTATACATGAATGTAATGCCAAGAGCTCGTGCTAGTGCCTCAGGTAATAGCATGTCAAGAATATGAGGTATGATCAATGTAATCAAATCTGCACACACGTGGATCCCGTCCACTCGTCACCCACTGACAATAACCATCATGCAAGTAGATATCATAACCTGTGCATGGAAATATGAAGATATAATCCACCCGTGTCCCTCGCGACACATCAAAATCATGGAACCAGGGTGCCCAGCATCGACACCCGAAAACATCATGAAAACCGTGCCCAGCATCGGCACGTAAATCCTCATATATCGGGCTCCGTCAGTCCGGATCGGCCCGCGGGCTCTGTCTGCGGTATCGGCCCTCGGCCCCGGCAGTATGCCCAAACATCTATCGACTCTGGTCGGTATCCTCCGGATAACCGCCAGGTCCAACCAATCACCGGTAGGTGCTCGCCCGCCTCCAGGCTCAATCGGCAAAGCTCATCGATCATCTTGCCGAGGGGAACCATACCGGGTCCACCATGTACCCGCAATCGGCTCATCCACTCCTCGATTCGGGTTACACATGTCGCTCTCAGCACCGAGAAAACACATGGTGGACGCACTGAAATATCATATCAAGGGTAACCGGGTTTTTAAAGTAATGATATATTCTCTTTTTAAAACACCCTCGGTTCCCAAATCCAGAAATATCATAGAAACAACATATCTCAATGCGTAAAATCAAGCATGAAGCATGCTACATGTGAAGGAATGTATGTACATCATCATGTCATGCAAGGATCATATACTGAATGCAATAGTACTACAGTGTAGTGACATGGCAATTATCGATGATAAGTGTGTGAGCCGGCAACAAGTGTACGTGGAGCATATGCATCATCGATAATGGTGCTGGTGTCCTAGCAGCATGACTGAATATCACAACAGTACAAGCGATGCAATGCAGATAGCAGGAGTAATGCGGAAACGAATAATCAACGCAAAAACACAGAACCTGCCTCACAAGATATGTCATGCAACCTTGCCTTTTGAAATAAGACGAATCAGGGCTTTTGGTAAAGTAAGGGCTACGGTGTTTTAAGAAAAGATGCATCATTTGAAAATATCCGTATAACCCCTCTGCTTATCTTTAAAATATCCCCGATTCGTTACTTTTGAAATAGGTATGACTCGGTCTAGTCCAATGCCCACTAAGAAATCTGGACCGGAGGGGTATGAAACCACCTAATCTGAGTCAATATATAAGTATAGATATGATAGTCGGTGATCTCGCCTCAATAACATATCGTAAGATATCCTCGAATCATGAGGGCGGATCTATCATCAATATCGGCTCGTACGGTAAATCGTCGTACGGCATCCCAATAGCTGGGTAGGGGTCAATGTCACACTATCTCATCACATATCAGGTATCACCATCATCAGATCACACATCTGGGGTACTACTGTAAGTCTAGTACAAATCGATACCATCTATAAAAATATGAATGCGGGTAAAGCACATGTCCAAAGGCCCGCTAAACTATCATATCGCACCTCAAAAGGCGACTGTGTCACACCGCCGATCTCACGGCCTCACATCAAGTAACACCTCAAACCCACGTATCATCACCAAACCCGTATATGAACACATAGTCCCATACCCATGTGTAGATATACGCACCAACATATGAGAGAATGAATGCAAGAATGTGTGTAAATAAAAGGGTAAGTATAGGTATGAGTGCAATCGCTACCCTAGGGTTCGCACTATACTACACCCAAAGATCTCAGCATCAAGAATACCATTATTACTATCAATGATCCTAACCACACATAATAATATACGTGTGTATACGTATTCGTATACAACACCACGGACTGCGGGGGTGCTATACGCCATCCACCCGACTTCTCCCCGTAGATATAAATCTACTCACCTGTATCCTGCGTGTCGGTGTCGATGTCACCGTCATCTTCTGCATCGCCTCGGATCGTCGCGGTGTACCTATACATATCACACGTATCGCATCGCATCAAAACCAAATCAAACTTGAAACGACACGCTAAATCCAATACGATACGCTAAAAGGCCTATAGGTTAGAACCTACGGTTAGCATTCGCAAAACGACCCGAAATCACTCGATATAGACGTATAAACGTCACACGATCGAGATAACACACAAATATCAAAATCTGGAAATCAAAATACGTAAAACCAAATCACATTTCAAAGCAGCAACCCAAGAAAATGATCCCAGATTTCGTCTCAGGCCAAATTTAACCAAATAAACAAGTCCAGGGTGCTATGCAGGGTGTATATGATCTACAGAAGCAATATGGACACCTTTCATCACAGAGGGGCCGGCCACATACCCCTAAAAACCGGCCTGGCCGGCCCCCCTATGTCCAATGGGGTTCGTCTTCATAGGGTGGCCTCCTGGGGTCTCAATTGGGTCCCTGGTATCACTTAATTTATCTGAAAAAGTCCTAGTATGTTCCAGATTTCCCTGCACACTCTAACACTCACAAACCGACATGAAAGTCCCGTAATTCCGTATTTTTGGATTTCCAGTGGGGTTGGCCTGGGTTTCTAGTCAAAATAGGGTCTAAGGTCACTTTTTAAACTCAATTGCAAGGTCATAACTCAAAATTACCCTAATCCTCTCTAATTTTGTCCAAAGTGCACCAATTCACCCGATATCGATATGAAACTTGAATTAAAGCATAAGCACAAGAATTAACACTCTAATTGTGAAGAAATTACCTCACAAGAGACTCATGAATCCTCAACAACACCAAAACACCACCTTTCTTGGTCCAAAGTATAGATTTTGGGCTTGTGTGCATGTTTTGTGAAATGAGTGTGAGGTTTTGAGAATGTTTGTGAGATGATTTGAGAGGGTTTTGTGGAGGGAAGAATGGGTAGTAGCAGCAGCAGCAGCAGCTCAAGAAAGAGGGGGAGGAAAAATGGTGAAGGAATGAAGGATAGGCCAAGTCAAAGCAACCCCTCACTTTCTCTCTCTCTCACCCATACCTAATATAAAATTCCTTTCCTCTTTTTCTTTTCTTTTCCTTTTCTTTTAATCCCATTCCTTCTCACACCAATAGTAAACCCAAAGTAACATGGCTAGAAAAATGTAACACAAGTCCAAAAAATGATATGTGCACAATTTTGCACAAAAGCCAAAAAAAAATCCGATTAGCGATTTTTAATCGCGATTAGCGCTAAATTAGCATATAATTGACCACAAACACTTAAAAATGGCATAATTCCAATAAATAACCCATTTTAGAATTTTCCATAATTTTCCATAATTTTTCTCCATTTATTTGCATTTAATTATTAATTTAATATTAAAATAATCAATAAAATAATATTAAATTATAAAAATTCCTAAAAATAATATTTTATTATTTTGAAAATGTTACAATCTACCCCCCTTAAAGAAATTCGGTCCCCGAATTTAAATTTAAAACCCCCAAGTACTAAAACATTTCGATACAAATCCCAAGTCGTCGGGGCTCCGAAATCATCAACACATAAAACGTCACAGCGCAATGCATGCGCATGGGTACTGAGCAGATAACTCAAAAACAACGCTCCATCAAGCATCCCGCAATCATCGGAGTCAAGGTAAAAACACAATGTCAAATCCAATACAAAACCGATATGATATGGATCAGAACTACACATGTAGACATCCAATCTATACATGTACATAGCTGATGTAAAAGCATGCCAAATCTATATCTAGGTACCGTCCACTGACTAGCCCTGCTCAGTATGAAAGCAAAATCCAACATCATAAAAGTACTGCTCCAAAAGGAATAAATCCCAAAAATATACATAACACCATCCTGTGCGTCTGGTGCGCACGGAAATCAAAAATCCATATATGTGCTAAACAGGTGCACAAAACAACATCTAGGTGCAACGGGTGTGCACGAAGCATCTGTAATAGGCAACGTATATGCCTGACAGTCAAAAATCTGGTGCATCTGACATGCATGAAGAAATCTCGATTTAGTGCATCGGGTGTGCACCCAAAATCGTATCTCAAAACATGCGCCCAACATGCGCGAAAATCCAAATCGGTGCATCCATCGTGCACGAATGAAAATCTAAACCCTGCGCACTCAACATGCACGGAATCACGAAATCCAATAGCAAACGCCGAACATGCGTAAGTCAAACCCCAAAGCACGGAGTGCAAGAATCAATCACCAATGTCAGGGTCAAAATCAACGATATACTGCGGCTCAATCCAAAATCAAGTGTACCGCGATGGAAAATCTCACAACCATGTGCATCAGCGTGCACAAATCAAATCAAAACACTAGAATGCATGAAAACTATGCTGGAAGCATAAATCAAATCACCGGCATATAATAGGCACGAAATCACAATCAATACCTCAAGAATAATAATGATGCGCCAGGTATAAATGCCCAATAAGTGCAATCATGGTGCACGAAAACAGAAATCATAGAACTCAGTCATCGAAACCAAATCATGAAAACGGATCGCCAAAATACCGAAATCCCAAACTGACAGATACGTGATAGTCGAATCACAAAATCACAGATCATAAATACTGTCGTCGGTATATCCTCCCTCGATGTCGAGAAGGTGCCGGTACATCCGATTCTAGCGACGCAAGTTCTCCACTTGCCTTTTGCTCGTGGCTGGCATCCTCTGCCTCTGGTTCCTGATCTTTCCTGTAGATTACCAATCTCGCAATCCATCGGCTCACCGGCCCGGTCAGGAGTGCTGACAGGAACGATTCCGTTCTGGCACTTCCTTGTCACCTCTCGATCAATCCTCACGACCGCTCGTAAAGCAATATGTCACTGGCGTCGGCCTCCGGCTCTTCGAATGCACATCACACGTCTGATCCTGGGTGCAAACATCATTGCGGCAATGTCCTGGAAGGAATCCTGCTCAAAGTCTCTGCCGATCTTGCCTATGCCGATCTGTACGGAGGCTGGTACTCTCGCATAGTCTCTTCTCGTCCAATGGACATCTGTGTCCTCAGCACAGCATTTCCTCGGGAATTAGTCGCTTCCCTACGCCTCTGTAAGCATATCTGACCTCTGGTCTCGACGGAAAATAATGACAGCTCATCAGCGTCTCGCACGAACCTCTGGTTCCGCTTGTCTGTATCATCGTCCATTTCAACATCGCGTGTCTATCTGCGCACTGCAATGTCCTCGGCTACGGTCCATCCGAAGTCTCCAACATGGACTCGAAATCACAACTCGGTATCTTCCTCACTCAGTAGAAGATATCTAGCCGAACACGTCCTCAGCGTGCACGTCACATCTCTGATGTCAGCGGAGTAGAACGTCATCTCATCGAAATCTCGTGCGAACTCTTTACTCCACCTTGCTCAAAAATCGACTGATTCGGACTCATCTCATCGTGGCTACACGAACTGCGCTCCGACGGCTATGCTCACATCTGGAGTCTCCCAAGCAGTGTCCTATCACAATATCCGAAAGATGTCGAACCATCCGATCGACTCGTCAGAACCTCATGATCCCCCAAGAGCTCACATCTCGGGTACAGTTTAGTAGTATCGAGTACATGCCACAGCGTCGGTGGTCCAGCCGTAGAAGGGCAAACCCAAGCCTCACTAATGGCGCCGAGGAACTGCCGCAAACCCTAAGGTTCAAAGGCTTTCACACGGTCATTAAGTCGAGTTAGGGTTTCATTCTTCTAGAGGGTCCATAGAATCACCTGCATGTCTTTCCGTATACTTTAAACTTGGAAAATAGGTTCCTGACATTCGATCGTCTCAATCAACTCTCAACCAATCTGCATGAAGTCGCCTCTAGCTAGAATCAATCCACCTGATGACCTCGCATCGGGGTAAGCGAACTCACCACACGTCCTAGTCATTCATCCTCGGTGACTAGCGACTCACCATCATATCTCAAGAATATGCTCATGCTGCAGTAGCTCCAATCATCTGGGCGATATCTCATCATTTGCAGCAACAACTGGCTCATACGCCTGTACGCCGAACAACGCCTCAATCCCCCTGAAAAGGCGATACATAAGCGGTCATCTCAGAATCGGTCTGCTCTAGATCTGAGCAAGACTCTCCACACTGGAGATCTTCAACACAACTGGGCCCGCTCCGGTGCAAGAATCGGACGAATCACCTTCGTCTCTCAAATCGGGTAGACTAGCTATCATCTGTCGCATATCTACCTGAAAGCTCCGGCAATCTCAGCTCGTAAGCTCCGAAAGCAACATCCTGTCAATCTCAGCAACAGCTGGTCCATCTGTCTGCATGGTAGGCGACATCACAATCTCTGAGGTATGCTGTACATCAACAGTCCTCTCTCAACTGGCAGCTCTAACAATGACCCGATCATCCGGTGCAAGACCAAGCACTTGCCTCCACTAGAGGTCACAATCCACAATACCAACTCGAGACGTTCTCATGTCACCAGAAAACACAATGGTCGGCCCTCGTACCAAACGAGCTCACACCGGCCGTAACCCTAGCAGCAGCCCAAACTGCGCTCAAACATTGTGACAGGAACCTCAATCGAGTATCAAGAGAGCACACCAGTGGCAAGAAGGGAAACAACAGATCCAGAGTGGATACATGATCATAGGAAGGAACAAGATCAATGAAGGTATGATCATGAAACTAATAGAATCGGGGATCTCAAATGGATGTATAATCCTGGATATGAAGAGAATCACTGATCTCGAAAGTATGTACATCCTAAGGTTCCTTAAGAGGAGTGGCGTGTCGTAAGTATGCCGCGGAACATACCAACGGTACGTCACTCTACTTTAGTCACCTATTCCATCAACCAAGGGTCATCCTACACGACGAAAGTTCGGGTTTACACCCCCTCGACCAAGTCTAAGTTCCGTAAGGTCAAGCCTAAGTTCCGCATATAAATAACGCCCTAGGCTCCACATAGTCAAACTTAGACTCGAACCAAGGTCAACCTAGCGCTCTGATACCAACTTTGTCACGACCCGAAAGAGCACGTGACTGGCCCTTGAATCCTATGAAGTCTACAGGACTCCATCTGATCCAAGTAAGCCAAAAGCCCAGAAATCTAAAACCATTTTTAAGAATAAGTAACGAAACTGGTTTTAAGAGGTAAAGAAAACATGTTTGAAAATCGAGTTTTTAAATAACTAAGCCGAATATGAATTTTTAAAATGTGTAATTTTTCCTGAAAATTTCGGCAGAGTTTCTTTTGTAAAAACTGGCCCCGAACGGGGTACAACAAGAACAATATATATATATATCATGATAAAAAGCATCCCCAAGCGGGAGCTAGCTCTTCGTCAAACGACGGTCACAGCCACATAAGCAATAACAATATACAACGCCAACGGGCGAGGATCAAACTCAAAGAAACTCAAAACAGCCAGAAAACCGTAAAACTACTAAGCGCGACTCTATGGTCGAAATAATACAACACTGTTTCTAAGTCTGAAAGAATACACAAGTTTTTGGTTGATGGACAATTCTAGATACAATGAATAATACCAATACAATAGCGGTTCTGATACAAAAGAACCCACCTAACCAAGCAAGTCACCCGATGGAAGCAGTGTGCCCGAAATGCCGCTAAGGAATCTGTACGGCAAAAACCTGCAAGAACTGGGGCACAACGGGGGTGAGTTGCCAACTCGTGAATAGAGATATATCTACAAGCAGAGATCGAATGCATGACCCATCCTAGGTCAATACGATCAGATATAAATAAACCTCAATATGAATAAAGCTGAAACATGCTAAACTGGCAATGTAATCTCTATACATGAGTGTAATGCCAAGAGCTCGTGCTAGTGCCTCAGGTAATAGCATGTCAAGAATATGAGGTATGATCAATGTAATCAAATCTGCACACACGTGGATCCCGTCCACTCGTCACCCACTGACAATAACCATCATGCAAGTAGATATCATAACCTGTGCATGGAAATATGAAGATATAATCCACCCGTGTCCCTCGCGACACATCAAAATCATGGAACCAGGGTGCCCAGCATCGACACCCGAAAACATCATGAAAACCGTGCCCAGCATCGGCACGTAAATCCTCATATATCGGGCTCCGTCAGTCCGGATCGGCCCGCGGGCTCTGTCTGCGGTATCGGCCCTCGGCCCCGGCAGTATGCCCAAACATCTATCGACTCTGGTCGGTATCCTCCGGATAACCGCCAGGTCCAACCAATCACCGGTAGGTGCTCGCCCGCCTCCAGGCTCAATCGGCAAAGCTCATCGATCATCTTGCCGAGGGGAACCATACCGGGTCCACCATGTACCCGCAATCGGCTCATCCACTCCTCGATTCGGGTTACACATGTCGCTCTCAGCACCGAGAAAACACATGGTGGACGCACTGAAATATCATATCAAGGGTAACCGGGTTTTTAAAGTAATGATATATTCTCTTTTTAAAACACCCTCGGTTCCCAAATCCAGAAATATCATAGAAACAACATATCTCAATGCGTAAAATCAAGCATGAAGCATGCTACATGTGAAGGAATGTATGTACATCATCATGTCATGCAAGGATCATATACTGAATGCAATAGTACTACAGTGTAGTGACATGGCAATTATCGATGATAAGTGTGTGAGCCGGCAACAAGTGTACGTGGAGCATATGCATCATCGATAATGGTGCTGGTGTCCTAGCAGCATGACTGAATATCACAACAATACAAGCGATGCAATGCAGATAGCAGGAGTAATGCGGAAACGAATAATCAACGCAAAAACACAGAACCTGCCTCACAAGATATGTCATGCAACCTTGCCTTTTGAAATAAGACGAATCAGGGCTTTTGGTAAAGTAAGGGCTACGGTGTTTTAAGAAAAGATGCATCATTTGAAAATATCCGTATAACCCCTCTGCTTATCTTTAAAATATCCCCGATTCGTTACTTTTGAAATAGGTATGACTCGGTCTAGTCCAATGCCCACTAAGAAATCTGGACCGGAGGGGTATGAAACCACCTAATCTGAGTCAATATATAAGTATAGATATGATAGTCGGTGATCTCGCCTCAATAACATATCGTAAGATATCCTCGAATCATGAGGGCGGATCTATCATCAATATCGGCTCGTACGGTAAATCGTCGTACGGCATCCCAATAGCTGGGTAGGGGTCAATGTCACACTATCTCATCACATATCAGGTATCACCATCATCAGATCACACATCTGGGGTACTACTGTAAGTCTAGTACAAATCGATACCATCTATAAAAATATGAATGCGGGTAAAGCACATGTCCAAAGGCCCGCTAAACTATCATATCGCACCTCAAAAGGCGACTGTGTCACACCGCCGATCTCACGGCCTCACATCAAGTAACACCTCAAACCCACGTATCATCACCAAACCCGTATATGAACACATAGTCCCATACCCATGTGTAGATATACGCACCAACATATGAGAGAATGAATGCAAGAATGTGTGTAAATAAAAGGGTAAGTATAGGTATGAGTGCAATCGCTACCCTAGGGTTCGCACTATACTACACCCAAAGATCTCAGCATCAAGAATACCATTATTACTATCAATGATCCTAACCACACATAATAATATACGTGTGTATACGTATTCGTATACAACACCACGGACTGCGGGGGTGCTATACGCCATCCACCCGACTTCTCCCCGTAGATATAAATCTACTCACCTGTATCCTGCGTGTCGGTGTCGATGTCACCGTCATCTTCTGCATCGCCTCGGATCGTCGCGGTGTACCTATACATATCACACGTATCGCATCGCATCAAAACCAAATCAAACTTGAAACGACACGCTAAATCCAATACGATACGCTAAAAGGCCTATAGGTTAGAACCTACGGTTAGCATTCGCAAAACGACCCGAAATCACTCGATATAGACGTATAAACGTCACACGATCGAGATAACACACAAATATCAAAATCTGGAAATCAAAATACGTAAAACCAAATCACATTTCAAAGCAGCAACCCAAGAAAATGATCCCAGATTTCGTCTCAGGCCAAATTTAACCAAATAAACAAGTCCAGGGTGCTATGCAGGGTGTATATGATCTACAGAAGCAATATGGACACCTTTCATCACAGAGGGGCCGGCCACATACCCCTAAAAACCGGCCTGGCCGGCCCCCCTATGTCCAATGGGGTTCGTCTTCATAGGGTGGCCTCCTGGGGTCTCAATTGGGTCCCTGGTATCACTTAATTTATCTGAAAAAGTCCTAGTATGTTCCAGATTTCCCTGCACACTCTAACACTCACAAACCGACATGAAAGTCCCGTAATTCCGTATTTTTGGATTTCCAGTGGGGTTGGCCTGGGTTTCTAGTCAAAATAGGGTCTAAGGTCACTTTTTAAACTCAATTGCAAGGTCATAACTCAAAATTACCCTAATCCTCTCTAATTTTGTCCAAAGTGCACCAATTCACCCGATATCGATATGAAACTTGAATTAAAGCATAAGCACAAGAATTAACACTCTAATTGTGAAGAAATTACCTCACAAGAGACTCATGAATCCTCAACAGCACCAAAACACCACCTTTCTTGGTCCAAAGTATAGATTTTGGGCTTGTGTGCATGTTTTGTGAAATGAGTGTGAGGTTTTGAGAATGTTTGTGAGATGATTTGAGAGGGTTTTGTGGAGGGAAGAATGGGTAGTAGCAGCAGCAGCAGCAGCTCAAGAAAGAGGGGGAGGAAAAATGGTGAAGGAATGAAGGATAGGCCAAGTCAAAGCAACCCCTCACTTTCTCTCTCTCTCACCCATACCTAATATAAAATTCCTTTCCTCTTTTTCTTTTCTTTTCCTTTTCTTTTAATCCCATTCCTTCTCACACCAATAGTAAACCCAAAGTAACATGGCTAGAAAAATGTAACACAAGTCCAAAAAATGATATGTGCACAATTTTGCACAAAAGCCAAAAAAAAATCCGATTAGCGATTTTTAATCGCGATTAGCGCTAAATTAGCATATAATTGACCACAAACACTTAAAAATGGCATAATTCCAATAAATAACCCATTTTAGAATTTTCCATAATTTTCCATAATTTTTCTCCATTTATTTGCATTTAATTATTAATTTAATATTAAAATAATCAATAAAATAATATTAAATTATAAAAATTCCTAAAAATAATATTTTATTATTTTGAAAATGTTACAATCTACCCCCCTTAAAGAAATTCGGTCCCCGAATTTAAATTTAAAACCCCCAAGTACTAAAACATTTCGATATAAATCCCAAGTCGTCGGGGCTCCGAAATCATCAACACATAAAACGTCACAGCGCAATGCATGCGCATGGGTACTGAGCAGATAACTCAAAAACAACGCTCCATCAAGCATCCCGCAATCATCGGAGTCAAGGTAAAAACACAATGTCAAATCCAATACAAAACCGATATGATATGGATCAGAACTACACATGTAGACATCCAATCTATACATGTACATAGCTGATGTAAAAGCATGCCAAATCTATATCTAGGTACCGTCCACTGACTAGCCCTGCTCAGTATGAAAGCAAAATCCAACATCATAAAAGTACTGCTCCAAAAGGAATAAATCCCAAAAATATACATAACACCATCCTGTGCGTCTGGTGCGCACGGAAATCAAAAATCCATATATGTGCTAAACAGGTGCACAAAATAACATCTAGGTGCAACGGGTGTGCACGAAGCATCTGTAATAGGCAACGTATGTGCCTGACAGTCAAAAATCTGGTGCATCTGACATGCACGAAGAAATCTCGATTTAGTGCATCGGGTGTGCACCCAAAATCGTATCTCAAAACATGCGCCCAACATGCGCGAAAATCCAAATCGGTGCATCCATCGTGCACGAATGAAAATCTAAACCCTGCGCACTCAACATGCACGGAATCACGAAATCCAATAGCAAACGCCGAACATGCGTAAGTCAAACCCCAAAGCACGGAGTGCAAGAATCAATCACCAATGTCAGGGTCAAAATCAACGATATACTGCGGCTCAATCCAAAATCAAGTGTACCGCGATGGAAAATCTCACAACCATGTGCATCAGCGTGCACAAATCAAATCAAAACACTAGAATGCATGAAAACTATGCTGGAAGCATAAATCAAATCACCGGCATATAATAGGCACGAAATCACAATCAATACCTCAAGAATAATAATGATGCGCCAGGTATAAATGCCCAATAAGTGCAATCATGGTGCACGAAAACAGAAATCATAGAACTCAGTCATCGAAACCAAATCATGAAAACGGATCGCCAAAATACCGAAATCCCAAACTGACAGATACGTGATAGTCGAATCACAAAATCACAGATCATAAATACTGTCGTCGGTATATCCTCCCTCGATGTCGAGAAGGTGCCGGTACATCCGATTCTAGCGACGCAAGTTCTCCACTTGCCTCTTGCTCGTGGCTGGCATCCTCTGCCTCTGGTTCCTGATCTTTCCTGTAGATTACCAATCTCGCAATCCATCGGCTCACCGGCCCGGTCAGGAGTGCTGACAGGAACGATTCCGTTCTGGCACTTCCTTGTCACCTCTCGATCAATCCTCACGACCGCTCGTAAAGCAATATGTCACTGGCGTCGGCCTCCGGCTCTTCGAATGCACATCACATGTCTGATCCTGGGTGCAAACATCATTGCGGCAATGTCCTGGAAGGAATCCTGCTCAAAGTCTCTGCCGATCTTGCCTATGCCGATCTGTACGGAGGCTGGTACTCTCGCATAGTCTCTTCTCGTCCAATGGACATCTGTGTCCTCAGCACAGCATTTCCTCGGGAATTAGTCGCTTCCCTACGCCTCTGTAAGCATATCTGACCTCTGGTCTCGACGGAAAATAATGACAGCTCATCAGCGTCTCGCACGAACCTCTGGTTCCGCTTGTCTGTATCATCGTCCATTTCAACATCGCGTGTCTATCTGCGCACTGCAATGTCCTCGGCTACGGTCCATCCGAAGTCTCCAACATGGACTCGAAATCACAACTCGGTATCTTCCTTACTCAGTAGAAGATATCTAGCCGAACACGTCCTCAGCGTGCACGTCACATCTCTGATGTCAGCGGAGTAGAACGTCATCTCATCGAAATCTCGTGCGAACTCTTTACTCCACCTTGCTCAAAAATCGACTGATTCGGACTCATCTCATCGTCGCTACACGAACTGCGCTCCGACGGCTATGCTCACATCTGGAGTCTCCCAAGCAGTGTCCCATCACAATATCCGAAAGATGTCGAACCATCCGATCGACTCGTCAGAACCTCATGATCCCCCAAGAGCTCACATCTCGGGTACAGTTTAGTAGTATCGAGTACATGCCACAGCGTCGGTGGTCCAGCCGTAGAAGGGCAAACCCAAGCCTCACTAATGGCGCCGAGGAACTGCCGTAAACCCTAAGATTCAAAGGCTTTCACACGGTCATTAAGTCGAGTTAGGGTTTCATTCTTCTAGAGGGTCCATAGAATCACCTGCATGTCTTTCCGTATACTTTAAACTTGGAAAATAGGTTCCTGACATTCGATCGTCTCAATCAACTCTCAACCAATCTGCATGAAGTCGCCTCTAGCTAGAATCAATCCACCTGATGACCTCGCATCGGGGTAAGCGAACTCACCACACGTCCTAGTCATTCATCCTCGGTGACTAGCGACTCACCATCATATCTCAAGAATATGCTCATGCTGCAGTAGCTCCAATCATCTGGGCGATATCTCATCATTTGCAGCAACAACTGGCTCATATGCCTGTACGCCGAACAACGCCTCAATCCCCCTGAAAAGGCGATACATAAGCGGTCATCTCAGAATCGGTCTGCTCTAGATCTGAGCAAGACTCTCCACACTGGAGATCTTCAACACAACTGGGCCCGCTCCGGTGCAAGAATCGGACGAATCACCTTCGTCTCTCAAATCGGGTAGACTAGCTATCATTTGTCGCATATCTACCTGAAAGCTCCGGCAATCTCAGCTCGTAAGCTCCGAAAGCAACATCCTGTCAATCTCAGCAACAGCTGGTCCATCTGTCTGCATGGTAGGCGACATTACAATCTCTGAGGTATGCTGTACATCAACAGTCCTCTCTCAACTGGCAGCTCTAACAATGACCCGATCATCCGGTGCAAGACCAAGCACTTGCCTCCACTAGAGGTCACAATCCACAATACCAACTCGAGACGTTCTCATGTCACCAGAAAACACAATGGTCGGCCCTCGTACCAAACGAGCTCACACCGGCCGTAACCCTAGCAGCAGCCCAAACTGCGCTCAAACATTGTGACAGGAACCTCAATCGAGTATCAAGAGAGCACACTAGTGGCAAGAAGGGAAACAACAGATCCAGAGTGGATACATGATCATAGGAAGGAACAACATCAATGAAGGTATGATCATGAAACTAATAGAATCGGGGATCTCAAATGGATGTATAATCCTGGATATGAAGAGAATCACTGATCTCGAAAGTATGTACATCCTAAGGTTCCTTAAGAGGAGTGGCGTGTCGTAAGTATGCCGCGGAACATACCAACGGTACGTCACTCTACTTTAGTCACCTATTCCATCAACCAAGGGTCATCCTACACGACGAAAGTTCGGGTTTACACCCCCTCGACCAAGTCTAAGTTCCGTAAGGTCAAGCCTAAGTTCCGCATATAAATAACGCCCTAGGCTCCACATAGTCAAACTTAGACTCGAACCAAGGTCAACCTAGCGCTCTGATACCAACTTTGTCACGACCCGAAAGAGCACGTGACTGGCCCTTGAATCCTATGAAGTCTACAGGACTCCATCTGATCCAAGTAAGCCAAAAGCCCAGAAATCTAAAACCATTTTTAAGAATAAGTAACGAAACTGGTTTTAAGAGGTAAAGAAAACATGTTTGAAAATCGAGTTTTTAAATAACTAAGCCGAATATGAATTTTTAAAATGTGTAATTTTTCCTGAAAATTTCGGCAGAGTTTCTTTTGTAAAAACTGGCCCCGAACGGGGTACAACAAGAACAATATATATATATATATCATGATAAAAGGCATCCCCAAGCGGGAGCTAGCTCTTCGTCAAACGACGGTCATAACCACATAAGCAATAACAATATACAACGCCAACGGGCGAGGATCAAACTCAAAGAAACTCAAAACAGCCAGAAAACCGTAAAACTACTAAGCGCGACTCTATGGTCGAAATAATACAACACTGTTTCTAAGTCTGAAAGAATACACAAGTTTTTGGTTGATGGACAATTCTAGATACAATGAATAATACCAATACAATAGCGGTTCTGATACAAAAGAACCCACTTAACCAAGCAAGTCACCCGATGGAAGCAGTGTGCCCGAAATGCCGCTAAGGAATCTGTACGGCAAAAACCTGCAAGAACTGGGGCACAACGGGGGTGAGTTGCCAACTCGTGAATAGAGATATATCTACAAGCAGAGATCGAATGCATGACCCATCCTATGTCAATACGATCAGATATAAATAAACCTCAATATGAATAAAGCTGAAACATGCTAAACTGGCAATGTAATCTCTATACATGAGTGTAATGCCAAGAGCTCGTGCTAGTGCCTCAGGTAATAGCATGTCAAGAATATGAGGTATGATCAATGTAATCAAATCTGCACACACGTGGATCCCGTCCACTCGTCACCCACTGACAATAACCATCATGCAAGTAGATATCATAACCTGTGCATGGAAATATGAAGATATAATCCACCCGTGTCCCTCGCGACACATCAAAATCATGGAACCAGGGTGCCCAGCATCGACACCCGAAAACATCATGAAAACCGTGCCCAGCATCGGCACGTAAATCCTCATATATCGGGCTCCGTCAGTCCGGATCGGCCCGCGGGCTCTGTCTGCGGTATCGGCCCTCGGCCCCGGCAGTATGCCCAAACATCTATCGACTCTGGTCGGTATCCTCCGGATAACCGCCAGGTCCAACCAATCACCGGTAGGTGCTCGCCCGCCTCCAGGCTCAATCGGCAAAGCTCATCGATCATCTTGCCGAGGGGAACCATACCGGGTCCACCATGTACCCGCAATCGGCTCATCCACTCCTCGATTCGGGTTACACATGTCGCTCTCAGCACCGAGAAAACACATGGTGGACGCACTGAAATATCATATCAAGGGTAACCGGGTTTTTAAAGTAATGATATATTCTCTTTTTAAAACACCCTCGGTTCCCAAATCCAGAAATATCATAGAAACAACATATCTCAATGCGTAAAATCAAGCATGAAGCATGCTACATGTGAAGGAATGTATGTACATCATCATGTCATGCAAGGATCATATACTGAATGCAATAGTACTACAGTGTAGTGACATGGCAATTATCGATGATAAGTGTGTGAGCCGGCAACAAGTGTACGTGGAGCATATGCATCATCGATAATGGTGCTGGTGTCCTAGCAGCATGACTGAATATCACAACAATACAAGCGATGCAATGCAGATAGCAGGAATAATGCGGAAACGAATAATCAACGCAAAAACACAGAACCTGCCTCACAAGATATGTCATGCAATCTTGCCTTTTGAAATAAGACGAATCAGGGCTTTTGGTAAAGTAAGGGCTACGGTGTTTTAAGAAAAGATGCATCATTTGAAAATATCCGTATAACCCCTCTGCTTATCTTTAAAATATCCCCGATTCGTTACTTTTGAAATAGGTATGACTCGGTTTAGTCCAATGCCACTAAGAAATCTGGACCGGAGGGGTATGAAACCACCTAATCTGAGTCAATATATAAGTATAGATATGATAGTCGGTGATCTCGCCTCAATAACATATCATATGATATCCTCGAATCATGAGGGCGGATCTATCATCAATATCGGCTCGTACGGTAAATCGTCGTACGGCATCCCAATAGCTGGGTAGGGGTCAATGTCACACTATCTCATCACATATCAGGTATCACCATCATCAGATCACACATCTGGGGTACTACTGTAAGTCTAGTACAAATCGATACCATCTATAAAAATATGAATGCGGGTAAAGCATATGTCCAAAGGCCCGCTAAACTATCATATCGCACCTCAAAAGGCGACTGTGTCACACCGTCAATCTCACGGCCTCACATCAAGTAACACCTCAAACCCACGTATCATCACCAAACCCGTATATGAACACATAGTCCCATACCCATGTGTAGATATACGCACCAACATATGAGAGAATGAATGCAAGAATGTGTGTAAATAAAAGGGTAAGTATAGGTATGAGTGCAATCGCTACCCTAGGGTTCGCACTATACTACACCCAAAGATCTCAGCATCAAGAATACCATTATTACTATCAATGATCCTAACCACACATAATAATATACGTGTGTATACGTATTCGTATACAACACCACGGACTGCGGGGGTGCTATACGCCATCCACCCGACTTCTCCCCGTAGATATAAATCTACTCACCTGTATCCTGCGTGTCGGTGTCGATGTCACCGTCATCTTCTGCATCGCCTCGGATCGTCGTGGTGTACCTATACATATCACACGTATCGCATCGCATCAAAACCAAATCAAACTTGAAACGACACGCTAAATCCAATACGATACGCTAAAAGGCCTATAGGTTAGAACCTACGGTTAGCATTCGCAAAACGACCCGAAATCACTCGATATAGACGTATAAACGTCACACGATCGAGATAACACACAAATATCAAAATCTGGAAATCAAAATACGTAAAACCAAATCACATTTCAAAGCAGCAACCCAAGAAAATGATCCCAGATTTCGTCTCAGGCCAAATTTAACCAAATAAACAAGTCCAGGGTGCTATGCAGGGTGTATATGATCTACAGAAGCAATATGGACACCTTTCATCACAGAGGGGCCAGCCACATACCCCTAAAAACCGGCCTGGCCGGCCCCCCTATGTCCAATGGGGTTCGTCTTCATAGGGTGGCCTCCTGGGGTCTCAATTGGGTCCCTGGTATCACTTAATTTATCTGAAAAAGTCCTAGTATGTTCCAGATTTCCCTGCACACTCTAACACTCACAAACCGACATGAAAGTCCCGTAATTCCGTATTTTTGGATTTCCAGTGGGGTTGGCCTGGGTTTCTAGTCAAAATAGGGTCTAAGGTCACTTTTTAAACTCAATTGCAAGGTCATAACTCAAAATTACCCTAATCCTCTCTAATTTTGTCCAAAGTGCACCAATTCACCCGATATCGATATGAAACTTGAATTAAAGCATAAGCACAAGAATTAACACTCTAATTGTGAAGAAATTACCTCACAAGAGACTCATGAATCCTCAACAGCACCAAAACACCACCTTTCTTGGTCCAAAGTATAGATTTTGGGCTTGTGTGCATGTTTTGTGAAATGAGTGTGAGGTTTTGAGAATGTTTGTGAGATGATTTGAGAGGGTTTTGTGGAGGGAAGAATGGGTAGTAGCAGCAGCAGCAGCAGCTCAAGAAAGAGGGGGAGGAAAAATGGTGAAGGAATGAAGGATAGGCCAAGTCAAAGCAACCCCTCACTTTCTCTCTCTCTCACCCATACCTAATATAAAATTCCTTTCCTCTTTTTCTTTTCTTTTCCTTTTCTTTTAATCCCATTCCTTCTCACACCAATAGTAAACCCAAAGTAACATGGCTAGAAAAATGTAACACAAGTCCAAAAAATGATATGTGCACAATTTTGCACAAAAGCCAAAAAAAAATCCGATTAGCGATTTTTAATCGCGATTAGCGCTAAATTAGCATATAATTGACCACAAACACTTAAAAATGGCATAATTCCAATAAATAACCCATTTTAGAATTTTCCATAATTTTCCATAATTTTTCTCCATTTATTTGCATTTAATTATTAATTTAATATTAAAATAATCAATAAAATAATATTAAATTATAAAAATTACTAAAAATAATATTTTATTATTTTGGAAATGTTACACCTTCCACAGTCATATTACGGCTGTAGAGATATCAAGAACAGGAAAGTAAACTAACTATCTAGTACATGTCCATAAGACAGAGTAAACGAGTCAAGAAATAACAATATGCGGAAGCCAAAAGATACAATAAATGAAACACCTGGAGTGAAACTACGTACCGACAGGAATCTCACCGCTCGTCTAACAACGGCAAAACTCCTAATCAGTCTGCAGCAAGGTAGAAGAATCTGGGCCATGCAAAACCCAGACGTCAGCGCGTCAAGTCATCAAGTAATAACATAATAAACATGCAATGCGGATATAAACATGAATAAAGTAGGGGTAACAATAATATAAATCAGAGCAGTGCAGTGGGTAAACTAAACTGTTCTATCAGGTTCTCTGTTCTAAAGTCTTTGAAACCAAATTAATGAATAATCGATGTAACTCAATAGTATCCCGTACATACCCGGGACCACGACCTCAAGATTCTCGGGCTGAAACCGAGACATGCCGCTAGACACCAAACAGGAATGTGTACACTCAATAGTATCCCGTACATACCCGGGACCACGGCCTCAAGATTCTCGGGCTGAAACCGAGACATGCCGTTAGGCACCAAACAGGAATGTGTACAGATGAATGATGTCAGCATCATCATTCCAAGGCTGGCCTAGCCTAAAACTGATCAGAACAGGTAGTAAACTGTTGAGTTACAAGTCAGGTTTCACCTTTGATTTTCCCATACCCCCAAGTTATATGTGTAAGTCAAGTCAGGTATCCCGAAATCAAGAAAACTTATGCCAACACAGGATCCGGTAAACAGCTTTGTCTGGATAGACAACAGGAACGGTCCATGAGAACTCCACGTCAGGTTTGTTGGCATTAGACACAAGATCAGGTAACGGGTCAGGTCATGGTACATCATGTCAAGTCAAGCAGTATACGGTACCATGTCGGGTCAATCAATATGTATGTAGCAAGTCAGGTCAAGAAGTAAGCGATATCATAGGTGTGCTCACAATCAGTTATATAATCAAGCATGAGTATCAACAACATGATATAAGTAATGAATTAAGTAATAGGCAGATTCATTCAATTAGCAGTATAGTTATCAATCGTGTCACCGGGATGATTTCAACATTATAAGAATGCAGTATGACAATTATAGCCGTTTAATCATGTTAACAAGTTAAGACTTCATGGATACAATGATATAAATATATATATATATATGCGTTCCACGGATGAAATCACAGTTTAAACAGGTTAAAAAATGTACACGAGTGTCTGATTGTAGTAAAACGATAGATAAAGTGCCATATGCTACGTCATTAGTGAAAGTGAAATTAAAACATGTAAATGTGGTTATTAGGTTCACTACAGTAATTGCAACAGGTATGTAACGCTTTGAAAATCGTTTCGGTGAAATTTCGAAAAATCGGTAAAATAAGGGGGTTTTCTGTAAAAAGTCAAAATGCAAATATCTTATTATAAAAATTAAATATACATATTCTAGCTATGTAATTGCTATTATTTGGTGTTTATTGAGCCGCTGGTGAAATTTCAAATTTCCTGAAAAAATATTATTTTATTATTATTTTAAGCCGTCACTAATACATTTAATTAGGGAAAATTACAAATTGGAATGAGTTGAAACAAATTTTGTGCATCATAAAACATTAAATAAAATTTTATCATGTGGTTTTTGAAACGAAATCGTTTGCCAAAACGGTTTAGAAAATATTGAAGAAAAATGCTTATTTTGTGAAAATAAAAGGGTTTTGGTGCATATTGTATTGGTGTTTGGTGTTTATTGCTCCACACACACACCCTCTCTCTCCCCACCTCCTATGTGTGGCCGGCCCCTCTTTTTGACAGCCCTCTCTCTCTTTCTCTCTCCAATCACCTCATTTTTCACTACTTTTAAAATGGAATAATAAAAGAAAAGAGAATAAGAAAGATGTATGTGCTTTAATTGACAACACATCTCTCTCTCTCTCCCCACCTCCTATGTGTGGCCGAGCCCAACCTCACCCTCTTCCAACATCAGCCCCCCCAACTTCCTCACTCAATTTTATCTCAAAAAAATCATCATACATGCTTCAAAAATCCAAATTAAATCCCACAAAATCCAAATCTAACCCCTACCCATTATTCCTTGGCTATTCTATTATAGATCTTAGTGAAAAGTTAGCATTTTGGAGACATGTTGCATGTGGGATCTCATGATCTTGGAGGTATAATCCTAAACCCATGTTAAATGAGTTGCTAATTACTTCAATTTATCTAATTTTGATGTTTAATTTGGGTTCTAGTTTCAAAAATTGAAATTCAAGAAAAGGGAAATTGTTACCAAGTGGGGGTTTTTATTATTGATCATGGTTTAATGGTGTAATTATCATGCTAAGCCATAGAAAAAATTAACCTAGTTGCTAATATGTAATGGTTGATGTAAAATGTCCAATTTAAGCCTTTTTATCTAGACTAGGTTTTTAGAAATCAATGAAAATGTGAAATTTAAAATCTAGTTAGGGTTTTTATAAATTTATTATGGTTTTAATATGAAGATTAACATATTATGGCATGTAAAATCTTACCTAGTAACTAGTTTGTTAATTGTTATTTTTCAATTTTACTAATTAAGCTATTTTGCTAACTAGGATTTTTGGAAAATTATCAAATACTTAGATTAAAATATAATTAAGTGTTCATATCATTATAACTATTATAATGAGTGGTTTAATGACTTTGGTTCATGCAAAACGAAGCTTAATTGATGAATTGTGAATTTTGCTTTAAAGGGTGTTAAATTTGATATTTTGCAAACTAGGATTTTGGAAATTATGCAAATTTATGAGTTTAAATTATGGAAATGGTTTTTATGACTTATTTAAGATATTTAATAAATATATTGGCCGCTAGAATTGTTTAAATATCGAGTTTTGTACTAAAACGGGTAATTTTACTTGCTAGTTTTTCGGAAAAACGGCTTTTAGAGTGAATTTGGGGTTTTCGTGAGTTTTAACCTATTTTATATTAAAATTAGTGTTCGTGAATGTGCAAATGAGTGTATTTGGGTTTTTCTCGATGGTCTGGCGTTTGTACGCCGACGTTGAGGGTTTTGGGTCGATTTGTGAAAGCAACCATAGGTTTTGACCTATGTGGGATTCGTGCGTCGTTTTGATCATGAGTCGGATTTTAATGAGATATGGTGCGTTATGATATGTAGGTACCCCCATGTGGACTTCGAGACGACAAGCAAGCGCGTGGCAACGTCAGCACCGGCGAGCGAGGTTCAGGTGAGTAGATTTATATCTACGGGGAGAAGTCGGGTGGATGGCGTATAGCACCCCCGCAGTCCGTGGTGGTGTATACGGATGCGTATACACACCAAAAATTATTATATGTTATTTAGGATTAATATCGATGCTTAGGATGGATATTGGTGTGTTGGATTGCTTCAGTGTTGCGAACCCTAGGGTAGTGTTGCACTACACATACACACATACATACTTGCATACATTCCTATTGATATGTGCTCATGGGATTCTTTATAGTTATGTGTTCACATGGGTATGGGACTATGTGTTCACATACGGATTGAGGATGATACTTGGGATTGAGCTGAGTCGATGAGATTTGATTTGAGGCCGTGAGATCGGTGATATAGCAGGGTTCGTATCTTAGATACGACATGACGTTGTAGTGGGTCCTTGACGTAGTGTTTCACACACGTCCATGCATACGTAGGCGGTATCAGTATGGTACTAGACGTAGATCAGTACCCTGATCATGATATTTGATAAAGAGGATACCGGATGAATAGTATGATGAATGTGATATTGAACCGTACCCAGATTGGGATGCCGTACGACGGATTTACGTACGAGCTATATTGATGATTGATCCGCACTCTTGACTTGGGACGCCTGATTATAGATATGGTATCGGATATGATATTATTGAGGCGGGATCACCGACTATACATATACAGGTATGTATATGTATCGACTCAGATGATAGGCGGTTTTCTTACCTGTAGTTCAGCTTGTTAGTTCAGCCGTATAGTTTTAGTGTAGTTGTTAGATTAGATTAGACTTCTTACCTATTTCAAAAACTAACGAATCGTGGGCATTTTTAAAGACAGCTCAAGGGAATCTACGGATATTTCAAAAACGACGTATCCTTTCATAAAAACACCGTAGCCCTATTTTCAAAACCCCATGATTCGTGTTATTTCAAAAGGCACCATTCGTAGGACTTATATTAGATTATTGTAGATTAGTTATCGTTGTGTCTAGTATTCAGCTCCCGCACATTATTGCTGTTCGCTCTGCCTCGCATATTTATTTTGCTGCATATTCCATTATTGATATCATGCTGTTAGGACACCAGCACCATTACCGATGATGCGTATGTACCACGTACACCTACTTGCCGGCTCACACATATCTTCATCGGTAATTGCCATGTCACGTACACTTTAGAGAATATAATTGCTTGACTTAGATTGTTAGCTAGTAGTGTTGACATGATATTAGTGTACTTCCCTTATATGTCATATTAGACATTGTAGTTATTACCTACCACTTCATGCATACTGTTATTCAGTGGTTCATGCCTAGTTCATTATCATTGACATATGCACTTGTGATGATTTCTTGAGATTTATGATATTTCTGGATTTCGGGGAAAGCCGCAAAATTTACAACTTATGATCTTTTAAAATATAAAATGTTGCGGTTTTCTAGTGATGTAAAGTGTCGTCCACCATGAGTTTGCTGTGGTTTTGGAGATCCGTGTCGAGGAGTGGAGGAACCGTCACGGGTACATGGTGGGCCCGGTATGGTACCCCGGGGCAAGAGGAATGTGGTGTTGACGTTGAGCCTGGCTGGGGAGCACTACCTACCGGTGATATTACCCGACGCGTCGGATATCCGGAGGATACCGTCGTGGTCTTGAGATGGATGGTAGGGGCCGGTCTGGACTGACGGCGCCCTAGATATTGAGATTGAGACATTGATATTTCGAGACAGTGAGATTTATGTTTTGTGTCGATGCTAGACACTGTTGATGCTGATTTCATTTATGATACCTCAGTTTAAAAATATGAAGGAAATCTCACTAATTTATGAAAACAGTTTCTTCATTTACATGTATTCTGTTTCATGCATTCATACCTCATTCATATGATATATTGCTACCTGAGGCACTGACACGGGCACATGAAATTATACTCGGGTTAGATATTACCCTAGACATTGTCATAGACTGCCTGTTTTACATATATTTGAGGATATATTATGATCATTGACCTAGGTTGCGTTATTTATGCGATTTCTGTGCGTAGATGTTTTTCTATTCACGAGTTGGCAACTCACCCCCGTTGTGCCCCAGTTTCTTGCAGATTTGCCGTACAGGTTTCATTACGGCTTTGCTGGCACTATTTCCATTCCGGGTGGCTTGCTAGTAGGTGGGTTATTTGTATCTCACCTATCCTTATATCTTGTATATTATTATTCAGTTGTATCTAGAAGTTCCATCAACCAAACATGTATTTATTGAGTTAGAGACCAGTGTTGTTTATTCTTTCGACCTTAGAGTCGCTCATTATATTTCTGGTGGTTTTGAGTTCCTTTTGAGTTTTGATCCTCGCCGTTGGCGTTGTATATTATATTGCTTGTGTGGTTGTGACCGTCGATTGACGAAGAGCTAGCTCCCGCTTGGGGATGCCTTTTTATTGATTTCGTATACTATTCATGTTGTATCCCATTTGGGAGCCAGTTTTTACAAAGGAGACTCTGCCGAAATTTTCAGTAAATTTTGATGTTCTTAAAAACCGCATAATTCGGCTTATGCTATTAAAACTACTTGTTTTAAATTGGTTTTCCTTCACTCTACTTCTTTTCTTGGTTTGGATTTCTGGGTTTTCGGTTTACTTAGATTACGTACGCCTCGAGTCGTTTCGTAGTTTAAGTGCCGGTCATGTTCCGTACTTTCGGGACGTGACAAGGTAGGTTCCAAGTTTGAAAGATAAATGATATATAACAATCTTGAACACGAAAAATGGGAAATTATAATACCAAAGTTAAATTTATAGGTTTAGGGTGTCATTAATATGTATGTAAATATTATTTAGCATGTAGCAAGGGGTACTTTCCTCGACGGGTCGCGAATCGGGAAAACGGAACGTTAAACGTCGTCGGGGAAAAACTCGTGACGGGTGCACGGTTCACGGAATGAACCCAAACGACGAACAGTGAAGCCATACGGGTCGGGGTACCACGCTGAAACATCGGGACACGTCGCCGGCACGGCCGGAATCCGGCGAGATACAAAAACAGTTAATGTCAAGAGTTGCAACAAGAAAAGAAAAGAAAATAAAGAAGAAAGGGAAGGAGGATGGAGAAGAGAATACTTACGAGGATCTGTGGGATGGGTGGTGACGGTAGACCGCGTCGACGGAGCTCCGACGGTGGCCTATGATGACAGCGACCAAATTGCAGATCAAGAAAATCGCGACAAAGAAGGAAAAGAAGAAAGGAAAAGAGGAGGAGAGGAGAAGAAGCTTACTGGGTGCGCACGAAGACCGGGGACACGGGGACGAGGTCACCGGCGGCGACTCACGGCGGCGCAGACGCGTGCAGTGGGTGCAGGTGGCCGCAGTGCCGGTGCAGGGTGCACGGGAAGAAGGGGAGAGGAGGAGGGAGGTGCGGTGGATCGGTCAAGGGCGAGGAGGCGATGCGACTGGCAATGAGATCGTCGGCGTTGGGGCTGCGGCGGCGAAGGGTGAGGCGGCTAGGGTTCACGTGAGAAGGGTTCGCGTGAAAGAAAATAAGTGGAAGAAGAAAGAATATATAGATGCGAGAGAGAGAAAGAAAGATAGAGAG
This sequence comes from Agapanthus africanus, assembly GCA_030015575.1. Classification (NCBI taxonomy): domain Eukaryota; kingdom Viridiplantae; phylum Streptophyta; class Magnoliopsida; order Asparagales; family Amaryllidaceae; genus Agapanthus; species Agapanthus africanus. The sequence goes on along the minus strand of JASDDO010000008.1, from coordinate 403,337 downwards.
AGGGAGAGAGAGACGGGGAGAGAGAGAGGAGAGAGGTAGAGAGAGGAGGTGGGGCCCACGGGAATAAGAAGGTTTGATTGGCTGAGGGAATAATGGGGTTAGGGAAAATAATAAAAAGATTTAGGAAAAGTAAAATATTTATATGGTTAGATTAGATTTATTCGACGGTTTTAAAATATTGGAAAATGGGATTTTGGCGCAAAGTAAAACATTTCCAAATTGCGCCCGGGTCGGGTCCAAAAATTTGAAATTGAAATATTAAAATTTTAGGCGGGATCCAAAATTTAAAATGAAGTATTTTACAATCAAAAAGCATACCCACAAAACGGACACACGCACGTGCGCGTAGCCGTCCAAACTCGCCTGTTTCACTGAACGGGATGAGAACACGATGCACGGACGCTATAACAGGGTTAGGGGTGTCAAGTAGGCCAAGATGAATATTTTTAATTTTATTTTAGATGCCATAAATTGTTATATGCAGAATTGAATTGACGGGGTAAAATTACAATAAGTAACAATCAAGCAAGATAAATAAAAATGAGTGCCACACTACGTTCAAACGGTAACTGAAATTAGTAGAATTGGGCTCGGGTGTTACAATATATATATATATATGTATATATCTTCATATACGCACAAGTAAAATAAAATAAGCGTGTGTGCGCGCGCGCGTGTAGGTAAACCTTATTCTATGGTTCGCGACTAGGAAATTAACTAACGACACTATCATCCAAAGTCCCCTAAAGCATTTCTAGCTAAGTATACACATCTTATAATACTATAGAAGTATTGTTGAAGTCAAAAATTGCGCCCCGGTTGGCCAAATCAAAGTCAAAGTCAACCCCAAGCCAAGTGGGCCCATGCCCAGGTCGAGTCCGAACATGAAGCGGCCGGCCCTCCTCCATGCCCAAAATGAAATCATGTAATAAATAATTTTTATGTAATTTTTTTATGCAAGAATAGGCATAAAGCCAAATTTTTGTAAAGCCTATGGCTTATGTGCAAAGAGAAATGGCACATGAGCCATGGGATGGGCAAAATGCCATTTTGCAAAGCCCAAGGGGCTATATGTAAATGTGTAAGCATATATAAGGAAACATGATGAATAAAAGAGAGACTTTTCATTCCCCAAAAATAGGGCCTGTGCTTCTTTCTCCTTCCTCAAGGTTCTAAAACTTTCTTCTTTCTTTTGAATTAAATCAAGAGTTTTACTCTTTCTTTTCCTAAACTAAATAGTTTTTCACCACAAAACCCACAAATAGGAGTTTGGATCTTCCATTAGATCTTAAAAAGGGGAGATTTTTAAATCTCACCCCCTTTCTCCAAGATCCGGCCAAACGACAGGAAGAAGATAGAGACCTATCTCCAGAAACCCCACTTTGGGGAAGATCCAGGGCTCAAGGGGAAAAGCCCCTTCATCAGCCTCAAAATATCCTAGGAGTTTAACTCCTCATATATATACATATATACAAAATAATAAGTGCTACTTTCTGGGAGTACAACTCCCATTGCAGGGACCAAGTCCCTTTTGCCTCCCGAACGCCCACGTGCCTGGCACGTGAGATGCTAGCGCCCTTCGCTCAGAACGCTAGCGCCCATGTGCCTGGCATGTGGGGGCGCTAGCGCCCGAGCGCCTGGCACGTGGGGCGCTAGCGCTCAAAACGCTAGCGCTCTTGCGCTCAAGGCGCTAGCGCCCGAGCGCCCACGTGCCTGGCACGTGGGGCGCTAGTGCCCTTACGCTCAAAGCGCTAGTATCCAAAGCGCTGGCGTTTTTCCCCACACATCCTTTGTATGCCCTTTCCCTTTTTTTTATATATGTATATATATACATACACACACACGCACACTGCACCTTGAGTTCGCTGTAGGGTTGCTAGGCACGCGCACAAGGGTCTACGAGGCATCAACCATGCCCGATTTAAAATTTAGCCGTGCCGAACAACCCGAATACGGAACTTTAAACTAGAGATTAGGCGAAAACAATCATGCTAAACATTTTAACACTAAGTGAGAGGGATTACAACCTTTGTAGATCCGGTCCTTCACTTCATATGCTCCGTGTTGTGGTCCCTTCGCTGCGATCATCGGGATCCGGACTCTCGAGAGGTTCCACGAAGAGAAAGACGCAACCTTTGCTTCCGATCTTCGATACTAAGATGATCTACCTTGAAGTTTCTTTAACACAAGCTAACACTCATGAAATGATGTGAACACCCTCATCTAAATGGCAAGGGAAGATGAGGATGATGAAGTAGGATTTTTGCTCTCTTTATTTATATTTTTCTCACAATTATTCATCACTTGGAAAAATCAAGAAAGGTTTTTCCATGAAAGAATGAAGGAAGAAGATGAACAATAATGTTTAATTCTTTTGTGATGAATAGGAAATAAAATAATATGATAGATAATGCAACCATGGTCAAGCTAACTCTTGTAGAGAATTAACTAGGGTTAGGGTTTGGGTTTGGTTAAAGCATGAGTCACTTGCAAATATCTTTATCATGACAAAAAGAAAAGCTTCTAGAATCAACTAGAAGGTTTAACCCTAATCCAAACCCTAATCATGTTTAAACTCCACTAAACAAGTTGCATTAGTTATCATATCATGTTACAATATTATATATCACATATATAATATTTATCGTAACAAAATAAAATAATACAATTAACATATATCGCATATATATCAATGTATTACCCGAGTGAGAAAAAGAATCTTTTAGTGAGCAAATATTAGTTAATTTAATTTAATATATCATATATATTATTATACATTAAATTATCGAATCAACACTTGATCCGACAATCCGGCTATATCGCATATAACCGACTAATATTTATCCGTACCGATTCATCGAATCAACACTTGATCCGATGACCCGGCTGATATCAAATATCGCGAGAATATAATACGGTATCACATATCGCATTATCCTCGGTCCCGCACATATCACATATGTGCTCCTACTCCGTTTTGCCTGAGCCAAGAAACCTCTGTGTAGGACTCTAAAGAATCGTCAATACGCCGGCAGTAGGTGATGATCATATCAAACACCCACAAGCTGCAAGCGGTCAGCTAAACGTAACAGCTACCCAGGTATTGAGCACTCAGAAGATCAACAAGCAAGCCTGTAACTTCTCCTGCGAATCCAAACAGTAACACTCCCGTACAGTCCGGTCTCGTCGTCTGATATGTTGCATATCTCGCCTAGGGGTGGTAAACGTCAGACCCCAGTAGCTTGATAAGTCGTGTCGATATGAGGTCTATAACAGTTCGAGAAACTACTGATAACACTTACCAGTAAATCTCAGCAACCCTGGCCAGGGATTTCCGGTTATAGCCAATCGAACACAGCACAACATCAACTCCCTATACCGGGAGAGACGGATCCCTTCCTATCGCTCATTGCCTCCATGTGATTCGGGACTGTACCCAAAAGCCACCTTTTTGCACGCCCTCTTGGACGTGGTATGATGGAAATCAAAGCACAGTGGGAATCACACAAGACTCTATGACGATCTCGGGTCAACAGACTACTCTGTACCAGTGTCACCGGAGAACTGCCATCTGACGTATGGTATAATACCATCTGGGAGTTCTCGGCGAGTCCGTCCAGTGTACCCAGTCTCCACTGAGCACCCGTACACCATCCTTGATGTCAAACACCGATGGATATGGGATCATCCATCGCCCATCATATGGGTCAAGATGCGTATACGCTAGTCTACTCTGGTGTATCGATGCCCTGTCTCGATACACCCTCGACTAGGAACAGTTATAAGATGTACTCGTCGACTACCGTGGCCCCACTAGTATGATCTCATCTTAGTCCCAGTAGTCGAGTACATATCCTAAGGGCTTTATCAACATGTAATATAGAGACAATCAGAGTACATGTTAAGATAAAGTACAACCAGATAGCATACTATCATGTCGAGCAAGAAAGTCCTCCCTATATATGTCCAAGCATCCACTACAATATACATCGTATGTACAGTAATGGCCTCTAGGGCATACATATAACTAACAATCTCCCACTTGCACTAGGGCCATCTGTTGTGGTATCACATACCCAACAATTAGCTGCGGTTGAAGTATCTCATACTCAACCATCCCATAAAAGTCTCTACTGGGAAAAAGGCCTTTGTGAATGGATTCGCGCTGTTGTCCTCTGTGTCTACTCTCCTAACCTCGATCTCCCTGGAGATCAGCCATCTCCATGATCAGGTGATACTGCCTAAGAATTATATCTGGATTTCTGATGGGACGGTAGTTCCTTGGCTGAAACCACAACTCCATTGTCACACAATGGTAGGAACGAAGTTCATCTTATGAACTTATATATATCCAGACTGCCTCTTTGGTAGCATCCTTGGTAACGATGTATCTTGCCTTTAATCGTCTAATATATCACGGTATCTAGCTTGGAACTCTTCCAACATACCGTCCCTTCACGGAGGGTATAGACAATGCCTGCGACTGACATTCAGTCGTCCTTATCAGCCTGGAACCTTTCCAGTGATTCTCCCCAGGATCGATTGATACCATCTCACTACAACTAGTGAGTGTCCTAACATCCAATTAGATCTATCTCATAGATCCAAAACCCAGGATTTAGGAGGTATCACTTTGATCCTATATGGAGAATCCTTATGATAAGCGGAGATTGACCGAGCGTAGCATAGGAAACTCCTTCCCTATCAAGAGTATGTCATCCACGTACTCTACGAGGATCACCACCATACTTTCTACTACCTTTTCGTATATACAAGGTTCATCTACCATTTTGATGAAGTCAAACTCTTTGACTACCACATCAAAACAGATGTTCCAACTCCGCGATGCCTGCTTTATCATATAAAACATCTTGCACACGTTTCCGCTGCTCCCACTGTCTACGAAGCCCTCTGGCTGTGTACTTATAGACGCTATCTTTTCTAAAACATCACTTAGAAAAGCAGTCATGACACCCAACCACCAGATATTGTAGTCATGGTATGTAGCCGTGGTAAGTAGGATCTGGATGGACTTAAGCATAGATCCTTAGAAAAGGTTTCAACATAATCCATACCTGGTCTATGATGCAAACCTTTAACAAGTCTAGCTTTGAAAGTCTCAACTTTTCCATGTACACCAAGTAATCTTCTCAAGATATACTTGCTCCTGATGTGGATTTAACCCTTCAGATAAGGCAACCAAAGTCCATACTTTGTTGGTGTATAAGGATTCCATTTCAGATCGATAAGCATCCAGCCATTCTTACAGAGTCCCACTCCTGATGGCCAGCTCGAAACTAGTTGGGTCATCATCTCATGATGCAATCCTCGCTCCCACTGTCATAGAGAAACCGAAGTATCTCTCAGGTGGGTGAGGAACCCTACTAGATCGGCGGAGAGGCTGAGGTTCGTTGAAAACTATTGAATCCTTTGGTTCTACTAAATTATCAGCTATAGTTTGTATAGCTGGAACCTTTCCAGTTGTACATAACAGACCTTGCCTCGAGCTTGTCCGGATTTTGCTTTTAGACATAGGCCGGACAACCCCAAATCTTAACAAGCTTAAGATATGGGCTCTTCCCTTTCCATATCACATATGAAGTGGTAGGCAACTGATTTGATTTGAACCCTATTCAATAGGTATGCAGCTTCTCAAGTGCATATCTCCCCAAAGGAAATAGGAAACTCAGTAGTACTCATCATAGAGCACACCATATCTAATAGGGTGAGTTTGCTCCGTCCCGATATACCATCGTGCTATGGTGTATACGGAGGAGTAATGCTGAGAGAGAATCTCATTCTCCTTTAGAATAGTCCAGGAATTCCGTGCTCAAGTATTCTCCTCCTTGATCTCATCAAAGGACATAATACTTATACCCGTATTTTGGTTCTCTACTTCTAACTTATATTCTGTGAATATCTCAAAAGCTTCGGACTTGTGTTTCAGCAGGAACATATGTCTGAATCTTGAGAGATTATCAGAGAATGTAATGAAGTACAAAGAACCGATCTTGGCATATGTAGACAGGGGACTTTCATACATCAGCATGTATCAATCCCAAAAGTTCACTAACTCTTTCTCTGTTTCCAATAAACAGAGCTGTGGTCATCTTATCTTTGTGACATGACAGGCAAGTTTCACAAGATGTAAATTCAAAATAATTTAAATATGCATCTATATGTAACTTCAGCTAGTCGGGTCGCATAGATATAACCTAGTCTACAATGCCTCAAGAAGGACTCGTTCATTTCTGAACTCTTTCTCTTGTGTGTGTTCCGTATACTAAGAACTGTAGTTTGATTTAGAAAGTCAATGCTTTTAGATAACGTGCCTGAACCGATTAACTCTTGATATAGGAAATGTTCAAAACATTATCCAACAATACAAAATTATATCCTTTCTTTACTAATAAAGAGACTGATATGATTTTGTATATCAGGTTCGGTATCTAATAACATTTGTTCAGAATCAATGTATTCTGGTAATACAGGGTGACAGTGACCAACAGACTTGGCTGCAACACTTGCACCGTTTTCTGTCTCATGAAACTTATCACTCGTTCTCAGTTCTTTACCTATCTATAGCCCATGTAACAGATTACATATACGGGATCCTGATCCGGTATCACATACCCAGGACGTAAAGGATACTGAAAAACAGTTCTGTGTAATGAACACACCCGAAGATGATGCATCAACATGCACTTTCTTCATTTGGGCGGCACGGGAATTCTGGTATTTCCCAATTTCCTGCTCTGTCTTATAACAATTATAAGTTGGAGCGGGACCAACGTTCCCCAGCTCAGTACAACAAGCGGGTTCGGTCAATATATCCGTTTTATTATCTTGATTAAGGCGTGATATGTTCGCTATCTGGAGAGAGAGAGAAGAAAACACTCAGCGTATGCTCTTGCAAGATTAGATTGGTTATCTAATATATCTAATCAGGATGTCTCCCACTGTATTAATCAAATCTTCCTTCAAACCCTAAAAGGAAAGACTAGCCGGGATTAATTACACGTTACAAGTTCGCCAATCTTTCAGCCAGGCCAGTGTCGGTACTTTGAGGGAGGTCCCCCGTGCTTTCGCACGAACCTAATTAAAGTAAACCTCATTTTCCCAGAGGCGTAACCCCGTTAACACCTTTCTAGACACCTACTTGATCGGCTAATTGTAATGTGTAAAACTCTCCCAGGAGTAACTCTTACTCGCAGCGGGTATCGGGATCCAACTATCTTATAGAAGGTATGCAATCTCATTGCAAATTTCAACACTTGAAATTCCCAATAATATTTTACCCCTAGCAGCTATATGACCTTAACATAGTCAACAAATCATAAGTGCTAGTCAAGTTCAACCCGTCATTTCCCGATTGAATTAAACCCACCCGCACGACCCTTAACATAGTCAACAAAGTCGCACGACTACCCTAATACAATCGCATCATATGCTTATACAGATAAGCACTAATCAGCTACCGCACACTACGCCTTAACATAGTCAACAAACGTAGCACGAATACTAACTAGTACTTATCTGAAATGACGGAGGGCTACGACGGGTTTTTCAGAAAACCCTTTGCGTAATGAACTTGATATCGTCGTAGAATCGAGTGATTTTAAATGGAGTGTTTTTGAGGCTTTTCTAGTTTTGCTAAAGGGGTCACTCCCGGTGAAGGGATCGTCGGCCCTTTCCTCATCGAATAAGGTGCAGGATATATCATATATACCGCTGTGCAAAGCAGAAACTATAGAAGCATTCAAAAGACAAACCGAGTTTGTAGCATCTGCCAGTTATTGCTAAAGGAGTCACTCCCGGTGAAGGGATCTCGGTCCTTTCCTTATCGAATAAGGTGCTGGATGTTCTACAAGGAACACCGCTATGCAAAGCAAGAACTGTAGCTACCAGTTTTTATAAACAAGTTTCTACAACATCTTAGGTTTATTTTATTTCATTAATCTCATTAATGAAGTCCCATTTTATTATGCTTCACAAGCATCTCTTTTGAAACGAAATCTGCAATATAACATATATCCTATATATATAATATAAATATTCGTCTCAGGCAGTAATATGATCTCATCACAGAACATTGCAGCAGAAGAACATATATGAAATATTGGATATACTAGGACGTCCGTGTTTTCAATACGAGCCAGTATAAAACACGGATTCCACGGTCGCGATGAATAGCCAAACCCACATCCCTAGACCCCTACGAGAGCGGAAAGTAACACTGCCAATTCTAGGGTTAGGAGACCCGGTCTCGACTCCTCGAGATGGTCTCCCACTGGACCCTAGAACCCGGTTACTTGTGCTCCCCGCTTTGGGTCTACCTAATGCGGAAAAGTAAATAATATACAACGGTGACATCTTTCGCTACCTGGAAGTGCCCCAATAAAAGAATATTACATACAAATGAATTTTACATGAATGAAAAAGAAAAAACTCTCATCTCACATAAAACCCCCGGCTATTCAAACGCGACGATCCAATATAGCATATCACAGCAACACATAATATCTCATATCATCAACGTAAGAAAGTATGCGTATCCCGATTGTCGTTGATGTATAGCAACGAAGCCGGCGATACACCACATACTAGGCTTACGGTCACAGAAAAGAAAGTGTAAAACTACAACAGTTGGAATCCGCAATCTCTTTAGACATCGCATGCCTAACCAAATGAATTCCTTAGACATCTTATGCCTAACAATTATAAACCCCGCATTTCAGTCTCATTATCGAAAACTCTTTTCAATATCAAGTCGGGCAATTCAACAAGATTCTCGACGTCCTGATCTAATGCTCGTCGCAAACTTTAGTAGACGGCCGCACCCCCGATACCGTCGACGAAGTGCACCAAGGCGGAACACCGCTACCGGGAGCACCCGAACGGATGCTTTCGGCGACGGGGTTCTCCTACAGTCACTTGGTCGGGGCCTTGGGGCGTAGCTGTCTATTAAGTTTACCCAGCGAGTATCCGCGTACGCTACGTGATTGCGACGGACTTTTGATCGCATCAAAATTCCGTGGCAACCGATCATCTGAGACTAAACTGCTATGTCTATAATATTCAAAACAGTTATCTCATAACTACCTGTGGATTCCAATTATTGTATCACATTCCAGATAAATAGAAAAAGTTAAACTTTCCGATCGAATCATCAAACACCCAAGATTTCCCCAATATATCTCAACACTTGAAATCAGTTTAAAAACATCCATCACATGCCACAGTACCAATGGTCCAGCCGTAGAAGGGTCAAGCCAACGCCTCACATGTGGCACGCCGTACTGCCCCAAACCCTAAGGTTCAAAAGGCAGTTCAAGACGGTCACATAATCGAGTTAAGGTTTGTTGTCTTCTAGAGGGTCCATCGAGTTACTTGCACGACTTAGAACATTCTTAAACACGAGAAAAAATCCAACTTTTGAAAAATTTTCCGACAGGGGAAAAAGTGAGTTATTGATATCCGTTCGAACTTTTTAACAGTTTCTAAAAGTTATCCGGAAAACCACATAGACAAAATCTGATACTCCGATCGAAACACCGAATCCCCAAAACAACCCCAGAAAACTCAACTGTAGAATAAATATTAAAAATTCCCAGAGAACTCAGCACTGAATAAAAGAAGTTACTGTGCAAACTAGAGTGGGTGACGTCATCATAAGGCCGCGGAACCGCCGCAGAAGCCATGCTTCTGCCGCGGTTCCGCCGCACTTTAGAGGAATTGGAGGCTCCGTTTTGCACAGTAATTCATAAAAAACCCTGCTTAATTCTCTGCATATTTTTAATATTGAAAAATCCACAATTTTCAAAAAAGGACAGAGAGCAATTTGGATTCGGGGTTTCGGGTTCGATCGGACTTCAAACTCCGTCTAGACTTCGCCTAAAGCTCTAGCTTGGCTCTGATACCACTGTAGGGTTGCTAGGCACGTGCACAAGGGTCTACGAGGCATCAACCATGCCCGATTTAAAATTTAGCTGTGCCGAACAACCCGAATACGGAACATTAAACTAGAGATTAGGCGAAAACAATCATGCAAAACATTTTAACACTAAGTGAGAGGGATTACAACCTTTGTAGATCCGGTCCTTCACTTCATATGCTCCGTGTTTTGGTCCCTTCGCTGCGATCATCGGGATCCGGACTCTCGAGAGGTTCCACGAAGAGAAAGACGCAACCTTTGCTTCCGATCTTCGATACTAAGATGATCTACCTTGAAGTTTCTTTAATACAAGCTAACACTCATGAAATGATGTGAACACCCTCATCTAAATGGCAAGGGAAGATGAGGATGATGAAGTAGGATTTTTGCTCTCTTTATTTATATTTTTCTCACAATTATTCATCACTTGGAAAAATCAAGAAAGGTTTTTCCATGAAAGAATGAAGGAAGAAGATGAACAATAATGTTTAATTCTTTTGTGATGAATAGGAAATGAAATAATATGATAGATAATGCAACCATGGTCAAGCTAACTCTTGTAGAGAATTAACTAGGGTTAGGGTTTGGGTTTGGTTAAAGCATGAGTCACTTGCAAATATCTTTATCATGACAAAAAGAAAAGCTTCAAGAATCAACTAGAAGGTTTAACCCTAATCCAAACCCTAATCATGTTTAAACTCCACTAAACAAGTTGCATTAGTTATCATATCATGTTACAATATTATATATCACATATATAATATTTATCGTAACAAAATAAAATAATACAATTAACATATATCGCATATATATCAATGTATTACCCGAGTGAGAAAAAGAATCTTTTAGTGAGCAAATATTAGTTAATGTAATTTAATATATCATATATATTATTATACATTAAATTATCGAATCAACACTTGATCCGACAATCCGGCTATATCGCATATAACCGACTAATATTTATCCGTACCGATTCATCGAATCAACACTTGATCCGATGACCCGGCTGATATCAAATATCGCGAGAATATAATACGGTATCACATATCGCATTATCCTCGGTCCCGCACATATCACATATGTGCTCCTACTCCGTTTTGCCTGAGTCAAGAAACCTCTGTGTAGGACTCTAAAGAATCGTCAATACGCCGGCAGTAGGTGATGATCATATCAAACACCCACAAGCTGCAAGCGGTCAGCTAAACGTAACAGCTACCCAGGTATTGAGCACTCAGAAGATCAACAAGCAAGCCTGTAACTTCTCCTGCGAATCCAAACAGTAACACTCCCGTACAGTCCGGTCTCGTCGTCTGATATGTTGCATATCTCGCCTAAGGGTGGTAAACGTCAGACCCCAGTAGCTTGATAAGTCGTGTCGATATGAGGTCTATAACAGTTCGAGAAACTACTGATAACACTTACCAGTAAATCTCAGCAACCCTGGCCAGGGATTTCCGGTTATAGCCAATCGAACACAGCACAACATCAACTCTCTATACCGGGAGAGACGGATCCCTTCCTATCGCTCATTGCCTCCATGTGATTCGGGACTGTACCCAAAAGCCACCTTTTTGCACGCCCTCTTGGACGTGGTATGATGGAAATCAAAGCACAGTGGGAATCACACAAGACTCTATGACGATCTCGGGTCAACAGACTACTCTGTACCAGTGTCACCGGAGAACTGCCATCTGACGTATGGTATAATACCATCTGGGAGTTCTCGGCGAGTCCGTCCAGTGTACCCAGTCTCCACTGAGCACCCGTACACCATCCTTGATGTCAAACACCGATGGATATGGGATCATCCATCGCCCATCATATGGGTCAAGATGCGTATACGCTAGTCTACTCTGGTGTATCGATGCCCTGTCTCGATACACCCTCGACTAGGAACAGTTATAGGATGTACTCGTCGACTATCGTGGCCCCACTAGTATGATCTCATCATAGTCCCAGTAGTCGAGTACATATCCTAAGGGCTTTATCAATATGTAATATACAGACAATCAGAGTACATGTTAAGATAAAGTACAACCAGATAGTATACTATCATGTCGAGCAAGAAAGTCCTCTCTATATATGTCCAAGCATCCACTACAATATACATCGTATGTACAGTAATGGCTTCTAGGGCATACATATAACTAACATTCGCATGGCCAGTTTAACCCGTTAATCGGAGGTTCTCTCGCTCCAAAGTCGAGGGGTAATTAACGGCATCTTAGTCCGTGGCTGCCGGAGATTTGGATCCCCACAATCAATAAACCCATGCCTACCCTAGGCAGGGGGAATCTGTACTGCGCCTGACAAGCGCGCGCGTATTCCCATCTCAATGGGGTGTCGAAAAACACCCTACAAGTATATATCTATATATATCATAACGCATTCATGTTCTATACTACGAAACTATGGGGGTGCTATACGCCATCCACCCGACTTCCCCCGTATATATATATCTACCCACCTGGTCCTTGTCTGCCGAAGTCGATGCCGACATCCTCTTCTTCATAGTCCAAAGTCCACGTGAGAGGTACCTATATGCAAACATATATAATATCGTAAACCGAAATCGCGGGCAAAAACCAAAACGGCACACGAAACGCGCATAGGTTAAAACCTATGATCCGCTCATGTAAAAGGACCAAATAACTCTCGACATCGGCGTACAAACGCCGATTGATCGAGAAAAACCCAAACGTACCAATCGTGGTTTTACAACTCACTAATAATAATATGAAATAAGTTGTAACTCATCAAAACCTCAAAATAAATCAAATCGATTTATTTCCGAAAACCTAGAAAGCCTCAAATAACCGTTTTAGTTCAAAACTTAATGTTTTAACAAAACTAGTGGCCAAAATATTCACTAAATATCATAACTAAGTCATACAAACCATTGCTATAATTTTATCACACCAATTTGTAGTAATCCAAAAATTTTAGTTTGCAATTTTATCCATATTAACAATTTTAGGGTAACAATGCACAAATTATCAATTGGATTCAAAACTCTTTCTTGAATTTTCTAATCTTGAAATTGGAACCAATTAATTAGCTAATTAAATTAATTTAAAGTAGTTTATCAATAATTAAACACTTGGGTTAGGATTATACCTCCAAACCATGAGATCAAACATGGAACTTGACCTCCAAATTGCTAACTTTGCACCAAGATCCATGCTAGATAGGCCAAAGAAAAATGGGTAAGGATTTGATTTGGATTTAGCAAGAAATTTGTGTGGATTTTCATGCATTTTATGATGGTTTTGGAGGTGAATGAGGTGTGGGAAAAATGGGGGCTGCTCATGTGGGAGGTCTCGGCTAAGATGGGGAGGGGAAGAGAGAGAGTGAGGTGAGGGTGTTGGTAAGGTCAAGGGAACCCATACCTCAAGTCAACACATCATTTCTTTATTGATTTCCTTTTTCATTTTCCTTTCTTTTGTTTTTCTTTTCATTATTTGGAGGGGAGAATGGGGAGGGGCTGCTGATTTCAGCCACTATAGGGGAGAGGGTGAGGGTGTGTGTGTGTGTGTGAGGAATACCAGGTAACATGCAACCATACCCCAAGTCATAAAGCCCAAACCTCATTTCTATTTAATTTATTTTCACAATTTAAGGCTTTTTCTTTTATATTTTCTAAAACCATTTTCACAACTTCTTTTCATTTCAAAAAGAACATGTTACAATATGGTTTAATGTGTCATGATGCACAAAACTTGTATTAACCCATTCCAATTTATAATTATCACTAATTTAATACAACAACAACAACAACAACAACTGAGCCTTTTATCCCAAGCATATGGGGTAGGCTACATGAACCAACATGAGAATCACGCCGGGTCCAGCACATGAATCCTCTGCCTCCACTCACTCCTATCGAACAATATACTTTCATCGAGTCCTTTAGCAACCATATTGTTTCGTATCACCTCCATCCATGTTTTCTTCGGTCTCCCTTTTGCCCTTTTGCCATTTCCCATATCGAGAGTATCTATTCGTCGAACCGGTGCTTCCATAGGTCTGCGTCGCACATGACCAAACCATCTTAGTCGGTTTTCCCGCATCTTCTCCTCCACAGGTGCTACACCAACTTTTGCACGAATATTCTCATTTCGCACCTTATCTTTTCTAGTGTTACCGCACATCCAACGAAGCATGCGCATCTCCGCTACGTCCATCTTCTGCGTATGATGCTTCTTAGGAGCCCAGCATTCTGTACCATATAATAAGGCAGGCCGAATAGCGCTCCGATAAAACTTTCCTTTCAATTTTAACGGAAAGTTACGATCACACAAAATCCTTGTTGCACTCCTCCACTTCAACCAACCAGCTTGGATCCTTTGATTTACATCACTATCGATCTTCCCATTCTTTTGAATGATGGAACCTAGATATCTAAAATGGTCGCTCGGTGATATCTCTTGCCCTTCCAATGTTATACCAATATGGTTTTGATTTCTCCGGTTACTAAATTTGCAATGCATATATGTTGTCTTGGACCTGCTCAATCTGATTCCCCGAGATTCTAATGTTTGCCTTCATAATTCCAATTTGGATTACTACAATTTGGCATTAACCCCTGCTTTCGTCTCCATTATCACTAATTTAATGTATATTTAAAAGCTTAAAATAGTATTTAAAATAATTAATTACGGAAAATATTTAGTAAACTGGAAATTTTACAAGTGACCCATTAAACACCAAATACTAGCAATTTCATAGCTAGAGTAGGTGTATTTAAGTCTATGAAGAAAAATAATTATATCTGGGTTTTTATGGAAAACACCAGTTATTTTACCGATTAACCGAAATTTCACCTAAACTATTTTCAAAACGTTACAATCTTTCCCCGTTAAAGAAATTCGGTCCCCGAATTTAAATTAAAACTCCCCCAAATACTAAAATATTTTAGCAAAACACTCAAACCGCCGAGGCTCCGAAATCATCAATACATAAAACATATCGTAGTGCAATGCACGCGCATGAAAAAGAGTGTATAACTCAAAAATAAAAACTCCGTCAAGCATCCCGCAATCATCGGAGTTATGGTGAAGACACCAAAGTCAAAGTCTAATACGAAAACCGACATGATAAACATCAAACTATACATGTATGCATCGTTAAAACATCTGAAAGAAATGCATGCCAAACTCTTTCAAGTCGCTGTGCGATATGCGTATCACTGCACAGCGGCGGACGTCTATTGTAAGAAAATAACTATATATATACTCTTAGTTTAACTTATACGTCTCGCCGTTTTGAAAAAATAATTTAGAAGGGTTTCCTTTGTTAAATGTCTCGTGTCATCTCGGACACGTAGGTAAATACTGAGACTATAGCTTCTTTTTGGAAATCCCTTCGATAACTATCAATGCATGCAAAAATATTTTCAGGTACTGTCCTCAGACTAGTCCTGCTCAGTTACTGTACTAAATAGTCAATATCATAAAAACATACTGCTCAAGAAAATCAATCCCAAATGTATATAAGAATGCCACGTGCGTCTGGTGCGCACGGAAATCGAAATAAATAAATATGCCATACATGTGCACAGAAACAAAATCTAAGTGCAACGGGTGTGTACGAAACCATCTGTCAAGGGCAACGGTGTGTGCCTGACAACAATATCAGGTGCATCTGATATGCACGAAGAATCTCAATTTAGTACATCTGATGTGCACCAAAATCACATTAAGCGCCTAAGTATGCGCAAGAATCCAAATCAAGTGCACAAGGTGCACGAAAACAAATATCGAGTATCACAATTCAAATCGACGGTATACGACACATCTCAATCCAAAACCAAATCAAGTATACCGTGGTATAAAATCTCACAACCCTGTCCATCAGTGTGCACAAATCGAATCAAAATACTAAAGGTGCATGAAAACTATACCGAAAGCACAAGTCAAATCACATGCATACCATAGGCATGAAATCAAAATCAACATCTCGAATGACATCAAATCGAAATCAAGTGCAACCGTGGTGTACAAAATCTCAATCATGCAAATAAATCGCCCAAAATATCGAATCAAAGATGGCGGAAACAGTCCCGCTCTAGCACATCCTCTAAAGATCTCTGGCCAACTGTCATGGTCACTCGTAACATATCTCATCGACGATGTCGAACTCTGACCTACTGGGTGTGTGTAATATGACCGATCCTGGGTCCAAGTCTTCTCGTATAGTGTTCCAGAAAGGTTCTGTCGAAGTCTCCCTTAAATCTAGTTCCTGCCGAACTGCCCGGAAATTATCACCTTTAATAAATCTGTTTCTTGTTCCGGAACGACTGCATACTCATCGTGACTTCTTCTGGAAGATATATCTATATACAACGCCTCTGCATGCGTATCACATCTCTGGTGTCAGCGGAGTGGAACGTCATCTCGTCAAACTCTCGTACGAACTCCTCACTCCACTTTTCTCTAATGTCGAATGATTCGGACTAGTCTCTTCGTGGCTGCATGGATTGCGCTCCAACGGCTATACTCATATCTGGAGTCTCCTAAGCAATGCATCTCATCATATGATATCCGAATGATGTCGAACCTTTCGATCGATTTCTTCAAAGTTCCATAATCCCTCAAGAGCTCAACATCTTGAGTACAATTTAATAGTATTCTGGTACATGCCACAGTACCTATGGACCAGCCGTAGAAGGGCAAACCCAAGCCTCATTAATGGCACTGCTGAACTGCTGCAAACCCTAAGGTTCAAAAGCGTTCCTATGGTAATTATATCGAGTTAGGGTTTCATTCTTCTAGAGGGTCCACAAAATTACTTGCATGTTTTTCCGAATACTTTAAACTTGAAAAATGGGTTGCTGACATTCGATCGTCTTCTTCCGACTCCCAACGTACTTGCGTGAAGTCGTCTCTAGCTGGAATCGGTCAATCTGATGACCTCGCATCGGGGTAAGCGAACGAACCACATGTCCTATTCATTCATCTTCGGGTGACTAGCGATCTTCTATCATATCTCTGAGTATAAACTCATGCTGCAATAGCTCCAACATCTGGGGTGATATCTCGTCATTCGCAACAACAACTGGCTCATTCGTCCGCATGCTAAACAATGCCTCAATCCTCAAGAATAGGCGATACATCAACGGTCATCACATTCTAGCCGGCCTCTATCAGTGGCCCAATCCTTTGGTGCTGATCTACACGTCCGAGAAATCCGTAAAAGCAATCTATCAAATGCTCATAGTGTGAAAACACAATAAAACGACTCATCTATACAATCATGTATCCCCAGAATACATCCTGGTCAATCCTCATCCGTGACGAGCTTGTGCTGACCGCAACTCTAGACGTAGCTTTCTCTGCCCGTGTAATCGTGGCAGCAAAACCATAAACCGATATCGACGAGAATAGATCATAGGAATGAATATAATAATGTGCAAGGAAATGTACATCCTAAGGTCTCTTTAGTGGAGTAGCGTATCGTAAGTATGCTGTGGAACATACACACCGTACGCCACTCTACTTAAGTCACCTACTCTATCAACCAAGGTCAACCTATGCGACGAAAGTTCGGGTCTATTACCCCCTCGACCAAGTCTAAGTTCCGTAAGGTTAAGCCTAGGTTCCGAATATATATATGCCCTGGACTCCGCATAGTCAAACATAAACTCAAACCAAGGTTAAAACTAGCGCTCTGATACCAACTTTGTCACGACCCGAAATGGCACGTGACTGGCACTTGAATCATATGAAATCTATCGGACCCCATCTAATTCAAGTGAGCCAAAAAAATTCTAGATATCTAAACCATTTTAAGGATGAAGTGAAGAAAACTTAATTCAAAACAAGTGGTTTTCATAACATAAGCCGAAATATTGCATTTTAAAAATCTCAAGTCTTTTCTGAAAATTTCGGCAGAGTTTCCTTTGTAAATACTGGCCCCAAAAGGGGTACAACATGCATAATATGAATAAAGGCATCCCCAAACGGGCGCTAGCTCTTCGCCAAAAGGCGGTCATAACCACGCAAGCAATATAATATACAATGCCGAAGGGCGAGAATCAAAACTCAAAAAGAAACTCAAAATCATCAAGAAAACCATAATAATACAAGCGCGACTCTAAGGTCGAAATAATATACACTGGTCTTCTAAGGTTATCAAATAATACATGTCTGGTTGATGGAGTTACTAGATATAACTGAAATATAATAAAAGTATAATGGTGGTCACGATGCAAGTGAACCCACCTACCAAAGCAATCGCCCGGAATGGAAGCAGTGTGCCCGAAGGCCGCAACGAAACCTGTACGGCTAAATCTGCAAGAAACTGTGGCACAACGGGGGTGAGTTGCCAACTCATGAGTAGAAAACATCAACGAGCAGAAATCATATGTACGACTCAATCCTAGGTCAATACGATCAAATATAAATATCCTCAAAATGATAAAGCCTGAAGCATGATAAGGTGGAAAGGGCAAATATCTATACATAAGTGTAATACCAAGTGCTCGTGTCAGTGCCTCAGATAGCAATATATCATAAATATGAGGTATGAATGCAATATAATGAAAACAGAATACATCATGAATGAGAAAACTGATTTATTAATTTAGTGAGATTTCTGTATATATAAATCGAGGTATCATTAATAAAATCAACATAAAATCAGTGTCAAGCATCGACACAAAACATAAATCCCAATATCTCAGGCTTCGACAATCCGGACTGGCCTGTATCCTCGAATCTCAATATCTAAAGCTCCGGCTATCCAAACTGGCCTATATTCCGATTGGTATACTCCGGATATCCGTCGAGTCACAATACAATCACCGGTCGGTAGTGCTCCCCTGCCAGGCTCAACGCCATCATCTGCGATCATCTTGCCCCGGGGTACCGCACCGGGTCCACCATGCACCCACAGACGGTCCATCCTCTTTCTCAAATCAGGTGTATGATATCACTCAAGAGCCGAGAAAACTCACGGTGGACATATCTCATATAATATCATGAGAAAACCGCAACTTTCATTTTAAAATGATGATCAGCTCATAAAATCTTTGCGGTTTCTCCAAATCCAGAAATCTTATGGAAATCCGAAATCCAAAACTGAAGAGTCAATAATAATGAATACTGGGCTCCGGCAATCCGGACTGGCCCTTATAATATAGCATGACAAATGAATATATAAATATGCAAGAAATATCACAATAATGAATGCAATAATGAACCAGCATATGAAACAATAATATATTGGAACTATCAGCTAGCAAACGATATGAATAAGATAATATTCTCTAAAGTGTACGTGACATGGCAATTACCGATGATGATGTGTGTGAGCCGGCAAGTAAGTGTTCGTAGACATACACATCATCGGTAATGGTACTGGTATCCTGATCACATGGGTTTAATATAATAATACACAAATAAACATGCAATGCGATGCGAATAATAAGAATATGCGGAAAATGAATGGTAAACACAGCAATAAAGAATATACATTTATATGATCGAGTCATACTGTCCCGCCATTTGAAATAACACGAATCATGGTGTTTAGAAAATAAGGGCTACAGTGTTTTTAAGAAAAGGTACGCCCTTTGAAATATCCGTAGAATCGCTTGGCCTGTCTTCAAAATACTCACGATTCGTTAGTTTTGAAATAGGTATGACTCGAGTCTAAACTAACATCTACAAGTAAACTACATGACTAAACTAACAGGCTAATCGAAAAGGTAAGGAAACCACCTAAATCTGAGTCGATCTATATATATATATATATATATAAAATAGTCGGTGATCCCGCCTCAATAGTATCACATATGATACAATATATAATATGACATTCTCGAGTCAAGAGTGCGGATCTATCATTAATATTTAGCTTGTACGGTAAATCTATCGGACGACATCCCAATCTGGGTACGGGTCGAATATCACATTTATCTCATCATTTATCTAGTATCCTTATCATCATATCATCAACTGGGGTACTGATCTAAAGTCTAGTACCTACTGATACCATCTACATATATATATATATACACATGTGTATGAAAACACACCGCCTAAGGACCTGCTATAATAATCATGTCGTATCTCATAATACGAACCATGTCATATCACCGATCTCATGGCATCACGCCCAATCTCATCGACTCATCTCCAAATATCATATACTATCCTCATATCCAAGTATACACACACACACACATTCACATACCTATATGTATACGTGTGTGTGTATATATATATATATACACACGCACAAGTAAAATAAAATGTAAGATTGTGTGTGTGTGTGTTCGTGTATAGGTAAACCTTATTGTAGGGTTCGCGACTAGAAAATTAACTAACGACACTATCATCCAAAGTCCCTTAAAGCATTTCTAGCTAAGTATACACATCTTATAATACTATATAAGTATATATCTATATATATCATAACGCATTCATGTTCTATACTACGAAACTACGGGGGTGCTATACGCCATCCACCCGACTTTCCCCGTAGATATATATCTACCCACCTGGTCCTTGTCTGCCGAAGTCGATACTGACATCCTCTTCTTCATAGTCTGAAGTCCACGTGAGAGGTACCTATATGCAAACATATATAATATCGTAAACCGAAATCGCGGGCAAAAACCAAAACGGCACACGAAACGCACATAGGTTAAAACCTATGACCCGCTCATGCAAAAGGACCAAATAACCCTCGACATCGGCGTACAAACACCAATTGATCGAGAAAAACCCAAACGTACCAATCGTGGTTTTATAACTCACTAATAATAATATGAAATAAGTTGTAACTCATCAAAACCTCAAAATAATCAAATCGATTTATTTCCGAAAACCTAGAAAGCCTCAAATAACCGTTTTAGTTCAAAACTTAATGTTTTAACAAAACTAGTGGCCAAAATATTCACTAAATATCATAACTAAGTCATACAAACTATTGCTATAATTTTATCACACCAATTTGTAGTAATCCAAAAATTTTAGTTTGCAATTTTATCCAATTTTAACAATTTTAGGGTAACAATGCACAAATTATTAACTGGACTAGGTTTTGCATGATCTAAGGTATTAGACTACAATTTATAATTTTAATGATGTGATGAAAACCCTAACTAGATTTTAATCTCACATTTTAAATTAATTTCTAAAAACCTAGTTTACTAAAAAAGCTTAATTTGGACATTTTAAATGTTACAATTAGCAATAAGCAACAAGATTAAGTTTTGCATAGCATTAACATATTAATCTACTCATTAGAACCATAATCTAATGCTAGAAACCCTAATTTGCATTCAAAACTCTTTCTTGAATTTTCTAATCTTGAAATTGGAACCAATTAATTAGCTAATTAAATTAATTTAAAGTAGTTTATCAATAATTAAACACTTGGATTAGTATTATACCTACAAACCATGAGATCAAACATGGAACTTGACCTCCAAATTGCTAACTTTGCTCCAAAATACATGCTAGATAGGCCAAAGAAAAATGGGTAAGGATTTGATTTGGATTTAGCAAGAAATTTGTGTGGATTTTCATGCATTTTATGATGATTTTGGAGGTGAATGAGGTGTGGGAAAAATGGGGGCTGCTCATGTGGGAGGTCTCGGCCAAGATGGGGAGGGGAAGAGAGAGAGTGAGGTGAGGGTGTTGGTAAGGTCAAGGGAACCCATACCTCAAGTCAACACATCATTTCTTTAATGATTTCCTTTTTCATTTTCCTTTCTTTTGTTTTTCTTTTCATTAATTGGAGGGGAGAATGGGGAGGGGCTGCTGATTTCAGCCACTATAGGGGAGAGGGTGAGGGTGTGTGTGTGTGTGTGAGGAATACCAGGTATCATGCAACCATACCCCAAGTCATCAAGCCCAAACCTCATTTCTATTTAATTTATTTTCACAATTTAAGCCTTTTTCTTTTATATTTTCTAAAACCATTTTCACAACTTCTTTTCATTTCAAAATCAACATGTTACAATATGGTTTAATGTGTCATGATGCACAAAACTTGTATTAACCCATTCCAATTTGTAATCATCACTAATTTAATGTATATTTAAAAGCTTAAAATAGTATTTAAAATAATTAATTACGGAAAATATTTAGTAAACTGGAAATTTTACAAGTGACCCATTAAACACCAAATACTAGCAATTTCATAGCTAGAGTAGGTATATTTAAGTTTATGAAGAAAAATATTTATATCTGGGTTTTTACGGAAAACACCAGTTATTTTACCGATTAACCGAAATTTCACCTAAACCATTTTCAAAACGTCGGGGTCGGGGTCGGGGTTGTGGTGCGGGTTCGGGTTCGGGTAGGGTAGGGTAGGGTTGGGTTAGGGGCCATGGTTTTGGGTCGGCATGGCCGGGGCCAGGGCCAAGGTTGGGGTTAGGGTCGGGGTTGGGGTTTGTTCTCCGCCGAAAAGACGCGACCGGGACGTTGGGACGTCAAGCCTGAATTTCGAGGGCAGATGCTATTAGGTGCTATCCGTCCACCTCTCCGAAGATACCAAGTTGATTTATGACACCATATATCGAAGGTTTAGACGGATGCAGCCGTTGTAGCAGACTTCCCTGCAGGGGTTTTTGATTGTGGGGACGCTCTTCCCTGCCGGCGCAAGCCCCTGCAGTTAATTACGCTACCACATCGCGGCAACAACTTTCTCTTTCTCCGGATGGTCACTTCGTGTCGTGTGTGTTTGTTTTTGGTTTCCCGTGGATTGTATACTGAGACTAATTTATGTTGTCGTCCGTAGGGCGTGGATTAGTCCAAATCCGTATTTTCTTAGATTTGGGTTTTGGTTTGGGTTTAAGGATACATTAGTCTCATTTGAGACTAAGATCAACTTAAACGTTTGTTAAGGATACGTTAGTCTAATTTTAGACTGAGATTAACTTAACGGTTTGTTAAGGATACGTTAGTCTAATTTTAGACTAAGATCTACTTAACAGGATCATTTAGATCCAACAAAATAGCATTTGAATTCTATTGTTTTAGTTTAGGGACTTTGCGGTCGAAGGTTAAGGACATTATACTCCGTGGGTTTAAGGACCCCACAGTCCAAGGATAAGGACATCATAGTCCAGGGGTTTAAGGACCTCACAGTCCAAGGTTAAGGACATCATAGTCCATGGGTTTAAGGACCCTACAGTCCAAAGTAAGGACATCATAGTCTATGTAAAATCTGGTTGTCGGGACCCGTCACCTCTCTGAAGACGTTGAAGGATTACAACGACATATATCAGAGGAGTGAAGAGATGTACCCTTGAACCAATATTGGTTAGGAAATCTGTAATTGGATTGATTTAAGGATCGTTAATCTCGTTTGAGACTAAGATCAACTTAAACGTTTGTTAAGGATACATTAGTCCAATTTTAGACTAAGATCTACTTAACAGGATCATTTAGATCCAACAAAAGAGCATTTGGGCTCTATTGCGGTCCAAGTTCAGATGCAAGCATGGGTTTGGAAATCACCAAATAGTTATTGGTCATCGGGACCCACCACCTCTTTGAAGACGTTGAAGAATTACAACGACAAATATCAGAGGTGTGAAGAGATGTACCCTCGAACCAAAGTTAATTGAAAGGGCTCTGGGAATTATTTTGAATGTCATATAAGATGACCAATTTTGGAA
Source organism: Agapanthus africanus (assembly GCA_030015575.1). Lineage (NCBI taxonomy): Eukaryota > Viridiplantae > Streptophyta > Magnoliopsida > Asparagales > Amaryllidaceae > Agapanthus > Agapanthus africanus. Next base: position 379,764 of record JASDDO010000008.1, on the reverse strand, counting down.
GACAAAAGTGTGTTTGAGGTTCAGTCAAAAGGGGAATCCTGCCTCTGGAAGACTTGGCTAGTTCAAGCTAAGATTGGTTTGGATATAGTGTTAAACACTAGAGTAAACTCAGCTATCACGCGCTTCTACGTGATGCGCTCAGAATTGTGTTAAACACCAGGGATACAGCGCCCAAAATAGTGTTAAACACTAAAAAAAAGGAAGCGCTCACGTAAGGTCACGTGAGGCGATTGAGTGTTGGGCCCAAACTTCCCTTATCTTATTCTCAGAATATTTAAATAAGTGTTAAACACTTTTAGTCTTCACGTCCATCACGTGTGGGCACGTGATGGGTATCCATACACTGGACATTGAAAGGATTTGCTAAGGGTCACGTCGGGGACACGTGAGGGCACCCATGCGTTGGATATTTAATCCTTCAGCTTTACCCCATCTTTAAAATGGTGTTTGTCAGGGGTCACGTGGGAGCACGTGACCCAACTTCATTCGTTCTCTTTTGATCACTGAGAAGGGGATTCACGTGGACATACGTGATCGGGTTGGATACTGATTTTTTTATATGCATGGAGCGTCAGATCCCTTGTTTAAGAATTAAATTCTTTTGTAGGGTTAAACCCTAATTTTATTTAGAGGAATTAAATTCCTATGTATTTGGAAGAATTAAATTCTTTTGTAGGGTTAAACCCTAATTTATTTAGAGGAATTAAATTCATATGTATTTGGAATAATTAAATTCTTTAAACTCAATTCTCCCTCTAAGTTTTGGATCTGCATGGCAAAATCTCCCAGATGAGAATTAAATTCTCAACTTATGGGGAGATCTGCTTCTGCAGATCTTCAACCAGAGGAAGAACTAAGTTCTTATTCAGAAGAGTTAAACTCTTAGTTTGAGAATTAAATTCTCTTCTTTTTTCTCTCTCTGTTGTTGTATTTCCTCCTTTTTTTTCTTCTCTTCTTGGATCCTATTTATAGGAGGAAGAAAAGAATCAGTTTGTTTAGTCAATCTTTCATTGAAAGATTTCCATTGATTTTGTAACCAACATGATCTATTAGATCACTCAGTGAATTTTATTCACCATTGGAGTGTTAATCCAAAAGATATTTTATTTGTTGTTCTTGGCAGATTTTAGAAAAATATTTCATTGTATAGAATCTTTCTATAAATTGGTGATTTTTAATCACCATTGGATTTTTAATCCAACGATGCTCCACTTTACAGTGCGCAATCTTTTTTGTTTGGAAAGATCTAAGGAAATATTTTTCCATTAGGGTTTTTGATTCCCTTTAATTAGAATTTAATTCTATTAGTTCAAAGGGATCAGGAACCCATCACGTGTTGGCACGTGACCCCTTGTCACGTGTGGGCACGTGATGCCACATTTGGGGTTTTCCTTCTTTCAGCTCAGATGATTTAAGAGCCTATCATGTGTTAGCACGTGACCCTGCTGATCAAGCATTTAATTAGAATTTAATTCTATCATTTCAGAGAGCTTAGGAACCCATAACGTGTTGGCATGTGACTCCCGGCCACGTGTGGGCACGTGATACCCTATTTGGGGTTTTCCTTGCTGCTTAATTTGTATTTTATTTAGTTCCCATTAGAATTTAATTTTATTAATTCAGTGGATTCAAGAGCCCATCACGTGTGGACACGTGACTTCATCAATTTAGGCAATTCAGACACAAATAGGACCTGCCCATAAAAGGTCACGTGTTTGCACGTGAGGCTCCATCACGTGTGAGCACGTGATGCCTGCTTTTTGAGTATTCTCCCTCTTTTTTGTAAGGGAACAAGTAGCTCTTGGCCAAAATTTTTGGCGAAAACAAATGCCCCCCCACCACTTTGCCCACGTAAGCATGTACGTGGGTGAAATAGTGCAGAGTAATTCATAACGTATGACCAGTTTTGGGTTAGTATATAACATTCAGAATATTGATCTGAGAAGATAACGAGCGGACACAAGCGTTGCCATTTATCATTGACTCAAATCTCGACTCTTAAGGGATATAGTTTCAAACCCTCAGCCCCATGAGCCGCACCCTTCTATTTCTTTATGTCTTACTCTGGCGTGAAGTAGTTTATATGCCCATGAGTAACTTCTCCATTTCAGTGGCATGTAGCTTTGGCAAGTGTAGCCCATAGATAGCAGGTAGCTGTCCATCTTGGACTCTTTGTAAGGTAGCGATGGCTTAGGAGACAGGTTCAGATCTGTCGCCTAAGGCTTTCCAACTTTACGAGCCGTGAGGGTCTCATAAAGACTTTTATCCCTACGAGTCGAGAGGATCCCGTAGGTGTATTTTCTCCTTAAGAATCGTGAGGATTCCTAAGTATGTTTTCTCTTGAGAGTTGTAAGGATCTCACGAGAGATTTTTCTTCCTTACAAGTCGAGAAGACTTGTAAGTGGTTGTTTCCTTTCTTGTCGATATTTGACTTAGGAGAGTGTGGCCTGTAGAAAATCTACCCTGACTTCTCTGCGAGGCAATGATGGCTTGGGAGACGGGGTTAGGATCTGTCACCTAAGACTTTTCAACTTTATGAGCCGTGAGGGTTTCATAAAAACTTTTCTCCCTACGAGTCGAGAGGATTTTTGTCACGACCCGAAAGTACGGAACATGACCGGCACTTAAGCTATGAACGTCTCGAGGCGTACGCAATCTAAGTAACCAAAAACCCAGAAATCCAAACCAAGAAAAGTAGTAGAGTGAAGGAAAACCAATTTAAAATCAAGTAGTTTTAATAGCATAAGCAGAGTTATGTGGTTTTAAAAAAACATCAAGTATTTCCTGAAAATTTCGGCAGAGTCTCCTTTGTAAATACTGGCTCCCAAACGGGATACAACATGAATAGTATACGAAATCAATAAAAAGGCATCCCCAAGCGGGAGCTAGCTCTTCGTCAATCGACGGTCACAACCACACAAGCAATATAATATACAACGCCAAGGGCGAGGATCAAAACTCAAATAGAAACTCAAAACAACAAGAAATCCACAGAAATACAACGCGCGACTCTAAGGTCGAAAGAATAAACATCACTGGTCTCTATCTCAAATAAATACATGTTTGGTTGATGGAACTTCTAGATACAACAGAATAATGATATACAAGATATATAATGGGGGTACGATACAAGTAAACCCACCTACTAGCAAATCACCCGAAGGAAACTATGCCCGCAAAGCCGTAATGAAACCTGTACGGCAAACCTGCAAGAAACTGGGGCACAACGGGGGTGGGTTGCCAACTCGTGAATAGAAAAACATCTACGCAAAGAAATCGCATAAATAACGCAACCTAGGTCAATGATCATAATATATCCTTAATTATATGAATAACATACAGCCTATAACAATGGCTAGGGTAATATCTAACCCGAGTGTGATCCCATGTGCCCGTGTCAGTGCTTCAGATAGCAATATATCATATGAATGAGGTATGAATGCATGAAAACAGAGTACATGTAAATGAAGAAACCGTTTTCATAAATTAGTGAGATTTCCTTTGTATTTTTAAAATGAGGTATCATAATGAAATCAGCATAAAACAGTGCCTAGCATCGGCACAAAACGTAATCCCAATATCTCGATATCTCTGTATCACAGTCTCTGTACCTCAATATCTCGAAATCTCAATGTCTCAATCACAATATCTAGGGCGCCGTCAGTCCAGATCGGCCCCTACCATCCATCTCAAGACCACGACGGTATCCTCCGGATATCCGACGCGTCGGGTAAAATCACCGGTAGGTAGTCTCCCCAAGCCAGGCTCATCGTCATCACCACGAGCTTCTTGCCCCGGGGTACCTTACCGGGTCCACCATGTACCCGAAACGGTTCATCCAACTCCTCGAATCGGGTCTCAAAATCCATCAGCAAACTCATGGTGGACGACTCATACATCATGGGAAAAACCGCGCTTTTCATTTAAAAAGAGAAAGAAGAAGTTTGTATATGTTTTGCGGTTTTCCCCAAATCCAGAAAATCTCATGGAAATCCGAATCCAAAACCTCAATAGCACGTAAAAAGTGAATATATGCATGAGAATCCATGAATGCGTCATAACAATGAATAACGGTATGCATGAAGCGACAGTAATAACTACAATATCTAAGCTGGCATATAAGGTATGTACACTAATATCATGTCAAACTACTAGCTATCAAGCGAAGTTAAGCAATAATATTTTCTAGGGTGTGCATGACATGGCAATTACCGATGAAGATGTGTGTGAGCCGGCAAGTAAGTGTACGTGGTACATACGCATCATCGGTAATGGTGCTGGTGTCCTAACAACATAATATCAACAATGCAATATGAAATAACAATGTAAGTATGCGATGCGGAGCGAGCAACCATAATGAGCGGGAGCTAAATATTAAACAATGGTGCCATTTGAAATAACACGAATCGCGGGGTTTTGAAAATATGGGCTACGGTGGTTTTTTAAGAAAGGATACGTCTTTTGAAATATCCGCAGATCCCTTGACCTATCTTTTAAAATAATCATGATCCACTAGTTTTGAAGTAGATAGGAGTCTAATTTAATCTGACAACTACACTAAACTATACGGCTGAACTAACAGGCTGAACTACAGGTAAGGAAACCGCCTATCATCTGAGTCGATACATATACATACCTGTATATGTATAGTCGGTGATCCTGCCTCAATAATATCACATCCGATACCATATCTATAATCAGGCATCCCAAGTCAAGAGTGCGGATCAATCATCAATATATAGCTCGTACGTAAATCCGTCGTACGGCATCCCAAATCGGGGTATGGGTCAATATCATATTCCTCACACTATTTCTCTGGTATCCTCATTATCCAAGATCATAGTCTAGGGTACTGACCTATGTCTAGTACAATACTAATATCCTCAATATACTTATGATCTGACTACTGATCGACAATCTCGTACAAACCGATATCATTAGCACATATCATCATCAAGGGGTATACATCGCCCAATACGGCCTAGTATCAATATCCTAGCATATCATATCTTATATCACGATCACATGTCGACCATTTTATTAATAACACTATTCACCCGTATCGTCGTCCCAAGATCCGCTATAACACCAGGACGTACCTCAAGTACGAATCCTGCCATATCACCGATATCACAACCACAAAACAAATCTCATCGACTCAGCTCAATCCCAAGTATCATCCTCAAATCCGTATGTGAACACATAGTCCCATACCCATGTGAACACATAACTATAAAGAATCCCATGAGCACATATAAATAGGAATGTATGCAAGTATGTATGTGTGTATGTGTAGTGCAACACTACCCTAGGGTTCGCAACACTAAAACAATCCAACACATCAATATCCATCCTAAACATCGTTATTAATCCCAAATAACATATAATAATTATTGGTGTGTATACGCATCCGTATACACCACCACGGACTGCGGGAGTGCTATACGCCATCCACCCGATTTCTCCCCGTAGATATAAATCTGCTCACCTGGTCCTCGCTCGCCGGTGCCGACGTCGCCACGCGCTTGCTTGTCGTCTCGAAGTCCACATGGGGTACCTACATATCATAACGCACCGTATCGCATTAAAATCCGACTCATGACCAAAATGACTCACGAATCCCACATAGGTCAAAACCTATGGTTTGCTTTCACAAATCAACCCAAAAACCCTCGACGTCGGCGTACAAACGCCGATTAATCGAGAAAAACATCAAACGTACCAATCATGGTTTCAAAACTCACCAACTGTATAAGAAATAGGGATTAATTCATTAAATCCATAAAATTAAACCAATCGTTTTATTTTCCAAAATCTAGTTATCACAAATTCCCATTTCGGTTCAAAACTTGATGTTTTAACCAATCTACAAATTTTAACGATTCAAATGGCCAAAATGCTCATTAAATAACATAATTATGTCATACAAACCACTTTCATAAATTAAACTCATCAATTTGCATATATTCCAAATTCCTAGTTTGCAAAAATACCGATTTTAACTCTTTTTAAAGTAAAATTCACAATTTTACAATTAAGCTTGGTTTTGCATATACTAAAATATTAAACCATAATTTATAATGTTAATAATGCCATGAAACCCTAATTAGAATTTTATCTCACCAAAATATATATATTTTTAAAACCTAGTTTCCAATTTATATAATTATCACAATTTAAATTAACAAAAATGCAAACTAGCAACTAGATTTGATTTGGCATGCCCACTACATGTTAACTATATCACACAACCACAATCTCATCACTAAAAACCTAACTTGACTTTTGAAACCCTTCTCTTGAATTCACAAGTTTTAAATTTAGAACCTAATTAAGCATCTAATTTAGTCGAATTGAAGTATTAAACCAACAATTTAACTATAGGGCAAAGATTTATACCTCACAATTTCAAGAGATCTATCATGAATCTAGCACCAAAATCTTGGCCTCCAAAATGAAAACTTTTCACCAAAATCCATGCTTGAGAGGCTAAGGAAAAATGGGTAGGAGTTAGATTTTGATTTTGTGGGATTTTTGGTGGATTTTTGATGCATTTTGTGAGGATTTTTGATGAGGAAATGAGAGGGGAAATTGGGGGCTGTTGTAGAGGGAGGGCTCGGCCAGAAAATGGGGAGGATAGGAGAGAGAGGGAGGTGGGGAAAATAGAGTCAAGTCCACACAAAAGTCAAAACCCACTCACTTATCTATTTCTTTCTTCTTTTCCTTTGTTTTCTTTTCTTTTCTTGGTGATTGGAGAGAGAGAGGGGGGGAGGGCTGTCATGGTGGGGCCGGCCATATGGGGAGAGGGAGAGAGGGTGAGGTGTGGGTGTGTGGGTTGGGGAAAAAGATAAATGTATTATCCCGATTCCCGTTAACACTAAATTCACCGAAAAAAGCCCTTTTCTTCGATATTTTCTAAACCGTTTTGGCAAACGATTTCATTTTAAAAACCATATGATAAAATTTTATTTAATGTTTTATGATGCACAAAATTTGTTTCAACTCATTCCAATTTGTAATTTTTCCTAATTAAATATATTAGTGACGGCTTAAAATAATATTAAAATAATTATTTTCGGAAAGTTTTTCAGAAAATTTGAAATTTCACCAGTGGCTCAATAAACACCAAATACTAGCAATTACATAGCTAGATATGTATATTTAATTTTATAATAAAGATATTTGCATTTTGACTTTTTACAGAAAACCCCTTTATTTTACCGTTTTTTCGAAATTTCACCGAAACGATTTTCAAAACGTTACAATCTTCCCCCCTTAAAGAAATTCGGTCCCCGAATTTAAATTAAAACTTTTCCCAAATACTAAAATATTTCGGCCAAAACCATCAAATCGTCGGGGTTCCGAAATTGTAAATACATAAAATAAATCGTAGCGCAGCGCATGCGCATGAAAAATGAGCATATAACTCAAATCAAAACTCCGTCAAGCATCCCGCAATCATCGGAGTCATGGTAAAGACACAAATGTCAAATCCAATACAAAACCAATATGATATAACTCGAAACTATACACGTAAATATCAAATCTATATATGTAAATATCTAAAGGAAATGAATGCCAAATATATTCAGGTACTGTCCTTTGACTAGTCCTGCCCAGTACGAAAACACATAGTAAATATCATAAAAATGTACTGCTCTGTAGGAAAAATCAATCCCAAAATACGCGTATGAGTACTACGTGCGTCTGGTGCACACGAAAATCAAAATCCATATGCGTGCCATACAAGTGCACAGAAATAAGATCTAAGTGCATCGGGTGTGCACAAAGCATCTGTCGTAGGCAACGTGTGTGCCCGACAGCAAAATCAGGTGCATCTGACATGCACGAAAAAAATCTCGATTTAGTGCACCTGGTGTGCACCAAAATCGCATCTCAACACATGCGCTCAACATGCGCGAAAACCCAAAACCAGGGGCATCTATCATGCACGAAATCATGAAATCCAATATCAAGCGCCGAACATACGCAAAATCAAATCAGGTGCACAAGGTGCACAAAACAAATATCGAGTATCACAATCGAAATCGAAGTCCAGTGCATCTAAGTGCACAAAAGGCGTATCACTGCACTGCAAGCATATATAAACTATACAGAGTGCAGGAACCAAATCGTGTGCGTGCATACGCACAAAATCAACTCAAATGTCTAAAACCGTAAAATCATAAACATATGAAACCAAAGCACGAAAACGATATCAAGTGCAACGCTGTGCAAAGATCGCAAATCCTCAATCATCAAAATCAAATCATGCGAATAAATCACCCAAAACATCGAAATCAATAATGGCGGAATAGTACCGCTCAAGTGCATCCTCTAAGAATCTCGGGCTTACTCGAGAGGTTTGTATACTATCTGGTTTGTCTTTATCATCATGTACATGCTTTAGGTGACATTGTAGTTCACTATTACACGTTGACAAAGAATAGTATGCTACCATGGTTTATCTTTATCATCATGCACTGCTTTAGGTGACCTTACCGGTCACTATTGCACGTTGATAGAGCCCATAGGATTCTTTCTTGACTACCAGCGGTATGATGGCGATCATATACGTGCGAGTTGGGTAGTCTATAAGCACATCCTTAAAGTGGTCCCTAATCGTGGGAGTTTCGAGACTGGGCATCGATATTCCATTAGTAGACTAGTGTATACAGTCGAGACCCCGATGAGGGGCGGTGGCCGGCCTCACAAGCCATTGGTGTCAGTTGGTTCACCTAAGATGTATACAGGTGCTCATTGGGTTATGAGTACACCGGACATGACTCGCCGGGAACATGCTAGTTGGTATTATACCTGACGTCAGATAGCAGTTCCCTGGTGACATATGTACAGGTTAGTTCATCGACCTGAGATCGTCATTTGTCTCTTGTGAGTTCCCACTGTGCTTTGATTACTACCCTACCACGGCTCAAAGGAGTCGTGCAAACAGATTTTAGTTGGGTACAGTCCCGAGCCACATGGAGGCAATGAGCGGATCGGCAGGGGTTCGTCTCTCCCGGTATTGGGGGTGAGGTTGCGCTGTGTCTAGGAGAGCCATTACACGAAGTCCTTGGCCAAGGCAGGAGATTTACTGGTAGGTATTCCAGTAGTATCTCGTGTTCTGGGCTACACTCCGACACGACTTGTACCGCTTTTGGGGGTCTGACTTTTACCAACTCCTAGGCCCGACATGCGATGCTCATAGACGAACGGACCGGACTATACGGATATTGTCACTGACAGGCTCAGTAGGGTGTCAGGATGAGTTCGCTCATCGACCTCCCTTTTGGTCAATACCCGGTAGTCCGTTACGTACGGCTAGTACCTCTGACGTGCTAGTGGTTAAATCTACAGCCAAATTATTGACGAGTCTTTAGATTCCCCCACAGACAGTTTCACAAGTTTCGGGCGAAACGTTGTAAAGTCTGTATGTTATATGGCAGGGTCCGATCATATACGAGCAGTAGTGCACAGATCATGATTGGGCGGATCATACTAGTGGGCTTTGGTTTAAGCCGGATCCTAGTATTAGATTTGTTGGATTACTTTAGTCTCATCGCATTCGCATTCAGTCGGAATGCGGATGCAGGTATGTATATACAGATAAGAGGTATCCTTGTGATCCGTCACGAGTTTACTTTAGATGTTGCCGTATCTTTTTATTGTTGCAAACATTTGGATTAATGTTTGCATATGGAAATAATGATCTAGAATTCATCATGAGATGCATTAAATGTGACATGGACATATATAGTGACTCATGGTCTCTTTTTTTGTGAAAAATGTCACATTAGTGTTTGTTTTGTGTGTTGAATTGATAAGAGGAGAGAGAGGGGCAGCCATGATATGGTGGTTAGCTCTCATATTATTGTTACACTCTCACTCTCATTTTATTATTCCATCACAAAAGAAAAGAAAGAGAAAAACTTCTTCTTCTATCTCTTTCTTCTCTAGCTCATAATCTCCATCAATGGCAACACCTTCAACCTCCATCCATCTCATGGATGCAAGAGACAAAGTGATCACAAACATTCGCTACATCACCTTGGACACGTCGGTGAGCACACTTCGTGCCCGAGTTGCTTCGTATGAAGCGGGAGCCCGTAAAAAGAATCGATGATGTGGTGCCCTTTCCGACGAGGAGATCGAGACCGGAGATGCCGCGAGGAGCTTGGGATGGTGGCCAAAGACCGAAGGACTGTTAGTTATATGTATGCCCTAGAGGCCATTACTGTACATACGATGCATATTGTAATGGATGCTTGGACATATATAGGGAGGACTTTCTTGCTCGACATGATAGTATGCTATCTGGTTGTACTTTATCTTAACATGTACTCTGATTGTCTCTATGTTACATGTTGATAAAGCCCTTAGGATATGTACTCGGCTACTGGGACTATGATGAGATCATACTAGTAGGGCCACGGTAGTCGATGAGCACATCCTATAACTGTTCCTAGTCGAGGGTGTATCGAGACAGGGCATCGATACACCAGAGTAGACTAGCGTATACGCATCTTGACGCATATGACGGGCGATGGATGATCCCATATCCATCGGTGTTTGACATCAAGGATGGTGTACGGGTGCTCAGTGGAGACTGGGTACACTGGACGGACTCGCCGAGAACTCCCAGATGGTATTATACCTCACGTCAGATGGCAGTTTTCCGGCGACACTGGTACAGAGTAGTCTGTTGACCCGAGATCGTCATAGAGTCTTGTGTGATTCTCACTGTGCTTTGATTTCCATCATACCACGTCCAAGAGGGCGTGCAAAAAGGTGGCTTTTGGGTACAGTCCCGAATCACATTGAGGCAATGAGCGATAGGAGGGGATTCGTCTCTCCCGGTATAGGGAGTTGATGTTGCGTTGTGTTCGATTGGCTATAACCGGAAATCCCTGGCCAGGGTTGCTGAGATTTACTGGTAAGTGTTATCGGTAGTTTCTCGAACTGTTATAGACCTCATATCGACACGACTTATCGAGCTACTGGGGTCTGACGTTTACCACCCCTAGGCGAGATATACAACATATCAGACGACGAGACCGGACTGTACGGGAGTGTTACTGTTTGGATTCACAGGAGAAGTTACAGGCTTGCTTGTTGATCTTCTGAGCGCTCAATACCTGGGTAGCTGTTACGTTTAGCTGACCGCTTGCAGCTTGTGGGTGTTTGATATGATCATTACCTACTGCCGGCGTATTGACGATTCTTTAGAGTCCTACACAGAGGTTTCTTGGCTCAGGCAAAACGGAGTAGGAGCACATATGTGATATGTGCGGGACTGAGGATAATGCGATATGTGATACCGTATTCTATTCTCGCGATATTTGATATCAGCCGGGTCATCGGATCAAGTGTTGATTCGATGAATCGGTACGGATAAATATTAGTCGGTTATATGCGATATAGCCGGATTGTCGGATCAAGTGTTGATTCGATAATTTAATGTATAATAATATATATGATATATTAAATTACATTATCTAATATTTGCTCACTAAAAGATTTTCACGTCCCGAAAGTACGGAATATGACCGGCACTTAAACTACGAAACGTCTCGAGGCGTACGTAATCTAAGTAAACCGAAAACCCAGAAATCCAAACCAAGAAAAGTATTAGAGTGAAGAAAAACCAATTTAAATCAAGTAGTTTTAATAGCATAGCCGAATTACGTGTTTTAAAAAAAACATCAAATATTTCCTGAAAATTTCGGCAAAGTCTCCTTTGTAAATACTGGCCCCCAAACGGGATACAATATGAATAGTATACGAAATCAATAAAAGGGTATCCCCAAGCGGGAGCTAGCTCTTCGTCAATCGACGGTCACAACCACACAAGCAATATAATATACAACGCCAACGGCGAGGATCAAAAACTCAAAACCATAAGAAAACCAAAGAAATAAAACACGCGACTCTAAGGTTGAAAGAATAGCATCTCTAGTCTCTATCTCAAAAAATACATTTTTGGTTGATGGAAATTCTAGATAAAACAGAGTAATAATATACAAGTTATATAATGGGGGGTACGATACAAGTAAACCCACCTACTAGCAAATCACCCAAAGGAAACTATGCCCGCAAGCCGTAATGAAACCTGTACGGCAAACCTGCAAGAAACTGGGGCACAACGGGGGTGAGTTGCCAACTCGTGAATAGAAAAACATCTACGGAAAGAAATCGCATAAATAACGCAACCTAGGTCAAAGATCATAATATATCCTCAATTATATATATAACATGCAACCTATAACAAGGCTAGGGTAAATATCTAACCCGAGTGTAATCTCATGTGCCCGTGCCAGTGCCTCAGGTAGCAATATATCATATGAATGAGGTATGAATGCATGGAAACAGAATACATGTAAATGAAGAACAGTTTTCATAATTTAGTGAGATTTCCTTTGTATTTTAAAATGAGCTATCACAATGAAATCAGCATAAAACAGTGCCTAGCATCGGCACAAAACGTAATCCCAATATCTCGATATCTCTGTATCACCGTCTCTGTACCTCAATATCTCGAAATCTCAATGTCTCAATCACAATATCTAGGGTGCCGTCAGTCCAGACCGGCCCCTACCATCCATCTCAAGACCACGACGGTATCCTCCGGATATCCGACGCGTCGGGTAAAATCACCGGTAGATAGTGCTCCGCTGCCAGGCTCACATCGTCATCATCACGCGCTTCTTGCCCCGGGGTACCTTACCGGGTCCACCATGTACCCGAAACGGTTCATCCGTCTCCTCTAATCGGATCTCGAAATCCATCAGCAAACTCATGGTGGACGACTCATACATCATGGGAAAAACCGCACTTTTTTTATTTAAAAAGAGAGAAAACAGTTTATATAAGTTTTGCGGTTTTCCCCCCAAATCCAGAAAATTTCATGGAAATCTGAATCCAAATCATCAATAGCATGTAAAACCATGAATATAGGCATAACAATGAATAACAGTATGCATGAAGTGACAAGTAATAACTACAATGTTAAGCTGGCATATAAGGCAGGTACACTAATATCATGTCAAATTACTAACTAACAAGCTAAGTCAACCAATAATATTTTCTAAGGTGTACGTGACATGGCAATTACTGATGAAGATGTGTGTGAGCCGGCAAGTAAGTGTACGTGGTACATACGCATCATCGATAATGGTGCTGGTGTCCGAATAATATGATATCAACATTGCAATAAGAAATTATAACATAAGTATGCGATGCGAAGCGAACCACAATAATAAGCGGGAGCTGAATACTAGACGCAACTGTAACTAACCTGCAATAATCTAATATAAGTCCTACAAATGGTGCCTTTTGAAATAACACGAATCATGGGGTTTTGAAAATAGGGGCTACGGTGTTTTTATGAAAAGATACGTCTTTTGAAATATCTGTAGAATCCTTTGGGCTGTCTTTTAAAATACCCATGATTTGTTAGTTTTTGAAATAGGTAAGAATCGAATCTAATCTAACAACTAAACTAAACTAAAAGGGCTAAGCTAACAAGCTGGGCTACAGGTAAGGAAACCGCCTAACATCTGAGTCGATCCATATACATACCTGTATATATATTAGTCGGTGATCCCGCCTCAATAATATCATATCCGATACGATATCTACAATCAGACATCCCAAGTCAAGAGTACGGATCAATCATCAAGATATAGCTCGTACGTAAATCCGTCGTACGGCATCCCCAAATCTGGGTACGGGTCAATATCATATTCCTCACACCATTCCTCTTGTATCCTCTTTATTCAAGATCGTAGTCTAGGGTACTGATCTATGTCTAGTACAATACTAATATCCTCAAGATACTCATGATCTGACTACCGATCGACAATCTCGTACAAACCGATATCATTAGCACATATCATCATCAAGGGGTATACAATCGCCCAATACGGCCCAGTATCAATATCCTAGCATATCATATCTTATATCACGATCACATGTCGACCATTTTATTAATAACACTATTCACCCGTATCGTCGTCCCAAGATCCGCTATAACACCAGGACGTACCTCAAGTACGAATCCTGCCATATCACCGATATCACAACCACAAAACAAATCTCATCGACTCAGCTCAATCCCAAGTATCATCCTCAAATCCGTATGTGAACACATAGTCCTATACCCATGTGAACACATAACTATAAAGAATCCCATGAGCACATATAAATAGGAATGTATGCAAGTATGTATGTGTGTATGTGTAGTGCAACACTACCCTAGGGTTCGCAACACTAAAATAATCCAACACATCAATATCCATCCTAAACATCGTTATTAATCCCAAATAACATATAATAATTGTTGGTGTGTATACGCATCCGTATACACCACCACGGACTGCGGGGGTGCTATACGCCATCCACCCGACTTCTCCCCGTAGATATAAATCTACTCACCTGGTCCTCGCTCGCCGGTGTCGACGTCGCCATGCGCTTGCTTGCCGTCTCGAAGTCCATATGGGGGTACCTACATATCATAACGCACCGCATCGCATTAAAATCCGACTCAAGACCAAAACGACACACGAATCCCACATAAGTCAAAACCTATGGTTGCTTTCACAAATCAACCCAAAAACCCTCGACGTCGGTGTACAAACGCCAACCCATCGAGAAAAACCCAAATACACTCATTTGCACATTCACGAACACTAATTTTAATATAAAATAGGTTAAAACTCATAAAAACCCCAATTTCACTTAAAAAGTCATTTTTCCGAAAATCTAGCAAGCACAATTCGCCGTTTTTGTACAAAACATGATGTTTTAACAATTCTAGTGACCAAGATGATAACTTAATATCTTAATTAAGTCATAAAAACAATTCCCATAATTTAATCTCATAAGAATATAATTATTTAAAAAACCTAGTTTACTAATTATATAATTATCACTTTTAAATCAACAAATATGCAAACTAGCAACTTAAATTGATTTAGCAAAACATTGATATGTCAAATACATCCCACAACCATAGTCTCACAACACAAAACCCTAACTAGATTTTTCACAAACCCTAATCTAAAGCTTCTCTTGCAAACCCACATCTTTCAATTAAACCGCAATTAAGCACCTAACTAGCTTCATTAAGGAATTTAAATAAAAAAAAATGAATAATGGGTCAAAAGTTATACCTCACAAACCATGATCAAACTTGAATTCTAGACCTCCATTTTGAAATCCTTGCACCAAGATCCATGCTAAAGGAGATGAGGGAAAATGGGTAGGAGTCGGATTTTGATTTCGGTGAGGTTTTAATTGATTTTTTTGACAATTTTTTTTGATGGAAAAGAGAGGAGAAGAAGGAAGGGGGGGCTGCTGTTGGGCCTGTGGAATTTCGTCCAGAAATTGTGTGGGGGGTGAGGGAGGAGAGAGAGTGAGGTGGAGAAAGTGAGAAGAAAAGTCAAAGTCCACCTTTTACTTCTATCATTCTCTTTTCTTTTCTTTTCTTTTCTTTTGCAAAACAAGTGGGGACAAGAGAGGGGGAATGCTGAATTCAGCCAAGGGGGAGGGAAAATGGGGTTGTGAGTGTGGGTATGGGTGTGGGGTGATGGAAAATGATAAATACTATACCCCAAACATCCATTTACACTAAAAAAAAGCCTTTTTTCTTCAATAATTTCTAAACCGTTTTGGCAAACGATTTCGTTTCAAAAACCACATGATAAAATTTTATTTAAAGTTTTTTGATGCACAAAATTTTTTTCAACTCATTCCAATTTGTAATTTTCCCTAATTAAATATATTGGTGACGGCTTAAAATACTATTAAAATAATTAATTTCGGAAAATTTTTCAGAAAATTTGAAATTTCACCAGTGGCTCAATAAACACCAAATACTAGCAATTTCATAGCTAAAATATGTATATTTAATTTTATAATAAAGATATTTGTATTTTGACTTTTTACAGAAAACCCCCTTATTTTACCGTTTTTTCGAAATTTCACCGAAACGATTTTCAAAACGTTACAATCTTCCCCCCTTAAAAAAAATTCGGTCCCCGAATTTAAATTAAAATTTCCCCCAAATACTAAAATATTACAGCCAAAACCATCAAATCGCCGAGGCTCCGAAATCATAAATACATAAAACAAATCGTAGCGCAACGCATGCGCATGAAAAAAAATGAGCCTATAACTCAAAATCAAACTCCATCCAGCATCCCGCAATCATCGGAGTCATGGAGAAGACATCAATGTCAAGATCTAATATGAAAACCAACATGATATACATCGTTAAAACATCTGGAAGCAATGCATGCCAAATCTTCTTCAAATCGCTGTGCGATGCTCGCAGCAGTGCACAGTGGCGGACGTCTATTGTAAGAAAATAACTACATATATATATATATCCTTTGTTTAATATGTACGTTCCGCCGTTTTGGAAACAATTTAGAAGGGTCTCCTTGTTTTGAACATTTCGTGTCATATCAGACACGTAGGTAAATACTGAGGCTATAGCTTGCTTTTTGGAAATCCCTTCAATAACTATCAATGCATGCAAAATATATTCAGGTACTGTCCTCTGACTAGTCCTGCTCAGTACGAAAACACATAGCAATATCATAAAAACGTGCTGCTCTATAAGAAAAATCAATCCCAACTACGCGTATGCATACTACGTGTGTCTGGTGCGCACGGAAATCAAAATCCAAATATGTGCCATACATATGCACAGAAACAACATCCAAGTGCATCGGGTGTGCACGAAACATCTGTCGTAGGCAACATGTGTGCCTGACAGCAAAATCAGGTGCATCTGACATGCACGAACAATCTCGATTTAGTGCATCTGGTGTGCACAAAAATCGCATCTCAAGACATGCGCTCAACATGCGCGAAAACCCAAAACCAGGGGCATCCATCATGCATGAAATCATGAAATCTAATATCAAGCGCCGAACATGCGCAAAATCAAATCAGGTGCACAAGGTGCACAAAACAAATATCGAGTATCACAATCGAAATCGAAGTCCAGTGCATCTAAGTGCACAAAAGGCGTATCACTGCACTGCAAGCATATATAAACTATACAGAGTGCAGGAACCAAATCGTGTGCGTATATACGCACAAAATCAACTCAAATGCCTAAAACCGTAAAATCACAAACATGTGAAACCAAGCACGAAAACGATATCAAGTGCAACACTGTGCAAAGATCGTAAATCCTCAATCATCAAAATCAAATCATGCGAATAAATCACCCAAATCTCGTCTCTGCCGAACTGTCCGGAAGTCAGCGTCCCTTACCTATATCTGCATCTTGCTCTGGAACGACTGCATACTCATCGCGACTCCTTCTGGAAGGTAAATCCAAGTACCATGCCACGGCATGCGCATCGCATCTCTGATATCGGCGGAGTGGAACATCATCTCATCTAGATCTGGTACGAACCTCTTACTTCACTTTCCTCTAATGTCGTCTTCTTTGGACTCGTCTCGTCGCGGCTGCATGGACTGAGCTCCAACGGCTATCCTCGTATCGGGAGTCTCCCAAGAAATGCATCTCACCACCTAGCATCCGAATTAAGTCGAGCCATCCGATCGAGTCGTCAAAACCTCATAATCCCCCAAGAGCTCAACATCTTGGGCACAGTTTAATAGTATCGAGTACATACCACAGCATCGGTGGTCCAGCCGTAGAAGGGCAAACCCAAGCCTCACTAATGGAGTCGTGGAACTGCCGCAAACCCGAAGGTTCAAAGGCTTTCACACGGTCATTATGTCGAGTTAGAGTTTCATTCTTCTAGAGGGACCATAGAATTGCCTGCATGTCTTTTCGACTACTTTAAACTTGGAATAATAGGTTTCTGACATTCGATCGTCTCTGTCGACTCTCAACGTTTCCGAGTGAAGTCGTCTCCAGTTGGAATCAATCTATCTGATGACCTCGCATCGGGGTAGGCGAACGATCCACATGTCCTAGTCATTCATCCTCGATGACTAGCGACCTTCTATCATCTCTTAGTACAACTCATTTTGCACTAACTCCAGTATCTGGGGCAATATCTCGTAGTTCGCAGCAGTAACTGGCTCGCTCGTCTGCACGCTGAACGGTGCCTCAATCATCAGGAGTAAGCAACACACCAACGGTCATCAAAATCTGGCTGGCTTCTATCATTGGCTCAATCCTCTAGTGCTGATCGGCATGTCCAAGTAATCCCATACAGCGATCCATCCAATGCTCGTGGCGCGAAATCACAATCAAAAGACACATCTCTACAATCGTGTGCCGCCGGAATTATGTTCTGGTTAGTCCTCGTTCGTAACGAGCTCGTGCTGACCACAACTCTAGCCGTAGCTCTCCCTGCCTGTAATCGTGGCAGCAAAACCATAACTGGTACTGATGAGGCTAGACCGGAATGAATATAATACCGAGCAAAGAAATGTACATCCTAAGGCTTCTTAAGTGGAGTAGCGTATCGTAAATATGCCGCGGAACATACCCACGGTACGTCACTCTACTTTAGTCACCTATTCCATCAACCAAGGGTCATCCTACGCTCCGAAGGTAAAACCTAACGCTCTGATACCAACTTTGTCATGTCCCGAAAGTACGGAACATGACCGGCACTTAAACTACGAAACGTCTCGAGGCGTACGTAATCTAAGTAAACCGAAAACCCAGAAATCCAAACCAAGAAAAGTAGTAGAGTGAAGGAAAACCAATTTAAATCAAGTAGTTTTAATAGCATAGCCGAATTACGCGTTTTAAAAAAACATCAAATATTTCCTGAAAATTTCGGCAGAGTCTCCTTTGTAAATACTGGCTCCCAAACGGGATACAACATGAATAGTATACGAAATCAATAAAAGGGCATCCCCAAGCGGGAGCTAGCTCTTCGTCAATCAACGGTCACAACCACACAAGCAATATAATATACAACGCCAACGGCGAGGATCAAAAACTCAAAACCACAAGAAAACCATAGAAATAAAACGCGCGACTCTAAGGTCGAAAGAATAGCATCTCTAGTCTCTATCTCAAAAAATACATTTTTGGTTGATGGAACTTCTAGATACAACAGAGTAATAATATACAAATTATATAATGGGGGGTACGATACAAGTAAACCCACCTACTAGCAAATCACCCGAAGGAAACTATGCCCGCAAGCCGTAATGAAACCTGTACGGCAAACCTGCAAGAAACTGGGGCACAACGGGGGTGAGTTGCCAACCCGTAAATAGAAAAACATCTACGGAAAGAAATCGCATAAATAACGCAACCTATGTCAAAGATCATAATATATCCTCAATTATATATATAACATGCAACCTATAACAAGGCTAGGGTAAATATCTAACCCGAGTGTAATCTCATGTCCCCGTGCCAGTGCCTCAGGTAGCAATATATCATATGAATGAGGTATGAATGCATGGAAACAGAATAAATGTAAATGAAGAACTGTTTTCATAATTTAGTGAGATTTCCTTTGTATTTTAAAATGAGGTATCACACTGAAATCAGCATAAAACAGTGCCTAGCATCGGCACAAAACGTAATCCCAATATCTCGAAATCTCTGTATCACCGTCTCCGTACATCAATATCTCGAAATCTCAATGTCTCAATCACAATATCTAGGGTGCCGTCAGTCCAGACCGGCCCCTACCATCCATCTCAAGACCACGACGGTATCCTCCGGATATCCGACGCGTCGGGTAAAATCACCGGTAGGTAGTGCTCCCCTGCCAGGCTCACATCGTCATCATCAAGCGCTTCTTGCCCCGGGGTACCTTACCGGGTCCACTATGTACCCGAAACGGTTCATCCGTCTCCTCGAATCGGGTCTCGAAATCCATCAGCAAACTCATGGTGGACGACTCATACATCATGGGAAAAACCGCATTTTTTTTATTTAAAAAGAGAGAAATCAGTTTATATAAGTTTTGCGGTTTTCCCCCCAAATCCAGAAAATTTCATGGAAATCCGAATCCAAATCATCAATAGCATGTAAAACCATGAAAATAGGCATAACAATGAATAACAGTATGCATGAAGTGACAAGTAATAACTACAATGTTAAGCTGGCATATAAGGCAGGTACACTAATATCATGTCAAATTACTAACTAACAAGCTAAGTCAAGCAATAATATTTCCTAAGGTGTACGTGACATGGCAATTACCGATGACTATGTGTGTGAGCCGGCAAGTAAGTGTACGTGGTACATACGCATCATCGGTAATGGTGCTGGTGTCCTAACAATATGATATCAACATTGCAATAAGAAATTATAACATAAGTATGCGATGCGAAGCGAACCACAATAATAAGCGGGAGCTGAATACTAGACGCAACTGTAACTAACCTGCAATAATCTAATATAAGTCCTACAAATGGTGCCTTTTGAAATAACACGAATCATGGGGTTTTGAAAATAGGGGCTACGGTGTTTTTATGAAAAGATACGTCTTTTGAAATATCTGTAGGATCCTTTGGGCTGTCTTTTAAAATACCCATGATTTGTTAGTTTTTGAAATAGGTAAGAATCGAATCTAATCTAACAACTAAACTAAACTAAAAGGGCTAAGCTAACAAGCTGGGCTACAGGTAAGGAAACCGCCTAACATCTGAGTCGATCCATATACATACTTGTATATATATTAGTCGGTGATCCCGCCTCAATAATATCATATCCGATACCATATCTACAATCAGACATCCCAAGTCAAGAGTACGGATCAATCATCAAGATATAGCTCGTACGTAAATCCGTCGTACGGCATCCCCAAATCTGGGTACGGGTCAATATCATATTCCTCACACCATTCCTCTGGTATCCTCTTTATTCAAGATCGTAGTCTAGGGTACTGATCTATGTCTAGTATAATACTAATATCCTCAAGATACTCATGATCTGACTACCGATCGACAATCTCGTACAAACCGATATCATTAGCACATATCATCATCAAGGGGTATACAATCGCCCAATACGGCCTAGTATCAATATCCTAGCATATCATATCTTATATCACGATCACATGTCGACCATTTTATTAATAACACTATTCACCCGTATCGTCGTCCCAAGATCCGCTATAACACCAGGACGTACCTCAAGTACGAATCCTGCCATATCACCGATATCACAACCACAAAACAAATCTCATCGACTCAGCTCAATCCCAAGTATCATCCTCAAATCCGTATGTGAACACATAGTCCTATACCCATGTGAACACATAACTATAAAGAATCCCATGAGCACATATAAATAGGAATGTATGCAAGTATGTATGTGTGTATGTGTAGTGCAACACTACCCTAGGGTTCGCAACACTAAAATAATCCAACACATCAATATCCATCCTAAACATCGTTATTAATCCCAAATAACATATAATAATTGTTGGTGTGTATACGCATCCGTATACACCACCACGGACTGCGGGGGTGCTATACGCCATCCACCCGACTTCTCCCCGTAGATATAAATCTACTCACCTGGTCCTCGCTCGCCGGTGTCGACGTCGCCATGCGCTTGCTTGCCGTCTCGAAGTCCATATGGGGGTACCTACATATCATAACGCACCGCATCGCATTAAAATCCGACTCAAGACCAAAACGACACACGAATCCCACATAAGTCAAAACCTAAGGTTGCTTTCACAAATCAACCCAAAAACCCTCGACGTCGGTGTACAAACGCCAACCCATCGAGAAAAACCCAAATACACTCATTTGCACATTCACGAACACTAATTTTAATATAAAATAGGTTAAAACTCATAAAAACCCCAATTTCACTTAAAAAGTCATTTTTCCGAAAATCTAGCAAGCACAATTCGCCGTTTTTGTACAAAACATGATGTTTTAACAATTCTAGTGACCAAGATGATAACTTAATATCTTAATTAAGTCATAAAAACAATTCCCATAATTTAATCTTATAAGAATATAATTATTTAAAAAACCTAGTTTACTAATTATATAATTATCACTTTTAAATCAACAAATATGCAAACTAGCAACTTAAATTGATTTAGCAAAACATTGATATGTCAAATACATCCCACAACCATAGTCTCACAACACAAAACCCTAACTAGATTTTTCACAAACCCTAATCTAAAGCTTCTCTTGCAAACCCACATCTTTCAATTAAACCGCAATTAAGCACCTAACTAGCTTCATTAAGGAATTTAAATAAAAAAAAATGAATAATGGGTCAAAAGTTATACCTCACAAACCATGATCAAACTTGAATTCTAGACCTCCATTTTGAAATCCTTGCACAAAGATCCATGCTAAAGGAGATGAGGGAAAATGGGTAGGAGTCGGATTTTGATTTCGGTGAGGTTTTAATTGATTTTTTTGACAATTTTTTTTGATGGAAAAGAGAGGAGAAGAAGGAAGGGGGGGCTGCTGTTGGGCCTGTGGAATTTCGTCCAGAAATTGTGGGGGGGGGGGGGTGAGGGAGGAGAGAGAGTGAGGTGGAGAAAGTGAGAAGAAAAGTCAAAGTCCACCTTTTACTTCTATCATTCTCTTTTCTTTTCTTTTCTTTTCTTTTGCAAAACAAGTGGGGACAAGAGAGGGGGAATGCTGAATTCAGCCAAGGGGGAGGGAAAATGGGGTTGTGAGTGTGGGTATGGGTGTGGGGTGATGGAAAATGATAAATACTATACCCCAAACATCCATTTACACTAAAAAAAAGCCTTTTTTCTTCAATAATTTCTAAACCGTTTTGGCAAACGATTTCGTTTCAAAAACCATATGATAAAATTTTATTTAAAGCTTTTTGATGCACAAAATTTTTTTCAACTCATTCCAATTTGTAATTTTCCCTAATTAAATATATTAGTGACGGCTTAAAATACTATTAAAATAATTAATTTCGGAAAATTTTTCAGAAAATTTGAAATTTCACCAGTGGCTCAATAAACACCAAATACTAGCAATTTCATAGCTAAAATATGTATATTTAATTTTATAATAAAGATATTTGTATTTTGACTTTTTACAGAAAACCCCCTTATTTTACCGTTTTTTCGAAATTTCACCGAAACGATTTTCAAAACGTTACAATCTTCCCCCCTTAAAAAAAATTCGGTCCCCGAATTTAAATTAAAATTTCCCCCAAATACTAAAATATTACAGCCAAAACCATCAAATCGCCGAGGCTCCGAAATCATAAATATATAAAACAAATCGTAGCGCAACGCATGCGCATGAAAAAAAATGAGCCTATAACTCAAAATCAAACTCCATCCAGCATCCCGCAATCATCGGAGTCATGGAGAAGACATCAATGTCAAGATCTAATATGAAAACCAACATGATATACATCGTTAAAACATCTGGAAGCAATGCATGCCAAATCTTCTTCAAATCGCTGTGCGATGCTCGCAGCACTGCACAGTGGCGGACGTCTATTGTAAGAAAATAACTACATATATATATATCCTTTGTTTAATATGTACGTTCCGCCGTTTTGGAAACAATTTAGAAGGGTCTCCTTGTTTTGAACATTTCGTGTCATATCAGACACGTAGGTAAATACTGAGGCTATAGCTTGCTTTTTGGAAATCCCTTCAATAACTATCAATGCATGCAAAATATATTCAGGTACTGTCCTCTGACTAGTCCTGCTCAGTACGAAAACACATAGCAATATCATAAAAACGTGCTGCTCTATAAGAAAAATCAATCCCAACTACGCGTATGCATACTACGTGTGTCTGGTGCGCACGGAAATCAAAATCCAAATATGTGCCATACATATGCACAGAAACAACATCCAAGTGCATCGGGTGTGCACGAAACATCTGTCGTAGGCAACATGTGTGCCTGACAGCAAAATCAGGTGCATCTGACATGCACGAACAATCTCGATTTAGTGCATCTGGTGTGCACAAAAATCGCATCTCAAGACATGCGCTCAACATGCGCGAAAACCCAAAACCAGGGGCATCCATCATGCATGAAATCATGAAATCTAATATCAAGCGCCGAACATGCGCAAAATCAAATCAGGTGCACAAGGTGCACAAAACAAATATCGAGTATCACAATCGAAATCGAAGTCCAGTGCATCTAAGTGCACAAAAGGCGTATCACTGCACTGCAAGCATATATAAACTATACAGAGTGCAGGAACCAAATCGTGTGCGTATATACGCACAAAATCAACTCAAATGCCTAAAACCGTAAAATCACAAACATGTGAAACCAAGCACGAAAACGATATCAAGTGCAACACTGTGCAAAGATCGTAAATCCTCAATCATCAAAATCAAATCATGCGAATAAATCACCCAAATCTCGTCTCTGCCGAACTGTCCGGAAGTCAGCGTCCCTTACCTATATCTGCATCTTGCTCTGGAACGACTGCATACTCATCGCGACTCCTTCTGGAAGGTAAATCCAAGTACCATGCCACGGCATGCGCATCGCATCTCTGATATCGGCGGAGTGGAACTTCATCTCATCTAGATCTGGTACGAACCTCTTACTTCACTTTCCTCTAATGTCGTCTTCTTTGGACTCGTCTCGTCGCGGCTGCATGGACTGAGCTCCAACGGCTATCCTCGTATCGGGAGTCTCCCAAGAAATGCATCTCACCACCTAGCATCCGAATTAAGTCGAGCCATCCGATCGAGTCGTCAAAACCTCATAATCCCCCAAGAGCTCAACATCTTGGGCACAGTTTAATAGTATCGAGTACATACCACAGCATCGGTGGTCCAGCCGTAGAAGGGCAAACCCAAGCCTCACTAATGGCGTCGTGGAACTGCCGCAAACCCGAAGGTTCAAAGGCTTTCACACGGTCATTATGTCGAGTTAGAGTTTCATTCTTCTAGAGGGACCATAGAATTGCCTGCATGTCTTTTCGACTACTTTAAACTTGGAATAATAGGTTTCTGACATTCGATCGTCTCTGTCGACTCTCAACGTTTCCGAGTGAAGTCGTCTCCAGTTGGAATCAATCTATCTGATGACCTCGCATCGGGGTAGGCGAACGATCCACATGTCCTAGTCATTCATCCTCGATGACTAGCGACCTTCTATCATCTCTTAGTACAACTCATTTTGCACTAACTCCAGTATCTGGGGCAATATCTCGTAGTTCGCAGCAGTAACTGGCTCGCTCGTCTGCACGCTGAACGGTGCCTCAATCATCAGGAGTAAGCAACACACCAACGGTCATCAAAATCTGGCTGGCTTCTATCATTGGCTCAATCCTCTAGTGCTGATCAGCATGTCCAAGTAATCCCATACAGCGATCCATCCAATGCTCGTGGCGCGAAATCACAATCAAAAGACACATCTCTACAATCGTGTGCCGCCGGAATTATGTTCTGGTTAGTCCTCGTTCGTAACGAGCTCGTACTGACCGCAACTCTAGCCGTAGCTCTCCCTGCCTGTAATCGTGGCAGCAAAACCACAACTGGTACTGATGAGGCTAGACCGGAATGAATATAATACCGAGCAAAGAAATGTACATCCTAAGGCTTCTTAAGTGGAGTAGCGTATCGTAAATATGCCGCGGAACATACCCACGGTACGTCACTCTACTTTAGTCACCTATTCCATCAACCAAGGGTCATCCTACGCTCCGAAGGTAAAACCTAACGCTCTGATACCAACTTTGTCATGTCCCGAAAGTACGGAACATGACCGGCACTTAAACTACGAAACGTCTCGAGGCGTACGTAATCTAAGTAAACCGAAAACCCAGAAATCCAAACCAAGAAAAGTAGTAGAGTGAAGGAAAACCAATTTAAATCAAGTAGTTTTAATAGCATAGCCGAATTACGCGTTTTAAAAAAACATCAAATATTTCCTGAAAATTTCGGCAGAGTCTCCTTTGTAAATACTGGCTCCCAAACGGGATACAATATGAATAGTATACGAAATCAATAAAAGGGCATCCCCAAGCGGGAGCTAGCTCTTCGTCAATCAACGGTCACAACCACACAAGCAATATAATATACAACGCCAACGGCGAGGATCAAAAACTCAAAACCACAAGAAAACCATAAAAATAAAACGCGCGACTCTAAGGTCGAAAGAATAGCATCTCTAGTCTCTATCTCAAAAAATACATTTTTGGTTGATGGAACTTCTAGATACAACAGAGTAATAATATACAAATTATATAATGGGGGGTACGATACAAGTAAACCCACCTACTAGCAAATCACCTGAAGGAAACTATGCCCGCAAGCCGTAAGAAACCTGTACGGCAAACCTGCAAGAAACTGGGGTACAACGGGGGTGAGTTGCCAACCCGTAAATAGAAAAACATCTACGGAAAGAAATC
Source organism: Agapanthus africanus (assembly GCA_030015575.1). Classification (NCBI taxonomy): domain Eukaryota; kingdom Viridiplantae; phylum Streptophyta; class Magnoliopsida; order Asparagales; family Amaryllidaceae; genus Agapanthus; species Agapanthus africanus. The sequence continues at coordinate 353,456 of JASDDO010000008.1, read as the reverse complement.
GCATAAATAACGCAACCTAGGTCAAAGATCATAATATATCCTCAATTATATATATAACATGCAACCTATAACAAGGCTAGGGTAAATATCTAACCCGAGTGTAATCTCATGTCCCCGTGCCAGTGCCTCAGGTAGCAATATATCATATGAATGAGGTATGAATGCATGGAAACAGAATAAATGTAAATGAAGAACTGTTTTCATAATTTAGTGAGATTTCCTTTGTATTTTAAAATGAGGTATCACAATGAAATCAGCATAAAACAGTGCCTAGCATCGGCACAAAACGTAATCCCAATATCTCGATATCTCTGTATCACCGTCTCTGTACCTCAATATCTCGAAATCTCAATGTCTCAATCACAATATCTAGGGTGCCGTCAGTCCAGACCGGCCCCTATCATCCATCTCAAGACCACGACGGTATCCTCCGGATATCCGACGCGTCGGGTAAAATCACCGGTAGGTAGTGCTCCCCTGCCAGGCTCACATCGTCATCATCAAGCGCTTCTTGCCCCGGGGTACCTTACCGGGTCCACTATGTACCCGAAACGGTTCATCCGTCTCCTCGAATCGGGTCTCGAAATCCATCAGCAAACTCATGGTGGACGACTCATACATCATGGGAAAAACCGCACTTTTTTTTATTTAAAAAGAGAGAAATCAGTTTATATAAGTTTTGCGGTTTTCCCCCCAAATCCAGAAAATTTCATGGAAATCCGAATCCAAATCATCAATAGCATGTAAAACCATGAAAATAGTCATAACAATGAATAACAGTATGTATGAAGTGACAAGTAATAACTACAATGTTAAGCTGACATATAAGGCAGGTACACTAATATCATGTCAAATTACTAACTAACAAGCTAAGTCAAGCAATAATATTTCCTAAGGTGTACGTGACATGGCAATTACCGATGAATATGTGTGTGAGCCGGCAAGTAAGTGTACGTGGTACATACGCATCATCGGTGATGGTGCTGGTGTTCTAACAATATGATATCAACATTGCAATAAGAAATTATAACATAAGTATCCGATGCGAAGCGAACCACAATAATAAGCGGGAGCTGAATACTAGACGCAACTGTAACTACCTACAATAATCTAATATAAGTCCTACAAATGGTGCCTTTTGAAATAACACGAATCATGGGGATTTGAAAATAGGGGCTACGGTGTTTTTATGAAAAGATACGTCTTTTGAAATATCCGTAGAATCCTTTGGGCTGTGTTTTAAAATACCCACGATTCGTTAGTTTTTGAAATAGGTAAGAATCGAATCTAACCTAACAACTAAACTAAACTAAAGGGCTAAGCTAACAAGCTGGGCTACAGGTAAGGAAACCGCCTAACATCTGAGTCGATCCATATACATACCTGTATATATATTAGTCGGTGATCCCGCCTCAATAATATCATATCCGATACCATATCTACAATCAGACATCCCAAGTCAAGAGTACGGATCAATCATAAAGATATAGCTCGTACGTAAATCCGTCGTACGGTATCCCCAAATCTGGGTACGGGTCAATATCATATTCCTCACACCATTCCTCTGGTATTCTCTTTATTCAAGATCGTAGTCTAGGGTACTGACCTATGTCTAGTACAATACTAATATCCTCAAGATACTCATGATCTGACTACCGATCGACAATCTCGTATAAACCGATATCATTAGCACATATCATCATCAAGGGGTATACATCGCCCAATACGGCCTAGTATCAATATCCTAGCATATCATATCTTATATCACGATCACATGTCGACCATTTTATTAATAACACTATTCACCCGTATCGTCGTCCCAAGATCCGCTATAACACCAGGACGTACCTCAAGTACGAATCCTGCCATATCACCGATATCACAACCACAAAACAAATCTCATCGACTCAGCTCAATCCCAAGTATCATCCTCAAATCCGTATGTGAACACATAGTCCCATACCCATGTGAACACATAACTATAAAGAATCCCATGAGCACATATAAATAGGAATGTATGCAAGTATGTATGTGTGTATGTGTAGTGTAACACTACCCTAGGGTTCGCAATACTAAAATAATCCAACACATCAATATCCATCCTAAACATCGTTATTAATCCCAAATAACATATAATAATTATTGGTGTGTATACGCATCCGTATACACCACCACGGACTGCGGGAGTGCTATACGCCATCCACCCAACTTCTCCCCGTAGATATAAATCTGCTCACCTGGTCCTCGCTCGCCGGTGCCGACGTCGCCATGCGCTTGCTTGCCGTCTCGAAGTGCACATGGGGTTACCTACATATCATAACGCACCGCATCGCATTAAAATCCGACTCAAGACCAAAACGACACACGAATCCCACATAAGTCAAAACCTATGGTTGCTTTCACAAATCAACCCAAAAACCCTCGACGTCGGTGTACAAACGCCAACCCATCGAGAAAAACCCAAATACACTCATTTGCACATTCACGAACACTAATTTTAATATAAAATAGGTTAAAACTCACAAAAACCCTAATTTCACTTAAAAAGTCATTTTTCCGAAAATCTATCAAGCACAATTCGCCTTTTTTGTACAAAACATGATGTTTTAACAATTCTAGTGACTAAGATGATAACTTAATATCTTAATTAAGTCATAAAAACAATTCCCATAATTTAATCTCATAAGAATATAATTATTTAAAAAACCTAGTTTACTAATTATATAATTATCACTTTTAAATCAACAAATATGCAAACTAGCAACTTAAATTGATTTAGCAAAACATTGATATGTCAAATACATCCCACAACCATAGTCTCACAACACAAAACCCTAACTAGATTTTTCACAAACCCTAATCTAAAGCTTCTCTTGCAAACCCACATCTTTCAATTAAACCGCAATTAAGCACCTAACTAGCTTCATTAAGGAATTTAAATAAAAAAAAATGAATAATGGGTCAAAAGTTATACCTCACAAACCATGATCAAACTTGAATTCTAGACCTCCATTTTGAAATCCTTGCACCAAGATCCATGCTAAAGGAGATGAGGGAAAATGGGTAGGAGTCGGATTTTGATTTCGGTGAGGTTTTAATTGATTTTTTTGACAATTTTTTTTGATGGAAAAGAGAGGAGAAGAAGGAAGGGGGGCTGCTGTTGGGCCTGTGGAATTTCATCCAGAAATTGTGTGGGGGGTGAGGGAGGAGAGAGAGTGAGGTGGAGAAAGTGAGAAGAAAAGTCAAAGTCCACCTTTTACTTCTATCATTCTCTTTTCTTTTCTTTTGCAAATCAAGTGGGGACAAGAGAGGGGGGCTGCTGAATTCAGCCAAGGGGGAGGGAAAATGGGGGTGTGTGAGTGTGGGTATGGGTGTGGGGTGATGGAAAATGATAAATACTATACCCCAAACATCCATTTACACTAAAAAAAAAGCCTTTTTTTCTTCAATAATTTCTAAACCGTTTTGGCAAACGATTTCGTTTCGGCAAACGATTTCGTTTCAAAAACCACATGATAAAATTTTATTTAATGTTTTATGATGCACAAAATTTGTTTCAACTCATTCCAATTTGTAATTTTCCCTAATTAAATATATTAGTAGCAGCTTAAAATACTATTAAAATAATTAATTTCGGAAAATTTTTCAGAAAATTTGAAATTTCACCAGTGGCTCAATAAACACCAAATACTAGCAATTTCATAGCTAGAATATGTATATTTAATTTTATAATAAAGATATTTGTATTTTGACTGTTTACAGAAAACCCCCTTATTTTACTGTTTTTTCGAAATTTCACCGAAACGATTTTCAAAACGTTACAAAGATTCTTTTTCTCACTCGGGTAATACATTGATATATATGCGATATATGTTAATTGTATTATTTTATTTTGTTACGATAAATATTATATATGTGATATATAATATTGTAACATGTTATAATTATTAATGCAACATGTTTAGAGGAGTTTAAACATGATTAGGGTTTGATTTGGGTTAATGATTTCTAGATGTTTCTAGATGGTTTTACTTTGTCTTTGTTAAGATATTATGATAGATATTTCTTTGTGACTCACCCTTTAACCCAACCCAAACCCTAACCCTAGTAAACTCTCTACATTGGTTACTACAACCATGGTTGCATAAATGATTATGATAACTTTTTATTATTCATCACAAAAGAAATGGATCACTATTCTTCTTCTTCCTTGAGTTCTTCATTCAAAGCTTTCTTGCTTTGATATTTGTTATGAAAATATGTGAGAAAAAGATAAATAAAGAGAGCAAAAATCCTACTTCATCATCCTCATCTTCTCTTACCCTTTAGATGAGAGTGTTCACTCAATTTTAGTGAGTGTTAGCTTGTGTTAACGAAACTTCAAGGTAGATCATCTTTGTTTCGAAGATCAGAAGCAAGACTGCACTTTTCTCTTCGTGGAACCTCTCGAGAGTCCGGAGCACGATGATCATAGCGAAGGGATCTCAACACGGAGCATATGAAGTGAAGGACCGGATCTACAAAGGTTGTAATCCCTCCCACTTAGTGTTAAAGTTGTTAACATGTTAGTTTTCGCCTAATCTCTAGTTTAAAGATCCGTATTCGGGTTGTTCGGCACGGCTAATTTTTTAATCGGGCATGGTTGATGCCTCGTAGACCCTTGTGCGCGTGAATAGCAACCCTTCAGTGGTATCAGAGCCAAGCTAGAGCTTTAGGCGATGTCTAGACGAAGTTTAAAGTCCGATCGAACCCGGAAAACCCGATAAAACCCCTTCTCTGGAAATTTTTCAAAACTGTGATTTTTTTCATATTAAAAATGCTCAAAAAATTCAGAAGGGTATTTTAGGAATTACTGTGAAAAATGACACCCTAACTCAACTATTTCACCGCGGAACAGCGGCCTAACCAAGGCATTGGCGGCGGTTCCGCGGCCGTTACTGTTGATTGATGGTTAGTTTCTGCACAGTAATGACCGTATGTACTTCCTGATTCTTCTGGGTATTTTTATTTCTACTCAAGTGTTGAGTTTTCTGGGTTGTATTGGGGACTCGTTGTTTCGATCGGATATTTTAAGTTTGTTTAGTTTGTCCGGATAATTTTAGAAACTGTTAAAAAGTTCGGGCGGATATCGATAACTCACTTTTTTCCCTGTCGGAAAATTTTTCAAAAGTTGGATTTTTCCTCGTGTTTAAGAACGTTCTAAGTCGTGCATGTAACGCGGTGGACCCTCTAGAAGACAACAAACCTTAACTTGATTATGTGACCGTCTTGAATTGCCTTTTGAACCTTAGGGTTTGGGGCAGTACGGCGTGCCATATGTGAGGCGTTGGCTTGACCCTTCTACGGCTGGACCATTAGTACTGTGGCATGTGATGGATGTTTTTAAACTGATTTCAAGTGTTGAGATATATTGGGGAAATCTTGGGTGTTTGATGATTCGATCGGAAAGTTTAACTTTGTCTATTTATCTGGAATGTGATACAATATTTGGAATCCACTTGTAGTTATGAAATAACTAATTTGAATGTTATAAATCTAGCAGTTTAGTCTCAAATTGATCGGTTGCTACGGAATTTTGATGCGATCAAAAGTCCGTCGCAATCACGTAGCGTACGCGGATACTCGCCGGGTAAACTTAATAGACAGCCATGCCCCATAGCCCCGACCAAGTGACTGTAGGAGAACCCCGTCGCCAAAAGCATCCGTTCGGGTGCTCGTGGCAGCGGTGTTCCGCCTTAGTGCACTTCGTCGACGGCATCCGGGGGTGCGGCCGTCTACTAAAGTTTGCGACGAGCATTCAATCAGAATATCGGGAATCTTGTTGAATTCCCCGACTTGATATTGAAAAGAGTTTTCAATAATGAGACTAAAATGCGGGGTTTATAATTGTTAGGCATGCGATGTCTAATGAATTCATTTGGTTAGGCATGCGATGTCTAAGGAGGTTGCGGATTCCAACTGTTGTAGTTTTACACTTTCTTTTCTGTGACCGTAAGCGTAGTATGTGGTATATCGCCGGCTTCGTTGCTATACATCAACGACAATCGGGATACCCATACTTGCTTACGTTGATGATATGAGATATTATGTGTTGCTGTGATATGTTCTATTGGATCGTCGCGTTCTGAATAGCCGGGGGTTTTATGTGAGATGAGAGTTTTTCTTTTTCATTCATGTAAAAACTTGTATGTAATATTCTTTTATTGGGGCACTTCCAGGTTGCGGAAGATGTCACCGTTGTATATTATTTACTTTTCCGCATTAGGTAGACCCAAGGCGGGGAGCACAAGTAACCGGGTTCTAGGGTCGAGTGGGAGACCATCTCGAGGAGTCAAGACCGGATCTCCTAACCCTAGAATTGACAGTGTTACTTGCCGCTCTCGTAGGGGTCTAGGGATGTGGGTTTGGCTATTCATCGCGACCGTGGAATCCGTGTTTTATACAGGCTCGTATTGAAAACATGGACGTCCTAGTATATCCAATATTTCATATATGTTCTTCTGCTGCAATGTTCTGTGATGAGATCATATTACTGCCTGAGATGAATGTTTATATTATATATATGAGATATATGTTATATTGCAGATTTCGTTTCAAATGTGATGCTTGTGAAGCACAATTAAAATGGGACTTCATTAATGAGATTAATGAAACTAAAAAAAACCTAAGATGTTGTAGAAACTTGTTTAAAAACAGGTAGCTACAGTTCTTGCTTTGCATCGCGGTGTTCCTTGTAGAACATCTTGCACCTTATTCGATAAGGAAAGGACCGAGATCCCTTCACCGGGAGTGACTCCTTTAGCAATAACTGGCAGATGCTACAAACTCGGTTTGTATTTTGATTGCTTCTATAGTTCTTGCTTTGCATAGTGATATTTGTGAAATATCCTGCACCTTATTCGATGAGGAAAGGGCCGACGATCCCTTCACCGAGAGTGACCCCTTTAGCAAAACTAGAAAAGCCTAAAAAACACTCCATTTAAAATCACTCGATTCTACGACGATATCAAGTTCATTACGCAAAGGGTTTTCATAAAAACCTGTCGTAGCCCTCCGTTATTTCAGATAAGTCCTACTTAGTATTCGTGCTACGTTTGTTGGCCTGCGTCAAGGCGTAGTGTGCGGTAGCTAACTAGTATTTATCTGTTTATGCATATGATGCAGATTGGATTAGGGTAGTCGTGCGACTTTGTTGACCAGCGTCAAGGGTCGTGCGGGTGAGTTTAATTCAATCAAGAAATGACGGGTTGAACTTGACTAGCGCACTGTGGTTTGTTGGCCTGCGTCAAGGTCATGGGACGCTAGGGGTAAAATATTATTGGGAATTTCAAGTGTTGAAATTTGCAATGAGATTGCATACCTTCTATGAGATAGTTGGATCCCGATACTGTTAGTGTATATGCCCTAGAGGCCATTACTGTATCATACTAGTTTGTATATTACTTAATGGAAGCTTGGGATATTCACCTTGTATATACAATCTTGCTCAAAATAGTAGTATGCTACTTGGTTTGTTTCTACTTCAATGTGTACATGTGTTTATTTTAGTATATCGCCTATACACATTAGTGGAGCCCTTAGGATCTTTGCTTAATTACCAGCGTTGTGATGGCAGTAACATTAGTGGGGCTGTGTAATCTATAAGCACATCCTTATGCAGGTCCCTGGTCGAAGGACTATCGAGACAGGGCATCGATACTCCGGAGTAGACTAGCGCATGCGCTTCTCATCCCAGTGTGGGAGACGGTCTGTCCCACAGCCGTCGGTACGTGTTACTTGAGATAGTATGCAGGTGCTCGTTGGGTTACGAGTACACTGGACAGGACTCGTCGGGAACTGACTAGTTGGTATTATGCCTATCGTCAGTTATCAGTTCCCAGGTGATATGAGTACAGCTTAGTCCGCTGACTTGACACTGTCACTTCGCCACGAGTGTGTTCCCACTGTACTTTGATTACTACCCTACCACGGCTCAAAGGAGTCGTGCAAACAGGTGGTAGTTGGGTGCAGTCCCGAAGCACTTGGAGGCAGTGACGGTTAGACAGGATTCATCTCTCCCGGTATTGGGGGTTGACATCGCGCTGTGTCTAGGAGAGCCATTACATGAGTAGTCCCTGGCCAGGGAAAACGAGATATACTGGTAGGCTTCCAGTGTTATCTCAGGGTGTTTTGGGCTTCACTCCGACACGACTGGTACCGCTATTGGGGGACTGACGTTTACCGCCCCCTAGGCCCGCCATGCGATGTATCAGACGAACAGACCAGACTGTACGGAGAATGTCACATTCAGGCAAAGTAGGAGTTCAGATGGGTTTCACCTCGTCAGTCTTCTTGTCGGCATCTACCTGGGGACCGTTACGCACAGCTAGTGCCGCTTGTGGTCTGTGGTTAAACCCACTGCCAGCGTAGTGTCGAGTCTTTAGAGTCCCACACAGAAAGCTATTCGCCTTCAGGCAAAAGAGTAGAGGTCGCATGGTTTTGCGGCAGGTCGCATGGTTTTGCGATAGGGTTCGGTCACATCCGTGCACTTGTGCACGTACAGTGTCCGGACAGTTGACACTAGCGGGCTTTGGTTTAAGCCAGATCCTAGTGTATGTATTGGGATTGGATTTATCCAGTTTGTATTCGTGTTCCCCGGAACGCGGATGCGGGTGTGTATGCACAGTTGACGGAAAGACAGAGGCGGAGGATTCTCATTAGGGTTGTTGACCGTTGACAGTTGACTATTGACTTTTTGCTCAACCCTAATGAGAATATGATATATGATTAACAATTATATTAATTAAGTATTATGGTGACATGGTTGTTGAGGGATTGACTTTGTTGACTTGTTGACTTTTGTTGACTGTTGACCGGTTGACTAGGCTTGACTAGTTGACCATCATGATAACTATAGCTATCATTTCATGGCAAAGACTTTTGCTTGCTTGCTCTTTTGTGCAAAATGAGTGCATGAAATGATATGGCTATGGTTGCCTAAACCATCACATAATACTTGATTGATATGAGGTGTTATGATTGTTTTGGATTATGAGAGCCAAATGAGAAAAGTCTTCTCTCATTCTTTCATGCTCATTCTCTCTCTTGTTCTTGAGCTCTCATCTCCTCCTCTTGCTCTCCCTCTCTTGACTCTATGGTTCACTTGTCTCATGAGTTGAGAACCAAGAACCATAGATAAAATCCCATACAAACTCTTCTCTACTCACTCTAGTTCACAAGGTTTAGCAAACCGAGTGAACTAGAGTGGATCTACTCACTCGAAGAAGGAGCCAAAGGTTGAAGCTTTCAGGTGGATCTATCTTCGGCGCAAGGAGACGACGGGGAGAAGCCGATTCGGACGACCATCGAAGCTTGAAGACGAAAGAGTTCGAGATAAAGAAAGGTATAACCCCCTAACCGAGTAGTTAGCAACTCGTAGTTAGGTTGTTAGTTAGATGTTTAACAAAGATCCGGTTTTGAGTCCATGGTACCACCTCTAAGAAAATTGTTTTTCACCAAATTCAACATGCCCGAAAGTACCGGGAGAGGTAGCATGGACTTACAGTGGTATCAGAGCCTAGTTAAACTCTATCTAACATGTTAGCAAAGTAGCTAGAAGATCGATCAAAGAAAAAGTCATGAAACGAACCCGAATAGTCAAGTTTCTGCCGATTTTTATTCTGTTCAAAAGTTGATAATTTTCATCTTAAAAATCGGCTCAGGCTTTTATTTGAATAACCACCAAATTTGGTCCCACGATCGATTCAAAGCGCCGCGGAAATGCGGCGGGAGCACGCTCCCGCCGCGGTTCCGCGGCCGAGTTGACTCGGCCGGGGTCCATCTTTGGTGCAGTGTATTTCTGGGGTTGTTTTGGGATTTTTGGAATATGTATTTTCTGCCCAGATTTTCCAGAACGAAAATTTTGTATTTGGGGCCTATAAATCCGTATTTTTGATCGAACTTCTAAAAGACTTAAGCTGACGGATTTTTCTGTGATGTGATATTTGTATTGAACGTCTGCTAATCGCTATATGTCGATTAGTGGGGGTTATACAAATCTGTGATCTGTAATGTCATTGGAATGTGTATATGAATTCATTGGATTGTCGCGGGTGAATAGCCGGGGGGTTGTGAGACGAGAGTTTTCTTTTCTTTCAATTCATGTAAATTTGTAAATTGATGTAATAATTTTTTGTATGGACGCACAACCGGGTCGGGGTTGTAGCCGTCATTGTATAATTTCTTTTTACTGTTTTTGCTCCTAGGATAGACCCATGGAGCGGGTGCACAAACTACCGGGTATGCCGAAGTGCCGAGTGGCCTACTCACGGGGATGAGGGAGGTTGCTTCGCTTCGGGTACTTGGCGGGTAGTTTGCCGCACCCGTAGGGGTCTTGGGTGGGGTATTGGCTATTCACCGCGACCGTGTAATCTGCTTTTCGTTACAGGCTCGTACGAATTGCAGCTTCCTAGTATATCCAATGTGTTCATCTGTGATCTGAAATGTCTATCATTGCAATATATCTATATATGATATTATTTAGGCGTTGCTTATGTTTTACAGCCGCGCTAGCCCAGCCCCCGCTCTGTCGTTAGTTAAGTAACCTAACGGGTAATGACGGGGCCCCGTGGCGAATGCGAATGGCATAAGCGTACGTCATATTTTGGTTGTTTTCTGCAATGGTAGGATTAAATGATGGGACGCATTAAAAGAACTAATGCAAGAATATCACGCATTAAAAGAACTAATGCAAGAAAATAAACCAAGTAAAAGTCGTTGGAACACTTTCGAAAAACCACTCGGTTCTTTTCAAAACGAACTTTTAAATGCGGAGTTTGAGCCACTCCTTTTAAAAGCTATCTCGTTCCATCGACCATATCAAGTTCACTACATTCACGGTTTCGCCAAAACCATTCGTAGCCCTCCGTCGTTTCACATAAATAGTCAATAGTATTCAAGCTATGTATGTTGGCCAAAGTCAAGGCATAGTGATTGGTAGCTATTGGGTATTCATGTGTAGCATAGATAGATGCGTTGGTTTGGGTCATACTGCCATTTTGGCTAAAGTCAAGGGTTGGTACGGGTGGATCCAAATTAACCTGGAAAATGACGGGTAGAACTTGACATGTGACTTATGATATTTTGGCCAAAGTCAAGGTCATAAGAGCATGGGGCAAAAATCCACATCGGGAGTTTCAAAAGAACTGAAACTTGCTAGTGTTGCATACCATTTGGAGTGTGATGATTCTGGTAGGATTCCTTCAGTTTCGTCACGCGATGATATTTGGATCCCGATCCTACTGTGAGTATATGCTACTCCTCGGGAAATTTCTCACTAAACGATCAATGCTATAAACCCAGTAGGTGTCTAGAAAGGTGTTAGCGGGGCTACGCCCCCAGGGAAAAGAGGTTATTTAATTAAGGAACTTCGCGAAAGCGTTGGAAAACCTCCCTCGAAGTACCGACACCAGCCTGGCCGAACGGTTAAGCAGGTATTGTACGGTGAGATTGATCCTGACTAATTCTTCCTTTTTGGTTTGAGGAGGGATTCGAGAAACAGTGGGAGCCATCCTGTTTAGACAAACTAAAAACCACTCTAAACTTGCAAGAGCATCATGCTGAGTGTTTCTTCTTCTCTTCCTAATTGCAGCGACCAATCGACATGACTGGACTTAAGTTACTTCTAGATAAAAACATACTGACAGGGCTAAACTACAAAGATTGGCTCAGGAATGTCAAAATGGCAATCACTTACGACAAGCTGGGGTATCTTCTTACGACCAAAGCTCCCCCTGTCCCAAGTCCCACCTCCAGCGTCGCGGATCAGGAAATCCGTAAAACTTGGGAGATTGATAGCGCGAAGGCCAAGTGCCTCGTACTTGCCTCGATGGACAACGAACATCAGAGGAGGCACGAGAATATGGACCTTGAATCCATATTTCTCCATACAAAAGAACTGTATGGAGAGCAATCTCGTATCGCAAGATACGAAGTGTCGAAGAAGTTATTTTCGGCAAGGTTGGCCATCGGATCATCGGTAGCGGAACACGTGCTTAAGATGATTGGCTTCATTGAGGAGCTCGCGGAACTTGGAACCACGTTAGAGAACGAGCTCTATACGGACTTGATTCTCCAGTCCCTTCCTTCCACTTACGCCCAGCTTATACTGAACTTCAACTTACAAGAAAAAGAAGTTGAACTTTCAGAACTCCTCAACATGCTGAGGAGTGCAGAGGGCACCCTACAGAAAGGTAGGGAAACATCCACTTTGTTTGTAGGAGGATCATCTTCTTCTAGGTCCAAGGCGAAAGCCAAGGGAAAGAAGAAGAAAGCCCCCGCCAAACCAAGAGGCGGTGTTAGTAAAGTGGATACGAAGGGAAAAGCTAAAGCAACAAAGAAAGCGGGGAAGCTTGTGGATAAGGAAGAATGCTTCTATTGTCATAAGAAAGGACACTAGAAGAATGATTGCAGGGCCTGGAAGGCCAGAACACAGGAATTGAAGCAGGTTGCAGCTTCAGCTTCAGGTGTGTATGTTATTGAAAACTGTCTTTCAATAAACTCTACTTCCTGGGTATTGGATACCAGATCAGGATCTCATATCTGTAATTCTTTGCAGGCGTTGAGAAACCGTAGGGTTTTGAAGGCAGGTGACATGACCCTCAGAGTTGCAAACGGAGCTAGCATGGATGCTAAGGCCGTGGGGGACTATCACCTGGGAATGTCAGATGGACATGTTTTGGTTTTGCGTAATTGCTTTTTTTGTACCCAACACAACTTGTAATATCATTTCTGTATCTTTAGTTTCTAAAGAAGGTTATGAATTTGTGTTTGTAAGTAATGTTGTAAACATTCACCTTAATCAAGTTCTGATTGGGTCAGGTATATTGAGCAATGGTATATACGTATTAAACCAACCACAGATTTTCAACGTCCAGAATACACACAAAAGAAAGTCTCCGGAAATAAATCAGACTTTCTTATGGCATTATAGACTGGGTCACATCAATGAGAGAAGGTTGACGAAGTTACATACAGAAGGATATTTGAATCCGTTCGAATATCAATCGTATGCCACTTGTCAATCCTGTCTCAAAGGAAAGATGACAAAGACTCCGTTCACTGGACACGGAGTAAGAGTGAGCGAGCTCTTGGGACTCGTACACAGCGACGTGTGCGGTCCAATGTCTACACATGCGCGAAGCGGTTATTCTTACTTCATTACTTTTACGGATGACTTTTCAAGGTACGGTTATGTCTTCTTAATGAAACATAAGTCCGAAGCCTTTGGAAAGTTCCAGGAATATAAGAATGAAGTAGAAAAACAAACCGGCAAAAGTATTAAGATTCTAAGATCGGATCGAGGTGGAGAATACTTGAGTGCCGAGTTCCTGGACTATTTAAAAAAGAACGGAATTCTCTCTCAGCTTACTCTTCCATACACTCCACAACATAATGGTGTATCGGAGAGACGGAACCGAACACTATTGGATATGGTACGGTCCATGATGAGTAACGCTGAGTTACCGCGATCATTCTGGGGGTATGCGCTAGAATCAGCTGCATACCTTTTGAACCGAGTTCCGACTAAGACTGTGCCTACTACACCATATGAAATGTGGTGTGGGAAAAGACCCTATCTTAAGCACATTAAGACACGGGGAAGTCCAGCTTTTGTTAAAAAGCAGCATGCGGACAAGCTCGAGGCACGCTCAGTACAGTGCAAGTTTGTGGGATATCCAAAGAATTCCAAGGGATATTTCTTCTACTGCGAAGAGGAACAAAAAGTTCTTGTTTCTCGTCATGCCCACTTTCTAGAACACCAGTTCTTAGAAAAGGAAATAAGTGGGAGCGCAGTAGAACTGGAAGAAATTCCAGAACCACAGACTATTACTGAAAGCTTAGTGGAACCAGAGGGTTCAAAAGAACAGGACATTCCTACGCCACTCCGCAGGAGTAGTAGGCAGTCTCATCCGCCCGAGAGATACTACGGTTTTCTCATAGACGGGGATAGAGAGGATTGCATCATAGGTTATGATGAGCCTACTAGCTTCCAGCAGGCCGTTCAGAGCGTTGACTCAGTAAAATGGCTGGATGCAATGCGGAACGAAATGGAGTCCATTTACACCAACAAAGTATGGACGTTGGACGTTGCTCCAGACGGGGTAAAAATCGTAGGATGCAAGTGGATCTTCAAAAGGAAGATTGGTGTAGATGGACAGGTTGAGACCTATAAAGCTAGACTGGTAGCAAAGGGTTTTCGTCAAAGACCTAGTTTGGACTATGACGAGACCTTTTCTCCAGTAGCTATGCTGAAGTCCATTCGGATCCTTCTTGCCATTGCTGCCTTCCATGATTATGAGATTTGGCAGATGGACGTAAAGACAGCTTTTCTAAATGGAAATTTAGAGGAGTGTGTCTATATGGACCAGCCAGAGGGTTTCATTCAGAGTGGGAGCAGCGGAAAGGTGTGCAAGTTGCTTAAGTCCATTTACGGACTAAAGCAGGCATCGCGGAGTTGGAACATCTGTTTTGATGAGACGGTCAAGGAATTTGGCTTTATCAAAAATCCAGATGAACCATGCATCTATAGTAGATTTGTAGCGAGAACTGTAGTATTCCTCGTTTTATACGTGGATGACATTCTCTTAATAAGAAATGACATTCCAATGCTACAATCTGTCAAGGGGTTCTTGTCATACAGGTTCTCCATGAAAGACCTGGGTGATGCCTCATACATTCTGGGTATCCGAATCTACCGTGACAGATCCAAGAGGATATTAGGACTTTCACAGTCCAGGTACATCGACGCCATACTGAAGAGATTTAGTATGGAAGATTCCAAGCGCGGTAACCTACCGGCTTGTCACGGGATCACCCTCTCTAAAGAGATGTCTCCCAAGACTGATTTGGAGAGGGATCGCATGTCTATTATACCCTACGCTTCTGCGGTAGGCTCTATAATGTATGCGATGTTGTGTACCAGACCGGATGTAGCTTATGCACCGAGTGTAGTAAGCCGGTATCAGTCAAACCCTGGGGAGAAACACTGGATAGCGGTAAAGAACATTCTCAAGTACCTCAGAAGGACTAAGGAGATGTTCTTGGTGTATGGCGGAAAAGACCTCCAGATCGAGGTCTTTGCTGACTCCAGCTTCCAGAGTGACAAGGATGATTCCAAGTCCATGTCGGGTTTTGTCTTTACCCTCAATGGAGGGGCGGTGTGTTGGAAGAGTTCCAAACAGGAAACCGTTGCAGACTCGACGATGGAAGGGGAATACATCGCTGCATCTGATGCCGCAAAAGAAGCTGTCTGGATGAGGAAGTTCTTGAAAGAGCTTCAGGTGGTTCCGTCCATTGTTGATCCAATACCTCTGTATTGCGACAACAACGGGGATATAGCTTTAGCAAAGGAACCCAGGTCCCATCAGAGATCCAGACACATCTTAAGGCGGTATCACCTGATCAGGGAGATCGTGGATCGCCAGGAGATCGAGGTTCGGAGAGTCGCTTCAGAAGATAACACTGCAGATCCATTCACCAAGGCCTTGCCCCAGACTCAGTTCGAGCGGCTGATCGAGATGATAGGTCTTCGATACGCCAGTACATGGCCTTAATGCAAGTGGGAGATTGTTAGTGTATATGCCCTAGAGGCCATTACTGTATCATACTAGTTTGTATATTACTTAATGGAAGCTTGGGATATTCACCTTGTATATACAATCTTGCTCAAAATAGTAGTATGCTACTTGGTTTGTTTCTACTTCAATGTGTACATGTGTTTATTTTAGTATATCGCCTATACACATTAGTGGAGCCCTTAGGATCTTTACTTGATTACCAGCGTTGTGATGGCAGTCACACTAGTGGGGCTAGATAATCTATAAGCACATCCTTATGCAGGTCCCTGGTCGCAGGACTATCGAGACAGGGCATCGATACTCCGGAGTAGACTAGCGCATGCGCTTCTCATCCCAGTGTGGGAGACGGTCTGTCCCACAGCCGTCGGTACGTCGTACTTGAGATAGTATGCGGGTGCTCATTGGGTTACGAGTACACTGGACAGAACTCGTCGGGAACTGACTAGTTGGTATTATGCCTATCGTCAGTTATCAGTTCCCAGGTGACATGAGTACAGCTTAGTCCACTGACTTGACACTGTCACTTCGCCTTGAGTGTGTTCCCACTGTACTTTGATTACTACCCTACCACGGCTCAAAGGAGTCGTGCAAACAGGTGGTAGTTGGGTGCAGTCCCGAAGCACTTGGAGGCAGTGACGGTTAGACAGGATTCGTCTCTCCCGGTATTGGGGGTTGACATCGCGCTGTGTCTAGGAGAGCCATTATACGAGTAGTCCCTGGCCAGGGCAAACGAGATATACTGGTAGGCTTCCAGTGTTATCTCAGGGTGTTTTGGGCTTCACTCCGACACGACTTGTACCGCTATTGGGGGACCGACGTTTACCGCCCCCTAGGCCCGCCATGGATGTATCAGACGAACAGACCGAACTGTACGGAGAATGTCACATTCAGGCTCAGTAGGAGTTCAGATGGGTTTCACCTCGTCAGTCTTCTTGTCGGCATCTACCTGGGGACCGTTATGCACAGCTAGTGCCGCTTGCGGTTTCTGGTTAAACCCACTGCCAGCGTAGTGTCGAGTCTTTAGAGTCCTATACAGAAAGCTATTCGCCTTTAGGCAAAAGAGTAGAGGTCGCATGGTTTTGCGGCAGGTCGCATGGTTTTGCGACAGGGTTCGGTCACATCCGTGCACTTGTGCACGTACAGTGTCCGGACAGTTGACACTGGCGGGCTTTGGTTTAAGCCAGATCCTTGTGTATGTATTGGGATTGGATTTATCCAGTTTGTATTCGTGTTCCCCGGAACGCGGATGCGGGTGTGTATGCACAGTTGACGGAGAGACAGAGGCGGAGGATTCTCATTAGGGTTGTTGACCGTTGACAGTTGACTATTGACTTTTTGCTCAACCCTAATAAGAATATGATATGTGATTAACAATTATATTAATTAAGTATTATGGTGACATGGTTGTTGAGGGATTGACTTTGTTGACTTGTTGACTTTTGTTGACTTGTTGACTTTGTTGACCGGTTGACTAGGCTTGACTAGTTGACCATCATGATAACTATAGCTATCATTGAAGGGTTCCTAGGCACGCTCATGAGGTCTCACAAGGCATCAACCATGCCAATTTCAAATTTTACGGTGCCGAGAAACCCTAGACTAGATCGATAACTAGAATTTTAGGCGAAACAATAAACTAGTTAACATCTTAACTAAAAGAAGAAAGATACAACCTTTGTAGATCCGGTTATCCACTTCCTTAGCTCCATGTAGTCGTTCCCTCGCTGTCTATCTCGAATCCCGAATTCTCTCATCGGCTTCATCGGAGAAATGAGCGGACTAGTCGTCGGCTTCGATGCCGAAGATGATCTACATCGAGGCATCACAAGTTCAAGCTCCAACTTCACCAAGTTGTGAAATTTGTGAAGAAAACACCCTATACTACTTGGCAAGAGGTAGAGGGTGAAGAAATAGGAGGTGGGTTCACTTTAGAATTAGATTTCTCTCACTTTTGCTCAAGTTGCCATTGATGGACTTAAGCTTTATCTTGAAGAAGAAGATGATCTAGAAAATAGAATATGATAAGTGTTAATTAAAAAAGGAAAAGAAAATGAATACTTATCATATACTAACTATGGTAGATTGTAGAGAATATACCATGGTTACTTGGAAGGGTTAGGGTTAAGCATGAAGACAAGAATGGTTACAAAGTCAAAGCTTCATGAAGCTTCAACTAGAAACAAATAAAGCCACCATTTTCTTCAAAATCTTTTCCAAATAAATGAATAAATAAATAAAAGAAATAAACAAAACCCTAACCATTCATATAACCATAGTTTAATCTTTACACAAACCCAAGTGAGCAAGTATCATCAAACATGATACAAACAAGTGCACAAAAATATATCACATATACAATGTGCATCAAGTGAGAAAATCCTTTTAAAATGAACCAATACTAGCTAATGCAAAGTAATATATCAAATATATAATTATACATTAAATCATTAAATCAACACTTGATTTAATGATCCGGTCATATCGCATATAACCGACCAGTATCCTATGTATCGGCTTATCGAATCAATCCTTGATTCGATATCTACGTTATATCGCATATAACCAATCGATACATTCATTGCGAGAATGAAATACGGTATCACATACACGCATTATTCTTGCTCCTGCACATATCTCATATGGGCTCCTATTTCGTTTCGCTTGAGCCAGGAAACCTCTGCGTAGGACTCTAAAGACTCGTCAATACGCCGGCAGTAGATGATGATCATATCAAGCATCCACAAGCCGCAAGCGGTCTGCTAAACGTAACGGCCACCCGGGTATTGATCGATCAGAAGATCAACGAGCAAGCCCGCTCGCACTCCTGTGAATCCAACCAGTAACACTTACCGTACAGTCCGGTCTGTTCGTCTGATACGTCGCATATCGAGTCTAGGGGTGGTAAACGTCAGACCCCAATAACCGATAATTCATGCCGATGTGAGGCTCATAACGGGTCGAGAAACTACTGGTAACACTTACCAGCAAATCTCTGATCAGCCCTGGCCAGGGACTTCCCTGTTACGGCCAATCGAGCACAGCGCAACATCAACCCCCAATACCGGGAGAGACGAAACCCCTCCTATCGCTCATTGCCTCCATATGACTCGGGACTGTACCCAAAAACCACTGTTTTGCACGCCCTCATGGACGTGGTAAGGTGGAGATCAAAGCACAGTGGGAATCACACAAGACTTTATGACGATCTCGGGTCTACAGACTAACCTGCACAAGTGTCACCTGAGAACTGCCATCTGACGTGAGGTATAATACCATCTGGGAGTTCTCGGCGAGTCCGTCCAGTGTACCCAGTCTCCACTGAGCATCCGTATACCATCTCTGATGTCAAACACCAATGGATATGGGATCATCCATCGCCCATCTCATGGGTCGAGAAACGTATACGCTAGTCTACACTGGTATATCGATGCCCCGTCTCGATACACCCACGACTAGGGACTTTGAAGGATGTACTTATGGACTACCATGTCCCTACTAGTATGATCTGCATCATAGTCCAGGCAGTCAAGTACACATCCTAAGGGCTTTACCAACATGTAACTATAAGACAGTATAAAGAGACTAGTATACATGTTAAGATAAAGAGTAACCAGATAGCATACTATCATATCGAGCAAGAAAGTCATCTCTATATATGTCCAAGCATCCAATACAATATACATCATCTGTACAATACTGGCCTCTAGGGCATACATACAACTAACAATCTCCCACTTGCACTAGGGCCAGCTGCTGTAGTATCGCATACCGAGCATCCCGAAGAGTCTCTCAAACTGTATCTGGGGAATGGCCTTCGTGAGTGGATCCGCCGTGTTGTTCTTCGTGTCAACTCTCCTGAACTCGATCTCCCAGCGATCAACTATCTCCCGGATCAGGTGATACCGCCTCAGAATATGCCTGGATCGTTGATGGGACCTGGGTTCCTTGGCCAAAGCCACCGCTCCATTGTTATCGCAATACAGAGGTATTGGATGCTCAATGGATGGAACCACTCCAAGTTCAGTAATGAACTTCTTGATCCAGACAGCTTCTTTAGCAGCATCGTTGGCAGCGATGTATTCAGCCTCCATCGTCGAGTCTGCCACGGTTTCCTGCTTGGAACTCTTCCAGCTAACCGCCCCTCCGTAAAGGGTAAAGACAAATCCCGACTGCGACTTAGAGTCGTCCTTATCACTCTGGAAGCTCGAATCGGTAAAGGACTCCACTTGGAGTTCTCCATTACCATACACCAAGAGCATCTCTTTAGTCCTTCGCAAGTACTTGAGAATGCTCCTCACAGCTGTCCAGTGACTCTCTCCAGGATCAGCTTGATACCTGCTCACTACATTTAGTGAGTATGCAACATCGGGTCTGGTACATAGCATCGCATACATGATAGAGCCTACAGCCGAAGCATAGGGTATCCCTTGCATGCGAGCTCTCTCCAAATCAGTCTTGGGAGACATCTCTTTGGAGAGAGTGATTCCAGAGATCGTGGGCAAGTTCCCACGCTTGGATTCTTCCATACTAAACCTCTTTAGTATGGTGTCAATGTACCTGGATTGGGACAATCCCAAAATCCGTTTGGATCTATCTCTATAGATCCTAATTTCCAATATGCAGGAGGCATCACCAAGATCTTTCATTGAGAATCTTTGTGATAAGAAGAGCTTGACCGATTGCAGCATAGGAATATCATTTCCTATCAAGAGTATGTCATCCACGTACAATATGAGAAAGACAATCTTACTCTCTGCCACCTTCTTGTAAATACAAGGTTCATCTAGGTTTTTGACGAAATCAAACTCTTTGATAACGACGTCAAAGCAGATGTTCCAACTCCGCGATGCTTGCTTTAATCCATAAATGGATTTAAGCAGCTTGCACACCTTCCCGCTGCTCCCACTGTCTACGAAGCCCTCTGGCTGAGTCATGTACACGCACTCTTCTAAATCACCATTTAGAAAGGCGGTCTTAACATCCATTTGCCAGATTTCGTAATCATGATATGCAGCGATGGCAAGCATGATCTGGATGGATTTAAGCATAGCCACTGGAGAAAAGGTTTCGTCATAGTCTACACCTGGTCTTTGACGAAAACCTTTTGCAACAAGTATAGCTTTGAAAGTCTCCACTTTCCCATCTACACCAAGTTTTTTCTTGAAGATCCGCTTGCTCCCAATGGGTTTTACCCCTTCAGGAGCAATTTCCAAAGTCCATACTTTGTTGGTGTACATGGATTCCATCTCGGACCGTATAGCATCCATCCATTTCACTGAGTCTCTACTCGTGATGGCCTGCTCGAAACTAGTTGGGTCATCATCCTCCATGATGCAATCCTCGCTCCCACCATCCATAAGAAAACCGTAGTATCTCTCAGGTTGGCGAGGAACCCTACTAGATCGGCGGAGAGGCTGAGGTTCATTGGGAGCCACTGAATCTTCTGGTTCCACTAAATCTTCAGTTACAGTTTGTGTATCTGGAATCTCTTCCAGGTCCACCACTTTGCCACTAATTTCTTTTTCAAGAAATTCCTTTTCTAAAAAGGTGGCATGTTGAGCAACAAACACCTTTTGTTCCTCACTATGGTAGAAAAAATACCCATAGGAGTTCTTTGGATATCCCACAAACTTGCAAAGAACTGACCGTGCCTCGAGCTTGTCCGGATTTTGTCTTTTGACATAGGCTGGACAACCCCATATCTTAACTCGTTTAAGATATGGCCTCTTCCCACTCCATATCTCATATGGTGTGGTAGGCACAGATTTAGATGGAACTTGATTCAATAGGTATGCTGCTGTCTCCAGCGCATATCCCCAGAAGGAAATAGGTAACTCAGCTGTGCTCATCATAGAGCGCACCATATCTAATAAGGTGCGGTTCCTCCGTTCTGATACACCGTTGTGCTGTGGTGTATATGGAGAAGTCAGCTGAGAGAGAATCCCATTCTCTTTTAGGAAATCCAGGAATTCATTGCTCAAGTATTCACCTCCTCGATCAGATCGAATGATTTTAATACTTTTTCCGGTTTGGTTCTCGACTTCTTGTTTATATTCTTTAAATTTCTCAAAAGCTTCTGATTTGTGTTTCATCAGGAACACATATCCGAATCTAGAGAGATCGTCAGTGAATATAATGAAGTACGAAGAACCATCCCTGGCATGTGTAGACATTGAACCGCATACATCACTATGCACTAGTCCCAAGAGTTCCGTAACTCTTTCTCCGTGTCCCGTAAACGGAGTTTTGGTCATCTTGCCTTTGAGACATGACTGGCAAGTGTCATAAGATGAAAATTCGAATGGTTTCAACTATCCATCCTTATGCAACTTAGCCAGTCGTGTCGCATTGATGTGACCCAGTCTACAATACCACAAGAAGGATTCGTTCAGTTCTGAACTCTTCCTCTTGTGTGTGTTTGTTATGCTTAGAACTGTTGATTGATTTAGAACATAAATGCCATTGCACAACGTGCCTGATCCAACCAACTTTTGGTTACGGAAAATGTTCATAACATTGTCCTGTAATACAAAATTATATCCCTCTTTACTCAACAAAGAAACCGATAAAATATTGCATATCAGGTTCGGCATGTAATAGCATTCGTTCAGAACCAATGTATTACCAGTCGGTAATACAAGGTGATATTCCCCGACAGTCTTAGCTGCAACTATTGCACCATTTCCAACTCTAATGTCTTTATCACCTTCTCCAAGTTCTCTACCTTTCCTAAGCCCATGTAACTGATTACATATATGGGATCCTGACCCGGTATCTAATACCCAGGACGTGGAGCAAATGGAGAAACAGTTCTCTGTAACGAACACACCCGAAGAAAATGCATCAACATGTACTTTCTTCATTCGGGTGGCATGGGAATCCTGGTATTCCCCTATATCCTGTTCATTCCTATAACTCTTATAAGAAAGAACGGAACCAATGTTCCCCAGCATAGTATAACATGCGGGTTCGGTCAATACATCCATATTATTATCTTGATTAAGGCATGAACTGGTTGCTACCTGGAGAGAGAGAGAGAAGAAAACACTTTAGCGTATGCTCGTGCAAGATCAGATTGGTTATTATCTTATCTAATCAGGATGGCTCCCACTGGTTTTTATCAAATCTTCCTTCAAACCCTAAAAGGAAAGACTAGCCGGGATTAATTACACCCTACAACTTCGTCGATCTTTCAGCCAGGCCAGTGTCGGTACTTTGAGGGAGGTTCCCCATGCTTTCGCACGGACCTAATTAAAGTAAACCTCGTTTTTCCAGAGGCGTAACCCCGTTGACACCTTTCTAGACACCTACTTGATCGGCTAATTGTAATGTGTAAAACTCTCCCAGGAGTAACTTTTACTCACAGTGGGTATCGGGATCCAACTATCTCATAGAAGGTATGCAATCTCATTGCAAATTTCAACACTTGAAATTCCCGATAATGCTTTTGCCCCAAACGATCTATGACCTTGACAAGGTCAACAAACCATAGACCGTAAGTCAAGTTCAACCCGTCATTTCTTGATTGAATTAAACCCACCCGCACGACCCTTGACAAGGTCAACAAGGCCGTATGACTACCCTAATCCAATCTGCATCATATGCATAAGCAGATAAATACTGGTCAGCTACCGCACACTGCTCCTTGACAAGGTCAACAAACGCAGCACGAATACTAAACAGGACTTATCTGAAATGACGGAGGGCTACGACGGGTTTTTCTGAAAACCTATTGCGTAATGAACTTGATATCGTTGTAGAATCGAATGATTTTGAAATGGAGTGTTTTTGAGGCTTTTTCTAGTTTTGCTAAAGGGGTCACTCCCGGTGAAGGGATCGTCGGCCCTTTCCTCGTCGAATGAGGTGCAGGATATATCATATATATCACTGTGCAAAGCAGAAACTATAGAAGCAATCAAAAAACAAACCGAGTGTGTAGCATCTGCCAGTTATTGCTAAAGGAGTCACTCCCGGTGAAGGGATCTCGGTCCTTTCCTCATCGAATAAGGTGCAGGATATATCATATATACCGTTATGCAAAGCAAGAACTGTAGCTACCTGTTTTATTTAAAATTTGATTCTACAACATCTTAGGTTTCTTTTTATTCATTAATCACATTAATGAAGTCCTATCATTTAAGTCACCTAAACATCACAGATAAATACGACGTACACTTATGCCATCCGCATTCGCCTCGAT
Source organism: Agapanthus africanus (assembly GCA_030015575.1). Classification (NCBI taxonomy): domain Eukaryota; kingdom Viridiplantae; phylum Streptophyta; class Magnoliopsida; order Asparagales; family Amaryllidaceae; genus Agapanthus; species Agapanthus africanus. Next base: position 329,639 of record JASDDO010000008.1, on the reverse strand, counting down.
GTCCCCTCGTGCACCGTTAGGTTAGGTAACTAACGACAGAGCAGGGCAGGGCTAGCGCGGGAGTAAAACATAAGTAACGTCTATATAATATATCAAATATACTATATACTGTATCTATCACAGAACATCACATGATCACATCACAGATATCGCAGCAGAAGAAACATATGAAACATTGGATATACTAGGACGTCCGTGTTTTCGATACAAGCCAGTATAAAACACGGATTCCACGGTCGTGATGAATAGCCAATCCCGCACCCTTAGACCCCTACGAGAGCGGCAAGCAACCCTACCAATTCTAGGGTTAGGAGAACCGGACTCGACTTCTCGAGATGGTCTCCCACTGGACCCTAGAACCCGGTTACTTGTGCTCCCCTCCTTGGGTCTATCCTAATGCGGAAAAGTAAATAATATACAAAAGGTGACAACTTCCGCTACCTGGAAGTGCCCCAATAAAAGAATATTACATACAAGTTTTTACATGAATGAAAATGAAAAACACTCATCTCACATAAAAACCCCCGGCTATTCAAACACAACGATCCAATATAACATATCTAGTAACACATAACAACACATGTCATCAATGTAAGTAAATATCTGCATCCCAATTGTCGTTGACATATAGCAACGAAACCGGCGATATCACATATTACACTTACGGACACAGAAAAGAAAGTGTAAAACTACAACAATTGGAATCCGCAACTTCTTTAGACATCGCATGCCTAATCAAATGAAATACTTAGACATCACATGCCTAACAATTATAAACCCCACATTTTAGTCTCATTATCGAAAACTCTTTTCAATATTAAGTGAGACTAAACCGCTAGATTTATAACATTCATTCAGTTATCTCATAACTGTTTGTGAATTCCAATTATCGTATCCCATTCCGGATAAATAGAAAATATTAAACTTTCCGATCGAACATTCAAACACCTAAGTTTTCCCGAAACCGATCAACACATGAAATAAGTTCAAAGACATTCACTTCATGCCTCAGTACCAACGGTCCAGCCGTAGAAGGGTCAAGCCAATGCCTCATATGTGGCACGCCGTACTTCCCCAAACCCGAAGGTTCAAAGGGCAGTTCAAGACGGTCACATAATCGAGTTAAGGTTTGTTGTCTTCTAGAGGGACCATCGCGTTACTTGCACTACTCAGAACGTCATTAAACTACGGAAAAGTCCAACAATCGGAAATTTCCCGGCAGGGGAAAGATTGGGTATTTACATCCGGTCGAAACTTTTAACATATTCCAAATTTATCCGGAAAACCACATAGACAAAATCTGATAATCCGATCGAATCTACGAACTCCCAATACACCCTAGAAAATTCAACTCTTGAATAAATTTTAAAAATTCCCAGTGAAAGGTTCCTAGGCACCCTAATGAGGTCTCACAAGGCATCGAACATGCCAATTTCAAAAAAAATCTAGGTGCCGAGAAACCTGACTACGGATCGTTGGCTAGAAAACTAGGCGAAAAAGAAACTAGTAAACTACTTTACTAAAGAATACGGAAATACAACCTTTGTAGATCCGATGCTCCACCTCCATAGCTCCGCAACGAAGTCCCCTCGCTGTCCAAATGAATTCCCAGGCTCTAGCGTCGGCTTCGTCGGAGAATAGGCGAGCTAGGTCGTCGATGTCCATGCCGAAGATGATTTACGTCGAAGCATCGCTAGATCAAGCTCCACCTTCACCAAGCCATGAAAACTTGTGAAGGAAACACACTCTACTACTTGGCAAGAGGTAGAGGATGAAGAAATAGGAAGTGGGTAGACTTTAGTTTTGGATTTCTCACTCTTTTTCTCACTTTGCCATTAAAGCTTTCAAGCTTTTTCTTTAAGTGAAGAAGAAGAAGAAGATGAAGAATATGATAAGTGTTAATTAAAAAAGGAAAAGAAAATCAAACCTTATCATATTCAAACCATAGTTAAGTGTAGAGAGCTAACTAGAGTTTAAGTGAGTGGTTAGGGTTAAAGAAGAAGACAAAATGGTCACATGGTCAAAAGTTGCATGAAGCTTGAAGAAGCTTCTAAGAAAGCAACCATTTGTTTTCTTTTCTCATTCTTTTCATCCAAAAAGAAATAGATAAAAGAATGAATAAATAAATAAAACCCTAACCATTTAGTTAACCAAGGATTAATTCTTTACACTTAACCAAACTATCATGTATCATCAAACATGATACAAACAAGTGCACAAAAGTATATCGCATATACAATGCGCACATCCGAGTGAGAAAATCCATCTTAAGTGAACCGATACTAGTTAATGCAAAGTAATATATCAAATATATAATTATGCATTAAATCATTAAATCAACACTTGATTTAATGATCCGGTCATATCGCATATGACCGACTAATATCGACAGTAACATCTGATCGAATCAACACTTGATCCGATAACCCGGCTATATCGCATATAACCGATCAATGTCACAAATCGCGAGAATCAAATACAGTATCACATACTGGTATCATTCTCGGTCCCGCACATATCTCATATGCGCTCCTATTTCGTTTCGCTTGAGCCAGGAAACCTCTGTGTAGGACTCTAAAGACTCGTCAATACGCCGGCAGCAGGTGATGATCATATCAAACACCCACAAGCCGCAAGCGGTCTGCTAAACGTAACGGCCACCCGGGTATTGAGCGATCAGAAGATCGACGAGCAAGCCCGCTCACACTCCAGTGAATCCAACCAGTAATACTACCGTACAGTCCGGTCTGATCGTCTGATATGTCGCATATCTCGCCTAGGGGTGGTAAACGTCAGACCCCAATAGCTTGATAAGTCGTGTCGATATGAGGTCTATAACAATTCGAGAAACTACTGGTAACACTTACCAGTAAATCTCAGCAACCCTGGCCAGGGATTTCCTGTTATAGCCAATCGAACACAGCGCAACATCAACTCCCTATACCGGGAGAGACGAATCCCCTCCTATCGCTCATTGGCTCCATGTGACTCGGGACTGTACCCAAAAACCACCATTTTGCATGCCCTCTTGGACATGGTAAGATGGAAATCAAAGCACAGTGGGAACCACACAAGACTCTATGACGATCTCGGGTCAACAGACTACTCTGTACCAGTGTCACCAGAGAACTGCCATCTGACGTGAGGTATAATACCATCTGGGAGTTCTCGGAGAGTCCGTCCAGTGTATCCAGTCTCTACTGAGCACCCGTATATCATCTCTGATGTCAAACACCAATGGATATGGGATCATCCATCGCCCATCTGTATGGGTCGAGAAGGTACACGCTAGTCTACTCTGGTATATCGATGCCCCATCTCGATACACCCACGACTAGGGACTTTCAAGGATGTACTTATGGACTACCATGTCCCCACTAGTATGATCCGCATCATAGTCCAGGTAGTCAAGTACACATCCTAAAGGCTTTACCAACATGTAATAGAGAGACAATCTGTGTACATGTTAAGGTAAAGAGCAACCAGATAGCATACTATCATGTCGAGCAAGAAAGTCCTCCCTATATATGTCCCAGCATCCACTATAATATACATCCAATGTACAGTAATGGCCTCTAGGGCATACATATAACTAACAATCTCCCACTTGCACTAGGGCCATCTGTAGCAGTGGTTGTAGTATCTCATACTCAACCATCCCATAAAAGTCTCTCTCTGGGAATAGGCCTTCGTGAGTGGATCCGCCGTGTTGTCCTCTGAGTCTACTCTCCTAACCTCGATCTTTTAGAGATCAACCTTCTCCATGATCAAGTGATACTGCCTTAGAATAAGTCTGGATCACTGATGGGACCGGCGTTCCTTGGCATAAGCCACAACTCCATTGTCTCACAATGGTAGGAACGTAGTTCATCTCATGAACCAATATACACCCAAACAGCCTCTTTGGTAGTATCTTAAGTAGCGATGTATCATGCCTATATCGTCTAGTATGCCACGGTATTTAGCTTGGAACTCTTCCAACATACCGTCCCTTTACTGAGGGTAAAGACAATGCCTGCGACTGACATTCAGTCGTCTTTATCACCCTGGAACCCTTCCAGTGATTCTCCCCAGGATCAACTGATACCATCTCACTACAGCTAGTGAGATTCCTAATATCCAATTAGATCTATCTCATAGATCCAAAATCCAGGATTTAGTAGGTATCACTTTGATCCTATTTCGAGAATCTTTGTGATAATCGGAGATTGATCGAGCGCAGCATAGGAAACTCCTTCCCTATCAAGAGTATGTCATCCACGTACTCTACAAGGATCGTCACCATACTCCCTACTATCTTTTTGTTTATACAAGGTTCATCTACCATTTTGATGATGTCAAACTCTTTGACTAACACATCAAAACAGACGTTCCAACTCCGCGATGCCTGCTTTATCATATAAAACATCTTACTCACGTTTCCGCTGCTCCCACCGACCACGAAGCCCTCTGGCTGTGTACTTATAGACATTCTCTTCTAAATCATTATTTAGAAAAGCAGTCATGGCACCCAACCACCAGATATCGTAGTCATGGTATGTAGCCGTGGAAAGTAGGATCTGGATGGACTTAAGCATAGGTACTGGAAAAGGTTTCATCATTATCCACGCCTGGTCAATGACGAGAACCTTTAACAAGTCTAGCTTTGAAAGTCTCAACTTTTCCATCTACACCAAGTAATCTTCTCAAGATATACTTGCTCCTGATGGGGATTTAACCCTTCAGATATAGCAGCCAAAGTCTATACTTTGCTGGTGTACATGGATTCCATCTCAGATCGCTAAACATCCAGCCATTCTTACAGAGTCTCACTCCTGATGGCCAGCTCGAAACTAGTTGGGTCATCATCCTATGATGCAATCCTCGCTCCCACTGTCATAGAGAAATCGGAGTAACTCTCAGGTGGGTGAGGAACCCTACTAGATCGACGGAGAGGCTGAGGTTCGTTGGAAACTATTGAATCCTTTGGTTCTGTCAAATCATCAGCTGAAGTTTGTATAGATGGAACATTTCCATTTCTACATAACAGACGTTGCCTCGAGCTTTTCCGGATTTTGCTTTTAGACATAGGCCGGACAACCCCAAATCTTAACTAACTTAAGACATGGGCTCTTCCCTTTCCATATCACATATGAAGCGGTAGGCAACTGATTTGATTGGAACCCTATTCAATAGGTATACAACTTCTCAAGTGCATAACACCCAAAAGGAAATAGGTAACTCAGTAGTACTCATCATAGAGCACACCATATCAAATAGGGTGTATCTGCTCCGCCCCGATATACCATGGTGCAATGGTGTATACGGAGGAGTAATGCTGAGAGAGAATCTCATTCTCCTTTAGAATAATCCAGGAATTCCGTGCTCAAGTATTCTCCTCCTTGATCTCATCAAAGGACATAATACTTATACCTGTATTTTGGTTCTCTACTTCTCGCTTATATTCTGTGAATATCTCAAAAGGTTCGGACTCATGTTTCAGCAGGAACATATGACTGAATCTTGAGAGATTATCAGAGAATATAATGAAGTAATAAGAACCGGTCTTGGCATGTGTAGACTGGGGACCTTCATACATCAACATGTATCATCCCAAGAGTTCAGTAACTCTTTCTTTGTTTCCAATAAACAGGGCTATGGTCATTTTATCTCTGTGACATGACTGGCGAGTTTCACAAGATGTAAATTCAAACTAATTTAAATATGCATCTTTATGTAACTCTAGCCAGTCGGGTCGCATTGATCTGACCTAGTCTACAATACCTCAAGAAGGAATCGTTCATTTCTGAACTCTTACTCTTGTGTGTGTTCTATATACTATGAACTGTAGTTTGATTTAGAACAGCAATGCTTTTAGATAACGCGCCTGAACCGATCAACTTTTGAGATAGGAAATGTTCAAAACATTATCCATCAATACAAAATTATATCCTTTCTTTTCTAATAAAGAGACTGATATGATTTTGTATATCAGGTTCGGTATCTAATAACATTCGTTCAGAATCAATGTATTGGCAATACAGGGTGACAGTGACCAACAGACTTGGATGCAACACTTGCCCCGTTTTCTGCCTCATGAAACTTATCACCCGTTCTCAGTTTTTCTACCCTTTTGTAGCCCTATGTAACAGATTACATATCTGGGATCTTGATCCGGTATCATATACCAAGGATGCAGAGGATACTGAGAAACAGTTCTGTATAATGAACACACCCGAAGATGATGCATCAACATGCACTCTCTTCGTTTGGGCGGCACGGGAAATCTGGTATTCCCCAATTTCCTGCTCTGTCTTATAACAATTATAAGTTGGAGCGGGACCAACGTTCCCCAGCTCAGTATAACAAGCGGGTTCGGTCAAATATCCGTATTATTATCTTGATTAAGGCGTGATATGGTCGCTACCAGGAGAGAGAGAGAGAAGAAAACACTCAGCGTGCGCCCTTGCAAGAATAGATTGGTTATTATTTTATCTAATCAGGATGGCTCCCACTGCTTTTTATCAAATCTTCCTTCAAACCCTAAAAGGAAAGACTAGCCGGGATTAATTACACACTACAAGTTCGCCAATCTTTCAGCCAGGCCAGTGTCGGTACTTTGAGGGAGGTCCCCCGTGCTTTCGCACGAACCTAATTAATGTAAACCTCGTTTTCCCAGAGGCATAACCCCGTTGACACCTTTCTAGACGCCTACTTGATCGGCTAATTGTAATGTATAAAACTCTCCCAGGAGCAACTCTTACTCGCAGCGGGTATCGGGATCCAACTATCTCATAGAAGGTATGCAATCTCATTGCAAATTTCAACACTTGAAATTCCCGATAATATTTTGCCCCTAGTGTTCTATGACCTTGACGAATGCCAAACAACCCATAGTCCACATAGTCAAGTTCAACCCGTACATTTCTTGATCGAATTAAACCCATCCGTACGACCCTTGACGAATGCCAAACAACGCCGCACGAATACCCTAATCCAATCTGCATCATATGCATAAGCAGATAAATACTAGTTAGCTACCGCACACTACGCCTTGACGAATGCCAAACTACCGTAACACGAATACTAACTAGTACTTATCTGAAATGACGGAGGGCTACGACAGGTTTTTCTGAAAACATATTGCGTAATGAACTTGATATCGTTGTAGAATCAAATGATTTTGAAATGGAGTGCTTTTGAGGCTTTTCTTGTTTTGCTAAAGGAGTCACTCCCGGTGAAGGGATCGTCGGTCCTTTCCTCGTCGAATGAGGTGCGGGATATATCACATATATCTCTGTGCAAAGCAAAAACTCTTAAAAGCAATCAAAAGACAATCCGAGGGTGTAGCATTTGCCAGTTATTGCTAAAGGAGTCACTCCCGGTGAAGGGATCTCGGTCCTTTCCTTATCGAATAAGGTGCAGGATATATCATATATACCGCTGTGCAAAGCAAGAACTGTAGCTACCTGTTTTATTTTGAAATTCGATTCTACAACATCTTAGGTTTCTTTTACTTTCATTAATCATATTAATGAAGTCCCATCATTTAAGTACCTAAACATCACAGATAAATACGACGTACACTTATGCCATCCGCATTCGCCTCGATGTCCCCTCGTGTACCGTTAGGTTAGGTAACTAACGGCAGAGCGGGGCAGGGCTAGCGCGGGTGTAAAACATAAGTAACGCCTATATAATATATCATATATACTATATACTACATCTATCTGAACAGAGCACAGAACATCGCATGATCACATCACAGATATCGCAGCAGAAGAATCATATGAAATATTGGATATACTAGGACGTCCGTGTTTTCAATACGAGCCAGTATAAAACACGGATTCCACGGTCGTGATGAATAGCCAAACCCACACCCCTAGACCCCTACGAGAGCGGCAAGCAACCCTACCAATTCTAGAGTTAGGAGACCCGGACTCGACTCCTCGAGTTGGTCTCCCACTGGACTCCAGAACCCGATTACTTGTGCCCTCCTCCTTGGGTCTATCCTAGTGCAGAAAAGTAAATAATATACAAATAGTGACAACTTCCGCAACCTGGAAGCGCCCCAATAAAAGAATATTACATACAAGTTTTTACATGAATGAAAATGAAAAACACTCATCTCACATAAAACCCCCCGGCTATTCAAACACGACGATCCAATATAACATATCCAGCAACACATAACATCACATGTCATCAACGTAAGTAAATATGCGCATCCCAATTGTCGTTGACATATAGCAACGAAACCGGCGATATCACATATTACACTTACGGTCACAGAAAAGAAAGTGTAAAACTACAACAGTTGGAATACGCAATCTCCTCAGACATCGCATGCCTGACCAAATGAATTACTTAGACATCGCATGCCTAACAATTATAAACCTCGCATTTTAGTCTCAAAATCGAAAACTCTTTTCAATATCAAGTCGGGCAATTCAACAAGATTCCCGACATCCTGATCGAATGCTCGTCGCAAACTATAGTAGGCGGCCGCACCCCCGATACCGTCGACGAAGCGCACCAAGGCGGAACACCGCTGCCGCGAGCACCCGAACGGATGCTTTCGGCGACGGGGTTCTCCTACAGTCACTTGGTCGGGGCTATGGGGTGTAGCTGTCTATTAAGTTTACCCGGCGAGTATCCGCGTACGCTACGTGATTGCAACGGACTTTTGATCGCATCAAAATTCCGTAGCAACCGATCAAGAGAGACTAAACTGCTATGTTTATAACATTCATTCAGTTATCTCACAACTACTTGTGAATTCCAATTATTGTATCCTATTCCGGATAAATAGAAAATGTTAAACTTTCCGATCGAACAATCGAACACCCAAGTTTTCCCGAAACAGATCAACACATGAAACAAGTCTAAAAACATTCAGTTCGTGCCTCAGTACCAACGGTCCAGCCGTAGAAGGGTCAAGCCAACGCCTCACATGTGGCATGCCGTACTTCCCCAAACCCTAAGGTTCAAAAGGCAGTTCAAGACGGTCACATAATCGAGTTAAGCTTTGTTATCTTCTAGAGGGACCATCGCGTTACTTGCACTACTTAGAACGTCTTTAAACCACGGAAAAATCCAACACTTGGAAATTTTCCGGCAGGGGAAAAATTGGGTATTTATATCCAGTCGAACTTTTTAACAGTTTCTAAAATATCCGGAAAAACATAAACAAAGTTAAATTATCCGATCAAATTAACGAATCCCCAATAAAACCCTAGAAAACTCAACACCTGAGGGGAATTAAAAAATTCACATAAAAAAATGCCAAGAAAGGACCTAAGAATAAATATATGAAATTTGAGGGACTAAGTCCAAATTTGGGCCGCGGAAGCGCCGCCAAAACCCTGTTTTAGCCGCGGTTAGGCGCTCCAATTATTGAATTAGTCAACCAAACTTCACAGTAATTCTTAGTTTTTCCTGCTTATTTTTCTGCATATTTTTAATTCACAAAATTCAATAGTTTTGAAAAATGTACAGAGAGCGATTTTGCTTGGGGTTTCGCGGTTCGATCGGATCTCTAACTTTGTCTACCGATCGCCTAAGGCTCTAGCTAGGCTCTGATACCACTGTAGGTCAGGCAGCCACCCCATCCAATGGGGTCGCCGTGGCACCAACGGGTCCCTCAGCCGCTACTTTTTACGCATGCCCCCTCGCGAGGACTACAACCCGCCGGAACACCTTCCGGTCTCGGGACACCCTGGGGGTAAGAGCCTATGCTTCGCCACACTGTCATACAGTGAGAACCCCCCATAGGTCGACATCCAATGCCTAGTAGCTCTGATACCACTGAAAGGTTCCTAGGCACCCTAATGAGGTCTCACAAGGCATCGAACATGCCAATTTCAAAAAAAAATCTAGGTGCCGAGAAACCTGACTACGGATCGTTGGCTAGAAAACTAGGCGAAAAAGAAACTAGTAAACTACTTTACTAAAGAATACGGAAATACAACCTTTGTAGATCCGATGCTCCACCTCCATAGCTCCGCAACGAAGTCCCCTCGCTGTCCAAATAAATTCCCAGGCTCTAGCGTCGGCTTCGTCGGAGAATAGACGAGCTAGGTCGTCGATGTCCATGCCGAAGATGATCTACGTCGAAGCATCGCTAGATCAAGCTCCACCTTCACCAAGCCATGAAAACTTGTGAAGGAAACACACTCTACTACTTGGCAAGAGGTAGAGGATGAAGAAATAGGAAGTGGGTAGACTTTAGTTTTGGATTTCTCACTCTTTTTCTCACTTTGCCATTAAAGCTTTCAAGCTTTTTCTTTAAGTGAAGAAGAAGAAGAAGATGAAGAATATGATAAGTGTTAATTAAAAAAGGAAAAGAAAATCAAACCTTATCATATTCAAACCATAGTTAAGTGTAGAGAGCTAACTAGAGTTTAAGTGAGTGGTTAGGGTTAAAGAAGAAGACAAAATGGTCACATGGTCAAAAGTTGCATGAAGCTTGAAGAAGCTTCTAAGAAAGCAACCATTTGTTTTCTTTTCTCATTCTTTTCATCCAAAAAGAAATAGATAAAAGAATGAATAAATAAATAAAACCCTAACCATTTAGTTAACCAATGATTAATTCTTTACACTTAACCAAACTATCATGTATCATCAAACATGATACAAACAAGTGCACAAAAGTATATCGCATATACAATGCGCACATCCGAGTGAGAAAATCCATCTTAAGTGAACCGATACTAGTTAATGCAAAGTAATATATCAAATATATAATTATGCATTAAATCATTAAATCAACACTTGATTTAATGATCCGGTCATATCGCATATGACCGACTAATATCGACAGTAACATCTGATCGAATCAACACTTGATCCGATAACCCGGCTATATCGCATATAACCGATCAATGTCACAAATCGCGAGAATCAAATACAGTATCACATACTGGTATCATTCTCGGTCCCGCACATATCTCATATGCGCTCCTATTTCGTTTCGCTTGAGCCAGGAAACCTCTGTGTAGGACTCTAAAGAATCGTCAATACGCCGGCAGCAGGTGATGATCATATCAAACACCCACAAGCCGCAAGCGGTTTGCTAAACGTAACGGCCACCCGGGTATTGAGCGATCAGAAGATCGACGAGCAAGCCCGCTCACACTCCAGTGAATCCAACCAGTAACACTACCGTACAGTCCGGTCTGATCGTCTGATATGTCGCATATCTCGCCTAGGGGTGGTAAATGTCAGACCCCAATAGCTTGATAAGTCGTGTCGATATGAGGTCTATAACAATTCGAGAAACTACTGGTAACACTTACCAGTAAATCTCAGCAACCCTGACCAGGGATTTCCTGTTATAGCCAATCGAACACAGCGCAACATCAACTCCCTATACCGGGAGAGACGAATCCCCTCCTATCGCTCATTGTCTCCATGTGACTCGGGACTGTACCCAAAAACCACCATTTTGCATGCCCTCTTGGATGTGGTAAGATGGAAATCAAAGCACAGTGGGAACCACACAAGACTCTATGACGATCTCGGGTCAACAGACTACTCTGTACCAGTGTCACCAGAGAACTGCCATCTGACGTGAGGTATAATACCATCTGGGAGTTCTCGGCGAGTCCGTCCAGTATACCCAGTCTCTACTGAGCACCCGTATATCATCTCTGATGTCAAACACCGATGGATATGGGATCATCCATCGCCGATCTGTATGGGTCGAGAAGGTACACGCTAGTCTACTCTGGTATATCGATGCCCCATCTCGATACACCCACGACTAGGGACTTTCAAGGATGTACTTATGGACTACCATGTCCCCACTAGTATGATCCGCATCATAGTCCAGGTAGTCAAGTACACATCCTAAGGGCTTTACCAACATGTAATAGAGAGACAATCTGTGTACACGTTAAGGTAAAGAGCAACCAGATAGCATACTATCATGTCGAGCAAGAAAGTCCTCCCTATATATGTCCCAGCATCCACTACAATATACATCCAATGTACAGTAATGGCCTCTAGGGCATACATATATCTAACACCCAGAAGATCCAACACCTGAAGAAATCAGTTACTGTGCAAAAATTATATGATAATTCAATAAACTGGCCGCGGAACCGCCGCAGAAGCAAGGCTTATGCCGCGGTTCCGCCGCACTGTAGACACTTCATTAATTAATTTTTGCACCGTAATTCATAGATTTCCCTGCTGAATTTTTTAGCAATTTTTAATCTCGAAAAATCCCAATTTTTGAAAAAAGTCCAGAGAGCATGGAAAAATTAGGGTTTCGGGTTCATCGGGTTTCAAACATCGTCTAAGCATCGCCTAAGGCTCTAGCTAGTCTCTGATACCAATGAAGGGTTCCTAGGCACGCTCATGAGGTCTCACAAGGCATCAACCATGCCAATTTCAAATTTTACGGTGCCGAGAAACCCTAGACTAGATCGATAACTAGAATTTTAGGCGAAACAATAAACTAGTTAACATCTTAACTAAAAGAAGAAAGCTACAACCTTTGTAGATCCGGTTATCCACTTCCTTAGCTCCATGTAGTCGTTCCCTCGCTGTCCATCTCGAATCCCGAATTCTCTCATCGGCTTCATCGGAGAAATGAGCGGACTAGTCGTCGGTTTCGATGCCGAAGATGATCTACGTCGAGGCATCACAAGTTCAAGCTCCAACTTCACCAAGTTGTGAAACTTGTGAAGAAAACACCGTATACTACTTGTCAAGAGGTAGAGGGTGAAGAAATAGAAGGTGGGTTCACTTTAGAATTGGATTTCTCTCACTTTTGCTCAAGTTGCCATTGATGGACTTAAGCTTTATCTTGAAGAAGAAGATGATCTAGAAAATAGAATATGATAAGTGTTAATTAAAAAAGGAAAAGAAAATGAATACTTATCATATACTAACTATGGTAGAGTGTAGAGAATAGACCATAGTTACTTGGAAGGGTTAGGGTTAAGCATGAAGACAAGAATGGTTACAAAGTCAAAGCTTCATGAAGCTTCAACTAGAAACAAAGAAAGCCACCATTCTCTTCAAAATCTTTTCCAAATAAATGAATAAATAAATAAAAGAAATAAACAAAACCCTAACCATTCATATAACCATGGTTTAATCTTTACACAAACCCAAATGAGCAAGTATCATCAAACATGATACAAACAAGTGCACAAAAATATATCACATATACAATGTGCATCAAGTGAGAAAATCCTTTTAAAATGAACTAATACTAGTTAATGCAAAGTAATATATCAAATATATAATTATATATTAAATCATTAAATCAACACTTGATTTAACGATCCGGTCATATCGCATATAACCGACTAGTATCCTATGTATCGGCTTATCGAATCAATCCTTGATTCGATACCTACGTTATATCGCATATAACCAATCGATACATTCATTGCGAGAATGAAATACGGTATCACATACACGCATTATTCTTGCTCCTGCATATATCTCATATGCGCTCCTATTTCGTTTCGCTTGAGCCAGGAAACCTCTGCGTAGGACTCTAAAGACTCGTCAATACGCCGGCAGTAGATGATGATCATATCAAGCACCCACAAGCCGCAAGCGGTCTGTTAAACGTAACGGCCACCCGGGTATTGAGCGATCAGAAGATCGACGAGCAAGCCCGCTTGTAGGGTTCCTAGGCACCCTAATGAGATCTCACAAGGCATCGATCTTGCCAATTTCAAATTTTAACGGTGCCGAGAAACCCTAGAACGGATCGTTGGCTAGAAATCTAGGCGAAACTATAACTAGTTAACAACTTTAACTATAAAGAAACGGAAATACAACCTTTGTAGATCCGGTGCACCACCTCCATAGCTCCGTAACGAAGTCCCCTCGCTGTCCAAATGAATTCCCGGGCTCTAGCGTCGGCTTCGTCGGAGAATAGGCGAGCTAGGTCGTCGATGTCCATGCCGAAGATGATCTATGTCGAGGCATCGCTAGATCAAGCTCCACCTTCACCAAGCCATGAAAACTTGTGAAGGAAACACACTCTACTACTTGGCAAGAGGTAGAGGATGAAGAAATAGGAAGTGGGTAGACTTTAGAATTGGATTTCTCACTCATTTCATCAATCTACCATTGATGAAGTCAAGCTTTTTCTTCATGAAGTGAAGAAGAAGAAGAAGATAAAGTTATGATAAGTTATTTCCAAAAAGAAAATTAAAAGAATACTTATCATGACCAAACCATGGTCAAGTGTAGAGAATAAATCATGGTTAGTGGGATGGTTAGGGTTAAGCATGAGACAAAATGGTCACTTGGTCAAAGTCTTCATGAAGCTTCATGAACAAAACAAAACAAGCCACCATTTTCTCATTTGTTTTCCTTTTTCCAAAAGAATAAATAAATGAATAAGGAAATAGTAAACCCTAACCATTTCATTAACCAAGGTTTAATTCTTTACACTTAACCAAAAAGGCATGTATCATCAAACATGATACAAGCAAGTGCACAAAATCATATCGCATATGCAATGTGCACATCCGAGTGAGAAAATCCGTCTTAAGTGAACCGATACTAGTTAATGCAAAGTAATATATCAAATATATAATTATGCATTAAATCATCAAATCAACACTTGATTTAATGATCCGGTCATATCGCATATAACCGACTAATATCAACAGTAACAACTTATCGAATCAACACTTGATCCGATATGCCGGCTATATCGCATATAACCGATCAATGTCACATTTCGCGAGAATCGAATACAGTATCACATACTTGTATCATTCTCGGCCCCGCATATATCTCATATGCGCTCCTATTTCGTTTCGCTTGAGCCAGGAAACCTCTGTGTAGGACTCTAAAGACTCGTCAATACGCCGGCAGCAGGTGATGATCATATCAAGCACTCACAAGCCGCAAGCGGTCTGCTAAACGTAACGGCCACCCGGGTATTGAGCGATCAGAAGATCGACGAGCAAGCCCGCTCACACTTCAGTGAATCCAACCAGTAACACTACCGTACAGTCCGGTCTCGTCGTCTGATATGTCGCATATCTTGCCTAGGGGTGGTAAACGTCAGACCCCAATAGCTCGATAAGTCATGTCGATATGAGGTCTATAACAATTCGAGAAACTACTGGTAACACTTACCAGTATATCTCAACAACCCTGGCCAGGGATTTCCTGTTATAGCCAATCGAACACAGCACAACATCAACCTCCTATACCGGGAGAGACGAATCCCCTCCTATTGCTCATTGCCTCCATGTGACTCGGGACTGTACCCAAAAACCACCGTTTTGCACGCCCTCTTGGACGTGGTAAGATGGAAATCAAAGCACAGTGGGAACCACACAAGACTCTATGACGATCTCGGGTCAACAGACTACTCTGTACCAGTGTCACCAGAGAACTGCCATCTGATGTGAGGTATAATACCATCTGGGAGTTCTCGGCGAGTCCGTCCAGTGTACCCAGTCTCCACTGAGCACCCGTATATCATCTCCGATGTCAAACACCAATGGATATGGGATCATCCATCGCCCATCTTTATGGGTCGAGAAGGTATACGCTAGTCTACTCTGGTATATCGATGCCCCGTCTCGATACACCCACGACTAGGTACTTTGAAGGATGTACTTATAGACTACCATGTCCCCACTAGTATGATCCGCATCATAGTCCAGGTAGTCGAGTACACATCCTAAGGGCTTTACCAACATGTAACAGAGAGACAATCAGTGTACACGTTAAGGTAAAGGGTAACCAGATAGCATACTATCATGTCGAGCAAGAAAGTCCTCCCTATATATGTCCCAGTATCCACTACAATATACATCCAATGTACAGTAATGGCCTCTAGGGCATACATATAACTAACAATCTCCCACTTGCACTAGGGCCATCTGTAGCAGTGGTTGTAGTATCTCATACTCAACCATCCCATAAAAGTCTCTCTCTGGGAATAGGCCTTCGTGAGTGGATCCGCCGTGTTGTCCTCTGAGTCTGCTCTCCTTGCCTCGATCATCTTGGAGATCAACCATCTCCATGATCAGGTGATACTGCCTTAGAATAAGTCTGGATCACTGATGGGACCGGCGTTCCTTGGCATAAGCCACAACTCCATTGTCTCACAATGGTAGGAACATAGTTCATCTCATGAACCATTATACATCCAAACAGCCTCTTTGGTAGCATCTTAAGTAGCGATGTATCCTGCCTTTATCGTCTAGTATGTCACGGTATCTAGCTTGGAACTCTTCCAACATACCGTCCATCGACTGAGGATTAAGACAATGCCTGTGACTGATATTCAGTCTTCTTTATCACCCTGGAAC
The DNA here is from genome assembly GCA_030015575.1 of Agapanthus africanus. Taxonomy (NCBI): domain Eukaryota; kingdom Viridiplantae; phylum Streptophyta; class Magnoliopsida; order Asparagales; family Amaryllidaceae; genus Agapanthus; species Agapanthus africanus. Next base: position 313,347 of record JASDDO010000008.1, on the reverse strand, counting down.
ATTTCCAGTGATTCTCCCCAGGATCAATTGATACCATCTCACTACAACTAGTGAGTGTCCTAATATCTATTTAGATCTATCTCATAGATCCAAAAGCTAGGATTTAGTAGGTATCACTTTGATCCTATGTGGAGAATCATTGTGATAAGCGGAGATTGATCGAGCGTAGCATAGGAAACTCCTTCCCTATCAAGAGTATGTCATCCACGTACTCTACGAGGATCGTCACCATACTCCCTACTACCTTTTTGTTTATACAAGGTTCATCTACCATTTTGATGATGTCAACTTCTTTGACTAACTCATCAAAACAGACGTTCCAACTCCGCGATGCCTGCTTCATCACATAAAACATCTTGCACACGTATCCGCTGCTCCCACTGTCTACGAGGCCCTCTGGCTGTGTACTTATAGACACACTCTTCTAAAGCATCATTTAGAAAAGCAGTCATGGCACCCAACCGCCAGATATCGTAGTCATGGTATGTAGCCGTGGCAAGTAGGATCCGGATGGACTTAAGCATAGCTACTTGAAAAGGTTTCATCATTATCCACACCTGGTCAATGATGCAAACTTTTAACAAGTCTAGCTTTGAAAGTCTCAACCTTTCCATGTACACCAAGTAATCTTCTCAAGATATACTTGCTCCTGATGGGGATTTAACCCTTCAGATATAGCAACCAAAGTCCATACTTTATTGGTGTATAAGGATTCCATCTCAGATCGCTAAGCATCCAGCCATTCTTACAGAGTCCCTACTCTTGATGGCCTGCTCGAAACTAGTTGGGTCATCATCTCATGATGCATTCCTTGCTCCCACTGTCATAGAGAAACCAAAGTATCTCTCAGGTGGGTGAGGAACCCTACTAGATCGGTGGAGAGTCTGAGGTTCATTGGTTACTATTGAATCCTTTGGTTCTACCAAATCATCAGCTGCAGTTTGTATAGCTGAAACATTTTCAGTTCTACATAACAGACCTTGCCTCGAGCTTGTCCGGATTTTGCTTTTAGACATAGGCCGGAAAACCCTAAATCTTAACTGACTTAAGATATGGGCTCTTCCCTTTCCATATCACATATGAAGTGGTAGGCAACAGATTTGATTGGAACCCTATTCAATAGGTATGCAACTTTATAAGTGCATAACTCCCAAAAGGAAATAGGTAACTCAGTAGTACTCATCATAGAGCACACCTTATCATATAGGGTGTAATTGCTCCGCCCCGATATACCATCGTGCTATGGTGTATTCGGAGGAGTAATGCTGAGAGAGAATCTCATTCTCCTTTAGAAAAGTCCAAGAATTCCGTGCTCAAGTATTCTCCTCCTTGATCTCATCAAAGGACATAATACTTTTACCCGTATTTTGGTTCTCTACTTCTGACTTATATTCTATGAATATCTCGAAAGGTTCGGACTCATGTTTCAACAGGAACATAAGACTGAATCTAAAGAGATCATCAGAGAATGTAATGAAGTACAAAGAACCGGTCCTGGCATGTGTAGACAGGAGACCTTACATACATCAACATGTATCAATCCCAAAAGTTTACCAACTCTTTCTCTGTTTCCAATAAACAGAGCTATGGTCATCTTATCTTTGTGACATGACTGGCGAGTTTCACAAGATGTAAATTCAAAGTAATTTAAATATGCATCTATATGTAACTCAAGCTAGTCGGGTCGCATTGATATGACCTAGTCTACAATACCTCAAGAAGGATTTGTCCATTTCTGAACTCTTCCTCTTGTGTGTGTTCCTTATACGAAGAACTGTAGTTTGATTTAGAACATTAATGCTTTTAGATAACGTGCCTGAACTGATCAATTTTTTGATATAGGAAATGTTCAAAACATTATCCAACAATACAAAATTTTATCATTTCTTTACTAATAAAGAGACTGATATGATTTTGTATATCAGGTTCGGTATCTAATAACATTCGTTCAGAATCAATGTATTGGTAATACAGGGTGACAGTGACCGACAGACTTGGCTGCAACACTTGCCCCGTTTTCTGCCTCATGAAACTTATCACCCGTTCTCAGTTTTTCTACCCTTTTGTAGCCCTATGTAACAGATTACATATCTGGGATCCTGATCCGGTATCATATACCCAGGATTCAGAGGATACAGAGAAACAGTTCTTTGTAATGAACACACCCGAAGATGATGCATCAGCATGCACTCTCTTCGTTTGGGCGGCACGGGAAATCTGGTATTCCCCAATTTCCTGCTCTGTCTTATAATAATTATAAGTTGGAGCGGGACCAACATTCCCCAGCTCAGTATAACAAGCGGGTTCGGTCAATATTCCGTATTATTATCTTGATTAAGGCGTGACATGGTCGCTACCAGGAGAGAGAGAGAATAAATCACTCAGCGTGCGCTCTTGCAAGAATAAATTGGTTATTATTTTATCCAATCAGGATGACTCCCACTGCTTTTTATCAAATCTTCCTTCAAACCTTAAAAGGAAAGACTAGCCGGGATTAATTACACACTACAAGTTCGCCAATCTTTCAGCCAGGCCAGTGTCGGTACTTTGAGGGAGGTGCCCCGTGCTTTCGCACGGACCTAATTAATGTGTTTTCCCAGAGGCGTAACCTCGTTAACACCTTTCTAGACACCTACTTGATCGGCTAATTATAATGTGTAAAACTCTCCCAGGAGTAACTCTTACTCGCAGCGGGTATCGGGATCCAACTATCTCATAGAAGGTATGCAATCTCATTGCAAATTTCAACACTTGAAATTCCCGATAATATTTTGCCCCTAGCGTGCTATGACCTTGACGAAAGCCAACAAACCATAGCCCGCTAGTCAAGTTCAACCCGTAATTTCTTGATCGAATTAAACCTACCCGCACGACCCTTGACGAAAGCCAACAAAGCCGCACGACTACCCTAATCCAATCGCATCGTATGCTAGCAGATAAGCAGCATATAGCTACCGCACACTGCACCTTGACGAAAGCCAACAAATGCAACACGAATACTATATACAACTTATCTGAAATGACGGAGGGCTACGACAGGTTTTTCTGAAAACCTATTGCGTAATGAACTTGATATCGTTGTAGAATCAAATGATTTTAAAATGGAATGCTTTTGAGGCTTTTCTAGTTTTGCTAAAGGAGTCACTCCCGGTGAGGGGATCGTCGGTCCTTTCCTCGTCGAATGAGGTGCGGGATATATCATATATATCACTGTGCAAAGCAAAAACACTTAAAAGCAATCAAAAGACAAACCGAGGGTGTAGCATCTGCCAGTTATTGCTAAAGGAGTCACTCCCGGTGAAGGGATCTCGGTCCTTTCCTTATCGAATAAGGTGCAGGATATATCGCATATACCGCTGTGCAAAGAAAGAACTGTAGCTACCTGTTTTATTTTGAAATTCGATTCTACAACATCTTAGGTTTCTTTCATTTCATTAATCACATTAATGAAGTCCCATCATTTAAGTACCTAATCATCACAAATAAATACGACGTACACTTATGCCATCCGCATTCGCCTCGATGTCCCCTCATGCACCGTTAGGTTAGGTAACTAACGGCAGAGCGGGGCAGGGCTAGCGCGGGTGTAAAACATAAGTAACGCCTATATAATATATCATATATACTATATAGTATCTATTACAGAACATCACATGATCATATCACAGATATCGCAGCAGAAGAAACATATGAAATATTGGATATACTAGGACGTCCGTGTTTTCAATACGAGCCAGTATAAAACACGGATTCCACGGTCGTGATGAATAGCCAAACCCACACCCCTAGACCCCTATGAGAGCGGCAAGCAACCCTACCAATTCTAGAGTTAGGAGACCCGGACTCGACTCCTCGAGTTGGTCTCCCACTGGACTCCAGAACCCGGTTACTTGTTCCCTCCTCCTTGGGTCTATCCTAATGCGGAAAAGTAAATAATATACAAAGGGTGACAACTTCCGCAACCTGGAAGTGCCCCAATAAAAGAATATTACATACAAGTTTTTACATAAATGAAAAAGAAAAAACACTCATCTCACATAAAAACCCCCGGCTATTTAAACACGACGATCCAATATAACATATCCAGCAACACATAACATCACATGTCATCAACGTAAGTAAATATGCGCATCCCAATTATCGTTGACATATAGCAACGAAACCGGCGATATCACATATTACACTTACGGTCACAGAAAAGAAAGTGTAAAACTACAACAGTTGGAATCCGCAATGTGCATAGACATCGCATGCCTAATCAAATGAATTACTTAGACATCACATGCCTAACAATTATAAACCCCACATTTTAGTTTCTATATCGAAAACACTTTTCAATATTTAGTCGGGCAATTTAACAAGATTCCCGAAAGTCTGATCGAATGCTCGTCGTTAACTTTAGTAGGCGGCCGCACCCCTGATACCGACGACGAAGTGCACCGAGGCGGAACACCGCTACCGGGAGCACCCGAACGGATGCTTTCGGCGACGGGGTTGTCCTACAGTCACTTGGTCGGGGCTATGGGGCGAGGCTTTCTATTTAGTTTATCCGGCGAGTATCCGCGTACGCTACGTGATTGCGACGGACTTTTGATCACATCAAAATTCCGTGGCAACCGATCAAGTGAGACTAAACCGCTAGATTTATAACATTCATTCAGTTATCTCATAAGTTCTTGTGAATTCCAATTATTGTATCACATTCCAGATAAATAGAAATTGTTAAACTTTCCGATCGAACAATTGAACACCCAAGTTTTCCCGATACAGATCAACACATGAAACAAGTCTAACAACATTCAGTTCGTGCCTCAGTACCAACGGTCCAGCCGTAGAAGGGTCAAGCCAACGCCTCACATGTGGCACGCCGTACTGCCCCAAACCCGAAGGTTCAAAGGGCAGTTCAAGACGGTCACATAATCGAGTTAAGGTTTGTTGTCTTCTAGAGGGTCCATTGAGTTACTTGCACTACTTAGAACGTCGTTAAACTTCGGAAAAATCCAATACTTGGAAATTTCCCGACAGGGGAAAAATTGGGTATTTATATCCGGTCGAACTTTTTAACATATTCTAAAAATTATCCGGAAAGCCACACAGACAAAATTTGATAATCCGATCGAACATTCGAATCCCCAAAACAACTCCAGAAAATTCAACTCTTGAATAATATATTAAAATTATCCAGAAAACACAGGAGTCAAATATATCAATTACTGTGCAAACAAAAGTCAACGATTCAACTTAACGGCCGCGGAACCGCCGCGCCACGTGGGGTAATGCCGCGGTTCCGCGGTGGGTTGACGGAGTTAGGGTTCCGTTTTGCACAGTAATTCATAAAAAACCCTGCTTAATTTTCTGCATATTTTTAATATGGAAAAATCCAGATTTTTAAAAATTGGACAGAGAGCATGGAAATTTTGCGGTTTCGGGTCGATCGGACTTCAAAATCCGTCTAGACTTCGCCTAAGGCTCTAGCTAGGCACTGATACCACTGTAGGGTTCCTAGGCACCCTAATGAGGTCTCACAAGGCATCGATCATGCCAATTTCAAATTTTAACGGTGCCGAGAAACCCTAGAACGGATCGTTGGCTAGAAATCTAGGCGAAACTATAACTAGTTAACAACTTTAACTATAAAGAAACGGAAATACAACCTTTGTAGATCCGGTGCTCCACCTCCATAGCTCCGTAACAAAGTCCCTTCGCTGTCCAAATGAATTCCCGGGCTCTAGCGTCGGCTTCGTCGGAGAATAGGCGAGCTAGGTCGTCGATGTCCATGCCGAAGATGATCTACGTCGAGGCATCGCTAGATCAAGCTCCACCTTCACCAAGCCATGAAAACTTGTGAAGGAAATACACTCTACTACTTGGAAAGAGGTAGAGGATGAAGAAATAGGAAGTGGGTAGACTTTAGAATTGGATTTCTCACTCATTTCATCAATCTACCATTGATGAAGTCAAGCTTTTTCTTCATGAAGTGAAGAAGAAGAAGAAGATAAAGTTATGATAAGTTATTTCAAAAAAGAAAATTAAAAGAATACTTATCATGACCAAACCATGGTCAAGTGTAGAGAATAAATCGTGGTTAGTGGGATGGTTAGGGTTAAGCATGAGACAAAATGGTCACTTGGTCAAAGTCTTCATGAAGCTTCATGAACAAAACAAAACAAGCCACCATTTTCTCATTTGTTTTCCTTTTTCCAAAAGAATAAATAAATGAATAAGGAAATAGTAAACCCTAACCATTTCATTAACCAAGGTTTAATTCTTTACACTTAACCAAAAAGGCATGTATCATCAAACATGATACAAGCAAGTGCACAAAATCATATCGCATATGCAATGTGCACATCCGAGTGAGAAAATCCGTCTTAAGTGAACCGATACTAGTTAATGCAAAGTAATATATCAAATATATAATTATGCATTAAATCATCAAATCAACACTTGATTTAATGATCCGGTCATATCGCATATAACCGACTAATATCAACAGTAACAACTTATCGAATCAACACTTGATCCGATATGCCGGCTATATCGCATATAACCGATCAATGTCACATTTCGTGAGAATCGAATACAGTATCACATACTTGTATCATTCTCGGTCCCGCACATATCTCATATGCGCTCCTATTTCGTTTCGCTTGAGCCAGGAAACCTCTGTGTAGGACTCTAAAGACTCGTCAATACGCCGGCAGCAGGTGATGATCATATCAAGCACCCAAAAGCCGCAAGCGGTCTGCTAAACGTAACGGCCACCCGGGTATTGAGCGATCAGAAGATCGACGAGCAAGCCCGCTCACACTCCAGTGAATCCAACCAGTAACACTACCGTACAGTCCGGTCTCGTCGTCTGATATGTCGCATATCTTGCCTAGGGGTGGTAAACGTCAGACCCCAATAGCTCGATAAGTCATGTCGATATGAGGTCTATAACAATTCGAGAAACTACTGGTAACACTTACCAGTATATCTCAGCAACCCTGGCCAGGGATTTCCTGTTATAGCCAATCGAGCACAGCGCAACATCAACCCCCTATACCGGGAGAGACGAATCCCCTCCTATCGCTCATTGCCTCCATGTGACTCGGGACTGTACCCAAAAACCACCGTTTTGCACGCCCTCTTGGACGTGGTAAGATGGAAATCAAAGCATAGTGGGAACCACACAAGACTCTATGACGATCTCGGGTCAACAGACTACTCTGTACCAGTGTCACCAGAGAACTGCCATCTGACGTGAGGTATAATACCATCTGGGAGTTCTCGGCGAGTCCGTCCAGTGTACCCAGTCTCCACTGAGCACCCGTATATCATCTCCGATGTCAAACACCAATGGATATTGGATCATCCATCGCCCATCTTTATGGGTCGAGAAGGTATACGCTAGTCTACTCTGGTATATCGATGCCCCGTCTTGATACACCCATGACTAGGGACTTTGAAGGATGTACTTATAGACTACCATGTCCCCACTAGTATGATCCGCATCATAGTCCAGGTAGTCGAGTACACATCCTAAGGGCTTTACCAACATGTAACAGAGAGACAATCAGTGTACACGTTAAGGTAAAGGGTAACCAGATAGCATACTATCATGTCGAGCAAGAAAGTCCTCCCTATATATGTCCCAGCATCCACTACAATATACATCCAATGTACAGTAATGGCCTCTAGGGCATACATATAACTTACACCGCTCACACTCCTGTGAATCCAACCAGTAACACTTACCGTACATTCCGGTCTGTTCGTCTGATACGTCGCATATCGAGTCTAGGGGTGGCAAACGTCAGACCCCAATAACCGATAAGTCGTGCCGATGTGAGGCTCATAACGGGTCGAGAAACTACTGGTAACACTTACCAGCAAATCTCTGATCAGCCCTGGCCAGGGACTTCTCTGTTACGGCCAATCGAGCACAGCGCAACATCAACCCCCAATACCGGGAGAGACGAAACCCTTCCTATCGCTCATTGCCTCCATGTGACTCGGGACTGTACCCAAAAACCACCATTTTGCACGCCCTCATGGACGTGGTAAGGTGGAGATCAAAGCACAGTGGGAATCACACAAGACTCTATGACGATCTCGGGTCTACAGACTAACCTGCACAAGTGTCACCTGAGAACTGCCATCTGACGTGAGGTATAATACCATCTGGGAGTTCTCGGCGAGTCCGTCCAGTGTACCCAGTCTCCACTGAGCACCCGTATACCATCTCTGATGTCAAACACCAATGGATATGGGATCATCCATCGCCCATCTCATGGGTCGAGAAGCGTATACGCTAGTCTACACTGGTATATCGATGCCCTATCTCGATACACCCACGACTAGGGACTTTGAAGGATGTACTTATGGACTACCATGTCCCCACTAGTATGATCTGCATCATAGTCCAGGCAGTCAAGTACACATCCTAAGGGCTTTACCAACATGTAACTATAAGACAGTATAAAGAGACTAGTATACATGTTAAGATAAAGAGTAACCAGATAGCATACTATCATATCGAGCAAGAAAGTCATCTCTATATATGTCCAAGCATCCAATACAATATACATCATCTGTACAATACTGGCCTCTAGGGCATACATACAACTAACAATCATTTCATGGCAAAGACTTTTGCTTGCTTTCTCTTTTGTGCAAAATGAGTGCATGAAATGATATGGCTATGGTTGCCTAAACCATCACATAATACTTGATTGATATGAGGTGTTATGATTGTTTTGGATTATGAGAGCCAAATGAGAAAAGTCTTCTCTCATTCTTTCATGCTCATTCTCTCTCTTGTTCTTGAGCTCTCATCTCCTCCTCTTGCTCTCCCTCTCTTGACTCTATGGTTCACTTGTCTCATGAGTTGAGAACCAAGAACCATAGATAAAATCCCATACAAACTCTTCTCTACTCACTTTAGTTCACAAGGTTTAGCAAACCGAGTGAACTAGTTTCTTCAAAGTTCGAAGAAGGAGCCAAATGTTGAAGCTTTCAGGTGGATCTATCTTCGGCGCAAGGAGACGACGGGGAGAAGCCGATTCGAACGACCATCGAAGCTTGAAGACGAAGGAGTTCGAGAAAAAGAAAGGTATAACCCCCTAACCGAGTAGTTAGCAACTCGTAGTTAGGTTGTTAGTTAGATGTTTAACAAAGATCCGGTTTTGAGTCCATGGTACCACCTCTAAGAAAATTGTTTTTCACCAAATTCCGCATGTCTGAAAGTACCGGGAGAGGTAGCATGGACTTACAGATACTCGCTGCGAGTAAGAGTTACTCCTGTGAGAGTTTTACACATTACAATTAGCCGATCAAGTAGGTGTCTAGAATGGTGTTAACGGGGTTACGCCCCTGGGAAAACGAGGTTTACTTTAATTAGGTTCGTGCGAAAGCATGGGGGACCTCCCTCAAAGTACCGACACTGGCCTGGCTAAAAGATTGGCGAACTTGTAGCGTGTAATTAATCCCGGCTAGTCTTTCTTTTTAGGGTTTGAAAGAAGATTTGACAAAAACAGTGGGAGACATCCTGATTAGATATATTAGATAACCAATCTAATCTTGCATGAGCATACGCTGAGTGTTTTCTTCTCTCTCTCTCCAGGTAGCGACCATATCACGCCTTAATCAAGATAATAATACGGATATTTTGACCGAACCCGCTTGTTATACTGAGCTGGGGAACGTTGGTCCCGCTCCAACTTATAATTGTTATAAGACAGAACAGGAAATTAGGGAATACCAGATTTCCTGTGCCGCCCAAACGAAGAAAGTGCATGCTGATACATCATCTTCGGGTATGTTCATTACAGAGAACTGTTTCTCAATGTCCTTTACGTCCTGGGTATGAGATACCGAATCAGGATCCCGTATATGTAATCTGTTACATGGGCTACAGAAAGGTAAAGAACTGAGAACGGGCGATAAGTTTCATGAGACAGAAAACGGTGCAAGTGTTGCAGCCAAGTCTGTTGGTCACTGTTACCCTGTATTACCAGAATACATTGACTCTGAACGAATTTTATTAGATACCGAACCTGATATACAACATCATATCACTCTCTTTATTAGTAAAGAAAGGATATAATTTTGTATTGTTGGATAATGTTTTGAACATTTCCTATATCAAGAGTTGATCGGTTCAGGCACGTTACCTAAAAGCATTGACGTTCTAAATAAAACTACAGTTCTTAGTATACAGAACACACACAAGAGGAATAGTTTAGAAATGAACGAATCTTTCTTGAGGCATTGTAGACTAGGTCATATCAATGCGACCCGACTGGCTGAAGTTACATATAGATGCATATTTAAATTAGTTTGAATTTACATCTTGCGAAACTTGCCGGTCATGTCACAAAGATACGATGACCATAGCTCTGTTTATTGGAAACAGAGAGAGAGTTAGTGAACTCTTGGGATTGATACATGCTGATGTATGAAAGTCCCCTGTCTACACATGCCAAGACCGGTTCTTTGTACTTCATTACATTCTCTGATAATCTCTCAAGATTCAGTCATGTGTTCCTGTTGAAACATAAGTCCGAACCTTTTGAGATATTCAAAGAATATAAGTTAGAAGTAGAGAACCAACAACGGGTATAAGTATTATGTCCTTTGATGAGATCAAGGAGGAGAATACTTGAGCACGGAATTCCTGGACTATTCTAAAGGAGAATGAGATTCTCTCTCAGCATTACTCCTTCGTATACACCATAGAACGATGGTATATCGGGGTGGAGCAATAGCACCCTATTTGATATGGTGTTCTCTATGATGAGTACTACTGAGTTTCCTATTTCCTTTAGGGAGTTATGCACTTGTGAAGTTGCATACCTATTGAATAGGGTTCAAATCAAATCAGTTGCCTACCACTTCATATGTGATATGGAAAGGGAAGAGCCCATATCGTAAGTTTGTTAAGATTTGGAGTTGTCCGGCCTATGTCTAAAAGCAAAATCCGGACAAGTTCGAGGCAAGGTCTGTTATGTAGAACTGGAAATGTTCCAGCTGTACAAACTACAGCTGATAATTTGATAGAACCAAAGGATTCAATAGTTTCCAACGAACCTCAGCCTCTCCGCCGATCTAGTAGGGTTCCTCACCCACCTGAGAGATACTTCGGTTTATCTATGACAGTGGGAGCGAGGATTGCATCATGAAATGATGACCCAACTAGTTTCGAGCTGGCCATCAGGAGTGAGACTCTATAAGAATGGCTGGATGCTTAGCGATCTGAGATGGAATCCTTATACACCAACAAAGTATGGACTTTAGTTGCTTTATCTGAAGGGTTAAATCCCCATCAGGAGCAAGTATATCTTGAGAAGATTACTTGGTGTACATGGAAAAGTTGAGACTTTCAAAGCTATGCGTAAGTCCATCCAGATCCTACTTGCCACGGCTACATACCATGACTACGATATCTGGTGGTTGGGTATCATGACTCCTTTTCTAAATGATGTTTTAGAAGAGAACGTCTATAAGTACACAGCCAGAGGGCTTCGTAGACAGTGGGAGCAGCGGAAACGTGTACAAGATGTTTTATATGATAAAACAGGCATCGCGGAGTTGGAACATCTGTTTTGATGTGGTAGTCAAAGAGTTTGACTTCATCAAAATGGTAGATGAACCTTGTATATACAAAAAGGTAGTAGGGAGTATGGTGGTGATCCTCGTAGAGTACGTGGATGACATACTCTTGATAGGGAAGGAGTTTCCTATGCTACGCTCGGTCAATCTCCGCTTACCACAATGATTCTCCATATAGGATCAAAGTGATACCTCCTAAATCCTGTGTTTTGGATCTATGAGATAGTTCTAATTGGATGTTAGGATACTCACTAGTTGTAGTGAGATGGTATCAATCGATCCTTGGGAGAATCACTGGAAAGGTTCCAGGGTGATAAGGACGACTGAATGTCAGTCGCAGGCATTGTCTTTACCCTCAGTGGAGGGACGGTATGTTGGAAGAGTTCCAAGCTAGATACCGTGACATACTAGACGATTAAGGGCAAGATACATCGTTACCAAGGATGCTACCAAAGAGGCAGTCTGGATATATAAGTTCATGAGATGAACTTCGTTCATACCATTGTGTGACAATGGAGTTGTGGGGCTTTAGCCAAGGAACTACCGTCCCATCAGAAATCCAGATATAATTCTTAGGCAGTATCACCTGATAATGGAGATGGTTGATCTCCAGGGAAATCGAGGTTAGGAGAGTAGATACAGAGGACAACAGCGCGGATCCACTCACAAAGGCCTTTTTCCCCGTAGAGACTTTTATGGGATGGTTGAGTATGAGATACTTCAGCTGCAGCTAATTGTTGGGTATGCAATACCATAACAGATGGCCCTAGTGCAAGTGGGAGATTGTTTGTAATATGTATGCCCTAGAGGCCATTACTGTACATACGATGTATATTGTAATGGATGCTTGGACATATATAGGGAGGACTTTCTTGCTCGACATGATAGTATGCTATCTGGTTGTACTTTATCTTAACATGTACTCTGATTATCTCTATGTTACATGTTGATAAAACCCTTAGGATATGTACTCGGCTACTGGGACTATGATGAGATCATACTAGTGGGGCCACGGTAGTCGACGAGTACATCCTATAACTGTTCCTAGTCGAGGGTGTATCGAGACAGGGCATCGATACACCAGAGTAGACTAGCGTATACGCATCTTGACCCATATGATGGGCGATGGATGATCCCATATCCATCGGTGTTTGACATCAAGGATGGTGTACGGGTGCTCAGTGGAGACTGGGTACACTGGACGGACTCGCCGAGAACTCCCAGATGGTATTATACCTCACGTCAGATGGCAGTTTTCCGGTGACACTGGTACAGAGTAGTCTGTTGACCCGAGATCGTCATAGAGTCTTGTGTGATTCCCACTGTGCTTTGATTTCCATCATACCACGTCCAAGAGGGCGTGCAAAAAGGTGGCTTTTGGGTACAGTCCCGAATCACATGGAGGCAATGAGCGATAGGAGGGGATTCGTCTCTCCCGGTATAGGGAGTTGATGTTGCGCTGTGTTCGATTGGCTATAACCGGAAATCCCTGGCCAGGGTTGCTGAGATTTACTGGTAAATGTTATCGGTAGTTTCTCGAACTGTTATAGACCTCATATCGACACGACTTATCGAGCTACTGGGGTCTGACGTTTACCACCCCTAGGCGAGATATGCAACATATCAGACGACGAGACCGGACTGTACGGGAGTGTTACTTTTTGGATTCACAGGAGAAGTTACAGGCTTGCTTGTTGATCTTCTGAGCGCTCAATACCTGGGTAGCTGTTACGTTTAGCTGACCGCTTGCAGCTTGTGGGTGTTTGATATGATCATCATCTACTGCCGGCGTATTGACGATTCTTTAGAGTCCTACACAGAGGTTTCTTGGCTCAGGCAAAACGGAGTAGGAGCACATATGTGATATGTGCGGGAACGAGGATAATGCGATATGTGATACCGTATTGTATTCTCGCGATATTTGATATCAGCCGGGTCATCGGATCAAGTGTTGATTCGATGAATCGGTACGGATAAATATTAGTCAGTTATATGCGATATAGCCGGATTGTCGGATCAAGTGTTGATTCGATAATTTAATGTATAATAATATATATGATATATTAAATTACATTATCTAATATTTGCTCACTAAAAGATTCTTTTTCTCACTCGGGTAATACATTGATATATATGCGATATATGTTAATTGTATTATTTTATTTTGTTACGATAAATATTATATATGTGATATATAATATTGTAACATGTTATAATTATTAATGCAACATGTTTAGAGGAGTTTAAGCAAGATTAGGGTTTGATTTGGGTTAATGATTTCTAGATGTTTCTAGATGGTTTTACTTTGTCTTTGTTAAGATATTATGATAGATATTTCTTTGTGACTCACCCTTTAACCCAACCCAAACCCTAACCTTAGTAAACTCTCTACATTGGTTACTACAACCATTATTGCATAAATGATTATGATAACTTTTTATTATTCATCACAAAAGAAATGGATCACTATTCTTCTTCTTCCTTGAGTTCTTCATGCAAAGCTTTCTTGCTTTGATATTTGTGATAAAAATATATGAGAAAAAGATAAATAAAGAGAGCAAAAATTCTACTTCATCATCCTCATCTTCTCTTGCCCTTTAGATGAGAGTGTTCACTCAATTTTAGTGAGTGTTAGCTTGTGTTAACGAAACTTCAAGGTAGATCATCTTTGTATCGAAGATCAGAAGCAAGACTGCACTTTTCTCTTTGTGGAACCTCTCGAGAGTTCGGAGCACGATGATCATAGCGAAGGGACCTCAACACGGAGCATATGAAGTGAAGGACCGGATCTACAAAGGTTGTAATCCCTCTCACTTAGTGTTAAAGTTGTTAACATGTTAGTTTTCTCCTAATCTCTAGTTTAAAGATCCGTATTCGGGTTGTTCGGCACGGCTAATTTTTTAATTGGGCATGGTTGATGCCTCGTAGACCCTTGTGCGCGTGCATAGCAACCCTTCAAGGACACGGATCGATCGGTATAGCTTTCCAACCCTTCTGTAGTTGCTAGTTGTATCGATCCGGGATTTAAGCATACGATAGCGCCGGTTTCTAGTTTGAAAAAGTTTTCGTTTCCGCATTTTGGCCTCGGACAGACGGCCGGGGCGCTACCGTACACTTACACATTTCAGCTTTTATATCGCGAAAATCGCGATTGCCCAATCATTTTGGCTATTTTTCGCGGTGACCAATCATTTTGGCTATTTTTTTTTCTTTTTACTCACTTTTTTTTATTGCGAGTTGCCCAACCATTTCAACTATTTCATATGCATATATTTTACTTGCTGATTTTGTTGCAAGTTGCCCCATCATTTCGGCTATTTCATATGCATTTGTGGCTCGTTGTCTTTTCGCTGCAAGTTTGGGATTTGATACCGATTTAGGCATCAGCATCGCTACAACTGGGATATTTCCAAGAGCGAATCATCATTTGCCTTTGTCAGTTCGAACAAAGGTAGCTTAGCAAATAAGGTTAGGATCCTGTCGACTAAGGCTTTTTGACTTTACGAGCCGTAAGGGTCTCATAAAGGTATTTCTCCCTACGAGTCGTGAAGATCTCATAAGTGTGATTTCTCTTTAGGAATCGTGAGGATTCCTAAGTGTATGGTCTCTTATAAGTCGTAAGGATCTTACAAGAGTGTTTTCTCCTTATAAGTCGAGAGGACTTACAAGTGCTGTCCACTGTGTAAACATATCTCTAGTCGCGGATGGGACTTTGTTAAGGAAATATTTATTCGCGCTCGTGGATTGTATACAAGGGTCAATATTGAACCGCTTGTAGGGCAATGCTGGAGGTTGTGATGGCTTAAGAACAGGTTCAGATCCCTGTAACTTATGGCTTTTGAACCCTGTGAGCCGTGAGGGTCTCAAAGGGGAATTCTCCTTACGAGTCGTGAGGATCTCGTAAGTGTAATGTCTCCTTAGGAATCGTGGGGATCCCTAAGTGTGTTGCTCCCTTGTGAGTCGTAAGGATCTCACGCAGGTATTTTCTCCTCCCAAGGTCGAGAGGACCTTGCAAGTGTCTTTTAATGAGATTGCGCCCTTTCGGGTTTTCACAAAGCTCGCCGGTAGTCCTGCTGTTTTTACTCACGGAGCCCTTTCGGGTTTTCATCTGTGCCCATTTCACTTATGGACATACCTTTTTTTTGTCAGCCTTGGGATGCTGCGGTCCGTAGTAGTTTATCGACGTCTCGGTCAATAGCCAGTTTTAGGACATAGTGGTCCATTGTTAGTTTAAGGACGTTTCGGTCCGTTGCAAGTGGGTCCGGGATTTTCTCCGGGCAACGTACGATTACGCAGCTAGATGTCCTCGCAAGTCTTCGTATCTTTTGTGTCGGAGGGGGATTCCTTGAAGAAAGGGCTGAGGGCTATTTTTTCTTTAGAATCGCTTCCAAGGGTGATAACTTGCGATCCCTTGGTGCCAATTATGTGACAGTTGCCGACAGTTCTTTTACGCTCATCTGTCGTGCTTCTCTTTTCCCGACGAGCCTTGCGCTTCACTTGTTGAACGTGTTATCGGTGAGCAACATATCCCTGCCACCAGTTTTTAAAGGCTATGCACTCTTCGGTAGGGTGTGCAATCCTCTGATGGTATAAGCAGAAGTCAGGATGTACATCCGCTTCATCAAGATGTATACCGCTAGGAGAATTTCCTTTGAAAGATGGCAACTTCATTCCTATCGACAAGGCTCTAGCGAATCGTTTCCTTGCTTTAAGCTTGCTTTTGCTGGCGATCGGGATGCTTCGATCTGGTTGGGATATTTTATGGCTTCCCGTCACTGGAGCTTCTTTAGCTTGACGTCGATGTCTGGACCTTTCGTATATGGCCGTTTCCCTCTCTCTGTCAGCTTGCTTTTCTGAAGAGCTTCGTTCAGGAATACGTCAATCATCTCGTCCGACGGTTCTAGGAGTTCCTGTTTGGGATCTGCCCCCAGTTTCTCTGCATCAGGAGCTTCTTCACCATCTATTGATGAATGAGAAATCACGTGGCAGTTCGCTACATAGTTCTCAGGTTCATCTGACGAGTCTTCTCCCTCATCATTGTCATCATTTCCGTCCTCAAGGATGTGGTTGAGAAACTCTTGGAATGTGACCGGGGTTCGCGCCTTCTGGTTATATTCTTCCAGCACGTCGATATGTTTTTGCAGGTCTGTGCGCTTGTCATCAGGCTTCATGGGCTTTTTGGTCTTCTTCTTCTTCTTCGAAGACTTTGACGACCGGGCTTGAGCGTTTTGATTATCACCACCAATTCTTGGAGTCAGGCGTGGCTTCAGCATTCCTTCAATGATCTCGGGTTCCAGCGGACTTTTCCACCTGATCGCCGGGCATGTGTGAAGATCTTTCAGCATTCTTTTCGTCTTAGCTGAAAGAGCGACTTCCCCTGGAGCTTCTTCTATGAAAGAGCACGATGCCCCCGGCGTGTCCACCCTTTTAGGGGTATGCTGTTTTGGCGGATTTACTTTCCAGTTTTCAGACAGCGCGAACTTGCCCTGCTGGTATTGATCTTCAACCCAATTTTTGAAGACATAGCAATTTTCGAGTGGATGGCCCAATACTCGATGGTAGGGGCAGTAATTGGGATCGTTGACATCGTTCAGTTGTAGTGGGTGTCTCGGCTCCGGTAGAGTGATGAGCCCGTTGCGCAATGCTAGTTCAAATAGTTTCCTTGTTTTGTCTCGGGGAAACGAGTAAGGATGTCTCAATTTCTCATCGAGGGATTGCCGCTTGTTGCTTTGGCAAACAACCGGTCTCGGGCCACTCGGTTGTTGTTGAACATTGGCGACGAAGGTTGCTTTCCCCTTCTCATTCCAAGGATCCGTCTTTGAGGAGGGCGGTCTATAGCCCATCTGGTCTATTTGGGCCAGCTTGTCAATCAAGGCCTGGAAAGAAGTTGGTTTGAAGAACATCATGAATTGAGATATTGTCGCCTGCGGATCAAGAGTACCCACGAACATGCCTACCGCAGGAGCTTCCTCGATGCGTTGTTCGCACTTCGACCATAAATTCCGCCACCGTATCGTACTGCACCCATGTTTTGCCTGGATTCACCCTGGCGTTAACTAACGCGGTGATCGGGGTGCGCTCGCTAGCGCTTGCGAAACGCTGGGTGAATAGCAATTCCATCTCCGTAAAAGTTTTGACGGAGTCGTTGGGAAGTTCTGAGTACCATTCGAACGCCGTATCCTCCAAGCTGCCGACAAATTGGCGAAGTAGTAGCTTATCATCCCCTCCAGTATTACCGCACAAGGCTCTAAATTGAGCAACAAGTTGGTGCGGGTTTACCGTCCCCTTATATACATGGAATTTAGGAATTGTGTATTCCGGCGGGTACTTTATTTGGTCGTACCAACCCGGATAGGGTCGTCCAGTCTTAACAATTTTCCCAGCCGCTTCGCTCGCCTGATGGGCTCTTATCTGCTGAGCGATGTAATCATCCAGGGCAGCTTTTGAGATGGTTTCCTCTTTGGCTGCTGAACAAGCCGGAAGAGGGTTTGATGTCTCCCCTCTATCATCTTCTAGGACCATCGAAAGGTCTTCAGCCGGAGGATCCGGTTGTATCATCATCCCGACCATGTCTTGGAAGAGAAGCGCCATTCGTTTTATATTGGCCGCTTGTTCTGCCGCTTCTCTGTCCTTCTTTTCGAGAACTCTACGGAGGAAGTCAGTATCGGTTTCCTGTTCATGACGCTGCTCTGATGACGCCTCCGGGCTTTCTTTTGGTCCAGTGAGTGCGGCCATTTGCGTTAGCATTTCTTGAAGCTTCTGTTGCTGCTCCTGGGCTTTTGTCACGGATCGCGTAAGCGGTCGATGACCTGTGGAGATATGACTATCCTCTTTTCCGGAAGCCATATAGATAATATGTACCACTATGCCCCCAAGCTTGGGGCGTTTAGATTCAGTGTTCTTGCGATTCGCCGCAGACACCGGGATTTTCTCCAGCTTTCTTCTCTTGTGAGAAGTCGAAGTTGAGGGGGCCGTTGCAGTGGGCACCCAAGTAGCTGTCGCCTTCTATGGCTTGACAGGATGGTCCTCTTATTGCCGAACCTTCATCTTTTCCTGTCGGCGGAGATAGTCTTGATCTATCACCGAGTCTTGGACTTGACGCCAGACTTTGTAAATTTTGGAGGACAGCCGCTGAGGGGGCTGCTCCAGCTTCGCCTTGTTGGAGATAGTGCCCTCAAAGTCAATTATTGGATCACAGGCATGTGATTGCAATGATTGAAGGAGGACTTGTCCCAGTAGGACAGTCTTACTCGAGATGATAGTATGCTATCTGGTTTATCTTTATCATCGTGTACTGCTTCAGGTGACCTTACGAGTCGCTATTACACGTTGATAGAGCCCCTAGGATTCTTGCTTGACTTCCAGCAGTATGAGGGCGATCATATAAGTGGGAGCTAGGGTCTATAACCAAATCCTTAAAAGGTCCCTAGTCATGGGAGTTTCGAGACAGGGCATCGATTCTCCAGAGTAGACTAGTGTATACAGTCGAGACCCCGACGAGGGGCGGTGGCCGGTCTCACAAGCCACTGGTGTCAGTTGGTTCACCTAAGATGTATACAGGTGCTCATTGGGTTATGAGTACACCGGACAGGACTCGCCGGGAATCTGCTAGTTGGGATTATACCAGACGTCAGATAGCAGTTCCCTGGTGACATGTGTACAGGTTACTTCATCGACCTGAGATCGTCATTTGTCTCGTATGAGTTTCCACTGTGCTTTGATTACTACCCTACCATGGCTTAAAGGAGTCGTGCAAACAGGTTTTAGTTGGGCACAGTCCCGAGACACATAGAGGCAGTGAGCGGATCTGCAGGGGTTCGTCTCTCCCGGTATTGGGGGTGAGGTCGCGCTGTGTCTAGGAGAGCCAGAACATGAAAAGTCCTTGGCCAAGACAGGAGATTTGCTGGTAGGTATTCCAGTAGTATCTCAGGGTGTTCTGGGCTACACTCCGACACGACTTGTACCGCTTTTGGGGGTCTGACTTTTACCAACCCCCTAGGCCCGCCATGCGATGCTCATAGACGAACGGACCGGACTGTACGGATATTGTCACTGACAGGCTCAGTAGGGTATCAGGATGAGTTCGCTCATCAATGTCCCTTTTGGTCAATACCTGGTGGCCCGTCACGTATGGCTAATACCTCTGACGTGCTAGTGGTTAAATCCACAGCCGTAGTATTGACGGGTCTTTAGAGTCCACCACACAAGTTATTCAGGTTTCGGGCGAAACGCTGTAGAGGCCGTATGAAGATATGGCATGGTTCGATCAGATACGTGCGGTATTGCACGGATCGTGATCGGACGGTTTTTATTAGCCGGCTTTGGTTTAAGCCGGATCCTAGTATTGGATAGTGTAGTTTTGTCTCTTTGCATTTGTGTTCAGTGGGAATACAAATGCGGGCATGTATTTGCAGTAGTGGGGTTTTCCTGTAATTTATTACGGGATCAGTTTTCTGAAGTTGCTAGTTTGCATTCCGTTCCGGCCGGTTTTCTTTTATTCCTTCACTGCCGGACTTTCTAATGGAGGGGGTTAATTGCAAGTTTGCAATTAACTTATTTGTTGAGGGGTTTCTTGCTTTTGTGAGGCTTCATCATGATGAAATGGTTTTCTTGTCCATTCCTTTTTGCTTTTCATGAGATTGGATTGACTTGGATGGGGAGAAATGAAATGGTTGTGACCATTATCATTTTAGATTATTCTTTTTCTTTTTCTCCACTTAATTTTTGGAACCCACCATTCTTGAGGTGAGGCCGACCACTATGAAGAAGAGAGAATGGGAGTGCTCATTTGAGTGAGGGATTGATTCATCTCATTTCATGCTTCTTTGCTTGCTAAAATTCCAAGCTTCTCTCCTTCATTCATTCTCCTCCTCACATCCCTCCATCAAGGCAACTTCATGAACCCTAAAGAGACATGGCTACTACACAATTCTATAGCAAGTCTTGGATGCGTCGGCTAGCCAACTTCGCGCCCGAGTTGCCTCGGTCAAGAGGTGGGAGCCCGTAAAAGATTCCGGCTACGTGGTGCCTTTCCGACGAGCGAGGAGGTGACGAACATTCCGCAGGAGATCGGAGTGGAGACGAAGCCCGAAGGACACGGATCGCTTGGTATACTTCTCTACCCATCTTTTACTTTGCTAGTATCTAGGTTAATGGCCCGATCCGGGATAAAAGTGCGCGGTGGTGCCGGTTTGCTAGTTTGCAAAGTTTTTCGTTTCCGCATTTTCGGCGTCGGATAGACGGCCGGGGCGCCCCCGCGGACTTACACGCCTTTGGGGCATTCTCCATGGGTGGAGGAGATCTTTTCAGCATAGCAGTTGGCGAGTTCCTGCGCACCCTGTTAAGTAGTTCAAAACTGTTCCCAGTTGGAACAGCAGCATTAACTTCCACCATTGGAACTGGTGGAGTCAGTCCAGAAGGGGAATTGCCCCCTGCTTTCCTCACCCGGCGCCAGTGGCAACCTCGAGCATGTCGTGCGGCCGGGATCACCTCCGCTGTTGGATGAGCTTCTTCATGTCCCCTGTTTTGATGAGAGTATGTTGTTGGCGCCAGCCTATCAAAGACAGATGCTCGCTGAGAGGGAATGGCCAATCTTGAAAAGGCCGATTTTCGTGCAGGGGAAACGACCTCGGTTACTTCACCCGGAGTGGGAGCTGAAACGGCCAGTCTTGTGAAGACTGACCCCTTAGTCGGAGAAGCCGCCCTGGTGACTTCAGGAGTAGGAATGGCTATCCACTTTGGGATAACGCCTTCTGGTATTGCGGGATTTTTCACGGGCCCGTTGGAGCTTTAGCCCAGTCGGTTAAAGACTGAGGCGCTTGGTTTAGGCGACCCGTTAAGAGGGGTCGTGGTAGTGGTAAGCCGAACAAAGACCGACTTCTTTTGAGCTTCTTGCAACGGTACAGGGGCGTTGAAGCTCATCGGTGGGAGCATGGTCCAGAAGAATAGCCCAGTGGTGGCCTGAGTCACCTGTTCCACTGGCATGGTGAAAAGGGAGGCCGCTTGGGGCCCGTAGGTTACTCCTCCGGATGAGGCGGAACGAGAGTTGCAGTTACAGCTGGAGCAGTTAAGGCCATTGCTGTTCTTTTTCTGCACGGGAGAAAAACCAAATCTTAGTACCTCAAACCCAAGGGCAACCATATTAAACCGCGATTCGTTTGCGAACACGACACACGAAGTGTGGAGTGGAAAGAGGAAAAGGTACCACCGGGCGTGCCAGAATCTGTTCTCCGACGAAAAGACGCGACCGGGACGTTGGGACGTCAGGCCTGAATTTCGAGGGCAGATGCTATTAGCTGCTATACGTCCACCTCTCCAAAGATACCAAGTTGATTTATGACACCATGTATCGAAGGTTTAGACGGATGCGGCCGTTGTAGCAGACTTCGTCAGATTCCCCCTCAATTGAGGGGTTTTTGATTGTGGGGACTGTAACACCCGAGCCCAATGCTACTAATTTCAGTTACCGTTTGAACATAATGTGGCACTTATTTCATTTATCTTGCATGATTATTACTTATTGTAATTTTTACCCCGACAATTCATTTCTGCATATAACAATTTAAGGCATCTAAAATAAAATTAAAAATATTCATCTTGGCCTTCTTGACACCCCTAGCCCTGTTGTAGCGTCCGTGCATCGTGTTCTCGTCCCGTTCAGTGAAACGGGCGAGTATGGACGGCTACGCGTGTTAGTGTATATACCCTAGGGGCCATTATTGTATCATACTAGTTTGTATATTACTTAATGGAAGCTTGGGATATTCACATGTATATAACAGTCTTGCTAAACATGGTAGTATGCTACTTGGTTTTTCTATCTTAATATGTGAGTATACGTATTGATAGAGCTCTTAGGATCTTGCTTGACTACCAGCGTTGTGATGGCAGTCACACTAGTGGGGGCTGGGTAGTCTACAAGCACATCCTTATTCAGGTCCCTAGTCGTTGGATTATCGAGACAGGGCATCGATACTCCGGAGTAGACTAGTGTGTACGCTTCTTATCCCAGTTGGGGAGATGGTCTGTCCCACAGCCTTCAGTACGTCGTACTGGAGATAGTATGCAGGTGCTCGTTGGGTTACGGGTACACCGGACAGGACTCACAGGGAACTGTTGGTTGGTTTTATACCAGTCGTCAGTGAACAGTTCCCAGGTGACATGAGTACAGCATAGTCCGCAGACTT
Source organism: Agapanthus africanus (assembly GCA_030015575.1). Taxonomy (NCBI): domain Eukaryota; kingdom Viridiplantae; phylum Streptophyta; class Magnoliopsida; order Asparagales; family Amaryllidaceae; genus Agapanthus; species Agapanthus africanus. The sequence goes on along the minus strand of JASDDO010000008.1, from coordinate 290,566 downwards.
GACACTGCTACTTCGCCTCGAGTGTGTCCCACTGTTCTTAGATTGCTACCCTACCACGGCTCAAAGGAGTCGTGCAAACAGGTAGCAGTTGGGTGCAGTCCTGAGCACTTGGAGGCAGTAGCGGTTAGACAGGATTCGTCTTTCCCGGTATTGGGAGTTGATATCGCGCTGTGTCAGAGAGCCATTACGCAAAGTCCCTGGCCAGGGCAAGCGAGATTTGCTGGTAGGTTCCAGTAGTTTCTCACGGTGTAATGGGCTTGTTAGTTATATGTATGCCCTAGAGGCCATTACTGTACATACGATGTATATTGTAGTGGATGCTAGGACATATATAGGGAGGACTTTCTTGCTCGACATGATAGTATGCTATCTGGTTGTACTTTATCTTAACATGTACTCTGATTGTCTCTATATTACATGTTGATAAAGACCTTAGGAAATGTACTCGACTACTGGGACTATGATGAGATCATACTAGTGGGGCCACGGTAGTCGACGGGTACATCCTATAACTGTTCCTAGTCGAGGGTTTATCGAGACAGGGCATCGATGCACCAGAGTAGACTAGCATATACGCATCTTGACCCATATGATGGGTGATGGATGATCCCATATCCATCGGTGTTTGACATCAAGGATGGTGTACGGGTGCTCAGTGGAGACTGGGTACACTGGACGGACTCGCCGAGAACTCCCAGATGGTATTATACCATACGTCAGATGGCAGTTCTCCGGTGACACTGGTACAGAGTAGTCTGTTGACCCGAGATCGTCATAGAGTCTTGTGTGATTCCCACTGTGCTTTGATTTCCATCATACCACGTCCAAGAGGACGTGCAAAAAGGTGGCTTTTGGGAACAGTCCCGAATCACATGGAGGCAATGAGCGATAGGAGGGGATTCGTCTCTCCCGGTATAGGGAGTTGATGTTGTGCTGTGTTCGATTGGCTATAACCGGAAATCCCTGGCCAGGGTTGCTGAGATTTACTGGTAAGTGTTATCAGTAGTTTCTCGAACTGTTATAGACCTCATATCGACACGACTTATCAAGCTACTGGGGTCTAACGTTTACCACCCCTAGGCGAGAAATGCAACATATCAGACGACGAGACCGGACTGTACGGGAGTGTTACTGTTTGGATTCGCAGGAGAATGTACAGGCTTGCTTGTTGATCTTCTGAGCGCTCAATACCTGGGTAGCTGTTACGTTTAGCTGACCGCTTGCAGCTTGTGTGTGTTTGATATGATCATCACCTACTGCCGGCGTATTGACGATTCTTTAGAGTCCTACACAGAGATTTCTTGACTCAGGCAAAACGGAGTAGGAGCACATATGTGATATGTGCGGGACCGAGGATAATGCGATATGTGATACCGTATTCTATTCTCGTGATATTTGATATCAACCGGGTCATCAGATCAAGTGTTGATTCGATGAATCGGTACGGATAAATATTAGTCGGTTATATGCGATATAGCCGGATTTTCGGATCAAGTGTTGATTCGATAATTTAATGTATAATAATATATATGATATATTAAATTACATTAACTAATATTTGCTCACTAAAAGATTCTTTTTCTCACTCGGGTAATACATTGATATATATGCGATATATGTTAATTGTATTATTTTATTTGGTTACAATAAATATTATATATGTGATATATAATATTGTAACATGATATGATAACTAATGCAACTTGTTTTGTGGAGTTTAAACATGATTAGGGTTTGGATTAGGGTTAAACCTTCTAGTTGATTCTAGAAGCTTTTCATTTTGTCATGATAAAGATATTTGTGTGTGACTCATTCTTAACTCAACCCAAACCCTAACCCTTGGTTAATTCTCTACAATGGTTAAGTGAACCATGGTTGCATAATTGATCATTATCTCCTTTTCCTATTCATCACAAAAGGATAATTCTAATATTGATCATCATCTTCTTCCTTCTTCTTCTTTGCTTGAAATGGTTTCTTGCTTTGATTTTTGTGATGGATAAATATGAGAAAAAGATAAATAAAGAGAGCAAAAATCCTACTTCATCATCCTCATCTTCCCTTGCCATTTAGATGAGGGTGTTCACATCATTTCATGAGTGTTAGCTTGTGTTAAAGAAACTTCAAGGTAGATCATCTTAGTATCGAAGATCGGAAGCAAAGGTTGCGTCTTTCTCTTCGTGGAACCTCTCGAGAGTCCGGATCCCGATGATCGCAGCGAAGGGACCACAACACGGAGCATATGAAGTGAAGGACCGGATCTACAAAGGTTGTAATCCCTCTCACTTAGTGTTAAAGTGTTTACCATGCTTGTTTTCGCCTAATCTCTAGTTTAAAGTTCCGTATTCGGGTTGTTCGGCACGGCTAAATTTTTAATCGGGCATGGTTGATGCCTCGTAGACCCTTGTGCGCGTGCCTAGCAACCCTACAGTGGTATCAAAGCCAAGCTAGAGCTTTAGGCGAAGTCTAGACGGAGTTTGAAGTCCGATCGAACCCGAAACCCCGACTCCAAAATGCTCTCTGGAAATTTTCTGAAAATTTGGATTTTTGTCGATTAAAAATTTCTAAAAAATTCAGCAGGGTCTTATTAGAATTACCGTGAAATTCGAGGGGCTAATTCGTCAAAAGTGCGGCGGAACCGCGGCATAAGCCTGGCTTCTGCGGCGGTTCCGCGGCCATTTGATGACGTCACCCCTCCTAATTTGCACAGTAATTCCTATTACACAGTGCTGAGTTCTCTGGGAATTTTTAATATTTATTCTACAGTTGAGTTTTCTGGGGTTGTTTTGGGGATTCGGTGTTTCGATCGGAGTATCAGATTTTGTCTATGTGGTTTTCCGGATAACTTTTAGAAACTGTTAAAAAGTTCGAACGGATATCAATAACTCACTTTTTCCCCTGTCGGAAATTTTTTCAAAAGTTGGATTTTTCCTCGTGTTTAAGAACGTTCTAAGTCGTGCAAGTAACGCGGTGGACCCTCTAGAAGACAACAAACCTTAACTCGATTATGTGACCGTCTTGAACTGCCTTTTGAACCTTAGGGTTTGGGGCAGTACGGCGTGCCACATGTGAGGCGTTGGCTTGACCCTTCTACGGCTGGACCATTGCTACTGTGGCATGTAATGGATGTTTTTAAACTGTTTTCAAGTGTTGAGATAAATTGGGGAAATCTTGGGTGCTTGATGATTCGATCAGAAAGTTTTACTTTTTCTATTTGTCTGGAATGTGATACAATATTTGGAATCCACAGGTAGTTATGAGATAACTAATTTGAATATTATAAATATAGCAGTTTAGTCTCAGATGATCGGTTGCCACGGAATTTTGATGTGATCAAAAGTCCGTCACAATCACGTAGCGTACGCGGATACTCGCCGGGTAAACTTAATAGACATCTACACCTCTTAGCCCCGACCAAGTGACTGTAGGAGAACCGCGTCGCCGAAAGCATCCGTTCGGGTGCTCGCGGCAGCGGTGTTCCGCCTTGGTGCACTTCGTCGACGGCATCTTGGGGTGCGGCCGTCTACTAAAGTTTGCGACGAGCATTCGATCATGACGTCGAGAATCTTGTTTAATTGCCCGACTTGATATTGAAAAGAGTTTTCGATAATGAGACTAAAATGCGGGGTTTATAATTGTTAGGCATGTGATGTCTAAGGAATTCATTTGGTTAGGCATGCGATGTCTAAGGAGGTTGCGGATTCCAACTGTTGTAGTTTTACACTTTCTTTTCTGTGACCGTAAGCGTAGTATGTGGTGTAACGCCGGCTTCGTTTCTATACATCAACGACAATCGGGATACGCATACTTTCTTACATTGATGATATGAGATATTATGTGTTGCTGTGATATGTTATATTGGATCGTCGTGTTTGAATAGCCGGGGTTTTATGTGAGATGAGAGTTTTTTTCTTTTTCATTCATGTAAAATTCATTTGTATGTAATATTCTTTTATTGGGGCACTTCCAGGTAGCGGAAGATGTTACCGTTGTATATTATTTACTTTTCCGCATTAGGTAGACCCAAGGCGGGGAGCACAAGTAACCGGGTTCTAGGGTCCAGTGGGAGACCATCTCGAGGAGTCGAGACCGGGTCTCCTAACCCTAGAATTGACAGTGTTACTTGCCGCTCTCGTAGGGGTCTAGGGATGTGGGTTTGGCTATTCATCGCGACCGTGGTGTTGGAGATAGTGCCCTCATAGTCAATTATTGGATCACAGGTACGTGATTGCAATGATTGCGGAGGACCTATACCAGGAGGACAGTCTTACTCGAAATGATAGTATGCTATCTGGTTTGCCTTTATCAGTCGTGTACATGATCAGGTGACTGATTACATGTTACACTTTGATAGAGCCCTTAGGATCTTGCTTTACCACCAACAGTATGATGGCGATCATATACGTGAGAGTTGGGTGGTTTATACGCATATCCTTAATTGTGGTCCCTAGTCGTGGGAGTTTCGAGACAGGGCATCGATACTCCGGAGTAGACTAGTGTATACAGTCGAGACCCCGACGAGGGGCGGTGTCCGGTCTCACAAGCCACTGGTGTCAGTTGGATCACCTAAGATGTATACAGGTGCTCATTGGGTTATGAGTACACCGGACAGGACTCGCCGGGAATCTGCTAGTTAGTATTATATTTATCGTCAGATAGCAGTTCCCTGGTGACATGTGTACAGGTTAGTTCATCGACCTGAGGTCGTCATTTGTCTCGTGTGAGTTCCCACTGTGCTTTGATTTCTACCCTACCACGGCTCAAAGGAGTCGTGCAAACAGGTAGTTTTTGGGTACAGTCCCGAGCCATATGGAGGCACGTGAGCGGATCGGCAGGGGATTCGTCTCTCCCGGTATTGGGGGCGAGATCGTGCTGTGTCTAGGAGAGCCATTACACAAAGCCCACGGCCGTGGCAGGAGATTTACTGGTAGGTACTCCAGTAGTATCTCAGGGTGTTATTGGGCTTCACTCCGACACGACTTATACTGCTCTTGGGGGTCTGACGTTACTAGCCCCCTAGGCAGATATGCGATACTCATAGACGAACGGACCGGACTGTATATACATTGTCACTGTTAGGCTCAGTAGGGTTTTTCCGGATGAGTGCGCTCATCGGCATCCCTTGAGGTCAGTCCATGGGCAGCCGTTACGCATTGCTAGTGCCGCTGACGGTTTGTGGTTAAACCCACTGCCAGGGTACTGACGAGTCATTAGAGTCCCCCACAGACAGTTTCCCAAGTTCGGGCGAAACGTTGTAGAGGCCGTATGGTTTTATGGCAGGGTTCGGAAAATGCACGTGCGTTTACGCACGTGTTATTTTTCGGGCAGATGATACTGGTCGGCTTTGGTTTAAGCCGGATCCGAGTATTATATTGAGTAGGTATAATATCTTTGTCTCAGTTGCATTTGTATTCGGTCGTAATACAAATGCGGGTATATTTATACAGTTTCGGGGTTATCCTGAAAGTCGTTTTAGGATCACTTTTGGAAGTTGCCAGTTTCCAGTTTTCTATCAGCCGTCTTTTAACATTCGATTAAAGACGGATTTATCTTTTCTTGGATGAGAGTGAGTCAAGCTTCTAGAAGGTTCTAGAAGGTTCTAGAATTTGGTGACAGGGATTATGACACATGCTTTGATTTCAACCATTTCTTGTTTTCCTTAAGATCTTTATGCAAGATATTTAGTTTGTGTTCACATATGATATTTTGCTTAAGGTTACTCTCTTTCTCCTACGGTCACCTCCTCCTCTTCTATAAGAATGGCCGGCCCTCTCTCTCCTCCATACGCTCTCTCACTTGTTGTTTCACTTGAAAAGATATGATAGCATTTGGGGTGCATGGAATTTTACAGTTCATTTCATTCCATCACCCAATTCCCTCGGCAACTTCATTAACCGATCGTCCACGGATTTGGACGAAGTGAGACAAAGTCATCTACTCATTCTCTACATCATTCTTGGTCGTCTCTTTTAGCAAACTTGACGATCGAGTTGCCTCGAGTCAGAGGCGGGAGCCCGTTTAAAGAATCAGTGATGTGGTGCCACCTCAACGAGGATATCGGAGATCGACGAGATCGGAGCAGCCGCAACGGAGCGTGGGATGATGGTTGAAGAACGAAGGACTCGGATCGTTCGGTATAACCTTTCTGCACTCTTTACAGTTTGTTAGTTTAGCAATAATGGCAGATCCGGGTTAAAGTATACGATAGCGTCAGTTAAAAGTTTTTTGTTCCGCATTTGGCGTCTGAAGACTGCCGAGGCGCTAACGTAGACTTACAGTGGTATCAGAGCCTAACCATTTTGCTATACTAACTTGTGCTAACGCGTTTAAAACATCGATCGAACCGGAAATCGAAAATTGTAAAATTCCAACTTGACAGTTTCTGTTCATTTTAAACGGTGTCCTAAAAATATTTCACATATCTCAGAAATCTGTGCAGGGTTTTCTAAGGCACACGACAAAATTTGAGCAAGTAATTCCACTATATAGCCGCGGATGCGCGGCCAAACCCATGGTTTGGCCGCGGATCCGCGGCCATCCTAATGAATCACTGCATCAAATTTTCTCAGTGTCTTCTCTGGTGGAATTTTGGGTTTTTGGTATATATCGTTTGGGCCCAGGTTTTGTTACTGTTCTCCAGATTTGCATGGGGCCCACTTTGTGATATTTATTCGATCGAAATTTAAACATGTTAGTTTACAGTGCTTACATTATATCTCCGACCGGGAATGTCATTTGATCGGTAAACCGCGTCTGATTGCTATAGTTCTTTTAGACGGGTTTGCGAACGTGACATTCGCGTTGATGTTCTGTGTTGTGCTGTGATGTTGCGGATTTGTCGTGGTGGATAGCAGTGTGCAATGGTAGTACAGTTTGAGTTTATTTGTACATTTGATATTGCGGGGCGAGCATCCAACATGTGGACTGCCGTCACTGCCTGTTGTATAATATTCTTTTGGGGCACGACCAGGTTGCGGTCGATGTACCTATTGTACTATTTTTCATTACTGTACTAGGTTTTGCCCCGAGGCGGAGTGCACGGATAGCCGGGTTCGGGAGGGCAACGGGTCCGCATCTCATGGCTTTGAGAGGCAGAGGGGTCCTGCTCTAGAATTGGCAGACTATTCGCCGCCCTCATAGGGGGTACAGGTTGACCCAAGGAGGGGTGCCCAAGATTACCGGATTCCGTGGAGTGCTGGGTGGTCCATTCACTATGCTGTAGGGGGCTGCCTCGCTTCAGATTTTGGCAGGTAACTTGCCGCACCCGTAGGGGTCTAGGTTTCATTGCACAGGCTATCCACACGACAGGGGAACGTCGGGTTTCAGCAGCGGCTCTGTGAAACCCGGGGATCCCAGATTATCTGTATTGTTCTGTGATGCTTATTACTTTTCTGTAATGTTGCATACTATCACGCCTGGAGCGATTATTGTATATTGGATTATATTCTATTAGATGTTGTATATGTTTTACACCCGCGCTAGTTCAGTCCCCGCTCTGTCGTTAGTTAAGTAACCTAACGGGTGATGACGGGACCCAGTGACGAATGCGGATGGCATATACGTACATTTTATTTTTCGTTCTTTTCTGGTGTGATTAATTGATGGGACTGCGTTGATTCTGATCAATGCAAAGGATAACAAACCTGTTTACAGTTGTTGGAACAAATTTAAAAGGTGTTATTGCAAAGACGTTTTCTTTTGTTATGCATAGCGGTATTCAGTGGAATATCCTGCACCTCATTCGAAGGGGCAAGGGCAGATATCCCTTCACCGGGACTGACCCCTTGGGCAGAAGTTTGCGTCAGAGTAATAACTTCACTATAGTCGATTACAAGTTGCTTTGCATAGCGGTATTCAGTGGAATATCCTACACCTCATTCCATGAGGAAAGAGCCGAGATCCCTTTACCGGGAGTGACCTCTTTAGCAAAAGATTTTCGCCACTATATTTTAAAAAGCTATCAGGTTCCTTCAGCGATATCAAGTTCACTACGTTAAAGGTTTTTTCGCCAAAAACCAGCCGTAGCCCTCCGTCGTTTCTTATGGATGGTCAGTAGTATTCAAGCTATGTTTGTTGGCATACGTCAAGGCATAGTGTTTGGTAGCTGCTGGGTATTCATTTGTTGCATAGATAGATGAGTTGGTTTGGGACAGTCGTATTACCTTGTTGGCATACGTCAAGGGTATGTACGGGTGGGTTCAAATTAACAAGATAATGACGGGCAGAACTTGACATGTGACTTATGATTTGTTGACATACGCCAAGGTCAAAAGAGCATGGGGCATAAATCAGATCGGGAGTTTCTAAAGAAACTGAAACTTGCCAAGTATGCGCATACCTTCTGGAGTGTGAGTAACGTGGATGCATTCCATCACGTTATCATGCGATGAGAGTTGGATCCCGATTCCCACTGATGAGTTGGTTTACTCTTCGGGTGATCCCGATTGATTCTTCTTTCTGGTTTGGAGGAGAATTTGACATGACAGTGGGAGGTTTCCGGATTAGATAAAGTGATAACCATTCTGATCTAGGTTAGAGTGCACGCAGAGTGTTTCTTTTCTCTCTCTCTTTGGCAGCGACCTTTGACCGACCCTAGACTATGACTCAGTGACCAAGTTGACTGAACCTTCTTAAAATACTGGATTTTGGATTGTCTGAGTTGCATAAGTCATTGCCACTCCTTCTTTTACCCTTTGAATTTCTCAGAACACCCGTATTACTACAGATATCCACTTCCATTGGATAGATCCATCGTATGGTTATATACGAACTCGAAGGGACTTCTTCGAGGATGGATCCAGGTTCAGGAGAAATAGAATTGGTTTATTCAGTTGTCTTTTATTATCACCTTCTCTCAGGTTGCGAGAGCTCCTTGGTTTAGAAGAGCACACCTATTACGCTTATTGGATAGTCTTATTCCAAACCATAGGCTGGTGCCGAAAGGTAGGGAATGAAGAAAACCAATTAGCCTAAGTAGGGTGTGCAGAAGGTAATATGTAAAGACAAAATAAAGGGATTAGAAAGAGGGCAAAGTAAATTGCGACTGATATCATTCACGACCAAAACCGCGTACTTCATCGCCGCTCCTATTTCACCTTTAAAAGAATGAGGTATTATTCAATTGTCTTTTATCATCACCTTCTCTCAAGATGCGAGTACTCCTTGGTTTAGGAGAGTACACCTATTATGCTTACTGGATAGTCTTCTTCCAAACCATAGGCTGGTGCCGAACGGTAGGGAAGGAAGAAAACCATTTAGCCTAACGATGGTGTACAGAAGGTAATGACTTAAGACAAATAAAGGGATTTGGAGAGATGGCAATAAAATATACGGTTGAAGTCATGAATTGGATTATGGAAGATGCATTACTATAAATACCGGGATACCCCTACGAAACATATTCATGTTTCAGTGCATTGTTAATGGAAAACTGTTTTCCCGATTAGACACTTACTCCAGGGTGTGTATTCACCAGGTTTCATATCTGTATGGTTTTACAGATGATGAGTGGGAGTAAGTTATTGGGAGTTGGGTGATTATCCTCATTATATCGGAATTCGTTGTAATGGGTGATATTTGAGGAAATCGCCAGGGTACAGTTTTCAACCTACGACGCACAGGTTATGAGTTGTTTAACTCAGCGGACTTATACAGAGTATTGTATGTTGTCCAAGTGTCCATCAGGACAAAGGGGTAGGTCTTCGTACTATGTTCTGTTTACTTATAACTTCTCTAGTATTTAGACAAGTGTTTCGTAGAAATACAAGGTCTAAGTTTTGAGAAGTTGTGGGTATAAGAATAAAGTAGGGAACCAGGTATCACAAGTATCGGGATTCTTCAAAGAGATCGAAGATGTAGATTCTTGTGATTGGTATTCAGATGATAGTGATGGTTTTGAGAAACGTGTTTCTCTTTTCAGGTTACTCATAAATGGATGGATTCCTAAGTTGAGTAATGCTGATTAGCCTCTTTCCATTAAGTTGATATGCACTGGAGACAGTTGCATGATTTGAATCTGGTTCCAATTAAATTAGTGCCAAAGTTTCTATATTGGATATAGAATAGTTCGTACCTTAAAAGGTATTAAGGTACGGGGAGTTGTCCAGCTTATGCTTAAAACTAGACTCTGGATAACTCAGGGCACGGTTCTGTAATGGCTGTTTGTGGGTTGACCCTGGCTATGACGAGGGTTGATATTCTACCATTTGGAAGATCAATAGTGATATTGTTCTTGACTCGCCACAGTTTTAGTAAAATGGATCTTTTTCAGAAAACAGTAGTGGGAGTATGGTAGAACTGGAAGTGATTCCAGAACCGCGAACGATTACGGAAAATTTAATAGGACCTATACATTCAATCAGGTTTGACATTCCAATAGCCACTCCGCAGGTATGGTAGGTAACCTCAGACGCCCGAGAGGTACTTCAGTAGCCTCAGAGACGGTGACATGGAGGTTCTTATCTACCAAGACTTGACACTACTGTTGTTCCAGGATATGAGACCCGGTAGGAGGGTTGTCGTAGTCAGTGGGAGCAACGGAAGCATGGTGGGCAAGTAGCTTATGTCTATTTATAGACTAGAGCAGTTATAGCGGAGATAGATCATCTAATTTTGATGTGACAGTCATGGGTTTGACTTCAATCAGAGTAGGGGATGGATCAGTTAAGAAGGTAGTAGGGTGTGATGTCATGGTATCTGGATGACATACACAGAGTAGGAAGTAAAATTCCTATACTACGATCGGTTGTACTGTGGTCGTCACACAGTTGTTTCTCCAGACGGGATATGGATATAATATTTGACATTCTGGTTTCTAGATCTATGGTTTTAGATCTGGATTTGGGTAGTTTCCCAATGTGGGTACTTTGACAGATATTCTAATGGTTTTTGGAATAGTTGACTCCTAGCATGGTGGTGTACCTGCAGGTGATGGAGTGACCCTCTCTAAAGGTGTCTTACAGACTAAAGGGGAGAGGGATGTGCATGATTGGCAGATCACTTGCTTAGGCAATTGAGTCAATCATGAGATGTCAAGTACCACACCAAATGTTGTTTTTGCACAAGATGCAATAAGTTTGTATTAATCCAATCCTGGAGAAACATAAGGAAGCAGTTATAGAACATAAGTGCATGTTCTACGGATTTGATGACGGCAGCCTCCTTCGGAAGACGGTTATCATTCCAAACTTCAAAGGTGACATGGTTGACAGAGTGATTGTCAGAGTTATAGTTTTCCCTCTGACGAAGAGGGACAGTATTATGGACAGGTGGTCCAAGAGGATACTGTGGGTGGCATGGTGCCGGATACTGATTAGGTTCAGTGATCGATACAGTCTAAGAAGTTTGGATTTGGAGTTCATTTATGAACTAGGTCCCATCAGATATCCAGACATATTCTAAGACAGGTATTACTCAATTCGGGAGATGGCTTTCTCCGCGAACTTGAGATTTAGAGAGATATAGAAAGAAACTTCTAGGCGGATCCACTCACTAAGGCTATTTCTTGAACACAATAGTTTTACAAACGGGCTTTGTGAAACTGATTAGTAGAGGAGTTGGGTGTTGGTTTCACACGGGCTGTGAGTACGCAACATCGCAATAATTAGCCTTGAGTGCAAGTGGGAGATTGTTGGAGATAGTGCCCTCATAGTCAATTATTGGATCACAGGTACGTGATTGCAATGATTGCGGAGGACCTATACCAGGAGGACAGTCTTACTCGAAATGATAGTATGCTATCTGGTTTTCCTTTATCAGTCGTGTACATGATCAGGTGACTGATTACATGTTACACTTTGATAGAGCCCTTAGGATCTTGTTTTACCACCAACAGTATGATGGCGATCATATACGTGAGAGTTGGGTGGTTTATACGCATATCCTTAATTGTGGTCCCTAGTCGTGGGAGTTTCGAGACAGGGCATCGATACTCCGGAGTAGACTAGTGTATACAGTCGAGACCCCGACGAGGGGCGGTGGCCGGTCTCACAAGCCACTGGTGTCAGTTGGATCACCTAAGATGTATACAGGTGCTCATTGGGTTATGAGTACACCGGACAGGACTCGCCGGGAATCTGCTAGTTAGTATTATATCTATCGTCAGATAGCAGTTCCCTGGTGACATGTGTACAGGTTAGTTCATCGACCTGAGGTCGTCATTTGTCTCGTGTGAGTTCCCACTGTGCTTTGATTTCTACCCTACCACGGCTCAAAGGCGTCGTGCAAACAGGTAGTTTTTAGGTACAGTCCCGAGCCATATGGAGGCACGTGAGCGGATCGGCAGGGGATTCGTCTCTCCCGGTATTGGGGGCGAGATCGTGCTGTGTCTAGGAGAGCCATTACACAAAGCCCACGGCCGTGGCAGGAGATTTACTGGTAGGTACTCCAGTAGTATCTCAGGGTGTTATTGGGCTTCACTCCGACACGACTTATACTGCTCTTGGGGGTCTGACGTTACTAGCCCCCTAGGCAGATATGCGATACTCATAGACGAACGGACCGGACTGTATATACATTGTCACTGTTAGGCTCAGTAGGGTTTTTCCGGATGAGTGCGCTCATCGGCATCCCTTGAGGTCAGTCCATGGGCAGCCGTTACGCATTGCTAGTGCCGCTGACGGTTTGTGGTTAAACCCACTGCCAGGGTACTGACGAGTCATTAGAGTCCCCCACAGGCAGTTTCCCAAGTTCGGGCGAAACGTTGTAGAGGCCGTATGGTTTTATGGCAGGGTTCGGAAAATGCACGTGCGTTTACGCACGTGTTATTTTTCGGGCAGATGATACTGGTCGGCTTTGGTTTAAGCCGGATCCGAGTATTATATTGAGTAGGTATAATATCTTTGTCTCAGTTGCATTTGTATTCGGTCGTAATACAAATGCGGGTATATTTATACAGTTTCGGGGTTATCCTGAAAGTCGTTTCAGGATCACTTTTGGAAGTTGCCAGTTTCCAGTTTTCTATCAGCCGTCTTTTAACATTCGATTAAAGACGGATTTATCTTTTCTTGGATGAGAGTGAGTCAAGCTTCTAGAAGGTTCTAGAATTTGGTGACAGGGATTATGACACATGCTTTGATTTCAACCATTTCTTGTTTTCCTTAAGATCTTTATGCAAGATATTTAGTTTGTGTTCACATATGATATTTTGCTTAAGGTTACTCTCTTTCTCCTACGGTCACCTCCTCCTCTTCTATAAGAATGGCCGGCCCTCTCTCTCCTCCATACGCTCTCTCACTTGTTGTTTCACTTGAAAAGATATGATAGTATTTGGGGTGCATGGAATTTTACAGTTCATTTCATTCCATCACCCAATTCCCTCGGCAACTTCATTAACCGATCGTCCACGGATTTGGACGAAGTGAGACAAAGTCATCTACTCATTCTCTACATCATTCTTGGTCGTCTCTTTTAGCAAACTTGACGATCGAGTTGCCTCGAGTCAGAGGCGGGAGCCCGTTTAAAGAATCAGTGATGTGGTGCCACCTCGACGAGGATATCGGAGATCGACGAGATCGGAGCAGCCGCAACGGAGCGTGGGATGATGGTTGAAGAACGAAGGACTCGGATCGTTCGGTATAACCTTTCTGCACTCTTTACAGTTTGTTAGTTTAGCAATAATGGCAGATCCGGGTTAAAGTATACGATAGCGTCAGTTAAAAGTTTTTTGTTCCGCATTTGGCGTCTAAAGACTGCCGGGGCGCTAACGTAGACTTACACGTGGAATCCGTGTTTTATACTGGCTCGTATTGAAAGCACGGACGTCCTAGTATATCCAATATTTCATATATGTTCTTCTGCTGCAATGTTCTGTGATGAGATCATATTACTGCCTGTGACGAATGTTTATATTATATATATGAGATATATGTTATATTGCAGATTTCGTTTCAACTGTGATGCTTGTGAAGCATAATAAAATGGGACTTCATTAATGAGATTAATGAAACTAAAAGAAACCTAAGATGTTGTAGAAACTTGTTTATAAAAACTGGTAGCTCTAGTTCTTGCTTTGCATAGCGGTGTTCCTTGTAGAACATCCAGCACCTTATTCGATAAGGAAAGGACCGAGATCCCTTCACCGGGAGTGACTCCTTTAGCAATAACTGGCAGATGCTACAAACTCGGTTTGTCTTTTGATTGCTTCTATAGTTCTTGCTTTGCACAGCGGTATATATGATATATCCCGCACCTTATTCGATGAGGAAAGGGCCGACGATCCCTTCACCGGGAGTGACCCCTTTAGCAAAACTAGAAAAGCCTCAAAAACACTCCATTTAAAATCACTCGATTCTACAACGATATCAAGTTCATTACGCAAAAGGTTTTCTTAAAAACCTGTCGTAACCCTCCGTCATTTCAGATAAGTACTAGTTAGTATTCGTGCTACGGTAGTTTGGCATTCGTCAAGGCATAGTGTGCGGTAGCTAACTAGTATTTATCTGCTTATGCATATGATGCAGATTGGATTAGGGTATTCGTACGGGGTTGTTTGGCATTCGTCAAGGGTCGTGCGGGTGGGTTTAATTCAATCAAGAAATGTACGGGTTGAACTTGGCTAGCGGACTATGGGTGGTTTGGCATTCGTCAAGGTCATAGGACGCTAGGGGTAAAATATTACTGGGAATTTCAAGTGTTGAAATTTGCAATGAGATTGCATACCTTCTATGAGATAGTTGGATCCCGATACCCGCTGCGAGTAAGAGTTACTCCTGGGAGAGTTTTATACATTATAATTAGTCGATCAAGTAGGTGTCTAGAAAGGTGTTAACGGGGTTATGCCTCTGGGAAAACGAGGTTTACATTAATTAGGTTCGTGCGAAAGCACGGGGGACCTCCCTCAAAGTACCGACACTGGCCTGGCTGAAAGATTGGCAAACTTGTAGCGTGTAATTAATCCCGGCTAGTCTTTTCTTTTAGGGTTTGAAGGAAGATTTGACAAAAACAGTGGGAGACATCCTGATTAGATATATTAAATAACCAATCTAATCTTGCAAGAGCATACGCTGAGTGTTTTCTTCTCTCTCTCTTCAGGTAGCGACCATATCACGCCTTAATCAAGATAATAAAACGGATATATTGACCGAACCCGCTTGTTATACTGAGCCGGGGAACGTTGGTCCCGCTCTAACTTATAATTGTTATAAGACAGAGCAGGAAATTGGGGAATACCAGATTTCCCGTGCCACCCAAACGAAGAAAGTACATGTTGATGCATCATCTTCGGGTGTGTTCATTACACAGAACTGTTTCTCAGTATCCTTTACGTCCTGGGTATGTGATACCGGATCAGGATCCCGTATATGTAATCTGTTACATGGGCTACAGATAGGTAAAAAACTGAGAACGGGTGATAAGTTTCAAGAGACAGAAAACGGTGCAAGTGTTGCAGCCAAGTCTGTTGGTCACTATCACCCTGTATTACCAGAATACATTGATTCTGAACAAATGTTATTAGATACCGAACCTGATATACAAAATCATGTCAGTCTCTTTATTAGTAAAGAAAGGATATAATTTTGTATTGTTGGATAATGTTTTGAACATTTCCTATATCAAGAGTTGATCGGTTCAGGTACGTTATCTAAAAGCATTGACGTTCTAAATCAAACAACAGTTCTTAGTATACGGAACACACACAAGAGGAAGAGTTCAGAAATGAACGAATCCTTCTTGAGGTATTGTAGACTAGGTCATATCAATGCGACCCGACTGGCTGAAGTTACATTTAGATGCATATTTAAATTAGTTTGAATTTACATCTTGTGAAACTTGCCGGTCATGTCACAAAGATAAGATGACCATAGCTCTGTTTATTGGAAACAGAGAAAGAGTTAGTGAACTTTTGGGATTGATACATGCCGATGTATGAAAGTCCCCTGTCTACATATGCCAAGACCGGTTCTTTGTACTTCATTACATTCTCTGATAATCTCTCAAGATTCAGACATGTGTTCCTGTTGAAACATAAGTCCGAACCTTTTGAGATATTCACAGAATATAAGTTAGAAGTAGAGAACCAAAATACGGGTATAAGTATTATGTCCTTTGATGAGATCAAGGAGGAGAATACTTGAGCACGGAAATGCCAGAACCGAGGTGCTGTGGTGTATACGGAGGAGTAATGCTGAGAGAGAATCTCATTCTCATTCATGTTAGAAAAATGCAAGCACCATTTTTCTTATCTCATTTCCTCCATCAAGGCAACAAACCCCAAAAGAGACTATGATTCTACACTACACTTCCTACAGCACATCTTGAGCATGTCGAGTTGCCGGCTTCATACTCGAGTTGCCTCGGTATTGAGGCGGGAGCCCGTAAAAGACGCAGGCGATGTGGTGCCCTTTCCGGCGAGGAGGCGACGATATGGAGACAAGACTTTCCGCGGGAGATCGGGACGATGAAGAGAAGACCGGAGGACTCGGATCACTCGGTATACTTCTCACCCTATCTCTTGATTGCTAGCATTAGGTTAATGGTAAACGATCCGGGTTTTCTTTGTCCGCGGTAGCGCCGGTTTCCGAGTAAGGAAAATTTTTGATTCCGCATTTTGGCCTCGAGTACGAGGCCGTGGCGCTGCCGTGGCGCAACACTGTAGAGGCCACTTGGAGATAGTGCCCTCAGAGTCAATTGTTGGATCACAGGCACGTGATTGCAATGATTGAGGGAGGACCTATCCCGGTAGGACAGTCTTACTCGAGATGATAGTATGCTATCTGGTTTACCTTTATCATCGTGTACTGTTTTAGGTGACCTGACATGTCGCTATTACACGTTGATAGAGCCCCTAGGATTCTTGCTTGACTACCAGCAGTATGATGGCGATCATATACGTGGGAGCTGGTAGTCTATAAGCACATCCTTAAAAGGTCCCTAGTCATAGGAGTTTCGAGACAGGGCATCGATACTCCATTAGTAGACTAGTGTATACAGTCGAGACCCCGACGAGGGGCGGTGGCCGGTCTCACAAGCCACTGGTGTCAGTTGGTTCACCTAAGATGTATACAGGTGCTCATTGGGTTATGAGTACACCGGACAGGACTCGCCGGGAACCTGCTAGTTGGGCTTATACCTGACGTCAGATAGCAGTTCCCTGGTGACATGTGTACAGGTTAGTTCATCGACCTGAGGATCGTCATTTGTCTCGTGTGAGTTCCCACTGTGCTTTGATTACTACCCTACCACGGCTCAAAGGAGTCATGCAAACAGGTTTTAGTTGGGTACAGTCCCGAGCCGCATGGAGGCAGTGAGCGGATCTTCAGGGGTTCGTCTCTCCCGGTATTGGGGGTGAGGTCGCGCTGTGTCTAGGAGAGCCATTACGCAAAGCCCTCGGCCGAGGCAGGAGATTTACTGGTAGGTATTCCAGTAGTATCTCAGGGCGTTCTGGGCTACACTCCGACACGACTTGTACCGCTTTTGGGGGTCTGACTTTTACCAACCCCCTAGGCCCGCCATGCGATACTCATAGACAAACGGACCGGACTGTACGGATATTGTCACTGACAGGCTCAGTTGGGTGTCGGGGTGAGCTTCCTCATCGACGTCCCTTTTGGTCAATAGCTGGTGGCCCGTCACGTATTGGCTTATACCTCTGACGTGCCAGTGGTTAAATCCACAGCCATAGTATTGACGAGTCTTTAGAGTCCACCACACTTACAGTTACTCAAGCTTTCGGGCGAAACGCTGTAGAGGCCGTATGGAGATATGGTAGGGTCCGATCAGATACATGCGGTATTGCACGGATCAGGATCGGACAGTTTTGTACTAGTGGCCGTATAGTTATATGGCAGGGTTTGATCTGATACGTGCGGTATTGCACGGATCAGGATCGAACGGTTTTTACTAGCCGGCTTTGGCTTAAGCCGGTCCTAGTCTAGTACAGTGTAGATTTTGTCTCATTGCATTTGTATCCGGTCGGAATACAGATGCGGGTGTGTATGCACAGTATCGGGGTTTTCCTGTAATTTATTACGGGACCAGTTTTCTGGAGTTGCCAGTTTGTATTCCGTTCCGGCCGGTTTTTCTTTGTTCTTTCCCGGCCGGACTTTTCTGATGGAGGGGGTAATTTGCAGTTTTGCAAATTACATTTGTGGAGGGTTTATTTGTAAGATGAGAGCATCTTTTTATTCCATTCTTTTCCTTCATCTTTTCATGCTTTATTGTGATGAGATTTGATTAGAATGGTTGATGTGAGTTTGTGATGATTATGTTTGTTTATGGTCACCCTTCATACTCTCCTACACTCACCTCCCTCTTGTTTCATATATTCTTCCTCCTCCACCATTCTCATTGAGAGGATAAGTTTTTCATGAGAGAAAAAGAAAAGAGAGAAGAAGAAGGAGAGAGTTCTTCATTCTTGATCTCATTCATGTTAGAAAAATGCAAGCACCATTTTTCTTATCTCATTTCCTCCATCAAGGCAACAAACCCCAAAAGAGACTATGATTCTACACTACACTTCCTACAGCACATCTTGAGCATGTCGAGTTGCCGGCTTCATGCTCGAGTTGCCTCGGTATTGAGGCGGGAGCCCGTAAAAGTCGCAGGCGATGTGGTGCCCTTTCCGGCGAGGAGGCGACGATATGGAGACAAGACTTTCCGCGGGAGATCGGGACGATGAAGAGAAGACCGGAGGACTCGGATCACTCGGTATACTTCTCACCCTATCTCTTGATTGCTAGCATTAGGTTAATGGTAAACGATCCGGGTTTTCTTTGTCCGCGGTAGCGCCGGTTTCCGAGTAAGGAAAATTTTTGATTCCGCATTTTGGCCTCGAGTACGAGGCCGGGGCGCTGCCGTGGCGCAACATGGTATCAGAGCCACGCCATTAACCTTACCTAGCTTCGTTTGATGTGTTTGCGTTTCCGATCGACCGAAATTTCCAAAAACCGTATTTTTCTAGCGCATCAGTTTCTGTCGAAATTTTTTGAAGTCCAAAAATTTTTCAGGTGGTCTCAGAATAATGTGCAGGGAGTTCTAAGAACACTGCAAAAATTTTGTGACATGACTCATCCGTACGACCGCGGAAGGGCGGCCAAAACCCCCTTTTGGCCGCGCTTCCGCCGCAGTATTGTGGGATCGTGTGATTAGTTTTTTGCAGTGGGCTTAAGGGCTGAAATTAGGGGTTTTGGAATGTTAAAATTGGGCCCAGGTTTTCTGTGAGTGCTACAGCTTTGATTGGGGGCCCACTTGTTAATTTTTGGTCAATCGGAAAATTTTAAACACATTTTTCACAGTATTTACATTATATCTGCGACCGTGAATGTCACTCGATCGGTAAATCCGGTCTAACTGCTATAGCCCGGTTAGACGGATTTGCGAACGTGACTTTCACGTTGATGTTCTATGTTTATGCTGTGATGTTGCGGATCGGTCGTGGGGGATAGCCTGGATGCAATGCTAGTACAGTGCTGTTGTATTATGTACATTTGATATTGCGGGGCGAGCGTCCGACATGTGGACTGCCGTCACTGCCAGTTTGTATTATTCTTTTGGGGCACGACCTGGTTGCGGTCGATGTACCCGGTGTATGTATATTTTACTTTCTGTACTAGGGTTACCCCGCGGAGGGGTGCACGGATAGCCGGGTTCTAGAGGGCAACGGGCCCGCATCTCAGGGCATTGAGACGGAGGGGGCTTCAGTCTGGAATTGGCAGGCTATTCGCCGCACTCGTAGGGGGTACAGGTTGACCCAGGAGGGGTGCCCAAGTTACCGGATTCCGTGAAGTGCTGGGTGGTCCATTCACGGAGCTGAAGGGGGCTGCCTCGCTTCAGGTTTTGGCGGGTGACTTGCCGCACCCGTAGGGGTCTAGGATTTCATTGCACAGGCTATCCACACGACCAGGGGAACGTCGGGTTTCAGCAGCGGCTCTGTGAAACCCGGGGCTTCCAGATATCTGTATTGTTCTGTGATGCTGTACATTTCTGTGATGTTGCATTTTATTCACGCCTTGAGCGAAATACTATATATTGGTATATATATTAGTAGATGTTGTATATGTTTTTCATCCGCGCTAGTCCAGTCCCCGCTCTGCCGTTAGTTAGCTAACCTAACGGGTGATGACGGGACCCAGTGGCGAATGCGGATGGCATATACGTACGTCAGTATATTTTCGTTCTTTGTGGTGTGATCAATTGATGGGACTGCGTTGATTCGGATCAATGCAAGATAAACAAACCTATTCTGATGTTGTTGGAACAATTTTTCAAAAAGCTGTTATTGCAAGGACGTTCACTTTTGTTTTGCATCATGGTATTCATTTGGAATATCCTGCTCCTCAGTCGACGAGGCAAGGGCCGAGATCCCTTCACCGGGAGTGACCCCTTGGACAGAATTTTGCGTCAGGGCAATAGCTTCACTATAGCCGATTACTTTTGCTTTGCATCGTGGTATTCAGTTGGAATATCCTGCACCTCATTCTACGGGGAAAGAGCCGAGATCCCTTCACCGGGAGTGACCTCTTTAGTAAAGGTTTTCGTCACTATATTTTTATAAAAGTTATCCAGTTCCTTCAACGATATCAAGTTCACTACGTTAAAGGTTTTTCGCCAAAAACCAGTCGTAGCCCTCCGTCATTTCAGATTAGTATTACTTAGTATTCGTGCTGCGTTTGTCGTGCATTGCCGTGGCGTAGTGTTCGGTAGCTATGTAATGCTTTTCTGTCACATGGATAAGTGGATTGGTTAGGACAGTCGTGCGGTCTTGTTGGCATTGTCAAGGACTCGTACGGGTGGGTTTAATGCAATCAAGATAATGACGGGTAGAACTTGACTAGGACTCTTTGATTTGTTGGCATTGTCAAGGTCACTTGGGTCCTAGGGGTAAAAACAAATATCGGGAGTTTCAAAAGAACTGAAACTTGCCAGACATGCGCATACCTTCTGGAGTGTGGTGACGTGAGTGGATTCCGTCACGTTATCATGCGGTGATAGTTGGATCCCGATTCCCACTGATGAGTTAGTATACTCCTCGGGTGACCCCGACTAATTCTTCTTTCAGGTTTGGAGGAGAATTTGAGGTACAGTGGGAGGTTTCCAGATTAGACAAAGTGATAACCATTCTGATCTAGGTTAGAGTGCACGCTGAGTGTTTCTTTTCTCTCTCTCTTTGGCAGCGACCTTTGACCCGACCCTAAGACTATGACTCAGTGACCAAGTTGACCGAACCTTCTTAACACAGGCTTTTGGATTGTCAGAGTTGCAGACCTCATTGCCACTCCTACTTTTACCCTTTTCTCCTAGACACCCCGCATTACTGCGAACGTCCACTTCCATTGGACAAAACCATCGTATGGTTATATACGAACTCGAAGGACTTCGATGATGGTTTCTGGTTCTGGAGAAAACGGATAGGATTATTCAGTTGTCTTTTCTTTCCACCTTCTCTCAGGGTGCGAGTACTCCTTGGTTTAGGAGTAGTACACCTATTACGCTTTTTGGATAGTCTTCTTCCAAACCATAGGCTGGTGCCGAACGGTAGGGAAGGAAGAAAACCAGTTAGCCTAAATGGTGTACAGAAGGTATCAAGTTCAGACAAAGCAAGGGATTAGTAAGAGGGCAAAGTAAATTGCGACAGATATTCACGACCAAACCAAGTATTCCTTAGCCAATCCTAAATCACCTTTGTATTTCTCCAGGACACTCCGTGTCACTACGAAGATCCACAGTTTATTTGGATAATCCATCGTATGGTTATATACGAACTCGAAAGGAACTTGTTCCAGTTCGGGGATGGATTCTGGTTCAGGAGAAATAGGAATAAAGTACATTCAGGTGTCTTTTATCTTCACCTTCTCTCGCATTGCGAGTGTTCCTAGGATTGGGACAGTACACCCTTTATGCTTTTTGGATGGTCTTCTTCCAAACCATAGGCTGGTGCCGAACTGTAGGGAAAGAAGAAAACCATTTGGCCTAAAGGGGTGTACAGAAGATAATGACTAAAGACATAGAAAGGGATTTAGAAAGATAGCAAAGAATTACAAGGTTACAGTTGTGAATCTGGATAATGGAAGAGGCATTACTAAGAATACCAGGATACCCCAACGAAACATTTCAATGTTTCAGTTTCACTGTGTACTGTTAATAGAAAACTGATTTCCCGATTAAACACTTACTCCAGGGTATGTATTTACCAGGTATGATTCTCACATCTGTATGGTTTTACAGATGATGAGTGGGAGTAAGTTATTGGGAATTGGGTGATCATCCTCATTATATCGGGATTCGTTGTAATCGGTGATATTTGAGGAAGTCACCTGGGTTGTTTGCCGGACGGCAATTTTTGGTTTTGAATATCCGCGGTTATGCACCAATTTCAAATTGATATATCTGTACGTCTATTTTCATAGAGTGAGATATACCTTTTGATATTATGTCGATGACATTTACCTATATCAGTGGATGGTTAGGTAAGGAGCATCAAGCAGCGGTGTAATTCTTCTTAGCCATAAGTACAGTTTTCAACCTACGACGCACAGTGAAAGAGTTGTCAAACTCAGCGGACTTATACAGAGTATTGTATGTTGTCCAGTGTCCATTAGGACAGAGGGGTTGGTCCTCATACTATATTCAGTTTACTTATGACTTCTCTAGTTTTTAGACAGGTGTTTCGTGGAAACACATGGTCTGAATTTTGAGGAGTTATAGGTATTTGAATAGAGTAGAGAACCAGGTGTAGCAAGTATCGAGATTCTTCAAAGTGATCGAAGATGCAGATACTTGTGTATGGTGTTCAGTTGATAGTAATGATAAAGAGAAATTGCTTCTCTTTCAGGTTACTCATAATTGGAAGCATTCCTAAGTTGAGTAACGCTGATCGGCCTCTCTCTATTTAGTTTACATGCACTGGAGATAGCTGCATGATTTGAATCTGGTTCAATTAAATCAGTGCCTCTGGTTCTATATTGGATATAGAACAGTTCATATCTTAACTATGTTAAGGTACGGGGAGTTGTCCGGCTTATGCTTAAAACCAGACACTGGACAACTCAAGGCACGTTTCTGTAATGGCTGTTTGTGGGTTAACCCAGGCTATGACGAGGGTTGACTTTCTACCATCTGGGAGATCAATAGTAATATTGTTCTAGACTCGCCACAGTTTTAATAAAAATGGATTTTTCAGAAAACAGTAGTGGGAGTATGGTAGAACTGGAAGTGATTCCAGAACCGCAAACGATTACTGAAGATTTGATAAGGAACCTAAAGATTCAATCTGATTTGACATTCCATTGGCCACTCCGAAGATAAGGTGGGTAACTTCAGGCACCCGAGAGGTACTCCGGGAGCCTCAAGGACGGTGACAGGGAAGTTCTTGTTTACCCACACTTGCCATTGCTGTTGTTCCAGGCTGCGAGACCCGGCAGGAGGATGAGTATAGCGTCGTTCTAAACTAGCTTTGGAAGTGCATGTCTATATGACTCTGCCAGAGGGTTGTCGTAGTCAGTGGGAGCAGCGGAAGCATTGGTGGACATCAGGCTTATGTCTATTTATAGACTAAAGCAGATGTAGCGGAGATAGATCATCCATTTCTGATGTGACAGTCATAGGATTGACGTCATCAGAATAAGGGGGTGGATCTGTTGAGAAGGTAGTAGGGAGTGATATTCCTATACTACGATCGGTTATACTTTGGTCGTCACACGGTGTTTTCGCCGTATGGGATTTGGACATTATGTCAGACATACTGGTTACTAGATCTATGGTTTTAGATCTAGATTTGGGTGGTTTCCCAATCTGGGTACCTTGACAGCACTTTATGAGTATTTAGAATGGACGACTCCTGGCATGGTAGTGTACCTGCAGTTGATGGAGTCACCCTCTCTAAAGGTGTCTTATAGACTAAAGGGGAGAGGGATACTCATGATTGGCAGATCACTTGCTTAGGCAATTGAGTCAATCATGAGATGTCAAGTACCACACCAGATGTTCTTGCACTAGATGCAATAAGTTGATATTGATCCAACCCTGGAGAAACAGTCGGAAGCAGTCTTAGAACATAAGTGGATGTTCTAGAAATATGATAATGACAGCCTCATTTGGGAGACATTTATCATTCCAGGCTTCCAAGTTGACTTAGACGACAAGGAGGTTGTCAGAGTTATAGTTTTCCTTCTGACGAGGGGCAGTATTTTGGACAGGTGGTCCAAGGCAATACTGAGGGTGGCATGGCGCAGGATACTGATTAAGTTCAGTTAACGATACAGTCTAAGAAGTTTGGATTTGAAGTTCATTTATGAACTAGGTCCCATCAGACATCCAGACGTTCTAAGACAGGTATTGCTCATTTCGGGAGATGGCTTTCTCCGCGAACTTGAGATATAGAGAGACATAGAAAGAAACATCACAGCGGATCCACTCACTGAGGCTATTCCTCGAACGCAATAGTTTCGCAAACAGGCTTTGTGCGACTGACTAGTAGAGGAGTTGGGTGTTCGGTATCACACGGGCTGTGAGTATGCGGCATCGCAATAATTAGCCTTGAGTGCAAGTGGGAGATTGTTGGAGATAGTGCCCTCAGAGTCAATTGTTGGATCACAGGCACGTGATTGCAATGATTGAGGGAGGACCTATCCCGGTAGGACAGTCTTACTCGAGATGATAGTATGCTATCTGGTTTACCTTTATCATCGTGTACTGTTTTAGGTGACCTGACATGTCGCTATTACACGTTGATAGAGCCCCTAGGATTCTTGCTTGACTACCAGCAGTATGATGGCGATCATATACGTGGGAGCTGGTAGTCTATAAGCACATCCTTAAAAGGTCCCTAGTCGTAGGAGTTTCGAGACAGGGCATCGATACTCCATTAGTAGACTAGTGTATACATTCGAGACCCCGACGAGGGGCGGTGGCCGGTCTCACAAGCCACTGGTGTCAGTTGGTTCACCTAAGATGTATACAGGTGCTCATTGGGTTATGAGTACACCGGACAGGACTCGCCGGGAACCTGCTAGTTGGGCTTATACCTGACGTCAGATAGCAGTTCCCTGGTGACATGTGTACAGGTTAGTTCATCGACCTGAGGATCGTCATTTGTCTCGTGTGAGTTCCCACTGTGCTTTGATTACTACCCTACCACGGCTCAAAGGAGTCGTGCAAACAGGTTTTAGTTGGGTACAGTCCCGAGCCGCATGGAGGCAGTGAGCGGATCTTCAGGGGTTCGTCTCTCCCGGTATTGGGGGTGAGGTCGCGCTGTGTCTAGGAGAGCCATTACGCAAAGCCCTCGGCCGAGGCAGGAGATTTACTGGTAGGTATTCCAGTAGTATCTCAAGGCGTTCTGGGCTACACTCCGACACGACTTGTACCGCTTTTGGGGGTCTGACTTTTACCAACCCCCTAGGCCCGCCATGCGATACTCATAGACGAACGGACCGGACTGTACGGATATTGTCACTGACAGGCTCAGTTGGGTGTCGGGGTGAGCTTCCTCATCGACGTCCCTTTTGGTCAATAGCTGGTGGCCCGTCACGTATTGGCTTATACCTCTGACGTGCCAGTGGTTAAATCCACAGCCATAGTATTGACGAGTCTTTAGAGTCCACCACACTTACAGTTACTCAAGCTTTCGGGCGAAACGCTGTAGAGGCCGTATGGAGATATGGTAGGGTCCGATCAGATACATACGGTATTGCACGGATCAGGATCGGACAGTTTTGTACTAGTGGCCGTATAGTTATATGGCAGGGTTTGATCTGATACGTGCGGTATTGCACGGATCAGGATCGAACGATTTTTACTAGCCGGCTTTGGCTTAAGCCGGTCCTAGTCTAGTACAGTATAGATTTTGTCTCATTGCATTTGTATCCGGTCGGAATACAGATGCGGGTGTGTATGCACAGTATCGGGGTTTTCCTGTAATTTATTACGGGACCAGTTTTCTGGAGTTGCCAGTTTGTATTCCGTTCCGGCCGGTTTTTCTTTGTTCTTTCCCGGCCGGACTTTTCTGATGGAGGGGGTAATTTGCAGTTTTGCAAATTACATTTGTGGAGGGTTTATTTGTAAGATGAGAGCATCTTTTTATTCCATTCTTTTCCTTCATCTTTTCATGCTTTATTGTGATGAGATTTGATTAGAATGGTTGATGTGAGTTTGTGATGATTATGTTTGTTTATGGTCACCCTTCATACTCTCCTACACTCACCTCCCTCTTGTTTCATATATTCTTCCTCCTCCACCATTCTCATTGAGAGGATAAGTTTTTCATGAGAGAAAAAGAAAAGAGAGAAGAAGAAGGAGAGAGTTCTTCATTCTTGATCTCATTCATGTTAGAAAAATGCAAGCACCATTTTTCTTATCTCATTTCCTCCATCAAGGCAACAAACCCCAAAAGAGACTATGATTCTACACTACACTTCCTACAGCACATCTTGAGCATGTCGAGTTGCCGGCTTCATGCTCGAGTTGCCTCGGTATTGAGGCGGGAGCCCATAAAAGACGCAGGCGATGTGGTGCCCTTTCCGGCGAGGAGGCGACGATATGGAGACAAGACTTTCCGCGGGAGATCGGGACGATGAAGAGAAGACCGGAGGACTCGGATCACTCGGTATACTTCTCACCCTATCTCTTGATTGCTAGCATTAGGTTAATGGTAAACGATCCGGGTTTTCTTTGTCCGCGGTAGCGCCGGTTTCCGAGTAAGGAAAATTTTTGATTCCGCATTTTGGCCTCGAGTACGAGGCCGGGGCGCTGCCGTGGCGCAACAGTTATGCACTTGAGAAGCTGCATACCTATTGAATAGGGTTCAAATCAAATCAGATGCCTACCACTTCATATGTGATATGGAAAGGGAAGAGCCCATATCTTAAGTTGGTTAAGATTTGGGGTTGTCCGGCCTATGTCTAAAAGCAAAATCCGGACAAGCTCAAGGCAAGGACCGTTATGTAGAACTGGAAATGTTCCAGCTATACAAACTGCAGCTGATAATTTGGTAGAACCAAAAGATTCAATAGTTTCCAACGAACCTCAGCCTCTCCGCCGATCTAGTAGGGTTTCTCACCCACCTGAGAGATACTTCGGTTTCTCTATGACAGTGGGAGCGAGGATTGCATCATGAGATGATGACCGAACTAGTTTCGAGCTGGCCATCAGAAGTGGGACTCTGTAAGAATGGCTGGATGCTTATCGATCTGAGATGGAATCCTTATACACCAACAAAGTATGGACTTTGGTTGCTTTATCTGAAGGGTTAAATCCCCATCAGGAGCAAGTAAATCTTAAGAAGATTACTTGGTGTACATGGAAAAGTTGAGACTTTCAAAGCTAGGCTTGTTAAAGGTTTGCATCATAGACCAGGTATGGATTATGTTAAAACCTTTTCTAAGCATCTATGCTTATGTCCATCCAGATCCTACTTGCCACGGCTACATACCATGACTACGATATCTGGTGGTTGGGTGTCATGACTACTTTTCTAAATGATGTTTTAGAAAAGAGCGTCTATAAGTACACAGCGAGAGGGCTTCGTAGACAGTGGGAGCAGCGGAAACGTGTGCAAGATGCTTTATAGGATAAAGCAGGCATCGTGGAGTTGGAACGTCTGTTTTGATGTGGTAGTCAAAGAGCTTGACTTCATCAAAATGGTAGATGAACCTTGTATATACAAAAAGGTAGTAGAGAGTATGGTGGTGATCCTCGTAGAGTACGTGGATGACATACTCTTGATAGGGAAGGAGTTTCTTATGCTACGCTCGGTTAATCTCCGCTTATCATAAGGATTCTCCATATAGGATCAAAGTGATACCTCCTAAATCCTGGGTTTTGGATCTATGAGATAGATCTAATTGGATGTTAGGATACTCACTAGTTGTAGTGAGATGGTATCAATCGATCCTGGGGAGAATCACTGGAAAAGTTCCAGGGTGATAAGAACGACTGAATGTCAGTCCCAGGCATTGTCTTCACCCTCAGTGGAGGGACGGTATGTTGGAAGAGTTCCAAGCTAGATACCGTAACATACTAGACGATTAAAGGAAAGATACATCGTTACCAAGGATACTACCAAAGAGGCAGTCTGGATATTTATAAGTTCATAAGATGAACTTCGTTCCTACCATTGTGTGACAATGGAGTTGTGGCTTTAGCCAAGGAACTACCGTCCCATCAGAAATCCAGATATAATTCTTAGGCAGTATCACCTGATCATGGAGATGGTTGATCTCCAGGGAGATCGAGGTTAGGAGAGTAGAGACAGAGGACAACAGCGCGAATCCACTCACAAAGGCCTTTTTTTATTTCCAGAAGAGACTTTTATGGGATGGTTAGGTATGAGATACTTCAACCGCAGCTAATTGTTGGGTATGCGATACCATAACAGATGGCCCTAGTGCAAGTGGGAGATTGTTAGTTATATGTATGCCCTAGAGGCCATTACTGTACATACGATGTATATTGTAGTGGATGCTAGGACATATATAGGGAGGACTTTCTTGCTCGACATGATAGTATGCTATCTGGTTGTACTTTATCTTAATATGTACTCTGATTGTCTCTATATTACATGTTGATAAAGCCCTTAGGAAATGTACTCGACTACTGGGACTATGATGAGATCATACTAGTGGGGCCACGGTAGTCGACGTGTACATCCTATAACTGTTCCTAGTCGAGGGTGTATCGAGACAGGGCATCGATGCACCAGAGTAGACTAGCGTATACGCATCTTGACCCATATGATGGGCGATGGATGATCCCATATCCATCGGTGTTTGACATCAAGGATGGTGTACGGGTGCTCAGTGGAGACTGGGTACACTGGACGGACTCGCCGAGAACTCCCAGATGGTATTATACCATACGTCAGATGGCAGTTCTCCGGTGACACTGGTACAGAGTAGTCTGTTGACCCGAGATCATCATAGAGTCTTGTATGATTCCCACTGTGCTTTGATTTCCATCATACCACGTCCAAGAGGGCGTGCAAAAAGGTGGCTTTTGGGAACAGTCCCGAATCACATGGAGGCAATGAGCGATAGGAGGGGATTCGTCTCTCCCGGTATAGGGAGTTAATGTTGTGCTGTGTTTGATTGGCTATAACCGGAAATCCCTGGCCAGGGTTGCTGAGATTTACTGGTAAGTGTTATCAGTAGTTTCTCGAACTGTTATAGACCTTATAGCGACACGACTTATCAAGCTACTGGGGTCTGACGTTTACCACCCCTAGGCGAGAAATGCAACATATCAGACGACGAGACCGGACTGTATGGGAGTGTTACTGTTTGGATTCGCAGGAGAATGTACAGGCTTGCTTGTTGATCTTCTGAGCGCTCAATACCTGGGTAGCTGTTACGTTTAGCTGACCGCTTGCAGCTTGTGGGTGTTTGATATGATCATCACCTACTGCCGGCGTATTGACGATTCTTTAGAGTCCTACACAGAGGTTTCTTGACTCAGGCAAAACGGAGTAGGAGCACATATGTGATATGTGCGGGACCGAGGATAATGCGATATGTGATACCGTATTCTATTCTCGCGATATTTGATATCAACCGGGTCATCGGATCAAGTGTTGATTCGATGAATCGGTACGGATAAATATTAGTCGGTTATATGCGATATAGCCGGATTGTCGGATCAAGTGTTGATTCGATAATTTAATGTATAATAATATATATGATATATTAAATTACATTAACTAATATTTGCTCACTAAAAGATTCTTTTTCTCACTCGGGTAATACATTGATATATATGCGATATATATTAATTGTATTATTTTATTTGGTTACAATAAATATTATATATGTGATATATAATATTGTAACATGATATGATAACTAATGCAACTTGTTTTGTGGAGTTTAAACATGCATAGGGTTTGGATTAGGGTTAAACCTTCTAGTTGATTCTAGAAGCTTTTCATTTTGTCATGATAAAGGTATTTGTGTGTGACTCATTCTTAACTCAACCCAAACCCTAACCCTTGGTTAATTCTCTACAATGGTTAAGTGAACCATGGTTGCATAATTGATCATTATCTCCTTTTCCTATTCATCACAAAAGGATAATTCTAATATTGATCATCATCTTCTTCCTTCTTCTTCTTTGCTTGAAATGGTTTCTTGCTTTGATTTTTGTGATGGATAAATATGAGAAAAAGATAAATAAAGAGAGCAAAAATCCTACTTCATCATCCTCATCTTCCCTTGCCATTTAGATGAGGGTGTTCACATCATTTCATGAGTGTTAGCTTGTGTTAAAGAAACTTCAAGGTAGATCATCTTAGTATCGAAAATCGGAAGCAAAGGTTGCGTCTTTCTCTTCGTGGAACCTCTCGAGAGTCCGGATCCCGATGATCGCAGCGAAGGGACCACAACACGGAGCATATGAAGTGAAGGACCGGATCTACAAAGGTTGTAATCCCTCTCACTTAGTGTTAAAGTGTTTAGCATGCTTGTTTTCGCCTAATCTCTAGTTTAAAGTTCCGTATTCGGGTTGTTCGGCACGGCTAAATTTTTAATCGGGCATGGTTGATGCCTCGTAGACCCTTGTGCGCGTGCCTAGTAACCCTACAGGGCTTCCCTCCGACACGACTTATACCGCTATTAGGGGACTGACGCTTGCCGCCCCCCTAGGCCCGATATGCGATAGTCTTGGACGAACGGACCGGACTGTATGGAGATTGTCACATCAGACTCAGTAGGAGTTCGGATGGGTTTCCTCATCGGCCTTCTTATCGACATCTACCTGGGGACCGTTACGTACAGCTAGTGCCGCTTGCGGTCTGTGGTTAAACCCACTACCAGCGTAGTAGTCGAGTCTTTAGAGTCCCACACAGAGAGTTTCCCTACTCCAGGCGAAACGATATAGAGGTCGTATGGTTTTACGACAAGGGTTCGGACGCATACGTGTGTTTACACACGTACGTCGTTCGGACAGTTTTTACCAGTCGGCTTTGGTTTAAGCCAGTTACTGGTATCCGGTTATTGGATTTATACAGTCTAAAGTTTTTCCGTATTTTTGCGGAAAGGAGGGGTGTTCTCGTAATTGCGCGAGAAGCTTCTAAAAGATGGTGACTAAGGAGGTTTAGGTGGCATATACAATGAATGTGATTAGTGAGTCATATGGATGATTCATCCATGTCATTAATGCTTCATAATTGCTTAATGACTCATGGATGTGAATCATCACTAGATATTATCAAGCATGGTTGTTAAATGATTTTATTTTCTTTTCTTGATAAAAAGAAATGCTTGATATATATTATCATAACTCATTATTCTCACTTCATTATTATTATCACCTTCTCTCTCCTCAAGCTCTCCCTCTTCAAACCCTAATCCTCCCCTCTCATGTGTTGAGTACAAGGATTAGTTAGACTACTTAATCCATAACCCTCTCTCTATTTCACCTAGCTTCTTTGATTAGCACTTAAAGAAGTTTAGTTGCCTTAATTTAGAGGCTAAGCTTGGAGTAAAGCTCTCGGGTGGATCTTCTACTACTTCGAGAAGGCCGAGGAGGAGGAGGAGTTCGCAAAGACGAAGGACACGATTCGTTAGGTATAATCCGTAAACATAGTAGTATAGAACTTCTATGTTTGTAGTTAGTTATCGTTTAGCTTCGATTCAAGCGGTTAGTCGATGTTTGTGCTTTAAACAAGTTCGTTTTTAAAATTTCCGCCTCCCCACAAGTATTGGGGTGTTGTACATCGACTTACAGTGGTATCAGAGCCTTGCTAAACAATAAATAACTTACTTGCAAATTTGTATGAATTTCGAACGGAAAAAACAAAACCGGAAAAGCCCGAAATCACAAGTTTCTGTCGATTTTTAAATGAAGTCCAAAATTTTTTCGGGGATGTTCAGAAAGCTTGAAAAGACAGTAGAAGAACACACAAGAAATTTAGGCCCCTGAATCGCCTAAAGCGCCGTGGAACCGCGGCGGATCCCACCGATCCGCCGCGCTTCCGCCGCCGAGTTGGCGATTCAGGAACCCAATTTTCCCTTGTTGCTTCTCTGTGATATTTGGTATTTTCTGGAATATTTAATTTTTGCTCAGGTTTCAGATTTGCAGAGAAGTATTGGAGCAAAATTAAAAGTGTTTAATCGATTGAAATTATACAGTATTTGCTTGTTGGATTATATCTGTGTTTGTATAATGTGTTCGTAAACCTCCCCTAACTGCTAGTATGTCGGTTGGCAGGGGGTTGCACATTTCTGTAATGGATTTTATCTGTTTGTGCATATGAACTGTGTTGGACTGTTGTGATGTATAGCCGGGGTTATGTGATGGGTTATTATTAATTCATTTGATGTAAATGTAATTTTTTGTAATATTTTTTTGCGGGGCACATCCAGGTTGCGGTTGTAGCCACCGTTGTATTATTTCATTTTACTGTTTTTGCTCCTAGGACAGACCCAAGGTGGGGTGCACAAACTGCCGGGCGGGTAGTTTGCCGCACCCGTAGGGGTCTTGGGTGGGGTAATGGCTATTCATCACAACTGTGTAATCCGTATTTTATTGCAGGCTCAAAACAAACACGGATTGCTTGCAAATCCAATTAAGTTCATCTGTGATCTGGAATGAATATCATTGCGTCAGACGAATGTAAAATATCTATATATATGATAGCTATTTTAGACGTCACTTATGTTTTACACCCGCGCTAGCCCAGTCCCCGCTCTGTCGTTAGTTAAGTAACCTAACGGGTGATGACGGGACCCAGTGGCGAATGCGGATGGCATAAGAGGACGTCATATTTTCGTTGTTCTCTGCAATGATAGGTTAATGATGGGACGCATTATCTATAATGCAAAGAAAATAAACCAAAGTTTTAATCGTTGGAACAATTTAAAAGAAACCACTCGGTTAATTTTAAAAACAGATATTTTTAAATGCAGAGCTTTAACCACTCCTTTTAAAAGCTATCAGGTTCCTTCGGTTATATCAAGTTCACTACGTTCACGGTTTCGCAAAAACCATTCGTAGCCCTCCGTCATTTCATTTGAGTATTCAGCAGTATTCAAGCTATGCATTTTGGCCAAAGTCAAGGCATAGTGTTTGGTAGCTGCTGGGTTTTCATTTGTTGCATAAGATAGATGAGTTGGTTTGGGACAGTCGTATTATCATTTGACCAAAGTCAGGGGTATGTACGGATGGGTTCAAATTGACAAGATAATGACGGGTAGAACTTGACATGTGACTTATGACATTTTGACCAAAGCCAAGGTCATAAGAGCATGGGGCAAAAACTTATATCAGGAATTTCTAAAGAAACTGAAATTTGCAAAGAGATGCATACCATTTAGAGTTTGATGAATGTTGGTAGCATTCCTACAACATTATCAGACGATGATATTTGAATTCCGATCCTACTGTAAGTATATGCTACTTATCAGGATATTCGTCACTTAACGATCAATGCTATAAACCAAGTAGGTGTCAAGAAAAGTGTCAGCGGGGTTACGCCCCCAGAGAAAAGAGGTTCTTTAATTAAGGAACTTCACGAAAGCGTTGGAAAACCTCCCTCGAAGTATCGACACTGGCCTGGCTGAACGGTTAAGCAAGTATTGTACGGTGAGAATAGTCCTGGCTAATTCTTCTTTTATGGTTTGAGGAAGGATTCGAGAAACAGTGGGAGCCATCCAGTTTAGATAAACTAAAAACCACTCTAAACTTGCAAGAGCATCATGCTAAAGAGTTTTCTTCTCTCTCTCCTAATTGCAGCGACCCTGAAAATGACTGGACTTAAGTTACTTTTAGAGAAAAATATACTGACAGGGCCAAACTATAAAGATTGGCGGCGGAATGTCAAAATGGCTTTAACCTATGACAAATTGGGGTACGTCCTCACCGCTACGGCACTTGCTGTCCCTGGTCCCAAATCCAGCAATGCGGATAAGGAAATCCGCAAAACCTGGGATTTAGATTGCGCGAAAGCCAAGTGCATCGTGCTTGCCTCGATGGACAATGAACATCAGAGGAGGCATGAGGATATGGAACTAGACGCCATATTTCTCCATACAAAGGAACTTTATGGAGAGCAATCTCGTATAGCAAGATACGAGACCTCAAAGAACTTGTTTCGAGCGAGGTTGGCTGTCGGGTCATCGGTAGGAGAACATGTCCTAAAGATGATTGGCTATATAGAAGAGCTCACAGACCTTGGGACGACTTTGGATAATGAGCTCTATACAGACCTTATTCTCCAGTCCCTTCCTTCCACCTACGCCCAGTTTATCCTGAACTTCAACATTCAAAGAAAAGAAGTTGAACTTCCGGAACTCCTGAACATGTTAAGGAGTGCAGAGGGCACCTTGCAGAAGGCAAGGGAAACACCCGCTATGTTTGTTGGCGGTGCATCTTCTTCCGGGTCCAAGGCTAGGGCCAAAGGAAGGAAGAAGAAGGTCGTCCCCAGACCTAGAGAAGGTGTAAGTAAGGTGGGAGGGAAGGGAAAGAAAAAGTTGCTGGTACCAGTAGTGGCTCAGGATGAGTGCTTCCATTGTCATAGGAAAGGGCACTGGAAGAAGAATTGCAAGGCATGGATCGCCAAGAACCAAGGACCAAAGCAAGCTGTGGCTTCGACTTCAGGTGTGTTTGTAATTGAGAATTGTCTGTCGATCAACTCTACTTCCTGGGTATTGGATACCGGATCAGGATCTCATATTTGCAATTCATTGCAGGCACTGAGAAACCGTAGAGTGCTGTAGGAAGGTGATATGACCCTAAAGGTTGCTAACGGAGCTAGCGTGGGAGCTGCGTCCGTCGGGGATTATCACCTAGGATTGACGAGTGGACACATTTTGGTTTTACATAACTGTTTTTTTGTACCAAGCTTAACGTGTAATATCATATCAGTTTCCTTGTTATCAAATAAAGGTTATGATTTCACGTTTGTAAGAGATGTTAACATCCACCTTAATCATGGTTTGATTGGGTCCGGTACACTAAATAACGGAATATATGTTTTAAACCAACTCTAAATTTTCAATGTCCAGAACACACTAAAAAGAAAGTCTCCAGATTTAAATAAAGCTTTCTTATGGCATTGTAGACTGGGTCACATCAATGAGAGAAGGTTGACTAAGTTGCATAGAGAAGGATATTTGGACTCGTTCGAATATCAAACTTATGACACTTGTCAATCTTGTCTCAAAGGACAGATGACAAAGACTCCATTCACTGGACAAGGAGTAAGAGCGAGCGAGCTCTTAGGACTCATACACAGCGATGTATGTGGTCCAATATCTACACATGCAAGAGGTGGTTTTTCCTATTTCATTACTTTCATGGATGATTACTCAAGATACGGATTCATTTATCTGATGAAACATAAATCCGAGGCTTTTTAGAAATTCCAAGAGTATAAGAATGAAGTAGAAAACCAAACCGGCAAAAGTATCAAGACACTTAGATCTGATCGAGATGGTGAATACTTAAGTGCCGAGTTCCTAGGTTACCTAAAAGAGAAAGGAATTCTCTCTCAGCTTACTCCTCCATACACTCCACAGCATAACGGTGTATCGGAGAGACGGAATCGAACCCTATTAGATATGGTACGATCCATGATGAGTAATGCTGAGTTACCGCGATCTTTCTGTGGTTATGCGCTAGAATCAGCAGCATATCTTCTGAACAGGGCTCCTACCAAGACTGTGCCTACCACTCCATATCAGATGTGGACTGGGAAGAAACCCCATCTTCAGCATATGAAGATTTGGGGATGTCCAGCTTTTGTGAAAAAGCAGCATGTGGACAAGCTCGAGGCATGATCAGTAAAGTGTAAGTTTGTGGGATATCCAAAGAATTCCAAGGGGTATCTATTCTATTACGCAGAGGAACAAAAGGTGTTTGTTTCTCGAAATGCCCATTTTCTAGAATATCAGTTTTTAGAAAGGGAAATAAGTGGGAGCGAAATAGAACTGGAAGAAATTCCAGAACCACAAACTGCTACTGAGAGTTTGGTAGAACCAGAAGTTCAAAAAGAACAGGACATTCCCGCACCCCTCCGCAGGAGTAGTAGGCCGTCTCATCCACCTGAGAGATACTACGGTTTTCTCATAGATGGGGATAGAGAGGACTGCATCATAGATGATGATGAACCTACTGACTTCCAGCAGGCCATCCAGAGCGGCGACTCGGTACGATGGCTAGATGCAATGCGGACCGAAATGGAGTCCATGTACACCAACAAAGTATGGACTTTGGACTTTGCTCCAGATAGGGTAAAACCCATAGGATGCAAATGGATCTTCAAGAAAAAGATTGGTGTAGATGGACAGGTGGAAACCTATAAGGCTAGACTTGTTGCAAAGGGTTTTCGTCAAAGACCTGGTTTGGACTATGACGAAACTTTTTCTCCAGTGGCTATGCTCAAATCCATTCGGGTCCTTCTTGCTATTGCTGCCTTCCATGATTATGAAATCTGGCAGATGGACGTAAAGACGGCTTTTCTGAATGGAAATTTAGAAGAATGCGTCTATATGGATCAGCCAGAGGGTTTCAATCAGAGTGGGAGCAGCGGGAAAGTATGCAAGTTGCTTAAGTCCATTTATGGACTAAAACAGGCATCGCGGAGTTGGAACATCTGTTTTGATGAGACAGTCAAAGAATATGACTTTGTCAAAAATCCAGATGAACCGTGCATATATAGTAAAGTTGTAGCCAGAAGTGTTGTATTCCTCGTCTTGTACGTGGATGACATTCTATTGATAGGAAATGACATTCCTATGCTACAATCTGTCAAAGGATTCTTGTCACACAGGTTCTCCATGAAAGACCTGGGTGATGCCTCTTACATTCTGGGGATCCGGATCTATCGTGATAGATCCAAGAGGATGTTGGGACTTTCGCAGTCCAGGTATATCGACACTGTACTGAAAAGATTCAGTATGGAAGATTCTAAGCGCGGTAACCTACCGGCTTGTCACGGAATCACCCTCTCCAAAGAGATGTCTCCCAAGACTGATTTGGAAAGGGAACGCATGTCTATTATACCCTACGCTTCTGCGGTAGGCTCTATAATGTATGCGATGTTGTGCACCAGACCAGATGTAGCTTACGCACTGAGCGTGGTAAGCCGGTATCAGTCAGACCCAGGGGAGAAACACTGGATAGCAGTAAAGAACATTCTCAAGTACCTGAGAAGGACTAAGGAGATGTTCTTGGTTTACGGCGGAAAAGACCTCAGGTTGGAGGCCTTTGCTGATTCCGGCTTCCAGAGTGATAAGGACGATTCCAAGTCCATGTCGGGTTATGTCTTTACCCTCAATGGAGGGGCGGTGTGCTGGAAGAGCTCCAAGCAGGACACCGTTGCTGACTCGACGATGGAAGCGGAGTATATAGCTGCTTGCGATGCCGCAAAAGAAGCAGTCTGGATGAAGAAGTTCCTAACAGAACTTCAGGTGGTTCCTACCATAGTTGATCCAATACCTCTGTATTGCGACAACAACGGAGCTATAGCTTTAGCGAAGGAACCAAGGTCCCATCAGAAGTCCAGACACATCTTAAGGCGGTATCACCTGATCAGGGAGATCATTGATCGTCAGGAGATCGAGGTTCGGAGAGTTGCTTCTGAAGAGAACATTGCTGATCCATTCACGAAGGCCCTACCTCAGATTCAGTTCGAGAGGCTACTCGAGATCATCGGTCTTCGATATGCCAGTACATGGCCCTAGTGCAAGTGGGAGATTGTTAGTGTATATGCCCTAGGGGCTATTATTGTATCATACTAGTTTGTATATTACTTAATGGAAGCTTGGGATATTCACATGTATATAACAGTCTTGCTAAACATGGTAGTATGCTACTTGGTTTTTCTATCTTAATATGTGAGTATACGTATTGATAGAGCTCTTAGGATCTTGCTTGACTACCAGCGTTGTGATGGCAGTCACACTAGTGGGGGCTGGGTAGTCTACAAGCACATCCTTATTCAGGTCCCTAGTCGTTGGATTATCGAGACAGGGCATCGATACTCCGGAGTAGACTAGTGTGTACGCTTCTCATCCTAGTTGGGGAGATGGTCTGTCCCACAGCCGTCAGTACGTCGTACTGGAGATAGTATGCAGGTGCTCGTTGGGTTGCGGGTACACCGGACAGGACTCACAGGGAACTGTTGGTTGGTTTTATACCAGTCGTCAGTGAACAGTTCCCAGGTGACATGAGTACAGCATAGTCCACAGACTTGACACTGCTACTTTGCCTCGAGTGTGTCCCACTGTTCTTAGATTGCTACCCTACCACGGCTCAAAGGAGTCGTGCAAACAGGTAGCAGTTGGGTGCAGTCCCGAGCACTTGGAGGCAGTAGCGGTTAGACAGGATTCGTCTCTCCCGATATTGGGAGTTGATATCGCGCTGTGTCAGAGAGCCATTACGCAAAGTCCCTGGCCAGGGCAAGCGAGATTTGCTGGTAGGTTCCAGTAGTTTCTCAGGGTGTAATGGGCTTCCCTCCGACACGACTTATACCGCTATTAGGGGACTGACGCTTGCCGCCCCCTAGGCCCGATATGCGATAGTCTTGGACGAACGGACCGGACTGTATGGAGATTGTCACATCAGACTCAGTAAGAGTTCGGATGGGTTTCCTCATCGGCCTTCTTATCGACATCTACCTGGGGACCGTTACGTACAGCTAGTGCCGCTTGTGGTCTATAGTTAAACCCACTGCCAGCGTAGTAGTCGAGTCTCTAGAGTCCCACACAGAGAGTTTCCCTACTCCAGGCGAAACGATATAGAGGTCGTATGGTTTTACGACAAGGGTTCGGACGCATACGTGTGTTTACACACGTACGTCGTTCGGACAGTTTTTACCAGTCGTCTTTGGTTTAAGCCAGTTACTGGTATCCGGTTATTGGATTTATACAGTCTAAAGTTTTTCCGTATTTTTGCGGAAAGAAGGGGTGTTCTCGTAATTGCGCGAGAAGCTTCTAGAAGGTGGTGACTAAGGAGGTTTAGGTGGCATATACAATGAATGTGATTAGTAAGTCATATGGATGATTCATCCATGTCATTAATGCTTCATAATTGCTTAATGACTCATGGATGTGAATCATCACTAGATATTATCAAGCATGGTTGTTAAATGATTTTATTTTCTTTTCTTGATAAAAAGAAATGCTTGATATATATTATCATAACTCATTATTCTCACTTCATTATTATTATCATCTTCTCTCTCCTCAAGCTCTCCCTCTTCAAACCCTAATCCTCCCCTCTCATGTGTTGAGTACAAGGATTAGTTAGACTACTTAATCCATAACCCTCTCTCTATTTCACCTAGCTTCTTTGATTAGCACTTAAAGAAGTTTAGTTGCCTCAAGTTTAGAGGCTAAGCTTGGAGTAAAGCTCTCGGGTGGATCTTCTACTACTTCGAGAAGGCCGAGGAGGAGGAGGAGTTCGCAAAGACGAAGGACACGATTCGTTAGGTATAATCCCTAAACTTAGTAGTATAGAACTTCTATGTTTGTAGTTAGTTATCGTTTAGCTTCGATTCAAGCGGTTAGTCGATGTTTGTGCTTTAAACAAGTTCGTTTTTAAAATTTCCGCCTCCCCACAAGTATCGGGGTGTTATACATCGACTTACAACGCGCACGTACATGTGTCCGTTTTGGGGGTATGCTTTTTGATCATAAAACACTTCATTTTAAATTTTGGATCCCGCCTAAAATTTTATTATTTCAATTTCAAATTTTTGGACCCGACCCGGGCGCGATTTGGAAATGTTTTACTTTGCGCCAAAATCCCAAATTTTAATATTTTTTAAAACCATCGTATATTCAATTCTTTTAACCATCTAATATTTTTTAACCGTATAATATTTCTAATATTTCTTAATCTTTCACAATTTTCCATTCTCAACCAATCATAACCTCCTCTTTAACCCCCGTGGGCCCCCTTACCTCTCTCTCTCTCTCCCCTATATCTCTCTCTCTCTCTCCCCTATATCTCTCTCTCTACCCTACGTATATATTTCCCTTCAGCGAAACCCACCTTCACGTAAACCCTAGCCACCGTCTCCCTCGCCGCCGCAACCCCAACGCCGACACCACCATCACCAGCATCCTCGCCCTCGTCGCGGCCACATCCACCTCCTTCCTCCTTTCCCCTCTTTCCCGAGCGCCTGCACGCCACCTGTACACCGTCTGCAGCCGCTGCTCGTCGTGGGGTCGCTGCCGACGATCCGTCTCCGTGTCCCCGGGCCTCGCGCACCCTCCTCGGTGAGTTTCACCTCCCCTCCTCTTTTCCTTTCTTCTTTCCTTCTCTATTAATACTTTCTTGATCGGCTGTTTCTTTCGCTGTCGTCGTAGGCCACCGCCGGAGCTCCGTCGACGTGGTCGACCGTCACCACCTGTCCCACAGATCCTCGTGAGCACTCCCTTCTCCATCCTCCTTCCCTTCTTCTTTATTTTCTTTTCTTTTCTTGTTGCAATCTTGATCGATTCGCTGTTTTTGATCTCGCCGGAATCCGGCCATGCCGGCGACGTGTCCCGACGTTCCAGCGTGGTACCCCGATCCGTGTGGTTCCACTGTTCGTCATTTGGGTTCATTCCATGAACCGTGCGCCCGTCGCGAGTTTTCCCCGCCGACGTTTTACGTTCCGTTTTCCCGATCCGCGACCCGTCGAGGCAAGGATCCCTTGCTACATGCTAAACAATATTTACTTATACTTAATGACAGCCTAAATCCTGCAATTTAACTTTGGTATTATAATTTCCCATTTTTCGTGTTCAAGATTGTTATATATCATTTATCTTTCAAACTTGGAACCTACCTGTTGTAATTACTAATTTGGAACCTAATAATCACATTTACATGTTTTAATTACACTTTCACTGATGATGTAGCCTATGGCACATTTTCTACCGTTTTACTTCATTCGGACACTCGTATACATTTAACCTGCTTAAACTGTGCTTTCATTCGTGGAACCTATATACACATATAACATTGCATGCTATAATTGTCTTACTGCATTCTTATAATGTTGAAATCATCTCTGTGACACAACTGATAACTGTACTGCAAATTGAGTGAATCTGCCTATTGCTTAATTCATTGCTTATATTATGTGTTGATAACCATGCTTGATGATATAACTGATTGTGAGCACACCTATGTTATCGTTTACATCTTGACCTGACTTGTTACATATATAGTGCTTGACCCGACATGGTACCGTATACTGTTGACTTGACCTAATGTATCATGACCTGACCCGTTACCTGATCTTGTGTCTAATGCCAACAAACCTGACATGTAGTCCTCATGGACCGTTCCTGTTGTCTATCCAGACAAACCTGTTTACCTGATCCTGTGTTGGCATTAGTTTCTTGATTTCGGGATACCTGACTTGACTTACACATATAACTTGGGGGTATGGGGAAATCAAAGGTGAAACCTGACTTATAACTCAACAGTTCACTACTTGTTCTGATCAGTTTAGGCTAGAACAGCCTTGGAATGATGATGCTGACATCATTCATCTATACACATTCCTGTTTGGTGCCTAGCGGCATGTCTCGGTTTCAGCCCGAGAATATTGAGGCCGTGGTCCCGGGTATGTACGGGATACTATTGAGTGTACACATTCCTGTTTGGTGCCTAGCGGCATGTCTCGGTTTCAGCCCGAGAATATTGAGGCCGTGGTCCCGGGTATGTACGCGATACTATTGAGTTACATCGATGATTCATCAATTTGGTTTCAAAGACTTTAGAACAGAGAACCTGATAGAACAGTCCAGTTTACCCACTGCACACTACCCTGCACTGCTCTGATTTATATTATTGTTACCCCTGCTTTATTCATGTTTATATTCGCATTGCCTGTTTATTATGTTATTACTTGATGACTTGACGCGCTGACGTCTGGGTTTTGCATGGCCCAGATTCCGTACCGCTGTCGCAGTCCGAGCAGGAGTTCTTCAGCCGATAGGCTGAGCTGTGAGTGTCAGTAGTAGCTAGTTTTCTTTCCTGCATTTATTTCCTGATGTGAGCCCGTATTATGGGACATACATTCCAGTTATTTTGTATTGGATCTTTCGCTTCCGCATTTATTTATTCTTGACTCATGTTATCTTGGATTATGGACATGTTTAGATAGTTTTATTTGTTCTTGATATCTTTACAACCGTAATGTAACTGTGGATGGATACTTCCTACCCACAGGTAGCATGGTTGGCTATGTCACGTGCCCATTTTAGCGTACTCTGGGAAGCGGGGCGTGACAGGGACGCTCTTCCCTGCAGGCGCAAGCCCCCGCAGTTAATTACGCTACCGCATCGCGGCATCAACTTTCTCCTTCTCCGGATGGTCACTTCGTGTCGTGTGTGTTTGTTTTGTTTTTGGTTGCCCGTGGATTGTATACGGAGACTAATTTATGTTGTCGCCCATAGGGCGTGGATTAGTCCAAATCCATATTTTCTTAGATTTGGGTTTTGGTTTGGGTTTAAGGATACGTTAGTCTCATTTGAGACTAAGATCAACTTAAACGTTTGTTAAGGATACGTTAGTCTAATTTTAGACTAAGATCAACTTAAAGGTTTGTTAAGGATACGTTAGTCTAATTTTAGACTAAGATCTACTTAACAGGATCATTTAGATCCAACAAAAGATC
This sequence comes from Agapanthus africanus, assembly GCA_030015575.1. Lineage (NCBI taxonomy): Eukaryota > Viridiplantae > Streptophyta > Magnoliopsida > Asparagales > Amaryllidaceae > Agapanthus > Agapanthus africanus. The sequence continues at coordinate 248,025 of JASDDO010000008.1, read as the reverse complement.
ATTTGAACTCTATTGTTTTAGTTTAGGGACTTTGCAGTCGAAGGTTAAGGACATCATAGTCCGTGGGTTTAAGGACCCTACAGTCCAAGGTTAAGAACATCATAGTCCATGGGTTTAAGGACCCCACAGTCCAAGGTTAAGGACATCATAGTCCATGTAAAATCTGGTTGTCGGCACCCGTCACCTCTCTGAAGACGTTGAAGGATTACAACGACATATATCAGAGGAGTGAAGAGATGTACCCTTTAACGAATATTGGTTAGGAAATCTGTAATTGGATTTATTTAAGGATCGTTAATCTCGTTTGAGACTAAGATCAACTTAAACGTTTGTTAAGGATACGTTAGTCTAATTTTAGACTAAGATCTACTTAACAGGATCATTTAGATCCAACAAAAGAGCATTTGGGCTCTATTGCGGTCCAAGTTCAGATGCAAGCATGGGTTTGGAAATGCACCAAATAGTTATTGGTCATCGGGACCCACTACCTCTCTGAAGATGTTGAAGAATTACAACGACAAATATAAGAGGTGTGAAGAGATGTACCCTCGAACCAAAGTTAATTGAAAGGGCTCTGGGAATTATTTTGAATATCATATGAGATGACCAATTTTGGAAGACAAAAGTGTGTTTGAGGTTCAGTCAAAAGGGGAATCTTGCCTCTGGAAGACTTGGCTAGTTCAAGCTAAGATTGGCTTGGATATAGTGTTAAACACTAGAGTAAACTCAGCTATCACGCGCTCCCACGTGATGCGCTCAGAATAGTGTTAAACGCTAGGGATACAACGCCCAAAATAGTGTTAAACACTAAAAAAAGGAAGCGCTCACGTGGGGTCACGTGAGGCGCTTGAGTGTTGGGCCTAAACTTCCCTTGTCTTATTCTCAGAATATTTAAATAAGTGTTAAACACTTTTAGTCTTCACGGCCATCACGTGTGGGCATGTGATGGGTATCCATGCACTGGATATTGAAAGGATCTGCTAGGGGTCACGTGGGGACATGTGAGGGCGCCTATGCGTTGGATATTTGATCCTTCAGCTTTACCCCATCTTTAAAATGGTGTTTGTCAGGGGTCACGTGGGAGCACGTGACCCAACTTCATTCGTTCTCTTTTGATCACTGAGGAGGGGAGTCACGTGGACATACGTGATCAGGTTGGATACTGATTTTTTCTACGTGCATGGAGAGTTAGATCCCTTGTTTAAGAATTAAATTCTTTTGTAGGGTTAAACCCTAATTTTGTTTAGAGAAATTAAATTCTTATGTATTTGAAAGAATTAAATTCTTTTATAGGGTTAAACCCTAATTTATTTAGAGGAATTAAATTCATATGTATTTGGAAGAATTAAATTCTTTAAACTCAATTCTCCCTCTAAGTTTTGGATCTGCATGGAAAAATTTCCTCGATGAGAATTAAATTCTCAATTTATGGGGAGATCTGATTCTGCAGATCTTCAACCAGAGGAAGAACTAAGTTCTTATTCAGAAGAGTTAAACTCTTAGTTTGAGAATTAAATTCTCTTCTTTTTTCTCTCTGTTGTTGTATCTCCTTTTTTTTTCTTCTCTTCTTGAATCCTATTTATAGGAGGGAGAAAAGAATCAGTTTGTTTAGTCAATCTTTCATTGAAAGATTTCCATTGATTTTGTAACCAACATGATCTTTCAGATCACTCAGTGAATTTTATTCATCATTGGATTGTTAATCCAAAAGATATTTTATTTGTTGTTCCTGGCAGATTTTAGAAAAATATTTCCTTGTATAGAATCTTTCTATAAATTGGTAATTTTTAATCACCATTGGATTTTTAATCCAACGATGCTCCACTTTACAGAGCACAATCTTTCTTGTTTGGAAAGATCTAAGGAAATATTTTTCCATTAGGGTTTTTGATTCCCTTTAATTATAATTTAATTCTATTAGTTCAGAGGGATCAGAAACCCATCACGTGTTGGCACATGACCCCTGGTCACGTGATGCCACATTTGGGGTTTTCCTTCTTTCAGCTCAGATGATTTAAGAGCCTATCACATGTTGGCACGTGACCCTACTGATCAAGCATTTAATTAGAATTTAATTCTATCATTTCAGAGAGCTTAGGAGCCCATCACGTGCTGGCACGTGACCCCGGGTCACGTGTGGGCACGTGATGCCCTATTTGGGGTTTTCCTTGCTGCTTAATTTTTATTTTATTTAGTTCCTATTAGAATTTAATTCTATTAATTTAGTGGGTTCAAGAGCCCATCACGTGTGGACACGTGACTTCATCAATTTAGGCAATTCAGACACAGATAGGATCTGCCCATAAAAGGTCACGTGTTTGCACGTGAGGCCCCATCACGTGTGAGCACGTGATGCCTGCTTTTTGAGTATTCTCCCCCTTTTTTGTATGGGAACAAGTAGCTCTTGGCCAAAATTTTTGGCGGGAACAGGGTTAGGGTTAGGGTTGTTAGGATTCCTCAGCACCCAGCCTAGGGTTTGCAAGCATCACAATTGCCACAACAAAAATTTAGGGGGTGCTAAGCAATCTAATTAGGAATCGAACTAGAAAACTAGGGTAACATAACAATATAATCAATCATTACATAAGAAGTGAACAAGAATACAACCTTTGTAGACCCGATCCTTCACTTCTAAAGCTCCGTATTGACGTCCCTTCGCTGCGATCATGGATCTCCCGAACTCTAGTATGGGTTCCCTCGAAGAAATGAACAAGCTTGCTCATAGTCTTCGAGGCCAAAGATGATTTACGTCGAGGAGACTCAAACTCAAGCTAACCCTTCACTAGGTCATGAACTTTGTGAAGAGAACACCCTATAATACCCAAGCAAGTGTATAGGATGATGAAATAGGAAGTGGGCTCACTTTAGATATTAGTTTCTTACTTGATATCACTATTTTCCTTGGAGCTAGAGAGCTAGAGGAAGAAGAAGAAGAAAATGAAGAATGAAAAATCAAGTGGTGAATTGCAACCATGGGTGAGTTAGTATCATGCACTAACTATTATAGAGACATAACCATGACTAATTATAATGGTTTGGTTAATAAATATCTTAAGTGAGACAAAATAAGTGGACTTTGTCAAAGATACTTCAAGCTTCTCCAAGCTTCCAAGCATGACAAAATGCTCACTAATTTTGAATTGTTAAAATAAATAAAAACCTAAATTATAATTAGCATGGTGTATGTTGTTAGTGTATATGCCCTAGAGGCCATTACTGTATCATACTAGTATGTATATTACTTGATGGAAGCTTGGGATATTCACAGTTGTACAGACAATCTTGCTCAATATAGTAGTATGCTACTTGGTTTGTCTCTGCTTTAATGTGTACATGTGTGTTTATTTATTATATCACCTATACGCATTAGTAGAGCCCTTAGGATCTTTGCTTGATTACCGGCGTTGTGATGGCGATCACACTCGTGGGGGCTGGGTAATCTACAAGCACATCCTTATACACGTCCCTAGTCGTGGGAGTATCGAGATAGGGCATCGATACTCCGGAGTAGACTAGCGTATGCGCTTCTCATCCCAGCACGGGAGACGGTCTGTCCCACAGCCGTCGGTACGTTATACTTGAGATAGTATGCGGGTGCTCGTTAGGTTACGAGTACACTGGACAGGACTCGTCGGGAACTGATGGTTGGTATTATACCTATCGTCAGTTATCAGTTCCCAGGTGACATGAGTACAGCTTAGTCCGCTGACTTGACACTGTCACTTCGCCTCGAGTGTGTTCCCACTGTTCTTTGATTACTACCCTACCACGGCTCTACTGAGTCGTGCAAACAGGTAGTAGTTGGGAGCAGTCCCGAAGCACTTGGAGGCAATGACGGTTAGACAGGATTCGTCTCTCCCGGTATTGGGGGTTGACATCGCGCTGTGTCTAGGAGAGCCATTACACGAGTAGTCCCTGGCCAGGGCAAGCGAGATATACTGGTAGGTTTCCAGTGTTATCTCAGGGTGTATTGGGCTTCACTCCGACACGACTTGTACCGCTATTAGGGGACTGACGTTTACCGCCCTCTAGGCCTGCCATGCGATGTATCAGACGAACAGACCGGACTGTACGGAGATTGTCACATACAGACTCAGTAGGAGTTCGGATGGGTTTTACCTCATCGGCCTTCTTGTCGACATCTACCTGGGGACCGTTACGTATAGCTAGTGCCGCTTGCGGTCTGTGGTTAAACCCACTGCCAGCGTAGTGTCGAGTCTTTAGAGTCCCACATAGAGAGTTTCCCTGCACTGAGCGAAACGTGTAGAGGCCGTATGGTTTTACGGCAGGGCTGCGATCACTTACGTACACTTGTGTGCGCATGGTGTTCGGGCACGCAGTACTAGTGGGCTTTGGTTTAAGCCGGATCCTAGTATTGCACGGATGGATTTGTTTTGTCTTCTGTGTATCCGCATTCTACGGAATACGGATGCAGGTGTGTATGCACAGTTTTCCGGAGCGGTGAAGGAGGAGGTGCCTCATTAGGGTTTTGGCAGTTGGTTCGGCCAAAACCATTATGTGGCAGGCTCATTAGGGTTTTGACAGTTGATTCGGTCAAAACCATTTTGAGGCGGACTCATTAGGGTTTTGACAGTTCGTTTGGTCAAAACCATTATGAGCCGCGGATATCATTTACTAATCCTTTTAGTGATAATTTTATGATGGCTAATTGCATTGACCATTTGACCCCGATGACCTCTCTTGACTTTGTTGACCGGTTGACCGTGTTGACCATTGACTTTCAAGAGGGATCTACACTCTTCTTTTCATTTTCTTTTTCTTTTGGATTATGATAATGGTCATTTCAATATAGCCATCAAACTTTATCTTGATGGGATTAGTAATGATGTTGTTTTTACATTATTGCAACCATGGTTACTTTTCCATGTATCATAATTTCTTTCTCATTCTCTCTCTTGATGATTCAAGTGAGAAGAAAAGAAATGAACCATGGTTGTTGTTCCTCCTCCTTCTTCTTCCTCCTCTTGATTCATCTTTTGATCTCATGTGTTGAGAGATAAAGATCCCACAAAGACAAAACCATCCATTGATCATTTCTACACAACCTAGGGCTTCTAGATTAGCAATCTCTTTGCCCTAGTTATCTCGGCTCGAGATAGAGCTCGGTGCACATCTCTCGGGTGGATCGTCTTCGACTCAAGGAGGCCGCGGAGGTGACCAAAGTCCGGATCAACCCTTGGAGCAAGCAAGGAGAAGAACAGCAAGAAGAGAAGGAGTTCAAGTTGAGCGACCAAAGTCCGGATCAACCCTTGGAGCAAGTAAGGAGAAGAACAACAAGAAGAGAAGGAGTTCAAGTTGAGGTATAACCCCTAACTGAGTAGATAAATCTCTAGTTAGGATGCTAGTGTATTGTTTAGCAAAGACACGGCTTTTACGGTCCATGTTGCCAAGTCCAGAAAAATTTTTGTTTTACCGTTTCCGCAATCCCGAAAGTACCGGGAGAGGCAACGTGGACCTAACAGTGGTATCAGAGCCTAACTAAACACACCCTAGCATATTAGCAAAGTGTTTAGAACATCGACCGGACGAAAAACCGAAAAAACACCCCGGAAACCCTGATTCTCTGCCGATTTTTTTCTGCTCAAAAGATAATAAATCATGTCTTAAAAATCGGCTCAGGCTTTTCTTAGAACAGGCAAGAAAAATGACCGCACAAGTCGACCAACTCACCGCGGTTCCGCGGCAGAAGCTTGCTTCTGCCGCGGAACCGAGGCCGAGTTGACTCGGCCGTGGATCATCTTTGTTGCAGTTTGTTTCTGGTGGGTTTTTAGGATTTTTGGTATATGACTTTTCTGCCCAGATTTTCCAGAAAGCAAAATTTATTTTTAGGGCTCAAAAATCCGTATTTTTTGTCGATGTTCTGTAGACTTTGGCTAATGGTTATCTCTGTATTGTTATATGTGTATTGAACGTCTATTAATCGCTATACGTCGATTAGTGGGGGTTATACATATCTGTGATCTGTGTTGATGATGGTTTGTGTATATGAACTCGTTGGATTGTCGCGGATGAATAGCCGGGGTGGATGTGAGATGAGAGTTTCTTTTTCTTTCATTCATGTAATAAATTTGTAAATCGATGTAATATTATTTGTATGGCCGCACAACCGGGTCGGGGTTGTAGCCGTCATTGTATAATTCTTTTTACTGTTTTTGCTCCTAGGATAGACCCATGGAGGGGGTGCACAAACTACCGGGTATCTCGAAGTGCCGAGTGGCCTACTCATGGCGTTGAGGGAGGTTGCTTCGCTTCGGGTACTTGGCGGGTAGTTTGCCGCACCCGTAGGGGTCTTGGATGGGGTATTGGCTATTCATCGCGACCGTGTAATCCGCTTTTCATTGCAGGCTCGAACGAATCGCGGGTTCCTAGTATATCCAAAGTGTTCATCTGTGATCTGGATTGGCTATCATTGCTGTATATCTATATATATAATAACTATTTAGGCGTTGCATATGTTTTACAGCCGCGCTAGCCCAGCCCCCGCTCTGTCGTTAGTTAAGTAACCTAACGGGTGATGACGGGGCCCCGTGGCGAATGCGAATGGCATAAGCGTACGTCATATTTTGGTTGTTTTCTGCAATGGTAGGATTTAAATGATGGGACGCATTAAAAGAACTAATGCAAGAAAATAAACCTAAAAGACGTTGTTGGAACAAGTTTTTCAAAAAGCTGTTATTGCAAGGACGCTCAATTTCTGTTTTGCATCGAGGTATTCGGTTATGAATGCCCAGCACCTTAGTCGACGAGGCAAGGGCCGAGATTCCTTCATCGGGAGTGACTCCTTGGACAAAAGTTTGCGTCATGGTAATAACTTCACTATAGTCGATTATTCTTGCTTTGCATCGAGGTATTCAGTTTGGGATATCCTGCACCTCATTCGACGAGGAAAGAGCCGAGATCCCTTCACAGGGAGTGACCTCTTTAGCAAAAGTTTTCGCCACTGTATCTTCAAAAACTGTATCACGTTCCTTCAACGATATCAAGTTCATTACGTTAACGGGTTTTCGCCAAAACCCAGTCGTAGTCCTCCGTCGTTTCGGATTGATATTGCTTAGTATTCGTGCTACGTATTTCGTGCCCAGCCGAGGCGTAGTGAACGGTAGCTATGCAATATTTTTCTGTAGGATACAAAGTGATTGGTTAGGACAGTCGTGCGGTCATTTTGGCTTAGTCAAGGACTAGTACGGGTGGGTCTAATGCAGTCAAGATAATGACGGGTTGAACTTGACTAGGATCCTTTGATATGTTGGCTCAGTCAAGGTCACTTGGGTCCTAGGGGCAAAAACCACATCGGGAGTTTCAAAAGTACTGAAACTTGCATATTTAGCATACCTTCTGGAGTGTAGTGACTAGAGTGGATTTCATCTAGGTCATCACACTATGATAGTTGGATCCCGATCCCATTGATGAGTTGGATTACTCTCGGGAAATTATTTCACTTAACAATCAATGCTATAAACCTAGTAGGTGTCTAGAAAGGTGTTAGCGGGGTTACGCCCCCAGGGAAAAGAGGTTCTTAAATTAAGGAACTTCGCGAAAGCGTTGGAAAATCTCCCTCGAAGTATCGACACTAGCCTGGCTGAAAGGTTAAGCAAGTATTGTGACGTGAATTAAATCCCGGCTAGTTCTTCTTTTAAAAGGGTTTTAAGAAGAATTTGAGGAAACAGTGGGAGACATCCTGGTTAGATAAATTAATAAACCAATCTAATCTTGCAAGAGCATACGCTGAGTGTTTCTTTTCTCTCTCTCCAGGCAGCAACCTTTTCACGCCCTAATCAAGATAATAAAATGTATCACTTGACCGATCCGAATTCTTATTCGGGGCTGGGGAACGTTGGTTCAGCTCTAACTTGTGACAACAGTCATGAGTATGAGAATGGGAAAGGAGATAGTATGGATTCCCAGGATACCCAGTTGAAGAAGAAGCATGGTTTTGCATCTACTTCAGGTGTTCTTGTAATTGAGAACTGTTTTACGGTCAGCCCTACCTCCTGGGTACTTGATACCGGATCAGGATCTCATATCTGTAATTTGTTGCAGGGACTGAGAAAAAGTAGGAAAGTTGCACCGGGTGATATGTCGCTCAGAGTAGCGAACGGAGCACAAGTTAATGCGGCAGCCGTCGGTGAATATCACCTAGTATTGCCAATTGGCAAGACTATGATTTTGAACGATTGCTACTATGTACCCTCCATGGTTTGCAACATCATATCGGTTTCTTTACTCGATAAAGATGGATATAATTTTGTTCTTGACAAGAATATCATGAACATTTACCTTCATAAGGTACTGGTTGCAGAGGGTACACTGTGTAATGGTATCTACGTTCTAAATCAGAATACAGTTCTCAATATACAAAAACACGCAAGAGGAAGAATTCAGATACGAATGAATCCTACTTGTGGCATTGTAGACTTGGTCATATCGGAGAGAAAAGACTGAGTAAGTTGCATAAAGATGGACTCTTGGATACGTTCGAGTTTTCATCTTATGAAACTTGTCAGTCTTGTCTCAAAGGGAAGATGACCAAATCTCCGTTCACCGGACATGGAGAAAGAGCAGCAGAGCTCTTGGGACTCGTACATAGTGATGTATGCGGTCCGATGTCTATACATGAAAAGGGTGGGTTCTCGTACTTCATCACATTCACTGACGATCTCTCTAGGTTCGGATATGTGTATCTGATGAAACACAAATCTGAAGCTTTTGAGAAATTCAAGGAATTTAGAAACGAAGTAGAGAACCAGACAGGCAAAAGTATCAAGATCCTCCGGTCTGACAGGGGAGGGGAGTACTTAAGCACGGAATTCCTAGATTACTTAAAAGAGAATGGTATTCTCTCTCAGCTTACTCCTCCTTATACACCACAGCACAACGGTGTATCGGAAAGGAGGAATCGTACCCTTCTGGATATGGTTCGCTCCATGATGAGTAATGCCGAGTTGCCTCTTTCATTTTGGGGACATGCGCTGTTGACAGCAGCATATCTATTGAATAATGTTCCATCTAAATCTGTGCCTAAAACACCGTTCGAGATATGGAATGGTAAAAAGCCGTATCTTAAACGTATTAAGATATGGGGTTGTCCGGCTTATGTAAAAGTACAAAATCCGGACAAACTTCAGGCACGTTCAGTTCTATGTAAATTTGTGGGATATCCTAAGAACTCCACAGGATATCTGTCCTACCACACCGAGGAACAGAAGGTGTTTGTATCTCGCCACGCCACCTTTTTAGAGTGGCAATTTCTTGCAAAAGAAACAAGTGGGAGTTCGGTAGAACTGGAAGAAATTTAGCGACCACAAAATGAAACTGAAGATTTGATAGAAACTCAGAATTCAATAACCCCAGGAGAACCTCAGCCACTCCGCAGATCTGGTAGGATTTCTCATCTGCCCGAGAGATACTACGGTTTTCTCATTGACGGGGATCGAGAGGATTGCATCTTGGAAGAAGATGACCCTACCAGTTTCAGGCAGGCCATTATCAGTAAGGACTCTGATAAGTGGCAGGAAGCAATGCAATCCGAAATGGAGTCCATGTACGCCAATAAAGTGTGGACCTTGGATATTGCTCCACCTGGGGTAAAACCCGTTGGATGCTAATGGATCTACAAAAGGAAACTTGGTGTAGATGGGCAGGTGGAAACCTATAAAGCTAGACTCGTTGCAAAAGGTTTTCGTCAAAGACCTGGTTTGGACTATGATGAAACTTTTTCTCCGGTGGCTATGCTCAAATCCATTCGGATCCTACTTGCCATTGCTGCCTTCCATGACTATGAAATCTGGCAGATGGATGTTAAAACGGCTTTCCTGAACGGTTGTTTGGAAGAGTGCGTTTACATGGATCAACCAGAAGGTTTCGTGGACAGTGGGAGCAGCGGAAAGGTGTGCAAGTTGCTTAAATCCATTTATGGATTAAAGCAGGCATCGCGGAGCTGGAACATCTGTTTTGATGAGGCAATCAAGGAATTTGATTTCATCAAGAACGAAGATGAACCCTGTGTTTATAAGAAGATTGTAGGACGAACTGTCGTATTCCTAGTCTTGTACGTGGACGACATTCTTTTGATAGGAAATGATATTCCTATGCTACAATCGGTCAAGCTATTTTTGTCACAAAGGTTCTCCATGAAGGACCTGGGTGATGCCTCGTACATTCTGGGGATCAAGATCTATAGAGACAGATCCAAGAGACTACTGGGACTTTCGCAGTCCAGGTACATAGAGACCGTACTAATAGTATGGAGGATTCCAAGCGCGGTAACATACCCGCATTGCACGAAATTACCCTCTCTAAGAAGATGTCTCCTAAGACTGACGAGGAGAGGGTTCGCATGAGCACTATACCCTACGCTTCGGCGGTAGGATCTATAATGTATGCGATGCTATGTACAAGACCAGATGTAGCTTACGCGCTGAGGGCGGTAAGCCGGTATCAGTCAGACCTAGGGGAGGACCACTGGACAGCAGTGAAGAACATTCTCAAGTACCTGAGAAGGACTAAGGAGATGTTCCTGGTTTACGGTAATGGAGACCTCAGGGTCGAGTCCTTTACCGATTCAAGCTTCCAGAGTGACAAAGATGACAGCAAGTCCGTCTCGGGTTTTGTGTTTACCCTCAACGGAGGGGCGGTATGTTGGAGGAGTTCCAAACAGGATACCGTCGCAGACTCGACGATGGAGGCTGAATACATTGCTGCAAGCGATGGCGCAAAAGAGGCGGTTTGGATAAAGAAGTTCATTAGTGAACTTCAGGTGGTTCCGTCCATTGTTGACCCAATACTTTTGTATTGCGATAACAATGGGGCTATAGTTTTAGCGAAGGAACCAAGGTCCCATCAGATATCCAGGCACATCTTAAGGCGGTATCACCTGATCAGGGAGATCATTGATCGACAGGAGATCGAGGTGTGGAGAGTGGACACAAAGGACAACACAGCGGACCCATTCACGAAGGCCTTGCCCCAGACTCAGTTCGAGCGGATGATCGAGATGATAGGTCTTCGATACGCCAGTACATGGCCTTAGTGCAAGTGGGAGATTGTTAGTGTATATGCCCTAGAGGCCATTACTGTATCATACTATTATGTATATTACTGGATGGAAGCTTGGGATATTCACAGTTGTACAGACAATCTTGCTCAATATAGTAGTATGCTACTTGGTTTGTCTCTGCTTTAATGTGTACATGTATGTTTATTTATTATATCACCTATACGCATTAGTAGAGCCCTTAGGATCTTTGCTTGATTACCGGCGTTGTGATGGCGATCACACTCGTGGGAGCTGGGTAATCTACAAGCACATCCTTATACACGTCCCTAGTCGTGGGAGTATCGAGATAGGGCATCGATACTCCGGAGTAGACTAGCGTATGCGCTTCTCATCCCAGCACGGGAGACGGTCTGTCCCACAGCCGTCGGTACATCGTACTTGAGATAGTATGCGGGTGCTCGTTAGGTTACGAGTACACTGGACAGGACTCGTCGGGAACTGATGGTTGGTATTATACCTATCGTCAGTTATCAGTTCCCAGGTGACATGAGTACAGCTTAGTCCGCTGACTTGACACTGTCACTTCGCCTCGAGTGTGTTCCCAATGTTCTTTGATTACTACCCTACCACGGCTCTACTGAGTCGTGCAAACAGGTAGTAGTTGGGAGCAGTCCCGAAGCACTTGGAGGCAGTGATGGTTAGACAGGATTCGTCTCTCCCGGTATTGGGGGTTGACATCGCGCTGTATCTAGGAGAGCCATTACACGAGTAGTCCCTGGCCAGGGCAAGCGAGATATACTGGTAGGTTTCCAGTGTTATCTCAGGGTATATTGGGCTTCACTCCGACACGACTTGTACCGCTATTAGGGGACTGACGTTTACCGCCCCCTAGGCCCGCCATGCGATGTATCAGACGAACAGACCGGACTGTACGGAGATTGTCACATACAGACTCAGTAGGAGTTCAGATGGGTTTTACCTCATCGGCCTTCTTGTCGACATCTACCTGGGGACCGTTACGTATAGCTAGTGCCGCTTGCGGTCTGTGGTTAAACCCACTGCCAGCGTAGTGTCGAGTCTTTAGAGTCCCACATAGAGAGTTTCCCTGCACTGAGCGAAACGTGTAGAGGCCGTATGGTTTTACGGCAGGGCTGCGATCACTTACGTACACTTGTGTGCGCATAGTGTTCGGGCACGCAGTACTAGTGGGCTTTGGTTTAAGCCGGATCCTAGTATTGCACGGATGGATTTGTTTTGTCTTCTGTGCATCCGCATTCTACGGAATACGGATGCAGGTGTGTATGCACAGTTTTCCGGAGCGGTGAAGGAGGAGGTGCCTCATTAGGGTTTTGGCAGTTGGTTCGGCCAAAACCGTTATGTGGCAGGCTCATTAGGGTTTTGACAGTTGATTCGGTCAAAACCATTTTGAGGCGGACTCATTAGGGTTTTGACAGTTCGTTTGGTCAAAACCATTATGAGCCGCGGATATCATTTACTAATCCTTTTAGTGATAATTTTATGATGGCTAATTGCATTGACCATTTGACCCCGTTGACCTCTCTTGACTTTGTTGACCGGTTGACCGTGTTGACCATTGACTTTCAAGAGGGATCTACACTCTTCTTTTCATTTTCTTTTTCTTTTGGATTATGATAATGGTCATTTCAATGTAGCCATCAAATTTTATCTTGATGGGATTAGTAATGATGTTGTTTTTACATTATTGCAACCATGGTTACTTTTCTATGTATCATAATTTCTTTCTCATTCTCTCTCTTGATGATTCAAGTGAGAAGAAAAGAAATGAACCATGGTTGTTGTTCCTCCTCCTCCTTCTTCCTCCTCTTGATTCATCTTTTGATCTCATGTGTTGAGAGATAAAGATCCCACAAAGACAAAACCATCCATTGATCATTTCTACACAACCTAGGGCTTCTAGATTAGCAATCTCTTTGCCCTAGTTATCTCGGCTCGAGGTGGAGCTCGGTGCACATCTCTCGGGTGGATCGTCTTCGACTCAAGGAGGCCGCGGAGGTGACCAAAGTCCGGATCAACCCTTGGAGCAAGTAAGGAGAAGAACAACAAGAAAAGAAGGAGTTCAAGTTGAGCGACCAAAGTCCGGATCAACCCTTGGAGTAAGCAAGGAGAAGAACAACAAGAAGAGAAGGAGTTCAAGTTGAGGTATAACCCCTAACCGAGTAGATAAATCTTTAGTTAGGATGCTAGTGTATTGTTTAGCAAAGACACGGCTTTTACGGTCCATGTTGCCAAGTCCAGAAAATTTTTTGTTTTACCGTTTCCGCAACCCCGAAAGTACTGGGAGAGGCAACGTGGACCTAACAGTATGTCACACATACACCCATGTTTGCATGTATCATCAATCATGATACAAACATGTACACTAGTATATATCACATATATACTTAATACATTATCAAGTAAGAAAAACAATCTTAAGTGAACCAATACTAGTTAATGTAAAGTAATATATCAAATATATAATTATATATTAAATCATTAAATCAACACTTGATTTAATGATCCGGACATATCGCATATAACCGACAAATATCATGTGTATCAATTTATCGAATCAATACTTGATTCGATAACCCGGCTATATCATATATACCCGGCCGATAATACAAATCGCCAGAATAGAATACGGTATCACATACTCGTATTATTCTCGGTCCCGCACATATCTCATATGTGCTCCTACTCCGTTTCGCTTGAGCCAGGAAACCTCTGTGTAGGACTCTAAAGACTCGTCAATACGCCGACAGTAGGTGATGATCATATCAAACACCCACAAGCCGCAAGAAGCGTGCTAAACGTAACGGCCACCTGGGTATTGAGCGATCAGAAGATCAACAAGCAAGCCTGCTCATACTCCTGTGAATCCAATCAGTAACACTACCGCACAGTCCGGTCTGTTCGTCTGATATGTTGCATACCTCGTCTAGGGGTGGTAAACGTCAGACCCTAGTAGCTTGATAAGTCATGCCGATGTAAGGTCTATAACGGGCATGAAACTACTGATAACACTTACCAGTAAATCACATCTACCCTGACCAGGGATTTCAGTTATGGCCAATCGAGCATAGCGCAACATCAACCCCCAATACCGGGAGAGATGAATCCCCCCTATCGCTCATCGCCTCCATGCGACTTGGGACCGTACCCAAAAACCACCTGTTTGCACGACTCAGTAGAGTCGTGGTAGGGTGGAAATCAAAGCACAGTGGAAGCCACACAAGACTTTATGACGATCTCGGGTCAGCAGACTAACCTGCACCAGTGTCTGTTAGTGTATATGCCCTAGAGGCCATTATTGTATCATACTAGTTTGTATATTACTTAATGGAAGCTTGGGATATTCACCTTGTATATACAATCTTGCTCAAAATAGTAGTATGCTACTTGGTTTGTTTCTACTTCAATGTGTACTTGTGTTTATTTTAGTATATCACCTATACACATTAGTGGAGCCCTTAGGATCTTTGCTTGATTACCAGCGTTGTGATGGCAGTCACACTAGTGGGGGCTGGGTAATCTATAAGCACATCCTTATGCAGGTCCCTAGTCGCAGGACTATCGAGATAGGGCATCGTTACTCTGGAGTAGACTAGCGCATGCGCTTCTCATCCCAGAGTGGGAGACGGTCTGTCCCACAGCCGTCAGTACGTCGTACTGGAGATAGTATGCGGGTGCTCGTTGGGTTACGAGTACACTGGACATGACTCGTCGGGAACTGACCGGTTGGTATTATACCTATCGTCAGTTATCAGTTCCCAGGTGACATGAGTACAGCTTAGTCCGCTGACTTGACACTGTCACTTTGTCTCGAGTGTGTTCCCACTGTACTTTGATTACTACCCTACCACGACTCAAAAGAGTCGTGCAAACAGGTGGTAGTTGGGTGCAGTCCCGAAGCACTTGGAGGCAGTGACGGTTAGACAGGATTCGTCTTCCCCGGTATTGGGGGTTGACATCGCGCTGCGTCTAGGAGAGCCATTACACGAGTAGTTCCTGGCCAGGGCAATCGAGATATACTGGTAGACTTCCAGTGTTATCTCAGGGTGTTTTGGGCTACACTCCGACACGACTTGTACCGCTATTAGGGGACTGACGTTTACCGCCCCCTAGGCCCGCCATGCGATGTATCAGACGAACAGACCGGACTGTACGGAGATTGTCACATTCAGGCTCAGTAGGAGTTCAGATGGGTTTTACCTCGTCAGTCTTCTTGTCGGCATCTACCTGGGGACCGTTGCGCACAGCTAGTGCCGCTTGCGGTCTGTGGTTAAACCCACTGCCAGCGTAGTGTCGAGTCTTTAGAGTCCCACACAGAAAGCTATTCGCCTTTAGGCAAAAGAGTAGAGGTCGCATGGTTTTGCGGCAGGTCGCATGGTTTTGCGACAGGGTTCGGTCGCGTCCGTGCACTTGTGCACGTACAGTGTCCGGACAGTTTACACTAGCGGGCTTTGGTTTAAACCAGATCCTAGTGTATGTATTGGGATTGGATTTATCCAGTTTGTATTCGTGTTCCTCGGAACGTGGATGCAGGTGTGTATGCACAGTTGACGGAGAGACAGAGGCGGAGGATTCTCATTAGGGTTGTTGACCGTTGACAGTTGACTATTGACTTTTTGCTCAACCCTAATGAGAATATGATATGTGATTAACAATTATATTAATTAAGTATTATGGTGACATGGTTGTTGACTTGTTGACTTTGTTGACTTGTTGACTTTTGTTGACCTGTTGACTTTGTTGACCGGTTGACTAGGCTTGACTAGTTGACCATCATGATAACCATAGCTATCATTTTATGGCAAAGACTTTTGCTTGCTTGCTCTTTTGTGCAAGATGAGTGCATGGAATGATATGGCTATGGTTGCTTAAACCATCACATAATACTTGATTGATATGATGAGTTATGATGGTTATGGATTATGAGAGGGTGAAAGACAAAAGAGAGGCTCATTCTCACTTGACCATTCTCTCTCTTGTTCTTGAGCTCTCATACTCTTGCTCTCACCCTCTTCCTCTTGCTCCCTCTCTTGACTCTATAGTTCACTTGTCTCATGAGTTGAGAACCAAGAACCATAGATAAAATCCCATACAAACTCTTCTCTACTCACTCTAGTTCATAAGGTTTAGCAAACCGAGTGAACTAGTTTCTTCAAAGTTCGAAGAAGGAGCCAAAGGTTGAAGCTTTCGAGGTGGATCTATCTTCGGCGCAAGGAGACGACGGAGTGAAGGCGATCCGGACGACCATCGGAGCTTGAAGACGAAGGAGTTCGAGAAATAGAAAGGTATAACCCCCTTACCGAGTAGTTAGCAACTCGTAGTTAGGTTGTTAGTTAGATGTTTAACAAAGATCCGGATTTTAAGTCCATGTTACCACCTCTAAGAAAATCGTTTTTCATCAAATTCCGCATGCCCGAAAGTACCGGCAGAGGTAGCATGGACTTACAGTGGTATCAGAGCCTAGTTAAACTCTATCTAACATGTTAGCAAAGTAGCTAGAAGATCGATCAAAGAAAAAATCCCAAAATGTACCCCGTTTTCAAAGTTGCTGTCGATTTTTTATGTTCTGTAAAAGTGATAATTCATGCATCAAAAATCGACTCAGGGTTTTTAAAAGCTATTGTAGAAAAATCACCCAGAGATCCCCCTAAACGACCGCGGAAACGCGGCAATAGCTTGCTATTGCCGCGGTTCCTCGGCCTCCTTGGCCCCTCTCTGGTGTTTCTTTGCCGCAGTGTGGTTGCAAGGGTATTTTGGGATTTTTGGAATATATATTTTCTGCCAAGATTTTCCAGAACGAAAATTTTATTTTTGGGGTCCTGAAAATCCGTATTTTTTATCGAACTTCTAAAAGACTTTAGCTGACGGGTTTTTCTGTGATGTGATATTTGTATTGAACGTCTGCTAATCGCTATAAGTCGATTAGTGGGGGTTATACAAATCTGTGATCTGTAATGTTGCTGGAATGTGTATATGAATTCATTGGATTGTCGCGGGTGAATAGCCAGAGGTTGTGAGACGAGAGTTTTTCTTTTCTTTCAATTCATGTAAATTTGTAAATTGATGTAATAATTATTTGTATGGCCGCACAACCGGGTCGGGGTTGTAGCCGTCATTGTATAATTTCTTTTTACTGTTTTTGCTCCTAGGATAGACCCATGGAGGGGTGCACAAACTACCGGGTATGCCGAAGTGCCGAGTGGCCTACTCACGGGGATGAGGGAGGTTGCTTCGCTTCGGGTACTTGGCGGGTAGTTTGCCGCACCCGTAGGGGTCTTGGGTGGGGTATTGGCTATTCACCGCGACCGTGTAATCTGCTTTTCGTTACAGGCTCGTACGAATTGCAGGTTCCTAGTATATCCAATGTGTTCATCTATGATCTGAAATGTTTATCATTGCAGTATATCTATGTATGATATTATTTAGGCGTTGCTTATGTTTTACAGACGCGCTAGCCCAGCCCCCGCTCTGTCGTTAGTTAAGTAACCTAACGGGTAATGACGGGGCCCAGTGGCGAATGCGAATGGCATAAGCGTACGTCATATTTTGGTTGTTTTCTGCAATGGTAGGATTAAATGATGGGACGCATTAAAAGGACTAATGCAAGAATATCACGCATTAAAAGAACTAATGCAAGATAATAAACCAAGCTAAAGTCGTTGGAACACTTTCGAAAAACCACTCGGTTCTTTTCAAAACCAACTTTTAAATGCGGAGCTTGAGCCACTCCTTTTAAAAGCTATCTCGTTCCATCGATCATATCAAGTTCACTTCGTTCACGGTTTTGCCAAAACCATCCGTAGCCCTCCATCATTTCAGTTAAATATTCGGTAGTATTCAAGCTATGTATTTTGACCTTACGCCAAGGCATAGTGATTGGTAGCTGCCGGATATTTATCTGTTGCATAGATAGAATGCGTTGGTTTGAGACAGTCGTACTACCATTTTGGCCTACGTCAAGGGTATGTGCGGGTGGGTTCAAATTAACCTGGATAATGATGGGAAGAACTTGACATGTGACTTATGACATTTTGACCTCACGCCAAGGTCATAAGAGCATGGGGCAAAAATCCACATCGGGAGTTTCATAAGTATTGAAACTTGCTAGATTTGCATACCATTTGGAGTGTGATGATTCTGGTAGGATTCCTTCAGTTTCGTCACGCGATGATATTTGGATCCCGATCCTACTGTGAGTATATGCTACTCCTCGGGAAATTTCTCACTTAACGATCAATGCTATAAACTAAGTAGGTGTCTAGAAAGGTGTTAGCGGGGCTACGCCCCCAGGGAAAAGAGGTTATTTAATTAAGGAACTTCGCGAAAGCGTTGGAAAACCTCCCTCGAAGTACCGACACTAGCCTGGCCGAACGGTTAAGCAAGTATTGTACGGTGGGATTGATCCTGACTAATTCTTCCTTTTTGGTTTGAAGAGGGATTCGAGAAACAGTGGGAGCCATCCTGTTTAGACAAACTAAAAACCACTCTAAACTTGCAAGAGCATCATGCTGAGTGTTTCTTCTTCTCTCTCCTAATTGCAGCGACCAATCGACATGACTGGACTTAAATTACTCCTAGATAAAAACATACTGACAGGGCCAAACTACAAAGATTGGCTCAGGAATGTCAAAATGGCAATCACTTACGACAAGCTGGGGTATCTTCTTACCACCAAAGCTCCCCCTATCCCAAGTCCCACTTCCAGCATCGCGGATAAGGAAATCCGTAAGACCTGGGAGATTGATAGCGCGAAGGCCAAGTGCCTCGTACTTGCCTCGATGGACAACGAACATCAGAGGAGGCACGAGAATATGGACCTTGAATCCATATTTCTCCATACAAAAGAACTGTATGGAGAGCAATCTCGTATCGCAAGATACGAAGTGTCGAAGAAGTTATTTTCGGCAAGGTTGGCCATCGGATCATCGGTAGCGGAACACGTGCTTAAGATGATTGGCTTCATTGAGGAGCTCGCCGAACTTGGAACCACGTTAGAGAACGAGCTCTATACGGACTTGATTCTCCAGTCCCTTCCTTCCACTTACGCCCAGTTCATACTGAACTTCAACTTAAAAGAAAAAGAAGTTGAACTTTCAGAGCTCCTCAACATGCTGAGGAGCGCAGAGGGCACCCTACAGAAAGGTAGGGAAACGTCCACTTTGTTTGTAGGAGGATCATCTTCTTCTAGGTCCAAGGCGAAAGCCAAGGGAAAGAAGAAGAAAGCCCTCGCCAAACCAAGAGGTGGTGTTAGTAAAGTGGATACGAAGGGAAAAGCTAAAGCAACAAAGATAGCGGGGAAGCTTGTGGATAAGGAAGAATGCTTCTATTGTCATAAGAAAGGTCACTGGAAGAATGATTGCAGGGCTTGGAAAGCCAGGACACAGGAATTGAAGCAGGTTGCAGCTTCAGTTTCAGGTGTGTTTGTTATTGAAAACTGTCTTTCAATAAACTCTACTTCCTGGGTATTGGATACCGGATCAGGATCTCATATCTGTAATTCTTTGCAGGCGTTGAGAAACCGTAGGGTTTTGAAGGCAGGTGACATGACCCTTAGAGTTGCGAACGGAGCTAGCATGGATGCTAAGGCCGTGGGGGACTATCACCTTGGAATGTCAGATGGACATGTTTTGGTTTTGCGTAATTGCTTTTTTGTACCCAACGCAACTTGTAATATCATTTCTGTATCTTTAGTTTCTAAAGAAGGTTATGAATTTGCGTTTGTAAGTAATGTTGTAAACATTCACCTTAATCAAGTTTTGATTGGGTCAGGTACATTGAGTAATGGTATATACGTATTAAACCAACCACAGATTTTCAATGTCCAGAATACACACAAAAGAAAGTATCCGGATATAAATCAGACTTTCTTATGGCATTGTAGACTGGGTCACATCAATGAGAGAAGGTTGACGAAGTTACATACAGAAGGATATTTGAATCCGTTTGAATATCAATCGTATGCCACTTGTCAATCCTGTCTCAAAGGAAAGATGACAAAGACTCCGTTCACTGGACACGGAGTAAGAGCGAGCGAGCTCTTGGGACTCGTACACAGTGACGTGTGCGGTCCAATGTCTACACATGCGCGAAGCGGTTATTCTTACTTCATTACTTTTACGGATGACTTCTCAAGGTACGGTTATGTCTTCTTAATGAAACATAAGTCCGAAGCCTTTGGAAAATTCCAGGAGTATAAGAATGAAGTAGAAAAACAAACCGGCAAAAGTATCAAGATCCTAAGATCGGATCAAGGTGGAGAATACTTAAGTGCCGAGTTCCTGGATTATTTAAAAGAGAACGGAATTCTCTCTCAGCTTACTCCTCCATACACTCCGCAACATAACGGTGTATCGGAGAGACGGAACCGAACCCTATTGGATATGGTACGGTCCATGATGAGTAACACTGAGTTACCGCGATCATTCTGGGGGTATGCACTAGAATCAGCTGCATACCTTTTGAACCGAGTTCCGACTAAGACTGTGCCTACCACACCATATGAAATGTTGAGTGGGAAGAAACCCTATCTTCAATATCTAAAGATCTGGGGATGTCCGGCTTTTGTTAAAAAGCAGCATGCAGACAAGCTCGAGGCACGCTCAGTACTGTGCAAGTTTGTGGGATACCCAAAGAACACCAGGGGGTATCTTTTCTACCACGCAGAGGAACAAAAAGTCCTTGTTTCTCGTAATGCCCACTTTCTAGAACACCAGTTCTTGGAAAAGGAAATTAGTGGGAGCGCAGTAGAACTGGAAGAAATTCCAGAACCACAGACTATTACTGAAAGCTTAGTGGAACCAGAGGGTTCAAAAGAACAGGACATTCCTACGCCGCTCCGCAGGAGTAGTAGGCATTCTCATCCGCCCGAGAGATACTACGGTTTTCTCATAGACGGGGATAGAGAGGATTGCATCATAGATTATGATGAGCCTATTAGCTTCCAGCAGGCCGTTCAGAGCGTTGACTCAGTAAAATGGCTGGATGCAATGCGGACCGAAATGGAGTCCATGTACACCAACAAAGTATGGACGTTGGACATGTTAGTTATATGTATGCCCTAGAGGCCATTACTGTACATACGATGTATATTGTAATGGATGCTTGGACATATATAGGGAGGACTTTCTTGCTCGACATGATAGTATGCTATCTGGTTGTACTTTATCTTAACATGTACTCTGATTGTCTCTATGTTACATGTTGAAAAAGCCCTTAGGATGTGTACTCGACTACTGGGACTATGATGAGATCATACTAGTGGGGCCACGGTAGTCGATGAGTACATCCTATAACTGTTCCTAGTCGAGGGTGTATCGAGACAGGGCATCGATGCACCAGAGTAGACTAGCGTATACGCATCTTGACCCATATGATGGGCGATGGATGATCCCATATCCATCGGTGTTTGACATCAAGGATGGTGTACGGGTGCTCAGTGGAGACTGGGTACACTGGACGTACTCGCCGAGAACTCCCAGATGGTATTATACCATACGTCAGATGGCAGTTCTCCGGTGACACTGGTACAGAGTAGTCTGTTGACCCGAGATCGTCATAGAGTCTTGTGTGATTCCCACTATGCTTTGATTTCCATCATACCACGTCCAAGAGGGCGTGCAAAAAGGTGGCTTTTGGGTACAGTCCCAAATCACATGGAGGCAATGAGCGATAGGAGGGGATTCGTCTCTCCCGGTATAGGGAGTTGATGTTGTGCTGTGTTCGATTCGCTATAACTGGAAATCCCTGGCCGGGGTTGCTGAGATTTACTGGTAAGTGTTATCAGTAGTTTCTCGAACTGTTATAGACCTCATATCGACACGACTTATCAAGCTACTGGGGTCTGACGTTTACCACCCCTAGACGAGATATGCGACATATCAGACGACAAGACCGGACTGTACGGGAGTGTTACTGTTTGGATTCGCAGGAGAATGTACAGGCTTGCTTGTTGATCTTCTGAGCGCTCAATACCTGGGTAGCTGTTACGTTTAGCTGACCGCTTGCAGCTTGTGGGTGTTTGATATGATCATCACCTACTGCCGGCGTATTGACGATTCTTTAGAGTCCTACACAGAGCTTTCTTGACTCAGGCAAAACGGAGTAGGAGCACATATGTGATATGTGCGGGACCGAGGATAATGCGATATGTGATACCGTATTCTATTCTCACGATGTTTGATATCAGCCGGGTCATCGGATCAAGTGTTGATTCGATGAATCGGTACGGATAAATATTAGTCGGTTATATGCGATATAACCGGATTGTCGGATCAAGTGTTGATTCTATAATTTAATGTATAATAATATATATGATATATTAAATTACATTATCTAATATTTGCTCACTAAAAGATTCTTTTTATCACTCGGGTAATACATTGATATATATGCGATATATGTTAATTGTATTATTTTATTTGGTTACAATAAATATTATATATGTGATACATAATATTGTAACATGATATGATAAATAATGCAACATGTTTAGTAGAGATTAAACAAGATTAGGGTTTGTTTTGGGTTAATGTTTTCTAGATGATTCTAGAAGGTTTTTGTTTTGTCATGGAAAAAATATTTACTTATGACTCATTCTTAACTCAACCCAAAACCCTAACCCTTGGTTAATTCTCTACAATGGTTAAGTGAACCATGGTTGCATAATTGATCATTATCTCCTTTTCTTTCTATTCATCACAAAACATTATTCATCTTCTTCCTCCTTGATTCTTTCATGAAAAACCTTGCTTGATTTTTCAAAAGTGATGAATAAATATGAGAAAAAGATACATAAAGAGAGCAAAAATCCTACTTCATCATCCTCATCTTCCCTTGCCATTTAGATGAGGGTGTTCACATCATTTCATGAGTGTTAGCTTGTGTTAAAGAAACTTCAAGGTAGATCATCTTAGTATCGAAGATCGGAAGCAAAGGTTGCGTCTTTCTCTTCGTGGAACCTCTCGAGAGTCCGGATCCCGATGATCGCAACGAAGGGACCACAACACAGAGCATATGAAGTGAAGGACCGGATCTACAAAGGTTGTAATCCCTCTCACTTAGTGTTAAAGTGTTTAGCATGCTAGTTTTCGCCTAATCTCTAGTTTAAAGTTCCGTATTCGGGTTCTTCGGCACGGCTAAATTTTTAATCGGGCATGGTTGATACCTCGTAGACCCTTGTGCGCGTGCCTAGCAACCCTACAGTGGTATCAGAGCCAAGCTAGAGCTTTAGGCGAAGTCTAGACGAAGTTTAAAGTCCGATCGAACCAGGAAAACCCGATAAAACCCACTCTCTGGAAATTTTCTGAAAATTTGGATTTTTGTGAATTAAAAATTGCCAAAAAATTCAGCAGGGAATTCTATGAGTTACTGTGAAGCACGTGATGGTAACTCGACAAACGAAGCGCGGAACCGCGGTGCAACCCTGGGTTTCGCGGCGGTTCCGTGGCCACTTTGCCGAGTTACACCACGTGGCTTGCACAGTAATTCTTGTTTTGAAGTGCTGAGTCTTCTGGAAATTTTTATATTTTATTCAACTGTTGAATTATCTGGGTTGTATTGGGGACTTAAAGTTTCGATCGGATATTATAACTTTGTTTAGTTTGTCCGGATAATTTTAGAAACTGTTAAAAAGTTCGAACGGATATCAATAACTCACTTTTTCCCCTGTCGGAAAATTTTTCAAAAGTTGGATTTTTTCTCGTGTTTAAGAATGTTCTAAGTCATGCAAGTAACTCGGTGGACCCTCTAGAAGACAACAAACCTTAACTCGATTATGTGACCGTCTTGAACTGCCTTTTGAACCTTAGGGTTTGGGGCAGTACGACGTGCCACATGTGAGGCGTTGGCTTGACCCTTCTACGGCTGGACCATTAGTACTGTGGCATGTGATGGATGTTTTTAAACTGATTTCAAGTGTTGAGATATATTGGGGAAATCTTGGGTGTTTGATTATTCGATCGGAAAGTTTAACTTTGTCTATTTATCTGGAATGTGATACAATATTTGGAATCCACAGGTAGTTATGAGATAACTAATTT
Source organism: Agapanthus africanus (assembly GCA_030015575.1). Lineage (NCBI taxonomy): Eukaryota > Viridiplantae > Streptophyta > Magnoliopsida > Asparagales > Amaryllidaceae > Agapanthus > Agapanthus africanus. The sequence goes on along the minus strand of JASDDO010000008.1, from coordinate 223,935 downwards.
GAATATTATAAACATAGCAGTTTAGTCTCAGATGATCGGTTGCCACGGAATTTTGATGGTATCAAAAGTCCGTCGCAATCACGTAGAGTACGCGGATACTCGCCGGGTAAACTTAATAGACAGCTACACCTCTTAGCCCCGACCAAGTGACTGTAGGAGAACCCCGTCGCAGAAAGCATCCGTTCGGGTGCTCGCGGCAGCGGTGTTCCGCCTTGGTGCACTTCGTCGACGGCATCTGTGGGTGCGGCCGTCTACTAAAGTTTGCGACGAGCATTCGATCAGGACGTCGGGAATCTTGTTGAATTGCCCGACTTGATATTGAAAAGAGTTTTCGATAATGAGACTAAAATGCGGGGTTTATAATTGTTAGACATGCGATGTCTAAGGAATTCATTTGGTTAGGCATGCGATGTCTAAGGAGGTTGCGGATTCCAACTGTTGTAGTTTTACACTTTCTTTTCTGTGACCGTAAGCGTAGTATGTGGTGTATCGCCGGCTTCGTTGCTATACATCAACGACAATCGGGATACGCATACTTGCTTACGTTGATGATATGTGATATTATGTGTTACTGTGATATGTTATATTGGATCGTCGCGTTCTGAATAGCCGGGGGTTTTATGTGAGATGATAGTTTTTTCTTTTTCATTCATGTAAAATTCTTTTGTATGTAATATTCTTTTATTGGGGCACTTCCAGGTAGCGGAAGATGTCACCGTTGTATATTATTTACTTTTCCGCATTAGGTAGACCTAAGGAGGGGAGCACAAGTAACCGGGTTCTAGGGTCCAGTGGGAGACCATCTCGAGGAGTCGAGACCGGGTCTCCTAACCCTAGAATTGGCAGTGTTACTTGCCGCTCTCATAGGGGTCTAGGAATGTGGGTTTGGCTATTCATCGCGACCGTGGAATCCGTGTTTTATACAGGCTCGTATTGAAAACACGGACGTCCTAGTATATCCAATATTTCATATATGTTCTTCTGCTGCAATGTTCTGTGATGAGATCATATTACTGCCTGAGATGAATGTTTATATTATATATATGAGATATATGTTATATTGCAGATTTTGTTTTCAAAAGAGATGCTTGTGAAGCATAATAAAATGGGACTTCATTAATGAGATTAATGAAATAAAAGAAACCTAAGATGTTGTAGAAACTTGTTTAAAAACTGGTAGCTACAGTTTTTGCTTTGCATCACGGTGTTCCTTGTAGAACATCCAGCACCTTATTCGATAAGGAAAGGACCGAGATCCCTTCACCGGGAGTGACTCCTTTAGCAATAACTGGCAGATGCTACAAACTCGGTTTGTCTTTTGATTGTTTCTATAGTTCTTGCTTTGCACAGCGGTATATATGATATATCCTGCACCTTATTCGATGAGGAAAGGGCCGACGATCCCTTCACCGGGAGTGACCCCTTTAGCAAAACTAGAAAAGCCTCAAAAACATTCCATTTAAAATCACTCGATTCTACAACGATATAAAGTTCATTACGCAAAGGGTTTTCTTAAAAACCTGTCGTAGCCCTCCGTCATTTCAGATAAGTAATAGTTAATATTCGTGCTGCGTTTGTTGACTCAGTCAAGGTGTAGTGTGCGGTAGCAGATTAGTGCTTATCTGCAAAGCATATGATGCGATTGGATTAGGGTAGTCGTGCGGCCTTGTTGACCCAGTCAAGGGTCGTGCGGGTGGGTTTAATTCAATTGGGAAATGACGGGTTGAACTTTACTTGCGGTCTATGGTTTGTTGACTCAGTCAAGGTCATAGATCGCTTGGGGCAAAATATTATTGGGAATTTCAAGTGTTGAAATTTGCAATTAGATTGCATACCTTCTATAAGATAGTTGGATCCCGATACCCGCTGCGAGTAAGAGTTACTCCTGGGAGAGTTTTTACACATTACAATTAGCCGATCAAGTAGGTGTCTAGAAATGTGTTAACAGGGTTACGCCCCTGGGAAAACGAGGTTTACATTAATTAGGTTCGTACGAAAGCACGGGGGACCTCCCTCAAAGTACCGACACTGGCCTGGATGAAAGATTGGCGAACTTGTAGCGTGTAATTAATCCCGACTAGTCTTTCCTTTTAGGGTTTGAAGGAAGATTTGATTAAAACAGTGGGCGACATCTTGATTAGATATATTATATAACCAATCTAATCTTGCAAGAGCATACGCTGAGTGTTTTCTTCTCTCTCTCTCCAGATAGCGACCATATCTCGCCTTAATCAAGATAATAAAATGGATATATTGACTGAACCCGCTTGTTATACTGAGCTGGGGAACGTTGGTCCCGCTCCAACTTATAATTGTTATAGGACAGAGCAGGAAATTGGGGATTACCAGAATTCTCGTGCCGCCCAAACGAAGAAAGTGCATGCTGATGCATCATCTTCGGGTGTGTTCATTACACAGAACTGTTTCTCAGTATCCTTTACGTCCTGGGTATGTGATACCGGATCAGGATCCCGTATATGTAATCTGTTACATGGGCTACAGATAGGTAGAGAACTGAGAACGGGTGATAAGTTTCATGAGACAGAAAACGATGCAAGTGTTGCAGCCAAGTCTGTTGGTCACTGTCACCCTGTATTACCAGAATACATTGATTCTGAACAAATGTCATTAGATACCGAACCTGATATACAAAATCATATCAGTCTCTTTATTAGTAAAGAAAGGATATAATTTTGTATAGTATGGATAATGTTTTGAACATTTCCTATATCAAGAGTTGATCGGTTCAGGTACGTTATCTAAAAACATTGATGTTCTAAATCAAATTACAGTTCTTAGTATACGGAACACACACAAGAGGAAGAGTTCAGAAATAAATGAATCCTTCTTGAGGTATTGTAGACTAGGTCATATCAATGCGACCCGACTGGCTGAAGTTACATTTAGATGCATATTTAAATTAGTTTGAATTTACATCTTGTGAAACTTGCCAGTCATGTCACAAAGATAAAATGAACACAGCTCTGTTTATTGGAAACAGAGAAAGAGTTAGTGAACTTTTGGAATTGATACATGCTGATGTATGAAAGTCCCCTGTCTACACATGCCAAGACCGGTTCTTTCTACTTCATTACATTCTCTGATAATCTCTCAAGATTCAGACATATGTTTCTGTTGAAACACAGGTCCGAAGCTTTTGAGATATTCACAGAATATAAATTAGAAGTAGAGAACCAAAATATGGGTATAAGTATTATGTCCTTTGATGAGATCAAGGAGGAGAATACTTAAGCACGGAATTTCTGGACCGTTCTAAAGGAGAATAAGATTCTCTCTCAGCATTACTCCTTCGAATACACCACAGCACGTCGGTGTATCGGGGCGGAGCAATAGCACCCTATGTGATATGGTGTGCTCTATGATGAGTACTACTGAGTTTCCTATTTCCTTTTGGGAGTTATGCACTTGAGAAGTTGCATACCTATTGAATAGGGTTCAAATCAAATCAGTTGCCTACCACTTCATATGTGATATGGAAAGGGAAGAGCCCATATCTTAAGTTTGTTAAGATTTGGGGTTGTCCGGCCTATGTCTAAAAGCAAAATCCGGACAAGCTCGAGGCAAGGTCTGTTATGTAGAACTGGAAAGGTTCCAGCTATACAAACTGCAGCTGATGATTTGGTAGAACCAAAGGATTCAATAGTAACCAACGAACCTCAGCCTCTCCGCCGATCTAGTAGGGTTCCTCACCCACCTGAGAGATACTTCGGTTTCTCTATGACAGTGGGATTGAGGATTGCATCATGAGATGATGACCCAACTAGTTTCGAGCTGGCCATCAGGAGTGGGACTCTGTAAGAATGCCTGGATGCTTATCGATCTGAGATGGAATCTTTATACACTGACAAAGTATGGACTTTGGTTGCTTTATCTGAAGGGTTAAATCCCCATCAGGAGCAAGTATATCTTGAGAAGATTACTTGGTGTACATGGAAAAGTTGAGACTTTCAAAGCTATGCTTAAAGTCCATCCAGATCTTACTTGCCACGGCTACATTCCATGACTACGATATCTGGCGGTTGGGTGTCATGACAGCTTTTCTAAATGATATTTTAGAAGAGAGCGTCTATAAGTACACAGCCAGAGGGCTTCGTAGACAGTGGGAGCAGCGGAAACGTGTGCAAGATGCTTTATAGGATAAAGCAGGCATCGTGGAGTTGGAACGTCTGTTTTGATGTGGTAGTCAAAGAGTTTGACTTCATCAAAATGGTAGATGAACCTTGTATATACAAAAAGGTAGTAGAGAGTATGGTGGTGATCCTCGTAGAGTACGTGGATGACATACTCTTGATAGGGAATGAGTTTCCTATGCTACGCTCGGTCAATCTCCGCTTGTCACGAAGATTCTCCATATAGGATCAAAGTGATACCTCCTAAATCCTGGGTTTTGGATCTATGAGATAGATCTAATTGGATGTTAGGATATGTTCAGTTGATAAAACTGCACATTTGTATTATATTTTTCCTACCATTTTCAAATTAAAAAAGGACTTTATTATAATATATTATACATATGAGGGTTTATGTGTAAAAACACCATTTTCCATGTGTTAATATATTTTAATTATCATTTGGTAGGAAAATATATGCAAATAAATCTATTGACCAAATCCTAGTAGAACTAAGCCTACTAAATATTATTTGAGATTATTGTGCAGAATTTTCCAAGTTGTTTTGCAGAATTTATCAAACAAATCAAGTTGTTGAAGAAATCTTGCCAAATTAAGAAGCAAAACTTGGAGACCAAGTCTGGAAGCAACCGAGAGAAGATTTCTGAATTCTGAAGGTGCCTCGGATTGCCACATGTCCCAAAGATAGAGCCCCAGAAAAATGATGGAGGGATGAGATCAAATGGCCGCGGATCCGCGGCCATACCTCCCCTTTGGCCGCGGATCCACGGCAAGATATGGGAGTTAGAGGAATATATTTTGGGGCATAAATCTCTGCTGAATTTTACCAAGTCTTCAACCAAAAGATTCTGTCTTTTCACTATAAAAAGGCACCGAGAGCCTCTTGGAATATTTATCAAGCCGAAGAGATCACGAAGTCCAAGACGGCTCACGCATCCAGGCTGATCATCAACTATTCATCTACCTCCTTCGGAAGAGTTCGAGAAGCAAACCAAGTTTTTGTAATCATTTTCTAAGGAATAAAGTGTAGATTGTTCAAGTTGATTAATAAAGGTAGTTGTTTTATTTAATTCTTTTGCATTTTACATTATGTTTTCCATCTCTGTCTTTTCATCTTCTTTTCCCAACATGCGCGAGTAATTCTCCGCTTGTTAGGGTTCGTAGGATTAGGATAGGCTAATGGACGATGAAAATAACTAAACCCTTTTTAAGTCCTATAAAGTTTAGGAACTTTATCAAAAGAATCATTAACATCCTAATCGGGCGCGCTAGCATTTCTTTGCTAGTTTCGACCGCGATTAGAGATTAGATTAATGATTGTTTTGGTAAAGGCTAGATATGAACGGAGTTCCGTGTCGAGATAAGGGTTAAGAGTGGGATTCCTTTTCCCTCCAGAAACCCTAATCTACACGCATCACCGTCGTTCTAGTTCTAAATCTATTAATGGATAAAAAGGGTAACTTTTAATTAATCGTCCATAACTACTAAATCCTAACGAACCCTACAAGCTCTCTTATTATATTAATTATATCTTTAAAATAATCTAGATCTATATTTTACATTCTTGTTTAACGGAGATCTAGAAATCTTTCTATAAAATTCTTTATCCCTCCTCTCTTTCTCAACACATCTAAAGTAAAAGTAAAAGGTTCACGTTTCCCAGAGGACGACCCGTACTCATCTCGGTCTAGCTACGTGCGACACCGTTATTGATTGCGGTTAAACTACAAACACAACTCTCAACACCAATCAAATGGCGCCGTTGCCGGGGATACGTGCGTAATTTTTTATTTTTACTATTTGTGTTGAATTCTTAGACGAGCCATATCATTATTAAAACAAAACTGCAAATTGCATATTTAACGATTTGTGCGTGGATTTTTGCAAGGAGATCTGGAGTTACCGAATTGAGGAAAACAGGAAACAAAGACATTTTTACAGATCCAGAGGAGCACAGAAGGCTATACAAAAAAATTCAGCAACTGTTCCTTCTGCCACGCGGCGGAAACGCGGCATAAAGGCACTTTTGCGGCGGAAACGCGGTAGTTTAGAGGGATCAAGGCCACAGAATTCTCTGGTATCTTTCTTAACTCCTCTCTCTCCTCAAATCCAATAAAATCTATTTTCTGCAGGATTCTTTGCAAATTCGCGCCGCTAAAAAATCTTTTTGCAAAAGTTTTGTGATTGGTTTTGTTTTGCATATTTTAATACGGACTCTAAGGGGCAATGACCAAATCAAGATTAGGTGGGGATTTAATCACCCTTCCTAAGCCCCACAAATCACAAACCGAGCATATAGATCAACCCTTCATTAATTTAAAAAATATCTAGACCAGACTCTAAGGACTGTCGCGCTCATTAAGGACAGAGGAAGGTCGTGGGTAATCTATCGTTTATCCGCATTACTTTTTGTAGTGCCTAGGCAAGTGTGTCAAAGGCTAGTGGTTTTTAATTAGGCCCACTACTGTGGTTCCTTCCCACTTACCTGGCACTTACCTGGCTACGAGGGTAGTACGGAGGCGGTAGAGGATTGATCCTGCGGCTTGTCCTTTGGAAGTCTAGGAGCGGTCTAGAGACTGGACCTAGGTAACCTGAGTTCTAGGGTTGCTTGTGCATCTTAGGGGTGATTTGTCTTGAGTCCCACTTTTTCAAAACAAGCCAATTTTAAATCACACACACGCTGCCACTTGCACTAAACCCGCTTAGTGCATGCTCGGCTGGACACGGGATCCTAGTGCCCGTCTTGTCCGCGTTCCTGCTATCGACGCCGAAGTCGGTACTTCTTCATCTTCTTTTCCCCCACCACACACCACATCGACCGTGATGGACGGCACTCCATCTAATTATAACACCACGCTGCCACCGCCCGAAGGTGCGCAGAATCCACTGCGCATCTCTCTCCAAGAGAGATGCTATCCTATCCGTGGTCCTCTTCCCACTTGTCTATCTCTTCCACCACCCAACGGGGATAATTTCAAAATTAAACCCCACTACATCAATCTGCTGCCCAAATTTCACGGGCTTGAGTCGGAAGACGCGTATGTTTTCATCACCAAATTCGAAAACGTATGCGCAATGATGGGTACTTCGCAATTAACTTTAGATGCTATGCGCTTATGTCTTCTCCCATTCACACTGTGCGATTTGGCAGAAAAATGGCTTTATAATACTGCCGCACACTCTATTACTAATTGGGATGAATTTGTCATAGCATTTCTTAAGAAGTTTTACACAAACCATAAGACTGCCCGTGTTAGAAGCGAGATCAACCAGTTCACCCAGCTTCCCAATGAACCATTTTGGAAGTGCTTTGAACGTTTCAAGGATCTGCTTGTCCAATGTCCTCATCATGGAATCAATAGATGGGATTTATGTCGGATTATATATGAGGGCATTGATCCAGCGACAAAGCAGATGCTCGAAACAAATTGTCAATGCAATTTCATGACTAAAGACGACGGTGAAGCTTGGAAATATCTGGAAGACCTTGCTGAACACACGTTGCAGTGGGAAAGCGTAAGACCACCTTCAACTAAGGGAGGTGTTCACCAGCTCGATATTTCTATCGCAGTAAAAGCCGAAATGGCAGCGATACAGAAGAAACTCGACGCTATTGAGAACAGATTCTCATCATTCTCCCTAAATCAGGTCACGCTTCCTAAGACCGTCTGTAGTTGCTGTTCGGATCATTCACACTTAACGGAAGAATGTCCTATGAATGCACCGTTTCAAGGTCACGAGCAAACTAATGCTGCTTTTCAGCAGCGACCTAGAAACGACCCTTATTCTTCCACGTACAATCAAGGATGGAGGAATCATCCTAACTTTGCTTGGAATCAAAACCAACAAAGCAATTATCAAAGACCTCCTCCACAGCAACCACAACCACAGAATCAGCCCCCCTTTCAGTCATAGAATTTCCAAAATCCGGCCAACATTTCTACACCACAAGTGGCCGATACTGACAACTCACTTGCACAAACTTTGGATATGTTCATGAAACAATCCATGCAATTGTCGGCTGAGATGAAGTATTCTATTGATACCATAACGAAAAACTCCGCCTCCCATGGTGAGAGTATTAAATCAATAGAAAACCAAATCGCACAGTTAAACGCTGCAATGAGTGCGAGAGAGAAAGGGAAACTCCCATCTCAACCCATACCTAATCCTGGCCACTCACAAAGTTATAATGTGAGTGCTGTTACCACGTTGAGATCGGGAAAAGTGCTGAATGACCGAGTGGGTGAGTAGTGTGATGATAGTGACACCAATGATACCCCAGCTTCTTCTTCTTCCCCTAATTCGTCTAATCTCCAACCTTCACCCGAGCCTATTCTCCGTTTTCCCCAAGGCTCGAACATTTCACCGAATTTATCTAAGTCGATTCCCACTCCAATTTTGGGATCGAATCCGTCCACACAGTCTTCTCCACAAACGTTGGACCCAAAACTTATTGATCAAGCACCTTATCCAAACAGGTTAAGAGGCAACAGACCAAGTCCACAAATGGAGAAGATTGTGGAAATTTTTAAGCAAGTTAACATAAACATTTCTCTCCTAGATGCTATTCAACAAGTTCCGTCATATGCGAAAATCCTAAAGGACTTATGCACTAGGAAGAGAAAAGTTCAAGTACCTAAAAAAGTTTTCCTTGCGAGTAATGTGAGCACAGCTTTTACACAACAACTACCCAAGAAACGAAAGGACCCCGGAAGTCCTACAATTTCAATTTCTATTGGGGGTAAAAATATCAATCGTGCTCTACTCGATTTAGGTGCTAGTGTTAACTTGCTTCCGTATTCTGTTTATGAGCAATTAGGGATCGGAGAGTTAAAACCTGCGCATTGCACTCTTCAGATGGCCGATCGATATATCAACCAACCTAGGGGTGAGCTAGAGGATGTGTTAATTAAAGTCGGAGAATTCATATTTCCTGTGGACTTTATCGTTATTGATACACAACCTGTGGCAAACCCACGCAATCAAATCCCGGTGATACTCGGTCGACCCTTTTTGGCCACTTCCAACGCAGTAATTAATTGTAGAAACGGCTCTATGACCCTATCTTTTGGAAAGAAGTCAATTGAGCTTAATATTTACAAGTTGGGAAGTGAACCCTCCGAACCCTATGCTCATGTGTGTTCTGTCGAATTAATGGATGTCGACAGCAGCGAATTTGATCAACCTCATGATACAGACTCTTTTCATATGTTGTTGTTTGACCCAACCATTTACTCTTCCACCGAGTTGTCCGGGTCAACATCTAATGAGGAACCTTATATTGAGTCTGACGATCACCTCATTTTTTATGATGACATTATTTTTCGGGGTATCGATGAAAGCTTTGAGGAAATTTTCACTGATGAACTCGCATTTTTACAAGACATGGGTGTTGAGATGAATCAACTCCAAGATGAAGAAATTGGACCTCCACCCCCTCTTTTGGACAATCATGATAATGCGAGTAATCCATCATCACTATCACTGTGTCGTCTCTTCAAATTGAGACGCTATCCTTTTCCATTACACCTCTTGTCACCTCCCCACTTCTTCACATCAAAAGGTGACATGTTCTTCCACCAACCTTGGTACTTCATTGATAAAATTTTTGAATGGTTGGTGTTGACCTTCGGTCTTTGCAAAGCTTGGCATTGACCAATAACCTTGACCCCCTCATGTGATTTTAAAAGATTAAAATTGTTTAACTCAAGTTTGGGGGAGGGGTGGTATATTTTGGCTCTTGAAAGAAAATGATTTTTACAAAATTGTGAGCCTAAAATAAGTTTGGGGGAGGATTTTCACTTTCATATATTATTGCCCCCATTAATAATTTCCTTCCAAGTCTACAGGTTTTTTGAGCTTAACGGATGACATCAGTGAGGACACTGCTGTAAACAGGTTTGAGGGAGGTTTGTGCTTATTTACACATCAATTTGCATCATATTTTGCATAAGCACAACATTTTCAAAAATTAAAAAAAAAATTTCTTTTATAACAAAGGAGTAGAAAGTGAAAAATTACATCCAAAAGATAGGAATAGTTTAAGAAAACCAAGAAAATTAGAAGTTTCTTAAACGAACTAGTAATAAGTAGTTATGAGCTGTTGTCCCAAGGGTTAGTAAGATGAAGAAAGTCACTAATCTGAGGATAAAAATAAGTCTGAAAAATAGTTTCTATTCTGGAAGCCGAACATTTGAATGTTGATACCCTACTATATGCATTTACAAACGTCTTGAAACTCGGGATAGTAGAGGATACCTTGAAATGCTCTTGTCTAAAAGCCAAAGTATGAAGGAAATGAAAAAAATGAAGAAAATATAAAAATGGTGAAAAGAAAAAAATGAACACTGGTTTTGTATCGCCAAGGCAGCAATAAAAAAATATAGCGAGGGTGCCTCTTCACCTAGTGCCCTAAGGCCAACTGGTCTGGGAGTCACTGCTAAGCCTTAGGTGGTGCAAGACGAGGAAAATATTATCATCTAATCAGCAAGCACATGAGTAATCGGTCGGTTAGTTCCTCAAGAAGTATTAACGGTCGCATGAAAATGTGTGAGCAAATCTTAATATTCATTAAATTAAAAAGTACTGAGGTAGATGGACAAGAGTATGATAGCTTGAATTGAATTCTCCGAGTGTAGGGACATCCATTTCACACACGTAGGGGTATATGATCAATGTTTGGACGAAAGGTAGGAATGGAGAATAAAGACGATGTTTTATTGAGGGGTGATGTGATTTCTAACATTTTTTCATGACTATTAAGATAGGGCTCATGAAAATTGAAAAGCTAGTATAGTTGGAAACTCTTCTTTTCAAGGCCTTTCTTTTATGGTTCTTATTTTTATATGTAAATTTCACCATCTCTCTTTTGTTATTGGATTTTGTGGGTGTAATCCGCTGAAAACCCTCAGGAGATAACACTCAGGAGATAACACTCCTCCTACTAGAGACACCTAGAGGTTTAACGGCTTGTTGCACATGCTCAGTGCAATCGTGTCTGCCTACGAAAGTGTGCTTAGTTTTCTCCTTTCTTTTTCTCCTCTTGAATAAACTAGTTTGCTCGAGACGATCAAAGATAAGTTTGGGGGTATTTGTTCAGTTGATAAAACTGCACATTTGTATTATATTTTTCCTACCATTTTCAAATTAAAAAAGGACTTTATTATAATATATTATACATATGAGGGTTTATGTGTAAAAACACCATTTTCCATGTGTTAATATATTTTAATTATCATTTGGTAGGAAAATATATGCAAATAAATCTATTGACCAAATCCTAGTAGAACTAAGCCTACTAAATATTATTTGAGATTATTGTGCAGAATTTTCCAAGTTGTTATGCAGAATTTATCAAACAAATTAAGTTGTTGAAGAAATCTTGCCAAATTAAGAAGCAAAACTTGGAGACCAAGTCTGGAAGCAACCGAGAGAAGATTTCTGAATTCTGAAGGTGCCTAGGATTGCCACATGTCCCAAAGATAGAGCCCCAGAAAAATGATGGAGGGATGAGATCAAATGGCCGCGGATCCAGGGTCATACCTCCCCTTTGGCCGTGGATCCGCGGCAAGATATGGGAGTTAGAGGAATATATTTTGGGGCATAAATCTCTGCTGAATTTTACCAAGTCTTCAACCAAAAGATTCTGTCTTTGCACTATAAAAAGGCACCGAGAGCCTCTTGGAAAATTTATCAAGCCGAAGAGATCACGAAGTCCAAGACGGCTCACGCATCCAGGCTGATCATCAACTATTCATCTACCTCCTTCGGAAGAGTTCGAGAAGCAAACCAAGTTTTTGTAATCATTTTCTAAGGAATAAAGTGTAGATTGTTCAAGTTGATTAATAAAGGTAGTTGTTTTATTTAATTCTTTTGCATTTTACATTATGTTTTCCCTCTCTGTCTTTTCATCTTCTTTTCCTAACATGCGTGAGTAATTCTCCGCTTGTTAGGGTTCGTAGGATTAGGATAGGTTAATGGACGATGAAAATAACTAAACCCTTTTTAAGTCCTATAAAGTTTAGGAACTTTATCAAAAGAATCATTAACATCCTAATCGGGCGCGCTAGCATTTCTTTGCTAGTTCCGACCGCGATTAGAGATTAGATTAATGATTGTTTTGGTAAAGGCTAGATATGAACGGAGTTCCGTGTCGAGATAAGGGTTAAGAGTGGGATTCCTTTTCCCTCCAGAAACTCTAATCTACACGCATCACCGTCGTTCTAGTTCTAAATCTATTAATGGATAAAAAGGGTAACTTTTAATTAATCGTCCATAACTACTAAATCCTAACGAACCCTACAAGCTCTCTTATTATATTAATTATATCTTTAAAATAATCTAGATCTATATTTTACATTCTTGTTTAACGGAGATCTAGAAATCTTTCTATAAAATTCTTTATCCCTCCTCTCTTTCTCAACACATCTAAAGTAAAAGTAAAAGGTTCACGTTTCCTAGAGGACGACCCATACTCATCTCAGTCTAGCTACGTGCGACACCGTTATTGATTGCGGTTAAACTACAAACACACTCTTTCGAAACAATCAGGATACTCACTAGTTGTAGTGAGATGGTATCAATCGATCCTGGGGAGAATCACTGGAAAAGTTCCAGGGTGATAAGGACGACTGAATGTCAGTCGCAGTCATTGTCTATACCCTCAGTGGAGGGACGGTATGTTGGAAGAGTTCCAAGCTAGATACCGTGACATACTAGACGATTAAAGGCAAGATATATCGTTACCAAGGATGCTACCAAAGAGGCAGTCTGGATATTTATAAGTTCATAAGATGAATTTCGTTCCTACCATTGTGTGACAATGGAGTTGTGGCATTTGCCAAGGAACTACCGTCCCATCAGAAATCCAGATATAATTCTTAGGCAGTATCACCTGATCATGGAGATGGTTGATCTCCAGGGAGATCGAGGTTAGGAGAGTAGACACAGAGGACAACAGGGCGGATCCACTCACAAAGGCCTTTTTCCCAGTAGAGACTTTTATGGGATGGTTGAGTATGAGATACTTCAACCGCAGCTAATTGTTGGGTATGCGATACCATAACAGATGGCCCTAGTGCAAATGGGAGATTGTTAGTTATATGTATGCCCTAGAGGCCATTACTGTACACACGATGTATATTGTAGTGGATGCTTGGACATATATAGGGAGGACTTTCTTGCTCGACATGATAGTATGCTATCTGGTTGTACTTTATCTTAACATGTACTCTGATTGTCTCTATGTTACATGTTGATAAAGCCCTTAGGATGTGTACTTGACTACTGGGACTATGATGAGATCATACTAGTGGGGCCACGGTAGTCGACGAGTACATCCTATAACTGTTCCTAGTCGAGGGTGTATCGAGACAGGGCATCGATGCACCAGAGTAGACTAGCGTATACGCATCTTAACCCATATGATGGGCGATGGATGATCCCATATCCATCGGTGTTTGACATCAAGGATGGTGTACGGGTGCTCAGTGGAGACTGGGTACACTGGACGGACTCGCCGAGAACTCCCAGATAGTATTATACCATACGTCAGATGGCAGTTCTCCGGTGACACTGGTACAGAGTAGTCTGTTGACCCGAGATCGTCATAGAGTCTTGTGTGATTCCCACTGTGCTTTGATTTCCATCATACCACGTCCAAGAGGGCGTGCAAAAAGGTGGCTTTTGGGTACAGTCCCGAATCACATTGAGGCAATGAGCGATAGGAGGGGATTCGTCTCTCCCGGTATAGGGAGTTGATGTTGTGCTGTGTTCGATTGGCTATAACTGGAAATCCCTGGCCAGGGTGGCTGAGATTTACTGGTAAGTGTTATAAGTAGTTTCTCGAACTGTTATAGACCTCATATCGACACGACTTATCAAGCTACCGGGGTCTGACGTTTACCACCCCTAGGCGAGATATGCGACATATCAGACGACGAGACCGGACTATACGGGAGTGTTACTGTTTGGATTCGCAGGAGAATGTACAGGCTTGCTTGTTGATCTTCTGAGCGCTCAATACCTGGGTAGCTGTTACGTTTAGCTGACCGCTTGCAGCTTGTGGGTGTTTGATATGATCATCACCTACTGCCGGCGTATTGACGATTCTTTAGAGTCCTACACAGAGGTTTCTTGACTCAGGCAAAACGGAGTAGGAGCACATATGTGATATGTGCGGGACCGAGGATAATGCGATATGTGATACCGTATTCTATTCTCGCGATGTTTGATATCAGCCGGGTCATCGGATCAAGTGTTGATTCGATGAATCGGTACGGATAAATATTAGTCGGTTATATGCGATATAACCGGATTGTCGGATCAAGTGTTGATTCGATAATTTAATGTATAATAATATATATGATATATTAAATTACATTATCTAATATTTGCTCACTAAAAGATTCTTTTTCTCATTCGGGTAATACATTGATATATATACGATATATGTTAATTGTATTATTTTATTTGGTTGCAATAAATATTATATATGTGATATATAATATTGTATCATGATATGATAAATAATGCAACATGTTTAGTAGAGATTAAACAAGATTAGGGTTTGTTTTGGGTTAATGTTTTCTAGATGATTCTAGAAGGTTTTTGTTTTGTCATGAAAAAGATATTTACTTATGACTCATTCTTAACTCAACCCAAAACCCTAACCCTTGGTTAATTCTCTACAATGGTTAAGTGAACCATGGTTGCATAATTGATCATTATCTCCTTTTCTTTCTATTCATCACAAAACATTATTCATCTTCTTCCTCCTTGATTCTTTCATGAAAAACCTTGCTTGATTTTTCAAAAGTGATGAATAAATATGAGAAAAAGATACATAAAGAGAGCAAAAATCCTACTTCATCATCCTCATCTTCCCTTTCCATTTAGATTAGGGTGTTCACATCATTTCATGAGTGTTAGCTTGTGTTAAAGAAACTTCAAGGTAGATCATCTTAGTATCGAAGATCAGAAGCAAAGGTTGCGTCTTTCTCTTCGTGGAACCTCTCGAGAGTCCGGATCCCGATGATCGCAATGAAGGGACCACAACACGGAGCATATGAAGTGAAGGACCGGATCTACAAAGGTTGTAATCCCTCTCACTTAGTGTTAAAGTGTTTAGCATGCTAGTTTTCGCCTAATCTCTAGTTTAAAGTTCCGTATTCGGGTTCTTCGGCACGGCTAAATTTTTAATCGGGCATGGTTGATACCTCGTAGACCCTTGTGCGCGTGCCTAGCAACCCTACAGGACATTGCTCCAGACGGGGTAAAACCCGTAGGATGCAAGTGGATCTTCAAAAGAAAGATTGGTGTAGATGGACAGGTTGAGACCTATAAAGCTAGACTTGTTGCAAAGGGTTTCCATCAAAGACCTGGCTTGGACTATGACGAAACCTTTTCTCCAGTGGCTATGCTGAAATCCATTCGGATCCTTCTTGACATTGCTGCCTTCCACGATTATGAGATTTGGCAGATGGACGTAAAGACAACTTTTCTAAATGGAAATTTAGAGGAGTGTGTCTATATGGACCAGCCAGAGGGTTTCATTCAGAGTGGGAGTAGCGGAAAGGTGTGCAAGTTGCTTAAGTCCATTTACGGACTAAAGCAGGCATCGCGGAGTTGGAACATCTGTTTTGATGAGACGGTCAAGGAATTTGGCTTTATCAAAAATCCAGATGAACCATGCATCTATAGTAGATTTGTAGCGAGAACTGTAGTATTCCTTGTTTTATACGTGGATGACATTCTCTTAATAGGAAATGACATTCCTATGCTACAATCTGTTAAGGGGTTCTTGTCACACAGGTTCTCCATGAAAGACCTGGGTGATGCCTCATACATTCTGGGTATCCGTTTCTACCGTGACAGATCCAAGAGGATATTAGGACTTTCACAGTCTAGGTACATCGACGCCATATTGAAGAGATTCAGTATGGAAGATTCCAAGCGCGGTAACCTGCCGGCTTGTCACGGAATCACCCTCTCTAAAGAGATGTCTCCCAAGACTGATTTGGAGAGGGATCGCATGTCGATTATACCCTACGCTTCTGCGGTAGGCTCTATAATGTATGCGATGTTGTGTACCAGACCGGATGTAGCTTATGCACCGAGTGTAGTAAGCCGGTATCAGTCAAACCCTGGGGAGAAACACTGGATAGCGGTAAAGAACATTCTAAAGTACCTGAGAAGGACTAAGGAGATGTTCTTGGTGTATGGCGGAAAAGACCTCCAGATCGAGGCCTTTGCTGACTCCAGCTTCCAGAGTGACAAGGATGATTCCAAGTCCATGTCGGGTTTTGTCTTTACCCTCAATGGAGGGGCGGTGTGTTGGAAGAGTTCCAAACAAGAAACCGTTGCAGACTCGACGATGGAAGCGGAATACATCGCTGCATCTGATGCTGCAAAAGAAGCTGTCTGGATGAGGAATATCTCGAAAGAACTTCAGGTGGTTCCGTCCATTGTTGATCCAATACCTCTGTATTGTGACAACAACGGGGCTATAGCTTTAGCGAAGGAACCCAGGTCCCATCAGAGATCCAGACACATCTTGAGGCGGTATCACCTGATCAGGGAGATCGTGGATCGCCAGGAGATCAAGGTTCGGAGAGTCGCTTCAGAAGATAACACTGCAGATCCATTCACCAAGGCCTTGCCCCAGACTCAGTTCGAGCGGCTGATCGAGATGATAGGTCTTCGATACGCCAGTACATGGCCTTAGTGCAAGTGGGAGATTGTTAGTGTATATGCCCTAGAGGCCATTACTGTATCATACTAGTTTGTATATTACTTAATGGAAGCTTGGGATATTCACCTTGTATATACAATCTTGCTCAAAATAGTAGTATGCTACTTGGTTTGTTTCTACTTCAATGTGTACTTGTGTTTATTTTAGTATATCACCTATACACATTAGTGGAGCCCTTAGGATCTTTGCTTGATTACCAGCGTTGTGATGGCAGTCACACTAGTGGGGGCTGGATAATCTATAAGCACATCCTTATACAGGTCCCTAGTCGCAGGACTATCGAGATAGGGCATCGATACTCCGGAGTAGACTAGCGCATGCGCTTCTCATCCCAGAGTGGGAGACGGTCTGTCCCACAGCCGTCAGTACGTCGTACTGGAGATAGTATGCGGGTGCTCGTTGGGTTACGAGTACACTGGACAGGACTCGTCAGGAACTGACCGGTTGGTATTATACCTATCGTCAGTTATCAGTTCCCAGGTGACATGAGTACAGCTTAGTCCGCTGACTTGACACTGTCACTTCGTCTCGAGTGTGTTCCCACTGTACTTTGATTACTACCCTACCACGACTCAAAGGAGTCGTGCAAACAGGTGGTAGTTGGGTGCAGTCCCGAAGCACTTGGAGGCAGCGACGGTTAGACAGGATTCGTCTTCCCCGGTATTGGGGGTTGACATCGCGCTGTGTCTAGGAGAGCCATTACACGAGTAGTCCCTGGCCAGGGCAATCGAGATATACTAGTAGGCTTCCAGTGTTATCTCAGGGTGTTTTGGGCTACACTCCGACACGACTTGTACCGCTATTAGGGGACTGACGTTTACCGCCTCCCTAGGCCCGCCATGCGATGTATCAGACGAACAGACCGGACTGTACGGAGATTGTCACATTCAGGCTCAGTAGGAGTTCAGATGGGTTTCACCTCGTCAGTCTTCTTGTCGGCATCTACCTGGGGACCGTTACACACAGCTAGTGCCACTTGCGGTCTGTGGTTAAACCTACTGCCGGCGTAGTGTCGAGTCTTTAGATTCCCACACAGAAAGCTATTTGCCTTTAGGCAAAAGAGTAGAGGTCGCATGGTTTTGCGGCAGGTCGCATGGTTTTGCGACAGGGTTCGGTCGCGTCCGTGCACTTGTGCACGTACAGTGTCGGGACAGTTTACACTAGCGGGCTTTGGTTTAAGCCAGATCCTAGTGTATGTATTGGGATTGGATTTATCCAGTTTGTATTCGTGTTCTTCGGAATGCGGATGCGGGTGTGTATGCACAGTTGACGGAGAGACAGAGGCGGAGGATTCTCATTAGGGTTGTTGACCGTTGACAGTTGACTATTGACTTTTTGCTCAACTCTAATGAGAATATGATATGTGATTAACAATTATATTAATTAAGTATTATGGTGACATGGTTGTTGACTTGTTGACTTTGTTGACTTGTTGACTTTGTTGACCGGTTGACTAGGCTTGACTGGTTGACCATCATGATAACCATAGCTATCATTTCATGGCAAAGACTTTTGCTTGCTTGCTCTTTTGTGCAAGATGAGTGCATGGAATGATATGGCTATGGTTGCTTAAACCATCACATAATACTTGATTGATATGATGAGTTATGATGGTTATGGATTATGAGAGGGTGAAAGACAAAAGAGAGGCTCATTCTCACTTGACCATTCTCCCTCTCGTTCTTGAGCTCTCATACTCTTGCTCTCACCCTCTTCCTCTTGCTCCCTCTCTTGACTCTATGGTTCACTTGTCTCATGAGTTGAGAACCAAGAACCATAGATAAAATCCCATACAAACTCTTCTCTACTCACTCTAGTTCACAAGGTTTAGCAAACCGAGTGAACTAATTTCTTCAAAGTTCGAAGAAGGAGCCAAAGGTTGAAGCTTTCGAGGTGGATCTATCTTCGGCGCAAGGAGACGACGGAGTGAAGGCGATCCGGACGACCATCGGAGCTTGAAGACGAAGGAGTTCGAGAAATAGAAAGGTATAACCCCCTAACCGAGTAGTTAGCAACTCGTAGTTAGGTTGTTAGTTAGATGTTTAACAAAGATCCGGGTTTTAAGTCCATGTTACCACCTCTAAGAAAATCGTTTTTCATCAAATTTCGCATGCCCGAAAGTACCGGGAGAGGTAGCATAGACTTACAGTGTCACCAGAGAACTGCTATTTGACGTGAGGTATAATACCATCTAGGAGTTCTCGGCGAGTTCGTTCAGTGTACCCAGTCTCCAATGAGCACCCGTATACCATCTCTGATGTCAAACACCAATGGATATGTGATCATCCATCTCCCATCACATGGGTCGAGAAGATATACGCTAGTCTACTCTGGAATATCGATGCCCCGTCTCGATATTCCCATGACTAGGAACATTGAAGGATGAACTCATAGACTACCCAAGCCCCATCAGTATGATCTGCATCATAATCCTGGAAGTCAAGTACACATCCTAAGGGCTTTATCAACATGTAATAGAGAGACAGTAAGTATACATGTTAAGATAAAGAGAAACCAGATAGCGTACTATCATGTCGAGCAAGAAAGTCTTCCTTATATATGTCCCAGCATCCACTATAATATACATCTCATGTACAATAATGGCTTCTAGGGCATACATACAACTAACAATGGTTAGGGTTAGGGTTAGGGTTAGGGTTGGGTTGGGTTTGGGTTTAGGTTTTGGGGTTAGGGTTAGGGGTTAGGGTTGGGGTTGGGGTTAGGGTTCATATCAACTACAGCAATGTTTCGGGAGGCATCGTCCATGCCATTTTCAAAATTTTCTATTTTAAAGAACCCTAAACTAGAATCGATAACTACAGAATCAAACGAAACACAAAGTAAACTACTTTACATCTACGTGCTTGCGGAATACAACCTTTGTAGACCGGTCTTTCACTTCTAAAGCTCCGAGTTGAAGTCCCTTCGCTGCGATCCAAGTCCCGGACTCTTGCATGGCTTCTCAAGGTGAAAAGAACGATCTTGCTTGAAATATTCGAGGCCGAAGATGATCTACGTCGAGGAGACACTAACTCAAGCTACTACTTCACTAATTGAGAGATTGGTGAAGCTAACACCCTATACTAAAGTGCTAATCTAGTAGAGGATGATGAAGTAGGAAGTGGGCTAACTTTAGTTTTATTTTTCTCACAATATTTTCTCTCTTTAGAAAACCCTAGCAAGCTTTTGCTCAAGGAAGAAGAAGATAAGCTTAAGAGATGAGAATGAACTAATGAGGTGAGAGAAAGAACAATGGGTGAGTTTGTATCATATACTAACTCATGTAGAGACATAATCATGGCTAAATTATAATGGTTAGGTTAATAAATATCTTAAGTAAAACAAAATTAGTGGACTAAGTCAATGCATCCACAAGCTTCATGAAGCTTCATGCATGTGATGTAGGGTTCCTAGGCACACTAATGAGGTCTCACAACAGATCAAACATGCCCAATTCAAATTTTTTCATGTGCCTACAAACCCTAATACGGATCGTTAACTAGAGGTATAGGCGATAAAGATGCAAGTTAACAACTTTAACTAAAAGGAAGTGACTACAACCTTTGTAGACCCGGTTCTCCACCTCCATAGCTCCGCGTTGATGTCCCTCCGCTGCAATCATCGGATCCCGGACTCTAGCGATGGCATCGTCGAAGAAATGATCGGGCTAGGTCGTCGACTTCGATGCCGAAGATGATCTACGTCGAGGCAACTCAAGATCAAGCTCCAACTTCACCAAGTCATGAAACTTGTGAAGAAAACACCCTATACTACTTAGCAAGTGGTAGAGAATGAAGAAATAGGAAGTGGGTTCACTTTAGAATTGGATTTCTCACTCTTTTTCTCATTTCACCATTAAACGATGCAACCTTTTCTTCATCTTGAAGAAGAAGAAGAAGAAAAAGAAAAGAATATATGATAAGTATTATATGAAAAATAGAAAATAATTGATTCTTATCATATAGCAACCATGGTTAAGTGTAGAGAATAAACCAAGGATAGGTGAATGGTTAGGTTTAGCATGAAACAAAAATGGTGGACTTATTCAAAGCTTCATGAAGCTTCAACTAGAAAACAAATCAAGCCACCATTTCCCTTTTTGCCAAAAAATGAATTAAAGAAAATAAATAAATGAATAAGTAAATAATTCAAACCCTAACCAATCACTTAAACATGGTTTAAAGTAAAGCTACACCCAAACATGCATGTATCATCAAACATGATACAATCAAGTGCACAAAAATATATCACATATACAATGTCCACATCAAGTGAGAAAATCCATCTTAAGTGAACCAATACTAGTTAATGCAAAGTAATATATCAAATATATAATTATGCATTAAATCATTAAATCAACACTTGATTTAACGATCCGGTCATATCGCATATGACCGACTAATATCCAATGTATCGACTTATCGAATCAATCCTCGATTCGATAACTAGGTTATATCGCATACAACCAATCGATACATTCATCGCGAGAATAGAATACGGTATCACATACACGCATTATTCTCGGTCCCGCACATATCTCATATGCGCTCCTATTTCGTTTCGCTTGAGCCAGGAAACCTCTGTGTAGGACTCTAAAGACTCATCAATACGCCGGCAGTAGGTGATGATCATATCAAACACCCACAAGCCGCAAGCGGTCTGCTAAACGTAACGGCCACCCGGGTATTGAGCGATCAGAAGATCGACGAGCAAGCCCGCTCACACTCCTGTGAATCCAACCAGTAACACTTACCGTACAGTCCGGTCTGTTCGTCTAATATGTCGCATATCTCGCCTAAGGGTGGTAAACGTCAGACCCCAGTAGATCGATAAGTCATGCCGATATAAGGTCCATAACATGTGTGAAACTACCGATAACACTTACTAGTAGATCACTGCAACCCTGGCCAGGGATTTCCAGTTATGGCCAGTCGTTCATAGCGCAACATCAACCCCCAATACCGGGAGAGACGAATCCCCTCCTATCGCTCATTGCCTCCACGTGAATCGGGATTGTACCCAAAAACCACCTGTTTGCACGAATCAGTAGAGCCGTGGTAGGGTGGAAATCAAAGCACAGTGGGAGACACACAAGACTCTATGAAGATCTCGGGTCAACAGACTAAGCTGTACCAGTGTCACCAGAGAACTGCCATCTGACGTGAGGTATAATACCATCTGGGAGTTCTCGGCGAGTCCGTTCAGTGTACCCAGTCTCCACTGAGCACCCGCATACCATCTCTGATGTCAAACACCAATGGATATGTGATCATCCATCGCCCATCACATGGGTCGAGAAGATATACGCTAGTCTACTCTGGAATATCGATGCCCCGTCTCGATATTCCCACGAGTAAGAACATTGAAGGATGTACTCATGGACTACCCATGCCCCACTAGTATGATCTACATCATAGTCCTGGAAGTCGAGTACACATTCTAAGGGCTTTATCAACATGTTATCAGAGAGACAGAAAGTATACATGGTAAGATAAAGAGCAACCAGATAGCGTACTATCATGTCGAGAAAGAAAGTCCTACCTATATATGTCCCAGCATCCACTACAATATACATCCAATGTACAATAATGGCCTCTAGGGCATACATATAACTAACATGTGAGCTATTATCTACTAATTTGGAATTACTTTAAATACTAAAATCCAACATTATAATTAGTATGGTGTAAGTCTCATACACCCATGTAGTGTGTATCAACAACCATGATACAAAATAATGTACAATAATATATATCACATATATATCACATGCACACAAGTGAGAAAAAATAAATGCTTAAATAAGCTAATATTAGTTAATGTAATCTAGTATATCACATATACAATTATACATTAAATTATACAATCAACACTTGATTTAATAATCCGGCTATATCACATACAACCGACTAATATAATCTGTATCAACTTATCGAATCAACACTTGATTCGATAACCCGGCTATATCACATATAATCCACCGATACGAATAAATCATGAGAATATAATACGGTATCACATACTCGTATTATTCTCGGTCCCGCACATATCACATATGCGTTCCTACTTCGTTTTGCCTCAGCCAGTAAAACCTCTATATAGGACTCTAAAGACTCATCAATATGCCGACAGTAGGTGATGATCACATCAAGCACCCACAAGTCGTCAGCGGTACTAGCTGGACGTAACGGCTACCCGGGTATTGAACGATCAGAAGATCAGCAAGCAAGCCCGCTCTAACTCCTGCAAAAGCCCGACAGTAACACTACCGTACAATCCGGTCTCCTCGTCTGATATATCGCATATCAAGTCTAGGGGTGGTAAACGTCAGACCCCAATAACCGATAAGTCATGCCGATATGACGCTCATAACGGGTCGAGAAACTACTGATAAAACTTACCAGTAAATCTTTAAATCAGCCCTGGCCAGGGACTTCCCTGTTATGGCCAATCGAGCACATCGCAACTGTTAGTTATATGTATACCCTAGAGGCCATTACTGTACATACGATGTATATTGTAGTGGATGCTAGGACATATATAGGGAGGACTTTCTTGCTCGACATGATAGTATGCTATCTGGTTGTACTTTATCTTAACATGTACTCTGATTGTCTCTATATTACATGTTGATAAAGCCCTTAGGATATGTACTCGACTACTGGGACTATGATGAGATCATACTAGTGGGGCCACGGTAGTCGACGAGTACATCCTATAACTGTTCCTAGTCGAGGGTGTATCGAGACAGGGCATCGATACACCAGAGTAGACTAGCGTATACGCATCTTGACATTTGATGGGCGATGGATGATCCCATATCCGTCGGTGTTTGACATCAAGGATGGTGTACGGGTGCTCAGTGGAGACTGGGTACACTGGACGTACTCGCCGAGAACTCCCAGATGGTATTATACCATACGTCAGATGGCAGTTCTCCGGTGACACTGGTACAGAGTAGTCTGTTGACCCGAGATCGTCATAGAGTCTTGTGTGATTCCCACTGTGCTTTGATTTCCATCATACCACGTCCAAGAGGGCGTGCAAAAAGGTGACTTTTGGGTACAGTCCCGAATCACATGGAGGCAATGAGCGATAAGAAGGGATTCGTCTCTCCCGGTATAGGGAGTTGATGTTGTGCTGTGTTCGATTGGCTATAACCGGAAATCCCTGGCCAGGGTTGCTGAGATTTACTGGTAAGTGTTATCAGTAGTTTCTCGAACTGTTATAGACCTCATATCGACACGACTTATCAAGCTACTGGGGTCTGACGTTTACCACCCCTAGACGAGATATGCGACATATCAGACGACGAGACCGGACTGTACGGGAGTGTTACTGTTTGGATTCGCAGGAGAATGTACAGGCTTGCTTGTTGATCTTCTGGGTGCTCAATACCTGGGTAGCTGTTACGTTTAGCTGACCGCTTGCAGCTTGTGGGTGTTTGATATGATCATCACCTTCTGCCGGCGTATTGACGATTCTTTAGAGTCCTACACAGAGGTTTCTTGACTCAGGCAAAACGGAGCAGGAGCACATATGTGATATGTGCGGGACCGAGGATAATGCGATATGTGATACCGTATTGTTTTCTCGCGATATTTGATATCAGCCGGGTCATCGGATCAAGTGTTGATTCGATGAATCGGTACGGATAAATATTAGTCGGTTATATATGATATAGCCAAATTTTCGGATCAAGTGTTGATTCGATAATTTAATGTATAATAATATATATGATATATTAAATTGCATTAACTAATATTTGCTCACTAAAATATTCTTTTTCTCACTCGGGTAATACATTGATATATATGCGATATATGTTAAATGTATTATTTTATTTTGTTACAATAAATATTTTATATGTGATATATAATATTGTAACATATTATAATTATTAATGCAACATGTTTAGAGGAGTTTAAACACGATTAGGGTTTGGATTAGGGTTAAACCTTCTAGTTGATTCTAGAAGCTTTACTTTGTCTTTGTTAAGATATTATGATAGATATTTACAAGTGACTCACCCTTTGACCTAACCCAAACCCTAACCCTAGTAAACTCTCTACAATGGTTACTACAACCATGGTTGCATAAATGATTATGATAACATTCTTTCTATTCATCACAAATGAGATTCATCTTCTTCCTCCTTCATTCTTTCATGAAAAGCTTACTAGTTTTTCAAAAGGTGATGAATAAATATGAGAAAAAGATAAATAAAGAGAGCAAAAATCCTACTTCATCATCCTCATCTTCCCTTGCCATTTAGATGAGGGTGTTCACATCATTTCATGAGTGTTAGCTTGTGTTAAAGAAACTTCAAGGTAGATCATCTTAGTATCGAAGATCGGAAGCAAATGTTGCATCTTTCTCTTCATGGAACCTCTCGAGTGTCCGGATCCCGATGATCGCAGCGAAGGGACCACAACATGGAGCATATGAAGTGAAGGACCGGATCTACAAAGGTTGTAATCCCTCTCACTTAGTGTTAAAGTGTTTAGCATGCTTGTTTTCGCCTAATCTCTAGTTTAAAGTTCCGTATTCGGGTTGTTCGGCACAGCTAAATTTTTAATCGGGCATGGTTGATGCCTCATAGACCCTTGTGCGCGTGCCTAGCAACCCTACAGTGGTATCAGAGCCAAGCTAGAGCTTTAGGAGAAGTCTAGACGAAGTTTAAAGTCCGATCGAACCCGGAAAACCCGATAAAACCCACTCTCTGGAAATTTTCTAAAAATTTGGATTTTTGTGAATTAAAAATTGCCAAAAAATTCAGCAGGGAATTCTATGAGTTACTGTGAAGCACGTGATGGTAACTCGACAAACGAAGCGCGGAACCGCGGCGCAACCCTGGGTTTCGCGGCGGTTCCGCGGCCACTTTGCTGAGTTACACCACGTGGCTTGCACAGTAATTCATGTTTTGAATTATCTGGGTTGTATTGGGTACTTAAAGTTTCGATCGGATATTATAACTTTGTTTAGTTTGTCCGGATAATTTTTAGAAACTGTTAAAAAGTTCGAACGGATATCAATAACTCACTTTTCCCCTGTCGGAAAATTTTTCAAAAGTTGGATTTTTTCTCGTGTTTATGAACGTTCTAACTCGTGCAAGTAACGCGGTGGACCCTCTAGAAGACAACAAACCTTAACTCGATTATGTGACCGTCTTGAACTGCCTTTTGAACCTTACGGTTTGGGGCAGTACGGCGTGCCACATGTGAGGCGTTGGCTTGACCCTTCTACGGCTGGACCATTGCTACTGTGGCATGTAATGGATGTTTTTAAACTGTTTTCAAGTATTGAGATAAATTGGGGAAATCTTGGGTGCTTGATGATTCGATCGGAAAGTTTAACTTTTTCTATTTATCTGGAATGTGATACAATAATTGGAATTCATAAGTAGTTATGAGATAACTAAAATGAATGTTATAAATCTAGCGGTTTAGTCTCAGATGATCAGTTGCCACGGAATTTTGATTCGATCAAAAGTCTGTCGTAATCACGTAGCGTACGCGGATACTCGTCGGGTAAACTTCATAGACAGCCATGCCCCAAAGCCCCGACCAAGTGACTGTAGGAGAACCCCATCGCCGAAAGTATCCTTTCGGGTGCTCGCGGCAGCGGTGTTCCGCCTTAATGCACTTCGTCGACGGTATCTGGGGGTGCGGTCGTCTACTAAAGTTTGCGACGAGCATTCGATCAGGACGTCGGGAATCTTGTTGAATTGCCCGACTTGATATTGAAAAGAGTTTTCGATAATGAGACTAAAATGCGGGGTTTATAATTGTTAGGCATGTGATGTCTAAGGAATTCATTTGGTTAGGCATGCGATGTCTAAGTAGGTTGCGGATTCCAACTGTTGTAGTTTTACACTTTCTTTTCTGTGACCGTAAGCGTAGTATGTGGTGTATCGCCGGCTTCGTTGCTATACATCAACGACAATCGGGATACGCATACTTGCTTACGTTGATGATATGAGATATTATGTGTTGCTGTGATATGTTATATTGGATCGTCGCGTTTTGAATAGCCGGGGGGTTTTATGTGAGATGAGAGTTTTTTCTTTTTCATTCATGTAAAATTCTTTTGTATGTAATATTCTTTTATTGGGGCACTTCCAGGTAGCGGAAGATGTCACCGTTGTATATTATTTACTTTTCCGCATTAGGTAGACCCAAGGAGGGGAGCACAAGTAACCGGGTTCTAGGGTCCAGTGGGAGACCATCTCGAGGAGTCGAGACCGGGTCTCCTAACCCTAGAATTGGCAGTGTTACTTGCCGCTCTCGTAGGGGTCTAGGGATGTGGGTTTGGCTATTCATCGCGAACGTGGAATCCGTGTTTTATACAGGCTCGTATTGAAAGCACGGACGTCCTAGTATATCCAATATTTCATATATGTTCTTCTGCTGCAATGTTCTGTGATGAGATCATATTACTGCCTGAGACGAATGTTTATATTATATATATGAGATATATGTTATATTGCAGATTTCGTTTTCAAAAGAGATGCTTGTGAAGCATAATAAAAAGGGACTTCATTAATAAGATTAATGAAATAAAAGAAACCTAAGATGTTGTAGAAACTTGTTTAAAAAAAAATGGTAGCTCTAGTTCTTGCTTTGCATAGCGGTGTTCCTTGTAGAACATCCAGCACCTTATTGATAAGGAAAGGACCGAGATCCCTTCACCGGGAGTGACTCCTTTAGCAATAACTGGCAGATGCTACAATCTCGGTTTGTCTTTTGATTGCTTCTATAGTTCTTGCTTTGCACAGCGGTATATGTGATATATCCTGCACCTTATTCGATGAGGAAAGGGCCGACGATCCCTTCACCGGGAGTGACCCCTTTAGCAAAACTAGAAAAGCCTCAAAAACACTCCATTTAAAATCACTCGATTCTACAACGATATCAAGTTCATTACGCAATAGGTTTTCTTAAAAACCTGTCGTAACCCTCCGTCATTTTAGGAAGTAGAGTACTTAGTATTCATGCTGTGTTTGTTGACCATAGTTAAGGCACAGTGTACGGTAGCTAAGTGATGTCTTCCTATATAGCATATGATGCGATTAGTTAGGACAGTCATATGACTTTATTGACCTTAGTTAAGGGTCATGTGGGTGGGTCTAAATTAATCAAGAAATGACGGGTAGAACTTGACTAGTGCTTATGATTTGTTGACCATAGTTAAGGTCATAAGTCACTAGGGGTAAAATATTATTGGGAATTTCAAGTGTTGAAATTTGCAATGAGATTGCATACCTTCTATGAGATAGTTGGATCCCGATACCCGCTGCGAGTAAGAGTTACTCCTGGGAGAGTTTTACACATTACAATTAGCCAATCAAGTAGGTGTCTAGAAAGGTGTTAACGGGGTTACGCCCCTGGGAAAACGAGGTTTACTTTAATTAGGTTTGTGCGAAAGCACGGGGGACCTCCCTCAAAGTACAGACACTGGCCTGGCAGAAAGATTGGCGAACTTGTAGCGTGTAATTAATCCCGGCTAGTCTTTCCTTTTAGGGTTTGAAGGAAGATTTGATTAAAACAGTGGGGGACATCCTGATTAGATATTATATAACCAATCTAATCTTGCAAGAGCATACGCTGAGTGTTTTCTTCTCTCTCTCTCCAGATAGCGACTATATCACGCCTTAATCAAGATAATAATACGGATATATTGACCGAACCCGCTTGTTATACTGAGCTGGGGAACGTTGGTCCCGCTCCAACTTATAATTGTTATAAAGACAGAGCAGGAAATAGGGGATTACCAGAATTCCCGTGCCGCCCAAACGAAGAAAGTGCATGCTGATGCATCATCTTCGGGTGTGTTCATTACAGAGAACCATTCTCAGTATCCTTTACGTCCTGGGTATGTGATACCGGATCAGGATCCCGTATATGTAATCTGTTACATAGGCTACAGATAGGTAAAGAACTGAGAACGGGTGATAAGTTTCATGAGACAGAAAACGGTGCAAGTGTTGCAGCCAAGTCTGTTGGTCACTATCACCCTGTATTACTAGAATACATTGATTCTGAACAAATGTTATTAGATACCGAACCTGATATACAAAATCATATCAGTCTCTTTATTAGTAAAGAAAGGATATAATTTTATATTGTTGGATAATGTTTTGAACATTTCCTATATCAAAAGTTGATCGATTCAGGCACGTTATCTAAAAGCATTGACGTTCTAAATCAAACTACAGTTCTTAGTATACGGAACACACACAAGAGGAAGAGTTCAGAAATGAACGAATCCTTCTTGAGGCATTGTAGACTAGGTCATATCAATGCGACCCGACTAGCTAAGTTACATTTAGATGCATATTTAAATCTGTTTGAATTTACATCTTGTGAAACTTGCTGGTCATGTCACAAAGATAAGATGACCACAGCTCTGTTTATTGGAAATAGAGAAAGAGTTAGTGAACTCTTGGGAATTGATACATGCTGATGTATGAAAATCTCCTGTCTACACATGCCAAGACCGGTTCTTTGTACTTCATTACATTCTCTGATAATCTCTCAAGATTCAGACATGTGTTCCTGTTGAAACATAAGTCCGAACCTTTTGAGATATTCACAGAATATAAGTTAGAAGTAGAGAACCAAAATACGGGTATAAGTATTATGTCCTTTGATGTGATCAAGGAGGAGAATACTTAGGCACGGAATTCCTGGACTATTCTAAAGGAGAATGAGATTCTCTCTCAGCATTACTCCTCCGTGTACACCTCAACACATCGGTGTATCGGGGCGGATCCATAGCACCCTATGTGATATGGTGTGCTCTATGATGAGTACTACTGAGTTTCCTATTTCCTTTAGGGAGTTATGCACTTGTGAAGTTGCATACCTATTGAATAGGGTTCAAATCAAATCAGTTACCTACCACTTCATATGTGATATGGAAAGGGAAGAGCCCATATCTTAAGTTTGTTAAGATTTGGGGTTGTCCGGCCTATGTCTAAAAGCAAAATCCGGACAAGCTCGAGGCCATCAGGAGTGGGACTCTGTAAGAATGGCTGGATGCTTATCGATCTGAGATGGAATCTTTATACACCGACAAAGTATGGACTTTGGTTGCTTTATCTGAAGGGTTAAATCCCCATCAGGAGCAAGTATATCTTGAGAAGATTACTTGGTGTACATGGAAAAGTTGAGACTTTCAAAGCTATGCTTAAAGTCCATCCAGATCTTACTTGCCACGGCTACATTCCATGACTACGATATCTGGCGGTTGGGTGTCATGACAGCTTTTCTAAATGATGTTTTAGAAGAGAGCGTCTATAAGTACACAGCCAGAGGGCTTCGTAGACAGTGGGAGCAGCGGAAATGTGTGCAAGATGCTTTATAGGATAAAGCAGGCATCGTGGAGTTGGAACGTCTGTTTTGATGTGGTAGTCAAAGAGTTTGACTTCATCAAAATGGTAGATGAACCTTGTATATATAAAAAGGTAGTAGAGAGTATGGTGGTGATCCTCGTAGAGTACGTGGATGACAAACTCTTGATAGGGAAGGAGTTTCCTATGCTACGCTCGGTTAATCTCCGCTTATCACAAGGATTCTCCATATAGGATCAAAGTGATACCTCCTAAATCCTGGGTTTTGGATCTATGAGATAGATCTAATTGGATGTTAGGATACTCACTAGTTGTAGTGAGATGGTATCAATCGATCTTGGGGAGAATCACTGGAAAAGTTCCAGGGTGATAAGGACGACTGAATGTCAGTCGCAGGCATTGTCTATACCCTCAGTGGAGGGATGGTATGTTGGAAGAGTTCCAAGCTAGATACCGTGACGTACTAAACGATTAAAGGCAAGATACATCGTTACCAAGGATACTACCAAAGAGGCAGTCTGGATAGATATAAGTTCATAAGATGAACTTCGTTCCTACCATTGTGTGACAATGGAGTTGTGGTTTTAGCCAAGGAACTACCGTCCCATCAGAAATCCAGATAAAATTCTTAGGCAGTATCACCTGATCATGGAGATGGTTGATCTCCAGGAAGATCGAGGTTAGGAGAGTAGACACAGAGGACAACAGCGCGGATCCACTCACAAAGGTCTTTTTCCCAGTAGAGACTTTTATGGGATGGTTGAGTATGAGATACTTCAACCGCAGCTAATTGTTAGGTATGCGATACCATAACAGTTGGCCCTAGTGCAAGTGGGAGATTGTTAGTTATATGTATGCCCTAGAGGCCATTACTGTACATACGATGTATATTGTAGTGGATGCTAGGACATATATAGGGAGGACTTTCTTGCTCGACATGATAGTATGCTATCTGGTTGTACTTTATCTTAACATGTACTCTGATTGTCTCTATATTACATGTTGATAAAGCCCTTAGGATATGTACTTGACTACTGGGACTATGATGAGATCATACTAGTAGGGCCACGGTAGTCGACGAGTACATCCTATAACTGTTCCTAGTCGAGGGTGTATCGAGACAGGGCATCGATACACAAGAGTAGACTAGCGTATACGCATCTTGACCCATATGATGGGCGATGGATGATCCCATATCCGTCGGTGTTTGACATCAAGGATGGTGTACGGGTGCTCAGTGGAGACTGGTTACACTGGACGGACTCGCCGAGAACTCCCAGATGGTATTATACCATACGTCAGATGGCAGTTCTCCGGTGACACTGATACAGAGTAGTCTGTTGACCCGAGATCGTCATAGAGTCTTGTGTGATTCCCACTGTGCTTTGATTTCCATCATACCACGTCCAAGAGGGCGTGCAAAAAGGTGGCTTTTGGGTACAGTCCCCAATCACATGGAGGCAATGAGCGATAGGAGGGGATTCGTCTCTCCCGGTATAGGGAGTTGATGTTGTGCTGTGTTCGATTGGCTATAACAGGAAATCCCTGGCCAGGGTTGCTGAGATTTACTGGTAAGTGTTATCAGTAGTTTCTCGAACTGTTATAGACCTCATATCGACACGACTTATCAAGCTACTGGGGTCTGACGTTTACCACCCCTAGACGAGATATGCGACATATCAGACAACGAGACCGGACTGTACGGGAGTGTTACTGTTTGGATTCGCAGGAGAATGTACAGGATTGCTTGTTGATCTTCATAGCGCTCAATACCTGGGTAGCTGTTATGTTTAGCTGACCGCTTGCAGCTTGTGGGTGTTTGATATGATCATCACCTACTGCCGGCGTATTGACGATTCTTTAGAGTCCTACACAGAGGTTTCTTGACTCAGGCAAAACGGAGTAGGAGCACATATGTGATATGTGCGGGACCGAGGATAATGCGATATGTGATACCGTATTGTATTCTCGCGATATTTGATATCAGCCGGGTCATCGGATCAAGTGTTGATTCGATGAATCGGTACGGATAAATATTAGTCGGTTATTTGTGATATAGCCGGATTGTCGGATCAAGTGTTGATTCGATAATTTAATGTATAATAATATATATGATATATTAAATTGCATTAACTAATATTTGCTCACTAAAAGATTCTTTTTCTCACTCGGGTAATACATTGATATATATGCGATATATGTTAAATGTATTATTTTATTTTGTTACAATAAATATTGTATATGTGATATATAATATTGTAACATATTATAATTATTAATGCAACATGTTTAGAGGAGTTTAAACACGATTAGGGTTTGGATTAGGGTTAAACCTTCTAGTTGATTCTAGAAGCTTTACTTTGTCTTTGTTAAGATATTATGATAGATATTTACAAGTGACTCACCCTTTGACCTAACCCAAACCCTAACCCTAGTAAACTCTCTACTATGGTTACTACAACCATGGTTGCATAAATGATTATGATAACATTCTTTCTATTCATCACAAATGAGATTCATCTTCTTCCTCCTTCATTCTTTCATGAAAAGCTTACTAGTTTTTCAAAAGGTGATGAATAAATATGAGAAAAAGATAAATAAAGAGAGCAAAAATCCTACTTCATCATCCTCATCTTCCCTTGCCATTTAGATGAGGGTTTTCACATCATTTCATGAGTGTTAGCTTGTGTTAAAGAAACTTCAAGGTAGATCATCTTAGTATCGAAGATCGGAAGTAAAGGTTGCATCTTTCTCTTCATGGAACCTCTCGAGAGTCCGGATCCCGATGATCGCAGCGAAGGGACCACAACACGGAGCATATGAAGTGAAGGACCGGATCTACAAAGGTTGTAATCCCTCTCACTTAGTGTTAAAGTGTTTAGCATGCTTGTTTTCGCCTAATCTCTAGTTTAAAGTTCCGTATTCGGGTTGTTCGGCACGGCTAAATTTTTAATCGGGCATGGTTGATGCCTCGTAGACCCTTGTGTGCGTGCCTAGCAACCCTACAACAACATCAACTACCAATACCGAGAGAGACGAAACCCCTCCCATCGCTCATTGCCTCCATGTGACTCGGGACTGTACCCAAAAGCCACCTTTTGGCATGTCCTCTTGAACGTGGTAAGGTGGAAATTAAAGCACAGTAGGAATCACATAAGACTCTATGACGATCTCGGGTCTACAGACTAACATGTACCAGTTGTTCTGCACCGAAAACCGGGAAGACAAACGTATTGCCTGAATTTAGGGGCAGATGCTAATTGGTGCTATCCGTCCACCTCTCTGAAGATGCCAAGTTGATTTATGACACCATGTATCGAAAGTTTAAACGGATGCGGGGGATGTAGCTGACTTCGTCAGATTCCCCATCGTTGAGGGGTTTTTGATTGTGGGGACGCTCTTCCCTGCAGGCGCAAGCCTCTGCAGTTAATTATGCTACCGCATCGCGGTAACCACTTTCTCCTTCTCCAGATGGTCACTTCGCGTCGTGGGTGTTTGTTTTGTTTTTGGTTGCCCGTGGATTGTATACGGAGACTAATTTATGTTGTCGCCCGTAGGGCATGGATTAGTCCAAATCCGTATTTTCTTAGATTTGGGTTTGGGGGTTGGGTTTAAGGATATGTTAGTCTCATTTGAGACTAAAAACAACTTAAACGTTTGTTAAGGATACGTTAGTCTAATTTTAGACCAAGATCTACTTAACAGTTTGTTAAGGACACGTTAGTCTAATTTTAGACTAA
Source organism: Agapanthus africanus (assembly GCA_030015575.1). Classification (NCBI taxonomy): domain Eukaryota; kingdom Viridiplantae; phylum Streptophyta; class Magnoliopsida; order Asparagales; family Amaryllidaceae; genus Agapanthus; species Agapanthus africanus. Next base: position 189,936 of record JASDDO010000008.1, on the reverse strand, counting down.
GGTCAACTTGACCATTTGTTAAGGATACGTTAGTCTAATTTTAGACTAAGATCTACTTAACGGGATTATTTAGATCCAACAAAAGAGCATTTGGGCTCTATTGTTCTAGTTTAGGGACTTTGCGGTCAATTGCCAGTTTAAGGACATGGTGGTCCAAGGTTAAGGACATCATAGTCTGTGAGTTTAAAGACTCCACAGTCAAGGTTAAGGACATCATAGTCCGTGAGTTTAAAGGGACCCCACGGTCCAGTTTAAAGACGTCATAGTCTATGGGGTTAAGGACCCCACAGTCCGAGGTTAAGGATCTCATAGTCCATGGGCTTAAGGACCCCACAGTCTGTAGTTTAAAGACGTCATAGTCTATAAAGTTTAAGGACATCATAGTCCATGAGTTTAAGGACCCCACAGTCCATGGAATGATTGGTTATCAGGACCCGTCACCTCTCTGAAGACGTTGAAGGATTACAATGACAAATATCAAAGGAGTGAAGAGATATACCCTTGAACCAAAGTTGATTGAGAAATCTGTAGTCCAATTTAGGACTAAGATCAATTAATTAGATTATGAGCACATTGGCTCAGTTAAATCTGAATTGAGGACTTATGGCCAACTTGGGCTAAGTCCAATTAAGTTTGAAATGTTGGCCCTTTGTTTGACCGTTGAACATTTGTCTGGGTTCAGCCCTCCTATTATTTAGCAATGCTAAACAGGGGTTTGGGGGCTCTGACTACATTTTGTTCTTGGCTGAGCACTAACCATTCATTATAGCTCTGGGGTTTTATTTTGAATATCATATGAAATGATCAAGTTTGGAAGAATGTAGTTGGGGTTCAATCAAATGGGAGATCTTGTCTCTGGAAAACTTAGCTGATTTAGGCTAAGGCTGGTTTGAAAATAGTGTTAAACACTAAAACATACTTGGCGATCACGTGCTCCCACGTGATGTGCTGAAAATAGTGTTAAACACTAAAGACGAAGCGCTTAAAGTAGTGTTAAACACTAAAATTGAATTGATCACGTGGGGTCACATGAGGCATCTGAAGATGGGGTCAGACTTCCTTTATTTTCTTCCCAGAATATTTAAATAAGTGTTAAACACTTAAGTCTTCACGGCCATCACGTGTGGGCACGTGATGGATACCCATGCACTGATTTATTAGGGGTCACGTGGGGACACGTGAGGGCGCCCAAAATTGATTCTGCCTTTAAGTTTGTTCCCTTTTGTTTTGAGGGTCACGTGTGAGCACGTGAGGCATTGCCTCCAGACTAATTCCTTCTTATTTTTAGGAATCTGTTTAAGGGTCACGTGGGAGCACGTGACATAGTCTTGTTCATTCTTTTTTACTCATTGAGGATGAGGGTCATGTGTTACCACGTGACCAAGTTGGGTAATGATCTCTTTACGTGCATGGAGATTTTTAAATCCCTTTTTCTTTTAAGAATTAAATTCTGTTATAGGGTTAAACCCTAGTTTCATTTGGAGGAATTAAATTCCTATGTGTTTTGAAAGAATTAAATTCTTATGTAGGGTTAAACCCTAGTTTCATTTGGAGGAATTAAACTTATGCAGGGTTAAACCCTACTTTCATTTGGAGGAATTAAATTCCTATGAATTTGGAAGAATTAAATTCTTATGTAAGGTTAAACCCTAGTTTCATTTGGAGAAATTAAATTCCTATAAATTTGGGGAAATAAATTCCCTAAACTCAATTCTCCCTCTAAGTTTTGGATCCGCATGGCAGAATCTCCCCGATGAGAATTAAATTCTCAACTTGTGGGGAGATCTGCTTCTGCAGATCTTCAACCAAAGGAAGAACTAAGTTCTTATTCAGAAGAGTTAAACTCTTAATTTGATAATTAAATTCTCTTTTTGTTTTATGGAGTTTAGATCTCTTTCCCTTTCTCACCTAGGTTTTTTTTTTCTGAAGAGATCTTCTTTTTCTCTCTTGAGAATTAAATTCTCCTCTCTTTTTTCTCTCCGTTGTTGTATATTTCCCAAAAAAAGTAGATCCCCCTCTCTTCTTTTCTTGGCTCTTATTTATTTGAGAAAGAAAAGAATCAATTTGTTTTGTGAATCTTTCATTGAAAGATTTTGGTTGTTTTTGTAACTAACATGATCTTTTAGATCACTCAGTGAATTTTATTCACCTTTGGATTTTTAATCCAAAAGATATTCTATCTGTTATTCTTTATGAATTTTAGGGAAATCTTTTCTTGTATAAAATCTTTTCACAAATTGGTGATTTTTAATCACCATTGGATTTTTAATCCAACGGCGCTCCATTTTACAGAGCACCATCTTTTTTGTTTGAAAAGATTTAAAGAAATATTTTCCCAGTTTGGGTCTTTGATTTCCCTTAATTAGAATTTAATTCTATTATTTCAGAAGACTTTTAAAAGTCTATCACGTGTTGGCACGTGGTCCCTTTATCTGATTATTAAATAGAATTTAATTCTATCAATTAAAGAGTTTAGGAATTTGTCACGTGTCGGCACGTGACCCTCTTGATTAAACATTTTTTTCCAGAATTTAATTCTTCCTTTTAACAGAGCTAAGGAATCATCACGTGTCAGCACGTGACCCTTGGTAACGTGTGAGCACGTGATGCCCTATTGGGGTTTTTCCTTAGTGTTTTATTATACCTTTAATTCTTTTCAGTGGGTTTAAAGGCCCATCACGTGTTGGCACGTGACCCCACTGATTAATTATTTCCAATTATTTATTTTATTCAGTGCCCACAGGCTTTGCCTGTAAATGGTCACGTGTCTGCACGTGATGCCCGGTCACGTGTGAGCACGTGATGCCTCATAACTTTTGATCCCGGATGAATTATGAGGCCCATAATATATCAAATCGAAGGCTTTTTCGAGACGCTTTCGATACCATCAGAATTTAGCTGTTTCTCATTCGGGAGTTTGTCAAAATGCAGCTCGGAAAATACTGGTTCGCATTTTCTTCCTTAGATTACACGTGCATAACATATTTGCTCATAACTTTTGATCCCGGATGAATTATGAAGCCCATAATATATCAAATCGAAGGATTTTTCGAGAAGCTTTCGATACCATCAGAATTTAGCTATTTCTCATTCGGGAGTTTATCAAAATACAGCCCGTAAAATACTGGTTCACATTTTCTTAAACGTATCGCTGCCATTTGATACCTTGGGCTCTTTTGCACAGAAATTTTTTGGCGGGAACAAATGCCCCCCACTACTTTTCCCACGTAAGTATATACATGGGTGAAGTAGTGCAGAGAAATTCATAGCGTATGACCAGTTTTGGGTTGGAATATAATCTTCAGGATTTTGATCTGAGAAGATAACGAGCGGACACAAACGTCGTCATTTATCATTGACTCAAATCTCGACTCTTAAGGGATAAAGTTCCAAACCCTCAGCTCCATGAGCCGCACCCTTCTGTTTCTTTATGTCTTACTCTGGAATGAAGTAGTTTATATGCTTCATGAGTAACTTCTCCATTTCAGTGGCATGTAGGTTTGGCAAGTGTGGCCCATAGATGATAAATAACAGTTCATCTTGAACTCCTTATAAGGTAGCGATGGTTTAGAAAACAGAGTTAGGATCTATTGCCTAAGACTTTCCAACTTTATGAGCCGTGAGGGTCTCACAAAGGCTTTTCTCCCTACGAGTCGTGAGGATCTCGTAGGTGTCTCCTTAGGAGTCGTGAGGACTCCTAAGTGCGTTTTCTCTTGAGAATCGTAAGGATCCCACAAGAGAATTTTCTTTATGCTTAGGGACACTAATTTCCCCGCAAGTTGATACGAATCGAGAGATTCTCGCAAAGACACTGATTTCCTTGCGGGTTAAAATGAATCGAGAGGTTCTCGCCAAAGACGCTGATTTCTCTGAATTGAGATAAGAAGCGATGGCTTAGGAAACAGGTCCAGATCTGCCGCCTAAGACTTTTCAACTTTATGAGCTGTGAGGGTCTCATAAAGATTTTTTCTCCCTACGAGTCGAGAGGATCTCATAAGTGTATTTTCTCCTTAGGAATCGAGAGGATTCCTAAGTGTTTTTTCTCTTGAGAGTCGTAAGGATCTCACAAGAGAATTTTCTTCCTTACAAGTCGAGATGACTCGTAAGTGATTGATGAGTTGATATACTCCCGAGTCAAAGCATTGCTTCAACAGGAAGGTCGAGGGTTGACTTTGGGTTGTCTGTGCACCGCCGAGTCATGAAACTGGGAACTTTGCCGTGGCTCCGCTTTGCGGACGTTGTATATTCTTGCAGAGACACTGATTTCTCTGCGGTTCGGCGCGAATCGAGATGTTCTCGTCAAGGACGTTGATTTCCCTGAATCGAGGTATTTGCCAAGGACACTGATTTCCTCGGAGTTGAGACGAATCAAGGTATTCCTGCAAAGACACTGATTTCCTTACGGGTCGACGCGAATCGAGATGCTCTCGCCAAGGACGCTGATTTCCCTGAATCGAGGTTTTGCCAAGGACACTGATTTCCCTGGAGTTGAAACGAATCGAGGTATTCCTGCAAAGACACTGATTTCTCTGCGGGTCGACGCGAATCGAGGTGCTCTCGTCAAGGACGCTGATTTCCCTGAATCGAGGTTTTTGCCAAGGATACTGATTTCCTCGGAGTTGAAACGAATCGAGGTATTCCTGCAAAGACGCTGATTTCTCTGCAGGTCGATGCGAATCGAGATGCTCTCGTCAAGGATGCTGATTTCCCTGAATCGAGGTTTTTGCCAAGGACGCTGATTTCCTCGGAGTTGAAATGAATCGAGGTATTCCTGCAAAGACGCTGATTTCTCTGCGGGTCGACGCGAATCGAGATGCTCTCGTCAAGGACGCTGATTTCCCTGAATCGAGGTTTTGCCAAGGACGCTAATTTCCCTGGAGTTGAGACGAATCGAGGTATTCCTGCAAAGACACTGATTTCTCTACGGGTCGACGCGAATCAAGATGCTCTCATCAAGAACGCCGATTTCCCTGAATCGAGGTATTTGCCAAGGACACTGATTTTCTCGGAGTTAAGACGAATCGAGATATTCCTGCAAAGACGCTGATTTCTCTGCGGGTCGACGCGAATCGAGATGCTCTCGTCAAGGACGCTGATTTCTCTGAATCGAGGTTTTGCTAAGGACACTGATTTCCCTGGAGTTGAAACGAATCGAGGTATTCCTGCAAAGATGCTGATTTCTCTGCGGGTCGATGCGAATCGAGATGCTCTCTTCAAGGACGCTGATCTCCCTGAATCGAGGTTTTTGCCAAGGACGCTGATTTCCTCGGAGTTGAGACGAATCGAGGTATTCCTGCAAAGACACTGATTTCTCTGCGGGTTGACGCGAATCGAGATGCTCTCGTCAAGGACAATGATTTCCCTGAATCGAGGAGGTTGCCAAGGACACTGATTTCCATGGGGTTGAGACGAATCGAGGTATTCCTGCAAAGACGCTGATTTCTCCGCGGGTCGACGCGAATCGAGATGCTCTCGTCAAGGACGCTGATTTCCCTGAATCGAGGAGATTGCCATGGACACTGATTTCCCTGGAGGTCGGTTGACTTATTTCCGAGATGGAGCGTTGATCCGGCGGGGATGTCATTGGTTGACTCTAGGTTGTTTGTGGACCGTAGAGTCTTGGAACTAGGACTTTGCCATGGCTCCGATTGATGGTGTAACATCTGTGTCCTGCTGGAATGAGGAGGTACACCATTGTTGGTCTCCAGGCTGTAGATGTGGCCATTGAGATTTAGAACTAGGGACTTTGCCATGGCTCCGTTTCGTTGCGAATCTGGGGTCAGTTGTTGACGTCACGTTTGCATCTGGTTGGAGTGAGGAGAAATGCCGTTGGTGATCTCTAGGCTGTCTGTGAACCGTCGAGATTTGGAACTAGGGACTTTACCATGGTTCCGTTGTTTTGACCCTGGGGTCGTTTGTTGACGTCGCATCTGCATCCTGCTGGAGTAAGGAGAAACGCCGTTTATGATCTCTAGGCTGTCTGTGAACCGTCGAGATTTGGAACTAGGGGACTTTGCCATGGTTCCGGGGTAGTCTCTAGGCTGTCTGTGAACCGTCGAGATTTGGAACTAGGGGACTTTGTCGTGGCTCCGTTTGTTGATGTTGGGTCTGCATCCCATTGGAGGGAGGAAGAACGCCGGTGTTGATCTCTAAGTTGTCGATGTTGACGTCGAGACCCTGAAGCTAGGGATCTTCCTTCACTTCTTTTGTTGACATTGTGTCTGCAATATTGCGACGAATGTCAAGATTTTCTTTAGGTTGTCTATGAACCGTCGAGATTTGAAACTAGGGGACTTTGCCATGGTTCCGTTGTTTTGACCCTGGGGTCGTTTGTTGACGTCGCATCTGCATCTAGTTGGAGTGAGGAGAAACTCCGTTGGTGATCTCTAGGCTGTATATGAACCGTCGAGATTTTGCTCTCCTTTTGACAGAGCCTGGTGGGAAAATATGGTTCCCCTTTTTTGTTTGTGCCCCTGGATTGTATACAGGGGTCAATGTGACCTCGCTTGCAGGGCAAAAAGTTTCATTCTTTCATTTTTTTTATTTCTTTCCGCGATGCTCTATCATTTCAGCTTTTTATATAGCGAAAATCGTGATTGCCCAATCATTTCGGCTATGTTTCGCGGTGCCCAATTATTTCGGCTATTTTTCTTTTTACTCGCTGCTTTTTATTTCGAGTTGCCCAATCATTTCGGCTATTTTTGTATGCATATATATTTTTACTTGCTGACTTTGTTGCAAGCTGCCCCATCATTTCGGCTATTTCATATGCATTTTTAGCTCGCTGATTTTTTATCGCGAGTGTGGAACTTGGAATCTGGTGCCAATCTCAGCATCAGCATCGCTGGGACTGGAATATTGCCAGGAGCGAATCATCATTTGCCATGAAAGGACTTGGAATTTGATATCGATTTAGGCATCAGTATCACTACAACTGGGATATTGCCAGGAGCGAATCATCATTTGCCTCTGTCGATGTCGAAAAAAGGTGGCTTAGCAAACAGGGTTAGGATCCCGTCGACTAAGGCTTTTGACTTCATGCACCGTAAGGGTCTCATAAAGGTGTTTCTCCCCACGAGTCGTGAGGATCTCGTAGGTGTGTTTTCTCCTTAGGAATCATGAGGATTCCTAAGTGTATAGTCTCTTGTAAGTCATAAGGATCTTACAAGAGTGTTTTCTCCTTATAAGTCGAGAGGGCTTACAAGTGTTTGTTCACAGTGTGACCATATCCCTAGTCGCTGGTGGGACTCTGTTAGGGAAATGTTTATTCGTGCCCGTGGATTGTATACAAGGGTCAATATTGAACCGCTTGTAGTGCAATCTGGGGATTGTGATGGTTTAAGAACAGGTTCAGATCCCTATAGCTTAAGGCTTTTGAATCTTATGAGCCGTGAGGATCTCATAAGAGGGTTCTCCTTACGAGTCGTGAGGATCTCGCAAGCGTAATTTCTCCTTAGGAATCGTGGGGATCCCTAAGTGTGTTTCTCCTTTGTGAGTCGTAAGGATCTCACGCAGGTATTTTCTCCTCACAAGGTCGAGGGGACCTTGTAAGTGTCTTTTAACGAGATTGCACCCTTTCGGGTTTTCACAAAACTCGCCGGTAGTCCTGCTGTTTTCACTCACGGAGCACTTTCGGGTTTTCATCCGTGCCCATTTCGCTTGTGGAGATACCGTTTTTTTAACACCACATCAGCTTGGGGACGGTGCGAGTTGGTAGTAGTTTAACGACGTTTCGGTCAAGCGTTCATAGGTCCGAGATTTTTCGGGCAACGTACGATTACGCAACTAGATTTTCTCGAAAATCTTCGACTCTTTTGTGTCGGAGGTGGATTCCTTGAAGAGAGGGCTGAGGGCGATTTCTTCGTCAGAGTCGCTTCCAAAGGTGATAACTTGCGATCCCTTGGTGTCGACCATGAGGCAGTTGCCAGCGGCTCTTTTGCGCTCATCTGTCGTGCTTTTCTGTTCCCGACGAGCCTTATGCTTCACTCGTTGAAAGTGTTGTCGGTGGACAACATATCCCTGCCACCAGCTTTTAAAGGATATGTACTCCTCGATAGGGTGTGCAATCCTCCGATGGTATAAGCAGAAGTTAGGATGTATGTCTGCTTTATCATGATGTATACCGCCAGAAGAATTTCCTCTAAAAGAGGGCAACTTCATTCCTATTGACAGGGCCCCAGCGAATCGTTTCCTTACTTTAAGGTTGCTTTTGCTGACGATAGGGATGCTTCGATCCGGTTGGGATGCCTCGACCTTTTCATCCAGTCGTCGGCGTTTGGCTTTTTCGAATATAGCCAGTTCGCGCTCTCGATTGGGGTTGGAGTTGGGGTTGGGGTTAGGGTTAGGGTTGGGTTGGGGTTAGGGTTGGGTTGGGTTTGGGTTGGGGTTGGGGTTCGGGTTTGGGTTGGGGTTGGGGTTGGGGTTGGTTTGGTTTGATTTGGTTTGGGTTTGGTTTGGGGTTGGGGTTGGGGTTGGGGTTGGGGTTAGGGTTAGGGGTTGGGGTTGGGGTTGGGGTTGGGGTTGGGTTTGGGGTTAGGGTTAGGGTTAGGGTTAGGGTTAAGGTTAGATTGGGTTTGGGTTGGGTTGGGTTGGGTTAGGGTTGGGGTTCGGGTTGGGGTTGGGGTTGGGGTTAGGGTTAGGGTTAGGGTTCGGGTTGGGGCCGGGGCTGGGGTTGGGGCTGGGGCTGGGGCTGGGGTTGGGGCTGGGGGTTCGGGTTAGGGTCGGGGTCGGGGTCGGGTCGGGTCGGGTCCGGGTCCGGGTCCGGGTTCGGGTTCGGGAGGGTTGGGGTTGGGGTTGGGGTTGGGGTTGGGTTAGGTTGGGTTTGGTTTGGTTGGGGTTGGGGTTTGGGGTTGGGGGTTGGGGTTGGGGTTGGGGGGTTAGGGTTGGGGTTGGGTTCGGGGTCGGGGTCGGGTTCGGGGTCGGGGTCGGGTTAGGGTGAGGGTTGGGGTGAGGGTTGGGGTTGGGGTTGGGGTTGGGGTTCGGGGTCGGGGTCGGGGTCGGGGTCAGGGCCAGGGTCTTGGTCTTAGGGTCAGGGTCAGGGTCAGGGTCAGGGTCAGGGTTAGGGTTGGGGTTCGGGTCGGGGTCGGGGTCGGGGTCGGGGTCGGGGTTAGGGTTAGGGGTGAGGGGTCGGGTTCGGGTTCGGGTTCGGGGTCGGGGTCGGGTTCGGGTTCGGGTTCGGGGTCGGGGTCGGGTTCGGGGTCAGGTTCGGGTTGGGGTTCGGGGTTCGGGCTGGGGCTGGGGCTGGGGTTAGGGTTAGGGTTAGGGCTAGGGGTAGGGCTGGGCTCGAGCTAGGGCTGGGGCTAGGGTTAGGGTAGTGCTGGGTCTGGGGCTAGGGTTAGGGTAGGGGCTGGGGCTGGGGCTGGGTCAGGGTCAGGGTCAGGGTCAGGGAGGGTCAGGGTCGGGGTCCGGGTCCGGGTCCGGGTCCGGGTCCGGGTCGGGGTCCGGGTTGGGTTCGGGTTGGGGTTCGGGGTGGGGTTGGGGTTGGGGTTGGGGGTTGGGGTTGTTGGAGATAGTGCCTTCAGAGTCAATTATTGGATCGCAGGTACGTGATTGCAATGATTGCGGAGGACCTATACCGGTAGGACAGTCTTACTCGAGATGATAGTATGCTATCTGGTTTGCCTTTATCAGTCGTATACATGTTCAGGTGACTGATTACATGTTACACTTTGATAGAGCCCTTAGGATCTTGCTTTACCACCAACAGTATGATGGCGATCATATACGTGAGAGTTGAGTGGTTTATACGCATATCCTTAATTGTGGTCCCTAGTCGTGGGAGTTTCGAGACAGGGCATCGATACTCCGGAGTAGACTAGTGTATAAAGTCGAGAACCCGACGAGGGGCGGTGGCCGGTCTCACAAGCCACTGGTGTCAGTTGGATCACCTAAGATGTATACAGGTGCTCATTGGGTTATGAGTACACCGGACAGGACTCGCCGGGAATCTGCTAGTTGGTATTATACATATCGTCAGATAGCAGTTCCCTGGTGACATGTGTACAGGTTAGTTCATCGACCTGAGGTCGTCATTTGTCTCGTGTGAGTTCCAACTGTGCTTTGATTTCTACCCTACCACGGCTCAAAGGAGTCGTGCAAACAGGTAGTTTTTGGGTACAGTCCCGAGCCATATGGAGGCATGTGAGCGGATCGGCAGGGGATTCGTCTCTCCCAGTATTGGGGGCGAGGTCGTGCTGTGTCTAGGAGAGCCATTACACAAAGTCCATGGCCATGGCAGGAGATTTACTGCTAGGTACTCCAGTAGTATCTCAGGGTGTTATTGGGCTTCACTCCAACACGACTTATACTGCTATTGGGGGCTGACGTTACTAGCCCCCTAGGCAGATATGCGATACTCATAGACGAATGGACCGAACTGTATATACATTGTCACTGTTAGGCTCAGTAGGGTTTCCGGATGAGTTCGCTCATCGGCCTCCCTTGAGGTTAGTCCATGGGCAGCTGTTACGCATTGCTAGTGCCGCTGACGGTTTGTGGTTAAACCCACTGCCAGGGTACTGACGAGTCATTAGAGTTCCCCACAGACAGTTTCCCAAGTTCGGGCGAAACGTTGTAGAGGCCGTATGGTTTTATGGCAGGGTTCGGAAAATGCACGTGCGTTTACGCACGTGTTATTTTTCGGACAAATGATACTGGACGGCTTTGGTTTAAGCCGGATCCGAATATTGTATTGAGTAGATATAATATCTTTGTCTCAGTTGCATTTGTATTCGTTCGTAATACAAATGCGGGTATATTTATACAGTTTCGGGGTTATCCTGAAAGTTGTTTCAGGATCACTTTTGGAAGTTGCCAGTTTCCAGTTTTCTATGAGCCGTCTTTTAACATTTGGTTAAAGACGGATTTATCTTTTCTTGGATGAAAGTGAGTCATGCTTCTAGAAGGTTCTAGAAAGGGTGACTTGGCTTAGTGACTCATTAGTGCCATTAATGATTCATTTAATGCAAGGGAGAGTTGTATTATGTTCATTGGTTTGCATTAATTACTCTTTGTGACTCATGCTTTCATGAATGGTTATGATAAGCTTTAGGTTTATTATCACCTTCCTTCTTTGCTCTTACACTCACCCTCCTCCTTCTCTTTATATGGCCGGCCCCTCCCCTCTCTCTCATTCACTTGGTTGATTTCATTTTTGAGAAAAGACTAAAGTTTTGGATGCATGGAAATTTCATAGTTCATATCTCGTTCCATTTCATTTCCATCGGCAACTTCATTTACCGATCGTCTACGGACTTGGACGAAATGAGACAAAGACATCTACTCATTCTCTACATCATTCTTGGTCGTCTCTTTTAGCAAACTTGACGACCGAGTTGCCTCGAGTCAGAGGCGGGAGCCCGTTTAAAGAATCAGTGACGTGGTGCCACCTGGACGAGCAGATTGGAGATCGATGAGATCGGAGCAGCCGCAACGGAGCGTGGGATGATGGTTGAAGAACGAAGGACTCGGATCGTTCGGTATAACCTTTCTACACTCTTTACAGTTTGTTAGTTTAGCAATAATGGCAGATCCGGGTTAAAGTATACGATAGCGCCAGTTAAAAGTTTTTTGTTCCGCATTTGGCGTCTGTAGACGGCCGGGGCGCTACCGTAGACTGACAGTGGTATCAGAGCCTAACCATTTTGCTATGCTAACTTGTGCTAACGCGTTTAAAACATCGATCGAACCGGAAAACAAAAATCGCATTTTTCAATTTCACAGTTTCTGTAGATTTTAAATGATGTCCTAAAATTATTCTACATATCTCCGAAAACTGTGCAGGGTTTTATAAGAGCACCGACCAAATTTGAGCACGTGATTCCACCAGACTGCCGCGGAATCGCGGCCAAACCCATGGTTTGGCCGCGCATCCGCGGCCGTTCAAGTGAATCAGTGCACCAAATTTGCACAGTGTCTTCTCTGTTGGAATTTGGGGTTTTTGGTATATATCTTTTTGGCCTAGATTTTGTTACTGTTCACCAGTTGTTCGTGGGGCCCACTTTGTGATATTTGGTCGATCGAAATTTAAACATGTTAGTTTACAGTGCTTACATTATATCTCCGACCGGGAATGTCATTTGATCGGTAAACCGCGTCCGATTGCTATAGTTCTTTTAGACGGGTTTGCGAACGTGACATTCGCGTTGATGTTCTGTGTTGTGCTGTGATGTTGCGGATTTGTCGTGGTGGATAGCAGTGTGCAATGATAGTGCAGTTTGAATTTATTTGTACATTTGATATTGCGGGGCGAGCGTCCAACATGTGGACTGCCGTCACTGCCTGTTGTATAATATTCTTTTGGGGCATGACCAGGTTGCGGTCGATGTACCTGTTGTACTATTTTTCATTACTGTACTAGGTTTTGCCCCACGACGGAGTGCACGAATAGCCAGGTTCGGGAGGGCAACGGGTCCGCATCTCATGGCTTTGAGAGGCAGAGGGTGTTGGAGATAGTGCCCTCAGAGTCAATTATTGGATCACAGGCACGTGATTGCAATGATTGAGGGATGACCTATCTCGATAGGACAGTCTTACTCAAGATGATAGTATGCTATCTGGTTTATCTTTATCATCGTGTACTGCTTTAGGTGACCTGACATGTCGCTATTACACGTTGATAGAGCCCCTAGGATTCTTGCTTGACTGCCAGCAGTATGAGGGCGATCATATAAGTGGGAGCTGGGGGTCTATAAGCACATCCTTAAAAGGTCCCTAGTCGTGGGAGTTTCGAGACAGGGCATCGATTCTCCAGAGTAGACTAGTGTATACAGTCGAGACCCCGACGAGGGGCGGTGGCCGGTCTCACAAGCCACTGGTGTCAGTTGGTTCACCTAAGATGTATACAGGTGCTCATTGGGTTATGAGTACACCGAACAGGACTCGCCGGGAACATGCTAGTTGGTCTTATACCTGACGTCAGATAGCAGTTCCCTGGTGACATGTGTACAGGTTAGTTCATCGACCTGGGGATCGTCATTTGTCTCGTGTGAGTTCCCACTGTACTTTGATTACTACCCTACCACGGCTCAAAGGAGTCGTGCAAACAGGTTTTAGTTGGGTACAGTCCCGAGCCACATGGAGGCAGTGAGCGGATCTTCGGGGGTTCGTCTCTCCTGGTATTGAGGGTGAGGTCGCGCTGTGTCTAGGAGAGCCATTACACGAAGTCCTTGGCCAATGCAGGAGATTTACTGGTAGGTATTCCAGTAGTATCTCAGGGTGTTCTGGGCTACACTCCGACACGACTTGTACCGCTTTTGGGGGTCTGACTTTTACCAACCCCCTAGGCCTGCCATGCGATGCTCATAGACAAACGGACCGGACTGTACGGATATTGTCACTGTCAGGCTCAGTAGGGTGTCAGGATGAGTTCGCTCATCGACGTCCCTTTTTGTCAATAGCTGGTGGCCCGTCACGTATTGGCTTATACCTCTGACGTGCTAGTGGTTAAATCCACAGCCTTAGTATTGACGAGTCTTTAGAGTCCACCACACTTTCAGTTACTCAAGCTTTCGGGCGAAACGCTGTAGAGGCCGTATGGAGATATGGCAGGGTCCGATCAGATACGTGCGGTATTGCACGGATCAGGATCGGACGGTTTGTACTGGTGGCCGTATGGATATATGGCAGGGTTCGATCAGATACGTGCGGTATTGCACGGATCAGGATCGGACGGATATTACTAGCCGGCTTTGGTTTAAGCCGGATCCTAGTATAGTACAGGTGTAGATTTTTGTCTCATTGCATTTGTGTCCGGTCGGAATACAGATGCGGGTGTGTATGCACAGTATCGGGGTTTTCCTGTAATTTATTACGGGACCAGTTTTCTGGAGTTTCCAGTTTGCATTCCGTTCCGGCCGGTTTTCCTTTGTTCTTTCCCGGCCGGACTTTTCGAAGGAGGGTGTTATTTGCAAGTTTGCAAATAACACATTGTGGAGGGGTTTCTTGTAAATGTATTGATTATGATGGCATCTTTTCTTTTCAACCATCATTTGATTCCCTTTACATCACTTGATTTGTATTAATGAGGATTAGAAATTGATTTGAGTTTTGTGATGATGATGTTTGGATGTGGTCACCCTTTGTGCTCTCCTACCATCACCTCCCTCTTGTATTAGGTTTTGGATTCCTCCACCATTCTCACTTGATGAGAGAGGCTTCACTTGAGAGATGAGAAGAAGGGATTTTCATTTTTGAGCTTGTGGGATTTTTCTTGATCTCATTTCATGCTAGGAAAAATGCAAGCACCATTTTTTCTTAGCTTGTTTCCTCCATCATCTTCAAATGGCAACTAAACCCCAAATGAGACATAGCCTATACACTACACTTTCTACAGCAAATCTTGGACGCGTCGGCCAGCCAACTTCGCGCTCGAGTTGCCTCGGTATTGAGGTGGGAGCCCGTAAAGATGCAGGCGATGTGGTGCCCTTCCGGCGAGGAGGCGACGATATGGAGACAAGAACGGAGTATCCGCAGGAGATCGGGACGATGACGAGAAGACCGGAGGACTCGGATCAGTCGGTATATCTCTCTTCCCCTTTCTTCTTGTTAGCTAGATCTAGTTTAATGGCACGATCCGGGTGTTTAGTGCGCGGTGGTGCCGGTTTGCTAAGCTCGCAAAATTAAAGTTTATCACCGCTTCCGCAATTGGCCGTCGGATTGACGGCCGGGGCGCCACCGTGCACTTACACTGGTATCAGAGCCTCGCCATTAACTTAGTCTAGCTTGGTTTAATGTGTTTGCATTTCCGATCGACCAAAATTCCAAAAACCATATTTTCCTCACATCAGTTTTCTGTTGAAATTTTTTGAAGCCCAAAAATTTTTCAGGTTATCTCAGAATGATGTGCAGGGAGTTCTAAGAACACTGGAAAAATTCGATGACACGATCCCTCCGTACGACCGTGGAACCGCGGCCATAACCCCTCTTTGGCCACGGTTCCGCCGCAGGAATGTAGGTTCATGTCATCATTTCTTCACAGTGGGCTTGTGGGCTGTAAATAGGGGTTTTGGAATATTAAACTTGGGCCCAGAATTTCTGTGAGTGCTACAGTATTGCTTGGGGCCCACTTGTTAATTTTTGATCGATCGGATATTTTAAACACATTATTTTCACAGTATTTACATTATATCTGCGACCGTGAATGTCACTCGATCGGTAAATCCTGTCTAACTGCTATAGCCCGGTTAGACGGATTTGCGAACGTGATTCACGTTGATGTTCTGTGTTATGCTGTGATGTTGCGGATCGGTCGTGGGGGATAGCCTGGATGCAATGCTAGTACTGTTTTTATTGTATTATGTACATTTGATTTTGCGGGGCGAGCGTCCGACCTGTGGACTGCCGTCACTGCCTGTTTGTATTATTATTTTGGGGCACGGCCAGCTTGCGGTCGATGTACCCGTTGAATGTATATTTTACTTTCTGTACTAGGATTACCCCAAGGAGGGGTGCACGGATAGCCGGGTTCTAGAGGGCAACGGGCCCGCATCTCATGGCATTGAGACGGAGGGGGCTTCACTCTAGGATTGGCAGGCTATTCGCCGCACTCGTAGGGGGTACAGGTTGACCCAGGAGGGGTGCCCAAGTTACCGGATTCCGTGAAGTGCTGGGTGGTCCATTCACGTTGCTGAAGGGGGCTGCCTCGGTTCAGGTTTTGGCGGGTGACTTGCCGCGCCCGTAGGGGTCTAGGATTTCATTGCACAGGCCATCCACACGACCAGGGGAACGTCGGGTTTCAGTAGTGGCTCTGTGAAACCCGGGGATCCCAGATATCTGTATTGTTCTGTGATGCTGTACATTTCTGTGATGTTGCATTTTTTTCACGCCTTGAGCGAAATATAATATATTGGTATATATATTAGTAGATGTTGTATATGTTTTGCATCCGCGCTAGTCCAGTCCCCACTCTGTCGTTAGTTAGCTAACCTAACGGGTGATGACGGGACCCAGTGGCGAATGCGGATGGCATATACGTACGTCAGTATATTTTCGTTCTTTGTGGTGTGATCAATTGATGGGACTGCGTTGATTCAGATCAATGCAAGATAAACAAACCTAATCTGATATTGTTGGAACACTTTTCAAAAGGCTGTTATTGCAAGGACGTTCTCTTTTGTTTTGCATCGTGATATTCATTTGGAATATCCTGCTCCTCAGTCGACGAGGCAAGGGCCGAGATCCCTTCACCGGGAGTGACCCCTTGGACAGAAGTTTGCGTCAGGGCATTAACTTCACTATAGCCGATTACTTTTGCTTTGCACCGTGGTATTCAGTTAGAATATCCTGCACCCCATTCTACGGGGAAAGAGCCGAGATCCCTTCACCGGGAGTGACCTCTTTAGTAAAGGTTTTCGTCACTATATTTTCTAAAAAGCTATCAGTTCCTTCAACGATATCAAGTTCATTACGTTAAAGGTTTTCGCCAGAAACCATTCGTAGCCCTCCGTCGTTTCATATGGGTAGTCAATAGTATTCAAGCTGTGTTTGTTGGCCAAAGTCAAGGCACAGTGTTTGGTAGCTGTTGGTTATTCATATGCAGCATTGATAGATGCGTTGGTTTGGGGCAGTCGTATAGCCTTGTTGGCCAAAGTCAAGGGCTTGTACGGGTGGGCTCAAATTAACCTGGAGAATGACGGGCAGAACTTGACATGCGACTTATGATTTGTTGGCCAAAGTCAAGGTCATAAGAGCATGGGGTAAAAATCACATCGGGAGTTTCAAAAGAACTGAAACTTGCCAGATATGCGCATACCTTCTGGAGTGTGATACCGTGAGCGGATTCCGTCACGTTATCATACGATGATAGTTGGATCCCGATTCCCACTGATGAGTTAGTTTACTCCTCGGGTGACCCCGACTAATTCATCTTTTAGGTTTGGAGGAGAATTTGAGGTACAGTGGGAGGTTTCCAGATTAGATAAAGTGGTAACCATTCTGATCTAGGATAGAGTGCACGCTGAGTGTTTCTTTTCTCTCTCTCTTTGGCAGCGACCATTGACCCGACCCTAGACTATGACTCAGTGACCAAGTTGACCGAACCTACTTAACACTGGCTTTTGGATTGACAGAGTTCCAAACCTCATTGCCACTCCTACTTTTACCCTTTTATCCAGGACACCCTGTATCACTACGAACGTCCACTTCCATTGGACAAAACTGTTGCGCCACGGCAGCGCCCCGGTCGTCTATCCGAGGCCAAAATGCGGAATCAAAATTTTTCCTTACTTGGAAACTGGCGCTACCGCGGACAATGAAACCCGGATCGTTAACCATTAACCTAAAGCTAGCTAACAAGAGATGGGAAGAGAAGTATACCGAGTGATCCGAGTCCTCCGGTCTTCTCGTCATCGTCCCAATCTCCCGCGGAAAGTCTAGTCTCCATATCGTCGCCTCCTTGCCGAAGGGGGCACCACATCGCCTGCGTCTTTTACGGGCTCCCGCCTCAATACCGAGGCAACTCGAGCATGAAGCCGGCAAGTCGACATGCCCAAGGAATGTGTAGAATGTAGTGTAGAAGAAGCTTGTCTCTTTTGGGGTTTGTTGCTTTTGAAGATGATGGAGGAATCAAGATTAGAAAAATGGTGCTTGCATTTTTCTAGCATGAAAATGAGATCAAGAATGAAACTCTCAAGAATGAAAACCTCTTCTTCTCTTTTCTTAAAATGAAACCTTATCATCTAAGAATGGTGGAGGAAAGAATATATGAAAACTAACAAGAAGGGAGGTGAGTGTAGGATGAAGAGAATGGTGACCATATCCAAACCTCATCATAACAATCTCACATCAACTCTAATCACAACTAATCAACAAAAAGCAAGTGATGAGAATGGTATCAAAAGATGCTTTCATAATAAATACATTTGCAAGAAAATCCTCCACAATGTGCCCTCCATCAGAAAAGTCCGGCCGGGAAAGAACAAAGGAAAACCGGCCGGAACGGAATGCAAACTGGCAACTCCAGAAAACTGGTCCCGTAATAAATTACAGGAAAACCCCGATACTGTGCATACACACCCGCATCTGTATTCCGTCCGGATACAAATGCAATGAGACAAAATCTACACTGTACTAAACTAGGACCGGCTTAAGCCAAAGCCGGCTAGTAATATCCGTTCGATCCTGATCCGTGCAATACCGCACGTATCAGATCGAACCCTGCCATATAACTATACGGCCACTAGTACAAACCGTCCGATCCTGATCCGTACAATACCGCACGTATCTGATCGGACCCTGCCATATCTCCATACGGCCTCTACAGCGTTTCGTCCGAAAGCTTGAGTAACTGTAAGTGTGGTGGACTCTAAAGACTCGTCAATACTATGGCTGTGGATTTAACCACTAGCACGTCAGAGGTATTAGCCAATACGTGACGGGCCACCAGCTATTGACCAAAAGGGACGTCGATGAGCGAACTCATCCTGACACCCTACTGAGCCTGTCAGTGACAATATCCGTACAGTCCGGTCCGTTCGTCTATGAGCATCGCATGTCGGGCCTAGGGGGTTGGTAAAAGTCAGACCCCCAGAAGCGGTACAAGTCGTGTCGGAGTGTAGCCCAGAACGCCCTGAGATACTAATGGAATACCTACCAGTAAATCTCCTGCCTCGGCCGAGGGCTTTGCGTAATGGCTCTCCAAGACACAGTGCGACCTCACCCCCAATACCGGGAGAGACGAACCCCTGAAGATCCGCTCACTGCCTCCATGTGGCTCGGGACTGTACCCAACTAAAACCTGTTTGCACGACTCCTTTGGGCCGTGGTAGGGTAGTAATCAAAGTACAGTGGGAACTCACACGAGACAAATGACGATCCCCAGGTCGATGAACTAACCTGTACACATGTCACCAGGGAACTGCTATCTGACGTCAGGTATAAGACCAACTAGCATGTTCCCGGCGAGTCCTGTCCGGTGTACTCATAACCCAATGAGCACCTGTATACATCTTAGGTGAACCAACTGACACCAGTGGCTTGTGAGACCGGCCACCGCCCCTCGTCGGGGTCTCGACTGTATACACTAGTCTACTCTGGAGAATCGATGCCCTGTCTCGAAACTCCCATGACTAGGGACCTTTTAAGGATGTGCTTATAGACTACCAGCTCCCACGTATATGATTGCCATCATACTGCTGGTAGTCAAGCAAGAATCCTAGGGGCTCTATCAACGTGTAATAGCGACATGTCAGGTCACCTAAAGCAGTACACGATGATAAAGATAAACTAGATAGCATACTATCATCTCGAGTAAGACTGTTCTACCGGGATAGGTCCTCCCTCAATCATTGCAATCACGTTCCTGTGATCCAATAATTGACTCTGAGGGCACTATCTCCAACAATCTCCTACTTGCACTCAAGGCTAATTATTGCGATGCCGCATACTCACAGCCCGTGTGATACCGAACACCCAACTCCTCTACTAGTCAGTCTCACAAAGCTCGTTTGTGAAACTATTGCTTTCGAGGAATAGCCTCAGTGAGTGGATCCGCTGTGATGTTTCTTTCTATGTCTCTCTATATCTCAAGTTCGCAGAGAAAACCATCTCCCGAAATGAGCAATACCTGTCTTAGAATGTGTGGATGTCTGATGGGACCTAGGTCATAAATGAACTCCAAATCCAAACTTCTTAGACTGTATCGTCAACTGAACTTAATCAGTAACCTGCGCCATGCCACCCTCAGTATTGCCTTGGACCACCTGTCCAAAATACTGGCCCTCGTCAGAAGGAAAAATATAACTCTGACAGCCACTCTGCCATCCAGGTCACCTTGGAAGCCTGGAATGATAACCGTCTCCTAAAGTGTAGCGTTTTGAAAATCGTTTCGGTGAAATTTCGGAAAATCGGTAAAATGAGGGGGTTTTCTGTAAAAAGTCAAAATACAAATATCTTATTATAAAAATTAAATATACATATTCTAGCTATATAATTGCTATTATTTGGTGTTTATTGAGCCGCTGGTGAAATTTCAAATTTTCTGAAAAAAATATTATTTTATTATTATTTTAAGCCGTCACTAATACATTTAATTAGGGAAAATTACAAATTGGAATGAGTTGAAACAAATTTTGTGCATCATAAAATATTAAATAAAAATTTATTATGTGGTTTTTGAAACGAAATCATTTGCCAAAATGGTTTAGAAATTATTGAAGAAAAAGGCTTTTTTTTAGCGTAAATGGATGTTTGGGGTATTGTATTTATCATTTTTCATCACCCCACACCCGTACCCACACCCACACACCCCCATTCACTTATCCCCTTGAAGAATTCAGCAGCCCCCTCTTTTTCCCCCACTTGGATTTTAAAGAAAAGAAATGAAAGAAAAGAAAAGAAAAGAAAAAAGAGTAGAAAATGGTATAATTTGAGTTGACTTTGACTTGAACTAACTTTCCCCACCTCACTCTCTCTCCTCCCTCACCCAATCCCCCAAGATTTCTGGCCAAAACCTGAACCAAAACAGCCCTAAATACTTCATCTCATTTTTCCATCAAAATCCCCAAAATTTTTATCAAAAATCCACCCATTTTCTCAAAAATTCAAAGCTAATTCTAAATCCAAGCTTTACCCATTATTCTTTAGCTATTCAAGCATGGATCTTGGAGCATGAAATCATTGTTGGAGGCTAAGATTTTTGCAAGTTTGATCTCAAGCTTGTGAGGTATAATCATAACCTTATGCTTAATTTGTTGTTAAATTACTTGAATCTAGCTATTAGGTGTTAAATTAGGGTTTTAAATTTCAAGTTTTGAAATTTAAAGAAAGGGTTTTGATTACTAAGTTAGGGTTTGTTGTGGAAATGAGTTGTGTTTGATTGTGTATGGTTTAGTGAGGTGGATTAATATATTTAGTTTTGTAGAAAACTAATCTAGTTGTTAATTACAAGTTGTTACTTGAAAAATGTCCAAATTAAGCTTTTTGTTGCAAACTAGTTTTTTTGATTTAATTCGAAATATGAGATTAAAAATATGGTTAGGGTTTTTATCATATTATTAACTTTATTAAGTGTAGTTTAACACTTTAGTTCATGGAAATCCAACCTAAATTGTAGTTTGTGCATTTTTGCTATGAAATTGTTAAAAAGGGTATTTTGTAAACTAGAATATTAGGATTTTTGGAATTTAATGAGATTAAATTCCGGAAATTTATTTATACGACTTATTTAAGATATTTAATAAATATATTGGCCGCTACATTCATTTAAACATCCTGTTTTGTACAAAAACGGCGAATTGTGCTTGCTAGATTTTCGGAAAAAATGACTTTTTAAGCAAAATTGAGGTTTTTGTGAGTTTTAACCTAGTTTATATTAAAATTAGTGTTCGTGAATGCGCAAATGAGTGTGATTGGATTTTTCTCGATGGTTTGACGTTTGTACATCGACATCGAGGGTTGGTTTGACTATTCTTGCATGCATAGGCGATAGGTTTGGACCTATGCGTGATACGCGTGCCGATTTGATTTTCGTATGCCGTTTCGATTTCAAATTTAGTTTTAATGCGATATGGTGCGTTATGATATGTAGGTACCCCATGTGGACTTCGAGACGACAAGCAAGCGCGTGGCGACGTCGGTACCGGCTAGCGAGGACCAGGTGAGTAGATTTATATCTACGGGGAGAAGTCGGGTGGATGGCGTATAGCACCCCCGCAGTCCGTGGTGATGTATACGGATGCGTATACACACCAACAATATATGATATGTTGTTAGGATTTATTATTGATGATTTTAGATGGATATTGGTGTTGGATTGATGCATGGTTACGAAACCTTAGGTAGTGGTGCACTACACTTACACATACACACATATACATACTTGCATACATTCCTTATTTCATATGTGCGTGTATGGGAATATATTTATATGTTCACATGGGAATGGGACTATGTGTTCACATACGGATTTGAGGAGGATACTTAGGATTGAGTTGAGTCGATGAGATTTGTTTGTGGTTGTGATCTCGGTGATATGGCAGGATTCATACTTAAGATACGTCCTGGTGTTATAGCGGATCTTGCGGCGGCGATACGGGTGAATAGTGTTATAAATAAATGGTCGACATGTGATCGTGATATGAGGCATAATATGCTAGGATATTGATATTAGGCCGTATCGGGCGATGTATACCCCTTGATGATGATATGTGCTGACGATATCGGTTTGTACGAGATTGTCGATCAGTAGTCAGATCATGAGTATATTGAGGATATTAGTATTGTACTAGACATAGGTCAGTACCCTAGACTATGATCTTGGATAAAGAGGATACCAGAGGAATAGTGTGAGGAATATGATATTGACCCGTACCCAGATTTGGGGATGCCGTACGACGGATTTACGTACGAGCTATATCTTGATGATTGATCCGCACTCTTGACTTGGGATGTCTGATTATAGATATGGTATCGGATATGATATTATTGAGGCGGGATCACCGACTAATATATATACAGGTATGTATATGTATCGACTCAGATGTTAGGCGGTTTCCTTACCTGTAGTCTAGCTTATAGCGTAGCCCTTTAGTTTAGTTAGTTGTTAAATTAGATTCGGTTCCTACCTATTTCAAAGCTTACGAATCGTGCGTATTTTTAAAGACAGCCTAAGGGATCCTACGGATATTTCAAAAAACGTATCTTTTCTTAAAAACACCGTAGCCCCTATTTTCAAAACCCCACGATTCGTGTTATTTCAAAAGGCACCATTGTAGGACTTATATTAGGTTAAAACAGATTAATTATCGTTGCGTCTAGTATTCAGCTCCCACTCATTTTTGTTGTTTTCTCCGCATCACATGCTTATATTATGCTTCATATTCTACTGTTGATATCTTGTGGTTAGGACACCAGCACCATTACCGATGATGCGTATGTACCACGTACACTTACTTGCCGGCTCACACATATCTTCATCGGTAATTGCCATGTCACGTACACCTTAGAAAATATTATTGCTTGACATAGCCTGTTAGCTAATAGTTTAGACATGATATTAGTGTACTTGCCTTATATGTTAGTTTAGACATTATAGTTATTACCTGCTACCTCATGCATACTGTTATTCATTGTTATGCCGCATTCATGGATTCTCATGCATATATTCACTTTTTATGTGCTATTGAGGTTTTGGATTTGGATTTCCATGAGATTTTCTGGATTTGGGGAAAACCGCAAAACATATACAAACTTCTTCTTTCTCTTTTTGAATAAAAAGCGCGGTTTTTCCCATGATGTATGAGTCGTCCACCATGAGTTTGCTGATAGATTTGGAGACCCGATTCGAGGAGTTGGATGAACCGTTTCGGGTACATAGTGGACCCGGTAAGGTACCCCGGGGAAAGAAGCTCGTGGTGATGACGATGAGCCTGGCAGGGGGAGACTACCTACCGGTGATTTTACCCGACGCGTCGGATATCCGGAGGATACCGTCGTGGTCTTGAGATGGATGGTAGGGGCCGGTCTGGACTGACGGCGCCCTAGATATTGAGATTGAGACATTGAGATTTCGAGATATTGAGGTACTGAGATTTGATGATACAGGCCAGTCCGGATGGCCGGAGCCTGAGGTTTTGAGACATTGAGATTTATGTTTTGTGTCGATACTAGACACTGTTGATGCTGATTTCATTTATGATACCTCATTTTAAAAATACAAAGGAAATCTCACTAATTTATGAAAACAGTTTCTTCATTTACATGTATTCTGTTTTCATGCATTCATACCTCATTCATATGATATATTGCTACCTGAGGCACTGACACGGGCACATGAGATCACACTCGGGTTAGATATTACCCTAGCCATTGTTATAGGCTGCATGTTATTCATATATTTGAGGATATATTATGATCATTGACCTAGGTTGCGTTATTCATGCGATTTTCTGTTCGTAGATCTTTTCTACTCACGAGTTGGCAACTCACCCCCGTTGTGCCCCAGTTTCTTGCAGGTGTTGCCGTACGGATTTCATTACGGCTTTGCGGGCACGGTTTCTTTTCGGGTGACTTGCTAGTAGGTGGGTTTATTATATCTTACCCATCATTATACCTTGTATATTATATTTCAGTTGTATCTAGAAGTTCCATCAACCAAACTTGTATTTTTTTTGAGATAGAGACCAGTAATGTTATTCTTTCGACCATAGAGTAGCACGTTTTATTTCTTGAGTTTCTTGCTGGTTGAGTTCCATTTCTATTGTGATCCTCGCCTTTAGGCGTTGTATATTATGTTGCATACAGGTTGATTTGATATGGTTCTTCCTATTCTCTACTACTTCTCTTGGTTTGGATTTCTGGGTTTCGGCTTACTTAGCATACTTACTTCTTGAGATGTTCATAGTCTAAGTGCCGGTCATGTTCCGTACTTTCGGGTCGTGACAAAGTTGGTATCAGAGCGTTAGGTTTTACCTTCGGAGCGTAGGATGACCCTTGGTTGATGGAATAGGTGACTAAAGTAGAGTGACGTACCGTTAGTATGTTCCGCGGCATATTTACGACACGCCACTCCACTTAAGAAGCCTTAGGATGTATATTTCCTTGTTCAGTATTATATTCCTTCCTGATCTAGCCTCATCGGTACCAGTTTGGTTTTGCTGCCACGATTACGGGCAGGGAGAGCTACGGCTAGAGTTGCGGTCAGCACGAGCTCGGCACGAACGAGGACTGACCAGGGCATGATTCCGGCGACACCCGATTATAGAGAGGTGTCTTTTGACTGTGTTTCCGCGCCACGAGCGTTTGGCGGATCGCCTTTATGAGGTTACTCGGATGTGCTGATCGACATTAGACGATTGAGCTAATGATAGAGGCCAGCCAGATCTTGATGACCGTTGGTGTGTTGCTTATTCATGATGATCGAGGCACTGTTCGGCGTGCAGACGAGCGAGCCAGTTATTGCTGCGAACGACGAGGTATTGCCCCAGATGCTGGAGTTAGTGCAGAACGAGTTGTACTAAGAGATGATAGAAAGTCGCTAGTCATCGTGGATGAATGACTAGGATATGTGGATCGTTCGCCTGACCCGATGCGAGGTCATCAGATAGATGGATTCCAGCTAGAGACGACTTCACGTGGAGACGTTGGGAGTCGACAGAGACGATCGAATGTCAGAAACCTATTATTCCAAGTTTAAGATAGTCGGAAAGACATGCAGGCAATTCTATGGTCCCTCTAGAAGAATGAAACCCTAACTCGACTTAATGACCGTGTGAAAGCCTTTGAACCTTAGGGTTTGCAGCAGTTCTGCGGCGCCATTAGTGAGGCTTGGGTTTGCCCTTCTACGGCTGGACCATCGATGCTGTGATATGTACTCGATATTATTAAACTGTACCCAAGATGTTGAGCTCTTGGGGGATTATGAGGTTTTGACGAATCGATTGGATGGCTCGACTTAATTCGGATGCTAGGTGGTGAGATGCATTCTTGGGAGACTCCAGATACGAGGATAGCCGTTGGAGCTCAGTCCATGCAGCCGCGACGAGATGAGTCCAAAGCAGACGACATTAGAGAAAAGTGGAATAAGAGGTTCGCACCAGATCTAGATTAGATGATGTTCCACTCCGCCGACATCAGAGAGGCGATGCGCATGCCGAGGCATGGTACTTGGACTTACCTTCCAGAAGGAGTCGCGATGAGTATGCAGTCGTTCCAGAGCAAGATGCAGATATAGGAAAGGACAATGACTTCCGGACAGTTGGCAGAGACGAGACATGGAAGAGACCGTGAGCAGGATTCCTTCCAGGATACTGCTGCGATGATACTTGCACCCAGGATCAGATGTGTCACGTGCATTCAGAGAGCCAGAGGCCGACGCCAGTGATATGCTGCCTTGACAGGGCCGATGAGCCGATGGATTGTGAGATTGGTAATCCACGGAGAAGACTTAGACCCAGGAGTGGTCATGTTACGCACACCAGCAGGCCAGAGTTCATGATCATCGACGAGACGTCCCACTAGTGATCGCGACAGTTGGCCCGAGATTCTTAGAGGATGCATGAGCGGTACTGTTCCGCCATTATTGATTTCAATGTTTTGGGTGATTTATTCATATGATTTGATTTTGATGATTGAGGATTTACGATCTTTGCACAGTGTTGCACTTGATATCGTTTTCGTGCTTTAGTTTCACATGTTTGTGATTTTACGGTTTTAAACAGTTGAGTTGATTTTGTGCGTATGCACGCACGCGATTTGGTTCCTGCACTCTGTATAATTTATATATGCTGGCAGTGCAGTGACATGTATTTTGTGCACTTGGATACACTGGATTTCGATTTCGAGGGTGATGCTCGACATTTGTTTTGTGCATTTTATGCACCGGATTGGATTTTTAGCGCCTGTTGGGCGCCTGTTACGAGATGCGATTTGGTGCACACCAGATGCACTAATTCGAGATTTTTCGTGCATGTCAGATGCACCTGATTTTGCTGTCAGGCACACATGTTGCCTACGACAGATGTTTCGTGCACACCTGATGCACTTAGATGTTGTTTCTGTGCGCATGTATGGCACATTCATGGATTTTGACTTCCGTGCACACCAGACGCACGTAGTATTCATGTGCATATTTTGGGATTGATTTCTTATAGAGCAGTACGTTTTTATGATATTGCTATGTGTTTCCGTACTGAGCAGGACTAGTCAGAGGACAGTACCTGAATACATTTTGCATGCATTGATAGTTATTGAAGGGATTTCCAAAAAGCGAGCTATAGCCTCAGTATTTACCTACGTGTCTGATATGACACGAAATGTTTAAAACAAGGAGACCCTTCTAAATTGTTTCCAAAACGGCGAAACGTACATTTCAAACAAAGGTATATATGTATATAGTTATTTTCTTATGGTAGACGTCCGCCACTGTGCAGTGTTATACGCGTTGCACAGCGACTTAAAGAGATTTGGCATGCATTTCCTTCAGATACTTATAGATATAGATTCGATATTTACATTTATAGTTTCGAGTTATATCATATTGGTTTTGATTTGGATTTGGCATTGATGTCTTCTCCACGACTCCGATGATCGCGGGATGCTTGACGGAGTTTTGATTTGAGTTATATACTCATTTTTCAAGCGCATGCGCTGCGCTACGATTTGTTTTATGTATTTACAATTTCGGAGCCCCGACGACTTGATGGTTTTTCTTAGATGTTTTAATAATTGGGGGAGTTTGAATTTAAATTCGGGGACCGAATTTCTTTAAGGGGGAAGATTGTAGCGTTTTGAAAATCGTTTCGGTGAAATTTCGGAAAATCGGTAAAATGAGGGGGTTTTTTGTAAAAAGTCAAAATACAAATATCTTATTATAAAAATTAAATATACATATTCTAGTTATGTAATTGCTATTATTTGGTGTTTATTGAGCCGCTGGTGAAATTTCAAATTTTCTGAAAAAAATATTATTTTATTATTATTTTAAGCCGTCACTAATACATTTAATTAGGGAAAATTACAAATTGGAATGAGTTGAAAAAAATTTTGTGCATCATAAAACATTAAATAAAAATTTATCATGTGGTTTTTGAAACGAAATCATTTGCCAAAATGGTTTAGAAATTATTGAAGAAAAAGGCTTTTTTTAGCGTAAATGGATGTTTGGGGTATTGTATTTATCATTTTTCATCACCCCACACCCGTACCCACACTCACACACCCCCATTCACTTATCCCCTTGAAGAATTCAGCAGCCCCCTCTTTTGTCCCCACTTGGATTTTAAAGAAAAGAAATGAAAGAAAAGAAAAGAAAAAAGAGTAGAAAATGGTATAATTTGAGTTGACTTTGACTTAAACTAACTTTCCCCACCTCACTCTCTCTCCTCCCTCACCCAATCCCCCAAGATTTCTGGCCAAAACCTGAACCAAAACAGCCCCAAATACTTCATCTCATTTTTCCATCAAAATCCCCAAAATTTTTATCAAAAATCCACCCATTTTCTCAAAAATTCAAAGCTAATTCTAAATCCAAGCTTTACCCATTATTCTTTAGCTATTCAAGCATGGATCTTGGAGCATGAAATCATTGTTGGAGGCTAAGATTTTTGCAAGTTTGATCTCAAGCTTGTGAGGTATAATCATAACCTTATGCTTAATTTGTTGTTAAATTACTTGAATCTAGCTATTAGGTGTTAAATTAGGGTTTTAAATTTCAAGTTTTGAAATTTAAAGAAAGGGTTTTGATTACTAAGTTAGGGTTTGTTGTGGAAATGAGTTGTGTTTGATTGTGTATGGTTTAGTGAGGTGGATTAATATATTTAGTTTTGTAGAAAACTAATCTAGTTGTTAATTACAAGTTGTTACTTGAAAAATGTCCAAATTAAGCTTTTTGTTGCAAACTAGTTTTTTTGATTTAATTCGAAATATGAGATTAAAAATATGGTTAGGGTTTTTATCATATTATTAACT
This sequence comes from Agapanthus africanus, assembly GCA_030015575.1. Taxonomy (NCBI): domain Eukaryota; kingdom Viridiplantae; phylum Streptophyta; class Magnoliopsida; order Asparagales; family Amaryllidaceae; genus Agapanthus; species Agapanthus africanus. The sequence continues at coordinate 161,535 of JASDDO010000008.1, read as the reverse complement.
TTATTAAGTGTAGTTTAACACTTTAGTTCATGGAAATCCAACCTAAATTGTAGTTTGTGCATTTTTGCTATGAAATTGTTAAAAAGGGTATTTTGTAAACTAGAATATTAGGGTTTTTGGAATTTAATGAGATTAAATTCCGGAAATTTGTTTATTCGACTTATTTAAGATATTTAATAAATATATTGGCCGCTACATTCATTTAAACATCCTGTTTTGTACAAAAACGGCGAATTGTGCTTGCTAGATTTTCGGAAAAATGACTTTTTAAGCAAAATTGAGGTTTTTGTGAGTTTTAACCTAGTTTATATTAAAATTAGTGTTCGTGAATGTGCAAATGAGTGTGATTAGATTTTTCTCGATGGTTTGACATTTGTACATCGACATCGAGGGTTGGTTTGACTATTCTTGCATGCGTAGGCGATAGGTTTGGACCTATGCGTGATACGCGTGCCGATTTGATTTTCGTATGCCGTTTCGATTTCGAATTTAGTTTTAATGCGATATGGTGCGTTATGATATGTAGGTACCCCCATGTGGACTTCGAGACGACAAGCAAGCGCGTGGCGACGTCGGTACCGGCTAGCGAGGACCAGGTGAGTAGATTTATATCTACGGGGAGAAGTCGGGTGGATGGCGTATAGCACCCCCGCAGTCCGTGGTGATGTATACGGATGCGTATACACACCAACAATTTATGATATGTTGTTAGGATTTATTATTGATGATTTTAGATGGATATTGGTGTTGGATTGGTGCATGGTTACGAAACCTTAGGTAGTGGGTGCACTACACTTACACATACACACATATACATACTTGCATACATTCCTTATTTCATATGTGCGTGTATGGGAATATATTTATATGTTCACATGGGTATGGGACTATGTGTTCACATACGGATTTGAGGAGGATACTTGGGATTGAGCTGAGTCGATGAGATTTGTTTGTGGTTGTGATCTCGGTGATATGGCAGGATTCGTACTTAAGATACGTCTTGGTGTTATAGCGGATCTTGCGGCGGCGATACGGGTGAATAGTGTTATAAATAAATGGTCGACATGTGATCGTGATATGAGGCATAATATGCTAGGATATTGATATTAGGCCGTATCGGGCGATGTATACCCCTTGACGATGATATGTGCTGACGATATCGGTTTGTACGAGATTGTCGATCAGTAGTCAGATCATGAGTATATTGAGGATATTAGTATTGTACTAGACATAGGTCAGTACCCTAGACTATGATCTTGGATAAAGAGGATACCAGAGGAATAGTGTGAGGAATATGATATTGACCCGTACCCAGATTTGGGGATGCCGTACGACGGATTTACGTACGAGCTATATCTTGATGATTGATCCGCACTCTTGACTTGGGATGTCTGATTATAGATATGGTATCGGATATGATATTATTGAGGCGGGATCACCGACTAATATATATACAGGTATGTATATGTATCGACTCAGATGTTAGGCGGTTTCCTTACCTGTAGTCTAGCTTATAGCGTAGCCCTTTAGTTTAGTTAGTTGTTAAATTAGATTAGGTTCCTACCTATTTCAAAGCTTACGAATCGTGCGTATTTTTAAAGACAGCCTAAGGGATCCTACGGATATTTCAAAAAACGTATCTTTTCTTAAAAACACCGTAGCCCCTATTTTCAAAACCCCACGATTCGTGTTATTTCAAAAGGCACCATTGTAGGACTTATATTAGGTTAAAACAGATTAATTATCGTTGCGTCTAGTATTCAGCTCCCACTCATTTTTGTTGTTTGCTCCGCATCACATGCTTATATTATGCTTCATATTCTACTGTTGATATCTTGTGGTTAGGACACCAGCACCATTACCGATGATGCGTATGTACCACGTACACTTACTTGCCGGCTCACACACATCTTCATCGGTAATTGCCATGTCACGTACACCTTAGAAAATATTATTGCTTGACATAGCCTGTTAGCTAATAGTTTAGACATGATATTAGTGTACTTGCCTTATATGTTAGTTTAGACATTATAGTTATTACCTGCTACCTCATGCATACTGTTATTCATTGTTATGCCGCATTCATGGATTCTCATGCATATATTCACTTTTTACGTGCTATTGAGGTTTTGGATTTGGATTTCCATGAGATTTTCTGGATTTGGGGAAAACCGCAAAACATATACAAACTTCTTCTTTCTCTTTTTAAATAAAAAGCGCGGTTTTTCCCATGATGTATGAGTCGTCCACCATGAGTTTGCTGATAGATTTTGAGACCCGATTCGAGGAGTTGGATGAACCGTTTCGGGTACATGGTGGACCCGGTAAGGTACCCCGGGGCAAGAAGCTCGTGGTGATGACGATGAGCCTGGCAGGGGGAGACTACCTACCGGTGATTTTACCCGACGCGTCGGATATCCGGAGGATACCGTCGTGGTCTTGAGATGGATGGTAGGGGCCGGTCTGGACTGACGGCGCCCTAGATATTGAGATTGAGACATTGAGATTTCGAGATATTGAGGTACTGAGATTTGATGATACAGGCCAGTCCGGATGGCCGGAGCCTGAGGTTTTGAGACATTGAGATTTATGTTTTGTGTCGATACTAGACACTGTTGATGCTGATTTCATTTATGATACCTCATTTTAAAAATACAAAGGAAATCTCACTAATTTATGAAAACAGTTTCTTCATTTACATGTATTCTGTTTTCATGCATTCATACCTCATTCATATGATATATTGCTACCTGAGGCACTGACACGGGCACATGAGATCACACTCGGGTTAGATATTACCCTAGCCATTGTTATAGGCTGCATGTTATTCATATATTTGAGGATATATTATGATCATTGACCTAGGTTGCGTTATTCATGCGATTTTCTGTTCGTAGATCTTTTCTACTCACAAGTTGGCAACTCACCCCCGTTGTGCCCCAGTTTCTTGCAGGTGTTGCCGTACGGATTTCATTACGGCTTTGCGGGCACGGTTTCTTTTCGGGTGACTTGCTAGTAGGTGGGTTTATTGTATCTTACCCATCATTATACCTTGTATATTATATTTCAGTTGTATCTAGAAGTTCCATCAACCAAACTTGTATTTTTTTTGAGATAGAGACCAGTAATGTTATTCTTTCGACCATAGAGTAGCATGTTTTATTTCTTGAGTTTCTTGCTGGTTGAGTTCCATTTCTATTGTGATCCTCGCCTTTAGGCGTTGTATATTATGTTGCATACAGGTTGATTTGATATGGTTCTTCATATTCTCTACTACTTCTCTTGGTTTGGATTTCTGGGTTTCGGCTTACTTAGCATACTTACTCCTTGAGACGTTCGTAGTCTAAGTGCCGGTCATGTTCCGTACTTTCGGGTCGTGACATAAAGGAGGCTGCCGTTATCATATCCCTAGAACATCAACTTATGTTCTAAAACTGCTTCCGACTGTTTCTCCAGGATTGGATCAATATCAACTTATTGCATCTACTGCAAGAACAACATCTGGTGTGGTACTTGACATCTCATGATTGACTCAATTGCCTAAGCAAGTGATCTGTCAATCATGCGTATCCCTCTCCCCTTTAGTCTGTAAGACACCTTTAGAGAGGGTGACTCCATCATCTGCAGGTACACTACCGTGCCAGGAGTTTTCCATTCTAAATACTCATAGAATGCTGTCAAGGTACCCAGATTGGGAAACCATCCAAATCTAGATCTAAAACCATAGATCTAGTAACCAGTATGTCTGATATAATATCCAAGTCCTGTGTGGAGAAACCACTGTGTGACAACCAAAGTATGACCGATCGTAGTATAGGAATATCACTTCCTACTCTGTGTATGTCATCAAATACCAGGACATCACACCCTACTACCTTCTTAACAGATCCATCCCCTATTCTGATGACGTCAAACCTATGACTGTCACATCAGAAGCAGATGATCTATCTCTGCTATATCTGCTTTAGTCTATAAATAGACATAAGCCTGATGTGCACCAATGCTTCCGCTGCTCCCACTGACTACGACAACCCTCTGGCAGAGTCATATAGACGTGCACTTCTAAAGCTAGTCTAGAACGACGCTATACTCATCCTCCTGCCGGGTCTCGCAGCCTGGAACAACAACAATGGCAAGTGTGGGTAAACAAGAACTTTCCTGTCACCGTCCTTGAGGCTACCGGAGTACCTCTCGGGTGCCTGAAGTTACCCACCTTATTTGCAGAGTGGCCAATGGAATGTCAAACCAGATTGAATCTTTAGGTTCTTTATCAAATCTTCAGTAATCGTTTGCGGTTCTGGAATCACTTCCAGTTCTACCATACTCCCACTACTGTTTTTTTGAAAAAATCCATTTTTATTAAAACTGTGGCGAGTCTAGAACAATATTTCTATTGATCTGCCTGATGGTAGAAAGTCAACCCTCGTCATAGCCTGGGTCAACCCACAAACAGCCATTACAGAAACGTGCCTTGAGTTGTCCAGCGTCTGGTTTTAAGCATAAGCCGGACAACTCCCCGTACCTTAACATCGTTAAGATATGAACTGTTCTATATCCAATATAGAACCAGAGGCACTGATTCAGTTGAACCAGATTCAAATCATGCAGCTATCTCCAGTGCATGTAAACTAAATGGAAGGAGGGCGATCAGCGTTACTCAACTTAGGAATGCTTCCAATTATGAGTAACCTGAAAAAGAAGCAATTTCTCTTTATCATTACTATCAACTGAATACCATACACAAGTATCTACATCTTCGATCACTTTGAAGAATCCCGATACTTGCTATACCTGGTTCTCTACTCTATTCAAATACCTATAACTCCTCAAAACTTAGACCCTGTGTTTCCACGAAACACATGTCTAAGAACTAGAGAAGTTAAAAGTAAACAGAATATAGTATGAGGACCAACCCCTCTATCCTAATGGACACTGGACAACATACAATACTCTGTATAAGTCCGCTGAATCTAACAACTCTTTCACAGTGTGTCGTAGGTTGAAAACTGTACTTATGGTTAAGAAGAATTACACCGCTGTTTAATGCTCCTTACCTAACCATCCACTGATATAGGTAAATATCATCGACATAATATCAAAAGGTATATCTCACTCTATGAAAATAGACGTACAGATATATCAATTTGAAATTGGTGCACAACAGCGGATATTCAAAACCAAATATTTGCCGACCGGCAAACAGCCCAGATGATCTCCTCAAATATCACCGATTACAACGAATCCCGATATAATGAGGATGATCACCCTATTCCCAATGACTTACTCCCACTCATCATCTGTAAAACCATACAGATATGAGAATCATACCTGGTAAATACATACCCTGGAGTAAATATCTAATCGGGAAATCAGTTTTCTTTTAACATCACACAGTGAAACTGAAATATTGAAATGTTTCGGTGGGGTATTCCGGTGTTCTTAGTAATGCCTCTTCCATTATTCAGATTCACAACTGTAACCATATATCTCTTTGCCATCTGTCCAAATCCCTTTATATGTCTTTAGTCATTACCGTCTGCACACCCCTTTAGGCCAAATGGTTTTCTTCCTTCCCTACCGTTCGGCACCAGCCTATGGTTTGGAAGAAGACTATCCAATAAGCATAAAAGGTGTACTGTCCTAATCCTAGGAGCACTCGCAAAGCGAGAGAAGGTGAAGATAAAAGACAACCGAATAAACCTTATTCCTATTTCTCCTGAACCAGAATCCATCCCCGAACTGGAACAAGTTCCTTTCGAGTTCGTATATAACCATACGATGGAATATCCAATAAACTGTGGATCTTCATAGTGATACGGAGTGTCCTGGAGAAATACAAAGGTGATTTAGGATTGGCGAAGAAATACTTGGTTTGGTCGTGAATAGCAGTCGCAATTTACTTTGCCCTCGTACTAATCCCTTGCTTTTTCTTAACTTAATACCTTCTGTACACCATCGTTATGCTAATTGGTTTTTCTTCATTCCCTACCGTTCGGCACCAGCCTAAGGTTTGGAAGAAGACTATCCAATTTGCGTAATAGGTGTACTATCTCCTAAACCAAGGAGTACTCGCAATGAGAGAAGGTGAAAAGAAAAGACAACTGACTAATCCTATTCGTTTTCTCCAGAACCAGAAACCATCCTCGAAGTCCTTCGAGTTCGTATATAACCATACGATGGTTTTGTCCAATGGAAGTGGACGTTCGTAGTAATACGGGGTGTCCTGGAGAAAAGGGTAAAAGTAGGAGTGGCAATGAGGTTTGCAACTCAGACAATCCAAAAGCCAGTGTTAAGAAAGTTCGGTCAACTTGGTCACTGAGTCATAGTCCAGGGTCGGGTCAATGGCCGCTGTCAAAGAGAGAGAGAAAAGAAACACTCAGCGTGCACTCTAACCTAGATCAGAATGGTTATCACTTTGTCTAATCTGGAAACCTCCCACTGTACCTCAAATTCTCCTCCAAACCTGAAAGAAAGAATTAGTCGGGGTCACCCGAGGAGTAAACTAACTCATCAGTGGGAATCGGGATCCAACTATCATCGCATGATAACTTGACGGAATCCACTCAAGTCACCATACTCCAGAAGGTATGCGCATGCCTGGCAAGTTTCAGTTCTTTTGAAATTCCCGATGTGATTTTTACCCCAAGCGGTTTATGACCTTGACTAGGTCAACAAACCATAAACCGCCAGTCAAGTTCAACCCGTCATTATTCTGGATTGCATTAAACCCACCCGTACGTGCCCTTGACTAGGTCAACAAGGCCGCACGACTGTCCTAACCAATCCCACTTATGCAACAAACAAGTACCACTCAGCTACCGAACACTACGTTTTGACTAGGTCAACAAACGCAGCACGAATACTAAATAATACCTGTAGGAAATGACGAAGGGCTACGGCTGGTTTTTGGCGAAAAACCTTTAACGTAATGAACTTGATATCGTTGAAGAAACTGCATAAATTTTTATAAAAATATAGTGACGAAAACCTTTGCTAAAGAGGTCACTCCCGGTGAAGGGATCTCGGCTCTTTCCCCATAGAATGAGGTGCAGGATATTCCAATTGAATACCACGATGCAAAGCAAAAGTAATCGGCTATAGTGAAGTTAATGCCCTGACGCAAACTTTTTGTCCAAGGGGTCACTCCCGGTGAAGGGATCTCGGCCCTTGCCTCGTCGACTGAGGAGCAGGATATTCCAAATGAATACCACGATGCAAAACAAAAGTGAACGTCCTTGCAATAACAGCTTTTTGAAAAATGTTCCAACAACGTCAGAATAGGTTTGTTTGTCTTGCATTGATCCGAATCAACGCAGTCCCATCAATTGATCACACCACAAAGAACGAAAATATACTGATGTACGTATATGCCATCCGCATTCGCCACTGGGTCCCGTCATCACCCGTTAGGTTACTTAACTAACGACAGAGCGGGGACTGGACTAGCGCGGATGCAAAACATATACAACATCTACTAATATATATACCAATATATTATATTCGCTCAAGGCGTGATAAGAATGCAACATCATAGAAATGTACAGCATCACAGAGCAATACAGATATCTGGGATCCCTGGGTTTCACAGAGCCGCTGCTGAAACCCGACGTTCCCCTGGTCGTGTGGATAGCCTGTGCAATGAAATCCTAGACCCCTACGGGCGCGGCAAGTCACCCGCCAAAACCTGAAGCGAGGCAGCCCCCTTCAGCACCGTGAATGGACCACCCAGCACTTCACGGAATCCGGTAACTTGGGCACCCCTCCTGGGTCAACCTGTACCCCCTACTAGTGCGGCGAATAGCCCGCCAATCCTAGAGTGAAGCCCCCTCCGTCTCAATGCCATGAGATGCGGGCCCGTTGCCCTCTAGAACCCGGCTATCCGTGCACCCCTCCGCGGGGTAATCCTAGTACAGAAAGTAAAATATACATACAACGGGTACATCGACCGCAACCAGGTCGTGCCCCAAAAGAATAATACAAACAGGCAGTGACGGCAGTCCACATGTCGGACGCTCGCCCCGCAATATCAAATGTACATATAAAACAAAACTGTACTAACATTGCATCCAGGCTATCCCCCACGACCGATCCGCAACATCACAGCATAAACACAGAACATCAATGTGAAAGTCACGTTTGCAAATCCGTCTAACCGGGCTATAGCAGTTAGACAGGATTTACCGATCAAGTGGCATTCACGGTCGCAGATATAATGTAAATACTGTGAAATAATGTGTTTAAAATATCCGATCGATCAAACAATTAACAAGTGGGCCCCCAAGCAATACTGTAGCAGTCACAGAAAATCTGGGCCCAAATTTAATATTCCAAAACCCCTAAAATTAGCCCACAAGCCCACTGGAAAAATTGGACACAGTGAAGACAACAATGTGCGGCGGAACCGCGGCCCAAGGGGGGTTTGGCCGCGGTTCCGCGCTAAAGTCGTCGACTGAATGTGTCGAATTTTTACAGATGTCTTAGAATTTCCAGTACATTAGTTTTTTATAACCTGAAAAAATTTTTGACACCAAAAATTTTCAACAGAAAACTGATGTGAACTAAAAAGTAGATTTTGGAATTTTGGTCGATCGGAAATGCAAAACACATTAAAACAAAGCTAGACGAAGGTTAATGGCGTGGCTCTGATACCATGTTGCGCCACGGCAGCGCCCCGGCCGTCTATCCGAGGCCAAAATGCGGAATCAAAATTTTTCCTTACTTGGAAACTGGCGCTACCGCGGACAATGAAACCCGGATCGTTAACCATTAACCTAAAGCTAGCTAACAAGAGATGGGAAGAGAAGTATACCGAGTGATCCGAGTCCTCCGGTCTTCTCGTCATCGTCCCAATCTCCCGCGGAAAGTCTAGTCTCCATATCGTCGCCTCCTTGCCGAAGGGGGCACCATATCGCCTGCGTCTTTTACGGGCTCCCGCCTCAATACCGAGGCAACTCGAGCATGAAGCCGGCAAGTCGACATGCCCAAGGAATGCTGTAGAATGTAGTGTAGAAGATGCTTGTCTCTTTTGGGGTTTGTTGCCTTTGAAGATGATGGAGGAATCAAGATTAGAAAAATGGTGCTTGCATTTTTCTAGCATGAAAATGAGATCAAGAATGAAACTCTCAAGAATGAAAACCTCTTCTTCTTTTTTCTCAAAATGAAACCTTATCATCTAAGAATGGTGGAGGAAAGAATATATGAAAACTAACAAGAAGGGAGGTGAGTGTAGGATGAAGAGAATGGTGACCATATCCAAACCTCATCATAACAATCTCACATCAACTCTAATCACAACTAATCAACAAAAAGCAAGTGATGAGAATGGTATCAAAAGATGCTTTCATAATAAATACATTTGCAAGAAAATCCTCCACAATGTGCCCTCCATCAGAAAAGTCCGGCCGGGAAAGAACAAAGGAAAACCGGCCGGAACGGAATGCAAACTGGCAACTCCAGAAAACTGGTCCCGTAATAAATTACAGAAAAACCCCGATACTGTGCATACACACCCGCATCTGTATTCCGTCCGGATACAAATGCAATGAGACAAAATCTACACTGTACTAAACTAGGACCGGCTTAAGCCAAAGCCGGCTAGTAATATCCGTTCGATCCTGATCCGTGCAATACCGCACGTATCAGATCGAACCCTGCCATATAACTATACGGCCACTAGTACAAACCGTCCGATCCTGATCCGTGCAATACCGCACGTATCTGATCGGACCCTGCCATATCTCCATACGGCCTCTACAGCGTTTCGCCCGAAAGCTTGAGTAACTGTAAGTGTGGTGGACTCTAAAGACTCGTCAATACTATGGCTGTGGATTTAACCACTAGCACGTCAGAGGTATTAGCCAATACGTGACGGGCCACCAGCTATTGACCAAAAGGGACGTCGATGAGCGAACTCATCCTGACACCCTACTGAGCCTGTCAGTGACAATATCCGTACAGTCCGGTCCGTTCGTCTATGAGCATCGCATGTCGGGCCTAGGGGGTTGGTAAAAGTCAGACCCCCAAAAGCGGTACAAGTTGTGTCGGAGTGTAGCCCAGAACGCCCTGCGATACTGTAAGTCTACGCTAGCGCCCCGGCAGTCTACAGACGCCAAATGCGGAACAAAAACTTTTAAACTGGCGCTATCGTATACTTTAACCCGGATCTGCCATTATTGCTAAACTAACAAACTGTAAAGAGTGTAGAAAGGTTATACCGAACGATCCGAGTCCTTCGTTCTTCAACCATCATCCCACGCTCCGTTGCGGCTGCTCCGATCTCGTCGATCTCCGATATCTTCGTCGAGGTGGCACCACGTCGACGATTCTTTAAACGGGCTCCCGCCTCTGACTTGAGGCAACTCGATCGTCAAGTTTGCTAAAAGAGACGACCAAGAATGATGTAGAGAATGAGTAGATGACTTTGTCTCACTTCGTGCAAATCCGTGGACGATCGGTTAATGAAGTTGCCGAGGGAATTGGGTGATGGAATGAAATGAACTGTAAAATTCCATGCACCCCAAATACTATCATAATCTTTTCTCTCTAAAATGAAATCAACAAGTGAGAGTAAGTCAGAGGAGAGAGAGAGGGCCGGCCATATATAGCAAGAGGGAGGTGACCGTAGGAGAGGGGGGGTGACCACAAGAGAAAGCTTCTCACTCAAAATATCTTTAGCTAAACAAAAGATCTTTAACCAAAACAAGAAATGGTTAAAATCAAAGCATGAGTCACTAGACACCTCACCAAATCTAGAACCTTCTAGAACTTTTTAGAAGCTTCTAGAAGCTTGACTCACTCTCATCCAAGAAAAGATAAATCCGTCTTTAACCGAATGTTAAAAGACGGCTGATAGAAAACTGGAAACTGGCAACTTCCAAAAGTGATCCTGAAACAACTTTCAGGATAACCCCGAAACTGTATAAATATACCCGCATTTGTATTACGACCGAATACAAATGCAACTGAGACAAAGATATTATACCTACTCAATATAATACTCGGATCCGGCTTAAACCAAAGCCGACCGGTATCATCTGCCCGAAAAATAACACGTGCGTAAACGCACGTGCATTTTCCGAACCCTGCCATAAAACCATACGGCCTCTACAACGTTTCGCCCGAACTTGGGAAACTGTCTGTGGGGGACTCTAATGACTCGTCAGTACCCTGGCAGTGGGTTTAACCACAAACCGTCAGCGGCACTAGCAATGCGTAACGGCTGCCCATGGACTGACCTCAAGGGATGCCGATGAGCGCACTCATCCGGAAAACCCTACTGAGCCTAACAGCGACAATGTATATACAGTCCGGTCCGTTCGTCTATGAGTATCGCATATCTGCCTAGGGGGCTAGTAACGTCAGCCCCCCAATAGCAGTATAAGTCGTGTCGGAGTGAAGCCCAATAACACCCTGAGATACTACTGGAGTACCTACCAGTAAATCTCCTGCCATGGCCATGGACTTTGTTTAATGGCTCTCCTAGACACAGTACGACCTCGCCCCCAATACCGGGAGAGACGAATCCCCTGCCGGTCCACTCACGTGCCTCCATATGGCTCGGGACTGTACCCAAAAGCTACCTGTTTGCATGACTCCTTTGAGCCGTGGTAGGGTAGAAATCAAAGCACAGTGGGAACTCACACGAGACAAATGATGACCTCAGGTCGATGAACTAACCTGTACACATGTCACCAGGAAATTGCTATCTGACGGTAGATATAATATTAACTAGCAGATTCCCGGCGAGTCCTGTCCGGTGTACTCATAACCCAATGAGCACCTGTATACATCTTAGGTGATCCTACTGACACCAGTGGCTTGTGAGACCGGCCACCGCCCCTCGTCGGGGTCTCGACTGTACATACTAGTCTACTCCGGAGTATCGATGCCCTGTCTCGAAACTCCCACGACTAGGGACCACAATTAAGGATATGCGTATAAACCACCCAACTCTCACTTATATGATCGCCATCATACTGTTGGTGGTAAAGCAAGATCCTAAGGGCTTTATCAAAGTGTAACATGTAATCAGTCACCTGAACATGTACACGACTGATAAAGGCAAACCAGATAGCATACTATCATCTCGAGTAAGATTGTCCAACCGGTATAGGTCCTCCGCAATCATTGCAATCACGTACCTGCGATCCAATAATTGATTATGAGGGTACTATCTCCAACAATCTCCCACTTGCACTCAAGGCTAATTATTGCGATGTCGACTACTCACAGCCCGTGTGAAACCGAACATCCAACTCCTCTACTAATCAGTATCACAAAGCCCGTTTGTAAAACTATTGTGTTCGAGAAATAGCCTTAGTAAGTTGATCCGCCTAGAAGTTTCTTTCTATATCTCTCTTAATCTCAAGTTCGCGGAGAAAGCCATCTCCCGAATTGAGTAATACCTGTCTTAGAATATGTCTGGATATCTGATGGGACCTAGTTCATAAATGAACTCCAAATCCAAACTTCTTAGACTGTATCGATCACTGAACCTAATCAGTATCCGGCACCATGCCACCCACAGTATCCTCTTGGACCACCTGTCCATAATACTGTCCCTTGTCGAAGGGAAAACTATAACTCTGACAATCACTCTGTCATCCATGTCACCTTTGAAGCCTGGAATGATAACCGTCTCCCGAAGGAGGCTGCCGTCATCTAATCCGTAGAACATTTTCTTATGTTCTAAAACTGCTTCCTTATGTTTCTCCAGGATTGGACTAATACAAACTTATCTCATCTAGTGCAAAAACAACATCTGGTGTGGTACTTGACATCTCACGATTGACTCAATTGCCTAAGCAAGTGATCTGTCAATCATGCACATCCCTCTCCCCTTTAGTCTATACGACACCTTTAGAGAGGGTGACTCCATCGCCTGCAGGTACACCACCATGCTAGGAGTCAACTATTCTAAAAACCATTAGAATATCTGTCAAAGTACCCACATTGGGAAACTACCCAAATCCAGATCTAAAACTATAGATCTAGAAACCAGAATGTCAAATATTATATCCATATCCTGCCTGGAGAAACAACTGTGTGACGATCAGAGTACAACCGATCGTAGTATAGGAATTTTACTTCCTACTTTGTGTATGACATCCATATACCATGACATCACACCCTACTACCTTCTTAACAGATCCATCCCCTATTCTGATGAAGTCAAACCTATGACTGTCACATCAAAAATAGATGATCTATCTCCGCTATAACTGCTCAAGTCTATAAATAGATATAAGCTACTTGCCCACTATGCTTCCGATGCTCCCACTGACTACGACAACCCTCCTACCGGGTCTCATAGCCTGGAACAACAGTAGTGTCAAGTCTGGGTAGATAAGAACCTCCCTGTCACCGTCCTTGAGCCTACCAAAGTACCTCTCGGGTGTCTGAGATTACCTACCATATGTGCGGAGTGGCTATTGGAATGTCAAACCTAATTGAATATATAGTTCCTATAAAATTTTCCGTAATCGTTCGCGGTTCTGGAATCACTTCCAGTTCTACCATACTCCCACTACTGTTTTCTGAAAAAGATCCATTTTACTAAAACTGTGGCGAGTCAAGAACAATATCACTATTGATCTTCCAAATGGTAGAGTATCAACCCTCGTCATAGCCAGGGTCAACCCACAAACAGCCATTACAGAAACGTGCCCTGAGTTATCCAGAGTCTGGTTTTAAGCATAAGCTGGACAACTCCCCGTACCTTAATTTCTTTTAAGGTACGATCCTTTCTATATCCAATACAGAAACTTTGGTACTTATTTAATTGGAACCAGATTCAAATCATGCAGCTGTCTCCTGTGCAAATCAACTTAATGGAAAGAGGCTAATCAGCATTACTCAACTTAGGAATCCATCCAATTATGAGTAACCTGAAAAAGAAAACTCGTTTCTCAAAAACCCATCACTATCATCTGAATACCAATCACAAGAATCTACATCTTCGATCTCTTTGAAGAATCCCGATACTTGTGACACCTGGTTCTCTACTTTATTCTTATACCCACAACTTCTCAAAACTTAGACCTTGTATTTCGACGAAACACTCGTCTAAATACTAGAGAAGTTATAAGTAAACAGAACATAGTACGAGGACCTACCCCTTTGTCCTGAAGGACACTGGACAACATACAATACTCTGTATAAGTCCGCTGAGTTAAACAACTCAAAACCTGTGCGTCGTAGGTTGAAAACTGTACCCTGGCGATTTCCTCAAATATCACCAATTACAACGAATTCCGATATAATGAGGATGATCACCTAATTCCCAATATCTTACTCCCACTCATCATCTGTAAAACCATACAGATATGAGAATGAAACCTGGTAAATACATACCCTTGGAGTAAGTGTCTAATCGGGAAAACAGTTTTTTTTTCTTTAACAATGCACTGAAACATGAAAAATGTTTCGTAGGGGTATCCTGGTATTCATAGTAATGCCTCTTCCATAATCCAATTCATGACTTCAACCGTATATTTTATTGCCATCTCTTCAAATCCCTTTATTTGTCTTTAGTTGTTACCTTCTGTACACCATTGTTAGGCTAAATGGTTTTCTTCCTTCCCTACCGTTCGGCACCAGCCTATGGTTTGGAAGAAGACTATCCAGTAAGCATAATAGGTGTACCCTCCTAAACCAAGGAGTACTCGCATCTCGAGAGAAGGTGATGATAAAAGACAACTGAACAATACCTTATTCTTTTAAAGGTGAAATAGGAGTGGCGATGAAGTACGCGGTTTTGGTCGTGAATGATATCAGTCGCAATTTACTTTGCCCTCTTTCTAATCCCTTTATTTTGTCTTTACATATTACCTTCTGCACACCCTACTTAGGCTAATTGATTTTCTTCATTCCCTACCTTTCGGCACCAGCCTATGGTTTGGAATAAGACTATCCAATAAGCGTAATAGGTGTACTCTCCTAAACCAAGGTGCCCTCGCAACCTGAGAGAAGGTGATAATAAAAGACAACTGAATAAACCAATTCTATTTCTCCTGAACCTTGATCCATCCTCGAAGAAGTCCCTTCGAGTTCGTATATAACCATATGATGGATCTATCCAATGGAAGTGGATATCCGTAGTAATATGGGTGTTCTGAGAAATTCAAAGGGTAAAAGAAGGAGTGGCAATGACTTATACAACTCAGACAATCCAAAAGCCAGTATTTTAAGAAGGTTCGGTCAACCTGGTCACTGAGTCATAGTCTAGGGTCGGTCAAAGGTCGCTGCCAAAGAGAGAGAGAAAAGAAACACTCTGCGTGCACTCTAACCTAGATCAGAATGGTCATCACTTTATCTAATCCGGAAACCTCCCACTGTCCTATCAAATTCTCCTCCAAACCTAAAGAAGAATCAATCGGGATCACCCGAAGAGTAAACCAACTCATCTGTGGGAATCGGGATCCAACTCTCATCGCATGATAACGTGATGGAATGCATCCACGTTACTCATACTCCAGAAGGTATGCGCATACTTGGCAAGTTTCAGTTTCTTTAGAAACTCCCGATATCATTTTCTTGCCCCATGCTCTTATGACCTTGGCGAAAGTCAACAAATCATAAGTCACATGTCAAGTTCTGCCCGTCATTATCTTGTAAATTTGAACCCACCCGTACATACCCTTGACGAAAGCCAACAAGGTAATACGACTGTCCCAAACCAACTCATCTATCTATGCAACAAATGAATACCCAGCAGCTACCAAACACTATGCCTTGACGAAAGCCAACAAACATAGCTTGAATACTACTGACCATCCATAAGAAACGATGGAGGGCTACGACTGGTTTTTGGCGAAAAACCTTTAACGTAGTGAACTTGATATCGCTGAAGGAACCTGATAGCTTTTTAAAATATAGTAGCGAAAACCTTTTGCTAAAGAGGTCACTCCCGGTAAAGGGATCTCGGCTCTTTCCTCGTGGAATGAGGTGCAGGATATTCCACTGAATACCGCTATGCAAAGCAACTTGTAATCGACTATAGTGAAGTTATTACCCTGACGCAAACTTCTGTCCAAGGGGTCGGTCCCGGTGAAGGGATATCGGCCCTTGCCCCGTCGAATGAGGTGCAGGATATTCCACTGAATACCGCTATGCATAACAAAAGGAAACGTCTTTGTAACAACACTTTTTAAATTTGTTCCAACAACTGAAAACAGGTTTGTTTTACTTTGCATTGATCAGAATCAACGCAGTCCCATCAATAATCACACCAGAAAAGAACGAAAATAAAATGTACGTATATGCCATCCGCATTCGTCACTGGGTCCCGTCATCACCCGTTAGGTTACTTAACTAACGACAGAGCGGGGACTGGACTAGCGCGGGTGTAAAACATACATATACAACATCTAATAGTATATAAACCAATATACAATAATCGCTCCAGGCGTGATAATATGCAACATTACAGAAAAGTAATAAGCATCACAGAACAATACAGATAATCTGGGATCCCCGGGTTTCACAGAGCCGCTGGTGAAACCCGACGTTCCCCTGTCGTGTGGATAGCCTGTGCAATGAAACCTAGACCCCTACGGGTGCGGCAAGTTACCCGCCAAAACCTGAAGCGAGGCAGCCCCCTACAGCATAGTGAATGGACCACCCAGCACTCCATGGAATCCGGTAAGCTTGGGCACCCCTCCCTGGGTCAACCTGTACCCCCTACGAGTGCGGCGAATAGTCTGCCAATTCTAGAGTGGGACCCCTCTGCCTTTCAAAGCCATGAGATGCGGACCCGTTGCCCCCCAGAACCCGGCTATCCGTGCACTCCGTCGCGGGGCAAAACCTAGTACAGTAATGAAAAATAGTACAATAGGTACATCGACCGCAACCTGGTCGTGCCCCAAAAGAATATTATACAACAGGCAGTGACGGCAGTCCACAAGTTGGACGCTCGCCCCGCAATATCAAATGTACAAATAAACTCAAAAAGTACTACCATTGCACACTGCTATCCACCACGACAAATCCGCAACATCACAGCACAATACAGAACATCAACGCGAATGTCACGTTCGCAAACCCGTCTAAAAGAACTATAGCAATCAGACGCAGTTTACCGATCAAATGACATTCCCGGTCGGAGATATAATGTAAGCACTGTAACTAACGTGTTTAAATTTCGATCGACCAAATATCAAGAAGTGGGCCCCACGCAAATCTGCTGCACAGTAACATAACCTGGGCCAAAACGATATTAACCAAAAACCACAAAATCCAACAGAGAACACACTGACAAAATTTGATGCATTGATTCCCTAGGATGGCCGCGGATGCGCGGCCAAACCATGGGTTTGGCCGCGTTTCCGTGGCTCATTAGAGGAATCACATGCTCAAATTTCGTCGTGATTCTTAGAAACGCCTGCACAGTATTCTGAGATGGTCAAAATATTTTTAAGACACCGTTTAAAAACAACAGAAACTGTCAAGCTTGAAAAATGCAATTTTCGATTTCCGGTTCGATCGATGTTTTAAACGCGTTAGCACAAGTTAGCATAGCAAAATGGTTAGGCTCTGATACCACTGTAAGTCTACGCTAGCGCCCCGGCAGTCTACAGACGCCAAATGCGGAACAAAAACTTTTAAACTGGCGCTATCGTATACTTTAACCCGGATCTGCCATTATTGCTAAACTAACAAACTGTAAAGAGTGTAGAAAGGTTATACTGAACGATCCGAGTCCTTCGTTCTTCAACCATCATCCCACGCTCCGTTGCGGCTGTTAGTGTATATGCCCTAGAGGCCATTACTGTATCATACTAGTTTGTATATTACTTAATGGAAGCTTGGGATATTCACCTTGTATAAACAGTCTTGCTCAATATAGTAGTATGCTACTTGGTTTGTTTCTACTTCAATGTGTACTTGTGTTTATTTCAGTATATCACTTATACGCATTAGTGGAGCCCTTAGGATCTTTGCTTGATTACCAGCGTTGTGATGGCAGTCACACTAGTGGGGGCTGGGTAATCTATAGGCACATCCTTATACAGGTCCCTAGTCGTAGGACTATCGAAACTGGGCATCGATACTCCGGAGTAGACTAGCGTATGCGCTTCTCATCCCAGTGTGGGAGATGGTCTGTCCCACAGCCATCAGTACGTCGTACTGGAGATAGTATACGGGTGCTCGTTGGGTTACGAGTACACTGGACAGGACTCGTCGGGA
This sequence comes from Agapanthus africanus, assembly GCA_030015575.1. Taxonomy (NCBI): domain Eukaryota; kingdom Viridiplantae; phylum Streptophyta; class Magnoliopsida; order Asparagales; family Amaryllidaceae; genus Agapanthus; species Agapanthus africanus. The sequence continues at coordinate 143,349 of JASDDO010000008.1, read as the reverse complement.
ACTGACAGGTTGGTATTATACCTATCGTCAGTCATCAGTTCCCAGGTGACATGAGTACAGCTTAGTCCGCTGACTTGACACTGGCACTTCGCCTCGAGTGTGTTCCCACTGCACTTTGATCACTACCCTACCACGGCTCAAAGGAGTCGTGCAAACAGGTGGTGGTTGGGTGCAGTCCCGAAGCACTTGGAGGCAGTGGCGGTTAGACAGGATTCGTCTCTCCCGGTATTGGGGGTTGACATCGCGCTGTGTCTAGGAGAGCCATTACACGAGTAGTCCCTGGCCAGGGCAAGCGAGATATACTGGTAGGTTTCCAGTGTTATCTCAGGGTGTTTTGGGCTTCACTCCGACACGACTTGTACCGCTATTGGGGGACTGACGTTTTACCGCCCCCTAGGCCCGCCATGCGATGTATCAGACGAACAGACCGGACTGTACGGAGAATGTCACATTCAGACTCAGTAGGAGTTCAGATGGGGTTTCACCTCGTCAGCCTTCTTGTCGGCATCTACCTGGGGACCGTTACGCACAGCTAGTGCCGCTTGCGGTCTGTGGTTAAACCCACTGCCAGCGTAGTGTCGAGTCTTTAGAGTCCCACACAGAGGGTATTCGCCTCTGGGCAAAACAGAGTAGAGGTCGCATGGTTTTGCGACAGGGTTCGTTCTCATCCGCGCACTTGTGCCCGTTTGGAGTCCGGACGGATATTACCAGCGGGCTCTGGTTTGAGCCGGATACTGGTATAGTATTTGGGGTTGCTTTTATCTCTCAGTATTCATGTTCCTCGGAACAAGAATGCAGGTGTGTATGCACAGTTCTTTTTTGAGGAGGAGGAAGATGATTTTTCATTAGGGTTTCGGAACGGGTGCGTATGCACAGTTGACAGTTGTATTTTTCCAAACCCTAATGGATTTTTATTATATCATTTAATAATATATAATAAAATGAAATTGTGTCATGGTTAGTTTTTGTTGACTTGTTGACCATGGTTGACTTGTTGACCATGGTTGAACATTTGACTACCATCATTACAAATGCAAGATGCTTTTTCATTCTTGCTTTTTCATTTAATGTTTGTAATGATATTAGTCATTCCTAAACTTTCCATCAAACCTTTTTCATTTTGATTATTATTATTATTTGATTATCCTTTTTCTTTTGTTATGGTTGCAAAAGGAAAAGAGAAGCTCATTCTATCATTCTCACTCTCTCTCTTCACTTCATCTTCTTCTTCCTCTAGTCAAGAGAAACCTTCTCATGAGTTGAGAATCCTTCTCTTGAAAAACAAAAGTAACCCTTAGACACTCTCTACTCACTCTAGGATCAAGGGTCTAGCAAGCCGGCGATTCTAGTTCACTCCAAGTACGAGAAAGAGCCCAAAGGTCGAGCCTTCGAGGTGGATCCATCTTCGACGGGAGAAGGCGACGTAAAGAGAACCATCAACCTCTACAAGGCTTGAAGAAGAAGGAGTTCAAGTTTAGGTATAACCATTTTCCATAGTAGCTAACTCTCTTTAGCTAGATTGCTAGTTTTAGTTTAGACAACGATCCCGACCAAGTTTAGTCCATGTTGCCTCTTGCGATAAAAATTCGTTTTTTTTATACCGTTTCCGCCTCCCCGTAAGCACCGGGGGTCGCAATATGGACTTAAAGTGGTATCAGAGCCTAACTAAACTTAAACTAGCAAGGTAGTGAAGTGTAACGAAGTTCGGAACCGTAAAAAACCCAAAAAACCGTATTTTTAAAAACCTGAGTTTCTGTTGAAATATTTTGGCCTCAAAATGAAAAAATTTATATTTGTAAATTCATCTCAGGGTTTTCTAAAAACACCCATGAAAAACGACACAGAGATTCATCCAAACCGCCGCGCTTCCGCCGCACGAGGTAGGCTCGTGCCGCGGAAGCGCCGCGGTTTGATGTCCTCTCTGCATCGTTTTTCGTGCAGTGTCTTTATGTGTTGATTTTGGGATTTTTAGGATATATATTATATGCCCAGATTTTCCAGAACTAAAATTTACTTTTGGGGGCCTATAATTCCGTATTTTTCCGAACTTCACTGCACTTTGACTATGTTGGTTATATCTGTGATGTTTGCATGTATTGAACGTCGGCTAATCGCTATAAGACGATTAGTCGGGGTTATACATGATCTGTAATGTGCTGGAATGTGTATATGAATGTGTTGGACTGTCGCGGGTGAATAGCCGGGGTGGATGTGAGATGAGCTTTTGTTTTTCTTTCATTCATTGTAAATGTAAATTGATGTAATAATATTATTTGTTTGGCCGCACAACCGGGTCGGGGTTGTAGCCGTCATTGTATAATTCTTTTTACTGTTTTTGCTCCTAGGATAGACCCATGGTGGGGTGCACAAACTACCGGGAACTTGGCGGGTAGTTTGCCGCACCCGTAGGGGTCTTGGGTGGGGTATTTGCTATTCACCGCGACCGTGTTATCCGCTTTTCGTTTCAGGCTCGAAAGAAATGCGGATTGCTAGTATATCCAATGTATTCATCTGTGATCTGTAATGTCTATCATTGCTTTCTATTTAGACGTTGCTTATGTTTTACAGCCGCGCTAGCCCAGCCCCCGCTCTGTCGTTAGTTAAGTAACCTAACGAGTGATGACGGGACCCCGTGGCGAATGCGAATGGCATAAGCGTACGTCATATTTTGGTTGTTTTCTGCAATGGTAGGATTAAATGATGGGACGCATTAAAAGAACTAATGCAAGAATATCACGCATTAAAAGAACTAATGCAAGATAATAAACCAAGTTTAAGTCGATGGAACACTTTCGAAAAACCACTCGGTTCTTTTCAAAACTAACTTTTAAATGCGGAGCTTGAGCCACTCCTTCTAAAAGCTATCTCGTTCCATCGATTATATCAAGTTCACTACGTTCACGGTTTTACCAAAACCATTCGTAGCCCTCCGTCGTTTCGCATGAATAGGCAATAGTATTCAAGCTGTGTATTTTGGCCAAAGTCAAGGCACAGTGATTGGTAGCTATTGGGTGTTCATGTGTAGCATAGATAGATGCGTTGGTTTGGGACAGTCGTGCTGCCATTTTGGCCAAAGTCAAGGGTATGTACGGATGGATCCAAATTAACCTGGAAAGTGACGGGAAGAACTTGACATGTGACTTATGATATTTTGGCCAAAGTCAAGGTCATAAGAGCATGGGGCAAAAATCCACATCGGGAGTTTCATAAGTACTGAAACTTGCTAGATTTGCATACCATTTGGAGTGTGATGATTATGGTAGGATTCCTTCATTTTCGTCACGCGATGATATTTGGATCCCGATCCTACTGTGAGTATATGCTACTCCTCGGGAAATTTCTCACTAAACGATCAATGCTATAAACCTAGTAGGTGCCTAGAAAGGTGTTAGCGGGGCTACGCCCCCAGGGAAAAGAGGTTCTTAAATTAAGGAACTTCGCGAAAGCGTTGGAAAACCTCCCTCGAAGTACCGACACTGGCCTGGCTGAACGGTTAAGCAAGTATTGTACGGTGGGATTGATCCCGGCTAATTCTTCCTTTGTGGTTTGAGGAGGGATTCGAGAGACAGTGGGAGCCATCCTGTTTAGACAAATTAAAAACCATTCTAAACTTGCAAGAGCATCGTGCTAAGTGTTTCTTCTCTCCCCCTGCAGCGACCAAATCGAAATGACTGGACTTAAGTTACTTCTAGATAAAAACATACTGACAGGGCCAAACTACAAAGATTGGCTCAGGAATGTCAAATTGGCAATCTCTTACGACAAGCTGGGGTATCTTCTTACCACCAAAGCTCCCCCCGTCCCAGGTCCCACCTCCAGCGTCGCGGATAAGGAAATCCGTAAGACTTGGGAGATTGACAGCGCGAAGGCCAGATGCCTCGTACTTGCCTCGATGGACAATGACCATCAGAGGAGGCACGAGAATATGGATTTGGAATCCATATTTCTTCATACAAAAGAACTGTATGGAGAGCAGTCTCGTATCGCAAGATACGAAGTGTCGAAGAAGTTATTTTCGACTAAGTTGGCCGTCGGATCATCGGTAGCGGACCACGTGCTTAAGATGATTGGCTACACTGAGGAGCTCGCGGAACTTGGGACCACGTTGGATAGTGAACTCTACACAGATATAATTCTCCAGTCCCTTCCATCCACTTACGCCCAGTTCATACTGAATTTCAACTTGCAAGAAAAGGAAGTTGAACTTTCAGAACTCCTCAACCTGCTGAGGAGCGCAGAGGGCACCCTACAGAAGGGTAGGGATACATCCACTTTGTTTGTAGGAGGATCTTCTTCTTCTAGGTCCAAGGAGAAAGCCAAGGGAAAGAAGAGGAAAGCCCCCGCCAAACCAAGGGGCGGTGTTAGTAAAGTGGGTGCGAAGGGAAAGGAAAAGGCAACAAAGATAGCGGGGAAGCTTGTTGGTAAAGAGGAATGCTTCTATTGTCACAAGAGTGGACACTGGAAGAAAGATTGCAGGGCTTGGAAAGCCAGGACACAGGAACTGAAGCAGGTTGCAGCTTCAGCTTCAGGTGTGTATGTTATTGAAAACTGTCTTTCTATAAACTCTACTTCCTGGGTATTGGATACCGGATCAGGATCTCATATCTGTAATTCTTTGCAGGCGTTGAGAAACCGTAGGTTTTTGAAGGAAGGTGACATGACCCTCAGAGTTGCGAACGGAGCTAGCATGGATGCTAAAGCCGTGGGGGACTATCACCTAGGAATGTCAGATGGACATGTTTTGGTTTTGCGTAATTGCTTTTTTGTACCCAACGCAACTTGTAATATCATTTCTGTATCTTTGGTTTCTAAAGAAGGTTATGAATTTGCGTTTGTAAGTAATGTTGTTAACATTCACCTTAATCAAGTTCTGATTGGGTCAGGTACATTGAGCAATGGTATATACGTATTAAACCAACCACAGATTTTCAATGTCCAGAATACACACAAAAGAAAGTCACCAGATATTAATCAGACTTTCTTATGGCATTGTAGACTGGGTCACATCAATGAGAGAAGGTTGACTAAGTTACATACAGAAGGATATTTGGATCCGTTCGAATATCAATCATATGCCACTTGTCAATCCTGTCTCAAAGGAAAGATGACAAAGACTCCGTTCACTGGACACGGAGTAAGAGCGAGCGAGCTCTTGGGACTCGTACACAGCGACGTGTGCGGTCCAATGTCTACACATGCACGAAGCGGTTATTCTTACTTCATTACTTTTACGGATGATTTTTCAAGATACGGTTATGTCTTCTTAATGAAACATAAGTCAGAATCTTTTGAAAAGTTCCAGGAATTTAAGAATGAAGTAGAAAAACAGACCGGCAAAAGTATCAAGATTCTAAGATCGGATCGAGGTGGAGAATACTTAAGTGCCGAGTTCCTGAATTACTTAAAAGAGAATGGGATTCTCTCTCAGCTTACTCCTCCATACACTCCGCAACATAACGGTGTATCGGAGAGACGGAACCGAACCCTATTGGATATGGTACGGTCCATGATGAGTAACGCTGAGTTACCGCGATCATTCTGGGGGTATGCACTAGAATCAGCTGCGTACCTTTTGAACCGAGTTCCTACTAAGACTGTGCCTACTACACCATATGAGATGTGGTGTGGGAAGAGACCCCATCTCAGTCACATTAAGACTTGGGGAAGTCCAGCTTTTGTTTTGTTAAAAAGCAGCATGCGGACAAGCTCGAGGCGCGCTCAGTACTGTGTAAGTTTGTGGGATATCCAAAGAATTCCAAGGGATATCTTTTCTACTACGAAGAGGAACAAAAAGTTCTTGTTTCTCGTCATGCCCACTTTCTAGAACATCAGTTCTTAGAAAAAGAATTAAGTGGGAGCGCAGTAGAACTGGAAGAAATTCCAGAACCACAGACTATTACTGAAAGCTTAATGGAACCAGAGGGTTCAAATGAACAGGACATTCCTACGCCGCTCCGCAGGAGTAGTAGGCAGTCTCATCCGCCCGAGAGATACTACGGTTTTCTCATAGACGGGGATCGAGAGGATTGCATCATAGATTATGATGAGCCTACTAGCTTCCAGCAGGCCGTTCAGAGCATTGACTCGGTAAAATGGCTGGATGCAATGCGGACCGAAATGGAGTCCATGTACACCAACAAAGTATGGACGTTGGACATTGCTCCAGACGGGGTAAAACCCGTAGGATGCAAGTGGATCTTCAAAAGGAAGATTGGTGTAGATGGACAGGTTGAGACCTATAAAGCTAGACTTGTAGCAAAGGGTTTCCGTCAAAGACCTGGCTTGGACTACGACGAAACCTTTTCTCCAGTGGCTATGCTGAAATCCATTCGGATCCTTCTTGCCATTGCTGCCTTCCACGATTATGAGATTTGGCAGATGGACGTAAAAACCGCTTTTCTAAATGGAAATTTAGAGGAGTGTGTCTATATGGATCAGCCAGAGGGTTTCATTCAGAGTGGGAGCAGCGGAAAGGTGTGCAAGTTGCTTAAGTCCATCTATGGACTAAAGCAGGCATCGCGGAGTTGGAACATCTGTTTTGATGAGACGGTCAAGGAATTTGACTTTATCAAAAATCCAGATGAACCGTGCATCTATAGTAGATTTGTAGCGAGAACTGTAGTATTCCTTGTTTTATACGTGGATGACATTCTCTTAATAGGAAATGACATTCCTATGCTACAATCTGTCAAGGGTTTCTTGTCACACAGGTTCTCCATGAAAGACCTGGGTGATGCCTCTTACATCCTGGGGATCCGGATCCATCGTGATAGATCCAAGAGGATATTAGGACTTTCACAGTCCAGGTACATCGACACCGTACTGAAAAGATTCAGTATGGAAGATTCCAAGCGCGGTAACTTACCGGCTTGTCACGGGATCACCCTCTCTAAAGAGATGTCTCCCAAGACTGATTTGGAGAGGGATCGCATGTCTATTATACCCTACGCTTCTGCGGTAGGCTCTATAATGTATGCGATGTTGTGTACCAGACCGGATGTAGCTTATGCACTGAGTGTAGTAAGCCGGTATCAGTCAAACCCTGGGGAGAAACATTGGATAGCGGTAAAGAACATTCTCAAGTACCTGAGGAGGACTAAGGAGATGTTCTTGGTGTATGGCGGAAAAGACCTCCAGATTGAGGCCTTTGCTGACTCCAGCTTCCAGAGTGACAAGGATGATTCCAAGTCCATGTCGGGTTTTGTCTTTACCCTCAATGGAGGGGCGGTGTGTTGGAAGAGTTCCAAACAGGAAACCGTTGCAGACTCGACTATGGAAGCGGAATACATCGCTGCATCTGATGCCGCAAAAGAAGCTGTCTGGATAAGGAAGTTCTTAAAAGAACTTCAGGTGGTTCCGTCCATTGTTGACCCAGTACCTTTGTATTGCGACAACAACGGGGCTATAGCTTTAGCAAAGGAACCCAGGTCCCATCAGAGATCCAGGCACATCTTGAGGCGGTATCACCTGATCAGGGAGATCGTGGATCGCAAGGAGATCGAGGTTCGGAGGGTTGCTTCAGAAGAGAACACTGCAGATCCATTCACCAAGGCCCTACCCCAGACTCAGTTCGAGCGGCTGATCGAGATGATAGGTCTTCGATACGCCAGTACATGGCCTTAGTGCAAGTGGGAGATTGTTAGTGTATATGCCCTAGAGGCCATTACTGTATCATACTAGTTTGTATATTACTTAATGGAAGCTTGGGATATTCACCTTGTATAAACAGTCTTGCTCAATATAGTAGTATGCTACTTGGTTTGTTTCTACTTCAATGTGTACTTGTGTTTATTTCAGTATATCACTTATACGCATTAGTGGAGCCCTTAGGATCTTTGCTTGATTACCAGCGTTGTGATGGCAGTCACACTAGTGGGGGCTGGGTAATCTATAGGCACATCCTTATACAGGTCCCTAGTCGTAGGACTATCAAAACTGGGCATCGATACTCCGGAGTAGACTAGCGTATGCGCTTCTCATCCCAGTGTGGGAGATGGTCTGTCCCACAGCCATCAGTACGTCGTACTGGAGATAGTATACGGGTGCTCGTTGGGTTACGAGTACACTGGACAGGACTCGTCGGGAACTGACAGGTTGGTATTATACCTATCGTCAGTCATCAGTTCCCAGGTGACATGAGTACAGCTTAGTCCGCTGACTTGACACTGGCACTTCGCCTCGAGTGTGTTCCCACTGCACTTTGATCACTACCCTACCACGGCTCAAAGGAGTCGTGCAAACAGGTGGTGGTTGGGTGCAGTCCCGAAGCACTTGGAGGCAGTGGCGGTTAGACAGGATTCGTCTCTCCCGGTATTGGGGGTTGACATCGCGCTGTGTCTAGGAGAGCCATTACACGAGTAGTCCCTGGCCAGGGCAAGCGAGATATACTGGTAGGTTTCCAGTGTTATCTCAGGGTGTTTTGGGCTTCACTCCGACACGACTTGTACCGCTATTGGGGGACTGACGTTTTACCGCCCCCTAGGCCCGCCATACGATGTATCAGACGAACAGACCGGACTGTACGGAGAATGTCACATTCAGACTCAGTAGGAGTTCAGATGGGGTTTCACCTCGTCAGCCTTCTTGTCGGCATCTACCTGGGGACCGTTACGCACAGCTAGTGCCGCTTGCGGTCTGTGGTTAAACCCACTGCCAGCGTAGTGTCGAGTCTTTAGAGTCCCACACAGAGGGTATTCGCCTCTGGGCAAAACAGAGTAGAGGTCGCATGGTTTTGCGACAGGGTTCGTTCTCATCCGCGCACTTGTGCCCGTTTGGAGTCCGGACGGATATTACCAGCGGGCTCTGGTTTGAGCCGGATACTGGTATAGTATTTGGGGTTGCTTTTATCTCTCAGTATTCATGTTCCTCGGAACAAGAATGCAGGTGTGTATGCACAGTTCTTTTTTGAGGAGGAGGAAGATGATTTTTCATTAGGGTTTCGGAATGGGTGCGTATGCACAGTTGACAGTTGTATTTTTCCAAACCCTAATGGATTTGTATTATATCATTTAATAATATATAATAAAATGAAATTGTGTCATGGTTAGTTTTTGTTGACTTGTTGACCATGGTTGACTTGTTGACCATGGTTGAACATTTGACTACCATCATTACAAATGCAAGATGCTTTTTCATTCTTGCTTTTTCATTTAATGTTTGTAATGATATTAGTCATTCCTAAACTTTCCATCAAACCTTTTTCATTTTGATTATTATTATTATTTGATTATCCTTTTTCTTTTGTTATGGTTGCAAAAGGAAAAGAGAAGCTCATTCTATCATTCTCACTCTCTCTCTTCACTTCATCTTCTTCTTCCTCTAGTCAAGAGAAACCTTCTCATGAGTTGAGAATCCTTCTCTTGAAAAACAAAAGTAACCCTTAGACACTCTCTACTCACTCTAGGATCAAGGGTCTAGCAAGCCGGCGATTCTAGTTCACTCCAAGTACGAGAAAGAGCCCAAAGGTCGAGCCTTCGAGGTGGATCCATCTTCGACGGGAGAAGGCGACGTAAAGAGAACCATCAACCTCTACAAGGCTTGAAGAAGAAGGAGTTCAAGTTTAGGTATAACCATCTTCCATAGTAGCTAACTCTCTTTAGCTAGATTGCTAGTTTTAGTTTAGACAACGATCCCGACCAAGTTTAGTCCATGTTGCCTCTTGCGATAAAAATTCGTTTTTTTTATACCGTTTCCGCCTCCCCGTAAGCACCGGGGGTCGCAATATGGACTTAAAGCGGCTGCTCCGATCTCGTCGATCTCCGATATCTTCGTCGAGGTGGCACCACGTCGACGATTCTTTAAACGGGCTCCCGCCTCTGACTTGAGGCAACTCGATCGTCAAGTTTGCTAAAAGAGACGACCAAGAATGATGTAGAGAATGAGTAGATGACTTTGTCTCATTTCGTCCAAATTCGTGGACGATCGGTTAATGAAGTTGCCGAGGGAATTGGGTGATGGAATGAAATGAACTGTAAAATTCCATGCACCCCAAATACTATCATAATCTTTTCTCTCTAAAATGAAATCAACAAGTGAGAGTAAGTCAGAGGAGAGAGAGAGGGCCGGCCATATATAGCAAGAGGGAGGTGACCGTAGGAGAGGGGGGGTGACCACAAGAGAAAGCTTCTCACTCAAAATATCATTAGCTAAACAAAAGATCTTTAACCAAAACAAGAAATGGTTAAAATCAAAGCATGAGTCACTAGACACTTCACCAAATCTAGAACCTTCTAGAACTTTCTAGAAGCTTCTAGAAGCTTGACTCACTCTCATCCAAGAAAAGATAAATCCGTCTTTAACCGAATGTTAAAAGACGGCTGATAGAAAACTGGAAACTGGCAACTTCCAAAAGTGATCCTGAAACAACTTTCAGGATAACCCCGAAACTGTATAAATATACCCGCATTTATATTACGACCGAATACAAATGCAACTGAGACAAAGATATTATACCTGCTCAATATAATACTCGGATCCGGCTTAAACCAAAGCCGACCGGTATCATTTGCCCGAAAAATAACACGTGCGTAAACGCACGTGCATTTTCCGAACCCTGCCATAAAACCATACGGCCTCTACAACGTTCCGTCCGAACTTGGGAAACTGTCTGTGGGGGACTCTAATGACTCGTCAGTACCCTGGCAATGGGTTTAACCACAAACCGTCAGCGGCACTAGCAATGCGTAACGGCTGCCCATGGACTGACCTCAAGGGATGCCGATGAGCGCACTCATCCGGAAAACCCTACTGAGCCTAACAGCGACAATGTATATACAGTCCGGTCCGTTCGTCTATGAGTATCGCATATCTGCCTAGGGGGCTAGTAACGTCAGACCCCCAATAGCAGTATAAGTCGTGTCGGAGTGAAGCCCAATAACACCCTGAGATACTACTGGAGTACCTACCAGTAAATCTCCTGCCATGGCCATGGACTTTGTGTAATGGCTCTCCTAGACACAGTACGACCTCGCCCCCAATACCGGGAGAGACGAATCCCCTGCCGGTCCGCTCACGTGCCTCCATATGGCTCGGGACTGTACCCAAAAGCTACCTGTTTGCACGACTCCTTTGAGCTGTGGTAGGGTAGAAATCAAAGCACAGTGGGAACTCACATGAGACAAATGACGACCTCAGGTCGATGAACTAACCTGTACACATGTCACCAGGGAACTGCTATCTGACGGTAGATATAATACTAACTAGCAGATTCCCGGCGAGTCCTGTCCGGTGTACTCATAACCCAATGAGCACCTGTATACATCTTAGGTGATCCTACTGACACCAGTGGCTTGTGAGACCGGCCACCGCCCCTCGTCGGGGTCTCGACTGTACACACTAGTCTACTCCGGAGTATCGATGCCCTGTCTCGAAACTCCCACGACTAGGGACCACAATTAAGGATATACGTATAAACCACCCAACTCTCACTTATATGATCGCCATCATACTGTTGGTGGTAAAGCAAGATCCTAAGGGCTCTATCAAAGTGTAACATGTAATCAGTCACCTGAACATATACACGACTGATAAAGGAAAACCAGATAGCATACTATCATCTCGAGTAAGATTGTCCAACTGGTATAGGTCCTCCGTAATCATTGCAATCACGTACCTGCGATCCAATAATTGACTATGAGGGCACTATCTCCAACAGATACTACTGGAATACCTACCAGTAAATCTCCTGCCTCGGCCGAGGGCTTTGCGTAATGGCTCTCCTAGACACAGCGCGACCTCACCCCCAATACCGGGAGAGACAAACCCCTGAAGATCCGCTCACTGCCACCATGTGGCTCGGGACTGTACCCAACTAAAACCTGTTTGCATGACTCCTTTGGGCCGTGGTATGGTAGTAATCAAAGTACAGTGGGAACTCACACGAGACAAATGACGATCCCCAGGTCGATGAACTAACCTGTACACATGTCACCAGGGAACTGCTATCTGACGTCAGGTATAAGACCAACTAGCATGTTCCCGGCGAGTCCTGTCCGGTGTATTCATAACCCAATGAGCACCTGTATACATCTTAGGTGAACCAACTGACACCAGTGGCTTGTGAGACCGGCCACCGCCCCTCGTCGGGGTCTCGACTGTATACACTAGTCTACTCTGGAGAATCGATGCCCTGTCTCGAAACTCCCACGACTAGGGACCTTTTAAGGATGTGCTTATAGATTACCAGCTCCCACGTATATGATCGCCATCATACTGCTGGTAGTCAAGCAAGAATCCTAGGGGCTCTATCAACGTGTAATAGCGATATGTCAGGTCACCTAAAGCAGTACACGATGATAAAGATAAACCAGATAGCATACTATCATCTCGAGTAAGACTGTCCTACCGGGATAGGTCCTCCCTCAATCATTGCAATCACGTGCCTGTGATCCAATAATTGACTCTGAGGGCACTATCTCCAACAAAAACCATCGTATGGTTATATACGAACTCGAAAGACTTCGAGGATGGTTTCCGATTGTGGAGAAAACGGATAGGATTATTCAGTTGTCTTTTCTTTACACCCTCTCTCAGGTTGCGAGTACTCCTTGGTTTAGGAGTAGTACACCTATTACGCAAATTGGATAGTCTTCTTCCAAACCATTGGCTGGTGCCGACCGGTAGGGAATGAAGAAAACCAATTAGCCTAAACGGTGTACAGAAGGTATTAAGTTCAGACAAAGCAAGGGATTAGTAAGTGGGCAAAGTAAATTGCGACTGCTATTCACGACCAAACCAAATATTTCTTCGCCAATCCTAAATCACCTTTCTATTTCTCCAGGATACTCCGTATCACTACGAAGATCCCAGTTTATTGGATAATCCATTGTATGGTTATATACAAACTCGAAGGGAACTTGTTCCAGTTCGGGGATGGATCCTGGTCCAGGAGAAATAGGAATAAAGTACATTCAGGTGTCTTTTATCTTCACCTTCTCTCGCGTTGCGGGTGCTCCTAGGACTAGGACAGTACACCCATTATGCTTATTGGATAGTCTTCTTCCAAACCATAGGCTGGTGCCGAACGGTAGGGAAGGAAGAAAACCATTTGGCCTAAAGGGGTGTGCAGAAGGTAATGACTAAAGACATATAAAGGGATGTGGAGAGGTGGCAAACAATTATACGGTTGTAGTTGTGAATTTGGATAATGGAAGAGGCATTACTAGGAATACCAGCATACCCCATTGGAACATTTCAATGTTTCAGTTTCACTGTGTACTGTTAAAAGAAAACTGATTTCCTAATTAAACACTTGCTCCAGGGTATGTATTTACCAGGTTGGGTTCTCACATCTGTATGGTTTTACAGATGATGAGTGGGAGTAAGTTATTGGGAATTAGGTGACCATCCTCATTATATCGGGATTCGTTGGAATTGGTGATATTTTAGGAAGCCACCTGGGTTGTTTGCCGGTCGGCAAATATTTGGTTTTGAATATCCGTTGTTATGCACCAATTTCAAATCGATATATCTGTACGTCTATTTTCATAGACTGAGATATACCTTTTTGAAATTATGTCTACGACATTTACCTATATCAGTGGATGGTTAGGTAAGGAGCATTAAACAGCGGTGTAATTCTTCTTAACCATAAGTGCAGTTTTCAACCTGCGACACACAGTGAATGAGTTATCAGACTCAAGGGACTTATACAGAGTATTGTATGTTGTCCAGGGTCCATCAGGACAGAGGGGTTGGTTCTCGTACTATATTCGGTTTACTTATGACTTCTCAAGTTTTTAGACAAGTGTTTCGTGGAAACACAGGGTCTGAATTTTGAGAAGTTATAGGTATAAGAATAAAGTAGAGAACCAGATATTGCAAGTATCGGAATTCTTCAAAGTGATCGAAGATGTAGATACTTGTGTATGGTATTCAGTTGCTAGTAGTGATTAAGAGAACTTGCTTCTCTTTCAGGTTACTCATAATTGGAAGTACTCCTAAGTTGAGTAACGCTGATCGGCCTCCTTCCATTTAGTTGACATGCACTGAAAACAGCTGCATGATTTGAATCTGGTTCAATTAAATCAGTGCTTCTGGTTCTATATTGGATATAGAACAGTTCATATCTTACCATTGTTAAGGTACGGGGAGTTGTCCGGCTTATGATTAAAACCAGACTCTGGACAACTCAAGGCGCATTTCTGTAATGGCCATTTGTGGGTTGACCCAGGCTATGACGAGGGTTGATTTTCTGCCATCTGGAAGATCAATAGTGATATTGTTCTTGACTCGCCACAGTTTTAATAAAAATGGATTTTTTTCAGAAAAACAGTAGTGGGAGTATGGTAGAACTGGAAGTGATTCCAGAACCGCAAACGATTATTGAAGATTTGATAAAGAACCTAAAGATTCAATCTGGTTTGACATTCCATTGGCCACTCCGCAGATACGGTGGGTAACTTCAGGCACCCGAGAGGTACTCCGGTAGCCTCAAGGACGGTGACAGGGAAGTTCTTGTTTACCCACACTTGCCATTACTGTTGTTCCAGGCTGCGAGACCCGGCAGGAGGATGAGTATAGCGTCGTTCTGAACTAGCTTCAGAAGTGTACGTGTATATGACTCTGCCAGAGGGTTGTCGTAGTCAGTGGGAGCAGCAGAAGCATTGGTGGACAGGTAGCTTATGTCTATTTATAGACTAAAGCAGATATAGCAGAGATAGATCATCTATTTCTGATGTGACAGTCATAGGTTTGACGTCATCAGAATAGGGGATGGATCTGTTGAGAAGGTAGTAGGGTGTGATATCCGGGTTTTGGATGACATACACAAAGTAGGAAGTGATATTCCTATACTACGATCGGTTACACTTTGGTCGTCACACAGTGTTTTCTCCACATGGGTACTTAGACAGCATTCTAAGAGTATTTAGAATGGACGACTCCTGGCACGGTAGTATACCTGCAGGTGATGGAGTCACCCTCTCTGAAGGTGTCTTACAGACTAAAGGGGAGAGGGATACGCATGATTGGCAGATCACTTGCTTAGGCAATTGAGTCAATCATGAGATGTCAAGTACACACCAGATGTTGTTCTTGCAGTAGGTGCAATAAGTTGATATCAATCCAATCCTGGAGAAACGATCGAAAGCAGTTATAGGACATAAGTGCATGTTCTAGGGATTTGATAACGGCAGCCTCCTTTAGGAGGCGGTTATCATTCCAGGCTTCCAAGGTGACATGGACGTCAAGGAGATTGTCAGAGTTATAGTTTTTCCTTCTGACGAAGGGCAGTATTTTGGACAAGTGGTCCAAGGCAATACTGAGGGAGGCATGGCGCAGGATACTGATTAAATTCAGTTGATGATACTGTCTAAGAAGTTTGGATTTGGAGTTCATTTATGAGCTAGGTCCCATCAGACATCCAGACATTCTAAGACAGGTATTGCTCATTTCGGGAGATGGCTTTCTCCGCGAACTTGAGATATAGAGAGACATAGAAAGAAACATCAAAGCGGATCCACTCACTGAGGCTATTCCTCGAACGCAATAGTTTCGCAAACGAGTTTTGTGAGACTGACTAGTAGAGGAGTTGGGTGTTCGGTATCACACGGGCTGTGAGTATGCGACATCGCAATAATTAGCCTTGAGTGCAAGTGGGAGATTGTTGGAGATAGTGCCCTCAGAGTCAATTATTGGATCACAGGCACGTGATTGCAATGATTGAGGGAGGACCTATCCCGATAGGACAGTCTTACTCAAGATGATAGTATGCTATCTGGTTTATCTTTATCATCGTGTACTGCTTTAGGTGACCTGACATGTCGCTATTACACGTTGATAGAGCCCCTAGGATTCTTGCTTGACTGCCAGCAGTATGAGGGCGATCATATAAGTGGGAGCTGGGGTCTATAAGCACATCCTTAAAAGGTCCCTAGTCGTGGGAGTTTCGAGACAGGGCATCGATTCTCCAGAGTAGACTAGTGTATACAGTCGAGACCCCGACGAGGGGCGGTGGCCGGTCTCACAAGCCACTGGTGTCAGTTGGTTCACCTAAGATGTATACAGGTGCTCATT
This sequence comes from Agapanthus africanus, assembly GCA_030015575.1. Classification (NCBI taxonomy): domain Eukaryota; kingdom Viridiplantae; phylum Streptophyta; class Magnoliopsida; order Asparagales; family Amaryllidaceae; genus Agapanthus; species Agapanthus africanus. Next base: position 127,335 of record JASDDO010000008.1, on the reverse strand, counting down.
GGGTTATGAGTACACCGGACAGGACTCGCCGGGAACATGCTAGTTGGTCTTATACCTGACGTCAGATAGCAGTTCCCTGGTGACATGTGTACAGGTTAGTTCATCGACCTGGGGATCGTCATTTGTCTCGTGTGAGTTCCCACTGTACTTTGATTACTACCCTACCACGGCTCAAAGGAGTCATGCAAACAGGTTTTAGTTGGGTACAGTCCCGAGCCACATGGAGGCAGTGAGCGGATCTTCGGGGGTTCGTCTCTCCTGGTATTGGGGGTGAGGTCGCGCTGTGTCTAGGAGAGCCATTACACGAAGTCCTTGGCCAAGGCAGGAGATTTACTGGTAGGTATTCCAGTAGTATCTCAGGGTGTTCTGGGCTACACTCCGACACGACTTGTACCGCTTTTGGGGGTCTGACTTTTACCAACCCCCTAGGCCCGCCATGCGATGCTCATAGACAAACGGACCGGACTGTACGGATATTGTCGCTGTCAGGCTCAGTAGGGTGTCAGGATGAGTTCGCTCATCGACGTCCCTTTTTGTCAATAGCTGGTGGCCCGTCACGTATTGGCTTATACCTCTGACGTGCTAGTGGTTAAATCCACAGCCATAGTATTGACGAGTCTTTAGAGTCCACCACACTTTCAGTTACTCAAGCTTTCGGGCGAAACGCTGTAGAGGCCGTATGGAGATATGGCAGGGTCCGATCAGATACGTGCAGTATTGCACGGATCAGGATCGGACGGTTTGTACTGGTGGCCGTATGGATATATGGCAGGGTTCGATCAGATACGTGCGGTATTGCACGGATCAGGATCGGACGGATATTACTAGCCGGCTTTGGTTTAAGCCGGATCCTAGTATAGTACAGGTGTAGATTTTTGTCTCATTGCAATTGTGTCCGGTCGGAATACAGATGCGGGTGTGTATGCACAGTATCGCGGTTTTCCTGTAATTTATTACGGGACCAGTTTTCTGGAGTTGCCAGTTTGCATTCCGTTCCGGCCGGTTTTCCTTTGTTCTTTCCCGGCCGGACTTTTCGATGGAGGGTGTTATTTGCAAGTTTGCAAATAACACATTGTGGAGGGGTTTCTGGCAAATGTATTGATTATGATGGCATCTTTTCTTTTCAACCATCATTTGATTCCCTTTACATCACTTGATTTGTATTAATGAGGATTAGAAATTGATTTGAGTTTTGTGATGATGATGTTTGGATGTGGTCACCCTTTGTGCTCTCCTACCATCACCTCCCTCTTGTATTAGGTTTTGGATTCCTCCACCATTCTCACTTGATGAGAGAGGCTTCACTTGAGAGATGAGAAGAAGGGATTTTCATTTTTGAGCTTGTGGGATTTTTCTTGATCTCATTTCATGCTAGGAAAAATGCAAGCACCATTTTTTTTAGCTTGTTTCCTCCATCATCTTCAAATGGCAACTAAACCCCAAATGAGACATAGCCTCTACACTACACTTTCTACAGCAAATCTTGGACGCGTCGGCCAGCCAACTTCGCGCCCGAGTTGCCTCGGTATTGAGGTGGGAGCCCGTAAAGATGCAGGCGATGTGGTGCCCTTCCGGCGAGGAGGCGACGATATGGAGACAAGACCGGAGTATCCGCAGGAGATCGGGACGATGACGAGAAGACCGGAGGACTCGGATCAGTCGGTATATCTCTCTTCCCCTTTCTTCTTGTTAGCTAGATCTAGTTTAATGGCACGATCTGGGTGTTTAGTGTGCGGTGGTGCCGGTTTGCTAAGCTCGCAAAATTAAAGTTTATCACCGCTTCCGCAATTGGCCGTCGGATTGACGGCCGGGGCGGCGCCGTGCACTTACAGATGGGCCCCACTCTAGAATTGGCAGACTATTCGCCGCACTCGTAGGGGGTACAGGTTGACCCAAGGAGGGGTGCCTAAGATTACCGGATTCCGAGAAGTGCAGGGTGGTCCATTCACTTTGCTGTAGAGGGCTACCTCGTTTCAGGTTTTGGCGAGTAACTTTCCGCACCCGTAGGGGTCTAGGTTTCATTGCACATGCTATCCACACGACAGGGGAACGTCGGGTTTCAGCAGCGGCTCTGTGAAACCCGGGGATCCCAGATTATCTGTATTGTTCTGTGATGCTTATTATTTTTCTGTAATGTTGCATATTATCACGCCTGGAGCGATTATTGTATATTGGTTTATATACTATTAGATATTGTATATGTTTTACACCCGCGCTAGTCCAGTCCCCGCTCTGTCGTTAGTTAAGTAACCTAACGGGTGATGACGGGACCCAGTGACGAATGCGGATGGCATATACGTACATTTTATTTTCGTTCTTTTCTGGTGTGATTGATTGATGGGTCTGCGTTGATTCTGATCAATGCAAAAGTAAAGCAAACCTGTTTACAGTTGTTGGAACAAATTTAAAAAGGGGTTGTTGCAAACACGTTTCCTTTTGTTTTGCATAGCGGTATTCAGTAGAATATCCTGCACCTCATTCGATGGGGCAAGGGCCGATATCCCTTCACCGGGACTGACCCCTTGGGCAGAAGTTTGCGTCAGGGTAATAACTTCACTATAGTCGATTACATGTTGCTTTCCATCGCGGTATTCAGTGGAATATCCTGCACCTCATTCCACGAGGAAAGAGCCGAGATCCCTTCACCGGGAGTGACCTCTTTAGCAAAAGGTTTTCGCCACTATATTTTAAAAAGCTATCAGGTTCCTTCAGCGATATCAAGTTCACTACGTTAAAGGTTTTTCGCCAAAAACCAGCCGTAGCCCTCCGTCACTTCTTTTGGGTATTCAGTAGTATTCAAGCTATGCATTTTAGCCAAAGTTAAGGCATAGTGTTTGGTAGCTGCTGGGTATTCATTTGTTGCATAGATAGATGAGTTGGTTTAGGACAGTCGTTCTTCCGATTGGCCAAAGTCAGAGGCATGTGCGGGTGGGTTCAAATTGACAAGATAGTGACGGGTAGAACTTGGCATGTGACTTATGACATTTTGACCAAAGCCAAGGTTATAAGAGCATGGGGCAAAAATCATATCGGGAGTTTCTAAAGAAACTGAAACTTGCCAAGTATGCGCATACCTTCTGGAGTATGAGTAACGTGGATGCATTCCATCACGTTATCATGCGATGAGAGTTGGATCCCGATTCCCACTGATGAGTTGGTTTACTCTTTGGGTGATCCCGATTGATTCTTCATTTAGGTTTGGAGGAGAATTTAACAGGACAGTGGGAGGTTTCCGGATTAGATAAAGTGATAACCATTCTGATCTAGGTTAGAGTGCATGCAGAGTGTTTCTTTTCTCTCTCTCTTTGGCAGCGACCTTTGACCGACCCTAAACTATGACTCGGTGACCAGGTTGACCGAACCTTCTTAAAATACTGGATTTTGGATTGGTAGAGTTGCATAAGTCATTGCCACTCCTTCTTTTACCCTTTGTATTTCTCAGAACACCCGTTTTACTACGGACATCCACTTCCATTGGATAGATCCATCGTATGGTTATATACGAACTCGAAGGGACTTCTTCAAGGATGGATCAAGGTTCAGGAGAAATAGAATTGGTTTATTCAGTTGTCTTTTATTATCACCTTCTCTCAGGTTGCGAGGGCTCCTTGGTTTAGGAGAGTACACCTATTACGCTTATTGGATAGTCTTATTCCAAACCATAGGCAGGTGCTGAAAGGTAGGGAATGAAGAAAACCAATTAGCCTAAGTAGGGTGTACAGAAGGTAATATGTAAAGACAAAATAAAGCGATTAGAAAGAGGGCAAAGTAAGTTGCGACTGTTATCTTTCACGACCAAACCGCGTACTTCATCGCCACTCCTATTTCACCTTTAAAAGAATAAGGTATTATTCAGTTGTCTTTTATCATCACCTTCTCTCAGTTATGAGTACTCCTTGGTTTAGGAGGGTACACCTATTATGCTTACTGGATAGTCTTCTTCCAAACCATAGGCTGGTGCCGAACGGTAGGGAAGGAAGAAAACCATTTAGCCTAACGATGGTGTACAGAAGGTAACGACTAAAGACAAATAAAGGGATTTGGAGAGATGGCAAAGAAATATACAGTTAAAGTCATGAATTGGATTATGAAAGAGGCATTACTATGAATAACAGGATACCCCTACGAAACATTTTCATGTTTCAGTGCATTGTTAATGGAAAACTGTTTTCCCGATTAGATACTTACTCCAGGGTGTCTATTCACCAGGTTTCATTCTCATATCTGTATGGTTTTACAGATGATGAGTAGGAGGAAGTTATTGGGAATTAGGTGATCATCCTCATTATATCGGAATTCGTTGTAATTGGTGATATTTGAGGAAATCGCCAGGGTACAGTTTTTAACCTACGACGCACAGGTTTTGAGTTGTTTAACTCAGCGGACTTATACAGAGTATTGTATATTGTCCAAGTGTCCATCAGGACAAAGGGGTAGGTCCTCGTACTATGTTCTGTTTACTTATAACTTCTCTAGTATTTAGACAAGTGTTTCGTAGAAATAAAAGGTCTAAGTTTTGAGAAGTTGTGGGTATAAGAATAAAGTAGAGAACCAGGTGTCACAAGTATCGGGATTCTTCAAAGAGATCGAAAATGTAGATTCTTGTGATTGGTATTCAGATGATAGTAATGATTTTGAGAAACGTGTTTCTCTTTCAGGTTACTCATAATTGGATGGATTTCTAAGTTGAGTAATGCTGATTAGCCTCTTTCCATTAAGGTGATATGCACCGGAGTCAGCTGCATGATTTGAATCTGGTTCCAATTAAATAAGTGCCAAAGTTTCTATATTGGATATAGAATAGTTCATACCTTAAAAGATGTTAAGGTACGGGGAGTTGTCCAGCTTATGCTTAAAACCAGACTCTGGATAACTCAGGGCACGTTTCAGTAATGGCTGTTTGTGGGTTGACCCTGGCTATGACGAGGGTTGATATTCTACCATTTGGAAGATCAATAGTGATATTGTTCTTGACTCGCCACAGTTTTAGTAAAATGGATTTTTTCAGAAAACAGTAGTGGGAGTATGGTAGAACTGGAAGTGATTCCAGAACCGCGAACGATTACGGAAAATTTAATAGGACCTATATATTCAATCAGGTTTGACATTCCAATAGCCACTCCGCAGATATGGTGGGTAAGCTCAGACACCCGAGAGGTACTCCGGTAGCCTCAAGGACGGTGACATGGAGGTTCTTATCAACCCAGACTTAACACTACTGTTGTTCCAGGCTATGAGACCCGGTAGGAGGGTTGTCGTAGTCAGTGGGAGCAGCAGAAGCATAGTGGGCAAGATGCTTATGTCTATTTATAGACTTAGGCAGTTATAGCGGAGATAGATCATCTATTTTTGATATGACAGTCATGGGTTTGACTTCAATCAGAATAGGGGATGGATCTGTTAAGAAAGTAGTAGGGTGTGATGTCATGGTATCTGGATGACATACACAGAGTGGGAAGTAAAATTCCTATACTACGATCGGTTGTACTGTGGTCGTCACACAGTTGTTTCTCCAGATAGGATATGCATATAATATTTGACATTCTGGTTTCTAGATCTATGGTTTTAGATCTGGATTTGGGTAGTTTCCCAATGTGGGTACTTTGACAGTATTCTAATGGTTTTTAGAATAGGTGACTCCAGGCTTGGTGGTGTACCTGCAGGTGATGGAGTCACCCTCTCTAAAGGTGTCTTACAGACTAAAGGGGAGAGGGATGTGCATGATTGGAAGATCACTTGCTTAGGCAATTGAGTCAATCATGAGATGTCAAGTACCACACCATATGTTGTTTTTGCACTAGATGCAATAAGTTTGTATTAATCCAATCCTGGAGAAACATAAGGAAGCAGTTTTAGAACATAAGTACATGTTCTACGGATTTGATGACGGCAGCCTCCTTCGGGAGACGGTTATCATTCCAGGCTTCAAAGGTGACATGGATGACAGAGTGATTGTCAGAGTTATAGTTTTTCCTCTGACGAAGGGGGCAGTATTATGGACAGGTGGTCCAAGAGGATACTGTGGGTGGCATGGTGCCGGTTACTGATTAGGTTCAGTGATCGATACAGTCTAAGAAGTTTGGATTTGGAGTTCATTTATGAACTAGGTCCCATCAGATATCCAGACATATTCTAAGACAGGTATCACTAAATTCGGGTGGTGGCTTTCTCCGCGAACTTGACATTAAGAGAGATATAGAAAGAAACATCTAGGCGGATCCACTCACTGAGGCTATTTCTCGAACACAATAGTTTTACAAACGGGCTTTGTGAAACTGATTAGTAGAGGAGTTGGATGTTCGGTTTCACACGGGCTGTGAGTAGTCGACATCGCAATAATTAGCCTTGAATGCAAGTGGGAGATTGTTGGAGATAGTGCCCTCAGAGTCAATTATTGGATCGTAGGTACGTGATTGCAATGATTGCGGAGGACCTATACCGGTAGGACAGTCTTACTCGAGATGATAGTATGCTATCTGGTTTGCCTTTATCAGTCGTATACATGTTCAGGTGACTGATTACATGTTACACTTTGATAGAGCCCTTAGGATCTTGCTTTACCACCAACAGTATGATGGCGATCATATACGTGAGAGTTGGGTGGTTTATACTCATATCCTTAATTGTGGTCCCTAGTCGTGGGAGTTTCGAGACAGGGCATCGATACTCCGGAGTAGACTAGTGTATACAGTCGAGACCCCGACGAGGGGCGGTGGCCGGTCCCACAAGCCACTGGTGTCAGTTGGATCACCTAAGATGTATACAGGTGCTCATTGGGTTATGAGTACACCGGACAGGACTCGCCGGGAATCTGCTAGTTGGTAATATACATATCGTCAGATAGCAGTTCCCTGGTGACATGTGTACAGGTTAGTTCATCGACCTGAGGTCGTCATTTGTCTCGTGTGAGTTCCCACTGTGCTTTGATTTCTACCCTACCACGGCTCAAAGGAGTCGTGCAAACAGGTAGTTTTTTGGTACAGTCCCGAGCCATATGGAGGCACGTGAGCGGATCGGCAGGGGATTCGTCTCTCCCGGTATTGGGGGCGAGGTCGTGCTGTGTCTAGGAGAGCCATTACACAAAGTCCATGGCCATGGCAGGAGATTTACTGCTAGGTACTCCAGTAGTATCTCAGGGTGTTATTGGGCTTCACTCCGACACGACTTATACTGCTATTGGGGGTCTGGCGTTACTAGCCCCCTAGGCAGATATGCGATACTCATAGACGAACGGACCGGACTGTATATACATTGTCGCTGTTAGGCTCAGTAGGGTTTTCCGGATGAGTGCGCTCATCGGCCTCCCTTGAGGTCAGTCCATAGGCAGCCGTTACGCATTGCTAGTGCCGCTGACGGTTTGTGGTTAAACCCACTGCCAGGGTACTGACGAGTCATTAGAGTTCCCCACAGACAGTTTCCCAAGTTCGGGCGAAACGTTGTAGAGGCCGTATGGTTTTATGGTAGGGTTCGGAAAATGCACGTGCATTTACGCACGTGTTATTTTTCAGACAAATGATACTGGACGGCTTTGGTTTAAGCCGGATCCGAGTATTGTATTGAGTAGATATAATATCTTTGTCTCAGTTGCATTTGTATTCGGTCGTAATACAAATGCTGGTATATTTATACAGTTTCGGGGTTATCCTGAAAATTGTTTCAGGATCACTTTTGGAAGTTGCCAGTTTCCAGTTTTCTATCAGCCGTCTTTTAACATTCGGTTAAAGAAGGATTTATCTTTTCTTGGATGAGAGTGAGTCATGCTTCTAGAAGGTTCTAGAAAGGGTGACTTGGTTTAGTGACTCATTAGTGCCATTAATGATTCGTTTAATGCAAGGGAGAGTTGTATTATGTTCATTGGTTTGCATTAATTACTCTTTGTGACTCATGCTTTCATGAATGGTTATGATAAGCTTTAGGTTTATTATCACCTTCCTTCTTTGCTCCTACACTCACCCTCCTCCTTCTCTTTATATGGCCGGCCCCTCCTCTCTCTCTCATTCACTTGGTTGATTTCATTTTTAAGAAAAGACTAAAGTTTTGGATGCATGGAAATTTCATAGTTCATATCTCGTTCCATTTCATTTCCATCGGCAACTTCATTAACCGATCGTCCACGGACTTGGACGAAGTGAGACAAACTCATCTGCTCATTCTCTACATCATTCTTGGTCGTCTCTTTTAGCAAACTTGACGACCGAGTTGCCTCGAGTCAGAGGCGGGAGCCCGTTTAAAGAATCAGTGACGTGGTGCCACCTGGACGAGCAGATTGGAGATCGATGAGATCGGAGCAGCCGCAACGGAGCGTGGGATGATGGTTGAAGAACGAAGGACTCGGATCGTTCGGTATAACCTTTCGACACTCTTTACAGTTTGTTAGTTTAGCAATAATGGCAGATCCGGGTTAAAGTATACGATAGCGCCAGTTAAAAGTTTTTTGTTCCGCATTTGGCGTTTGTAGACGGCCGGGGCGCTACCGTAGACTGACAGTGGTATCAGAGCCTAACCATTTTGCTATGCTAACTTGTGCTAACGCGTTTAAAATATCGATCGAACCGGAAAACAAAAACCGCATTTTTCAATTTCACAGTTTCTGTAGATTTTAAATGATGTCCTAAAATTATTCTACATATCTCCGAAAACTGTGCAGGGTTTTATAAGAGCACCGACCAAATTTGAGCACGTGATTCCACCAGACTGCCGCGGAATCGCGGCCAAACCCATGGTTTGGCCGCGCATCCGCGGCCGTTCTAGTGAATCAGTGCACCAAATTTGCACAGTGTCTTCTCTGTTGGAATTTGGGGTTTTTGGTATATATCTTTTTGGCCCAGATTTTGTTACTGTTCACCAGTTGTTCGTGGGGCCCACTTTGTGATATTTGGTCGATCAAAATTTAAACATGTTAGTTTACAGTGCTTACATTATATCTCCGACCGGGAATGTCATTTGATCGGTAAACCGCGTCAGATTGCTATAGTTCTTTTAGACGGGTTTGCGAACGTGACATTCGCGTTGATGTTCTGTGTTGTGCTGTGATGTTGCGGATTTGTCGTGGTGGATAGCAGTGTGCAATGATAGTGCAGTTTGAATTTATTTGTACATTTGATATTGCGGGGCGAGCGTCCAACATGTGGACTGCCGTCACTGCCTGTTGTATAATATTCTTTTGGGGCACGACCAGGTTGCGGTCGATGTACCTGTTGTACTATTTTTCATTACTGTACTAGGTTTTTCCCCACGACGGATTGCACGAATAGCCGGGTTCGGGAGGGCAACGGATCCGCATCTCATTGCTTTGAGAGGCAGAGGGGCCCCATTCTAGAATTGGCAGACTATTCGCTGCACTCGTAGGGGGTACAGGTTGACCCAAGGAGGGGTGCCCAAGATTACCGGATTCCGTGAAGTGCAGGGTGGTCCATTCACTTTGCTGTAGGGGGCTACCTCGCTTCAGGTTTTGGCGGGTAACTTGCCGCACCCGTAGGGGTCTAGGTTTCATTGCACAGGCTATCCACACTACAGGGGAACGTCGGGTTTCAGCAGCGGCTCTGTGAAACCCGGGGATCCCAGATTATCTGTATTGTTCTGTGATACTTATTATTTTTCTGTAATGTTGCATATTATCACGCCTGAAGCGATTATTGTATATTGGTTTATATACTATTAGATGTTGTATATGTTTTACACCCGCGCTAGTCCAGTCCCTGCTCTGTCGTTAGTTAAGTAACCTAACGGGTGATGACGGGACCCAGTGACGAATGCGGATGGCATATACGTACATTTTATTTTCGTTCTTTTCTGGTGTGATTGATTGATGGGACTGCGTTGATTCTGATCAATGCAAAAGTAAAGAAAACATGTTTACAGTTGTTGGAACAAATTTAAAAAGGGGTTGTTGCAAAGACGTTTCCTTTTGTTTTGCATAGCGGTATTCAGTAGAATATCCTGCACCTCATTCGACGGGGCAAGGGCCGATATCCCTTCACCGGGACTGACCCCTTGGGCAGAAGTTTGCGTCAGGGTAATAACTTCACTATAGTCGATTACATGTTGCTTTGCATCGTGGTATTCAGTGGAATATCCTGCACCTCATTCCACGAGGAAAGAGCCGAGATCCCTTCACCGGGAGTGACCTCTTTAGCAAAAGGTTTTCGCCACTATATTTTAAAAAGCTATCAGGTTCCTTCAGCGATATCAAGTTCACTACGTTAAAGGTTTTTCGCCAAAAACCAGCCGTAACCCTCCGTCACTTCTTTTGGGTATTCAGTAGTATTCAAGCTATGCATTTTAGCCAAAGTTAAGGCATAGTGTTTGGTAGCTGCTGGGTATTCATTTGTTGCATAGATAGATGAGTTGGTTTGGGACAGTCGTTCTGCCGATTGGCCAAAGTCAGGGGCATGTGCGGGTGGGTTCAAATTGACAAGATAGTGACGGGTAGAACTTGGCATGTGACTTATGACATTTTGACCAAAGCCAAGGTTATAAGAGCATGGGGCAAAAATCATATCGGGAGTTTCTAAAGAAACTGAAACTTGCCAAGTATGCGCATACCTTCTGGAGTATGAGTAACGTGGATGCATTCCATCACGTTATCATGCGATGAGAGTTGGATCCCGATTCCCACTGATGAGTTGGTTTACTCTTCGGATGATCCCGATTGATTCTTCTTTTAGGTTTGGAGGAGAATTTAACAGGACAGTGGGAGGTTTCCGGATTAGATAAAGTGATAACCATTCTGATCTAGGTTAGAGTTCATGCAGAGTGTTTCTTTTCTCTCTCTCTTTGACAGCGACCTTTGACCGACCCTAAACTATGACTCAATGACCGGGTTGACCGAACCTTCTTAAAATACTGGATTTTGGATTGTCTGAGTTGCATAAGTCATTGCCACTCCTTCTTTTACCCTTTGTATTTCTCAGAACACCTGTTTTACTACGGGCATCCACTTCCATTGGATAGATCCATCGTATGGTTATATACGAACTCGAAGGGACTTCTTCAAGGATGGATCAAGGTTCAGGAGAAATATAATTGGTTTATTCAGTTGTCTTTTATAATCACCTTCTCTCAGGTTGCGAGGGCTCCTTGGTTTAGGAGAGTACACCTATTACGCTTATTGGATAGTCTTATTCCAAACCATAGACAGGTGCCGAAAGGTAGGGAATGAAGAAAACCAATTAGCCTATGTAGGGTGTACAGAAGGTAATATGTAAAGACAAAATAAAGGGATTAGAAAGAGGGCAATGTAAGTTGCGACTGTTATCATTCACGACCAAACCGCGTACTTCATCGCCACTCCTATTTCACCTTTAAAAGAATAAGGTATTATTCAGTTGTCTTTTATCATCACCTTCTCTCAGTTATAAGTACTCCTTGGTTTAGGAGGGTACACCTATTATGCTTACTGGATAGTTTTCTTCCAAACCAAAGGCTGGTGCCGAACGGTAGGGAAGGAAGAAAACCATTTAGCCTAACGATGGTGTACAGAAGGTAACGACTAAAGACAAATAAAGGGATTTGGAGAGATGGCAAAGAAATATACGGTTAAAGTCATGAATTGGATTATGGAAGAGGCATTACTATGAATACCAGGATACCCCTACGAAACATTTTCATGTTTCAGTGCATTGTTAATGGAAAACTGTTTTCCCGATTAGATACTTACTCCAGGGTGTCTATTCACCAGGTTTCATTCAATTATCTGTATGGTTTTACAGATGATGAGTGGGAGGAAGTTATTGGGAATTAGGTGATCATCCTCATTATATCGGAATTCGTTGTAATTGGTGATATTTGAGGAAATCGCCAGGTTACAGTTTTCAACCTACGAAATAGATATAATATTTGACATTCTGGTTTCTGGATCTATGGTTTTAGATTTGGATTTGGGTAGTTTCCCAATGTGGGTACTTTGACAGTATTCTAATGGTTTTTAGAATAGATGACTCCTAGCATGGTGGTGTACCTGCAGGTAATGGAGTCACCCTCTCTAAAGATGTCTTACAGACTAAAGGGGAGAGGGATGGGCATGATTGACAAATCACTTGCTTAGGCAATTGAGTCAATCATGAGATGTCAAATACCACACCAGATGTTGTTTTTGCACTAGATGCAATAAGTTTGTATTAATCCAATCCTGGAGAAACATAAGGAAGCAGTTTTAGAACATAAGTACATGTTCTACGGATTTGATGACGGCAGCCTCCTACGGGTGACGATTATCATTCCAGGCTTCAAAGGTGACATGGTTGACAGAGTGATTGTCAGAGTTATAGTTTTTCCCTCTGACGAAGAGGGACAGTATTATGGACAGGTGGTCCAAGAGGATACTGTGGGAGGCAAGGTGCTGGATACTGATTAGGTTCAGTGATCGATACAGTCTAAGAAGTTTGGATTTGGAGTTCATTTATGAACTAGGTCCCATCAGATATCCAGACATATTCTAAGACAGGTATTACTCGATTCGGGAGATGGCTTTCTCCGCGGATTTAAGATTAAAAGAGATATAGAAAGAAACATCCTGGCGGATCCACTCACTGAGGCTATTTCTTGAACACAATAGTTTTACAAACGGGCTTTGTGAAACTGATTAGTAGAGGAGTTGGATGTTCGGTTTCACACGGGCTGTGAGTAGTTGACATCGCAATAATTATCCTTGAGTGCAAGTGGGAGATTGTTGGAGATAGTGCCCTCAGAGTCAATTATTGGATCGCAGGTACGTGATTGCAATGATTGCGGAGGACCTATACCGGTAGGACAGTCTTACTCAAGATGATAGTATGCTATCTGGTTTGCCTTTATCAGTCGTGTACATGTTCAGGTGACTGATTAGATGTTGCACTTTGATAGAGCCCTTAGGATCTTGCTTTACTACCAACAGTATGATGGCGATCATATACGTGAGAGTTGGGTTGTTTATATGCATATCCTTAATTGTGGTCCCTAGTCGTGGGAGTTTCGAGACAGGGCATCGATACTCCAGAGTAGACTAGTGTATACAGTCGAGACCCCGACGAGGGGCGGTGGCCGGTCTCACAAGCCACTGGTGTTAGTTGGATCACCTAAGATGTATACATGTGCTCATTGGGTTATGAGTACACCGGACAGGACTCACCGGGAATCTGCTAGTTAGTACTATATCTATCGTCAGATAGCAGTTCCCTGGTGACATGTGTACAGGTTAATTCATCGACCTGAGGTCGTCATTTGTCTCGTGTGAGTTCCCACTGTGCTTTGATTTCTACCCTACCATGGCTCAAAGGAATCGTGCAAACAGGTAGTTTTTGGGTACAGTCCCGAGCCACATGGAGGCACGTGAGCGGATCGGCAGGGGATTCATCTCTCCGGGTATTGGGGGCGAGATCGTGCTGTGTCTAGGACAGCCATTACACAAAGCCCACGGCCGTGGCAGGAGATTTACTGGTAGGTACTCCAGTAGTATCTCAGGGTGTTATTGGGCTTTACTCGGATATGACTTATACTGCTATTGGGGGTCTGACGTTACTAGCCCTTTAGGCAGATATGCGATACTCATTGACGAACGGACCGGACTGTATATATATTGTCACTGTTAGGCTCAGTAGGGTTTCCGGATGAGTTCGCTCATCGGCCTCCCTTGAGGTCAGTCCATGGGCAGCCGTTACGCATTGCTAGTGCCGCTGATGGTTTGTGGTTAAACTGTTGGAGATAGTGCCCTCAGAGTCAATTATTGGATCACAGGCACGTGATTGCAATGATTGAGGGAGGACCTATCCCGGTAGGACAGTCTTACTCGAGATGATAGTATGCTATCTGGTTTACCTTTATCATCGTGTACTGCTTTAGGTGACCTGACAGGTCGCTATTACATGTTGATAGAGGCCCTAGGATTCTTGCTTGACGACCAGCAATATGATGGCGATCATACACATGGGAGCTAGGGTCTATAAGCACATCCTTAAAAGGTCCCTAGTCGTGGGAGTTTCGAGACAGGGCATCGATACTCCATTAGTAGACTAGTGTATACAGTCGAGACCCCGACGAGGGGCGGTAGCCGGTCTCACAAGCCACTGGTGTCAGTTGGTTCACCGAAGATGTATACAGGTGCTCATTGGGTTATGAGTACACCGGACAGGACTCGCCGGGAACCTGCCAGTTGGGATTATACCAGACGTCAGATGGCAGTTCCCTGGTGACATGTGTACAGGTTAGCTCATCGACCTGAGATCGTCATTTGTCTCGTGTGAGTTCCCACTGTACTTTGATTACTACCCTACCACGGCTCAAAGGAGTCGTGCAAACAGGTTTTAGTTAGGTACAGTCCCGAGCCACATGGAGGCAGTGAGCGGATCTGCAAGGGTTCGTCTCTCCCGGTATTGGGGGTGAGGTCGCGCTGTATCTAGGAGAGCCATTACACAAAGCCCTCGGCCGAGGCAGGAGATTTACTGGTAGGTATTCCAGTAGTTTCTCAGGGTGTTCTGGGCTACACTCCGACACGACTTGTACCGCTTTTGGGGGTCTGACTTTTACCAACCCCCTAGGCCCGCCATGCGATACTCATAGACGAACGGACCGGACTGTACGGATATTGTCACTGACAGGCTCAGTAGGGTGTCAGGATGAGTTCGCTCATCGACGTCCCTTTTGGTCAATAGCTGGTGGCCCGTCACGTATTGGCTAATACCTCTGACGTGCTAGTGGTTAAATCCACAGCCATAGTATTGACGAGTCTTTAGAGTCCACCACACACTCAGTTACTCAAGCTTTCGGGCGAAACACTGTAGAGGCCGTATGGAGATATGGCAGGGTCCGATCAGATACGTGCGGTATTGCACGGATCGGGATCGGACGGTTTGTACTAGTGGCCGTATGGACATATGGCAGGGTTCGATCAGATACGTGCGGTATTGCACGGATCAGGATCGAACGGATATTACTAGCCGGCTTTGGTTTAAGCCGGATCCTAGTATAGTACAGTGTAGATTTTGTCTCATTGCATTTGTATCCGGTAGGAATACAGATGCGGGTGTGTATGCACAGTATCGGGGTTTTCCTATAATTTATTACAGGACCAGTTTTCTGGAGTTGCTAGTTTGCATTCCGTTCCGGCCGGTTTTCCTTTGTTCTTTCCCGGCCGGACTTTTCCGATGGAAGGGGGTTATTTGCAAGTTTGCAAATAACATTTTGTGGAGGGATTTTTATGCATTTGTGGGGCTTCATGATGGTTCATAATCATGAGATGCTTTCTTAGTCTTTTCTTTTGCTTTATGGTGATTAGAATGGATTAGGACTTGATTTGATATTGTGATGATGGTTTTGGATATGGTCACCCTTTCTCTTTTCCTACACTCACCTCCCTTCTTGTTATTGATTCATATTCATTCCTCCACCGATTCTCACAAGAAGAGGTTGGCCACACTTGAAAGAAGAGAATGAGAGAGTTCATTTTTGTTATGTGAGGAATTCTTCATCTCATCTTCTTCTTGCTAGAAAATTGAAAGCACCAATTTTCCTTACCTCTTCCTCCATCCTCCATGGCAACAAAACCCCCATATGAGACATAGCCTCTACACTACATTCTACAGCAAATCTTGGGCATGTCGACTTGCCAGCTTCATGCCCGAGTTGCCTCGGTATTGAGGTGGGACCCCGTAAAAGACGCAGGCGATGTGGTGCCCTTCTGGCGAGGAGGCGACGACGTGGAGACAGGATTTTCCACGGGAGATCGGGACGGTGACGAGAAGACCGGAGGACTCGGATCACTCGGTATATCTCTAACCCCATCTCTTGTTTGCTAGCATTAGGTTAATGGTTACGATCCGGGTTTATTGTCCGCGGTAGCGCCAGTTTAAAAGTTAAGAAAATTTTTGATTCCGCATTTTGGCCTCGGATAGACGGCCGGGGCGCTGCCGTGGCGCAAAATAAACCCACTACCAGGGTACTGACGAGTCATTAGAGTCCCCCACAGACAGTTTCCCAAGTTCGGACGAAACGTTGTAGAGGCCGTATGGTTTTATGGCAGGGTTCGGAAAATGCACGTGCGTTTACGCACGTGTTATTTTTCGGACAGATGATACTGGTCGGCTTTGTTTTAAGCCGGATCCGAGTATTATATTGAGTAGATATAATATTTTTGTCTCAGTTGCATTTGTATTCGGTCGTAATACAAATGCGGGTATATTTATACAGTTACGGGGTTATCCTGAAAGTCGTTTCAGGATCACTTTTGGAAGTTGCCAGTTTCCAGTTTTCTATCAGCCGTCTTTTAACATTCGGTTAAAGACGGATTTATCTTTTCTTGGATGAGAGTGAGTCATGCTTCTAGAAGGTTCTAGAGAGGGTGACTTGACATGGTGAGTCGTTAGTGCTTTCATGGAGCCATTAATGCAATGGTGACTAGGTTAATGAATCACCATTTGCATTAATGAGGTTTTGTTCTTGCTTAGGATATTTTCCCTTGATCTTTTCTCTTGTGGTTACCTCCCCCTCTCCTACACTCACCCTCCACCTCCTATATATGGTCGCCCCCCTCCCCTCCTCTCTCTCTCTCTCACTTGATGTTTTCGCTTTGTAGAAAAAGATTATGATAGTTTTCGGTGTATGGAATTTCACAGCTCATTTCATTCCATCACCCGATTCCCAAGGCAACTTCATTAACCGATCGTCCATGGATTTGTACGAAGTGAGACAAAGTCATCTACTCATTCTCTATATCATTCTTGGTCATCTCTTTTAGCAAACTTGACGACCGAGTTGCCTCAAGTCAGAGGCGGGAACCCGTTTAAAGAATCGTTGATGTGGTGCCACTTAGACGAGCATATTGGAGATCGATGAGATCGGAGCTGCCGCAACGGAGCGTGGGATGATGGTTGAAGAACGAAGGACTCGGATCGTTCGGTATAACCTTTCTACACTCTTTACAGTTTGTTAGTTTAGCAATAATGGAAGATCCGGGTGAAAGTATACGATAGCGCCAGTTAATAAGTTTTTGTTCCGCATTTGGCGTCTGTAGACGGCCAGGGCGCTACCGTAGACTTACAAGGGTCGGGGTCGGGGTCGGGGTCGGGTTAGGGTTCGGGGTCGGGTTGGGGTTGGGGTTCGGGTTAGGGTTCGGGTTGGGGGAAGGTTAGGGTTGGGGGAGGGGTTAGGGTTAGGGTTATGGTAGGGGTAGGGGTAGGGGTAGGGGTAGGGCTGGGGCGGGGGCGGGTTGGGGTTGGGGTTGGGGTTGGGTTGGGTTGGGTTGGGGTGGGGTAGGGGTGGGGTTTGGGGTTTGGGGTTGGGGTTGGGGTTGGGGTTGGGGTTGGGTTAGGGTTCGGGTTCGGGTTGGGGTTCGGGTTCGGGGTTGGGGTTGGGGTTGGGGTTGGGCCGGGGCCGGGGCCGGGCCGGGGCGGGCCAGGCGGGGCCGGGCCGGTTGGGGTTGGGGTTGGGGGTTTAGGGTTTGGGTTTGGGGCCGGGCCGGGGCCGGCCGGGCGGGGCCGGGCCGGTTGGGGTTGGGGTTGGGGGTTAGGGTTGGGGTTGGGGTTGGGGTTGTTAGTGTTTATGCCCTAGAAGGCCATTACTGTATCATACTAGTTTGTATATTACTTAATGGAAGCTTGGGATATTCACATGTATATAACAGTCTTGCTAAACATGGTAGTATGCTACTTGGTTTTTCTATCTTAATATATGAGTATACGTATTGATAGAGCTCTTAGGATCTTGCTTGACTACTAGCGTCGTTGTCACGACCCGCAGGGTACGGAACGTGACTGGCACTTAAGTTTACGAAACGTCTAAAGGCGTCCGTAAAGTAAGTAAGCCAAAGCCCAGAAAGCAAAACCAATGAAGCGAAAGAGTGAAGAAAAACCCAATCAATTGAAAGCGAGTTATCAAAATAAGTCATGTAAAACCCATTTTAAAAACAATCTCAATTTTTCCGAAAATTTCGGCAGAGTCTCCTTTGTAAATACTGGCCCCCAAAAATGGGTACAACAAAATATATACATGAATCCACAAAATAGGGCATCCCCAAGCGGGAGCTAGCTCTTCGCCATACGGCGGTCACAAATCCCACGCAATGTAAATGACAACAAGCATAATAAAGCATAAGGAAGCATGAAAAAGTAGCATGTCGGCTCAAGTGAGCTCGACCCCAAAATACAGCATAAAATCCACAAAGCTCACAGTCTCATCTCTAGGTCAATATACAATAAATCTGGTAGAAACAGTAGATGGAGTACACTAGATGCAAAGAATATACAAGGTGGTACAAAAATATTAACATAACCCACCTATGAGCAAATCTCGAGTCCAGGCAAAAGAGGCAAAAGAAGCAAGCGCACCCGCCGCTACTGAACTGACGGAGCGGACCTGCAACAGGCTATGGCACAACGGGGGTGAGTTGCCAACTCGTGAGTAATAAATAACATTTACACAGGCTATCGAATGCATGCACACAAGCATCCTAGCATCTATATACAGGTAAGGCAGGACATAATGGCGAGTATGTATGCAATATGGATATACTAGCAGGTGTGTATACAACATCAGTGTACGAATATGTATGCAACATGAATATCTGAGGTCTCAATAGGTTTATATATAAAAATATTTTATCTCTTTTTGTTTTTGAAACTCTTTTAGAATGCCAGCAAATGTCAATGAATCGACGAAAACCGGTGTCCAGCAACGACACCCCAAAAGCTGTCTCAAATCTCATAAATGTATCGCTGGCCTCAGCCGTCCGGCTGACCCATCTCAAATATCAATATCTCATCATCTAGCGGCCACGGTCGGTATCCTCTGGATATCCGCCGTCCCAAACAGTCACCGGTAGGTAATCCGTCCCCTGCCAGGCTCAACGTCATCACCACATTCCTCTTGCCCCGGGGTACCTTACCGGGCCCACCATGTACCCGTGCCGGTTCCTCCACTCCTCGACACGGATTTCCAAAGCCACAGCAAACTCATGGTGGATGACACTTACATCACTAGAAAACCGCAATTTACATGTTTTAAAAATATCATAAGTTTGGAAATTTTGCGGCTTTCCCCCGAAATCCAGCAATATCATAAAATCTCAAGAAATCCTCATAAGTGCATATATCAGTGATAATGAATGCATATGATATCAATAATCAAGTTGCGATGTGTGATTAATGGATTAAGCATGAACAATTAACATGATGAAGTACATGCACATGAATAGCAATTCTACGGTTTCATTTTAAGGAAATAGCACAATTTAAGTATCAATTAGTAAAAGGTTTAAATTAAAGGTTATCTAGTGTGGTGGCATGGCAATTACCAGGGTGTGTGTGTAAACATGAATAGTGCTCGTGCTGTATATAAAAACCTGGTAATGGTGCATGTGTCCTACAATTGAGTTTGCGTATATGGGTATGACCTATTGATCTAATTGCAGCAATTATCATGCCAGTATTATTATTCTAATGTCACAAGTGATTATCCAATTTACTATTTTCCAGTTTACTAAATCTATCGGGCGACTTGCGCCATCCAAACGATCGTCCCCCGTAGATGTTAAATCTACTCACCGGGATCCCTGGCTAGCTGTGTCCAATCACCGCCTTTCCCTTTCGCGCCGCGTCTGACGTTTCCGCGACCGAACCTGGAATTTACATCATTACCAAATATAAGTTTACACATTCAAGAACGACGCAAAACCCCAACGAAACTACTAAAGTTCGCTAGCTAGGTACAACGTGCACAAAGTGCGCGGAACACACGCGAAAATCGCAAAACTGCCAAAAACGCCGATTTGGGTCACCCGGCAAAACTAAAACCCGACTACCCAAAAACCGCACTCACGCATCCTAAAAGTCGTAGGACAAGCCAACACAATCATCAAGATGCCACAATTAATTCATCACATAACTTTTATAAAAAATCTAGTAAGCAGAAATTGCAATTTGATGCAAACATCGACAATTTAGCGACAAGTCAACACCACCCAACACCAACATCCAAACTAACCAAATAGCTAGCCAATACACAATTTCTAAACCATTAACTAAGCTTAAAAACCTAATTTACATAACAAAACCTTCTCTTGATTTTTGTACTTAGCAACCATAAACCAAACTATATATGAAAACCTTAATTTAACACTATATTTTAGTCTAATAAGCAAATTAACCACTTAGATTAAGCTTAGCAAAACACTAGATAGCAAATTAGGTTTAATCACTTAAATAATGCTTTCAAAAACTTAATCCACTCACTAATCAAGCTTCAAATATCATTTTCCATACATAACCCTCTCTTGAAAAACCTTAAAACAACAACTTTACAACTAAAATCAACTTCTAAAATTACCTAAATTAGCATAATTAAAGACTACATAACAAGGTAACCATATAGATTAGTTTACTAACAACTAGATTAACTAATAAACAACTTAATTAATTATCATGGTTCAAAACCTAGTTAGAATTTTCAAACAAAAACTAAGAAAACTAGATTAAACTACACTAAATTAACACTAAACCATAAAACCTAAGCACTTAAACAAAGAATTTAACATGATAGGAATTATACCTCTTGATCAATGGATCAAGCAAGAAAGTTTCCTCCAAATGATGGCCTCAAACACCAAGATCCAAGCAAGAATGGCTAAGGAAAATGATAGCATAAGGATTTTGTATGGATTTTTGAATAAACTATGGATTTTGATGTGGTTTTTTGATGAAATTTGAAGAAAAATGAAAAGAAAAGAGAGGAAGAAGAGGGGGGTTCAGTTTCGGCCAGAGGAGGTAAGGGGGAGGGTGTGGGCAAGTGGGGAAAAGTCTTGGTTCAAGTTTCCAAAGTCAATGTATCATATTTTAACCATTATATTTAAAATTAAATCCATAAACTAACAAAACAACTCAAGAAGCAACCAAGGAAAAGAGAGGCCAGAAATTTCTGGTCTTGGCCAAGGCTTGGGCTGTTCTTGGGCTGAGGGAAAAGATAGAGGGGTGTTACAAAAGAAATTTTATGCAAAAAGGCCCCCTACAACTCAAAAATTGCAAGTTTTAGCCCAAATATTCAATAATTTCGTTTCAAATCATAAAAATTTGAAAAAAATCAAAATAAATTACTAAAAATTCATGTTATCACTAGAATATAATTATCATAATTTTAGAGATTAAAATTAGCCCGGAAAAATTTGTATTTATCGCTTATTTAATGTATTTTTTTACCGGCTTAAAATAATATTAAAAAATTGAAAAATAGGGAAAATTTTTTAAATGACCAAAATTTCATAAATAACTCATTAGCTACTAAAAACAAGAAATTACCTATCCATTTTAGGTATAATTAGCCCTAAACTGCAAAATATCGAGAAAGACGGTTTTCGGAAAAATACCGAATTTTCACCGAATTTCAGGAAAACACCAAAACGACTTTTCAAGACGCTACAGTCGTGATGGCAGTCACACTAGTGGGGGCTGGGTAGTCTACAAGCACATCCTTATTCAGGTCCCTGGTCGTTGGATTATCGAGACAGAGTATCGATACTCCGGAGTAGACTAGTGTGTACGCTTCTCATCCCAGTTGGGGAGATCGTCTGTCCCACAGCCGTCAGTACGTCGTACTGGAGATAGTATACAGGTGCTTGTTAGGTTACGGGTACACCGGACAGGACTCACAGGGAACTGTTGGTTGGTTTTATACCAGTCGTCAGTGAACAGTTCCCAGGTGACATAAGTACAGCATAGTCCGTAGACTTGACACTGCTACTTCGCCTCGAGTGTGTCCCACTGTTCTTAGATTGCTACCCTACTACGGCTTAAAGGAGTCGTGCAAACAGGTAGCAGTTGGGTGCAGTCCCGAGCACTTGGAGGCAGTGGCGGTTAGACAGGATTCATCCCTCCCGGTATTGGGAGTTGATATCGCGCTGTGTCAGAGAGCCATTACGCAAAGTCCCTGGCCAGGGCAAGCGAGATTTGCTGGTAGGTTCCAGTAGTTTCTCAGGGTGTAATGGGCTTCCCTCCGACACGACTTATACCGCTATTAGGGGACTGACGCTTGCCGCCCCGTAGGCCCGATATGCGGTAGTCTTGGACGAACGGACCGGACTGTATGGAGATTGTCACATCAGACTCGGTAGGAGTTCGGATGGGTTCCCTCATCGGCCTTCTTATCGACATCTACCTCGGGACCGTTACGTACAGCTAGTGCCGCTTGCGGTCTGTGGTTAAACCCACTGCCAGCGTAGTAGTCGAGTCTCTAGAGTCCCACACAGAGAGTTTCCCTACTCCAGGCGAAACGATATAGAGGTCGTATGGTTTTACGACAAGGGTTCGGACGCATACGTGCGTTTACGCGCGTACGACTTTCGGACAGTTTTTACCAGTCGGCTTTGGTTTAAGCCAGTTACTGGTATCCGGTTATTGGATTTATACAGTCTAAAGTTTTTCCGTATTTTTGCGGAAAGGAGGGGCGTTCTCGTAATTGCGCGAGAAGCTTCTAGAAGGTGGTGACTAAGGAGGTTAAGGTGGCATAAGCAATGAATGTGATTAGTGGGTCATATGGATGATTCATCCATGTCATTAATGCATGATAAATGCTTAATGACTCATAGAGTGAATCATCACTAGATATTATCAAGCATGGTTGCTAAATTCATTATTTATTCTTTTCTTGATAAAAGAAATGCTTGATATATATTATCATAACTCATTATTCTCACTTCATGATTATCCTCACCTACTCTTTCCTCAAGCTCTCCCTCTTCAAACCCTAATCCCCCCCTCTCATGTGTTGAGTACAAGGATTAGTTAGACTACTTAATCCATAACCCTCTCTATATTACACCTAGCTTCTTTGATTAGCACTTAAAGAAGTTTAGTTGCCTCAAGTTTAGAGGCTAAGCTTGGAGTAAAGCTCTCGGGTGGATCGTCTACTACTTCGAGAAGGCCGAGGAGGAGGTGGAGTTCGCAAAGACGATGGACACGATTCGTTAGGTATAATCCCTAAACATAGTAGCATAGAAACTCTATGTTTTAAGTTAGTTATCGTTTAGCTTCGATTCAAGAGGTTAGTCAATGTTTGTTCACTAAACCAGTTCGTTTTTGAAAATTCCGCCTCCCCATATGTATTGGGGTGTTGTACATCGACTTACAGTGGTATCAGAGCCTCGCTAAACAATAAATAACTTACTTGCAAATTTGTATGAATTTCGAACGGAAAAAACGAAACCGGAAAACCCCGAAAACTCAAGTTTCTGTCGTTTTTTAAATGAAGTCCAAAAATTTTTCAGGGATTTTCAGAAAGCTTAAAAAGACAGTAGAAGAACACCCAAGAAAATTGGGCACATGATTCGGCTAAAGCGCCGCGGAAACGCGGC
The DNA here is from genome assembly GCA_030015575.1 of Agapanthus africanus. NCBI lineage: Eukaryota > Viridiplantae > Streptophyta > Magnoliopsida > Asparagales > Amaryllidaceae > Agapanthus > Agapanthus africanus. The sequence continues at coordinate 104,027 of JASDDO010000008.1, read as the reverse complement.
GGATCCCACCGATCCGCCGCGGTTCCGCCGCCGAGTTGTCGAGTCATGAACCCAATTTTCCTGCGTTGGTTCTATGTGATATTTGGGATTTTCTGGAATATTTAATTTTTGCTCAGGTTTCAGATTTGTAGAGCAGTATTGGAGCAAAATTAAAAGTGTTTAATCGATCGAAATTATACAGTATTTGCTTGTTGGATTATATCTGTGATTGTATAATGTGTTCGTAAACCTCCCCTAACTGCTAGTATGTCAGTTGGCAGGGGGTTGCATATTTCTGAAATGGATTTTATCTGTTTGTGCATATGAACTGTGTTTTACTGTTGTGATGTATAGCCGGGGTTATGTGATGGGTTATTATTTAATTCATTTGATGTAAATGTAATTTGTTGTGATATTATTTTGCGGGGCACATCCAGGTTGCGGTTGTAGCCACCGTTGTATTATTTCATTTTACTGTTTTTGCTCCTAGGACAGACCCAAGGTGGGGTGCACAAACTGCCGGGCGGGTAGTTTGCCGCACCCGTAGGGGTCGTGGGTGGGGTAATGGCTATTCATCACAACTGTGTAATCCGTATTTTGTTGCAGGCTCAAAACAAACCCGGATTGCTTGCAAATCCAATTAAGTTCATCTGTGATCTGAAATGAATATCATTACGTCAGACGAATGTAAAATATCTATATATATGATAGCTATTTTAGACGTCACTTATGTTTTACACCCGCGCTAGCCCAGTCCCCGCTCTGTCGTTAGTTAAGTAACCTAACGGGTAATGACGGGACCCAGTGGCGAATGCGGATGGCATAAGAGGACGTCATATTTTCGTTGTTCTCTGCAATGATGGGACGCATTATCTATAATGCAAAGAAAATAAACCAAAGTTTTAATCGTTGGAACAATTTAAAAGAAACCACTCGGTTAATTTTAAAAACAGATATTTTTAAATGCGGAGCTTTAACCACTCCTTTTAAAAGCTATCAGGTTCCTTCGGTTATATCAAGTTCATTACGTTCACGGTTTCTCCAAAACCATTCGTAGCCCTCCGTCATTTCATCTGGGTATTCAGTAGTATTCAAGCTATGTATTTTGACCAACGCCAAGGCATAGTGTTTGTTAGCTGCTGGATATTCATTTGTTGTATAGGTAGATGAGTTAGTTTGGGACAGTCGTATGATCATTTTGGCCAACGTCAAGGATATGTACGGATGGGTTCAAATTAACAAGATAATGATGGGTAGAACTTGGCATGTGACTTATGATATTTTGACCAACGCCAAGGTCATAAGAGCATGGGGCAAAAATCTATATCGGGAATTTCTAAAGAAACTGAAATTTGCAAAGAGATGCATACCATTTTCAGTTTGATGAATGTTGGTAGCATTCCTACAACATTATCAGACGATGATATTTGGATCCCGATCCTACTGTGAGTATATGCTACTTATCAGGATATTCGTCACTTAACGATCAATGCTATAAACCAAGTAGGTGTCCAGAAAGGTGTCAGCGGGGTTACGCCCCCAGAGAAAAGAGGTTATTTAATTAAGGAACTTCGCGAAAGCGTTGGAAAACCTCCCTCGAAGTATCGACACTAGCCTGGCTGAACGGTTAAGCAAGTATTGTACGGTGAGAATAGTCCTGGCTAATTCTTCTTTTATGGTTTGAGGAAGGATTCGAGAAACAGTGGGAGCCATCCAGTTTAGATAAACTAAAAACCACTCTAAACTTGCAAGAGCATCATGCTAAAGAGTTTTCTTCTCTCTCTCCTAATTGCAGCGACCCTAAAAATGACTGGACTTAAGTTACTTTTAGAGAAAAATATACTGACAGGGCCAAACTATAAAGATTGGTTGCGGAATGTCAAAATGGCTTTGACCTATGACAAATTGGGGTACGTCCTCACCGCTACGGCACCTGCTGTCCCTGGTCCCAAATCCAGCAATGCGGATAAGGAAATCCGCAAAACCTGGGATTTAGATTGCGCGAAAGCCAAGTGCATCGTGCTTGCCTCAATGAACAATGAACATCAGAGGAGGCACGAGGATATGGAACTAGACGCCATATTTCTCCATACAAAGGAACTTTATGGAGAGCAATCTCGTATAGCAAGATACGAGACCTCAAAGAACTTGTTTCGAGCGAGGTTGGCTGTCGGGTCATCGGTAGGAGAACATGTCCTAAAGATGATCAGCTATATAGAAGAGCTCGCAGACCTTGGGACGACTTTGGATAATGAGCTCTATACAGACTTTATTCTCCAGTCCCTTCCTTCCACCTACGCCCAGTTTATCCTGAACTTCAACATTCAAAGAAAAGAAGTTGAACTTCCGGAACTCCTGAACATGTTAAGGAGTGCAGAGGGCACCTTGCAGAAAGCAAGGGAAACACCCGCTATGTTTATTGGCGGTTCATCTTCTTCTGGGTCCAAGGCTAGGGCCAAAGGAAGGAAGAAGAAGGCCGCACCCAGACCTAGAGGAGGTGTAAGTAAGGTGGGAGGGAAGGGAAAGAAAAAGTTTGCAGTACCGATAGTTGTCCAGGATGAGTACTTACATTGTCACAGGAAAGGGCACTGGAAGAAGGATTGCAAGGCGTGGAACGCCAAGAACCAGGAACCGAAGCAAGCTGTGGCTTCGACTTCAGGTGTGTTTGTAATTGAGAATTGTCTGTCGATCAACTCTACTTCCTGTGTATTGGATACCGGATCAGGATCTCATATTTGCAATTCATTGCAGGCACTGAGAAATCGTAGAGTGCTGAAGGAAGGTGATATGACCCTAAAGGTTGCTAACGGAGCTAGCGTGGGAGCTGCGTCCGTCGGGGATTATCACCTAGGATTGACAAGTGGACACATTTTGGTTTTACATAACTGTTATTTTGTACCAAGCTTAACGTGTAATATCATATCAGTTTCCTTGTTATCAAATAAAGGTTATGATTTCACGTTTGTAAGAGATGTTGTCAACATCCATCTTAATCATGGTTTGATTGGGTCCGGTACATTAAATAACGGTATATATGTTTTAAACCAACTCCAAATTTTCAATGTCCAGAACACACTAAAAAGAAAGTCTCCAGATTTAAATAAAGCTTTCTTATGGCATTGTAGACTGGGTCACATCAATGAGAGAAGGTTGACTAAGTTGCATAGAGAAGAATATTTGGACACATTCGAATATCAAACCTATGACACTTGTCAATCTTGTCTCAAAGGAAAGATGACAAAGACTCCATTTACTGGACAAGGAGTAAGAGCGAGCGAGCTCTTATGACTCATACACAGCGATGTATGCGGTCCAATGTCTACACATGCAAGAGGTGGTTTTTCCTATTTCATTACTTTCACGGATGATTACTCAAGATACGGATTCATTTTTCTGATGAAACATAAATCCGAGGCTTTTGAGAAATTCCAAGAGTATAAGAATGAAGTAGAAAACCAAACCGGCAAAAGTATAAAGACACTTAGATCTGATCGAGGTGGTGAATACTTGAGTGCCGAGTTCCAAGGTTACCTAAAAGAGAAAGGAATTCTCTCTCAGCTTACTCCTCCATACTGTCATGACCCGAAAGTATGGAATATGACCGGCACTTAGACTACGAACGTCTCAAGGAGTACGTATGCTAAGAAGCCGAAACCCAGAAATCCAAACCAAGAGAAGTAGTAGAGAATAGGAAGAACCATATCAAATCAACCTGTATGCAACATAATATACAACGCCTAAAGGCGAGGATCACAACAGAAATGGAACTCAACCACCAAGAAACTCAAGAAATATAACATGCTACTCTATGGTCGAAAGAATAACATTACTGGTCTCTATCTAAAAAAAATACAAGTTTGGTTGATGGAACTTCTAGATACAACTGAAATATAATATACAAGGTATAATGATGGGTAAGATACAATAAACCCACCTACTAGCAAGTCACCCGAAAAGAAACCGTGCCCGCAAAGCCGTAATGAAATCCGTACGGCAACACCTGCAAGAAACTGGGGCACAACGGGGGTGAGTTGCCAACTCGTTCCAATTTGTAATTTTCCCTAATTAAATGTATTAGTGACGGCTTAAAATAATAATAAAATAATATTTTTTTCAGAAAATTTGAAATTTCACCAGCGGCTCAATAAACACCAAATAATAGCAATTACATAGTTAGAATGTGTATATTTAATTTTTATAATAAGATATTTGTATTTTGGCTTTTTACAGAAAACCCCCTTATTTTACCAATTTTTTTCGAAATTTCACCGAAACGATTTTCAAAACGTTACAATTTTCCTCCCTTAAAGAAATTCGGTCCCCGAATTTAAATTCAAACTCCCCCAAATACTAAAACATCTAAGAAAAACCATCAAGTCGTCGGGGCTCCGAAATTGTAACTACATAAAACAAATCGTAGCGCAGCGCATGCGCTTGAAAAATGAGCATATAACTCAAATCAAAACTCCGTCAAGCATCCCGCAATCATCGGAGTCATGGAGAAGACATCAATGCCAAATCCAAATCAAAACCAATATGATATAACTCGAAACTATAAATGTAAATATCGAATCTATATCTGTAAGTATCTGAAGGAAATGCATGCCAAATCTCTTTAAGTCGCTGTGCAACGCGTATAACACTGCACAGTGGCGGACGTCTACCATAAGAAAATAACTATATACATATATACCTTTGTTTGAAATGTACGTTCCGCCGTTTTAGAAACAATTTAGAAGGGTCTCCTTGTTTTAAACATTTCGTGTCATATCAGACACGTAGGTAAATACCGAGGCTATAGCTCGCTTTTTGGAAATCCCTTCAATAACTATCAATGCATGCAAAATGTATTCAGGTACTGTCCTCTGATTAGTCCTGCTCAGTACGGAAACACATAGCAATATCATAAAAATGTACTGCTCTATAAGAAATCAATCCCAAAATATGCACATGAATACTACGTGCGTCTGGTGCGCACGGAAATCAAAATCCATGAATGGGCCATACATGCGCACAGAAACAACAGCTAAGTGCATCAGGTGTGCACGAAACATCTGTCGTAGGCAACATGTGTGCCTGACAGCAAAATCAGGTGCATCTGACATGCACGAAAAATCTCGAATTAGTGCATCTGGTGTGCACCAAATCGCATCTCGTAACAGGCGTCCAACAGGCGCTAAAAATCCAATCCGGTGCATAAAATGCACAAAACAAATGTCGAGCATCACCCTCGAAATCGAAATCCAGTGTATCCAAGTGCACAAAATACATGTCACTGCACTGCCAGCATATATAAACTATACAGAGTGCAGGAACCAAATCGTGTGCGTGCATACGCACAAAATCAACTCAACTGTTTAAAACCGTAAAATCACAAACATGTGAAACTAAAGCACGAAAACGATATCAAGTGCAACACTGTGCAAAGATCGTAAATCCTCAATCATCAAAATCAAATCATACGAATAAATCACCCAAAACATCGAAATCAATAATGGCGGAACAGTACCGCTCAAGTGCATCCTCTAAGAATCTCGGGCCAACTGTCGCGGTCACTAGTGGGACGTCTCGTCGATGATCATGAACTCTGGCCTGCTGGTGTGCGTAACATGACCACTCCTGGGTCCAAGTCTTCTCCGTGGATTACCAATCTCACAATCCATCGGCTCATCGGCCCTGTCAAGGCAGCATATTACTGGCGTCGGCCTCTGGCTCTCTGAATGCACGTGACACATCTGATCCTGGGTGCAAGTATCATCGCAGCAGTATCCTGGAAGGAATCCGGCTCACGGTCTCTTCCATGTCTCGTCTCTGCCAACTTTCCGGAAGTCATTGTCCTTTCCTATATCTGCATCTTGCTCTGGAACGACTGCATACTCATCGCGACTCCTTCTGGAAGGTAAGTCCAAGTACCATGCCTCGGCATGCGCATCGCCTCTCTGATGTCGGCGGAGTGGAACGTCATCTCATCTAGATCTGGTGCGAACCTCTTATTCCACTTTTCTCTAATGTCGTCTGCTTTGGACTCGTCTCATCGCGGCTGCATGGACTGAGCTCCAACGGCTATCCTCGTATCTGCAGTCTCCCAAGAATGCATCTCACCACCTAGCATCCGAATTAAGTCGAGCCATCCAATCGATTCGTCAAAACCTCATAATCCCCCAAGAGCTCAACATCTTGGGTACAGTTTAATAGTATCGAGTACATACCACAGCATCGGTGGTCCAGCCGTAGAAGGGCAAACCCAAGCCTCACTAATGGCGCCGCAGAACTGCCGCAAACCCTAAGATTCAAAGGCTTTCACACGGTCATTAAGTCGAGTTAGGGTTTCATTCTTCTAGAGGGACCATAGAATTGCCTGCATGTCTTTCCGACTATCTTAAACTGGGAATAATAGGTTTCTGACATTCGATCGTCTCTGTCGACTCCCAACGTCTCCACGTGAAGTCGTCTCTAGCTGGAATCCATCTATCTGATGACCTCGCATCGGGTTAGGTGAACGATCCACATGTCCTAGTCATTCATCCACGATGACTAGCGACCTTCTATCATCTCTTAGTACAACTCGTTCTGCACTAACTCCAGCATATGGGGCAATACCTCGTCGTTCGCAGCAATAACTGGCTCGCTCGTCTGCACGCCGAACAGTGCCTCGATCATCATGAATAAGTAATATACCAACGGTCATCAAGATCTGGCTGGCCTCTATCATTAGCTCAATCCTCTAATGTCGATCAGCACATCCGAGTAACCTCATAAAGGCGATCCGCCAAACGCTCATGGCGCGGAAACACAGTCAAAAGACACCTCTCTATAATCGGGTGTCGCCGGAATCATGCCCTGGTCAGTCCTCGTTCGTGCCGAGCTCGTGCTGACCGCGACTCTAGCCGTAGCTCTCCCTGCCCGTAATCGTGGCAGCAAAACCAAACTGGTACCGATGAGGATAGATCAGGAAGGAATATAATACTGAACAAGGAAATGTACATTCTAAGGCTTCTTAAGTGGAGTGGCGTGTCGTAAATATGCCGCGGAACATACCAACGGTACGTCACTCTACTTTAGTCACCTATTCCATCAACCAAGGGTCATCCTACGCTCCGAAGGTAAAACCTAACGCTCTGATACCAACTTTGTCACGACCCGAAAGTACGGAACATGACCGGCACTTAGACTACGAACGTCTCAAGGAGTACGTATGCTAAGAAGCCGAAACCCAGAAATCCAAACCAAGAGAAGTAGTAGAGAATAGGAAGAACCATATCAAATCAACCTGTATGCAACATAATATACAACGCCTAAAGGCGAGGATCACAACAGAAATGGAACTCAACCACCAAGAAACTCAAGAAATATAACATGCCACTCTATGGTCGAAAGAATAACATTACTGGTCTCTATCTCAAAAAAATACAAGTTTGGTTGATGGAACTTCTAGATACAACTGAAATATAATATACAAGGTATAATGATGGGTAAGATACAATAAACCCACCTACTAGCAAGTCACCCGAAAAGAAACCGTGCCCGCAAAGCCGTAATGAAATCCGTATGGCAACACCTGCAAGAAACTGGGGCACAACGGGCGTGAGTTGCCAACTCGTTCCAATTTGTAATTTTTCCTAATTAAATGTATTAGTGACGGCTTAAAATAATAATAAAATAATATTTTTTTCAGAAAATTTGAAATTTCACCAGCGGCTCAATAAACACCAAATAATAGCAATTACATAGTTAGAATGTGTATATTTAATTTTTATAATAAGATATTTGTATTTTGGCTTTTTACAGAAAACCCCCTTATTTTACCGATTTTTTTCGAAATTTCACCGAAACGATTTTCAAAACGTTACACATACACTCCACAGCATAACGGTATATTGGAGAGACGGAATCGAACCCTATTAGATATGGTACGATCCATGATGAGTAATGCTGAGTTACCACGATCTTTCTGGGGTTATGCGCTAGAATCAGCGGCATATCTTTTGAACATGGTTCCTACCAAGACTGTGCCTACCACCCCATATCAGATGTGGAGTGGGAAGAAACCCTATCTTCAGTATTTGAAAATATGAGGATGTCCAGCTTTTGTTAAAAAGCAGCATGTGGGCAAGCTCGAGGCACGATCAGTAAAGTGTAAGTTTGTGGGATATCCAAAGAACTCCAAGTGGTATCTATTCTATTATGCAGAGGAACAAAAGGTGTTTGTTTCTCGTAATGCCCATTTTCTAGAATATCAGTTTTTAGAAAAGGAAATAAGTGGGAGCGAAATAGAACTGGAAGAAATTCCAGAACCACAAACTGCTACTGAAAGTTTGGTAGAACCGGAAGTTCAAGAAGTACAGGACATTCCCGCACCCCTCCGCAGGAGTAGTAGGCCGTCTCATCCACCTGAGAGATACTACGGTTTTCTCATAGATGGGGATAGAGAGGATTGCATCATAGATGATGATGAACCTACTGACTTCCAGCAGGCCATCCAGAGCGACGACTCGGTACGATGGCTAGATGCAATATGGACCGAAATGGAGTCCATGTACACCAACAAAGTATGGACTTTGGACTTTGCTCCAGATGGGGTAAAACCCATAGGATGCAAATGGATCTTCACGAAAAAGATTGGTGTAGATGGACAGGTGGAAACCTATAAGGCTAGACTTGTTGCAAAGGGTTTTCGTCAAAGACCTGGTTTGGACTATGACGAAACCTTTTCTCCAGTGGCTATGCTCAAATCCATTCGGGTCCTTCTTGCTATTGCTGCCTTCCATGATTATGAAATCTGGCAGATGGACGTAAAGACGGCTTTTCTGAATGGAAATTTAGAAGAGAGCGTCTATATGGATCAGCCAGAGGGTTTCAATCAGAGTGGGAGCAGCGGGAAAGTATGCAAGCTGCTTAAGTCCATTTATGGACTAAAGCAAGCATCGCGGAGTTGAAACATCTGTTTTGATGAGACAGTCAAAGAATATGGCTTTATCAAAAATCCAGATGAACCGTGCATATATAGTAAAGTTGTAGCCAGAAGTGTTGTATTCCTCGTCTTGTACGTGGATGACATTCTATTGATAGGAAATGACATTCCTATGCTACAATCTGTCAAAGGATTCTTGTCACACAGATTCTCCATGAAAGACCTGTGTGATGCCTCTTACATTCTGGGGATCCGGATCTATCGTGATAGATCCAAGAGGATGTTGGGACTTTCGCAGTCCAGGTATATCGACACTGTACTGAAAAGATTCAGTATGGAAGATTCTAAGCGCGGTAATCTACCGGCTTGTTACGGAATCACCCTCCCCAAAGAGATGTCTCCCAAGACTGATTTGGAGAGGGAACGCATGTCCATTATACCCTACGCTTCTGCGGTAGGCTCTATAATGTATGCGATGTTGTGCACCAGACCAGATGTAGCTTACGCACTAAGCGTGGTAAGCCGGTATTAGTCAGACCCAGGGAAGAAGCACTGGATAGCAGTAAAGAACATTCTCAAGTACCTGAGAAGGACTAAGGAGATGTTTTTGGTTTACGGCAGAAAAGACCTCAGGTTAGAGGCCTTTGCTGATTCCGGCTTCCAGAGTGATAAGGACGATTCCAAGTCCATGTCGGGTTATGTCTTTACCCTCAATGGAGGGGCGGTGTGCTGGAAGAGCTCCAAGCAGGACACCGTTGCTGACTCGACGATGGAAGCGGAGTATATAGCTACTTGCGATGCCGCAAAAGAAGCAGTCTGGATGAAGAAGTTCCTAACAGAACTTCAGGTGGTTCCTACCATAGTTGATCCAATACCTCTGTATTGCGACAACAATGGAGCTATAGCTTTAGTGAAGGAACCAAGGTCCCATCAGAAGTCCAGACACATCTTGAGGCGGTATCACCTGATCAGGGAGATCATTGATCGTCAGGAGATCGAGGTACGGAGAGTTGTTTCTGAAGAGAACATTGCTGATCCATTCACGAAGGCCCTACCTCAGATTCAGTTCGAGAGGCTACTCGAGATCATTGGTCTTCGATATGCCAGTACATGGCCCTAGTGCAAGTGGGAGATTGTTAGTGTTTATGCCCTAGAAGGCCATTACTGTATCATACTAGTTTGTATATTACTTCATGGAAGCTTGGGATATTCACATGTATATAACCGTCTTGCTAAACATGGTAGTATGCTACTTGGTTTTCCTATCTTAATATGTGAGTATACGTATTGATAGAGCTCTTAGGATCTTGCTTGACTACCAGCGTTGTGATGGCGGTCTCACTAGTGGGGGCTGGATAGTCTACAAGCACATCCTTATTCAGGTCCCTGGTCGTTGGATTATCGAGACAGAGCATCGATACTCCGGAGTAGACTAGTGTGTACGCTTCTCATCCCAGTTGGGGAGATGGTCTGTCCCACAGCCGTTAGTACGTCGTACTGGAGATAGTATACAGGTGCTCGTTGGGTTACGGGTACACTGGACAGGACTCACAGGGAACTGTTGGTTAGTTTTATACCAGTCGTCAGTGACCAGTTCCCAGGTGACATGAGTACAGCATAGTCCGCAGACTTGACACTGCTACTTCGCCTCGAGTGTGTCCCACTGTTCTTAGATTGCTACCCTACCACGGCTCAAAGGAGTCGTGCAAACAGGTAGCAGTTGGGTGCAGTCCCGAGCACTTGGAGGCAGTGGCGGTTAGACAGGATTCGTCCCTCCCGGTATTTGGAGTTGATATCGCGCTGTGTCAGAGAGCCATTACGCAAAGTCCCTGGCCAGGGCAAGCGAGATTTGCTGGTAGGTTCCAGTAGTTTCTCAAGGTGTAATGGGCTTCCCTCCGACACGACTTATACCGCTATTAGGGGATTGACGCTTGCAGCCCCCTAGGCCCGATATGCGATAGTCTTGGACGAACGGACCGGACTGTATGGAGATTGTCACATCAGACTCAGTAGGAGTTCGGATGGGTTCCCTCATCGGCCTTCTTATCGACATCTACCTGGGGACCGTTACGTACAGCTAGTGCCGCTTGCGGTCTGTGGTTAAACCCACTGCCAGCGTAGTAGTCGAGTCTCTAGAGTCCCACACAGAGAGTTTCCCTACTCCAGGCGAAACGATATAGAGGTCGTATGGTTTTACGACAAGGGTTCGGACGCATACGTGCGTTTATGCGCGTACGACTTTCGGACAGTTTTTACCAGTCGGCTTTGGTTTAAGCCAGTTACAGGTATCCGGTTATTGGATTTATACAGTCTAAAGTTTTTCCGTATTTTTGCGGAAAGGAGGGGCGTTCTCGTAATTGCGCGAGAAGCTTCTAGAAGGTGGTGACTAAGGAGGTTAAGGAGGCATAAGCAATGAATGTGATTAGTGAGTCATATGGATGATTCATCCATGTCATTAATGCATAATAAATGCTTAATGACTCATGGAGTGAATCATCACTAGATATTATCAAGCATGGTTGCTAAATTCATTATTTATTCTTTTCTTGATAAAAGAAATGCTTGATATATATTATCATAACTCATTATTCTCACTTCATGATTATCCTCACCTTCTCTTTCCTCAAGCTCTCCCTCTTCAAACCCTAATCCTCCCCTCTCATGTGTTGAGTACAAGGATTAGTTAGACTACTTAATCCATAACCCTCTCTATATTACACCTAGCTTCTTTGATTAGCACTTAAAGAAGTTTAGTTGCCTCAAGTTTAGAGGCTAAGCTTGGAGTAAAGCTCTCGGGTGGATCGTCTACTACTTCGAGAAGGACGAGGAGGAGGTGGAGTTCGCAAAGACGAAGGACACTATTCGTTAGGTATAATCCCTAAAAATAGTAGCATAGAAACTCTATTTTTTAAGTTAGTTATCGTTTAGCTTCGATTCAAGCGGTTAGTCGATGTTTGTTCACTAAACAAGTTCGTTTTTGAAAATTCCGCCTCCCCATAAGTATTGGGGTGTTGTACATCGACTTACAAGGGTTAGGGTTGGGGTTGGGGGTGGGGTTAGGGTGGGGTTGGGGTTCGGGTTCGGGTTGGGGTTGGGGTTGGGGGTGGGGTGGGGGTTGGGGGGGTGGGGTAGGGTTGGGGTGGGGTTGGGTTGGGGTTGGGGTTGGGGTTGGGGTTCGGGTTGGGGTTGGGGGTTAGGGTTAGGGTTGGGGTTCAGGGTTGGGGTTCGGGGTGGGGTTGGGGTTAGGGTTGGGGTGGGGGTTGGGGTGGGGTTGGGGTTGGGGTTCGGGTTGGGGTTCGGGTTGGGTTCGGGTTTGGGTTCGGGGTTGGGGTGGGGTTGGGGTTGGGTTTGGGTTTGGGTTTGGGGTTGGGGTTTGGGTTGGGGTTCGGGTTCGGGTTCGGGTTCGGGGTTCGAGGTTCGGGGTCGGGGTTCGGGTTCCGGGGTCCGGGTCCGGGTCCGGGTCCGGGTTGGGGTTGGGGTTGGGGTTGTTGGGGTGGTTGGGGTTGGGGTTGGGGTTGGGGTTGGGTTTGGGTTTTGGGTTAGGGTTTTGGGGTTTGGGGTTGGGGTGGGGGTTGGGGTGGGGGTCGGGGTGGGGTCGGGTCGGGGTCGGGGTCACGGTCGGGGTCGGGGTCGGGGTTGGGGTTTGGGTTGCGGTTGGGGTTGGGGTTGGGGTGGGGTTGGGGTTAAGGTGAGGGTTAGGGGTAGGGTTTGGGTTGGGGTAGGGTTAGGGTTCGGGTTGGGTTCGGGTTGGGTTGGTTAGGGTTGGGGTTAGGGTGGGGTTAGGGTTGGGGTAGGGTTAGGGTGGGGTTCGGGTTCGGGTTCAGGTTCGGGGTCGGGGTCGGGGTCGGGGTCGGGTTCGCGGTCAGGGTCAGGGTCGGGGTCGGGGTCGGGGGTCGGGTCGGGTCGGGGTTGGGTCGGGGTTGGTGTTGGGGTTGGGGTTCGGGTTAGGGTTTGGGTTCGGGTTAGGGTTAGGGTTAGGGTTGTTGCATCCAAGTTTGTTGGTCACTGTCACCCTGTATTACCAATACATTGATTCTGAACGAATGTTATTAGATACCGAACCTTATATACAAAATCATATCAGTCTCTTTATAAGTAAAGAAATGATAAAATTTTGTATTGCTGGATAATGTTTTGAACATTTCCTATATCAAAAGTTGATCGTTTCAGGCACGTTATCTAAAAGCATTAATGTTCTAAATCAAACTACAGTTCTTAGTATATGGAACACACACAAGAGGAAGAGTTCAGAAATGAACGAATTCTTTTTGAGGTATTGTAGACTAGGTCAGATCAATGTGACCCGACTAGCTAGAGTTTCATAAAGTTGCATATTTAAATTAGTTTGAATTTACATCTTGTGAAACTAGCCAGTCATGTCACAGAGATAAGATGACCATAGCTCCGTTTACTAGAAACAGAGAAAGAGTTAGTGAACTCTTGGGATGATACATGTTGATGTATGTAGGTCCCCAGTCTACACATGCCAAGATAGGTTCTTTGTACTTCATTACATTCTCTGATAATCTCTCGAGATTCAGACCTATGTTCTTGTTGAAACACAAGTCCGAACCTTTTGAGATATTCACAGAATATAAGTTAGAAGTAGAGAACCAATAAGGGTATAAGTATTATGTCCTTTGATGAGATCAAGGAGGAGAATACTTGAGCACGGAAATCCTGGACTATTCTAAAGGAGAATGAGATTCTCTCTCAGCATTACTCCTCCGTATACACCATAGCACGATGGTATATCGGGGCAGAGCAGATACACCCTATATGATAAGGTGTGCTCTATGATGAGTACTACTGAGTTACCTATTTCCTTTTGGGTGTTATGCACTTGAGAAGTTGCATACCTATTGAATAGGGTTCCAATCAAATCAGTTGCCTACCACTTCATATGTGATATGGAAAGGGAAGAGCCCATATCTTAAAATAGTTAAGATTTGGGGTTATCTGGCCTATGTCTAAAGGCAAAATCCGGACAAACTCGAGGCAAGATCTGTTATGTAGATCTGGAAATGTTCCAGCTATACAAACTGCAGCTGATGATTTGGTAGAACCGAAGGATTCAATAGTAACCAACGAATCTCAGCCTCTCCGCCGATCTAGTAGGGTTCCTCACCCGCCTGAGAGATACTTCGGTTCCTCTATGACAGTGGGAGCGAGGAATGCATCATGAGATGATGACCCAACTAGTTTCGAGCTGGCCATCAGGAGTGAGACTCTGTAAGAATGGCTGGATGCTTAGCGATCTGAGATGGAATCCTTATACACCAGCAAAGTATGGACTTTGGCTGCTATATCTGAAGGGTTAAATCCCCATCAGGAGCAAGTATATCTTGAGAAGATTACTTGGTGTAGATGGAAAAGTTGAGACTTTCAAAGCTAAACTTGTTAAAGGTTTTCGTCATTGACCAGGCGTGGATAATGATGAAACCTTTTTCCAGTAGCTATGCTTAAGTGTAGGGTTCTTAGGCACTCTAGTGGAGTCTCACAAGGCATTAAACATGCACAAATCAAATTTTACGGGTGCCTACAAACCCTAATACGGATCGTTAACTAGATGTTTAGGCGAAACGAGCAAGTAAACGGAAATGCATCTAAAGGAAAGGGGCTACAACCTTTGTAGATCCGGTCCACCACCTCCTAGGCTCCGTGATGAAGTCCCCTCGCTGTCCAAATCGTATCTTGGGCTCTAGCGTCGGCTTCATCGGAAGAAAAACGGGCTAGGTCATCGACGACGTTGCCGAAGATGATCTACGTCAAGGCATCGCTAGATCAAGCTCCACCTTCACCAAGCCATGAAAACTTGTGAAGGAAACACCCTATACTACTTGGCAAGAGGTAGAGGATGAAGAAATAGGAAGTGGGTAGACTTTAGTTTTGGATTTCTCACTAGTTTTCATCACTTGCCATTGGAGTAGCAAGCTTTCTTCATGGAAGAAGAAGATGAAGAAGAAGAAGAAGTTATGATAAGTCTTGAATAATTAGATAAAAAAAAAATTCAATACTTATCATACTTTCAACCTTAGTTAGGTGTAGAGAAAAGACCATGGTTAAAAGGATGGTTAGGGTTAAGCATAAGAACAAAAGAGTGACTTAGTCAAAGTTTCAAGAAACTTCAACTAAAAGACAAAACATTCAACCATTCATTTATCCTTTTCTTTTTCTAAAATGAACAAATAAGAAAGATAAATGAATAAATAATCAAAACCCTAATCATTAACTTAAACCATGGTTTGATTCTTTACACTTAACCAAGTAAGCATGTATCATCAAACATGATACAAACACGTGCACAAAACTATATCGCATATACAATGTGTACAATTCAAGTGAGAAAATCCTTTTAAAGTGAACCAATACTAGTTAACGCAAAGTAATATATCAAATATATAAATACGCACTAAATCATTAAATCAACACTTGATTTAACGATCCGGTCATATCGGATATAACCGGCTAGTATCATATGTATCGGCTTATCGAATCAATCCTTGATTCGATAACTAGGTTATATCGCATATAACCAATCGATACATTCATCGCGAGAATAGAATACGGTATCACATACTCGCATTATTCTCGGTCCCGCACATATCTCATATGCGCTCCTATTTCGTTTCGCTTGAGCTAGGAAACCTCTGTGTAGGACTCTAAAGACTCGTCAATACGCCGGCAGCAGATGATGATCATATCAAACACCCACAAGCCGCAAGCGGTCTGATAAACGTAGCGGCCACCCGGGTATTGAGCGATCAGAAGATCGACGAGCAAGCCCGCTCACACTCCTGTGAATCCAACCAGTAACACTTACCGTATAGTCCAGTCAGTTCGTCTGATATGTCGCATATCTCGCCTAGGGGTGGTAAACGTCAGACCCCAATAGCTCGATAAGTCATGCCGACGTAGGGTCCATAACATTCGTGAAACTACTGATAACTCTTACCAGTATATCACTGCAACCTTGGCCAGGGATTTCCTGTTATGGCCAGTCGAGCATAGCGCAACATCAACCCCCAATACCGGGAGAGACGAATCCCCTCCTATCGCTCATTGCCTCCATGTGAATCGGGACTGTACCCAAAAACCACCTGTTTGCACAACTCAGTAGAGCCGTGGTAGGGTGGAAATCAAAGCACAGTGGGAGACACACAAGACTCTATGACGATCTCGGGTCAACAGACTAAGCTGTACCAGTGTCACCAGAGAACTGCCATCTGACGTGAGGTATAATACCATCTGGGAGTTCTCGGCGAGTCCGTTCAGTGTACTCAGTCTCCACTGAGCACCCGCATACCATCTCCGATGTCAAACACCAATGGATATGGGATCATCCATCGCCCATCGCATGGGTCGAGAAGATATACGCTAGTCTACTCTGGAATATCGATGCCCCGTCTCGATATTCCCTCGACTAGGAACAATGAAGGATGTACTCATTGACTACCCAGGCCCCACTAGTATGATCTGCATCATAGTCCTGGAAGTCGGGTACACATCCTAAGGGCTTTACCAACGTGTAATCAGAGAGACAGAAAGTATACATGTTAAGATAAAGAGCAACCAGATTGCGTACTATCATGTCGAGCAAGAAAGTCCTACCTATATATGTCCCAGCATCCACTACAATATACATCCAATGTACAGTAATGGCCTCTAGGGCATACATATAACTAACAATCTCCCACTTGCACTAGGGCCATCTGTAGCAGTGGTCGCAGTATCTAATACTCAACCATCCCATATGAGTCTCTCTCTGGGAAAAGGCCTTCGTGAGTGGATCTGCCGTGTTGTCCTCTGAGTTTACTCTCCTAACCTCGATCAACCTGGAGATCAACTATCTCCATGATCAGGTGATGCTTCCTCAGAATTTGTCTGGGTCACTGATGGGACCAGGGTTCTAGGGCCGAAGCCACACTTCCATTGTCATACAATGGCAGGAACCTAGTTTATCTTATGAACCAATATACCCCCAAACTTCCTCTTTGGTAGTATCTTTAATAGCGATGTTACCAGTCTTTATCGTCTAGTTTGCCACGGTATCTAGCTTGGAACTCTTCCAACATACCGTCCCTTTACTGAGGGTAAAGACAGTGCCTGTGACGACATTCAGTCGTCTTTATCACCCTGGAACACTTCCAGTGATTCTCCCCAGGATCGATTGATACAATCTCACTTTACCTAGTGAGAACCCTAATATCCCTTTAGATCTATCTCATAGGTCCAAATCTCAGGATTTAGGAGGTATCACTTTGATCCTATTTGGAGAATCCTTGTGATAATAGGAGATTGACCGATCGTAGTATAGGAAACTCTTTTCCTATCAAGAGTATGTTGTCTACGTACAATACGAAGATGACCACCTTACTCTCTACTACCCTTTTGTATATACAAGGTTCGTCTACCATTTTGATGAAGTCAAGCACTTTGACTATCACATCAAAACAGACGTTCCAACTCCGCGATGCCTGCTTTATTCTATAAAGCAACTTGCATACGTTTCCGCTGCTCCCACTGTCTACGAGGCCCTCTGGCTGTGTACTTACAGACGTTCTCTTCTAAATCAGTATTTAGAAAAGCAGTCATGGCACCCAACCGCCAGATATCGTAGTCATGGTATGTAGCCGTGGTAAGTAGGATCTGGATAGACTTAAGCATTGCTACTGGAAAAAGGTTTCATTATTATCCACGCCTGGTCGATGACGAAAACCTTTAACAAGTCTAGCTTTGAAAGTCTCAACTTTTCCATCTACACCAAGTAATCTTCTCAAGATATACTTGCTCCTGATGGGGATTTAACCCTTCAGATATAGCAGCTAAAGTCCATACTTTGCTGGTGTACATGGATTCCATCTCAGATCGCTAAGCATCCAGCCATTCTTACAGAGTCCCTACTCTCGATGGCCTGCTCGAAACTAGTTGGGTCATCATCTTATGATGCATTCCTCGCTCCCACTGTCATCGAGAAACCGAGGTATCTCTCAGGCGGATGAGGAACCCTACTAGATCGGCGGAGAGGCTGAAGTTCGTCGGGAACTATAGAATCCTTTGGTTCTGTCAAATCATCAACTGCAGTTTTGTATAGCTGGAACCTTTCCAGTTCTACAGAACTGATCCTGCCTCGATCTTGTCCGGATTTTGCTTTAAACATAGGCCGGACAACCCCAAATCTTAACTCGCTTAAGAGATAGGATCTTCCCATACCATATCTCATATGGAGTGGTAGGCACTGATTTGATTCAAACCTAATTCAATAGGTATGCAGCTTCTCAAGTGCATAACCCCAAAAGGAAATAGGTGACTCAGTAATACTCATCACAGAGCACACCATATCTAATATTGTGCAATTGCTCCGCCCTGATACACCGTTGTGCTGTGGTGCATTCAGAGGAGTAACACTGAGAGAGAGAATCTCATTCTCCTTTAGAATAGTCCAGGAATTCTATGCACAAGTATTCTCCTCCCTGATCTTATCATAGGACATAATACTTATACCCGTATTCTGGTTCTCTACTTCTAACTTATATTCTGTGAATATCTCAAAAGGTTCGGACTCATGTTTCAATAGGAACATATGACTGAATCTTGAGAGATTATCAGAGAACGTAATGAAGTATAAAGAACCAGTCCTGGCATGTGTAGACAGGAGACCTTACATTCATCATAATGTATCAGTCCCAAGAGTTTACTAACTCTTTCTCTGTTTCCAATAAACAGAGCTGGTGTCATTATATCTTTGTGACATGACTGGCAAGTTTCACAAGATGTAAATTCAAACTGATTTAAATATGCATCTAAAATGTAACTTCAGCCAGTCGGGTCGCATTGATGTGACCTAGTCTACAATGCCTCAAGAAGGATTCGTTCATTTCTGAACTCTTCCTCTTGTGTGTGTTCAGTATACAAGGAACTGTAGTTTGATTTAGAACGTCAATGCTTTTAGATAACGTGCCTGAACCGATCAACTTTTGATATAGGAAATGTTCAAAACATTATCCAACAATACAAAATTATATCCTTCTTTACTAATAAAGAGACTGATATGATTTTGTATATCAGGTTCGGTATCTAATAGCATTTGTTTAGAATCAATGTATTAGTAATACAGGGTGACAGTGACCAACAGACTTGGCTGCAACACTTGCCCCGTTTTCTGTCTCATGAAACTTATCACCCGTTCTCAGTTTTTCTACCTTTGTGTAGCCCTATGTAACAGATTACATATCTGGGATCCTGATCCGGTATCATATACAGAGGATACTGAGAAACAGTTCTGTTTAACGAACACACCCGAAGAAGATGCATCATATGCACTTTCTTCGTTTGGGCGGCATAGGAATTCTGGTATTCCCCTATTTCCTGCTCTATCTTATAACAATTATAAGTTGGAGCGGGACCAACGTTCCCCAGCTCAGTATAACAAGCAGGTTCGGTTAATACATCCATATTATTATCTTGATTAAGGCGTGATATGGTCGCTACCTGGAGAGAGAGAGAAGAAAACACTCTGCGTGCGCTCTAGCAAGATTAGATTGGTTATTTATATTATCTAATCAGGATGGCTCCCACTGTTTTTATCAAATCTTCCTTCAAACCCTAAAAGGAAAGACTAGCCGGGATTAATTACACTCTACAAGTTCGCCAATCTTTCAGCCAGGCCAGTGTCGGTACTTTGAGGGAGGTTCCCCGTGCTTTCGCACGGACCTAATTACTGTAAACCTCGTTTTCCCAGAGGTGTAACACCGTTGACACCTTTCTAGACACCTACTTGATCGGCTAATTGTAAAGTGCAAAACTCTCCCAGGAGTAGCAATTACTCGCAGTGGGTATCGGGATCCAACTATCATATAGAAGGTATGCAATCTCATTGCAAGTTTCAACACTTGAAACTCCCGATAAAGGTTTTTACCCCTAGCACCTATGACCTTAACTATGGTCAACAAATCATAAGTACTAGTCAAGTTCTACCCGTCATTTCGTGATTAATTAGACCCACCCACATGACCCTTAACTAAGGTCAACAAAGTCACGCGACTGTCCTAACTAATCGCATCATATGCGGTGTAGGAAGACATCACTTAGCTACCGTACACTGTGCCTTGACTATGGTCAACAAACACAGCACGAATACTAAGTACTCTACTTCCTAAAATGACGGAGGGTTGCGGCTGGTTTTTGTGAAAACCTTTAACGCTTTGAACTTGATCTCGTTGCGGAATCAAATGGTTTTTAAATGGAATGTTTTCGAGGCTTTTCTAGTTTTGCTAAAGGGGTCACTCCCGGTGAAGGGATTGTCGGCCCTTTCCTCGTCGAATGAGGTGCGGGATATATCATATATATCACTGTGCAAAGCGGAAACTATAGAAGCTATCAAAAGACAAACCGAGTGATGTAGCATCTGCCAGTTATCGCTAAAGGAGTCACTCCCGGTGAAGGGATCTCGGTCCTTTCCCTATCGAATAAGGTGCAGGATGTTCTATAAGGAACACCGCGATGCAAAGCAAGAACTGTAGCTACCTGTTTTCATTTTGAAATTCGATTCCACAACATCAATTAGGTTTATTTTCTTTCATTAATCTCATTAATGAATATCCCATCATTTAATTCCACCTAATCATCACAGATAAATATAACGTACGCTTATGCCATCCGCATTCGCCTCGATGTCCCGTCTGCACCGTTAGGTTAGGTAACTAACGGCAGAGCGAGGCAGGGCTAGCGCGGGTGTAAAACATAAGCAACGTCTATATAATATATCATATATACTATATACTACATCTATCTGAACGGAGTACAGAACATCGCAGATAACGCAGCAGAAAGAATCATATGAAATATTGGATATACTAGGACGTCCGTGTTTTCAATACGAGCCAGTATAAAACACGGATTCCACGGTCGTGATGAATATCCAATCCCACACCCCTAGACCCCTACGAGAGCGGCAAGCAACCCTACCAATTCTAGGGTTAGGAGACCCGGACTCGACTCCTCGAGTTGGTCTCCCACTGGACCCCAGAAACCGGCTACTTGTGCTCCCCTCCTTGGGTCTATCCTAATGCGGAAAAGTAAATAATATACAACGGGTGACGACTTCCGCAACCTGGAAGTGCCCCAATAAAAGAATATTACATACAAGTTTTTACATGAATGAAAATGAAAAACACTCATCTCACATAAAAACCCCCCGGCTATTCAAACACGACGATCCAATATAACATATCCAGCAACACATAACATCACATGTCATCAACGTAAGTAAATATGCGCATCCCAATTGTCGTTGACATATAGCAACGAAACCGGCGATATCACATATTACACTTACGGTCACAGAAAAGAAAGTGTAAAACTACAACAGTTGGAATCCGCAACCACCTCAGACATCGCATGTCTGACCAAATGAATTACTTAGACATCGCATGCCTAACAATTATAAACCCCGCATTTTAGTCTCATTATCGAAAACTCTTTTCAATATTAAGTCGGGCAATTCAACAGGATTCCCGACATTCTGATCGAATGCTCGTCGCAAACTTCAGTAGACGGCCGCACCCCCGACGCCGTCGACAAAGTGCACCAAGGCGGAACACCGCTGCCGCGAGCACCCGAACGGATGCTTTCGGCGACGGGGTTCTCCTACAGTCACTTGGTCGGGGCTATGGAGTGAGGCTGTCTATTAAGTTTACCCGGCGAGTATCCGCGTACGCTACGTGATTGCGACGGACTTTTGATCACATCAAAATTCCGTGGCAACCGATCAAGTGAGACTAAAGTGCTATGTTTATAACATTCATTCCGTTATCTCATAACTATTTGTGAATTCCAATTATTGTATCACATTCCGGATAAATAGAAAATGCTAAACTTTTCGGTCGAACAATCGAACACCCATGTTTTCCCGATACAGCTCAACAGATGAAATAAGTCTAACAACATTCAGTTCGTGCCTCAGTACCAACGGTCCAGCCGTAGAAGGGTCAAGCCAACGCCTCACATGTGGCATGCCGTACTGCCCCAAACCCGAAGGTTCTAAGGGCAGTTCAAGACGGTCACATAATCGAGTTAAGGTTTGTTGTCTTCTAGAGGGTCCATCGAGTTACTTGCACTACTTAGAACGTCGTTAAACTACGGAAAAATCCAACTCTTGGAAATTTCCCGGCAGGGGAAAAATTGGGTATTTATATCCGGTCGAACTTTTTAACATATTCTGAAATTTATCCGGAAAGCCACACCGACAAAATTAGACAGTCCGATCGAATACACCGAGTCCCCAATACAACTCAGAAAATAAAACTCTAGAATAAATATTAAAATATTCCCAGGAAAACCAACACCAGAAACTAGGAGTTACTGTGCAAACAGTATTGGGCATTGTGACTATACTGCCGCGGAACCGCCGCAGAAGCCTTGCTTCTGCCGCGGTTCCGCCGCACTCTTGTCGAATCATGGACACATGTTGCACAGTAATTCTTAGGATTCCCTGCTGATTTTTCTGGATATTTTTAATTTCGAAAAAACCACATTTTACAGAAATGTCCAGAGAGCATTTTCAAGTCGGGGTTTTGTGTTCGTTCGGACTTCTAATTCCGTCAGGACTTCGCCTATGGCTCTAGCTAGGCTCTGATACCACTATAGTGTTCCTAGGCACTCTAGTGGAGTCTCACAAGGCATTAAACATGCACAAATCAAATTTTACGGGTGCCTACAAACCCTAATACGGATCGTTAACTAGATGTTTAGGCGAAACGAGCAAGTAAACGGAAATGCATCTAAAGGAAAGGGGCTACAACCTTTGTAGATCCGGTCCACCACCTCCTAGGCTCCGTGATGAAGTCCCCTCGCTGTCCAAATCGTATCTTGGGCTCTAGCGTCGGCTTCATCGGAAGAAAAACGGGCTAGGTCATCGACGACGTTGCTGAAGATGATCTACGTCGAGGCATCGCTAGATCAAGCTCCACCTTCACCAAGCCATGAAAACTTGTGAAGGAAACACCCTATACTACTTGGCAAGAGGTAGAGGATGAAGAAATAGGAAGTTGGTAGACTTTAGTTTTGGATTTCTCACTAGTTTTCATCACTTGCCATTGGAGTAGCAAGCTTTCTTCATGGAAGAAGAAGATGAAGAAGAAGAAGAAGTTATGATAAGTCTTGAATAATTAGATAAAAAAAAATTCAATACTTATCATTCTTTCAACCTTAGTTAGGTGTAGAGAAAAGACCATGGTTAAAAGGATGGTTAGGGTTAAGCATAAGAACAAAAGAGTGACTTAGTCAAAGTTTCAAGAAACTTCAACTAAAAGACAAAACATTCAACCATTCATTTATCCTTTTCTTTTTCCAAAATGAACAAATAAGAAAGATAAATGAATAAATAATCAAAACCCTAATCATTAACTTAAACCATGGTTTGATTCTTTACACTTAACCAAGTAAGCATGTATCATCAAACATGATACAAACATGTGCACAAAACTATATCGCATATACAATGTGTACAATTCAAGTGAGAAAATACTTTTAAAGTGAACCAATACTAGTTAACGCAAAGTAATATATCAAATATATAAATACGCACTAAATCATTAAATCAACACTTGATTTAACGATCCGGTCATATCGGATATAACCGGCTAGTATCATATGTATCGGCTTATCGAATCAATCCTTGATTCGATAACTAGATTATATTGCATATAACCAATCGATACATTCATCGCGAGAATAGAATACGGTATCACATACTCGCATTATTCTCGGTCCCGCACATATCTCATATGCGCTCCTATTTCGTTTCGCTTGAGCTAGGAAGCCTCTGTGTAGGACTCTAAAGACTCGTCAATACGCCGGCAGCAGATGATGATCATATCAAACACCCACAAGCCGCAAGCGGTCTGCTAAACGTAACGGCCACCCGGGTATTGAGCGATCAGAAGATCGACGAGCAAGCCCGCTCACACTCCTGTGAATCCAACCAGTAACACTTACCGTACAGTCCGGTCAGTTCGTCTGATATGTCGCATATCTCGCCAAGGGGTGGTAAACGTCAGACCCCAATAGCTCGATAAGTCATGCCAACGTAGGGTCCATAACATTCGTGAAACTACTGATAACTCTTACCAGTATATCACTGCAACCCTGTCCAGGGATTTCCTATTATGGCCAGTCGAGCATAGCGCAACATCAACCCCCAATACCGGGAGAGACGAATCCCCTCCTATCGCTCATTGCCTCCATGTGAATCAGGACTGTACCCAAAAACCACCTGTTTGCACAACTCAGTAGAGCCGTGGTAGGGTGGAAATCAAAGCACAGTGGGAGACACACAAGACTCTATGACGATCTCGGGTCAACAGACTAAGCTGTACCAGTGTCACCAGAGAACTGCCATCTGACGTGAGGTATAATACCATCTGGGAGTTCTCGGTGAGTCCGTTCAGTGTACCCAGTCTCCACTGAGCACCTGCATACCATCTCCGATGTCAAACACCAATGGATATGGGATCATCCATCGCCCATCGCATGGGTCGAGAAGATATACGCTAGTATACTCTGGAATATCGATGCCCCGTCTCGATATTCCCTCGACTAGGAACAATGAAGGATGTACTCATTGACTACCCAGGCCCCACTAGTATGATCTGCATCATAGTCCTGGAAGTCAGGTACACATCCTAAGGGCTTTACCAACATGTAATCAGAGAGACGGAAAGTATACATGTTAAGATAAAGAGCAACCAGATAGCGTACTATCATGTCGAGCAAGAAAGTCCTACCTATATATGTCCCAGCATCCACTACAATATACATCCAATGTACAGTAATGGCCTATAGGGCATACATATAACTAACATTAAGTCCATCAAAGATCCTACTTACCACGGCTACATACCATCACTACGATATCTGGCGGTTGGGTGCCATGACTGCTTTTCTAAATGATGTTTTAGAAGAGTGCGTCTATAAGTACACAGCCAGAGGTCCTCATAGA
The DNA here is from genome assembly GCA_030015575.1 of Agapanthus africanus. Classification (NCBI taxonomy): domain Eukaryota; kingdom Viridiplantae; phylum Streptophyta; class Magnoliopsida; order Asparagales; family Amaryllidaceae; genus Agapanthus; species Agapanthus africanus. The sequence goes on along the minus strand of JASDDO010000008.1, from coordinate 79,137 downwards.
CAGTGGGAGCTGCGGAAACGTGTGCAAGATGTTTTATATGATAAAGCAGGCATCGCGGAGTTGGAACGTCTGTTTTGATGTAGTAGTCAAAGAGTTTGACTTCATCAAAATGGTAGATGAACCTTGTATAAACAAAAAGGTAGTAGGGAGTATGGTAACGATCCTCGTAGAGTACGTGGAAGACATACTCTTGATAGGGAAGAAGTTTCCTATGCTACGATCGATCAATCTCCGCTTATCACAATAATTCTCCATATAGGATCAAAGTGATACCTCCTAAATCCTGGGTTTTAGATCTATGAGATGGATCTATTTGGATGTTAGGATACTCACTAGCTGTAGTGAGATGGTATCAATTGATCCTGGGGAGAATCACTGGAAGGGTTCCAGGGTGATAAGGACGACTGAATGTCAGTCACAGGCATTGTCTTTACCCTCAGTGGAGGGATGGTATGTTGGAAGAGTTCCAAGCTAGATACCGTGGCATAATAGACGATAAAGGCTGGATACATCGCTACTTAAGATGCTACCAAAGAGGATGTTTGGGTGTATATTGGTTCATGAGATGAACTACGTTCCTACCATTGTGAGACAATGGAGTTGTGGCTTATGCTAAGGAACGCCGGTCCCATCAGTGATCCAGACATATTCTAAAGCAGTATCACCTGATCATGGAGATGGTTGATCTCCAGGGGATCCAGGTTAGGAGAGTAGACTCAGAGGATAACACGGCGGATCTACTCACGAAGGCCTATTCCCTGAGAGAGACTTTTATGGGATGGTTGAGTATGAGATACTACAACCACTGCTACAGATGGCCCTAGTGCAAGTGGGAGATTGTTAGTTATATGTATGCCATAGAGACCATTACTGTACATAGGATGTATATTGTAGTGGATGCTGGGACATATATAGGAAGGACTTTCTTGCTCGACATGATAGTATGCTATCTGGTTGCTCTTTACCTTAACGTGTATACTGATTGTCTCTCTGTTACATGTTGGTAAAGCCCTTAAGATGTGTACTTGACTACCTGGACTATGATGCAGATCATACTAGTGGGGACAAGGTAGTCCATAAGTACATCCTTCAAGGTCCCTAGTCGTGGGTATATCGAGACGGGGCATCGATATACCAGAGTAGACTAGCGTATACCTTCTCGACCCATACAGATGGGCGATGGATGATCCCATATCCATTGGTGTTTGACATCGGAGATGATGTACGGGTGCTCAGTAGAGACTGGGTACACTGGACGGACTCGCCGAGAACTCCCAGATGGTATTATACCTTACGTCAGATGGCAGTTCTCAGGTGACACTGGTACAGAGTAGTCTGTTGACCCGAGATCGTCATAGAGTCTTGTGTGGTTCCCACTGTGCTTTGATTTCCATCTTACCACGTCCAAGAGGGCGTCCAAAACGGTGGTTTTTGGGTACAGTTCCGAGTCACATGGAGGCAATGAGCGATAGGAGGGGATTCGTCTCTCCCGGTATAGGGAGTTGATGTTGCACAGTGTTCGATTGGCTATAACCGGAAATCCCTGGCCAGGGTTGCTGAGATATACTGGTAAGTGTTACCAGTAGTTTCTCGAACTGTTATAGACCTCATATCGACACGACTTATCGAGCTATTGGGATCTGACGTTTACCACCCCTAGGCAAGATATGCGACATATCAGACGACGAGACCGGACTGTACGGTAGTGTTACTGGTTGGATTCACTGGAGTGTGAGCGGGCTTGCTCGTCGATCTTCTGATCGCTCAATACCCGGGTGGCCGTTACGTTTAGCAGACCGCTTGCGGCTTGTAGGTGTTTGATATGATCATCACCTGCTGCCGGCGTATTGACGAGTCTTTAGAGTCCTACACAGAGGTTTCCTGGCTCAAGCGAAACGAAATAGGAGCGCATATGAGATATGTGCGGGACCGAGAATATTGCGTGTATGTGATACCGTATTTCATTCTCGCGATGAATGTATCGAATGGTTGTATGCGATATAACCTAGTTATCGAATCAAGGATTGATTCGGTAAGCCGATACACAGGATACTAGTCGGTTATATGTGATATGACCGGATCGTTAAATCAAGTGTTGATTTAATGATTTAATGTATAATTATATATTTGATATATTACTTTGCATTAACTAGTATTGGTTCACTTTAAATGGATTTTCTCACTCGGATGTACACATTGTATATGTGATATACTTTTGTGCACTTGATTGTATCATGTTTGATGATACATGTTTGCTAGGGTTTTTGTGCAAAGATCAAACCATGGTTACATGATAATGGTTAAGGTTTTGTTTTATTCATTTATTTATTTATTTATTCTTTTTGGAAAATGATAAAGCATGAAGAGAAAATGGTGGCTAACTTTGTTTTATATTGAAGCTTCATAAAGCTTTTGACTTTGTGACCATTTTGTCTCATGCTTAACCCTAACCATTCCCACTAACCATGATTTGTTCTCTACACTTGACCATGGTTGAGAGATGATAAGTATTCTTATTATTTTCTTTTTACATAATACTTATCATATCATCATCATCTTCTTCTTCATCTTCTTCAATGAAGAAACCTTTACTTCATCAATGGTGATTGATGAAAATGAGTGAGAAATCCAATTCTAAAGTCTACCCACTTCCTATTTCTTCATCCTCTACCTTTTGCCAAGTAGTAGAGTGTGTTTTCTTCACAAGTTTCTTGACTTGGTGAAGTTGGAGCTTGATCTTGTGATGCCTCGACGTAGATCATCTTCGGCACGAAGCCGACGATCTTGCCCGCCCATTTCTCCGATGAAGCCGACGCTAGAGCATGAGTTTCCATTTGGAAAGCGAGGATACTTCATTGCGGAGCTATGGAGGTAGAGAACCGGATCTACAAAGGTTGTATTTCCGTTCTCTTAGTAAAGTAGTTTACTAGTTGCATCTTTCTCCTAGACATCTAGCTAACGATCCGTAGTCTAAGGTTTCTCGGCACCGTAATTTTTGAAACGGGCATGGTTGATGCCTTGTGAGACCTCACTAGGGTGTCTAGGATCCCTACAGTGGTATCAGAGCCTAGCTAGAGCCTTAGGCGAAGTCTAGACGATGTTTGAAACCCGATCGAACCGAAAACCTAACCCGGAAAATGCTCTCTGGACTTCAATAATCCATATTATTATCTTGATTAAGGCGTGATATGGTCGCTACCTGGAGAGAGAGACAAGAAAACACTCAGCGTGCGCTCTTGCAAGAATAGATTGGTTTTTATTTTATCTAATCAGGATGGCTCCCACTGCTTTTTATCAAATCTTCCTTCAAACCGTAAAAGGAAAGACTAGCTGGGATTAATTACACGCTACAAGTTCGCCAATCTTTCAGCCAGGCCAGTGTCGGTACTTTGAGGAGGTCCCCCGTGCTTTCGCACGAACCTAATTAATGTAAACCTCGTTTTCCCAGAGGCGTAACCTCGTTAACACCTTTCTAGACACCTACTTGATCGGCTAATTGTAATGTGTAAAACTCTCCCAGGAGTAACTCTTACTCGCAGCGGGTATCGGGATCCAACTATCTCATAAAAGGTATGCAATCTCATTGCAAATTTCAACACTTGAAATTCCCGATAATATTTTGCCCCTAGCGTGCTATGACCTTGACGCATGCCAAACAACCCATAGTCTGCTAGTCAAGTTCTACCCGTACATTTCTTGATTGAATTAAACCTACCCGCATGACTCTTGACGCATGCCAAACAACGCCGTACGAATACCCTAATCCAATCGCATCGTATGCAAGCAGATAAGCACTAGTTAGCTACAGTACACTACGCCTTGACGCATGCCAAACAGCCGCAACACGAATACTAACTAGTACTTATCTGAAATGACGGAAGGCTATGACAGGTTTTTCTGAAAACCTATTGTGTAATGAACTTGATATCGTTGTAGGATCGAATGAATTTTGAAATGGAGTGTTTTTGAGGCTTTTCTAGTTTTGCTAAAGGAGTCACTCCCGGTGAAGGGATCGTCGGTCTTTTCCTCGTCGAATGAGGTGCGGGATATATCATATATATCACTGTGCAAAGCAAAAACTCTTAAAAACAATCAAAAGACAAACCGAGTGTGTAGCATCTGCCAGTTATTGCTAAAGGAGCCACTCCCGGTGAAGGGATCTCGGTCCTTTCCTCATCGAATAAGGTGCAGGATATATCACAGATACCGCTGTGCAAAGCAAGAACTGTAGCTACCTGTTTTATTGAAATTCGATTCTACAACATCTTAGGTTTCTTTTATTTCATTAATCACATTAATGAAGTCCTATCATTTAAATACCTAAACATCATAGATAAATACGACGTACACTTATGCCATCCGCATTCGCCTCGATGTCCCCTCGTGCACCGTTAGGTTAGGTAACTAACGGCAGAGCGGGGCAGGGCTAGCGCGGGTGTAAAATATAAGTAACGCCTATATAATATATCATATACACTATATACTGTATCTATCACAGAACATCACATGATCACATCACAGATATCGCAGCAGAAGAATCATATGAAATATTGGATATACTAGGACGTCCGTGTTTTCAATACGAGCCAGTATAAAACACGGATTCCACGGTCGCGATAAATAGCCAAACCCACACCCCTAGACCCCTACGAGAGCGGCAAGCAACCCTACCAATTCTAGAGTTAGGAGACCCGGACTCGACTCCTCGAGTTGGTCTCCCACTGGACTCCAGAACCCGGTTACTTGTGCTTCCCTCCTTGGGTCTATCCTAGTGCGGAAAAGTAAATAATATACAAACGGTGACATCTTCCGTAACCTGGAATTGCCCCAATAAAAGAATATTACATACAAGTTTTTACATGAATGAAAATGAAAAACACTCATCTCACATAAAACCCCCCCGGCTATTCAAACACGACGATCCAATATAACATATCCAGCAACACATAACATTACATGTCATCAACGTAAGTAAATATGCACATCCCAATTGTCGTTGACATATAGCAATGAAACCGGCGATATCACATATTACACTTACGGTCACAGAAAAGAAAGTGTAAAACTACAACAGTTGGAATCCGCAACCTGTATAGACATCGCATGCCTAACCAAATGAATTCCTTAGACATCGCATGCCTAACTATCATAAACCCCGCATTTTAGTCTCATATTCGAAAACACTTTTCAATATCAAGTCGGGTAATTCAACAAAATTCCCGACATCCTGATCGAATGCTCGTCGCAAACTTCAGTAGACGGCCGCACCCCCGATACCGTCGACGAAGTGCACCAAGGCGGAACACCGCTGCCGCGAGCACCCGAACGAATGCTTTCAGCGACGGGGTTCTCCTACAGTCACTTGGTCGGGGCTAAGGGGTGTAGCTGTCTATTAAGTTTACCCGGCGAGTATCTGCGTACGCTACGTGATTGCGACGGACTTTTGATCACATCAAAATTCCGTGGCAATCGATCAAGTGAGACTAAACTGCTATGTTTATAACATTCATTCAGTTATCTCATAACTTATTGTGAATTCCAATTATTGTATCACATTTCGGATAAATAGAAAATGTTAAACTTTTCGATCGAACAGTCAAACACCCAAGTTTTCCCGATACAGATCAACACATGAAACAAGTCTAAAAACATTCAGTTCGTGCCTCAGTACCAACGGTCCAGCCGTAGAAGGGTCAAGCCAACGCCTCACATGTGGCACGCCGTACTGCCCCAAACCCGAAGGTTCAAAGGGCAGTTCAAGACGGTCACATAATCGAGTTAAGGTTTGTTGTCTTCTAGAGGGACCATCGCGTTACTTGCACTACTTAGAACGTCTTTAAACCACGGAAAAATCCAACACTTGGAAATTTCCCGACAGGGGAAACATTGGGTATTTATATCCGGTCGAACTTTTTAACATATTCTAAAATTTATCCGAAAAGCCACATAGACAAAATCTGATACCCCGATCGAAAGACTGAATCCCCAAAGCAACCCCATAAAATTCAACTCTTGAATAATATTTAAAAATTCCCATAAAATCCAGCATCAGAAATTAGGAATTACTGTGCAAAAAATATTGTGCATAGTGAACAGTAGGCGGCGAAACCGCGGCAGAAGCCATGCTTCTGCCGCGTTTCCGCGGCGGTTTAGACGCATCATGAGCTCGTGTTGCACCATAATTCTTAGATCTTCCTGCTGAATTTTTTAGGCATTTTTAATCTGGAAAAATCCCAGTTTTTAGAAAAAGTCCAGAGAGCATTTTCCGGGTTAGGTTTTCGGTTCGATCGGGTTTCAAACATCGTTTAGACTTCGCCTAAGGCTCTAGCTAGGCTCTGATACCACTGTAGGGATCCTAGGCACCCTAGTGAGGTTTCACAAGGCATCAACCATGCCCGTTTCAAAAATTACGGTGCCGAGAAACCCTAGACTACGGATCGTTAGCTAGATGTCTAGGCGAAAGATGCAACTAGTAAACTACTTTACTAAGAGAACGGAAATACAACCTTTGTAGATCCGGTTCTCCACCTCCATAGCTCCGCAATGAAGTATTCTCGCTGTCCAAATGGAAACTTGGGCTCTAGCGTCGGCTTCATCGGAGAAATGGGCGGGCAAGATCGTCGGCTTCGTGCCGAAGATGATCTACGTCGAGGCATCATAAGATCAAGCTCCAACTTTACCAAGTCAAGAAACTTGTGAAGAAAACACACTCTACTACTTGGCAAGAGGTAGAGGATGAAGAAATAGGAAGTGGGTAGACTTTAGAATTGGATTTCTCACTCATTTTCATCAATCACCATTGATGAAGTGAAGGTTTCTTCATTGAAGAAGATGAAGAAGATGATGATGATGATATGATAAGTATTATGTAAAAAGAAAATAATAAGAATACTTATCATCTCTCAACCATGGTCAAGTGTAGAGAAAAAATCATGGTTAGTGGGAATGGTTAGGGTTAAGCATGAGACAAAATGGTCACAAAGTCAAAAGCTTCATGAAGCTTCAATATAAAACAAAGTTAGCCACCATTTTCTCTTCATGCTTTATCATTTTCCAAAAAGAATAAATAAATAAATAAATAAATAAAACAAAACCCTAACCATTATCATGTAACCATGGTTTGATCTTTACACAAAAACCCTAGCAAACATGTATCATCAAACATGATACAATCAAGTGCACAAAAGTATATCACATATACAATGTGTACATCCGAGTGAGAAAATCCATTTAAAGTGAACCAATACTAGTTAATGCAAAGTAATATATCAAATATATAATTATACATTAAATCATTAAATCAACACTTGATTTAACGATCCGGTCATATCACATATAACCGACTAGTATCCTGTGTATCGGCTTACCGAATCAATCCTTGATTCGATAACTAGGTTATATCGCATACAACCATTCGATACATTCATCGCGAGAATGAAATACGGTATCACATACACGCAATATTCTCGGTCCCGCACATATCTCATATGCGCTCCTATTTCGTTTCGCTTGAGCCAGGAAACCTCTGTGTAGGACTCTAAAGACTCGTCAATACGCCGGCAGCAGGTGATGATCATATCAAACACCTACAAGCCGCAAGCGGTCTGCTAAATGTAACGGCCACCCGGGTATTGAGCGATCAGAAGATCGACGAGCAAGCCCGCTCACACTCCAGTGAATCCAACCAGTAACACTACCGTACAGTCCGGTATCGTCGTCTGATATGTCGCATATCTTGCCTAGGGGTGGTAAACGTCAGATCCCAATAGCTCGATAAGTCGTGTCGATATGAGGTCTATAACTGTTCGAGAAACTACTGGTAACACTTACCAGTATATCTCAGCAACCCTGGCCAGGGATTTCCGGTTATAGCCAATCGAACACTGTGCAACATCAACTCCCTATACCGGGAGAGACGAATCCTCTCCTATCGCTCATTGCCTCCATGTGACTCGGAACTGTACCCAAAAACCACCGTTTTGCATGCCCTCTTGGACGTGGTAAGATGGAAATCAAAGCACAGTGGGAACCACACAAGACTCTATGACGATCTCGGGTCAACAGACTACTCTGTACCAGTGTCACCTGAGAACTGCCATCTGACGTAAGGTATAATACCATCTGGGAGTTCTCGGCGAGTCCGTCCAGTGTACCCAGTCTCTACTGAGCACCCGTACATCATCTCCGATGTCAAACACCAATGGATATGGGATCATCCATCGCCCATCTGTATGGGTCGAGAAGGTATACGCTAGTCTACTCTGGTATATCGATGCCCCGTCTCGATATACCCACGACTAGGGACCTTGAAGGATGTACTTATGGACTACCTTGTCCCCACTAGTATGATCCGCATCATAGTCTAGGTAGTCAAGTACACATCCTAAGGGCTTTACCAACATGTAACAGAGAGACAATCAGTATACACGTTAAGGTAAAGAGCAACCAGATAGCATACTATCATGTCGAGCAAGAAAGTCCTTCCTATATATGTCCCAGCATCCACTACAATATACATCCTATGTACAGTAATGGCCTCTAGGGCATACATATAACTAACAATGGTTAGGGTTAGGGTTAGGGTTAGGGTTAGGGTTAGGGTTGTTAGTTATATGTATGCCCTAGAGGCCATTACTGTACATGCGATGTATATTGTAGTGGATGCTCGGACATATATAGGGAGGACTTTCTTGCTCGACATGATAGTATGCTATCTGGTTGTACTTTATCTTAACATGTAATCTGATTGTCTCTATGTTTCATGTTGATAAAGCCCTTAGGATATGTACTCGACTATTGGGACTATGATGAGATCATACTAGTGGGGCCATGGTAGTCGACGAGTACATCCTATAACTGTTCCTAGTCGAGGGTGTATCGAGACAGGGCATCGATACACCAGTGTAGACTAGCGTATACGCATCTTGACCCATATGATGGGCGATGGATGATCCCATATCCATAGGTGTTTGACATCAAGGATGGTGTACGGGTGCTCAGTAGAGACTGGGTACACTGGACGGACTCGCCGAGAACTCCCAGATGGTATTATTGTTGCGCCACGGCAGCGCCCCGGCCGTCTTACTCGAGGCCAAATTGCGGAATCAAAATTTTTTCCTTACTCGGAAACCGGCGCTACCGCGGACAAAGAAAACCCGGATCGTTTACCATTAACCTAATGCTAGCTAATAAGAGATAGGGTGAGAAGTATACCGAGTGATCCGAGTCCTCCGGTCTTCTCGTCATCGTCCCGATCTCCCGCGGAAAGTGTTGCCTCCACATCGTCGCCTCCTCGCCGGAAAGGACACCACATCGCCTTCTTCTTTTACGGGCTCCCGCCTCAATACCGAGGCAACTCGCGCATGAAGCCGGCAACTCGACATGCTCAAGATGTGCTGTAGAATGTGTAGTAGATTGTCTCACTTGGGTTTTGTTGCCATTTGAAGATGATGGAGGAAACAAGGATTAGAAAAATGGTGCTTGCATTTTTCTAGCATGAAAAAGAGATCAAGAAAGAAACTCTCAAGAATGAAGCTCTCTCTTCTTCTTCCTCTCTTTCTTTTTCTTCTTATGAAAAACTTATCATCTAAATGAGAATGGTGGAGGAGATAATATGAAGCATGAAGGGAGGTGAGTGTAGGGTAAAGGAAGTGGTGACCACATCAAGACATAATCATCACAAACTCACATCAACTCAAATCCATATCTTATCTTCATAAAGCATGAAAAGAATGGTATCTAAAAAGGTTATCATAATAAATCATTTGCAAGAAAAACCTCCACAAAGTGTTATTTGCAAAACTGCAAATAACCCCCTCCATCAGAAAAGTCCGGCCGGGAAAGAACAAAGGAAAACCGGCCGGAACGGAATGCAAACTGGCAACTCCAGAAAACTGGTCCCGTAATAAATTACAGGAAAACCCCTATACTGTGCATACACACCCGCATCTGTATTCCGACCGGATACAAATGCAATGAGACAAAATCTACACTGTACTAAACTAGTACCGGCTTAAACCAAAGCCGACTAGTAAAATCCGTTCGATCCTGATCCGTGCAATACCGCACGTATCAGATCGAACCTTGCCATATTACTATACGGCCACTAGTACAAAACTGTCCGATCCTGATCCGTGCAATACCGCACGTATCTGATCGGACCCTGCCATATCTCCATACGGCCTCTACAGCGTTTCGCCCGAAAGCTTGAGTAACTGTAAGTGTGGTGGACTCTAAAGACTCGTCAATACTATGGCTGTGGATTTAACCACTAGCACGTCAGAGGTATCAGCCAATACGTGACGGGCCACCAGCTATTGACTAAAAGGGACGTCGATGAGCGAACTCATCCTGACACCCTACTGAGCCTGTCAGTGACAATATCCGTACAGTCCGGTCCGTTCGTCTATGAGTATCGCATGGCGGGCCTAGGGGGTTGGTAAAAGTCAGACCCCCAAAAGCGGTACAAGTCGTGTCGGAGCGTAGCCCAGAACGCCCTGAAATACTACTGGAATACCTACCAGTAAATCTCCTGCCTCGGCCGAGGGCTTTGCGTAATGGCTCTCCTAGACACAGCGCGACCTCACCCCTAATACCGGGAGAGACGAACCCCTGAAGATCCGCTCACTGCCTCCATGTGGCTCGGGACCGTACCCAACTAAAACCTGTTTGCACGACTCCTTTGAGCCGTGGTAGGGTAGTAATCAAAGCACAGTGGGAACTCACACGAGACAAATGACGATCCTCAGGTCGATGAACTAACCTGTACACATGTCACCTGGGAACTGCTATCTGACGTCTGGTATAAGACCAACTAGCAGGTTCCCGGCGAGTCCTGTCCGGTGTACTCATAACCCAATGAGCACCTGTATACATCTTAGGTGAACCAACTGACACCAGTGGCTTGTGAGACCGGCCACCGCCCCTCGTCGGGGTCTCGACTGTATACACTAGTCTACTAATGGAGTATCGATGCCCTGTCTCGAAACTCCTACGACTAGGGACCTTTTAAGGATGTGCTTATAGACTACCAGCTCCCACGTATATGATCGCCATCATACTGCTGGTCGTCAAGCAAGAATCCTAGGGGCTCTATCAACGTGTAATAGCGACATGTCAGGTCACCTAAAGCAGTACACGATGATAAAGATAAACCAGATAGCATACTATCATCTCGAGTAAGACTGTCCTACCGGGATAGGTCCTCCCTCAATCATTGCAATCACGTGCCTGTGATCCAATAATTGACTCTGAGGGCACTAACTCCAACAATCTCCCACTTGCACTCAAGGCTAATTATTGCGATGTCGCATACTCACAACCCGTGTGATACCGAACACCCAACTCCTCTACTAGTCAGTCTCACAAAACCCGTTTGCGAAACTATTGCGTTCGAGGAATAGCCTCAGTGAGTGGATCCGCTATGATGTTTCTTTCTATGTCTCTCTATATCTCAAGTTCGCGGAGAAAGCCATCTCCCGAAATGAGCAATACCTGTCTTAGAATGTCTGGATGTCTGATGGGACCTAGCTCATAAATGAACTCCAAATCCAAACTTCTTAGACTGTATCGTCAACTGAACTTAATCAGTATCCTGCGCCAAGCCTCCCTCAGTATTGCCTTGGACCACCTGTCCAAAATACTGCCCCTCGTCAGAAGGAAAAATATAACTCTGACAACCTCCTTGTCGTCCATGTCACCTTGGAAGCCTGGAATGATAACTGTCTCCCAAATGAGGCTGTCGTTATCATATCCCTAGAACATTCACTTATGTTCTGACACTGCTTCCGACTGTTTCTCCAGGATTGGATCAATATCATCTTATTGCATCTAGTGCAAGAACAACATCTGGTGTGGTACTTGACATCTCATGATTGACTCAATTGCCTAAGCAAGTGATCTGCCAATCATGCACATCCCTCTCTACTTTAGTCTATAAGACACCTTTAGAGAGGGTGACTCCATTACCTGCAGGTACACTACCATGCCAGGAGTCGTCCATTCTAAATACTCATAGAATGCTGTCAAAATACCCTGATTGGGAAACCACCCAAATCTAGATCTAAAACCATAGATCTAGTAACCAGTATGTCTGATATAATATCCAAGTCCCTTGTGGAGAAACCACTGTGTGACGACCAAAGTTTAACCGATCATAGTATAGGAATATCACTTCCTACTATCTTCTCAACAGATCCATCCCCTATTCTGATGACGTCAAACCTATGACTGTCACATCAGAAATAGATGATCTATCTCCGCTACATCTGCTTTAGTCTATAAATAGACATAAGCCTGATGTCCACCAATGCTTCCGCTGCTCCCACTGACTACGACAACCCTCTGGCAGAGTCATATAGACGTGCACTTCTAAAGCTAGTTTAGAACGACGCTATACTCATCCTCCTGCCGGGTCTCGCAGCCTGGAACAACAACAATGGCAAGTGTGGGTAAACAAGAACTTCCCTGTCACCGTCCTTGAGGCTACCGGAGTACCTCTCGGGTGCCTGAAGTTACCCACCGTATCTGCGGAGTGGCCAATGGAATGTCAAATCAGATTGAATCTTTAGGTTCCTTATCAAATCTTCAGTAATCGTTTGCGGTTCTGGAATCACTTCCAGTTCTACCATACTCCCACTGCTGTTTTTGAAAAATCCATTTTTAATAAAACTGTGGCGAGTCTAGAACAATATTTCTATTGATCTGCCAGATGGTAGAAAGTCAACCCTCGTCATAGCCTGGGTCAACCCACAAACAGTCATTACAGAAACGTGCCTTGAGTTATCCGGAGTCTGGTTTTAAGCATAAGCCGGACAACTCCCCGTACCTTAACATCGTTAAGATATGAACTGTTCTATATCCAATATAGAACCAGAGGCACTGATTTAATTGAACCAGATTCAAATCATGCAGCTGTCTCCAGTGCATGTCAACTAAATGGAAGGAGGTCGATCAGTGTTACTCAACTTAGGAATGCTTCCAATTATGAGTAACCTGAAAGAGAAGCAATCTGTCTTCATCATTACTATCAACTGAATACCATACACAAGTATCTACATCTTAGATCACCTTGAAGAATCTCGATACTTGCAATACCTGGTTCTCTACTCTATTCTTATACCAATAACTCCTCAAAACTCAGACCCTGTGTTTCTACGAAGCACATGTCTAAGAACTGGAGAAGTTAAAAGTAAACAGAATATAGTATGAGGACCAACCCCTCTGTCCTAATGACACTGGACAACATACAATACTCTGTATAAGTCCGCTGAGTCTAACAACTCTTTCACTGTGTGTCGTAGGTTGAAAACTGTACTTATGGTCAAGAAGAATTACACCGCTGTTTAATGCTCCTTACCTAACCATCCACTGATATAGGTAAATGTCATCGACATAATATCAAATAGTATATCTCACTCTATAAAAATAGACGTACAGATATATCAATTTGAAATTGGTGCACAACAGCGGATATTCATAACCAAATATTTGCCGACCGGCAAACAACCCAGGTGACTTCCTCAAATATCACCGATTACAACGAATCCCGATATAATGAGGACGATCACCCAATTCCCAATAACTTACTCCCACTCATCATCTGTAAAACCATACAGATGTGAGAATCATACCTGGTAAATACATACCCTGGAGAAAGTGTCTAATCGGGAAATCAGTTTTCTTTTAACATTACACAGTAAAACTGAAACATTGAAATGTTTCGTTGGGGTATTCTGGTATTCCTAGTAATGCCTCTTCCATTATCCAGATTCACAACTGTAACCGTATAATTCTTTGCCATCTGTCCAAATCCCTTTATATGTCTTTAGTCATTACCGTCCGCACACCCCTTTAGGCCAAATGGTTTTCTTCCTTCCCTACCGTTCGGCACCAGCCTATGGTTTGGAAGAAGACTATCCAATAAGCATAATGGGTGTACTGTCCTAGTCCTAGGAGCACTCGCAACGCGAGAGAAGGTGAAGATAAAAGACACCTGAATGTACTTTATTCCTATTTCTCCTGAACCATAATCCATCCCCGAACTGGAACAAGTTCCTTTCGAGTTCGTATATAACCATACGATGGAGTATCCAATAAAATGGGATCTTCGTAGTGATACGGAGTGTCCTGGAGAAATACAAAGGTGATTTAGGGTTGGCGAAGAAATACTTGGTTTGGTCGTGAATAGCAGTCGCAACTTACTTTGCCCTCTTACTAATCCCTTGCTTTGTCTTAACTTAATACCTTCTGTACACCGTTTAGGCTAACTGGTTTTCTTCATTCCCTACCGGTCGGCACCAGCCAATGGTTTGGAAGAAGACTATCCAATTTGCGTAATAGGTGTACTACTCCTAAACCAAGGAGTACTCGCAACCTGAGAGAAGGTGAAAAGAAAAGACAACTGAATAGTCCTATTCGTTTTCTCCAGAACCAGAAACCATCCTCGAAGTCCTTCGAGTTCGTATCTAACCATACGATGGTTTTGTCCAATGGAAGTGGACGTTCGTAGTAATACGGGGTGTCCTGGAGAAAAGGGTAAAAGTAGGAGTGGCAATGAGGTCTGCAACTCTGACAATCCAAAAGCCATTGTTAAGAAGGTTCGGTCAACTTGGTCACTGAGTCAAAGTCCAGGGTCGGGTCAATGGTCGCTGCCAGAGAGAGAGAAAAGAAACACTCAGCGTGCACTCTAACCTAGATCAGAATGGTTACCACTTTGTCTAATCTGGAAACCTCCCACTGTACCTCAAATTCTCCTCCAAACCTGAAAGAAGAATTAGTCGGGATCACCCGAGGAGTAAACCAACTCATCAGTGGGAATCGGGATCCAACTATCATCGCATGATAACTTGACGGAATCCACTCAAGTCACCACACTCCAGAAGGTATGCGCATGCCTGGCAAGTTTCAGTTCTTTTGAAACTCCCGATGTGATTTTTACCCCAAGCGGTTTATGACCTTGACTAGGTCAACAAACCATAAACCGCCAGTCAAGTTCAACCCGTCATTGTTCTGGATCGCATTAAACCCACCCGTACGTGCCCTTGACTAGGTCAACAAGGCCGCACGACTGTCCTAACCAATCCCACTTATGCAACAAACAAGTACCACTTAGCTACCGAACACTACGTCTTGACTAGGTCAACAAACGCAGCACGAATACCAAATAATACCTGTAGGAAATGACGGAGGGCTACGAATGGTTTTTGGCGAAAAACCTTTAACGTAATGAACTTGATATCGTTGAAGGAACTGCATAGCCTTTTATAAAATATAGTGACGAAAACCTTTACTAAAGAGGTCACTCCCGGTGAAGGGATCTCGGCTCTTTCCCCGTAGAATGAGGTGCAGGATATTCCAACTGAATACCACGATGCAAAGCAAAAGTAATCGGCTATAGTGAAGTTATTGCCCTGACGCAAACTTCTGTCCAAGGGGTCACTCCCGGTGAAGGGATCTCGGCCCTTGCCTCGTCGACTGAGGAGCAGGATATTCCAAATGAATACCACGGTGCAAAACAAAAGTGAACGTCCTTGCAATAACAGCTTTTTGAAAAAGTGTTCCAACAACATCAGATTAGGTTTGTTTATCTTGCATTGATCCGAATCAATGCAGTCCCATCAATTGATCACACCACAAAGAACGAAAATATACTGACGTACGTATATGCCATCCGCATTCGCCACTGGGTCCCGTCATCACCCGTTAGGTTAGCTAACTAACGGCAGAGCGGGGACTGGACTAGCGCGGATGTAAAACATATACAACATCTACTAATATATATATACCAATATATAGTATTTCGCTCAAGGCGTGAATAAAATGCAACATCACATAAATGTACAGCATCACAGAACAATACAGATATCTGGAAGCCCCGGGTTTCACAGAGCCGCTGCTGAAACCCGACGTTCCCCTGGTCGTGTGGATAGCCTGTGCAATGAAATCCTAGACCCCTACGGGCGCGGCAAGTCACCCGCCAAAACCTGAAGCGAGGCAGCCCCCTCCAACACCGTGAATGGACCACCCAGCACTTCACGGAATCCGGTAACTTGGGCACCCCTCCTGGGTCAACCTGTACCCCCTACGAGTGCGGCGAATAGCCCGCCAATCCTAGAGTGAAGCCCCCTCCGTCTCAATGCCATGAGATGCGGGCCCGTTGCCCCCTAGAACCCGGCTATCCGTGCACCCCTCCGCGGGGCAATCCTAGTACAGAATGTAAAATATACATACACCGGGTACATCGACCGCAACCAGGTCGTGCCCCAAAATAATAATACAAACAGGCAGTGACGGCAGTCCACATGTCGGACGCTCGTCCCGCAAAATCAAATGTACATAATACAACAAAAACTGTACTAGCATTGCATCCAGGCTATCCCCCACGACCGATCCGCAACATCACAGCATAAACATAGAACATCAACGTGAAAGTCACGTTCGCAAATCCGTCTAACCGGGCTATAGCAGTTAGACCGGATTTACCGATCGAGTGACATTCACGGTCGCAGATATAATGTAAATACTGTGAAATAATGTGTTTAAAAAATATCCGATCGATCAAACAATTAACAAGTGGGCCCCAAAGAAAACTGTAGCACTCACAGAAATAATTGGCCCAATTTTAATATCCCAAAAGCCCTAAAATAAGCCCATAAGCCCACGGAAAAAAGTTGGTGAAGTGAAGCACAGTTACTGCCGCGGAAGTGCGGCCAAAATGGGGTTTTGGCCGCCCTTCCGCGGTCGTACGGAGCATTCATGTCACCAAATTTTTTGAGTGTTCTTAGAACTCCCTGCACATCATTCTGAGGCAACCTGAAAAATTTTTAGACTCCAAAAAATTTCGACAGAACCTGATGTCAAGGAAAAATACGGTTTTTTGGAATTTCGGTCGATCGGAACTGAAAAACACATTAGAACAAGCTAGCTTAGGTTAATGGCGTGGCTCTGATACCATGTTGCGCCACGGCAGCGCCCCGGCCGTCTTACTCGAGGCCAAATTGCGGAATCAAAATTTTTTCCTTACTCGGAAACCGGCGCTACCGCGGACAAAGAAAACCCGGATCGTTTACCATTAACCTAATGCTAGCTAATAAGAGATAGGGTGAGAAGTATACCGAGTGATCCGAGTCCTCCGGTCTTCTCGTCATCGTCCCGATCTCCCGCGGAAAGTGTTGCCTCCACATCGTCGCCTCCTCGCCGGAAAGGGCACCACATCGCCTTCTTCTTTTACGGGCTCCCGCCTCAATACCGAGGCAACTCGCGCATGAAGCCGGCAACT
This sequence comes from Agapanthus africanus, assembly GCA_030015575.1. Taxonomy (NCBI): domain Eukaryota; kingdom Viridiplantae; phylum Streptophyta; class Magnoliopsida; order Asparagales; family Amaryllidaceae; genus Agapanthus; species Agapanthus africanus. Next base: position 61,859 of record JASDDO010000008.1, on the reverse strand, counting down.
CGACATGCTCAAGATGTGCTGTAGAATGTGTAGTAGATTGTCTCACTTGGGTTTTGTTGCCATTTGAAGATGATGGAGGAAACAAGGATTAGAAAAATGGTGCTTGCATTTTTCTAGCATGAAAAAGAGATCAAGAAAGAAACTCTCAAGAATGAAGCTCTCTCTTCTTCTTCCTCTCTTTCTTTTTCTTCTTATGAAAAACTTATCATCTAAATGAGAATGGTGGAGGAGATAATATGAAGCATGAAGGGAGGTGAGTGTAGGGTAAAGGAAGTGGTGACCACATCAAGACATAATCATCACAAACTCACATCAACACAAATCCACATCTTATCTTCATAAAGCATGAAAAGAATGGTATCTAAAAAGGTTATCATAATAAATCATTTGCAAGAAAAACCTCCACAAAGTGTTATTTGCAAAACTGCAAATAACCCCCTCCATCAGAAAAGTCCGGCCGGGAAAGAACAAAGGAAAACCGGCCGGAACGGAATGCAAACTGGCAACTCCAGAAAACTGGTCCCGTAATAAATTACAGGAAAACCCCTATACTGTGCATACACACCCGCATCTGTATTCCGACCGGATACAAATGCAATGAGACAAAATCTACACTGTACTAAACTAGTACCGGCTTAAACCAAAGCCGACTAGTAAAATCCGTTCGATCCTGATCCGTGCAATACCGCACGTATCAGATCGAACCTTGCCATATTACTATACGGCCACTAGTACAAAACTGTCCGATCCTGATCCGTGCAATACCGCACGTATCTGATCGGACCCTGCCATATCTCCATACGGCCTCTACAGCGTTTCGCCCGAAAGCTTGAGTAACTGTAAGTGTGGTGGACTCTAAAGACTCGTCAATACTATGGCTGTGGATTTAACCACTAGCACGTCAGAGGTATCAGCCAATACGTGACGGGCCACCAGCTATTGACTAAAAGGGACGTCGATGAGCGAACTCATCCTGACACCCTACTGAGCCTGTCAGTGACAATATCCGTACAGTCCGGTCCGTTCGTCTATGAGTATCGCATGGCGGGCCTAGGGGGTTGGTAAAAGTCAGACCCCCAAAAGCGGTACAAGTCGTGTCGGAGCGTAGCCCAGAACGCCCTGAAATACTACTGGAATACCTACCAGTAAATCTCCTGCCTCGGCCGAGGGCTTTGCGTAATGGCTCTCCTAGACACAGCGCGACCTCACCCCTAATACCGGGAGAGACGAACCCCTGAAGATCCGCTCACTGCCTCCATGTGGCTCGGGACCGTACCCAACTAAAACCTGTTTGCACGACTCCTTTGAGCCGTGGTAGGGTAGTAATCAAAGCACAGTGGGAACTCACACGAGACAAATGACGATGCTCAGGTCGATGAACTAACCTGTACACATGTCACCTGGGAACTGCTATCTGACGTCTGGTATAAGACCAACTAGCAGGTTCCCGGCGAGTCCTGTCCGGTGTACTCATAACCCAATGAGCACCTGTATACATCTTAGGTGAACCAACTGACACCAGTGGCTTGTGAGACCGGCCACCGCCCCTCGTCGGGGTCTCGACTGTATACACTAGTCTACTAATGGAGTATCGATGCCCTGTCTCGAAACTCCTACGACTAGGGACCTTTTAAGGATGTGCTTATAGACTACCAGCTCCCACGTATATGATCGCCATCATACTGCTGGTCGTCAAGCAAGAATCCTAGGGGCTCTATCAACGTGTAATAGCGACATGTCAGGTCACCTAAAGCAGTACACGATGATAAAGATAAACCAGATAGCATACTATCATCTCGAGTAAGACTGTCCTACCGGGATAGGTCCTCCCTCAATCATTGCAATCACGTGCCTGTGATCCAATAATTGACTCTGAGGGCACTAACTCCAACAATTATACCATACGTCAGATGGCAGTTCTCCGGTGACACTGGTACAGAGTAGTCTGTTGACCAGAGATCGTCATAGAGTCTTGTGTGATTCCCACTGTGCTTTGATTTCCATCATACCACGTCCAAGAGGGCGTGCAAAATGGTGGCTTTTGGGTACAGTCCCGAATCACATGGAGGCAATGAGCGATAGGAGGGGATTCGTCTCTCCCGGTATAGGGAGTTGATGTTGTGCTGTGTTCGATTGGTTATAACCGGAAATCCCTGGCTAGGGTTGCTGAGATTTACTGGTAAGTGTTATCAGTAGTTTCTCGAACTGTTATAGACCTTATATCGACACGACTTATCGAGCTACTGGGGTCTGATGTTTACCACCCCTAGGCGAGATATGCAACATATCAGACGACGAGACCGGACTGTACGGGAGTGTTACTGTTTGGATTCGCAGGAGAATGTACAGGCTTGCTTGTTGATCTTCTGAGCGCTCAATACCTGGGTAGCTGTTACGTTTAGCTGACCGCTTGCAGCTTGTGGGTGTTTGATATGATCATCACCTACTGCCGGCGTATTGACGATTCTTTAGAGTCCTACACAGAGGTTTCTTGGCTCAGGCAAAACGGAGTAGGAGCAATATGTGATATGTGCGGGACCGAGGATAATGCGATATGTGATACCGTATTCTATTCTCGCGATATTTGATATCAGCCGGGTCATCGGATCAAGTGTTGATTCGATGAATCGGTACGGATAAATATTAGTCGGTTATATGCGATATAGCCGGATTGTCGGATCAAGTGTTGATTCGATAATTTAATGTATAATAATATATATGATATATTAAATGACATTAACTAATATTTGCTCACTAAAAGATTCTTTTTCTCACTCGGGTAATACATTGATATATATGTGATATATGTTAATTGTATTATTTTATTTGGTTACAATAAATATTATATATGTGATATATAATATTGTAACATGATATGATAAATAATGCAACATGTTTTGTAAAGATTAATCAAGATTAGGGTTTGATTTGGGTTAATGACTTCTAGTAGATTCTAGAAGGTTTTCTTTTTGTTTTGTGTAAGATATTTACAAGTGACTCATGCTTTAACCCAACCCAAACCTTAACCCTAGTTAATTCTCTACAAAGGTTTACTTGACCATGGTTGCATAATTCTATCATATTATTCTTTTCCTATTCATCACAAAAGGATTCTAATAATGTTCATCTTCTTCTTCCTTCACTCTTTCATGAAAAAGCTTGCTAGATTTTTCCAAAGTGATGAATAAATATGAGAAAAAGATAAATAAAGAGAGCAAAAATCCTACTTCATCATCCTCATCTTCCCTTTCCATTTAGATGAGGGTGTTCACATCATTTCATGAGTGTTAGCTTGTGTTAAAGAAACTTCAAGGTAGATCATCTTAGTATCGAAGATCGGAAGCAAATGTTGCATCTTTCTCTTCGTGGAACCTCTCGAGAGTCCGGATCCCGATGATCGCAGCGAAGGGACCACAACACGGAGCATATGAAGTGAAGGACCGGATCTACAAAGGTTGTAATCCTTCTCACTTAGTGTTAAAATGTTTAGCATGTTAGTTTTCGCTTAATCTCTAGTTTAAAGTTCCGTATTCGGGTTGTTCGGCACGGCTAAATTTTAAATCGGGCATGGTTGATGCCTCGTAGACCCTTGTGCGCGTGCCTAGCAAACCTACAGTGGTATCAGAGCCAAGCTAGAGCTTTAGGCGAAGTATAGACGGAGTTTGAAGTCCGATCGAACCAAAACCCTAACCCGAAACATGCTCTCTGGAAATTTTCTAAAAATTGGGATTTTTCCACATTAAAAATGCTTAAAAAATTCAGCAGGGAATTCTAAGAATTACGGTGCAAAAATTTTTGGATGAACAGTAAAAAGCGCGGCGGAACCGCGTCAGAAGCATGCCTTCTGCGGCGGTTCCGCGGCTGAATGATGACGTTACCCACTCAATTTTGCACAGTAACTTCTTTTATTCAGTGCTGAGTTCTATGGGAATTTTTAATATTTATTTTACAGTTGAGTTTTCTGGAGTTGTTTTGGGGATTCGGTGTTTTCGATCGGAGTATCAGATTTTGTCTATATGGTTTTCCGGATAACTTTTAGAAACTGTTAAAAAGTTCGAAAGGATATCAATAACTCACTTTTTCCCCTGTCGGAAAATTTTTCAAAAGTTGGATTTTTTCTCGTGTTTAAGAATGTTCTAAGTCGTGCAAGTAACTCGGTGGACCCTCTAGAAGACAACAAACCTTAACTCGATTATGTGACCGTCTTGAACTGCCATTTGAACCTTAGGGTTTGGGGCAGTACGGCGTGCCACATGTGAGGCGTTGGCTTGACCCTTCTACGGCTGGACCATTGGTACTGTGGCATGTGATGGATGTTTTTAAACTGATTTCAAGTGTTGAGATAAATTGGGGAAATCTTGGGTGCTTGATGATTCGATCGGAAAGTTTAACTTTTTCTATTTATCTAGAATATGATACAATAATTGGAATTCACAAGTAGTTATGAGATAACTAAAATGAATGTTATAAATCTAGCGGTTTAGTCTCAGTTGATCGGTTGCCACGGAATTTTGATGTGATCAAAAGTCCGTCGCAATCACGTAGCGTACGCGGATACTCGCCGGATAAACTTAATAGACAGCTACACCTCTTAGCCCCGACCAAGTGACTGTAGGAGAACCCCGTCACCGAAAGCATCCGTTTGGGTGCTCCCGGCAGCGGTGTTCCGCCTTGGTGCACTTCATCGCAGGCATCTGGGGGTGCGGCCGTCTACTAAAGTTTGCGATGAGCATTCGATCAGGACGTCGGGAATCTTGTTGAATTGCCCGACTTGATATTGAAAAGAGTTTTCGATAATGAGACTAAAATGCGGGGTTTATAATTGTTAGGCATGTGATGTCTAAGGAATTCATTTGGTTAGGCATGCGATGTCTAAAGAGATTGCGGATTCCAACTGTTGTAGTTTTACACTTTCTTTTCTGTGACCGTAAGCGTAGTATGTGGGGTATCGCCGGCTTCGTTGCTATACATCAACGACAATCGGGATACACATACTTGCTTACGTTGATGATATGTGATATTATGTGTTGCTGTGATATGTTATATTGGATCGTCGTGTTTGAATAGCCGGGGGTTTTATGTGAGATGAGAGTTTTTTCTTTTTCATTCATGTAAAATTCATTTGTATGTAATATTCTTTTATTGGGGCACTTCCAGGTAGCGGAAGATGTCACCGTTGTATATTATTTACTTTTCCGCATTAGGTAGACCCAAGGAGGGGAGCATAAGTAACCGGGTTCTAGGGTCCAGTAGGAGACCATCTCGAGGAGTCGAGACCGGGTCTCCTAACCCTAAAATTGGCAGTGTTACTTGCCGCTCTCGTAGGGGTCTAGGGATGTGGGTTTGGCTATTCATCGCGACCGTGGAATCCGTGTTTTATACAGGCTCGTATTGAAAATACGGACGTCCTAGTATATCCAATATTTCATATATGTTCTTCTGCTGCAATGTTCTGTGATGAGATCATATTACTGCCTGTGACGAATGTTTATATTATATATATGAGATATATGTTATATTGCAGATTTCGTTTCAAAATGTGATGCTTGTGAAGCATAATAAAATGGGACTTCATTAATGAGATTAATGAAATAAAAGAAACCTAAGATGTTGTAGAAACTTGTTTAAAAACTGGTAGCTACAGTTCTTGCTTTGCATAGCGGTGTTCCTTGTAGAACATCCAACATCCAGCACCTTATTCGATAAGGAAAGGACCGAGATCCCTTCACCGGGAGTGACTCCTTTAGAAATAACTGGCAGATGCTACAAACTCGGTCTGTCTTTTGATTGCTTCTATAGTTCTTGCTTTGCACAGCGGTATATATGATATATCCTGCACTTTATTCGATGAGGAAAGGGCCGACGATCCCTTCACCGGGAATGACCCCTTTAGCTAAACTAGAAAGGCCTTAAAAACATTCCATTTAAAATCACTCGATTCTACAACGATATCAAGTTCATTACGCAAAGGGTTTTCTGAAAAACCCATCGTAGCCCTCCGTCATTTCAGATAAGTAATAGTTAGTATTCGTGCTGCGTTTGTTGACCTTGTCAAGGCGTAGTGTGCGGTAGCTGATTACTGCTTATCTGTATAAGCATATGATGCGATTGGATTAGGGTAGTCGTGCAACTTTGTTGACCTTGTCAAGGGTCGTGCGGGTGGGTTTAATTCAATCAGGAAATGACGGGTTGAACTTGACTTGCGGTCTATGGTTTGTTGACCTTGTCAAGGTCATAGATTGCTTGGGGCAAAATATTATTGGGAATTTCAAGAGTTGAAATTTGCAATGAGATTGCATACCTTCTATAAGATAGTTGGATCCCGATACCCACTGCGAGTAATTGTTACTCCTGGGAGAGTTTTACACATTACAATTAGCTGATCAAGTAGGTGTCTAGAAAGGTGTTAACGGGGTTACGCCTCTGGGAAAACGAGGTTTACTTTAATTAGGTTCGTGCGAAAGCACGGGGGACCTCCCTCAAAGTACCGACACTGGCCTGGCTGAAAGATTGGCGAACTTGTAGCGTGTAATTAATCCCGGCTAGTCTTTCCTTTTAGAGTTTGAAGGAAGATTTGATTAAAACAGTGGGAGACATCCTGATTAGATATATTAGATAACCAATTTAATCTTGCAAGAGCATACGCCGAGTGTTTTCTTCTCTCTCTCTCCAGGTAGTGAACATATCACGCCTTAATCAAGATAATAATACGGATATATTGACCGAACCCGCTTGTTATACTGAGCTGGGGAACGTTGGTCCCGCTCCAACTTATAATTGTTATAAGACAGAGCAGGAAATTGGGGAATACCAGATTTCCCGTGCCGCCCAAACGAAGGAAGTGCATGCTGATGCATCTTCTTCGGGTGTGTTCATTACAGAGAACTGTTTCTCAGTATCCTTTACGTCCTGGGTATGTGATACCGGATCAGGATCCCGTATATGTAATCTGTTACATGGGCTACAGATAGGTATAGAACTGAGAACGGGTGATAAGTTTCATGAGACAGAAAACGGTGCAAGTGTTGCAGCCAAGTCTGTTGGTCACTATCACCCTGTATTACCAGAATACATTGATTCTGAACGAATGTTATTAGATACCGAACTTGATATACAAAATCATATCAGTCTCTTTATTAGTAAAGAAAGGATATAATTTTGTATTGTTGGATAATGTTTTGAACATTTCCTATATCAAGAGTTGATCGGTTCAGGCACGTTATCTAAAAGCATTGACGTTCTAAATCAAACTACAGTTCTTAGTATACAGAACACACACAAGAGGAAGAGTTCAGAAATGAATGAATCCTTCTTGAGGTATTGTAGACTAGGTCATATCAATGCGACCCGACTGGCAGAAGTTACATTAAGATGCATATTTAAATTAGTTTGAATTTACATCTTGTGAAACTTGCCAGTCATGTCACAGAGATAAGATGACCATAGCTCTGTTTATTGGAAACAGAGAAAGAGTTAGTGAATTCTTAGGAATTGATACATGCTGATGTATGAAAATCTCCTGTCTACACATGCCAAGACCGGTTCTTTGTACTTCATTACATTCTCTGATAATCTCTCAAGATTCAGACATGTGTTCCTGTTGAAACATAAGTCCGAACCTTTTGAGATATTCATAGAATATAAGTTAGAAGTAGAGAACCAAAATATGGGTATAAGTATTATGTCCTTTGATGAGATCAAGGAGGAGAATACTTGAGCACGGAATTCCTGGACTATTCTAAAGGAGAATGAGATTCTCTCTCGGCATTACTCCTCCGTATACACCACAGCACGTCGGTGTATCGGGGTGGAGCCATAGCACCCTATGTGATATGGTGTGCTCTATGATGAGTACTACTGAGTTTCCTATTTCCTTTAGGGAGTTATGTACTTATGAAGTTGCATACCTATTGAATAGGGTTCAAATCAAATCAGTTACCTACCACTTCATATGTGATATGGAAAGGGAAGAGCCCATATCTTAAGTTGGTTAAGATTTGGGGTTGTCCGGCCTATATCTAAAGGAAAAATCTGAACAAGCTCGAGACAAGGTCTGTTATGTAGAACTGGAAATGTTCCAGCTATACAAACTGCAGCTGATGATTTGGTAGAACCAAAGGATTCAATAGTCTCCAACGAACCTCAGCCTCTCCGCCGATCTAGTAGGGTTCCTCACCCACCTGAGAGATACTTCGGTTCCTCTATGACAGTGGGAGCGAGGATTGCATCATGAGATGATGACCCGACTAGTTTCGAGCTGGCCATCAGGAGTGGGACTCTGTAAGAATGGCTGGATGCTTATCGATCTGAGATAGAATCCTTATACACCAACAAAGTATGGACTTTGGTTGCTTTATCTGAAGGGTTAAATCCCCATCAGGAGAGAGTATATCTTGAGAAGATTACTTGGTGTACATGGAAAAGTTGAGACTTTCAAAGATATGCTTAAGTCCATCCAGATCCAACTTGCCACGGCTACATACCATGACTACGATATCTGGTGGTTGGGTGTCATGACTGCTTTTCTAAATGATGTTTTAGAAAAGAGCGTCTATAAGTACACAGCCAGAGGGCTTCGTAGACAGTGGGAGCAGCGGAAACGTGTGCAAGATGTTTTATATGATAAAACAGGCATCGCGGAGTTGGAACATCTGTTTTGATGTGGTAGTCAAAGAGTTTGACTTCATCAAAATGGTAGATGAACCTTGTATATACAAAAAGGTAGTAGGGAGTATGGTGGTGATCCTCGTAGAGTACGTGGATGACATACTCTTGATAGGGAAGGTGTTTCCTATGCTACGCGCAGTTAATCTCCGCTTATCACAAGGATTCTCCATATAGGATCAAAGTGATACCTCCTAAATCCTGGGTTTTGGATCTATGAGATAGATCTAATTGGATGTTAGGATTCTCACTAGTTGTAGTGAGATGGTATCAATCGATCCTGGGGAGAATCACTGGAAAGGTTCCAGGTTGATAAGGACGACTGAATGTCAGTCGCAGGCATTGTCTTTACCCTCAGTAGAGGGACGGTATGTTGGAAGAGTTCCAAGCTAGATACCGTGACTTACTAGACGATTGAAGGTAAGATACATCGTTACCAAGGATACTACCAAAGAGGCAGTCTGGATATATATATATATAAGTTCATGAGATGAACTTCGTTCCTACCATTGTGTGACAATGGAGTTGTGGCATTTGCCAAGGAACTACCGTCCCATCAGAAATCCAGATATAATTCTTAGGCAGTATCACCTGATCATGGAGATGGTTAATCTCCAGGGAGATCGAGGTTAGGAGAGTAGACACAGAGGACAACAGCGCGAATCCACTCACAAAGGCCTTTTTCCCAGTAGAGACTTTTATGGGATGGTTGAGGATGAGATACTTCAACCGCAGCTAATTGTTGGGTATGCGATACCATAACAGATGGCCCTAGTGCAAGTGGGAGATTGTTAGTTATATGTATGCCCTAGAGGCCATTACTGTACATGTGATGTATATTGTAGTGGATGCTAGGACATATATAGGGAGGACTTTCTTGCTCGACATGATAGTATGCTATCTGGTTGTATTTTATCTTAACATGTACTCTGATTGTCTCTATGTTACATGTTGATAAAGCCCTTAGGATATGTACTCGACTACTGGGACTATGATGAGACATGCCAATTTCCATCATACCTGAAAGGTTCCTAGGCACCCTATAGAGGTCTCACAAGGCATCAAACATGCCAATTTCAAAAATTCTAGGTGCCGAGAGATCCGACTACGGATCGTTTGCTAGAAATACATAGGCGAAAAATGAACTAGTTAACACTTAACTAATGGGATATCGGAAATACAACCTTTGTAGATCCGGTGCTCCACCTCCATAGCTCCGCAACGATGTCTCCTCGCTGTCCAAAATCCATCCCGGGCTCTAGAGTCGGCTTCGTCGGAGAATGGGCAAGCTAGGTCGTCGATGTCCATGCCGAAGATGATCTACGTCGAGGCATCGCTAAATCAAGCTCCACCTTCACCTTGCCATGAAAGCTTGTGAAGGAAACACACTCTACTACTTGGCAAGAGGTAGAGGATAAAGAAATAGGAAGTGGGTAGACTTTAGAATTGGATTTCTCACTCATTTCATCAAGTTGCCATTGATGGTCAAGCTTTTCTTCACTTGAAGAAAGAAGAAGAAGAAGCTAAAAAATATTATGATAAGAATAATTAAAAAAGAAAAGAATAATACATTCTTATCATAACATAACCCAAGTTAAGTGTAGAGAATTGACCAAGGTTAAAGAATGGTTAGGGTTAAGGAGATGAGACAAAAATGGTGACTTAATGAAAGCTTCATGAAGCTTCATGTTGAAAACAAAACTAGCCACCATTTTTGACTTCTTTTCCTTTTCTCATTTATCTTTTAAATGCAAATGAAAAGATAAATGAATGAATAAAAGAAAACCCAAATCATTTACTTAACCTAGGTTTAATTCATTACACTTAACAAAAAAGATATGCATCATCAAACATGATACAATCAAGTGCACAAAATCATATCGCATATGCAATGCGCACACCCGAGTGAGAAAATCCATTTAAAGTGAACCGATACTAGTTAATGCAAAGTAATATATCATATATATAATCATACATTAAATCATTAAATCAACGCTTGATTTAACGATCCGGTCATGTCGCACACAACCGACTAGTATACAATGCATCGGCTTATCGAATCAACGCTTGAATCGATAACTAGGTTATATCGCATACAACCATTCGATACATTCATCGCGAGAATGAAATACGGTATCACATACACGCATTATTCTCGGTCCCGCACATATCTCATATGCGCTCCTATTTCGTTTCGCTTGAGCCAGGAAACCTCTGTGTAGGACTCTAAAGACTCGTCAATACGCCGGCAGCAGATGATGATCATATCAAGCATCCACAAGCCGCAAGCGGTCTGCTAAACGTAACGGCCACCCGGGTATTGAGCGATCAGAAGATCGACGAGCAAGCCCGCTCACACTCCTGTGAATCCAACCAGTAACACTACCGTACAGTCCGGTCTGATCGTCTGATATGTCGCATATCTTGCCTAGGGGTGGTAAACGTCAGACCCCAATAGCTCGATAAGTCGTGTCGATATGAGGTCTATAACACTTCGAGAAACTACTGGTAACACTTACCAGTAAATCTCAGCAACCCTGGCCAGGGATTTCCTGTTATAGCCAATCGAACACAGCGCAACATCAACTCCCTATACCGGGAGAGACGAATCCCCTCCTATCGCTCATTGCCTCCATGTGACTCGGGACTGTACCCAAAAACCACCGTTTTGCACGCCCTCTTGGACGTGGTAAGATGGAAATCAAAGCACAGTGGGAACCACACAAGACTCTATGACGATCTCGGGTCAACAAACTACTCTGTACCAGTGTCACCAGAGAACTGCCATCTGACGTGAGGTATAATACCATCTGGGAGTTCTCGGCGAGTCCGTCCAGTGTACCCAGTCTCTACTGAGCACCCGTATATCATCTCCGATGTCAAACATCAATGGATATGGGATCATCCATCGCCCATCTGTATGGGTCGAGAAGGTATGCGCTAGTCTACTCTGGTATATCGATGCCCCGTCTCGATATACCCACGACTAGGGACTTTGAAGGATGTACTTATAGACTACCATGTCCCCACTAGTATGATCCGCATCACAGTCCAGGTAGTCAAGTACACATCCTAAGGGCTTTACCAACATGTAACAGAGAGACAATCAGTGTACACGTTAAGGTAAATAGTAACCAGATAGCATACTATCATGTCGAGCAAGAAAGTCCTTCCTATATACGTCCCAGCATCCACTACAATATACATCCTATGTACAGTAATGGCCTCTAGGGCATACATATAACTAACAATCTCCCACTTGCACTAGGGCCATCTGTAGCAGTGGTTGTAGTATCTCATACTCAACCATCCCATAAAAGTCTCTCTCTGGGAATAGGCCTTCGTGAGTGGATCCGCCGTGTTGTCCTCTGAGTCTACTCTCCTGACCTCGATCACCCTGGAGATCAACCATCTCCATGATCAAGTGATACTGCCTTAGAATATGTCTGGATCACTGATGGGACCTGCGTTCCTTGGCATAAGCCACAACTCCATTGTCTCACAATGGTAGGAACGTAGTTCATCTCATGAACCATTATACACCCAAACAGCCTCTTTGGTAGCATCTTTAGTAGCGATGTATCGTGCCTTTATCGTCTAGTATGTCACGGTATCTAGCTTGGAACTCTTCCAACATACCGTCCCTCTACTGAGGGTAAAGACAATGCCTGCGACTGACATTCAGTCGTCTTTATCACCCTGGAACACTTCCAGTGATTTTCCTCAGGGTCGATTGATACCATCTCACTACTACTAGTGAGAATCCTAACAACCAATTAAATCTATCTCATAGATCCAAAACTCAGGATTTAGGAGGTATCATCTTGATCCTATATGGAGAATCATAGTGACAAGCGGAGATTGATCGAGCGTAGCATAAGAAACTCCTTTCTTATCAAGAGTATGTCATCCACGTACTCTACGAGGATCACCACCATACTCCCTACTACCTTTTTGTTTGTACAAGGTTCATCTACCATTTTGATGATGTCAAACTCTTTGACTAAACCATCAAAACAGATGTTCCAACTCCGCGATGCCTGCTTTATCCTATAAAGCATCTTGCACACGTTTCCGCTGTTCCCACTGTCTACGAAGCCCTCTGGCTGTGTACTTATAGACACTCTCTTCTAAACCTCATTTAGAAAAGCTGTCATGAAACCCAACCACCAGATATCGTAGTCATGGTATGTAGCCGTGACAAGTAGGATCTGGATGGACTTAAGCATAGCTACTTAGAAAAGGTTTCTTCATCATCCATACCTGGTCAATGATGTAGACCTTTAACAAGTCTAGCTTTGAAAGTCTCAACTCTTCCATGTACACCAAGTAATCTTCTCAAGATATACTTGCTCCTGATGGGGATTTAACCCTTCAGATATAGCAACCAAAGTCCATACTTTGTTGGTGTATATGGATTCCATCTCAGATCGCTAAGCATCCAGCCATTCTTACAGAGTCTTACCCCTGATGGCCAGCTCGAAACTAGTTGGGTCATCATCTCATGATGCAATCCTCGCTCCCACTGTCATAGAGAAACCAAAGTATCTCTCAGGTGGGTGAGGAACCTAACTAGATCGGCGGAGAGACTGAGGTTCGTTGGCATCTACTGAATCCTTTGGTTCTATCAAATCATGTGCTGTAGTTTGTATAGCTGGAACATTTCCAGTTTTACATTACAGACCTTGCCTCGAGCTTGTCCGGATATTGCTTTTAGACATAGGCCGGTCAACCCCAAATCTTAACTAACTTAAGATATGGGCTCTTCCCCTTCCATATCACATATGAAGTGGTAGGCAATTGATTTGATTGGAACCATATTCAATAGGTATGCAGCTTCTTAAGTGCACAACTCCCTTAAGGAAAAAGGTAACTCAGTAGTACTCATCATAGAGCACACCATATCATATAGGGTGTGATTGCTCCGCCCCGATATACCATCGTGGAATGGTATATACGGAGGCGTAATGCTAAGAGAGAATCTCATTCTCCTTTAGAATAGTCCAGTATTTCCGTGCTCAAGTATTCTCCTCCTTGATCTCATCATAGAACATAATACTTATACCCGTATTTTGGTTCTCTACTTCTAACTTATATTCTGTGAATATCTGAAAAGGTTCGGACTTGTGTTTCAACAGGAACATAGGTCTGAATCTCGAAAGATCATCAGAGAACGTAATGAAGTATAAAGAACCATTCCCGGTATATGTAGACAGGGGACCTACATACATCAACATGTATCATCCCAAGAGTTTATTAACTCTTTCTCTGTTTCCAGTAAACGGAGCTATGGTCATCTTATCTTTGTGACATGACTGGCGAGTTTCACAAGATGTAAATTCAAACTAATTTAAATATGCATCTTTATGTAACTCTAGCTAGTCGGGTCATATTGATCTGACCTAGTCTACAATACCTCAAGAAGGATTCGTTCATTTCTGAACTATTCCTCTTGTGTGTGTTCCGTATACTAAGAACTGTAGTTTGATTTAGAACATTAATGCTTTTAGATAACGTGCCTGTACCGATCAACTTTTGATATAGGAAATGTTCAAAACATTATCCATCAATACAAAATTATATCATTTCTTTACTTTTAAAGAGACTGATAAGATTTTGTATATCAGGTTCGGTATCTAATAGCATTTGTTCAGAATCAATGTATTGGTAATACAGGGTGACAGTGACCAACAGACTTGGCTGCAACATTTGCCCCGTTTTCTGCCTCATGAAACTTATCACCCGTTCTCAGTTTTTCTACCCTTTTGTAGCCCTATGTAACAGATTACATATCTGGGATCCTGATCCGGTATCATATACCAAGGATGTGGAGGATACTGAGAAACAGTTCTGTATAATGAACACACCCGAAGATGATGCATCAGCATGCACTCTCTTCGTTTTGGGCGGCACGGGAATTCTGGTAATCCCCAATTTCCTGCTCTGTCTTATAACAATTATAAGTAGGAGCGGGACCAACGTTCCCCAGCTCAGTATAACAAGCAGGTTCGGTCAATAATCCGTTTTATTATCTTGATTAAGGCGTGATATGGTCGCTACCAGGAGAGAGAGAGAAGAAAACACTCAGCGTGCGCTCTTGCAAGAATAGATTGGTTATTATTTTATCTAATCAGGATGGCTCCCACTGCTTTTTATCAAATCTTCCTTCAAACCCTAAAAGGAAAGACTAGCTGGGATTAATTATACACTACAAGTTCGCCAATCTTTCAGCCAGGCCAGTGTCGGTACTTTGAGGGAGGTCCCCCGTGCTTTCGCACGAACCTAATTAATGTAAACCTCATTTTCCCAGAGGCGTAACCTCGTTGACACCTTTCTAGACACCTACTTGATTGGCTAATTGTAATGTATAAAACTCTCCCAGGAGTAACTCTTACTCGCAGCGGGTATCGGGATCCAACTATCTCATAGAAGGTATGCAATCTCATTGCAAATTTCAACACTTGAAATTCCCGATAATATTTTGCCCCTAACGTGCTATGACCTTGACGAAAGCCAACAAACCATAGCCCGCTAGTCAAGTTCAACCAGTACATTTCTTGATCGAATTAAACCCACCCGCACGACCCTTGACGAAAGACAACAAAGTCGCACGACTACCCTAATCCAATCGCATCGTATGCTAGCAGATAAGCAGCATATAGCTACCGTACACTGCACCTTGACGAAAGCCAACAAATACAGCACGAATACTATATACAACTTATCTGAAATGACGGAGGGCTACGACAGGTTTTTCTGAAAACCTATTGCGTAATGAACTTGATATCGTTGTAGAATCAAATGATTTTAAAATGGAGTGTTTTTGAGGCTTTTCTAGTTTTGCTAAAGGAGTCACTCCCGGTGAAGGGATCGTCGGTCCTTTCCTCGTCGAATGAGATGCGGGATATATCATATATATCACTGTGCAAAGCAAAAACAGTTAAAAGCAATCAAAAGTCAAACCGAGTGTGTAGCATCGGCCAGTTATTGCTAAAGGAGTCACTCCCGGTGAAGGGATCTCGGTCCTTTCCTTATCGAATAAGGTGCAGGATATATCATATATACCGCTGTGCAAAGCAAAAACTGTAGTTACCTGTTTTAATTTTGAAATTCGATTCTACAACATCTTAGGTTTCTTTTATTTCATTAATCTCATTAATGAAGTCCCATCATTTAAGCACCTAAACATCACAGATAGATATGACGTACACTTATGCCATCCGCATTCGCCTCGATGTCCCCTCGTGCACCGTTAGGTTAGGTAACTAACGGCAGAGCGGGGTAGGGCTAGCGCGGGTGTAAAACATAAGTAACGTCTATATAATATATCATATATACTATATATAATATCTGCCACAGAACATCATATGATCACAGCACAGATAAAGCACAGCAGAAGAAACATATGAAATATTGGATATACTAGGACGTCCATGTTTTCAATAGGAGCCAGTATAAAACACGGATTCCACGGTCGTGATGAATAGCCAATCCCACACCCCTAGACCCCTACGAGAGCGGCAAGCAACCCTACCAATTCTAGGGTTAGGAGACCCGGACTCGACTCCTAGAGTTGGTCTCCCACTGGACCCTAGAACCCGGTTACTTGTGCTCCCCTCCTTGGGTCTATCCTAGTGCGGAAAGGTAAATAATATACAAACGGTGACAACTTCCGCAACCTGGAAGCGCCCCAATAAAAGAATATTACATACAAGTTTTTTACATGAATGAAAATGAAAAACACTCATCTCACATAAAAACCCCCGGCTATTCAAACACGACGATCCAATATAACATATCCAGCAACACATAACATCACATGTCATCAACGTAAGTAAATATGCGCATCCCAATTGTCGTTGACATATAGCAACGAAACCGGCGATATCACATATTACACTTACGGTCACAGAAAAGAAAGTGTAAAACTACAACAGTTGGAATCCGCAACCACCTCAGACATCGCATGCCTGACCAAATGAATTACTTAGACATCGCATGCCTAACAATTATAAACCCCGCATTTTAGTCTCAAAATTGAAAACTCTTTTCAATATGAAGTCGGGCAATTCAACAAGATTCCCGGCATCCTGATCGAATACTCGTCGCAAACTACAGTAGGCGGCCGCACCCCCGATACCGTCGACGAAGTGCACCAAGGCGGAACACCGCTACAGCGAGCACCCTGACGGATGCTTTCGGCGACGGGGTTCTCCTACAGTCACTTGGTCGGGGCTATGGAGTGAGGCTGTCTATTAAGTTTACCCGGCGAATATCCGCGTACGCTACGTGATTGCAACGGACTTTTGATCACATCAAAATTCCATGGCAACCGATCAAGTGAGACTAAAGTGCTACGTTTATAACATTCATTTAGTTATCACATAACTACTTGTGAATTCCAATTATTGTATCCCATTCCGGATAAATAGAAAATGTCACTTTCCGATCGAACAATCGAACACCCAACTTTTCCCGATACAGCTCAACAGATGAAATAAGTCTAACAACATTCAGTTCGTGCCTCAGTACCGACGGTCCAGCCGTAGAAGGGTCAAGCCAACGCCTCATATGTGGCACGCCGTACTGCCCCAAACCCAAAGGTTCAAAGGGCAGTTCAAGACGGTCATATAATCGAGTTAAGGTTTGTTGTCTTCTAGAGGGTCCATCGCGTTACTTGCGCTACTTAGAACGTCGTTAAACTACGGAAAAATCCAATACTTGGAAATTTCCCGACAGGGGAAAAGTTGGGTATTTATATCCGGTCGAACTTTTTTAACATATTCTAAAATTTATCCGGAAAGCCACACAGACAAAATTTGAAAATCCGATCGAGTCCATGAAATCCCAAAACAACCCAGAAAAATTCAACTCTGGAAAAAATATTAAAAATTTCCAGATGACTCAGCACTACAGGAAAAGAATTACTGTGCAAGCCACGTGTTGTAATTCCACACAGTGGCCGCGGAACCGCCGCGCATCCTATGGTAGGGGCCGCGGTTCCGCGCCTAATTTGAGGAGTTATCAACACGTGCTTCACAGTATCTCATAAAATTCCCTGCTGAATTTTTTGGGAACTTTTAATATGGAAAAATCCCAGATTTTACAAAATGTCCAGAGAGCATGATTGTAATCGGGTTTCGGGTTCGTTCGGACTTCAAATTCCGTCTGGACTTCGCCTAAGGCTCTAGCTAGGCTCTGATACCAGTGAAAGGTTCCTAAGCACCCTATAGAGGTCTCACAAGGCATCGAACATGCCAATTTCAAAAATTCTAGGTGCCGAGAGACCCGACTACGGATCGTTTGCTAGAAATACATAGGCGAAAGACAAACTAGTTAACACTTAACTAATGGGATATCGGAAATACAACCTTTGTAGATCCGGTGCTCCACCTCCATAGCTCCACAACGATGTCTCCTCGCTGTCCAAAATCCATCCCGGGCTCTAGAGTCGGCTTCGTCGGAGAATGGGCAAGCTAGGTCGTCGATGTCCATGCCGAAGATGATCTACGTCGAGGCATCGCTAAATCAAGCTCCACCTTCACCTTGCCATGAAAGCTTGTGAAGGAAACACACTCTACTACTTGGCAAGAGGTAGAGGATGAAGAAATAGGAAGTGGGTAGACTTTAGAATTGGATTTCTCACTCATTTCATCAAGTTGCCATTGATGGTCAAGCTTTTCTTCACTTGAAGAAAGAAGAAGAAGAAGCTAAAAAATATTATGATAAGAATAATTAAAAAAGAAAAGAATAATACATTCTTATCATAACATAACCCAAGTTAAGTGTAGAGAATTGACCAAGGTTAAAGAATGGTTAGGGTTAAGGAGATAAGACAAAAATGGTGACTTAATGAAAGCTTCATGAAGCTTCATGTTGAAAACAAAACTAGCCACCATTTTTGACTTCTTTTCCTTTTCTCATTTATCTTTTAAATGCAAATGAAAAGATAAATGAATGAATAAAAGAAAACCCTAATCATTTACTTAACCTAGGTTTAATTCATTACACTTAACAAAAAAGATATGCATCATCAAACATGATACAATCAAGTGCACAAAATCATATCGCATATGCAATGCGCACACCCGAGTGAGAAAATCCATTTAAAGTGAACCGATACTAGTTAATGCAAAGTAATATATCATATATATAATCATACATTAAATCATTAAATCAACGCTTGATTTAACGATCCGGTCATGTCGCACACAACCGACTAGTATACAATGCATCGGCTTATCGAATCAACGCTTGAATCGATAACTAGGTTATATCGCATACAACCATTCGATACATTCATCGCGAGAATGAAATACGGTATCACATACACGCATTATTCTCGGTCCCGCACATATCTCATATGCGCTCCTATTTCGTTTCGCTTGAGCCAGGAAACCTCTGTGTAGGACTCTAAAGACTCGTCAATACGCCGGCAGCAGATGATGATCATATCAAGCATCCACAAGCCGCAAGCGGTCTGCTAAACGTAACGGCCACCCGGGTATTGAGCGATCAGAAGATCGACGAGCAAGCCCGCTCACACTCCTGTGAATCCAACCAGTAACACTACCGTACAGTCCGGTCTGATCGTCTGATATGTCGCATATCTTGCCTAGGGGTGGTAAACGTCAGACCCCAATAGCTCGATAAGTCGTGTCGATATGAGGTCTATAACACTTCGAGAAACTACTGGTAACACTTACCAGTAAATCTCAGCAACCCTGGCCAGGGATTTCCTGTTATAGCCAATCGAACACAGCGCAACATCAACTCCCTATACCGGGAGAGACGAATCCCCTCCTATCGCTCATTGCCTCCATGTGACTCGGGACTGTACCCAAAAACCACCGTTTTGCACGCCCTCTTGGACGTGGTAAGATGGAAATCAAAGCACAGTGGGAACCACACAAGACTCTATGACGATCTCGGGTCAACAAACTACTCTGTACCAGTGTCACCAGAGAACTGCCATCTGACGTGAGGTATAATACCATCTGGGAGTTCTCGGCGAGTCCGTCCAGTGTACCCAGTCTCTACTGAGCACCCGTATATCATCTCCGATGTCAAACATCAATGGATATGGGATCATCCATCGCCCATCTGTATGGGTCGAGAAGGTATGCGCTAGTCTACTCTGGTATATCGATGCCCTGTCTCGATATACCCACGACTAGGGACTTTGAAGGATGTACTTATAGACTACCATTTCCCCACTAGTATGATCCGCATCACAGTCCAGGTAGTCAAGTACACATCCTAAGGGCTTTACCAACATGTAACAGAGAGACAATCAGTGTACACGATAAGGTAAATAGTAACCAGATAGCATACTATCATGTCGAGCAAGAAAGTCCTTCCTATATACGTCCCAGCATCCACTACAATATACATCCTATGTACAGTAATGGCCTCTAGGGCATACTTATAACTAACAATACCACGTCCAAGAGGGCGTGCAAAAAGGTGGCTTTTGGGTACAGTCCCGAATCACATGGAGGCAATGAGCGATAGGAGGGGATTCGTCTCTCCCGGTATAAGGAGTTGATGTTGTGCTGTGTTCGATTGGCTATAACCGGAAATCCCTGGCCAGGGTTGTTGAGATTTACTGGTAAGTGTTATCAGTAGTTTCTCGAACTGTTATAGACCTTATATCGACACGACTTATCGAGCTACTGGGGTCTGACGTTTACCACCCCTAGGCAAGATATGCAACATATCAGACGACGAGACCGGACTGTATGGGAGTGTTACTGTTTGGATTCGCAGGAGAATGTACAGACTTGCTTGTTGATCTTCTGAGTGCTCAATACCTGGGTAGCTGTTACGTTTAGCTGACCGCTTGCAGCTTGTGGGTGTTTGATATGATCATCACCTACTGCCGGCGTATTGAAGATTCTTTAGAGTCCTACACAGAGGTTTCTTGGCTCAGGCAAAACGGAGTAGGAGCACATATGTGATATGTGCGGGACCGAGGATAATGCGATATGTGATACCGTATTCTATTCTCGCGATATTTGATATCAGCCGGGTCATCGGATCATGTGTTGATTCGATGAATCGGTACGGATAAATATTAGTCGGTTATATGCGATATAGCCGGATTGTCGGATCAAGTGTTGATTCGATAATTTAATGTATAATAATATATATGATATATTAAATGACATTAACTAATATTTGCTCACTAAAAGATTCTTTTTCTCACTCGGGTAATACATTGATATATATGCGATATATGTTAATTGTATTATTTTATTTGGTTACAATAAATATTATATATGTGATATATAATATTGTAACATGATATGATAAATAATGCAACATGTTTTGTAAAGATTAATCAAGATTAGGGTTTGATTTGGGTTAATGACTTCTAGTAGATTCTAGAAGGTTTTCTTTTTGTTTTGTGTAAGATATTTACAAGTGACTCATGCTTTAACCCAACCCAAACCCTAACCCTAGTTAATTCTCTACAAAGGTTTACTTGACCATGGTTGCATAATTCTATCATATTATTCTTTTCCTATTCATCACAAAAGGATTCTAATAATGTTCATCTTCTTCTTCCTTCATTCTTTCATGAAAAAGCTTGCTAGATTTTTCCAAAGTGATGAATAAATATGAGAAAAAGATAAATAAAGAGAGCAAAAATCCTACTTCATCATCCTCATCTTCCCTTGCCATTTAGATGAGGGTGTTCACATCATTTCATGAGTGTTAGCTTGTGTTAAAGAAACTTCAAGGTAGATCATCTTAGTATCGAAGATCGGAAGAAAATGTTGCATCTTTCTCTTCGTGGAACCTCTCGAGAGTCCGGATCCCGATGATCGCAGCGAAGGGACCACAACACGGAGCATATGAAGTGAAGGACTGGATCTACAAAGGTTGTAATCCTTCTCACTTAGTGTTAAAATGTTTAGCATGTTAGTTTTCGCCTAATCTCTAGTTTAAAGTTCCGTATTCGGGTTGTTCGGCACGACTAATTTTTAAATCGGGCATGGTTGATGCCTCGTAGACCCTTGTGCGCGTGCCTAGCAAACCTACAAGGGTTAGGGTTAGGGTAGGGTTAGGGGTAGGGTAGGGGTAGGGGTAGGGTTAGGGGTCGGGGTCGGGGTCGGGGTCGGGGTCGGGGTCGGGGGTCGGGTTTGGGTTTGGGGTTGGGGTTTGAGGTTGGGGTTGGGGTTGGGGTTCGGGGGGTTGGGGTTGGGGGTTGGGGTTGGGGCTTGGGGTTGGGGTTGGGGGTTGGGGTTCGGGTTTGGGTTTGGGTTTGGGTCGGGGTCGGGGTCGGGGTGAGGGGTCGGGGGTCGGGGGTGAGGGGTTAGGGTCGGGTTAGGGTTAGGGTTAGGGTCGGGTTAGGGTCGGGGGTCGGGGTAGGGTTAGGGTTGGGGTTGGGGTTGGGGTTGGGGTTGGGGGGCTGGGGCTGGGGCTGAGGCTGGGGCTGGGGTTGGGTTGGGTTAGGTTGTGTTGGGTTGGGGTGGGGGTTGGGGTTGGGGTTGGGGTTCGGGCTCGGGTTCGGGCTGGGGCTGGGGCTGGGCGTGGCCGGGGCCGGGGCCGGGGCCGGGGTTCGGGTTCGGGTCCGGGTTCGGGTTCGGGTTGGGGGGTTGGGGTTTGGGGTTGGGGTTGGGGGTTGGGGTTGGGCTGGGGTTCGGGCGGGGGTTCGGGCGGGGGCGGGGGCGGGGGCGGGGGCGGGGCCCGGGGCCGGGGCGGGGACGGGGGCGGGGGCGGGTTCGGGTCCGGGTCCGGGTCCGGGTCAAGGTCAGGGTCGGGGTCGGGGTTGGGTTAGGTTGGGTGGGGTGGGGTTGGGTTGGGTGGGTTAGGGTTGGGGTTAGGGTTGGGGTTAGGGTTAGGGTTAGGGTTAGGGCTGTGGGGTTCCTAGGCACTCTTGTGAAGGTTCATAAGGCATCAAACATGCCCAGATTAAAATTTAGACGTGCCGAACAATCCAAAGCCGGGATCTTTGCTAGATTATTAGGGTTTAACATGCAAGATGATAACTTTTATCTAAGTGTGAGGGATTACAACCTTTGTAGTCCGCTCCTTCGCTTCACAAGCTCCGAGTAGAAGTCCCTTTGCCGCGATCCACGATCTCCCGGACTCATGAGAGGCTCCACGACTCGAACGATCCATGCTAGCTCGAAGTATTCCAAATCTCCGATGATCTACCTTGAAGTTGCTAAGACTCAAGCTTTCTCACTCTAAAGAGATGAACTCACTAATCTCATGGGCTAGATGAGATGAGGATGAGAGAGTAGTATTTTTGCTTTCTTTTTAAATCATTTTCTCATATTATTTCATCACATAAAGAAAAACTAGCAAGCTTTCTTCAAGAGAGAAGAAGATGATAATGGAAAAGATAATGATATATTTTTTCTTTTGTGATGAATAGAATAAAAGCTATATGATTGATTTGTAAACCATGGTCAAGGATGAGTGGCTAGGATTTAGTAGAGAAATAATTAGAGTTAGGGTTTGGTTGGGTTAAATAAGTGTCATCCAAAAATATCCTAAGAATGACAAAAGAATAAAGCTTCTAGAAGGTGCATGAAGTATCCAACCCTAATCAAACCCTAACCTCAATTAATCATCCTTAAACATGTTTAACAATTAATCATATCATGTCACAATAATATATATCACATATATATTATATATTTGCAACAAAAGAAAATAATACAATTAACATATATCGCATATATATCAATGTATCATCCACTGAGAAAATGAAATAATAAAGAGAGCCAATATTAGATAATGTAATACAATATATCATATATATTATTATACATTAAATCATCGAATCAACACTTGATTCAACGATCCGGCTATATCGAATATTACCGACTAATACATCATGTACCGATTCATCGAATCAACACTTGATCCGATGACCCAGTTCATAACTAATTATCGCGAGAATATAATACGGTATCCCATATCGCATTATTCTCGCTCCTGCGCATATCACATGAAAGGATCCTAGACACCCTATAGAGGTCTCACAAGGCATCGAACATGCCAATTTACAAAAAATCTAGGTGCCGAGAAACCCGACTACGGATCGTCGGCTAGAAATCTAGGCGAAAAAGTAAACTAGTTAACACTTAACTAAGAGATACGGAAATACAACTTTTGTAGATCCGTTTGTCCACCTCCACGGCTCCGAGATGAGGTCCTCTCCGCTGTCCAAATCAAATTCGGACTCTAGCGTCGGCTTCATCGGAGAATAAGCGAGCTAGGTCGTCGATGTCCATGCCGAAGATGATCTACGTCGAGACATCGCTAGATCAAGCTCCACCTTCACCAAGTCTTAAAAACTTGTGAAGGAAACACACTCTACTACTTGGCAAGAGGTAGAGGATGAAGAAATAGGAAGTGGGTAGACTTTAGTTTTGGATTTCTCACTCTAATTCTTCAATCACCATTGATGAAGTCAAGGTTTCTTCTTTGATTCAAGGAAGAAGAAGAAGAAAAAGATATGATAAGTTCTAATAAAAAAAAAGAAAAGAATATCAATTCTTATCATAACTTGACCATAGTTAAGTGTAGAGAACTAATCATGGTTTGATGCAATGGTTAGGGTTAAGCTAAAAATAAAATGGTCATCAAGTCAAAGCAATCATGAAGCTTCATGAATGTACAAAAGAAAATGCCACCATTTTATCATTTCATTTCCTTTTTCAATAAGAAAAAGATAAATAAATAAATGAATAAAATGAATAAGCAAATAGCAAACCCTAACCATTCCATTAACCAAGGTTTAATTCTATACACTTAACTAAAGAGGCATGTATCATCAAACATGATACAAGCATGTGCACAAAATCATATCGCATATGCAATCCGCACACCCGAGCGAGAAAATCCATTTAAAGTGAACCGATACTAGTTAATGCAAAGTAATATATCAAATATATAATTATGCATCAAATCATTAAATCAACACTTGATTTAACGATCCGGTCATATCGCATATAACCGACTAGTATCATTAGTAACAACTTATCGAATCAACACTTGATCCGATAACCCGGCTATATCGCATATAACCGATCAATGTCACATCGCGAGAATCAAATACAGTATCACATACTGGTATCATTCTCGGTCCCGCACATATCTCATATGCGCTCCTATTTCGTTTCACTTGAGCCAGGAAACCTCTGTGTAGGACTCTAAAGACTCGTCAATACGCCGGCAGCAGATGATGATCATATCAAGCACCCACAAGCCGCAAGCGGTCTGCTAAACGTAACGGCCACCCGGGTATTGAGCGATCAGAAGATCGACGAGCAAGCCCGCTCACACTCCAGTGAATCCAACCAGTAACACTACCGTATAGTCCGGTCTGTTCGTCTGATATGTCGCATATCTCGCCTAGGGGTGGTAAACGTCAGACCCCAATAGCTTGATAAGTCGTGTCGATATGAGATCTATAACACTTCGAGAAACTACTGGTAACACTTACCAGTAAATCTCAGCAACCCTGGCCAGGGATTTCCTGTTATAGCCAATCGAACACAGCGCAACATCAACTCCCTATACCGGGAGAGACGAATCCCCTCCTATCGCTCATTGCCTCCATGTGACTCGAGACTGTACCCAAAAACCACCGTTTTGCATGCCCTCTTGGACGTGGTAAGATGGAAATCAAAGCACAGTGGGAACCACACAAGACTCTATGACGATCTCGGGTCAACAGACTACTCTGTACCAGTGTCACCAGAGAACTGCCATCTGACGTGAGGTATAATACCATCTGGGAGTTCTCGGCGAGTCCGTCCAGTGTACCCAGTCTCCACTGAGCACCCGTATATCATCTCTGATGTCAAACACCAATGGATATGGGATCATCCATCGCCCATCTGTATGGGTCGAGAAGGTACACGCTAGTCTACTCTGGTATATCGATGCCCCATCTCGATACACCCACGACTAGGGACTTTGAAGGATGTACTTATGGACTACCATGTCCCCACTAGTATGATCCGCATCATAGTCCAGGTAGTCAAGTACCCATCCTAAGGGCTTTACCAACATGTAACAGAGAGACAATCGGTATACACGTTAAGGTAAAGAGCAACCAGATAGCATACTATCATGTCGAGCAAGAAAGTCCTCCCTATATATGTCCCAGCATCCACTACAATATACATCCTATGTACAGTAATGGCCTCTAGGGCATACATATAACTAACAATCTCCCACTTGCACTAGGGCCATCTGTAGCAGTGGTTGTAGTATCTCATACTCAACCATCCTATAAAAGTCTCTCTCTGGGAACAGGCCTTCGTGAGTGGATCCGCCGTGTTGTCCTCTGAGTCTACTCTCCTAACCTCGATCACCCTGGAGATCAACCATCTCCATGATCAGGTGATACTGCCTTAGAATATGTCTGGGTGACTGATGGGACAGGCGTTCCTTGGCATAAGCCACAATTCCATTGTTACACAATGGGAGGAACACAGTTCATCTCATGAACCAATACACACCCAAACAGCCTCTTTGGTGGCATCTTTAGTAGCGATGTATCCTGCCTTTATCGTCTAGTATGCCACGGTATCTAGCTTGGAACTCTTCCAACATACTGTCCCTTTACTGAGGGTAAAGACAATGCCTGCGACTGACATTCAGTCGTCTTTATCACCCTGGAACACTTCCAGTGATTCTCCCCAGGATCGATTGATACCATCTTACTACAACTAGTGAGAATCCTAAGATCCAATTAAATCTATCTCATAGATCCAAAACTCAGGATTTAGGAGGTATCATTTTGATCCTATATGGAGAATCATAGTGATAAGCGGAGATTGATCGAGCGTAGTATAGGAAACTCCTTTCTTATCAAGAGTATGTCATCCACGTACTCTACGAGGATCACCACCATACTCCCTACTACCTTTTTGTTTATACAAGGTTCATCTACCATTTTGATGATGTCAAACTCTTTGACCAATTCATCAAAACAGATGTTCCAGCTCCGCGATGCCTGCTTTAATCCTATAAAGCATCTTGCACACGTCTCCGCTTCTCCCACTGTCTACGAAGCCCTCTGGCTGTGTACTTATAGACGCACTCTTCTAAAACATCATTTAGAAAAGCAGTCATGACACCCAACCACCAGATATCGTAGTCATGGTATGTAGCCGTGACAAGTAGGATCTGGATGGACTTAAGCATAGCTTCTTGAAAAGGTTTCATCATTATCCACGCCTGGTTGATGACGAAAACCTTTAACAAGTCTAGCTTTGAAAGTCTCAACTTTTCTATATACACCAAGTAATCTTCTCAAGATATACTTGCTCCTGATGGGGATTTAACCCTTCAGATATAGCAACCAAAGTCCATACTTTATTGGTATATAAGTATTCCATCTCAGATCGCTAAGCATCCAGCCATTCTGACAGAGTCTTACTCCTGATGGCCAGCTCGAAGCTAGTTGGGTCATCATCTCATGATGCAATCCTCGCCCCCACTGTCATAGAGAAACCAAAGTATCTCTCAGGTGGATACTAGATCGGCGGAGAGGCTGAGGTTCGTTGGTATCTACTGAATCCTCTGGTTGTACCAAATCAACTGCTGTAGTTTGTATAGCTGGAACATTTCCAGTTCTACATAACTAACCTTGCCTCGAGCTTGTCCGGATTTTGCTTTTAGACATAGGCCGGAAAACCCCAAATCTTAACTAACTTAAGATATGGGCTCTTCCCTTTCCATATCATATATGAAGTGGTAGGCAACTGATTTGATTCGAACCCTATTCAATAGGTTTGCAGCTTCTTAAGTGCACAACTCCCTTAAGGAAAAAGGTAACTCAGTAGTACTCATCATAGAGCACACCATATCAAATAGGGTGTATCTGCTCCGCCCCGATATACCATCGTGCTATGGTGTATACAGAGGAGTAATGCTGAGAGAGAATCTCATTCTCCTTTAAAATAGTCCAGGATTTCCGTGCTCAAGTATTCTCCTCCTTGATCACATCAAATGACATAATACTTATACCCATGTGTTGGTTTTCTACTTCTAACTTATATTCTGTGAATATCTCAAAAGGTTCGGACTTGTGTTTCAACAGGAACATAGGTCTGAAACTCGAAAGATCATCAGAGAACGTAATGAAGTATAAAGAACCAATCCTGGCATGTGTAGACAGGGGACCTTCATACATCAACATGTATCATCCCAAGAGTTTACTAACTCTTTCTCTGTTTCCAATAAATGGAGCTATGGTCATCTTATCTTTGTGACATGACTGGCGAGTTTCACAAGATGTAAATTCAAACTAATTTAAATATGCATCTTTATGTAACTCTAGCTAGTCGGGTCGCATTGATCTGACCTAGTCTACAATACCTCAAGAAGAATCCGTTCATTTCTGAACTTATCCTTTTGTGTGTGTTCTGTATACTAAGAACTGTAGTTTGATTTAGAACATCAATGCTTTTAGATAACGTGCCTGATCCGATCAACTTTTGATATAGGAAATGTTCAAAACATTATCCAACAATACAAAATTATATCCTTTCTTTACTAATAAAGAGACTGATATGATTTTGTATATCAGGTTCGGTATCTAATAACATTCGTTCAGAATCAATGTATTACAATACAGGGTGACAGTGACCAACAGACTTGGATGCAACACTTGCCCCATTTTCTGCCTCATAAGACTTATCACCCGTTCTCAGTTTTTCTACCCTTTTGTAGCCCTATGTAACATCTTACATATCTGGGATCCTGATCCGGTATCAAATACCCAGGATACGGAGGATACTGAGAAACAGTTCTTTGTAATGAACACACCCGAAGATGATGCATCAACATGCACTCTCTTCGTTTGGGCGGCACGGGAAATCTGGTATTCCCCAATTTCCTGCTCTGTCTTATAACATTTATAAGTTGGAGCGGGACCAACGTTCCCCAGCTCAGTATAACAAGCAGGTTCGGTCAATAATCCGTATTATTATCTTGATTAAGGCGCGATATGGTCGCTACCAGGAGAGAGAGAGAAGAAAACACTCGGCGTGCGCTCTTGCAAGAATAGATTGGTTATTTTATCTAATCAGGATGGCTCCCACTGCTTTTTTTTATCAAATCTTCCTTCAAACCCTAAAAGGAAAGACTAGCCGGGATTAATTACATACTACAAGTTCGCCAATCTTTCAGCCAGGCCAGTGTCGGTACTTTGAGGGAGGTCCCCCGTGCTTTCGCACGAACCTAATTAATGTAAACCTCGTTTTCCCAGAGGCGTAACCCCGTTGACACCTTTCTAGACACCTACTTGATCGGCTAATTGTAATGTATAAAACTCTCCCAGGAGTAACTCTTACTCGCAGCGGGTATCGGGATCCAACTATCTCATAGAAGGTATGCAATCTCATTGCAAATTTCAACACTTGAAATTCCCGATAATATTTTTGCCCCGAACGATCTATGACCTTGACATGTTCAACAAACCATAGACCGCAAGTCAAGTTCAACCCGTCATTTCTTGATTGAATCAAACCCACCCACACGACCCTTGACAAGGTCAACAAGGCCGCACGACTACCCTAACCCAATCTGCATCATATGCATAAACAGATAAATACTGGTTAGCTACCGCACACTGCGCCTTGACAAGGTCAACAAACGCAGCACGAATACTAAACAGGATTTATCTGAAATGACGGAGGGCTACGACAGGTTTTTCTGAAAACCTATTGCGTAATGAACTTGATATCGTTGTAGGATCGAATGAATTTTGAAATGGAGTGCTTTTGAAGCTTTTCTAGTTTTGCTAAAGGAGTCACTCCCGGTGAAGGGATCGTCGGTCCTTTCCTCGTCGAATGAGGTGCGGGATATATCATATATATCACTGTGCAAAGCAAAAACTCTTAAAAGCAATCAAAAGACAAACCGAGGGTGTAGCATCTGCCAGTCATTGCTAAAGGAGTCACTCCCGGTGAAGGGATCTCGGTCCTTTCCCTATCGAATAAGGTGCAGGATATATCACATATACCGCTGTGCAAAGCAAGAACTGTAGCTACCTGTTTTAATTTTGAAATTCGATTCTACAACATCTTAGGTTTCTTGTATTTCATTAATCTCATTAATGAAGTCCCATCATTTAAGTACCTAAACATCACAGATAGATATGACGTACACTTATGCCATCCGCATTCGCCTCGATGTCCCCTCGTGCACCGTTAGGTTAGGTAACTAACGACAGAGCAGGGCAGGGCTAGCGCGGGTGTAAAACATAAGCAACGTCTATATAATATATCATATATACTATATACTATATCTATCACAGAACATCACAGATATCGCAGCAGAAGAATCATATGAAATATTGGATATACTAGGACGTCCGTGTTTTCAATACGAGCCAGTATAAAACACGGATTCTACGGTCGTGATGAATAGCCAAACCCACACCCCTAGACCCCTACGAGAGCGGCAAGCAACCCTACCAATTCTGGAGTTAGGAGACTGATCAGTCGAAAATATTGCATATTTTAACCGGCAATTTCCTTATCATCTGCATACATATAGAAGTGTTCGGCATCAGTATTCTACATATTAGCAAATCTATCACAGATTATCAAATTACATGTACTAGACCTTAAAACCGGCATTTCTAGGGAAATTGACTGCATTGCATTACATAGCATATTTTCTATATCTTGCATCCCGTGTTTCGAAGTCTATGCAGGAAAAGAGAAGCTCGCTCGACCATTACATCGCTCGTAAACTTACTGAATTCAAATCTGGTATCAACCTAAAGGAGCAATGGAAATTCAACATATCAAAAGAAGCTACAAACAGCAGTACCAAGCTTCACCAGAAAACCCAAGGCCCAAGCCCATTAATGCGCCGCGGAAGTGCGGCCATTACCTAGCTGTTGCGGCGGATCCGCGGCGGCTACAGGGAATCAGTTCCCCAATTTCAGTGCACAACTCCTGTACTAAAGCCCTCTGCTCAAAAATGCACACAAACTTCCAGAAGATTCCAGATACTTCCACCAGATCAGCAAACACCCAAACTAGCTTAATCTTTCTAGAACTTTCCTAAACCCTTGCTTAAACCCTAAGCTAAAGCCCAACAAACTTTGTCAACAAACTTTGAGAGGGAAAGTCTAATTCAAACCTAAACCTAGGGTTTGAAAGTTCTATAAATAAGACCCTAGACTCACACATTAATCATCTTAAAAAGGTTGGAAAATCTTGGAAAATAATTCAACATCTTAGATTTTAGCCACTCTCTTTCTCATCTCCCTCTTCCTCAAGTTTAGTGAGAGAGCTTGTAGGAAACCCTAACCCTAAGTCCAACCACAATTCAAGATCTTGAGTGCAAGCCAAGCAAGATACCTTCAACTCTTTTATGAGCCGAGCCGATCTTCAATCGGGCAAGAGATCAAAGTAGATCCACGATCCACGGAGACGAGCGAAGCCGAGTCAACGATCGATTTCTTCTTCTTGTAAATCTTGAAAGAATGTATTGAAATTGTTGATTAAATAAAAGGTAATATTTCTTCTATCTTGTTTTCTTTAAATTCCGCATCATGTTATCATTACTATTCTTGAATATTGTCTTTGTGGTGATGTGTGAATAAAACTCCGCTTGTTAAGGAGTCGAAACGATCTTTAGTATGATGATGTAGCAAATTTGTAATCGATTCTTGAATCCCACGAGTTTGTAAACCCTAGCAAGTTCAAGAATCGACGACCCAATTCGTTGCGATGCTTTCTTGATCGACATCGCTCGAGATTGGGGAAATCCGATCGCTTCTTGAATTTGATAGAGGCTAGAATATAAATGGTATCCTCGAAAGAACAAGGGTTGAGAGATGAAACCTTAATTTCATCAAGAAAACCCTAACTCTCGTCGATCACCATTGATCTAGTATCAATTCTTCGAAGGACAAGAATATGAAATCTTGTAGACTACATCACATCTAAAGATCCAATCGATTCCTACGAGCATCTCTATTATTCTTGATTGTTGTTTGGAAAATACCATTGAAACCCGATTCTTGATTGTTTATAGTTTCTTGATTCTTTAATAGAGAATAGTGACACACGAATACAAATCATTCTTGAATCATGTTTTCTTTTATTGTTGCTTAAACATTTCATTTCAAACACATTAAAATACAAACGAAGAGAGAAATCCCTGTGGACGATCCGCATTCATTCATTAACTACAGCTGACACCGTAGTTTGATTGCGGTCAATTTAAATTTTTGATTCGATACGACACATCTGAAATTTACAATCAATCAAAATGGCGCCGTTGCCGGGGATTACGCGCTAATTCGTTTACATTTTATAGTTTGAAGTGAAATTATTATTACGTTTCACTTCTTGAAATCAAAATTCGTACAAACTCTTACACGTGTGTTGTGATTTGATTGCAAGGTGATCTGGAGCATTCTGTGCTGTGAAAAAATTTTTTGGGAAATATCAGAGAGCTGAGGAAGTGTACAGTAGCTTGCTGGTGAAAATTTGTGAAGTGATCACATAATCCAACCGCGGAAGAGCGGCAGGAGCCACTACATGCGGCGGAACCGCCGCAGTGTAGGGGGTTCTCTGGAAAATTTTCCAGCAGGTGATTTCTTGCTCTCTCCCCTCTCCCTTTTTAGCTCCAACTAATCCTTTCTGCAGGATTCTTTGCAAATAATCGCTGCGCCGCAAAAGCAAATTAAAATTGTGCGTGATTTTGTTTTTCTTGGTTGTTTTGCATATTAAATACGGAATTTAAGGGGCACGGCCAAATCCAAATTAGGTGGGGATTTCATTACCCTTCCTAGGCCCCGAAAACCACCAAACTTGCATCCGCATTTACCCCCATTAACTAAAAGAAATCTAGAGATGACTCTAAGGACTGTCGCGCTCATTTAGGACAAGAGAGGGCCGTGGGTAATTCATTGCTTATCCGCGTTTTCTTGTGGTGCCTAAGGCGAGTGTGTCTAAGGCTAGTGGTTATTAATTAGGCCCACTGTAGTGGTGGTTCCTTCCCACTTACCTGGCACTTATCCGGCCACAGGGGAACAAAGAGGCAGTGGAGGATTTATCCTGCGACTTGTCTTTTGGCAGTTAGGAGCGGTCTAGAGCCGGACCTAGGTGACCATTAGATTCTAGGGTTAGTGTGCTGCATTTGGTTGTCGCATCATTTTTTTAAAAATCCGTCCCTTTTCAAAGCAAACACCGCATTCATTTTACCCCTAATTATAAGTCAACGCTGCCACTTGTACTAACCCTTTTTAGTACAAGATAGGCTGGACACGGGATTCTAGTGCCCGTTTAGTCCGCGTACCCCTTATCGACTCCGAAGTCGATATTTCTCCATTTACCTCTCTTTTACCTACCACACCCACACCGATGGACCCGAATCCATCAAACTTCTTTAACCCTAATCTGCCACCTTCCGTTGGTGCGCAGAATCCTCCCCACATTTCTCTCCAGGAAAGATGCTATCCACATAGAGGTCCTCTTTCGACCTGCTTATCCACACCACCAGCCAATGGGGATAACTTTGAAATTAAGCCCCAGTATATCAATCTTTTACCTAAATACCACGGACTCGAGACCGAGAACGCTTACGTTTTCATTACCAAATTTGAAAACGTATGCGCAATGATGGGTACGTCTCAACTTTCTGTGGATGCGATGCGTCTACGACTTCTTCCATTTACATTGTGCGATATAGCCGAGAAGTGGCTATATAACACTACAGCACACTCTATTACGAATTGGGAAGAATTCGTCGCTGCATTCCTTAAGAAATTTTACCCAGTCCAAAAGACGGCTCGAATCCGTAGCGAACTGAACCAATTTGCCCAGCTCCCTACCGAACCATTTTCTAAATACTTTGAACGATTCAAGGATCTATTGGTTCAATGTCCTCATCATGGCATCCCGAGATGGGAGCTTTGCCGAATCATATATGAGGGTAGTAACCCTAGCACTAAACAGAGCCTTGAAAATATGTGTCAAGGTACATTTATGACCAAAGATGATGGGGAAGCTTGGCGATACTTAGAAGAGTTCGCTGAAAAATCACTAATTTGGGAGAGTGGAACCCAACCATTGAATAGGGGTGGCGTACACCAAATAGATGTGTCCATAGGTGTTCGAGCAGAAATGGCAGCAATGCAAAAGAAGCTCGACGCTATGGAACACAAATTTGCAGCAGCCTCCCTAAACCCAGTGTCACTCCCCAAAACTGTTTGTGGGTGCTGTTCTGATCCGTCACACTTAACAGAAGAATGTCCATTAAACTCGGCATTTCAAGGTCACGAGCATTCTAATGCCGCATTTCAACGACCTCGAAACGATCCATATTCTTCCACATATAATCAGGGTTGGAGGAACCACCCGAATTTTGCTTGGAACCAAAATCAATCTCAAAACACGGTTCCAAACACGAATAACTTCCAAAGGGCTCTTCCTCCACCACAACAGCAACCCCTTCAACTCACTCAGCACTCCTACCAGTCACAAAATTTCCAAAACCAGGGCAACACTCCTGCACAGTCTAATCCTATGCAGTCCTGTCCTGACGAGTTTTCTCAATTCACTCAAACCATGAAATCACTTTTATCAAATTTCATGGAGGTTTCAACTGAGGTTAGATCTTCCGTCAGTGAAATAAAGAAAAACTCAGCGTCACAAGCTGAGAGTATTAGAACGATGGAAGCTGAAATCGCACGCCTCAAAGCTGAAATGAGTGCGAGAGAAAAAGGGAAACTTCCCTCTCAACCCCTACAGAATCCTGGGCATTACAATGTAAATGCCATCACAACGTTGAGATCGGGAAGAGTGCTGAATAATAATGTCGGGGAAGATATTGATAATACTGAAAATCATATCAAAACCCCGGCTGAGACCTTTCCACATACACACACTTCTCCTTCTGATCCTTCTTCTTCTACCAAACCACCTTCGCATGAGCCTATTCTCCAGTTCCCTTTAGGCTCAACACCTTCACCCAACCCTTATAGTTCTCCACAGATGGTCCCCACACCTCTTTTGGGATCTCGTCTACCCCCCTTTCCTTCTCCTATGATGGACCCAGCGCTTATTGCGAAAGCACCTTACCCGAACCGGCTAAGGGCTAATAGAACGAGTCCTCATATGGAGAAAATTTTAGAAATGTTCAAACAGGTTAACATCAATATCCCTCTCCTAGATGCGATTCAACAAGTCCCCGCTTATGCGAAAATTCTAAAGGACTTGTGCACTAGGAAGAGGAAGACTCAAGTGCCGAAGAAGGTCTTTATGTCTAATAATATCAGCACTGCTTTTATTCCCCAGCTACCAAAGAAACGAAAGGACCCAGGATGTCCTACAATATCGATTTCGATTGGGGGTAAAAACATAAATCGTGCTCTTTTAGACCTTGGCGCGAGTGTTAACCTGTTACCTTATTCTGTCTATGAGCAACTAGGAATTGGAGAGCTGAAACCTGCTCATTGCACTCTCCAGATGGCAGACCGATCTATCACCAAACCAAGGGGTGAATTAGAGGATGTGTTAATAAAGGTCGGGGAATTTGTTTTCCCTGTAGACTTCATTGTGCTCGACACACATCCTGTAGCAAACCCCCGGGGCCAAATTCCGGTGATTTTAGGTCGTCCTTTCCTTGCCACTTCCAACGCTGTTATAAACTGTAGAAATGGTTCAATGAATTTATCATTTGGAAATATGACCATTGAACTAAATATCTACAAAGTTGGAAGTCAGCCATCAGAACCTAGTGCTCATATTTTAGATGTGTGCTCTGTCCATGAGATCGTTCCCGATAGTTGTGGAGCCGAGGAACTTTGCTTTACTGATCTCAATGCCATTACCACATCTCTGCTTGATCTTACACTTGATCTTAGTGAGGACACTTCACTTACACTTGAGTCCTGCACTTCTGACTTTTCTCCACCCGAGTCTGTATCTTTCACAGGCTCTGAGCTTCTTTGTAAATCCAAAAATCACTCTATGATCCTTCCTTCTATCATTTCTCCGCCTGAATTAGATTTCAAGGTCTTACCTTCTCACCTTAAATATGCATATCTTGGTGAGAACGAGACTTTACCGGTTATAATATCCACTTCCCTTGCATCAGAGCAAGAGAATGCACTTTTATCGGTATTAAGATCTAATAAAGAGGCGTTTGGTTGGAGTATGGCGGACATCAAAGGGATTAGTCCCTTAATAGTTGAACATCATATACATGTGATGGATGATGCCAGACCGACCCGAGAACCACAGAGACGGTTAAATCCCGTCATGAAGGAGGCAGTCATGAATGAGATCGTCAAATGCTTAGATAGTGGTATTATATACCCGATCTCCGATAGCCAGTGGGTAAGTCCTATACATGTCGTTCCTAAGAAATCCGTCATAACTGTGATAACAAATGAGGCGAATGAGTTGATTCAGACACGCACCCAGACTGGGTGGCGTGTATGCATCGATTATAGAAAACTCAACGCTGCTACAAGGAAAGATCATTTTCCTCTACCATTTATAGATCAGATGCTGGAACGCTTAGCAGGACGACAATATTATTGTTTCATGGACGGTTACTCAGGCTACAATCAGGTCCCCATCGCCAAAAAGGATCAAGATAAAACCACTTTTACTTGTCCTTTTGGTACCTTTGCTTACAGTCGCATGCCCTTTGGGCTATGCAATGCTCCCGCTACCTTTCAGCGGTGTATGATGGGGATATTCTCTGATATGGTAGAGAATTTCCTGGAGATCTTTATGGACGACTTTTCGATTTTTGGAGACTCTTTTTCTGAATGCCTAGCGAATCTTGATGCTGTTCTTACTTGATGCAAAGAGAAGAACTTGACTTTGAACTGGGAAAAATGCCACTTTATGGTCCAAGAAGGAATAGTCCTTGGACATGTCATTTCACAGAAGGGCATTGAGGTTGACAGAGCTAAAGTAGATGTCATTCAAAACCTCCCTCATCCCAAAAGCGTCAAAGATATTCGCTCTTTCCTTGGCCACGCAGGCTTTTATAGGAGATTTATAAAGGACTTTAGCAAAATTGCTAGACCTTTAACACTACTCCTGGCCAAGGATACGACCTTCCACTTTGACTCGGATTGCGAGACAGCTTTCGACTCACTTAAACACTCACTCACTTCAGCCCCCGTTTTATCATCACCAAATTGGGACTACCCCTTTGAGCTGATGTGTGACGCATCTGATTTTGCAGTAGGTGCTGTCCTTGGACAACACATTGAAAAGATGCCACACGTGATTTACTATGCTAGTAAGACCCTGAATGATGCGCAAATCAATTATACAACCACAGAAAAAGAACTATTAGCGGTTGTATTCGCATTAGAAAAATTCAGGCCTTACTTAATCGGCTCACCTATTGTTGTATATACTGACCATTCCGCTTTGAAACATCTGTTGGCGAAGAAAGATGCCAAAGGTCGACTAATACGTTGGATCCTTCTTTTACAAGAATTCGATCTTGTTATCAAAGATAAGAAAGGATGTGAAAACGTAGTAGCCGACCACCTTTCACGCATCGTTTCTTCCCCTGTGACCCTGCCGATCAATGACTCGTTCCCTGATGAACAACTCTTGAGCATATCTGCTGAACCATGGTTCAGGGATATTGTGAACTATCATGCCACGGGACTGATACCGAGCGATTGGTCAAAACAGGACAAATACCGCTTTCTTTCCCAAGTAAAACACTATTACTGGGACGAGCCCTATTTGTTTAAATATTGTCCTGATCAGATCATTCGTCGGTGCGTCCCGAATGAAGAGTTCAAGAGTATTCTTTCATTTTGTCATGATCAGGCCTATGGGGGTCACTTTGGTCTTAGAAAAACAGCGGAAAAGGTTTTGCAATGTGGATTTTATTGGCCAACCTTATTCAAGGACGCATTTGAGCATTGCAAAACCTGTACACAATGTCAGTATACGGGTAGAATATCCCAAAGGAATGAAATGCCTCAGCAACCCATCTTGGTTGTTGAAATGTTTGATGTTTGGGGCATTGATTTTATGGGTCCTTTTCCCAACTCCTTTGGGAATCTGTACATATTGCTGGCGGTTGATTATGTCTCCAAGTGGGTAGAAGCCATTCCAAGTCGCACTAATGACAAGAAAGTTGTCATTAAGTTCTTGAAAGAGAATATCTTCTCGCGATTTGGACACCCACGCGCTATTATTAGCGATAATGGGACACACTTCTGCAACAGATCTTTCGAGACTCTGATGCGGAAATATTCAATCAACCACCGTCTTTCTACACCCTATCACCCCCAAACAAGCGGGCAGGCTGAGATCTCAAACAGACAAATCAAACTTATCCTGGAGAAAACTGTTGCCAAAAATAGAAAAGATTGGTCGACCAAATTGACGGATGCTCTTTGGGCATTCAGGACTGCATATAAGACCGACCTAGGAATGTCTCCATATAGGATAGTGTTTGGTAAAGCATGTCATCTACCTGTTGAGATAGAACATAAAGCATTGTGGGCTATAAAAGAAATAAATTTTGATTTAAACCTTGCTTGCAACTTTCGGAAGCTGCAACTTAACGAGCTAAGCGAACTCCGCGATGAAGCTTATGATAATGCTGTAATCACAAAGAATAGGACTAAGGTTTTTCACGATAAAAGCATTGTAAGGAAAACATTTTTACCTGGTCAACAAGTCCTTCTTTATGATTCACGTTTACACCTTCATGCGGGTAAGCTCCGATCTCGTTGGAAGGGACCTTTTGTTGTGCGGTCTGTATACCCGCACGGGGCAGTAGAAGTTGAAAATATTAAAAACGGCACTGTTTTCAAAGTTAATGGACATAGATTAAAGCCGTATTTTTCCACTGACCCCACGGAGGAGCTCTTGTTCTTACAAGAGCCAGTTTATTTAGAATAAAATTCCTCCGTCTCACCTTCATATCCAGTATATCATTGCATCATTTTTTGAATGAAGGTGAGTGAAAAGAATAAGTTTGGGGGAAGTTCTTCACTTATATATTCTGCCCCCCACTAATAATTCCTCCCAGATTTACAGGTTTTTTGTAGATATAACTGTCGGCAACAGTGAGGACACTGTTGAAAACAAGTTTGGGGGAGGTTTGTGCTTATTTTTTGCATCATTTGCATATCATCTGCATAAGCACAAAACATTTTTTTTAGAAAATCTATAAAAATTGAAAAATTTTCAAAACCCAGAAAAATTTAAAAATTTTCAAATATAAAAATAATTTTAATATTTACACTTTTTTGTATATAAATAAGATAATGAAAGTTTAGACAGTGAACAATTACATCCATGAGATTAGAAAAATTTTAGAAAACTAAGAAAATTAGAAGTTTTCTTATACGAACTAGTAATAAGTAGTTATGAGCCGTTGTCCCAAGGGTTAGTAAGATGAAAGACGTCACTAATCTGAGGATAAAAATAAGTCTGAAAAATAGTTTATATTCTGGAAGCCAAACATTTTGAACGTTGCTACCCTGCTATTCGCACTTACACACGTCTTGAAGCCTGGGATAGTTGAGGATACCTTGAAATGCTCTTGTCTTAAAGACAAAAGTATGAAAAAAAAATATGTGTTTTAAAGTGGTGAAAAAAAATGGACACTGGTTTTGTTATCACCGAGGGCAATAAAAATATATAGCAAAAGGGTGCTTCTTCACCTAGTACCCCAAGGTCAACTGGTCTGGGAGTCACTGCTATGCCTAAGGTGGTGCAAGATGAGGAAAATATACTAAGCATGCAAGCACATTAGTAATCGGTCGGTTAGTACCTCAAGAAGTATTAACGGTCGCATGAAAGTGTGTAAGCAATCTCGTTTATCAAGAAGTACTGAGGCTGACGGGCAAGGGTATGATAGCTTGAATTGAATTCTCCGGGTATAGGGATGTCTTTACACACACGCAGGGTGATATGATCGATGTTTGGAATAAATATAGGAATGAAGAATAAGACGATGTTTTATTGAGGGAGGACGTGATTTCTGACATTTTTTCATGACCATTAAGATAGGGCTCATGACAACCGAAAAGCTAGCTTAGTTGGAAACCCTAATTTTCAAGGCTTTTCTTTTACAATTCTTGTCTTTAAATGTAATATTCATGATCTTAATTTTATTTTTGGATTTTGTGGGTGCAATCCGCTGAAAACCCTCAGGAGACAACACTCCTCCTACTAGGGACACCTAGAGGTTTAAAGGCTTGTTGCACGTGCTCAGTGCAATCGTATTGCCTACGAAAGTGTGCTAGTTAGTTTTTCTCTTTCTTTATTTTCTCCTTCTCTTTTTAAATAAAACATTCTCTCGAGACGATCGAAATTAAGTTTGGGGGTATTTGATCAGTCGAAAATATTGCATATTTTAACCGGCAATTTCCTTATCATCTGCATACATATAGAAGTGTTCGGCATCAGTATTCTACATATTAGCAAATCTATCACAGATTATCAAATTACATGTACTAGACCTTAAAACCGGCATTTCTAGGGAAATTGACTGCATTGCATTACATAGCATATTTTCTATATCTTGCATCCCGTGTTTCGAAGTCTATGCAGGAAAAGAGAAGCTCGCTCGACCATTACATCGCTCGTAAACTTACTGAATTCAAATCTGGTATCAACCTAAAGGAGCAATGGAAATTCAACATATCAAAAGAAGCTACAAACAGCAGTACCAAGCTTCACCAGAAAACCCAAGGCCCAAGCCCATTAATGCGCCGCGGAAGTGCGGCCATTACCTAGCTGTTGCGGCGGATCCGCGGCGGCTACAGGGAATCAGTTCCCCAATTTCAGTGCACAACTCCTGTACTAAGGCCCTCTGCTCAAAAATGCACACAAACTTCCAGAAGATTCCAGATACTTCCACCAGATCAGCAAACACCCAAACTAGCCTAATCTTTATAGAACTTTCCTAAACCCTTGCTTAAACCCTAAGCTAAAGCCCAACAAACTTTGTCAACAAACTTTGGGAGGGAAAGTCTAATTCAAACCTAAACCTAGGGTTTGAAAGTTCTATAAATAAGACCCTAGACTCACACATTAATCATCTTAAAAAGGTTGGAAAATCTTGGAAAATAATTCAACATCTTAGATTTTAGCCACTCTCTTTCTCATCTCCCTCTTCCTCAAGTTTAGTGAGAGAGCTTGTAGGAAACCCTAACCCTAAGTCCAACCACAATTCAAGATCTTGAGTGCAAGCCAAGCAAGATACCTTCAACTCTTTTATGAGCCGAGCCGATCTTCAATCGGGCAAGAGATCAAAGTAGATTCACGATCCACGGAGACGAGCGAAGCCGAGTCAACGATCGATTTCTTCTTCTTGTAAATCTTGAAAGAATGTATTGAAATTGTTGATTAAATAAAAGGTGATATTTCTTCTATCTTGTTTTCTTTAAATTCCGCATCATGTTATCATTACTATTCTTGAATATTGTCTTTGTGGTGATGTGTGAATAAAACTCCGCTTGTTAAGGAGTCGAAACGATCTTTAGTATGA
Source organism: Agapanthus africanus (assembly GCA_030015575.1). Classification (NCBI taxonomy): domain Eukaryota; kingdom Viridiplantae; phylum Streptophyta; class Magnoliopsida; order Asparagales; family Amaryllidaceae; genus Agapanthus; species Agapanthus africanus. The sequence goes on along the minus strand of JASDDO010000008.1, from coordinate 20,693 downwards.
TGATGTAGCAAATTTGTAATCGATTCTTGAATCCCACGAGTTTGTAAACCCTAGCAAGTTCAAGAATCGACGACCCAATTCGTTGCGATGCTTTCTTGATCGACATCGCTCGAGATTGGGGAAATCCGACCGCTTCTTGAATTTGATAGAGGCTAGAATATAAATGGTATCCTCGAAAGAACAAGGGTTGAGAGATGAAACCTTAATTTCATCAAGAAAACCCTAACTCTCGTCGATCACCATTGATCTAGTATCAATTCTTCGAAGGACAAGAATATGAAATCTTGTAGACTACATCACATCTAAAGATCCAATCGATTCCTACGAGCATCTCTATTATTCTTGATTGTTGTTTGGAAAATACCATTGAAACCCGATTCTTGATTGTTTATAGTTTCTTGATTCTTTAATAGAGAATAGTGACACACGAATACAAATCATTCTTGAATCATGTTTTCTTTTATTGTTGCTTAAACATTTCATTTCAAACACATTAAAATACAAACGAAGAGCGAAATCCCTGTGGACGATCCGCATTCATTCATTAACTACAGCTGACACCGTAGTTTGATTGCGGTCAATTTAAATTTTTGATTCGATACGACACATCTGAAATTTACAATCAATCAGAGACCCGAACCCGACTCCTCGAGTTGGTCTCCCACTGGACTTCAGAACCCGGTTACTTGTGCTCCCCTCCTTGGGTCTATCCTAGTGCGGAAAAGTAAATAATATACAACAGGTGACAACTTCCGCAACCTGGAAGCGCCCCAATAAAAGAATATTACATACAAGTTTTTACATGAATGAAAATGAAAAACACTCATCTCACATAAAAAACCCCGGCTATTCAAACACGACGATCCAATATAACATATCCAGCAACACATAACATCACATGTCATCAACGTAAGTAAATATGCGCATCCCAATTGTCGTTGACATATAGCAACGAAACCGGCGATATCACATACTACACTTACGGTCACAGAAAAGAAAGTGTAAAACTACAACAGTTGGAATCCGCAACCACCTCAGACATCACATGCCTGACCAAATGAATCACTTAGACATCGCATGCCTAACAATTATAAACCCCGCATTTTAGTCTCAAAATCGAAAACACTTTTCAATACCAAGTCGGGTAATTCAACAAGATTCCCGACATCCTGATCGAATACTCGTCGCAAACTTTAGTAGACGGCCGCACCCCCGATACCGTCGACGAAGTGCACCAAGGCGGAACACCGCTGCCGCGAGCACCCGAACGGATGCTTTCGGCGACGGGATTCTCCTACAGTCACTTGGTCGGGGCTATGGAGTGAGGCTGTCTATTAAGTTTACCCGGCGAATATCCGCGTATGCTACGTGATTGCGACGGACTTTTGATCACATCAAAATTCCGTGGCAACCGATCAAGTGAGACTAAACTGCTACGTTTATAATATTCATTTAGTTATCACATAACTTATTGTGAATTCCAATTATTGTATCCCATTCCGGATAAATAGAAAATGTCAAACTTTCCGATCGAACAATCAAACACCAAACTTTTCCCGATACAGATCAACACATGAAATAAGTCTAACAACATTCAGTTCGTGCCTCAGTACCGACGGTCCAGCCGTAGAAGGGTTAAGCCAACGCCTCACATGTGGCACGCCGTACTGCCCTAAACCCGAAGGTTCAAAGGGCAGTTCAAGACGGTCACATAATCGAGTTAAGGTTTGTTGTCTTCTAGAGGGTCCATCGCGTTACTTGCATAACTTAGAACGTCGTTAAACTTGGGAAAAATCCAACACTTGGAAATTTCCCGAAAGGGGAAAAATTGGGTATTTATATCCGGTCGAACTTTTTAACATATTCTAAAAAATATCCGGAAAGCCAAATAGACAAAATTTGATACCCCGATCGAAACACCGAATCCCCAAAACAATTCTAGAAAATTCAACTCCGGAAAATATTTTAAAAATTCCCAGAAAACTCAGCATAATTTATCAGGAATTACTGTGCAAAAAGTGGATGATGACGTCATCAAGTTGCGGCGGAACCGCCGCAGAAGGCAGGCTTCTGCCGCGCTTCCGCCGCGGTATTTACTGTTCATCCAAAAATTTTGCATGGTAATTCTTATTTTTCCCTGCTGAATTTTTTAGCAATTTTTAATATGGAAAAATCTACGTTTTACAAAACCGGACAGAGAGCATGTTTGGAATTGGGTTTCGGGTTCGTTCGAACTTCAAATTGCGTCTAGACTTCGCCTAAGGCTCTAGCTAGGCTCTGATACCAGTGAAAGGTTCCTAGGCACCCTATAGAGGTCTCACAAGGCATCGAACATGCCAATTTACAAAAAATCTAGGTGCCGAGAAACCCGACTACGGATCGTCGGCTAGAAATCTAGGCGAAAAAGTAAACTAGTTAACACTTAACTAAGAGATACGGAAATACAACCTTTGTAGATCCGTTTGTCCACCTCCACGGCTCCGAGATGAGGTCCTCTCCGCTGTCCAAATCAAATTCGGGCTCTAGCGTCGGCTTCATCGGAGAATAGGCGAGCTAGGTCGTCGATGTCTATGCCGAAGATGATCTACGTCGAGGCATCGCTAGATCAAGCTCCACCTTCACCAAGTCTTGAAAACTTGTGAAGGAAACACACTCTACTACTTGGCAAGAGGTAGAGGATGAAGAAATAGAAAGTGGGTAGACTTTAGTTTTGGATTTCTCACTCTAATTCATCAATCACCATTGATGAAGTCAAGGTTTCTTCTTTGGTTCAAGGAAGAATAAGAAGAAAAAGATATGATAAGTTCTAATTAAAAAAAAAGAAAATCATAACTTGAACATAGTTAAGTGTAGAGAACTAATCATGGTTTGATGCAATGGTTAGGGTTAAGCTAAAAACAAAATGGTCATCAAGTCAAAGCAATCATGAAGCTTCATGAATGTACAAAAGAAAATGCCACCATTTTATCATTTCATTTCCTTTTTCAATAAGAAAAAGATAAATAAATAAATGAATAAAATGAATAAGCAAATAGTAAACCCTAACCATTCCATTAACCAAGGTTTAATTCTATACACTTAACTAAAAAGGCATGTATCATCAAACATGATACAAGCATGTGCACAAAATCATATCGCATATGCAATGCGTACACCCGAGCGAGAAAGTCCATTTAAAGTGAACCGATACTAGTTAATGCAAAGTAATATATCAAATATATAATTATGCATCAAATCATTAAATCAACACTTGATTTAACGATCCGGTCATATCGCATATAACCGACTAGTATCATTAGTAACAACTTATCGAATCAACACTTGATCCGATAACCCGGCTATATCGCATATAACCGATCAATGTCACATCACGAGAATCAAATACAGTATCACATACTGGTATCATTCTCGGTCCCGCACATATCTCATATGCGCTCCTATTTCGTTTCGCTTGAGCCAGGAAACCTCTGTGTAGGACTCTAAAGACTCGTCAATACGCCGGCAGCAGATGATGATCATATCAAGCACCCACAAGCCGCAAGCGGTCTGCTAAACGTAACGGCCACCCGGGTATTGAGCGATCAGAAGATCGACGAGCAAGCCCGCTCACACTCCAATGAATCCAACCAGTAACACTACCGTACAGTCCGGTCTGTTCGTCTGATATGTCGCATATCTCGCCTAGGGGTGGTAAACGTCAGACCCCAATAGCTTGATAAGTCGTGTCGATATGAGGTCTATAACACTTCGAGAAACTACTGGTAACACTTACCAGTAAATCTCGGCAACCCTGGCCAGGGATTTCCTGTTATAGCCAATCGAACATAGCGCAACATCAACTCCCTATACCGGGAGAGACGAATCCCCTCCTATCGCTCATTGCCTCCATATGACTCGGGACTGTACCCAAAAACCACCGTTTTGCATGCCCTCTTGGACGTGGTAAGATGGAAATCAAAGCACAGTAGGAACCACACAAGACTCTATGACGATCTCGGGTCAACAGACTACTCTGTACCAGTGTCACCAGAGAACTGCCATCTGACGTGAGGTATAATACCATCTGGGAGTTCTCGGCGAGTCCGTCCAGTGTACCCAGTCTCCACTGAGCACCCGTATATCATCTCTGATGTCAAACACCAATGGATATGGGATCATCCATCGCTCATCTGTATGGGTCGAGAAGGTACACGCTAGTCTACTCTGGTATATCGATGCCCCATCTCGATACACCCACGACTAGGGACTTTGAAGGATGTACTTATGGACTACCATGTCCCCACTAGTATGATCCGCATCATAGTCCAGGTAGTCAAGTACCCATCCTAACGGCTTTACCAACATGTAACAGAGAGACAATCGGTATACACGTTAAGGTAAAGAGCAACCAGATAGCATACTATCATGTCGAGCAAGAAAGTCCTCCCTATATATGTCCCAGCATCCACTACAATATACATCCTATGTACAGTAATGGCCTCTAGGGCATACATATAACTAACATCACATATGTGCCACTACTCCGTTTCGCCTGAGCCAAGAAACCTCTGTGTAGGACTCTAAAGAATCATCAATACGCCGGTAGCAGGTGATGATCATATCAAACACCCACAAGCTGCAAGCGGTCAGCTAAACGTAACAGCCACCCAGGTATTGAGCGATCAGAAGATCAACAAGCTAGCCTGTGCGCTCTCCTGTGAATCCAACCAGTAACACTCCCGTACAGTCCGGTCTGTTCGTCTGATATGTCGCATATCAAGTCTAGGGGTGGTATACGTCAGACCCCAGTAACCGATAAGTCATGTCGATGTGTGGCTCATAACGGGTCGAGAAACTACTAGTAACACTTACCAGTAAATCTCTATATCAGCCCTGGCCAGGGACTTCCAGTTATTGTTAGTGTATATGCCCTAGAGGCCATTACTGTATCATACTAGTTTGTATATTACTTAATGGAAGCTTGGGATATTCACCTTGTATAAACAATCTTGCTCAATATAGTAGTATGCTACTTGGTTTGTTTCTACTTCAATGTGTACATGTGTTTATTTTAGTATATCACCTATACGCATTAGTGGAGCCCTTAGGATCTTTGCTTGATTACCAGCGTTATGATGGCAGTCACACTAGTGGGGGCTGGGTAATCTATAAGCACATCCTTATACAGGTCCCTAATCGCAGGACTATCGAGACAGGGCATCGATACTCCGGAGTAGACTAGCGTATGCGCTTCTCATCCCAGTGTGGGAGATGGTCTGTCCCACAGCCATCAGTACGTCATACTGGAGATAGTATACGGGTGCTCGTTGGGTTACGAGTACACTGGACAGGACTCGTCGGGAACTAACAGGTTGGTATTATACCTATCGTCAGTTATCAGTTCCCAGGTGACATGAGTACAGCTTAGTCCGCTGACTTGACACTGCCACTTCGCCTCGAGTGTGTTCCCACTGCACTTTGATCACTACCCTACCACGGCTCAAAGGAGTCGTGCAAACAGGTAATGGTTGGGTGCAGTCCCGAAGCACTTGGAGGCAGTGACGGTTAGACAGGATTCGTCTCTCCCGGTATTGGGGGTTGACATCGCGCTGTGTCTAGGAGAGCCATTACACGAGTAGTCCCTGGCCAGGGCAAGCGAGATATACTGGTAGGCTTCCAGTGTTATCTCAGGGTGTTTAGGGCTTCACTCCGACACGACTTGTACCGCTATTATGGGACTGGCGTTTTACCGCCCCCTAGGCCCGACATGCGATGTATTAGACGAACAGACCGGACTGTACGGAGACTGTCACATTCAGACTCAGTAGGAGTTCAGATGGGGTTCACCCCGTCAGCCTTCTTGTCGGCATCTACCTGGGGACCGTTACGCACAGCTAGTACCGCTTGCGGTCTGTGGTTGAACCCACTGCCAGCGTAGTGTCGAGTCTTTAGAGTCCCACACAGAGGGTATTCGCCTCTGGGCAAAACAGAGTAGAGGTTGCATGGTTTTGCGACAGGATTCGTTCTCATCCGCGCACTTGTGCACGTTTGGAGTCCGGACGGATATTACTGGCTGGCTCTGGTTTGAGTTAGATACTGGTATATGTTTTGGGGTTGCTTTTATCTCTCAGTATTCATGTTCCTCGGAACAAGAATGCAGGTGTGTATGCACAGTTGTTTGAGGAGGAGGAAGAGGACTTTCATTAGGGTTTCGGAACGGGTGTGTATGCACAGTTGACAGTCGTCTTTTTCCAAACCCTAATGGGTTTATGTTATATCAATTAATAATATTAATAAAATGAAATTGTGTCATGGTTGGTTTTTTTGTTGACTTGTTGACCATGGTTGACTTGTTGACCATGGTTGAAGTTTTGACCATCATCATTACAAAAGAAAGATGCTCTTTGATTCTAGCAAATTCATTTAATGTTTGAAATGATAATGGTCATTCCTAAACCTTCCATCAACTATTTCATTTTCATTATTATTATTAATTTGATAATTCTTTTGCTTTTTGTTATGGTTGCAAAAAGAAAAAGAGCTCATTCTATCATTTAGCTTCTCTCTCCTCATTTCATCTTCTTCTTCCTCAAGCTCAAGGAGAATCTTTCTCATGTGTTGAGAATCCCTCTCCTTGAAAAGAAAACACCCCTTAGACACTCTCTACTCACTCTAGGATCAAGGGTTTAGCAAGCCGGAGATTCTAGTTCACTCAAAGTTCGAGAAAGAGCCCGAAGGTTGAACCCTCAGGTGGATCCATCTTCGACGGAAGAAGGCGACGAGGAGAGAACCATCAACCTCTACAAAAGTTTGAAGAAGAAGGAGTTCAAGTTAGGTATAACCATCTTTCCGAGTAGCTAACTCTCTTTAGCTTTTATGCTAGTTTAGTTTAGAAAAGATCCCGACTTTGTTAGTCCATGTTGCCCCATGCGCTAAAAATTTGATTTTTATACCGTTTTCGCCTTCCCGTAAGAACCGGGGGTCGCAACGTAGACTTACAGTGGTATCAGAGCCTAACTAAACTTAAACTAGCTTTGTAGAAAAGTGTATGGAAGTTCGAAACCGAAAAATCGCAAAACCGGGAAAACAAAAACCCTAAGTTTCTGTTGAATTTTTTTTTGCTCTAAATGAAAAACTTTTTATTCCTAAATTCGGCTCAGGGTTTTGTGAGAACACCCACCAAAAACGATCCCATGAATCCTTCAAACCGCCGCGGATCCGCAGCCCCAGCTATTGTTGTTGCCGCGGATCCGCCGCCGTTTGGGCTCTTCATGTGATCGTGTTTTGTGCAGTGTTCTTCTGGTAGGGTTTTGGGATTTTTCAAATATGTTATATGTGCCCAAATTTTCCAGAAAAGAAATTTACTTTTGGGGTCCTATAAATCCGTATTTTTTTTTTCGAACTTCGCTACACTTTGTCTATATTGGTTATATCTGTGATGTTTGAATGTATTGAACGTCGGCTAATCGCTATAAGTCTATTAGTCGGGGTTATACATCTCTGTGATCTGTGTTTGATATTGGAATGTGTATATGAATGTGTTGGACTGTCGCGGGTGAATAGCCGGGGTGGATGTGAGATGAGCTTTTGTTTTTCTTTCATTCATTGTAAATGTAAATTGATGTAATATTGTTATTTGTATAGCCGCACAACCGGGTCGGGGTTGTAGCCGTCATTGTATAATTCTTTTTACTGTTTTTGCTCCTAGGATAGACCCATGGAGGGGTGCACAAACTGCCGGGTACTTGGCGGGTAGTTTGCCGCACCCGTAGGGGTCTTGGGTGGGGTATTGGCTATTCACCGCGACCGTGTAATCCGCTTTTCATTGCAGACTCGAACGGATTGCGGATTCCTAGTATATCCAATGTATTCATCTGTGATCTGTAATGTCTATCATTGCTATATTTATAACTATTTAGGCGTTGCTTATGTTTTACAGCCGCGCTAGCCCAGCCCCCGCTCTGTCGTTAGTTAAGTAACCTAACGGATGATGACGGGGCCCCGTGGCGAATGCGAATGGCATAAGCGTACGTCATATTTTGGTTGTTTTCTGCAATGGTAGGATTAAATGATGGGACGCATTAAAAGAACTAATGCAAGAATATCACGCATTAAAAGAACTAATGCAAGATAATAAACCAAACTAAAGTCGTTGGAACACTTTCGAAAAACCACTCGGTTCTTTTCAAAACTAACTTTTAAATGCGGAGCTTGAGCCACTCCTTTTAAAAGCTATCTCGTTCCATCGATTATATCAAGTTCACTATGTTCATGGTTTCTCCAAAACCATCCCCTCCGTCGTTTCATATGAATATTCAACAGTATTCAAGCTGTGTTTGTTGGCCTTAGTCAAGGCACAGTGTTTGGTAGCTGGTGGGTATTCATATGTTGCATAGATAGAATGCGTTGGTTTGGGACAGTCGTATTGCCTTGTTGGCCATAGTCAAGGGTATATACGGGTGGGTTCAAATTAACCTGGATAACGACGGGTAGAACTTGACATGTGACTTATGATTTGTTGGCCTTAGTCAAGGTCATAAGAGCATGGGGCAAAAATCCACATCGGGAGTTTCATAAGTACTGAAACTTGCTAGATTTGCATACCATTCGGAGTGTGGTGATTCTGGTAGGATTCCTTCAGTTTCGTCACGCGATGATATTTGGATCCCGATCCTACTGTGAGTATATGCTACTCCTCGGGAAATTTCTCACTAAACGATCAATGCTATAAACCTAGTAGGTGTCTAGAAAGGTGTTAGCGGGGCTATGCCCCCAGTGAAAAGAGGTTCTTTAATTAAGGAACTTCGCGAAAGCGTTGGAAAACCTCCCTCGAAGTACCGACACTGGCCTGGCTGAACGGTTAAGCAAGTATTGTGCGGTGGGATTGATCCCGACTAATTCTTCCTTTATGGTTTGAGGAGGGATTCGAGAGACAGTGGGAGCCATCCTGTTTAGACAAATTAAAAACCACTCTAAACTTGCAGGAGTATCGTGCTAAAGTGTTTCTTCTCTCCCTCCTAATTGCAGCGACCATTCGACATGACTGGACTTAAGTTACTTCTAGATAAATACATACTGACAGGGCCAAACTACAAAGATTGGCTCAGGAATGTCAAAATGGCAATCACTTATGACAAGCTGGGGTATCTTCTTACCACCAAAGCTCCCCCCGTCCCAGGTCCCACCTCCAGCGTCGCAGATAAGGAAATCCGTAAGACTTGGAAGATTGATTGCGCGAAGGCCAGGTGCCTCGTGCTTGCCTCTATGGACAACGAACATCAGAGGAGGCACGAGAATATGGATTTGGAATCCATATTTCTTCATACAAAAGAACTGTATGGAGAGCAGTCTCGTATCGCAAGATACGAAGTGTCGAAGAAGTTATTTTCGGCAAAGTTGGCCGTCGGATCATCGGTAGCGGACCACGTGCTTAAGATGATTGGCTACATTGAGGAGATCGCGGAACTTGGGACCACGTTGGAAAGTGAACTCTATACGGATTTAATTCTCTAGTCCCTTCCATCCACTTACGCCCAGTTTATACTGAACTTCAACTTACAAGAAAAAGAAGTTGAACTTTCAGAACTCCTCAACATGCTGAGGAGCGCAGAGGGCACCATACAGAAAGGTAGGGAAACACCCGCTTTATTTGTAGGAGGATCTTCTTCCTCTAGGTCCAAGGCAAAAGCCAAGGGAAAGAGGAAGAAAGCCCCCGCCAAACCAAGAGGCAGTGTTAGTAAAGTGGGTACGAAGGGAAAGGAAAAGGCAACAAAGATTGCGGGGAAGCTTGTGGGAAAGGAGGAATGCTTCTATTGTCATAAGAGTGGACACTGGAAGAAAGATTGCAGGGCTTGGAAAGCCAGGACACAGGAACTGAAGCAGGTTGCGGCTTCAGCTTCAGGTGTGTATGTTATTGAAAATTGTCTTTCTATAAACTCTACTTCCTGGGTATTGGATACCGGATCAGGATCTCATATCTGTAATTCTTTGCAGGCGTTGAGAAACCGTAGGTTTTTGAAGGCAGGTGACAAGACCCTCAGAGTTGCGAACGGAGCTAGCATGGATGCTAAAGCCATGGGGGACTATCACATGGGAATGACAGATGGGCATGTTTCGGTTTTGCGTAATTGCTTTTTTGTACCCAACGCAACTTGTAATATCATTTCTGTATCTTTGGTTTCTAACGAAGGTTATGAATTTGCGTTTGTAAGTAATGTTGTAAACATTCACCTTAATCAAGTTCTGATTGGGTCAGGTACACTGAGCAATGGTATATACGTGTTAAACCAACCACAGATTTTCAATGTCCAGAATACACACAAAAGAAAGTCTCCAGATATTAATCAGGCTTTCTTATGGCATTGTAGACTGGGTCACATCAATGAGACACGGTTGACTAAGTTACATAAAGAAGGATACTTGGATCCGTTCGAGTATCAGTCTTATGCCACTTGTGAATCTTGTCTCATGGGAAAGATGATAAAGACTCCGTTCACTAGACACGGAGAAAGAGCGAGCGAGCTCTTGGGACTCGTACACAGCGACGTGTGCGGTCCAATGTCTACACATGCGCGAAGCGGTTACTCTTACTTCATTACTTTTACGGATGATTTTTCAAGGTACGGTTATGTCTTCTTAATGAAACATAAGTCCGAGGCTTTTGAAAAGTTCCAGGAATATAAGAATGAAGTAAAGAAACAGACCGGCAAAAGTATCAAGATTCTAAGATCGGATCGAGGTGGAGAATACTTAAGTGCCGAGTTCCTGAATTATTTAAAAGAGAACGGAATTCTCTCTCAGCTCACTCCTCCATACACTCCGCAACACAACGGTGTATCGGAGAGACGGAACCGAACCCTATTGGATATGGTACGGTCCATGATGAGTAAGGCTGAGTTACCGCGATCTTTCTGGGGTTATGCACTAGAAACAGCTGCACATCTCTTGAACCAAGTTCCTACTAAGACAGTGCCTACCACACCATATCAGATGTGGAGTGGGAAGAAACCCTGTCTTAAATCCTTTAAGACATGGGGATGTCCGGCTTTTGTAAAAAAGCAGCATGCGGACAAGCTCGAGGCACGCTCAGTACAGTGCAAGTTTGTGGGATACCCAAAGAACTCCAAGGGGTATCTTTTCTATTACGCAGAGAAGCAAAAAGTCCTTGTTTCTCGTCATGCCCGCTTCTTGGAAACTGAGTTTTTAGAAAATCAGATAAGTGGGAGCGCAGTAGAACTGGAAGAAATTCCAGAACCACAAACCATTACTGAAATCTCAGAGGAGCCAGAGGGTTCAAAACAACAGGACATTCCTACGCCGCTCCGCAGGAGTAGTAGGCAGTCTCATCCGCCCGAGAGATACTACGGTTTTCTCATAGACGGGGACAGAGAGGATTGCATCATAGATTATGATGAGCCTACTAGCTTCCAGCAGGCCGTTCAGAGCATTGACTCGGTAAAATGGCTGGATGCAATGCGGACCGAAATGGAGTCCATGTACACCAACAAAGTATGGACGTTGGACATTGCTCCAGACGGGGTAAAACCCGTAGGATGCAAGTGGATCTTCAAAAGGAAGATTGGTGTAGATGGACAGGTTGAGACCTATAAAGCTAGACTTGTAGCAAAGGGTTTCCGTCAAAGACCTGGCTTGAACTATGACGAAACCTTTTCTCCAGTGGCTATGCTGAAATCCATTCGGATCCTTCTTGCCATTGCTGCCTTCCACGATTATGAGATTTGGCAGATGGACGTAAAAACCGCTTTTCTAAATGGAAATTTAGAGGAGCGTGTCTATATGGATCAGCCAGAGGGTTTCATTCAGAGTGGGAGCAGCGGAAAGGTGTACAAGTTGCTTAAGTCCATCTATGGACTAAAGCAGGCATCGCGGAGTTGGAACATCTGTTTTGATGAGACGGTCAAGGAATTTGGCTTTATCAAAAATCCAGATGAACCATGCATCTATAGTAGATTTGTAGCGAGAACTGTAGTATTCCTCGTTTTATACGTGGATGACATTCTCTTAATAGGAAATGACATTCCTATGCTACAATCTGTCAAGGGGTTCTTGTCACACAGGTTCTCCATGAAAGACCTGGGTGATGCCTCATACATCCTGGGGATCCGGATCCATCGTGATAGATCCAAGAGGATATTAGGACTTTCACAGTCCAGGTACATCGACACCATACTGAAAAGATTCAGTATGGAAGATTCCAAGCGCGGTAACCTACCGGCTTGTCACGGGATCGCCCTCTCTAAAGAGATGTCCTCCAAGACTGATTTGGAGAGGGATCGCATGTCTATTATACCCTACGCTTCTGCGGTAGGCTCTATAATGTATGCGATGTTGTGTACCAGACCGGATGCAGCTTATGCACTGAGTGTGGTAAGCCGGTATCAGTCAAACCCTGGGGAGAAACACTGGATAGCGGTAAAGAACATTCTCAAGTACCTGAGAAGGACTAAGGAGATGTTCTTGGTGTATGGCGGAAAAGACCTCCAGATCGAGGCCTTTGCTGACTCCAGCTTCCAGAGTGACAAGGATGATTCCAAGTCCATGTCGGGTTTTGTCTTTACCCTCAATGGAGGGGCGGTGTGTTGGAAGAGTTCCAAACAGGAAACCGTTGCGGACTCGACTATGGAAGCGGAATACATCGCTGCATCTGATGCCGCAAAAGAAGCTGTCTGGATGAGGAAGTTCTTGAAAGAACTTCAGGTGGTTCCGTCCATTGTTGACCCAATACCTCTGTATTGCGACAACAACGGGGCTATAGCTTTAGCGAAGGAACCCAGGTCCCATCAGAGATCCAGGCACATCTTGAGGCGGTATCACCTGATCAGGGAGATCATGGATCGCAAGGAGATCGAGGTTCGGAGGGTTGCTTCAGAAGAAAACACTGCAGATCCATTCACCAAGGCACTGCCCTAGACTCAGTTCGAGCGGCTGATCGAGATGATAGGTCTTCGATACGCCAGTACATGGCCTTAGTGCAAGTGGGAGATTGTTAGTGTATATGCCCTAGAGGCCATTACTGTATCATACTAGTTTATATATTACTTAATGGAAGCTTAGGATATTCACCTTGTATAAACAATCTTGCTCAATATAGTAGTATGCTACTTGGTTTGTTTCTACTTCAATGTGTACATGTGTTTATTTTAGTATATCACCTATACGCATTAGTGGAGCCCTTAGGATCTTTGCTTGATTACCAGCGTTGTGATGGCAGTCACACTAGTGGGGGCTGGGTAATCTATAAGCACATCCTTATACAGGTCCCTAGTCGTAGGACTATCGAGACAGGGCATCGATACTCCGGAGTAGACTAGCGTATGCGCTTCTCATCCCAGTGTGGGAGATGGTCTGTCCCACAGCCATCAGTACGTCGTACTGGAGATAGTATACGGGTGCTCGTTGGGTTATGAGTACACTGGACAGGACTCGTCGGGAACTGACAGGTTGGTATTATACCTATCGTCAGTTATCAGTTTCCAGGTGACATGAGTACAGCTTAGTCCGCTGACTTGACACTGCCACTTCGCCTCGAGTGTGTTCCCACTGCACTTTGATCACTACCCTACCACGGCTCAAAGGAGTCGTGCAAACAGGTAATGGTTGGGTGCAGTCCCGAAGCACTTGGAGGCAGTGACGGTTAGACAGGATTCGTCTCTCCCGGTATTGGGGGTCGACATCGCGCTGTGTCTAGGAGAGCCATTACACGAGTAGTCCCTGGCCAGGGCAAGTGAGATATACTGGTAGGCTTCCAGTGTTATCTCAGGGTGTTTTGGGCTTCACTCCGACACGACTTGTACCGCTATTAGGGGACTGACGTTTTACCGCCCCCTAGGCCCGACATGCGATGTATTAGACGAATAGACTGGACTGTACGGAGACTGTCACATTCAGACTCAGTAGGAGTTCAGATGGGGTTCATCTCGTCAGCCTTCTTGTCGGCATCTACCTGGGGACCGTTACGCACAGCTAGTGGCGCTTGCGGTCTGTGGTTGAATCCACTGCCAGCGTAGTGTCGAGTCTTTAGAGTCCCACACAGAGGGTATTCGCCTCTGGGCAAAACAGAGTAGAGGTCGCATGGTTTTGCGATAGGGTTCGTTCTCATCCGCGCACTTGTACACATTTGGAGTCCGGACGGATATTACTGGCTGGCTCTGGTTTGAGTCAGATACTGGTATATGTTTTGGGGTTGCTTTTATCTCTCAGTATTCATGTTCCTCGGAACAAGAATGCAGGTGTGTATGCACAGTTGTTTGAGGAGGAGGAAGAGGACTTTCATTAGGGTTTCGGAACGGGTGCGTATGCACAGTTGGCAGTCGTCTTTTTCCAAACCCTAATGGGTTTATGTTATATCAATTAATAATATTAATAAAATGAAATTGTGTCATGGTTGGTTTTTTTGTTGACTTGTTGACCATGGTTGACTTGTTGACCATGGTTGAAGTTTTGACCATCATCATTACAAAAGAAAGATGCTCTTTGATTCTAGAAAATTCATTTAATGTTTGAAATGATAATGGTCATTCCTAAACCTTCCATCAACTATTTCATTTTCATTATTATTATTAATTTGATAATTCTTTTGCTTTTTGTTATGGTTGCAAAAAGAAAAAGAGCTCATTCTATCATTTAGCTTCTCTCTCCTCATTTCATCTTCTTCTTCCTCAAGCTCAAGGAGAATCCTTCTCATGTGTTGAGAATCCCTCTCCTTGAAAAGAAAACACCCTTTAGACACTCTCTACTCACTCTAGGATCAAGGGTTTAGCAAGCCGGAGATTCTAGTTTACTCAAAGTTCGAGAAAGAGCCCGAAGGTTGAACCCTCAGGTGGATCCATCTTCGACGGAAGAAGGCGACGAGGAGAGAACCATCAACCTCTACAAAAGTTTGAAGAAGAAGGAGTTCAAGTTAGGTATAACCATCTTTCCGAGTAGCTAACTCTCTTTAGCTTTTATGCTAGTTTAGTTTAGAAAAGATCCCGACTTTGTTAGTCCATGTTGCCCCATACGCTAAAAATTTAATTTTTATACCGTTTCCGCCTCCCCGTAAGAACCGGGGGTCACAACGTGGACTTACAGTTATAGCCAATCGAACACAGCACAACATCAACTCCCTATACCGGGAGAGACGAATCCCCTCCTATCGCTCATTGCCTCCATGTGATTCGGGACTGTACCCAAAAGCCACCGTTTTGCACGCCCTCTTGGACGTGGTAAGGTGGAAATCAAAGCACAGTGGGAATCACACAAGACACTATGACGATCTCGGGTCTACAGACTACCCTGTACCAGTGTCACCGGAGAACTGCCATCTGACGTGTGGTATAACACCATCTGGGAGTTCTCGATGAGTCCGTCCAGTGTACCCAGTCTCTACTGAGCACCCGTACACCATCTCTGATATCAAAACACCGATGGATATGGGATCATCCATCGCCTATCATATGGGTCAAGATGCGTATACGCTAGTCTACTCTGGTGTATCGATGCCCTGTCTCGATATACCCTCGGCTAGGAACAGTTATAGGATGTACTCATTGACTACCGCGGCCCCACTAGTATGATCTCATCATAGTCCCAGTAGTCGAGTACAGATCCTAAGGGCTTTATCAACATGTGAGAGTAAAACAGTAAACCAGTACAAGTCAACATGTTAAGATAAAGTGAAACCAAATAGCATACTATCATGACGAGCAAGAAATT